>JAPVLV010000002.1:35000000-37500000 GCA_029168935.1 Oxyria digyna | reverse complement strand
ATAAGAAGATATTATTTCCATCTTTTAAATATATCTCTTTCCTTAAGATCTTCATGAAATCTTTGCAGCTCAACCGTATTTTCCATAAATAAAACATTGATATCTTCGTTGTACTCTTTCAGCCATTTCTTTCCTTATTTAGCTCGCCTCTGTTGAGTAACGTTCCTGCTCAGAGTAGACATCCTGAAACACTCAAGTATACATTAGTAGGAATGTTTGTTACCATCAAAACCAGAGGGAACTTTACTTCAGCTGTAGCTTCAACAAATTCCCCCTTTTTGATGGTGACAAACATACTCATTGAATACTTCTAAAACACATCTAAACAGTTCTCCTAAGGGAACGTTACTTATAAGGTTTAAGTACAGATGTTCCCCCTCAAACCTTGACCGTTCCTTTCTTCCCCCTTTTGGCATCATCAAAAAGTAAGTCTAAACATGTACTTGAAATAAAAGAACTCCAGAACTCATCAAAACAAGCTAATCATAGATTAAAACAAGCGTCATAAGAACGGACGCTGATACATATACTGGACTGGGAAAAGAAAACACAAGCATAGAGAAATTTAAAAGAAGACACATAGAACCCTAAGCAAAGGGTACAATAAGCGCAAAAAAAAAAAGACGGATAGATGTGCTAGGAACAGAGAGTGGGGGTCAGATAGAGGAGGAAAGGTGTGGAGAAGAGACTGTTAAACTGCCAAGGGAACCTCTAGTTGGATGACGTCCAACAACGTATCTCAGCCTTCAAGGCAGCAACTTCATTCACCAGGTTTCCAACCAGTGAGCACAACTCTTCCATCCTCTGATGTTGATAGACCATAGTTGGTTCTTCACTCTGTTCCTGTGGAGGGTCCTCAGTTACATGCTCTGTTTCACAAAACTCAGCAGAGCGGACCCAATCACCATCTTCATTCTTCTCAAATTTCATCTTCCTTAAATTCGCTTCAGCTAACTCCCTGGCAAAGACAACCTCAGAAGGACCAGCTTCATACACCCTCAGGTACTCTAGGATCTTCTTTACTACGCCTGGGAAGGGAAGACCATGCCTATCGTTCCTCCGGGCATGGGCCATGTGTAGCATAATGATCTTTGGTAGGTTTATGGCTTGCCTGAGGAGGAGCTTGTCCATGAGAAGGCAGTCCTGAATGAGAATGGTAGTGCGCTTCTGCTCTCTGGGGGTAATGTTACTGATGAGGTAGCTGTGCAAGATCCGGTTTGCTACCCCCATGGACGAGGTGGTCATCTCCCCAACAACTTCAGTTGAGTAATCCTGAGAAACCCTTTGGATTGCAGCCAGCCCTATGTCTTTTGGCCACTGCCCTTTGACGTATTCTTCAAAACCTTCGTGAGGTACCCCGAGTATGACTCCCAGTTCGGTGCTTGAGACCACGTGGGTGTCCTTCCCGAGGACGAAGGAGGCTTGTATGGCGTGAGGCCTCTCAGTGATGGTGAAGGAGCTGTAGAACTGCTTTATCATTCCCTCATTTACCTTTGGCGCTGTGCAAAAAAGGTTTTCCCAACCTTGGTGGCGGATGATGTCCACCAGGATATCCATCCTGTTGGCGACAAGAAACTCCTCATCAAACAGAAGGTCTCTGATGATGGTTCGTTTCCCCAAGGCTTTTCCTGCAGCCACTTGTTTGGGAACTTTCCTTCCTTTGGGTGGCTTGGCAGCAGCGCTCCTTGTTCGTGGACGAGAAAGGGAAGGCTCCACTTTTGCTCTTTTGAGCACTGGTTCCTGAGGCTCGTCGTCTTCCTCACTGAGATCTAGAATCTCAGGGAACTTTCCCTTGAACAAAGGCGAGTTCTCCTCCTCGATTTCGGCAAGGATCAGGTCTGTTTGTGGGGGAGAGGAGTGTGGAGGGCTAGGGGTGGTTTCTTGTTGGGTTTTTTCTTGAGAGATGGGGCTTGGGATTTTTTCAGTGGTAGGGGAGGCTAATTTTTCAGTAGAGGTACTTGACTGGGATAAGGTGGGTGTGACCGGCGGTGTTGTTTCTTTTGCCGGCGAGGGTTCTTGATGGGTTTCTTTTGGAGGGGATGAGGGTTCTTAATTTGGCTGGGGATTGTGGCTTTGGAGATTCTGTGGGGATGCCCAGGGAAGCAAGGATGCTTCTTAGTGTCTCTGGGCTTTCGTTTCCTGTGAGAGATACAGAAGTGGTGTTCACCATTGTTGCAGGGAGGGTTTCTGAGAAAGCTTGTGTTTAGGAGAGGGTAAAGAAAAGGTTGTGGACGATGGAGATCTGGGAGAATGCCTTTAAGTAGTTGCCGAATTTTCCATATCTGAACATCAGATCACTCGTTTCAAATTCAAAATTTCTTTTTCCAAATCTGAACGGCTTTCCATAAATATGCCGCTTTTTCCTCCAATCAAATATACTCAAAAACCATCATTACCATTCTCGCTTCCAGAACCTACTCTAGCCCTTTAGACTCCTGCCGAATGCATGTATCTGTCACCTCATAGCTATTAATCCCCTCAGCAGTTTTTCAAATCTCAACCCTTATCCTTTCCTTTCTCAATCTGATATCGAAGGTATTGTGATGCTTGGGGTATGTTTACCAGGGATGGTACAAAAGAACATCACATAGAAAAAATTTCACATAATATGAGTTTAAAATATTTTATATCATGATGAGGGAGTCCAGTTGTGGATGGAAAAACATGGCTCATAGGACTATCGATCATGAAGGTTCATAGGGTGGCCGTAGATTCCCTCTATCCTTTGGGCTTGTATTGAGGGATCAGTACATCAAGAGGGATCTTTTGGGTTAGAAAATAAGACCTTTGCCTAAGGAATCATGCATTTATCAATTTCAATCTCTAGCAAGGTATCTTTCCTAATCACGTATAGATCATGCAAGCAGTTCAAAGGACTCAAGTTAATTTCATAGAAAAGCAGGTATGAATATGCTTAAAGAACTAGTACTCAAGATGAATAAACTCATTAATTTCACCAATCATTGGGGGTTTCAAGGAAGATCAAGATTAGTTGAGAGAAATCATACCTAGACCCATACGTAATTTCTCAAAGGGAGCCTTGTTTAGTGGCTTTGTGAAGATATCCGCGATTTGTTCCTCAGAGCGGACATGTTCCATAGAGACAATCCCTTTCTCCACGCAATCACGAAGGAAGTGATGTCTTATGTCAATATGCTTAGTCCTAGAGTGCTGCACAGGATTCTTAGAAATATCAATAGCACTAGTGTTATCACAGAGTATAGGAACGTTATCTGAAATGATGCCAAAGTCACTTAGCTGTTGTTTGAGCCATATGAGTTGAGAACAACAAGCTGCGGCGGCGACATACTCAGCTTCGACAGTGGAGAGGGCGACAGTGGTTTGTTTCTTTGATCCCCAAGACACAAGGCAAGGGCCAAGGAATTGAGCCATCCCAGATGTTGATTTCCTATCTGGCTTGTGTCCATCAAAGTCAGCATCTGTGTACCCCAGTAATTCAAGACTTCCCCCTCTTGGGTACCACAGACATAGATCATCAGTCCCCTTAAGGTAACGCAGGATCCTTTTCACAGCAATGACATGAGTTTCTCTAGGACTGGCTTGAAATCTGGCACAAAAACATACACTCTGCATGATATCAGGCCTACTGGCGGTTAGATAAAGCAATGAGCCTATCATTCCACGATAGACCTTTTGATCAGCTTCTTTCTTGTCAACATCCATTCCTATTGAATCATTCGGGGACATAGGGGTTGAATAATTCTTTGCATCCATCATACCAAACTTCTTGATGCACTCTCGTAGGTACTTTTGTTGATGCACCTTTGTTCCTTCCTCTGTTTGAACAACATGTAGGCCTAGAAAGAACTTAAGCTCGCCCACCATACTCATCTCAAATTCACTCTCCATCAGCTTTGTGAACTTGGTAACTAAGTGCTCGTTGGTGGAGCCAAAGATTATGTCATCCACATATACTTGTACTACCAAGGTATGCTTTCCCTCTCTTAATAGAAATAAAGTTCTGTCTACTTCCCCTCTTACGTAACCATGAGATAAGAGGAATTGAGAAAGTCTTTCATACCAGGCGCGAGGAGCTTGCTTCAGACCATAGAGTGCCTTATCAAGTATGTAAACGTGGTCAGGATAGGAAGAATCTTCGAATCCAGGCGTTTGTTCCACATAAACTTCTTCCTTTAGTACCCCGTTCAGGAACGCTGTCTTGACGTCCATTTGTTGCAACTTGAATCCATAGTGGGCAGAGTAGGCGATCAAGAGACGTATTGCTTCTAATCTTGCAACTGGTGCAAAAGTTTCATCATAGTCAATTCCCTCTTGTTGATTGTAGCCTTTTACTACCAGTCTTGCTTTGTTCCTTATCACTTGCCCTCCTTCATCCATCTTGTTCCTGAACACCCATTTGGTACCTATGACGGAGCGATCCTTAGGTCTGGGAACTAGTCTCCATACTTTATTCCTCTCAAATTGATGAAGTTCCTCTTGCATAGCATTGACCCATTTTGGGTCTTCTATGGCGTCTTTCACTGTTCTTGGTTCAGTTGTGGAGACAAAAGCACAGAAGGCATGAAATGTAGGATCTAATGTGAGTACGGAACAAACCTTGTCGCTGGGTTCAAGAGATAGATCGGAGGAGGGAAGCGAAGCACAGTTGCATACGTAGTCCATGAGTCTTGATGGGGGCCCATGGATACGAGTGCTGCGTCGCGTTCCTTCCTCTTCATGGTGAGTATCTTCTTCAGATTGTTCCTGAGATGGGGATTGTTCCCCCTGAGTTCCAGAATCTTCATTAGGTACACTTGCATCTTGATCAGGGACTGCTTCTTCTTCTGCGTTCATGTCCGTAGTGGGGATGCATTCCTCAGCATCAGCGAGAATGAATTGTTCCCTATCGGCTTCAGTCAGTGGAGGAATGTTTGGATCATGGACAACGTTACCTGCCATGATCTTTTCATCAAAGACCACATGGATGCTTTCCTCCACCTTCCTTGTCCTCTTGTTGTAAACTTTGTAGGCCCTACTATGTGTGGAATAACCTACAAACGTTCCTTCATCACTTCTTGGATCGAACTTGCCCAGATTGTCCTTTCCATTGTTGTGGACGAAGCACTTGCACCCAAAGACCCTTAGATGAGAAATGTTCGGCTTCCTTCCTCTGAACAACTCATATGGTGTCTTCTCAATCATAGGTCTCAACATGGCACGGTTCAGTACATAGCAAGCAGAGTTGAGTGCTTCAGCCCAGAAGTTTCTTGGCAATCCACTTGCAATTAGCATTGTCCTTGTCATATCCTCCAGAGTCCTATTCTTTCTTTCAACAACTCCATTCTGTTGAGGCGTTCTTGGCGCAGAAAAATTATGATTTATGCCTTTGTTCCTGCACAAGGAAAGAAACTGGGAGTTCTCGAACTCTGTACCATGGTCAGTGCGTATAGCCCTTAGATGAAATCCAGATTGATTTTCAATAGCATATAACCAAAATTCAAACTCATCGAACACATCCTCCTTTGAAGCAATGAAAATAGTCCAAGTAAACCTAGAGAAATCATCTACAATGACGAACACGTACTTGTTTCCCCCACGGCTAAGTGTGCGCATAGGCCCACACAGGTCCATGTGAATAAGCTCTAAGGGTTCAGAGGTACTTACCTGGTTTTTGGACTTAAATGATGATCTTACTTGTTTTCCTCTTGTGCAAGCAATGCACACCTCTTCAGATTGACTCTCTATCTTTGGTAAACCAATAACTAGGTCTTTATTGTGAAGTTTGTGTAGAAGTCTAAGGCTTGCATGAGAGAACCTTTGATGCCATAGATTTGATTCCTCAGATTGTGCAGAAAGGCACAATTCCTCTTCGGGGATAAAAGATGGATCTACTTTGTATAGGTTGTTCTCTATGATTCCCCTGAGGAGAACCTTCCCTGTCTCAACATTCTCAACCAAACACTCATTAGTAGTAAAGATAACCCTATTTTGACCATCCTGGCACATTTGACGTACGCTCAATAGATCAAAGGTTAGGTTATCCACTAAAGTAACGTTATTCACAACAAGATTGTCAGAGATCCTTACCTTTCCCATGCCAATTACTTCACCTTTACTGTTGTTCCCAAAGGTTATAGAACCTTTGTTTTCAGGATGGAGAGATATAAACCATGCTTTGTTCTCAGTCATGTGTATTGAGCAAGCGCTATCTATATACCAGGAACTCTTCTTCTTTCCATCCTGCAAGTAAGGGATTAGTTTTTGCGCACCCAGGCAAGCCTAGGCTTACCTGGGATGAAGAACAATCTTCTATCCTCATTATCTTTTAAAACAACCTTGATCCTGGGAGTGTTCCTAACAGAAGAATTATTGCAATAGTTGTAGGCTATCTCCTCATCTCTTGATTTTTTCCAACACTCTTGTTGATGATGTCCTGACTCACCACAGTACCAGCAAACCCTGTGGTGTTTCAGATTGACATACCTACTTTGTCCAGGCCAGATGGTTTTGTTTTCAATTCTAGACCTAAAATCCACCTCTACTGGCTTGGTGCTATTGGCATGTTTTTGCCATATCTTATAGGCCTTCTGTCCATCAAACCACACCGTCTCTTCCTGAGCAATTTTCTTCCCTTTATCTTTAGAACCATTGTGGGAACAGTGTGTGATTGATCCTCCACAGGGTCCTTTATGACAGAGGGAATTTTGTATACCAGGAGACGAGATGGCAGTTTGTGGACAAGAGGCGCTATCATAGCCTAACCCGGCACGTGGTACAAAGCGTTTAGAGAAATCAGCCTTCTCCTTATCAATTTTAGAGGTGATATATTCATCTAACCAAATTTTCCTTTTGTTTTCTTCCTCTATTAGAAATTCATCAACTTTCTTAGCAAATTTTGAATTTTCCTCAGTCAAAGTTTTAATTTCAGATTCAAGAATGACAATTTTCCTTTCCAGGGAAGCTATATCAGACACATACTTAGGACAGGATTTGCACGAGTCCGACAAAGGGAACGAAGCCTTTTCAAGTCTAGCAACCTTAGAAGCCCAAAGCTGGTTTTCCTCAATTAGACATGAAATGGTTTCGTCCTTCTCGTCGATCAAAGAATTCAGATTACTTTGTTCCTTTCCTAGAGAATGAATGAACCTAATAATCTAAGCTTTTGATTTGTTTTCTAAGAAAGAGTCAAATTCAGAAGTGTTTACCTCATCTTCGGATTTTTCTCCTGTAGCCATTAGACATGTGTAGGGAGATTCTTCTTTGGAGTCGGAAGTCCCTCCTGTAGCCATTAGACACGTTTCCTTGGGAGTGTAGAGAAATTCGTCTTCAGAGTCAGATGTCCCCCATGTTGCAATCATTGCTTCCTTCTTTTCCCTTTGAGAGACATTTGCTTCTCCTCCCTTCTTTTTGAAGCAATTTCTCGCGAAGTGTCCCTTCTTCTGCCAGTGATAGCAGATAATAGTACTCATGTCTTTGTTCCCATCAGGGAGACGTTGTTTTTCTCTGCTATCCTTCCAAACTCTTCGAAAGGCTCTTGTGAAGAGAGCAACTTCTTCATCCTTATCAACAATTTCGTCCTCTTCCTGAGCAAGATCGAAGGCTTTTTCGATTTTTAGAGCAATGTTCTGGGACTTCTCTGCCTTCTCTCCTTCCCTTCGTAGCATCTTGCTCTGTTGAATCCCCGCGTTGCTCTGGAGACGAGCAACTAGTTCCTCCAAGGTGATGTTTTTGATATCATTCTGAGCTTGGAGTGCAAGAGAGAACGCGTCCCATTTAGAGGACAATCCCTGAAGAAATTGATGTGTCAGTTTCCACTCAGGGATCGTTTCCCCTAAGAACTCGAGTTGGCCTACGTATCCCTGGAAACGTGAATGGTAGTCATCCAAAGACTCATTCTTTCCTTGAACAGCACTATCATACTCCTTGATGAGAGTCAATATCCTATTTTTCTTGATGTCTTCATTCCCCTCATACATCCTTTTGAGGGATTTGAATATGTCGTGAGCAGTCTTGTACTTTAGAACCTTCCTTTGATCGGATGGACCAAGGGCAGCGAGTATGACCTTCTTTGCTCTCATGTTGAGCTCCAAGACTTTGTAATCAGCATCTTGATAATCTTCTCTTTTCTTGAGTGTTCCTTCAGTCTCATCTGAGGGATCGAGAATCTTCACATCTCCAAATTCCACAATTTTCCACATCTGTCCATGCAGGGAACAGATATGTGATTCGATTTGCTCCACCCAGTATGAGAACTCTCCTGATTTGAGCATTGGTGGCTTCCAAAAGGAGTCGTTGATGGTTGTTCCTGACATTCTTCCTGCAAGGGTAACAATCTAGAGACCAGGCTCTGATACCAATTGTTGGATCGTTAGTTCAATTACTTCTGAGGGAACAAAGTGTATTGTTCCTTCAGAGGTGTAGCAGCGGAATATTAACGCAGGAAGTATAGAAGAACACAAGTATTTAGAGTGGAAACCTCAACCACTAAGAGTTGAGTAAAACCACTACCTTCAAGCTTCTCACTTGAAGGATTTGAATGAGTATACTTATCTTATTAATTTCTTGTTTGTTACAAAAGAAAGCAAGGATTACGATCACGAATCTCTTCTTTCACTCGAGCCCAAACTCAACGCCTAAGATAAAGTATTGCTCACTCTTTCTCTCTTTTCTTCTTGTTCTTCTTTTGGACGATCACACTTGATTCGCACAAGTAAAAAACTCTCTCAATCGTCACACCATTCCTAAGCCTAAGACTAGTTTATATAGCAAAGATAAAACTAGGTTTAAACTAGGGAATAAACAAGATTATGGAAAATATATCTTTCGCATAAGAAGATATTATTTCCATCTTTTAAATATATCTCTTTCCTTAAGATCTTTATGAAATCTTTGCAGCTCAACCGTATTTTCCATAAATAAAACATTGATATCTTCGTTGTACTCTTTCAGCCATTTCTTTCCTTATTTAGCTCGCCTCTGTTGAGTAACGTTCCTGCTCAGAGTAGACATCCTGAAACACTCAAGTATACATTAGTAGGAATGTTTGTTACCATCAAAACCAGAGGGAACTTTACTTCAGCTGTAGCTTCAACAGAATTGATTTCAATATTTTATATTTTTTGGACAGTACGATTCTTGGTTATGTTTTTGTGTGTATTCTATTGTAAAATCTCTAATAATTGTTATTGTGTGCATCCTTAACAAATACGAGTATCACATTCAAGGTCTGCAAGACTGCAACTGACACAATAACACAGCAATAAACTATTTAGGGGATCCTATTTGCACTGAGATGAGACGGAAAATCAGGTCGAATGACCGTTTTGATTTTCCGGTGAATCTGAGCTTCGCGCAGATATGAGCTCCGACCGACCCGGCGGATTTACAATCCGCCAGCTTTATCCGCTCGTTTTTCAAAGCTAAAAAGCGGACGGATTTAGGATTCGCCAAATTTTTCAAAGTGAAAATGTGGGCGGATTTAGGATTTTCCAGCTTTTCAGCCTAATTTTTTACAAAATTTTCAAGTATTCTGACGGGTTATAAATTCGCCCATCCGTAATTCCGCACGAAGTCAAACTCCGTGCGAATTTAAACCTGCAACGAAAAGCAGTTCAAATAGACACTGAGCTATTTAAATCCTGAAATGAAGCTAGATTTGACCATTTCCGGGTTGGGTAGCCATTTCCGGGGAGTCGTCACCATTGCTAACGCCACGTTTGGATCGAACCCGCCTATCTCCCCTCAAGTTCTCTCCAAAGCCTTCCAGCTTGACAAGAATATCATCACCTATCTTCAATCAACCTTCGGCATTTAGAATGAAGAAAAAAACTAATGAAGTAATCCAATCCTATTATGTATTGATTTCAATATTTTTTATTCTTTGGACCGTATGATTTTTTATTACAGTGTATTCTATTGTAAAATCTCTAATAGTTGTAATCGTGTGCAACTGGTATGTTCATCCTTATTTTTCTTTGACTATTTGAAGTGTCTTACTCCCTCCGTCCCTTAATGTTTGCAACATTTCCTTTTCGGGCGTCCTAAAATGTTTGCAACATTCCTTTTCTATCCATTAATTTTTCCCTATAATACCCTTACTTTATTTATTTTATTCATATCCTAACAACACTTTATCAATCAAATCAACCATCTATATCATCTTTTCTATCTAATTTCCACCATTAATACATTTACTCAATATTTTATTCTTCTTTTAACACTTTATCAATCAAATCAACCATCTACTCAACTTCATTTTTCTTCTTCTCTCCACTCATCTCACTTTTCTTAAATATTGTTTCATTCCCTTAATGTTTGCAACATTAAGGGACGGAAGGAGTATTTAGTTAAACTCATGTCTATTTTGTTTGAATTGACTATAATAGCTAGCTTTATTGGTTTCATATATAAAAGAGTCATCTTGATGATTTGAACTCGCATTATAAGTCCAGAGGATAGAGGATCTCTACAACCGTCCCTAAAACCTAGTCATGATTGTATATACCTATGAACCAACTTTATTTACCCACATCTGAAATGTCTCATCTTGACTTGAAGTAATTTAATTCCATGCTATATTTTATTTTGTGAGTGATGTTCTTTTGTACCATTTCTGTTAACGATACCCTTGCATCATACCACTCTACTCTCTAGAACGTCATGAAATTTGGAAGGATTGTTCTTCTTCTTTGAAAGGTGTGCTAAGCGTGTCAAATCAGTATTGAAAAGTCAATTAAGGGTTAATTACCGCGTGTGTGAAAAGAAATGGCAAAAGGTGAATGCGCCGGTTAAAGTGTGAACAAGGAAATCAAAGGTTATGATTGTTTTCAAGAATCATTGAACCAACGACTGAATCTCGGATCTTGGTAAAAAGAACTCCTCGACTTCCTTTCCTAATACGTAACCCTAACCTATATATACTCTTTCCTTAATCCAAAGATCCTCATGCTCTCAATATATATCTTTTGAATCCTCAATCCCAGAATTTCCAAATTTCTCTCCCAAAACCCTAACCCTAACAATGGCCTCCTCCTCCAACCCAAAACCAACTCTCTTCATCTCCATTGACGAGACACTCTACTCCATACTCCAAAAGCTAACCTCCATCAGCCTCACCAACCAACCTTCCCTCCCACCATCACCCTTCTTCGACCCCATCATTGCCATGATCAAGAAGCCCAAGGCAACTCATTTGATTCCTACAAATTCAAGGAAAGGAAAGCAAGTGTTCCCAAGAAGGAAACAACTCAGACAAAGGATGTATCTCACATGTTAGTAGTAAGGGAGTTGATGCTAGAAGAGTCTTTTCTGAGGGAGAACAAGCTACGTGAGATTTATGAGTGCTTTAAGGCTCAAAAGTAGGAGAAGTTGTTTGAAAGCGAGGAAGAGATGAACATAGTTCAACTGATAGCGGTGGAGCAACAGAGAGGAGCCGAGAATTGAAGATCAGAACCAAAGAATATTGAAGATTTGAAGAAATCACCGACGACGATCGCCATGGATCAGCGGCGATCGTGGTGGAGCAACAGAGAGGAGCCGAGAATATTTAATAAATCCGCGACCGCGGATTAATATCCGCGATCGCGGATATTATGCTGAATTCCCCTTCGTGCTCGAGACGGGCCGTGGATTTGAAGCAAGCACCCCGGCCCAACTGTTGGAAGGAGTCCACGTGAAAGAAGCAGGCAGCTGGGCTGCACAATTGGAAGCAAATACGTTATTTGGTTTCACCAAGTTGTGCTTTCTTTTTATTCCTTTTGTTTTAATTCTTTCCTTTTTCCTTTTTCCTTAATTAGTTTTAGGATATATCTTTTACCATATATTTTTAGGGTTAGACTCTATTTAAGAACCCTAGTTGTTATCATCTTTTCCATCAGACAATTTAGTTCTGCAACCATGAGAAGGAACTAATCTCCATTGTTTTACTTAGCGGTTGAAACCTTCAGTTATTAAGTTGTGAGATTTCTAACTCTTGTTCTTTTCCTATGGGTTTGTATTAATTCTTTTGTTCTTCATCTATTGATTTCTATTAGTTTTGCTAGCTTGATCACCTAGTTTGATTGATAGTTTTCTATTGCTAGACTAGGAATATACGGTGGAACTCCTTGTCATTGTAGCGCTCATATCTGCATGATCTGGTAGTTGATTGCTTTTATGAAAGAGAATTGATTGCATGTTAATACTTGACGGTTGTAAGTTATTGCATGCATCCTTATAATTCTTATGCCCTTTGTTGCTATTTCATCTAATCTTGAGAGGTTTCCCTGATTGCTGAATAGTAAGTATTATCAGGACCGGTTGGCTTGCTGATATATTAAAGATTGGAATAGGAACATTCCCTAGGATTGATAAGAACTTGAGATAAATCTATGATCAACTTGATTGACTGTTGTGTGGATACTTGCTAGGTGAAACCATCACTAGTGGAAAAAACACCTGTTGAGGCGGGCAAAAACCCCTCTGTTGAGGCGGTCAGGGGTCGCTGCAACAGGGGGAGCTGCAACAAATAAATACTTGTTGAGGCGGGCGTTTGTCCGCCTCAACAAGTCACTTGTTGAGGCGGTCACTCTAGTGACCGCCTCAACAGATAGGCAAAATTATGCCTTCAATTCCAAACGACCGCCTCAAAAGACCAAGCTGTTGAGGCGGATAGATGATTGCCCGCCTCTAATTTCTGCAGAATGGCCCTCAGTTAACATTTCCGCCCGCCTCAAAATTTAAGGTTGGATTAATTGTTTGCTGAAGATTTAATTTCACTTAACTATTCTCAAATAGTCCGTATAAAATAATCATAATCAGAATGAACAAACTAATCTCGATTTACATCAAACTAATCATAATTTACAAAATTAATCTCGATTTACATCAAAAAAAAAATTGATTTACATCAAACCCTAAATCTCGATTTACAGATTAATTAAGAACCCTAAATCTGAACGACTTAGATCCCTAATCTTGATTCGCTGGGGCCGGACCAGAGAGATGGTGGAATGAAGGTTGCGAACCAGAATCATCCTCGACGGAGGTTGTGAACCCTAATCTGAACGACAGCGAAGGAGAATGCGAAAAAAAAACCTGGGAACCTGATTTGAGAGCACGAGCCTTCTCCGACCTCGAGAACGAACAGGGTTGTGAAGACGATGGGAGAACAAACACGGCGAGGCGATTCAGGGTTGAGCGAGGCGAGGCGAGGCGAGGCGAGGCGAGGCGAGGCGAAGCGAGGCGAGGCGAAGCGAGGCGAGGCGAAGCGAGGCGAGGCGAGGCGAGGTGAAGCGAGGCGAAGCGAGGCGAGGCGAGGCGAAGCGAGGCGAGGCGAGGCGAAGCGAGGCGAGGCGAGGCGAGGCGACTTCGTGAAGACGATGAGGCGACACAAATTTGAGCAAGGCGGTGTAGATCCGAGCGAGGCGGCACAGATCCGAGCGAGGCAGAGTAGATCCGAGCGAGGCGGCGCAAATCCGAGCGATGCGGCGCAAATCCGAGATCAGGCGAGGCTGCGCAGCGTTGATTTGAGGCGGAGAAAACTGAGGAAGAAGAGGAGAGATATGGGAGAATGAAGAAGATGGGTTTGAGAGATGGAGAAACCGAGATTAGTGCCAGAAAACTGAGGAAGAAGATGGGTTTGAACGAAGAAAGATTTGAGAGATGGGTTTGAAATGGGTGAGGTGGCGCAGTGTTAGGTTTTTTTGTTCGTGGAAGATTGGAAGAGAGATGGAAGATGGAATTCGGTTTTTCTTTTTTTGAAAATAAGTAATAAATCAACGTCTTGGATTAAAGATGGGAGATGGAATCCAACGGTTATAGTAAATGATCCGTGTGAATTTGTAAGATGGGAGATTGAACATTTTGCAGCGGACAAACACGGCCCGCCTCAAATCGTATTGATGTTGCAGCGAACAAACACTGCCCGCCTCAAAAGGTATGGATTTTTGAGGCGAACGCTACGCAACCGCCTCAACAGGTCAAAATCCCATAAAATTTTGAGGCGAACGAAAATTTGACCGCCTCTAAAGAGTCTGTTGCAGCGAACAAAACGTGTGACCGCCTCAACAGATAGTGGAAAATGGTTTTTTGCGGCGTTTTTTAAGATGTCCGCCTCAACAGGGGGGCTGCAACAGGTGTTTTTTCTACTAGTGCATTTCTCAATATATTCACAACCAAACCTTCTTTGCTTGATACTTGTTACTTTTGTATTCCATACAATCAAAACCCCCCCTTGGTTACTTGTTACTTGTTCGTTGGTATTTCGCTTGACTGCATAGCGATTGGTGGTTTGATTCCCTTGGGTTCGACCTCTACTTGCTTGTTATACTTTAGTTAGTGTTTAGAGTTTTCTTTGATTTGGCACTATGACTTTAGCCTCATCAAACTTGTACATAGGTTTTAATTCGCTGCTTATCTGAGGGGAGAATTAATTCGTGTTTTTGTAGTCTATGTTCCTAAGCTAGTACATATCATTGGGTTTTTTAACTTCATTTGATCCAGTCCTTTAACTTCGGTATGTAAACATAACATAGTTGGTCTATTACAATTTCGCTTAAACCTCTGTCTCACCCAAAGCGTGTGCCTCAGGAGTTGAGATACTCCCAAACCTCAACACCTTCGTGTCCAGGTACGCTGCTCTTGTGCCATCCAGTCAAACAAACGAAATGTGCTTTCGGAAGAACTTCATAAGTGAGTTGCTACCCAACTGCGAGGTTGTAGCATATCTGGTTATACCCCGGGGAACCCCGCCTTGGATAATCGACCTCGGCGACAACTCCGTTGTAAAATAGACAATCGATAAAAAAAACCTTGCATACAAATCTTGTTTTCCATTTTGTTTCTTCTGTAAATACAACGAAATACAATGAAAGTGTACAAGCAAAAGAAAGAAACTTGGTTATACAAATTTTAATCAGCGAAAACAAACAAAGAGCTAACAGAAAAAGAAATCTCTACTGATAGATTATAACGGAGTAGAACTCTTGATGACACAAGGTCGGATTAAGATCGTGGATCTGCTAGGATTTGGATGGACGATGGGGGTTGAAGTCGACGGTGGCGGCGATTGTGGTCGACGGCGGCGGACGGTTGGGTGAATCTGATGTCGAGGCGGCTTCGAGCGATCGTTGTGACAGACGATCGATCGAATCTTGGTCTTCGACAAGTGTTATCTACCTTGACTCAGTCGTCGATCTAGGTAGACTAGCTTGACTCAGACACGATAAGCAAGTGACGTCTTTCTTGACTCAGCCGTCAATCTAGAAAGACTCACTATACTCGTATTAACTCAAGGAATCCACCTAGGGTTCTTTCAAGGTTTGGAGGTCGAAATATGTGTAAACAACAGATCGATCTCACAAGCCAATATCAAACCAAGCGTTGACTTCTTGCAATTCAATATCAAACCAAGCTACAGCTAAACAACGTCAAAACCTAAAAGGAAGAGTAATTCTCAATTTGTCAAAGTCTGCCTAAAAACCCTAGAAACTTATCTATTTATACTCTTGAAAATAGCAAATATTCCAAAGGGAAAAGTCCAACTCAAATTGGGCCTTGGGCCCAATTCCTTCTCTTTTCTTCATGGCCGGTCGACCTCTTCTTCTCCATGCAGCTCGGCTGCTCCTCTTCTGCTTGAATCAACATGACGTACTCTTCTCTCCCTTGCCCCGTATTCTCCATGATATGCATTCCCTTTCGTAAGGCGATCAACACCTTCTTGGCTCTACTCCGAGTAATGACTCCCGGTTTGTCTGAATCCTCATCTTCCTCATCCCGACGTCTAGCTCGTGTCATTGGTGGTCCTGGTATGTCTGAGCTAGTTCCTTGAGTAAGTATAGGTGTACTTACATCATCCTCCCTCTCTTGAAAAGGATTCGACCTCGAATCCATGGGTAAATCGTCCTCCAGCTCATCTACAAGAAAAGGAGAAAGGTCTGACACATTAAAAACATTATGGACTTCGTACGTACCTGGGAGGTCTATCTTGTAAGCATTGTCATTGATCTTTTCTAGCACTTCAAAAGGTCCATCTCCTCGAGGCTTGAGTTTGGAGTTCCGCTGTTTAGGGAAATGATCTTTTCGCAGATGAACCCACACGAGATCCCCTGGCTCTAGAAGCAGCTCCTTGCGCCATTTGTTCACTTGTTTCTGATACTGAGTTGTTCTGGTCTCCAGACGATCGCGGGTGCTCTGGTGAAGATCTCTTATGTGATCCGCTTGATCCAACCCTTCTTGGCTCTCTTGCTCCTTGATAGTGTACGGAATCATATCTAGAGGTGTAAGAGGATTCCGTCCGTACACTACCTCGAAGGGTGTCTTCTTTGTTGCTGAGTGTATGGCCCTGTTATAAGCAAATTCAACAAAAGGCAAGCATTCTTCCCATTTACTGAGGTTAGTACTTAACAATGAATGCGGTAAAGCACCGAGAGTTCTATTAACCACCTTAGTTTGTCCATCTGTTTGAGGGTGGCAAGAGGTAGAAAACAACAACTTTGTACCCATCTTAGACCAAAGAGTTTTCCAGAAGTAGCTTAGAAATTTGGCATCCCTATCAGACACTATGGTTTTGGGCACCCCATGTAGTCGAACTACTCCTTCGAAGAAGAGATCGGCTACATGTGAAGCATCATCAGTTTTGCAACAAGCAATAAAATGAGCCATTTTAGAAAACTTGTCAACCACTACAAAAATGGAATCCCTTCCTCTCTTAGACCGAGGTAATCCCAAGACAAAATCCATGGAGACATCTTCCCAGGGATTACTCGGTATAGGTAGAGGTGTGTAGAGGCCATTAGGGTTCATCTTAGACTTAGCCCTTAGGCAGACAACACAAGAAGCACAAAAACGAGTAACATCTCTTTGCATGTTTGGCCAATACAAATGTTCCTTAAGGGTTCCTAGAGTCTTGTCAATACCAAAATGCCCCATAAGCCCCCCTCTGTGGGCTTCCTGTATAAAGAGTCTACGTGATGATCCTTTTGGAATACACAGCTTGGATCCCTTGAATAAATACCCATCATGCAAATAGTACTTGTCTACCCCACCCCGAACTTGGCATGCATCAAACTTATCCTTAAAATCATCATCCAAAACATACAAGTTACACATGACAGAGAATCCTAACATTCTAGCATCAAGGGAAGATAACAGAGAATACCTGCGAGATAGTGCATCAGCTACGACGTTGTCCTTCCCCTTCTTGTGACAGATGACATAAGGGAATGTCTCGATAAACTCTACCCACTTGGCATGTCGCTTGTTCAGTTTGCTCTGACCCTTGAGATACTTCAATGCTTCGTGATCAGAGTGTATGACAAACTCTTTTGGAAGGAGGTAATGTTGCCAAGTATGAAGGCACCTGACCAGAGCATACAGTTCCTTGTCATAGGTCGGGTAGTTGAGTTCAACACCACTCAACTTTTTGCTAAAGTAGGCTATGGGCTTTCTTTCTTGCATCAATACTCCCCCCAACCCTATTCCTGAAGCGTCACACTCAATCTCAAAGGTTTTGCTGAAGTCTGGGAGTATCAGCAATGGTGAGTGAGTCAGCTTGTCCTTGAGCGTCCGGAAGGCAGCCTCCTGTGGCTCTCCCCAGTGAAAAATGGTCTTTGTTTTGGTCAGCTCCGTCAGTGGCATGGCAATGGAGCTGAAATCCTTCACAAACCTTCGGTAGAAACTGGCCAAACCTAGAAAGCTCCGGACTTGAGTCTGAGTTGTCGGTGTTGGCCAGTCCTGGATAGCCTTAACTTTCTCCTCGTCGACCTTTAGACCTGTGTTGCAAACCACAAATCCAAGAAACACAACATGGTCCGAACAAAACTCACATTTCTTTAGGTTAGCATAAATTTTCTCTTTTCGGAGGACCTCTAGTACCTGTCGAAGATGTTTTGCATGCTCACTAACAGATGGACTATAGATAAGAATGTCATCAAAGTATACTACTACAAACTTTCCTATAAATGTACGTAAAGCATGATTCATTAGACGCATGAAAGTACTAGGAGCGTTGGTTAGACCGAAGGGCATTACCATCCATTCGTAGAGTCCGTACTTCGTCTTGAAGGCAGTCTTCCATTCATCACCCTCCGTCATCCTTATCTGGTGATACCCACTTTTCAGATCGATCTTAGAAAACACTTGGGCTCCGTGCAACTCATCTAACATATCGTTCAATCTGGGGATGGGATGACGGTACTTGATAGTAATGTTGTTTATGTCTCTACAGTCCATACACATACGCCAACTCCCGTCCTTCTTGGGAACTAAAATCACTGGAACTGCGCATGGACTCAAACTCTCCCGTACATGTCCCTTATCTATGAGCTCTTGCACCTGTCTCTGTAGCTCCTTGGTTTCTTCTGGGTTCGTACGGTAGGTGGACCGATTGGGAAGAGTCGCTCCCGGGATGAAATCAATCTGATGCTCAATTCCTCGAACAGGTGGCAGTCCTGGGGATTCTTCCTGGAACATATCCTTGTATTCTTGCAACAACGACGAGATAGAGAAAGGCAGATCAAGTGTATCTGGAGTAGTATGCAGAGAATAAGTAGGGACAAGTAAGAAACAAGGAAGACTTCCCTGGATTGCAGTCTCAACCTCCTTAGCAGTAGCTAAGAGAATGTGGTTTCCAGCTCCCGAGTTCTGACCTAAGGTCATCTTCTTTGCCTTAGCCAAGTTCTTTTCCTTCTCTTTAGCTGCTCTTCGTTGCTCGTCCTCCATATGCGCCGTCATGATTTTGGTTGGTGTCATAGGAAGTAGTGTATAACGCTTCCCTTCCATAAAGAACGAGTATTCATTTGTGACACCGTTGTGAATAACACCCCGATCATGTTGCCAAGGCCTCCCAAGCAATAGGTGACAAGCAGTCATAGGTTGCACATCACACAAAACCTCATCTGTATACCCGCCAATAGCAAAGACCAACTTGGCTTGCTCGGTGACTCGTAGCGGCGAGTCAGCATTAAGCCAATTCAGGTTATAGGGTTGATGATGTGGCGTTGTGGGTAACCCTAGGCGCTCCCCCACTGTGCGATCAATGATGTTGTAGCAAGATCCTCCATCAATGATCAAATTGCAGACGACGCTCTTGATTAGACACCGAGAATGAAAGATTGTCTCCCGTTGGGACGGTAGAGCAATCTGTTCATTCGAGATCAACGACCTCTTGACAACACATGCCCATGGTGTTTCCATCTCCTGAACCTGCGCAAATCACAAGCAACAGCACCACACGAAGGAAAAAAAACGTAATATGTCTATTCCTACGTTATGCAGTTGAAGACAAGAAAGGCAAGGCACAGGCAGAATGGTAAAGCAAGTCACGAAAAGGGGGCAATCAATCAATGAAAGAAACTGAAATTATAATGAAAGAAATGACAGCAAACAAAATCAAAAGATGGTGAACAGAAATTCAGGGAAACAACCGGTCGCCCCCCAGAGAAGTTGCCGAGCGGGGCCCTCCTGGGCTACTAGCCCAGGGACCACTTGACATGCGCTCTAGGACTTCTCACGATTACTAACCGGGGTCCGCTTAAATCTGTCGGCTTTTAAGGCTACTAGCCTATAACGGATTTTGCCCTAGCCGGGTTTCTCTTTAGCTAGATGTTCTAATTTCCTCTTCTTTTTTTTAAATAATTCCGAAAATTAAATAATTAAATCAGATATTCGGAATTAATTAAATTAAAAAAAATATAAAAAAATTGTTACCTAAGATAAGCTAACAAAATCTCTAGAATCTAACAAAATTGGTTACTAGAAGATCTTCTCAATCACTCAAAAATTTCCTAAGATATCAAATCTTAACAAAATAAGAATCAGAATCAAATAAAATAATTAATTGCCAAAACAAGAAGATTTTGTCTTGAAGGTTAAGGCAAGGTGGTTAGGGTTATGGTTTTCTCTCACCCAACCCAACCTAAGCCACGCCGGCGGCGCCTAGACGGTGACCGCGCCCAGCCGTGTGGAGGTACTCACGGTTCTCGCTCGCACGGGGGATGAAGGTCCTAGAAAAAATTCTAGCGGCTCTCGCCCTCGGTTTGAGTAGATCCCGTAACAACCCGATTTAATTTTTTCTTGAATTCAACACGTAAGCGTAAAAATTAAACAGAAGAGCGTTTTTACCTAGCGTTGGCTCTGATACCAAATGATGACACAAGGTTGGATTAAGATCGTGGATCTGCTAGGATTTGGATGGACGATGGGGGTTGAAGTCGACGGTGGCGGCGATTGTGGTCGAGCGATCGTTGTGACAGACGATCGATCGAATCTTGGTCTTCGACAAGTGTTATCTACCTTGACTCAGTCGTCGATCTAGGTAGACTAGCTTGACTCGGACACGATAAGCAAGTGACGTCTTTCTTGACTCAGCTGTCAATCTAGAAAGACTCACTAGACTCGAATTAACCCAAGGAATCCACCTAGGGTTCTTTCAAGGTTTGGAGGTCGAAGTATGTGTAAACAACAGATCGATCTCACATGCCAATATCAAACCAAGCATTGACTTCTTGCAATTCAATATCAAACTCAGGCCAATATCAAACCAAGCGTTGACTTCTTGCAATTCAATATCAAACCAAGCTACAGCTAAACAACGTCAAAACCTAAAAGGAAGAGTAATTCTCAATTTGTCAAAGTCTGCCTAAAAACCCTAGAAACTTATCTATTTATATACTCTTGAAAATAGCAAATACTCCAAAGGGAAAAGTCCAACTCAAATTGGGCCTTGGGCCCAATTCCTTCTCTTCTCTTCATGGCCGGTCGGCCTCTTCTTCTCCATGCAGCTTGGCTGCTCCTCTTCTGCTTGAATCAACATGACGTACTCTTCTCTCCCTTGCCCCGTATTCTCCATGATATGCATTCCCTTTCGTAAGGCGATCAACAACTGCTTGGCTCGACTCCGAGTAATGGCTCCCGGTCTGTCTGAATCCTCATCTTCCTCAGCCCGACGTCTAGCTCGTGTCATTGGTGGTCCTGGTATGTCTGAGCTAGTTCCTTGAGTAAGTATAGGTGTACTTACATCAACTCTGGTACCAAATGTTATAGTTACCTTTTAAAATGCAATATTTTTGCGTTCATATAAAATGTTTATTTTCAACAACGCTCAAATACAGTATTATCTTAGCGTAATATTTACATAAATATTCAAATACATCATTATCTAAGTGGTAATGTTTGTTTTGGTAAAAAAGAACTAATAATCCAAATTGTCTTAAAATATAGAACAATTAGTGAATCAATAGGTAATAGCAACGTCGAATATAATCTATTAAACTGACAAAACAACATGAAAGACAAAGTAAAGTTGAGCTATGAAGTAGAACGATTAAATCTGATGAACGAAATCGATATTGATCAATCTAGATTTCTTTTTATAGATTTTTGAGATCAATTGCTTTATGTTTTTTGATTACTTTATGTTTTTCACATGCTTAATTAATGAGAAAACTTTTGATTGCTTTATGTTTTTTCACGCGTGTTCTAATGAAATTAATTTATCTTTTTTATATCAATAGATAACTTCGATGTTTACAGTACCTCGGGGTTTTTCCGCCTTAGATAGTCGATCTCGGCGACGACTCTCGATTAAATTTAACACTCCAGTATTCTCTCCAACTTTGCCAACTCTTTTGTAAATTTTCAACGAGTGGCGAAGGGACAAAGCAGATAGAATCGGATATCCACAGAACTTTGATTTAATTCTAATCAATCTTGTCATAATTGTGTGTACACTATAGACCGTACACATAGGAAGCTCCCCCTAGTCGTGGGCAACGGGAAGAGGCGATTCGTCGACCTCCCAGTCTTCTGCATATGTCGGATGAATCATGTAAGCGTGTGGATTGCGCCAGGTGAACTCCATCTGCGTGCCTATACAATAAAATAAGTAGCTAAGAACGAGATTAAGACATTTCTATTGACACAAGGAAGAAGAAACACAAAAATGACGATGATAGAACAACTCTTTCAAACCTCTAAGCTATACAAGACAATAAGAATGACGGTTTTGCTATGATACAATATCAAAATGCAAGAGAAAATCTTTCTGCAGTAGTGCCGTTTTACAACACTCAAAATGGAGCCATAGCACTGCAACACTGCACAGCGAGAAAACAAACTAAAGATTTCTATCAGCGAGAAAACAAACTAAAGATTTTGTACATGAATTCTACTACGTAATAAACTTTCGTTGATGAAAATTACCGGAGTTTTACTCCGTAATAATTTGTCAATGGAGATTTCTTCTTTTGTTAGTTCCTTGTTTGTGTACACTCGTGCTCCCATCACAAATATTAGGTTTAAGGTATCATCTCTCTCCAAGGACTAAAAGTCTATATATAGGCCTCTCTTATTCCAAATAGAGCACCCAACACACTAGACACATCATACTCCACACCCCGCACATCCTTGTGAATTTCGGTCTAGCAGAAGAAAGCATAAGGAGATCCAGTTTATTGCTCATGTGGACCAAGTAGAGAAGTCACCTTTGAGGCTTTCATCTCTGTCTTTCGGCATCTACGAACACGCATCAAGAGATATTTGATTCTTCTTATATACATGATCGGTATCAATATATGCATGAGATCCTTATTAGATGTTAGTAAAGTGTTTTGTGAAATTCCCCTTAAAGCATCTAAATTCCCTACATCTCCAACAATAACCTTCTTATCTTTTCTTCCCTCAGTATCTAAAAGACACTATCACTTGGTTATGACAATTAATGGAGAGAGATGATACCTTAAAGATTTCCCCAACATCCTCAAAGTACAGTCCACTTTGAGCTCATCCACCAGTAAAGAGAACAACATCGTTGACTAAATCAAGTTTCTGCATCAACCAAAATCATATTTTCATTTACGCTCAAGCATTCAAGTAAGCATATCTACAAACAAGCCAACAACATGCCAACAGATTTTAAAGAGAATATGTAATTACTTGTAACAGTTGCTCCCTGGGCTCGTTGTATATAAGAGGGATAACCCTAGCACCAGCGGATTCAACAAATTTAACATAGGAAGCGGCGATATAGGAAGCGTTGGTGGAGTTATCGAGCCTACCGGAGGCGCCATCACCGAGATGACTGGGAATTCCGATGACTGGACGGAAATTGAGCTTGAAGTCCGGCGTACAACACTTGGGGGAGAGGACTGAGTTAGGGATACCGAATTGGGAGGGAAGCATGATAGTGGGCGGATCGACCTGAGCTGCAGGGATGGAGAGTAGAATCGAGAAGGAGGAGATGAACATAATGAAGGCTATTGCAAGGTTGGATCAAACCTAATATTTCTTCTACAACTTTAGTTGTGATGGGAGCACGAGGAAGGCTATTGCAAACAGATCTGGGGACTGTCAATCCTCAGTCCAACTTTGAGTCGTTGTGTCAAAAAGATTTTGCTGACTTGTCTAGGGTGATACAGACTGATACGAGTTCAGCAAATCATACCCTTAGTGAAGACACGGACTTCAAAACCCTGATGAGGTGTATAGTCACATTTGAGACTCTGGCAAGATGTAGAAGACTGTTGGCCGCCCCATTCCTTCTCTCTCAGCTTGAAAGGGTATTTACATTGCTACCCGAGCTCCATTTAATGATTGGACACCATGTGTCTCTTGAGAACCAGGTAAAACAACATGTTAGGGTACAAAATTAGGGGCAGATTGTGCAAGGAGAAATTATTATGAGTTGCAGGCCATCATGCATGGTAATAAATGGGAGCGAAATGATTTTACATGTCCATGTAGCATATATGGTTCCCTTCTCCGTACTCTTCAGTCACTTTGAACTCTCCTAAACCTTATCAAACTTGTTATCAGCGAAAACAAACAAGGAACATGCTTATTGTGGAGTGTACACAAACAAGGAGCTAACAAAAGAAGAAATCTCTATTGACAAATTATTACGGAGTAGAACTCCGGTAATTTTCATCAACGAAAATTTATTACGTAGTAGAATTCATGTACAAAATCTTTAGTTTGTTTTCTCGCTGATGAAAATCTTTAGTTTGTTTTCTCGCTTACAGGATTCATTATATGTAGAAGACTGGGAGGTCGACGAATCGCCTCTTCCCATTGCCCACGACCAGGGGGGCTTCCTATGTGTACGGTCTATAGTATACACACAGTTATAACAAGCTTGATTAGAATTAAAAAAGTTATGTGGATATCCGATTCTATCTGCTTTGTCCCTTCGTCACTCGTTGGAAATTTACAAAAGAGTTGGCAAAGTTGAAGATAATACTGGAGTGTTAAATTTGATTGAGAGTTTATTCCACGATAGAGTCGTCGCCGAGATCGACTATCTAAGGCGGAAAAACCCTAAGGTACTGTAAACATCGAAGTTATCTATTGATATAAAAAAGATACATTAATTTAATTGGAACACACGTGAAAAAACATAAAGCGATGAAAAGTTCATGTGTATTTATCATTGCAATGAAACACAACTTATAAGGAGAAAACAAATCAAAACTCATCATAAGTCCAGGTAAAGAATGCAATTCAAGCTCTCATGAAATGACAAACTAACAAAAATACATTCAATCGGTCCAGACGTTAGAAATGGTTCAAGCTACATTACCTGAGGGGTTTCCCGCCTTGGATAGTCGACTTCGGCGACAACGCCGTCGTTGTATAGATGCTCGATCATATGTCTCACTCCAGGCTTCTTTTCAAGTTCGCATCTTGCGTAAATTTCCTTCAAGGGACAAAGGGACAAAAATTACCACTCAGATAATGATATATTTGAAAATTTATGTGAACATTACCGCTAAGATAGTATTGCAATTGACATTTGTTTAAAATGAACATTTTATACGAACCAGACAATGAAATCTTAGATATTTGGTGAACGCAAAAATGTTGCATTTTATAAGGTAATTATAACATTTTGTACATGAATTCTACTACGTAATAAATTTTTGATAATGAAAATTACCGGAGTTCTACTCCATAATAATTTTTCAGTAGAAATTTTTTCTCTTGTTAGCTCCTTGTTTGTGTACACTCCGTAATGAGCATGCTCCTTGTTTGTTTTCACTGATAACAAGCTTGATAAGGTTTAAGAGAGTTTAAAGTGTTTGTGTACACTCCGTAATATCATGTACTATGTCTCTAATTTTTACAAAAAGATTCCTTGGAAAGAATCAAGTCTTTTAAAATTGAATCGTTAATACAGAAAAACGCTTTTGAATGGGGCTCAATGATGATTCCACATTCAGAAGATTCTATTCAGGTGACGCAACACACTGATTAGGACTGTGATATCAACCTGTGCAGTGTAGCTTCCACATATCTCAATGTATTCTCAACTTCAGACATCTCATTCTCGAATTAATCGTCATCTGACATTGTTGTTCTGCTAAACAACCAACTAACTGACCAAGCTTGTTCAAATCCGACTTCACTCCAAGACCTGCAGTCGGCTCATTGATTTGTTCCCCTCCAGGGATCTCAGAAGATACACCATCATCCATTTGTCATTTGTCTTGAGTTCGGACCCAACCAGCTCCTTCATCAAAGTAAAATTTCTTCTTCTTAAAATTGCTCTCATCCACATACCTGAAGAACGTCACCTCATCCTCCTCATTGTACACCATCAAATACTTCAAAATCTTCTTGACAACACAAGAGTTCTACTCCGTAATAATCTGTCAGTAGAATTTTTTTCTCTTGTTAGCTCCTTGTTTGTATAGATAATTTTGAAACAGATAAAATCATTTTACACCACATACTCGCCAAACTTGATGATACAAGAGGCTCTGTCTGTAAAGCCTGTGATGAGAATCAGAAACTTCTAGTTGAGAAATCAGTTTTAGAGACATTGCTTGGTCAACTGAAACAGGAGGTGTCAGATTTGAAGTCAGTGATTAGGACTTGGAATGATCAATTATCGTCTTTGCAGAAGGATATGTGATACGCTACACTTTGTATGGCATAACTAGGGGTTATTACATTAGTTTAGGAGTGTTATCACAAGTATTTGGAGCTATTGTTATATTCTGAGTTGTTTATGAAGAAGTGAAGAAACGAAGACCAGAACCGAAGAAGAAGAGGATAAAAGATTCTAGACATGAAGACGAAGACATTCTGCGGAGCAGCGGCGATCGTCACCATCACTATGCCGATCGCCATTCTACAACAGGAGCATTCAGGAGTTCGAGAGAGCATGGCGATCGCCATGACTCTATGGCGATCGCCATGGGGCAACAGAGACACGGCAGAGATTTAAATGAATATGGCGATCGCCACAACAAGGCCGAAGATATTCCGGACTTTCCTTATTTTGTTTTGTTTTTATTTCTTTTATTATTCTCTTATTTTCCTTATTTTCGTTTAGGATCTTTCTTTTACCATTTATGTTGGGGTTAGTTCTCTATTTAAGGACCCTAGTTATCATCTTTTCTATCATCTTTTCCATCAGACAATTTAGTTCTGCAACCATGAGCAGGAACTAATCTTCATTGTTTTACTTAGCGGTTGAAACCTTCAGTTATTAAGTTGTGAGATTTCTAAACTCTTGTTCTTTTCCTATGGGTTTGTATTAATTCTCTTGTTCTTCATCTATTGATTTCTATTAGTTTTGCTAGCTTGATCACCTAGTTTGATTGATAGTTTTCTATTGCTACACTCGGAATATACGGTGGAATTCCTTGTCATTGTAGCATTCATATCTGCATGATCTGGTAGTTGATTGCTTTTATGAAAGAGAATTGATTGCATGTTAATACTTGACGGTTGTAAATTGCATGCATCCTTATGATTCCTGTGTTCTTTGCTGCTATTTCATCTAATCTTGAGAGGTTTCCCTGATTGTTGAATAGTAAGTATTATCAGGACCGGTTGACCTGCTGATATATTAAAGATTGGAATAGGAACATTCCCTAGGATTGAATAGAACTTGAGATAAATCTATGATCAACTTGATTGACTGTTGTGTGGATACTTGCTAGGTGAAACCCCTTCTCATCATATTCACAACCAAACCTTCTTTGCTTGATACTTGTTACTTTTGTGTTCCATACAATCAAAAAAACCCCTGGTTACTTGTTACTTGTTCACTAGTTGATATTTCACTTGACTGCATTGATTTGGTGTTTTGATTCCCTTGGGTTCGACCTCTACTTATTTGCTATACTCTAGTTAGTGTTTAGAGTTTATTTCTTTGATTTGGCACTACGACTTTAGCCTCATCAATATGCACAAGCTTCTTCATAGTCATGAACAATTGATTCTGAGAATCAAAGAGGGGAATCACAAAGAGGAAATTTACAAAAGAGTTGGCAAAGTTGAAGAGAATACTGGAGTGTTAAATTTGATTGAGAGTTTATTCCACGATAGAGTCGTCGCCGAGATCGACTATCTAAGGCGGAAAAACCCTAAGGTACTGTAAACATCGAAGTTATCTATTGATATAAAAATGATACATTAATTTAATTGGAACACACGTGAAAAAACATAAAGCAATCAAAAGTTCCATGAGTCTTTATCATTGCAATGAAACACAACTTATAAGGAGAAAACAAATCAAAACTCATTATAAGTCCAGGTAAAGAATGCAATTCAAGTTCTCATGAAATGATAAACTAACAAAAATGCATTCAATTGGTCCAGACGTTAGAAAAGATCAAGCTATAGTACCTGATGGGGGTCTCCCGCCTTGGATAGTCGACTTCGGCGACAACACCGTCGTTGTATAGACGCTCGATCATATGTCTCACTCCAGACTTCTTTTCAAGTTCGCATCTTGCGTAAATTTCCTTCAAGTGACAAAAGGACAAAAATTACCACTCAGATAATTATATATTTGAAAATTTATGTGAACATTACCGCTAAGATAATATTGTATTTGACATTTGTTTAAAATGACCATTTTATACGAACCGGATTATAAAATCTTAGATATTTGGTGAACGCAAAAATGTTGCATTTTATAAGGTAATTATAACATTTTGTACATGAATTCTACTACGTAATAAATTTTCCATAATGAAAATTACCGGAGTTCTACTCCCGTAGTTGGGAAGCAAATCACTTAATTACGAAGTTTTTTTTTCTAAAAGCAAATTCAGTTTGTTTGACTGGATGAGCAAGAGCAGCGTACTTGGACACAAAGGAGTTGAGTCATACACCAATTATGTTATGTTAATGTACCGAAGTTAAAGGACTGGACCGAATTAAGTTAAAAGATTGTTGGTTGAATTAAATTGAACTTTCTTCTAAAGTCTTATAGAAGAAGGTTCAACTTGAAATAAGATGACAGACCGTACTTGGTGTGTCTTCTTCTAAAGGCAAGAACAGCGTACTTGGTGTTTTTGGTTGTAGGGAAGAAATAGGATGACCACTAGTGAACTTGAAAGATCTTATTAAAACATTTCTTTAAGTCATGCATAAAGAAATTGGTGATGTGTTTTCTTTCTTCTATCATCGTTAACTCTTTGTGTTGTGCTAAAAGTTCGAGTAAACAACAATATGAGTTGGAAATAGAGAGGTTTAATTTTTTTAAACTTTCGGAGTGGGTGTGTCGGACCACCTTTCCGTGTGGATGACAGACCGCTAGAGCGAACCAACTAAATCTCACGAATCCTGCGGAGCAAAAGGGAATAGAGAGGTTAGTTTTACGATAGCTCATCCTATATCTGATATATGCGACCAAGCACGGTATAAGTTTCTCACATTTGCTTTGACCACTTTTGGGAAAAGAGGCTATCGATACACTCTTGTATTAGGGTCATTTTTATTAGCAACTTTAATTATTAAAAGGTTGGATCATATATTTTTCACCAATTAGATTTTTTCAATGAAAAGGGTATAGAAGTCTGGCTTATTCTCGACTCTCATCCAACTTTTTGTAATCTCCGACAAAAATCTATTTTGATTTTGAAAATGAAACATTATCAAATGCATAGCTCGAATCCGAAGAGAGGAAACAAATAAAAAACAAACTTATGATTTCAATGATAAAAAGAAGCACAACAAGCTTGAAATGTACTTATTCCTCTATTTTTACTGCCTAGAGATGAGAAGAGGACGAGAATTCTCCTCCATTGTTTCATCCTCGATCTCTCCATATGGCTCCGACACCATCATCCTGCAATCTTCTGCTGCTTCCAAACCCGTCGAGTAAGCTCCATGAACCGAACCTGGATACTTCGAGCTCGTCGCTTCACCAGCAAAAAACAAATTATCTACCGGAATTCTTAGCTTCTCATATAAATCATGCGCCGTCCCGACTTTATCATAGCTGTATGATCCCAACGAGTTCTTGTCTGTTCCCCAATGAGACACAAGAAATTGAATCTGCCATTCAGAAGACATCAACATTGTTTAGTACAAATTTGGGTAAAAAGTTTTCATTAAAGATCATGTCATGAACTATTAACGTACAAATGACCATTCACGTGCATATTAACATACGAACTGTTATTGGCGTGCCCATTTTCTTATTCAGATGCACATACCGTCATATTCGCGTACTCACTTCCTTAGCTAGTGTAGGAAATCTTGTATGTGCATACGAAAAGACGCTCTAACGTTAATTGATATTTAGATATCGGGTATATGTATCAAGCTACGGGTATGAGATATCGGGTATGAATATGAGTGATAGTTTTGAAATACTCAAATTTTGAGTTATCAAAAACACACTCTAAAATCATTTCGATATTCATACACGGATTCTATATCGCACCAGATCAAATTACCAAACACCATCAGGTTTTCTCGCGTTACGCAAGAAATCTGGTGGTGTTTGATTACACTAGTGATATCAGTCTGATACTCATACCTGATATCTAGATATCGATATCAAAGGGCTTTGAATGTATTACAAAAGATTTTGAGTTATAGGTAGGTTACTTACCGGAGTTAGAGCATCAGGAATGATAGTTTTAAGCTGCAAAAACGCAAAATCAGCAGCCTCTTGATCCGACAACTTCCCAATATCTTCAGCAAGTTTTCCTGCAGGCATATAAACAAGAACAGGATTTCCCGTCGCCTTATGAAGATTCAGAAAGTAGCTACATCCATAAGAAGATTCCGCAACCACTCCAACAAAATCCACATTAGGCCAAAAAACATCCTCAAAATGCAACACTATCTTGTTTTCAATTCCTACTCCAATCTCAGAGATCGCCTTCTCCTTCCAATCGGGAAGCCGCGGCTCAAACTTTATGGTGCCGGCTTTTAGAACTCCGAGTGGAGCAGCAACAATGGCGGCATCAGCAAGAAAGATTGAACCGTCTTGTACTGTTATTTTTACTCCACTGTGGTGTCTGACTACGTTTGTTACTCTGTGATTTAGGCGGATGTCGAGGTTTTTGGATATGGAGTTTAGGACGGGAAGGTAGCCTTCCACCATTAGGCCGTGACCTCCGGGGAGTAATACTTCCTACATGTTTGAAAATATGTATGTTGATTAACAATATCAAACACAAATAATACAAGTAGTGTTCTAAGTAACTCTTTCATCTAGTGTCTTATACGGAGTAAAAGATAAGACATCCTTCATTTTGTGAAAGCTATAACATTGTAAAAGTTTTCTCATATTTCATTTATAACTCTTCTTTATCTTCTCCCAATATATTTTTTATTATTTATCTCTCTCACATCCCAACACTCTCTTCTTTTTCTCTCTATATCTCTCCTTTAATTATTATACCTTTCATTTTCTCTCTCCTCTTTCCATCAAATTTACAATTTTTCACATCCGTCTTAAACTCCGTCCAAATGCCCAAATGTCTCTTATATTTTGGGACGGAGGGAGTATATAGTAAGGGTACATGTTAAACATATTAATAATAGAAATTAAATCTTAAACGGGAAATAATAAACTCATCACGATGATAGATTTTACAGAATTTTAAATAAGATCACTCACATTGTTTATATATTAAAGATCTTAATCTATGCAACCGTATCTAAAATAAGGCTCAAAATAGATCATAAACTCATTCTAACATATAGTTTTTTAAATAAAATAATATCAAAGGATTTTTAGACTATTATTAAAAAAATTGAATAGGCCTAGGCCTTGTTAAAACTATTGTCTAGCATCTTCCCTCTCGTTCTTGATCCTCTAAAGCCGTTTGTGTAACGAACTAACGATTTATGTGCCAAAGCACGAATTCATGTTTTTTAAATCTCAAATTCTAAAACCTAAACATAAATTGTAAGTTCTAAACCCTGAACTATAATTCATAACCCTAAAAGAATACAAATAAAATTCCTCATGTCTTTGGCACATGCTTGGCTCCTGTTATATTTCCTACGCCCAAATTTTTATTTAATCTAAGATTGTAAACCCTAATCATAAATCAATTACTCTACCCTGCAAGCTATAAACAAAAACCCTAAAGTTTCGATTTCTAAATTGCAAAGAAACACAAAAGTTTGCACATAACAATACCTCATCCCAATATTTCAGAGAAATATTATGCGAGTCAGTAGCGAACCATCCCTCCATCCTACACATATACCATTGCAACACATTACAAGCAAGTCCTTCAAGCCTCAAATCAGGCCTCCTCTCAAACGCCATAGACAAACCTTGATGAATAGACATATCTTCATCACACTCCTCCCTTATTTTCTCAGTCTCCTTCAAGATCATGCCAAATGTTTGATTAACTTCTGCAACTAGATCCTGAGGAACTTGCTTCCCGTCCATGTCGAACAGAGCATAGCTCTGTAAGTCATGGTCGTAGAGGACCGAGTTGTCATCACTCGTGCGGTAGAGAGGAAGACGAAGATTGGAGATTATTGGAGATAAAGGATTGTCGTTGCAAACTCCATGTAGCCATGATGCGCCTAAGTCAATGGGGAAACCGAAGGACGAGTTAGTGAAGACTCGTCCTCCGATTCTGTCACGAGATTCGAGGACGGTGACTTGAAAGTTTGCGGTTTCGTGGAGGGCACGAGCTGCAGCGAGGCCGGCTATGCCTGCACCGATTACTATAACACGAGGTTGTTGCTTTGTTCCCATTTTGGTCGAATTTATAATCTTGTAGAAGATTTCAATAAAGAAAGACGTGGTCAAAGTTCTGAGATCGGATTAAGCCGAGTTGAGGAGGTGATTGGTTTATATAGACACAAACAAGAAATCCAAATATATCATCATTATAAGATAGATTAAAAGATGGAATTATGGAATTATGGAATTATGGAATTTATCTACATGAGAAAAGATATTCGAAAATAATAAAGATGGAATTATGGAATTAAATCAATTTTCCTTCTTTTTTTCTATTTAAGTTTTCTCCGCTCAATCTTTTTTTAACGATTTCAGCCCAACTTCATCAATTATCAATTACTAATTATTGTAGCTCTTTGCCACGTGTTCTGTATTAAAAAAGAAATTTAATACTTATTACTTTGGTCTCACATCTTTATTCAATTAATTATCTTTAATAATTTGTTAACATAAAATAAATTTAAAAAAATCCTAATCGAAATCTTCTTCCATAATTTTAGGGTAAAAAATTATTACGTAATAATAAATAAATCTAACTATTAATCTCATATATCTACAAGTAGTCTATTAGTTTTGTAATATTATACGATTGAGGATAATAGTAATTTATCACATAACCCTGTATTATGTAACGGGGGCTTTGTAATAACTTTAATCTTAATCAAAGTTACAAGTTACGGAGTATTATATTTAAGAAGTGACGTTAATCACTCTTTTTTCTTAAAATGTAATAATAATGTTTTTATCGTTGTTACTAACCAAAATAACAATAATAGTGTTATCAAATATTATTTTTATAATTAATTTTAAATATATTTTATAATTTAAATTTAAATATATTTTATAATTAAAATTTAAATAATTTTATGAAGTTACTTATAGCTCTCATGCAAGGCACGGGTACTAAACTAGTAATATAGTACTCCCTCCGTCCCTTTATTTCCTTCTTGTTTCACCCGGGCACCTATGACGATGTGCGTTTTATTTTATCAATATCTCTAATTATAAATTAGTAAAAAATAAAAAAATTAAATATTATTAAAGTATTCGATAAGACGAATCAAAAAAGACCACACATGACTGTGTTTATATCTATATATTGGTCGAAATTACGAAGATTCTCTTAATATGAGAATAGTGTCAAAAACAGAATCAAGAAGGAAATAGTGGGACAGAGGGAGTAATCCAATACCTCTTTCAGCCCAATTTATGAAACTTTTAAATTTTTTTCTAAGTCAGTACTTTTTCGAAAATAATTTTCGATAGCTCATTTTTAACTTAATTTCCATTATAAACATTTCTTTTAGCTTCGGAACAACGCTTCTACAAATTACTTTGACATGATTAACTCATCTTGTAATTATTTGTGCACATATATCTTTTGAAAAAAGACTACTTTAGTCTTCTTAATCCGATTATAAGTAATACTCCGTAGCTAATTCGAGAATAAGCCAAACACAAGTCAAGTCCGTCATTCATGATGAAGGAAAGATTAAAGACATTAGATTTGGTGCATTCGATTTATTCCGCGCCAACGCTGTAATGATAAATATATAAAGGAAAGATTGGATTTGAGAAACGAGAGAAGGTAATAACCATGTTTGATTTATCAATCAAGATGTCTCACTTTCTAATCTCTGCAGCTCGAATTAAGTTGTCTTAATATGGCTGCTCATACCTCATTCATAGCGTACTTAGCTCACTGACTTGCATTGCATACTTAGCTCTCACCTCATTCATATCCTACGTTCACGATCCCACTCAACTTCGAGACTTTTGTATCGCCACTAACGATAAAAAAAAACGCATGTAAGCACAAATTTGATCCATTTTTCTCTTCAAATACATCTATACTATGGTTAAACCTTTGTCATCTGACTTGTGTTTCTTTCCTAGTGTTTGTTAATGGCAGGTTTTGTAAGGACCCGAACCAGTTGGTACCAGAAGACTTCCTATTCACGGGCCTAAACAAACGAGGTCATACCAACAACAACCCAGTAGCATCCAAAGTTATCATGATAGAAGTCAAGATGTTGTCGACTACGACTCGTATGGCCTCAACACGCTCCACATACATCCATGTACCACCGAGGTTAAAGGGTATCCTAGATGTCGGTTTCGTGACCTCAAACAACGCGAACGAAAACAACAAGTTTGTGACCAAGGTTTTGCATCCAGGAGATGCGTTTGTGTTCCCACAAGGTCTCATTCACTTCCTGCTGCTATGACCATTTCCGGGTTGGGTAGCCAAAACCGGGGAGTCGTCACCATTGCTAACGCCACGTTTGGATCGAACCCGCCCATCTCCCCTCAAGTTCTCTCCAAGGCATTAAATTTTAAAAAAAAAATGTCACAAAAGTTCTGATTTTTTTATTTATGTGTGCACTCTATTGTAACATCTACTAATTCTGCGGAAATGATATTACAACAATGGCATATGGTCTTTTGATTTTTTTTTGTAATTTCATGAAAAGATAGGAGCTATAACCCAGCCTCCCTGATGAACTCAATGAACAAAAAGGATTACCAATTGACACCAATTTACTGTGGACTATATCAGCCAAGGTTGGGAAAATTAGGGTAGCATACCTCCACTGACAACGACTAGTTTCAATGGAATCCACATGAATCAATCTTCATGGAGGAACTCAAAAGGTTGCTTGGCTTCCATCATCACTTCCTATCTTGGATGATTGAGACATCAATAGGCTGTGAACCTTTTGTTTTAGCTGAAAAGAAACATGCATAAGGAATCAGAGGCGTAATTTAACTCATACGCCTCTAGTAAAATTTGAAATAGATACCGAGGATTATAAGACCTACCTCAGTGAGTCCTTTGCTAGTCTTAACTGATACATGAATGGCTCCTTCAGGACCCAACTTTAAATATCTCATTAGATCAGAATGACTAATATCAGAATCTTCAGGGATGGAGACAGTCGAATAATCTTCCAAAAGGTCACACTTGGACACTACATCAAGCCAAAGATGATTGCTGAACCTCTCTCTTATTTCTTTGTATGTAATAAACTGCACGCACATTTCAGTCTATCAAGGTAAGAAACTAAAATTTTTGAATAGATTGTCGAATGTACACAACCTTAATAAAACAACATAAATATTAGTTTGTCTGGCTAATACTACCTGATCAGAAGGTGTTGTACCACATTCTCCTGTCAAATCATGGACATAAACAACAGCGGTTGGAAGATGTGAAAGAACAGCAAGTGTAAGCTTTTCCAAATTATTCCTGTCATCTTCAGGGTTAAGAAGGGGTAAGTCAGAATAAGTAAAATACTGAATGATGTATGTAAGGCTAGACCTATACCAATTTTTTTGTATGGTGAAAAATATCAAATTCAAACCTAATTTGGATCTCAATAGTAAAGAACTTACCATCGTGTCTTGTTAGCAGGCCAGGAGTATCTGTTACCTGTAGCAATGAATGGATCAATATATAAATAGGCGTAATTCAATAGCAGAATACCTTAATAGCAGAAGTCATTTATGTAGCATCAAAAAGTCAAGCAGACGGACCTGAAAACGCTTAAAGTTATATTCAATATGACCCATAAGAATGCCTCTCGTAGTAAATGGGTAATTGCAAATCTGCCATTTAGAGTAAAACAAGGAAGCCTTAGCACGTATAACCATGATAACAACAAATTCAAACCAACAGTATAACAATTTCAGGAGTAAAAAACATTCCTGGACATCAATTAAGCAAACAAAAAATTAGTATCAATGACTAGGTTACTACCAATACTGTTGGAAAAGTCCAGTATAAGAATATTGCAAGCAAAAAAAAAAAAAGGAACACCTACTGTGATCTGTTCATACCTCAGGCTTTCCCGTTGAAACAATACGGACCAAAGATGATTTTCCAACATTAGGAGCTCCTACAAGACAAAGTGTCGGAGTTTCCAGATCAACTACAGGCATAGCTCGCAAACTCTGCAACAAAGAAAACAAACCTTGGTTGTCAAGAAAAACTGTAGTCATTTGACACAGAGTTTCATACTTGTGCACATAAAGTTGAACATCTCAGTCAATAAAAAAATTGTTGTGGACCAAACATGCAAATACCTTGGTGATGTCCAACAAATCATCAAGAGCCTTTTGATCATAGTTAAAAATCTCTTGGATTCTTCTCAAACCCTACCCACATTATCAATATAAAAATTTATTATTTTGAACACATACAATTTATAAATTCTAATATATTATACAACATTAAAACTTACCTCCTTTAGACGCTCCTCCGCCTCTTTCTTTGTAGTAGACTGGAACCACATGAATGAAAAAAATATAGATGATTGACCGACTTTAATTTTATCTTCAGGACAACCATTATTAGTCATGAAATACAGATGATTATCCCAGTGGTCAATAAATTTACAAAAATAAGAAGAAGAAAAAACGATGAAGCATACTCTTATTTACCCTATTGCAGATCATTAATCATCTTTTTTCCTTCTTTTTGTATAATCAGGGAAACCAGAATATAAATGTAGAGGTAACTGAACCTTAGCACAGAGTGAGGCATGTTCCTTTCCCACAGATACAAGCTTTTTCCTGAGGCTATCTACCTTTTGCAAGACCTGTCAAAAGCTTAATGAGCAACTAGTAACCATAATGAATTTTACATGAAAATTAATGCTGACTATTCTGCAACTCGAGGTAATGTTCTAAATGGAATGAAGAACGGGAAAGATTATGCATGGCTTAGTTTAATACTGGAAGAAAATGAAAAGAATAGATTAACAAGGAATCGGGCAGATAGATTATAATCCGTGCTAAAATACGCTTTTTTCCACAGGTTGTCCTCCTTTCTTTCTCAAATATGCCAAATTCCCCACAGTAATGTCCCAGAAGTTGAAACACATGAAACCCCTTGATTACCTCTTCATATTTCCCTTCTCCAAGCGTTAGCTCAACAAGAGATCGTTCATATGGATGCAGATTCCTTTTGTCAGGAAAGTCACTTATGTATGTCCTGAGTGGAACTGCCAATTCCTGAAGTTAAAAAGATACAAACAAGGCCAAAATTGTTTTTAACATATCTAAACACAATCAGAAAAAGTTCATACATAAGAACAGTAAAACATCCTACTTTCATAAGTGCATCAAGCTGTTTCGCACCTCTATTTCTCTCTCTCTTTGCAATATTACCTATACCTAGAGAATAAGAAAACCTCGGAATCAATAAACATAACGTGTAGTAAACAGGAAACAAACAGTCAGGGGAAAACAAAACTTCAACAAGGAAAAGAAGTTGCTCATCAGTTGGAGCAAATTTCATTTATAGATTACCCTTTGATGGCGCTACCTTCTTCGCCTTCCTCAAAGCAGATGAAATAATGTCGATAGATGGCATCACATTAGGCAGCTTCTGAAAAGCCCCTACATTCTCAATCCTCAAGATTGCAGCTTCCTAACAAACAGAAATTAAACTATTGGCCATAAACTAAGAAACTAGAATATAAAAGATATAGTACAAACTAAAGCAGTGTATCAATATTCAGTAGCAATGGCAAAAAAATTAACTAAGAAGAATGACACTAGTTTGCTTGCTCATTCGGAGAATGAAGAAGAAGCTTAAAAAGTATACCTCTAATTTGCTTGTTCTTTCAGTCATAGGACGAGGTATGTAGCTACCTCCACTCACGACCTCATACGCAGAAGTCTGTATTTCTCTGCAGGCGCAAACGATAGGATAGAAACTCGGACTGGAAATCGATTGTAAACCTGAAAATTCCCAGTACAATCCATAGGCACGCAATGCATAATCAGTGACAAAATCCTTTCAAAATAGGGACGAACAACGAAGGCACATACCAATTCCGAACTTGGAGGCTCCGAAGAAGAACTTGCGAGAGGGAATCTGCCATAACTGGAACAAATTGGAAGCTGTTCCACTCATTCCTCTCGAATATGCGTCTTTCGCCGACGAAGCAAGGAGGGGGAGGGAGCTTTAGGTTCTTAGAGAGCTATGTTTTTTTCTGCGGGAAGATAAAGAGGGGTTAAACTAGTTCATTTTCAGGCCTAATTTTTCAATTTAAACCCTTATTTTGAGCCTAAATTTTTGAAAACTCCATCATCTCTCTGTCAAAGCGATTCAGGTACCGCTCTTTCTCCTTTGTTTTTTGTTCCGCTATCTCGATCTAGGAAGATGGAATTGTAGCCTCTTCTGTATTGTTTTTCTTCACTTTCTATAACCTAGTTTATTGTCCCTCGTGGAGAGGAAAATGGAGAAAGAGATGGGGGAGAAGGAGGTGGAGCAGACGAAGAAGAGATCGACGGTTGAATCTCTGGGATGGATGACGGAATCAACTATTATGCCCAAAAAGGTGAAGGCCATAGAAGGTGTCGGAGCTTCTTCGATTATGGAGCTCAAGGCTCAGCTCTATCGTTCTCAGGAGGAATCCAAGAAATCTAAGGACCTCGATGTTGAATATCAACGCGCTAAAAAGATCGTCGTTTCCGGCGACCAATTCTCACGCAAGAACTCCGGCGTCGAATCCCGTTCACACAAGTAATCTCCCTCCTTCCAAATTTCATTTATGTCTTGTTCTAATTACTCAAACTTCTTATCATATTTCATGCTTTTCGATTCATCTAGTAGAATTCGTTATTTGCAACCCTAGGGTTTTGATGAAAAAGGGGACAACTCGTTTCAATTGATTACAATTTGAGTTTAATTGTATGTTAGATTTCAGTTCTTAGCCATTAGTGACAAATTCTTCTTCTTCATTCAACTAATGGAAATGGAGTGGTGAAACGTGAATTACACCATGACTAAAATCATGCTGTGAAATTTCCAGTCTATCCAGCGGATGACATGTTTATGATGTTTGCTTCTTCTATCAAAGTGATCATTTTTTTTCTCCAGCACTTATCATCGTATTGGTTTTAGTTGAACCATTGATGTTCCTAGCATTCCATCCAAAGAGGAATCCAAGATCAGATTGAAAATATATGTTGCTCTTTGAATTTTTTTGCTTTTGATGAATTTTTGAAATCAGAGTGGCTGTCATGAATCATATCTCATGTAGACCAGTTTTACATTCTCACCTTTCAATTATTATGACAATAATATACCAAATAGTAAAGATGCAAGTTTTTAAGGACGGGTGCTTGCTGCAAAATTGTACATTTTGTGCCGATTATTCGGTTCGCACTTTGCAATTATTATTTTAAGGCGAAAACAATTGTGAACGAAATAGAGCAAAGGACGATTCTAGTTGCTGTATGGTAAAGAACTTTCATTTAGAAAGAGAGAATAATGTGCCTTTTTTTTGTCAATTTTAAGCCAGAAAATAAAAAGCATTTTTCCTGCATATTCATGGTCAAATGATTAAATGCAGGGATAAACTTGCCTTTAAGGCGGAGAAAGATGGGTCAGCCAGCTATGCAGCATTAGAGAAGAAGGCTGAGCTGTATGAGAAGCTTGTGAGAGGTGAGATATCAGATGAAGAAGACGAGGAGAAATATTGTGTCGATTTTTTCCGCAAGGGCCTATTGCAAGATGAATTGCACGAGCAGAAACCCCACTATAGTTCCACCACTGAACCAACACAAAAACAAGAAGAAGAAAATGACGCCTTCCCTCCATTCAATCAAAAGCCTTTCAACCTTGGTCGTACGGCTGGAAATGCTGACCACAACCAGCATAAGCGTTTTGTGAAGTGAGTTAAATTCCATTTTATGTGTATCATGTATCTTTGTGAGTGATGATGGTGAACTATATGTGGTTGTGTTGATCTCCTTTAGAGAAGTGCACGAGGAAGCAAGTGAAGCAAGAGGAAAAGCCTCTGAGTTGAAGCTAAGAAGGGAAGAGCAAGCTGTTGCTCGCCGAGAAAAACTCAAGCAGGCATACCTGAAAAAGAGACTGCAGAATCTAAAGGGTGCATTTAACCCCGAGCAGACGTGACGAATTGATGGATTTCAGCATGCAATTCAGTTTTCAAAGTGAGGCAAACTACTCATCTTTAGCCCCAATTCTTGCTCGCTGGTACTGTGATACTTACTGTTGCATTAGTGAAGGGTTGATGTCGACCAAAACGAGAATGTTACATTTGCTTCCAAGTGCCACATCACTTCAGGACCGGAGCTCGGATAAGCGTGGGGTCCCTGTATGCTGAGGTGGCTAAATCCAATTGGTTCGTCCACTTAGTCAGTGTAATAGAGTAGGTGCATGTAAGTTTGTTAGCTGCTTATTCTCCCAGTTAAGTTTTTCTGAGATGATTAGAGTGGTTTTGGATATTTCAAAACACTCCCCTCTGTAAGAACTCAATTATACAGGTTGATCATTGTTTATCAATTCGGTTTATCTTAGATCTCAAACTTCTACAGTTAACAACATGGACCATGGATTTAAGAAAGCTCTACAAAATGACACAAGTTATGTGAACATTTGAAATACCAAATTCCAATTAATTTGCATGTGCACATCAACTAACGATATAAAAAAAAAGGCTTCGAATAATCGACTTCACTGGGGATCGAACCCAGAATCTCTGGTTTCGTAGACCAGCGCCTTATCCATTGGGCCATGAAGTCTTTTTGTTGTGTGGTTCATGTATTTAATATATTAATCTTCCACGTGGAAGGAATTTTTTTCTTTATTTTCGGTTGGAGGAATTCTGTTTTTTTTGGACAATAGGCAAGAACTGACTCCATTTTAAATCGGTTAAAAAAACCGCACCCGGATTTTTATATTTTTATAATTGGCATCCACTTTCGGGCACATCCTGGTGCATTCAAACCATTTTTAAAAATATCCGGTTCAGTTTTGGAAACCGGATTTTTGAGCATTTTGACGATAAAAAATAATAATATATATTTGCGTTCAAGAGCGGGTGTCGGTTATAATTTTCCGGGTCTGGAACGGGAGTCTCAATACATTAGCTGCTAGTTTTCGTGCTTAATTATTGTTTCCATTTGTAAATTTCTGTGTACAGTTTAGATAAATGAATTTACGATTTGTCGAAGCTCGCAGATTCGCCGGGTAGCTGGAAACAAAGGAAAAGCTTACTCTTCTCATGTTTATTTTGGATCCTCTCTTTTTTGGTTAAATGTTTATTACTAGCACTTCTCAAATTTCCAATTGAAATTTTGCTCTAAGTATGTTGAAGCGTTGACTCCTTGGCTGATGATTTACAGAAGTTAATGGAGAGACATGCTGATGATTTACTGAATCTTAACCCGATCAATTAATGAATAAATACGGAACATGAATAAAGTATATAGTATAAAATAAAGATACATTATTTTGAACCAAAAAGAAAAAGAAGAAGGGAATATAAGTGCAGCATGCTTAAGTTTTGGGTAACAAGAGAGTAGGTATGATCGATAGTAGTGGCGGTGGCTGAAACGTTTGAAGGTGGGAAGTGGGGATTCTAATTATTTCATGGTGGTGCTGCTTCGCCTAAAGCAACACAATTTTGTTTGGTGTTGATACAAATCAAATCTTTAATTATTGTCATTCATATTCAATTGTTCATAACATACTAATATTCTTTCTTTAATTTCAAGGCTATTCATACAAAGTGAAGATAGTGGAGGTAATTATTCATGAATCATTCCATTTCATTTGTCACACTAGAAACGGGCTTCCGCGCTACGCGCGGGGAAATTAAAGTTTTTAATATGATTTAACGCTGTTTAATAGGTGTCCAAAAAATTAGTTTGGGCTAATCATATTCACAATCCTTTATGATATAGAAATGTAGCATCAACAAAGCAGTCTCTAATTTTTGTTCTACCAAAAAGCAAAAAAATAAAGTTTAATTAATGATTATGTTTTTCCTGAATGTTTAATTAATCATTTTAGCAATTGACACACCACTACCTATGAATTCGTCTCTCCCTTTAAAATCATCACATTACCTAATTAGCTCGGGTGCTTTTTTTTGCCAAACAATTAGCTCGTGTGTTGGTGTTCCTATTTATTAGGGTTTAAATCAATAGACTGAAACTCGCGTACGAGTCTTGCGTAATTATAAATTCTTAAATGTTTCATAATAGATATTGAAATGATATTATCTCATATAATCAAATGAGTTTGATGATTTGTACCTCTTCTCTCAATTCACCAAATTGTTATATCATTTTGTAATATTATTATAATATACGGGACATAAGTTTTTAAATATGATTTTTAATACTCTTGTAATGCACGGGACAAAAGTTTTTAAATATATGTTATTTGTGTATGCAATTTCTTCAATGCATTATATGCTAAAATTTTATTCAAGTCTTGTTTACAATATTATTACCAACTCCACAGATTTTGGTATATAAAATAAGGTAATCTATTTTAAGGTAATCTATTTTGATTTATTAATAGCCAAGTTGGTGAATATATGAGCTATTTTTCTGTCTATAACTCATTACAATTGAATAAACTCGAGGACCAATTATTGAATGTCATTTCACCATTGTATACAGTTTTGACGTGTTTACTAAATTATCATGCTTGTTGTATACAGTTTTGCAGGAGCATAGAAAAAAAAAGCAACAACTTGAATCAAAACTGCAACTTTAATGTCATAGTATAGTTACAAAGGAGATGAGCTTGTTCTACGCAGTTGGTACTTAGGCTCGGGAGGAGGTGCACTTGGCAACAACTTTTCCACTTCCTCTAAAGAAAATATTGTGCATGCAGAATTTAGAGACATGAAAGAAGCTACATGGTTCATTTCACAACATAGTTTTTGCAAAATAACTCCAATGAGGACTTCAAAACAACGAAAACAAAGGAACTTTTCAAGGGTTTGACTATGAAACATTACGTATTCATGTCGTCTATATGTGTTCTTTGTCACTTATGAGGATCTCAAGAGAAGCTCACTTTCAGGCAAATGCTAATATGCACGGAGCTTAATATTGTAGTTGATAATGATGCCAAAAAATACACTGAATCATAACCAAATAGATCAAACTTAAAGGATTATTAAGCCTATTCTCACAGAGTCACAGGTCATATAAAACATTCCTTACTTTAGTTTTTTTCAGCTTGTCAATTTCTTCCTTCAATCCTGATATCTTGATATCCAGCTCTTCCGTATACGCTTATGAAACACGACAACAACATCAGCACACATACTGCATTGAACAAATCAATATGCACAGCAAAAAATACACATGGAAAAAAACTAAACTTGTTTCCTTGCACGTGATCGAGCTGCAGATTCACGGTTCTTAATCATCCTCTTTTGTCTTCTCTCAACCATCACCATCTCCACAGAAGCCGACCTCTTCCTCCCACATTGTTGTGCATCAAACAGATTTTCCCATCATGTCATAGTAGCCAGAGACTGATTCGAGTTATTTCCCATCATTTTCCTATATAGATAACCAAGAAAATGTGTTTATCCGTGTAAATGCGTTTCTCTTTGATTCATCAACAAAACTTATTTTTCTATAATGACAAAGTGAGCACTGTTAAGCTAGATTTGATATATGACATGGTCAAGTACTAATAAAACAAAGGCAAAATGCTTGCTCTGAATTTGGTGGCTTCTTGGTTATCTATATAAGCAAGCAATTTCTCCTGCCTAGAGCGTCATGCAGCACCTCTCCTACATTTTATCCTAAAACCCACTAATTATAATTTACATGTACCTCTCCTCCATTTGAACACAAAGGAACTAAATTGAAACACAACATTGTTTCGTCAAGAATTACGGGTACAACTCAAAACTAATCAAATGCAGAGATTCAACACAATCATGTCATATCCAGGGGATCTTCAAATAATGAAGAGGTCTCAATGCTTTTTCTTCTTATCCAATAGCAAAATGGCCAGCCTTTCGATCCTTTAAAAAAGAAGACAATAGCATATGCAATTACTAAGTTGGAAACCAGTAGAGATGGACATACACAACAATGCGTTAAGATCCACACACACACACAAAACGTACCTGCTGTTGCATCCTCCTCTTGTTCAAGTATTGTGTTCGCGCTTTATTCATCACTGAATTTGGTGACTTGAACAATCTCTGTAATGAACACGATTATTTATTAATGATTTAAAAAAAAAATTACTTTTATATGGCATTCTCGATTATCCAAGAATGTAAAATCAAACCTTTTCAGCAAGCTTATTGGAAGCATGTTCCTCCTCAATTATGTTCAACTTCCTTTTGGGTGAGAATCCAAATACTTCATGAAGAAATTCATTTTCCTGTGCACATTAGAAACAGTCAGCATCAGTTGCCGAAAAAACAAAAGGCATCCAACAAAAAATAAAATCATGCTCGAGCATTTACTGAACCTGCATGTGCTTAATAAAGCCTCCCTTAAGAAAATGCTTCAGAAAGTTCAACTGTCATGACAGATAGGAATCAGTATATAGTTATGTCAGATAATTTAGGACACCGAGAGACGGAGAGATATTGGGACCTGTATAAGTTGTGACCATGACGACACTGTTAGTGATTCTCCGCCAATTTTGATTGTAGTTTAAGGAGGATATCCATCCTTAGAGCAGTAATTAAACAGAATCAACAAAATGGAAAAATAAAAAAGTACAATAAATTAGAGTAGCGTATTATGCACCTCCAAGAATCGAGAACATCATGAAACAAATTCTTCTGGTTGTTAAGTTTGGAAAAAGTGATGATAAGTTGTCACTCTCCAATATTATGAACTCGACAAAACATGCCTGTCACGAGCGAAGAAAAAAAAACACATACAGACAATTTGTATCATAGGAACATGTTTCTTGATCAGCATATGATAAGTTAGAATACTTACATAGAGTTCCACATACAGAATTACCTGCAATCACAGATAAGAAAATACAGTTAAAGAAATATTACAATTCTTCAGTAGAGAATTTAACATACATGGGTTACATATCCATTGAATTACATTTTGCAAGAATGTAGGAGTATTTGAAAGAAAAAAAGTTGATAAACACATTTTGCAAGAATGTAATATAAACTGCCCAAACAGTTGCAAATGTGATGCAGAATGGAGAAACAGCTAAAGTGATATAGGATTTTCTCCCAGAAATGAATGACTTTGCAGCTGGTTTGAGAAATCCGCAACATGACATGCTTAAAAATTTAAGATCCGCATAAAAAACTCAGAACATGATATCACAATAAGTCTTACCACTTTTACATGTTTTAGTAACAAGCATCATAATTTTTACAACTATTAGTATTTTGGAACTGCTAGCACACTCCACATAAACTCATCAAATTTTATTGAAGACCCAAAACCAATAAGCCATACCTCTGCACCACCGATGTAGAACAAAACCACCAGGAGCTCCACAAACCAGGCTGACATTGATTTGTAGAGAACAACCAGAAAGCCTGTAGCAACAACCACAAAAAGGACAGTCGAAGTTGTGTTGATGTCCATCACACCACCAGTTCCACCGGAGCATCCTATCAGAACATCAGATCATTACTCACTACAATTGGACGAAAGAAATTAAAGTGCACTTACATGAACCTTGTGTGTTAATGACCTCGAGAGTTGAGCAATCGACATTAATCGTCTCATTTCCTCACACAATATGTTGAATTGTTTGTATGCAGAATGATAGAAGAAGAAAAATAGAAATGATTGCAAGGGAAAGAGGAGGAAGAGCGCCGAGCGATGTTCTCCTGGTATCGAAATTTGGAAGTGTCAGAAAATTCAATCCAAATCAGCAATGAGCTCCCAGAAAAGCAATGTGAAGAATTAGAAGCCATGTCAAAGAGAGAAGAGGAATGGAGACGAATTGGGAAACCAGAAACAAAGAATGAGACCGTCTTTATAGGGCCAAAATTAAAGTAGAATATACGAAATAGGAAATAAAATCATGTAGAAAAATGTTGCGGATACAAAAGAAGAGATTGCCCCCACATGTAGAAAATCTGGGATAATCCATTCCAAACTGGGTTACTTTTTATTAGGACAGGAAAAGAGAGGGTATTCACTACACAATCCCATTATCGTACTATCCTTAAGATGAAGACGGAAGGTATTTTCTGCTCCATTTAAGAACCCTTCCACATAAATGACATTGCCAACAAACTAACAGTCAAACAAACTTTTGCAATTACATTATTGAAAAGTGGTTGTTGAAGATCCGAATAGCTTAAGTTGGGATAGAATCACATTTAGCAGGTTATCCAACTGATTTGATTTCATAACAGAAAATCATTGAGTTCTTAAACATCAGTTTCCTAATCTTGATATTATGATAGGGTCAGATCTTCCGGCTAAGTACTACAAATGCAATTGCAGATTGATGAAGAATGACCCAAAAAGAATGAACTTACTTCATGTTGTTTTCGAGGTGTTGTATCCTCCAAATGGAAACAAGAACCTAGCGCGACAGAAAATTTCCAGGGTGTTTTGCCTTACTCAGGAATAGCCTATATACACCCTGAAATTGCAGATAAACCAGCTGAGATTCAAGGAAGCAAGACTTAGTGAGCAATGCCAGAGAGCAACATACACATGAATCCATTGAACTCAAGAGGGAAACTAAATTGTAAGCTAACATTGCTCCAAACTAAAAGCACGAATTTACCCAAGAAATAATTTTTAATATTGAGCCAAAGTAATCTTCTTTAGCTCACATAACAATAGCAGTTTTTCAGACATCAGCAACAAATTTCAAATCAATTTTAACAATTTGGAACGGCGATTACAAATTTCATATAAGAAACTTGAAAAAGATCCATATACCTGGAAAGAAGATGAGAAACGCGAACGCAATGACAGAAACCCTAGAATCCATGGAGACGCTTCGATTGTGCAAGACGAATTACTCCGTATCAATCAAGAAATCACGGTTAGAAATTGAGACAACGAATTAGAATGAGGGCCGAAAAATGAGATAGGGATCGGCAGTAACACGGCCTGAATCAGATTCCCGAAGTATCGGCAGATCGATCCTTTTCCTGCAATCATATTTCTCAGCATGTTTATAAACCTCTTTGACCAAATGCCCGGAATGCGCGAACGTATCTAGGGTTTGCACGGCAGCGGCGTCGGGCCTCAAATCTGCAACGAGCATGACAGGAGAGGAAGTGCAAACTCGGTGCATCTGGAAATTACAGTCGGCATTTTGACAGGAGTACCTTCTTCCCCGACCGGTTCTGTTACATCCTCCACAGACGAACTGCTTTTCCTTGGCATCGACCTCGTTTAGAGGATGCGCGTGGTGATGATGCATCATTCCGACTTCGAGCGGCATGTTCTCCTCTTTCTCTATCTCGATTTCTCTTTCCCGCTTTCTCTCCTCACCGATCTCTTCGCCTCGCTTATTTATGTCGTCTTTGTCCCAGAGAAGAGCGATTGTGCCGCCCACGGCATCGCCTAGTGCTCCCGTGCAGCCGGAGTGGAGAACAGAGTCGGAGTCTCCAGCTTTAAGCTACGCGCGCAAGATGTGGACCGAAACCGACTGGAAAGTGGAGAATTTGTTATCGAGATTTGACTTCATCTTCTCCACCGCTGAGTCGCTGAAGTGGAAGACCTTTCCTCGTTGAGGCGGAGGCGCAACGGCTGTTCCACCATTGGTGACCTCTGGTGGAGCTGGAGGGGAGAACACTTTTCTAAAAACCTAGGGTTCAGGTACAGGTAATGACGGAATCGAAGAGAATGGTGAGGGAATTGAAACAGAGTTATTAGAATTTAATGTTGTACCAATTTCATTTACTTTTGGCTATAGGCAGCCAGTCATTATATAGATAAAATAAAGCAAAAAGTCAACCCTAAATTCTAAAAGATAGATATACCTCAATCATCATTCCAGTTCATTTGAGGTGTGAAGAATACACTCTATATAAGTTAATCGCACTTAATATGATGTTGGTGAATATTCATAATATAACTTACGTTTTTTCTGTTAAAAGAGAGGCGGCACTCTCGCAAATATATAAATAAAGAACCTACTCGTCACCAGGTGGGGAGTAGAAAATCCCCTCACATCATCCATCAAAAAGGAAAACGCCCCAGCGGCCGGAGAGTTAATAACTGAAAAACCAAGCGGAAAACTAAAAGCAAGAGACGCTAAATGGTCAACAACCATATTCGCTTCTCGATACACATGCCGAAACTGAATAGACCAGTTTCTACCAAGGAAGCCCTGCACCTTGGAGGTGAGGCTAAAGTGAGGGTGATGCCGAAACTGAATATAACTTACGTTTGCTCGGTGTGAAGCCACTATACGGTAGAAAGTGCAAAGTGTCCGCGATTCTAAATAACAAGTTAATGTTCATAATTTGGGAGATCATGTTTATATTCACACACACAAAAATTACAAAATTATCACCGTGTGAATCACTTAAAAAATTCGCATTGCCTTATTTCACTCCTAACGGAATCAACATAAAAGATTGTTAAAAATAAAATCGCATATAAGAGGTGGTTTAACGTAAAAGATCAAAATAAGAGGTGGTTTTCTTCAATTTTCCCATAATATAATACTCCATCTTCCCAATTTGATTGTCTCATTTGGTTTTCTGACACTATTTACAAATCGAGAGAATCTTGTAGATTTTTTCCAATATATAAGAAAAAACATAGTCATGTGGGATCTTGTTTGATTCGTCTCAAAGAGTAATTTTACAATATTAAAAAATTATAATTTTTACTAACACATAATAAGAGATATTAACGATACAAAACGTGTCTCGACATATGTGTCGAGTTGAAATGGGACAGAGGGAGTATTTATTTATAATGTCAATAATTCTTTTCTAGAAATAGTAACATGGTGATTTCGCGGAAAATCCTCGCTATAAGGGCAAAAAAAAGGGATATGAGTCATTATATGACTATATGAGTTAAGAACCCGCTCCGCGCTTTTATTGAGTATCTCTTTTTCACCTCTTTATTGTAAATTATTTATTCGTACTTGAATTTTTATTTATTTAATTATCAATTTTTATATAGGTTAAAAAATTATAATAATTAAATTTATAATTTTTATTGTGATAAATTTACATTTTTATATAAAAACGTTTATTTTTTCATATTTTTGGGGTGGCGCGAATTTTATTTTCTTTTGTCAATGGAGATAAACAAAATTGTTTTGGCAAAATCATGATTAGATGACCATCATCTAGAATTAAGACTTTTCCAATAATTAATCAACCTTCCCTCACTACTTCCCTATAAAGCAGGCAACAGAATTGGTATCGCACTCCTCTCCCTCCTCCTCCACTCAGATTCTTCTCTGCAACTCTCCATTCCAAAATTCTCCACTCCACACTCCAAATTCCTCCATTCAATTTTCTAATTCGTCCATTCAATTTCAAAACTGATCAATATGAGGTGCAAGAAGCACTTCTCCGACGCCAGTAGCCGCATCGGCGTCTGCTCTTCCTGTCTCACAGAACGCCTCAACTTCCTCATCGATTCTCAGTCTCTGAACCACAATCAGATTCCGCCGCCGGTCATCTTCCCCCGCTCCGTTTCGCCTTACATATCCCGCCGCAAATCAGACGCATCCATGGACGAACAAATCAGACAGAGGTTTTTCCTCACTCCGCAAGTAATCCCAATCGCCATCGCTAACGAGACGAAGAAAAAGGAGAAGAAGAAGAGCAAGTTTCACGCGATCTCGAAGCTCTTCAGATCCAGATCCACCAAACCGGCTCAATCGACGCTAGATCTAGATCCAGTCTGCCGCGGGATGTCGCCGAACGCTAAAGAAGACGAATCGCCCGGGTTGACTCGGACGAGTCAAGCGCGAGTCAAGGCGAGTCCGGCTCGGAGCCATATAGGCATTTGCCTGAGTCCGTTGCTGAGGCCTAGTCCGAGTCGGCATCGGAAAGGAGTGGGGCCCACTGAGGTGGCGTATTCCGGTGAGATCAGGTCCACCGGAAACCGGTCTAGAAAACTCGCGGATTTCGGAAGGTTTAATCACAACCGCTGACTTGACCAAACGTAAGTTTCAAGATGAGCAATCTTGTTGTGTATAGAAATATTAATGTGGAAAAAACGTAGAAGATACGTCAGGGAGGAATTGGTGTTAGTTAAACTCAATAAAATGGGGCTGCGCAGCTTAATTTAGTGGTCCTGGTTGCAGAGAATTGAAGTAAATGTGTATGTGAGATTTGAGGTAGAAGAAGAAGAAGATATGTATGAAATTGTGGTTAGTACGTAAGTGCTGAATTGCTCAAACCCATGGAGGTTTGCAGGCGACTCAGGGAGAAATAGCAAGTGGTAGGTCCTACGAATTAACAGTAATGAAATTGGCTAGTGCAAGTCTGCGAATTAACACTATTAAAATGTTGATCTAAACCCAAACGAACTTAGATGGCCTAAAAAGTCCAGGTCATCTTAATGCAAATTTGACTCGATTTCACAGGTTTTTTTTTTTTTTTTTTTTCACAAAATCATGAATAATTATAATTAATAATCCATTTTATGTCCTCTCTTGACAAAACGCCACACATTCACCTTTTCGGTTAATTTGTCTGTTAGTAAGGATAAAAAGACCAAAATAGCTTTGTAAAATTGTCAAATTTTCAAAGAAATGCCATTTTCCTAATGTATCTTGATTTTCCTTATCCATGGCCGTGAACTCATGCTCCAGCAAAAGAGTGTTTCTTGTGTCTCCATGGCCGTGAACTCATGCACAGAAAGTCAAATCTTCTACTCCTCCTCACCTGCTGCTGCAAAAACCTCATCTCCGGCGGCGGCGGCTCCAACGGTGAGCCTGAAATCGAGATATTAAGCCACCGAGTGCTCGACGATTTGACTCGGAAATCAGAATCGAAGCTCCGCTTCCCCTCACCTTTGTCTACGCTACTCGGAAACAGCTGCAATGTCACAAAATCAGACCGGTGCGGATCTTCGGCGACTTCTTCACCGTCATCCTTGACAAAAAGTTGGAAATAGTTCATCATCGCACACATGAACGAACATAAAAATGAGAGAGAGTTGAAATTGATGGGCTATCAGTGAGATTCCATGTTGAGGTTAGAGAGAGAGGAAGTGCAGGGAAGGAATTGAAAGAGATGAAGGTGGGCAGGTGGGCAACAACGAAGGAGAGAGAGAAGAAATGGGGGATTTTTAGGCCATTTTTATTTCAATTTGCTAAGGGAGGGTAATTTAGTCTATTTTTATTGTAATTTGCTAAAATTTATAAGGTTATTTTGGTCTTTTATCTTTATTGATGGAAAAATTAATTGAAAAAGTGTATGGGTGGCGTTTTGTTAACGAGGGACATAAAATGGGTGGTTAATTATAATTATCGATATTACGGGTGATTTTGTGCAAATTCGGATAAATAACGGGTGATTTTATGCAAAAACCCTATCTAAAAAGCTATAATAATTGTCATTCTCGCATCGAATTAAACTTGCGCAAAATCATATTGAATCTTCGATACACAGAGGCAACATACCTTCCTATATCAATTTCATAAATCTTTATCTTGGGTGTGATGGAACTATCATTTACACGCCTCAAATATCTCACATTCTCATACACTCAACGCGCTCCCAGATAGATCCAAAACGCTCTAGATGATCAAAGAACGCCCTCTATCTTTGGAAGTCACCTGTCAGTATAAGCACCCTCCTACTTGTCTCCGCCAATCATAAACCTTCAAGTGACAAGTTTTGCAAGCGGCTCAACCTCTATTAATAAAAGGTGCATCCTTCCAAACAAAGGGTCGAATATCTTGAGAGAGAAACTCGATATGTAGATGATTATAGTGTAAAGAGAGATTCAAAGAGAGATTAGTCGAAAGAATCAAACCACAACACCTATTCTATTCAATAACAGTGTGTTTACCAATCCTTGTTCTTGTATCTTCTCTTTATTTTAATCTATAAAACACAGAATCATCAATGCGTACACTTATTTAAGGATGGAGATTAAATAGTTTCTTAAAGTAGTTATGTGTTGTTATATACTACCTTCATCTCATAATAGAGATCTTATCTCATTCATGCATGAATGTTGATAGGCGTTTTGTTTCATCAATATCTCTATTTATACGTTATAAAAAAATATAAAATTTTTGATATTGTTAAAGTACTCGACGAAACGAATCAAACAAGATGTCACATGACTATATATATTATTCCTCATATATTAAAAGAAATCTATAAAGTTCTCTCAAATTGTAAATAGTGTGTAAAAAGAAAATGAAATCTATAAATTGGGACAAAGGGACTACCTGACTAGTTGGAAGCGGAAGAGAAAAAAGACATAAACCGAAAGTAATATGGAACGATGTTTACACGAATGCTATATACAACCCGGTCTCTCGCGTTACGCGAGAAGCACGTCTCTCGCGTAACGCGAGATTAGGAAAAAATATTTAAAATTTAAAATTTTAATCTCGCGTTACGCGAGGGACGTGCTTCTCGCATAACGCGAGAGATGTACATCTCTCGTAAGGACATTTTTTAATTCTCGCGTTACGCGACGAGAGACCGGGCGGTATTTGGTAATTTGACCGGGGTGTATTTAGTAAGGTCCGATGTTTACGCTATGTCCAAAATCGATCGAGTAGATGTGGATTTTGTTGGTTTGGAGATGAAGGGCGGCTAGTCAACGTATATTTGACTTTGTGCCAAGTTTATGGAAGCAATACTCCGTTGAACCGGGTCTCCTAATCATTAGGTAATTGCATGTGATCTACTAATACTATTATGTGTAATATGCTCCTCATTTGTGATTTGTGCTTTATCATATGGAGTATAAGTATTGGACAAGCTAACATAAGAGAGGTTCAAGATTTCAGTATATCATATTTCTAGGGTTTTCTAGTCGTGCTGCATGGCTTTAATTAGGCCGGTATGACTTTTCAAGCTTGACTATATTTCGACAAACAATCACACAAAAGTGAAATTAGAAAAGTATTGCAACATTAATTTTGATGTGTACGTGGAAAAAACCTTCCAAGTAATAAAAATCACACGTTATAGCAAATCAAATACTCATATAGTTTGAATGCATGTGAATACGTGATTGATACACTATTTCCCCTGGTTAATATTATTACACGTATGTCCATCGGACTTTAAACATTTTCGAAATTAATCATGTAACATAAGTTTCTTGACTCACCTCGTATAAATGGAATCTTACTATAGTAAATCAAACTTAACATATATTTTGTGGGTAGACAAACAAGTTGAGTGGTATAGGATGGATCGTACGTTATTAGGGTCATCCTCATTTTGAAGGTAGAAATTATAGTATTAACCTATAAAACGTAAGAGATACACAACACTATTCATGTAGAGATTTGGTTTTTAAGTTGTTTTTTATTTTATTTTTGAGTCCAAAATTTACTAGCGTTTAAAAAAAATCAAGAATCAAGACTACAATATATTTTGCATATAGGACCATTTTCAAAATTCGAACTAGCAACTTATAAAGTTGCTTGATAACTCTATTCGAAATCTATTTTTCAAAACCAGAAATTTTCAACCAATTAATGAATCTATGACCGGATGACCCAAAAAAAAAAAGTCTATGACCGTAACTCCATAAGTTTAGAAAAGTGCATTTTTGTTAATCTGAGTCATACGAATGGTCGGTTCAAGATCGATCATGGTATGTACGATTATTTTACGTACGTAGAAAAGTTCTAATGCTCATTCAAACAAAGTGAGCTACATTTTTACCAAAAAAAACAAAGTGAGCTACATGCCTACATGTGAATATAATTAGTAGTCAGTTATACAATAATCGCCACATAATATGCTCACATTTTTATCATACTGCAAAGTTAAATAAATTATCAGAAGCATAAGTTAAGAACTATATATGAATTTGGAAATTGAAATCCTATAGAGGAAATAATAAATTGTTTTTATACTAATACGTTAATTTATATTTTGAAATAATAAAAAATCTAAGCTAAGAAATCCGCCCTATTTCATTTCTTAGAATGGAATGCTGAGGATTCGAGTAACAAGTCTAAAGAGAATACGGGCCAAAATAGAAAGACCCGTGTCAATAGTAGATGGACAAAACCACCGTCTAACTTCTTTATGGCTCGGTTCGAGCCAATTTCTCTTCTTTTATTGGTTTTATTTTTCGTAATTTGTTTGGTCAACCCTCTTTTGTTGAACACTTTTGAATCCCAGATTCGACTGTCCTTGTCTCTGAAGCAGTTGTTGTTCTAGCTTGAAGGATTACGAGTTGCATCCCGTCTTAATATTAGGAATATCATTGTAGAAAGTGATAACCTGGCCCTTATCAATTCGTTAAACAAAGGGATCTCTATTCCTTGGGAAATCCACTCCATCATTTCAGATATTATTAGAATTTCTAACTTTTTTTACTGCTGTAGATTTTATTTTGTGCGACGACACTGCAATAGAGTTGTTGATTACTTGGCCTCCCACAATATCCATATTGAAGACCTCCTGAATTTTCTAACGTCCTCAATAGAATTCTAGCAACTCGAGCTCCGAAGTTTTGCTTCTTGAGATGCAATAGAGTTGTTGATTACTTGGCCTCCCACAATATCCATATTGAAGACCTCCTGAATTTTCTAACGTCCTCAATAGAATTCTAGCAACTCGAGCTCCGAAGTTTTGCTTCTTAAGAGTAGACTTCTCTCAAGAACCTCAAGGATCTTTCCCATGAAATTAAGATTTGCTCAAGATCATCCGTAAAGATGATTTATGTTTGATTTGTTAGTAAATAATAGGCCTTTTGTTTGCTTGTTAAAAAAAAAGAGAAAGAAAGCTTGATATTAGGGGTTTGATTCGGGTAAGGACACCTCTTAGTGTTAAGACTAAGGATTTCCATCCGTAGGATGGAATTGATCCAACAGTCTGCAATAGGATTGCACAACCGGTCCAGACCGGACCGGAATTTCCCGGGTCGGTCCGGACCGGTGGACCGGAATTTTTCAAACCTATGGACCGGGGACCAGTATTTTTTATATAAATAAAAAAATTATATTTTCTATACTATTTTATTAATTTATAAAATTTATCCGGGTTTCCGGACCGGACTGGACCGGGAAATTCATGGACCGGACCGAAACCCGAAATTCCTAAATTATACAGACCGGGGACCGGACACGGTCCGGTCTTGGACCGACCCGGGAAATTCTGGTCCGGGTCATTTTTGTGCATCCCTAGTCTACAACACCTCAGCAAGGGCAAGCAACTAGAAGCATACGCTAAAAATATCCACGCGCCTATAAAACCTCTACCCCACCCTCTTCTTCACAAAATTCAGAACAAGCAATCCCAACTCATAGATTCAAACAAAATTCGAGCAAATCAAAGGTAATTCAATCAGATTATGCTCTCATTCAACACAATTCAAACTCGTTTGCTCAGATCTAAGAGAAGAAGAAGTGATTTGTGAATTTCTTCACGATTTCTCGCAATTCACGCTCGATTCTGCTAGGTTCACAGTCCTCTGACCTAACTAGAACAAAATCAAAATCCAGAGAAGTAAGATGACAAAGAACGGTGCAAACAAGATCCACATTCAAGGTATGAGTACTTTGATTTCATACTAGTTATCCTAACTATTTTTTTATGATGTTTAGTTCTATAATCGATAAATTAGAATTCGAAATGTGTGTTCATCTTTTAGAATTGATAGATATTGACTGTTGATTCTTAATAATTTGATAGATGATGATTGTTGATTCAGGTTTGTATCACATGTTTACTAAGAAACATGTGAATCTCATGATAAGTGATGATTCATGATGATTGTGTGGATAACTAAATTGTATGTGTTCATATGAAAAGATTGACAAGAATATTTGATTAATGCGTGTGAATCTCATGTATCTTGTGATAATTAACAGCGACTTATGTATGTGTTCATCATTTAAACAATTTCGAATTTGAATCTATTAAATTTTTCAGTTCGGAAGCTTAAACCCTAGAAAATCAAGCTCCTTGAGCAAGCGTTTTAAGCATCTAATATCGATCTCACAACCCCTCCATTAAACTATTAAAGGGTCGTTTGTTTGTATACCTTGGGTATAGGAAATCGGTATGGAAATGAGCTAAACCAGTTTTTGTGTTTGGTAGAATAGGTATGAGTATAGAGAATGGGTATGAGTCATTCTCATACCAACAAATTACACCAGATCTCATACCGAAATCAAAATCAAGGTATGACTTATACCTAAGTTTATAATCAATCTTTCCCTCTACCAAACACTAAAGGCTAAAAATCACTCAAACACATTCCTCATATCCAACCTGATTCTTCATTCCAATCTGATTCCTACCTCGATACCAAACAAGCCCTACAACAATCCTGAATTTTCGCCACATGTCACCTCTTCACTAAAACCGTTACATGTCATTTCAGTATTCATATTGTCACATGTCATTTTTCAATCATTTTCCTTTTTGATAAAAGAAATCATATAATAGGAAAATTATAGATATGTGTAAATGTTTATTTTATGATAATTAAGATATGCAAGATACTATGCATTTTTATTTATATTTTTAAAATTCTTCAAACCATATTTTATGTACTTTAATATACAAAGAGTTATTTAATTACATAAAAAGATTTCATCTTATAATTCATAAATTTTAAATATTTTAACCTTAATATATTTAATTATTTAAAAAATGTTTGATTAACACTCTCTTTATTAAAAATATTTATCATACTAATTTAAAAACTTTATATTAAAGAATTGATCATTTTGTTACTTTAGCTATTTAGGTAATAATTCAAATTAAACAATTATTTTGAAAAATAATTTAACATATGTTATTTATGTATTAAAATTAAATTTATTATTTTAGAAAATCAGTGCGAAGCACGAGAAACTGAATTAGTTTATAAGATATGAGGGGAGTTTGTGGAGGTAAAAATATGACTTGAATTATTTATATTTGTTATTTAATTATGGGGAATAGGTGTGAATCGTAGTCTTATAAACATGTGTTTTTAAAGGAGTGATGACACTCTCGCACGTTTTATTTAATAAGATTGGATATAAGAGGCATAACTACACCTTGCAAGTCATCTAAGAGCAAAGAAAAAACACTTGAAAGGAGAAATCTAAACAACGAAAACCAGAGGAAAAATCTAAATCAAGTGTGGCTATTAGCCTCTATGTAAACGAACTAGACAATCCAACCAGAGGAAAAATCTAAATCAAGTGTGGCTATTAGCTCTTGCAGGAACCTAAACATTTTTATTTCCTTGTGAACCTATTGTATGATCATCCTTAAGTGTATCATTCCCATTATTTTGTTGTTTATACAGAAACTCTAGCAAGTTGAATTTTGTGACATTTCCATTATTTTGTTTGTTCATTTTGTGTAGTTTACCGATTCTATTTGCTCCAACACTAAATTTCAAATAAACTTTACAGACCAGGCTCAGAAAAATCCTCAATCAACTATAAAAACTAACCAAACTTGATCAACCAAAATCATTCTATCTCATCACCTTGTATATATGCTAACTACCTTCTTATATACAAACACCCCCAAAAAAGACTGATCAAACTTTCCCTACACGTCAGATCCAACACCCTCTCCCGAAACAGTCGTCGTCTCTCTCGATCCAACCCTCAACCGATCATCGAGAAGCCTCTGATACGCGTACGATCCCATCCCCAAGAAAGCCTGAAGCATTGCAATGATCTTCACTCCATCCATCTTATCATGAAACACCACAACCGAAACAACCGGGGCAAAAGCCAATGCCACACTACTACAAATATTCGAAAACAAAGACGACACCAAGAAGATCAATCCAACTACTCCAACAGAACACAACTGGCAGCAAACAGCAGTCCAAAGCAAAGTCATGACATACGAGTTCTGACCCGTCACGAATACCGCCATCTCTGGGTTTACATTCCTCCATTGTCCACTTATAAACAAACCAAGAATGGATAAAACAGTGGCCCCAACCGAAACCCATATCTGCATTTCGATAACGACGTAAAAGGTCTCTTTCTTGAGGAATTTAGTGAAGGAGAGTTGGGTGAGTGAGAGGATCAGAGAGTACAGAGCTGATGCAGAGAGTGTGCAGAGGAAGCCTATGATATACCCTATCTTTGTGACGTTTTCGGGCGTGTCTTTGCTTTGGTTTACTGCTAACAATGCAGCTGAGAATGTGACAATCCCTACAGAGTTGATGATCAATGGGGTTGGTTTCTGGGAGCTGAGGAAGTACGAGAACACGACATTGAATATGAGTTGAGTTGTGCAGATTAGGGAGTAAGTTGAGGCAGAGAGATATAAAAGACCGATTGAGAAGAGCAGATTGTCGCCTGCAGTGAGGAAACCGAGTGCGATGTAGATGCATAAGACGTGTTTTTTTGGAGGCGGGTTTGGGTTTGGTGATGGGGAAATGGTGGATTTAGTGTTGGGGAAAAGGAGGAGAGGAATGAAGAGAATTGGGAAGCCTGAGGATTGGACTAAAGTGGCCATGAAGACGCTGTTACCGCCTTGTTTGTAGTAGAATCTGCCTAGGAGAACGGCTGAGGTTTGGCCAAAGGTGACGAAGACGACGTTTAGGAGGATGAATAATAGCCATTTTAGTCTGGTGTGCTTTGATGTTCTTGATCTGCTTGTAGCTGGGAATTGATTTTCTTCTGAACAAAGTAGAAAAGGATAAGATCATGATTAGCAGATTTATTAGAGGGTGGAATTTGCAGTTTGCACAGAAAATAGTAAAGATGTTAACAAAAGATCTAGGAGTAGAGTGGTAATTTGGTGCTAAAACTGATGCATCATATAAATTTCCCCTCAACTGAACGCCATTGCTATTATCTCAAGTTATGAGTCCACAAATTCTTTCAAAGACACTGCACCCAAAAAATTATAATTCGCACCCACTCTTGGGCGCAACAATGATGCGCCCAAACCTTTTTAAAAGCCCGATTCAGTTTCAGGCGCATCTTTGGAGGCAAAAAAAAAACGAACCGGTTTGTTTGGACACGTTTGGAATTCGCCCAAAACGGGTGCAAGGTTAAACTCTCAAATTCTTGCAAACAATACTAGTATTGTGAATTTTATTCACTAATCATCATCTGCTGAATCAAATTCAGCTTAGCCTTAACTGATAAAAGAAGCAACTTTTTAGGAATTAAGCAGTTTACGATAGAATTGAAAGAACTAACACATGAATTGTTCACCCATTTCACCATGAAAGTGACTATGTCTGAAGACGCTAGTAACCATAATTTTTCAAGTATTTTTGTGAATGCCGAATTACAATAATCAAACTGCAACTCCACAACCACAACATAACTTGAAATAGAGTCAAACCTCACACATAACTGAAATGTAAGAATAAAGACACATCAAAACCTATTGCGAAGAACAGAAACTAGTAAGAAAAATTGAAATCAAGGGCAAGTAAAATTTAAGGGAAGAGAAATTGAGAGTACCTGCCATTGCGATGGAATTTGCAGGAAGTGTCGGTTGATTTTTCAGGGACGAAGAGAGGAAGACGGTTATCTTCTTCCTTCACACTCTGTTATTACTCGAATGCATGTGATACACGATGATCACCAAATACGAGTATTAAATGTTTCAAGATTTTTTTGAAGAAACTGGTGGACGAAATTGCAGGAAGATTCGGTTGATTTTGAGAATGAGAACCAGAAAGTTGGAAACTTTATGAAAGCCAACTACCCAAAGTTTTGATCATCGATGTTGATTGTGCATCTCACTTGGCATTCCATTGTGTTTACTTATTTTTTCGATTTTTTTTGTCAGGTTGTTAAAAGGATATTGAAAAAAAGAAAAAGAATCCAATTCCTTTATACTTTTATTATTAAAATTTAAAATACGTGACAATCAACCCATCAAAAAAAGTGAGAAATTAACAAGAAATTAAATAAGAAAGGACATTGGAGCGTCAAAGCTTTCATTTTAAAAATAAAATTTCATATTACTATGTTTTCTCTTTATTATTGAATGATATATTGAAAGTTTCTCGAGATATGAATAATGTTATAATTTAAAATGAGAAGAATATTCAGAGTCGGAGGGAGTACATATTATTTAACATAAATATTTAAAAAAAAACCCAAACACATTTTAAGATTATCCCGATTAGAATTTCTTAAGGTCGAAAATAAATTGCCAAAAACGGGTTAAGTAACCATTTTTACAAAGTTTATTGAAGAAACTAACCCGTTTTATACAATGAAGGTAAACTAACCCTTCCCTTTTCTAATCTGATACACGCGCGCTGATTTTTTCTTCTTCCCTGCCGATTTTATTCTTCCTCCATCTTCCTCTCCTTCACGCCGATTTTCCTCCTCCTTCTTCACGCCGATTTTCTTCGTCCTCCTTCCCGGTGTTGTCGTCTTCGTCCTTCCTCTTCATTCGGAGCGAAAAAGCTCGTTCCTTCCCGGTGTTGTCAATCCTCCGTCTCGCAGCAAAGCGCCTCCACCAGAAAACTCGACGTCACGCCTCGTCTCGGCTCCCATCGACTTTTCTGGTAAGATTAATGAAGCACGCTTCGCGCGCTTCATAAGAACTCTCTCGGGGTAGCTTCTGGGATGAAATTAAAGGTTTGATTCATCAAACTAACAAAGCATCAATCTGTCGTCGCGATATAAGAAACATCATGCTGCAAATTCGAATTCGAGGTAAGATTCATTATGTCATCATATAATTCCATGAATGTGAATGCTCAAACACACGAAATAATTAAATAAACAGTGATTTTAAAGACTTTCTGTATTTCTGATGACAAATGTTGATAAAAAAAGGATTTTGATGGACGAAAAAGATGAAGTACAATGATTGAATAAAATAATGGAAACTGGATGACAAAGTGTTGATGAATATAGAATGAAACTGATGAATGTTGATCCTGATGACAATATGATGCTCACAATATGATGCTCATATGGAATACTGATTAGATATAGAAAGTTGAATGAGAAAATGTTGAATAAACAAAGATGTTGTACAAAATTATAATTTTGAGGACAAAATATTGGATTAGGTTTGGAAAGTTGATGACATGATATTGAACTTAGATTTAAAATTGTAAATGTGATGATAATTTGATAAATAGATTAATTTCAATTCAGGACAGAATTATATTTTTAATGACAAAATAATAATTAGACATACTGTAATTTTGATGACAGAATTATATTTTTGAGGACAAAATATTAGACTAAAAGATTGGAAAGTTGATATAGGATTTTGAAATTAGATTTAGAATATTAAGTGTGATGACAGATTGATAATTAGATTCATTAAAATTAAGGAATTGAACAGTGATGACAGATGTTGATGGATTTAGATGACAAACCAATGGTAATGTAATTTTGATGACAGTATTGTTGTTTAAGAAAAGAAGTTGATGACAAGATTTTGAACTTAGATTTAGAGTATTAAATGTGATGACAAATTGATAATTAGGTTCATTACAATTCAAGAATTGAACAGTGATGACATAATGTTGATGAATTTAGATGACAAACCAATGGTTAGACATAATGTAATTTTGATGACATAATATTTTTTAAGAGAAATATGATTATGATAATTGAAATTAAATGATTTGCTAAATGTTAAATTTGGATTTATAATTCCATAGTTGGTGTGTGTTGGATGACAGTATTAAGATGAAATATAGGATGATGATATAAATTATAAACATGAAGACAAATATAATACGAAGACAATATTGTTGTTTAAGGAAAGAAGTTGATGACAAGATTTGGAACTTAGAATTAGAATATTAGGTGTGATGACAGATTGATAATTAGATTCATTACAATTCATGAATTTGATAGATGCATAATGCCTAGACAATATAATGTTACTATAGAATTAGATTTTTGATGACAGAAATTTGATAGATGCATAATGTTACTATAGAATTAGATTTTTGATGACAAAATTTGTATGTTCGCATAATGTTGTTTTAGACTTGTAATTTTGATGACAAAATGTTCTTTAATAGAAAATATTTTTGATAATGCAATTTTGATGACAAAAATATTGTTAATACTAATTCTGTTTGAGAATTTCGCTAATGTTGTGTGTTTGATGACAGTGGTACAATTTTAATTTGTTTGATGACAGAATGTTGCTTAGATAAAATTTTATTTAAGGATGATGTTTTAAATTGGAATCCTGGTGATAATATGATGCTTGGATATAATATTCATTAGAAATGGAGTTGCTTAGATTTAGATTTTTGGTGACAGGATGTTGAATTAACATTAGAAATTTGATGACAACATTTTAATGCTAGCATAATATTTCTTGGAATTTGAATTTTTATGACATGATGATCATTATACAATATTGTTGTTTAAAATTGGAAGTTTGATGACAGAATTTTGATGGATGGATAATGTTACTATAGAATTTCATTTATGATCACAAAAACTTGATAGATGCATAAGTTACTGTAGAATTAGATTTTTGATGACAAAATTTGTATGTTTGCATAATGTTGTCTAGACTTGTAATTTTCATGACAATATTGTTAATACTAATTTTGCTTGAGAATTTCATTTATGTTGTGTGTTTGATGACAGTGGTACAATTTTATTCTGTTTGATGACAGAATGTTGCTTATATGTAATTTTATTGGAGGAATTGAAAAATAATGACATAATGATATGATGCTTAGACACAATGTTAAACAGAATTGGAAGTTTGATGACATAATTTTTGATGGATGCATAATGTTACTATAGAATTTCATTTATGATGACAGAAATTTGATGGATGCATAATATTGAAGAAAATACTTCAAAAGAGGCACAAATTGGTCAAGAGATTTGAAGTGAGGGCGCTGAATGGATTCCAATACCAAGTGATTGGAGGAGATTTCTATAGAGTAGCAGCAATGAAGAAGAAGATGCAATATAAGTGGATCTACTGGACACAACAGAAACTCATGTATGAACAAAACACAAGAAGTCAGAAGTACTCCATTGGATCTTGAAAAGTTTGTTTATAAATATATATATATATGCATATACAACTTGCATTTTTTTTGGTTCAACAAAGTTTGGATAACAATTTACATTCTTCTTACTATTAATAAATGATGGATTATTGTCAACATATATTGAATAGCAGGTAATAACTCCTAGCATTATTAATTGTTGAAAACATATGAGCATTGATGACAGTTCAGCTACTGAACCCTACAACACTGTCACAAGCTTTATCACAATTTGATGAGAGGCAAATGAAGCACGCTGATATAAAAAGATAACAAGATTTGACTATTTAATAGACTATGTGATAATAATAATAAATCTTGATGACAGTATAAGAATCTAACTATCATAGAAAAAAATGAATATTGATGACAGATGAAGGTTGATGACAATTCAATTACTGAGTTCTTTTAGACATTTAAATAGGGCAAAAAAACTTTAACATTGAAAAAAGAAATGAACATTTTAAGGCAATAGAATATAGATGACAAATGAAATTGGATGACAATACAATAATGGATGACAAAACATAAAAAAAAGGATGACTAAATTATTATACAATGATTGATCAAATATAAAGCATAAAGAAGAAGATTTTATTTAATTGTCATCACTGAAATAACAATATAAGCAAACTGTCATCATTACAGCAAACTGTCATCATTACAGCAAACTGTCATCATTACAGCAAACAGTGTCATCTAAAAATCCAAAACCAAACATATTATCCAAATTGTCTTGTACATACTAAACCAAGCATATTTTTTGCTATAGACTTTCCCTTCGACAAAAAAAATCCAAAACAAGGACTTGCTGATTCTTTTTCTTGCACGGGAGCCAACTTGAACATCACACTATGGTTTTCTCATTTGCTACTTGAAAGAAAGGAACTTGCTGGGGTTTTTTTGGCGCCTTAGACCTTCCGTCTTTGTTGGTGAAGGTTATGTTTGTTGTCGCAACGTTTTGGTTTGTGTGCACATTTAGATGTCGATTTCCATTCCTCTACGCAACCAGCCACTGAACAAGATGTTGCTGCACAAAATTTTGCTGCACATTTCACTGCTGCACAGCCAGCAGCTGTACCTTCCACTGCTGCACAACCAGCCAGCAGCTGCACATTTCATTGTTGCACAACCAGCAACTGTCATCAATTCATCATTACAACTGCACGTTTCACTGTTGAACCGGATTAAACCATGAGTATTATGCTTCAATTTTATGTCTTTCATTATCATATTATATACATGAGTATATGATAAAACCACTAAAAGAAAAAAAAATGCTCAATGAAAAACAGAAGTTAAAGACTTGGAGAAAAACAAGGAACAAAATGTTATTGTCATCAACCACATATAAGTTGGAATAACTATTGGAATAACTATTGTCATCAAACATATTGTCATCAAACCAAACATAATAAACAAAAGTTACTGTCATCAACCACATATGAAAACCAAATATAAGTTGGAATAACTATTGTCATCAAACAATATTTATTGTCATCAAACACTATTTTTTGTAATCAAACACTATTGACAAACACAAATAAATCAATATTTGTCACACAAAAAAAAAATCATAAAGGATTGTCATCACAAAGAAAACAACATTGTTATCTAATAATATGATATTCACAAAAAACAAAATCATGATGACACTATTAAATTAGAATAAGTGTATACACTACTGTCATCAAATAAATAACATTGAAAAAACATTGAATATAATGAAAAGCAATGAATTATCATCATAACTTTAACACATTGTATCAAGTCACAAAGAGATCATAATAAGCAAGCTGTCATCAAAACAAAAACACAAAATCATATACTGTCATCGTATAAAAAACTGAGAATTAGATCAATAAAATGTCATCAACAGTACAAAACAAACTTTAATTACACAAGAATGAGAGATATTTCATCAACAATATAATCATAGACATAAATGATTTTCATCACAAGCATACAACAAATATTGTCATCAAAAGCAAAATATAGAACAAACAAAAGATTAACATCAATAAGAAAATATTATAGTCATCTAATGATATGATGTTCAAAGAAAAAACGTCTCGATGACACTATTTAATAAGAATAATTATATACACTATTGTCATCAACAAATAATATTGAAAAGAACATTGAAAATAATGAAAAAGCAATGGATTATAATCATAATTTTAACACATTGTATCAAAAGTCACAAGAGATCATAATAAATAAACTGATATCAAAACAAAAACACAAACTCATACACTATCATTGAATAAAAAAGCAAATGATTAGAGCATTAAACTGTCATCAACAATACAAAACTAACTTTAACTACACAAAAACACACAGAATCAAACAAGCAATACTAAGAAAGACACAGAAATCAAATAGATACTACAGATTTGATGACAATGCAAATAAGAAACAAACTAAAACTGTAATCAACACATGCAAAAAGCACAACACAAAGTGAAATTCAAAGAGATATTGTCAAAAAAAGCATTTCGCAAGCAAAAAACAGAAAACAATGAAAAGAAATGGATTATAGTCAAGTTTTAACATATTGTATCAAAGTAACAAAAGATCTTACTAAATAAACTGTCATCAAGGAAAAAACAGAAACTAATACATTGTCAAAAACAGATGATTAAGCAAATAAACTGTCATCGAAAGTATAAAACTAACATTAATTACACAAAATACAAAGAATCACACGCAAGCAACAATGAGAAACAAACATAAACAACTAAATAATACAGATCTGATGACAATACAAAAAGAAAACAAACTAAAACTGTAATCAACACATCCAAGAGCACAAACATGTGAAATTCAAAGACATACTATAAAAAAAAGCAATTCGCAAGCAAAAAACACAAAACCTACACTGTAATCAACATCAGAAAAGCACAAACACATAAAAACTCAAGCGTAAAACCTAAAAAACACAAAACAACATCCGAAAACTGAACGAATACATACTTGTAACTGATTAGAGATGCAATGAGGTCGAAAACAAACTAGAATGCGAGAGAAATCCCTGAATTCCGCGAAGAACACCGAAAATCGATCAAAAACCCTAATTTCTCCAAATCTCAACCAAAACAAAGAAGGAAACTAACCGGGAGATCGCCGAGAGGAGGAGAAGCCGATTTCTAGGAGAAAATGCAAGAATGAGGCCGGAAATCGCTGAAAATTGCTTGAGAACGAGTTGGAGTGAAGAAAACGAGAGAGAGAGAATACCCGGAACGTGATTTTGCGAAAGAACAATATAAGCGTCTTCTAATTTTTCAAAATATATACTACCTTTATAAACATTAATTTAATTAAAAGGGTTACTTATCACTCATCCAACTAACTCATGTTAGTTTCCACTCCTCACGAGCCATTAGGGGCAAAGGCCCCGTTTTGCGAATAAATTGTGGTTTCGAAATTGGGTTGCATATTGATTTTGGTGTTTTAAGGTCCAATTTAACGGCCCATGGGCCATAGCTGACGTCGGCCCAAATCCCACACACGCACACACAATCCAGTGACAGTGTATTCGTTCGCGAAATCTTGTGGTTGTGCAGCGAAAGAGAGACGACGACGACGATGGCTGGCGCAGTCAGAAGGGCGATCATCGACCACCTCAGAGTTCCAGTCGCTGCTCAGAGCAGCCTCAGTTTCTCCTTCTACAGATCCGACATCAAGCTTTCGAGCTCCTTGTTCGTTCGCCTAATGTCTTCTCACGATGACCATCTCACCAAAGATCAAGTCACTGAAAGAGTCCTCAACGTCGTCAAGGACTTTCCCAAACTCGATCCCTCCAAGGTTCGCAAATGTCGCTATTCTAGCTTCTCTCTATTGTCAATTGCTAGGGTTTGACGAAGCGGATGATCCTTTTGTCTATAGGATTAGATGATTGGGGTATCCAATTTGAAATTGTAATGATAGGATTAGATAATTTCGATATTTTTGATATACAAGATATAGGATCCGGTTGCTGTTGTTTTATATGAAATTTGAAGTGATTAGCCCAACTTGGAATCAAGACATGACCAGAAAGCCGTATGTAAGATCAATATCTAGTTTTATCCATTTCTAGCATTCTGAGTTGTACATATCCGTGTGGTGATGGTTTTATCCTCAATCATCTTTTTGCACAAATCAGTTATGAAGTCATTTCTTGCTCTAAGAACAAGGTGTAGAAAGCAAATTGGAGTCTGCTGTGTTCTGTGACTGCAGTACTGCACACATTCTTCCCAGTAAAAAATAGTGAATCTATTCAAATGTCACCAGCCTAAGTGTATTGGAAAACATTAAATGATAATCTTTCATGGTTGCACAATGTATGTTACTTTTATCTGTTTTCTGATTAGTTTTGTCAACAAGCCTGGAATGTCTGTGGAATATGAATGTTCCAATTCTTATTGAGTATCTGCTATGTTCAAGTTTCTAGTGGCATTGCTAGGTTTCATGTGTACTGTTAATTAGCAGCGGTGAAATAGGTTCACATATAAAAAGTAAGATCCGGCTGCTGTTGTTTTATATGAAATTTGAAGTGATTAGCCCAACTTGGAATCAAGACATGACTAGAAAGCCCTAAGTAAGATCAATATCTAGTTTTATCCATTTCTAGCATATCTAAGTAGTTCATATCCGTGTGATGATGTTTTATCCTGATCTTTTTGCACAAATCAGTTATGAAGTCATTTCTTGCTCTAAGAAAAAGGCGTAGAAAGCAAGTTGGAGTCTGCTGTGTTCTGTGACTGCAGTACTGCACACATTCTTCCCCTGTAAACAATAGTGAATCTATTCTAAGTTGGAGTATCTGCTATTAATGATATTCTTTCATGGTTGCAAAATGTATGTTGCTTTTATCTGTTTTCTGATTTGTTTTGTCTACAACACGGGAAGTTTGTGGAATATGAACGTTTCAATGCTTATTGAGTATCTTCTATGTTCAAGTTTTCTAGTCGCTTTGCTAGGTTTCATATGCACTTTTGATCAGCAGTGAAATAGGTTCTCACAGAAAATAATCATTGGTAGACTTTTTTGTTGCTATAAAGGTAATGATCTTAATGTCTGTGGTTTTGATGTTGATTTGCAGGTGACACCTGATGTTCATTTCCAGAAAGACTTGGGTTTAGACAGCCTGGACAGTGTTGAGCTCGTAATTGCTTTGGAGGAGGAGTTTAAGCTCGAGATTCCTGACCTTGAAGCCGATAAACTCGACTCCACAAAAGTCGCCATTGAGTACATCTACAACCATCCCATGTCCAGCTAAAACCTTTTGTTTGGTTTATTGCATTTTCAATCAAGTGAGCCATCAAAATCGATGGACAATAATCTCATCTCTTTAAGAGACTGTTAGAACATTGTCGACTGCAATCAGTTGCTTTCTGTAGATACTATGTGTACTCTTTTTGATCTAAATGGTGAATCTTTATAACACAGCCTGATAAGGTGAGAACTTTGTCCTTCTGTTATTCTTCAATTGTTGATCATATTAATCAACTTGCAGTTGCTTCGGTTTTCTCTTTTCAGAGTTCACTCTCCTCACAAGAAGTTAATTTCAGTATTAAGATTTCTTTGTAAAACAGAAGAAGTATTTCTGTCAATTGTCACTAGAATAAACTCTAGCAGTATGAATTGAGTACAACGACTACATTGCAAACTCAAAAATTACAATAAAGTATGCTTAGAAACACATTTATAGTTAGCGATCCTCCTGATACATATTTGCATGACTTCATCAACAGGGACAGGGACATCCATTAGTGTTTGAGAGGCGGATTTTGTTGCGGATCGTCTCGGTCCTATGGCTTTTTCTTTCTATTTAGGTTTCACCCATGTTGCGGATCGCCACAATTGGTTAATTTGTTCTTGTTTTTATTTTTTTATCGAAAGAGAGGCGGCACTCTCGGGAGTATATAGATAAAACCTACTTTGTCACCCGGCGAGGTGTAGTAAAACCCCTCACATCATCCGAAATACAAACGCGCACCCAATCGGGCGGAACATCAATAACATGAAAACCAATCTGAAAAGACGAAGCAAATGACGCAAGGCGATCAGCGACAACATTCACTTTACGGAAAACATGTCGAAACTGAATCTCTCAGTCCCTACGAAGGAAGCCTTGCGCCAAAGAGACGAGGCTGAAAAAGGGGTGACAACGCTCCATAGGTTTGCTTAGCAACAGAACCGCCACATGCGAATCTGTTTTAAGACAAACTCTCATGTATCTCATGTCCCAAGCAAGCTTGAGACCCGACACAATGCCCTACAGTTCCGCCAAGGGAACCGAGAAAAGGCCGATGTTTTGAACGAACCCAATGAGCCAGGCACCGTTGGAACTTGGAATCCCAGACGACACCGCCTGCGGAGGCCAAGCTATTCACAACCGACTCTCATATTCAGCTTGACCCAATTCTCATTTGCAAAAATACCTAGTTGTTTTAATATTTGAAAATATACCCTAGTGACATTAATTTTTATAAGGGTGACATTTTTTTTTCCAGTGCTAATTTTTTTTGGGTATTTATGCAAATTATTTATCTTGATGGGGTATATATGCAAATTATTTATCTTGATGGGGTATATATGAAAATGCGTGTGTGTTTTATGACAAACTTGCAACAAACGTTAAAATATGTGCTATCTTTTGCAATTTCCGCAAATAAATGTATAGGAAAGAAATTGCAAAACCCTTTTCAATTGACATTTTTTGGAAGAAGAAGCATATACCTGGGGACTGTCCTGGGGATAAGAGTCTCTCTCGAACAAAGAGAGGTAGAAGAAAAATGGCGAAACCCCAGCTTGCAATGGACGCTCAATTCTGGGACCTGAGACTAGCCACTCCACATAACCTAGATGGCTCAGCCCGAGCCGTTCCCGGCGAGCCATTTCCGCTCGACGCCGCTCGAGCCAGCCGAGCTCACCGAGTTGCTCAGATGTCGCTTCTTGGACAAGGCTTTCCTCTCGGCTTCGTTCCTTCTCTCTTCCCTGTTGCCTCTGGAAAGAAACTCGACAATCTCGCTCTCCAGTACTTGCCCTTCAGGATTTCCGCGGGCGATTGGTATTTTCTTCTTTTCTTTTGCTCAATGCTGGGTTTTGCTGTTTTAAACATTTTGAGGATTTGGGTAATTTGAGGAAATTTGAGTTTCTGTGCTGTGAAATTGGAGTAGAATCCTTGAGCTGACTGCGTGTGCTTACACTCTTTTCATTGTCATGGTGTCTTCTATCGTTGCAATAATCGACATTGCTGAAAAGAAAAGAAACTGTGAAAGCTGAAACCCATCCTTAAACTGGGCTTTGATTTGATCTTAAGCAAACATAAGAGTGAGATTAAGAACCCTACCAAAAACAATCTGTGTTTATTTATCATGGATGCATGTGTTTCTGTTATAATTTATAAGTAATGCACTAATGCTGACTTGGGGTCTCCTACTGCTGTGAAATATGAATATTTGTGCTTAGCTATCAAGAGCTCTTGTGAGTTAAGTGTCCCTCAAGAGAATTAACTGAATCACTACAAATGATTAATATAAGAAATTGTTCCATTTGCATGATTTTTTTTGGCTGTAAGTCATGGGTTTATACCGGGAGATTCTTATTTGGAAATGTAGCAGCTGAATGAGCACCTTTTGTAGTTGCTATTCTCTTATATGAGCACCTTTTTTGGTAGCTGAATTATATGAAAAATGATCTCCTTTCTTTTAAATGATTAATACATCAATCTTGCATTCACTTTTTCCAGGTGGTTTGCATTACTGGGCCAACTCCGTCCTAAGAAACTGATCTCTAATGTGAAGTCACAAGTGTCTTCTACCCAGAGATGGGACCTTTCAGCTTTTCAAAATCTCGCAAATGCTGTTTTGGACAAGTCAATTTATTCATCGGGTTTATTTGCTGAGATTCCAGTGACTGGCTCATCTTCTTTGATGTTAAGCGCAATAGATAATGAGGGAAAAAAAGGCTGGTCCAACAAACTTCTGTACTACCATCAGGTAAGAGTTGCATTGAGTTCTTAGCTTTTTGTATTTATTAAACGATGTACTTCATTTGTCAAAAGAAATCCAATTTGAACCGTTATCGAGGCTTAACAATGTCTGTCTATCCGTTAAAGTGGGAAAATAGGATTTACTCTTTTCCTTTGGTATATTCTTCTTAGCTTTAAAAAAAAAAGGTAGTACCTTAGAATTAGATATTAGTTGTAATATCTACAGATGTAGAAGCAGGAGTACTCATCCATTGTGGGTTTGTTGAATATTCATTCTCATTGACAGGTTTAGGATCTGATTTTAGAGTAAATATATTGAAAGCTCATGCATTGGGATTATGGTAAATAGTTTACTATAGTAATCCTTTGTTGAGGATGTTATACAGTATATTAGATCTGCTTGGTGTCTATGTTCTCTTGGATTCAATAGACAAATTTACTCACAATTTCATAATCCAAATACTCAAATTTTTTGGTTGAATGAGGCATAGACTGATCCAATTAAATAAATCATGCCAATCCCATTTATTTTAATTGTGTAAAGAATTTGGTCAACATGGAAACCTTAATGTTGGTGCTAGAGGAGTGTGCCATTAAATTTCATCAGTGTTCACATTGGTTTTGCAGCTTCCTGAACATGATGTTTCTTTGGAGGCATCTTGGCCAGAGCTATTTCGTGACAGCAAAGGGACATATTGGAATGTTCCAGAATCAATATCATTAGATTTAGCTTCCCTAGATTTTGGATCAGGATTTAGATACCGCTTTGGAATGCATAAGAACGGTGGTAACCCACAAGCAGTAGACTCCACAGCTACAGATGTTCCACCTCCTAGCTTAATGCCTGGTCTCTGTGCTAAAGGTGCCTTTTCATACGAAAAAAGTAGGGAGTTTTGGAGGGAAAAGGAAACAAGAGATGATATTGTCATAAAGACAGACACCGGCACAACTCGACGCCCTGCTTATGATGAGCGCCTCAAAGAGCCTCATGCAACTGTATCTGCCATAGTAGGTAATAACTCTATGAATATGATTTTTCTTTTTCTTTTTCTTTTTTTTCTTGTAATGTTAGAATCATCAGTATCTGTTGATCACATTTTTATGTAATACTACTAAACTAAATTATGACAGGTGGAACTTGTGGGGCTTGGTTATGGGGTAACAAAAATCCGCTGCTAGGAGCTAAGAAAAGGAGCCCTGTTTTTGCTGACTTATTCGGCTCATTGTGCTATACATTTCAGCACGGAAAGTTTAGGAAGACATACGGAGATCTCACAAGGGTAGATGCTCGTCTGGATGTTTGTTCAGCTACTGCTTTTGCCAAAAGCATCATAGAAATCTTTGGTAACAGGTCTTCAAGTACTAGCCTGGAAACTTCTCCTGCTGCACCCCGCTTCAGTGTCAGCCTTCAACAACAGGTGAATTTATGCTGCCAAAACATTTTTGCCTCCATGAAATGTGTTTAGATTTCTTACAATGGTCATATGTTTGAGTGATACGTACAGGTTGCAGGCCCTATTGTGTTTCGTATTGATACAAAATGCGGTGTTCATGCGCCTTGGAATGGATTTGTGAAGATTGAGGATTTCATGTACAGTTTGAACTACTCTTTGCGGGCTTTGGGTTCAGGGAAGGTGGTCGCATGGTACTCTCCGAAGAGGAAAGAGGGGATGATCGAATTGCGCCTCTGTGAATTCTAGTGTGTCACGTTGATCAAATGGTTTCATTTTTTGTATTGTTCCTTGTTCTCTCTTCTAGGAAATGTGACTATACTAGAATCAATACAACTGAATGGTTGGATGATGCTCATGTTTTTTGCTTGGGATTAAAATGTAGTTGACAATGCTATTTTTTGGGCTTCTTTCTTTCCTTTTGGGCTGGGCTAGGCCCAAGTGTTGGAAAACTGGGTCATTGATATCTTTTGGTGAATGAAAAGTAGGCTTTCTTTTTTTCTTTCCGAAACTTATCTTCTATATATATATATATATATATATATAAAAATTGGATGGTCTTTGCCGAAAGTAAATGAAATCGGTATCGGACTCGGTTCATTTACTCATTCATTAATACACTTACTTTCATATTGAATCACTAAATCAAATTGAACATTAATAGTTTATTTAATGATATTAACCGCAAACAAAAAACCGTAATTTTTCCGCGGGGTTACGGATCTAGTACTTGAGAAAACTTGGGGGATGACTAATGAAGTTCTCGACTGTATTTTCATAAATGCTAAAATCTGATTTAAAATGTTACGTAAGGTAAGTGAAAAAGGCAGTTCAAGTAACTTAATTCTAGGATATAATTGAAGTGAAAAATATCCAACATTGATAATTATGTGTTTGACCAAACTTAATAACTTCCTTCACCCATATTTGCATTAAATACAAAACATATGCAAATTTTATGTGATTTAATTAGGTAAATGCGACGAGCTTGTAAATTACCTATCGCTCTTTTGGTATTTCATTATCATAAGGGATTTACGTACAAAATGGCGAATTACCATCCGGTTAAAACCTGTCTACATCCCTATAGGCACCTGCATTTGCATTTATATGGCTTGTTGAAATACAGTTGAGGCAGTTGACTGAGTCCCACCTCATATAAATTTGATATTGTAAATATAATCACCCAATTTTCTTAGACATCGCCCCTCGTTAGTTTTTACCATAATCAACAAAAATGAAGCATATACATTTTCTTGAATCTAGGTATATTAAAGAATTAAAGCTCATAAAAAATGAATTTTTATATAGATATCATCAAACCATTCATAATTTAAAATATCAATTTGCCTTATGAAAGAGTATTAATAGAGCACGACAAAAATAATTTAGACACTGTTTTTTAAGTCTACTTCTTTGAGTAAAGATCTTAACAAAGAATTTGATGGCCCCATAAAATTTATTTATGACCATCCTTATCATTATGAGATTAAGGTTGCTCATTCGGTTGAAACGGCCGAAAATCAAACTAGGAATAATTTGGAACCGAGAACCTTATTCGGATTTGGTTCGGTTTACTTTGTTTCGGTTCTGTTTTAACGAAAAACAAACGAGTTATGATTTTTTTTTTAAATATTAACAAATAAATTTGAAATTCTAAAAAATGATAACCGAAAACCAAATTAAAAACCGAATTTGAACACCCATGTATGAACGGAGGGAGTATCTTAGTAGTTACTGTAGAAAAATAGTATTTTTCCCATGAATGAATAGATGGATTTTATTATATTTTTATCATGTCCCACTTATCATAACTCCAATTTCTATGTGCATTTAGTTAGGCTACCTATTTTATTGTGACTAGTGACCATCGTAAATAAATGTTCATACCAGGCTATAATAAATTCTTATAGACACTATATAAGTATTCAAACAGCAACAGTAAAATCAGGTTATCAAACTTAAGAGAAAAATTGTACATACATAATTTTTTTGGTCACTCTAGTTCAGCGGTTAGAGTTCTCCCCTACTACCCTTACATCTAGAGTTCGAGCTGCGTGGATGACTTTTCCAACAAATAATTTTTAACCTCCACCAAGTCTCGAACTCGAGACCTCATGTTGGATGGTTGGGTTCCCTTACCACCCGACCACATACTTGTTGGTTGTACAAACATAATTTACAACTTCATCCAAAACCAACAATATCCACCTCAAGAAAGTTCTTTGAGTGTGCGACGAGAAAAGTGATGGTTTAACTTCATCCAAAACCAACAATATCCACCTCAAGAAAGTTCTTTGAGTGTGCGACGAGAAAAGTGATGGTTTAACTTCATCCAAAACCAACAATATCCACCTCAAGAAAGTTCTTTGAGTGTGCGACGAGAAAAGTGATGGTTTTTTTCACAGAAATTAATTAAAAGCTATGCCTCAATTCGAGAATGCTAACAGAAATCTCTCGGCAATCAACTTACGTCAAAATTAATGTGTCTAATTCTATTTAATTTGCAGTTGAGCAAAGTTTATACGTAAATTAAATTAATTAAAAGGTTAACAGTATTCAAACTTCAGTTTCAACAACCTCATTCAACTTTTATCCAAAGTCCTCTTGGACAAGAAACAACATAAGTTATACACATATACACCTCGAGATGAAAAAAGCCAACAAATCTTACTCCACGACAAATCCCTTTTTTCAGGGGTACACAAAAAGGGTAACCAGAATGTAATATTTGGAGTGGCACCTAAGTTTCTACTTTACACTTGCCCAAGTCATATTCTACCATTTACCACAAGAATTTTGTCTAGGCAATGAATTTCAAAAGCAGCTTTGAAAAAGTTCGGTTAAATTTCTAGGAAAATTCATATCAATATCCGTGATAGATGATGCATTGATGCTTACTACTAATATACAAACAAGCAAAGGATTTACACACAACCGTAATCAGCAAGCTCTACCAGATGCAGAATCAATTGGTTTCATACCACAAAAAAGATGTACTAAAATCTAAAAATCATACCTGAACATCTCTGAATTTGGCCTTCAAATGTAGTACTCGTATCAATTGCTTTCATACCACAAGAAAGTGTACTAAAATCCAAGCTGAAATGGAGAATTATGTATTGATAGTGGTGTGTGTATATACTAAGAGCCAAAATGTAGAGAGAGCTGTGGCCAAAATTCGAAGCGTAGAACAGAGTATCAACAAATTTGGACCGAAATGCCCTTGATCTAAACCCCTGATAGCCACCGGAACATCTCTGAGATTTCGTCTCCAAGACGATTCGCCTCCAAATCCGACTCAAGAACCCTAGATGCATCTGTTCTTCTACTGCTTCCAACGAAGAACCTTCCAGAACTTCTGAAAGAAGAAGACAAAGAAAACGAAGCCATTCTATCAACGTAATCCTTCAACCAGCTGTTCCGAGATCTTTCTCCTCCATTAGCAACCTCCGCCGCTAACGAATGGATCTCCGATTCATCCGTTCTACCGCTCTTATCTCCTTCAGCGGCCGATTCAGGCCTTCTGCGAGTCGATGCAACAGCGACTTCGGAGACGGATTCATCGACAATGTAGTCGAAGGAGCCGATGGAGAAAGAGCGGTTGTGATTGCCGCTGGATCCGTGACTGATGCTTCCAATTTCGACTCGGAAACTCTCGCTTCTTCCTCCAATGGCGGAATTCGGCTGTTCGGTGTTGAGAATCTTGCTCATGACCTCGGATTCGGAGATGATAATCGAAGATCTGCAGAGCGGACAGGTCTGGTTGCTGGAGATCCAAGTGTCGATGCAGTCGGCGTGGAAGGCGTGACAGCAAACAGGGAGGAGACGGAGCTGATCCTGCGGCTCGAACTTAGAGAGACAGACGGCGCAGTCTCCGGTTGATTTTGAGCCTGTAATGGAGGCGAATGTGAAAAGCGGAAGCGAGTCGATTACAGAGGAGTTTTCCGGAGCGACACGAGTGGAGCTTCCATGGCTATGGTAGCGAGGGAGGGAATCGGAGGCTATGGAGGAGGAGAAGCGACGGCGAGAGAAGTAGAGGGAGAGGGAGCGGAGGAGGAGGAAGATGGTGGCGGAGACGATGATGGCGGTGGCGAGGATGAGGACTGTGATGATGATGCTAGGGCTCAGTGCGCCGTCCACTGGAGAGGATGAAGAAGAAGAAGTGGCTGCTTGAGCGTCGGCCATGGATGACGGCGGAGGAGGTGGTGTGAATACGACGTCGTTTCTGCGCATTTTGGAAAGAGAGGGAAATTGGAATGGAGAGGGAGAAATTGTGAATTTCAGAGAGAGACGAGTATTTATCTATTTAGGGTATGGTTTCATACAAAATCACGAGCTTACAGTTTACGGCTAAAAATACATTAGTTTTAATTAATTTTAAAAACTAAACTTTAGAATTGAAGAAGTAGGCAAAATATAATAATAAATTAGTAATTTTAATTTTTAATATACATATGTTCAACTGGGATTCTTTAAATTTTTACTTAGAAAATGATTCAAATTTCTCACATTTCTGCTCATATATCACATGATATAAAATTAGGTAAATTGTCCTATATTGAATGATTCTAATTGCCATATTTTTTCGTCATGATTTCTTAATTTCCCATCATTGTGTTCAAGATGTCAACTTCCATATATTGTTACAATAATCTTGTTATTTAGGATGCTATTGACAAAACTGGTGTCGGGGATGTGATTTTAGTACGTATAAAGATCAACACTCCGTATTTAAATCTCTAATATGTGATTTTAATATGTATGGGCAGAGTTCATACAATAATCTTGTTATAAGATAATTACGTGTTTAAATCTCTTTTAAAATTATTGGCTAGCTAATTCAGTAACTAATGCAAATACGTATCACGTGCATGTCACGAGGTAGTTTGTTGGGGAATTGAATGAGGATTAGTGGTGGTAAATGATGTTGGTGGTGGTAAATACGGTGGTGGACAAGGCAGTTGGTGTAAGGAGAAAAAAGTTAATGCGCTGCTAATTCCAACTAATGCAGTGGGGTCAACTCTGATTTAGGAATGAATTCTGCCCATTACAAAATTCTAGTATTACAAATTCATTTTTCTGTATTCTTTATACGAGTACTCGTTTTGTATAAAAATATACGAGTATTATGTAATATAGTCATATACAGTACGTTATAAATAAATGACGTATGTTAAGAGTCACTATTGTTACGTCGTACGTACGTGGAATCGTGTCTAATCTACGTACAATGTTATCCTTTTCATATTACTTAGATTAATCGATAGACATAACATATATTGTTCCCTTTTCTTGTACTACTACATAGTTGACTTTCAAGGTTTTGTTTCGTAAATTTCACCATATAAATCAATCTTACCGGATCAAAAACATTTTCTAACACACAAAGTGTAATACTCTCGAGTTTTTTTCTTTATCATCGAGTCGGAATTAGTCAAATACGTAATGATACTAGAGCCAAATCAAGGGAGTTTCTGAGGAATGATCGCCACATTAATTCAATCTTGATCAAAAGCCAAATCGGGGAAATTAAGGGGGCGTTTTTATGGTCTGTCAAACAAAAGTCAGCAAAACCTGCATAATTAATTAATTATTCAAAAATCAACATTATCCAAATTAAATAGCCTAATTGATTAAACTACAATTAGAGTTGGGCGCGACATGACATATGAATATGTTATGTTATGAAATAAAGATATGGAGTCAACCACTTATATAAATACGTTCATTTCAACACATTCCCACTGTAAAAACAATACAGAGTAAATGAAGGCGTCTTTATTCCTGTTCTATATGCACGAAATTATTGCTACATTATGTTGGTAATTAATGTACTTTTAATTTGTATTTAATCATTACGTAAATTTGTAAGGGTTTGTCTACTGGTGCCACACAATAAACAACTAAAAGAGGTAAAAAAAACTAGTCTCTATCCTCTTGGAAAAAGAGATAAATTCATCACAATAAAAAAAAATTACTTCTTTTTTTAGTTGTTTAATGTGTGTCATTTGACACATTAGAAAACCCTAATTTATAATTGTAATTAAGGAATCAAATTTATACGGAGTATTTGCAATAACGGTATAAATAATTAACATAAAAGCACATTTGTAAATTTGTACGGAGTATAACAGTTTTTCTAACTCATGTCCTAAAATCAAATGTTAAATTTACTTTGTAATTAAAACTTTATAAATATAAACATTTTATCAAAAATAAATAAATAATATAAACTCATCACAATAAAAAAATATAATTCATAATAAAAATATTTTACATTTATTTCTATCATAAGTTGCTTATAATATGTCTTTAGAGCTATGTTAGGAAAATCGTAAATCTAATTACATAAGCAATGAGGTAGCTTAGCTATGAACTAGCAATTGCAAGAGGTTGCCAATTACCTTACTCTTTTTTGAAGTATCTAAGAAGGAGGTATGTACATTCTTAAGGTTTGCACCCCAAGTTTATTCGCTGCATTTGACTTGTTTTACATTACATATGGACCAAATTTCATCATCAACTCACATATCTTCAACAACTCTCATATTTATCAGACTTGGTAATTTACAGAGCGAATATATATTAAGCTCTCACATCTATGTTTTCCTCATTGATTGTGTTAATAAGTGAATAGTATAAGAAAGGTAAAGTACACAAATATTTTGAAACGGATGGAGTATACGTGAATTCAAACTTGGGCCAGAATCTAGACTATACATTATCATAACAAATTCCCAATATATTTCTTGTACAGTATATATAACACAGATATCGTGAACAATTTTGCATGTTAAGTCACACGTTGACACGTAATTTGCTCGCTACGTACCAAATTAATTAATCAGAACGATTTCGTCCTCAAACAAAAATTTATCCACTCAAATAACATTAATTCAAACTTGACATGTCGGCAGTTTTCAGTTGATCACTTCGTTTGTGAATAATATAATATTCACCAAATAAATCATACTACTGCATTGTTTATATTATCACTTTAACAACTATTTTAAACCGTATCAAAATTGCACGATAACAAATTTACTAATTTAGGTCAAACTAGCGTATTTTTCACGTCATGGGCGGGTTTATTTAATATTAATATTAGTATCTATGTATATATATTTATGTTACATTATTAAAAATAATCTTTTTAATTTATGCTTATAAAACTGTCATATACATAATATCTAAAATAATATTTTCAAGAAATAAGACTATTAAGTTATATCTCAAATCTTTCTATAAAAACTTTCATAACAAAAGAGTTAAATCTATACCAAATCGTACTAATTTGATCTAACTGATTGAAACATCTATAAAACCCGAATGACCAGAATCTAAACCATGAACACCCAATCTAAATATTAATTATTTCACATATTTTATCTCATTTATATCCAATACTTTAATGCATTGTATTGAATAATAGTATTTTATTATTAAATTGCTAATTAAGTATTAAATTGCTAATTAAGTATTAAATTGCTAATTAAGTATTAAATTTATACGATAATCATAACAAACAAACATCATGAAGTTTTTCCGTTGACCTACATAATTTCGATTAGACACAAATCATAATGACCCAAACAACCTGAAGTAATAACTTCTATATTGGATGTGTAAAAAAGGATCAACTTTTAAATGCAGAAGTGATTTAAAAATTCATTTTTGAATTGCATTAATAGTTTTAGGGTGATGACTTAGTTTTTTTTAGAATTTTAATTGAAATGCTTCAAATATTGATAAAGTTTTATCTAAATGGATCGAGGTCTCATGGATAGATTTTACGTATTTTATATCTCTTACTAATTGTTCACAAGAAAAAAGATTTTTTTTATAAAAATCAGCAATATAAATGTGAGATTTTAGACTTGAAGGCTATAATTCCGCAAGCAAATTATAATAATTATGTTCACTTTAAATAAATAAATGTGTTGTTGATAAATTATAAAAATATCTCTTATAGATCAATAAAAAAACTTCTAAAAGTCATATAACAAACCACAAAACACACACAAATATCAGTATGAATAAGTAATTTTAATGATAAATAATAATATAATAGAAAAATATACTTTACAATTTACATCACACTGATGTTGTATTATCAAATAGAATTAACTATCTTTTGTAATTATATCAACATGATTAACCAACATTAATAAAGAGTTTATGATTTGCTTAGTAACAATGCTCTATTATTAAATAAATTATTCGAATTCTAATTATATTGTTCATTAATAATACATTTAGATTTTTAAAAGTTTAAGATAGATTTGTTTACATTTTTTGTATGTGAATTCAATTATTTTACTAATATATGGATCATAAATAAATGTATATTAGTACACTGTATTGTATTGGAAATAAATGTTGACTCAAAGTTTGTTTAAAAGAAGTGGGTTACATTTTTTTATCAAGTGAAATAGTCAAATTTTTAAAATTCAAATTCAAATTGATATTGTTAGGATATGTTAGTTAGAATTTTACTAAATTGTTGTTACATTAATTTTTGTAGGAAGAAATTAAAAAATGGGAAATTATAATGGGTCAAAATCTGGTCATAAACAACCCTTAAGTGATAAATGAGAATGAACGGGGACCGTTCATTCGAATTGATCTAACGGCCCAAATCTCTCTCACTTCCCACACTGGCAACTTCCTACTCGCTAGTTTTTTGTGTGAAACACACGCGCTACATCGTTCCAAGATTCAAAATTGGAGCGAAAACCGTCTCTTCCCATTCTTCTCAAAACTTCCACAGAAAACCTCTCTCGCAAAGGCGATCAAACCCTAACCTCCTACTCGCTTGCTTTTTCTTCGATTTCTCAACGAAATCACTTTGTTTTCTCTCACCGATCATCAAAAACAACATTCTCCTACAAATTTCGCGATGTCTGGCTCACAGAAGAACAACGAAGGAAGAGGTATGGTGTTTAATCCCTAATTTTAGCGTATACGATGCTTTTTCCTGTGATTTCTCACTGATTTCTCTTCATTTCACTCCGTCGTTCACCAAAATCCATCAACACGCTACTAAAAATGGCAGGATCTCAGAGAAGCCAAGTACCAAAAGGTATGGAGTATAATCTGGTATTTGGAGTTAGGTTTTTGCTTCGACATGTTAGATTTCGCTACATGCATGTTTGATTTGAATGTACTGAGTGTGAAAAGTATATTTGTATGAGTAGATCTACTATATTCGGTGTGAAATGTTCATTTGTATGTACTGAGTGGTCATTATTTGATCATGACTGTGTTTTTACTCTATGTTCACCAGATCTTGTATATATGTTCATCAAAGTTCCTAACAAAGTTCATCAAAATACATGTTCATCACAGTACATCTAAATGTTCATCAAATATCTTGTATTTGTTCATCGTATCTTGTATATACGTTCACCAGATTTATTTTCAATGTTCACCAAAAATTTTGTGATTGTTCATCTCATTGCCTATAAAAGTTCATCATATGTCTTAAGATTGTTCATCAGATTTCTCTTATCTGTTCATCATAAATCTTGTTATTGAATGTCCAAGAGGTATGAATATTATCCTCTTTATAAACTTTGTATTTTTGCACAATATATAACTTGTATGTTCAATATTACAGAGATAAGAAGCAAAAAAACAAATGACAGATCACAAAGAAATTTGTCATCCCAAGAACAACAACAACAGGAGGAAGAAACAGTTCATGGTAACTAATGTTCATCAACTCTTTTTTCTTTGTTCATCACAATTCTTCATAATGTTCATCAGAATGTTTAATAATGTTCATCATTTCTCTCATATATAGTTCATATGTATAAAGGTTCACCACAAATTGAATGATATTCAGTTGGTAAGTATTCTATTAAACTTATCTATAAAGGTTCACCACTCTATAGACAAATGTTCACTATGTTGTTTAAACTTGTTCATAAGACTATCTATACATGTTCACTATATTTTTTAAACTTGTTCATCAAACTAACAAAGGAAGTTCACTGTGCAGTTTGTCTTCCCAATATACCAGAGTGAACACTATTACTGCATTGTTTTCAATCTCAAGAACCCAAGAATAGATTTCATTGATAACTCCAGTGTTCAAGGCAAGAAGCTTGTGAAATATAACAACGTTCCTAAAGTGATGGTAAGTTTTAATATTGGATATTGTTCTTCAGTTTATTTGGTTATGTTCATCATTATATTTCAGTATGTTCATCATCATATAACTGTATGTTCATCATCATATAACTGTATGTTCATTATCATATAACTGTATGTTCATCATCATACAACTGTATGTTTTAAATATGATCATCATTGTTTTTCAATGTGTTTGATATTATTGTGTTTTTATTTTACAGAGAGCAATGTTTGTGGAATTTCTAAGGAAACATGGCATGGAAGCCAAAGCAGCTCTATTCGAAGACGAGAAAAAGGTCAAAGTTGAACGTCTTTCAATGTACTGGAGAGATGACAAGAACAAGTAGGATTGTGGTATATATACCATGCGACACATGGAAACGTACTTTGGGGAGGGGCTGACAAATTTTACAACTTCTTTGAAGAAAGGTGACAATAAGCAAATGGACATGATAAGGGTCAAGTACATTTCAGAGTTGTTAACCAACAGATTCAACAATGCTTACCCACAACTTATAGAGTGGGTAAATGGAAAATACACAATGTAGAAGTTTGACAATGAATACAAGAATTCTTTTGTTCATCTATATATTACAGAATGTTCATCAAATCACTGAACAATGTTCATCAGCTTAACTGTGAATGTTCATTGAATATTTAGCCAAAGTTCATCATATTAACACTGAATGTTCATTGACGTTAATCTCAAAAGTTCATCAATATGATAAGTAATTTTACTTGTCTTTTTCACAAATATTCATCATATTAATAATGAATGTTCATCGAGCTTAGATACAAAGTTCATCAAATTAACACAACAAGTTCACCACATTAACAGAGAGAGTTCATCTAATTTGATATCGATGTTCATCAATTTTTCCCATGTTGTTCACCAGATTATATATAATTGTTCACCAAGTAGATTACAAATGTTCACCAGAACTAGATTTACACATAAAGACTTAAATGATAGTTTTAGAATTATCTAACTTCAAACAATAGCATTGAATCTATCCCTGAAATCTTTATTTTGCTCTGGTTCAACCTTAATCTTACCGGGCACTTTGAACATTATGTGCCACATGCAAAAACGATGAACACTTGAGCTAAAAACCTCCTCAACAGCAGCCTTGACAACAGCATCTTGATCAGTCAAAATAACAAAAGGTTCATGTCCCATTGCCTTTTTGAAATGATCAAACAACCACACATAAGATGGAATATCTTCGTTCAACAATAAGCCAAATGCAAAGGTGATTGAGCACTTGTAGTTGTCAACTCCAGTGAAAGGAACAAACACCATATCATACCTGAAAACAAAAAGCAAAAACTCATAATGTTCATCAAAACTGTATTATTTGTTCATCAAATGATTGAACAATGTTCATCATTACTGATAACAATGTTCATCAAAATTGGGATAAGAATGTTCCTCAACTGGTATGAATGTTCATCAATAAATCTAACAGTGTTCATCAAAACTTGTATGAATGTTCATCAATAAACTAGCAATGTTCATCAATAAATTTTTATATGTTCATCTATAAATAAAACATAGTTCATCACAACTACAATGATTGTTCACCAAAACAAATAGGAATGTTCATTAATAAATTTAACATTGTTCAACATAACTACTTAGAAAAATTCTCCTAAACAGGTTAGAATGTTCATCAACATACTTATTTGATTTGTATGTTGCATCAGCAGTCACTACATCACCAAAGAATGAAAAACTCTTGCGTGCAATCGGATCAGCCTAGAATAAACGAGTTAGTTGATTATGCTCATTGACATAGTATTCAAAATAGAGAGCCTCACATCTCTCTTTCTTGCGAAAAAGGCTATCAATTACCATTTGAGCATCACAACCAACCATATACGCATTGAGATCTCGGTTAAAATTCTTGAAGTCAACCAGCGAGGCACCAACATTTGCGTAAGATCCAACAAAATTCTTGAACATCTTAAATGCTTTGCTAGTCCCAATATTGGACTTGATACAATTAATAATAAAGTCTTCATGGAATGCAGTCAATTTCCGGTTACTCTTGGCAAGATGTCGTTGTGATTCATCAACCATATAATGTGTATGACGCTCCTCAAAAATCTTAACAGAATAGCCATCATGACTAAGATAGCGAAGTGATAATTTAGCAACACAACCACATCTATCTGAATTCCTCTTCCTTTTTGATGAAGTGGAGTCATCTGCAGTATTTCCATCTACTTTCATATATCTCTGCCTACTGCAACAAAGATACTTTCAAATTGGAACTTTGTTCACATCTTTAGTGCTAGTCCCTGACATGATACGTACACTAAAGCCTGCCCTGATGGCATATTTTTTTATAGAATTCAATACCATCTTCAATTGAAGCAAACACTTGACCAACATATGGCTTGTAAGAATCTTCACATAATGGTAAAAAGTATTTCGAATTTCCAGGAGAAATAGAAACTACACCATTGGCATTGGATTGATCAACACCTAGAAAAATGTTCATCAGATATTAAACATATGTTCATCAAACTACTTATCAATGTTCATCACAAATCCTGTAAATGTTCATTACACATTAAAATGTTGTGAATGATCATCACATCTAGAACAAAGTTCATCAAATCAGTATTAAAAGTTCATTAAGACTGCATTCATCGTTCATCACATGTTTTATAAAAGTTCATCACAAATATTGTCTATGTTCATTATATGTCCAATAGAATGTTCATCACTTCTATTACTGTTGTTCATCAAATCCGTTATAAATGTTCATCAAATCCGTTATAAATGTTCATCACAATTCTTCTAAATGTTCATCACATCACTAAAGATTCATCTTCAGTTTTTTAAATGTCCAATATATGTTCACTAACAGTCTTATTAACGTTCATCATATGTCGTGTACATGTTCATTAATTACCTCGGAAGTATGATATTAAGTTTTTTCAAAGCTTAAACATAATCAACAATAGTTCATCGATGATGTTGATCAAATTTGAGATAAAAACTGCTTCATTATACACGAATCATCGTAATACTTCAACAAATAAGCTCAAATTGGAGAGAAACAGGGGGATAAACTGGTGAAACAAAGAAAATAGAAGCAAAACCTAGATCCATAGGTAGAATGAAGGAGAAACAAGCTAACGAATGATAATCGATGTGTTGGATTAGCGAACAGAGCAATCAAGAGAACAAGAACACCTGAATACAAAAAATCAACAAAATCAGCTCACGCAAAAACAAAGGATATAGAAACGTAAACAAGATGAGGAAAACAAAATTAAATACGAATGCGAGAAGAAGAAGAAGGAATTACTCAACAGAGAAGAGAAGGCAAGATCCGAAGAAGATTTGTTGAAAAAACTTGAGGGAAAAGAAAACGAAGGCGAGAAGAAGAAGAAGAAGGAAATTTACGAGATCTGTTGAACGCGCTTGTACACGCGCCCAAAAGTGAATTATCCACATCCGTCCGATCTGGCGAAATCAAACGGCCCACAATCATTCTCATTTATTACTTTAGCAACTATTATCACCGGACACTTTTCCAATTATAATTTGTGAGATTTAATGACAAAATGACACCTAGGATAGGTAGAGTCAGAGTGAATGAGAGAGCTTCAAATAACTCTGTTTTAATATATATCTATATATAGATTAATTAGTGTATCTAACCACTAGTACCCTTCAAAATTTTCCAATTCAATACCAACTCTTATATCGATCAGATCCTCAAATTTTTCGGTTGGGAAAAAAATTTGATGGATCATACATTAATTCCTAAAACATACATTAATTCTTCTCTCCAGTAATGCAGCGGAATCGTGCTTATTAATCTAATAACATAATCTACCAAAATCATTTAGCAGTGTGATTTGAAATAAAATAACTATCTTGAAACATACATTAATTCTTCTCTACCGTAACACTCGGATGACTTTTTCTCCCAGCTAGACAAAACATGTGAATACATTCTTCCATATATCTTTCTTGGATGTTATCTTCCTCTTCACAACTAACAAGTCATATATATTGTCCATAAAAATAACAGAAAACAGATCATATTGCATGGAGAAAAATATACAGAGATCACAATCTTGTTAGTTTTCCTTGAAATGGCTCGGAGCGGACTAAATGAATTTGGGCCGATAGGTGGTGTTTACACAGTAATAAATGGGCCTAACCTTGTGCCGGGAGAAGGGAGCAAGATTGACCCATTTGTCATTGCCGTGCCAAAAATTACTAGATAAAAGAAAGGGGTCTTTTATAATATAAAACGAATCGTTGACGTTCACAAATTACACATCAATTTTTATATTTTGGATAATAATGTTCATAATATGGATCATTAAATTTTATGAACGTTTTCAGTGAGAGACGCGGATGACATTATTGTAATTACTTCGAACTTTGATTATTTTGTTTTTTCTTTTCCAAAATAACCTCCAAAAATTTCATCGCTCAGTTATGAAAATTACCGCCCAAATTATGAACATTAGTTTGTTATCTGCAAAAAACTTCGTTTTTACTACGTTAAGATTTGTTTTGTTGACACCGGAACTGTTCTCTAAATTTTACATAAAAAAATTATATTTGCTATAAACTAAATCTAATTGCATAAGGAAAAAGGTAGCTATAAACTAGCAATTGCAAGAGGTTGTCAACCAAGGAGGAGGCATCAGCCATCAGGGATAGTACATTTTTGTGATCATGAGAATAATGATATCCCTTCATAGCAACATTATTGTTGATGTGATCAAATGATATCCATTTAATGCACTCCCAAATACTATCAGTGCCTTGCCGACATATTGCGGGTGGTCCATTTCTAACAACACAAAAGCTACAACATTCTGCATAATACAAGAAGATGTTGACCCATTTACCAGCAAAAAGAAGGCACTTTGAATAAGTTGGAGGGCAAATGACCAGTTCTCCTTATGTAGTCTGCCTTCTCCGAGGTCTTTACCGCGTTCTCGTTCAGTTTCGCTTCTGCATTCGCACGCTTTTCTTCAGCTATTCTTCTTGTTGCAGCAAGCTTGTTAGCATACTTCTCTTGTGCTCTCGCCTTCATTCTATCGGCTTTCACCTTTATAGTCATGCACCATAAAGACAGATTAGTAATGAAAAAGAAGCTGCTATTCTAATTGGCATAATGATTACTTACCTCCATTTTCTTCATCTCCATTTCAGCCTTCCTTTTCTCATGGTTTTCCCAAGCTTGTATCTTCACCTCTTCGCGCTTGAACCTATATTTGCACATACACACGCACGTCACTAATGGTTTTGTACAATAAACGATATGATATTTCACCGAAATAAATTAATAAATGATATGATATACGATGGAGGATCAGGTGAAAATAATTCCTACGGTGAGAAATGCGAACTGTGAACATTACTAACTTGCCATATAAGGTATTAATGTTTAAAGTTCACATATAAGATAGTAATGTTCACAGTTAAGGTGAATTCGATGGAGGATGAGTGTCAAATGCGAACTGTGAAAATTACTACCTTATATGTGAACCTATACTACTAATTCACTTACCATATAAGATACTAATGTTTACAATTCACATAAGATACTAGTAATGTTCACAGTTAAGGTGAATTGGCATTTAACATTGTAAGATATATCTTCACCAGAAACTCGAAGAGCAACTATTTACGTACCTTGCCATGTACTTGGCACGTTCAGCCTCATCCCAAGCCAATGCTCTTGTTTCCAAAGGATTTATCTTCTTATCCTCCAACTCAGGATCGTTGCAACGACCATTACCCACATCTTGGACATCAGTAGCATTACACATCACATTCACATGGTTTTCTGTCATCACTGTTTCGGTGCGCTTAGGCTGCTGCATAGACGGCCTTATAGGGGTAGACGCCCCAGAAACAATAGGACTCCTCCTTACCGGAGTTGTTGATCTAATTGGAGTGGCTGTCCTCGACGGCTCCTGACTAGCAATAGGAGTCATCTCAGTCCCCATATCCCTCACACAAACCGACCTTACTTCAAGGCTCGATATATCAACCGTCTTGTTATTGGTTTCCCAGTAAGACTCCTCGCCGCAGTCCACGTTTTTGGTCTCAGCAATGTCAATGTCGTCTTCCTTATGAGGAACCGGGGCTATTAGTCTTGTGTCGTCTGCATTCGAGTTTCGTGGCTTGGAGGTTTTACTGCAGGAGTTTTTGTCTCTGGACAGACCAACCAGCCATTTTTGGGCATCATCCCATTTGGAGGGTGTTGCTTTACTTTTCCCTAATGCTGCCCCTCTTGGATGATGATGATTCGAAGACGCGCTGCGTGTCGTCGATCCACCGCCTTTATGAAACTCGAAATTTGTTGTTGATACCTCCTTGTCCTCTACAGATCTCATTTTCTAGTAACTGGATCGATTGGATCTAGAATCAGACTTTCCTACTTTCCTTAAAATTATACTGTCACAGCACAAGAACTAGAAAATATCACTGGCCCACCAAACTAAAAGCATTACATGACACCCACTTTATGAATCTGCTACAATCAACAATAAAGAAAAGAATTTCAATCATTGAAGAGCTAATCCGAAAGCAGACGAAACCCTTATAGAGATAGGAAAATACCTTGGAATACTGATAGTATTTCAACTGAAGTTCCAAATCCAAAGTGGTCAATCAAATCCACTTTTTCAACTTCAACTCAAGTAGCTTTCAATCAAAAGCCCAATAATATCTTCAATCTGCCAACATAAATGAAACAGTAAGAGATTGAAAGGTACATGTAACCAAACACCATGAAATCGTCAAAGGGTATTTACGCTTGTGCAGAAGAAATCAGCAGCGGCGAGATAAGGGGAAATGGGTTTTTTGCAGAGCTCTGGAAGTGAGCAGAGCCTACTTGTCCCAATTTGTTATGGTACAAAAAACTGAGTCTGAAAATAATACTACTCCAGTACAAAATAAAAACTCTAAAATACCCCTGAATCTAACCCCGATCTGAATCGAGATCTAATGGGATTTGTGTGTGTTTCCCCTCATCGCTTCTGGGTTGAAGAGCTCCCGCGGTTGAGGCGCCGGAGTTGATGAAGCTGGCTTCCGCAGCTGGTGTCTGAGATTCTGATGTGGGAGATGTGCAAAGAGAAGAGAAGGAAGTGAACTAGTGAAGGTGGAAGAGGGTAAGGGTTTAAAAATGATATTATTGGGAAATTTATTGTAATCGATGCATCTTTTCCTTGGTAACAGAAATTGCTGTCGTTGGCCGGTGAATGACCAAAAATACTGTATTCTACAGGTCTTACATAGTTACATATATTATTTTTAAGATAGGTAGAGCATGTATATTGAGAAATGATGAAGTTTTGATTGAACGACAAACATCAACTAATGGTTTACTTGAGTGCATAGGTATTGTTATTAGTTTGTGCAGGAACGATGAAGTCTATTTGTGTGTAGACAAGAACGAAGGAAGTCTACTTGTGCATAGACATGAACAAAGGAAGTACAAGCAGGTACGAATGAAGTTTTGCTGGAATCCATGAGGCGTAAGGTTACGACACGAATGAAGGGCAGCTGGTGAAGAATAAAGTTCATCCGAAGAAGATCATTGGCCGAAGATATCTTGAAGAATGGACTTGGAGAATTATTGAAGAGTTACATTTCAAAGAAGGAAAGAAGATCTTGTCAAAGAAGGAAAAGAAGATCTCGCCAAATAAGGAAAGTGACAACTCGGAAGAAGGATGGGCATTGGACGCGCGTGTGAAGAAGCGTCAAAGAAATAAGGAAATATTATGCGCAAAGAATATTTCTTTATGCACTTTGTTTCCTTATTTGATCTAGGCGGCGCGCCGAAGTGTAAGGCCCAAGATGACTACTTGGAGAACAAGTTGAAATGTCACACGGAAGGAAAAATTTCTTAGGTAGAGATTTTCTTGTGAAAGAAATCTCTTCCTGAGAATTCTTTGTGAATGAAATATTAGGAAGCGATTTCCTTTTAGAAAGATATTGTGAGATTTATGGTAATATTAGAACGGCTAAATTGGTAATTAGGTTTGAGCTATTTAATGTGTTATATATTGCATGAGAATTGCATAGCTTAGTAAGACTTTGAAGAGCGAAAACCTAATACTCGGTTTAGAGTTGTTCTACATGTGTGAGATTGAGATTCAAGTGAGAAGAGTGATCCGAGATGTAGCTAGGAAGTCTAGGTGCGTGATCAAAGTTCTATTGTAATCAAAATATCAATACAACAAGTAGACTCGTTTAAACTCTCTCTAGTGAAAGCCAGAGATGAGTGATTTTTCGCCTCGAGGACTTTTTGGTACTTGAGGTGTTTTCACTATATATCATCGTGTCCAGCTTTGGTTTAAATTATTGTTTGTCTTTCTGCATTATCTACTTATCAAGGAACAATTGCTTTTGTTCCTTGAGTTTTTATACGCTAATCAAACCAACAATCTACAAATCTAAGTTATATGTGTTTTATATATCACATTAGTACAATACTATGTGTACCTTAGTCTGATTAAAGGATGAAGGTAAATAATCTAGTGGGTGAATACGAATATACCGACTGGACTTGCATGTGAGCCTCACAAGACTGCACAGAAAAAAGGGTCCCATACGTATCTCTCTCTGGCTATGTTCTTTTTTTTACAGTATTTAGCATGGAAAATGAAGTTTGAGATCCGGTGAACATTGGACTGCATGGTCAAAACTGCAACGGCTAACCAAGTTATTAATATAAAATAGGGTCATGGGAAGTTTGTGGAGTATTAAATTGCTTTCACCTTCACTAACTTCTAAGGTTTTGTAGGGAAAAAGCGAGTAAAAAGTGCAAACTCAATGTACATTTATTTAATGCTCACTTTGATTAATTTTGTACATTGTTTTCGATGTGCCACAACAACACACAAGTATAGGGTAAGCTTTTTAGATGCATTAATTTTGTATAGAAGTTGTAGAATTACATTTAAAACAGAGTCCATCCAGGAAGATTCCACCATTCCATGATTGTTCTCTGAAAACGCAGAGCAAGATGGTGAGGGTGAATACGGATATACCGACTGGACTTGCATGTGAGCATCAGAAGACTGCACACAAAAACTGGTCCCACACAATTTCAAAGACCGAGAACATTAGTGTTATCCATTTTGAGTAACATAGCTAATTTTTTAATATTTTATATCAATGTTTGTTATTTTAGTCCTATAATGGTGTTATTCCACTCAAGTTTCATACATCTATATTTTATTGTGATGAAAATTGTGGATTAGTTACATTGTTGATTTAGTGATGTGGTTATTTACCAATCAATGGTAGAAAATCATTTGGCAAAATGTGTAAGTGTTACTTGTTGGATGAGTAACACTTCTATGTTACTTCTCTCCACTCATGACATTGGTTCTATCAAATACTATGACACGTTATTTTATTTTTCATTTTTTAAATTGATTGTGTTACTCCAAATAACATGAATGTAGATGCTCTTAGAAGATCGTCTAGCCTCCTTTACTTTTGACTTTCCTTTAGAATTTTATGTTTTAGGCGATCCGTCATATTGTATTACCGAGTGTCTCTCGAACGATATAACTGGGTTGTCTGTTCCCCGCTTTTTTGCAAATTAATCTTACATATAGCGTGCGAGTGTCGTCTTTCTTTTTACCAAAAAAAAAGATCTTGAAATAAAGTATGCTTCTTTCTTATATGTCCCAAAATATAGATCTCATCTCATTCATGCACATATGTTGATTCGGGTTTTATTTCGTCAATATCTCTAATTACACGTTAATATAAAAAACATAAAATTTTAATATTGTTAAAGTATTCATCGATACAAATCAAACATAAATATTTTAATATTTTTAAAGTATTCATTGATACAAATCAAATAAGATTTATGTGACTATATTTTTCCTTTATGTGTTGGAAGAAATGTACAAAATTTTCTCTGTTGGGCTAATCATTGGCGTTAAAACAAGATTTGAAATGGGTTGTACGGTCCACGAGACGGGACGGGCTGGGCAGAATAAAACGGGCCAGATGGTTAGAGTTTAGGCAGGCCTGTTTTGAATGAAGCCCAATTTAATTTTACGCAACCTTTGGTTCATCAACCACTCCTGGTTGATGGCTATATTTGAGACTGTGTATCAGTTTTGTGCAGCAAAATTCATTATATTATTTAAATAATTTTGATTTCATTAAATACCCATATCTTACAAAGGCCTTAACTTGATTTTGTATGTATAGAGAATATACTTGGAGAATTACTCAAGTAAACGATCTTGGAGAATTACTCAAGCAAACGATCTTATAATATTTTACAACTGGGCATCTCCAATGAAGAGATAAAAATATCATGTCATCTAGGATTATAGCAAGTTGAAATAATACTTTTTAGCAAATGCTATTTTTACCAAGGAAGACAACACCAACAACAAATGTTAAAATTAGCTATTTATTTGCCTAATTCCCAAACTTGTCATTCTATATTAATTTTATTTATTAACTAGATCAAATACCTTTTTGACACATTATCAAGAATGCTATATGAATTGCTATTTACAATGCTATATTTAGCTTTTGACTTAGAAAAATAGAAAATCTCTAAAAAAATATTCTTCATTTCTTCATTTTAGCTTGCCATTAAAAAGTAATTTTGTTATAGTTATTTTTAGCATAACATTGGAGCATCAAGTCTTGTTTCATATTATGTTGCCGTAGTAGAGCAAATTTGACTTGTTTTGTTAATTTCATGTGTATCCACTTGCCTCTCCACATGCTTAAATTAAATGCGTATTTCTTGTTGTTTACAACTTCAAAACTGGACACCTATCATTTGAAACTTTCGTATACGGCTCCTTCAAATTCTCATATGAGCTCCTGATTATGATGGAAGTACATCGAAGGAATAATTGTATATTAAATTATTTAATAAATGAGGAAATAATTGATTAGGACGTTTAATCCCGCATCCGAAAAATTATAATCCGCATCCGTTTTGAACGCATCTGTTTTGGACGCATCTTTAACGTGTTCAAAAAATCCATTTTTTTCCTTCAAAATGCTTGAAAATTCGGATGCGTCCAACACTAAAACAGATTTTTAAAAAAAGATTTGGACGCATATTTATTGCGTCCCACTCGGATGAGAGTTATAATTTTCCGAACCATCGTTTTCCCCGTAAAACAAATGGTGAACTGTCACTACCACACAATAACCTATTCATTCAGTGGACTCTAAACACTGGAGATAGCCTCACATGACACCCCAGATTCCAGGTGCTTATAATTAATCCTCTTCTTTATTATACCATTATTTAATCCCTTAATCATTTAACCTTTATCTTTAATTTGCAAATAGCCAATGCCAACACACAGTTAGTTGACTGGTCCTTATCACACTTTTGTACTCTTTCCCAAAAGCCATCTCATTTCCATCGTGGACTGGGCCCCACTCCACGTCACCCTCATCTCTTCTCCTCCATTCAATCCCCCTATAAAAGCCAACTCATCCCCCAAATTCTCTCCAATCCCTAATTTCATCTCTCCCAAATCTCTCCATGGCTTCAACTCTGTTCTACTTCGAAGCGGACGAATCGCTCTTCCATGGCGACGAGAATCACTTCCTCGAAGCCTGCTCCATGTGCCAGAAGCCGCTGAGCCTCGGTCGCGACATTTTCATGTATAAAGGAAACACAGCGTTTTGCAGCTTCAATTGCAGGCAAGAGCAGATCGAGATCGATACTCGGCCATGGCAGCCGAAGAAAACTTCCACAGTTTGGGATTTCTACGCCTCTTGGCAAGCGATTAGAGCTGCTGCGGCTGCTGTAACTTGGATGCCGAGCTCTGTATCTGTCGCCACTTCTTCTACTGCTGTGGTGACGGTAGATCCGGAGTATTTCTGGTTTTGATGTCTGTTAATGGCGATGATGAGTGTTTTTGGTTGGAGTAGCGCTCGGTTTCGAGTCCAGGAAGATCTGGATCTGAAATTTGTATATAGAGCTAGGAGTTAAGGTATTACTGTATTAGATTGAAGTATGTGTTCTCTGTACTTGGATTTGCTGTATGGTTTGGTTGATTCATGTAATTGATCGAGCTGCAAGTTTCTGCAGATGCAATAAATCAGTACTACTGGTTAAGAAATTGGTTGGTGGACTGCAATTTTCTTCTGAATTTGACATTGTTATTGGTTGATTCATCAATACATTTTTGCATAAAAAATAGACAAGAAGACAACATAACGACTTTTCTCACATTTTTCAAATATATTTCCAACGTAATCTCAATGTAAACTAATTGTTAACCTTTCCAAAACCCGCACTGGCCAGCTATTCATGCCTGACCAGCTTATAAAGGGGTAAGACAAAAGCTTAGCTCAATGTTTTTCCAACCCTTTATTCCAAAAATCCTGATTGATTAACTTGTTTATTACAGGTTTGAGGCAGTTCTTACCAACTTGGAAGATACTGTCAGTGATGCCCCAAAGGCGCCCGAGTATCTTGGCCGTCTTCTATCAATGCTTATAGTAGAAAACATTGTATCTCTACGAGATATAGGTGGAATATTATACGAAGGTGGAGAGGAGCCCGGTTGCCTTCGTGAAGCTGGCCTGGCGGGAGACGTTCTTGGAAGCATTCTGGAGAACATAAAATCTGAGAAAGGAGAATCCGCAGTGAAGGAGGTTTGTGTTAAGTCAGAATTGCGTCTGGAGGATTTCCGGCCCAAAGATCCTCATCAAAAGTCGAAGAAGCTGGAATTATTTATCTAGAACAGGTACTCTGTTTGGTTGTATTATGTTTGGTGCAGAAAGAGAAATGATATCCTTAGGTGGTACTTAGGTTTTGCATAAGGGGAGATCTATTGTATGGGTAGGGAGGTTTATGCTGGATGGTATTTTTGTTTGGATGGTATGGCGATTCCTGAACAGTTTTAATTTATGCAATCATAATTGTATCCCCGCTTTTTGTTGCCTGGGTTCTGTCCTATGATCATACTCCAAATCTTTCTTAGAGTTGTATTTACTGCTTGTGGTTTTTCAACTTCATGTTTTTGGTAAAAAGCCGCGGAGCTGGTGTGACTACTTGGATTGTTCAGAATGAAATCCCAAGACGAGAATTAGGATCAATGACCCGATTGTTTATTACAGGTTGTGCTACCAGTTGTCTCTGGTCCGAACTGGTGAAAAAAGGTATGCACGAGATTTACGCTTGTTTGGATGGCTCGTATGGGCTTGTTCGGAATCGGAATTGACCACGACCAGTTTCGTTAGGTCCGTATTGATCTCATCTTTCACCAGATATGTCTCTCATCGCGTGATATGGAGGAACGGATTTGTAAATATCCATTTACAGTAGAAGGTACGCACGAGACTTACGCGTGTTCGGGTGGCTCGTATGGGGTCGTTCGAAATCAGAATCGAGCGAGAGACATATCTGGTGAAAGTTGGGATCAATACGGACCCAACGAAATCGGTCGTGATCGATTCCGATTTCAAACGAGCTCATACGAGTCATCCAAACACGAGTAAGTCATATTGGGCTTCTTAATGGGCCTCTCGTTCTCGACTTGGTTATCGGTCTTATGGGCTTGTGGTCCGTTTATTAGTCGCGAACCGAGTTCATCACTGAGTCGCGAGAACCGGGTCCAACATCCAGCCCCCCAAGTCCTTGCTTTAACGAAGGCATGGCTTGGGTAATAATTGAAGCCGGGATCTCGGGGAGTCCTTTGAAGATCGTTTGTTCGCGACTACGATTGGTCCTGTCGCGGTTGTTTCGGATTTCAAATTTTGAATTCGTGACGCTTCATCTCCCGCGCTCTGACATCTTTCGACGTGTGTCATGATATTAGTTCTTCCCCTCTTCCCCATATAAAGTCCTTAAATCAGATTTCCTTTCTTCCTATTTCATTTCGTCTTCCCCACTTTCTCTGTAAAACTCCTCTCTAATAATCCCCCAGGGACACTTCGCATTCCCGATCAAGACCTCTAATTGCAAATGGCTGGTAAGCTCTATCTTCAATTCTTTCGTTACTTTTATACATGACTTCGATATTTTTGAATTTCTGCTGTTTTATGTCCTTTCGAAGCTTTTTGCTGGTTTTCATGGCGGTCAGGCGGGTTTTCTCTGTACCTTTATTGGTTTTTTACTGGGCGACGCCCTTTTTTTTCCTCAACCATTTCCTTCTTCTGTTTGATGGGCGCTTTTCTTCCCTTAAAAAGCCATTTCGGGCTGTCGGAGTTCTTATTGCTCTTCAAAGCCGGTTTTTCTCTCATGGCCTCTGAACTACCCATCTCAGTGTTCTTCAAAATGCCTACTTGGAGTCTTTTCGATTCCCCTCCAGATCTTATATTTCTTGTTTTCCAGGGTTTTCTTTGTTTTTCCTGAGTTTTATCCTTTTCCTGTTGAGTTTTGCCGTTTTTGTCTGGATGAGTGCTTCGTCTAGCAACTCAATCGGGGATCATCCACCCACCCCAGTCTTCCACCAGTTCCGGGGCCGGTGATTCAGTTTTTTCCTCCTGTGTATCCTCCGAGCATTGTTCAGTCACATGGCCTATCTTCCCACATTTGAAGCAAATCATGCGTAGCCCTTCAAATTGTACCTTCCAAACTTTCCCGTTCATACGGAATTTTGACACGAGTGGTTTGGTGATATCTATTTCAACACATATTCTTGTGAACCGGCCTCTCTCCGCAGAGCTTGTTGTCTTGTCAATTTTGATGACCCTACCAATCTTGGATCCAATTCTAACCAGGATCGCTGTGTCGAAGTACTCCATTGAAAGATTCGGAATTCGAACCCATGCTGTGAGGAGTTTGATTGGTTCCTCCCGAGCGATGAAGTTGGGTCTCCATTGTTGGATGGTTAGATAGTTCTCCCCCACCAACCAGGGGCCACCAGTGAGCACATGGAGATGATCTTGAGCATTTCGGAACTTGACCACATAGCACTCATTTCCAATATCTACCATTGCAATTTCCCCTTTGAGTTTCCACTTCTGTATCAGCGTCTTCCTCAGGTACATGTACCCTACATTGCGTCCAAATACCTTAATAATCAGTGCATTTCTCCAAGGTAATCGGATTCTTTTCTTGTCCAGTGCTGACAATATGATGGTGGGGCAATTTGGGTCTTCCTCTTCCATGATAACGTCATCTTCAAGTTCCTCGTCCTATGGTACAACATTCCACAGTAGGTTGGTCCCATCATCATCTGTGTCCTTTGACTGGTTCCCCGCAACCATATCCTTGAATGAAATCAGAGCAGTGTTCTTATTTGTCGATTTCTGCCCCCTAACGCCGGGAATTCTTCAGCATTCGGGTTTGAGGTTTCTTCACTTCGGCGCTTCATCTTTTTGGTGGATCTTGTGAGTAGGTCCGCTTCCTCGGAGGAGGCTGAGAAGACGATGGCGGCGGTCGGTGCGTTGGTCATTGGAAGATTTTCAACTACATTTTTGGTTTGCTTTTTTAAAACAATGGTTAATCTTAATATTAGGAAATTATGTAACCAACTGAAAGATCGTTGTTTTGTTTATTAATTTGTTCATTATATCAATCAAGATCAACAGCAGGCACTAGCAGGCATGAATTAATCAAAGACCAACTGAGAACTAATTAAATCCATAAAACTCATCAATATATCAAGAACCGGTAAATGGTCTTACATCGATCACCACTTAAAACGTGTTACGATTACAAATAATTCAAGAATGATGATCATTCAAGAATAACGTTTTCAAAAGTCGAACCCTAATCAACATGTCTACTAAGAATTAATTGCATATACTCCGGACTCGGGCATCTTGTAACGACACAACGGGCAAAAGGCACGATTCTCGAGCCATGTAACGATACAATCCGAGTGAAACGCGTGTGAGCAAGGCATCTTAGTCACCTCCGACCCTAAAGAAAACTCGTCCAAGCAAACCGCGCAACTCGTTTCTCGAACGACCACATCATCACCCAAGATCACCTTTTTCAAGGCCTTGACAACGTCCTTTCTGGCAGGTGTAGGTCTGACAGAGTAATCCTCTGCAGAGAGGCCCAACACACGAATGTAGTCTTCATCTGAATCATCATCCTGATCTTCGTAGTAGGTCTGTACGTGTACTTGTGCTCGAATCTGCTTCTCCAACGCATCGTGAGCGTGGTAGTTAACATTGAAGCATAACAAAAAGAGGTGAACGACGGTATCCAAGCGGGCTTGTGGGTGGACCCCGATCGCGATCAGATTTCGGCGGAGGAACTGTTGGTGGTGCTGAGAGATTGTACCCGAGAGATAGAATAAGAGGTCGTTTTCGGTGCTTTCAGGGGTAACTTGCATCACAAGTTCTCTAGCAGAGTCGACGTCTGGATCCATCAGAGTGATCGACACGCGTGACCATAACCCGGATTCGGGCTCGATCAGCCGTTGTGTAACGTAACTCATGGGGTGTTGTTGTTGATTCTCCATCACGAGATCTACCAAATCTGCTTCTTGTTTCGTACTATTGTTTGTTGTTTGTTGCTTGGAGGAAGAACGTATATTATGCAAGTATATATAAGGAGGTCTAAGCTACATTATAATCCTTTTTTTCTATTGAAAAAAGATATACATACGAGATATATTCCCCGTATATATTTTCCATATTCTCTTGTCCAGATAACATTACTTGATAACCAAATATAGGGCATACAAGGAAACAATACCGGTATTTCACAAAAAAAAGAAGGAAACAATACCGGTGATATATTGGGATTATTTTTACGACTGCGTTTAAATTAAGCTACATTTGTTTTTTATATACAAGTAGCAACGTAATAACAAGTTTTTATTTATTTATATACAGTATATTCATAATAAAATTTGTTAGTACGGTTAGATTATTAGTTTAAAGATAAATGGGCCTCTTTTCCAAAATTGTTGGCCCGATAATGTACTGGGCTTGTTTTTACGTTTCTAAACTAATAATCTAACACTAGTACTCGTAACAAATTTTGCTGGGTTTGATTTTTTGAGCTGAAAATTTATGCTATAACGTGGCGTTTTAAGAAAATCACGAAAAATTAAAACATTTTTCAACTCAACAATTAAGGTTTAAATAATTGCAATATCAATCGTCAACATTGTGGAGTAAGGTTTAAATAGGCAAAACTCGGCACCCACTTTTTTTATAAGTGACCCCTATTCTTGGACGCACCTGGGATGCATCAAAGACTTTTAAAATAATCCGGTTGAGTTTTGGACGCACCTAAATGATCCGGTTTAAAAAAAATATTTGGACGCATCCGGTATGCGCCCAAAACGGGTGTCAGTTATAAAAAACCGGGTTAAATTAAACTTGTATCTACGTTTTACCGCATCTCATATCAATATCAATCGTCAATAGTATGTAGTTGTTTCGTTTTAACCAGCGTGTTTTTCCGTACTACAGGGTCGGGTAGTATGTAATAAATATTTTCATAATATATTTATATTTTATATTATTAATTAGTTTATAAATTATAGTTTATACTTTATGATTTATACTCCCTCCGTCCCTAAATTTGAGTCACATTTGGTACTTTGCACAAATATTAAGACAAGTCTAATCAAGGTAAAAGTGTAAATAATGGCACAAAAAACCATAAAATTCAACCAATAAAAAACTTATTACAATGTAAAGACAACTTTACTCCTAAAAAGTATTGTTGGGTGTGAATAAAGTAAATTGAATAAGGGTATTATGGGAATAAATTAATGGATAGAAATAGAAATGTGACTCAAATTAGGGGACACCCGAAAATGAAATGTGACTGAAATTTAGGGACGGAGGAAGTAGTTTATAGTTTACGATTTATATTTTATAGTTTAAGCTCATTAATAACTCAACTTAGTTAGATTGATAACATAATAATAGATAAAGATACATATATATATATGATATGATAAAAGATAAAAATCGATTTTTTTTGTTATATAACTATTAGATATCTTTTTTATTTTTTTACTTATTTAATTCAAAGATATATAAAGTCGGATGATGTGGAGGATGACATGGTGGATGATGTAGCATAGCTTAGAGGTCAACACATAGACAAATTGAATATAAAAGCGACATGTGTGAAACAACGTTCTGTTTTAATTATATATATATGTATATGCAATTATGCACACATAGATTGTTGAGTGACTCTATGTCCAAAGTAAGGATATATATATATATATATCTAGTGATAAGCGATTAGACTAATCGAATAGATTGTTGATAAGTTTTTATAATCTCTCCCTTATACAAAGAGATCGAAGAAGGAAGGAAAATAAATTTTGAGCCGAAAAAATGATTTTTACATCGATTTAAAACGTCATTAGAGTTTAAAATTGACTTTATATCACGGTTTTGAAAAAATCGGAGTTATAAGGTATATTTTTTATATCGGTTCTGAAAACTTCAGGCTATAAAATCCCTTCAACTTAAAATATATAATAAGATCCTCTGCACTAGAACATCTTTTAGCCTATCTTGATTCAGGTGATGGCAGGGAATTACATTATATGACCTAATGATACAAGAACTACTAGCCTAGTTGCAATTTTTAAGAAGAACATTAAGATATATGCATTATGTGTTTATTGAATCATCGACCATCCACTAAAATTTCAAAAAAAAGACAATAAATTCAGCAGGAGGGCATGTATCGAGTGCTAAGCAACAAGTAACAAATTGTGAATATAAGCCCACAAAATCCATCATCAATTCAATATATCAAGAATCGGTACTATTAAATGGTCATACATCACACATTAAAATATGTATATGACATTACAAACAATTCAAGAATAACGTTCAAAACTCTAACCTAATCTGCATGTCTAGCACTAGCTAAGAATTAATCGCATATATCTTCGGACTCCGGTAACTTGTAACGACACAACGGGCAAAAAGCGCGATTCTCGAGCCATGCAACGATACAATCCGAGTGAAAGGCATGTGAGCAGGGCATCTTGGTCAACTCCGACCCCAAAGAAAACGCGTCCAAGCAAACCGCACATCTCGTTTCCCGAATGACCACGTCCTCACTCAAGATCACCTTTTCTAAGGCCTCGACAACGTCCTTTCTGGCAGGTGTGGGCCTCACCTCTGCAGAGAGGCCCAACACACGACTGTAGTCTTCATCTGAATCATCATCCTGATCCTGATCTTCAGGTGTGAAGTCGTAGTAGGTCTCCACATGTACTTGGGCTCGTATGGGCTTCTCCAACTCATCCAGAGCATGGTAGTTAGTATTGAAGCATGTGGAAAAGAGGTGGAAGACAGCGTCAAAGCGAGCTTCGGGGTGGACCCCGATCTCGATCAGTTTCTCATGGAGGAATTGTTGGTGGTGCAAAGAGATTCTACCGGAGAGGTGCAAGAAGAGGTTATCTTCGGTGCTTTCCGAGGTAACTTGGATGACAAGTTTTCTAGCGGACTCGAAGTCAGGATCCATCAGGGTAACCGCAACGCGTGACCACATCCCTGATTCCGCATCGATCAGCCGTTGTGCGACGTAAGTTCTTGATTGGTGTTGATTCTCCATATTGCGATCGCCTTTTGTTGCTTCCAGGAAGAAATTAATTAACTAGGATAGTTGTTAAGTCGATCTCCGCTTATGTGTATATATAAGGATTGAGGAGTTAGGTTTAATTAAGAATTGCTTTTTAGTTAAGCTAAGTTTTTTAATTTGTTGTACGAAGTACTCCGTATATGTAAAAGAAGGAACGAAAACTATTGGAATAAATTGTTTGTTTTTTTGAGGGCTGGAATAAATTGTTTGGGTAAAGAAAACGCTACAAGTATGTTAAACTATTGGATCGAATCTATTTCTTCGTAACATGACATATATAAGGAAAGAGTTTTGACGTACAATTTGATACCCTAGAAAAAAGATATGAAAGGATGTACGAGATTTGTAGTAAAATTTTGTTTTATCTTATTTCATTACTACGATTTAAATTTTAAAGTATAAATTACGAGTTTGAAATTAAGTTAGAGATCGACTAGGTCATACTCTTAAGATATAACCTTTTTTAAAAAGATTTTTTATAAGACCCCTAATATAGAATATTGTGTGTGATATTATTTAGGATTTTATAAATCTTATATCGTGATGAGTTTATCCTTTTCATTTTAGGATTTAGTTTTCATTATTATTAAAATTGAGATCTGTTACACAATTTGCTAATTGCTTAATTTCAGTACTTAAATGTAAACATAATCGGTATGGGAAATTACCAAACTATGTATCTTCTTTCTATAAAAAAAAAGGAATATAATGTTTGCTTAACTTCAAATATAATCTGTACGGACAATTTTACTGTATATAAATAACAAACTTGTTACGTTGTACTTTTATACCGGTATTGTTTCCTTGTATGCCCTATACTTAGTTATCAATTAATGTTATCTGGATAAGAGAACGTGGAAAATATATAGGGAGTATCTTTTTTCTATAGAAAAAAAAGGAATATAATGTAGCTTAGACCTTCTTATATATACTTGCATAATATACGTTGGTTTGGTCATAGCATTTACCCTAGTACTCTACTTCTTCCTCCAAGCAACAAGCAACAAACAACAAACAACACGCAGAATTTGGTAGATCGGGCAATGGAGAATCAACAACAACCCATGACTTACGTTACACAACGGCTGATCGAGCCCGAATCCAGGTTATGGTCACGTGTGGCGGTCACTCTGATCGATCCCGACGTTGACTCAACTAGAGAACTTGTGATGCAAGTTACCCCGGAAAGCACCGAAGACGACCTCTCATTCTATCTCTCGGGTATAATCTCTCCGCGCCACCAACAATTACTCCGCCGGAATCTGATCGAGATCGGGGTCCATCCCCAAACCTGCTTTGAAACCATCTTCCACCTCTTCTCGTTATGCTTCAATACTAATTCCCTCGAGGAGTTTGAGAAGCCGATACTAGCACAAGTACACGTGGAGACCTACTACGAAGATCAGGATGATGACGAGGACTACAGTCGTGTGTTGGGCCTCTCTGCAGAGGATTACTCTGTCAGGCCTACACCTGCCAGAAAGGACGTTGTCGAGGCCTTGGAAAAGGTGATCTTGGGTGATGATGTGGTTGTTAGGGAAACGAGTTGCGCGGTTTGCTTGGACGAGTTTTCTTTAGGGTCGGAGGTGACTAAGATGCCTTGCTCACACGCGTTTCACTCGGATTGTATCGTTACATGGCTCGAGAATCGTGCCTTTTGCCCGTTGTGTCGTTACAAGATGCCCGAGTCCGGAGATATATGCAATTAATTCTTAGTAGACATGTTGATTAGGGTTCAACCTTTGAAAACGTTATTCTTGAATTATTTGTAATCGTAACACGTTTTAAGTGGTGATCGATGTAAGACCATTTACCGGTTCTTGACATATTGATGAGTTTTATGGATTTAATTAGTTATTAATTATAAAAGTCGATTTTTTTATTATATGATAACTAAAAATTAAACAAAAATACCATAATTCTAATTATAATTTTGGCTATCTATAGACACCCATATTGAATATTAAAATTTTTAATTTACGTTTTTTAATATTGTTGTATGTATAATTTACTTAAAATGAATCATTTTGCTATAACCCATATGTGTTTTAGAATAAATGTATACAAATATTATTTATGTTAATATATATTGTATGAGTACAATAAATAATATTTTTATTAATGTTAAAATAATTAAAAATGATGGTTTATTTGCCTATAAATAGCATGTAGATAGTATTGTATTCTTCACACCTACTTCTCTTTTTTTCTCTCTATCTCACATCTCTATCTTACATATATGATTAAGTTAATTTATCTAACATTGAAATTGTAATTTAACATAAATAAATCATATACCTTATACTTTAATACACATAATAATACATATACAATAAGCCCCACTAAAATTGTCAAAATGGGTTGGGCTTATTCAAGGGGATTATTACCCAAAATCTCCCAATAAGCCCCCAATAATGATGCTCTTATAGTAGTTCTTCTTTGACTTCACAAACAAATCACATTTTCATGTCAAACAAAAACCTCACACAATCTGTACACAAGTAAAGAGGCAAGAGATAGATGTGATATATAACATATTGTTGTTAATCTATAATATATACTAACGTAATTAATTTTGTTTTTTAAGAAGTGTAATAACTTCTTTTTAGAAAAAAGTGTTGTACAACGTACATATTTTTTTAATTTTTGTTCTTATTTTAAAAAAAAATTGGGAATTTTTTTTCCATTACGGTACATTCAGAATGGACATACGCTCGTTTCTAGCGAACAAGATGTATTTTGTATTTTGTACAAAATTGTGTACTCATACGTATAAATATGTATATTAAATTTTTTTGCTTGTCCTCCCCAAACGTGTGCGCATAGATCTCGCGTTTAAAATCCAGATGGGATCGTATTGTGGACACATAATTTGAATTTGGCTCAACCGTATCAAGACCGAATCCACGTTTGGACTAAGCTTATTTAATCTATACATATACTAAAACATAACGTTTTTTGTCACATGTCACCCTTATATTCAATTCGCCTATGTGTTGACCTCTAAGCTATGCTACATCATCCACCATGTCATCATCCACATCATTCGACTTTATATTTTTTTATATATTTTTGAATTAAATATGTAAAAAAATCAAAAAATATCTAATAGGCTATATTACAAAAAGAAATACCGATTTTTTTCAAAGTTTATATATATATTATTATATATGACTTACTCGTGTTTGGATGACTCGTATGAGCTCGTTTGAAATCGGAATCGATCACGACCGATTTCGTTGGGTCCGTATTGATCCCAGCTTTCACCAGATATGTCTCTCGCTCGATTCTGATTTCGAACGACCCCATACGAGCCACCCGAACACGCGTAAGTCTCGTGCGTACCTTCTACTGTAAATGGATATTTACAAATCCGTTCCTCCATATCACGCGATGAGAGACATATCTGGTGAAAGATGAGATCAATACGGACCCAACGAAACTGGTCGTGGTCAATTCCGATTCCGAACAAGCCCATACGAGCCATCCAAACAAGCGTAAATCTCGTGCATACCTTTTTTCACCAGTTCGGACCAGAGACAACTGGTAGCACAACCTGTAATAAACAATCGGGTCATTGATCCTAATTCTCGTCTTGGGATTTCATTCTGAACAATCCAAGTAGTCACACCAGCTCCGAGGCTTTTTACCAAAAACATGAAGTTGAAAAACCACAAGCAGTAAATACAACTCTAAGAAAGATTTGGAGTATGATCATAGGACAAAACCCAGGCAACAAAAAGCGGGGATACAATTATGATTGCATAAATTAAAACTGTTCAGGAATCGCCATACCATCCAAACAAAAATACCATCCAGCATAAACCTCCCTACCCATACAATAGATCTCCCCTTATGCAAAACCTAAGTACCACCTAAGGATATCATTTCTCTTTCTGCACCAAACATAATACAACCAAACAGAGTACCTGTTCTAGATAAATAATTCCAGCTTCTTCGACTTTTGATGAGGATCTTTGGGCCGAAAATCCTCCAGACGCAATTCTGACTTAACACAAACCTCCTTCACTGCGGATTCTCCTTTCTCAGATTTTATGTTCTCCAGAATGCTTCTGAAGAGAACTCGTATCCGCTCGAATCAACCTCAATCGTCCTAGATCTAGTGCAAGTGAAGTAATGAAACAAAGTTTAAAAACAGTTTTGAACACAAGAGTTGTTGACGCAGTTCGGATAAAAATATCCTACATCTGCGGAGCCTCAAGAGAGGGAGACTCACCCAATCCACTAAGCAACAAAGGCTAAGAACAAGTTCAGTTACATGCAAGCACACACAGGCGGCAAAAACTAAAGACAAAAGCTCAGAGAGCAACAAGGCACACAAGCCAGAAAAAAAGCAAGGTCGAACAGAGAGAAGTCCCCTGGATGGACAACCTCGAAGCTTTCAGTAAAGCTTCGAACCAACGTCTCAAGAGTTCACAAGCTAACTTTGATGTTCTCTCAAAGATTCAGACCAATAGCTCAACACACCATGGATACACCAGAGATTAGCTCACATAAGAGCTCTCTAGGGTTAGACATGGATATCTGAGGGAGAGGGAAAGAATGCGGCGATTAGGGCTGGAGAAGAGTATAAGTACTCTCAAGGGAGCCCTCAAACGCAGCGCAACAGATCTGGGAACTAATATCAGCAGACAGTGGGCCAAGCAAGCTGAGGCCCAATATCAACACCAACATTAGAGGCCCATAAACACAATCTCAGCAAACAAGTCCAAAAGAACAAGAGCCAGAGCCAAACGCCAGGCGAGAGACCACTTAGCCAAACATGCCTCAGTGGCTCAAGCGGCACTACGGCTCTATGGATCAAGCCACCTGTCAAGCCATATGCCCTTAAGTCTCTACCTAGCCTAGTGTGCTTGCAATAGTAAACCGAAAAACAATTGTTTATAGTTTAATACAACAACTTAGGATTAGAATACATAACAGCTTCCAAGAACGTCTCCCGCCAGGCCAGCTTCACGAAGGCAACCGGGCTCCTCTCCACCTTCGTATAATATTCCACCTATATCTCGTAGAGATACAATGTTTTCTACTATAAGCATTGATAGAAGACGGCCAAGATACTCGGGCGCCTTTGGGGCATCACTGACAGTATCTTCCAAGTTGGTAAGAACTGCCTCAAACCTGTAATAAACAAGTTAATCAATCAGGATTTTCTGAATACAAGGTTGGAAAAACATTGAGCTAAGCTTTTGTCTTTGATGAAGGATTATCTGAGCATCAACCCATGTCGGTCATTCTCGAGTTCGAGGGTGCATTGACTCGTTCGAGAGCAAAGGAGGTGTGTTGGACAAGTTAGTCGCCTTTATCTTGTCTAAGGAGCTTATGAGTACAAAGGATCTCTTGGAAACACCCACGAGAATGGTGTTTATTATCAGTGTTCGGGATGACCTGGGCAAGGACAACAAAGGAATTCCGCAGGAGAGCGACCGCGATCGCCACCCTTCCATGGCGATCGCCATGATTTAATTCCGGGATTTAATTTGCAAAAGCCGTAGCCAATTCGCAATGCACCGCGATCGCCACCATTCCATGGCGAGCGCCATGGTCAGATGGCAGAAGACATTATTTCTTTTTATTTATTTGTTCCGGGATTATTTGTTTTAGGATGTTATTTGTTTCTTTTCTTTATTTGGCCACCTTATTAACACTATATAAGGTTTGCCCTAGCTACTATTTTAGGCACCCAGACTTTGATATTGAATACAGCGTTTATCGTTTGTCCTCCCAAAAGAGAGCTTTTGTGAGAAGAGTGCCCCGTGTGCATTGTTGTTGAACTCGCCCTAGTTGTACTTGTGTGTGTCAATCTCCTCCATAAGGTTGGTGCTATCGGGACTCCATAGAGCATCCTCCAGGTGCCTTGACCCACCATAGTCATTGTGTTTGGTTGTAATCATCCGTTGGGGTTTTTTCATCATTCGGTAAGGTTCTTGTTCCTAAGTTCAAGGGTTTTATTGTTGTTTGATTTGGTTCCAATTGGTCTATCATTCGACTTATCCTTCTTTCATTCCATTCTAATTCCGCCTATCTTCTCTGTTCGAGGTTTGGTGTCTAGATCGGACAACAGCGGCTTATCCCCGCATCAAATTGGTATCAGAGCCGTGTTGACACCATCCCGTCTTCACAAGAACGTTGCGAGACCCCTATTCAGAAAATCACAAAAAGAGTCAGTTTTTGTTTTCTTGTTTGTCATTTTCTTTCAGAGATTGATTTTGAGTCTTCGATACTTTGATCTTTCTTGTTGAGTCTGTTTCAGGTTGTGTACAAGAAGCTTGGATCGATTCGTGTTTGTGGTGATCGATAGATTGGAGTCTGGAGCACCCTTGTCCCAAAATCCATTCATTCCATCACAAATTCATCTATCCCTACCAAAACGCAGCCATCAAAAACCCTAGAAGAATTGCTGGAATTTCTTTCCTTGGAGTCCAAACAAGATCTTCAAAGAAAGAAATCTTATCTTTTCTACAAGGAAAATCAAGTTAGTTGTTATTTTATTTAGTTTCAATTTTTGCTGAGATTAATATCTCGTATCGAGTCTGTAATTTTCGTTTTGTTGAGACGAATATATATATATATATTCAAAAAAAAATACAAAAGAGAAAAATACAAAAAAATAAAATAAAAAAAAAGTCTCAAAATCAGCATTTTATTTTACGTTTTAGTTGAGTCAAAGTCCAGTTGAGTTTTGTTAGAGTCGGAATTCACAAATTGGAGGAAATGGGATTGCCACGAGCCCGTTCAGAAGACGAAGAAATTTCAAGTCGGCAAAAATCCCGCGATCGCCATACATATACCGCGATCGCGGTCATATTAAGCCAGTTTCTACAGAACCTCAGATAAGCTCACCGCGATCGCCACTACTCAACCGCGATCACCATTCTTCGGACCACGCTCGCCACCAGTGAACCGCGATCGCCGTCGCCTGTCGAGCTGCTGCAGTACCTTCTGAGCCATACCCGAACCTACCCTAACCCTCTCGACTCCGTCTTCGATCTTTCATTGACACCAGTCGAAACAAGTTAAGGTACACTTCCTTTTGGCCCTCTTGAGTTCGAAATTTGAGTCTGATAGTTGTTTGCATTTACATTCTTGCAAACGTCTTCTGAGTCTTTGTTTCTTTCTTTTGTTGAGTCATTTTGCTTTGAGTCAGAACCTTGAGTTGAAATCCCGCCCCTACACTAGCCATCTCCATCTCTACCATCACTCATCATAGTGCTAGGAGTCTGCTAGTTTCGATCTATTGGGTTATTGATTCATACAAGGCAATTCATCAAGAAAAGCTTGTTACAACAACAATTGAGAGAGAGTGCAAAGGAAAACATACGAGAGTAAACACTTGCGAGTTGTTTTCATTTACACTCACTTAACTTTGTTCTGTGTTAGTCTTTTCTTTGATAATGGACAGGTCAGTTTCTCCCAGCGGCAGGAGGAGAACCCCAGAGACCAGCCCTGTCACCCTGGAAATCATGATGAACTTCTTTCGAGAGTTTAGACAAGAGTTAACCGAAGGAATTGCGTCTGGGGTTACCACAGCCATCAGGCAGGAGCTTCGCCCGACTCCACCTCCAACGGCTGCGGGGCATATTGGGACTTCCCAAGGCGCTCCCGAAGACGCTCTACGGAGGCCCTTACCTACCCAACGGGAAGTCTATGAGGCTGCTCAAGGGACCCGGGAAGGTAGAAGAATGGCAGATGGGTTCCATAACGAACCCCGAGTCAGAACTACACCCAGAGCTGACAACCGTCAAGCTCGAAGGGAGGGTTTCTACAATTCCCCCACACCCCGTCCTTATAGATACAATGCTGCTAACCGTTTTAATGATAGATTTCAGGCTCTAGATGACAATGATTATGATGAGGAGCATGAAGATGAGGATGACGAGGAAGCAGCAGAAGCAGTATGGCGACCACCTCGTCAACAAGGAGGGTACCAGGGAAGAAGAAGGGAGCCGAAGCAAGATGGAGTTGGGAAGATCAAGGTAAAAATCCCAAGTTTTGAGGGTAAGTGTGATCCAGATGTCTACATGGAGTGGGAGACGAAGATTGAGCAGATTTGGAACTGTCACAATTTTCCCGAGCCTAAGAAGGTGCAACTTGCATCTTTGGAATTTAGTGGCTATGCTCTAGTTTGGTGGGACAGTCTGATAAGGGGAAGAGCTGCCAATGGAGATTATCCCGTTGCTACTTGGGATCTCATGAAGAGGATGATGAGAGCTTGATTTGTTCCCCCACATTACACTAGGGAGCTCATACAGCGGCTCGAGAATTTGAGACAGGGATCTATGGGAGTAGAAGAGACCTTCAATGCGATGCAAATAGCCATGGTCAGAGCCAATTTGGTTGAGGAAGAGGAGACAACAATGGCTAGATACCTTCGTATCCTTCACCCATATGTGGCTAGTGAGATTGAGATGTTTCCCTACAACTCTATGACTGAGCTGTTGCACTTGGCAATCAAGGTGGAAAGAAAGACCAAGGCTAGGGGTCAGGGAAGCAGAACTGCAGGAGGGACTTCCAGCAGCTGGAAAAATCAGCAAGGAAGAACTTCTTATCCATCAGCCCGAGAACCACCTACTAAGGAAGATAGTGGTTCACGAAGAAACCCACCACCAACTGCCCAAGTGCCTTCAAAAACTACACTTGGCCCTTCCAATGGACCCCGAGGGAGTACTTCTAACTCTACTTCTAGAGCTAGGGATATTGAATGTTTTAAATGTAGAGGAAAGGGTCATATGATGAAAGATTGTCCTAATTCTAGAGTCTTAATTGTTAATCAACTAGGTGAATATGAAAGTGAAAGTGAAAAGGAAGAAAACCTAGATGAAAATCATGATGAGGATGATCTTAGTGATGAAATCGGTTATGAGCATGGTGATTCTTTGATTTGTAAGAGAACTTTGCATGTACAACCCGCCCCTTGTGAGGATAACCAAAGAGAAAACTTGTTTCATACTAGATGCTTGGTACAAGGGAAGGTTTGTAATATGATTATTGATGGGGGAAGTTGTTGCAATATTGATAGCACTGAATTAATTTCTAAATTGCATATTGCTACTATTTTTCACCCTAGACCATATAGATTGCATTGGATGAATGAATGTGGTGAATTGAAAGTTCAAAAGCAAGCTAGAATAACATTCACATTAGGAAAATATGAAGATACAATTTTGTGTGATGTTGTTCCTATGCAAGCTTGTCATATATTGTTAGGTAGACCATGGCAGTATGATAGGAAAGTTGTTCATGATGGTCATACCAACCGTCATTCATTTACTTTCAATAATAAGCCTATTACTCTTAAGCCTATGACTCCAACACAGATAGCAGATGCTTATGAGAAGAGCAAGGGAAAAGGAGTGGCAGATCCGAGCGAGGAGGATAAAACAGAGGCAGAAGCGGCGAGGAGCAACCGCGATCGCGGCCATTCCATGGCAATCGCGGCCACAAAAACCCAAGTCTCTGCGGACAACGACCGCGAACGCGGTCTGACTATGGCGATCGCGGTAAGTGGAACAGAAGCCCCTGCAAAGAAAACGCGAGGCCGCGATCGCGGGAATCCCAAGGCAATCACGACGAGGCGTTCTGCGAAGGAATTTCCCCCGCCCCCAAATGCTCTTCTAGCTTCCAAATCCGAGCTGCAAGGTGAGTACCTACCTTTAGACACTACTCTAATGATGTTGTGCAAGAAGTATGTGTTGACAGGTACCGACTCTCGAGCTAATCTTCCCCCGAGCATTCAAGCTATCCTTGAGGAATTTGCCGATGTGTTCCCGGACGAGATCCCCGCAGGCTTACCACCCTTTAGGGGTATTGAGCATCAAATTGATCTTATTCCAAGAGCTTCATTACCTAACAGGCCAGCTTACAGAATGAACCCTCAGGAGTGTCAGGAGATTCAGAAGCAGGTGCAGGAGCTTGTAGATAAGGGGTATGTTCGAGAAAGTCTTAGTCCTTGTGCAGTTCTGGTCTTGCTGGTGCCTAAGAAAGACGATTCTTGGAGGATGTGTGTTGATTGCCGAGCTATTAATAACATAACTGTCAAGTATCGTCATCCTATACCAAGGCTGGATGACATGTTAAATGAGCTTCATGGTGTCACAAATTTCACCAAGATTGATCTTAGGAGTGGCTACCATCAAATCAGAATGAGGGAAGACGATGAGTGGAAGACTGCCTTCAAGACCAAATTTGGTCTATATGAGTGGCTTGTGATGACATTTGGACTGACTAATGCTCCCTCTACGTTTATGAGACTTATGAATCATGTCTTGAGGAAGTTTATAGGGAAGTTTGTTGTTGTCTATGTTGATGACATATTGATTTACAGCAGGTCCCTAGAGGAGCATGGACGACATCTCAGGGAAGTACTCGTTACTCTTAACCTACAACAACTATATGCTAATCTAAAGAAATGGGACTTCTGCACTGATAGAGTTATATTTCTTGGTTTTGTAGTGAGCTCCCAGGGGTTACAAGTGGATGAAGAGAAGATTAAGGCCATCCAGGACTGGCCAACCCCAACTACTAGCAGCCAAGTCAGAAGTTTTCATGGATTAGCTAGCTTCTACCGGCGTTTTGTGAAGGATTTCAGCACCATTGTTGCCCCCTTAACTGAAATAACGAAAAAGCATACCCCATTTGAATGGAAGGAAACTCAAGAAAGGGCGTTTGAGGAGCTAAAACGCAGATTGAATAAAGCCCCATTACTTGTGCTTCCCGACTTCACTAGGCCCTTTGAAGTGGAATGTGATGCCTCAGGCGTGGGCATAGGAGGTGTCCTCATGCAGGAAGGTAAGCCTATTGCTTTTTTTTTCCGAGAAGTTAAAAGGTGCAAGTCTGAATTACTCTACTTATGATAAGGAATTATATGCATTGTATAGAGTGCTTAAGACTTTGCAACACTACTTATGGCCTAGAGAGTTTGTTTTACATACCGATCATGAGTCTTTGAAACATTTTAGGAGTCAAGACAAACTTGATAGGAGACATGGTAGATGGATGAAATTTATTGAGACTTTCCCTTATATCATTAAGTACAAGAAGGGAAAGGATAATGTTGTTGCTGATGCACTTTCTAGGAGACATGCATTAATTGTTCAACTTGATTCTAAGGTGTTAGGCTTTGTTTACATCAAAGAGTTATATCGTGATGATGCAGATTTTGGTACTATTTATAAGCAATGTTTGGCTAAAGAAACTTTGGATAAGTTTTACTTGTTTGATGGTTTCTTGTTTAGAGCTAATAAAGTGTGCATACCTAAGTGTTCTTTGAGATTATTGCTTGTTGAAGAAGCCCATAAGGGTGGATTAATGGAACACTTTGGTAGAGATAAAACATACCATATGCTGCATGTTCATTTTTATTGGCCACATATGCTTAGGGATGTTGAACATTGTTTGAAAAGATGTCTGAAATGTCTTAAGGCTAAATCTCGAGTCAAGCCACATGGATTATATACTCCCTTACCTATTCCTACGACTCCTTTGGTAGACATTAGTATGGATTTTATTGTGGGATTGCCTAGGACTAAGAAGGGGAGAGATTCTATTTTTGTGGTTGTTGATCGATTCTCTAAGATGGCTCATTTTATTGCTTGCAACAAGACTGATGATGCTAGTAATGTAGCTGACTTGTTCTTTACAGGAGTTGTTAGGTTACATGGAGTACCAAGGACTATTGTGAGTGATAGGGATGTGAAATTCCTAAGTTATTTTTGGAAAACTCTTTGGGGAAAACTAGGCACTAAATTGTTATTCTCTACAGCTAGTCACCCTCAAACTGATGGCCAAACTGAAGTCACCAATAGGACATTAGGAACCCTTTTAAGAGCCATTCTTAGGAAGAACTTGAAAGCTTGGGAAGAAGCCTTACCCCATGTTGAGTTTGCCTATAATAGAGCCATCCACTCCTCGACCTCGATGAGTCCCTTTGAATGTGTGTATGGTTTTAATCCACTAACCCCTTTTGATCTTATGCCGTTACCTACGAAGGAGCGAGTGGATTTCAATGCAGGAAAACAGGTTGATCAAATCAAGGAGATTCATGAGAGGACAAGAGCTAAATTGCTAGAGGTGGCTGCAACAAATGCTAGCAAGGCAAACCGGAAGAGGAAGAAGGCCATATTCAAGTAGGGTTGAGCAAAAACCGGGTCGACCCGGTTTTTTGGACCGGACCGGACCGGTCCGGGTTTCGGTCCACATGTTTATGAAAATCCGGGTCCGGTCCGGTCCGGTCCAAAATCCCTTTTTTTATTTTAGAATATAAAAATTAATATATTATATATTATATATAAATTATAAATATTTTTTAATAAAATTATATATTTCTATTTCTATACTAATATTCTTCAATATATTTATAAATAATATTTTTTTAAAATTTTTTATTAATTTTATTAATTTTTTTTTAAATTTTTGCAAAAAGTATAAATTCCGGTCCAAACCCGGACCCGACCCGACCCGGACCGGATCTTGGACCGGACCGGACCGGTCCATTTCGGTCCGGGTTTCGGGTCACACATTTTCGGAATTCCGGTCCGGTCCGGGTTTGGACCGATGCTCAACCCTATATTCAAGGAAGGAGACCTTGTGTGGGTCCACTTTAGGAGAGAGCGTTTTCCCAACAAACGCCACTCAAAGTTGTCCCCAAGAGGTGCGGGACCATTCAAGGTGCTCAAGAAGGTTGGAGATAATGCTTATGTCTTGGAGTTTCCCAGTGACTACCAAGTGAGTGCCACTTTCAATGTGCAAGATCTATCATTATTTGAAGGCGAAGAGGAGGAGCTGGATGATTCGGGGTCGAATCCTTTTCAAGAAGGGGAGGATGATGAAGGATTATCTGAGCATCAACTCATGCCGATCATTCCCGAGTTCGAGGGTGCATTGACTCGTTCGAGAGCAAAGGAGGTCCAACAAGAGTTAGACAAGTTAGTCGCCTTTATCTTGTCTAAGGAGCTTATGAGTACAAAGGATCTCTTGGAAACACCCACGAGAATGGTGTTTATTATCAGTGTTCGGGATGACTTGGGCGAGGACAACGAAGGAATTCCGCAGGAGAGCGACCGCGATCGCCATGATTTAATTCCGGGATTTAATTTGCAAAATCCGTAGCCAATTCGCAATGCACCACGATCGCCACCATTCCATGGCGATCGCCGTGGTCAGACGGCAGAAGACATTATTTCTTTTTATTTATTTGTTCCGGGATTATTTGTTTTAGGATGTTATTTGTTTCTTTTCTTTATTTGACCACCTTATTGACTCTATGTAAGGTTTGCCTTATTTATTGGTTTAGGCACCCAGACTTTAATATTGAATACAACGTTTATCGTTTTTCCTCCCAAAAGAGAGTTTTTGTGAGAAGAGTGCCCCGTGTGCATTGTTGTTGAACTCGCCCTAGTTGTACTTGTGTGTGTCAATCTCCTCCATAAGGTTGGTGCTATCGGGACTCCATAGAGCATCCTCCAGGTGCCTTGACCCACCATAGTCATTGTGTTTGGTTGTAATCATCCGTTGGGGTTTCTTCATCATTCGGTAAGGTTTTTGTTCCTAAGTTCAAGAGTTTTATCGTTGTTTGATTTGGTTCCAATTGGCCTATCATTCGACTTATCCTTCTTTTATTCCATTCTAATTCCGCCTATCTTCTCTGTTCGAGTTTCTGTTCGAGGTTTGATATCTAGATCGGACAACAACGGCTTAGCTTATCTCCGCATGAGTCTTACCCCTTTATAAGCTGGTCAGGCATGAATAGGGCCAGTGCGGGTTTTGGAAAGGTTGACAATTAGTTTATTCAATAACTCTCGCTCTGGATCTGTTTGGTCAAATGAATCAGCGACCCAAATTGAAACCACTGATGGATAAAACGTTGGAGCATTCAACTCGCGTACACATGTGTCAACTTCCTTTGCATCTTTGGCACTGAAATAAGTAACATTTAAATACAGCACATTATTTTTTGATACCCAGAAAAATATGACCACTAAGATCTTACTCGAAACAGGCACTCAGAGTAATGTTTATATAAGCATTTTATACAAGAATTACCAACCATATCCATCACTACAACACTGATTTCAATAAAGATTGTTTAGTCCTACTCATGAAACTCCTTCGACCAAGTCTAAGTTTAATAAGGTAAATAATATATATGCATTTCCTGTAATCACAATTTCACACTTCCTTGTAACCAAGGCTAATCTTAACCTAACCACTATTTTTTCAATCCCTCGTCAAAATAGCATTGAGGCAAAGGAGATACTGCTAGACAACATTTCTAATTAAATAGATATTTTGAAAGGGAGTTTGATCCATAAAACATAAGATAATAAGAAAATGGTAAAATACTAGTCATAGGTAAATACCTGTAGTATTCTCTTATAGTAGCTATAGATTTTTCCCGCAGGCGTTCTTCAGGTAACACGTTATCCATAGACGTATTTTGACTTGTAAAAATACCCTGCCCTCTACTAGGTGTTGATGCTGGGATTGACCTAGAAGGCGAAGGGGCATGATCCTGCATATTTGATTGTGGGACAACGAGTTTCTCTGCTGGTGTAAATCTATGCATAGAATCTTCCCTTGAGCTGAAACCATTCAATCCACCAGGTCTTCTTAGAGCTACACACACCAAAAACATCCAAAACCCTAATCACCTCAAAATCAAATTCTCCTAATCACTTAGCGTACAAACAAAGCAATGCAACCACTAATCACCATCAGAAAACCAAAGTCAAAACCTTAATTGTACAGACAACATCAGCGACAGGAAAACCTAATTATACCTCTCAGCGGAAAGATACAGAGGCAGCGTTAGTAACAGCCGGAGGTGCGGTGGTAATAATCTAACTGGGCCTCTTTTTACCAAAATGGTTGGGCCGATACTACATTGGGCCTATGTTTACGATAATGGTAATAATCTAACAATGCTGAGCCGTGTAATATGTAAATATGAACTTTCGTTTTTCCTTAACGTTCGCATCAGAATTTTTCTCGTTTAAAAAAACGGCATTTTGTTGGCGTGATTAATCCAAAACTAATGTAGCTTTTACTGTTTTTGTTCATGTTACGTTTACATCTAGCACGTGATCATTCTTTTATTTGTTTACTAGTTTAGTTTTCCATGCATAGTACGGGTTTTATAAAATATAAGTTTAATTTATATATAAAAAAAGCTTCGGTTAAAATATTTTATAAAATTTATTTACCTTATACAAATTTAGTACTCCCTCTGTCCCATTTTGTTAGTCCCATTTCAATAAGGCACATATGCCGATATATATTTTACATCGTTAATATCTCTAGTTATATGTTAATAAAAATTATAATTTTTTAATATTGTTAAAGTACTCATTAAGACGAATCAAACAAGATCCCACATGGCTATGTTTTTTCTTATATATTAGGAGAAATCTACAAGATTCTCTCGGTTTGTGAATAGTGTCACGAAAAGAAATGAGACTAACATTATGGGACGGAGGGAGTATAACTTTTAAACATAATTGTCTAATTTAAATTATTATCTAAATAGATAAAGTAAAAAGATATAAATTCTTTAATATAATTTTTTTGAATTAGTATGATAAATATTTTTAATAAAGAGAGTGTTAATCAAACATTTTTTAAATATTTAAATATATTTCAGTTTAAAGTATTTAAAATTTATAAATTATAAGATAAATTTTCTATATAATTAGTACATAACAGTTTTAAAGGAAACTTGCGGTTTGTAGCAAGACAATGATTATGAAAGAAATATAAAAAAAGGCAATACAGAGATTATAATTAAGACTTGCCACGTGTCGATCTAAGAAATTAGAAAAAAAAAATAGTAGATTTGTTGAAAGAAGAGCATCATGTGGCAAAGAATGAAGATTACTTTAATAATTTAATAGTAAATTGATCTCTTGATTCTATCAAGATCAGCAATAGCATGAATCGAGTGCTAAGCAAGACCAATTGTGAACTAACTAAAGCCACCAAACTCATCATCAATTCAAAATAACTCGTTCGGGTTTATGCTTTCGAGTTTTTATTGTTTTTCTTATACTGTTGATCAATCAACAAGTTGAAGGATCGTTGTTTTGTTTATTTATTTGTTCATTGAGAACTAAATCCTTAAAACTCATCATCATCAATTAAATATATCAAGAACCGGTATAATTAAATGGTACTACATTACATCGGATCTCAAAAAAAAAAAACTCATTCAAGAATAACGTTTTCAAAAGTCGAACCCTAATCTGCATACTAAGTATTGAGAATTTCTTCGGACTCCGGCAACTGGTCACGACACAAGGGGCAACTTCGGACTCCGGCGATTCTGGAGCCAAGTAAGGATACAATCCGAGTGAAAGGTGTGTTCACACGACATCTTGGTCACCTCCGACCCCAAAGAAAACTCGTCCAAGCAAACCGCGCAACTTGTTTCTCGAACGACCACCTTTTCCAAGGCCTCGACAACGTCCTTTATGGCAGGTGTAGGCCTGACAGAGTAATCCTCTGCAGAGAGGTCCAACACACGACTGTAGTCTTCATCTTGGTCATCATCCTCTTCTTCTTCAGGGGTGTAATTGTAGTAGGTCTCCACGTGTGCTTGTGCTCGTATCGGCTTCTCCAACACATCGTGAGCATGGTAGTCAGTATTGAAGCATAACAAAAAGAGGTGTAAGACGGTATCTAAGCGGGCTTGTCAGATTTCGGTGGAGGAATTGTTGGTGGCGCGGAGAGATTCTACCCGAGAGAGAGAATAAGAGGTCGCGTTCAGTGCTTTTCGGGGTAACTTGCATCACAAGTTCTCTAGCAGAGTCGACGTCTGGATCCATCAGAGTAATCGCCACACGTGACCATAACCCGGATTCGGGCTCGATCGGCCGTTGTGTGACGTAAGTCATGGGTTGTTGTTGTTGATTCTCCATCACTCGATCTACCAAATCTGCTTCTTGTTGGCTACGTACTATTGTTTGTTGTTTGGAGTAAGAACGTATATTATGCAATTATATATACAAAGTCTCTATTTGACACACTCTAAAAGTTTATTTAACACACTCATACATTCGTCACGAATGTATTTGGTCAGACATTCGTCACGAAGGTATATGGCCAGACATCCGTCACGAAGGTTCGAAGGACATCCGTCACGAAGGTATTGGGGAGATCCGTCACGAAGGTATTGAGAAGATCCGTCACGAAGGTATCAGGGAGATCCGTGACGAATCTTTTTTTTTAAAAAAATAAAAAAATCATAATCTTGTAGAGAATTTCAATACGAGTCCGTGTATATAAAATACGTCCAAAACGGACATCGTTTACCCTTCCAAAAGCCCTAAAAACAAAACAGTCATTTTTGTTAAGTTCGTAATATTTAAACATAATGCATAATTATACTTTATAAGTAATAAACTAGTGATATTAAATGATAATATACAATTATAGTATATAAATTTAATTGCGTGATTTTTAACTATAATTAATAATTATATTATACAAATACTAAATTTATATAAGTTTTTGCTTTTACGAAGTTAACGCATGCGACTATTTTGTTTTGGAGGCTTTTGGAAGGGCAAACGATGTCCGTTTTGGACGTATTTTATATGCACGGACTCGTATTGAAATTCTCTACAAGATTCTGAATTTTTTATTTAAAAAAAAAAGATTCGTCACGGATCTCCCCAATACTTTCGTGACGGATCTCCTTCGAACCTTCGTGACGAATGTCTGACAATATACCTTCGTGACAAATGTATGAGTGTGTTAAATAAATTTTTAGGGGGTGCGAAATAGTAAACCCCGTATATATAAGGAGGTCTAAGCTACATTATATTCCTTTTTTTCTATTGATAAAATATTTACATATACTCCGTATATATTTTCCATATTCTAATTATCCAGATAACATTACTTGATAACTAAATATAGGGCATACAAGGAAACAATGCCGGTATTTCACACACAAAAACGGAAACAATACCGGTGATATATTGGGATAATTTTTACGACTGCGTTTAAATTAAGCTACATTTGTTTTTTATATACAAGTAGCAACGTAATGACAAGTTTTTATTTATTTATATACAGTATATTCATAATAAAATTTGTTAGTTTAAAGATTATTAGTTTAAAGATAAATGGGCCTCTTTTCCAAAATTGTTGGGCCGATAATATACAGCAAGACCTACCTGCTAGTATGACGACGAGAAAAGAGAGCGACGTTGACGGAACCACTGCAAGACTCACCGGCGGAACCACTGGCGGAACCAAAGCAAGACTCACCGGCGGAGGCACTGCAAGACTCACCGGCAAGAGCTGTGAAACCGGGTCCACTGCAAGACCTGGTAGTACGACGACGAGGAAAGAGAGCGACGTTGAGAAGGCCGGCGGAACCACTGCAAGACTCACTGCAAGACTCTTTTTAACTCTACCGGTGAGTCTTGCAGTGCTTCCGCCCGTGGTTCCGCCGGCCTTCTAAACGTCGCTCTCTTTTCTCGTCGTCGTACTACCAGTCTTGCAGTGGACCCGGTTTCACGCTCTTGCCGGTGAGTCTTGCAGTGCTTCCGCCGGTGAGTCTTGCTTTGGTTCCGCCGGCGCTACTCTTTCTTCCTTCCATCCCAAACTTACGGTTATAACTAAAAACTAAGATTATAAATCCTTCCATAGCTTTCTCAAGAGCAGAGCAACGCTTAGAATTTCGAGTCACTCATCCAGATAAATCGAACTTCCAGATAGAGATTTAAGTAAACAGATAATCCGCCTTGAAGATATTGAGTTGGAAACACGGAATCTCACTTGCTTGCTCATAGATTTCCATTTCTCACCAGCAGCTTTTCCAACCTGAAATGAAAATCACAGATCTATTTGCGTCAGAAACGTTCCAAACAACAAGTGAAAGAATAACGCACGGAGAAATTATTTTTGGATCTCACAGTAGCAATGGATTTGTTATCAGGAAAATTCTCGTTGAATGACTTCCTGAACTCGTCCCTAGCAAACGCAACAGAGGAAGAAACAGAGACGGATCAAAATCAAAGATATAAAACGAGGAAGCAGGAGAAACAAAACAGTGACAAGGAGATCAAACAATCGGCAACAGTTAATCTCACATGAAGACGAAGAAAGCAGACACAGGACGGTTTGGAGCACCGGATTCCTTTTTACTCGCCTTCTTCGGCTTATCCTCCGTTGCCTTGCGTTTCTTCAGCATCCTGATAGAAATTAAGAAGAAACAAACGCAATCGCATTAAATCGATGATATAAGAAAGCAAAAGCTACGCAAAATATCCAGATCTAGAAGTTCACGAATATATACAAGCACCGCTCACTCAAAATATCCAGAGCAAACATAAGCATTCAGGGAGTGAGAGAGAGAGAGGGAGGAGAAGAATACACTGGATCGATCTTCTTCTGCTCAACGGATTTGAGTTTTGGAGCTCTCGTGGTGGATTCGGTCGAGAAAGGGAACATGAAGGCTTTTGGATGAGACGGTTACAGTGGGAGGAGGAATGATGTGTATATTACAGTAATAGAAAGAGAGGATGTGGTGAGGTGTCACCGCCATAGAGCGTATTGGGATTTTAGCGGGAAAGCGTGCGGAAAAGAGGAGAGAGGTGAAATTTGAGAAATGATCCCGTGCTTCGAGGCCATAGCAAGAGCACTGAACCACTTTTTCAAATTCGTATCGCGATATCCACGTGGCCTTTTTTTTTTTATTTATTTATGAAGAAAGCGTTAGGCGGAACAGTCAATATATACTCTATGTCCCTTTTGATAGTCTCATTGTGTACTATGCACATTAATTAAGGTAAAATCTGAACAAGTAAAAAGTGATGATTACATTTGTAAACGTGTCTAAACCCATATTTAAACCAATGAGAAGTAACCTTACAATTTTAAGAGCCAATGAGAACTCTTGTTTTCTTACACACGGATTGCCAAATTCTGGGGACTAAAATACCCCTAAAGAAAAACAGATACACTTTAAGTCTATAAATAACCTCAACCCAAGCTTTAATGAAGCATTTACTGCTAAACTGAAAACACATAAAGGAAAACAGGGGAACAGAGCATCACTGTCTGAGGAGAATGGCTTCAACATTCAATTTGAATGATCTTCCACCTCTTGATGATGATGACTTAAATACTGAGGGGCTAGGGGACATAGGAGAGGAACCTGGATTTCCTTTTGATCTGAACCAGACGCCACCATCACCAGAAGCAGAAGATCATGGAGAGGCATCACGGCATCATCAACCAACTCCCAGACTCAGCAGTTCGAAGAAGTTGCATATTCTTAGTCATCTTCTAACCAAAATGGACAAGGGGAGACTTCCATATGGAGCAGTGAAGGAAGTTGCAGAGCTGTTCAAGGTAACAAGAAAAACAATTAGTAGAATCTGGAGAGCAGCCAAGCAACAACTACAAGAAAATCAAACCTTCAATGTCAGCACAAGATATCATAATGCTGGTAGGAAGAGAACTCAAGTTGATCAAGCAGCAATAACAACACTTAGCATGGGGGACAGAACATGCCTCAGAGACTTAGCAAGCAAGCTCAACATTCCCAAGTCAGTATGTCATAGAATGATCAAGCAAAAGATAATAAAGCCACATTCAAATGCATTACATCCTGGATTGACTGAAGCACACAAGATCAAAAGGATGAACTGGATTCTCAATCTAATATCAGGGGACACAGTGCTGGAAAAGACAGGTTATCATCCAATGTATGATTTTGTGCATATTGATGAAAAATGGTTCTTCCTTACAAAGAAGACACAAAGAGTATATCTAGCACAAAATGAAAGAGGCATGTACAGAGCTGCTAGTTCAAGTAAGTTCATTCCTAAGGTCATGTTTATGGCAACAGTTGCAAGGCCTAGATTCAATTTAGATGGAGAATGTACTTTTGATGGAAAGATTGGTATATTTCCATTCACATATCAAGAAGCAGCTAAAAGAAAATCAGTAAAGAGACCAAAGGGGACAATGGTAACAAAGCTTGTTGAGTCAATTAACAAGCAAGTTACACGCAGAATGCTTATTGATCAACTAATACCAGCAATCAAAGCTAAATGGCCAGAAGGAGCACAAAGAGTCATATACATCCAACAAGACAATGCAAGACCTCACATTAATCAACAAGATCCAGAATGGTAAGAGGTACACAAACAAGATGGTTTCACATTTATTCTAATTCATCAACCAGCTAATAGTCCTGATTTAAACATCTTAGACCTAGGATTTTTTAGGAGCATACAGTCACTGATGCACAAAAAAATGCCAAAAAATGTTGATGAAATGTTACAAGCAGTTTACAATGCTTTTTATGAGTTGGATGCCACTACCCTAAGAGATGTTTGGATTACTCTTTAATATGTTATGAACCAAGTGTTAGGAGTCAAAGGGGGTAATGATTATGATATGCCTCATGTTAACAAGAAGAAGTTAAGGGCACAAGGTCAGTTAGCAGAAATTATTAAGACACCTACTTGGGTTGTTATGGAAGCATGGGACATTGTTCATGGGGATTCAGATGACTCAGAGAGTCAAGCAAATGATGAAACAGAGACTCAAGCAAATGATGAAACAGAGACTCAAGCAAATGATGAAACAGAGACCCAAGAAGATTTAGGGGACAGTCAAGAAGATTTAGATAATTTCATAGTAATGTAAGGTAAGGTATCATAGCCTAACTGGTTTTTGGGTTTAGCCAAGACTATATGACAAGTGTAAGCATGCATAGACTAGCTGTTTTTTGTAAGCATGCTTACACTAGTCATATTTTTGTAACCAAACAGATTATGTGATGATGAATATTGGTGGTTAAGGCAACATACATAAGATCCAACTATACATTTATTAAGGCAACATAATGGTCTCAGGTGTCCCCATGGTCATCATTGATTTTTTTCTAAGTTAATCCTATACCTTAAACATTCCAGATAGGCATCAATCAGTTTTCACATCTAATGTTCCTATGGTACATCCAGGTAGTGATACTAAGGGCTTACATCTCAGCATAGACATTTTCATCATTAATAACTTATAACAGATGTCCCCATTCCCTCATTGATGTGAAGCCCCTAAACACTAACCTGAACATTCCAGATATGCATCAATCTAGACATTATATACTGTGTTCCTATGGCACATAAAAGATATAGAATTGAACTTAATCTCAGACCATGAAAAACAAATTTCATCACTAACACTTTCAGAGATAAGGCAACTAGGATCAATATGCACAATGCTTAACTCAACAGAGAGCCAATATGCATCAACACATAAGACAGGGTCACAATTCATCATCAACAGAAGGTAGTCCCAATGTGCATCAACACATAATCAGTTCATCATCAACAGATGAACCAAGCAAACAGTTTGTCAAAGTTCAACACCAACAGTTGAACCAATCTAGACCCAAGTAAATATACAGATACCATAATATAGCAAAATATACATCCACCAAAATATACAGATACCATAATATACCAAAATATACATCCAGCAAAATATACAGATTCCATAATCTGTTAAAATCCATCAGCAAAAAACAGATTCTATAATCTGTCAATCCACCAGCAAAAACCAAGTACCAAGTTCAAGTCCATAACAATTCAAGTTCATCACACTTGATAAATTAAAAGAGAGAGAGAGATAAAACAGAGCCGCCCAGGGGACTTAGCTAGATTTCGTAAGAGCGGGAATTGGAGTCACAGACAGAGGACTCGTCGGGGATGATGATCAACTCCGGGGAGAGAGGAGCAGCTATCTCCGGTGTCGGCATATCTACAGCGTCGGACGTCTCCCGGGACTGCATCTCCAGTTCTATCGTCGGGGTGTCTGGGATAACAATGATCTCTCTGGGACGGGACAAGGCTTCATTCTCCGAGAGCTCAGGGGAGCAGGCCATCTCCACCGATTCCTTCTTCTACTCCGGTGACCACTTCAGGTGCTTCGGGGTCTCCTCCGGCGGGACAAAACTCCAAGTGTGCTCGCCTTTGCAGTCCAGCCCCCAGTTACAAGGCGGGGACAGCGAGCACCCCCTCCCTAGGGGTTACAGTGGCCGACGGATCGGAATCTTTGAAGATTTCATCAAGATCGGCATCGGTATCTCCATGTTCGGAGAGCAGTGGGGAAGTGGGATCCAGGGAACTCGGATCGGAGACAGTAATCGACCTCCGACCACTAGCCATGGAAGGGGTACCGCTTTTAGTGAAGCTTTGCGATGGGCGGGTGTTGGTGGAGCTGTCCATCGGAGGAGGCCAGAGGAAGCAGGGTTATGGTTAGGGTTTCGGGAGAGAGAGATGAGGCGGCAGTTAGGGTTTTTGAGTGGAAATGAGAGAAAATGAGGAAGCAGCTGAGTATATATGGGTGTGGATTTGGGCTTGATTTGGGCTCTGGTTTTGGGCTCTGGTTTTGGGCTAGATTAGTTGGGTTTTGGGTTTAATTAGGTATAGTTGGGTTTAATTAGGTTTAATTAAACCAGATTATAGAGAAAAAAATGGGTTTATTACAAATTTTAGAGGTTAATAAGAAAATGGGTTATGTGATAATGGAAGAAATTTAATGGAGTTTTGGGTGGTTGATGAAGTTAATGGTGAAATATTATATGGAGAAGATGATGTAGACGGTTGATTTGATTGATAAAGTGATATTAGAATATGAATAAAATAAATTGAATAAGGGTATAATGGGAAGAAATTTATAGATATAAATGGAAATGGGACTAACAAAAGGGGACGCCCGAAACGGAAACGGGACTATCATTTAGGGACGGAGGGAGTATATGATTGTTCGGCCTAGAGCATCCCGAAGGATGAGATCACGTAGATCTGGACGGGATTTGAAGTCGGGTGAATGTTAATTATGATGTAGATTGGCCAGGAGGTCCGCGTCATTATTCTCCCGGAAAACATGAGAAACTAGACATGAGTGAAATTTCATAAGATCAAGCTTCATATATGTCACCAGTAAGTCAATTTCCCACGGTCAAGCCCATGTGTCGTTTATGGCGTTTATACGGCAAAGATTATCGCCTTCGATCTCAATGTTCGAGATTCCAAGACGTATAGTTGTTCTAATGCCAAGATGCATAGCTAAACCCTCTGCCATAATTGTGGAAACAAACCCAAGATCCACATTCTCCATATGGGTGGGTTTGCCTTGGTTATCACGGGTGATAATCCAAATGATGCTCGCCCGTTTGGTGGGTTAGATGCATCAACATTGAGTTTGGCAGTCCGTTCTGGGGTTTTGTCCAGTTAAGGTGCTTTCTTTTTCTTCTGGTTGGTGTTGTGTTTTTTGGTTTTGGATCATCATCACCTTCATTCTTTTTTGTTTTTTCTCATTCCTTGATTTGTTTTTTTTTAATAAAATGTGTTATATTACATGCGTCATTATGTTTTTCTTGGTCAGATATTTTCATGTTCCTATAGAACCACAATGACCATATGATTGTTATTTCTTCATGTTCTTTTGTTTTTAAGCAATCACGTGTTTTATTAAGGATGCTGGAGGGGTGATCTTGATCATCATATATGGCTTGCATTGCTATTCCCGTGTCTTTATTAATGTTATTTACTGTCTGTCTTGTTTTCGGGCATTTAAAAAGAAAGTGGTGTATGTCCTCGTAGCAGTTATCACAGTTTGGGCAATCAGTTGGTATAGGTACATGTCGTTTCCTCAGCCTTGCTCTAGTTGAGATGACGTTTTTTAAAATTTTCCATAGGAAATTCTTAACTTTTGGGGGATCTTAAGTTTCCATATTCAATCGTTCCTCGATTGTTCTAAGTTTCTTTTTTCATAGATAAGAGTCATCGAACTATGGGTAGAAAACCCTCCATTTTTGCTACTTTTTCAATATAGTCTATCTCGTATTTCATTTTTTGGTATTGGGTAAGAGGTCATTCTTTGTATTAAGTTTTTGTCAAAATATTTTTTGAGTTCCACATTGTTCCATTCGTTGTCTGTTGTAAGGAAATTAGATACCGTAGCATCCTCTATTGTTGGGTGGTTAGTAATTGTTTGGTCTAAGAGTGGCTCTGAAAACCACGAATCATCCCAGAATTTGATTGTTTTTCCATCACCCACTCCCCAAATGAGCTCTCCTTTAAATTCAAGTATTAGCTTGATCATTTGTGCCCATTGCCAGGAAGCTTTCTTATTTCTTGGTTTTTTATATTCTAATATGTTTTTGTTTTACAAATATTTGGTTTTTTATATTCTAATATGTTTTTGTTTTGCAAATATTTTTCTTTAATGATGGTTACCCAAATATTGTCAGGTTCAGATAAAATTTTCCAGAGGAGTTTCATCTGAAGTGCTATGTTCATATCTTTACTTTTTTGAATTCTCAGTCCTCCTTTGTCCTTTGGTTTGCATATTTCCTTCCAGCTGATACTTGGGATGTGTTTATCTCCTTTATTCCAGAAAAAAATTCTATTAGTTTTGTCTAGTTCTTTATGTATTTTGTCTGGTAACATGAAGCTTTGCATCATGTAGTTGGGTTGTGCTGAAAGAGTGGATCTAATTAGCACTTTTCTACCCTGTTGTGAGAGTGAGTTGGCTTTCCATTTATTTAGTTGGTTATTTGTTTTTTCTACTAATGAAAAGAAGGTGTCATAATTAACTTTTTCATCTATGATAGGGCATCCAAGATATTTTTCCATTGTTGTGGATTAGTTGATTTGAAAAATTTGTTGTATATGATGTTTTGCTGTATTGTTGGTATTATTCGTTACTTGGAAGGGCGATTTGTGGAAATTGACAAGTTGACCTGAGACTGCACAATAGTCATCTATTATTTGTTTAATAATGTGGCAAACTAGTGTTCGTCCCGTGCCTTTTAAAGGCACAGAGACTTAAATTGTATGTTTTACTAAAATCATTTGTCTAAAAAACTCACAAAACATTTATAATATAATTTGTTTGAGAATTCAGCAAAAATACATAGTTTCAAAAGCACGTGGAATATATGAGTATCTCTAGTTTAGCAAGCAAGATTCTTGAAAAAATATGGGACAACTTCGAAGTAGGTTAAAGTTCGGATGAGTCAACGATAGATCACGAGACAATGGAATCAAATTTAACAAAACCCTTGCGGAAACATCAAGACCAAAACAATTGTTTAGTGTAAATTATTGTACGCATGTGTATATGTGAAATTTGGAACAAAGATGTTATTTTGTAGTTATACCCCTGATGCAGTGTTGTTCAATATAATTAAAAAATTCATAACTTGACAGTAATTAATTATACAGCTGTATACATTGTTGCAACAAAATATAATCACATTAAAGAAATTTATCTACTAAACGTTACATTTAAACAACATTTGTACACTAAACTCAAATCTAGATAATCTTTAAACGCCACCTGAGGCTACTTCCATTCCTTTCCAATAGTTTATCAATTTTGGCGAGAACATAGTTTTGCAACTGCTCGTCGGAAAGTTGTAGATCTCCAAAAAGTTCATGACGATTATGCAGTTGGATCAAGCATTACATCAATTTATGAAAATTTATGGCCATAAACGTGCTGAGAGATGACAATATTTGTCAAACCAACAGTTGTAATACGAAATTTAATAGCCTATAACTGATATTTATTGCAATACGAAGTAAAAACATTAAACATAACAATGAATAGGTAGAGGATCTTACGTGCTTTAACTTCTCCGAAGATATTGTTTTTCATCAAATCATTAATCATTTGATCAAGCTTGATCTTGAACATCTTGACAACGACATCTGGACGATCCTGAGCGGTCAGTCCTCGGGCTTTCACGTATCTCGAAATGTCACTTGGTAATCATCTTCATAACGCGGTAAAGGTGTTTTTCTGCACTCTTGCGGTTTTTTGAGCTAGTAGAGACACCCTTGCCTTTATCTTGTTTAGAAGCCTTGCTAGTAGTTTTTTTACTTGCAGGTTTCGTTGCCGCTTTCTTTGTCACTTCCGTTTTAGCTTTGCTTGAAGTGTTGGCTTTCAAAGGTGCATTGTCCTTATTTGTTGATCTTGTTGGCATACCTTTTTTCCCCATAGCTGAACCTGCCAATTGTATTAAAACACAATGTCTGAGTTTAGACTCTTTCTCAGAAAAGGCCAAGTCTGAATAGATACTGCAAAATCTTAAACAAAAGATAACAACTAAATCTCTTATATGCCAACAAAGAAACAAATATGACTAATAAATTCCTAATCCTCTCCTCAGACAAAGTGTTGGACAATCCCTTTAGTCACGTGAAAATGGAAATGGAATAGTAACTCCTAACTCTTACGTGTACAACCAATTCCAACATCAAACATATCCTTATCAATCCGAAATTTAATTTTTTAGTTTCATATCTCCTCAGGAAGTTACCAAACTGAAGTTCCATTGAAGAACTGGTAAAACCTAATCTAATAAACAATTACAAGTCTTTGAATTCATTATCACAAATGAGATACGAAATCCCTAAATTCAGGAAGAGAATAAGGAGTTCAGGAAGAGAAGAAGGAGAAGAGAAGATGTGCATCGAAATCCCTAAAGTAACATAGTTGAGAGAGGAGAGGAGAATATGTTACCGGAATTTGGATGTGCAGCGTCGAGCTTGTTGGTGGCGCGCCGAGGGGTGGTCGTGAGGAAGGGAGCCGAGGTGGATCTATAAGGAGACCTTCAAGGAGGAAGGAGAGAGTCAGGGAAGAGGCTTGAAGGGAATTTAGGTTTTAGAGAGATAAAGAGAGGGAAGGGTAATTGCTTTAAGTATGTGGTCGAAATTTTAAGAAAGACACGTGAAAAATACAACATGTTCTACGGTCGTATAAAATTTCACAAAGAGCAGAGTATGGCATGGAAAATCCAGAAAGATATACGATCGTATAAAATTTCACAAAGAGGAAAGTGGCATGGAAAATTCAGCATGTTACAAGGTCGTATAAAATTTAACAAATAGGATCCTGCACAATCCAGTGTTTTAGAACGAATATAATACCCGTATAAACTTTTACAACCATTTTCTAGCTTTGGAAACATCTTTCATAAAACGTATGATTTTCATATTATATCTTATGATCATTAAGCAATAAATAGTATATGGTAACAAACTTTTAAAATTCAAAAATTAAATCTCTTGATATCTTTTTGTTTTTATATAAAAACTTATATGTTACAACTACTTGAAAGATTCTTTAATATTTTAACATTTTGTATTACTTATCAAGGTGATTCGAGATATGATATTAGATACTATACATTTATATGTAATCAAAATATTCTATATTTATATGTAATCGATGCTTCTTCTTTCGAGCACAATTATGGTAGAATCACTTTCCTTTATATAGTAATGTAATGAGAAAACATATAAAAATCTAAAATTTAGAGAAAGAAGTGTGAAAAAAAAAGAAACATGTGGGATAAAGATTTTAGTAACGGAGACATTACCTACACGCTAGTGGAAAAATATAAATTTGGTTCTATGGTTCTCCGTCGGATGATCCAAGTCGATCGATTAGATCCTCTGGCCGATTCGTCTGGGTGAACTCGACATTGTTGTCGCCGGTGGATTTTCATACGATAGATGAGCAAGAGAGAGATGGGTGGAGCGGTTTTACACTTTTACATCGTGGGCGGGGGAATAGGAAGAATTGAAGAGGAAGGCGGTTACGAAGATGAGAGTAGAGAAGAGAAGTTGAGCAGAGCGGTTTTAGATCGGCTGAAAGGTTTTAATTAGGGCTGTAAATTGGGGGTGAAAAAAATAGGTTTTAATTTTTTTTTTTGGCCTGTAAGAATCTGACACGTGGCTGCAAGATAGAGCCCCTTGAAGGGGCTGACTTTAATCTTTTAGTAGTTTGTGTTTTTTGTGCCCGAGAAAATTATTATATCATCTGCAAAGGCTAGGAATGGGATTTTGGTGCCTCCTCTGGTGATTTTGATGCCTATTGGGTTTCTTTACCTGTGATGCTATTTGTAGGTTCCGTGTGAGTACTTCAGCTCCTATGATAGACAAAAATGGTGAGAGGGGTCTCCCTGACGGAGCCCCCGCGATGGGTAGAATACATCAGTTGGTCCCTAATTTACTGGGACAGAGAAAGACACTGTCTGAGTGCATTCACTAATCCAATGGATAAATTTGTCACAGAACCCAAATTTCTGCAGCGTTTGTAGTTGAAAGGTCGAGTCCACCATGTCATATGTTTTTTCCATGTCCAGTTTTAGTCCTAGCCATCCATCTCTCCCACTTTTAGTTTTGAAAGAGTAGAAGATTTCATGTGCTATTAGTAGATTGTCTTGAATGCATCGGTTTTTAACAAAGGCTCCCTGAAGTGGATGGACTATTTTTTAAATGACCGTTTTTATTCGTTCTGTTAATATTTTAGAGATGATTTTGTAAATTGTGTTGCATAGACTAATAGGTCTGTAATGGTTGGTTGTTTGTGGGTTATCATTTTTTGGTAAAAGGGTGATAAATGTATGGTTGATTTGTTTCAACATTTTTCCCGAGTGGAAAAATACTCACTATATATATTGTCTCATTTCTCCCTTTCTATTCGATGTGGGATGGCTTAAAAATGCCAAACTCATTTTCCCCTGTTGTTCTTCTCACAATCCCCCACAGTACATAATAAGTTCTCAAAAGAAAAAAAAATTAAAAACAAGTTCTGAGCATATGTAAGGTTTGAAGCTTAAGTGTTGGTGTCTTACGACTTGAACCAACAAAAAAAGAGAAATCAAGTGATCCTTTCACAAAAAGAGTGAACAAATCTAGAACTCTCTCGTTTAAGGATTGTTCTTAACAACACCTGATACGCTGCACTTTGTATAGCGTAACTAGGGGTTATTACATTGATTTTAGGAGTATTATTATATGTGTTTCAAGCCATTGTTATGTTCTGAGATATTTATTAAGAAGTGAAGAAATTGAGATCAGAACCGAAGAAGATTGAAGACTTGAAGAAATCACCGACGGCGATCGCCATGGGTTAGCGGCGATCGCGGGTATTGCACTGATGTATATCTAGCCATGCGGTGAATTGCAAGTGGGCCGCCCATTATATTAGCAAGCAGCCCACGTCAGGAGAAGAAGGGCTGGCCCATATATTATATAGGAGGAGCACACGAAGAATCAAGCAGCTGCTTGCTTTGTTGGATTGGGCGTGAAGCAGATGGGGTCCACATATTGAATTAGAGGAAGCAAGCAGCACATATTGAATATGTTAGCCGAGCACTTCGTGCTTGCTTGCTTGCTTTAGATTTATTTCTTTTCCTTATTTTGTTTTATTTATTTCCTTATTTATTATTTCCTTTTAGGATTTATCTTTTACCATATATTTTTAGGGTTAGTCTCTATTTAAGAACCCTAGTTCGTATCATCTTATCATCATCTTTTCCATCAGACAATTTAGTTCTGCAACCATGAGCAGGAACTAATCTCCATTGTTTTACTTAGCGGTTGAAACCTTCAGTTATTAAGTTGTGAGATTTCTAAACTCTTGTTCTTTTCCTACGGGTTTGTATTAATTCTCTTGTTCTTCATCTATTGATTTCTATTAGTTTTGCTAGCTTGATCACCTAGTTTGATTGATAGTTTTCTATTGCTAGACTAGGAATATACGGTGGAATTCCTTGTCATTGTAGCACTCATATCTGCATGATCTGGTAGTTGATTGCTTTTATGAAAGAGAATTGATTGCATGTTAATACTTGACGGTTGTAAGTTATTGCATGCATCCTTATGATTCTTGTGCCATTTGCTGCTATTTCATCTAATCTTGAGAGGTTTCTCTGATTGTTGAATAGTAAGTATTATCAGGACCGGTTGGCCTGCCAATATATTAAAGATTGGAATAGGAACATTCCCTAGGATTGATAAGAACTTGAGATAAATCTATGATCAACTTGATTGACTGTTGTGTGGATACTTGCTAGGTAAAACTCATTCTCATCATATTCACAACCAAACCTTCTTTGCTTGATACTTGTTACTTTTGTGTTCCATACAATCAAACCCCCCCTGGTTACTTGTTACTTGTTCGTTAGTTGATATTTCATTTGACTGCATAGCGATTGGTGTTTTGATTCCCTTGGGTTCGACCTCTACTTACTTGCTATACTCTAGTTAGTGTTTAGAGTTTATTTCTTTGATTTGGCACTACGACTTTAGCCTCATCAACACCCTCCATGGTTGTCTAGTTAGTGTTTAGAGTTTATTTCTTTGATTTGGCACTACGACTTTAGCCTCATCAACACCCTCCATGGTTGTCAGGATCGGGATACTACTTTGGATCGGAGAGGGGGCAGGATCGGATCGGTAGGATACGATCCTACGATTTTAGATATCGAACGATCAAAATGATAAAGTATGATTATGATATGTCTTTCTAGTAACTATAATACAAAAAAAAACTTTTTCTAACACAAAATCAATATTAGGGTTATTGACACATACATAGTTAAAACGATTGTACCAAAGTTAATTTAAAGTTTACAAAAATCTCCAAAACCAAATAATAAAAGAAAGACATTGTTTCTAAATAGTCAACATGCCAATAATATTACTCTTCCTTAATCGTCATCACCAAAGTTCATGTAATCACCAAGTGCATCATCATATTCCTCACCCGAAAGATCACCGTCAAGTCTATCACCATTATCATCTCGAATATATGCTTCTACATTTCTAGAATCATGAAGCTCATTAGAAGCAACACCAACTGTTACGTCATTGTTGTCGTTGTTATCGTCGTCACTAATTACAAGTTGCTTGGCATTCACATCTATAGAAATTAGATGGATTACAAATCATATAAAAAAGTTGAAAATAGATTCCAATCATAAGAGAAAAGCAATACAAGTTTGGCAAAGAAAACTTACTTTGGGGTTGATTGATTTCTTCCTCGTTTTCATGCAATACATTCGAGTTCGAGTTTAAGGCTTCTCTAGCTGCTCTTCTAGCTGCTCTATCAAGTACATTCAAGACTGCTCCTTCTTCCGGAAGAAGGACCTCCTCAGTTTCTGTTATCCATTCATCATCTGATGACAAATCATCTAAAAGAGGAACAATTGGGGATCCCTTGCTCCTTTGATAAGAAGAAATTTCTTCTTGGTGCACTTCATTTTCGCCTTCACCATCCTCACCGATATCCGTATACTTATTTTTCCTCTTTGATGTTGCTAGATCAGTCTCCTGGATCTGATCTATTTCCCGGTGCATTTCTTCTTTTTTTGGTAGAACTTGCCATATTCTAGATCCTGTAATTGTAATGTTAATGTAAATGTAAATCAACAGTGAACAGTCAAGACTCAAGTGAGTAAGTGACAATAAAATCCAGCAGCAAGACACTTAGACATGAATCCAAAACAAGCAGTCAATGCACAATAATATTCAGTTCAGCAAGCACAACTCCATAATGTATAATTCAAGGCACAGAGACGATGCTCTACTTCCAGCAGCAATAATATTCAGAGACGATGCTCTACTTCACTTCAGTTCAGCAAGCACAATAATATTCAGTTCAGCAGTCAATGCACAATAATAAAATCCAGCAGCAAGACACAGAAACGATGCTCTACTTCTTGTTAAGTGTAACAAAATAAAATCCTTGCAGCTGTAGTTTAGAAAGAAACGACATTAAAGAAGAAATTACAAGACCAAATTAAAGAAGAGGAGAGAAGAGAGTTTACCTGAGAGATGAGAGCTGCTGCGAATGGGAGATGCTGCTGGCTGCTGCGACTCGGAGATGCTGCTGGCTGCTGCGACTGGGAGCGAGCGAAGAAGTGTTGTGCAATGGGAGATGCTGCTGCGACTGAGAGATTGAGTGAGCGAGCTAGGGCTGCAAATCTGAAATGACGTCGTTCGAGACTTTCAGCATCGGGCTCCAATCTCAGATTTTTGACATTTCTCATTGGATTGGGCCGGTGCCTTCAATATTAGGCTCCAATTTCAGTATTGGGCCAGAAAATATAAAATTAGCAGGATCGTTAGGATCGGCGGTAGGATCGCGATCCTACACGATCCTACTGATTCTATACGATCCTGAGCGATCCCATTTGCGATCCTATCATATTTCCTATTCTACCTAGGATCATGATCGTTTGGTAAATTTGGGATCGTAGGATCGTACGATCCTAACAACCATGACACCATCCTTACCTAGAATTCAGTTGATTCCTCAATAATTTCTCTAAGATAGCCAAATCTTCCTTGGGATGCTAAAGAGTGTTCTAGAAAGTTTACCCGAATACTTTCATAGAAGGTGGCTAGCCCTTCACACTCCTGTAGGTGACTTCATCCAGTCATGTCTCCAAGGACCACCCTATATGGGTTATGAAGTCATTAAGAGTTAACTAACTCAACCTCTCGATTCATCGGTGAGCTCATCAAGTCCGTCTCAAAGGACCACCCATATTCTGGGCTATGAGTTCATTAAGAGCTAAAGCTCATCCTCTGCAATACACTCGTCATAGAATGGGATGTAGTGTAACATCACATGAGTCTTTTCAAGGCTTCGTTTGACCACAACGTGGATCCACCAAGAATTCCTCATCTCACGGGTTTTAGACCCAACCCTTCGACGTGTCAAAAACTAATCTTCTATTTAGTCCCTTAGTCAAAGGATCTGCAATATTCCTCTCAGATCTCACATACTCCAAGCTGAATATATACTTTATTCGTAATCAATTGTCTCACAGACGCATGTCTAATCCGAATTGTCTCTTCTTGCCATTATAGGCATTACTGTTTGCTATGCAAATCGCAGCTTGAGAGTCACAATGTAGAGATATAGGGGGAGCTGGGCGCCCTCACAGTGGTAAATCATCCAGTAAACTTCTTAACCACTCAGCCTCCTGACTTCCTAAATCTAGAGCTATAAACCCAGACTCCATAGTAGATCTAGCTATACAAGTTTGTTTAAATTTCTTTAACACTTTCTCTACATAATGAGGTTGAGATAAAATGAAGCCACTTTCGGTTCTAGTTACTTTAACACCTAGAATAACATCAACTTCACCTTAGTCTTTCATATCAAAACGAGAGGATAAATATAGTTTGGTCGAATTTATAGCATTAATATGTGTTCCAAATATTAACATGTTATCAACATAAAGACATATAATCACACAATCAGCACCAAACATCTTTGAATAAACACATGCATCAGATCCATTGACTTGAAACCCAAAGCTTAGAATTGTCTTATGAAACTTATCATACCATTGCTTTGGAGCTTGTTTCAAACCATAGAGTGACTTCTTGAGCCTGCACACCTTGTTCTCCAGTCCAGGAACCACGCACCCTGGAGGTTGTTCCATATAAATCTCTTCATTAAGATCACCATTTAAAAATGCAGTTTTAACATCCATCTGATGTACCAATAACTTATAGCTAGAAGCTAAAGCAAACAAAGCACGTATGGTGGAGATCTTAGTGACAAGAGAGTAAGTGTCAAAGAAGTCAATTCCATATTTTTGAGTGAAACCTTTAATAACTATTCTAGCCTTATACCTTTCAATAAAACCATTTGTTTTAAGTTTTCTCTTAAAGACCCACTTGCAACCAATGACCTTATTTCCCTTAGGTAAATCAACTAGTTCCCATGTGTGATTTGACATGATAGATTCTATTTCACTGTTAATTGCATCTTTCCAAAAACTAGCATCCAATGATCTCACAACTTCATCATATGTCTTAGGGTCATCCTCTAGCATATGCACACTAACAAATGTATCATCCAACACATCTAGATCATGGAGTTCAATCAACAATGCAATCACAAAATCAGGACCAAAGCTAGTTTTTCTTTTCTGTCTCTTACTCTTCCTAGGTTCAATTTCATGAATAGGCATAGAAGGTTCAATTTCATGAATAGGCATAGAAGGTTAAATTTCATGAATAGGCATAGAAGGTAAGGTTATAGAAGAAGATGCAACTTTACTAGGCATAGAATCAACTTGCACGTCATTTTTCTTTAAAGGAAAAATATGCTCAAAAAATCCAGCATCTCGATATTCACACAATGAACGATCACTCAAAACCATAAATCGATAAGCTGCACTATTTCTAGCATTATAAACACGACATCCAAAGTCTTAGATCCGATTGCATCAACTATAAAAGCAGGTAATCCCACCTTAGCTAGACACCCCCATACTTAAAGAAATTTCAGATTAGGCGCATGCCCTCTCCATAACTCGTAAGGTGTTTTGTCTAGCTTTTTATGTGGAACTCTGTTGAGAATGTGATTGGCAGTTAATACAGCTTCACCCCACATGTTGTCAGGCAAACCAGAACTTGAAAGTAATGCATTCATCATTTCTTTCAAAGTTCTGTTTTTCCTTTCTGCTATACCATTTTGTCGTGGGTTGTATGGAGCTGTAAATTCATGAATTATGCCATTGTTCTCACAGAATTCCTTCCACGAGTTGGTGATGTATTCACCACCTCTATCAGATCTAATCCTTTTGATTTTCCGATTCAGTTGGTTTTCTACTTCTGCCTTATATGTGTAAAAGACATTTTCAGCTTCATCTTTGGATCTCAATAAATACAATTTGGTGTATCTAGAATGGTCATCAACAAAACTGATATAATACTTTTTACCACCTCTACTTTCAGTGTTGCGAAATTCTGCTAAGTCTGAATGGACTAGTTCTAACAACTCGGTTGTTCTTTCATTTACAGAATTAAAAGGCTTCCTCTTGAACTTAGCCTCAACGCATACACCACACTTTCCATGACCATCGTTTGCCAAATTCGTAATTAAACCCATTGCATGCAAACGATTAACAGATTTAACATTTAAATGTCCAAGTCTAGCATGTCATAAATCCAAAGTCTCAACGATATAAGCAGAAGAAGTAGCATTCTCATTACCAACCAAAGTCTCAAGCACATACAAATTTCCAGACCTATAGCTTTTTCCTACGAATTCACCATTCTTGGTTAAAACTATTTTTCCAAATTCAATCACTTGTTTTATGTCAACAATTTCAAGTAAAGTAGAGGAAATTAAATTCCTAAGTAGAAAAGGCACGTATAAAACATTCTGCAGTGTAAGAGACTTCCCTGAAGTGAGCTTCAGAGACACCTTCCTTTTTCCCAGCACCTGAGAGATACTTGAATTTCCCATGTAGACTTGATCAAATTCAGCAGCTTCTTGAAATTCAGCAAATAACGACCTGTCAGCACAAAAATGTTTAGTTGCTCCTGTGTCAATCAGCCACTCGACCTTCTCAGCTACATGGTTGGCTTCAACAATTGTGATCATGGCGATTAAATCGTCACACCCTTCAACAATGTTGGCTTGAGGTTTGGTCTCGTCTTTCTTAGGCTTCGGTGCATCCTTTTGGTTGTCAGCTCGGTCATAGCATTGATAGGCTTGATGTCCCATCTTGCCACATACGAAACAACCTTGATTGTTGTTCTAGGGCTTCCCTTTCTTCTTGAAGTTGGGAGCCCTCTTGTTCTGCACCTTGTCCTTCTTGAAATTCTCCTTTTTGTCCTTCTTCTTGAACCTGTCAGAATTTTCAGACGACTCCACAAGATTAGCCTTAACTGAATTATCAGTACCTTTAGAAACAGGCTTATCTTTAAGGCGATTCGCCTCTTCAATCTTCATGTGGTTGACTAGTTTGAGAAGGGTTAAATCCTTCTTCTTGTGCTTCAGTTGATTACGGTAACCAGACCAAGAATCTGGAAGCTTCTCGATCAGGAAGTTGGCTTGCAGGACTTTACACATTTTCATCCCTTCAGTCAGGATGTCAGCCACCAGGTTCTCGTACTCATGGACTTGAGCCATGATTGGCTTGTCTTCCACCATCTTGAACTGCATAAATTTCCCGCAGACATACTTCTTCTTTCTTGCATCATCAGTTGAATATTTTGCCTCTAGGAGATCCCACATCACCTTTGCAGATTTGTGGGAAGCAACCAGATCGAAGATCGGGTTAGTAACATGGCTGAGCATGTGACCACGAGCCGTCTTGTTGCCAGATTCGTACTTCTTCATGGTTGCTTCGTCCACCATGACTGGAGTTCTGCCAGGAGATGAAGTACCGTCCATTCAGGAGTGTTTGGAACAACAGATCCTTCGACAACCGGAGGTTTTTAAAGGAGAACGTACTCGACCTCCAGTTGTTTGAAGAAAATCAGCATCTTCTGAGACCACCTCTTGTAGTTCGTCCCGTCAAGAGGTTCGAGCTTCGACAGATCCAGCATCGACTTGAAGTACATCAACATTCGGATTTCAATGAAATTGCTTCTAAATTGTTGGTAGAAATCAGAACAGAATGTAGGGCTACTTCGAAAACCTTTGCAAAAACAAGAACCGAAAACTTGTTGCGTCGCGGTATGTAAGCCGCCGCTGCCTTAGAAGTGATTTTGCCCTGACCACCGGAGCTCAATCAGACAGGCGTCGCCCCCAAGGTTATCACAGCGTCCTCCGATCGCGGGCTCTCGCCAACGAAGGACTGGAATCCAAAGGTATGCTCAGAACGAAAACAATTTTTCAGAGGAGGAAGATGGAGTTTTTTTTTCTGTATCTTTCAAAACAGAATACAAAACGAATTTAAAGGTAGATCCGCAAATCCGGAGCACTAACTGCACCTCATAAAACCCGAGATTATGGCAGTAAAATAGGGACGTTACAAACTGATATGGAGAGAGTCAAACCAGGTTTAAATTCCGAATTAAAACAAATCGGAAGAATCCAATACGCAATTAATTAACGTTCGAAGACTTCAAAAGCCCAAAAATTAATATGACTCGGAAAAAGTTAGACCCACCCAACCACACCCGCACGTGCCACGAACACGGACCGGACGGACGGCGACGGCGGTGCACGCGAGAGGGACTCATTTCTAACTCTACTAACCCTCTAAGGAAATACCCACTATATATATTGTCCCATTTCTCCCTTTCTATTCGATGTGGGATGACTTAAAAAAGCCAAACTCATTTTTCCCTTTGAAACTTTATGTTCTTCTCACAATCCCCACAATACATAATAAGATCTCAAAAGAAAAAAAATTAAAAAACAAGGTCTGAGCATATGTAAGGTTTGAAGCTTAACTGTTGGTGTCTTACGACTTGAACCAACACATACACTATATGTTATTTTAAAAATAAGAATGTGCGGAGTATATATATCTCGAAATTATGCATAATATAAATATATTCCAGCTATTCAATTATATATAACAAAATTACGGAAAAAAAGATTTTTTCTGATTAAAAGACAATGGTGATCTATCGAGAATGTTGCCTCATGCGCTAAAAGAATTAAGAGAGAATTGATAATGAAAAGTTATAACAATCTTGGAAATAGGGTGTTCTTTTTTTCCGGTCAATGAAAACGGAAACGGTCAACGAACTTTCATTTAAAAGCTTCCGGATAACATAGGCTATAACTATTTCTCAATTTTAAATAAGATGCAAAAAATACGAATAATATACTATCATAATGCATACCCACTTGATAAAATAATGGTTAATAAAATAATATAATAAATCATTACAAAAAGTATAAGATGTTATTTACCTTCTACTTTAGTATAACTAGGTATATACGAATGTTTTTGTAATGTTCGAATATTAAACGAGTTATAAATTATCACACATTGACTTGTATGTTCCATTTCGGTGAGAGGATGACTCTAGATGATGAACATAGATATTATACCATGTACAAAAAGTCAGAAACATTAGCACATATCCTTCGCTCTATTTGTTTGTCTGTTTTGAAAAATCTACATTATTTACACGTCGATATAATTTACTCAATTGTTCCTAAAACATACTCATATGTGATTTTATTTGATTCGTCTCAATGAACACTTTAACAATATCAATATTTTACAATTTTAGTAATACGTAGTTAGAGATATTAACGACGCAAAATTCATCTCGCCAAATGTGAAAAGTGTAAAGTGGACAAACAAATTAATAGGGACGAATAAAACATATGAGTTTTGGAATGTGTGCATGATGCGGGACCATCATCACCCCTTATGTGAAGATCATTCTAAGCTTGAAGACAAGACCAATTTGATGCTCGAAATGCAAGAATAAGACAAGAAGAAGAAGACCTCAAGTGTGTTTGAGGAATGAATGATATTGATGTAACTCATGAAATTATTTCAGTTTTAAGTTGTTTTTCTATCATGTTATTTTTAAGACTTTAGGAGTCTGAGTTTATTTGATCTCTTAAGACATGGTCAGCCCCTCCCTAGGAGTATATAAGGGTTTGCTCTTGTCATTTGTAAGCAGACTGAATTTGGTTAAAATGATAATTTGTTTTGCCTCATTAAAGAGAGCTCTTGAGAGAGAGAGCTCAATGTAGAAGATGATAGCTTGATTGTTCTTCTTGGCTATGTCAATTTCATATGGAGATTGATGTTCCAAGTCGTCATAAGCATCCTCCTTGTGCTCGACCTTCATGGTCGTTGTGTAAGGTTGTAGAGATGAGGGTTCATTCATCATTTGACCCGGTTCTTCTTCATCTAGATGATGGGAGTCATTGTTTAATTGAGTTCTTTTCTATCTATCTTTCCTTTTGTTTTGTTGATTCAATTATGAGTTCGAGTCATCTTTTCCTTGTTGTTTTGAGTCAATTTCATGAGTTTACATCTTGAAATTCGTAACCTTCTTCCTCCATCTTCTTCCATTGATGTTTTGAGTTGAGCTTGGTGTCTAGATTTCGCATCACTAGAATTATATACGGGTTATAAAACTATATATGAGTTACAATAGAGGGTTGATTCGGTAAGACCACTCTAATAGTAAAACGGTGTTAACGAGTATAAAAGCGTTGGATGAGAAGTAGATAGAGGGCATAGATTAAAAGCACTAGACTGAAAGAAATTTAGGAAAAAATTACCAAATAATGCTCCTGATTTTACGCTAATACATCATGATACACTTCTCTCTCTTATCTCTCTCTATTCTCGCGTCCTTCTCCACTGAAGAATGTTAGTTTTCATGATGTTTCATTTTGATATGCAAAATCGTAAAATCAATATGCAATGTCACATCGTCGTTATGCGATAGCTATTTAGGGTTTTGAATGATTTATGTTATGCATTAATAAGTTGTCATATGCGTTTCGTTTTTGACGTTATACAGTCGGATGTACTTGATATGCACCTCATAAGTCCATTGGTAAATTCTAGAAGAGAAAATGGGTTTTTTTAGTGAGATTCTAAAGATAAATGAATAAAAAAAAATTAAAAAATAATTTTGATAAAAGTGACGGAAGTTAGACGAAAATAGGATGAGGGTAGTCTTTGAGTAACGGAGATCCGTTAATGGGGTTTGGTTACGGTGATGATGAGTCCATAGATAATAACCGATGATGATGCACACAAACGTTATAATTCATGCACAAGAGTTATCTTATCTTATCTTATCTATATAAAAGCTAGTTGTCCGTTGAACGAATTGAATGAAATTGATACCACATCATTTAATAGACCATGTTATTGGGTCTACAGATCACTTCACTTCACAGGCTTTGTTTTAGACTTTGTTTTTGGGTCATGGACATCCATAGAAAATCTAATCCTAATCTAATAAAAAACTTAATGTTATGTCAAAAAGAAAATGAAGCTTTAATTTGGGACATTGTTAGTCCTTTCATCTTCTTTCGTAATAAATTGTCAAAAGTTAATATCTTTTTAAATGTTTTTTAATCCTTTTATTGCATTTTTTACTTTGAAAATTGGACTTCGAAATTGAATTTCGTAAAACAATACCCATTTTATTATTGTGACTTTTCTATAATAACATGAAAATAAAATTATAGACATCTATCTAGAATTAACATATAACATCAGTTTGAGATCGATCAATTTTATTAACTATATAACTTATCAATCATATTACAATTAAAGCAAGATATAAACTATACAACACCACATTATTACTTCAATTCGTTCGTTTAAACCTCGCGCGTAGCGCGGACTACAAATTCTAGATGAATTGTGCTTTATCGTTTTTTGAGAACCTTATATATTGAAAACTTCGTTGTCTTTTGTTAAAAGTTAGTAATTGATATTATTTTCATCACAATCAATACTCCAAATACTCCTCATAACAATTTCTATTGACATGTTTTTTTGTTTTTTATGTTGGGTTTTTTATGGTTAAAAAGAATTATTATTAAATTAGAAATAAAAACTTCACGAATGTAATTTTGAACTTATCTCATTTCGTATTAATGGTTTAATGTTGTCAAATTTCATTGATTGCACTTAAAATCTTTGTAGGTTGAGACTTTTGAGTCAATTCAACTAAATTATATGTATAAACCAATATTATGTTCTAAAACTACTCCAAACATGAGGAAATAAATATATACTTATAATTATAAATATTAACAAATTTGATAACAATAAAAAACATTAACAAATAATGTGAAACTACATTAAACAAAATACGAAAATTTATAATTTCCTCGCGCGGAGCGCGTGTCCTGTATCTAGTCTAGTCTATATAAAAGTTGGCTGTCTATTGCCAAAATTGAATGAAATTGGTACCAATTTAATGCATTACTCATTTCTTAATCACCTCCTATTGGACATGTATTTAAATATCTTTTTATATCCCTATGTTATATTTATTTATAGTCTACTTGATTAAGTCACAAATTAAATTAATGTTTGAGCTTCTCTTATGACAATGCAAACTTATTCTAATATTATGTTTTAAAACTACTTCAAACATAAATATAAGGAAATAAAAAATACTTATATTTACAAATATTAATAAATTTGATAACAACAACACCACATTAACAAATAAAATGTATAACTATATTAAATTATATACGAAAATCCGTAATTTTATCATGGCCCTTATCTAGTAACTCATATACAATGTGCATCACCAAATGTGATACTTTATGAATGAGTTATACTCATTTAAGAATTCATCGTTTTCCATACAACACGTTTAGTGGGTGGTTTTGAGCAAACCTTGTTACGTGTGACCCTACTGGTTATGTCAAATTGGCTCCCAACTGCAAAATCCATCAATGAGTGAATTCTAAACGCTACCGCTTCCGTTTCCCTCTCCTCCTCTCCTTCCTCTTCCGCATCCTCCGGCCTCCCCGGTCCGACACCGTGCCCTAATCGGCGAATGGGGCGCGATTCCAGCCCTAATTCCACTCCTCCGTTGCAGCGATCCATGGACACAAGAGCACGAAGTCACTGCCCTACTCAGTCTATCCCTCCATCCAGACAATCGTGCCCTAATTTCCGCCGCAGAAGCCTGCCGTACATCTCAAGAAATTGTGTTTATTCTTACTCATTTGCAAGTTTCATCTGGTATGAATTATTTATCGGTTACTTACTTTGTGTAGCATAGGAACCTTGTCGAGCTCCTTCTGCTAACAGCAGAAGCAGTAAAAGTGCAGAACTTGATATTAGAGGAAGAAAGAATGAAAACTGAGTGCTACAGATTATATGTGATTTTGCAATTTGTCATATCATATTTTTTGGGTAACAGATGCATGGTTGAAGGAACTAATAATAACTTAACATTCTCCTCGGGTATTGCTTTTTCTATACTTAGTTGTTTGATGTTCAGTTGGTACTCTATAGTCCGGACTCCATTAAATCTGATGAATTTCAAGGTCCTTAATAATCTGGAAAAAAAGCTTTGGAATTTCTTTCTCTTAGATATCAAAATATGAAAACCGGTAGCAGTATAAGAGGCGGTGGTTCAGCTGTGGCTCAGCAATACCAGCGACCGATTGATGGTAGCTCAGCAACGCAGTCTTTCAAGTTCATCTGGAAGGAGAAGATAACTCGAAGGAATCTTACTCAATTGGTTAGTCAACTTATTTAATCTTCTTCCAAAAACTGTCGGTTCAATATATGAGCTTGGGTTTAAATCTATCAAGTAAGAACTAACTTTGAACAAGTCTACGAAAATGAGGGTTTGTTAACTTCAAATTTGGTAAATCTTCTTGTAAAAAGAACTATTCTGTTGTTTCTCTATGCATCTTTTCTATTGATCGCATCAATTAATCTTCTTTGTTTAATGTCTAATCATTGGATGCAATACAGTGATTTCTGCCCATATTTTAGGAATGCATCCTTATAAGTTAACTCAATCTAACATTTTGTATTACAATTCAAAACCTATGTACAGAATTTTGGACTAGATGTATGTGCTGACACCATGATTGGAGACCAGATGGTTTGCGGTATCTCTGGAGGACAAAAGAAGCGTGTCACAACCGGTAGGATTAAAATTAAACAATTAAACAAGTTTAATGTTAATTTATAGAGTAATTCTTACTGATTACTTGTAATTGTAGGTGAAATGCTTGTGGGACCAGCCAAAGCTTTGTTCATGGATGAAATCTCAACTGGATTAGATAGTTCAACAACTTACCAAATTGTTAACTCCTAAGACAAACTGTCCACATTCTGATTGGAGCAGTTGTCATATCTCTATTGCAACCAGCACCCGAAACATACAATCTCTTCGATGATATCATTCTGTTGTCGGATGGTGTCATCGTATATCAAGGCCCTCAAGACCATGTTCTTGAGTTTTTCGAGCACATGGGCTTCAGATTCCCCGAAAGAAAAGGAGTTGCTGATTTCTTGCAAGAAGTAAGCAATTTTGAACTCCAAAACCATACCCAAAACATAGGATAACATAATATTTAGTATATTCTAATGGAGTATGGTGTAATGTGCAGGTGACATCAACTAAGGATCAAGAGTAGTACTGGTATAGAACGAACGAGCACTATCGCGTCATTCCTTCTAAGGAGTTTGCTGAGGCTTTTCAGTCATTCCATGTCGGTAGACGAATTACGCAAGAGCTTTCGGTTAAATATGACAGGACCAAGAGTCATCCTGCAGCCTTGACAACTGAAAAATATGGTATTGGCAAAAGAGAGATCTTCAAAGCATCTATGTCAAGAGAGTGGCTTTTTATGAAAAGAAGCTCATTTGTCTATCTTTTCAAGATTACTCAAGTAATTGACCCTTCTTTTTCTTTTATTATAAAGATAGTAATCTATTTAAGATAATCTAATGTTTTATTGTTTGTATTTCCATGTTGCAATAGTGGGCATGATAGGAATGACAGTCTTCTTCAGAACAAAATTCCCAAAAAATCTTGATAATGGAGCAATCTACACATGAGCTCTGTTTTTTGCAGTGGTGATGCTCATGTTCATCAGTATGGCTGAGATTGCCATGACAATTTCAAAGCTTCCGGTGTTCTATAAACGAGATCTTAGATTCTTTCCCGTCTGGGCTTATGCACTGCCCTCTTGGTTCTTGAAGATTCCCTTGACAGTTGTGGAATGTGCTGTTTGGGTGTTCTTGACTAACTATGTTATAGGATTCGACCCGAATGTTGGAAGGATGTTCAAGCAGTTTCTTATTCTTGGTGTTCTTAATCAGATGGCTTCTGCTATGTTTCGGTTGATTGGAGCAACCGGTAGAGACATGATTTTTTCGAGTAGTTTCGGTTCTTTTGCCATCATGGTTCTCTTAACCTTGGGAGGATTGAAGGTAATTTCATCAACCAAAAACATGATTTTTTGTTACATGACTATGAAATTATATTATTTTTTAAAGTTGTGTTCTTTTGTTTTATGTAGAGGATGTGAAGAAGTGGTGGAAATGGGGCTACTGGATCCCCCCATTGATGTATGTACAAAATGCTATAGGTGCAAATGAGTTTCTTGGACATTCTTGGAACAAAGTAAGTTTATAGCTTAGATTTTCATTCGATTGATCTTCAAGAAACTTGAAAACTGATGGAAAATTTTCTTGATTTTTCTTACAGTTTGCTCCAGGTAACAATGCAAGAAATAGGTGCACAAACATTGACAAACCGGGGATTCTACAGAGACTCGTATTGGTATTGGATTGGTGCAGGCGCATTGGTCGGTTATATATTCATCTTCAGCTTTCTCTACACTATGGCTCTCACTTTCCTCAACCATAAGAATATTTTTTTAATCCTTGACCAATTTTTGTATCATAACTTTCAAGAAATGCTGAACTTTTTTTTTCTTGCTTTTGATTGCAGCATTCTAGAAACATCAAGCCAAGATAGACGAGGATACAGAAGGTGCAATCGAGATGTCACAATGGCAGGCCAGTTATCTATCACCTGTATTTCCTATGATTTATTCTTTGATGTTATTCCCTGGTATGAAACTTCAGCACACTTGTGGTTGGTGTTGGAATATTGTGTCGGAGTCTCCTTGCTGAAACAGGTGCAAAATTCTAACAATTGTAAAAGAATTTTAATTGCTGTTTTGTGTACATCTAATCTTACATCAATTGAATTTTAAATGTTGTTTGAAAAGTAACTGACTCTCACATCACTAGTAAATTTTGGAAGCCTTGTGCATGCTGACCATCAGTTTTTCATGGTATTGGTGTGTCCAGAAGACTCAATGAGATATATGAGTGTATGGTTGTTTAGTGGTAAGGAGGAATATATTGAAGGCAGGATGTAGGTAGCTAGGTAGCAGTTGAACGAATAGGCTTCCTTCCTAGCAACCTTGTCCTTGGTGGTCGTCTTTGTGGTCGTTGCAACCTTGTCCTCTGCCTCTTGGACTTCCAAAGCTGGTGCAGCATCGTATAATAGTGGTGGTGGGAATCAGGGAGCATGCTGGATGCGATGTCAATCCGTAGATGCGCGTTGATATGGAAGATATGGTTGTTGTTCATCATGGTAGAATACGGGTCGAAGAGGCACGCCACCGCGGTGTCCCAAATGGCAGCGGGTATTGTCGCCGGGGGTTCATCAGTCGATTGATTTCGCCCAAACCAAGGATGTCATACCGGGCCACCGACTCATCGCCGGCTTCGTTGGGCAAGAACCCACCACTATATTCAAAACGCAACATCCCCATCAACAAGTTCGGGAACTCCACAGGATCTTTCACTGCGCTTGGCATAACTCCACAGGTTTAATTCGATTTATCTGGTTGAGTGACTCGAAATTCTAAGCGTTGCTCTGCTCTTGAGAAAGCTATGGAAGGATTTAATCTGAAGAAGGTGAGACATTCTCCATCTTCTGATCACTTGCTTCCAGATCCGCTTATACTGTATTTTCGTTTCACCATATTCTGTATTGTATTATTGTAAAGGATCTAAGAATATTATAGTTTTAATTTAATAATGCAACCATTAAGTTGAATTAAACCCCTATAAATATAGATTGACAGAGTCTAATCACTCACACACAGTCAGCCATCCTTCCACTCGTTCTTATAATCTTAGTTTTTAGTTATAACCGTAAGTTTGGGATGGAAGGAAGAAAGAGTAGCGCCGGTGCAAGCACTTCAAGACTCACCGGCGGAAGCACTTCAAGACTCACCGGCGGAAGCACTTCAAGACTCACGAGTACGACGAAGACGAAAGAGAGTGACGTTGAGAAGGCCGGCGGCGACCCAACCGCCCCTATCGTTGAGAAGGCCGCAGCTACATTAACCAAGAAAACGGAAAATCACCTCCTTCCGCCCAAAAGAAATCCCAACAACCGCCCATCCTCTTCCGGCGAAAGCAACCAGATGCCGGCGACCCAACCGCCCATGCCTTTCCCCTCCTCTGCCGGCGACCCAACCGCCCCTATCGTTGAGAAGGCCGGAGCTACATTAACCAAGAAAACGGAAAATCACCTCCTTCCGCCCAAAAGAAATCCCAACAACCGCCCATCCTCTTCCGGCGAAAGCAACCGGATGCCAGCGACCCAACCGCCCATGCCTTTCCCCTCCTCTGCCGGCGACCCAACCGCCCCTATCGTTGAGAAGGTCGGAGCTACATTAACCAAGAAAACGGAAAATCACCTCCTTCCGCCCAAAAGAAATCCCAACAACCGCCCATCCTCTTCCGGCGAAAGCAACCGGATGCCGGCGACCCAACCGCCCATGCCTTTCCCCTCCTCTGCCGGCGACCCAACCGCCCCTATCGTTGAGAAGGCCGGAGCTACATTAACCAAGAAAACGGAAAATCACCTCCTTCCGCCCAAAAGAAATCCCAACAACCGCCCATCCTCTTCCGGCGAAAGCAACCGGATGCCGGCGACCCAACCGCCCATGCCTTTCCCCTCCTCTGCCGGCGACCCAACCGCCCCTATCGTTGAGAAGGCCGGAGGTACATTAACCAAGCAAACGGAAAATCACCTCCTCCCGCCCAAAAAAAATCCCAACAACCGCCCATCCTCTTCCGGCGAAAGCAACCGGATGCCGGCGACCTAACCGCCCATGCCTTTCCCCTCCTCTGCCGGCGACCCAACCGCCCCTATCGTTGAGAAGGCCGGAGCTACATTAACCAAGAAAACGGAAAATCACCTCCTTCCGCCCAAAAGAAATCCCAACAACCGCCCATCCTCTTTCGGCGAAAGCAACCGGATGCCGGCGACCCAACCGCCCATGCCTTTCCCCTCCTCTGCCGGCGACCCAACCGCCCCTATCGTTGAGAAGGCCGGAGGTACATTAACCAAGCAAACGGAAAATCACCTCCTCCCGCCCAAAAAACATCCCAACAACCGCCCATCCTCTTCCGGCGAAAGCAACCGGATGCCGGCGACCCAACCGCCCATGCCTTTCCCCTCCTCTGCCGGCGACCCAACCGCCCCTATCGTTGAGAAGGCCGGAGCTACATTAACCAAGAAAACGGAAAATCACCTCCTTCCGCCCAAAAGAAATCCCAACAACCGCCCATCCTCTTCCGGCGAAAGCAACCGGATGCCGGCGACCCAACCGCCCATGCCTTTCCCCTCCTCTGCCGGCGACCCAACCGCCCCTATCGTTGAGAAGGCCGGAGGTACATTAACCAAGCAAACGGAAAATCACCTCCTCCCGCCCAAAAAAAATCCCAACAACCGCCCATCCTCTTCCGGCGAAAGCAACCGGATGCCGGCGACCCAACCGCCCATGCCTTTCCCCTCCTCTGCCGGCGACCCAACCGCCCCTATCGTTGAGAAGGCCGGAGCTACATTAACCAAGAAAACGGAAAATCACCTCCTTCCGCCCAAAAAAAATCCCAACAACCGCCCATCCTCTTCCTGCGAAAGCAACCGGATGTCGGCGACCCAACCGCCCATGCCTTTCCCCTCCTCTGCCGGCGACCCAACCGCCCCTATCGTTGAGAAGGCCGGAGGTACATTAACCAAGCAAACGGAAAATCACCTCCTCCCGCCCAAAAAAAATCCCAACAACCGCCCATCCTCTTCCGGCGAAAGCAACCGGATGCCGGCGACCCAACCGCCCATGCCTTTCCCCTCCTCTGCCGGCGACCCAACCGCCCCTATCGTTGAGAAGGCCGGAGGTACATTAACCAAGCAAACGGAAAATCACCTCCTCCCGCCCAAAAAAAATCCCAACAACCGCCCATCCTCTTCCGGCGAAAGCAACCGGATGCCGGCGACCCAACCGCCCCTATCGTTGAGAAGGCCGGAGCTACATTAACCAAGAAAACGGAAAATCACCTCCTTCCGCCCAAAAGAAATCCCAACAACCGCCCATCCTCTTCCGGCGAAAGCAACCGGATGCCGGCGACCCAACCGCCCATGCCTTTCCCCTCCTCTGCCGGCGACCCAACCGCCCCTATCGTTGAGAAGGCCGGAGGTACATTAACCAAGCAAACGGAAAATCACCTCCTCCCGCCCAAAAAAAATCCCAACAACCGCCCATCCTCTTCCGGCGAAAGCAACCGGATGCCGGCGACCCAACCGCCCATGCCTTTCCCCTCCTCTGCCGGCGACCCAACCGCCCCTATCGTTGAGAAGGCCGGAGGTACATTAACCAAGCAAACGAAAAATCACCTCCTCCCGCCCAAAAAAAATCCCAACAACCGCCCATCCTCTTCCGGCAAAAGCAACCGGATGCCGGCGACCCAACCGCCCAGGCCTTTCCCCTCCTCTGTCGGCGACCCAACCGCCCCTATCGTTGAGAAGGCCGGAGGTACATTAACCAAGCAAACGGAAAATCACCTCCTCCCGCCCAAAAAACATCCCAACAACCGCCCATCCTCTTCCGGCGAAAGCAACCGGATGCCGGCGACCCAACCGCCCATGCGTTTCCCCTCCTCTGCCGGCGACCCAACCGCCAAACCTTCCAAGCATGCCGGCGGTGGCGACCCAACGGCGAAGTTTAAGGCTTGTGTGAAGCCAAAGTCCAACGATGCCCCAACCGCAGCGAAGGCTTCTTCCAAAGTTGGGCCATCCAATGGGCCTGGTCCTGGGCTAGGCCCAAAGTGCCCAAGATGCGAGGGCCGTCTGATCCAGACTAATCACTACACTATGGCTTTGAACGACATATACGAATACGAATGTGAATTGTGCCCATATCGTGTGAATTGTGCCCCCCTAGGATATCGATTCTTGATTGTGTAATGGCTTGATATCGATTCTTGATCTACTGAATTGATGATGAGTTTTGTGGGTTTATTCACAATTTGTTACTTGTTGTTACCACTCGATACATGCCCTCCTGCTGAATTTATTGTCTTTTTTTTGAAATTTTAGTGGATGGTCGATGATTCAATAAACACATAATGCATCTTAATGTTCTTCTTAAAAATTGCAACTAAGGCTAGTAGTTCTTGTATCATTAGGTCAATATAATGTAATTCCGGCTAAAAGATGTTCTAGTGCAGAGGCTCTTATTATATATTTTAAATTGAAGGGATTTTATAGCCTGGAGTTTTCAGAACCGATATAAAAAGTATACCTTATAACTCCGATTTTTCAGAACCGTGATATAAAGTCAATTTTAAACTCTATAAGTTTTAAATCGATGCAAAAATCAGTTTTTCGGCTCAAATATTATTTTCTTTCCTTCTTCTCTTTGTATAAGGAAGAGATTATCAAAACTTACCAACAATATATACATATTCGATTAGTCTAATTGCTTATCACTAGATAAATATTCTTAGTTTGGACATAGAGTCACTCCACAATCTATCTATCTTCTATATAAATGTACTAAAACGGAACGTTGTTTTGCCACATGTTGTCCTTATATTCAATTCGCCTATGTGTCAACTTCTAAGCAATGCTACATCATCCACCATGTCATCCTCTACATCATAGGTTATATAACAAAAAGAAATATCAATTTTTATCTTTTATCATATCATATCTTTATCTATTACTAGTCTTTTCTAGCCCGTGCTACGCACGGGCCATATTCTAAATCCGAAGAAAAATAACATAATTTTTAGTTTAATTATAATTCTACATTAATATAAAATAAATTATTAATCTTATTTATATAAAGATTGGTTGTCCAATGCCAAAAGTAAATGTAAATGGTACTGCATTCAATTCCATAACTCTACCCTATTTCAATCTATTCACCCGTATTGTCTACATTAATCCAGGTTGAAATTGACACTTCAACCCAACGATCGCAAGAATCAATTTTACCCTAAATCCCATTCCCCTTTCCCCTACGGCAACACGACAATCCCGACCGTTACCGTACTATTTAATTCTAATTCCATTTATTTTTTTATTAATTAATTATCATTAATTCTAAATCCATTTAAGTTTTTTATTTTTCTTAATTAATAATATATTTCTAATTTAATTTATCTTAGAATTACTCTAAAATAAATAAATTATAGTATTAGCTCATTTAGAAAGCCTCTGTGTTAGAAATTTGATTCAGTCACAAATTATATTAATGCGTATAATATTAGAAAAATATATTGTCAAATAAAATAAAGTATTGTGTAAGCTTCTCTCATGACATCCTTATTCCATTATTATGCTTTAAAATTACTTCAAAAATAAATATAAGGAAATCGAAAATACTTATAATTACAAATATTAACAAATTTGATAACAACCACAAAACTATTAACAAATAATGCATAACTATTTTAAATTACATACGAAAATACGTAATTTTCTCGCACAGAGCGTGAGTCCATTATCTAGTATATAATAAAAGAAAGATAATATGAAGAGCCCATCGCATTTTTATTGTGTAGTGTTGTTATTTTTCGTACAAATTATCAATGAAGTAAAAAATTAAATTATCATACTTCCTATAAAATACTACTATAATTTTATATACAATATAAATGGTGTTGTATGCCAATAATACTTTCAGTCAATCTCAAACTCTACTAAAAATATTGGAAACTTTGACCATCTAAGGTTAGGTTTGATTTTGACCGGTAGCCAAGCTTTTTTTGTTCTTCGACACTCTTTAAGCTCCACTCCTGTATCACGCCGTTGGGCACAATCCAAGGCGTCGTCGAAACACATTGAAGATTTTCATCTCCGTATAGCTGTGCAAATTATGAAATTGTCTGGTGAGTTTGTTTTGTTTTGATTTCTTTAATTTGTTCAATCAATTCTACTCAACAGAAAAGAGTCTCGGCTCCGGGGAAATCGAATTTTGTGGCTTTGATTCGAATCGAGACATCGGCGTTAGGGATTCAAATCGGAGAGTATCGAGATAATTTCGGATGAATCATCATAGAGATTGGAATCGATAAAATGGAGTTGATTGAATCAAACACCGATTTGATTATCTATACGATTGAGAAAAGAGTGTATCGACTTCCTGCCTTGTTCTTCCCCCATTCTAAATCATTTACTTAAAAGAGCCTAAAGTCTATTACAGGATTAAACAAAGACTTAGGCCCCGTTCGGTAAAGATGAAGGTTTTTTGGGTTGAAGGTAGCTGAAGTTGAAGGTAGTTGAAGCTGAAGTTAGTAGTTGAAGGAAGCTGAAGCTGAAGTTAGTAGCTGAAGTTGCTTTTTTGGTTGAAGTTGGAAAGAGTGGTGTTCGGTAAAGATGAAAAAATTGGTAGTTGAAGTTGAGTGATTGTAGGGTGAAATTACGAAAAGGGGTATATGGATATAATTTTGTAAATGAATTTTAGATTAAAGTGTTTATGTGTTATATTTGTGTTTTGGTTGTATGAAATGTAGTTATTTAATTTAATAATTCAAAGTTAATATTTAAAATAGTTTATTAAAATTTAACAATTCATATAAACTACGGAGTATATTTTAAATCATAAATAAAATACTTAATTTTTTTAAATTCAATAAATATTTTGTTCTAGATAATTGAATACTAAAAATAAGCATATACATAAAAGAAAAACAATAGGCCATATAACACATTTCATATGCTTATATATATAACTTTGAATGGCGACAATCTTTCAAATGGCGACAATCTTTCAAATGGCGACAATGTGTTTGTATACCATTTGATATACTCAATGAATGGTATGAAATGTATAATATCTTCATTGGTATTACATTAAGTGACAATAACATGTATACACTGTGATTCTTGAAGTTTGATTCGTAAGAAGAAGAAAAAAACAGTAAGAAGAGACTATACAGTATACAGCATCTTGAATCTCAGATTATCTAAAGGTATATCATCATTGGTTTTGGAGAGACGCCACGCCATGAGAGTCAACTATGATGCCCAACTATTTGCTGAAGTTTCACAGCAACCTGATGTGGTAGAAGAAGGAGAAAGCTCTGATAATGTTCGATCTTTACAACAGGATGATTTTGCAGCTCTTCTTGGTCTTGCAGAGACACTGGCACTCTCAAGGAACCCTCGTGTAAAAAGCTTTGTAAAGCTTCTTTACACAGTACTCTTTAAATGGTATGCTGATGATTCTTATCGAGGAAGGATGCTTAAGAGGCTTGTTCATCGTGCCACTAGTAGTACTAATAATGATCAAGAAGTAGATTTTGATCTGGATGTTCTAGTATCGCTTGTTTCAGAGGAGCAAGAAATTATAGGACCAGTTTTGAGCATGATGCGGGAGGTTGCTGAACTTGCAACTGTTGACCGTGCAGCCCTGTGGATACTTACAAGAGATAGCTCATGATGTGAATCTGTCTCTCCATAAGATGATCACCATTGGTGAATCCATACCGAGTTTCGCTAGAGTTGATCATGATGATCTTTACTTCGCCATCGCCATCGATACTATTGTGACAAAAAAAAGGAGTGAAGACGGCTTCACCTCAGGTTTAGTGTTAAGTGGAGAAAGAGTTGAGACAAGGTCCTTAATTAGTGTTTAATTGCTCTCTTGGCTCGTACTGTAAACACTGTGAGGCAAGGTTAACAACTACAGTTGCTTCTTCTGTGGAAAATTTACCCTCCAAATGAGAGTCCATTAGGACTGTGATATTCTTTCCGTGTATCATGTCAAGGGCCTGCATGAAAGGATAAATGTACCATCAAGACAATATTACCAAATATAAAGGTCAAGAGCAATCACTCAGTTCAGTCAGCATGAATACATGCAAGCAACACAAATCCATTAAATGAACATGAAGCGAAACTACAGTTTTACAGCTGATATTTCACTCTTACATCAGATAACAAAACATGAATTCAGATTTTTCAAGTTGAAGTTGAACAAGGTATCCTGTAAAGTTTGCCAATCAGAATTCACTTACATGACTAGGAGGGATGTGTTTTCCACTCAATAGATCCAAAAGAATGTTGCCGAAGTTGAAGAATCCCTTGTAAGATCATCCATAAGAAAAGTAGGACATATCTCCATTCAGCAACCAAAGCAGTCAACAAAAAAGCTCAGCCACTAGGCATTTCATCAAACAAAGGTAAGTGAATATATAAAATCTCTACTAGGCATTTCATCAAACAAGTGAGGTGCATTATAAATTTCAATCCCAATTCAATACAGATATGCTACAACTTTTTCCCTTTCTTTTAAGAATTTACAACCAAATTCATTTGATCACAAACATATTCAGGCTCCATAGTCTACAAAGAAACCGAACTTACAGGCAATCGGCTTCATCTTCTTCGCTCGCTGCTCCAAACAAGTCTGGATTGATCTCGTCGACATCAACAAGTCTTGATTCATCACATCAGCGAATCCATCCACGAGTCTGGCGTCTATGACGGAGGAAAGATCCGACGAGCAGAGGTCGGACGAGGAGGCCAGTGGAGTAATCAAAAGAAATGGAAGAAGGGTTGAAGCAATTACATGAGGAAGAAATGGTGAATTGCAGATGTGGCATCAATGAGCCAAGGGCATTTCATGGAAATATCCCAGCTTCAACTCGGTTGAAGTTGAAGCAATTTGCTTCATCTGGGGGGGGGGGGGGGGGGGGGGGGGGGGCTAGATGAAGGAAAATGCTACTGTTTGGTTGAAGTTGATGATTTTCTTAAACTCCCTTCAACCCAAAGTGCTTTTCTCCTTCATCTTTCCCGAACACCATAAATCACTTTCAACTAGATGAAGTCCTCTATTTTCTTCAACTTCAACCCATTTAAACCTCTATTTCATCCTTCCCGAACGGGACCTTAGATTCAAAACAGTAAAAACACACTCTAACCCCAGGAACAAAAGTAACCCAACTTTATTCTCTACTTCATCTCTTATCTCATTTATTCATTTCACATGCTCTCTCTCTCTGCTGTTATTTGTTCTATCTAATATTCTAAAAATAAAATCAATATTATAAGAAAGTGGACTTCTTTGATGAGTAATGAGAAAATAATAGAAAAAGAAAAAATGGATTGGAACCTTTCTTCATAAACATACCCTTCTCGGCTGGAAGTCTGCAACTCTGCACAAATCGTAACTCACAACCGGCAACACCTTGATCTGATGCTATGGAGTGCCATGTCGATTGATGCTCCAGTGAAACCCTAGCTCTCAACATTCTTCCCATACTAAATATAAGTTTTTCTATCAATCCCTAGTCTGGATTTTATCCTCTTGCAATCTTCCGCCATTCACGCTCTAGCTCCGAGAGTTGCAAATTCGAACTTGAAATCTCCCGACCCAACTGGTAAGAGTCCAATTATTGCCGCTTTTCCATTTTTCTGTATTAAGTTGTAAGAACAACAAGAATGCTAGGGTTTTGCTAGTTGATTTCCTGTTTTTGGTCTCTCATTTCACGATATAGTCACCGTAATTGTTTGATCTTTGCGTTCATCGCCAAATGAACATTGAAACAACAATACCTATTTCTTGAATATTCCAACTTGTGTTTGTTTGAGATTTCGCATTTTAGATATTGTCATTTCATTTTTTATATGAGAAAGCATTTCATACAAACATACAAAACAGTAAGAGAACATATCTAACCTCCAGTCTTTGAGTAGCGAGAATGATAGAATTTACCACAAACACATTCACACAAGTTCTGTTCAGTTCAGATTATTTTCCATTCAAGCATATGCGAATATCTTCACTTCTCTGTTGTACTTTCAGTTGCCAAACTATATGTAATCCAAATATGCAGCTGGATTTCACACATGATTAACAAAATTGTTTGTTACTTGCTGTCGGGCAAGTGAAGTTTGTTTTGAATAAAGAGATAAATTGGTTCCATTGTTGTTATGATAGGTCAACCAAGAAGGCACTTGCTCCAAAGTGGCTGGAGTGTGTTCGTAAGCTCAAAAACACTTGTGGCTGGTGATGCCTTCATATTTCTAAGGTATGTTTTCTCAATTACAGCAGATTGCTTTTCAAACTTTTCAAGAATAGGGCTGCTAAGATTGCTTCCTTGTATTTTACATTCACTTATCTTCTAACTTCTATATTTTGATTAGATGCTGTGGAAATTTAGTGATTAGGTGGATTTCGCACCTAATTTATGTTGTGAACCTGAAAGTTTAGTGGATGTGTAATTTAAAATAGGAAGCTATATATGTGAATAGTTTGTAGTCTAGAAGATGTAGATCATGCTAGGGCCACCTGTTATTGAGCATGAAAGGTGATTTTCAAGCACATCTCTTTGGTCCGAGTTTGAAATAATTATTTAAGATGAATGCGAGTCTAATGTGGAGATCTCTCAGGAGCAAGAGAAAATGGTTGAAACTGGCAAATTAGATGTAGACGAATATAAGGTAGATTGTACGGCTCAATACCAGTTGACACTATTCTTGATATATGCTCTATATAACGAAATTGTTTTATTGTTGGCGGAAGAGGGAGATGAGGATAAACATATTTTGTTGTTGTCACTTGATTGGATAAACATATTTTGGGCACCCCACCATCACTGTAGAAACATTCATATATATGGTCAGGTTTACATCGAACATAATAATGTAGAGATATAAATTTCAACCAAGTTGGAACTTGAAATTGTGTTTGGTAAGGAACACTAAAAAATACTGCAGAATGAAACCTCATCAAAGCTCACCATATAATCATATTTCAAACATCATCAAAGTTATTTGTTGACACTACTACCCAATACATCTAATGTTCATATTAATTTATATTACTAACTATGCATGTCTTGTCATAAGAATTGCAGATACATATATGGGAGGTTTATTGCTTACATCATTAGTTTCCTCATATTCTTAATCTCAGGTACGTCGTCATTATCGTATATAGTCGTTGCCGAAGTGCTAGATAAGCAGATGTCACCTGAAAAATCCAATTAACATTCACATTTTTTCTTAACCAATGGATATTGTACATGATGGATGTCAAGAGAAGAAACAACATACCTCGGAACGACCGGATATGCATAGCTGGAAAGATTACGATATACATAGATTTCGATAAAGTCATCACACAAACTGCCCCAAAGTGTAACTTTTATCATTTTTCCTCTCTTCAGGTAAGAGAAAAGAGTCAATTATATACTATATGATTCAATTGCTTTGAGTTATTTAAAATCTAATTGCATACTATATGATTAAACGATAAATTATGTACATACTTCTCGTTTATAAGGTGGGTGTCTACATATTGTGAGCCATTTTTTGTTGGTCTGATTGTCCCGACATTGATTGCACAACCTGTGACATCTGAAAATTGAGGAAAAAAGATATTAGACTTGGAAAAATCATAACTTTTCAATATCTTTTACAACAATAGTGAATATACCAATTAAAAATTTGGATTGGTTTAGTTCAATATCTTCTATTGCAGTTAGTTGAAATGGGAAGCGATTAAATCCAGTTGTTGTACACTCAACCTTCCTAACAGCAGTGTTGCCCTCCAATTGCAGGTAATAAGGATCATCTTTTCTAAGACGAAATGCAGGTTTATTTGGCACAACAGCGAAGTTGTTTATCGTGCAGATGTTGCGTTCTTCCAGCTTTGTAACAAAGCAATTTGAAATAGACGATCTTGCAGTGCAGTAAATAGCACCCCCTATCACAAAAAATAGGTAAACATTTACAAATTTGCAAAATAGGAACACAAACAAATTTTGTTTTTATAGAAAAAATCATTTACCATGTTATCAGGATGAAGTATGTGCTAACAAAACTGCCCTCTAAGTTGGTGGCACGCCACTTTCTACACACCATTACCTTAATGGGGGATTTAAACTTAGGAGACAAATTAGCGAATGGGACGCAAACCTCATCTGATTCCAAAGTTGATTTCTTTTGAAGTTTGCCCTTACGTGAACGAATTCCAGCTTTAGAAACTGAAGAGATTATGCTTGTTTGAGGAGAAGGGAAGAGCCAAAAAGAAACGTATGCTTGTTTGAGGAGAAGGAAGAGCCAAAAGAAACTGTACGTAAGATATGTTTGAGTGTACAACAGCTAGATTAGGAATAATATATAGTAGTAGTTCTATCTATTTTATCTATTCCATCTATTCTATCAATTTTGAATTAACAAAATTAAGATATTCCTTCCATCTATTCTATCATCCATTCTATCAATTATAAAGTAAAAGATGGTTATAATATTTTGTGAATATCTTTTCAAACAAATCTATTTCGTTAGTATCTCCTTACTACGTTTTAGAATGTATCTTTGAGTTAAAAATTGGGCATGATTGCTTATCTATTCACTAATAATAAGTGCCTATCTATTCTATCTCTTTTATCTATTCCATCTATTCTATCGATCAATATCTTTCAAACAAATAATTAAGATATTCAATTCTTTGATCAGGTTTCAATTATAAAAAATAAAAAATTGGGCTTTTTTTCCCTATGGCCCTGGCCAAAAAATTAATGGATTATTTTTTCGATGATCCAAACAAAAGCCCAATCCAAAATGAATTTAATCATGAATATCTTGTTGAATATTTTTCAACCACCCTCAAAAATTATATATACTAGTCCTTTCTGCCCGTGCTACGCACGGGCCAAAAGAATTTATTAAATAAAAATTTAGTACTCTATAAATATGAATTATTAAATAAAAATGGAATTTGTTTAACTTATATTTTACTTTGAATCTAATTATAATTTATTAATTTATTATAACGTTTAACTATTTTATATATCTTTAAAAGAGTTAAAGATACATAAATATGCTAAATATATACATGACACACGGAAAGTATAAGCTTCAACTTTAATTGTTTAGGAGGATCAAACGACTTTTTTCATGGGAGATTAGATTAATTCAATAACAACATGACATATATAATAAGATTTTTATGTACGTTGCAAAACATTCCTCTTCAAATTTATAAAACTTAAATTGAGGAAGTAATTTTGGCTGTTTTTGGTTTATAAATTTTAAGTTGGGATTTTGATTTTTTTATTGACTTGAAAGTTGAGATTAATTTTACCGAAATGAAAATTGAGATTTTTTTTATTTTCGTATTATATTTAGGTTAGTACTAAATCTTATTTCTTTGATACAATATCTTTGTATGAATTTAAAAATTATATTATTATTACTTTCCTTAAAAATTATCTTTGAAATTATTTGAAAAAAATAATAATTGGTGGTTATGATAGAGATATTCATATTTTAAAAGCTATAATATTCCAAAAAAAAATCTAAACAATCGTTCATATGAAACACAAATCCGACATTTTCTTGAATGTACAATATACTATCACGATTTGAAATTTTTGTTGAACAGTTGGATCTACATCAAATTCATGTTGTAGATGATTCGTATACGAATAAATTTGCAAAAAATCTATCCTCCATATATGTAAAATCCTTTTACCACATTTTTCTACCTAAAAAATATATATTATGATATGAATATGATTACGGTTCGAGAGACAATAATAGTTTTACATATTTTTGTTACGACTAATAATGTTTATCAAATTATTTTTTAGTATTATATAATATTAAATTAATTGAAAAATATTTTCTTATCATTAAGAAGGATGATAAACGATATTTCAAATATTCATATTAAAATATATTTCTTTTATTTTCACATTTTTTATAATTGTGTAACATTAATAAATCGTCAAATGTAATAAAAAAATTTATATTTTCGATATGTATTCTACATCTAACCATATATATTAATGAATCCAATTTATCTTTTTCATCTTACTTTTTAGATTGACTAAATAATCTAAATTTCAGATATCTTTCATAGATCATCAAATTAATCAAATATGTGTTTTGTTAATTGAAATACATGGTATGTATAATAAACAAATACATAATCTAAATTACAATAAAACCTATATAAATAATCAAATATATGAGTTCATAAAATACCCCAAATACAACACACAATCACCGCTAACAAATTCCAATAAATAAATTTAAAAGATAGAAATAGAGTAAAAATGTATATTCTATGAATTGCATTTATATTATTATAATGATTTTTTAAAATAGTCGAACATATGAATATGGTTTGACTAAACTTTTAGAAAAGTATTCGTTTTTGTTTTGGGTATTCAAATACAAAGTATAATTTCTTTTATTTTTTGAGAGGTATAATTTCTTTTATTTTTTGAGCGGTATAATTTCTTTTATTATTTGTGCGGTATAATTTCTTTTATTGATTGAAGATTATTTTTTATTTGGCTAAATTATATTATATAGAATTAGAGTACATAAAACAAGTCAATATAAAAGGCAACATTGTTTTATTCATTAGAGATCGGTTATCTCTTTTATTTAGTTAAGGATATTTTTTCGTATAACATAGTAGTGGTGTTCATTCATTAATAAATGAAGCCATTAGGATTTCATCATATTTTTTTCAATTATAATATTTTTTATTAAATTTTTAGTTTTGATTTTGTTTTCGAATTATATAAGGCAATATTTCGTTTTTCCAATATTAGACTCTTTTTTTTGTGGACCAAACAAAAGCCGAACTCAAGATGAATATGTTAGATGAATACCTTTTTAAATATAATGAATAAATATGTTTTTCAATATAATGAGTAAATATTTTTAACTCTTCAAAAAATTATATAAATTATGATACGATGATTATCTTTGTGGCAACAAATTTATTATCCTTTTACCATCTAAAATTCTATCAAGTTATCTTTCGTATGACCACACGTGAGTGTTTAATAATGTTGAAATATTATCTTCTTTTATTTAATTTAACCTCGTAATCATGTTAATTATTTAATATATAAATTGATTTCTAATTATATTAATTCAATTAAATTGTGTATGGAATTAATATCATATATTAATCATTAATTTGCTAAAATTGGTGAATCTAATATTCAAAGATAACATCTAATATGGTTACTCAAAATTTATCAAATAAGATATCAAAATATCTTGTAACATTTAACTAAATCTTTATTTACCAAATAAAATATGAAATATCTTATTGATTAAAATAAATCTAATTTATTAAGATAGAATATCATATATCTTATCTTATCTTGGTAAATAGTATCTTTTTTGTGTAATTTTTATCCAATCAGAAATTTATCTAGACGCACAAAATCTTTGGGATTGGTAGTGGGCCATCGACGTCCACCACAACACAACCATCGGGGTAGTGTTGCTGCCGTGCATGTCCAGCCTACACCGCCATCAGAATGGCTATCGGGTTGACTCATTGATCCCAAACCATGTTTTCCGTTGTTAACGATGTTTCTCCCACTTAAAGTTTGTAATTTTACAACTCTTGATAGGAAAATTTATGGTAATGGATTCTCATAAAATTCAGACTTCTTGATTCATAGTTTAAACATAAAAAGTCGGATTTTAACATGAATGTTCAAACATATCCAACAGATTGCATAAACTAACCAAAAGAATCAACTTTAGGGAAAAATCATGCATAAATTTCAAAAAAAATCAGCAACTTACCCTACATGTAATTCATGAATTATATGGCTAGAAAAATCAATTTTTTCGTTTCATTCATGCAAATTAATCCATACAAACAATATCTACATAATCCAATCAACATAAAACATGAACATGCATCAAAATAAACCTTTAAATTTGATCTAATCAATTTATGCAAGAGTATATAGGAAAAAATAAATATCTCTTGATGCGTGTTTGAATCTTGTCAGAATGGAGAGATAGTCCCAAGTGTGACTCCTCTAATTAGTCCACACGAGTAATAAACTGGATCACCTTTAAGTCTATTCTGCTAGATTGAGTAACTCAAAGGCACAATCTTATAACAAGGAAGATGAACGGAGGAACCCTTTTTAGGTTTCAAATAAACCGTAAGAGAACTTCATCTAGCCCTTTTTTCAATCTTACGTATATATATATCTCACTATATGGTGAATCTCTCATTTACCATATACAAGAGATCTCTATCTCTAAAAGTTACGTGAGTAAAATCATATTGTTATATCTTCACGTACAAACTAATCGATATTAATACCTTTTATAAAGTAGTTTCATTAAAGATGATCTTTTATTTAATAATAAAAATTAATATATTTATAAAATACTAAACATAAAAATATTTTATTCAATCATTTCGTAAGGTGGAACTCGTAAGGTGTTTTGTCTAGCTTTTTATGTGGAACTCTGTTGAGAATGTGATTGGCAGTTAATACAGCTTCACCCCACATGTTGTCAGGCAAACCAGAACTCGAAAGTAATGCATTCATCATTTCTTTCAAAGTTCTGTTTTTCCTTTCTGCTATACCATTTTGTTGTGGGTTGTATGGAGCTGTAAATTCATGAATTATGCCATTGTTCTCACAGAATTCCTTCCACGAGTTGGTGATGTATTCACCACCTCTATCAGATCTAATCCTTTTGATTTTCCGATTCAGTTGGTTTTCTACTTCTGCCTTATATGTGTAAAAGACATTTTCAGCTTCATCTTTGGATCTCAATAAATACAATTTGGTGTATCTAGAATGGTCATCAAAAAAACTGATATAATACTTTTTACCACCTCTACTTTCAGTGTTGCGAAATTCTGCTAAGTCTGAATGGACTAATTCTAACAACTCGGTTGTTATTTCATTTACAGAATTAAAAGGCTTCCTCTTGAACTTAGCCTCAACGCATACACCACACTTTCCATGACCATCGTTTGCCAAATTCGTAATTAAACCCATTGCATGCAAACGATTAACATATTTAACATTTAAATGTCCAAGTCTAGCATGTCATAAATCCAAAGTCTCAACGATATAAGTAGAAGAAGTAGCATTCTCATTACCAACCAAAGTCTCAAGCACATACAAATTTCCAGACCTATAGCTTTTTCCTACGAATTCACCATTCTTGGTTAAAACTATTTTTCCAAATTCAATCACTTGTTTTATGTCAGCAATTTCAAGTAAAGCAGACGAAATTAAATTCCTAAGTAGAGAAGGCACGTATAAAACATTCTGCAGTGTAAGAGACTTCCCTGAAGTGAGCTTCAGAGACACCTTCCTTTTTCCCAGCACCTGAGAGATACTTGAATTTCCCATGTAGACTTGATCAAATTCAGCAACTTCTTGAAATTCAACAAATAACGACCTGCAGCACAAAAATGTTTAGTTGCTCCTGTGTCAATCAGCCACTCGACCTTCTCAGCTACATGGTTGGCTTCAACAATTGTGATCATGGCGATTAAATCGTCACACCCTTCAGCAATGTTGGCTTGAGGTTTGGTCTTGTCTTTCTTAGGCTTCGGTGCATCCTTTTGGTTGTCAGCTCGGTCATAGCATTGATAGGCTTGATGTCCCATCTTGCCACATACGAAACAACCTTGATTGTTGTTCTAGGGCTTCCCTTTCTTCTTGAAGTTGGGAGTCCTCTTGTTCTGCACCTTGTCCTTCTTGATATTCTCCTTTTTGTCCTTCTTCTTGAACCTGTCAGAATTTTCAGACGACTCCACAAGATTAACCTTAACTGAATTACCAGCACCTTTAGAAAAGGCTTATCTTTGAGGCGATTCGCCTCTTCAATCTTCATGTGGTTGACTAGTTTGAGAAGGGTTAAATCCTTCTTCTTGTGCTTCAGTTGATTACGGTAACCAGACCAAGAATCTGGAAGCTTCTCGATCAGGAAGTTGGCTTGCAGGACTTTACACATTTTCACCCCTTCAGCCAGGATGTCAGCCACCAGGTTCTCGTACTCATGGACTTGAGCCATGATTGGCTTGTCTTCCACCATCTTGAACTGCATAAATTTCCCGCAGACATACTTCTTCTTTCTTGCATCATCAGTTGAATATTTTGCCTCTAGGAGATCCCACATCACCTTTGCAGATTTGTGGGAAGCAACCCGATCGAAGATCGGGTTGGTAACATGGCTAAGCATGTGACCACGAGCCGTCCTGTTGCCAGATTCGTACTTCTTCATGGTTGCTTCGTCCACCATGACTGGAGTTCCGCCAGGAGACGGAGTACCATCCATTCCATGAGTGTTTGGAACAACAGATCCTTCGACAACCGGAGGTTGTTAGAGGAGAACGTACTCGACCTCCAGTTGTTCGAAGAAAATCAGCATCTTCTGAGACCACCTCTTGTAGTTCGTCCCGTCAAGAGGTTCGAGCTTCGACAGATCCAGCATCGACTTGAAGTACATCAACATTCTGATTTCAATGAAATTGCTTCTAAATTGTTGGTAGAAATCAGAACAGAATGTAGGGCTACTTCGAAAACCTTTGCAAAAACAAGAACCGAAAACTTGTTGCGTCGCGGTATGTAAGCCGCCACTGCCTTAGAAGCGATTTTGCCCTGACCACCGGAGCTCAATCAGACAGGCGTCGCCCCCCAAGGTTATCACAGCGTCCTCCGATCGCGGGCTCTCGCCAACGAAGGACTGGAATCCAAAGGTATGCTCAGAACGAAAACAATTTTTCAGAGGAGGAAGATGGAGTTTTTTTTCTGTATCTTTCAAAATAGAATACAAAACGAATTTAAAGATGGTAGATCCGCAAATCCGGAGCACTAACTGCACCTCATAAAACGCGAGATTATGGCAGTAAAATAGGGACGTTACAAACTGATATGGAGAGAGTCAAACCAGGTTTAAATTCCGAATTAAAACAAATCGGAAGAATCTGATACACAATTAATTAACGTTCAAAGACTTCAAAAGCCCAAAAATTAATATGACTCGGAAAAAGTTAGACCCACCCAACCACACCGCGCACGTGCCACGAACACGGACCGGACGGACGGCGACGGCGGTGCACGCGAGAGGGACTCATTTATAACTCAACTAACCCTCTAAGGAAATACCCACTATATATATTGTCCCATTTCTCCCTTTCTATTCGATGTGGGATGGCTTAAAAATGCCAAACTCATTTTTCCCTTTGAAACTTTCTGTTCTTCTCACAATCCCCACAGTACAGAATAAGGTCTCAAAAGAAAAAAAAATTAAAAAACAAGTTATGAGCATATATAAGGTTTGAAGCTTAACTGCTGGTGTCTTACGACTTGAACCAACACATACACTATATGTTATTTTAAAAATAAGAATGTGCGGAGTATATATATCTCGAAATTATGCATAATATAAATATATTCCAGCTATTCAATTATATATAACAAAATTACGGAAAAAAAGATTTTTTCTGATTAAAAGACAATGGTGATATATCGAGAATGTTGCCTCATGCGCTAAAAGAATTAAGAGAGAATTGATAATAAAAAGTTATAACAATTTCGGAAATAGGATGTTCTTTTTTTCCGATCAATGAAAACGGAAACGGTCAACGAGCTTTTCATTTAAAAGCTTCCGGATAACATAGGCTATAACTATTTCTCAATTTTAAATAAGATGCAAAAAATACGAATAATGTACTATCATAATGCATACCCACTTTATAAAATAATGGTTAATAAAATAATATAATAAATCATTACAAAAAGTATAAGATGTTATTTACCTTCTACTTTAGTATAACTAGGTATATACGAATGTTTTTGTAATGTTCGAATATTAATCGAGTTATAAATTATCACACATTGACTTGTATGTTCCATTTCGGTGAGAGGATGACTTAAACTCTAGATGATGAACATAGATATTATACCATGTACAAAAAGTCAGAAATGTTAGCACATATCCATCGCTCTATTTGTTTGTCTGTTTTAAAAAATCTACCCTATTTACACGTCGATATAATTTACTCAATTGTTCCTAAAACATACTCATATGTGATTTTATTTGATTCGTTTCAATGAACACTTTAACAATATCAAGATTTTACAATTTTAGTAATACGTAGTTAGAGATATTAACGACGCAAAATTCATATCGCCAAATGTGAAAAGTGTAAAGTGGACAAACAAATTAATAAGGACGAATAAAACATATGAGTTTTGGAATGTGTGCATGATGCGGGACCATCATCACCCCTTATGTGAAGACCATTCTAAGCTTGAAGACAAGACCAATTTGATGCTCGGAATGCAAGAATAAGACAAGAAGAAGAAGACCTCAAGTGTGTTTGAGGAATGAATGATATTGATGTAACTCATGAAATTATTTCCCTTTTAAGTTGTTTTTCTTTCATGTTATTTTTAAGACTTTAGGAGTCTGAGTTTATGTGATCTTTTAAGACATGGTCAGCCCCTCCCTAGGAGTATATAAGGGCTTGCTCTTGTCATTTGTAAGCAGACTGAATTTGGTTAAAATGATAATCCTTTTTGCCTCATTAAAGAGAGCTCTTGAGAGAGAGAGAGAGCTTAATGTAGAAGATGATAGCTTGATTGTTCTTGGCTATGTCAATTTCATATGGAGATTGATGTTCCAAGTCGTCACAAACATCCTCCTTGTGCTCGACCTTCATGGTCGTTGTGTAAGGTTGTAGAGACGAGAGTTCATTCATCATTTGACTCGGTTCTTCGTCATCTAGATGATGGGAGTCATTGTTTGATTGAGTTCTTTTCTATCTATCTTTCCTTTTGTTTTGTTGGTTCAATTCTGAGTTCGAGTCATCTTTTCCTTGTTGTTTTGAGTCAATTTCATGAGTTTACATCTTGAAATTCGTAACCTTCTTCCTCCATTTTCTTCCATTGATGTTTTGAGTTGAGCTTGGTGTCTAGATTTCGCATCACTAGAATTATATACTGGTTATAAAACTATATATGAGTTACAATAGAGGGTGGATTCGGTAAGACCACTCTAATAGTAAAACGGTGTTAACGAGTATAAAAGCGTTGGATGAGAAGTAGATAGAGGGCATAGATTAAAAGCACTAGACTGAAAGAAATTTAGGAAAAAATTACCAAATAATGCTCCTGATTTTACGCTAATACATCATGATACACTTCTCTCTCTTATCTCTCTCTATTCTCGCGTCCTTCTCCACTGAAGAATGTTAGTTTTCATGATGTTTCATTCTGATATGAAAAATCGTAAAATCGATATGCAATGTCGCATCGTCATTATGCGATAGCTATTTAGGGTTTTGAATGATTTATGTTATGCATTAATAAGTTGTCATATGCGTTTCGTTTTTGACGTTATACAGTCGGATGTACTTGATATGCACCTCATAAGTCCATTGGTAATTTCTAGAAGAGAAAATAGGTTTTTTAAGTGAGATTCTAAAGATAAATGAATAAAAAAAAAAAATTTGATAAAAGTGACGGAAGTTAGACAAAAATAGGATGAGGGTAGTCTTTGAGTAACGGAGATCCGTTAATGGGTTTGGTTACGGTGATTATGAGTCCATAGATAATGAACGATGGTGATGCACACAAACGTTATAATTCAAGCAAACAAGTTATAACTCACAGACATTCTGCATCACCAAATGTGATACTTTATGAATGAGTTATAACTCACTTCACTTCACGGGCTTTGTTTTGGACTTTGTTTTTGGATCATGGACATCCATAGAAAATCTAATCCTAATCTAATAAAAAACTTAATGTTATGTCAAAAAGAAAATGAAGCTTTAATTTGGGACATCGTTAGTCCTTTCATCTTCTTTCGTAATAAATTGTCAAAAGTTAATATCTTTTTAAATGTTTTTTAATCCTTTTATTGCATTTTTTACTTTGAAAATTGGACTTCGAAATTGAATTTCGTAAAACAATACCCATTTTATTATTGTGACTTTTCTATAATAACATGAAAATAAAATTATAGACATCTATCTAGAATTAACATATAACATCAGTTTGAGATCGATCAATCTTATTAACTATATAACTTATCAATCATATTACAATTAAAGCAAGATATAAACTATACAACACCACATTATTACTTCAATTCGTTCGTTTAAACCTCGCGCGTAACGCGGACTACAAATTCTAGATGGATTGTGCTTTATCGTTTTTTGAGAACCTTATATATTGAAAACGCCGTTGTCTTATCTCATTTCGTATTAATGGTTAAAAAGAATTATTATTAAATTAGAAATAAAAACTCCACGAATGTAATTTTGAACTTATCTCATTTCGTATTAATGGTTTAATGTTGTCAAATTTCATTGATTGCACTTAAAATCTTTGTAGGTTGAGACTTTTGAGTCAATTCAACTAAATTATATGTATAAACCAATATTATGTTCTAAAACTACTCCAAACATGAGGAAATAAATATATACTTATAATTATAAATATTAACAAATTTGATAACAATAAAAAACATTAACAAATAATGTGAAACTACATTAAACAAAATACGAAAATTTATAATTTCCTCGCGCGGAGCGCGTGTCCTGTATCTAGTCTAGTCTATATAAAAGTTGGCTGTCTATTGCCAAAATTGAATGAAATTGGTACCAATTTAATGCATTACTCATTTCTTAATCACCTCCTATTGGACATGTATTTAAATATCTTTTTATATCCCTATGTTATATTTATTTATAGTCTACTTGATTAAGTCACAAATTAAATTAATGTTTGAGCTTCTCTTATGACAATGCAAACTTATTCTAATATTATGTTTTAAAACTACTTCAAACATAAATATAAGGAAATAAAAAATACTTATATTTACAAATATTAATAAATTTGATAACAACAACACCACATTAACAAATAAAATGTATAACTATATTAAATTATATACGAAAATCCGTAATTTTATCATGGCCCTTATCTAGTAACTCATATACAATGTGCATCACCAAATGTGATACTTTATGAATGAGTTATACTCATTTAAGAATTCATCGTTTTCCATACAACACGTTTAGTGGGTGGTTTTGAGCAAACCTTGTTACGTGTGACCCTACTGGTTATGTCAAATTGGCTCCCAACTGCAAAATCCATCAATGAGTGAATTCTAAACGCTACCGCTTCCGTTTCCCTCTCCTCCTCTCCTTCCTCTTCCGCATCCTCCGGCCTCCCCGGTCCGACACCGTGCCCTAATCGGCGAATGGGGCGCGATTCCAGCCCTAATTCCACTCCTCCGTTGCAGCGATCCATGGACACAAGAGCACGAAGTCACTGCCCTACTCAGTCTATCCCTCCATCCAGACAATCGTGCCCTAATTTCCGCCGCAGAAGCCTGCCGTACATCTCAAGAAATTGTGTTTATTCTTACTCATTTGCAAGTTTCATCTGGTATGAATTATTTATCGGTTACTTACTTTGTGTAGCATAGGAACCTTGTCGAGCTCCTTCTGCTAACAGCAGAAGCAGTAAAAGTGCAGAACTTGATATTAGAGGAAGAAAGAATGAAAACTGAGTGCTACAGATTATATGTGATTTTGCAATTTGTCATATCATATTTTTTGGGTAACAGATGCATGGTTGAAGGAACTAATAATAACTTAACATTCTCCTCGGGTATTGCTTTTTCTATACTTAGTTGTTTGATGTTCAGTTGGTACTCTATAGTCCGGACTCCATTAAATCTGATGAATTTCAAGGTCCTTAATAATCTGGAAAAAAAGCTTTGGAATTTCTTTCTCTTAGATATCAAAATATGAAAACCGGTAGCAGTATAAGAGGCGGTGGTTCAGCTGTGGCTCAGCAATACCAGCGACCGATTGATGGTAGCTCAGCAACGCAGTCTTTCAAGTTCATCTGGAAGGAGAAGATAACTCGAAGGAATCTTACTCAATTGGTTAGTCAACTTATTTAATCTTCTTCCAAAAACTGTCGGTTCAATATATGAGCTTGGGTTTAAATCTATCAAGTAAGAACTAACTTTGAACAAGTCTACGAAAATGAGGGTTTGTTAACTTCAAATTTGGTAAATCTTCTTGTAAAAAGAACTATTCTGTTGTTTCTCTATGCATCTTTTCTATTGATCGCATCAATTAATCTTCTTTGTTTAATGTCTAATCATTGGATGCAATACAGTGATTTCTGCCCATATTTTAGGAATGCATCCTTATAAGTTAACTCAATCTAACATTTTGTATTACAATTCAAAACCTATGTACAGAATTTTGGACTAGATGTATGTGCTGACACCATGATTGGAGACCAGATGGTTTGCGGTATCTCTGGAGGACAAAAGAAGCGTGTCACAACCGGTAGGATTAAAATTAAACAATTAAACAAGTTTAATGTTAATTTATAGAGTAATTCTTACTGATTACTTGTAATTGTAGGTGAAATGCTTGTGGGACCAGCCAAAGCTTTGTTCATGGATGAAATCTCAACTGGATTAGATAGTTCAACAACTTACCAAATTGTTAACTCCTAAGACAAACTGTCCACATTCTGATTGGAGCAGTTGTCATATCTCTATTGCAACCAGCACCCGAAACATACAATCTCTTCGATGATATCATTCTGTTGTCGGATGGTGTCATCGTATATCAAGGCCCTCAAGACCATGTTCTTGAGTTTTTCGAGCACATGGGCTTCAGATTCCCCGAAAGAAAAGGAGTTGCTGATTTCCTGCAAGAAGTAAGCAATTTTGAACTCCAAAACCATACCCAAAACATAGGATAACATAATATTTAGTATATTCTAATGGAGTATGGTGTAATGTGCAGGTGACATCAACTAAGGATCAAGAGTAGTACTGGTATAGAACGAACGAGCACTATCGCGTCATTCCTTCTAAGGAGTTTGCTGAGGCTTTTCAGTCATTCCATGTCGGTAGACGAATTACGCAAGAGCTTTCGGTTAAATATGACAGGACCAAGAGTCATCCTGCAGCCTTGACAACTGAAAAATATGGTATTGGCAAAAGAGAGATCTTCAAAGCATCTATGTCAAGAGAGTGGCTTTTTATGAAAAGAAGCTCATTTGTCTATCTTTTCAAGATTACTCAAGTAATTGACCCTTCTTTTTCTTTTATTATAAAGATAGTAATCTATTTAAGATAATCTAATGTTTTATTGTTTGTATTTCCATGTTGCAATAGTGGGCATGATAGGAATGACAGTCTTCTTCAGAACAAAATTCCCAAAAAATCTTGATAATGGAGCAATCTACACATGAGCTCTGTTTTTTGCAGTGGTGATGCTCATGTTCATCAGTATGGCTGAGATTGCCATGACAATTTCAAAGCTTCCGGTGTTCTATAAACGAGATCTTAGATTCTTTCCCGTCTGGGCTTATGCACTGCCCTCTTGGTTCTTGAAGATTCCCTTGACAGTTGTGGAATGTGCTGTTTGGGTGTTCTTGACTAACTATGTTATAGGATTCGACCCGAATGTTGGAAGGATGTTCAAGCAGTTTCTTATTCTTGGTGTTCTTAATCAGATGGCTTCTGCTATGTTTCGGTTGATTGGAGCAACCGGTAGAGACATGATTTTTTCGAGTAGTTTCGGTTCTTTTGCCATCATGGTTCTCTTAACCTTGGGAGGATTGAAGGTAATTTCATCAACCAAAAACATGATTTTTTGTTACATGACTATGAAATTATATTATTTTTTAAAGTTGTGTTCTTTTGTTTTATGTAGAGGATGTGAAGAAGTGGTGGAAATGGGGCTACTGGATCCCCCCATTGATGTATGTACAAAATGCTATAGGTGCAAATGAGTTTCTTGGACATTCTTGGAACAAAGTAAGTTTATAGCTTAGATTTTCATTCGATTGATCTTCAAGAAACTTGAAAACTGATGGAAAATTTTCTTGATTTTTCTTACAGTTTGCTCCAGGTAACAATGCAAGAAATAGGTGCACAAACATTGACAAACCGGGGATTCTACAGAGACTCGTATTGGTATTGGATTGGTGCAGGCGCATTGGTCGGTTATATATTCATCTTCAGCTTTCTCTACACTATGGCTCTCACTTTCCTCAACCATAAGAATATTTTTTTAATCCTTGACCAATTTTTGTATCATAACTTTCAAGAAATGCTGAACTTTTTTTTTCTTGCTTTTGATTGCAGCATTCTAGAAACATCAAGCCAAGATAGACGAGGATACAGAAGGTGCAATCGAGATGTCACAATGGCAGGCCAGTTATCTATCACCTGTATTTCCTATGATTTATTCTTTGATGTTATTCCCTGGTATGAAACTTCAGCACACTTGTGGTTGGTGTTGGAATATTGCTGAAACAGGTGCAAAATTCTAACAATTGTAAAAGAATTTTAATTGCTGTTTTGTGTACATCTAATCTTACATCAATTGAATTTTAAATGTTGTTTGAAAAGTAACTGACTCTCACATCACTAGTAAATTTTGGAAGCCTTGTGCATGCTGACCATCAGTTTTTCATGGTATTGGTGTGTCCAGAAGACTCAATGAGATATATGAGTGTATGGTTGTTTAGTGGTAAGGAGGAATATATTGAAGGCAGGATGTAGGTAGCTAGGTAGCAGTTGAACGAATAGGCTTCCTTCCTAGCAACCTTGTCCTTGGTGGTCGTCTTTGTGGTCGTTGCAACCTTGTCCTCTGCCTCTTGGACTTCCAAAGCTGGTGCAGCATCGTATAATAGTGGTGGTGGGAATCAGGGAGCATGCTGGATGCGATGTCAATCCGTAGATGCGCGTTGATATGGAAGATATGGTTGTTGTTCATCATGGTAGAATACGGGTCGAAGAGGCACGCCACCGCGGTGTCCCAAATGGCAGCGGGTATTGTCGCCGGGGGTTCATCAGTCGATTGATTTCGCCCAAACCAAGGATGTCATACCGGGCCACCGACTCATCGCCGGCTTCGTTGGGCAAGAACCCACCACTATATTCAAAACGCAACATCCCCATTATCAAGTTCGGGAACTCCACAGGATCTTTCACTGCGCTTCGCATAACCTTAACGCTGTATGAGGAGTACTTCTCCATCTGATTCTTCTATTGCTTCAACTTCCTTTCTATGCTACCTACTTCCTTGCGTAAATCTTTAAGCTAAGTCAAATCTAGATTCATTGTTACCGCACCAGTTAGGGTTTCTCTTTACCCTATTTATTATGTATTCAATAGATCTCATCTAATCTTTATTATACTGCCAATTATTCATTATTAACTTAAATAACAAAACTTGTTCAAATAAGTTAGATATTCATTATTACCTTAAATAACAAAACTTGTTCAAATAAGTTAGATAATGGAATCTTTTATGGGCGGTTGCCTTCCGCCTATTACAGTAATAGATTTAGTTAGATTCAACTAGCGGTCTCATGTAATAAATATTTTAATAATATATTTATATATTTTATATTATATAAAGAATTAATTTATAGATTATAGTTTATACTTTATGGTTTATAATTTATAGATTATAGTTTACGATTTATGTTATGTAGTTTAAGTCCATTAATAACTCAATTTAATTAGATTGATAACATGATAATAGATCAATGTATATATACATATATATAAGATAAAGATATAATATGATAAAAGATAAAAGTCGGTATTTCTTTTTGTAATATAGCCTATTAGATATTTTTTGATTTTTTTACTTATTTAATTCAAAAATATAAAAAAAAATATAAAGTCGAATGATGTGGATGATGACATGATGAATGAAGTAGCATAGCTTAGAGGTCAACACATAGGCGAATTGAATATAAGGGTGACATGTGATAAAAAACGTTATGTTTTAGTATATGTATAGATTAAATAAGCTTAGTCCAAACGTGGATTCGGTCTTGATACGGTTGAGCCAAATTCAAATTATGTGTCCACAATACGATCCCATCTGGATTTTAAACGCGAGATCTATGCGCACATGTTTGGGGAGGACAAGCAAAAAAAATTAATATACATATTTATACGTATGAGTACACAATTTTGTACAAAATACAAAATACATCTTGTTCGCTAGAAACGAGCGTATGTCCATTCTGAATGTATCGTAATGGAAAAAAAAATCCCAATTTTTTTTAAAAATAAGAACAAAAATTAAAAAAATCTGTACGTTGTACAACACTTTTTTCTAAAAAGAAGTTATTACACTTCTTAAAAAACAAAATTAATTACGTTAGTATATATTATAGATTAACAACAATATGTTATATATCACATCTATCTCTTGCCTCTTTACTTGTGTACAGATTGTGTGAGGTTTTTGTTTGACATTTGTTTGGGAAGTCAAAGAAGAACTACTATAAGAGCATCATTATTGGGGGCTTATTTTTGGGGGCTTATTGGGAGATTTTGGGTAATAATCCCCTTGAATAAGCCCAACCCATTTTGACAATTTTAGTGGGGCTTATTGTATATGTATTATTATGTGTATTAAAGTATAAGGTATATGATTTATTTATGTTAAATTACAATTTCAATGTTAGATAAATTAACTTAATCATATATGTAAGATAGAGATGTGAGATAGAGAGAAAAAAAGAGAAGTAGGTGTGAAGAATACAATACTATCTACATGCTATTTATAGGCAAATAAACCATCATTTTTAATTATTTTAACATTAATAAAAATATTATTTATTGTACGCATACAATATATATTAACATAAATAATATTTGTATACATTTATTCTAAAACACATATGGGTTATAGCAAAATGATTCATTTTAAGTAAATTATACATACAACAATATTAAAAAACGTAAATTAAAAATTTTAATATTCAATATGGGTGTCTATAGATAGCCAAAATTATAATTAGAATTATGGTATTTTTGTTTAATTTTTAGTTATCATATAATAAAAAAATCGACTTTTATAATTAATAACTAATTAAATCCATAAAACTCATCAATATGTCAAGAACCGGTAAATGGTCTTACATCGATCACCACTTAAAACGTGTTACGATTACAAATAATTCAAGAATGATGATCATTCAACAATAACGTTTTCAAAGGTTGAACCCTAATCAACATGTCTACTAAGAATTAATTGCATATATCTCCGGACTCGGGCATCTTGTAACGACACAACGGGCAAAAGGCACGATTCTCGAGCCATGTAACGATACAATCCGAGTGAAACGCGTGTGAGCAAGGCATCTCGGTCACCTCCGACCCTAAAGAAAACTCGTCCAAGCAAACCGCGCAACTCGTTTCCCTAACAACCACATCATCACCCAAGATCACCTTTTCCAAGGCCTCGACAACGTCCTTTCTGGCAGGTGTAGGCCTGACAGAGTAATCCTCTGCAGAGAGGCCCAACACACGACTGTAGTCCTCGTCATCATCCTGATCTTCGTAGTAGGTCTCCACGTGTACTTGTGCTAGTATCGGCTTCTCAAACTCCTCGAGGGAATTAGTATTGAAGCATAACGAGAAGAGGTGGAAGATGGTTTCAAAGCAGGTTTGGGGATGGACCCCGATCTCGATCAGATTCCGGCGGAGGAATTGTTGGTGGCGCGGAGAGATTATACCCGAGAGATAGAATGAGAGGTCGTCTTCGGTGCTTTCCGGGGTAACTTGCATCACAAGTTCTCTAGTGGAGTCAACGTCGGGATCGATCAGAGTGACCGCCACACGTGACCATAACCTGGATTCGGGCTCGATCAGCCGTTGTGTAACGTAAGTCATGGGTTGTTGTTGATTCTCCATTGCCCGATCTACCAAATTCTGCGTGTTGTTTGTTGCTTGTTGCTTGGAGGAAGAAGTAGAGTACTAGGGTAAATGCTATGACCAAACCAACGTATATTATGCAAGTATATATAAGAAGGTCTAAGCTACATTATATTCCTTTTTTTCTATAGCAAAAAGATACTCCGTATATATTTTCCACGTTCTCTTATCCAGATAACATTAATTGATAACTAAGTATAGGGCATACAAGGAAACAATACCGGTATAAAAGTACAACGTAACAAGTTTGTTATTTATATACAGTAAAATTGTCTGTACAGATTATATTTGAAGTTAAGCAAACATTATATTCCTTTTTTTTTGTAGAAAGAAGATACATAGTTTGGTAATTTCCCATACCGATTATGTTTACATTTAAGTACTGAAATTAAGCAATTAGCAAATTGTGTAACAGATCTTAATTTTAATAATAATGAAAACTAAATCCTAAAGTGAAAAGGATAAACTCATCAGGATATAAGATTTATAAAATCCTAAATAATATCACACACAATATTCTATATTAGGGGTCTTATAAAAAATCTTTTTAAAAAAGGTTATATCTTAAGAGTATGACCTAGTCGATCTCTAACTTAATTTCAAACTCGTAATTTATACTTTAAAATTTAAATCGTAGTAATGAAATAAGATAAAACAAAATTTTACTACAAATCTCGTACATCCTTTCATATCTTTTTTCTAGGGTATCAAATTGTACGTCAAAACTCTTTCCTTATATATGTCATGTTACGAAGAAATAGATTTGATCCAATAGTTTAACATACTTGTAGCGTTTTCTTTACCCAAACAATTTATTCCAGCCCTCAAAAAAAAAAAACAATTTATTCCAATAGTTTTCGTTCCTTCTTTTACATATACGGAGTACTTCGTACAACAAATTAAAAAACTTAGCTTAACTAAAAAGCAATTCTTAATTAAACCTAACTCCTCAATCCTTATATATACACATAAGCGGAGATCGACTTAACAACTATCCTAGTTAATTAATTTCTTCCTACTACGACTTCACACCTGAAGATCAGGATCAGGATGATGATTCAGATGAAGACTACAGTCGTGTGTTGGGCCTCTCTGCAGAGGTGAGGCCCACACCTGCCAGAAAGGACGTTGTCGAGGCCTTAGAAAAGGTGATCTTGAGTGAGGACGTGGTCATTCGGGAAACGAGATGTGCGGTTTGCTTGGACGCGTTTTCTTTGGGGTCGGAGTTGACCAAGATGCCCTGCTCACATGCCTTTCACTCGGATTGTATCGTTGCATGGCTCGAGAATCGCGCTTTTTGCCCGTTGTGTCGTTACAAGTTACCGGAGTCCGAAGATATATGCGATTAATTCTTAGCTAGTGCTAGACATGCAGATTAGGTTAGAGTTTTGAACGTTATTCTTGAATTGTTTGTAATGTCATATACATATTTTAATGTGTGATGTATGGCCATTTAATAGTACCGATTCTTGATATATTGAATTGATGATGGATTTTGTGGGTTTATATTCACAATTTGTTACTTGTTGCTTAGCACTCGATACATGCCCTCCTGCTGAATTTATTGTCTCTTTTTTGAAATTTTAGTGGATGGTCGATGATTCAATAAACACATAATGGATATATCTTAATGTTCTTCTTAAAAATTGCAACTAGGCTAGTAGTTCTTGTATCATTAGGTCATATAATGTAATTCCCTGCCATCACCTGAATCAAGATAGGCTAAAAGATGTTCTAGTGCAGAGGATCTTATTATATATTTTAAGTTGAAGGGATTTTATAGCATGGAGTTTTCAGAACCGATATAAAAAATATACCTTATAACTCCGAGTTTTTCAGAACCGTGATATAAAGTCAATTTTAAACTCTGAGTTTTAAATCGATGCAAAAATCATTTTTTCGGCTCAAAATTTATTTTCTTTCCTTCTTCGATCTCTTTGTATAAGGGAGAGATTATAAAAACTTATCAACAATCTATTCGATTAGTCTAATCGCTTATCACTAGAGTCACTCAACAATCTATTTGTGCATAATTGCATATACATATATATATATAATTAAAACAGAACGTTATTTCACACATGTCGCTTTTATATTCAATTCGTCTATGTGTTGACCTCTAAGCTATGCTACATCATCCACCATGTCATCCTCCACATCATCCGACTTTATATATCTTTGAATTAAATAAGTAAAAAAATAAAAAAGATATCTAATAGTTATATAACAAAAAAAAAATCGATTTTTATCTTTTATCATATCATATATATATATATATATCTTTATCTATTATTATGTTATCAATCTAACTAAGTTGAGTTATTAATGAACTTAAACTATAAAATACAAATCGTAAACTATAAACTACTCCCTCCGTCCCTAAATTTCAGTCACATTTCCTTTTCGGGTGTCCCCTAATTTGAGTCACATTTCTATTTCTATCCATTAATTTATTCTCATAATACCCTTATTCAATTTACTTTATTCACACCCAACAATACTTTTTAGGAGTAAAGTTGTCTTTACATTGTAATAAGTTTTCTATTGGTTGAATTTTATGATTTTTTGTGCCATTATTTACACTTTTACCTTGATTAGACTTATCTTAATATTTGTGCAAAATACCAAATGTGACTCAAATTTAGGGACGGAGGGAGTATAAATCATAAAGTATAAACTACAATCTATAAACTAATTAATAATATAAAATATAAATATATTATGGAAATATTTATTACATACGACCCGACCCGACCCTGTAGTACGGAAAAACACGCTGGTTAAAACGAAACAACTACATACTATTGACGATTGATATTGATATGAGATGCGGTAAAACGTAGATACAAGTTCAGATATTGATATGAGATGCGGTAAAACGTAGATACAAGTTTAATTTAACCCGGTTTTTTATAACTGACACCCGTTTTGGACGCATACCGGATGCGTCCAAATATTTTTTTTAAACCGAGTCATTTAGGTGCGTCCAAAACTGAACCAGATTTTTTTAAAAGTCTTTGATGCATCCCAGATGCGCCCAAGAATAAGGGTCAGTTATAAAAAAGTGGTGCTGAGTTTTGCCTATTTAAACCTTACTCCACAATGTTGACGATTGATATTGCAATTATTTAAACCTTAATTGTTGAGTTGAAAAATGTTTTAATTTTTCGTGATTTTCTTAAAACGCCACGTTATAGCATAAATTTTCAGCTCAAAAAATCAAAACCCAGCAAAATTTGTTACGAGTACTAGTGTTAGATTATTAGTTTAGAAACGTAAAAACAAGCCCAGTACATTATCGGGCCAACAATTTTGGAAAAGAGGCCCATTTATCTTTAAACTAATAATCTAACCGTACTAACAAATTTTATTATGAATATACTGTATATAAATAAATAAAAACTTGTTATTACGTTGCTACTTGTATATAAAAAACAAATGTAGCTTAATTTAAACGCAGTCGTAAAAATAATCCCAATATATCACCGGTATTGTTTCCTTCTTTTTTTTGTGAAATACCGGTATTGTTTCCTTGTATGCCCTATATTTGGTTATCAAGTAATGTTATCTGGACAAGAGAATATGGAAAATATATACGGGGAATATATCTCGTATGTATATCTTTTTTCAATAGAAAAAAAGGATTATAATGTAGCTTAGACCTCCTTATATATACTTGCATAATATACGTTCTTCCTCCAAGCAACAAACAACAAACAATAGTACGAAACAAGAAGCAGATTTGGTAGATCTCGTGATGGAGAATCAACAACAACACCCCATGAGTTACGTTACACAACGGCTGATCGAGCCCGAATCCGGGTTATGGTCACGCGTGTCGATCACTCTGATGGATCCAGACGTCGACTCTGCTAGAGAACTTGTGATGCAAGTTACCCCTGAAAGCACCGAAAACGACCTCTTATTCTATCTCTCGGGTACAATCTCTCACCACCACCAACAGTTCCTCCGCCGAAATCTGATCGCGATCGGGGTCCACCCACAAGCCCGCTTGGATACCGTCGTTCACCTCTTTTTGTTATGCTTCAATGTTAACTACCATGCTCACGATGCGTTGGAGAAGCAGATTCGAGCACAAGTACACGTACAGACCTACTACGAAGATCAGGATGATGATTCAGATGAAGACTACATTCGTGTGTTGGGCCTCTCTGCAGAGGATTACTCTGTCAGACCTACACCTGCCAGAAAGGACGTTGTCAAGGCCTTGAAAAAGGTGATCTTGGGTGATGATGTGGTCGTTCGAGAAACGAGTTGCGCGGTTTGCTTGGACGAGTTTTCTTTAGGGTCGGAGGTGACTAAGATGCCTTGCTCACACGCGTTTCACTCGGATTGTATCGTTACATGGCTCGAGAATCGTGCCTTTTGCCCGTTGTGTCGTTACAAGATTCCCGAGTCCGGAGTATATGCAATTAATTCTTAGTAGACATGTTGATTAGGGTTCAACTTTTGAAAACGTTATTCTTGAATGATCATCATTCTTGAATTATTTGTAATCGTAACACGTTTTAAGTGGTGATCGATGTAAGACCATTTACCGGTTCTTGATATATTGATGAGTTTTATGGATTTAATTAGTTCTCAGTTGGTCTTTGATTAATTCATGCCTGCTAGTGCTTGCTGATCTTGATTGATATAATGAACAAATTAATAAACAAAACAACGATCTTTCAATTGGTTACATAATTTTCCTAATATTATGATTAACCATTGTTTTAAAAAAGCAAACCAAAAATGGAGTTGAAAATCTTCCAATGACCAACGCACCGACCGCCGCCATCGTCTTCTCAGCCTCCTCCGAGGAAGCAAACCTACTCACAAGATCCACCAAAAAGATGAAGCGCCGAAGTGAAGAAACCTCAAACCCGAATGCTGAAGAATTCCTGGCGTTAGGGGGGCAGAAATCGACAAATCAGAACACTGCTTTGATTTCATTCAAGGATATGGTTGCGGGGAACCAGTCAAAGGACACAGATGATGATGGGACCAACCTACTGTGGAATGTTGTACCACAGGACGAGGAACTTGAAGATGACGTTATCATGGAAGAGGAAGACCCGAATTGCCCCACCATCATATTGTCAGCACTGGACAAGAAAAGAATCCGATTACCTTGGAGAAATGCACTGATTATTAAGGTATTTAGACGCAATGTAGGGTACATGTACCTGAGGAAGACGCTGATACAGAAGTGGAAACTCAAAGGGGAAATTGCAATGGTAGATATTGGAAATGAGTACTATGTGGTCAAGTTCCGAAATGCTCAAGATCATCTCCATGTGCTCACTGGTGGCCCCTGGTTGGTGGGGGAGAACTATCTAACCATCCAACAATGGAGACCCAACTTCATCGCTCGGGAGGAACCAATCAAACTCCTCACAGCATGGGTTCGAATTCCAAATCTTTCAATGGAGTACTTCGACACAGCGATCCTGGTTAGAATTGGATCCAAGATTGGTAGGGTCATCAAAATTGACAAGACAACAAGCTCTACGGAGAGAGGCCGGTTCACAAGAATATGTGTTGAAATAGATATCACCAAACCACTCGTGTCAAAATTCCGTATGAACGGGAAAGTTTGGAAGGTACAATTTGAAGGGCTACGCATGATTTGCTTCAAATGTGGGAAGATAGGCCATGTGACTGAACAATGCTCGGAGGATACACAGGAGGAAAAAACTGAATCACCGGCCCCGGAACTGGTGGAAGACTGGGGTGGGTGGATGATCCCCGATTGAGTTGCTAGACGAAGCACTCATCCAGACAAAAACGGCAAAACTCAACAGGAAAAGGATAAAACTCAGGGGGAAACAACGCAGGAAAAACAAAGAAAACCCTGGAAAACGAGAAATATAAGATCTGGAGGGGAATCGAAAAGACTCCAAGTAGGCATTCTGAAGAACACTGAGATGGGTAGTTCAGAGGCCATGAGAGAAAAACCGGCTTTGAAGAGCAATAAGAACTCCGACAGCCCGAAATGGCTTTTTAAGGGAAGAAAAGCGCCCATCAAACAAAAGAAGGAAAAGGTCGAGGAAAAAAAAGGGCGTCGCCCAGTAAAAACCCAGTAAAGGTACAGAGAAAACCCGCCTGACCGCCATGAAAACCAACAAAAAGCTTCGAAAGGACATAAAACAGCAGAAATTCAAAAATATCGAAGTCATGTATAAAAGTAACGAAAGAATTGAAGATAGATCTTACCAACCATTTGCAATTAGAGGTCTTGATCGAGAATGCGAAGTGTCCAGTGGGATTATTAGAGAGGAGTTTTACAGAGAAAGTGGGGAAGAAGAAATGAAATAGGAAGAAAGGAAATCTGATTTAAGGACTTTATATGGGGAAGAGGGGAAGAACTGATATCATGACACACGTCGAAAGATGTCAGAGCGCGGGAGACGAAGCGTCACGAATTCAAAATTTGAAATCCGAAACAACCGCGACAGGACCAATCGTAGTCGCGAACAAACGATCTTCAAAGGACTCCCCGAGATCCCGGCTTCAATTATTACCCAAGCCCTGCCTTCGTGAAAGCAAGGACTTGGGGGGCTGGATGTTGGACCCGGTTCTCGCGACTCAGTGATGAACCCGGTTCGCGACTAATAAACGGACCACGAGCCCATAAGACCGATAACCAAGTCGAGAACGAGAGGCTCATTAAGAAGCCCAATAGGTAAAGGGAGCGGCACCAGATCGTGTGGGGCCCGATGTCTGGTTATAAATCCTAACCGCAAAGAGAGAGAAGGGTGGTGGCAATCGAGAGCATCTTCCTTCCCCCTTGAGCTAGAGAGAAAACACATAAGGCGATTACTCATTTCCGAGCTCGTCTTTCTGATCCCGATTCATCTCTTTTAGTAGGGAATCGGATGATCGGTACCTGGATTCTGGCTCTCGGTACCGTCATCGTGCTTTTGAGGTGTGAATCATCACGATTGGTTGAGTTTCATCATTTACTGTTTCATTGAGTTGGCTCACTAGGTTTCATTGTATTGGTCATTACTTCGATCGTTATCTTCTCTCTGTTTTACTTTACTCTATTGTTGTTTTGAGGCATCATGTTCATTTATCTGTAGCTATTACTGACTTGAGCGTCAGAGAGCCAAATCAGGGGGTGCAACCTTCCGGTTTGATTGTGCAGGTACCTTAAGGATTGAAGAACATAAAGAACAGAGGAGAATAACACATTTTGATCTGGATAAAGATGAGTCGTAAGTTGTTTTTGAAGCCGGGATCTCGGGGAATGCCTATTATCTCTCATGATAGTCAGGGGTAATCATCTTCGATCTCTTAGATGACATTCCGCATTTTTTCCTTTTTCAAAAAAAAAAACGACGATCTTTCCAACGTGTTGATTGATCAACAATATAAGATAAACAACAAAACTCGAAAGCATAATGCGGATTATAGTTGTTTTAAATAGCTGATGAGTTTGGTGGCTTTAGTTAGTTCACAATTGGTCTTGCTTAGCACGATTCATGCCCTATCTGATTGGCTGATTCGCTGATTGGCTGATTGGCTGATTGCTGATCTTGATAGAATCAACAGTTCAGCAATTCCGTACATAGTTTACACGTGATATCAATTATACAGTATCAACTCCAAGTATCCATACAATTTCGTACATGATTTAAATAAAATTATAAGTCTTCTTTTCCTTTTGTTGCATAAGTTAAAAGTTAATTGGATTAGAAAGATATAAATTATTATTGATAATCTTGATAGTTAGGGATTTGAATTTTCAATTTAAAGTGTTTTACTTAATTTACTTAGATATATCTATTTATCTTATATATTAAAGTTGAGCCTTTTAAAGCTGAGCCTTTTAAAGTTCTTAAAATGATTTTAGGCTTAGTTTGTTACACAATTATTATTTTTTATCTTTAATTTCAATTATTAATAGATTGAATAATTATATCAACAAATAAATCTTAGAAAATTATCATTCTTTCAACAACAAATATACAAGCTAGTTTATTGAGAATAAATATTATGTTGAAGGTTAATATATATTCTTACGATAAAATTAGGATTATTTTTCGATAAAAAAAATTAAGTTAAGCTACGTACATAACCTTCATGAAATAAAATATATTTTTATAAATAGTTTTTACAAGAAAAAATCAATCTTAATTTTTTGACATCAATTATAAGGATATACAATTTTCATACGCATAATATGGAATTTCCCGTGCATGGCACGGGTCATTACACTAGTAACAATTTAATTGTTGCAGTATTTATAATTTGTGACTAATTAAGTTTTTAATTTATAATTCATAGTTTTTATTGTTTATATCAAATAGTAAATTTTAAGTTTAACTATAAAAAAATGTATAAATGAGTTTTAAGAATACCTGGATTAAACTATTGATGAACACTACTACAATAATACACTACTTACTCTACTACACTAACATCTTAATCTTTTTTCTCCTAATGATTTTTGTTAGCCCTTTACAAAATATAAAAGAAATAATCATTAATTAAAAATGATAACTCTTGCTATTTTCATCTTATCATTATAATATTACTACTTCATAATATCTTTTTAAAAATATGATATCTTCCATTAAATAACACTATTACTCTTCATTTTTTTTTTGTATTTGACCAAAATAACGATAATTGTGCTACCAATTGTTATTGTTTATTATTCAAAAATTTATGTGATATATATATGGACTAATATAATAATATTGCATATTTGCATGATATTATTATAAAATATTTTTTCTAAACAAATTTAGTAAAAACAAATTTATTCGATTATCTCTTCCTCACACATGAGAAGAAATCAAATCCTTTTAAAAAAAACATTGTTAGATTATTAACCATTATCGCAAACATAGGCCCAATGTAGTATCGGCCCAACCCTTTTTGGTAAAAGAAGTCCAATAATCTTCAAATATTGAAATCTATCGGCCCAACTATTTTGGTAAAAGAGGCCTAGCTATCTTCATAATCTAAGACCATGCACACTTTATTAGAAAAATAACATAGGTTATGAATCCTTAAATCGAAATTTATGACTTAATGATCACATAAGTTATTCAAAGGTTAGCATACATATCATATTTTGATATTTACATTAAACATTTGCACGTTTTGTAACTGTGAACACAATGAATACTAATCCATACTAAGATTAGTTTATTTACATTATTATTTCTCGTTCATTAACAGTATATTTATACTTATGATCAACCATGATTTTATAAAAGGTCATATACATGGTCATATATTTACACTTTCCCTAGTAGAACATAAAAAAAGATACATATATATCTCTAGTGGCTTTTGATTCTTGACGGTTATTCCACTACAAAGTCGCTTAACCCTAAAGGAAAAGAAAAGCTAGCGGCGCGTAGAAAAAGCGCGTGAGATACAACGCGCTTACACGCGCCTCCCTTCCTAAAAAACCTACTATTAAGTTTGCCCTCTTGACCCTCTCCTTCGATATTTTCTCACTCACCACCATCAAAATTCCCCCCTTTCTCTCTCCCTCAACACTGCAACTTTCTACAATCCTCCATTATCCTTCTCTTCTTCTCTGGTTTCTCTCTACCGAGTCATGGTCGTTCCCGCCAATCTCCGCCCTACATAAGCGCACCTTTCTACTCTCTCGCTTCTTCAGTCACACCTTCGGTACGTACGCTCGCTCACGGAAGCCTTCTTTTTATTCGATTCTTCGCTAATTATGGTTGTGTGATCACTTAGCGATTACTGTGCTGATTTTCATTGTTTTCTGTGTTGATTCGTGGCTTTGATTCGGTGTGGCGGATCTAGGGTTCAAAATTTAAGAGGAGAATTTTCTGGAGGGTCTGGATTTATGTCCTTCAATCAATCAAAGTCAGATAAGAACGAGTCGCAGTACAGGAAGCCTGGTGGAGGAAGATCCGGTCAGCAGAGGACCTTCACAGGCGGTAGAGGTAGAGGCGGCGGCGGCTCCACCGCCCCTCCGGTCTCTGTATCTTCCGCTCAGAGGTATAATTAGGTTTTCCTGTCGCTGATGTTGTCTGTACAATTAGGGTTTTGACTTTGGTTTTCTGATGGTGATTAGTGGTTGCATTGCTTTGTTTGTACGCTAAGGGATTAGGAGAATTTGATTTTGAGGTAATTAGGGTTTTGGATGTTTTTGGTGTGTGTAGCTCTAAGAAGATACATAATGGTCAAGGGGTGCAATCAAAAGTGGTTGCTGGGTCTGTGAATGCAGCTGCAGCCAGTGGTGCTCCTGCTCAAAATGGTTCTCATTCACAGCACACACATGCTGGTACGGCCACCATGTTCTCTCTATTAGTCGAAAGTCAACTTCGAATGTTTTGATGTTTGTTACATGCTAGCAGACAAAGAGATGTTCTTTCTTCCTTTTTCTCCTGACTTTGTCTTTTTATTGATTGCTTCAAATTTCTTATGGATTTTCTTTCTAGATGCTCCAGCTGCCACTTACAAGCCAAATGATATGGCAACTCAGAGGAAAACTGCGCCAATACCAAGGGCTCCCTCTTCTCAGTCACCCGCCTTAACATCAGATTCTAGCACCACACCTAAAACCCCAGCTAAAGGTTAGGAGTTGCTTGGATTTGTGAGAACTCTGCAATTTTTTTTTGTTTTTGTTGGAATATCCCGCCTGGGTGTTGTTGTTTTTGTTCTTGTTATGATTTTGCTCTTATATATATATCAAATTCAAGTAACCAATTATTATTGTAATCAACGGTGGTTTATCCCAGGTGTTGAAGCTAAAGGATTTTCTTTGCAGTTTGGATCTATAAGTCCGGGATGTATGAATGGCATGCAGGTATATATGCTGGCTGGTTTATGCTCTTGTAATTGAACTTTATGACACCTTGTCAGCTCTTGAATACAAAGGAATAGTTTGTCCTTCACTCCTTGAGCTATTCTATTTTATTGTGTGCAGGTACCTGCTCGTACTACATCTGCTCCTCCCAATATTGATGAGCTAAAACGTGATCAGGTTTTGTGATATTACATGATATGCAATTGTTCTGTGTTTTTCTATGAATACATATCCGTTTTCTTATTGATAATCTGGGTCCACTCATTACTCAGGCACAGCATGCTGCCTTGAAAGGCAAGGAAGTCCCAATCCCACAGGATCCTCTGCCAAGGAAACAAGTGCCTAGAAAAGAGGTTCCCAATTCTCAGCATATCGCTGGAGAGCCCAATGCACCACTACAAGTAAAACGGGAAGCACCAGTATCATCTGCACCCCCAGCATCACAAGCAAAGAAGACACCTGCCATTCCAATGCCTGCCCTTCCCATGAAAGTGCAATATCCCCAGCAATCTATACCCCAGCAATCTATACCCATGCAATTTGGTGGGCCCAATCCACAAATGCAGTCTCAAGGGATGCCAGCATCATCACTTCCGATGCCTATGCAAATGCCACTACAGATGGCAAATCCCTCGCAAGTGCAGCAGCAGATGTTTATGCCCGGTCTTCAGCATCCTATGATGCAGCCTCAGGCATTGATGCATCAGAGTCAGAACCTTGCGTATACTACTCAAATGAGTCAGCTATCTCACCAGTTGGGCAGCCCAGGGATGAAGATAGCACCACAATATTCTCCACAACAGGCTGTTAATTACAGCAGCGCCCGTAAAGCTGTCAAGATAACTCATCCTGATACACGTGAAGAATTAAGGTTAGACAAGAAGATGGACATGCATTCAGATGTATCTACACCTCCCAGAACGCATCATAATGTGCCAGCGCAACAATATTCACCCGGCCAGCCTATGGGTTATTATCCTCCCAATGCGTACGCTGCAGGTCCTCAATATTTTCCAGCACCGTCCAGCGCACATCCTATAACAAGTGCACAGTTAAATCCTATTCCTCAACAGGCATCTAGATTTAACTATCCTGCTAGTCAAGCTTCACATACTGTGCCATTTTTGAGCCGTTCCCCTCCAAATTCCATGCCAGCCAACAAGGGCGTGACTATTTCATCTTCCAATTTAGATTCTTCCCGGGTGACTCAGAATGTAGTGTTATCTTCTCCGGTGGTGGTAACAATTAAGCCGGCTGCTAGCTCTTCAACAGAAAAGATTATGGACTCAAAACCTGTTGAAAAGGGTGAGACACCAAGAATATCTAGGCCAGATGCAGAGACAAGCTCTCTGCAGATTCAGAAAGATTGTCAGACGAATGTTGCTGACAAGAAATTGGCTCCTTCAAAGTCTGGTTCTGAAGAAATGAGACCATTATCTGTTACAGCTGATGAGAATGTTGCCAATGAGACTGTATCTTCCATTTCTTCTGTTTCTCATGCCAAATCTTCAAATACATCAAGCACTGATGGCAGGGCTAAGGAAACAGCAGTTAGGCCTGAGTCTATCATGGAGAATCAGAAGAAACCAGTAAACAAAGGAAATGATCAATCGGTGCCTCAGGTATGTTTTTTCTGTATCTGTTTTACTTGAATTTGAATCTTGTGTTTCTTATCACTTATTCATGTATGAATCTGTGGTTCAGCTTGGTGTGCAAACCCATCTTGAACAGTCATCAGCCACGAGAGCTGCGCCAATAGATAAGAGTAGTTATGTTGATAACTTTGATCTTGAGAGCCCTGCTGGTAATGCATCAGAAGTAGTTGGGGATGATAGAGCTGTGGTTACTGGTGTTGCTCATTCTACTGACCAACAGGATCCTCTACAACCTAAATCTTCTGGTACAGGGAAACCAGCTAAGGAAAATCTTGATGAAGAGAAGCAGAAATGTGACACCCTTGTTGATGCATTGAAACAAGAAGTTGTTGAGAAAGGTAACATAGACTGTGAGTTAGATGGGAACAAGAATCAAACCAATCTTGTGGATACATCTATAACCTCCTCGTATGCTCTTGGAGGTAAGATTGACCGAGAGACTTCTACAGCTGCCATAAATGCATCTGACAACATGAGCGGCCGTGAAGCAGTTACGGAAGTGCAGCCAGCAGGCCATGAGGGTGATACCATTGTTGTTCCTGTAAAAGCTTCTGAAGGAAACTCTGAAAAAGATAGTACGGAAACTGCTCGGCCAACATCATCGTCTGGATCTGTATCGATCACAAATAAAGTCTCGGTTGACTCAAATAAGACAAGGACTGCCTCAATCAGAGGCAAGAAGAATCTTAAGCAAATTCTTCAAAAAGCAGATGCTCAGGGAACAACTTCTGATCTGTATATGGCATACAAGGGTCCGGATGAGAAGATTGAAAGGGGTTCTAGTGTTGAAAGCTCCGAGAACAGTTCGAACTATGAGATGAAGATTGCATCTGGTGAACTTGACCAGGATGTTTCTTCCAAGGAGAAAGAAGATCACAGCAAAGCAGAGCCTGATGATTGGGAAGATGCTGCTGATGTTTCAACACCGAAACTGCAAACCATGAGTAAGAGACCTGAATTAGCACCAGACGGTGAAGAAGCGGGGACTGCTAAGAAGTATACAAGGGATTTCCTTCTAACATTTTCTGAGCTATACACTAGTCTCCCTGAGGGTCTTGAACGTAATAATGATATTACAGAACTCTTGTCACGTCCTAATAGCGGCTCCTCTCGTGGTGAAAATCAAAGCTCAGGAAGGAATATGGATAGGCCATCAAGTGGACATAAAAATGATCGACGTGGGGGTGGAACAATGGAGGCTGACAGATGGAATAAGCATAGTGGTTCCTTCCAGTCTCCCCGGGAAACAGGGCAAGACTCGGGTTATGGAAATGCACAAATGGGATTGCGCTCTGGCCAGGGAGGTAACCAAGGTATCTTAAGAAACAGCCGTGTACAGCCATCTGCTCAGTATCCTATCCTGTCTGGTCCTATGCATTCGATGCAGCGTAATGTTCCTGATGCTGATCGCTGGCGGAATGTTAACTTTAAAGGTTTGATGCCTCCTCCACCAAGTAATATGCATAAAGCTGAGAGGAAGTACCAGATTGGTAAGGTGACAGATGAAGAACAGGCAAAGCAGAGGAAATTGAAGGGTATCTTAAATAAGCTTACACCGCAGAACTTTGATAAGTTGTTTGCCCAAGTTAAAGAGGTCAACATTGACAACGTTATAACACTTACCGGTGTGATCTCCCAAATATTTGATAAGGCTTTAACGGAACCAACTTTCTGCGAAATGTATTCTAATTTCTGTCATCAGCTTAGTTTGGCGTTGCCAGAATTGAGTGTAGATGATGAAAAGGTCACCTTTAAGCGTTTGCTCCTCAATAAGTGTCAGGAAGAGTTTGAGAGGGGAGAAAGGGAGGAGGAAGAAGCTAGCAAGGACGACAGTGGGGAAGAAATTAAGTTGTCTGATGGACAAAGAGAAGAGAAAAGGGTCATGGCTAGAAGACGTATGTTGGGTAACATTAGGTTGATTGGGGAGCTGTACAAGAAAAGTATGCTGACAGAGAGAATAATGCATGAGTGCATCAGGAAGTTGTTGGGTCAGTTTCCAGATTGTGTTGAAGAAGACATTGAATCTTTGTGCAAATTGATGAGCACCATTGGAGAAATGATTGATCATCCAAAAGGAAAGGGTTTCATGGAGAGTTACTTTGGTATGTTGGAAAGTCTGTCAAATGATATGAAGCTGTCTTCCCGAGTAAGGTTCATGCTGAAGGATGTCATTGACCTGAGAAAGAACAGATGGCAGGTAAGAAGGAAAGTTGAAGGACCAAAGAAGATTGAAGATGTGCATCGAGATGCTGCGCAAGAGAAGCATGCACAGTCTTCTCGACTTAATCGTGGTCCAAGCATGGGTTCTCAAACGAGAAGAGGCCATCCTGGGGACTTCGGTCCGAGGGGGGGATCTGGCATGTTGTCTTCCCCAGTCTCCCAGTCCGGAAGCTTCCGTGGCCTCCCTCAGGGTCGCAATTATGCCATGCAGGATGTGAGAACCGATGACAGGAGTTCTTTTAACAGTAGGAACACACCGTTGCCTCAAAGGCCATTAGGTGATGGTCCTATCACACTCGGGCCCCAAGGTGGTCTTGCAAGGGGGATGTCTGTTAGAGGTCAACCATCGGTGTCAATTGCTTCTGCAGCAGATAATTCTCTAAGTCATGGAGACACTAGAAGACCTGGTGGATTGAATGGTTTCAGCTCAAGGGAAGATTCTATGCATAGATTTACACCAGCAGAGAAACTCGTTGTCCCACAATCAAATATGCAGGATCATGCCCCTTCGCCTTCTAGGTCAATCCCAGCATCAACACCTAGTAGAGGGCAGGGTATTTTTACAAGTCAAAATACGTCTATGGATAACGTGTTACCTGAAGAACGCCTGCGGGAAAAATCTATAGCGACTATAAGAGAATACTACAGGTAATTACCTATGACTAGTCTTTTACCATTTTCTTATTATCTTATGTTTTATGGATCAAACTCCCTTTCAAAATATTTATTTAATTAGAAATATTGTCTAGCAGTATCTCCTTTGCCTCAATGCTATTTTGACGAGGGATTGAAAAAATAGTGGTTAGGTTAAGAATAGCCTTGGTTACATACAAGGAAGTGTGACATTGTGATTATAAGAAATGCATATATATTATTTACCTTATTAAATAAGGTTCCTAAGACTTGATCCAAGGAGTTTCATGCGTAGGACTAAACAATCTTGATTGAAATCAGTGTTGTAGTGATGGATTTGGTTGGTAATTCTTGTATAAAATGTTTATATAGACATTACTGAGTGCCTGTTTCGAGTAAGATCTTGGTGGTCATATTTTTCTGGGTATCAAAAAAAATAATGTGCTGTAAGCCTGTAATTAAATGTTACTTATTTCAGTGCCAAAGATGCAAAGGAAGTTGACACATGTGTACGAGAGTTGAATGCTCCAACGTTTTATCCATCAGTGATTTCAATATGGGTCGCTGATTCATTTGACCGAAGAGATCCAGAGCGAGAGTTATTGAATAAACTAATTGTTAACCTTTCCAAAACCCGCACTGGCCAGCTATTCATGCCTGACCAGCTTATAAAGGGGTAAGACAAAAGCTTAGCTCAATGTTTTTCCAACCTTGTATTCAGAAAATCCTGATTGATTAACTTGTTTATTACAGGTTTGAGGCAGTTCTTACCAACTTGGAAGATACTGTCAGTGATGCCCCAAAGGCGCCCGAGTATCTTGGCCGTCTTCTATCAATGCTTATAGTAGAAAACATTGTATCTCTACGAGATATAGGTGGAATATTATACGAAGGTGGAGAGGAGCCCGGTTGCCTTCGTGAAGCTGGCCTGGCGGGAGACGTTCTTGGAAGCATTCTGGAGAACATAAAATCTGAGAAAGGAGAATCCGCAGTGAAGGAGGTTTGTGTTAAGTCAGAATTGCGTCTGGAGGATTTCCGGCCCAAAGATCCTCATCAAAAGTCGAAGAAGCTGGAATTATTTATCTAGAACAGGTACTCTGTTTGGTTGTATTATGTTTGGTGCAGAAAGAGAAATGATATCCTTAGGTGGTACTTAGGTTTTGCATAAGGGGAGATCTATTGTATGGGTAGGGAGGTTTATGCTGGATGGTATTTTTGTTTGGATGGTATGGCGATTCCTGAACAGTTTTAATTTATGCAATCATAATTGTATCCCCGCTTTTTGTTGCCTGGGTGTTTTGTCCTATGATCATACTCCAATCTTTCTCACTGCTTGTGGTTTTTCATCTTCATGTTTTTGGTAAAAAGTCTCGGAGCTGGTGTGACTACTTGGATTGTTCAGAATGAAATCCCAAGACGAGAATTAGGATCAATGACCCGATTGTTTCTGAAATTTCACTTAATGACCCTTCATTGGTCATGTTTAAACCCGACAAAAAATGACCCGACCCGCAAACCTGGGTCTGAAATTTCGGGGACATATCCCCAAATTGAACCCGAGACCCTTTTTCGTCTAACCCAAATGACCTAAAAAATTGAGCCAAAACGAAAAAAAAAATAAAGCGGAAAAATGATCCATAATAACCCGGTTTTTTGGTAGATTATGACCGAAAGTGATCCGATCTGACAATAAACTCGTAACAACCCGACCTGTTTTAACCCGGTAATTTTAGACTCGAATCCGACCTGACCCGGTCATTAACCCGTTATAACCCGACCTATTGGACCTTGTAATATTAGGACCGACTCAAACCCAACCCGCCCGAGCCGATTGCCAGGTCTAGTCATGTTACATGCTGATGAATATAACTATATAAGTACCAATATTCCAAATATATACATGGACCGATAGACTGAGAGTGAGGTTTAAAGAGTATGATGATGTTTATTACTCCTACCTACTAAACTTAGAGCTTTCTCAAAGGTCTTCATAAATGAGAAGCATCAATACACAGAACAAGCAAATACTACCAAAATAGAATATTGTATGCTATCAAAATCAGGAAATATTCCAAATGCTTAGCACCTATGATTAAGTATACCGATTGAAGGCTTTTTCTATACTTATCTCTTAAGAAAAACGCCAATTTTTTTTGCTTCTTTTTGAATTTAAGAAGCAAGGAAAGACTTGCAAGACTTGTGATCCGATTGCGACATTTTGATGTTGAGGTGTAGTAGGTTTGCTTGAGCTTTACAAATTAGGATATTTAAATAGGGCGTTTAACCTCGCACCCACATTTTTATAACCCGCACCCGTTTTGGGCGCATCCAGACGAACCGGAGAATGCGCCCATTTATTATTAAATGCTAAAAAACGGGTCTCTTTTTGGCGCATCCGTATTGCGTCCAAAGTTGAAATCCTGGACGCATTCGAAATGCGCCCAAAAATGGGTGTCAGTTATAAATTTTCGGGTGTTGGGTTCTTAACCATTTAAGTACGGCAATTCTATACATAAAAAGGACATTTGGTACCATTTGAACATTTCATCTAGAAGTTTTTTTCATATTTATTTAGCTTAAAATCAGCATTACATTACATGTTAAAGAAAATATTACTATTATTGTTTTGCATGTACCATTCAGGGTCCAGAAATGAACGATTGGAACAAATCGTTCTGAATAAAAATAGTAAACAAGCTGTTCTCATGAAACTTCCTTGTTTCATCTTTCATTTACTTATTTACATTGGCTATTCGTCTGGACAACAAGAGAACTTTGCGAGAAACACAACCACAATTTCTACATCAGATTTCTTTCTTACACAGATTGAAGAGAAAGCTTCTAATTCACATATGACATTCACCGGGTTAGCTGTTCATGCTCCAAGAACCACCATCTTTTCTCCTGCTTTATCCTTCATTACAAACTGAAAATGCCTTCTTTTTTACATGAACATTCCAACTTTTTCAACACTACAAAAAGCTCCATCCGGTTAACAACAAAAGGCGACGACTACGAAGATCAAAGACCACTATAGTGCAACTTGCGTTGCACGCAGCTGTCAAGACAAGACAAAAAGAAGTAATCACTCTTCTCTGATGCTGTATCAGACTATTGGGATTGGAATGTTCTCATGACTGATTTCTTGATTCATTTGTTTCTGGACTGCTTTTACAGCTGCCACTCTGGCAGCATTTGCTGATCGATTGGCTGCAGCAACTGCCCTATTCACCCTTTCATCAACTTTAGAGACGTCATATGCTTTCTCAGCTGCACGCCTTGCTTCCTGATCATTCACACGGGACCAATACCTTAGAAAATTCAGTGTCCCGAGCAAAAAAAAAAGGAATCTTTGATGAAAAGGGAACCAAAATATTTTATATTACCTGGACTGAGTTGAGCACTTTAGAATGGTTAACAGCAACAGGAGAGACTGGATACGAAGAATTCTGTGTGCTAGGAACGTCGAGTATCCCATTATTCCAGTGCCCTGATTGGGTTTCTCCACTTCTGAATGTGTACATGCCAAGACCTTGTCGTTTCCCTTCGTGCCAAGATCCTTCGTATCGATGCCCATTAGCAAATTTGTAAACTCCAAATCCATGCATTTTGTCGGCGAAGTATTCTCCAGCATAATCATCACCATTTCTATCAAATAAGAAAGAAAGGTTTATCACCGATTCACAAACAAAATGCCAATTGAAAATAAATACTCTCCTTCCTCTTTGCATACATGTTAAATGTTAAGCATAATGACAACAAAAGTAAACTATGAGCTGATTCCAAAGAACACAAGATGCATAAAGATAGGGATTTTCTATGACAAGACAATTCTTACTTACACGTAAACAATCCAGCAAAACACCAGTAAAAAACACAATACTGCCAAAGATAATGTAAGAATAAACTCTGACAGCGATTTAGATTTACTTCAGACGAATGCTTGATAAGAATGAAATAACATGATTTTAAGAACATGTATAAGAATCTTGTGCACACTAGCGGAACTTGTCAATTTCCATTTCAAGGGCATCTAGTATCTTGTCATTGAGTTGGATAACGAGAAACACTAACAAACTTCAATAATGATATTGACTCATACATTTTATAATGAAACTAAAAGGCGTAATTTTGCGACAAGCACGGCTCCATTATGAACATGTATACAGAAAAAGCTGGAACTAAGTTACCAAGGAACTGATGCTTGATGTTCACATAACTTATAAAATCAGAATCCTGAAATTTAGATAAGTCTTCCAATGCTCCATTTTACACTAAGAAAGCTTAAAGGAAGGGATACAAGACTTCAAGAAAGTTCCCCGAATGCCAAATTATTTTACCCAACAGAAAATGGAAGTGCATCCACATATTGTACAAGTAAAGCACAAGAAAGGTAGCAACTCTCTCAGTTTCCATCCTAGTTTCTATCACACCTTGTCACCTTCTAATTGATGTTGCTCACTTTAAACAGAACTCTTACTTGCTAAGAATTACATACTCTCTACCTTATATCAACTCTATCTGACATGCTCATACGTTATAACTAATTAAGGATTTCATTAACCAATTCTCAACAACTCTTTTATCACATGAAGCCATAAAGCTTTTATTAATCAAACCCACGAGTGGATCTTACCATACAAAATAGACAATCGGAATTTAAGAGGCCAAAATCCATAAACTGAAAGGAAATCAGAAAACAATCCAAGATTTACCTGAAATGGTAATGTCCAAGACCATGCTTAACTCCCCACTTGAACTCTCCAACATACCGGCTCCCATCCTCACACGTATGAATCCCACATCCATGACTCTGCCCATTAGACCATTCACCAGCATAAACATCCCCAGTATAGAACCTATACACTCCATAACCATGCCTAAGACCTTGTCTATACTGCCCTCTATACCGGCTCCCTCGTGCCCACGTCTCAACTCCATAACCATCATACTTTCCATCAACCCAATCCCCCTCATATCTCCCACTCATGTAATAGTAATAAACCCCACTTCCTGAACACTTTCCCTTATGAAACTCCCCTTCAAAAACATCTCCGTTACTGTACACCTGAACCCAGCAGCCTGAACTCAGCTTCTTTTCTGACTTCTGCTTAGAGCCAATTGACCAAAAGACTGGGAGTGGAGTCTCTGACTTTTTCTTGAGGAAGAGACGGATGGAAGGGAGGCGAGGGAGGGCGAGGTTGAGGGAGAGTAGAAGTGCAGCGGAGAAAGCGAAGGCGCAGAGGAAGTCAAGGAGGAATGAGCGGCTTGGATGAGAGACAAGGAAGTAGAAGAAAGGTAGGGCAAGAAGAAGGAAGAAACGGAGATGGACTCGGAGACGTTTGAGATGGCGGAAGCGGCGGATGAAGCGGATAACGGCGGACTTGGCGTTGGAAATAGTTGAAGATAGAGATGGACAGTCCAAATTCGAGGCGGAAAACTTCGGATTCTGCAAGTGTGGAGGTGAAAACGGGTGATGATGATGTTGAAGAAGAGTAGATAGAGTTGGGGATTTGGTAAGAGAAGGGCTAGGGTTCATTACAGGACGCTTATGGGGAGTTGACAAGAGCGATGAGGTTTGATTGCTGATCTTCTTGGGCGAAGGAGATGGATTTGACCTGAAAATCGGATCATTTGTGGGATTGAGAGTGTTTCTAGGGTTTGGTTGGAATTGAGAGGCGGAAATTAGGGTTGGGTGGAATTGGGGATTTTGATGCTTGTGGTGAATGGATGAGGAAGGGAAAGGGAGAATAGGAATGGGATTGAAATCGGAAGAGATGCCGGTGCTTTCTTTTCCGATCTGAACTTCGGATTTCTTCTGATGCATTTACATATGGAATCAAGAAATCAAGACTTGTCTGTTTCTTTGTCCAATCCCAAATTCTATCTGTAGTAAGCTGATGAATGGAATCGGAAACTCGTCTCTTCTTCCTCTTTCGCTGTCTGGTTCTGGTTCTGGTGAAGGGAGTGAGCTGAAGATGAAGATGAAGATGATGATGAGGTTTCAATGAAAACTTTCTCTTTCGCACTTTTTGGTGTTTGTTTTGGTGAGAGTTTTCCGCGTTCAGTTTATGGTTGATTGTGAGATTTGGAAGCCACAGGCGAATGGTGATCAAGTTTGCCAGGAAATCATCTTTTTATCTTTATCTTCTGTTACTCCACATTTGCCTCCTATTTTTCTTTTTCCTTTTTGGGTAACAATATTTTTTTATAGTCCTTCTCATTTTTCGTACAACATTTTTTTTTTATGTTTTCTATTGTTTTTTTCAGGGACAAATCATTATATTTAATAATTAAATATTACATAAAATTGGATGAAAGCCGAGAAACAAGTTGCGCTCCCATACCTTTCTGAATACAAAAACTCAATCTGTGAAAGATAAATGAACCATTCATAGCATTGTTAGAGTGACTAATAGAAAGGGTATTGATACATGAAAGTGTATCTAATGTCTCTTTGTCCAACTCTCCAAAGGTGGAGAAAGCAAATGAGATGAACTTGTACCCATTCTTCTCACACTGAGATGCATACTTCATTTTCTTCTTCTCCACCGCATTGTGCAAAGCCACACCAGGAGCCCAGGAACTCACACTCATGCCAGCAAATGGAGAAATATCAGTCACATCCAAACAAACATCTTTACCCTGAAACCAATTAAACAGTAAAAGGTCTGCAGACCTAAGATCCTTCCCAACATCTGAAAGAAACCCCATGGGGGCCTCCTTGCGTACTGCGATCCCAACTTTGGAACAAATATCAACAAGGATGCCACGCACCAAGTTATGTCTGTACTTCACACCCACCTCACTAGAACAATGAACAGCGTGATCTCCCCAACAATCCATCTTGGGGGCATTGCAACTAGGGCAAAGACTACCTTCAGAGAACAAAGGTATAGTGAGTCTGTAGCACAACACAGAACGGAATTGGCGGTGGTTCATCCGCTGCCCCAAGCCATCAATAGGAATAGTAAACAGATAATCTTGAGCATGCGGGGCACGAATAGAACTAAGAACAACAACCTGCCTTGGACGAAGCATGAATCTGGCAACAAGATTTTTCTCAATAACACCAAAGTAACACTCTTCCAGAGTTTTCATCATTTGGAGGGCAGTGGTACCAATAGTGAGAGAGAGAGAGCATCAACGTTGCAAAAAACATTGAAATCATCAAGAGCATGCTGAAAAGAAGAGCCAGAAGAGACAATACCCGTGACCAGAATCTTGGCCTGCAGCGAATTCGTTTGGAGGCGAGAAGCAAGAAAAGCATAGCGCATTACATCCTCTGCAGATAAGATACCAAGACCGCCCAACTTAATTGGGAGAGTGGCAAGCCGCCATTGCCAATCCCCAAAGCCCGGCCCTGAAGCAGTGACAATCTTCTCCAAGGAGATGCGCAAGGCTTGATCAAAATGAGCTTGAGCATCCAAGAAAGATAAGGGAGAACAAGTTCTCAAAGCATAAGACAGTTTAGCAACCCCAACACAATTATGAAGTAGGAGAAGCTCACACTGGGGATCGTTAAGTCTGTTGACCGCCTCCATTAGCTCAATAGTTTTGGATCGTCTCACCTTTTTCTTTTTCTATTCATCGCACCCTCTTTCATATGACGTATTCACGCATGGATATATGTCATATTTCACGAATGGATGCAATTAGTTTAATTTTTTTTATCTAAACGTCGTGTATGGAATACATTTATACGCCGCGTATAGTATGGAATTGCATATGTTACATGACATGTATTAAATGAACTACATCGTATTTGTTGTTAATTATAGAAGCAAAGTCAATATATAGTGTGACGTGTCGCGTCAACAGTGACTTGTCTAAATTTGAAGATATAGATCTTACAACATAAAGATTCTTTCAACAGAACTAAAACAGACTCAATAGAAACTAAACACCTTCCAAGACACATAACATTACATTTTAACTGAAGAAGCCTAAGAACACTAATCGGAATCAGAAGCAGGAGCAGAACCATCGCCATAATATACACGAACAAGATATTTGGTCATTTCGTGGTCCTTTTCGTCACTCATTAGAATGTCCACTTTGTGTTGCAGAACACTATTCTGGTACAACAAATTTTTCCATGATACGAAGATGATATTGGTCATATTCTGGCTCAATCCACGTGCATTGCAAGTTACACTTGCATGTAACAAACCTGCGTTCATACTCATAAGGTGTCTTCTTGTCCTTAGCAGTGTAAATTAAACCTTGACGTGTTCGTTACACCTCTTGGTCGGACACGTTCTGTATGTGCATTCTGCTGATACTGATGATGATGATGATGATGATGTCATGTTGGTTGTTGATATGTAAATACAAGTAAGAAAAAAAGTTAGAAAGATGGGGAAAAATGAAATCAGTGAGAAGAAACTAGTTAGAAACATGACAGAAACCTCTGCTGAATAGTTGATGCGGTGCAACTTGAATGAGATATTAGGGTTTTTATCTGCTTGTCTATATATAGACGAGGCAAAGATCTGTTGAAGAGTTTTGGGCCGAATCACAGTTGTTTACAACCCAACTATGAAATACAGTTGGGTGAGAGCAAAATGTGATGTAAGTACACCTATACTTACTCAAGGATCTAGCTCATACATACCAGGACCACCAATGACACGAGCTAGACGTCGGGCTGAGGAAGATGAGGATTCAGACACACCGGGAGCTATTACTCGGAGCCGAGCCAAGCAGTTGTTGATCGCCTTACGAAAGGGAATGCATATCATGGAGAACACGGGACAAGGGAGAGAAGAGTACGTCATGTTGATTCAAGCAGAAGAGGAGCAGCCGAGCTGCATGGAGAAGGAAAGGGTCGGCCGACCTTGAAGAAAAGAGAAGGAATTGGGCCCGAGGCCCAATTTGAGTTGGACTTTTCCCTTTGGAGTATTTGCTATTTTCAAGAGTATAAATAGCTAAGTTTTTAGGGTTTTTAGGAGACTTAGACAAATTGAGAATTGAGAATACGTTTTTAGTTTTGACGTCTTTTAGCTGTAGTTTTGGTTTGGTATTGAATTGCAAGACGAAAGCACTTGGTTTGATATTGACCTGTGAGATCGATCTGTTGTTGACACATATTTCGATCTCCAAACCTTGAAAGAACCCTAGGTGGACTCCTTGGGTTAGTTCAAGTCAAGTGAGTCTTTCTAGATCGACGACTGAGTCAAGAAAGACGTCACTTGCTTATCGTGTCCAAGCCAAGCTAGTCTACCTAGATCGACGAAGGAGTCAAGGTAGATAACACTTGTCGAAGGCCAAGATTCGTTCGATCGTCTGCCCCAACGATCTCTTGAAGCCGCCTCGACTTCAACTTCACCCTACCATCCGTCCGCCGTCGACTTCCATCTCCGCCACCGCCGACTTCATTCCCGTCGTTCATCAAATCCTAGCAGATCCTCGATCTTCATCCGACCTTGTGTCATCAAAATGTACTTGCGAATCCATATGTCACGCATGGATCACAATCCATACGTGTATTTCGAAAGGACTTAGAACGATATTAGTGCAAAAATCGAGAAAAAAACACCTTAAACCGACTAATGGCGGGAAAATCAAGAAGAAAAACGGCTTAGTGTTTAGGGTAAAAATGATGAAAATGAGAAAATAGAGTAAAGAGGTTGGAATGTTCATTATTTGAGATAAGGGGTTAGAAACTCTATATTGAAACAAAGGGGATATTTGAGCAAAAACAATGAAGAATGATGAGATAAGTGGGTAGTTTGGGCCCAATTCGTTTAAACACCAACAAACGATAAAAACGTAATTTCAAAATCGTAAAATGACACCAAATAAGGCCCGTGGTCATTAGCATTGGTCGGAAACAGAAAAAAGCAATGTACAAGTCAATGGGCCTAATGAAAATATAATGAGACCCAAACGACATAAAACGGCTTAAAACGACCTTACAACGCAAAAAATGAAATGTAAAAGTAGTACTTAACCTTTAGCAATATAACTTCGTTTTGACATGTAATGAACAAACTTAACAATTCAAAATATCTAAACGAACACTTTCACGTAATAACAAGTATATAAGTAGTATCGTTATACTCATATATATGTAATAACACTTTGTTAATCACATAAAGTGTATATAAAACTTTCATTGCATCTTATGAAATACTCAAATAATACTAAATAATGATTATTTATATATTCGTTATGTGAATATCATTTGATTAAGCACAAAATTATATAAATATTACCATGTTACTAATGCATTTGTAATAATATGTGAAAATAAGTCGATATCCACATGATGAAGATGTAAATAATCGTTATTTGGTATGATTTGAGTATTTCATAAGATGTAATGAAAGTTTTTCCTTATTTGATTAACAAAGTGTTATTACATATATATGAATATAACGATATTACACATATACTTGTTATTACGTGAAAGTGTTCGTTTAGATATTTCAGACTGTTAAGTTGGTTTATTACATGTAAAATCAAAAGAGTTATATTGCTAATGGTCAAGTACCACGTTTAGATATTTCCGGAAATCAACAAAGTAATGGTAACCGATACCGACATTCAATGTAGGATTTCCGGCTAAGTTCCCGCCATTCATTGAGTTAATAAATTTTTATATATATCAAGCTTTTATTATTCTTTTCATTAGAGTTAATAAATCTATCTTATATATATATATATATATATATATATATATATATTAAAGTTGAGCCTTTTTATAAACAGTCTTATAAAAAAAAGTTAATCTTAATCTTTTGACGAACTCGATTAAAATGATATACAATTTTCATACGAATAATATGGAATTTCCCGTGCATGGCACGGGTCACTACACTAGTTTATATAATCAACAAGTTTATTAATGAAATAAATTATGCATTGATGTATTCATATCTCCTATTTAAAAAGGCTAGAGTGACTTTTTTTTTCATTTATCATTTTCTTGATTGTTGTGTTTATAAATTTAACTTTGTTGAGGCTATATTGTTACATTCGAAGGTTGTGAACATAACTTTGTCTCAATTCAATTTCCGAACGTATATTTAACAATGTTAAGTCATATACAAAATTATGTAACTGCTCCGCGAATCCAATTCTAGTATTTTTAAAAAAAATGTGGTTCTAATCTTTCGATCAATTGAATACTTTTACAATAATATTGATGGTCATTTTCAAGACTTCTAATAATGGCCATTAAAATACTTTTGATAATTCCAGTCCTCGGCAGTTGGTACGACTTGCTCCCAAAGTAAGACTTGCTTATACACAGACCACATAAAGTATCATGACAGACCCCATAAAGTATCAGGGTGATAATAGGAAGTTGGATTTGAATACTGCAATTTTTTCCTTAGTGTGGAAGATGTAATCTAACCTAATACTGTGATCATAAACACATGTAAATATAAGTCAAATTATATGCATTTGTATGAACTTTATTATGTATATGTATACGGTGGGCTAGCCAAAGAAGTATTCGTAGTGCTAGCAACTTTTTTTTAATCAAGACAGGAAATGACATTTCATTTTAATAAGAAGGTAATCTAGATCATCCTTAAGAATGATTCTAAAAAAGTGAGGTTTTTGGAGATAACTGAAGTTGAGATTTCAAATTTCTGATATTATCGTCAGGTATTGACTTATTATTTTGACAGGTCAGAAACAATTTAATAAGATTAATATTCACATTTTTAGAAATTAAACGATCTGTATCTTTTTTACCCTCACAAAAACATGATAAAATTTGTAAATTGGGGAAGATTTTATTACAAATATCTTGAATCACATTTTAATTTCTCAAGAAATCTTCTAAACATGTGATACGCTGCACTTTGTATAGCGTAACTAGGAATTATTACATTAGTTTATGAGTATTATTATATGTGTTTCGAGCCATTGTTATGTTCTGAGATATTTATTAAGAAGTGAAGAATTGAAGATCAGAACCAAAGAATATTGAAGAGTTGAAGAAATCACCGACGGCGATCGCCATGGATCAGCGGCGATCGCGGTGGAGCAACAGAGAGGAGCCGAGAATATTAAATAAATCCGCGACCGCGGATTAATATCCGCGACCGCGGATTAATATCCGCGATCGCGGGTATTATGTTGGATTCCCCTTCGTGCGCGAGACGGGCCGTGGATTTGAAGCAAGCAGCTGGGCTGATTTAAAGGAAGCAAGCAGGTGAATTGGGCCCACTGGAAGCTGCACCGTAATCAAGCAGCTGCAATTGGAATTGAAGCCGATCTCACTTTTTTTCCTTCCCTGCTTTAGTTTGATTTACTTATTTTCCTTTTTGTTTTATTTCTTTCCTTTTTTCTTATTTTCCTTATTTAGTTTTAGGATATTCTTTTACCATATATTTTTAGGGTTAGTTCTCTATTTAAGAACCCTAGTTCTTTCTTTCTTTTATCAACTTTTATCATCATCTTTTCCATCAGACAATTTAGTTCTGCAACCATGAGCAGGAACTAATCTCCATTGTTTTACTTAGCGGTTGAAGCCTTCAGTTATTAAGTTGTGAGATTTCTAAACTCTTGTTCTTTTCCTACGGGTTTGTATTAATTCTCTTGCACTTCATCTATTGATTTCTATTAGTTTTGCTAGCTTGATCACCTAGTTTGATTGATAGTTTTCTATTGCTAGACTAGGAATATACGGTGGAATTCTTTGTCATTGTAGCGCTCATATCTGCATGATCTGGTAGTTGATTGCTTTTATGAAAGAGAATTGATTGCATGTTAATACTTGACGGTTGTAAGTTATTGCATGCATCCTTATAATTCCTGTGCCCTTTGCTGCTATTTCATCTAATCTTGAGAGGTTTCCCTGATTGTTGAATAGTAAGTATTATCAAGACCGGTTGGCCTGCTGATATATTAAAGATTGGAATAGGAACATTCCCTAGGATTGAATAGAACTTGAGATAAATCTATGATCAACTTGATTGACTGTTGTGTGGATACTTGCTAGGTGAAACCCCTTCTCATCATATTCACAACCAAACCTTCTTTGTTTGATACTTGTTACTTTTGTGTTTCATACAATCAAAAACCCCCCTGGTTACTTGTTACTTGTTCACTAATTGATATTTCACTTGACTGCATTGATTTGGTGTTTTGATTCCCTTGGGTCCGACCTCTACTTACTTGCTATACTCTAGTTAGTGTTTAGAGTTTATTTCTTTGATTTGGCACTACGACTTTAGCCTCATCAACATGATTGATAGAATTAATAATAATAAGATTATCGTCTGAAAAAATAACATGATTGATAGAATTAATAACAATAAGATTATCGTCTTAAAAAATAACGTTTGTTAGACTATACATATGAGCCAATCTAATGGCGTTGAGGGTTATCAACAAAAATAATCTTACCGTTAGAGTTTCTACATACACATTCAACGTATGCTTCATTTGACAAATTAACTGATCTATCAAAATTAATTCAACCTCTTAAACATATAATACTGTTGTTTAACAGTAAATGATGGCTCGAATCAACACGTGGTATAAACTTCATATAAGAACGTTCCGACTATTTTCACTACAAAATTCACCTAAACACACTACATTTTCTTACGTTCAAAGCCAACGTACGTTGGAAACGAACGTATAAGCCAAAAATGTAGTATACGTATAAACTCTTAATACGTATACTGAAAACACCTGCACGTTGGAACGCAACGTACGTTGGGTTCCAACGTACATGCAAGCAATTTAAAAAAGAAGAAGAAAGGATGCAGTTGGGTTCCAACGTGCGTGGCGTTTTATAAATCTCGCCCATCTTCTTCTTCCTCTCTTCTTCTTCTTCTTCTTCTCTGGAACCCTAAACGCGAAAAAACTTTTCCCTTTCCCTTTCCCCTAACCTCCTTATTCTTCGCCTTTGCCGCATTGTTTTTCTCTAATTCTTCCCTTGCGCACTCAAACTCGCTCTTCTCTCTCTCGATTCCCCATTTCGTTCCTACGGCTCCTTTTGGTCTGCCAGGATCCTGGATGCCCGTCGGCTCCACTGCAGTAGTTTGATGCGGATACTCCAACATTGTGTACAAGTCCGCTATCTGAGACCACTGACTTTCCGGAAGTTCCCCCCTTTGTCATCTCTCGTTGAGCTCAATGAATCTCAACTCCCGATTGGTCTTCGGTACACCAATCTCTATCTCTCCGCTATCAAGTTCAATTCTATCCCATTGTAGCTGTCTCCAGAATCTGTGGATCTCGTTCAGCTTGATTGGCTTTTCATCAATAATATGTTGGACTATCTCGTAGATGCACGGTAGGCCCTGACATTCACGCATCCAATAATCATCGCAATGTACCTCAAAATTCTTCACCTTTATATCCTCCCATATCGCAAACAGCTTCTTCAACCCTCTATCCGACACATTGTGGAATAGATGCTGAAAGATCAATTTGGCGTGTGGATTCATATTTCTAAAAATCCCGGGTGTCTTGATCTGATCCTCTTCCATGTTGGCCCTCACCTTCACAATCTGGCCCTCGATGGCTGCATTGATCCTGACAACCATTCGGTTAAAACCGCCTATGCTTGAACCCACTATCTTCTTCAACACCTTATGCATTCCCTCAACCCTATGGTTTATTCATTCAAAGGCGTGTTTATTTAAGACAACAATTAACTAATCAACTAATTAATAAACAAATGTGAAATGTTTATGTATAACATACCTGTTTGAGGTCCTCGTGAAGAAGTGAAGATTGTGTTCCGTCCTCGCACAAACAATGTTTGTCTTGTAAGGGATAAGCCAGACGTTATCAAGGTATCCAACGATTTCGCTTCCCCAAGATGTTCTCAACCGTACCAGCCTCTCCTCGTATGCCTCCTCCGTTCTTGATAGAAAAAGTCTCCATACTTGCCCGCACAACATTTTCACCGATTCCTTGTTTTTCAAAATTCTGGTAGCATTTACCTCAATGTTGTGCTTGATATGAACCCAACACAAGAGGTGTTGAACCGGAAGATCTTTGAACACTATCTTGATTGCAGTGATGAGAGCTAGTTCTCGATCGATCATTATTGCAGTCGACATTATTCCAGCATCCTCAAACAACTTTTTAAGCCTCTAAATTATCCACAAATAGTGCATTGTTTCCTCCTTACGCGTGAATGCATACGCAATGTTGAATGTCTTATGCGTGCAGGTGAACCCAACAATCTCCACAAGAGGCATCTTATACCTGAATAATATAGTTATAAAAGGACGCAATGTGACATTAAACAATAAGACATACGTACACTATTATATACTTATTCGTCTTGTAGGTGGCGTCGATAACTACGACGTACGGAAACATCTTCAACAAGTGCAACGAGTCTTGATGGGCAAAGAACAAGATGTCCACCTCGTGTGATTTCTTCCTGCAAAGGGGATGCACTACATAGCTGCGCCCCTTCAGAAACTTCAAGGTCCACTGTGTAACACTCAAATCCCCACGATCCTCAAAATGCAACTTCTGAATAAAGTTTGCGATTTGTTTTGTGGATGTTACATTCCCGGGAAAATTCTTTTTCAACTGAAGACGAATACCAGACGACGGAGTGAATACATTCGCCAATGACGTCACCAAGGTCACCTCATCCGACGTCATTCGACCCATGTACGGATGACCAATGAAGCTAGTGCAAATCTTATGATTGTGTTGTCCGTGCTTTACCTTCAAATACCATCCATCTCTGGCATCCCTATCCTTGAACTTATAATCTCTGACCTCAAACTTACAGTTCGTCCTCCTATTCCTAGTCTCCCGCTGTGTCTGAACAACCACCATTCCATCTTCGAATTCCACTTTCTTTTTCCGTAATCTATACACTCCAGAATGCCCGCACATAATGTTCATCTGACGTATATTACTATGACTAGTCACTAATACCATCATAAACTCTCTACCAGTACTCTGAACCCAATGCCTCAAATGTTCCTTAGTAGGAAATGTTTCTTCGGATTCAAACGCATCCGAGTAATCCAAACCCTATAATTAATTTTGGCTAACCCCAATTAATCCAAACTACAATAATAATCGCATCTATATCTTATTAATCCACATGAATCACAACTACCAATATTCACCTAAATAGAGAGAAAACAATTAATACAGAATAAATCACTAACCGAAAAATCACCGGCGTCGAAGTCTCCTTCTTCTTCGTCGCTATCGTCCCACATCCCGTCTTCGGGTTCACTGAAATACTCTTTCTCGTCCATGATCGCATCGACATTGTCGTCGTCGCCTTCACCATCGTCACCACTCACATACTCGTTCTCTTCGCCGCTCACATATTCAATCTCCGACACATATTCAATCTCCGTCACATATTCAATCTCCTCACCATCACTCAAGTTTGTAACTCTATTATTTGACATTTTCGGATGACTCGAATGAAAAACACAACCAAGTAGGGGTATAAATAGGCTTTTTCCAAACGGTCATATTCTCCCAAAGAGCTGTTGGGGGCAACGTACATTGTAAAATTCTCCCAACGACTTTTTTTGGGGGAATTTTAGACTGTACTACGTTGGGTTCCAACGTAAAGGCTAAAATTTCCCCAACAACTATTTTTTCCCAACGGCTATTTTTTAACAGCTACTTTTTCAAATTATACCTTTACGTTGAAACCCAACGTGTACAATTTACGTATTTTTTAATCCGCTTCACGTATTCCGTATTTTGCTTCACGTATGATTTTTTGGGTTTTGCCTGTGCGTTACACAAATGTAGGGCCAAAAGTTACACTACAAGGCACGGCCTATAAGAAGAATACAAACACCCGAAAAGAATAACAGAGGAAGAATACATTCAAATACAGATTTAACACAAAACCAAACCAAATTTATATGGCTACCATCAGTGCAGTGCCTGGACCATCAAAATTTCGAAGCCAAAAAAATCCATTGAAGCAAATTACAGAAATTTGGACAAGGGAACATAATTAGCTAAGAGAGATTCAAATTGGTCCTTCAATCACAGAGATAAGAAAAACACAGGAAATTATACAGCATCAGTAAAATTTTCCCCATATACTCAATAGAAAGCCTTTGCTTGATCAACAAAGGTAAGCCATTCCAATTTTCAGGGCTTATGGACCTTGAAACCAAATATTCTTGGCACATAATTCTGTGACGGTTTTTGAGGCCTGGCTGTCGCATATGTCATTAGAAATAGGTGAGGAAATGTCGTCCCGAAGTATGCTCCATCGATGCCTTAGTGAAGTCAAGGAAAATTTGTAGAGGTGCAGAATGCATGATGCATCACAGATATAAGCATGTAAACAGAAAGTGTTATGTTAATATAACTAGACTTTTTACTGAGCTACTCGTATCATATTTCATTAGTGCCTAGCCTGTCCACTTCTAAGTAAACATGTAATAAAATTTTAAAATATTAACATAACAAGAGGATACTGCCTTGGTATTTTGATATCGGGTAGTAGATGTCTTCACATTTTGGGCAGTAGACCTTGACAGTACTTGATGTTGGAATATCTGACTGACCAACAGGTAAGCAAGGTTGCCCAGAGCAGTGGACTCTAGGGCATCTCCCAAATTCACAGTTCTTGTACTTGTCAAGCTGGAAAAAAGCACACACGTAACACGTCATTTTACAAAATAACAGAACCACAAAGATAAACCAGAAAAAAGAAATCTTAAAGGAGTTGACATCTCACCATTGCAGACATTCCCTTGGTTGTCAAGATGTATCGAGCATGAATTAGACCATATAGCATTTCAGCTGCAGACTCCATCAACTCATTCTGTTCCTCAGTGAACACCTCGCCTAAACATATTACATAAGATAATAAGAATCATATTGAAAGCATGAAAGGAGTTATAATAGATACAGACAAGTGACCTGTAAGTGGAAATCCAGGAATGAAGAGAAATAGTTTTCCTTGTAGGAAAAAAATTGATAGTGTTGCACTTAGATGTTATATCTGTATTGTAAATTGCACCAATTTGAGCTCACATATCAGAAACATGAATATTATTGACTTTTCTTCCTAGTTGCCTAGTGTGGAAGCATTAACAATATTCTTTCAGCATTTCAGTACTGTGAATGACCAAATTCTTTATCCTTTAATTCCAATCTTTATCCTTTCAATGATAATAATTAAGAATTTCTTATGAAATTAATATAGGTTACTATCTGAAAAGGAATTGAAAGGAGATATAGGAGCTTCAGCTGAAGCACACTAAAATATCTCAAGATAAAGCTTACCATGAGAAGACTCAACGTCTAAAATTAGGTCAAGAGCATAATCATAGTAGGGAACTTGATTGCTTAGGCTACAAAGGTTGAAGTCATCTTGGATGTAGTCTTCGTCAACTTCACAAAAGAACTCATTTCCTCTTAAATTGCAAAACCATGAGATCCATGATGCGTCTTCGCCTTCTGAACCAGAAACATCAGAGTCTGCGCTATCTGTTTCAGATTCTGCAACAGAAACAAGCAATGAAGATAAATTCAGGGGACAATTAACCTACATAAGACGAATCATCATCTCTTTAGCAGATACTCACATATATATAGACCCAACAAGACATGTTTGAACTAGCTACAATCACCAGTAATTTCATCACAAGCATACTTACCAATCTAACCCTTCATAATACATATACAAGTATACAACACTAGTCTTTGGCAAAGAATGCTGCTTACAAGGGAATTCAGAAAATGTCATTGGCCACTTCTAGTAGAAATAGGTAAATATAACAATAGATGATGATCAGACTGAGCAGTGATAGCATACCAGAACATATAGAGGATAGGCCACTCACCTAAATCATCACAAGTATATATGATAGCAGTAACACAAACACTACTCCAACATCCTATATAATCAACAATTCCTCTTGAATCTAATATTACTACAGGCGACTAAAGAGACACTAACCTAATGCACTGTCCTCTTTGAATTGCAATTACAGAAGATACAGAACTACACAAGTAAGGACCTTCATCTCATCAATACAAAGAAGAAGATATATAAACAATGGATAAATCATCACTAACCATCTGAACACTCCTTATTCTTTGACACAGCAGAATCACGGTTACCGGAAGAAGGCGCCGGTGTCGTCACCATTCCATCCTTGTCCTTGGAGCTGAAACCTCGCGAAGTAGACGGCAACGTCCGCTCTAGATGCTTGTCCAGAACATCATTGATCCGTTTCCGATCGTAAGTTCCAATCTCCGACCTAGAAGATGCTCCGCCTTTTTCCTTGTACATAGAATACCCAACAGAAAAGAGTCTCGGCTCCGGGGAAATCGAATTCTGTGGCTTTGATTCGAATCGAGACATCGGCGTAAGGGATTCAAATCGGAGAGTATCGAGATAATTTCGGATGAATCATCGTAGAGATTGGAATTGATAAAATGGAGTTGATTGAATCGAACACCGATTTGATTATCTATACGATTGAGAAAAGAGTGTATCGACTTGCCTTGTTCTTCCCCAGTTCTCTCCTCCCAAATTCTGTAGCAAAATATCTCGTTAATTTTCTAGAAAATAGCACTTAACCCCTAAAATAACCATTTATTACAAAAGAGAGCATAAGTTTCACAACTTTCATAATATATCCTTTTCTTCAAAAACATACCCTTCTTCTCGGCTGGAAGGCTGCAACTCCGCACAAATCGTAATTCACAACCGGCAACACCTTGATCTGATGCTATGGAGTGCCACGTCGATTGATGCTCCATTGAAACCCTAGCTCTCAACATTCTCTCTTTTAACACTCTCAGGCTTCTATCAATCCCTAGCCTGGATTTTATACTCTCGTAATCTTCTTCCATTGACGCTCTAGCTCGGAGAGTTGCAAATTTGAACTTGAAATCTCCCGACCTAACTGGTAAGAGTCCAATTAATGCCGCTTTTCCATTTTTCTGTATTAATTTGTAAGAGCAGCAAGAATGCTAGGGTTTTGCTAGTTGATTTCCTGTTTTTTGTCTCTCATTTCACGATTTAGTCTCCGTAATTGTTTGATCTTTGCGTTCATCTCCAAATGAACATTGAAACAGAAATACCTATTTCTTGAATATTCCAACTTGATGTGGTTATGTATCCTGTGAACTTGTGATTATGTAACCATTGGAGTTAGAAATTGAATGAGTACAGTGCTTTCTCAGATTGAATCAATGGATCGCCCGTCTCATGATTATTCAGCTGCAGCGGCGGCTGCAGCTGCTGCTATGGCTTTTGCTCAACAGCAACAGCAACAACAACAATATGGATTTCATCCACAGCATCAACAACAATTCCCTGGATCAGTTCATGGCCCTCCATTTCTACCCCAACATCCTTCTCTCCAGCAATATCCCTTTCCACACCAGCAACCGCCACAATCACTTCATCCTCACCCTCCGCATCCTCACCTTCTTCATCTTCAGCAGCAACAGCCTCCTCCCAATTTCCCTCCTCATATGCTTCCTCAATTTGGTGGTGGCCCTGGGCCATACGAGTCTGCCCCACCTCCGGTTCCTGCACCGCCTGATCCCGAGCTCCATAAACGTATTGATAAGCTTTGTGAATATGTTGCAAAGAATGGACCCGATTTTGAAGCCATGGTTCGTGATAGGGAACATGATAATCCTCAATATAGTTTCTTGTTTGGTGGTGAAGGTCATGGATACTATCGTTACAAGCTTTGGATGTGTGCTCGGTCTCCTGGCATGTTCAATCCGTCTTTTCCCTCTGGTATGCCTTTGATGCATGGAGCTCCGAATCCCATGTTGTCCCCACACGGTCCTCCACTTAATCCTGCAATTGCTGGAGCTTCTCCCTTACAACAGCCTTCTTTTCCACCTTTGTATGATCAGCAACATCATCAATTCATGGGTCATGGTCGAACAGATTTTGAGCATCCTTCGAAGCCGTTTATGGGTATTGCTGGGCCACTTCCTTCTGATGTGGGAATGGAGTTGAATAATGTGCTTGGCGCCCTTTCTGGAACCAAAGAGTCAATTAAAGGTGCTAAGATGTGGTTTATGCAGAGATCCCCGTTTGCACCTGGTTTAGCCGAGGCACTTAGAGAAAGGGTGTTTGTTGTGGATGATTCAGAGAAACAGTTGCACATAATCTACCTTGTTAATGACATACTCTTTGACAGGTTATTATCTAACTCTTGTAATCATATTCCTTTTATTTATTGTCTTAAAGTACAAATTTGCGTGTGTGATTGATCTATATCAGATTCTAACTTACTGCACACTGCTTTCTACGGAGTATATGTTTTCTGGAGATCTGCTTCATCAGACTTACTTCTTTCCTGGTGTTATTTGAACTTCAGCTTGCAGCGCCGTGCGAATCCGCATGATCTTGATAATGAGGCCTTGGCATTTAAACCTGTTTTAGGCTCCATGCTTGCTAGGATTTACCACAATCCACACAATAAGGACGAAAATCAGTCACGTTTACAAAAGATATTGCAATTTTGGGCTACAAAGGAAGTCTATGATCAGGAAACTATTCATGCCTTTGAAGCTGAGATGCTTGGTGGGCCACCAGCGTTTCCTCCTCCCGGACCTCCAAAGGAGTTGCGTGGTTCTTCATTCGATACATCTGCTCTTGCAGGTAAGACTTTTCTCCTCGTTCTGCTCACCTTTTAATTTATCATCCTTGCAAAACAATTTAGATTTTCACTAAACGATTTCACTAATCCTTCTAATCCCGCAGGATTACCAAACATTCCTGCTCAACAATTGCCATTCATACCATCAATTCCCCTTAATCCTCCTGTTTTACCCTCCTTAATCCAACAGCCATTACCCATTAACCCAACCGAAAAGCCGCCTCCATACCCATTATTCCCGCCTGGCCTAATCCCAGGAATGGTCAGAAAACTACAGATTGGAAGCGGCGTTCCCTACTCTCCTATGAGCCCACTTGATATCCCGACTACTATACCGCCTCCAGACATACCCGAATCCGATCTTCTGGAGAGAGTTTCAAAGTTCTTTAAAGAGATTGGAGAGGTGAATCCATCTGAAGGACCTATGAACTCGTCTGAAGGAAGATACGAGGATGAATACGAACGAGAATCTCCCGTTCGTAAAGGAGGAGCTTGTATTCCTCCGCCGCTTAATTTGCAGGCAGTGGATCCTGAAACTGGAGCCAATCCTGATGGAAGTGTCTCAGGCGGTTCAGGTCGGTTGGGTCTTGGGGCTACAGCTGACCCGAATGAACCGAGTCAGTATGATGATGTCTACACCAGCTACAGGAAACATAGAAGTACCAATTATCATACTACCATGAGTGTCAGAGCTGTCACAAGATGAAATCTTGGTAATTCTGTTTCTTGTTTACCTATTTTGTTTAGGCAGAACATTTTCAACTGGTTCGTTGCTTCATTAGTTATGTTCACGTTGATTTTAGCTGGATACTGGTTTTTCAACTTTGATTTCTACTCTTGCTCTCTCTTTTCATGTAATTGTGCTTTTCTTTACAATATTCAACTAAACCCCATCAATCTAAAGTCATAAACACAAAAACCAATACTCATTACAAATGGAAATCTCGATTTTGTTTGATCTTTGGTGGTTCTACTTCTATCTATGGGTTTTGGTGTTAGATAGGCTATATACAGTAGTTTTTCAATATCTCGTCGGCTATCGACGGATTAAGTCTGCGGGTTATAAACCATCCAGAACCGACAGAGACTAACTTCACTCATATCCGCCGAAAAATCGAGTTGGTCATTCGACTGGTCAACCTATCGAATCGAGTGAAATCAGTATCACTCGTATTTTACTATACTCTCATTCGAGATACCTGGCAAATGGGTCGGGTTCGGGTCGAAAATGGATTCGGGTCAATCAAATAATTTGCGGGTTGAACGGGTTCGGGTCAGGTCGACCCAACGAGATTCAAATGTTCGCTTTTCTTTATTGTAATAAAAAAATAAAATTTTAAAAATATTTAATAAATTATATTGTTATTTTTTTAATTTAAATAAAATAAAATATGTGAAAAGTGGGTCCTTCCACGAATTTCGAGAAGTTCAGATCGGTCTGGATTTGTCCCAACGAATTCGGATCGAAAATGGGTTTGACCCAAACAAGTTGACATATTTTTCGGATCGGGTTGGATCGAGTATTTTTCGGGTCGGACCGGATTGACCGAGCGAGTTGGTTCATCTTTTGATAGTTCTCCTCCCATGTGCTTTCCTAGTAAAAATTAAATAGGAGTAAACACGTTTCTTCCTTACCAAAAAAGATAGGGAGTACAAAAATCTACTCCCTCCGTCCCAAAATGAGTCTTGTTTTCCTTTTCGGGCGTCTTGAAATGTTAGTCTTATTTTTATTTTTGTCCATAAACTTCTTTCAATTATACCCTTACTCATATTATTTTAATATTTTACATTCATCATTTTCAAATATAGTTGTGTATTTTTTATTTGTAAACTCTTCTCCCATTAGTTAATCATTTACCTTAATCCAAAAAAAATTTGTAAAATAAGACTAACATTTTGGAACGGAGACAGTACTTGGCTTTTATTTGGTCATGACCCTTTTCCCTTGTGATATAGTCATAGAACAAATACTCCAATATTTAAAGACTTCAAAGAGTGTCAGCAGACTCAATTATACAAGGATCACTATTGATTACAATAGATTAAGATTATAACCAAAGACTTATCTACAAATATTCATCTCTCCTTCCCCAATTATTCACCAAACCCCAAAACAAACCTTCCTCAAGCTCAGCTCCAATGGCGGAAACCAAACCCCAGCAACGAAACCCCCCCGAGCCAAGCATAAACTGGCTAGTCCGATTCAAATACAGGAAGGAAAACGACCCTCACAACGACATGCGCAACGTCCTCCTAGTCGTCTCGGCGCTAATCGCCGCCGTGACCTTCCAAGCCGGCGTCAATCCTCCCGGCGGCGTCTGGCAAGACGAATCCCCCGATCACAGAGCCGGAAGCGCAATCTACGCCGCGCATAAGAAGCCGTTCTACGTCTTCCTCGTCTTCAACACACTCGCGTTATCCTCTTCGATCTCCGTCATACTGAGCCTCACTTTCATGTTCCCGTTCTCCGTCGAGATCTGGATCGCGACTGTATCGATGATGATCACTTACGGATCTTCGATCTTCGCGATTACGCCGCATCAAGGAGGGAATTATAAGTTCCGGTACCTGCTGATTACGGCCGCGTTCCCGCTTGTGGCTAGGGTTGGGGTCGAGATTTGCAGGTATGTGAAGCGGAGGTTTGACGGGGTCGATTTGTTGAAATTGATGATATCAAAGAGTTCATAGGTATTGCAGTTTGCGATTGTGGTGGAGAATTGGAGGGGACGAAATTGATGATTGTTTGGCATTTGGTGTGTAATTTGTTATTTGTGTCATGAAAATGATTGATTCAACTTCTGCAGTGTAATGTGGTACGGAGTATTTGTGTTTGGTGCGGCCCGGCTCGAAATTTGGGGGTTATATAGCCCGTCAAATTATTGAACCGGAGATTCATTTTTCATCTAAATCGAATTACCGAAATTCATGGGCAAAAAATTCGTTATAATCATCCCAAATAATTAGACTAGAAGGGAAAATAAATAAAAAACTAGTGATCGACCCGTACCCAGTACGGGGTGTTGATTAAATATTATGCAATATAGCAGTTTATAAATATGTTATCATTCAGTACATAATAATATCATTTTTTTTATTTGTTTTATTCGTAATGATGAAAATTACATTATTGAAATATCCAATCAAGATTAAGAAAATGTCATATTACATCAAATGTTTTGGAGCACTTCTTTATAAACCACATTTGTTGTATGCGAGATGACATTTCCATTTTTGTCTAAGATCAATACCTTCAAGTCTTCCATGCTGGTAACTCGAGATAAACCAACATAAAGTTGTCCATGTGTGAATACCGGCCTTGGAAGATATAATCCCACTTGAGATAGAGATTGTCCTTGACTTTTATTAATGGTCATGGCAAATGAGACAATAATAGGAAATTGTCGACGTTGAAGGCTGAATGGCTGAATGGCAATCTTGGAATTGGAACAATTTTACCAATGTTTCGGCCGCTGATTATTTTTGCTTCAACTATTTTGGTTCCCAACTTCGTAATCACCAACCTTGTCCCATTGCATAGTCCATTAGCTTGGTCTATATTTCGCAACAACATCACAGGAACTCCAACTTTCAACTTCAACTCGTGATTTGGAACACCAGAACACTTGATGCTATGCAACATATCAGATGAGTACATTAATGCAGTATTTCCCTCTGCTTTGGAAATGCTATCTGCACTGTAATATACTTTCTCTATTCCGGGCATTTTAGAGAGCAAGTAGTCATTTACTTCGTCAACAACGTCATGTGTAGGTGACAATATTGCTCTCTCTTGATAATAATCAGGGTCATTCATGTGTTGCAGGAAAGAAGGATATGTTGCATCAACAATAGAAGCAATAGGATTCTTTGTATCGATATCCATTAATAATACCTCTTTTGGAAACTCTATAATTGCTTCTCCATCATTGGGGCCTCCAACTGTTCCATCACCAACATGAAGAATCCAGTCTGCGAACTTTTTCATGCTATTAGAATTTGAAGTTGATGCGCCTTGTTGAAGTCTCATATTTTTTGTAAGTTTTAAAACCTGCAAAAATATGTATATATGAAATGACTACATTTTAAAAAAAAAACTTGTGATCATGAAGCTATAGAATATTTACCTGACAATGTTGCCATATTTGTGAAGAGTTGATTGTAGCATTTACAATATCCTGTCTTGTTCCACGTGTTACAACTGGCAGGATTTGTCTGAAGTCACCTCCAAATACAACTACTTTCCCTCCAAAAGGTTGTTCCATACTCATGGGATTGGAAAATCTTAAGACATCTCTTAAGGCTCTATCAAGCGCTTCAAAACAATATCTCTTGGTCATCGGACATTCATCCCATATAATAAGTTTTGCAAGTGATAATAATGCAACCAATGGGCTTCCAGCTTTGATTTGGCAAGTCGAATCTGAATGTATATCTAGGGGAATTGCAAATCTAGAATGTGCAGTTCGACCCCCGGGTATCAATAAAGATGCAATACCACTGGAAGCAACTGTTAGGACAATATCCCCTTTTGATCTTATTGCAGATGACAATGCTCTCCATACAAATGTCTTGCCAGTTCCTCCATGTCCATAAAGGAAGAAAACACCCCCAGTGTTGTTGTTAACTGCAGACATAATCTTATCATATACTTCCTTTTGCTCGCCTGTCATATTGGACAAAAGGCTTGTATGCTCATTAATTAGCTCTGACTTGTCATAACGAAGTTCCTCTTGGATGAGTTTATTGCTATCTTGATTTAGAAGAGTCCCATCTGGAAGCGGCATGGATGTATAACGTTGAAGGCTACTTCCATTACGTCCTAACAACAACTCAATCTCTGCCAATGCATAGTTTTGTAATTGTTCATCACTGAGTTGTAAATCTGCAAAAAAAAAGATAAAAGATAAAGTATATATAATTGGACTAATTAAAGAAGAGAAGCTATTAGGTGTGTGTATAGTCCATTACTAACGTGTAACGTGTAAACTAAGTTTTATCACTTCATGGAATCATATGTATATATATATATATATTGACTACCTGAGTCCTAGCGGCAGTTTATTAAATAAAGTAGACATATATCTATAATAAAATGAAAATTTGGGGTGAAAAAATGAAATACCTGGCATGTGTAGAAGATTTCTCTGTCTGCGAAGAATATCAGCAGCTAATAGATGCCATGTTTCTTGCCATACATGTTCTGGTCGAGTTAGAGTATTGGAAAGCAACAACATTACGAATAAATGTCTTAAGTAATGCTCTGATCCCCAATTACTACACTCGGTAATTCCCTCAATGTATTCATTCTCATCATCTAGCAATCCCAAATTATAGCAAGCATCTCTGAAAGTATCATATGTCCGTCCATTAACAGTTCGTAGATCTTAAAATGATTTTGGCCCCTTTATTTCATTTAGCATAAGACGAAGATAATAGAACTCTCCACAGCCAGGTGCACAATTAAAAATGCGACCAAGAGCCACAACGTTGTTTTTTCTTGGTGTCCATTCCTTTTTATTTTCAGCATTCCAAACATAAGTCTGTGGGAATTCACTGTAGAGCAATTTTCTTGCCTCTTCATCTGACCTATTACACTCCATCCACTTAAGAAACATAGAGTTGTTGATCCCTTCTTGATTAGCCGCCTCATCTATTGGATCATCATCCTCAAAAACAACGTTATGCTCACCGGGTAGGTGAAAGTATAATCTTTGAACCGATGGACGTCTAAAATGGATGCTGAAAGCTAATAATCTCCATGCAGCCTCGCAAGCTGACACGTATCTGCCTTCATAGAACTTTGCAATTTCATCAACATCTTCACCCCGTTTCATAGCCAATTCAAAAGTAACGCGATCATGACCTTTGCTTATATACTTGAAAAGATACTTGATGCTTCTACTCTGATTGCAAGCCTCAACATTGATGTGGGCCCTATACTTCAGTGACAAATATCTATTATATGGAACAACATGTCTGTTATCAAATGTGAATCCATTCTTCTCAATCTCTCTTCCATTATTTCTTCTTTTGTAGATGGGGAATCCATTAGGATCAAAATGAGTTGAGTCAACGTAGTTCTTGGGAAATTGTTTTGAACATATTTTGCTTGTTGTACATGGAGCTGTTTCGTTCAGGGAACCACAAGGGCCATGGATCATGCAATCTTTCACTACTTCATATAATTCCCTCTCAGTAGATGAATCTGGAATTTCTGCCCTGATTACTTTGTCAATATCTTCTGACGTACGTAGTTTGTTCTTTGCATCTAGAAACAAAACTATATGTGCATGTGGGAGACCACGTTTCTGAAACTCAATTGTGTAAATGACTGCAAGAAAATAATAAGATTAAGTATAATAGCATGTTATAAATGAACGTCATGATAGAAAAACCAACAACTACGTACAAATTAGTTTATTTTGTTGTTAAACACTATATGTACTTAGCTTATATATTCCAAGACAATTGTAATGATCTATTCCAAGACAAATGTGTAATATATGGTATGTAAGGTTAATATTCTGACATTGAGTTTCAAATATATTGTGATATATGATCGAACCTGGTTCATTCATTGTTCTATAAGAAGACGGTGTTGTAAAAAACTAAAGCATCCTAATTTTGTTCTAATTTTATATATATATATACTTATAATAAAATATAAGTAAGTAGCAAATTTTAAAAATTAGTAAAACAATTGATATACTTACTTGCGTTGACTTGTCCAAAAGTTTGTCCTTTTAGCAAGTCGTCAACCATTGCATCTAACCTGATGCTGAAGAATCGAGCAACAATATCTGGTCGATCATTGGGAGTGAGACCACGAGATTTACAATATCTCACAATTTCCGGCCATTGAGAGTTGCAAGTAAATGTAATGAAAAGATCGGGATGACCAAAATGCTTGCAAATTGTCATCGCATCTTGATAATTCTGGATCATATATCTTGCACCACCAGTAAATGAGACCGGTATACGTATACGTCTTCCAATAGATGAGGGTGTTGTATTGCCTTGAGAATTTGCATTTGCCACATTATTATATGTATCTGATCTGTAATTCTTCTGATTATTCCTATGGAATTTCAAGCGACTTGCTTCAACCATAGTATAAGCATCCACCAAAAATTGTAGAAACAACTTCCTTGAGAACACGATGTGGGATCCTTCTGATATCCTTTCTTGAATTCTATATGCAAAATACTCTCGAATGCTCAACTTTGTCCTTTTTTTATTTTTGTTCGACCCTGAACTGGAGAGCTCAATATCAATTGTATAGTTATCCTGACCATAAGGAAAGAGCAAAGGATATTGAAGTGCGAGATAAGAAGGATGCAACTCATTTATGTGGCGTAACAACCGAGATTGTGTCTCAATAACAATATCTCTGTCTGTCACTTCTCCTTCATCATCAACTATCAAAGCTGCTACTTCTGATGTTGTAGGCATGTTTTATCTTCGTGCATCTCGACTTCTTGTACCAATCAACTTTAATTTCACATTAGCAGTGGAAGACTCTCCAAACCGATCCCTTGCCATTCTGTATATTTTTGCTAATGGATTGAATTCATCAATCATGCATTTCAAAGAATTTATGATTGCTTGATTGAACTTGTGAGCCTCTTTGGCGCTGTATTATAAACATAACAAATTTTTAATATATAGATAACATATATTATTTATTGTGAAATTGAAACATGGAATTGCACGTGTATTACCTGTAAGCAAAAGCCCGATTGGCCTCTTCATTCTCCGTATCTACTATGTAAAGTTGTGAAAACTTTGGGTGTGCTCCTGTAGGAGGCAATAAGCTTCCAATAAGGTGATAATTTTGGCCTAACATTGTAAAACCTGGAGGTCCACGCCCATCATAGATAGTTTCAATCTTTCCACCCAATGAAGTAAATGAGAACATCATATTGTACGCCCGAATATTATCGCGAAAGTGTTTACTTATTGAATCATTCTGCGTCAATAACTTGGAAAGTAGTGGAGGTGGAGATTGGATAGGAGGCAACTCAACAATTCCCTTTCTGCAACACATTGAAAAGTCTGGGTTTGGAGGTTTCTTGCTCTTTAAACTACGCTCCTCATACCACATTAAAGCTCCACAAAACCTACAAGTATATGATGGGTCTCCTAGATCTTCATAGCTCACTGCGATGTTTAAGTTGAGTTTGTTAAATTTGGAGCCAAAAAAGAAGATTACATACACTAACTGAAAAGTTGACTTATTTCTTATACATGCTTACCTTCTGGTAGTTCTGCTTTTCGGCGACGTCGGGCACGCTGTCGGCGTCTTTGAGTCAATATATTCTTTCTCTCCAATCTCTTCCGCTTATATATTTGAGATTGCATTTTTCTGCATTATATTACATATAAACGATAAACAATCACCAGCGCATGGCGCGGGGACTACGCTAGTAGGCTATTAATTCTATGGAAACTTTTTGGCGAAGAGAACACCGTATACCACATCACACAAACTATCTAGCGCGGGGACTACGCTAGATAGTAGTAAGTGAACGTTGGGCTTGTTGATTGAAAAAGAGAGTAAAGAGGCAGTTAGTTAAGAGGATTATGTTTAATTTTGAAATGAGGCATGATTTTAGGCAAATAGTTAGACTCATAACAATTTTTTTTGCCTTGAATTAATCGAGAAAACTGTCACTGACAGAGTTTGAGCCATATTCTTCTCTGCATCATCCAAGGAGAAAATGCAAATAACCCAAAAAGCAATAGTTCATACTTATTGAAATAACTTTGCATATATATACAAAGTTATGAATTGAGAATTACTTCAAAAACAAATGTTGACTGCAATAAACTTATTTAATAAGTGACTTATTAAACTTAATTAAATAAAACAGATTCTTCAAATCTTCCATCGACAGCTTGGGCAAGAAAATCCTTCTTGAAACCATTGTATGATACAATGGGGATGAAAAAAGTGGCAGCATGGTAGGCATGATTTGAGCTCGCCTTCTTGAAAGTCTTCTTGACAAATGCAACATAAACCTTCACCGTGATGTCGAATGTCGTCCAACAGATCATTCACATCAATCACAGAGGGACTTTGAATGCCATCCAACATCACATGGTGCATCGTAGTCACTTCTTCATCATCCGACAGTTCGATAACTGTGGGACTTGTTTTTACTGTCACTGTGATTATTGCTGATGGACCATTATTTATGAAATTTTTCTCTAAGTACATTTGTAGAAGTTGATTAGCAAGATAAATTTGAACAAACACTGGAACATTTGCTTCATCGAACATTCTGCTTATATTCCCTTCTGTCAATTTTGTTCCAAGCTGCCATCGTGTGGTTGACATGAAAGAAGATACCACTCCACGAACATTTTGTTCATGTACGACCTTAATGTGACTTGCACCAGGCGTAGAAGGCAAACTTCCCAAAACCTCAACAAAATATGGTCCAATACTTACATGAAAACCACTGTCAAAGATTGGAGGAGGTAACATATTAGCCCTGCAAATATAGATTGAAATAGTTAGCCCAGGGCTGAATGTGGTTTAAGAAAGTACATAATATATTTTTACTTACATATTCAGCAAAACAATTGGTCGATCGAAAGCTTGATTGCTCAATTCTGTGGTAGAAAACACTGAACATATTGCGGTATTTATAGAACAGATCAGGTATAGGTTAGTAAAGCATCAGAAATTCAAAAAGTTGTTTTAAAATTTGAAATCAAATTTCTGTTAAGAGCTGTACAGTAGAAATTTCAGGAGATCTCAGATTTGTAAATTTCAGAAGATCTTTGCTTTGTAAATTAAAAATCAAAATTTAGTTAGTTTGACTGATCCGTTAAAATGGTTATTGCTGAAGTTCAAATATTTTAGCGGGAGATTCAGATTGGGAATGGGTCCAGTGAGGGAATTTTCCTGAAGATACAATTTTGTGCAGTGACTTGAGTCTGTGAATATTGTAATTCTATCTCAAAAGTGCAGACATTTGTTATCAAGTTGAGTGCGTACACTTGAGATTAAACTCAAAAGTTATAAAAGTTCATTGTTATGATTTATGAAACTGCTCTTTACCTTGTCTGCTCTTGCACTTTTTCTGTGATGATATTGCTTTTTAAATTCCTAGCATAAATTATCTGGAGGAAAATTAAGCAAGCATCTCTCCTTTTACTCTTCTCTAGAGATTTAGGGGTTAAAAAAATTAGTCTATAAATAATCCAACCACAAACACAGAAATTATATGTGTCGACTGAATATTCAGAAGGTGATGTGCCATGTGTTTACTGATGAACTTGAAGACGACTAAAATCAAGAACACAAATTTTTCTGAAATTAATGTTTGTTGAAGCCTTATTGAAAAGAAAGTAACTTATAATCCCTAAGAAATGAAAGAGGTTGTTTGAAAAAGTAAGATACGTCTAAATCTGAAACTGAAAAAGATTGATGAAAACACAAAGAACTCTATGAAAATGAAACAGCTTGATGGAAATGGACTTATAACAGCAGCTTTCTTCTTGTGAAAGTCTTCTTTCTGGCTGTAGAAATCATTATATCTGACTCACTGATGTCTTCAATTTCATCACGGTTGTGCTTTGAAGGTGTTGCGTTAGCAGAAGATGAGACATTTGATGATGGTGTATTATTGATGGAGTAGGATCCCTCTTCAAAATCATCATTTTGTTTTTCAAACTCAGCTTGGTCAACATCAGTACTCAATTTGGCATCAGACGACACATCTGAATCTGGTTGTACTGAGTGGTTTTCCTCCTTAACCTGATAAGTACTTAATTAGATTTTGATTTATATTGATTCTTAACAGAAAATGTAATATTTCTTACCTTTTCTGTAGCACTGAACTCTTCATATTCAGATATCATTTCAGCATCAGAAATGATCTTTCTAACTGTGTATGAGGATCCGGGGTTATCCCTATTGTAATCGGATACCTCCACTACAAATAGAAATTTCTTTTCTAGCAACACATTGAAATCATGTGGATATCCATCGTTGTTTTCATCCTGGTAAGTAAAGGAAATTACATTTAGTATAACAATATGGATTCTGTGATTTTTTTTATTTGCTGTAAAATTGAAATTTCTGATTTGAAGATGAGTAGTATAGATAAAATACTTGTGAGACTTCACTCTGAAGTGTGGCTACTGATTTTGTTATAAACTGAGACAATTCCCTCTCAAACATGACAAAAGGAGCCACACCAGAAGAATCTGAAACATTGATATCAATCTTTAACCCGGATCAATATAAGTTGTTGAATAAGTAAGTGCAGGAAAATATTTAACTGAGAAATATCATACAAATGCATACCTTGTAGCGACGATATCAGAATCAGTAAGACAGCTCGCACAAGAGTATTTATCTCCATCAAAGTCAAGTCTCTTTCTGCAATGTTTGCAGCAACTATAGAACCAACTTCTTTTTTTATTTATCTCTACAATAGTTGCCACCACCTTGCAAAAACATTTATGCAAAAAAACATATCGTAAATAATCCTCTTCTTATTATTCTTAAGTTAAGGGGAAAAAAGTATTAGCAATACTTGATACCTCAGTAGTCTCTAAAATATCATTCAAAGTTTTCTGTATACTGATTTTTACAAAATCAGTACCTACTGTAAATGTTGGTAGATTGAGTGTATTCCCATGTGCTTTCCACCTACAAAACATTTTTTTAGTGCCTTACAAAAATTTTAGATGATTTGCAATTCTAATATTAATATACCTGGCCTTAAAGTCAACAAATTGAGGAAAAGCTTGATCACACAGAGGGTGAGAAGGTAGGAGTTTTTATAGTTCCAACATAACCATATTGGCTTAAAAAATGGCTACATGGACATTGTGGGTAGTAACCAATGGCAAAAAATATGGTGAGAAATAAAAATATGCTGTTATGTATCCAGTTATCAAATTGTACAAGTTAGAATACAAGTATGCTGTTATTATGACATAAAAATTTCATTACCTTTGCAACTAACATGAGCTGAGGCAAGAGTTTCTGCTCTCTTCCTCTGTTCTGCTTCAGCCTGCATTAATATGATTAAAGTTTACTGTCACAAAGCTCCATTTTCTATGAAGCATGTATTGAGAAATTCACGGAAGCAAGAGAAGCCTATCTCATTCACATCCAAGGATCAAAGGATCAAAGATCTATGATTAAAGTTTACTGTCACAAAGCTCCATTTTCTATTACGTTGCATAGCTTGTAGATAACATTATATATAAATCACTAATGTATGAGATTTCTATGAATCACTGAGCAAAAAGGAAACCTTAGCCTTCACAAGGATCAAAGGTCTATGTTCTATCTTAACAGGACCGACAATTGTTGTCCTTTTCCGCCTATTTTGATCTACTACAATAAACTCTTTCTCTGCCTTCAACTCAGAAATATAGCTCATCTTTCCACATGAAACAACGACGTAAGAAGGTACCTTTGCAAGTAACATGAGCTGAGGCAAGCCTATCTCATTCATATCTATAAAAATTTATCGAAGAAGAACTAACCTTGAACAACTCAGAAGGAGCAACGTCTGACTTTGAAACGCCGACGATCAACCCTTCGGATAACATCTCCTCCTTACTGTTGTATATTGAACGTTTGTGTGTTATCTTCCTTTTGCTCTTCCATATTTACACCTCCTTTCCCCCTTGTGGTTTTCATGGAATTCTTCTTTCAATAGGTACTTGAGGCCTCTTGTAGCTGATGGTGCTGTAGTCGCAAAATGTCATCTGAGTGGCCTTTATAACCATGAAAAAGGGAGGCTATTTTATAACCTATCTTATGAGTGAGATAAGTGGGCTAGAATTTGTATGGGCTTAGTGGAGAAGTGGAGGGAGTGGGTTGTTATTATTTTCTGCAATAAAAAACAATGAAAAAGCTAGAAGCATGTATCCACTCAAATTGTGCCAAGTGGCGCAATTTTTTGTGAAGACATTGCTTCAGCTTTAACATTGTATATAGTAGATAAACTCGTTATAATCATGTCTTTTGATAGGTTTTGACCCGCCCGATCCGACACTAAATCCCAAATAACCCAACTCGAAGTATACATGAACACAGAACACTACCCATCTCAATTGTCGGGCCTAGTGTTTACGAATGTTTGGTCAGAGTTTGACTTTTATATATTCATCATCATTTGTGCATCTTCCAAGAGGTTTAGATACTTCAAATTAATCTATAACTCATTTCTCGCCACGAGAAAGTATCCGATGAAAATAATTCTTACGGTGCGAAATGCGAAGTGTGAACATTTAAGGTCACGGTTATATGTGAACTTTAATGGTTGATAGTCAAGATTTATATATAAGATAGTAATTTTCACATTTCATGATTTTGATACACTTTTTTCTCATGCGTCTGAGTTCTTCATGAACGCTGCCTACGAAATTAAGGAGTTAGAAGCTCAAAACGATTGTGGGGTCAAATATTGGTTCACGAGGGAAGAACAAGATTTTGTTCGCGAGTCTTGACGAAGCAAGTGGTTTTTTCGTTCGTGAAGAACGGGTGATGTTGGTTCACGACGAATGATTTGTATAGTTTTATTGGTTCACGAAGTTTGTTTCTGGATCGTTTGTCACGATCCGGTTCACGAAGGTTGATTAATGATGAGCGAAATCATCCGTCAAAAGGAGATAAAATGTGAGTTGGATATAAAACGCCCAATATACTTTTGCTTATCTTAAACGACAAATATCAATTTGATGTGAGTGATATCCAATACCAAACGGACACTAAAACCGTTATGAAATAAACAAAAATGGCTCCATCTAGAGTGTAGAGTGCAGACACGGATTAGGGTTGTGTATCCGGTTTGGTTTGTTATTTTTTGTTGAAAATTTGGACGGAAGACCGGACCAGAACGATGTCATCCGATCCTCTCTGGTCCGGTCTTGGACCGTAATTTCTATTTCCATTTTTTTAATCATATAAATATAATATTATTTATATTTTTAAAAAATCAACTTTTAATATTTTTTATGTATATTATTTATATTTAGAAGCATTAAAAAAATAACAAAACCCGTCCGATTATTTTCGGTCAGACCGGACCGAAACTGAAATAAGAAAATATTGGACCCGAATAATTTCGGTCCTTCCCCCCTGTGGAACTAGACAACGCTCGATTCTTGGGATTTGTCGAACCACAGTCCACCATAGTCTATTCGTTTACTCACCTCTGAATCTCTGATACGATCTTGTTTTCAATCATCTCTGCCTTATTCGATAACTTGAATGATGCAATCTAGTTGCGTTGGAGCCTGCAGCAATTTCCTTCGACTTCCCAACCCATTTCCAGGGTTCAATTTCGCCATTCTTGACCACCCTCAGTTACCCATCTCCTCCTTTACTCTTCAGAATCACTCGCCTTGCATATCCTGTTGCTTAGACGGACCCAACGCCAAGAGGGTCGGAGTCAGGGTTAGTGCCAAGGGAAAAGGGAAGGATAACGTGTGGAGTATTGACAATGAAATGGCCGAAAAAGTGCAGGAGAAAGATAATTGGGGGAGGCGGAAGAGGAGTAATAGAGGAGGAAGAAGAGTTAAGAAGCTCAACGACTCTAAAGTCATGGTCTCTGCTGCTATGTTAGTTGAGGTTGAGAACATTCTGCAAACTCAGGTACTTCATATAAGAACTCCTTCTACTGATAAATTTTAGAATTCTGGATAAGGTTTTGATATCATCTGTTTATGTGGGTACATTAGGAGCCTGTGATTAGGCCATCGTGGAACACTTTTGTGAGTAGTGTGAGTGGAATATGGAAGGGAGTTGGAGCTGTGTTTTCACCCATTACTGCTAAAATGGAGCCAATTGAAGTGGGAAGCAAAAATGAGCATCTGTATGATTGCTACACTCTTTCTCGGATTGAAGCGGTGCCGGATCGAGAAGGAGGAGCGGGTTCTCGAATCAGGAGGAAGATTAATTGGGTGACTTTGAATCCTCATGGTGAAATGGTGCAACAGGGTGGTAAAGATGAGCATAAGGGATTAACTAATGGGAGTAGTTCAAAATATGTTGTGCCTAAGTTTGAGTCGTTTGACTTTGCCAAGAGCGATGTGATGGAAGAAGACTTCATGGATATGGAGCCTGGTCTTGTTTACTTTGAGGTAAGAGGGCTTTTTTCTTTTGCACTAAAGAATCTTCTCTTTACAGTTACATTTTATTGTTGGATATGCAGTAGGAAGGAAAATTATCTATAGAGTCATTACCAAGTGAATCAAATAGTTGCATCTGTGTCATTATATTGATGACATGATCTGTTCAAGTCTAGCTTGGGTGTTTTGTTTCTCAATTAAATGACAAAAGAAACCCAGGAATACTGTTTTTTATGCTTTACTTCTTTCTTTTGCTAAATTGTTGCTTATATAGATGAATGGTTTCTCCTTGGTTTTAATAGGATGGATCCTATTCTAGAGGCCCTATTGATATTCCAGTTGCTGATTCTGAGTATTACCTTTCTCCTACGTACAAGTTCGAACAAGTAAGTCTCGTTGAGTATTCCTTCTCATTTACGAAGCTCTAAAATGTTCTACTTGTCCAGTGAGCTATATCTGTGACAGAAGGTTTATCCATTATCAACACAATTTGCTTCTCCTTTGAGTTTCTGTATGTATATTCTGCATGAGACATGCTATTGCTCTTCTAACCTGGCATGTTGGGGCATCTTATCATTTCATCTTCATAAATTACTCAATTTTTTTCATTAACATTATTATTTTCAAGGGTCATAGTTTTCCAGAATTAATTGTTGAATATGCTCAAGGTAGCAGTATTTCCTGCTTCAATACTTTAGGCGTCTGTCTAACAGATCTATATTTCTTTCCCTAGTGCTTGGTCAAAGGATGTCATAAACGACTGCGTATTGTGCATACTATAGAGTTTAGCAATGGGGGTGCAGATATCCAAATACTCCGGGTCGCTATGTATGAAGAGCAGTGGGATAGTCCTGCCAATATTGATGATCATAGGTCAGTAAACTCTCAATGTGATTTTCTTTTTCTATTAATTTTTAGCGGGATTATTCTATTTTGAGTTAAGTGCATTAAAGCAGTTGCATCCTGTTACAGTGAGGTTGAGCTTGATGTGAAGCCATTTTCCCAGAGGAAAAGAACTCGTCCATCTGAGCTAACAGGATCTTGGAAGGTATTCGAAGTGAGTGCCACACCAATTTATGGAGATGATACGACTGCAGATGATAGCAGTAAATCTCCTTACATTTACCTCTGCATGGAGACAGCTAAGAAAAGAACCTTCCCAGAGAACCAAGGCTACTTTGGGGAAGAAGAGAGGATGGACATGCAGGATGTGTCCATTCTCTGGCTGCCAGGTGGTGTTACATCTTATGTTGACATCAGCAAGGACGGAATTCTCTGTGTTGGAGTCGGTTGGTATTCAGATGAAGGCATGTACCTTGTCATGGAGAGGGATTATGGAACAGACGGTAAGCTTATAGAGGTTCGGTCAAAATCTGAGGTGAAGAGAAGATGGTCAGAACCGCTTACTGGGTAAATTTCTCTGGTAAAAAGTTGTTTCCTTATCGTGTACATTTTTTGTCATCAATAAAATCTGAAGTTGGAGAAGTTTGGTTATCTGTGTGTTCATTCCTGCATGTTTGATTATTGATATTCTTTTAATCTATTGAGTTCTCTCGGGATAGCAAAACAGAAAAAATTATCAACACATAATGAATCCACCGTCTAGTGGGTAAATTTCTCTGGTAAAGAAAGTTGTTTCCTTATCATGTACATGATTTGTCATCAATAGAATCTGAAGTTGGAGAAGTTCTTTTGTGATCTGTGAGCTCATACCTGCACATTTGATGTTCTTTTATTCTCTAGAGTTCTCTCAGGATAGCAGAACAGAAAAAAATATCAACACATCATGAATCATGATACATGATGAATAAAAGGTTACTAAAGCAATCCAGGTTGTCCAAACCAACCCGTTTAAACCATGGGTTGGAGCTCCATTCTTGAAGTAGGGTTTAGAGGCGACAATAGGCAAGCTGGTGCTGGTGTTAGAGTCATCCTTGACATTGAGCTGAAGTTGCATGCCGGGGCAGAAACCGTCTAAGCCACAGATGAAGTAGATTGCACCATCTTTGGTAAGCTTATAGCTTGTATTCCCACTATTGTCACTAAAGCTCGGATTGTTGGGGCACAGTCAATGTAGGCGGCCTTGCTCACTACGAGCACGCTGTGCTCAGGTGCAAGATAGGAAAATACTGGCATCAAACAGGAAAAAAGAAAAGAAAAAGAAGTTTAGAGTGATTATATATACGGTTTTTCTATCATATGCCTTAAAGGCGCTTAAACTGACCTATTGTATCACCAACTGAGATGGATTTTGAAGCCCAAGAGGAATAGTTTGCGTCGATAGTCCAGACGACGTTGTGAGTCGCTCCATAGACGGTTGTGATGAGAGCAACAAGGAGGATGAGAATGGGGAGAGTAGCTGCTGCCATGGTTAGAAATGCAACAAACTAGCTATGTTTCTCCCTCTCCTTGTTTTGTTCTTTTGGAGATTGAGAATTATATAGAGAGGGAGAAGTATTAAAGGTTTTTTCATGCTCATGATGATCAAAGAAGATTTAGTATTTTAGTGTGATAGTCAAAATGTTTTTGGTCAAAGATCATGACAGTCAAACATTGGATTGGCGATTCAATGAAACCAGATGCAATAGTGTTTTTTTTTAGATTAGTCCAAAGAAAGAGAAGGGAATATTGTTATAAATGGAATAATGGACCATAATGTTATTCATTTGGATTATCTGCGTGCGTGCATAATGTTATTTTCATTTGAAGGGAGTATACATTCCATTGTACCTTTCGGTAGGTCTACTAAACATATTTACGTGCTGTATACAAATTTGAAAGATACGGAGTATGGATAAAGATAATGCAAAAATAGCAATTTTTTTTGTTTATTTATAACATTTGGCAAATACTACCTCTTCAATGATCCTTTTTTACATCGAGAATTCATGCAAAATCTGACATAAACCCGTGAAGATGGTGTAGGGATTGGACCGGATGAGATTTCTCTTGCTCTTTGGTGGATCTCAAAGTTTCTTTAAGAGGAAGGAAAAGATTCAGATACGAATTATTACTAGTGTATAGACCCGTGCCATGCACGGGTAATCGAGACTACTTATTATTTTATAATTACTTTAGTAAACTATTAAAATAAGAATTGATATTTTCATGATAACTTATTAAACTACTAATAACTTTATATTGATTAATAATTTTATAAAATAACCTAAAGAAAAAAAATTATATATCAAATGATATAAAATCTCTTCTTTAAAAGAAATTCATGAATCAAATCGAGAAAATAAAGCTCATAGTTATATAAATTAAATAATAATAAATAATAAATTCTAATGCAACTTCAAAAAACTTATATCCAAAAAAATATTGGTTTAGAAGTTAGTTAGAACAAATTTTATCAGTGATTCCTCATATAGTTTTGTTGAAATGTTCTCATACGTTAAGTTTATTATTCGTTGGAAAACTCGGTTAATAAAACACAACATAAAATATTAAAAAATCATCTTAGAGACTTAAAAATCGATAATAAATCAAGAAGCCAAGTTGTATTTGTTAAACATTTAGAAAATGTTAAAAATATATTGGTTTAATAACAAAATGATTACTTGGCACATAGAATTGATGAATCTATTAAATAAATTTTCTTTAATATTTTTTAAGCACCCTTTGCTTTAAATATACATGTAGAGATATTAGATAGATATATAAAATAGATTAAGATTATTTTTTAAATTGATATATCTATTTACTAAACAATAACTTAAGTAAAGAATAATTATTAAATCAATTTATAATCATTCAGTTTACGATTTGTCAAATGGCTAAAATTGGTGAGGACTTTAAAAAAGTGAAAATATGTGTATATTATAAGATATGACACATTAATGTAACAAATGTTTAAGTAATATTTTATTTTAGTAGTATAGTTTGTAGTCAAATTTGTTAGAAGTGATGTTTATATATATATTAACCTACAAAAGTGATTAGAAAATAATGTTTTATTTTAAATCAAATAAAAATATAAAAACAATCAAAAGAGAACCAATAACAAATTGCCACATGGATGTGGTGGGGCCAGAATCAAGGAGAAGCCTTGAAAAGTCTCAGTTTTAATAGATTATATAGATATAGATTAACGTGCGAATATGTAAATTTTTGCATATTTAACTATTGACATACACTTTTAAGCCAACCTGTACTAGGGGTGGCTCGACCGGACCGGAACCGGTTCGAACCGGTTTTGACCCGGTCCGGTTCCGGTTCAAGAAAAAAAGATTTTCGAACCGGCGGTTAACCGCCGGTTTTTTATTTTTTTTTAAAATTTTTTTTAACCGGCGGTTAACCGGTTATTTTTTTTTTAAAATAATTTTTTTTAATAAAAAACCGGTCCGGTTCAGCCCGAACCGGACTGAACCGGCCGGTTCCGGTTCAAAACCGGAACCGGATTGAACCGGACCGGACCGAAACCGAAACCGGTAGAACCGGTTTTTCCCGGTTCCGGTTCCGGATTCCGGAGGACCGGAACCGGCGGTTCCGAACCGGACCGGACCGGGAGCCATGCCTAACCTGTACTTTTGACAAATTTACGTGATAAGTCAAACTGAAAAATGAACTGACCGGTTCGAATCTGGTTCAAGATTTGGCTTGGCCGGTTCAATTCCGGTTCACCACTCTTGCCGAGCCGAACGAACCGACCCGGGAAATATCATTCAACTCGAAATCAAATCAGAGCGACTTCTCTTTCTCTCTGCTGCAATACCTCCACGACTATCATCATCACTCATCCCCAAATTCCTTCGCTTCTTATGCATTCATCCATGGCGGAAGAAGAGGTATTCATGGAAGTAGAAGCCGTCAAAGCAGTCTACGGCGAAGACTGTACTTTCCTCTCCACCTTTCCTCCTCACCTTCTTCTACAAATTAAGCCTCGAACCGCCGATGACTCTTCTATACAGGTCTCTCGGTCAAATTCATACGCGTTTCATCTGATAATGCCTACATTATTTATTTTGCATAAACTTGTGGATTTGTTGATCAAGCTATGCGTGTACTAGAGAGTTCTCAAACTTGAAAGGGGTTAGGGATCGTGTTAGCTGAGCTAACCTATTGTTTATCAATCTCTAGGTCTACTGGTGTTGTTAAATTTGTAAAATGAAATGCTTTAATTGGTGATGATTTTTTCATGCCTGTTTTGATTAGAGATTGTTTAAAATGAGACATAATGTGTTCTTTGCTTGAAAAAAATATATTGCTCCATCAGGATGTACTCCATTATTGGTTCCCAGTTCCTACTCTTTTGAAATGACTGTGCTCTATGGGTCTAGCATTTACATTGTAAGATTTAGCTCTAGGAAGCTTGCCTCTTGACTTCATATATGGAATCAAAAGCTATTCTCATTCGCTTTAGAGTAGACATTGATGAATAACATAAATTTTTGTTTCGTATATTATATGCTATTCATATCCTGCTTAAAAAGTATGCATCTTTTCTTTTATCTTGTGCAGTTTGTGGAAGCATCCATTGAGATACAAGCGAGTTCACAGGTATAGCAAGAAGGCATCTTGTCTATAAATTGATGAGACTATTTACTTAAACAAAGAGTTGCTGAAGTTTTTGAAACTAAAAGTTACCTTGCATCTGGATGTTTTGTATTGCTTTGCAGAAGAAGAAGCAACATGCTAACCCGTTTATTCGAGTATAATTATAATGTGGATTGGGAATTATGGGGTGGGAAATGTTTCCCTAACTTGAGTTACATTCTCTTTTCGCGTTTATTTTCTGTTCATGTTTTCAAGCAAAAATACTTATATTTCAGTGCCTTTAGGCCTGATCGTCCCAAATTTTATCTCCAATATAGATGATAAGATCTATGCCGGTGTACTCATATTTTTTCACAAACTAAATCAAAGCAGAAACCTAATGTCCAATTTTCTTAACGACTTTGGTTTGGTTGCAATGATATCAAGCAGGAATATATACCACAGGATTTCAAACTTAAATTTGAAAAGTTGATAAGGAAAAACGGAGTTAAGTCACTGTCATGAGTTTTGCTTCTCATGTCTTTCAAGAAGTGCACTATATGATATATTCTTCTACAGCGTGTTTGTGCTTAATGTCAACTTACCTGTTGGTTTTCTGTGTCTCTGATGAGCTTAAACTTCTTGCAGTATCCCAGTGAACTACCCGATATTAAGATCATATCATCGAAAGGTCTTGATGAAAAAAGGCTAAAAGATCTCAGTACTAGTCTACATGACATGGCTTGTGATCTTCTCCCTTGCCCGATGCTTGTATCTCTCTGTGAGGTAATTTTCAGTCACCCTAGAAATTTTGAGGTATAAATATTGCATTTGTTAGCAAAGATGCGGATTAACTTTCTATCTGTGATCTCAAACCTGTACACAGTGCAGAGTGCACTTTGGGTATGTTAGGAAGGAAGCCTTTCTTAGGAGCATTAGGAACTTATTTTTTCTTTCCACTAAAAATACACTTAATATATTTCAGCTTAAATATTCTTAATCTTCTAGTCCAAACAATCCCTTGTTTAGAAAGTGTTGTAAATCGTAATGTTTCTCTTGATGTATGAATATAATCTTTCTCTTGCGAATTTCTCGAGCCTGAAACTTATCTTTGTAATACACCTTAGACCTTACTCATCGATGATGTTCCCAGGAAGCAGTTGAAAAGCTCTCCATCATGAATCATCCAGATGGAGATTGTCCCTTGTGTTTGTGTCCTTTAGTTCAAGAAGAGGGGAAAAATGAATCTGCATCTTTCATGAAGTTGATGTCTTGCTTTCATTGCTTTCACAGGTAAAGTATCCTTTAGCGAAGATTTCACATCTCACTAAAGCTGTGTCTTTTGTTCTTAACAAAAAGCCTGCTTTCTGTATTGAATTATGGCAGTGAATGCATTATTAGGTGGTGCACATGGCTTCAGAAACAGAATGGTGTTACCGGTAAAAATTATCCCAGTCCACTGTATATATGGCTAATGCTGCACAATAGTTCAATACGGATAACCATTTTCACATACGAAATATGGTATAAAATAAATATACCTGCTTGATTCCTCTAGGCTTTAATGTGATATGATGTGGTGAAGCCAGCAAGTTGGGATATTATTCTTAGAAGCTTGCATGATGTGGCTAAACCACAAGTGTATATTAAAATTTTCATGTGACATTTTCTACAATATTCTTATAGGTATTCTTCTTTTTGTTTGTACCTTTGACTTTAATTACTGGGATTGCTCATTTATTCTACAGAAAAGATGGCAAACTGCCCTGTATGCCGCAAAGTTTTTCATGCCGATGACATCAAACATGTGCTTGACTTGGTTGGCTCTTGTTCTTTACAGTTGGTGGTATGTATGCGTGGTTCTGTTTTTTTCTTAGTCATTCGTGGGTAACTGCCTCATATAAGTAATAAAAAAGAATTTTACAGGATTAGCTAAAATGAAGTTATTTTTTAGTGCTTCATAACAAAAAGACTTATAATCCTCTTGTTTTTTCAGGATATTAATGAAAAGGAAGTCCCTGATGACGAGAAGGTCCTTGAATGTGATTCAGAGATCAACAGAAGAAGTAAATTTGAGACTCTCTTGGAAATGCAAAGAGAGCGTGGAGGATTAATTGAACCAAGAACAGATGGAGTTCTATTTGCTAGTATGCGTCTTTCTGAATTGGCTCCGGATTTAACCCCTGAGATTAACAGCAATTCCAGCAGACCAAATGACGAGAGAGTCACAGAAGCCGCAGGGCCAAGTCGTCCCCCAAATAAGCCGAAAAAAGAGCCTAAAAAAGACGTCAACCGTCCCCATGGACATAGAGATAAATCTGTATCAACAGAGCAGGAATCAGAGGCCTCCTCAGGCAGCCAGTCAACCTCTGGTCGAAGGAGAGATGGAGGCTCTAGGAAATTTGGCAGGAAAACTTCAAGATCACAAGTGAAGCAATGGATTCAGAAAGAAAGGTGATATTTGATATTGATAAATGTTCTCTAAGCTACAGTTTTGTTTGTTTTACCCTAAGAATGAGAAAGGGTTATACTGTTATGACAGTGCACATATTTTGGTTAGAATATATGTATATGGGTTGTTACTATCATGTAGTATGAAATGCTTGCACAACTCAACTGAGAGCATCTCCACATAGTTGTCGTTTATGGACTCTTAGAAAGTGTTGTGGTAGGGATTGAGATACCAATTCGATCCTATTTTTAAGAAGCGAATTTAGTTCTCTTACAAATTTGGAGTAGTGTATTTCTTTATTCGTTTGGTTTTCATGTTTATTTTGATATTTCTACTTTCATTAGGGATTATAATGAGACGGGTTTGGGGCGGAGAGTAACATTACTATCTCCATCTCTGTTTAAAATTTTGATCTCCATTCCCGTTTTTTGTTTAAATTTATCCCTATCCCCGCCCCATTGGAGATCCCCATCCCCGCTAATTTTCTGCATTTAAAATTTTAATGCGGATTCTCTATTTCCGCTCAATTTTTACATGTGTAATTTTATACTAGGATGAGACCAAGAGTGGAAAAATTTCCGATTTCGAATTCAGAAGTTTAACATTTGATATACATATCACTATAATATTGAGTGTGGAGTATGAATAATTGTAAATAATATTCGAGAGGGTGTTGCGGAAATCCCCAATGGGAATTCCCCATTGGGATGAGAGCATTCCGCCCTCATCCCCGTAAAGGGTACATCTATTCCTGCCCCCGTCCCCATAAAAATCTTCATCCCCGTTCCCATAACAAGGATTTCCCGTTTCATTGTCATCCCTAACTTTCTCTATCGAATTTTCGTAATTGTGTTTTTTCCTCTCCACTTGGTCCAAATTTATATTTTCACATGTATTTCCTGTTTATTACAACAACTGTCGGCTATCAGCTTCTTCTTGTCGTTTGGGGTCCAGTTGTAATCAAAGGTACCCGAAACTGTGAAAAAATATCAAGTTTAAATGCATGATAGTTGGTGAAGATTAGATGCCACAAGCATGAGTTGGTTCCAGAGGACTCACTTGACCGTTTAGATGGGTCCATCACCGCTCCAAAAATCTAAGTTTCTATATTTATATTCAGATAGAAATATTCTAAATTATTCGAATATGTAAATGTCTTAAGATTGGTTTGAAGAACTTCTCGACATTTTGATGAACATCACGTAAGACCCAAGGCCTTAGAATCGTTATTCGTATGTCAACGTATATCCTTGACGACCTCGTCACGTAAAAACTCGTCAAGTCTCAACGACTATCTTTTGGGTCGAGCGACTCGAAACATAGATCGAGTCGACTCTGATACCATTTATAAGACCCTTAAACTTTAGAATCACAAAAGGAAATTCTAATCTGTATAAAGATTCAAACGCGAGAATATACTGTCAAATTAGACCCGACCCGAAAAGTCCGACTGGAAACACGCCCGGATCCGAAAATTGCCTGACTCGAAAACCGTCCGACCCGAAAAATGTCCGCCCGAAATTTAGTCCGAAAGCCCGATTTTGGCCGATAAAAAAGTGTCTGGTCCGAACCCGACCCAGCTTGTTCCGACTTGTTATAATTCTGAATAATTTATATTCGAATTTGTCCGAAACCCAAAATTATCCTACCGAAATCCCACCGTCCGATTTGACACCTTGACGTTACACATTACTATAGAAGTAGTTTGTATCATAAAAGTAGGTTGGACCCAAATCTCTTTTATAAGATAATCACATTTTTATATGCAAAACACAAGTTAATTGCTTGCTCTTTTGTTACGCGCCCTATATTCCTCATAATTGAATATTATATAAGAAACAGGCTAGCTATCATTGTCGTTTGGTTGGAATACGACTCACCACCGACACTCCACCACCCGATCGAAACCGACGCGCAAACTATTAAGCAATCTACTTCCCACCTTCCTTCTCATCTCCCCTCTCACTCTCCTCTCCCCCCACAACAATCTCAGATCAAGATCTCAATCGGAACTAACTAAACATGTACGGTCGAGATCCATGGGGAGGTCCACTCGAGATCGCACAAGACTCAGCAACAGACGACGATCGGAGCCGGAACTTACAGGACTACGATAGGGCGGCGCTCTCCTCCTCCAGACAGCTCGACGAGACGCAGCAGAGCTGGCTATTGGGACCAACCGAGCAGAAGAAGAAGAAGAAGTATGTAGATCTGGGATGTATCATTATCAGCCGTCAGATCTTTGTTTGGACACTTGGCACTATTCTGGCAGTTGGATTTCTCGTTGGATTCGTCTTCCTGATTGTGAAGACTGTTCCTCGCCACCACCACCGCGCTCCGCCTCCGGATAATTATACGGTTGCGCTCCGTAAAGCTCTCATGTTCTTCAATGCTCAAAGATGTAAGAGGCGCCGATCTGTGAATTTTGGTTTGTGATTTTGTAGATCTGATTGCCTCTTTTGGGAAATTTTCTTGCCTTATTGAGTGTTTGAAGTTTAATTCGTTTTTGTTCTTGTTTTGAGGCTTTGTGTTAGTTCACATCCTCCCGATAGATTTGGGGAACAGATTGTTGATTGTTGTTGATTGTTGATTGTTGATTGTTGATTGTTGTTGTTGTTTGATTGGATGATTGACAGATCTGGTAATTGTTTTTTTTTTTGTCAGCGGGGAAATTGCCGAAGCACAATAATGTTTCGTGGAGGGGCGATTCGTGTATGAGCGATGGGAAATCGGATGCTTCGACTATCTTCAAGGATCTGAAAGGGGGATACTACGATGCTGGAGATGCCATCAAGTTCCACTTTCCTAAGGCGTTTTCGCTTACTATGTTGAGTTGGAGTGTGATCGAGTACAGTGCTAAGTATGATGCAGCTGGAGAGCTTAATCATGTTAAGGATATTATTAAGTGGGGGACGGATTACTTTCTCAAGACCTTCAATTCCTCGGCTGATTCTATTGATCGCCTTGTGGCTCAGGTATACAACTTATCTATCTTGTTTGCCCTGAAATAGATATGTTATGGAACAAAGTGTATTTCATCACCCAATTACAGAAATGAATGAACTATAGATTATTCTCAACTCTATCAAAATTTAGATGTAATTGTATGGGGATGTTTACTAAGCCAAAAAAAGGCATGCCACAATTAGGACCCGTTTGGTATTGATATTTAGATATCAAGTATGAGTATGAGATATCACTCATATCCATATTTGCGTTTGGTATAATCAGTATATCGATATTAATCTGATATTTGTTGTTTGGTATGAGTCAAGTATATCCGGTATTGGTATCGAAATGATTTCGGAGTGTATTTTTGATATCCCTCAAAAACTGAGTATATCAATGATATCACTCATACCCATACTCATAATCCTGTATCTCATTCCTATATCTTGATACTCATACCTGATATCTAGATATCGATATCAAACGAGCCATAAAGCTTCATTCTTATTGCGCAATCTGGTTGCATATGAAGAATATATGTTGTATTTTATTGAAGTTTTTTTCCTTCTTAACCATTATAACTTCTGTTAGGTTGGCCAAGGTGATACATCTGGCGGAAGTACAACTCCTAATGATCACTATTGCTGGATGAGGCCTGAGGACATTGATTATGCACGACCGGTGACAGAATGTCACAGTTGCTCTGATCTTGCTGCAGAGATGGCGGCGGCATTGGCATCTGCTTCTATTGTTTTCAAAGAAAACAAGGCCTATTCGCAGAAGCTTGTTCATGGTGCAAAAACTCTATTCAGGTTTTCAAGAGAACAAAGAGGAAGATACAGTGGTCGTGGGTCTGAGGCGGCCACATTCTACAATTCCACGGGTTACTGGGATGAATTTGTATGGGGTGCTTCTTGGATGTATTATGCCACCGGAAACAACTCATATCTTCAACTTGCAACTAACCGAAATCTTGTGAAGCATGCGGGTGCCTTTTGGGGAGGCCCAGATTATGGCGTTCTCAGCTGGGACAACAAGCTGGCTGGATCACAAGTAAGCTAACATCTTTTCTTCAATGTTATTTGTATATCCACATGCTGATTTCTGTATTCTGATGAACTTGCAAACTTGATCGTCATTCGCTATTTTCTTTATTTTGCTGAGGAACTTCCAAATTCTACAAATAAACAAGACGAAAGTATAAAAACCTTGAGATTTGTTGATATAATTGGAGACTGCTAGCATGCCAAGTGAAAGTACATATGTGGTTCAGCTTTGTTGCATGATAACCCAGGCATCAAAACAAAAACACATCGAATGAAGCATTTTATTGATAGTCTGCTTATTTTTTCTCTTGAATAGGTGCTTCTTACACGTTTGAGGTTGTTCCTGAGCCCTGGTTATCCATATGAAGATGTTCTTGGGACATTCCACAATCAAACGGGCATAGTTATGTGCTCCTTCTTGCCCTTCTACAACAGCTTTAACAGAACAAAAGGTACCTTTCACCTCTTCCATTGAAATATCCCTCTTTTTCTTGGTTCGTCATCTTATTTACGCATCTCTTAATGTGTTCTTAGGAGGGATGATCCAATTAAATCATGGAAGGCCTCAACCTCTTCAGTATGTAGTCAATGCTGCTTTCTTGGCCACTCTATTTAGCGATTATCTAGACGCCGCCGATACACCTGGCTGGTACTGTGGTCCCACTTTCTACTCAACTGACGTCTTGCGTGAATTTGCTCAAACACAGGTATCCAAACTTTTGCATTAACAAAGATGTATTCATCTTATTATGTGTAGTAAAACTTGAGTTAGTAAGAGTACTTTAACCATGAACTCCATGATTTCAAAAATTAAGTTTCAAAGCATTAGCATTCCATGGTTAAAGATTGTCTGAGTGAAACAAAGCTAAGTTGCTTTTTGACTATGCAGATCAACTACATTCTTGGTAAAAACCCTCGGAAGATGAGCTATCTAGTCGGGTATGGTGATAAATACCCAAAACATGTACATCACAGAGGGGCATCAGTCCCGAAAAATAAGGTGAAATACTCGTGCAAAGGAGGGTGGAAATGGAGGGATTCTAAGAAGCCAAATCCAAACACGATAGTAGGGGCTATGGTTGCTGGGCCTGACCAACACGATGGGTTCCATGACGTTCGCACCAACTACAACTACACCGAGCCTACTCTTGCAGGAAATGCTGGATTAGTTGCAGCTTTGGTTGCTTTGTCAGGAGAAAAGAGCGTCGGGATTGACAAGAACACCATTTTCTCTGCTGTTCCTCCCATGTTTCCAACTCCTCCACCTCCTCCAGCACCATGGAAACCATAAGGTACATGAAAAAAACTTGGTTCTTTTCCCAAACTTTGGTGTGCCTTTTAGAGGGGAGCTTGCCTAGAATATAGGCTTGTTTTTTTTTCTTCTTTCAACAGATAGTGTATATGTTTATGACAATTCTTGAAAACTTTTGAACCAGAATATCTGATCCTTTGTATATGTTTAAGGCAATTGTTGTAAACTTTTGAACCAGAACTTGTGATCCTTTGTTGTAACAAATTTGATTACGAAGCTATATGAGTTTTCACTACTGGTGCATTACAGATTATCAGCCTGCTTATTCGTTTTTTTAGCTCTTTGAGGGTTCACCACAAAATTATTTTCCTTTTTCGTTCACCCAAAGAGAGGTGCTAATTTTCTTACATACTCCGTATTAAAAAGCTTGTTTGTAGCTGAATTGATCTCGCTTGATAGTTCAAAAAACAATCATTCAATAAATGGTGAAGGAGCTCATTGGAAATAAAAACTACTTATATTACAAACTATTTTCAGTATCCAATTATCAATATTGCATTCTTTTTCAGGAAAGAATTATGTCGTTTGAATTGTCTCTCTTAACCAATGTTGAATTTTGATCAGAATAAAAAAGCATAGTATGATTACTGCTACATTATTTAGGTGAGGAAGGAGAAGTTCGGTTTGTCATGATGAGTGTGAATCAATTCTGCACAGGCTTAGGGACTGCAGATACATGATTCGACTTTGGAATAGTTTTGTACCTGCCTAGTATCATGCTGTTTTTTTTTTCGAGTGATTTATTCGAGTGGTGTGCCCTGGATGATCACGTTTGCAGCTACTATTTGGCATGGATGGAAGTGGCTGAATGAGATTGTTTTTAATAATGTCAATGGTGAGATATTCCAATTGGCTTTGTATGGGTGCTAAGAAGGTTCGACATAGTATTCAGGAGGAGATTCATAATTCTTGGGTATTGCCGCCAGTGTACTGATTAAATTAAACTAGTTTATAAATCTATATTAATATTTATAAAATGCTTATAAGTTTTATACAAATATTATTAAAATAATAAATAAATTATAGTTATATTTGTGAAAGATAAAATAATAATAAAAATGTTAATACATGTTTTCATTGTAAAATATATGTATGTAAAAACAGAGTAAAAAACACGATGAATCCACCTCCAATATAAAATATACCCTATAGTCAACCGAAATTCAATTAGATAGTCTTACCTAAGCATAAAATAATGATCAAGCTACCAATGAAATAATATTGTGAACATAATCATTCAACATCATACTCTCTGAAGTTTGAAATTTTGAGTTCAATGATCGGTTTTTCTAAATTAGGACATACAAATAAACATACTTAAATAAGAAACTACCCCAACAAGTAAATGAATAAACTCATTACATAAAAAAAATCACTAAAATGACAACATCTAATCACTAAAATGATAATTGGTAACACTTAATCATCTATATAATCTATTAAAGCTGAGACTTTTCAAGTCTTCTCCTTGATTCTGGCCCCACCACATCCATGTGGCAATTTGTTATTGGTTCTCTTTTAATTGTTTTTATATTTTTATTTGATTTAAAATAAAACATTATTTTCTAATCACTTTTGTAGGTATATATATATATAAACATCACTTCTAACAAATTTGACTACAAACTATACTACTAAAATAAAATACTAAAAATTTGTTACATTAATGTGTCATATCTTATAATATACACATATTTTCACTTTTTTTAAAGTCTTCACCAATTTTAGCCTTCTGACAAATCGTAAACTGAATGATTATAAATTAATTTAATAATTATTCTTTACTTAAGTTATTGTTTAGTAAATAGATATATCAATTTAAAAAATAATCTTAATCTATTTTATATATCTATCTAATATCTCTACATGTATATTTAAAGCAAAGGGTGCTTAAAAAATATTAAAGAAAATGTATTTAATAGCTTCATCAATTCTATGTGCCAAGTACTCATTTTGTTATTAAACCAATATATATTTTTAACATTTTCTAAATGTTTAACAAATACAACTTGGCTTCTTGATTTATTATCGAATTTTAAGTCTCTACGATGATTTTTTAATATTTTATGTTGTGTTTTATTAACCGAGTTTTCCAACAAATAATAAACTTAACGTATGAGAACATTTCAACAAAAACTATATGAGGAATTACTGATAAAATTTGTTCTAACTAACTTCTAAACCAATATTTCTTTGGATATAAGTTTTTTGAAGTTGCATTAGAATTTATTATTTATTAGTATTTAATTTATATAACTATGAGCTTTGTTTTCTCGATTTGATTCATGAATTTCTTTTAAAGAAGAGATTTTATATCATTTGATATATAATTTTTTTTCTTTAGGTTATTTTATAAAATTATTAATCAATATAAAGTTATTAGTAGTTTAATAAGTTATCATAAAAATATCAATTCTTATTTTAATAGTTTACTAAAGTAATTATAAAATAATAAGTAGTCTCGATTACCCGTGCATGGCACGGGTCTATACACTAGTAAATTTCTAAAATTAACCTCTTTAAAATGACCAAAGCTTATTGCATGCTGCTTATAGGTTTTTTATTTAAAAATATGATTAATTAATTTTTTGTTTTTTAAAATGATGACGTGGTGCTGAGGTGGCGCAGTCTTTTGTGATGACTTGACTTCTCCCTTATATTGTAGTTAGGTAGATACCAACGGTGTTTCCAAAGGAAATCTGGGGTTTGCAGGAGCTGGAGGAGTTTCGCATGATTCTTCGGGTAATTGGATTGGGGGGTTTGCGTTGAATATTGGTGTTTGCACTACGTCGTTGGCTGAATTATGGGGAATCTATTATGATCTCCATGTTGCTTGGGAACTGGGGACTCGGCGTGTCCTTGTGGAGATTGATTCTGAGATTGTGGTTAACTTCATCCATAAAGGGGTTTGTTTCCTCTTTCTTTCCTGGTACGTATGTGTCATGACTTTCTAACTAAGGACTGGATAGTCCGTTTTACTCATGTATCGAGAAGCGAATCGTCTTGCTAATGGTTTGACTAATCATGTTTTTCTTTTCCGGTTAGTTTTCATTATTTGCAAAACGTAGTTTTACCATTATTATTAGTGATGATGTAAAAGTTATGACGTTTTCCTGTTTTATTTCAAATAGTCATTTATTTATAAATAAAGCTTAGAGAGTACAACTCCTCCTTAAACAAAACTAGGAAATCTAGAATCATCTAGCTTATATTATACTAGTATGATAAAATACCCATTTCATACCACAATAATTCTTACGTACTATAATTTTTAAGTCACTACTCATTACTTCATTAGTATTAACTCGCTTCATTATATCAACACATTCACCGTAAGGATACATTATTAATTGAGGTTTTTGAGTCAAATCATTCCTTATTTGATCAAATTTGCGCCAAACCACCCCTTATTTCACATTTTGCAAGGAATCACCCATTAATGCTATTCTATTAGAGTTTCTTTTACTGAAAACCACCCGTATAATGAGTCATATTGCGCTAAACCACCCGTTTAATCCAATATTACCGAAAACCACCCATATAAAGGTTCCGTCCCTCAACAACCACCATAACTTAACTTTGTCTAAATATGTTAGAATTTTATAATTTTTTATTAAAAGGTTAAAAAAGGAAAAGGAAAATAAAATATGAATTTTAGTAATTAACATGAGTGACCAAAATAACCCTATTTTTACCTCAAATTTTCGAAGTGTGCCCTATTCATTATCCGCTTCCCCACTGTCCTCCATTGTTGCTCATGGAAATTACCATTATTAATGGAGCTCGATCAAGTATAAATTTTCATTTGTTTTCCAAAGTTATCAATACAAACCTTCTACGTCTTTAACAATTGATCATCTCCCTCTTCAATCAACATTTACTGTAAAATCCCCAAATCACTAACATAAACAAACCCTAGAAAATTCAATGGAATAGATTAAACGATCTAACACTAAGAATTCGATCCAGAACTCAAATATCCGAAACGAGAGCTTTGTCACATAAGAATCCCTTTACCCTATGTACGATATGCCCTTATCCTCCACCGCCTCCGGCCATCTCTACCGTCGCACCAGCCGAATTTGTGAGTTCCGCACCGTGGGAGGTTTTCCTTTGCCGGAAAACACTACAATTCGCGCCGGAAACACCGCGATGAAGCAAAGCCGTTGCCGCAGTTCGTTGGGGGACTGTGGAAGAAAGCGGAGGAAAGGATCGGAGGGAGTCGAAGTCGGTGACCTAAAAAGAAAGAGAATGTGTTGAAGAAGAAGGATGCGGGACCCACCACTGCACACATGCTTCTTTTCATAAAGAAATATGGAAATGAAAGCTCGAAATAATAAAAAATATTAAAATAAGGACGCGTGTGGCGCGTTAGACGGAAAAATAAACGGATTTGATGAAGGGTGGTTGTTGAATGACGGAACCCTTCATATGAGTGGTTTTCGGTAATATTGGAATAAACGGGTGGTTTAGCGCAACATGGAACCACCCCTCCCTCCATTCCGTTAACTCATCCGTTAATTTATGTGAAATTACCCATTTACCCCCACTTATTTCTAATTTTAGAGGGCTAAAATGTCATTATGCAAACCGGTGAGATTTTGATTAATCTCGTGAGATTTTAACGAAAAATTGAGTAATGTCGCGAGATTTTGAATAAATATCCAATGACCTTCATCTTCTCCAACTTTGTTGAGAGTTCGGATTGTGGATATACGGTTAGTGTGTTCTAGTTGTTTGAGCAAGGTTTGAGGTTTGATTGAAAAGTGACGGTGAATTGAAAAATTTGCTAGATCTACATTGCCTTTGGATTGAATTGTTGATAACATGTATGTTCTTCATGGAATGATTCGAGTCAGTAAATTATTTGGCTTCATGAAATCCTGAACTTGAGCTCATTATAAAAGATTTATAAGAATTAGGAGTGCAAACAACTCCAGACAACCACTATCTTATATATGTGTTGTAATGAAATCGAGTATTATCGCTCCAATGGCCTCATCTTCTCGATAATCTTCTCGGCTTCCTCCTCGGGAACCCCATTCTTCAGCACGGCCTACACCTTCTCCATTAGCTCATTGGCCTCCTTGAACCCAAAATCAGTGAAACTTCTCACCTCCTTGATGATCTTAATCTTTGATACAGTGTCGAATTCGCCTTCCAGCTTCAGATCGGGCGTCGTCTCCTCCTTCTTCTCTTCCACCGCCGTCGCCGCTGACTACCGCCTTCGCCCATACACCTCTGGTTGAAGCCCATTCCCGACATCATAATCGACTCTATCGACATCTGAATAACCCCCAATTTCTTCCTCAAAACCTCCGTCAGATCTGCTACTTCCAGTAGTGTTAGGCCTGAGATCTCCTTCACTATACTCGATACCTTCTCTGATGGCTTTTCAACGCTTTCTTGACCTGTTGAGAAGCTTCAATCGGATTTCGATTGAATTGGACCTACGAATGAGAGAGTTCACGAGGATCTAGAACTGATGATCCGGAGATACCTCGTTTTTCTCCGGATGGATGCTAAATTAGGACTTTCATTTGTAGAGGAAGACGAAGATGGCTATGTTGGACGAAGATTGAATGCTCAAAAAAATCATGTTTCATTGTTAAGGGTTAGGTGCTCAAGGAAGAAGACGATAAACCCTAGTTGATGGAAGATGTTTTCTCGTTAAAATCTACGAGATTAATTAAAATCTCATCGGTTTGGATAATGACATTTTAGCCCTTCAAAATTAGTAATAAGTGGGGTAAATGGGTAATTTCACATAAATTAACGGAGGAGTTAACGGAATGGAGGGAGGGGTGGTTCCATGTTAACAGAATAGCATTAATGGGTGATTCCTTGCAAAATGTGAAATAAGGGGTGGTTCGACGCAAATTCGACCAAATAAAGAGTGGTTTGGCGCAAAAACCTCTTATTAATTTATTATCCATAAAAGCGAAGGTATTTGGTGATCATTATCCATACTAAATAAGCATGTTTAACATGACAACTTTGATTCTACCTTCTTTATTTGAAACTCTGTACAAATGACCATATCTAGACTTATCAATCAAGTTTGATTTGGATGAGTTTGAATCCGGTGGCTTAATTAGGTCAACATTGTGTGTTGTCGTTACATTCAAAAGGTAAAAGTTGGATCCTATTGGTTTGTAGTTAATGTCGGATTGGGTTATAACGGCTTTCTTTTGGATTAATCTAAAGAGTCAAGAGTACAATATCTATTTGAAATTTTCTTATTACTTATTGCAAACAATTTTGATGGTTAGAATAATGTGTTAAATTAAACTCTTTTATGATAGATTCGATACATTTTTCCAGCTAATTTTTTTAGCGAAAAGTTCAGGTGAAACACCCCTAAAAAAAGTGCGAAGCTTTTTGCGCTCACAGATAAAAATTTTGATACTTCGGGCGGTAATGTTCATAATCTAGCGATCATGTCCCTTCATGTCATTTTAAAGGAAACAAAATAATAATAATCAAAGTTCACAGTAATTATAAGAATTTTAATGCGTCTCTCACTGAAAACGTTCATAAAATTTCATCGTCCAGATTATGAACATTGACATGTAATCTATGAACGAGTTGTTCTCACTTCGTTTTTTAAGGTCATTCGAATTTTGTTTTGATTTTGATTTATTGGCTAGGGTTAGGTTTCTAAAATTTTATTCTGTAAGTATGCATGATAGCAAGTCAACTGTCATACTGGATTGGGACATGTTTGAAGGATTAGGGATCGAAATGGTGGTCAAATTCTCAAACGTACTATTTCGGCGCTTCAAATTTGTACTCCGTAGTTAAGTACGTTGTGATACACGTGTGCCTTCATTTTCAACGTTAAATAATTGTATCCTAGCGGAAAAATGTAACGATTGTACGAGCTAGATACCTACCTTTTTGTTTTATTACTGGTTTATTTCTCGCAAATAAGGTGAATCAAATCAAGAATTGCTCTTTTATTTTATAAAGATTTTTTATGTAACGATTGCAGCATATTACTCCTTTTTATTTAAGGGTTCTTAACACGTCAAGGATCTCTCTTGTTTCATTGTTTGTGTGTGTGATCCTCTCTTCGTTTTGTGATTGAGAATTTAAAAGTGAGATTACATTACTATGTCACGTGATATTTTCTTTGTAACAGATTGGCTCGGGCAGAGTTACAGAATTGCTCTCTGTTAGCAACTTAAGATGGAAAAAATGGATCGATCAATATAAAAAAGGAAATGCATTGCAATGAACATCCTAAATTTGAATTTATTTTGATGCTAGAATTTTGCCTCTAACTTCAGTTCGGGATGTTACCGGTTCATTAAACGCTTCCGGGTCAAGCATTCTATGAACCACCGGTCCTCTGGTGTTCTCATTTTCGAGAGCGTTAATTTCCACGGATCTAGATCGAGATGTTAAGCTTTTCCTGATGGTGAATTAATGAATCTTGGATGAGGTGTGTTTATGGAGGTTTAAGGCATCAAAAAGACAAGTGTTGGTGATTATGGACGTGTAAAACAAGGCTTTTGACATGACCTTGAGTAAGGTGTTTGGTAGAATGTTGATAGGCAAGCAAGAGATGGAATCTCGGGCTTTAGAAGGTTAAGGTTGGCTAACCTTGCGGGACTCGAGCTACCCAAGTTTAGAGGAGATAATGTCTAAGAGGACTAAACCACCAAAGACAAGTTTTGACGTTGAATACAAAGGAAGAAGTTTGTTCTCAATTTTAACTTTGTATTAAAATTCAACATGTCTTTACGACTAGCAAAATGTTGGTTTTAATAAAGTTAATGAGGTCGGTCAAGCTATGCAAGAGATGGCACACGTGACTCGCCTCTTGAAAAGGAAATGATACAAATCAAAGTAAATGCAAAGATAGGAGATACTCAATCCGTTAAAAATTACTTGTATCTGGAGTCCAAATCATTTGTTAAAAATTATTTGTCTTTTAACATAATTTTACACTCTCTTTTCCAAATTTACCCTACTATTTTTTATTCTTTCTTTTATTCTCTCTTATTTCCTTTATTCTCTATGTCATTACTTAAACTATAAAGGGTATATTTGTCTAAAATTTTCATCAAAAAATTTTCCCCAAAATTGCTCGAGGACAAAATTGCTCGAGGACAAATATTTATTAAGGGATGGAGTAAATCAAAAGAAGAAGAATTAGAGATGTGATTGAGCACTTATTGGAGAAGAGCCTCTTGATGGCGCCAATGTGGAAGCTAAACTCAGCTTGTGTGGATGGAACAAGATGGCGCAAATCAAGGAGTGAAATTCAAGGGTGTCGATGAAGGAGCCACTTGAAATGGTCTGGCGCTTGAACCTTGGCGCCACTCCTAGGATGCTTTTGGCGCCATCGGACACATGAGTGCCGGTGAGGGAGCCATCCAAGGCGAAGAACGTGAGCCCTTAGTCTGACGCGCAGGTGTGCTCGGACAAAGATAGTGGAGTTTGTCACTTTGGATTTTGGTGAGTCTCTTGTGAGCGTTGATTGGTCTAAACTTGTAGAGTGTGTATAGACCTAGGGCCAAGTTGACACTTGAAAGAAATGGCCTTGACCCTAGATAGCGAGGATATGGTCTTAGCTCATGAGAATTTAAGGTTAGGTTTCTGGTGTGAACAGTAACCGACGTCAAGCTCTTGTTTTAGTGGTTGAACCTCAAAATTACTCATATAATATATGAAATTTCGTGGAAAACTATGATTGTATCCTAAATCACATACCCTATGATTAAAAATCGTAGAGTATATTAAATTTCATGATAGAAATGTCAATTATGCGTTTATGATGTAGTTTCTTCATCTGCAACGCGAGTTGTTCCACTATCTTAGCAAACCAGTATAACACAAACAACACTTGCTATAATTTTGTCATTTTCAACTATAAACTATGGGCCACACCAATTTCTCCTTAAATATCATTTATTTAGTGGATCACACACACTTGAATTTAGCAATCAAGGTGGAGAAATAAATCATCTCTAAAAAAATATTTTTATTATTGTCCATTTTAGCTTAATGTTGATGTTTATTTTTTTGTGCTATAAAATTGATATCTCCATTAACAGGAAATCATTGGAGATGTACTAGATGCCAGCCGTATTTTCTGGAAAGTATCGACTTTGATTTACTTTTATATTAGGCATACAAAAATGTAAAGCCAAGTTACGTACAACTGTATGAGTATCAACATTTAGTCAAAAGTTCGTGAACCTGTTAAAAGGTTAATCAAATTGGAACCGGCCCGGCAAAAATCGGAACCGACTTGGTATCGGAACTGGGACCAGACCTGCCAAACAACATTTTTGTCGGTTCGGGTTCATGAGATTATGGAAACATGAATCAGCGGTTTTAATGAAGGTTAGCCGGACAAACTGCCCCCGAAACCTAAACTGACCGGTAAACAGTCAATTGAGACAAAAATTTGAGTAGAGGAGGAAGAATTTCAATTTTAATATATAGGTTTTAACCTCTCAACAACATATGGCGATCGCGTCCCAACAACAAATTCTTATCTGAGAGCCGGACGCGATCGCGTCTCAAAAGTGGCGATCGCCTCGCCGCCGCAGACAAAACCCTAATTTTAGGTTTTTATCCATCCAACCCTAGTTTTCCCTATGTCATATCGTCGAACAGCAGGACAGTTCGATGATTACTGGTCTGATGACGATGATGAAGAGTGGGACGACTATGAAAGATTCGGTGGTGTGAGCCCTTACGCCAACATGCCTCCCGGTTAGCTCCCATCTCCGTATCCTTTTAACCCACAATGCTACAGGCTATCCCCACAACGCTACAGCGCACCTTGGCAACGTCATCCTCAAACACAGGCTCCCAAGTCACGTAAAAAGGAGCGTACTCTATCTGACGCAGAAGCTGAAATTATTAGACTAAAGAAGAAAATGGCCAGGATGAAACAGACTCTTGATGAAAGAACTTCTTACAACGAACGAGCCAAGGAGATGATTGATCCGCCTGAACTTCTCATAGAAGCAGCACAAAAGCTCAATCAGGTACCGGCTATAAACTTGGAAACAATTAATGAAGAGTCAGTAATTGAGGAGTGAGTCACAGATCAGATTCCTTTCCAAGTTGTGGGTTCCGTTGAAGACAATGAGGAGGAAGAGTCCTCAAAATAGTGGCAATTGTGAGCCGGCCCCCCATTGATGGTGCATACAACCATTCACCACAACAACTTTGGTTTCAATCCCCATTAATTTTGCGTTTGGAGTGCTCCCAACAGATGAGTTTATTCTTAAGAAGGGGAGATGCTCCATATTACTTGATCTCTTCCTCTCTTGTGCACCTACACGATTGAAGCGAGGACGCTTCGAGGCTAAGAAGGGGAGAATGAAGCGATATCAGAAGGACGACCTACCAACGACATCACCATTGAGTCCTAGGCCTTGGCGTCCCCCATGGAGAATGAGATTACAGAAATCCAACAGCAGCAACCGCGACCAAACCGCGACCGCGGCCAAAGGCGCGACCGCATGTGGTCAGACGCGATCGCGGTCGTTACTTTGCGACCTTCTGTTGAACATTTTATTGAACTGTCCGAGTTTGTTTTAACTTTGTTTGGTTTTATGTTTTCGAGTTTTTATTACTTTATTGAGTTTGGCTGAGAACTAGGTTTAGCAGTCGTCGTTTTATTTCCTTAGTTTATTTTTCATGTTTTGAGTTTGTTGGAGTTATCTATATAAGGAGCTCCATTGTTTACTTTGTTTTCACGTTGAATTTTATAGCAGAGCTTAAGTTTGAGTTTTATCTCCTTCCTTTGTTGCGACGTCATTCTACTGATTGGATCCGGAGTTGTTCTCGTTAGCGAACTATCATCAAGCCAACTGATTGAATTCGTTCATATCTTGAGTGGACTCTCAAGACATCGAGTTCTTGTTGAATCGAAAGATTCAATACTTATCAACCCTAGAAGAGTTCTAGAAGCGCATCGACTTCCCTTTCTTCCACGATCTTTCTTGAGGGCATACGAGTCATCCAGATTCATATCATGTAGTTTTCGATGTGAGAAATTTTTAAAATGTTTTATGTTGGTAATAAAAGAACTTTCGATATTGAAAAATTAGAAAGAAAAAAACACTCTCATTCTTGTGTGTATATGGACAACAAATTACTTACAAGTTTCATGACCTTTAATGATTCAATTTTCTTGATTGGACTTAAATATTTAGAGCCGAACCGAAACCGGTTCAAAAACCGATGAAAACCCAGTCAAACCGTACGATCCCTTGTTGATTTTGATTCAGGTTCAAAACCTTTAACGGTTCATGAACCAGCAACACCAATTATTAGATATCAAAGACTATATATGTGGTGTGTTTGAAATTATGAAACACGACTTTTCTGTTATATACTGTTCACTTTCGGCCTAATACAGTATGAATGCAATTTGTGTATATAAAGATATCAAAGACTATATATGTGGTGTGTTTGAAAAGAAGCTTCACTTGAATGAAATTTCATTTCCAGTTGACCCCATCTTGCTGTACACACTGCATGTATTCCTTATTAATTTCAGAATAAATGCTAGAGTAGTGCAGATTTTATTTGATTTCCCAGTATCATACAATCATACTTGATTGGAGACAGATATATAAAAGGGCTTAGCACACCCTTACCTTCGTCACGAATGTATTAGAGACGATCTTAGTCACGAATGTATTTCCCAAGAGATTCGTCATGGAGAAACGGAGGACTTCCGTCACGAAGGTTCCCAGGAGTTCCGTCACGAAGGTTTCAAGGACTTCCGTGACGAATCTATTTTTAAAAAAAAAAACAAATTCATAATGTTGTAGAGAATTTCAATACGAGTCCGTGCATATAAAATACGTCCAAAACGGACATCGTTTGCCCTTCCAAAAGCCCTAAAAACAAAACAGTCATTTTCGTTAAGTTCGTAATATTTAAATATAATGCATAATTATACTTTATAAGTAATAAACTAGTGATATTAAATGATAATATATAATTATAGTATATAAATTTAATTGCATGATTTTTAATTATAATTAATAATTATATTATATAAATACTAAATTTATATATGTTTTTGCTTTTACGAACTTAACTCATGCGACTACTTTGTTTTGGAGGCTTTTGGAAGGGCAAACAATGTCCGTTTTGGACGTATTTTATATGCACGGACTCGTATTGAAATTTTCTACAACATTCTTAAATTTAAAAAAAAAAAATAGATTCATCACGGAAGTCCATGAAACCTTTGTGACGGAAGTCCTCCGTTTCTCCGTGACGAATCTCTTGTGAAATACATTCGTGACGAAGATTGTCTCTAATACATTCGTGACGAAGATAAGAGTGTGCCAAATAAACTTTTAGGGTGTGCCAAATAAAGACTTTGTATATAAATGTTGTTTCTTTTAGAAGAAGATGAAGAAGACGAAAGAAGAAGTTTTACAGGTGTCCTACATTTGCAAGTCAGTATCAATATAAAGAGGCAGCTATGTATTGAAGAGGGCCGTCCAAGCTTGGAAATGGACCCTCGATCGATATTGTATGGTCCAAATCTTAGGTCCATTTACTATATCTTGACTCATATGTATACTTCAAATCTTAGATTCATATTGCTATAAGATTAGAGATTCAGGTGAGAATAATTATTATTCTGCGAATATGCGAATGAATGCACATTTAAGTCATTGACATGCACTTTCTTCAGTAATGACATCTATATTTAAGCCAACAACATGCACCATTGACAGATTTGCATGTCATTGATAATATGTGAAAAGTATATGCACACACCCCACGTGTGTATGTCATTACTGAAGTGCATGTCGCTGGCATATTCGTACAATAAATTTTCTCACCTTATCCGGATTCATAAGATTATGCCTTTTAGGTTGAAGAACCCAGGAAAGCATTCAAAAAATGTTGGGGGCTATGTTTTCTTATCTGATTGAGGAACCTAGGTAGAGACGTAACATGTACATAGATTAAATGGTGGCAAAGAGCATAAATCAAGACACTTAGTTTAAGGATTTGTAACTTAAGGAGTGTTTTTTGTATGAATATATATATCCATGCATGCGTAAGGTATAATAATGCCTCCATAACCTCAGCGAAGCCTGTACTCCCTCCGTCCCCTTTTGATCTTCCCATTTCAAATGAGCACATTTGTCGATGTACATTTTGTTTCGCTAATATCTCTAAATATACGATGATAAAAAATATAATTTTTTTATATTGTCAAAGTACTCATTGAGGCGAATCAAATGAGATCTCGCATGCTTATATTTCTTTCTATATGTTGAAAGAAAACGAGAAGATTCTCTCGATTTGTGAATACTGTCAAAAAAGTAAATGAGCATTATATTAAGGGACGGATGAACTATAAAAAGAAGAACCTATTCGGCATGAAAAAAGTTAAATTTGTCATTTTTTTATAATAATCATCACCATCATCACTTGGTCCGTTTAGAAGTCCTTCTCGGCATTTCGATTTTCTTGGGTCTGGCCCACTTATATGGACCCGCTATCCCTCTTTATTAATTAGTCTCCGTCCTTTATTTATCTTTTATTTTTGACATTATTTACTATGCCATGCACTAAATTTTTTATTTTTATCTGAATTTGTCTAAAAATTAAGTTTAAATTTTACAAAATAAGAAAATTAAGTTTAAATTTTTTTTACTTATGAAGACTATTTATAAAATATATTTTATTTCACGAAGGTTATGTATCTAGCTTGACTTAATTTTTATTATCAAAAATCATCCTAATTTTATCATAAAAATATAACAGGTGCTCTTAGAGCATAAGTTAGAAAAACCATAAAAATGTAGTCATATGTAATCTTGTTTCATTCGTCTTTATCGACTACTTTAACAATAATAAAATTTTATACTCGTAATTTTTACTAATTTATAATTAGAGATATTGACAATACAAAACGCAAATCGACATATATGCCTAGAAGAAACAAAATGGTAATTAAGGGACGGAGGGAATAGTTTTACTCCTATTAATCTATAATACTATAAACGCAACTCATTGGACGAAAATGCACACCCTCCGTTTAAAAAATCAAGGCAAATTTTGTTTTGGACTTTTTTAGAATGCATCTTTTATCGCTTCGGCTTGCACTTTTTCTTATTCCAACTTGCATTTTTATTATTTTGGCTTGCACTTTTGAGTAATTGTGTCCAGAACATTGGTCTTTGTTCTGTATTGATGGAAGAGTTACGGGACATTGTGTCGGGTCTCATGTTTGCTTGGGACATGAGATACAAGAAGATTTGCCTCGAAACAGATTCGCAATTGGTGGTTATGTTACTTAGCAGACCTATGGAGCGTTGTCACCCCTTATTTAGCCTCGTCTCGCTGGCACAAGGCTTCCTTGGTAGAGATTGAGAGATCTTATTCCGACGTGTTTTCCGTGAAGCGAATGTTGTCGCTGGTCGTCTTGCTTCTTGATTATGCTTTTTCTTTTCCTTTAGGTGTTCATGTTGTCGTTTCTCCTCCCGTTTTGGTGCGTACTTTCGTTTTAGATGATGTGAGGGTTTTGCTACACCTCGTCGGGTGGCAAAGAAGATTCTATTAATATTTCCGAGAGTGCCGCCTCTCTTTCTATAAAAAACAATCAAGACATTTTTTGGATTGGACTTTTTGACATGTACTTTTTATCACTCTGTTTTGTACTTTACCTCGTTCTGGCATGTATTTCTATCACTTTAACTTGAACTTTTGAGTATTTTTAAGTATGACTAAGACAACTAAGGCTTATTTTTGTTAGGAATTTTTTGGCATGTACTTTTTATCACTTCCGTTTGCACTTTTTTTTGTTAGCTTGCACTATTAATTACTTGGGGTTGCAGTAGCACTTAAAAGTCGTAAATTGCAAAACAAGACATTTTTTGGCATGCACAATTCACCCAACCTGTTGCACTTTTTTTTTGTATGTTTTAATCCGAGCCGCTTATTTAAAGTGGATCTAACGACTGAAATTATATTTGTATTTTTGCCTCTATTGTATATTAGTACCTGAGATTTTTCCTTGTAGTATTTGTTTTTGTTTTTACTAAGACTCATTCAACAAAGCTTTTTTACACATTAACAAAGCTTAATCTTTTTATTTAGCTGTTGAGTGTTCGGTAAAAAATATTCAGATAATACAAATGACTTAATTTTTTAATGTGCTAAATATTAGGTTAATGAAACTTAAGAAGATTAATGTAATTTTGAACTCGCTATTATCCTTTATCAATAAAAGATTTAAAATATATATTATATTTTTTTTCCTAATTTTACGGTTATTATTACAAATTCAGGTAAAAGTATTGAACATTCAAGTAGCTTTTTAAATAATATTTTTCATATTTAGCTCCAACTCCTACTACTTATTCAACTCAAATTATTATTTCATCTCGATATGCCGAACGAAGACGAGCTTAACACTCAACCACTAGATAGAGAAAGATTAAACTTCCTTTAGGTGCAAAAAAGCTCAGTAAAAAACGGAATCTTAGTCTTTTTTTTAACAAGCAAACAAAAGGCTCTATTGCTAAACACAATACAAGCCTAAATCATCTTCGCGGATGATCTTGAGGAAAAAACGAAATCTTAGTCTTTACTCCGTATAATACAAACTCTACGTATTGTTTTTATTTTCGTTTTTACTAATATGTTTGTGATTTGTGATTGCTAAATTATATTGTACTCTGTGCGTACCTTAATTTTCCTCATATCTCTGATTAAAGATTATATTGCACTCTCTCTGTCAAACTGAATCTCAGTCTTTACTTAATATTTCTCCTAGACACGTATGTCGATGAGTGTTTTGTATCGTTAATATCTCTAATTAAAAATTAGTAAAAAATATAGGGTCCAAATCAGGTGAGAAGTGGGCCTTAAGATGAGAAATAAGAAGGCTAGTGCTTCCCACACGCGGCCCATTATAAACCCTACTCGCTGGCTTTTAGGGTGGACTACATGCGCGCTACTAAACAAAACCAAAAAAGCGCAGCGACTAGATTTGGGAGAGGAACTCGGTGACGATTTGGAACCATAAACCTCCTCACTCGCTACTTTGGGAGAGGAACTCGGTGACGATTTGGAACCCGCAACGACTAGATTTGCAGAAGAAGCCACGATTCGCAGCACTCGGACGCATCCATGGCGAGTTCATCTGCACAAAACCTCGAAGACGCTTCTAACGGTAGTCTTCGAACTAGTTTCTACAGAAAATCTAAAATTGACGATCGAACTAGATTCTAGGTTGTATATCCTTCAATTAAACACTCGATCTCAATAAAGTGACGATAAGAACTAGAATCTAGGGTTTTCTCCACAGAAAACTGTTTATTGCTAGGTTTAGAACGGATTTGACTCATTTTGCTTCAGATTCTAGCATATTGGGTTCTTTTGCTTCAGATTGTAGCATTTTTGGTGATTTTGCTTCCGATTACTGGTTCAGACTGAAGCACAAATGAATTGCATGTGCTTTGATCCATTTTTGTGCACAACACTATAGAGAATGTGCTTTGTGCTACAATATAATGTTCTTGTGCTTCAGATTGTAGCATTTTTGGTGATTTTTCTTCCGATTACTGGTTCATATAGGAATTTGGGGTGGAATACTGAGGCACAAATGATTTTCATGTGATTCTATTGTGCTTTGATTAATCTGAGCTAGCAGATGCTTCTACTGTGCTTTATTTTGCTATTGTTGTGCTCCTCTTTTATAGCATTGTGTTAGAAATGAGAGTTAACATTTGCTTATGCTGTGTTATTAGTGTGTACTTCTATATGCTATTTTTGTGCTTCTATTTTCAATATTTGTGCTTCAGTTTATAATACTGTATTTCAACTTACTCATTTTATCTTTTTATGATTGTGCTTCATTTTCTTTTGATTGTGCTTTGCTTTGTCCTATATTTTTGCTTTAGAAGCATTCAATCTTTAGAAACTTCTGATGAGCTACGATTTACTCAGTTATCTAATTGTTGTGCTTCAGAATACACACAGTAATATGCTACTTAATTGTTTGCATGTGCTTTGATTAATCTGTGCTAGCATATGCTTCTGTTCTGTTTTAATTTGCTACTGTTGTGCTCCTCTTTTATAGGAATGTGTTAGAAAATGAGTGTTAACATTTGCTTATGTTGTGCTATTATTGTGTGCTTCCATATGCTATTGGTGTGCTTCTATTTTCAATGGTTATGCTTCAGTTTATAATATTGTCCTTTAGTTTACTCATTTTACCTTGTTATGATTGTGCTTCATTTTCTTATGATTGTGCTTCATTTATGATTGTGCTTTGCTTTCTTCTAGATTTTTGCTTTAGAAGCATTTGATCTTTAGAAGCTTTTGTTGTGCTATGATTTACTCAATTATTAGAGTGTGTTGCCATATCTTATTGTTGTGCTTCTATTTTTCATGGTTGTGCTTCTGTTTACTCATTTACCCAGTTGTTGAAGCTTAAATAATGTTGTGCTTTGATTTATGCAAAGTACAAACTGAATGAAATAAATATGGTAAAAATTGCTACTAAATTATTGAAATGTATTGGCATATGATATTGTTGTGCTTTGACTTATTAATAAAGGTGCTTCACTATTATAGGAATGTGTTTGAATGAGTGTTAGCAATTTCTACTGTTGTGCTATGATTTACTCATGAAAGTGCTTATCTATTGTAGCAATGTGCTAGAGTGAGTGTTAGCATTGCATATGCTCCTTTATTGATAGTGCTCCTCTGTTAAGGGAATGTGCTGACATATGTTTCTTTTGTGCTTTAATTTATCAAATAAGGTGCTATTGTTTTAAATGTTAGCATTTCCTTCTGTTGTGATTTTGACTAATTTCTATCTACTTTTGGAACAGTTTTTCTTTCCAATCCACTACATGAGCCACTATATTGCCATTGTTGCTAATGTGAAACACATGAGAATTCAAAGACATAAGGTGGAATAAAAGACATGTATGGAGATATTGCAGAAAAATTGTGTGTTTTATAATTATTGTGCTTCATATTATTCAAATTTGTGCTTTCTTTTACTGTTGTATGTGCTCTATTTTATCGAAACTAAAATATTTGTATGGAAAATGTGATACAAAGATGCATGTTTGGGATTTTCTTACGGATAAAGGCATGACAGCAAAAGCAGATGCATTCACAAATGTTAAAAAGGTCAAACATGAGAAGAAAGTATTGTTCTTCCATAATTGATTCCACATTCAATGAGATCAAAAATATGGCAGATGTAATGTCGAAGAAGAAGAAGGAGAAGAAGAAGTGAATGTCTTGAAGGGTTGTAATTTTTGTACTTCTTACTTTGAAACATTGAATCTTAAAATTTCTAATTTTAGTGTAAATACTTGCAAGCAAATTGGGTATGCTAAACTTAAAATGGGTTGTATATGCTCTTTTTGTGCCTGGTTTACTATGTATAAGGTGCTTAAAATGAAGGTGTTGAACACAATTGTATTTGTGAATGAAATTGTTGCTATAATATTGATCATGATTTAAGTAATTGTATTTGTGCCTCCATTTAAGGGATAAGTGCCAAACAAAACTGTAAATGTGCTTCAACTTAAGAAGGAATATTAGTGCTATAAGAACACTAATAAATGTGTTATAACATTGCACATTTGTACCTTAGCATTGTACATTTGTGCTTCAGTCTAGCATTGCACACTGTAATGAATGTGCTATACTACTCTATCATTCATTTTGATCATTCACTATGTATAAGGGGCTTGAGAAAGTGCTTAAAAATGAAAGGGCTAATCTGACAATGTGTTTCTATAATAGTGATAGTGCTTTGATTAAGTGTATTTGTGCTTCCAAATATGGGAAAAGTGCTAAACACAGTCGTAAACATAAATCTGTGAAAGGGGAAAAAAGTGCTTCAAAAGCTAAACAACGTGCTTCAAAAGCTAAACAATGTGCTTCAAGTATTAATTCTAGCTATTGAGAGGGATTCAACTTTTTTTTGCAAGTGCGGTTGTTATGTCTTGTCTTGCTACAGATGTTGCAACACCTCTTCTCCTTTGATGCATTAACCTTTATATCCTCAACAATGCTTTTAAGGCGAGTTGTTCTTGGTCTGTCCTTTTTCTTTGTGTAAGGAGGTGGATGAATCAGAACTTCACTTGATTTCGGACAAAGAAGTGACTCAAATCTACTAGCATTCGACTTAGAAGTTGAAGAAGGCTTGTTCTGAACAGACTTCAATTACATATCCTTTTTCTCCTTTATGAAAGACAGAAAATCTTTCATCAAAACAACATCATCACCACTTACATTGATGCAACTATAAATCTCAGACAACAATTCAGAAACCAAATACAAATAGAAGTGTAGTAAGTCGAATTCACAGGAAAAAGGATACTGGTTGATTGTGCTAGAATATAAACCAAATACAAATAGAAGTGCTAGCATATTGTTTGTATGTGCTAGAATACATCTCATGTTTATTTAAGAGTTTCATAATTATATGTTTTGTTTCGTATGTGCTATAATATTGTTGATTTGTGCTAGACTAATTTGTGAAAGTGTCATGATTCATTTGTGTCATTGATTTGTGCTACTTTATTATGCCTTTGTGCTTTGATTTTATGCAGGAGTGACAATTCCTTCAACAAACAAGGTCAAATTGGGATACATACACACAGATTCATCCATCTTGCTAACTCAAGCAAAATCAAACAGAAAACTAAATCAAATCGTAAGAATTAATGATGAAAACTAAATCCCATCGCGCTTGAGAAGGAGGAAGGAGATCCGTAGATCTGCCCTAGATCCGACGGTCTGTGTTATTTTCTCATTTCTCACATTAAGATTAATTTCTCATTTGATCTTTTGCCAAAAATATAAAATATTAATATTGTTAAATTAAAATACTCGATAAGACAAATCAAACAAGATCTGTGTTATATATATATTGACCGAAATTACGATTTTTTTTAATTATAAATAGTATTAAAAAAAAGAACAGAACGATAAATAAGAGTATTAATTAATGTACTGGTAATTACGTAAATGTAGGTTGAATGTATAAATCTGGTGTCCCTACTCAACCATATACACCTACCCTCCTACATTTTACTCCGTTAAATGAGACTCTGACACATCTTATTAAATATTAATCATACATGTTTGATTATCGGTGTGGTGTATATCGATCGGATGATGTAAGTCATTGATTGTTGAATCTCAATTATACCTGGATCGGTTTGATTATCGGTGTGGTGTATATCGATCGTATGATGTACAGTAAGTCATTGATTGTTGAATCTCAATTATACCTGGATCGGATTTTATTAGGTGTAACTAGAATCGGACTCCCGCGCTACGCACGAGGTAATTACGGTTTTTCGTCTCAAAACTGGATTGAGCTAATTATATATTTACAATCTTTTTCGGGACATATTTTATCTAATTTAGGCCAAAGCAAATCTAACCTGCAGATCAAGACATTAACACAAAAATAAACGAATAATAGAAGTGATAAAAATAGCAAATTGATTGGTTCAATTACAAATTGACAATAACTATGAGTAACGACGAAATACAATATGCAGAAGAGTAAAGACGACTTGATGGGAGAATTTAATACGAAATCCTATTCGGAAAAGTCGAAAAATCAAAAGTTGAAATTAAAAGAGGAATTCAAGAGGCCACATAGGTCATTACCCGCACTTTGCGCGAGCCAAACACTTTTTTTTTTGTCTATATTCATATACTTAATATATTTTTTCAGTAGTTTTAGTAAATTATAATAAAATGAATTGAATATCTCTTATATATATACCAAAATCACATAGTCGTTTACGTTGCTCGGATTGCTCTTCATCGTCATACAGACTGAAGGTGAAGAGCGAAGAAAAAAAAGATTAAAATGGTGGAAATACTAACCAATTAAGCACATAATTATGATTTTATTAGACATTTAATAAGTCTCAATGATAATTGGATAATGAGAAATAGAAAAAAAAGATAAAAAATTAAGTTTAAACATTAATGAGTCTCAATTGTCATTACTTTCTCAAACCCATAAATTTTTATATATATATAGATATTCGTCCAATAACATCAGTATATCAACAACTAAAAAGAAAGATTTAAAGTTATTCTTTACTAGGGAAATGATATAAATTCATCATAATAAAATTTTGCTTTTTAAGTTATCCTTATAGCATGTGCATCTTTGTTACGTACTCATCAAATATCTCATCCAATCACTTATTTACATGGCCTGTCATGTGGCCCAATAGAAAAATTACATTACTAAGTCATTGATTAAATATCTTATAACATTCATATTATATAAAATTTTATTGCAGTTTTTTTCCAAACATTTTTAATTTATTTTTATCTACATATTGATATTCATATTGACTATGTAGTATATTGTTTAAATTTATAGTAAAATTAAAGATAAAATGCATGTTGTTTGGTATGGATAACATAATTGTGGATAAAAAACTTATAAATATTAAAATAATAGACTATGTTACTCATATTGAGTAGCACCACTAAAGATATTCTTAGGCAGATTTCGTCCCGAAACTAGCATAAGTTCGGGGATCACCAAGAAACCACCGGTTTCGCTTGATGGGCCAGTAATGCCCATCTGCTGCGTTCGGGAAGGATGAATCGCTCCCGAAAAGACATTAAACCATTTATTATACTTGCATGAATAGATATATTTGCATGAACTACGAATGTGCACAATTATACAACATGTTCTAATTTTGAATGTTAGAGTAAGCCATTAATAAGTTTCTTTGAATGAACCAAAACTGGGTCATGATTCATGAGGGGCAGCCATACTCGTTCATGCAATTGGTTGAACAAATTCGCATGAGTTTTAGACTATGAATGAACCAATACTGATATAGTTTATAAACTACTCCGTAATTTGTATATACATATATATATTTTTTATATTTCATTTGCAGTTTATCTATATGTTCAATATGTTCTGAATCATTGACAATGATGATTATAGCTTTACCTTATACTCCCTGTGTCCCATTTTATAAGCCTCATTTGCTTTTTCAGCACTATTTATAATTCGAGAGAATCTTCTCGATTTCTTCCAATATATAACGAAAAATATGGTCATATGGGGTCTTGTTTGATTCGTCTTAGTGATTACTTTAACAATATCAAATTTTTATATTTTTTATAATAAACAATTAGAGATATTAACGAAACAAAACGTGCATCGGCATCCGCACCGAGGTCAAATGGGGCTTATATAGTGGGACAGAGGGAGTATATCATATGGACGAAAACAACAACATGTCCCATTATATCAATATAAACGGGGTTTGGTGGTCGAGATTGGTATTTTCTTACCCAAAAAAATTGAGAGAAAGTAACCGATTATGACCCAAAAGCGAAAGAAAACTATACAGAGCTTACACCAACCCTAACACCAAAAAAAAAGACCATAAAGAATAAATATGAAATACTAACGAGCCACAACAAAGACTCGAGCACGAAACCGAGGATTGACTCACTCCAAGGAAACACTGGCTTAGATTTTTGTAATTCGAATCCTCTCCCTACACAGAACTTTGTCTGAGTCAAATATTCAGAAAGGGCCAAGGCAAACATGTCTTTACGAATTACTTACATCCAACATTTTTTCGGACGACCTCTGTCACGACGATAATCCCCCAAAACCAGAACCTCACAACTGCAAACTGAGGACAAAGCGCGGTTGCCTCTGAACGTGTCCAAACTATTAGAGTTTTAATTCTCGCAACTTATCTTAAATATTAGTCACTCCGACTTTATCCAGAATAACTTCATTTCTAATCCTATCAAACCTTATATAGTTGCACAGTTTCTCGTAGCACACTTTCTTTTTATCAGGTATATTGTTTTTTATTAACTTGGTGAATATGAGAGTGGAATTTGACGATTTTCAACAGTAAAACTCAAAAGCTAGCCTCCACTATTTGTTGCACCACCAATTATGAAAAAAAAAGAAAAATCTTACTACATTGATCAAATACTTTATCACGATGAGACCGGCCATGAGGAAAAACTTCTATATGCATGTCCTTTTCGACTTCGTATCACTTCTTCGTATGAATTCTCACTCACTCCCACACAAAAAATAAATGCAAATAGAGTGAAGATCCTCTAATGTGAAGAGACGATCCTCGAGTTTATTAAAGATTAAGAAATAAGAAAATAAAATATGAAGTTTTCAAACTGAATGATTCAGATCGACAAGTAAATATATCATGACATAGCATATAGTTTCGAATCTTTCGATCAACATTTGTGGTGATGTGAAGTCCACGAATGGTATATAGCATTCATTTCTCCGCACAATAAGTATATTTAGTTATTTACTAAAGTCCCAATCACGTCCGATTGCAAATTGCACAAACGACGGACGACCCATGCATCTACGCTAAGCTCCATCATTAAATCATCCACCTTCAGTTATCGTTTTTTTCACACGAAAGGATGTTTAAGAGATTTGTTTGTATTATAAATTATGCTCAATGACCGTGTATGATTTGTATGTTAGTATCAACTATCAAGTGAATTGAGATATAAAGTGGTCTAGTTTTTAGGCACGACGGAAGTAATATTCAAGTTATCAACGTAAGCGAAAACTATCTTTCGATGATTAAAAGTTTACTGGTATATATATTGAAGTTGTGAATTTAATGACGAACCAAGATTATAAACTTCTTCCTAAGTTCTAATCTTGTTCCTATCACAAACTCTCAAATCAAAACACAAAACGACTTACTTGATGTTCTTAAGCAAGAACAATTATATATTTTTCTTAGCAAGATGCAAACTTCAAGTGAGATCACATGCAAAGATATCGGTAAAGATATATTGCATAAAGATCTTCATTCCATAAATATATTCATCCTAACGTTTTGAGTTTAATTAAACTCAAGATCTTTTCAGTTCAACATTACAACTAATTACAATTTATAAAATATTCTAAATAATTAAGGATCAAATCTTCAAAAGATCATCTTCAACTCCTTGTTGCCTACGTTAGTTCAATTATCGGCAGCTTCAGAGACGCGCGCGTCTCTGAAGCCGAGGAAGAGAAGGAACTGAAGTTCCTAAAATTCTCATTCCAACAACCTGAAAGCCACCAGTAAGAAATCCATATGCACCCTCACCAACAAAAGTTTGAGCGTCCGCAACAACGAGATCTCGAACCTCAAAAGTGCGGCCAAGCATTAAGGCTTGAATTTGCTCTTAACCCCAATTTGAAATGACTGAATCTGACTCGGCCGTTCCAATTGACAAGTCTTTTTTTTTTGTTCAAGCAAGGCACGGGACCTCCTTTAACAGGTGGATCCCTACCCCAGCTAATGATGGAGTCAAATGTCAATGGTGAATTTCAAACTCATCACCTCACGGTAAAAAGATACTCCCCCTTAATGCTGGGCTACGAGCCCATTGGCAATTGACAAGTCTAATAGCGGTAGATGAATATATTTGAAGGTTTCGTAATCCATTGACTATATTTGATACATTTGCCTACTCAATACCTACTCAATTATCTGTAAACGATAAATTAGTAAATTACAAATTTGAAATCCTATTAGAGGTAAAGCTATGTTTAATTTTCTTGATCATATGCACTTCTAAAAATCAGAACACTTGCGTTGATACGATCTAACCATGACGTGCCCAACCACAAGAGTTTTTTAGTTGCTATGGTAAGAGAATCAAAGCACTCCAAATGTTTTTATTTTTCATTTATAATATAAACTAAATGAATCATAAAATATTTACATTACTCTATAATATCATAAAAACAATTTATCCCTTTTTTAAAAAAGAGTTGGATCCGGTAAGAATAGTTTTATCCTATTAATATACGAATATATGCATGCACACCTTTCTATATTCATATATGTACATTTCTTCATATTCTCGTGTTGACGTAGACATGACCATGTATTTTTCATGTATTGTCAAAGACATACTGATGCGGGGATAAGCTGCAGTTGCCGACCTAGACACCAAACTCGAAAAGGAACTCGAACAAAGAAGAAAGGCGGAATTAGAATGAGATGAAAGAAGGATAAGTCGAATGATAGGCCAATTGGAACCAAATCAAACAACGATAAAACCCTTGAACTTAAGAACAAGAACCTTACCGAATGATGAAGAAACCCCAACGGATGATTACAACCAAACACAATGACTTTGGTGGGTCAAGGCACCTGGAGGTTGCTCTATGAAGCCTCGATAGCACCAACCTTATGGAAGAGATTGACACACACAAGCACAACTAGGGTCGGCTCAACGACAATGCACACGAGGCACTCTTCTCACAAAAGCTCTCTTTTGGGAGGAAAAAACGATAAACGATGTATTCAATATCAAAGTCTGGGGGGTAAAACAACAACTAAGACAGCCTTATATATGGTTCATAAGGGTGCCAACTAAAGAAATAAACAATAAAAAGTATATCCTAAAATAATAATCCCGAAAAACAATTAAACATCCGAAAATAATGTTTCAAAAGGAAGCCTCGGCGAAGTTAATGAACTCGCCGAGTTTCCTGGCCGCGGGCGCGGTTATGGAGCCGCGGGCGCGGTTGGCGAATGAGCCGCAGGCGCGGTTTCCAGCCGCGGTCGCGGTTCTTCTCTGCAGTCCTCTGCTCGCTCTCGAACCTCAATCATTAGAACAGTTCAAGGGTGGTTCTTCGTCTGTATTCAACTCCTTGGACCTGAAGAACGCTACTAACTTGTCTAGCTCTTGTTGGACTTCTTTAGCTCTCGAGCGAGTCAATGCACCTTCAAACTCGGGGACCGGAGGTGTCGGTTGCTGTCCAGATGATCCTTCATCATCCTCCCCTTCTTGAAAAGGATTCGACCTCGAATCATCCAGCTCCTCTTCTTCTTCACCCTCAAATAAAGTCAAGTCTTGCACATTGAAGGTAGCACTCACTTGATAGTCACCGGGAAGCTCCAAGACATAAGCATTATCTCCAATCTTCTTGAGCACCTTGAATGGTCCAGCGCCTCTTGGGGACAGCTTTGAGTGGCGTTTGCTGGGGAAACGCTCTCTCCTAAAGTGGACCCACACGAGGTCTCCCTCCTTGAAGATGACCTTCTTCCTCTTCCTATTTGCCTTGCTAGCATTTGTAGCAGCTACTTCTAGCAATTTAGCTCTTGTCCTCTCATGAATCTCCTTGATGTGATCAACCTGTTTTCCTGCATTGAAATCCACTCGCTCCTTCGTAGGTAACGGCATAAGATCAAAAGGGGTTAGTGGATTCAAACCATACACACATTCAAAGGGACTCAGCGAGGTTGAGGAATGGATGGCTCTATTGTAGGCAAACTCAACATGGGGTAAGGCTTCTTCCCAAGCTTTCAAATTCTTCTTAAGAACGGCTCTCAAGAGGGTTCCTAAGGTCCTATTGGTTACTTCAGTTTGACCATCAGTTTGAGGATGACTAGATGTAGAGAATAGTAGTTTAGTCCCTAGTTTTCCAAAAGTAACTTAGAAATTTCACATCTCTATCACTCACAATAGTCTTTGGTACTCCATGTAACCTAACAACTCCGGTAAAGAACAAGTCAGCCACATGATGAGCATCATCAGTCTTGTTGCAAGCAATAAAATGAGCCATTTTAGAAAATCTATCAACAACCACAAAAATAGAATCTTTCCCCTTCTTAGTCCTAGGCAACCCTACAATAAAATCCATACTAATGTCTACCCATGGGGTCGTAGGAATAGGAAAAGGAGTATACAATCCATGTGGTTTAACTCTAGACTTAGCCTTAAGACACTCCAAGCATCTTTTCAAACAATGCTCAACATCCCTAAGCATATGGGGCCAATAAAAATGAGTATGCAACATATGATATGTCTTATCTCTACCAAAGTGTCCCATTAATCCACCCTTATGGGCTTCTTCAACAAGCAATAATCTCAAAGAACACTTAGGTATGCACACTTTACTATCCCTAAACAAGAAACCATCAAACAAGTAAAACTTATCCAAAGTTCCTTTATCTAAACATTGCTTATAAATAGCACCAAAATCAGCATCATTACGATATAACTCCTTGATGTAAACAAATCCTAACACCTTAGAGTCAAGTTGAACAATTAAAGCATGCCTCCTAGATAATGCATCAGCAACAACATTGTCCTTTCCCTTCTTGTATTTGATAATATAAGGGAAAGTCTCAATAAATTCAATCCATCTACCATGCCTCCTATCAAGTTTGTCTTGGCTCCTAAAATGTTTTAAAGATTCATGATCGGTATGCAAAACAAACTCTCTAGGCCATAGGTAGTGTTGCCAAGTCTTAAGTACTCTATATAATGCATACAATTCCTTGTCATAAGTAGAGTAATTTAGACTGGCACCTTTCAACTTTTCAGAAAAGAAAGCAATAGGCTTACCTTCTTGCATGAGTACTCCTCCAATGCCAACTCCGGAAGCATCACATTCCACTTCAAAAGGCCTAGTGAAGTCGGGAAGCACAAGCAAAGGTGCCTTGGTCAATCTGCGTTTTAGGTCCTCAAACGCCCTTTCTTGAGCCTCCTTCCAAACGAATGCTGAATGCTTCTTAGTTACCTCAGTCAGCGGTGCAGCAATGGTGCTGAAATCCTTCACAAAGCGCCGATAGAAGCTTGCTAACCCGTGGAAACTGCGTACCTGGCTGCTGGTCGTGGGTGTCGGCCATTCCTGAATGGCTTTAATCTTCTCTTTGTCAACCTGTAATCCCTGGGAGCTCACTACAAAACCAAGAAATATAACTCTATCAGTGCAAAAATCACACTTCTTTAAGTTAGCATATAGTCGCTGTATACTAAGAGTAACGAGTACTTCCCTGAGATGTTGCTCATGCTCCCCTAGGGACCTGTTGTAAATCAAGATATCATCGAAATAAACTACAACAAACTTCCATATAAACTTCCTCAAGACATGGTTCATAAGCCTCATAAAAGTAGAGGGAGCATTAGTAAGTCCAAATGGCATAACAAGCCACTCATATAGGCCAAATTTGGTCTTGAAGGCGGTCTTCCACTCATCGCCTTCCCTCATTCGGATTTGGTGGTAGCCACTCCTAAGATCAATCTTGGTGAAGTTTGTGGCACCATGAAGCTCATCCAACATGTCATCCAGCCTTGGTATAGGATGACGATACTTGACAGTTATGTTGTTGATAGCTCGACAATCAACACACATCCGCCAAGAATTGTCTTTCTTAGGCACAAGTAAGACCGGAACTGCACAAGGACTAAGGCTTTCTCGAACATACCCCTTATCTACAAGCTCCTGCACCTGCTTCTGAATCTCTTGACACTCCTGAGGATTCATTCTGTAAGCTGGCCGGTTAGGTAAAGAAGCTCCTGGAATAAGATCAATTTGATGCTCAATGCCCCTAAAGGGCGGTAAGCCCGGTGGAATCTCATCCGGAAACACCTCAACAAACTCATCAAGAATAGTTTGAATGCTAGGGGGTAGATCAACTCGGGAATCGGTACCTGTCAACACAAATCTCTTGCAGAGCATCATTAAGGTAGTATCGAAGGGTAAATACTCACCTTCCAGCTCGGCTTTGGACGACAATAGGACTCGATTCGTCAATGCAGGAACCAGCATCGCGCCAGACGAAGGGTCCGCGGGCGCGGCTGAATTACCGCGGGCGTGGTTAGGCGAGTGAGGCGCGGGCGCGTTCTCGGGACCGCGGGCGCGGTTCTCGTGCTGGTCCTTCTGCTGCGATCTGTCGTGAGCCGCGGGCGCGGCATCTGAACCGCGGGTGCGGTTTTTGGTCGCTGCTTTTGTTGCTTCGGTTCTGTCCGAAGCCTTTTCCTTGCCTTTGCTCTTTTCGTAAGCTTCTGCTATCTGCGCTGGAGTCATAGGTTTAAGAGTAATAGGCTTATCATTAAAGATGAATGTATGACGGTTTGTATGACCATCATGAGTAACCTTTCGATCGTATTGCCATGGTCTCCCTAACAATATATGACAAGCTTGCATAGGAACTACATCACATAGAACCGTATCCGTATATTTTCCTAAGGTGAATGTTATCTCAGCTTGTTTTAGAACTTTTAATTCACCACATTCATTCATCCAATGCAATTTATAAGGCCTAGGATGGAAAATAGTAGCAAAATGCAATTTAGTGATCAATTCAGTACTAACAATATTGCAACAACTTCCACCATCAATAATCATATTGCATACCTTTCCTTGAACTAAACACCTAGTGTGAAATAAATTTTCTCTTTGATTATCTTCACAAGGGGCGGGTTGTACATGTAAATTTCTTTTACAAATCAAAGAATCACCATGTTCATAACCAATTTCATCACTAAGATCATCCTCATCATGCATATCACTGATACGCTGCACTTTGTATGGCGTAACTAGGGGTTATTACATTAGTTTAGGAGTGTTATCACAAGTATTTGGAGCTATTGTTATGTTCTGAGTCGTTTACAAAGAAGTGAAGAAATGAAGACCAGAACCGAAGAAGAAGAGGATCAAAGATTGAAGACATGAAGACGAAGACATTCTGCGGAGCAGCGGCGATCGCCACCATCACTATGGCGATCGCCATTCTACAACAGAAGAGTTATGTGAGTTCGAGAGATCATGGCGATCGCCATGAATCTACGGCGATCGCCATGGGGAGACAGAGACTACGGCAGAACTTTACTAGAAGACCGCGATCGCCAGGCATCCATGGCGATCGCCACAACAAGGCCGAAGATATTCCGGACTTTCCTTATTTTTCTTTGTTTTTATTTCTTTTCTTATTTTCTTATTTTCCTTATATTAGTTTTAGGATATTTCTTTTACCATATATTTTTAGGGTTAGTCTCTATTTAAGGACCCTAGTTATCATCTTTTCCATCATCATCTTTTCCATCAGACAATTTAGTTCTGCAACCATGAGCAGGAACTAATCTCCATTGTTTTACCTAGCGGTTGAAACCTTCAGTTATTAAGTTGTGAGATTTCTAAACTCTTGTTCTTTTCCTATGGGTTTGTATTAATTCTCTTGTTCTTCATCTATTGATTTCTATTAGTTTTGCTAGCTTGATCACCTAGTTTGATTGATAGTTTTCTATTGCTAGACTAGGAATATACGGTGGAATTCCTTGTCATTGTAGCGTTCATATCTGCATGATCTGGTAGTTGATTGCTTTTATGAAAGAGAATTGATTGCATGTTAATACTTGACGGTTGTAAGTTATTGCATGCATCCTTATAATTCTTGTGCCCTTTGCTGCTATTTCATCTAATCTTGAGAGGTTTCCCTGATTGTTGAATAGTAAGTATTATCAGGACCGGTTGGCCTGCTGATATATTAAAGATTGGAATAGGAACATTCCCTAGGATTGAATAGAACTTGAGATAAATCTATGATCAACTTGATTGACTGTTGTGTGGATACTTGCTAGGTGAAACCCCTTCGCATAATATTCTCACCCAAACTTCTTTGCTTGATACTTGTTACTTTTGTGTTTCATACAGTCAAAACCCCCCTTGGTTACTTGTTACTTGTTTGTTAGTTGGTATTTCGCTTGACTGCATAGCGATTGGTGTTTTGATTCCCTTGGGTTCGACCTCTACTTACTTGCTATACTCTAGTTAGTGTTTAGAGTTTATTTCTTTGATTTGGCACTACGACTTTAGCCTCATCAAATTTGGCGCCGTTGCCGGGGAATTGAAATTTTTCTGATTCTGTGTTAATTGTGAAATTATCAACTGTTTGGTGTGAACCTTTATGGTTCAGACCCGTGCTACTGATTCATCTCTTGTTTCCTTTGACCCAGAGATTGAAAGGACGTTCCTTCGGAACCAAAGAGCAGCTCTGAACCAAGATAACGAGATGGGTGATCGACATGGACCGCCATTGCCTACTATGAGGCAACTCACTGCCCCAGACTTAAACCAACAACCTTTGGCAGTGAGGTTTCCTGAGATTGAAGAAGGTGTGAATTTTGAATTAAAAGTTGGTTTAATTCATGAGCTTCCACACTTCCATGGCTTAGCAGGAGAAGATCCCAACAAACACTTGGCTCAATTCCATGCCATATGTTCTAGTATGAAGCCAAGAGGTGTTACTGAGGAGCAGGTCATGCTGAGAGCTTTTGGATTTACTTTGAAAGACGCTGCGAATGATTGGCTCTATTATCAAGCTCCAGGGAGTATTGATACATGGAGCCGCGGGCGTGGTTGGCGAATGAGCCGCGGGCGCGGTTCTTCTCTGCAGTCCTCTGCTCGCTCTCGAACCTCGATCATTAGAACAGTCTTCAAGGGTGGTTCTTCGTCTGTATTCAACTCCTTGGACCTGAAGAACGCTACTAACTTGTCTAGCTCTTGTTGGACTTCTTTAGCTCTCGAGCGAGTCAATGCACCTTCAAACTCGGGGACCGGAGGTGTCGGTTGCTGTCCAGATGATCCTTCATCACATACATACATTTACGAATTTGCACGTAAATGTAAAGAAATATACATGTAAATATAGAAAGATGTGTATATATTCGTAATTCCTAAGATAAAAATCATTATCACATAAATCTTTTTATTAAAAAAAAAGTCGACACTCAACCTCAATTTTCTAGATTTCATTCTTGATAAATAAGTGCGCTAAAAAATAAATAAAAGGTGTCACGCCACAAAACTCAAATCACACTTGGCAAAACTCAAATCACACTTATACACAATCATAGACAGGTTAAGCTATAATTTAAATGCTCCGTCTATATGCACACGTTTTTTTGCTAAATGCACACTAATCTGTGCGGTAAGAGTTGCAGTACACTTCTGTGCGTTAAGGATTACCGCACAAAAGGGCTCCGGGGCATTGTTGGAATGCTTTCTGAAACGTATATGAATCTGGTGCGGTAATTCTTACCGCACAGTTATGTGCGTTAACAATTAACGCACAACGTTAATACGAGATTAACAAAAAAAAAATAGATTTTGATTAACTTAAACACCTGTGCGGTAAGAGTTACCGTACAGGATTTGTTATTTTTTTAATTAATAAATTTTTTTAAAAATGTATTTAAATAATAATATCCTGTGCGGTAACAATTACCGCACAGGTTTAATATATAAAAAAAATATAAAATATGGTGCGGTAATCGTTACCGCACCAGTTTTATCTATTTAAAAAATAATAAATCTGTGCGGTAACAATTACCGCACCGATTTAGGTTATTTGTAAACCAAAATTTTCCCTCCCTCACCTTTCGTCCTCCATCCTTCTTCTTCTCTTTTCCCTCCGCCACCGCCGTCCTTCTTCCTCCGTCCATTTTCCCGTCGATTAAGCCACCAAATCCACAAATTGATGATGGATTCGAGCTCCCCCGAGCAAGCCGCATCTTCTGGGCCCAAAAATCCGTCCGGAGACGAGGGTCCAAGCTTCCCGCCGACGGCAGCTCTTCCTGCGGCGACGACGGCCGTTCCTGCGGCGATGACGTGGCTGGTTGTGGAGGATGAAGACGAGGAGGAAGCCGAGGTGCCACTGATTTACAGTGGTGGTGCCCGAAACCGGCCAAAATCCCGAGCCCGACCCGATCCCATACCCATAGCCCGACCCGACCCGATACCCGTTGCCCGACCCGACCCGATACCAGCAGCCCAACCCGCCCCGATACCCGAACCCGCTCCGAGGCCAAGAAACCGAAAGCGACCCGTCCAAAACGTCGGTCCCGTGTACGCTACTCGAGCAAATAGAAGGTTGAATCCACAAACCGAGGCTCAAACCGAGGCGCAACCGGAAGTTTTTTCGACTCCCGTAGATCTACATCAAGTATGTATTTTTATTAAATATTCTATAACTTTTGTAATGTTTTTAAATAGTTTAATTATTTTATTTCGTAACGTTATGAAATTAGTTATTTAATTTCATAACGTTATGAATTTAATAATATTTGATAACGTTATGAAATTTTTAAATAAATTTCGTAACGTTATCAATTTATTTAATTTCATAACGTTATGAATTTAATAATATTTGATAACGTTATGAAATTTTTAAATAAATTTCGTAACGTTATCAATTTATTTAATTTAATTAATTTATTAAATTTATAACGTTATGAAATTAGTTATTTAATTTCATAACGTTATGAATTTAATAATATTTGATAACGTTATGAAATTTTTAAATAAATTTCATAACGTTATTAATTTATTTAATTTGATTAATTTATTAAATTTATAACGTTATGAAATTAGTTATTTAATTTCATAACGTTATGAATTTAATAATATTTGATAACGTTATGAAATATTTAAATAAATTTCGTAACGTTATCAATTAATTTAATTTAATTAATTGATTAAATTTATAACGTTATGAAATTAGTTATTTAATTTCGTAACGTTATCAATTTATTTAATTTATTTTATAACATTATGAAATTAATTTATATGGTAACGTTATGAAATTAAGTAATTTATTGCGTAACGTTATGAAATTAAGTAATTTATTGCGTAACGTTATAAAATTAATTTATTTGGTAACATTATGAAATTAATTAATTTATTCGTAACGTTATGAAATTAATGAAATTTTATAACGTTATGAAATATAATAATTTCATAATGTTATGAAATATGACATTCTATATTGTAAAATTAATGAATTAATTATTTTATGAAATATGACATTGTTCTTCTCTTATTTTGTAACGTTATGAATTATTAGTATATAAAGTATTGAAATTAGGCGAATTATAATGTTAATTTCGTAACGTTATGAACAAAATGTTTAGAAATTAGAGATGATTTTGATTAGGATTGACGTTACAACAACTGTTTGTAACGTTACGACGTCATGGAAAAGACGTTTTTGAATTTGACGTTATTTTTGTAACGCTATGAAAATAACGTTACTCTATAACAACAACATTAGGGGGTGCGAGATACGATGGCTTCTAGTGGTTTTGTTCTGGGGGCTCCTGTTGCTGCAGAGCGTGTTAGGAGGACGAAGATTACAGCGTCCATACGTCAGAGTTTTGCTACTGCTCGAGACCAGCTGAATGCTTCTAGTTCGACACCCACTGATGTTACTGGTGCACTTACAGATACTGGGGCAGTTAGGGATTGTGGTCTAGATGTTGATCCGTCTGCTGATGATGAGGGTTACAGTGAGAGTGAGGAGGAGGATATGGACGTCGATGATACAGCTGTTGATTTGGATGATGATATGCTGGGAGACGGTGAGGGTTTAGGTACAGATTATATTGTATCTCATCCCGAGATACCGACAGATCAGCTTAGGAGAGACGACCCTCCTATTATTTCAGAGGATCATGCTGGTATGGGGCCTTCATCGCCAGCTCCTACAGATTTAGGTCCTTCGTCTCCTACGCCAGATGTACCACCTCCCCCGACTGTACCACCTCCCGATGCAGATCCTGTACCACCTCCTGCTGTACCTTGGATGCCCGGAGGTCCTTTTACAAATGAGTTGCTGAAGAGTTATGAGACGCACATCGCCAGGGCTATTTATGAGCTTACAGTTGTTGATCCTCCCGCACCTGTGATTCCAGCTGGCCCCCGTCCTCTTCCTCCATTTATACAGAGACAGAGAGGAGGCCGAGGAGCTCAGGCTGATGATGATGTTGCTGATGCAGACGCTGCTGATCCTCCAGCACGAGGTGGACGCGCTCCACGCGGAGGACGAGGACGTGGACGTGGACGTGGACGTGCTGCAGATCATGCTGATCTTCCACAGCCTGCTGATCTTCCAGAAGGCGAGGCTCCTATTGATTTGGTATGTATTTGAACTATAATGTTCATATGTGAAATATTTTGGTATTCTGTAGAAGTAACTGTGTTATTTTTTTACTTTTTTTTCAGACACGGAAGGTCGTCAAGGTTCACTTCCACACCGCCTATTGCACTCCACTAGAGGCGTTTAGGAGACCTGGCCCAGATTCGTGGTTTCAGCTTGCAGAGCGATCTGGATTGAATGATCTACGCTATATCGGGTCCGGTCCTGTCGATCATGTGTTGGTTTCTACTTTCGTCGAGAGATGGCACCCAGAAACCAACACATTTCATTTGCCATTTGGAGAGATTGGTCCTACACTTCACGATGTGGTTGAGATCCTGTCGTTGCCTATACATGGCAGGAGTTGTAGCTCAGTTTTGATTAAGGAGGAGATCTTCAGTTTTGTTGCTGAGATGCTTCACGTAGAGGAGGCACTGGTGAAGACTTGGTATAGGGATGGAGGCATTCCTTTGGGTTATCTTCAGCAGAGATTGAAGGATATGATGCGGATGGAGGATGGACAGAGAGATGAGAGCCTCATTGTGTCTATGTACTTACTGTTGCTTCTCAGCACTACAGTTCTAGTGGACAAGTCGACTACAACAGTCAAGCACTGGTGGTTAGTTCTTTTGGCCGACCACGACAGCATTGGCCGATATGCTTGGGGAGCTGGAGTGTTAGCTCATCTGTATCGCAACCTTGGACAGGCGTCGAGGCGATTGGCTATGGGGATGGGGAGTTCTGGCATTCTTTTGCGGGTTAGTACGCAAACAACTATACGATTGGCTATGTTTAGGAAGTCGAGTTCTAATTATCCTTTTTTTGCAGTCGTGGATCTGGGCATATTTTCCACATTTTGTGACAGATCCACTTTCTATGGACCACACCGCAGCTGCTATGAGGGAGGGCAGAGAGGTGCCACAGGGGAAGAGCACGGATCGTTTGGTTGCCATTCGTAGCATGCTTGACCGTGTTCGTTATGAGGAGGTCAGATTTTAAGAATGTATGCTTTCGTTATATTGTGTGAATGTAAACTATACTAACTGTTTTGTAATGTTTTGTTGCAAGTTAACTGGTTTCCCTTTTCAAATGTGGATTTCAGACTTCCGCAGTACGCCCCGTCTTTGTTTGAGGGCATTCTCCGTTGTCTGGACATCGAGGAGCTCTATCAGCCAGGTCGCCTGCTGCGACAGTTTGGACATGTGCAGGGTATCCCAGATCCTCCCCCAGAGCCCATCCAGGTGACACGTAACAACAGGCTGACGCATTATTCAGTTCACTTTGAGAAGGATCTGCTTGGTGTGTGGGATCAGGACCCCAGGCCTTTGATACAGATTCGGGAGCCACGAGCGACGTACTATTGGGCAGTCACAGATGATTATCTAGATTGGTATGATCGAGTTTCTCATCCTCTGGTGGATCCCAGATCACGTAGACTCGATCGTCCAGTTGGTCCGCTGCGTATTCCACCTTCGGTTGACAGTTTTGCGGTACGATTATAAATTTTATTAGTCATATTCATTCAATTAGTATATTTGATTGTAATGTTTTGATATGTTGTTAATATAGCGGACCCAGCTAGTGACTTGTGAGATTCGAGCTTTCTTGGAGACACCACCAGAGAGGAGGCCTGCAGATATCGATGAGTTCATGAGGCGTCTCCTTGGAGTTTTGACTGACAGGGCTCCACCGATGGCTCCAGCTCCGGTTCGTCAATCTCAGCTTTTTCGGCATTCAATCCACGAGGAACGCCAAGGTAGTGGGCAAGGTAGTGGGAATGAGGGTCGTGACTTGGAGTGATGTCAAATATTGATAGCAAAACTTGAGTTTAATATTGATAAAAATGGTTCAAAACGTCTCGAAACGACTAAGAAACGAAAAAAATCGATTCAAAACGATATAAAACAAGCCAAATCGAAATTTGAAGGAATTCCGAACAAGTTGTAAAAAAGTGTAAAAATGTGGCCAAAATGATGGCATAATATGGCCAAATTGAGCAAATCTTAGCAAAACTTGAGTTTTTTGAAAAAGGCGAAAAACGACCAAGTACGTCAAATATTGATAAAAATGGTTCAAAACGTCTCGAAACGACTAAGAAACGAAAAAAATCGACTCAGAACGATATAAAACAAGCCAAATCGAAATATGGATAATGGATAATGGATAGTGGATAGTGGATAATGGATAATGGATAGTGGGTAATGGATAATGGATGTCATATGTGTATAGTTTGGGCCCATATCGTTTTAACGCCTTGAAACGATGAAAATCAAAATTTTGAAATTGTAACATGACAACAAATACGGCGAATAGTTATTTTCATTTTTCGGAATCGAAAAATTATTATCGAAAACGTCAACGGGTCTAATAAGGCCTAATGAATTTTGAATGAGGCCCAAACACAAAAAACGACAAAAAATGACATAAAACGGCTTAATAAGCACTTAAAACGTAAAAGTCAAGAAATGTAACATTAATATCTGTGCGTTAAGTGTTAATGCACCAGTATCTGTGCGTTAACAATTAACGCACCAGAATCTGGGCTGGGCTTGAATGTTGGGCTGGTCGTCTTTGTTGGGCTGGGATTTTTCTGTTGGATCTTGACGAAGTTGTGTTATTAGTTGTGCGTTTATTGCTAACGCACCATCATATTTTGCTTGAGTGTGTTACAGCTACCACACAGCTGTAAGTCACTTTTGGATGACCGAATTACGTTATTGGGCCTTTGTTGTTGTGGACCTTTTGTCTACATCGGCCCAAATCTAAGTTACCCTAGTAAAACCTCGGCTATAAATTCACTGCCTCAGTGAACCCTATTATCTCATTCTCACTGCGCCGTAAAATAACTAGGTTTCAAGTTCTTACTCTGTATTTCAATTAAAAGTCTCATTTTTTACTGATTTCGTTAGATATCTTCATTGTTTCTAACATGTTTTCTTACTTTGTATTACAGATTCAAACAACCATGGCATCATCTTCATCCTCCCCAATTCCAGCAGAAGGCAGTGAGATTCAGTGCCCGAGTAGAAGGTGCTCAAGAACAATCAAGGTGTTCACTGGTAATGACAAGAACAATCCCCATACGTATGGACAAAGGTATACCACATGTCAGTGTAACTACATGATCGTGTATCTTGAGCCAGAATACGACAATCATCATCTCCGAGTCATTGCAAAACTGTTGAAGGAAATAGCTGACCAGCAGTTGAAGCTAGTATATTTTCACCAGGCTAAGAGTATTGAAATAGCCAAACACTGGATACAACAAAGGTTTCCCAATGACCCTGTTCCTAGTTTTTATGACAGTGACTCCGATTAGGGATCTTGGTATCAAATCAGTGAATCTCTGTTAAGTCTGTGTTTAGTTTAAATTTCAAGAATGAGTCTGTTGTCTTTCCTTAATAAGTCTGTTGTCTTTTTAATTTATGTTGAGTGTGTTGTAGTTTATGGATTCACTGATTTCACTTCACTGTTTCACCTACCTCATCTAACTCTACTGAAAACACTATTTAAAGCAAACAAGACAAGTCATTACATATTTCAAAGTAGACAAGACAAGTCATTACATATTATAAATCAATTCCAATCGAAGTCTAAAGATCAAGGCTACTAAACTATTACAAATCAAGTCATGTAGTCCATACGCTTTCCAGCAGTAAAGCGGTATTGTCGAAACAAGTCCACTTGGCCAGCATATATCCCTTCCCACCACTTGATGTTGTCATCTGCAAATCTTCTCCACGAACCGGAACAACGTGGCAATGGTGCCCCATCACGGAGCCAAACCTAGATATACAAAGAAAATTAATCAATAAGTATAAATGATTTCGACGTTTCATGGCGTTTGTTTAGATTACCACAAATTCTTACCGGTATCCAGTGATTACTGCATCCGACAAGAGCTATCCCAAAAATCTTCTGTGGAGGACCAGGGCTCACTGTAGACTGCCTTATTGGCAAGCATAAACACGGCGCATCCCAGGATAGTTGCACTAAACCAACATTATACACTGTGGCAAACACCAAACCCATAAATGGCATGTCCATCCAAAATGGTCTCTCACAAGGACTGCTCATGTAGTTAACTTGAGCAATAAGATCATCCCATGTTCCTACCCGTAGTCCACGTCGTATGGGCTCCCATGTCTCTTTGTTTCCAAGAAGCTCCGCTGCCAACGCAGCACGGATCATACGATATTGACTCTGTTGCATACCCGTAAGTAGAGCCATTGATCGATACCCACAATGTCCGTTTGAACGCACATCTTTCACAGAAGTCATGTAGGAAAGCCAAAAGTAGTCAATATTTTTCACCCCCAAGTTCACACCCATATAACTTATGGCTTCTTCAATCTCTTCTTCATCTTCTCCTTCCTCTGTTTCGTTTCGATCTGGATAGCAAGCTCTTAGGGGCACGGCATTCATGTCTTCGTCTTCTAAATCGATGGTCTCTGAAAACAATGGTTCAGGTTGGGACTGTGATCCGAAGTCGAACGACACTTGACTTGCTTGCTTTTTAGGACAAGTTGGTCGTTCACTTTGCCTATTTGCCTTCTCCTTTGCGACTTTTTGCGCATTCTCAGTATTTGTTAAGTCTTCTCTAACGTACTCGTGGTAACTCATTTCCCTCTTTTCTCTCGGAGGAGAATTCTCATTTCGCTGCTTCTCCTTGTTCTTTGATCCCGGCGGCCTTCCTTTTCCTTTCCTAAACAAGTTTGTTGGCTCTACCAAAGAACTTTGTTCCGGATGCTCCAAGTCAATGTACAACTCACTTAATCTGAATAGAGTTCCATCCCTCAAATCTCCACTTTCCCATTTCGCCCACATTTCACGCATTCTGATCTCCGGAATAGACATTGAACGATTGTCGTCGGGTAAGGACAAATTTATTGCATCATCTTCCCATCTCAGTTCCTTCCAGAAGTCATGAAAATCATCCGGAACAAGAGGTGTCTTTGAAATGATTGCCCTAGCAAGATCGTGTACGCATGGCATCCCAAGACAATCTCGAACCCAATGATCATCACAAACATTTGAATACTCCTCCTTCAATATTTGCTGGTACATTTCCAACAACAACAGAAAACACCTGTCTGACACTCGGTAAAATAGCCTTGAAAACAACATTCGAATGCCAGGAGGAAAGGTTGGGTCATCAAAGACCATTTGTCGAGTGGTAAGTGCTTGGTTCATCGTCGCCCTAATCAGGTCCATCTGAACTATGACCGCATGGTGGATCCTCACGATCACTCTGTTGAAGCCTCCTCTACTAGAACCCACAATTTCTTTCAACACCTTATGCATCCCCTCCACCCTAAATAAACACAATTTCTAATCATTAGCATAAATAATATGGTGGTCCAAATTAACAACTAAACAAACAAAGATACCTGTTTGTAGTCCTTGTGTGAAAGTGAAGAGTGTAGTCCGTCCACGCTCTAACTATGAACTTCTTGTACAGAGTAAACCAGTACTTTTCAACGTAACCAACAATGCCCTTCTTCCATGAATCTTTCAGCTTTCTCAACCTCTCTTCGTAGATTTCTTCGGTGCTCGAGCAAAATATCCCCCAACATTGCGTAACAAAGTTCTCCGCCCTTTTAGTATTTTTAATCACTTTTTCTGCGTGTGACTAGATGTTGTGCTTAATGTGCACCCAACACAATAGTTGCTTCACATCAGTGTCTTTGAACACAAGTTTGATTGCTCTCAACAAAGCTTTTTCACAGTCGGTCATTATAGCCTTCGGCATCACTCCCAAATTTCTACACAACTCATGAACGCACATCATCACAAACTTGTAATGCATTACTGTCTCCTGAGCCATGAATGCATATGCGATGTTGAACGTCTTGTGCGTGCAAGTGAAACCAACCATCTCCATTAAAGTCATATCATACATATTTGTCTTGTATGTGGCGTCCATGATAATCACGTGAGGAAACTTCCTGAACAAACGAATCGACTCCGGGTGAGCGAAAAAAAGGACTTCAACCTCATTCGTCCTCGTGTTCCTCAAAGGTTGACAAAAATACTTGTTCTCTTTCTGAAAATTTAGAGACCACTGAGTAACTGACAATTCACCACGATCTTCAAAATTGATCTTCTGCAAAAAATTGGCAATCTGCTTCATGGATGTCACATTTTGCGGGTCTCTTTTCCTAAGCTGAATAAGTATGTTTTTTGGCGTCTTGCGATCATCCCCCGCTTCCCTTGCTATTTTCTCCTCCTCTTTGCTCATTCTACCCACGAATGAATTCCCATGAAAACTAGTAGGAAGGGTGTGGTTGTGACGACCTTCTACAACATTCACGATCCATTTATAACTATAAGGCCCTTCTTTTATACGAACCCCATATAACTCAAATGTACAACCACATTTCTTCGATTTTCGGTCACAAAGCCTCGGAACCGGCAATTCTGGATTTTTTAAATTCACTTTCAGCCTACCCGATCTAGGTTTTCCAAACCTATCGCATACAAAATCAACGCAATATTTGCTAGATGTACGATGTACCAAAACTATCATAAAATCTTTTGCTCTCTGTTTTGTCCATTCCATCATCTCTTCTTTACTATCCCACATTTGCGCAGTACTAAAATGTGGTCTAAAGTCTTCTTCCTATATTGATTAAACTACATTACTTAGATACGCAATTTTAACTAATTAACCTAAATCTCATGCAATTAAATACAAAATTTAAATTCATAATATACTAACCAAAATCGGTAACGGAGTCCAATCATCTAATGCAATTGATACATTTTCTTCGCCTTCTTCCTCTTCTTCGTCCACTTCCTCATTGACTTCTTCGTCTTCTTCGTCCACTTCCTCTTCTTCATCGACTTCGTATTCTTCTTCCACGACCACTGATATCCAATTGTCGTTACCATCATCCTCACTACTCTCATAATTATAAGACATTGTGGTGTGCATTGCAAAACTTCAACAAGAGAGCTCAACCTCTATATACAACCAAAAAATGCCCGTTGGAATTTTATGCCCGTTGGTGCGATAATAGTTAACGCACCAACGGGCATAAAATTCCAACGGGCATTTTTTCAAAAAAAAACTGTGCGGTAACAGTTACCGCACAGATTATATTTATTATTTTCTTAAAAATTTAATTTAATTATTTCCTAAATCGGTGCGGTAATTGTTACCGCACAGATTTATTATTTTTTAAATAGATAAAACTGGTGCGGTAATCGTTACCGCGCCATATTTTATATTTTTTTATATATTAAACATGTGCGGTAATTGTTACCGCACAGGATATTATTATTTAAATACTTTTTAAAAAAAATTTATTAATTAAAAAAATAACAAATCCTGTGCGGTAACTCTTACCGCACAGGTGTTTAAGTTAATCAAAATCTGTTTTTTTTTTTGTTAATCTCGTATTAACGTGGTGCGTTAATTGTTAACGCACATATCTTTGCGGTAGGAATTACCGCACCAGATTCATATACGTTTCAGAAAACATTCCAACAATGCCCCGGAGCCCTTTTGTGCGGTAATCCTTAACGCACAGAAGTGTACTGCAACTCTTACCGCACAAATTAGTGTGCATTTAGCTAAAAAAACGTGTGCATATAGACGGAGCCAATTTAAATGGGACCGATGAAGGAATTGATTCATTCCTAATTGACTTTAATACATCTAAAACATATTAACACCGCAAATAAGTTTTCTATGTGCAAATACCCTACCAATTACCCCTAGCTAAATAACCCCACTAACTTAGTTACATCAACATTTTTTTCCCTTAAGCGCATAATACAAAACCATTAATCCTGTTTTTTTTACATATAGAAATAGAAAGCACCTTCTCAAATAACATCTAGACTAGAGTTACGTTAAAAGTCTGAATTGTAAGCAAGTTAGTGACGGAAATGTCACATGTAGTTAAAAGGTTAGTTTTTTAACATACAAACAATAGGCCTTGTATAGGATTAAAGTTAACCTAAATCATCACCTTTGATGATCTTATTAAACTTTTTAAATAACAAATTACAAGAGTCATTGCAGACGAGTGACGAAATTCCCGAGCTTGACCTTGCGCTTGAGATTCTTCAAGAGTTCGAAAGAAGTTGTTAAGATTCCCGATATTCAAATCCTTTGTAGCCAAAAAGTCAGCAACAAGAAGCAATTTGTAAAGTAAAAGTATCAAATCAGGAAATGTGATTTTTAATGTCAAGGACAATAGTCTAATTTCTCAGTTCAGTTCCATTGATTGCATTGACTACTGCCAGATTATCACTTTCAATAATAATCCATTTTAAGTTATGAGATCCAGCTGCCCAGATAGATTCCAAAATAGCATATTCGCAGAATAAAACAAAGTTGGTAAGGATATATTTTTATCAAGATGTATTATATTGCTATTAGAGTCACGGATAATGATACCAACAGAAGTAGATTGGGAACCTCGACATGAGCCATCACAACTAAATTTTATAAGTGTTAGTAGGAGGTTTCTTCAAACACTCTTAAGTCTTAATAGGGCGTTTGCTTCTGTTCTTAGAACCCAGAATAGGCTTATCTAAGGAGGCGGACTAGCATGTGTATTGGTTAAGAGTGTTATTGGCTAAATCTCAAGGGCCCATAGGTTTGACAGAGTTGAAGACAGAATTATTCGGATTTTCCAAATGTTCCACCAAGCCATGAAAGCAATATCAAAAAGGTTTCCAAGGTCAGAGAAGAGACCAAAATTTCAAGGAAAGAGTTATAAGGGTCAATATTAGGATATTGAGAAAGATCAATGTAAGGATGTTAAGAACGCAGATGGTGTGAGAGCAAAAGAAAGAAAAGATGGCTAGTGTCTTCACTATGTTCATTACAAAGAGAGCAAGTTTCATAGACCCGATAAAAGTGACGATTAAGTCTTTCAATTGTGGAGAGGCAATCCAAGGTAGGTTTAAAGAAAGTGTTTTATTCTAGGAAGAATAGCTTTATTCCAAAACCAAGATTTAGGAAGGTAGTTGCAAAGGGTTGGAAGATTTAATAAGATTGAAGGCAAAGCAAGTAGAAATTCCGATCTTATAGATTGCTTCTGCTATTTCACAAGTTTATAGAATAATTTATTTTGAAGGATCAACTATTTCACAATTCATAAGCTAAAATTTCTGAGACTGGTCGGCTAATGAGAACTAGAGCTAGCTTAAAATTATTGGATTCCTAGCTTATCAAAAAATTAAGCTAGTTTAAATTTTGAAAAAGTATAGGCAAAATCACAAGTGTCGAACAGGCCGACAGATTAATCTTTTTTTTTTGTTAGCCAAGGCTCTTGTAGCCAAGTGATAAAGGGCTTATCTCTTTGTCCAAACATCGGGAGTTCGACTCTCACTAATGGCATGCTCCCCTTATATAGGGGTGTGGAGCCCTGATGAAGGGGTCCGTTCCTAGTTTATTAAAAAAAAATAACATAAAGATCATTCTACCTTATATTACATTTTTTTTAATTCATATCTTTCTAGTTTATACTTTTCCTTTTGTGTGTCGTCGTATGTACACTTCATTTTAACCATTTATGCCATTATAAAATCCCCACCCTCTCTCCCTCTTTCCTCTCCAAACAAATACTATACCCATCAATGGTAGTATAATACACTAGTACTGCATGACCTCGCACCTACTCCACTTTAAATTCCTATTGAGTTCTCCCGATTAAATCCTCTGCGTTTATTTCATTCATCCAATGATGAAGCTCTCCCTTCTTGAGAACACACTATATTCTCCAATCACCAAATTCCACGTGGTTCCCACCACTCATTACTTCTCCGTAAAAGTCAGTATCAAAACTACTGCTTCTTCTACTTCTGCTGATACCATTGTATCGAAGCAGTTGCCACCTCATCTTCCACATCACTCGTATTTTTCAAATTCGATGGACAAGTCCACTGGACCTGTCAAGTTGGGCCGACAATGGCCCGACTACCAAGGAGCTCGTGACTGGGACGGGCTCCTTAACCCGCTCGACAACAACCTCCGATCGGAGATCCTAAGGTACGGTAACTTCGTCGAGGCGGCTTATCGTGCCTTCGACTTCGATCCCTCATCTCCCGCGTACGCCACTTGTCGGTTCACCAAAAAGGAGCTCCTGGATCGAACCGGGTTCCATGGAACCGGTTATCGCCTCACCAAGAACCTCCACGCCACGTCATGCATCAAAATGCCACGTTGGACAGAGAAGGCCGCCAGCTGGACAAATGTCCAGTCCAGCTGGATCGGCTACGTGGCAGTCTGCACAGACAAAGCTGAGATTCAACGCCTCGGGAGGCGTGACGTTGTCATTGCCTTACGTGGCACTGCCACGTGTCTCGAGTGGATGGAGAATGTTCGCGCCACCCTCACCCCGCTCCCAGGGACCGAGGCCACCATGGTGGAGAGCGGGTTTCTGAGCCTATACAGGTCAGGTACAGGCACGTGTCAGAGTCTAAGGGATACAATAAAGAGTGAGGTGGCGAGGATTCTGGAGAAGTATAAAGGGGAGGAGGTGAGTTTTACGATGACGGGGCATAGCTTAGGGGCTGCGTTGGCGGTAATAGCGGCGTATGATGTGAAGACGAGTTTTGAAGAGGCGGGAGTGACGGTTATGTCGTTTGGCGGGCCCAGAGTGGGGAATAAGAGGTTCGGATGCCACGTGGAAGAGCTGGGGATAAAGATATTAAGGATAGTGAACGCGGGAGATGTGGTAACAAAGATGCCCGGGTTCGTGATGGAGGACGAGGATTTGGGGTACGCCGAGGTGGGGCGAGAGTTGAGGTTGATGGAGGAGAGACGGAGGATGCCGTCGTATATGCTGAAAATGAACTTGCCCAAGTGTCATGACCTTAAGACCTATTTAAACCTTGTGGAGGCTAGTAGTGTAAGTTATTGCCCTATTACAGAAACCGCTAACAGATTCCTGGTTTCTTAAGTGTTCTGTGTAGAAGTCTCGAGTTCGATTTTAATATCGAGGGGTATCAATGTTATCAAACTAAGAGAAAGTGGCGTGCGTGGGATTTAAAGGGAATTGGCGGATATGGGTCATTCGACATCACATAAAAGGGGTCGTTAATTGAGTTTTACACATGTAGACTGTTTATGTTTTTTGGGTAAATGTAACATATGCAGTAGATTAGTTTGTGATAGAATATTAGTAGTAATGCCCTTTTCCCACTTTCAGTACGTGTGAGCATGTACCACCCGAAAGTATACAAGGGAAAGGAAGGTTGCATTTTCGGAATATGTATCGCGACAACTATGTCTTACATACTTATCTAGCAACCTTCAAACATTATTGTTAATGTTTATGAACATGACTTTTGATCGATGTTTGATGATCGCGAATAGAATACCAATATTTATTTTTGTGAAAAACAATATTCAGGTTGAACATAATTAAAAAAATGTAATGACAATTACAATTTACGTACATTGGTGTTCATGACATTGAGCATGAATGTTCATTTTTTTAAACCCTTGAACATGAATGTTCATGATCTTGAGCAAAAAATATCCATTGCATATTCACTGAATACGAGAACGAAAAATAAAATCAATCAAAATGCATGCTAAGAAAATTCATGAACATTTTTGGTACAAAAGAATGAACATTTTATAAAGACAACTATGAACGTTTGAAGATAAGTGCTATACACATAAAAGGTTTTCGCGTTAGTACCTAAGAGAAGGTTATTATATGAATATTTAAGAGAACAAAATTATGTTTTAAAATTATAATATAAAAAGTCTTATAACAAAAATAAAATTTTAACATTAAGAATATTTAATCAATCCTTTTATTATATATAAGCTTCATAAAAATCAATTTAAGGGGGCACAAAGGAAAAGAGGATCAATCTGTTCTTCTCGATCCTCTGAACAAACAACCGACTTTTCTTGAGAACTTTGACGGATTACTTTCATTGATATTTTGAACTCTTATTTATTGTGATTTGAGGTTGAAGAGGTGTTAAGGGAGATACATGGTGCTAAACGATGTGGTTTGAATCGCGAGCCATCAGTTTCATAATCTTTCAAAACCGCTTGAAATCTTATCTGAGAAGTCGATTCAATTTTCAGTTCATAATTTTATAAAACCGTGAAACCGGTGGTTCTATAGGTTTAACCAGTGACTTCTTGTCGGGTTTACAGACCTTTATATTTGAATATATCCTATGAGTATATCAAATATATAGCGCATGCCATGTAACATTAAGTTCAAAACATTTATTATATAAAAACTTGTAAACTATAAGCAATTAGTGTTAGTCTTTACATAAAATAGTGTTCGTGTATTTTTTCCTTGTCTTTTAATTTAAGGCTGTTGAGTTCGCTTTCGCTTCTTGATTTCTTGAAAACGTAATCGAAATCACCATGTCGACGAAGCTCGATTTCGGTACGGTTCATGATTTTTTAGAACCGGATCGATAGTTTCAAAAGCGTGAACAAGTCTTGATTAATAACTTTACAGAAAACTCATTTTTCTCAAACATACATGCATGCATGAAATGTTTTTCAAATACGATTATAAATCATTTTCATAGCTACTAATTTGACGTGCGAAGGACGGTCCAGTAATTTGCAATAACATCACCGGAATCAATGCTATATTTTGAATAACCCAACCAATATTGAATTCAACAAATCCAACTACAAATTCTGTAAAGGGTCTGATGATGATCGAGAAAATATATAATAGATGAATGACGAAAGGGATGATGAATTACACCGTCCATCTCTATGGTGCTCTCCGGCCACCTCAAAATCCAGTCCATATATTACTTGAATTATGTTGAGTGTTGACCAATTAATTTTTCCAATATTAATTAGTGATTAATAATTGGCTTCCTTTTTCTTCATCTCCATTTTTTCAAGTACAGCTGATGGATACTTCACCGAGCGTGGCCCGCAGATCTTCTTCAGTGCACGGTTCCAGGAAGCTTGCCCTTCACTTATGGTCAATTGCAAACTTCGCCCCTAACTTTGGCTTTAATTGCAGATACTGCTCGAAAGTATTAATGCAAAATGGATCGAATTATACGTACTTTATAGTTCATGCATGCATTGCATGCACATCTTTCCGAGCGATCTAAGGAACATCTATTTCCGGTAATTAAACATTGCCATGTCTTTCGGGGAGGCAAATTCGGTTGCAGATTGCCTGGCTATTTTTTCTTTTCCTTTAGGTTTTCAATTGTTCCTCTCAATCGGTGTTTAAGTGTCTGTTGAATGATGTGAGGGGGTTTTCTACACCTCGCCTGATGGCAAAATAGAGCTTTATTTTCAATGAATCTCGAGAGTGACGCCTCTCTTCAAAAAAAAAACATTGCCATGTAAATGTGCATGCCACCTTTGTATTACCGCACAATGATCTAGATCTAGTGCTATATATGATCACATGCCACCTTTGTATAACCGCACAATGATCTAGATCTAGTGCTATATATGATCACATGCATATTCTAAATGTGCTAAATATATTTTAGGTGCGTCCAAGCTTATGCTTGATGTTATAAGGAGAGCATGTGCCGTACGCAGGATTTGAACCCAACAGGGTTAAATTATATATTAGATAAAATTAATAAAAATACTACATTTTAGGAAGGACTATATCAGAAAAAACGCTATTTTTTACACTAAAAAAAGTGTGTCCGCCCTGAGGAGAGCTAATTATGCCTGATATTAAAAGGTAGTGATCTCGTTAAGACGAAGGCTTTAGACCTCTGCAAGTAGGCCGATATGTTCGGTCTGTTTCACCCGACCATTTAAATAATCGAGTTTGGATATTAATGTCATTCCTTCTGGGTCGCCCTGTTGAAATATGGGCAGGACACAAACCCTCCTAAGTCCTAAAAGTCGAAAATAACTGTTATACTCTGCTCAATATTTTGTTAATTAATAAATTAATTTATATATCAAAATATGAAAATATTAATAGTTGTTTCGTTATCGGCTCTCGATTTTTCTGACATGTGTCATAAGGGCATATGTTAAAAATGCAAACATAGGAAAAAATTGAGTGGTATTGTTTTAAGATCTCATGAACCTTTGTTGTGATGAGTTTATTCTTCTCAATTTAGGGTTTTAGTTTCTATAAACGGATGATTAATAAAAGATAGAAAAACCGCTTATAGTATAGCACCATATGTTCTATCTACTTTGTTTGCATAATATATCATTCGTTTTCGGACGAGTTCAGACAATATATAATTTTAGTCCATTCGAATCGGACGGCAGGGCTTAATCCTGTCCGATCATACAAACAATATATACATTTTTTTCCTTCCTCTACACATACTCTTATTTATTTGTGTTCGTTCCACAATTAAAATAAATGTGTTTGATTAATTAGGGCCAAATAATGCGGCACGAAAGTAATCTCCTAACATGTCCATCCATCAACGTCTCATTTTTTTTTTGATGAGCAAAGCGTTTAGGGGCACATCTAACGAGAATGATATCGCCCTAGAGCATCCCGAAGGATGAGATCCGAAAGATCTGGAAAGGCTGCAAAATCAGGATGGGGTAATAAATGATACATTTTAGCTATAAGGTATGTTGTACCATTAGTCTCCCGAAAAATATGGGTTACTCGATTTTTCACAAATGATCTGAGATCCATGATCAAGTCAATTTCTCATGGGCAGTCTCAAACGCCGTTTATGACATTAATAAGGCGAAGATTATCGCCTTCGATCTCAACATGAGTGAGACTCAGCCGAATCGCCTCCTTAATGCCATAACGCATTGCACCATCAACGTCTCATTGCTACTTCACCTAACTGCATGTTTGATTATTGACTTTACGTTTTCCATTGAAAACCCTAGAGTTCGTTAACTTCAAACCACACGTACATATTTTTAAATTTATAATCATCAGATGATTTTTGCAATGATTGCTTCTGTATAAAAAGCTAGCATGGTGCATGACCAGTTAATTTCAACCGAGAGTAGAGTGTAAATGTTCTTCATTGTAAATTGTGATCTACCGGAGTATTCATTTTGCATGCTCGAAGTGACTTTTCTTATTTACTTTGAAATATAAGTTATATATATTTACTATAAGAGCATCTACATTGGTGCTATTCATATTGAGTAACATAGTTTATTATTTTAATTTTTAAACACTTTTCTTCTACAATCATGTTATTTGATATGAATAACATGTATTTTCCTTTTATTTTTATTGTAAATTTAGATAATATATTATATAGTTAATATGGATGTCAAAATGTAGATAAAAATAAATTAAAAAAAGAAAAAAAAGAATTACAATAAAATTTCATGTATTATGAAAGTTATAAGATATTTAATCAATAGTTAAATAATGTATTTTGGTATTGGACTACATGTTTACAAATAATTGGAGAAGGGGAGTGAATTGTGTCAGGAGGAGTAACATCTTCTTGTTACTCATGTCTTGATTTAAACAAAATTTCTGACATTTTTTTTTCTTTTACCTTTAAATAAAATCATTTGTTACTTAGAGTAACAAGAATGCAGATGCTCTAAGACTGACTATACACTGAGAATTGAACATTCGTCGATCTATAAAGTATCTACCTCGAATTCTCTTAATTTCCTATGTCACGTACAATCAGTTAAATATAAAATTTGATCGCGATGCTTATAAAGAGTGATATAGTGTTGAGTGGTCCAGCGCTTGAAATCAAGTTCTGACCTGTGATCAGCCGGATCCTTTGGGACTTCGTAGTTTCCATGCTCAACAATTTTCCAGCATATCATGTCATTAGTTTGGAAGAAACCAGTCATCTGTTCCTTCCACCATTGGAATTGACCAGGTTTCAACAAGTATGGCTTGTTTGTAGAGATACCTAGTTCTGGTTCGTTTGGACGAGACATGTTGATAACCTGCGAGTAACACACAATCTAGAGCTCTAGCTCTTATACCAATTGTAGGATCTGTATGTTAGTATCAAGGGAACTGTGACAAAGAGTTGTCCAGTTCCTAGGCACAGCGGAAGTAATATGACAAGTTATCAACGCAATTACTTAAGGTGAAAACCCTAGATAACCAACTAGTTATCTTTGGATAAAAATCATCTCTCTTTCGAGGATTTGAAAGGTCTACTTATATATTCAATCAATGAGTTTAGAGAAGAACGAGATTACATACCATTTGATCTCAATCGGTTAAATATAAAGAGTGATATATATTGACGGACTAAATCGTGCAAATCTAAATAATATCATAATGGAAAGAATTTCAAAATATTTTAATTTAAAGTTATATTTTTTTATGTAATGGGTTTATATTTTTATCACATGTAGAGAAACACTTATCCGGTGGAGTTATCTTTTGGTGGACATCTCTATATAGATTTTAGGAATTGTGTTAGGGTTGCATCCTTAGATATTTTTAAGAGCTTAAGAATCTTTTTGGTCGGAATAATTAATGAGAGAAAAGATGAAAGGAAGTCGGTTGTGAAAGGGAGACTTGGAAGAGCGGAAAGTGGACGGCGAAGTGAGTTGATCACTGTACGCTTTGTACTTCGAAGTGAGATATCTACATTAAAAGGTAACATTATCGGATTATCGGCTTTCTGAAATTTTCGGATTATCGGCTTATCGTGGACGGCGAAGTGAGTTGATCACTGTACGCCATGTCACGTTTTATTTACACATATTCTGAACATTGTTTTTCAGAAATATTCTAACCACATCAAGTGTCATCTTCATGATCATGAACAATATTTATGTTAGAGAGTTAGGAGATTGCTAGCTAAGACATAATTATTATCGAAACTTAACACTCAAAGATAAATATAAGAATATGTTTTTAATTTCTCAATAATGAAATATATTAAAGATATCTCTTATTCTATACTCATATCTCGATATTTATATCCAATATCTTATGATATTTATATCAAACGAACGAGTCCTCCAATAAACAAACGTCGATGTCATTCGAGTCAAAATTAGTATAGCCCAAAGTTTTCTATGCAATAAAATAGTCCAAAAACGGGTTAAGTAACCCTTTTTACTATGTTTTGTGAAGAAACTAACATGTTTTATAGAAGGAAAGCAATCTAACATTTTCCTTTTCCAATCTGTTACACGCGCGTCACTTCTCCTTCCCTTCCCTGCCGAACTTTTCTTCCTCTAGCTTCTTCTCCCTTCACGCCGATCTTCTACCTTCTCCTTCTCCACTCGGATTTCCTTTGTCCTCCTTGCAAGTGTTGTCTTCCTCGCACTTCCTCTTCATTTGGAGCGAAAAAGCTCGTTCCTTCCCGCTGCTGTCAACTCCTCCGAGCCGCAGCAAACGCCTCCACCAGGAAACTCGAAGCCAGGCATAATCTCGGCTCGCATCAACTGAATTTGGTGGTTCGAATCAAATTTTCTGGTAAGTGAAATGAAGCACGCTTCGCGCGCTCCATAAGATCTCTCTCGAGGTAGATTCTGGGATGAAATTCAAGGTTTGACAACATCAAACTAACAAAGCATCAATCTGTCGTCTCGATATAAGAAACCTCCTACTGCAAAATCGAAATCGAGGTAAGATTCAAACTGTCATCATATAATTACATGAATGTGAATGAAAAACACACGAAATAATTAAATAAACTGTGATTTTAAAGACTTTCTGAAATTTTGATGACAAAATGTTGTTAAAAAAAGGATTTTGGTGGACGAATAACATGAAGAACAATAATTGAATTAAAATAATGAAAACTGGATGACAGAGTGTTGATGAATATAGATGAAACTGATGAATGTTGATCCTGATGACAATATGATGCTCATATAGAAAGTTGATGACATAATATTGAACTTAGATTTAAAAATGTAAATGTGATGACAGTTTGATAAATAGATGATGTGTGTTGGATGACAGTAATGACAGAATGTTGATGGATTAGATGACATAATATAACAGTTCAGGAATTTAAACAGTGATGACAGAATGTTGATGGATTAGATGATGTGTGTTGGATGGCAGAAATGAGATGACAGTATTGTTGTTTAAGGAAAGGAGTTGATGACAGGATTTAGAATTTAAATTCATAATATTAGGTATGATGACAGATTGAAAATTGGATTCATTACAATTCAGGAGTTGTAGAGTGATTACAGAATGTTTATGAAGACAATAACATGTGCTATACAGGTACAAAATGAATATTCTTACTGTATGTTGGGGAGGAGACTGGAAGATGAAAGATGGTTCGAATGCTTATGTTGGGACATTGATTTCAAAAGCATTTGTAATCGACATCAACATAGGGCTGGATGGTGCAAAGGATACCATTATTCAAAGGTTTAATTTGAAGACACAAGCACATGAAATTGAGTTGTCGCACTTGAATCCTTTCCAGAAAATTCAGATACCATATATTGTTGAGTCGGATGAGGACTTCAAGTGTTTCATTGAAATCAAAAAATCAGAGAAGGTGCAATGGAGTGTGCCTTTGTATGTGACAGAGAGAAAGAAGAAGAAGACAACTAAAACGACAGTAGTGAGTGAAAAAAACAGCCTTGTTCCATTTCAGAATGATTATGAGATAGAAGGTGGGAGTGAGGTAATTAGTTGTGAATCAAGGGACAAAATTACTGAATGGGGAGAAATTATGGAGGGTGATAGTCCTACTTATGAAGACTACACAGGGTTCATCCATATTGGACAAATTTTTGACTCAAAGGACATGCTCAAAGTTGCCATTAGGAAAGTCACTATGAGGGAGAACTTTGTGTACAAGGTATACAAGTCAACCCCTGATTTGTTTACTGTTAAGTGTGCAAATGAGAACTGCAAGTGGGGGCTGAGGGCAATGGTGTTGAAAGACACACATTTCTTTGAGATAAGAAAGTATAGAGAAGAACACACATGCTCTTTTGACTTTAGGTGTGAAAACCAGTGCAAGCCAACATACAAGATGGTTGGAGAGCAGATTAAAACAAGGTAACAAAACATATATGCAAAAATAGTTATGGTCTTATACAAACACATTAATATTGAAAGATGACAGTTTGGATGATTTATTGTGTGTGTAGGTATGAAGGGGTGAAAACTGGACCGAACCGTAAAAGTATCCGGAACGACATGAGGAAAGAACATTGTATGGATGTGAGCTATTGGAAGGCTTTGAAGGCAAAGGAATGGGCACAAAATTTGATTAGAGGAACACCAGAAGAAAACTATGGAATGTTGCCTATATATTGCCACATGATCAAACAAGTCAACATAGGCACATACACAAAGCTAGAGGTTGATGACGAAAATCGCTTCAAGTATATGTTCATAGCACTAGGAGCAACAATAAGAGGATTTGATCAAATGAGAAAGGTATGTAGACATACCTTGCTATACTTGAATCTTACAATAGATGGACTAAGGATGACAATATGTGTTGAGAATATGTGTTGATGACAGAATTTTAAAATAAGGTAAAAGCATGACAGGATGAATGAGGACAGTGTTTGAAAATATATTAAAAACATTAATGATGACAGTATTTGATGAGTGTAGTATTACAAAAAAAATCTCAAAATGTGTATTGCTCAGAATATGTGTTGAAGGATGCAGGATGACAGATTTTGATGACATTTTTATTTGACGACAATGTTTGATGACAGAATTCTTAAAGGATGCATGATAACAGTGTATGAAAAGAAAATATAAAAAATACAATAAATAGTACTATATTACAAAGGGTTTGTAACAAAAATATATAAAAAATGACTGTTGATGACAGAATACTTCTGATTTGAAGGTAATCATGGTGGATGGAACACATTTGCATACAAAGTACAAAGGACACCTATTGATTGCAACTGCGCAGGATGCGAACCAACAAATTTATCCATTGGCGTATGCAATTGTTGATTCAGAAAATGATGGATCTTGGACATTTTTCTTCCAACAGCTTATCACAGTGATCCCTAGTTCACAGGAATTGGTGATTGTGTCTGATAGGCATTTAAGTATTATAAAGGCAGTGGAGAGCATTTATACATCATCAAAGCATTGTGTGTGTAGAAGACATGTTCATCAAAACCTCAAGACAAGGCATAAGGACAGGGGTGTGCACAAGCTCTTCACTTTGGCTGCAAACAGCTATACAAAAAGGGAATTTGAGGAGAACTTCAAGAAGATATGTGCAATTAATCAGGAAATGGGGGATTACTTGGTTATTTCTAAATTTGAGAAGTGGGCAAGATCACACTGCAAAGGAGACCGATACAACATAATGACTACAAACAATTCAGAGACCATCAATAAGGTCCTACTAGAGGCTAGGTCATTTCAGGTTGTTGCCCTATTGGATTGTGTTTTAGAAATGATGATAAGATGGTTCGTTGAAAGGCGCAACAAAACAGAAGAAGCGCTGAGCAAAGTGGTGCCACCAAACATAGAGGAAATTCTTCAAAAAAGGCATAAACTGTCCAAGAAATATGAAGTGAGGGCATTGAATGGGTTCCAATACCAGGTGATTGGAGGAGATTTCTATGGAGTTGTCGATTTGGCAAAAAGAAGCTGCACTTGCAGAGTGTTTGATCTAGATCATATTCCCTGTGTACATGGAATGGCGGCAATGCAGAAAGCAAAGGTGAAAGTGACAGGATTTGTGAGTGACTACTATAGATTTGAGAATTGGATGAATTCTTACAAGGAGACCATATATCATGTGCCTAGGCAAACTGAAGAAATGATTCCAGAGGAGATAATGAACATACAATGCCTACCTCCCAAGCCAGATAAAAGAACAGGGAAACTTAAGAAGAAGAGAATACCGTCTGAAGGTGAGTTCCCAAATCATAGCAAGAGGAGGTGTGGACCAAGAAGACCCGCAAGATGCAGTCTATGCGGATCCACTGGACACAACAGAACATCATGCATGAACAAAACCCCAGAAGCCATAAGTTCACCTTTTGTTCTAGAATAGTTTGATTACATTGATAAAAAAAAATACTATTACACATATATAGTTTGCATTACTGTCCTATTTGAATTGATTTGAACAAGTATTTTGGATGACATAGCACATGGTCATTGCAATATATAAAAATTGTTGAACAATTGGATGAATATATTAAATACTTAGATGTTTTGCATCAGAAAAGCTCACAGATGGAGGTAGATGACAGATAAGAGTTGATGACAGTTGAATAATCATCAACGCATAAAATTGTCATCAAGGTTTAACAAAAAATTATGAGAAGAGAAATGAAGCACGCGTAGCATGCTTCATAAGATAAAAACAAAATTTAAAATTCAAATGATGACAGATGACAGAATAGAAAGAGATATCTGATTAAAAAGTTGATGAAAATTTAAATAATTGGCCTATAAGACAAAATGATAACTCTGTCATCCGTGATGATAAAGTATATGATATCATAACATATTAATAAACACATGGATTTAAAAGATTGAAAAATTAGAACATTAGATTACAGATGAAAAAATAAATGACAACATCAATATCTGTCATCGGGAGCAAAGCAGGAATACAATATTTTATTGCATAAATTCAACACAATAAAGAACACAACCACACTCAGAACACAACACTCAGATATATTTTCGAGTGTATATAACAGTCATCAAAGAATTATAAAGAAATTGTATGAGGAGGAGAACAAATTTAATAATGATAAAAAATATAATTTATAAGATGACACTTGATGACAATATATTAAGTGAAGATAGAACTGTCATCAAACATTGACATACTTAATGAAAGATGACAGTTGATGACAATTTTTAAATGAACATAGAACTGTCATAAAAAATTGACACAATGAGTGAGATAGAATGATGCTTTAGATCATTGTGATCAACAATCAGTGATGACGATGATCTAAAAGTAAAATAGGTACATAAAGTATGATAGTGTAATAAAACTTTTTTGTCATCTGGACGACAATATGATAGTATGATAGTGTAATAAGATTGCAAAACAAATTGTCATCATTACAAACACTGGAGTACAAAAAGGCACACATTATCCCAAATTGTCTTACACAAGTGAAACAAACATTGTCGTCCAGTATATCACTATTAACAAGTTTTTACTGAAAGTGAAAACACAAAGCTGAATCAATTCTATAGCTTTTTACGATTAAGAGGTAGAGGCTTCCACACAATCTCTTGGTGAAATAGCTCAATTGCCATCTTCTCCCTAAGTGCCCTCACATGATCGTCATCCAGCTCATCCAAGGAACTCCCAAATGCAAAAGCTTCAATGTACTTTAATGTAAAGAGACCACAATTACCACTGAAACCCAAAAAGAAACATAAAAATAAAAATGGTTATGTAGTGTAACATTGAAAAAAAAAATACATCAGAAAATAGAATAAGTTAAGAATAAAATGCTTCAAAAAGAAATAATGAATACATACCCTTTGTCTTGGGGGAGAGTACAATGCCTAGTGAGAGTGAAATCATTGTCTAGGTTCCCAAGGTGATTGAACATCCCACTTCTGTTTAACAAAACAGGGAGTAATTTGCAGAGAGGCTTAAGACATTCAATAATGAATTCATCCTTGTAGAAACTAGCTCTCGAATCTGGGGTATATAAACAGTCCATAACAGTAATATGCTTCTTAACCAAGTCTATCTCTAGAGCAACCCAATGTTCGTCATTGATATTAAATGGTGAGTAAACCCTTGAGACGCCATTAGCCCACGATTTCCCATAGGCTGGTGGATGAGCACCAGAAAAGTAATCAAGATGGAAATTAAGGTTGTAATCTATACCAGACAACACCTTCTCAAGACACTGGGGGTTCATCCTACTAAACCAAACCCAGTCCAGAATAACTACATCCTTGAATTTTTCTCCCTCATCAAATATTCTTTTCCTCATGAAATATAGGGCTTCAGATAAATGCTGGAAAACAGAAAAGAATTCTAGCATTTATATACAAATACATAAATAATAAAAATATAAAAAAACGAGTTTCAATGATAAAACACTTACAACGTCGTTGAACCAAGCATTCTTCCTAATCAACTTCTGGAAAAAAGGCTTAGAGAGGCTAATATCATTCCCTTTTATAGTGGCTTCTTCCTTGCTACAAAAAATGAAGAGGAGAAAAAAAATGTCATCAGACAATATATGTCATCATTCAAAAACTGAAAATAAACGATACCAAAATATCATGATAAGGTGCTTGATGACAAATGTATAATAGGTCATACAAAAAATTGTGATAACTGAACATAGAAAAGATGATGACAATGTCTTGATAGTTTAGATAATTAAGTGTTGGATGACAAGATTGATGACACAAAATGTCATCAAAACCTAAAAGTGTTTGATGCCAGGATTGTCATCAAAACTTATAAGTGTTTGATGACAGGATTGCATCAATCACACTTGGAGACAAAATGAAGCGTGCGTAGCACGCTTCATGAGATATAAACATAAAAGTGCAATTAAGCCATGAAATAAAAAAGATTTGATGACAAATTTAACCTAAGAATTAAAATAATATAATAGATATGACAGAATAATGATTTGATGACAAAATAATGATTAGAAAATTAAAGCTAAAAACAAATACAACATACCCATCTTTTAGCCATGAATAGAAGACCAAGCGATCGTCGTATTCATAGAAAGAATACGATGGTCTGGGAGGCATACCAATGGCTTTAGTTGGCACTGCGAAGGGGCTTAGAAGGACAGGGCTAGGATGACCTACCCTAGAAGACTTCCTGAGCAACTTGTCATCGGGAGCCACATTGTCATTAGGAGCCACATTGTCTTCAGATGCCTCATTGTCATCGGATTCAACATTGTCTTGAGATTCCATGTTATCAATATCAAGACATTCCCCTTTATCAACAGGATTGACTGGAAGATCTACCACAGAATCTACAACTTCCAACACCTCCTCAGGGATGACAACCTTGTCATCATCAACCATATCAACCTTGTCATCATCTGGGATGACAACCATGTCATCAGCAATCATATCTATCTTGTGTTCATCTGGGATGACAACCTTGTCATCATCAACCATATCTGCCTTGTCATCCTCTAAGTTGACCAATTTGTCATCCACAAACATTGCATCACCACTTTCTAGTTCAAATACAATAGGAGATGTAAGGAATGCATTTTGGGACCCAGATGGAATCACTAGAAATCCAGAATCACTTTCACCAACAAACAAGTCAACATTGTTGCAATCTGATTTACCGTCATCATCTACAACAGCTACCTCTTGATCCTTTGATTCCTTGGGGATATCCACAGACTGCCTCAGGGTTACACCAAGGGATTGTGGAATATTAGACTCACCCACACTGTCTTCCTTGGAAATATTATCAGACCTAGGCTTGCAATTGGATTTTGACTTCTCAGATGACGAAAACACAAGTTTTTCAGTACCTCCAGCATGACTGTCTACAGATTTATTTGAGTGACTACGCTGAACAGGGAGAGAAGATGGCCCACCAATACTGCCCTCAAGATTAAGCTCAACAGTGGCAGAGGGGAGCACAGACTTTCCAACACTGTCAACCAAATTTTTTACACCAATTATCCTCGCAGAAGAAGCAGAATCATCAACAAGTCCACAAGCTTCCTCCAACACCTTAAAATTGTTGTGGATTGGATCGGTTGGAAGAGGAGTTATTTCGGCTTTGTTGGCTCTTACTGACGAAATGAAAGTCTCAATGAGGCTCCCAATGTCCACTAGCTTTTTGAACACATCCTCTAGCTTCAAGGTGTGGCCAGTAACTGTCCCTTGAACATCAGCCATCACAGTGCACATGTGATCCACCTTCTTGCTCAGATCTGAAATCTTCTCAGAGGAGTCATTGTTCGAACCTTGAGGAATGGTTGAGTGGCCTTGAAATGGTGGGGAGTTTGGTTCAAAAGGAGCACTCTTGGGATCAAACCTTCTTGAATATGTCTTTGTTTTGGCACTAGATGATGACGAAGCTGATGCTTTTGCATTTGAGGGCAAACTCTTGGATCAACTGCCTCCAGACAACCTTGAATTCAAACTCCGAAGCACACTGTCAACCGCAGCTTCTACATTTGGCACCGGGTCCCTCATAGGGAGCGCGCTAGTGGGAATTGGCTTAGTTGTTAGAGCAGATCTCTTCCTAGGGGAACTTCTCAACACCAATGCAGATTTTGTATTGCAAACCTTCGTGCCCTTTGGAGGTTGTTCTAAGAGAAGGGTCTTTTTGGCAGAGGCTTTCTTTGTTGCGACAGTCTTCAATAACCGGGGAGATTGTTTATTAGGCTCAGCAACCTTCAACTTTATCTTCAAAGTTGGGTTAGGCTCCACGTTGCGAGCCCTAGTAATCCTTAGGGTTGGAGCCTGATTGACAGTGTCAATTTTCCTTTTGCGCATATAGACTCTAGCCTTTGGAATATTAGCTGCAATCTCAGTGTTGAAGGATGCTTCTTTGTCAACCTTCTCTTTTGCCACATTCAGAATATGCTCGGCTAATCCATCAAACAGTGCGTCATCCCTTTCATCCAGAAAATTCAGATCCTTAAATCTTTCATGCTCAGAATATGGAGGATATCTACAATACTGAACATAAAAGAAGACAAAAATTAGATATAAATAAAAAGTATTACAAGACAATATATAAAACCAAACTGAATAAGATGAAGGAAGAAATAAATACCGGATTAGTTTCTTTAACTTGTCTCGAAATTGCGCTAAACCAAATATTACCGACATCCTTGTTGAACCAACGAAGACAGTAAGGGATCTCTCTTGAACCAGCTATGGTACAGTTTACAATATCCTGAAACTGAGGGAATGTTTCAAGAATCCAAACCTAAACAGATAGACAGAAAAAAGGATAAGCATGATGAAGACAGATACCATAGTTGATGACATATACAATGATTGATGACATATACAATAGATGATGACATATATCATAGTTGATGACATATACAAAATAATTGATGACATATACAATAGTTGATGACTGATACCATAGTTAAAAGAAGAAAAACTAATTAAAAGGAAAATTAGATGCAGATACAATAGATGATGACAGAATGCTATAGAAAAGATTTAAAAAAATAATATGACAGACGAGAAAAGGAATGAATGAGAAAGAAAACAAAAGAGGAAGCGATGACAAAATGTATGAAAAGTATAAACAAACATGTCATGACATACTTAAAAAGCATACTTGATAAAACTTGAATAATTAACTCAGTAATACAACATATAGTAAAGAAAACATGTGAGCAAAAAATATAAAGAGGGTAATTGAAAGAAATGATGACAGAATTATATAATGGATAAAATACCTTTAAAGCTATGGGATATCCATGCAAGTAAATTGTTACTCTTGTGTCATGAGCACGCTCACCTTTCTCTAGCTTCCCTACGGTAGCTGCCTTCATCAAATACTCAATAGTTGTAGAGTACACTAACCTCCCCCATGGATACTTCCTAAACTCATCCAAATTTGTTGACAACTTGTAGAATTCAGAACGAATAGGCTGATTCGGTCGTTGAGGAAGTAGAACGCCCTCAACAATAAGAAGATATGCCAAACTCAGCTTCCTAGCTGGATTGGCCTCTATAACAAACAGTGCTAACAACTCTTTAAATTTTAAGCTTCTGACCCCAAATTCATCAATCATATTTGCATTTGGGATTTCATAGTCGGTACAATCACGGCAATCCAGCCCAGTAACAGCCGCAAACTCAGGGAGACCAAACCGGCAAACATGGCCTTTGATGTTGAACCACATTTCATGAAGTTTTTTTGTCTTCACTTGATGAAGGATAAAGTAGTAGAGCAACTGAGACGACACCTTCAATTGGTCTGCCCAAGTAACAATAGGGGCAAAAATTCCGTTCCTTATTTCATACAATCCATCAGCATCAAGATGTTCATCAATAATTTGAAAGACGTCCCAATTTGCAAATGTATTAACTTGTGCTGACATATGCATGGATGGGGGGCAAACATATTTCACTTTTGAAATATCCATCTTAGACTAAGAAAGGAAAACAAAAGAAAAAAAACTTTAATACAGCATACAAGAAACTGTAATCATAATCTCAAAAACCATAAATAACTACTGTCATAAAAAACAGTTTTTCAAACAAAATATAAAGCACTAAACTGTCATCAAAGAGAACTAATATAAATTATTAGAACAAAAACAAAAATTACTGTCATCAACAAGAAGAAATAGACAATCAAATCCTAATATAGAAGATTTTGAAATCAAATCTAAAAACTTTTAAATAATTACTGTCATCAAATAGAGCAAAATACTGTCATCAAGAGTACTAAAAACTGTATTTGATCAAAACAAATTGTCATCCACATTGACATCCACATTGTCATCCGCATTTGAACAAAATGTGTTTGTCATCATATATTGTAATGCACAAAAAATAAAATAGAGCAAAGAACACTGTAATCAAGGGGAAATCTGGATATCGATGCCAAACACATTGTCATCAACAAAATAGTATAATGTTGAGATCTCACTAAACAAGCTGTCCTCAACATAAAACACAAACAAACACATTGTCATCAAAACAAAAACATTTTCATCGCAAATAGTATATTACTAAGATTTCACTAAACAAACTGTCCTCAACATAAAACACACACACAACACATTGTCATCAAAACAAAAACCAGATTTATAACCAAACTAACTGTCATCGAAACTACAAAACTAACATAAATTACACGAAAACAACAATGAGAAAGAACAAATAAAACTAAATACCATACATATGATGACAAATACGAAAATTAAACAAACAAATCTGTAATCAACACATGCAAAGGGACAGACAAGTAAAAATCAAAGAGATACAGTAAAAAAAAGTGCAATTAGCAAGGAAAACACACAAAAACAACACTGTAATCAAGTAGAAAAAAGCAAAATCGAACTCCAAATCAAACCGTAAAACCTAAAAACACAAAACAGAAGCAAAAACTACATACCTGTGAGTGATTATAGATGAAATTTGGTCGAAATTCACACAAAAACCAGATTCGAACAACTGCATTACAGAAAAACAACAAATCAGCGATGGCAACCCTAATTTCTACAGAAATCAACCAAAAACGAAGAAAAAACGTACCTGGAGATCACGCGAGAGTAAGGAAGCTCGAAATCGACGAGAAACGAGGAGAAATCGCGGCGAAATCCTCCGGAATGCTTCGAAGAGGAAGGTGGAGTGAAAGGAGAGAAAGAGGAAGTAACGGGCTCGAAAAAAATGAATGAAAAGGGGTGAGAGTTTAATTAGGAGGGGTATATATAATTTTCTATAAAAAATTTAATTAAAAAAGGGGAGGGTTAGTTACCACTTTAGATTAGAAGGGATGTTATATTACACTCAAAGAGTGTAATAAAGGGCAAAGGGACCCGTTTTGCGTAAAATAGTGTTACCACCAGCCTACTATTCATTGGGCCTTTACAAGAATGGTTTATCTTGGTCCAAACTTATATAGAAAAGTTGTACTTCATCAGGCCCATACGAAGAGGACGATTTTTGAGATATTTTTGCCAAATTCTACCTAGTAAGATTAATCAACCAAAAAACTGAAAAAATATTCTTTACTTTTTAAAAAGGAAAACTTTGCATAAAATACACCATTTAAAATTAGCTTTCCTTTGTCCCGATATATAGATCTCATTTTTTTACAGAAAATTTTGTAAATTTATTCCAACATATTAGAAAAAACATAGTCATGTACTCATGTGGGGTCTTGATTTATTCATGTTGATGAGTATTTTAACAATTAAAATTTATATTTTTTACTAACATGCAATTAGAGATATTGACGAAACAAAACGTACATCAACATTCATGCAAGGAAGAGATGGGATCTGTACTTGGGACAGAGGGGATAGTTAAAAAATGTCTACTTGCAAGAATACTCGTTTTTGCAAAATTTAGAGTAATGATGAATATTTTTGGCGAACATGCACATCTTAAATTTCTCTAGTTTTGAATTGTATGTTTACCAAGTTTGCACAAAATTTATGAGAAGATCTCTCTTCTATTTAGGTTATTTAGGTTTGGCCAGTCATCGACAATCAACATCTGATTATGCGACGTTTTTTCATCATTGATCGATATATCACGTGATTTTTTGCTTGTCATAATTCATATTTTTGCGAAACTAAAATTATGAAATTTTAAAGAAGAAGTAAGAATCTCTAACATTTTAACACATGATATTGTTTAATGAGGATTAAAATGTGATATAATCAATTACTACATAAAGAGTTTTGTATCAATAGACATACAACTAGTTTGCCTTGCACGGAGGCTCTACTCAAGCTTCAACATTAAAATTTCATTAAAATACTAATGTCAATAAAAACTCTCAATACAAAACAAACATATAAAGCATGTAAAAATAATTAAATAGCTTTGGCTAAATGATCAATATAATATTGCATGTGCTTCTTGAGTTTAGGCCTACAAAAAAAATCAGAAGTCTTCAATGAGATGATTCATAAACCATAAAATAATGAAAACAACCGCTTTAGAAAGGGAAAAAAAATTACACATCAGAAAACAAATAGAAGATTACCTAAACTCTTCGTTCAAGCTTTACAGCGACATCGCTGAAGCTTTTCCACTGTTGTTAAAATCCTCATTTACTCTCTCTAAAAATGTCATTGGAAGTTGTTTGTCAACAGATTCAACATCGAGCACACAATACGCTGCAACATCCAAGATGAATTTTTAGGTTAACACATAATTTACAGTCTCTGGACTTATAACATTACACATTCTTAAAAGGCGAGCAAAAATAGTGACCTTAACTTTTTCCTTGAGGCTAAGTTCGCTGAAATTATGGATATTTTTCTCCATAGCATAGCCTGCAACAAAATGAAAAGGAAATTAGTAACAATATAAGGAAATTAATGGACCAAACTACATAGTAGAAAGAAAAGTTTTTTTTTAATACTAATGAACGCTCATTGAAATTATCGTTGAAATTGTGAAAGAGAGCATTGCTTGAATTATTATATTTATAAGGTAATTCATTTGATCAATTAATCGCGTAGCAAATCTCATCAACAAATCTCATCAACAAATCTCATTAACAAAATGAGAGTAGTGTACCGTAAAAATCTCATAGAGATAAGGATAAAAAATTGTTTAATTTGATCTTTGAGTAATGTACCCTACAAAATGGAGTACGTTGCCTGAGATCAAAACAACCTTCTTCATAAAGAAATTGATTTGATTAATTAGTTTGATAAATTTAATTAAAAAATGAATTTGTGTGAAATAAAAAACAAAAAACTTTCAACCAATCAATGTTTTAATATGGGTGAGGTGGACCAATGATGAATGGACATGTGACGGAGAATGCTATAACTTTAGTAGTTAGTAATTGATACACAGAGATTATACCATTTTTTGTATTAATAGACATACCATAATGGAATGAAGCATCATCTCCTCCAATGAAAAGACAGCAACTTTGTTTGGTACACTTTGATTTGTGCTTAATATATGTAATACACTCTTAATATATTCAAGAAAAAGAAGAGTTTCTTAGTTGATTAAGTTGGCATTCACAACTAGCAACTGATTACTTTGGTAGCACTTTATTCACAAACACATCATTACACATGAAAGGGGAAGTTGAGTGGAGAATATCATGAATATCCGCAACTTTTCTCCTTAATTACATGAATATAGCTCGTCATAGCTGTCAGCTTCTTATAATCTACTCCTCCGTCCCCTATTGATCTTCCCATTTGCTTTTGACACATTTGTCGAGACACGTTTTATAACGTTAATATCTCTAAATATACGATGATAAAAAATATAATTTTTTTATATTGTCAAAGTGCTCAATGAGACGAATCAAACGAGATCTCGCATGCCTATATTTATTTCTATATATTGAAAGAAAACGAGAAGATTCTCTCGGTTTGTGAATAGTGTCGGAAAAACAAATGGGTCTTATATTAAGGGACATAGGGAGTAGCTATTATGTTGCTGGAACTTACTGATTTATTAACACATACAAGAATAACTATACGTCTATAAACATAAGTTCATAACTAAGTCCAAAATGCACTAGAGAATATCGATCAAGGATTCCTTTTGGGCCATCAAGAAATCATTTGAATCCCTCTAAAATTGAACAAAGTGAGTGCAGAGTTATTACTAATCGATTAGCTCGTGGCCGACCAATAGGAAAATAACAAAAAACTAGATCCGGAATCCCGCGCGAAATCACGGTTTTCAGCTTGCGGTTAGTCATTAAATAGGTCTTAAATTTAAAATAAGTGAACGGTGATATAATACAATTCTACAAACTCGTAAAATGCAAATACAACTATTACAACGGTGGTTACAACCGAAATCAAGAATGAAAAACTCGAGAAGGCAATTGGATACTGCAATAATAGGCAATACATATTTGTACCAAAAAAACCCTAAGTAAAATCATCATTCAATTCAGCAATCAAGTGGGAAGATGAAAGACTAAAGGGAAGAAGAAGGGTTGAATATCAACGAAGAAATAAAGCCTACTCGATAAATCAAATTTATCCCAATAACCCAATTAGGCCCGATGGATTAATTACGGTGGCCCGATACGGATTGACATTACTTTGTCAAATCCATCAATTTTTATATAGATATAGATAGATAGATAATATATATATATATATATATATATATAAATAGATTAAAATATCTAATTAACCCATATTAATTTTTAATCGGAGAAGGAGGGGGCGTCGAGATAAAACGAATGGATTGGCGAACGCGATTAGATGAGAATGAGTTTGGAGGTTGGGGTAGAGGAAGGAGACGAAGATGATGTGTTCTTAGTTAGTGATGAAATTAGCAATTAAGAGAATAAATAATTAGGATAAAAATTTAAAATATTAACATTTATTATATACAAATTGACATTACTTCATCAAACTCAACAACTTTTATATAGATATAGATTGGAGTCAATTAATACCCTCAAAAGAGAGAGTGCATGACCTACAAATACAATGTTGATATGATCTTTTTCTTTCCTTGTACACACAAAACCCTAATCAAATCATTCACAGTATGAATTATGATTACTGCATAAGAATACACATGATACGAGTATGATCGAGTAGGATAGGGGTTTAACTCCGCACCCAATTTTTTTTTATCTCGTATCTGTACTGGGTGCAGTCGAATGCGTCCAACAAACCGGGCGAGATTCTGAACGCACCCTTCAAAATGAATAAAAAATCGGTTTAGTTTGGACGTCATGAAGATGCATCCAAAACTTAACCAAATTTTCTTAAAAAAGCTAGGAGCAATAAAAAGATGGAGAAAGCCTTTAAATCATTACAATTATCTTGGTGATTAACTTATAACTACATTGTATAAACTTATAGGTCTGATTTGGTAGAACTCTATGTGATGATTGACGGCGTCATATACTTTAGCTTTTGTACGTTTGATCTAATACAATCAAATATTCTCTCTGTCCCTTATTATAGTTTCTGTTTTTTTTTCATACTTGTCGAGATGTATTTTTTATTATCAATATCATTAGTTATGTGTAAGTAAGAATTATAAATTTTGATATTATAAAAGTATTAAGCGAGATGAATCAAACAAGATTTCTCATGCATATTTTTTTAATATGTTAATAGTAATTTAAAAAATGTGTTAAGAGATAAATAGTACTTATCTAAAAGTGAAACATAACTCTCATCAAAAAAATAAAAGTGAAATATAACGGAGAGACTACATAAAATGCCGATGACAAAAAACAATTGGCAAAAAACCCCGCATCCGGAAAATTATAACTCCCACCCACTCTTGACCGCATTCTTATTCCGTCCAATGTTTTTTTAAAAAAAACCGGTTCAATTTTGGGCGGACCTAGGATACGCCTAAAACTAAACCGAATTTTCGAACATTTTAAAGGCAAAAAGGAGTGTGCTCATAATCGACCCGGATTTTTTTAGCGCGGTAAGGATCGCCCAAAAGGGGCGTGAATTATAATTTTTCGGGTGCGCCCAAAACAATTACATAAATTGGCGCGTGAGAAAAGACATCAAATGGGTCCCAGCAAATTCTCACAGTGGTCCACCGCCTTCCTTCTCCCGCTTTACATAATTGCTTTGTTTCACGATTCGTTCACAAATTACACAAAAGAAACCCCAAAAATCCAAATAAAAATGGAGGAGGGAAGGAGACAGACAATAGCAGGTCGTTCTTATTTCCTCCTTTCCGTTCAATTTCTCAGTCTCTTGTTCCCTTTTGCTTTTCCGAGACCCCCATTTCAATAAAGACACTTCATTTCTTTTGCCCTTCTTTGTAAATTGCTATCCTCCATTTTTCTCCATCTGGGTTTCGAGAGAAGAATTGGAGCTAGTTCAAGCAGAGTGCCGCCTAGATCCATTCTTCTTTTGCTGTTCTTGAGGGGCCGAGCATTTTTGTCCAGTTCACCATTCTTCTAACTGTAAGCTTTCATCTAATTTGTTCTTTCTTACAGTATGTTTTGTTGTTTTGAAATTTCAGTTCTATTTTACCCTAATGCTCCTTCAAATGCAGTATCAGCAGTGTTGTAATTCTCCCCTTACTAGAATTTTACAAAATTGAGGTTCTGGATTGTCTAGGTTTAGTTTTTGTTTAATTTGTAATAAAAGATTGTGGCTTTATGTGTTATTTGTTGATTGTGATTAAAGTTAGGAATTGGATTTGCTTGCTTTGCTGGGGAATCAGAATTGTGAGTTTGGTGTGGCCGATCCTTGGAGTTAAGCTGTATTTAGGTTGTTCCTTAAAGTTTAGGCTTGTCTAATATTCCCTTACTTTCACTAGTCACATTGCATATAGCCATATATGCATTTCAAAATTGGTTGTTGAAAGATTTTGGTTTCTGGATCTCTTTTCTCTGTGCACCTTCTCTTTAAGATTGTTAAGTCAAGATTGATTTCCTCTGAGAAACTCATCATTTCCCCATTTGTAGGTATTGTACAAGGGTATGTAATATTTGAGGTGAAACAAGATGGAAAGGATGTCAGAATTGAAATCTTTTCCGGCAAGGTTGCATTCTTCAAAACACTTGTCAAGTGCTAATAGTTCAGCTCCGAAAGTGCAAATGGGTCGACCTGGATCACGAGACTCTAGGGAGATGGACTTTTCAGTGAAAGTTTGTAAAGGAAAACACTCTTTGCAAGATGATGATGAGCTTATGGTGAATTCTATAGAGAATGGAGGTTTAAGGTCTTTTTCTCGTGCACAACATCCTTCCGAGCCTATAAACAAAAATTTGACAAAATCCGAGCCTGGACGGTTGGTAAAGAGTTTGTCTAAAAAGGGTCCTTTTCTTGAAGATCTCTCCATAAACGGAGCTGGTAAGAAACCAAGCCCGTCTGCAAATGGTGTATCACGTCAATTTCAGAACATCGAGGCATCTTTTCCCCTAGATTCTGAAGATGAGGATTATGTTTGGGACGCTTCTTTGCCGCCAAGTGGCAATATGAGTCCACTTACAAGCATAGATAGCACGAGTGCCGTCAGAACTATGAGCATAGGTACGTCTAGAAGCGACTGCCTTACGAGTGATGGCATGCTGACATTTGATAAGAATTTCGAGAGTGGAAAGTGCAGCATTCGAGGAGATTCCATGGAGAGTGCTAAAACTAGCATGAGTCGACCCAGTGAAGGAAGCGGCCTCAGTGATGATAGTAGCTGGAGCAATCTCACTGCAAGTGCTAATAAGCCGCACAAAGGGAACGACCCAATATGGAAGGCTATTCTTGCGGTTAGAGCACGGACAGGGGATTTGGGTATGAGCCACTTTCGGCTTCTTAAGCGTCTCGGTTGTGGAGATATTGGGAGCGTCTATCTCTCTGAACTGAGCGGTACGAGATGCTATTTTGCCATGAAGGTTATGGATAAGGCATCTCTTGCTTCTAGGAAGAAGCTAACTAGATCACAAACGGAGAGAGAGATTCTTCAGTTGCTTGACCATCCATTCTTGCCAACTTTGTATACGCATTTTGAGACTGATAGATTTGCGTGTTTGGTCATGGAGTACTGTCCTGGTGGAGATCTACATTCTATGAGGCAAAAGCAACCGGGGAGACATTTTTCAGAGTATGCAGCAAGGTATTAGTTTTCACATTCGTCTCCTTTATTCCTAAAGTTATTAGTTTAATGGTTTCTGGTATGTATACAATGTTGGCATCCTATGTTTTTTCGTGTCAGAGGATGAATATGCATCGCAGTAACATAATAAAAGAGGATGTAAAATATTGTGTTTTGCATTTTATGCTTGTGAAATGCTTCTTAGGTCCTAGCTTGAGTACTTATAAAAGTGGGTGCAGAATTCTGTATATTGCATGTATGCTTGTGTATTTTGCTTTCCCCAGCAAGATGTATATTGTTGCTGTCATTATATCATTTCTATTTCTCTGAACTAAATGCTCTGCTACTTACATTGTAGTTTGGAGTGTATTTTCTCTATTATAGCATTTCTCATTTTTGTTTCAGGTTTTATGCTGCAGAAGTCCTCTTGGCACTCGAGTATCTTCATATGCTTGGTGTAATATACCGAGATTTAAAGCCCGAAAACGTATTGGTCCGTGAAGACGGCCACATAATGCTGTCAGATTTCGACCTTTCCTTGAGATGCACGTTTTCACCAACTCTAATAAAGAACTCCTCTGATTCCGGCCCATCTAACTCATCCTGTGTGCAGCCAGCATGTATCGAGCCCTCTTCAGTCTGTATGCAACCATCATGTTTCCTCCCAGGATTATTTCCCAAGAAAAACAAGAAGAAAACCCGACAACCCAAAACCGAACCCAAAATCCATTCAGGCCATCTTCCAGAGCTAGCTGCAGAGCCCACACAAGCTCGGTCCATGTCATTCGTTGGGACCCACGAGTATTTAGCTCCCGAAATCATTAAAGGTGAAGGCCACGGAAGTGCAGTCGATTGGTGGACGTTCGGTGTCTTCTTGCACGAACTTTTATACGGGAAAACACCATTTAAAGGATCAGGAAACCGACAAACGCTCTTCAACGTCGTTGGACAACAACTCAGATTTCCAGACTCTCCATCCACAAGCTACGCCAGTAGAGACCTAATAAGGGCCTTGTTAGTAAAGGAGCCACAAAACCGACTTGGAGTGAAGAGGGGAGCTACAGAAATAAAGCAACACCCTTTTTTTGAAGGCGTGAATTGGGCTTTGATTCGGTGTAGTACTCCTCCGGAGATTCCAAGACCAGTTGAGATGGAGTTTCCAGCTAAGGTTGGTGGTGGAAATGGCGTGGCTGCTGATCCAGTGGGGGCTGGTAGCGCGAGTAAGCGAATGGTGGATGCAGAGATGAAAGCTGGTGGAGGTAAGTTTCTGGATTTTGAATTCTTTTAGTGTCCAAATGAATAGAAATGAGAGAACAGTACACTTCTGCTATGTGTTGGTATTGTTTACAGTTGGATGAACTTTCAATTTCATTTGGAAAAAAAGAGTAATTTTTCATCTTTACTTCATGTATTATTGTGAAATGCTTCATGGCAGATTTATCACTTTTAAAGTCCTGAGAGATTCTACTGTAAAGAGAATAATGCAGGTTTTGGAATCTCACCTGATTGCTACCGTTCGAGGTTGTGGTTTTCAAGAACATGTAGCCAAAAAACTCGCCTCCTGCATGTCCACACCAAATATGCCAACTTGGAGGATAATCTTACAAACTTTAAAAAAAAAGACTACAGCTTTTTTTATTGAGGTTTTGGTGGTGTCCAACTTGGCTTCGTTTTCACTCTTGCACTCCTGATTTTGGAGTGTCTTGAGCTTCTTTTCATGGTCAATCTTCACACCTTCTCTAGCCTATGAATCAAACAGACAGAACCTAGATAATCAGCCAACACATGATGTTACATATTCTTGCCGAGGAAAACTCAACTAGTGATCATTGTTTCTGAATGCAATGAGCATTAAACCTATCAATACACTCGTTTTACCATAATCTCTGAATGCAATGAGCATTAAACCTAACAATACACTCGTTTTACCATAATCTTCTCTTTCACTAAAGCTTAATTCTATGAATGGGAGAGAGAAAAGCAATTACATTACAAGTACTTTGGGCCAAAATACAGTTCTTGCATTACATTTGATCCAAGTACTTTCTTACTTCATTCTAATTTACATTACAAATTTACAATCTCTAAAAATCAATTTTAATGGTACTGAATGCACATGAAAATTATGCAAACACATCAGTTCGCATTCAGCAAGTTTCATATGATGAGCACATAATGCAGAAACATGACATTCAAGCTGGCCGTTGGGAGTAGTACCTAACACGAGATGTCCTACTGTATTCCCCGGACAGAAAAGGCGGGTATACGGCCTCCGTAAACATGTTTTCAGAAGATGACCTCTTTACTGTGGTTTGATTTCTTGAATGGAATGTGACGATCTTTTCCATAGATTTCTCAAAATAATCTCTTACAACATCCTCTTTACTAAAACTAGGCACCTCGTTAGAAGACGAACATTCACCATACTGGATTGGAACAATAGACTCTTCTCTTGGTTGCACGTCGGCTGCACAATCTGTTCCTATAACAGAGCTGGTGTCTGTAAATTCTGCGTTCACAAAATATATATTCCAAAACAAACCAGTTAGTAGAATAATAAGGGACCGTTTGGTATTATGGGGATGAGATATCACTCATATCTATATCTACATTTGATATAATCAGTATTTCGACATCAATCTGATATCTGTTGTTCGGTATGAACAAGTATTCAGGTATGGGTATCGAAAACTGGATATATTCTAATGTCTGCTGTTATTGACCTACCAGATTGATAGTTTTCCGTAATACTCCATTGCTCAGGTTGCTCGGCAATTGCTGCAAGAGCCATCTCGGAAATCTGCTGGTCGGATCTTTGTCTCCCGTATAGCATATGCACCACTTCAAACATGCTCGGTCTTAAATCTGGAGTTGTTTGGGTGCACAACAACGCAACATTGATGAACCTCTCAGCATCATCCTTTGCGAAGTCAGTCAACTTGGAATCAACCATCTCCAAAACCGAGCCCTCTTTTCCCATCCTCGTCGCCCAATTCAAGATCATCCGATCACCTGGTCCTTGTGGATTCAATTCAACAGATCTTCTTCCGGTGACAATCTCAAGAACAGTCATTCCGAAGCTATAAACATCCACCTTCTCTGTCAACTCTCCTCTCCTGAAATAATCAGGATCCAAATATCCTAGTGTGCCCTTCACAGTCGTATCCAAACCATCTGTATACAGAAGATCAAAATCAGCAATTTTAGGCACAAAATTAGCATCAAGAAGGATATTGGAAGGCTTGATGTCACGATGAATGACTCGTTGACTCATTTCTTCGTGGAGATAGCACAATCCGCGGGCTAGTCCTATGCAAACAGCGGCTCTCCTTTCCCAATCCATTGCAGGTGTACTCTTTTCGTGTAGATGTTGCGATATGCTTCCATTGTCAGCAAATTCACATACGAGAATCTGCTCCCCCTTCTCCACACAGCAGCCGATGACTTGAATTAGGTTTATGTGGCGGGCATGGAACATGAACTCCGCCATCCCTAAAAATTCTTCATGAGGTTTCGTGTTTCTCTTGATAGCGACTGTTCTTCCATCGTCGTCAGGGAGGACTCCCTTGAAGACACTCCCGAAACCTCCATGGCCGACGTAGGTGGAGAAGTTTTTGGTGGCGATTCTCAGAGTTTCGAGTCGGAAGAATCTTATGCTGTACTTCTTTTTGCTGATGTTGTGTTGACCCCTGCGTTGTAACCATCCACGGACCATTTTGCTCAGATTTATAAGGGAATTTATTTAGGGATACGAATTTGAATGAATGAATGAAGATGACAAAGTTTGAAGATGGATTGTATGAAAGAGGCATTATTGACGCGTTAGCTAGCCGTAGATGAGTCCGTTAGTCAATACATTTGTGTTTCTAAACGTGTTTTGCACGGTGCCGTAATTGGACCACACGTTGGCGCTTGAAAACAAAAAATGATGAACCATAGTTGGGAAAATGAATCAACCAACACTAGTAGACGGTCGAACGGTCGGATTAAGGACAAACGGATTCGGGTTGGTCGAGTTCGGGTCAACCAAGCGTGTTTCAAAGGTTCGATTTTGTTATTGTAATAAATAAAAAATTAAACAATATTTTTATAATAAAATACTATTATAATATTATTATTCAATAAAATAAATTGTTATTTTTTTTAATTTAAATAGAATAAAATATGTAAAAAGTAGATCCCTCAACGAGTTTCGAGAAGTTTAGGTTGGTCCGGGTTTGACCAACGGGCCTCAGGTCGGCTCGGGTTTGAACCCAACGGTTTCATGAGTTTTCGGATCGGATTGAGTCAAGTTTTTCTCGGGTTAGATTGGATGAAATTTTTTTAAGTCAAGTCGACCCACGAGTTGAGTCAGCTTTTGACAGCTCTAAACACTAGCTATGGAGTTGAGATCATCTCCCTTCCTTACTCCCACCTCTACTACACACAAGAAAAAGAAGTTGTTTGGGGTTTGTTTTAGGATAAGGAAGTAGAAAAGAAAGTACAGAAAGTTACAATTCTCAAGAATATGTAACCAAAAAAACTGACCTGCATATCACACCAAAAATGGCAACCTGGAGGATAATCTTACAGACAATAATAAAAAGAGAACTCGAAGAACATAAAACCATACTCTTCTATTGAATCTATTTCATAGCGTAGGAGCGAGAACAAACCGTCTCCAATGCTTGAACAAGCAGGGAAGAAAAGCTGGTCATGGCTTGGAAAACTCCAGGCAAACCCGTCTGCAGATTGTTCAACGTCATTGCTCGTGTTACCTCCACTGATTTACCATACTTGAGCCTCTCGTCTTCCAGTCGCCTTTGAAAAGCGAGGAGCTCGGTTTTCTTATCAGACAGAGGATCACGAGCGTCCAACGCCTCTCCAATCCCAACTGTTGAATAAGCGTTGTAATACTTCTTCTCTATGCTTCTAACCGATGCAGCTTTCTTCTCGAGTTCCTTTGCTATACTCTCTGTTCTCCTCTTCATCTTCATCTCATCGCCTTGTTGAGTGAATATGACATGGACGACATGGATGAAGCTCTTGATGTTTTCCGAGGCCACTGTATCCGGAAGATGGTCAAGGGCGATCTTCCATTCATCAAAGAACGAGAATGCGTCTGTGATTTGGGGTGTGTTTGAGGTGAGGGGAATTAAGGTTAGCTTGAACCAGCCATGGATGGAGCATATGAAGTCCCTTTGGAACTTCACTAAACGACAAAAGCTCGAATGCCAAGACGATACGGCTGATTCAAGGTCACGAGTCGCCTGTCTATGAAGTTCAGATGTGGAGTATCCCTTGATTGTTTGATTTATGAGACCGCGAACTTGTTGCACAATCTGGTACTGGAGTTCATGGGCTTGGTTCATCGATCTCCACATGTACATGAACCTAAGATGAAGTTTTCAAAAGGTGATGAGATGTTTTACTGATTTTGTATGAAGAGAGGAAAGTTCATGTGGTGCTTGCTTACCCATGACAAAGTTCGACAAGCAGAGGAACAAGATCAGTGTCTCTAAGACCAACAATGGCGGAGGATGTTGTATCGACTGCCTGAGAAGTTACGACGATTAGAGACTGCAGCTTTTTTATTGAGGTTTTGGTGGTGTCCAACTTGGCTTCGTTTTCACTCTTGCACTCTTGATTTTGGAGTGTCTTGAGCTTCTTTTCATGGTCAATCTTCACACCTTCTCTAGCCTATGAGTTAAACAGACAGAACCTAGATAATCAGCCAACACATGATGTTACATTTTCTTGCCGAGGAAAACTCAGCTAGTGATCATTGTTTCTCAAATGCAATAAGCATTAAATCTAACCCATATAAAACCCAAAACCATGTTCAACATAGAGATGTCAATCGATCGGTCAAGTTGTGCAACTCAAATCATACAACCCTCATTGGTAATAGAGTTACAAGTTAGCGGATAGCTTGGTTGAGGTATTATAGGTTAGCGACTTAGCGGATACTTCAAGTTAAGCAACGACTTAATACCGTTATTTTTATTTCTTTTTTACAATTTAAAATATATAATTTTTTTGAGTAATCCTTATATTAAAGCACTCTATTTTTTTAATCGGGAAATATGATTATTTGACTTGGCCATTGTCAGCTAAATCCGATCTTGGATTCCCTCAATCTACTTTTTCTTCTTCTATAGCATGGATCATTGAGTGCTTTTCATCAAAATTCTTCATCCTAATCATAAAGCTAATACTTTTCATCATGACAACAAGAAATGTTGCATCAAGTTTCCAATGTCATTTTTTTCCAAATTAGCAACAGAAAATTAGGAAACCAATCAAAAATAGAATAACAACTTGTGGCAATCACAAACATCTCACCTTCACTTCTTGATAGAGCTTCTTCTCCCATGCGAGGAGACGTTCCAAGGTCGAGCAGAGGCTCGTCGGACCATCGCCCTTATCCAAATTGCTGACATCGAATCGGTATCTCACCGCTAACGGAGGCTTCGAACTCCACCTCGAGCTCAAACTACTCAACACTCCACTCGAATGGTACACCGTTTCTACAAACACAAAATAAAACGCGTTAAACTAAATTCAAAAACAACGGTTTCACCGAAGATAATGATGATGCATATAAAAAGCATTCAGAATCAATGATCATAGCAGTGTATACTCTTCAATTGACTGAAACTCCGATCGAGCTGAGCACGATCAGTCTCGAGGAATTCCGCCACCTGATCGCCTCCGGCGGCCGCCTTGTCGAAATACTCTTTCACGAAAGCAACAATCTCCTTGAGATCCCGATGCCTAATTCCAGCTCTCGATTTCCCCCAATTCACCGATTCCGCCTTTTCGTGCTTGTTTTCGTTCCCAATTGACGAACTAGGGTTTAATTTGGAAGCCTGAGATCTCGTTTCTCTCTCGTCGTCATGTTCCGAGACGGAGCTCGTTGTGCTGTAATGGTCTCCCCATTCACTGCAATGAACCTCCTCTCTCTCCATCTCCGTTCCTTCCTCCTCGGATTCTTCCGCTTCGTCTTCTCCACGGTTGAAGAAATCGGAGCCTGGGGGAGATGGAGGTTTGAAATTCTCCCAATTCCAGACTGAAGAAGCTTGCGAAGGACTGCTGGTGTAGTTAGCGTGGGCCGTATAAGTCACCGGATAACCGAATTTGCCGGTTGCGGGAGTGGAAGGACAGGAATCGGAGAGGATATGAGGAAGCTTCGGAAGATGAGATCTCGGTGGAGGTCTGAGTGAGGATGGAGCCGGAGAAGAAGGTACTGTGGTGGTGCGTATTGACGGAGGCGGAGGATGAGCCTTGGATTTGAAGGAGGAGTGTTTAGGGAGGAAGACGGCGGGAGTGGAATCGGAGACGGAGAGAGGCTCGTTATCGGCGAAGTTGGAGAGAGAGGAGCCGGTGAGACGGAGGGAGAGGCAGTAGTCGGCGTGGGCGGCGGCGAGGTGGTGGCGGGCGAAGACGGCTTCCTTGATGAGGCGGCGACGGTCTCTGCATCGCCGGACTGTATCTTCGTTTTCGAGCTTCGAGACTTTACACCCCATATCTAGAGGAGCTTCTCTGTAACTGATTTTTGAGAGAGATAGAAGATGGAGTTTTTCTTTTTTAAAAAAAATAAATAAAAATGGGACGCCGTTAAATGTTTGTTTTTACCAATTTACCCCTTGTGTATGAATAGCAAATTAGCAACAATGTTGTGTAAAAATTTCAGACTATAGTACTGTAATATTTACAAGGAAGTATACTAGTACTATCAAAATAGTGGAGATCACTAATTTTCAAGTTATTGTAGCTAATAATTAAGAAATTGCATACATTTCGATGATTACATAATTTTTTTGGTGTAACTATTAGGACGTTTTTTAAAACGTGAACCGAAAGCAAGATGGGGTAAATGGTATAGTACTCGAGCCCCAAAACCACTCACTCCAGTTATCAATGAGACAAGTAAAAAATACGTACTCCATTACTATGTTAGTAAAACCAGTCAAGTTAAAAGAGTAATTTCAAAAGCAAAAGGCCACTTGTTAAACATCAAAGTGAGTTGATCTTAGCCTAAAAAGTTGTAATTTATAACATAACAAAATCAAAGTGAGTTGATTTTTGAGAACCGATGCTCGCACCGATAATCAATCGTTCTATCGCAAGTGCAAAGTAAAACTAAAATGGAAGGACACAAGATCTATTTACGCGGTTTGGTAAACCCTACATCCGTGGAGCATGTCGAGAGGCTCAAATCCAATGTGCTAAATCGAGGAATACAGAATATCAATTATAAGGCAGCACTCAGGAAACTCAAAAAGCAAATAAACGAAACAATACAGAAGCAGGAAAGAATCAAGAAGACTAAGCAACAGAGTTCCAACCACATTTCTGGACAACAAAAGTTTTTCACAAGAACTTCAACACAAGTCACCAAAGTAACCACCAAGCAACGTCGGAGACGTTGCGTCACTTCTTCTCTCTTTCTTTCCCTGCTAGGGTTTGACGGCGAGTGAAAATGAGCTCTCTGACTGGAAATAATGTCAGAGCAAAGCTTATATACTTAGGTCATTGAGTGAAGAAACCATCCAAACACTACGTTTCTTCATAGCAACTTATCCAAACTTCACAGATCAAGTCTAGCTTCTGTAATGGGTCTCTGATCTTGTTTTGATAAAAAGTCAAGCCCAATCTGTAAGTTCAATAAAGCCTTCAGACCACTTATACAAATAAGGTTCCTTAACTTAGTCACAATCAAGACTTAGCTTTACGTGCCCAACTACCTAAGCTCCTAAACAACTTCAACCTTATAATATTGACACTCAAACAATACTAATCTAGCTTACAAATCAGTAACAATCTTATATCAACAAAAAGTTTACTATATCCATTTCGTGCCATCATAATGGAAAGCAATGTGACCGATAAACACGGGGGTCGTGTATATTAGCGCATATGCGCATTGGGCCCACAATATAAGACCATGGGGTTCCATCATAAAACCAATTGGCAATAGGAGGAGTAATCCATGGTATTATATAAGGGTCGTGTATATTAGCGCATATGCGCATTGAGCCCACAATACAAGCCCATGAGGTTCCATCCTAAAACCAATTGGCAATAGAAAGAGTAATTCATGATATTATATAGTGGGCTATTATTATCTCAACTTCCGATGTGGGAAGCCTATTCTCACGCAATCCAATAATTTGGCGTGCAGAGGATGACCAATTGGTCTGGTTTCCCACTTGAATTTCAAGTTTTGAGTTCAGGTTCGAATGCAATAACTCCATTTTCATACTTAGACTACCCACAATGGCTCGGCACCATTGTCGGCATCCTGTACGGCAAGAGCTTGCCACAATTTTCCCTCCCCAATGGGTTGAAGATGTCGTGGCATGCCATACGGCATGCCTTGCCGCGGCATGGGACGCCATCCGCATGGCACATGCGGATGGCGTCCACATGGCAGCCCCTGATTGGTAGAATGTATTATTTATTTATTTTCACATTATACCTCCTAATCACTAAAACGCTTATAACTTAAAATATAAAAATGATAAAAATAAATAAAAATTACCAGCGACTTTATTTTTCCGAGATCTACAAATAGAGACCAATATTGATTATATTTGGAGCCTCCTACCTCGATCTCTCAATTCCGATTATTTATTATATTGTTAATATATTGTTAAATTGTGAATATAATTATTATAAATTTATTAGTTAATTTTATTCGAATTAAATTAATCGTAATATGGATGTAATTGTGTTTTCTTTGGATAGATCCGACGGTGGAGAGAGATTATCCGTGTGTTTTCTCTCGATCGATCCGACGGTGGAGAAAGACCATCACGAGAAAGCACACGGATAGCCACGTGGCGCCATCAGATTGATCTAGAGAAAGCACACAGATAGGTTGTATCCACCGTTGGATCAATTTAGAGAAAGCACAATTTCAACATCTTACCACCGTCGGATCAATCTAGAGAAAGCACAATTTCTAAGCTCTATAAATAGAGACCAAAATTGCCTAAGTTTGGAGCATTCCACCCCAAACACTCTAAACACTTCATTTTTTCCGATACGATGGACGGATTCAGCGCGAGCCTTTTAAATCCAGCCATGCTTGATTATTTAAGGGTAAATGATCCCGCGCACTACGAGCATTGTATGAGAATGCTTAGTATGTCCATATCAAACACACCTCCACCGAATGTCGCTCGCGGTTTGTTTCAAAACTCACCCGGAGGTTTTGTGTCTCCTCCCTCTCAGACGCAGGGAATGTATTCCCCAGACGCTGTCGAGTTTGTTGCGGAAACGCAACCCGCAATACAACCGAAGGCAAAGGGTCGTAAAAAAGGGAAGGAGCCAACCACTGGTGAGGCGACAACCCCGAATGCTCAACCACGGAATGTGCAATGGAGCGAGAAGGAGGATGTGATACTCATTCGTTGCTACATGGATGCTTGCACATGTTCGATTATCGGCACCAATCAGAAGTACGCTACTCTGCTCAAAAAGGTTCATGAGATGTACGAGGCGTCAAGGAAGGATGCGTTGTTCACAGGAGTCATTTCACGTACTGCCGATTCCCTTCGGAAAAGAATGTTTCGGATCAAGACTGAAATTAGTCACTGGCTTGTCTCCTACGAAAGGGCTATGTCTGCAGTTGGCCAGCGCAGTGGATTCAACGAGGATAACGTGATCGACACGGCTCAAGAATTTCACAAGGAGAAGTACCACAATGGGTTTTCCATGTGGAGCCAGTGGAAAGCTTTGAAGAAGTACCCGGAGTACGAGTTATACTTGGATTGGGAGAGTCAGTTGAAGAAGAGGCAAGATCAATCTAGAGACCACGTGGATGTTGCTGACGATGGGAGTGACAGAATGGAAACAACAGACGGCAGTAGTGGAACAAAGCGGTATCGCTTGGTTGACGATAGTGTCTCGAGTCCCAAGCGCCCGATGGGTCGGGACAAGGCAAAAAGGATGTCTAAAGGTGGAAGTTCTACGAACACCAGTATGGATGCAATAAGCGAGGGATGGGTGCAATTCAACGATAACTTTCCCCAACATCTTGAGTTGGAAAGGCAGAGGATGCAGTGGGAAAAAGAGTGTCTTAACAACAAGATTGAGTTTGAAAGGGAGAAGGAGGCCAGGAAACTGAAGGACCAACTCTTGAAAGAGGAGGCGCTGAAAAACCAAAGGATGGGATACATGATGCAACTTTTGAACAACTACAACAACCTGACGGACCAGCAAAGAGCATTGGCAGATCAACTGGCTGCAGAGTTTCTCCCGAAGAACTGAAGTGTGATGCTTGTTTAAGTGTGTTTTGTCTTTAATTTTCCCTTTGTGTTTGATGCTTGTACTTTAATTTAAGGTTTGTGTCAATTTACTTTCTGAATTTGAATCTCAAAGGCTAGCCACGTGGCACCGTCGGATTGATCTAGAGAAAGCACAAGGATAGCCTCTATCCACCGTTGGATCGGTCTAGAGAAAGCACAATAATAGCCTATTTCCACCGTCGGATCAAACTAGAGAAAGCACATAGATAGCCACGTGGCACCGTCGGATTGATCTAGAGAAAGCACAAGGATAGCCTCTATCCACCGTTGGATCGATCTAGAGAAAGCACAATAATAGCCTCTCTCCACCGTCGGATCTATCTAAGTCATGCCTATATAATGCAGATTTTGGAACTCATTTCAAATATACCAACTTTTCTTCCATTCATATCCGTCGGGCGTCTTCTACAATAAACTCTCTCCAAGATTACATGAATATTCACCGTCAAATGCATAGCGTCAACACGCATGAAAAACTCACTTCAGACTTGATGCAACATATTTACAGGATGGGTTGAATGTCCGAGCTTCATCAATCGTGTGTCTTGTTTGTTTTAAGTTCGATGCATTAATTTATGTTTGTTGTTCAATTCGATCATTTTCTGCAGTTCACGTTTTGTAACATGTTGTCTTTTACTTTATTAATTATTGTTTTGTTAGTTTGATTGTTTAATATAAGTAATTTGTTATTAATAACTTTGCATTAGTATATTAATTAAATTTCCTTATTTAAAATTATTTAAATTCAAAATAGAAATAATTAATGAATTTTATTATAATAATAATACATTAACCTATATATTAACAATAACAAAGAATTTTATTTACCAATAATATTTTTAACCCCAAAACCTTATAAAATAAACATATTTAATGTACGATGTCGCGGCACCACTGGGAGAAACGCAAACGATGCCGCGGCATCGTCCTAAAAGTGCACTCCATGCCGCGGCATGGAGCGGCACCATTGTGGGCAGTCTTACCTCGATCATACAGGGTCCGACTTGGGGAGAAAAAACGTGTTGTTATGTCAGGCTTGGACAGAGAGCTGAGACAAGAGACCAAGAAAGTCCAACTTCTATTATCAATGCAGTCTCACCTAGTAGTTGTACGGACTATATTAATTTGTAAATTCAAGACCTATTTTTCCACGATACCAAAGATCAAGAAACACCAATGTTTCTTCAATAATTTGGCCTATATATAATACTCCCAAACAACACAACATGACGGTATAACACACGGCAAAAGAGCATTTTCTCATATACGAAAAATACCACATGTAAGAATATTAAAAAAATAATAGATGACTAATGTGAAATGTCTGGCCAACTAGTAAATTTCCACAAATCATCCTTTCAAGTAACAAAAAATACGAGCAATGAGGCAATCCAACAAATCACCCAAATATTTCAAATAACACAAACGATGGCTCTAGACAAGTACCTAGGGTGTCCAATAAGTAGAAAAAACAAACCAACAACTAAAGAAATGGAAAGCGAATACGTTATCTCAGGAAGGGAGGAAAGTTCTGATTAAGGCTAACCTCTCTGCACAACCAAATTATATTATGCAGAATTTTATGCTACCAAATAAGACACAAAGCGCTAGATAAAACCAACAGAACTTTCTTCTGGAATAAATGTGAGAATCATAAACCATTTAATAAATGGCAGGACATATGTACTCCTAAAGAAAATGGGGGACTGGGAATGAGAACAAGTAAAGACATGAATGACGCGTTACAGATGAAACTACTCTGGAAGATCCTAACAGAACCTACCAACATGTGGGTCACCATAATAAATGAGAAGTATTTAAAAAACCAACATATCTTAAACTATAAAAAAAAAACCAGATATAAGAAAACGTAATGGCAATGGCCGCAACTAATGAAACTTCTACCAACTTTCAATAAAGGTCTCGTTTGGAAAATCGGCGACGGGAAAACTATCAAATTCTGGACCGACAACTGGTTCCCAGAAAATCTTCTAGATAAAATCACCACCTCTAAACCAATAAATGACATGGATACTATCACTACCTTCCTAACAAATGACTAAAAATGGAAAACTGAACTTCTCTCAAATCACTTCAGTAGTTCGGTCATTGAATAGATTGTCTCAATCCCAATACCAACTAATAATATCCAGGATAAAATTTACTGGAAACAAAGCAAAAACGGTGGATTTTCAACGAAAACGGCAATTGAAATGATCTACACTAACATAAACCTTAGTCTGTCTTTTAACGAATGGATATGGAAACTTAACCTAGATCCTAAGATTAAAAGCTTCATGTGGAAAATAAGTAGAGAAATCCTCCCCACCAAAGCCATGCTCCATACACGACACATCCCGCTAAATACAGACTGCAAAGGATGTAGAAATCAATATGAAGACTTTGAGCATTTCGCCTTTAAATGTGAACGAACAAAACATATCATTAGAAACTTCAATCCTGAAATAGCAAAGATTACAGGGGTAATGTGTACAACTAATAGACTAAATATAGATATTCTGAATGAACTCCGAGAGAAACTTCCGAGGATTGAGCTAGAAGAACTTGCTACTATATGGTGGGCTCTCTGGTTCTACCGGAACAAAGAAAACTTCAACCCAGATGAACACGATAAACTGCCAAACATTCATCACTTCATTCGTCAACAAATGCAACAATGGAAATTAGCTAAAAAAGAAGATATGGACTTCACGAGTACACCAAAAAAACAAACCAAAACAAGAAGAAACCGTAATCAAATTCGCTGGGAAAAACCAAGACCAAACTACTTTAAACTCAATGTGGATGCAGCGTGCCCTGATAATGCCAAAGCATCTTATAGGTTAATCATTAGAGACCATACAGGAACCCCTATCAAAATGGAAAATGGAAATGTTGGATACGTTTCCCCTCTGATGGCTGAGGCCCTTGCAATGCGTTATGGCATTAAAATGGCTATTCAGCTTGGTATCTCATTCATTGAGATCGAAGGCGATAATCTACGCCTTATTAATGCCATAAAAGGCATTTGGGTTTGCCCTTGGGAGATTGACATGATTGTAACAAACATCCTTACTGATCTGAGACAGTTTAAAATGTTCCATATATATCTCCCATATTTTTCGGGAAATTAATGGTGTGGCCGATCTTATTGCTAAAATGTACTTTATGTCACCACCACCTGAGTGCGCAACCTTTTCAGATCTTTCGGATCTCATCGCTCGCGATGCTCTAGGGCAATATCACTCGAGATAAGTGATGTTCCCCTAAACGCTTTCCTCATCAAAAAAAAAACACGGCAAAAGAGAGACCTTTGGTGATTTTAGTGTACTCGGTCTCATCGAATTTGTTCAACATTTGAAGAGTTCGATAGGCGCATTGCATCAGGGGTACCAGGTGCACACTAGTGTAAGTAGACTTGAACATGGTGTTACATATATCTTTTGGTACGTGTTGGGTCGTATATTAGGGTATGAGTATTAGTATATTTTATACTCGAATGAAGTACACGGTCTATGCATGAAAATGCACAGACCATGCACATGTTTTTGTAAGATTGAAAGAAGTGCGCAAAGTAAGGCACAACCCGTCATGCGATTTTATATGCCTATGTTTTTGTTGTTTATAAATCGTAGTGCCTAGTCCGTGTGGTTGAGTGCACAACCTGTGGAGTTTTATCGATTTATGTTTTAACCATCTTGAACTTTTTAATTTGATACTTATCTAATGTGTAACTGATGAAACGCCTTGAAAGGGTAAAAGTATTGTCTCTGACTTCATAATCAAGTTTTTCCCCTAGTAACTTACATAAAACAAGGAATTCTCACATCATTCAATACCAAAAATTTCAAGTGTTCGTCTAGATTCTAGAGTGATTGTCATAGTCTTCTAGAACGCTGCATTGTATTATGCCATTCCAGATTTCGTGTAACTAGAAGACTTGTGCAAAGGGTCAAAATATTGGATTCCGAAAGTGCGTTTAGCACGATTCAACCGCATATTCGAGGCCTCAATGTGATTGACAACACCCTTTTATACAACGGACCCGACTGAGTATGAGGCATTGAGGTGTAACACCACTAAGAAGGAAAGAGAAATTCAACTGACAGAATATAAAGTTGACAAGAAAGTTGTCGCCGGGACAAAGGCCATTTAAGCACATATGCAAAGCCCTGGATGGCTGGATGAGAAGGTCGGAGCTAGGTTTGCCTTTAGAGTTTGGCCCAAGCAAGAAAGGGCAAGAGTTGAGTTTATGACATAGTTAGGTCTATCAAGGCTAAATGTGGACAAATGTTTAATGAATGATGACTTGATTATAGAGTGATGAAGAATGTATACGTTGGAGTCAATACCGGTCCTAAAATATTAGAGGCCCAGGGAAAATTCACATTAAGGAAGAATGTATACGTTGGAGTCAATACCGGTCCTAAAATATTAGAGGCCCAGGGAAAATTCATATTAAGGAGTCTTAAGCTCACTATCCAATTGGGCTCGAAGAAAATTGTGTCCTTTTTAGAGGTCTTGGGCCAGCTAGTTAGCCTGGTTGGAGTAGTTACCTAAAGTAGACCTGACAATCAGGTCGGGTCGGTCGAGTTAGAGTATTCCGGGTCTGGTATTTTTCGGATCGGGTCATTTCGGGTCTAAAATTACCGGGTCAAAACAGGTCGGGTCGTTACGGGTTTATAGGCGGATTGGGTTCGGGTCTAAAATTACCGGGTCAAAACAGGTCGGGTTGTTACGGGTTTATAGGCGGGTTGGTTCGGGTCTAAAATTACCGGGTCAAACAGGTCGGGTTGTTACGGGTTTATAGTTGGGTCAGGTTCGGGTCTACAATTACCGAGTCAAACAGGTCGGTTTGTTACGGATTTATTTTCGGACCGAGTCGCTTTGAGTAAAAACTTACCAAGACAAAACAAGTTAAGTCGTTACAAAATATTCATGTTAAATTTGGGTCAATCTTGATTGCAACTTTAAATGTTTAGAAAAAAGGTGTTACTTGAAAATGAAGAAATTTTGATTGGGAGTTACCCACATTGTCAAATATCTCTAAAAGGCATTGAAACCAAGTTTCATTTCAATCAGACATCATTTGGGCGTCGTTTTGCCAAATTGGGTCTTAAGCCCATTTAAGGCCTTTTAGCGTTTACGCATAGTTTCGAGCCTCGCTTTGTATGAGTGAGATCTTATTGGTACTTTATATGCCTAATAAGACTAAGTTGTATAATGTTTTCAACAATAATCAACATCGATGTTGTAGACCATACATATTGCGACAAGTTAGAGAGTTATCACTGTTTGTTTTTTACAAAGGATATGTGCTATTTGCAAAGTTAAAAATTGTGATTGAAAATTACCGACATTGTCAAATGTCTCTAATAGGCATTGGAACCAAGTTTCATTCTATCCCAACATCGTTTGGGCGTCATTTTTTCAAATTGGGCCTTAAGTCCATTTAAGGCATTTAAAGCCTTTTAGCGTTTACGCATAGTTTCGAGCCTTATTAGTGTGAGTGATACCTTATTGTGACTTTATATGCCTAATAAGACTAAGTTGTATAATTTTTTCAAATATAATAATACATCGATGTTGTTGACCATACATATTGCGAAAAGTTAGAGAGTGATGACTAGTTTGATGTTTAGAAAGAAAGTGTTACTTGAAAATGAAGAAGTTTTGATTAGGAGTTACCCATATGGTCAAATATCTCTAATAGACATTGAATAAAGTTTCATTCCATTCAGACATCGTTTTGTCAAATTTGGTCTTAAGCCCTTTAAGGCCTTTTAGCGTTTACGCATAATTTCGAGCCTCGTTTTGTATAAGCGAGACCTTATTGGTACTTTATATGCCTAATAAGACTAAGTTGTATAATGTTTGTAACAATAATCAACATCAATGTTGTAAACCATACATATTGCGACAAGTTAGAGAGTTATCACTAGTTTGTCTTTTCAAAGGAGATGCTATTTGAAAAGTTAGAAGTTATGATTGGAAGTTATCGACATGGTCAAATATCTCTAATAGGCATTGAAAGCAAGTTTCATTCTATTCCGACATCGTTTGGGCGTTGTTTTTCCATATTGGGCCTTAACCCCATTTAAGGCCTTTTAGCGTTTACGCATAGTTTCGAGCCTCATTTAGTGTGTGCACTAGTGGAAAAAACCCTGTTGAGGCGCCCTTGTTGCCCATGTTGAGGCGTACATTTATTATACGCCCCAACAACTCATTTACCTATAAAAAAAAATTAAATGACCCTATCACACGGATCACTATTTTAGCCTAGAGAGAGTGAAATATAGTCGGTGTCTCTGAAAATCATGTATGCGGTATCACTCATATCCGTATTTCAAATATTGAAATGAGCCAGATATATCGAATAGTCGAAGTTTTTTTATAATACGTTTTTTATACCTCTAAAAAATATCATCATGCAATTATACTCACATTTTCATCCGATATCTCGTATTCATAACTTATAACTTACCTATATTCGGTATCTGATATCAATAACGTATATCATGATTATCATCTTAGCACAAAATGCTTCTCATGGTTAGTTTTTTTAGCTCTTATGTGAGTTTTATGGCATAGGCAACTTTCTTGTGCATGGTTCTATTTTGCGAAAAGTTGGAATTTTGTTGTGCGAAATGCAAATAGCCCCTTCGTTCATCAAGCATTCAGAAGAACGAAGCTCTGCTCACTGAACAAGGTATTCTCAATCATTCATCTCCCATTTTTCTTTCTTAGTTAGGGTTTCTTATCAGCTCCTAACTTCAATCTTTCCCTTGTCGTCTCAGTTTTTGAATCTGCCATGGATATCGAGCTAAAGCAAGCCGAGCTCATCGATTACTTTGTCAAGCAGGCCGCAAATCGGAGGGGCTCATCGCTCGCGCCTCTCATCGTCGAAGCTACTTGTCACTCTTCTCTCTTTGCTTTCGCTGAAATTCTTGCTGTTCCTAACTTCGCTGAGGTTTTCCTTTGATCTCTGATCGCTTTTCAATTGCATTTGACTCTTAATTTTAGGCGAATATAATATAGGAGTAAAAACCCTAAGGTAGTAGGTAAGTAATATATTTCTTGATAAACAAAGGAAGAAAGGTTAATTGTGCTTGACTAGGCTTAGTCTGCTTCATCTGGACAAAGTTTTGATGGATAAGATTTGGAAATGTAGATTGCACTATCTGTTGCTTTTGGTCCTCCAATTTTGAATTTTATGGTAGGATTGCTTGAACTGATCTCTCAATAGTGATATAAGTATTGGTAAAACAGCTTGTAGGACCGACATGACGTCCATGTTGTTTTTTCTCTTCTTGCATTAGAACTGATAAAACTTGATCATTGGGTGGAAAAAAAGTTGGGTTCTTTACCTCATCAGAAGTAATACAGCTGGATATTTCGTACAGTCTGCATTGTGATTGTGTCGTTCATTTGATGGTATTGATCCCTGAATCCTTTTTCAGCTCCATGGGACTGATCAATCGAAGTTTTTGGATCTCCTTCGTTTGTTTGCTCATGGTACATGGACGGACTATAAAAGTAAGAATATGCTACTCCGTTTTTTACCTTAAGTGCTACCCTATATTTAGCTTTCATACCCTGATATTTGTTGGTAACTTCGCTTCTTTATTGCAGGAAATATCAGCTGTCTTCCATCCTTGGTCCCTGACCAGGTCCACAAGTTAAAGCAACTAACGGTGCTTACGTTATCTGAATCAAACAAGGTACTTTAATCCAGGTCGCTCTTTTGTCGTTTTTCATTTTGATGCCTAGTGGTTTGTGAGACTAATCCAATGTGTAATTGTAAAATGAGATATTTTATTTCTGATTTTAAGCTGAGATAAATTATAATGTCTCGACACAAATTCATAGAAGGTGTTGACCAATCTGTAAAGTGTCAAACATGAGGTGGAAGTGCCCTTAGATGGTCAACAAATGAAATTTTGATATACATATAAAATTATAAAGTGAGCTCACCATTGATCGAGTTACGACCATACCTGTTTAATTTTGTCAATTACATAAAATTATGTTGATAGCCAATACAGGTCTCTTCTATTTATTACAAAAAGGACAATTACCACACTCTTATTCCTTTTGTGTTTTTTATTTCTAAGTTTGCATTTAAGTGTTTAACCATCTCTGGAATTGTCCCTCTTTTTCTTGTTGTCATTTATGCTATTTTTGTAACGGTTTGTATGGATGGAGATGCTAGTACTTCTCTCTGGTTATATACTATATAGCCGTCTTCGTCCTCCTTTATCTTGTGTTTCTGTTAAACTGATATAGATTTTTCATGTATAATTCACATTTGATTTGTAAAATAATTGTGAGAGACCACTTCAGGTTATAACATACAATCGTCTAATGCAAGAGCTGGATTTCACAAATGTACGCGAACTTGAAGATTTTCTTATAAACGAGTGTATGTATGCGGTATGTCCCAGTTTCCTTCCAACTCCAAGTGACTCAATTCCTATATATTATTTCCCGAATTTCATCTTCCAAGAAAAAAGTTGTAATGCAATGATACATGTCATATGGATTTAGTTTTTCTTTTTTCTTTATTGGACTACAAGTCTTATTCCCTGTTGGACAATTTCCCTTCATGTCTAAATCTTCGGTCCAGGCTCATGTTTTTTTTTTCCACTCTTGTAGGTTACTATACTGTCTAAATTTCTGATATTCTGTCCACTGAGTTATGTTCTCCTATAGACTGTCATAAGTTAAAAACATATCATGAATTCATGATAACCGAAATTTTCTGTGGTTCTGCCCCAATTTGATTAGCAAAATAGCATCACCATAATCACATAAGGTTTGAATGCTTAATGGAGTATGTATAAGTATCTGTTCCCCAGGTGGCCATTGATAGATATATAAGGTATTGATTTTAATCTTGCTCGTTGTTGCAGGGCATTGTTACAGGAAAACTGGATCAGTTGCGCAGAAGCTTTGAGGTCAGTTTGTCTTCTTTTGCTCTACCAGATCTCTTGTATTCTTATGGCATGCCATTTGGTTTTTGAATCTAACCGATCCCCAAGTGTTTATAATATTTATGTATATGCAGATTAAATTTGCAGCTGGGAGGGATTTAAGGCCTGGACAGCTTGGCAATATAATACAATCATTATCTGACTGGTACTTCTTATAACAAAACTGCAAGGAAGAAAGTTGTTATTTTCATTTTTTGTCGAATAGACTTTTATTTTGCATCAAGTAATATTATGATTTTGTTGGACCAAAGTCTAGATCTTAAATAGGTTCAAATTAGGTAGTGATTTGGTTAGTTCTGGAATTCAATACATCAATAGTAGGGAAGTTAAGGGATAGCTACGCGTGCAAGAAGACTGTGAATGGATAAATGGAAGGGGTTCATTCAAAAGTTGCTCAAGCCCGTTTGTATTTTCTACTTACAGGGGAAATCTGAGAGAGCTGTGAGGTTTAAGCAACTTTCTACTTTTGGTGGTGATGAGTGATCTCCAGCATGGGAAATATTGAGTTAATCATTTGGGTTCTTCCATTGCAGCTATAATATATGGGAACAATTGAATGTGAGCATGAACAAGACGTCTGGGCTTTACAATGAGCGTTCTAATTGCTTTTGATATTCTATTTGGAAAATGTAGGTCAACTACGTCTGACGGCATACTTGTATCCATTCAAGAGAAGATAAAATGGGCTGATTCTATGAGTGAATTGGATAAGAAACACAAGAAAGAAATCAAAGATAAGGTGGATGAAGCAAAGAAGTCATTATCCTTGAAGGTGAGTTGAACACTCTTTATTCCATTTTGTTGCTTGATAATAATCATGGGAGTAGTTCTGTACATGGAGGGATGTATTGTGCATTTTACAAAACATAGTTCACTGATAGGGTACACTCATGCTTGTAAACTTAATAAATTTTGAAATCGAAGTTCATTCAACTACACCGAGATTTGGACTGGGATTTAGATTGTGAAACACAGTCAATATAAATAATAATAGGAAAATTAATGTGGGATTATGTTGGTGGATGTGTCGTATACTTACACTGTGGCAGAAGTTTAACACTGTAAGCAGGCATGCATGGACTTCCGAGGGAACGAGAGTCCTCCTGGAGTGATGGATGTGGAAGTAGAAAAGATCCGTCCAAAGAGGTAAAAGAAACTACTTGACAAGTTTAATTTGTGTGTGCTTGTCAAATATATGACTTGTTTGTGTAAAGGAATTTTAAAGCTGATGCTTGATAAGTTTTGACTGAAACTGTTGAAATCATGCTATATGCAGGAGACGACATCCGATGAATTAGTGATTTTGAGGAACTGGTCAATCTGCTGAGAGAGGTTGATGATCATTTTGGTTTTTGTCCTGATTGCAACCAATTTTTAGACTACTAGTATATCTCTCAAATTGGAGAAAAAAATGTCATTAAAACGGTCTGATTGGATCAAACGTCAAGGACTTTTGTGGTAGAGATAATTAGGAATATTAATGAGAATATATTTTACTTTGATGAGTCTGTGTGGATCATAAATTTATATGGAGTTGTACTCGTAAGTTCTTCCATGCTTTTCATGGAAAAGAGAGTTAGATTAATAAAGAATATGTGTAAGATGACTTGGTTGCATATCTATCTATATCTACTTCAAGGTCGTATAAGTCTAATGACAAAATAAATGCTAAAGTTCATGATCAATTTGTAATGTCAGGAGTAAATGTGGTAGGAGTATAAAACCACATTAAACATTTTATTAAATTTTGCAACCAAAGAGATTAAGAACAGCAATCAAAATCAAAACCACATTAAACATTTTATTAACTTTTTAGCTAAACATTTAATATTTTATTAGATTAGATTATTATATTAAGATTTGCATTCTAGAGGTGTTTACTTATAATTAATAAAGTTTTAACATGTCATAAAGGATTTTATTATATGCATGAAAGTTTGAATTTATCATAAATTGTACATGTCATATATACTATTTATGATAAACTAAAACAAGTTTAGAGCAAACATCCACATTATGATATGTAATGTACTATTTACATTTGAATAGTTTAAACATTATGATGTGTCCTATTTATGATAAAATTAGAAAATTATCATAAATAGTACTTCGTCTCTATATTTACTTCCTCATCTACAAAATGCACAAAAATTAAGAAGAAGAGAAAGGAGAAGAAAAATAGGGAATGATTCAAATACCTCATGGGTATTTACCCTTTGTTTCTTATTGATTAACTAATATTTTATTATAAAACCCTACACAAAGCAAAAAGGTAAACGCTTAATTTCTAAGCATATAGTCATACAGGCATACAGCTCATGAGGTTATATATCCATGGCGTATTTGTATCAATCTATCTATCTATCTATCTATATATAAAAGTTGATGGGTTTGAAGAAGTAAAAGCAACATGTACCTAATAAATGCTACTCTAATATTTTAAATCTTTTTTTTTACCAAAAAAATATATTTTAAATCTTTATCCTAATTACCTATTTTCTTAAATGTTAATTCCATCATCAACTAAGAACACACCATCTTCGTCTCCTTCCTCTATCACAATCTCCAAATTCATTCTCATCTCTATCAGGTTCATCAATTCATTCGTTTCATTCCGACGCCTCATCCTTCCCCGATTAAAAATTAATCTGGATTAATTAGATATTTTTAATCTATATATTGACAACACCTAAGATTGATTCATATGCATGACCTCAGTAAAACATGTAACACGCCACATGTAACATGCCAAACAACATTGGTCTCAATAAAACATGAACATCATATAAATACTTTATGTTGCAGATTTCGGTTGCAATAGTTGTATTTGCATTTTACGAGTTTGTAGAATTGAATTATATCACCGTTCACTCATTTTAAATTTATGACATGTTTAATGATTAACCGCAAACGAAAAACTGTGATTTCCCCGCGCTTCGCGCGGGTTTCCGGATCTAGTCTATATATAAAAATTGATGGGTTTGAGAAAGTAATGTCAATTGGGACTAATAAATGTTTAAACCTAATTTTTTCTTTTTTCTATCTCTTATTATTCAATCATAATTAAGACTTATTAAGTATTTAATAAAATCATAATTACGCGCTTAATTGTTTAATATTTCCACAATTTTCATCTTTTTTTCTTCGCTCTTCACCTCCAAATTGTATGACGATGAAGAGCAATCCGAGCAACGTAAACGACTATGTGATTTTGGTACATATATAGAGATAGTCAAATCATTTTATTATAATTTACTAAAAAGTACATATATGAAAAAATATATTAAGTATATGTATATAGGCAAAACTCTATATCTATATCAATTTATATAAAAATTGATGGATTTGACAAAGTAATGTCAATCCGTACCGAGACACCGTAATTAATACATTGAGCCTAATTGGGTTATTGAGTTAAATTTAATTTATCGATTATGCTTTATTTCTTCTGTTGATATTCAACCCTTCTTCTTCCCTTTAGACTTTCATCTTCCAACTTGATTGCATATCTTGCCTGTTGCAGTATCCAAGCGTCTTCTCGAGTTTTTCATTCTTGATTTCAGTTCTAACCACCGATGCAATAGTTATACTTTCATTTTACGAGTTTGTAGAATTGTATTATAGCATCGTTCACTCATTTAGAATTTAGGGTCTATTTAATGACTAACTACAAACGAAAAACCGTGATTTCCCCGCGCGAAGCGCGGGTTTCCGGATCTAGTTTCCAAGAAAAATAGAAGAAAGTGTATTGGGATGAGTAAATAAAGAGAGGGAAATTAAAGGGTTAAAATGTGAGCATGGTAATGATGAGAGAGATAAAAATGAAAAAATAATTTGAATTGTTCTGAGTTTTATAGTGATTGAGAAATTTTTATGAAAATTTTATGAGGGTATTATAGTAAATATTTTTGATAATAGAAAATAAATAAAGGGATAACTTAAAAGAAAAGATGAAGTAGAAAGAGGGACTGAGGGAGTTTAATTGCTCGGTAGATATTTTTTTTTTTGGTGAAAGAGAGACAGTACTCTCCGATACTCCCATAAAAACGTGGCTAAATAAAAGGGGTAGCCACTCCCCTTACATCATCCAAAATAAGGTTTAAAATACAATCAGGGGGTTCGCCCAAAGTATGAAAACCTAAAGCAAAATCAAAACCGAGGGAAGCGAGACAGTCCGCAACGCGGTTCGCTTCCCTAGGAATATAACGAAGGCAGACGAGCCACCTTCTACAAATGAAGCCACGACAACGGTTGACGAGGCTGATGAACGGGTGATCTGGAGGAGCCCCCCCATTCAGCAGGGTGATGGCCAGAAGGGAATCCGACTCAATTTCCACTCGGGTTAATTGCTTCTCCCAGGCGAATTGAAGACCAAGCAGAATGGCCCATAGCTCAGCGGCAAGGATAGGGCAGGGGCCAAGGTTAGCAACAAAGTCGCCCGTCCAAGCTCCTGTAACATCTCTGCAGATACCACCCACCGCAGAAGACTGGTTGTAGGATTGAAACGCGCCGTCCACATTGAGTTTCAGATAGGTGTTCGCAGGAAGACTCCACTGGAATTTGCTAGGACGACAGTCCTTGGCCTGGCTGTTGTGACCGACCATAAAATGATCTCTCTGGAATTGTTCCATCTGCCCCAAAATAAACGCCTGCTTGCTCGGGATATTAATTTTGGAGTTGAAGACGTGAGCATTGCGCCACCGCCAAAGCCACCACACAGTCGTAGAGAACAGGAGGTCATCCGGGAAATCGCCTCTGCTTTTGAATTTATTATCCAGATTCTGCATTGCCCAGTTAGTCGGATCAGTGGCCATAAAGTTCGTAAACTTATCCGAGGGGATTAGGCTCTCCCAAACAATACAGGCTTTGCTGCAGTCCCGAAAGAGATGAATCAAAGACTCCGGAGCAACGCCACAGCAGGGGCACAAATCAGTAGGCGAGAGATGTCGCCGATGACGTTCCACGTTGGTAAGAATACTACCTTTGATAACCAGCCATAAGAAACACCTAATCTTCTCTGGGACCCGAACGTGCCAAATACGATCAAGCAGTTTCCTGGTAGCCGCATCCAGGTCCGTACCCGACCCTTTCCTGAGCAGATGGTAGGATGAAGAAGTCGAGTAAATATCAGAGGAGGTAGCACTCCAGAACAGAGAGTCCTGACCCGTCTGAAGATCTGGGATTCCCGTGGAAGCCAATTTGACGAGGATCGAGGGAGGGAGTAGACTAGTAAGCTCGGCCCAATTCCATCCAACCTGCGGAGTCCAGTAGTCACAAACGAGTTTGCTGTGTTGGGTGGGAGATAACGCACTAAGAGCAAGATCCTTGAGTGTCGTATCCCTGAGCCAATAGTCATCCCAGAAACGACAGAGCGCACCATTGCCAATGGCCCACTTCACACCCTTAGCAACTCCTTCCTCAACACCCCAAACAATGCTTTGCCAGGTGTAGGAAGCTTTAATGCTAGTAGTCTTCTTTAGGGAGGTCCCTATCTTCATGATGCCATACTTAGCTGTAACAAGATCTCCCCATAAACCAGCGAAGCTAGAGAAGATCTTCCAGCCGAGCTTACCCAACATGGCAATATTAATTTCTTTGGCGCATCTGAGACAAATACCGCCTTGTTTTTTGGATCTGCACATCTCGTCCCAATTGACAAGGCGGATTTTGCGTTTACTGTCCACATCCCCCCACACAAAGCCACGAGTTATGAGGTCAAGTTTCTTGCAAACACCACTCGGGATCTTAAGGGAAGCCATAGAATAAATGGGGATGGAAGCGAGGACCGATTTCGCAAGGGTAATGCGACCCGCAAAACTCAAAGAACGACACTTCCAACCCGCTAGCCTCTGCTTGACTTTGGAAAGGAGATCAACAAAATCCTCCTTAGTGACTTTCTTATGCAGAACCTGCATCCCTAAATAGTTTCCCAAGTTCCAAGTGACATCAATACCACTAGCAATCTCAAGCTCGTTCGCCAAGTCCCTATCCACATTGGAAGAAACATAGATTTTCGATTTGGAGCTACTGATTTTTTGTCCCGAAGAGCAGCAGAAGGCCTTAAGAACATCCATGATCACTCTCATTTGCTCCTTACTAGCTTCCTCCATAAGGATAATGTCATCCGCAAAGAACAAGTGTGAGAGCTTAGGAGCGCCCCGACACACCCTAATCGGCTTCTACTTCCCCTCAGAAATAGCATTATGGATAAGGTGACTAAGTCTCTCCATAGCTAAGACAAAGAGATAGGGGAGAGAGGGTCACCTTGCCGAATGCCTCTAGAAGGGGAAAAGCTCGGTGTAATCTCGCCATTCCAAATGAGACTCATAGAGGATGAGGAGATACAAGCCTTAACCCAGTCCTCCCAACAAACCGGAAGACCCACATCCTGAATAGTATCAATCATAAAGTCCCAACGGAGCCGATCGTAAGCCTTTTCAAGATCAAGCTTAAGGAGCATCCATTTCTTACCACTCTTCTTCTTACGCATAGAATGCACAACTTCTTGCATAAGAATGACGTTATCCGTGATGGAGCGGCCCGGGATAAAGCTATTCTGAGTAGGCCCAACTAAGCGGTGCATGAGAGGCTTAAGCCGGTTAGCAAGAACCTTCGTAACAATCTTATAAAGGACATTACAAAGGCTAATGGGCCTGAATTGACTTATGGCTTCAGGTTTACTCACTTTACCAATCAAAGCCACAATAGTATCATTAACCCCTGCAGGAAAGGAGCCGCAATTCATGAAAATCTGGACGAAGCAGATAACAGAGGACTTAATAATTGGCCAACACGTTTTGAAAAATATGGGTTGGAACCCGTCGATTCCAGGGGCCTTATAAGGACCCATACTTCTCACTGCATTCCAAATCTCCTCTTCCACACAAGGCACACCAAGAGGGCTCAGGTCAGACGCACTCAGATTCGGAAAGCCACCATAAGGTAACGGAATGAACTCAGCTGCCTCACTCGGAAAAGTGTACATGTTTCTGAAATACTCAATAGCATGATTCTCCAGAGCTCTCTGATCAGAAATCCACACCTCATCCTCTCCTTTAAGAGACAAGATCTTGTTACGCCAACGACGGATAATAGTACTGAGGTGGAAGAACTTGGTGTTACGATCCCCCAACTCGATCCAATCCAACCGGGACTTTTGGAACCATAACAACTCTTCTTGTTCAAGGACAAGGTTAAAGTCATTCTTAAGCTGCTCATGGGTAGGAGTGAGGTCCACATCAGTACGAGTTTCCAAGTCCTGTTGGATCTCGTCAATTCTAGCAATGAGGTCGGATTTGCGGGTATTAATATTACCAAAGACTCGTTTGTTCCACACAACAAGTCTCTTGCAGAGCTTTTTCAAAGCCACATAAGCCTCCGAGTTCGCATTCCAGTGTTCTCCCACAAATTCAAGAAAGTTCGGGTGTAAGATCCAAGCTGCTTCAAATCAGAAAGGGCGACGACACCTATCCAAAGCCGAGGCAGAGTTCAGGGAGAGAAGGAGGGGCGAATGATCAGAAGAAATAGGGGTGAGATGCCTAACAACAGCTTCCTCCCAACGCAAACGACCCGACAAGTTAGTAAAGATACGGTCGAGACGTTTAGAAACTCTCGTATTGGCAGTCTTCCCTCTGGACCACGTAAAGCGGGAGCCAATGAATCCTAAATCAATTAATTCAAGATCATGTACCCACTGCAGGAATTTACCAGAATCAGGCGAGAGAGAGTTAGCGCCGCCTTGTCTCTCGTCGAGGGAAAGAATACTATTGAGATCACCTCCAACAAATAGGGGCTGCTGTAAGGTACGGATCGTGTCACCCAAATCATCCCAAAACTTGATACGAAGCTGCGGATTAGGCGGACCATACGCTGCAATAAGGTGCACTACATCTTCTCCCAAGGTGATTTTGGCGTGGATGAAACTGTAATGTATAGTAAGGATCTCGACATCCAACCTCTCAGCCTTCCACATTAACCACACTCCCCCTGAAAAACCCTCGGCCTCGACCCGGACAAAGTTCTTAAACGGCCAGCCTTCACAGACCTCTTGGGCATGAATACCGGAAACACGAGGCTAAAAAATAGCAAGAACATCAATACTGTGCTGACGGGTGAAATATTTGCAAGCCCTACGTAACCCTTTCTTCCAAGCACCTTGGACATTCCACATTTGACAATTCATAAGAAACAAATTGGATATTAGGGAGAGGAAGGAACCTTAATTCCTCTCTGGGATGAGAGCAGCTATAAGCTGCTCCTTCTCTTGCTGGGGAGTCATCTCAAGATCTTCAATATCGCAATCTGTAGTAATCGTAGTGTTAACCGCAGAAGGATGAGCCAACCCTGGTGGAATAGGAGGCCCAGAAGGCCCAGACAAGGTGTGGGCAATATGAGTGGGCTGGGCTGGATTGGGGAGAGAGGGAGCCGAATTTGCCTGGCCCAGGCTAATTGGAGGCTGCCCATCGCTACCCACAACAATAGTTTTATTAGTCAGAACTATTGGGCCTTTAAGATTGGGCTTAGGGAAAAGACCATTAGGGTCATTAGGCCTGGCCCGCTTGTCTCCTACATTTTCAATAGGAAGATCAGAAGCCTCCACAGATTTCCCTTTCTCTTGCCAAGTCAGCTTTCCAGTACCCTGTTTCCCAACCATCACTGTCACTTTCTGCGCTTCACCCTGTCTGTTTCCCGCCTGAAAGGTAAAAGGAGACGAAGTCTTCGCCTTTGTCGTATTCAGACTAACGACACTATTTCTCTGGATGGCCCATTTTTTACCTGCACGTTTCTGATTTCTTCTCGAGGCTGACCCATTAGACCCCGAGGTATTCCCCATTCCATCATTCTCTTTATCCTCTTTATACATAGCATCGTTGTCTTCATTCTCTCCTAGGATATCCTCAGACTCCTCAGCGAGATGAGAAAACCTATTGGTCGAAGATTTCTGCCCTTTTCCTGGTAAGTTCTGCCGTGTGTCACGATGTCTGGCTTTGGGTTTGTTTCTCCCATACTGGACAACCGACCAAGACCCTAGGAAGCTGCTAGGGTTAGCCGTTTCCTTGGTCTGGGATGTAGAAGCCGTCGCTGGCGTTATACTTTTTCCGTTAGATGCAAGAGGGCCAGCCAGAGGCGGAGCTTTTCCCAACTCCGGGCACTGATCAGCAACATGTCCCTGCCTACCACACGATAAGCATATCTCGCCTATACCCTCATATTCAACGACGATCGGGTCTCCGTTAACCATGATAGCTCCCTTCAAAGGTTTACTCAGATCAACCTCGACGCAGGCCTGGGCGAACTTACCCCTAGTGGCTTGGAGGGTGTTCTTTCAATTTCCTATCTAGGGTTTGGAAAGCAATACTTGGCCCTAATAGCTTGATAAGCACGGAGTTTCTCCAGGATTTCGCCAAACAGTCTAAGACTTCCTTCCCAATCGTCACCGAAGGTAGACCAGCAGCTCCCTGGGGCATCTCAATAGTAACATGTTTCTCCAGGATCTCCTCTTCCTGCAACGTTTGTTGCGCCGACGGAATGCCCTTGTTAAGCTTATCCAGGAAGGTGGGAGCGGCTTTTTGTGGAGGGGGAGCAATAGTACCCTCCTTATTTTCCACACCCTGTTGCGCACCAGCCGGATTCTCTGCCGTCGCCCCCACCGTTTGCACCGTAACCATGGGTTGTTCTTGTTCAGTCGAGGGCACCACCACTATAGCCATATCCTCTGGGCCGGGGGGAAGCCTGGGAGATGGATGTCGTGGGGTCGTGGGGTCGTCGGGGGGGGGGGGGGGGGGGGGGGGGGAGCCCTGAAAGGGCGTCTTGCATTGGGACGTCAGTGGCCTCAGCCATGACCTCCAGGACGGAACACTTGGGAAAACCAAACTCTCAAACAAGGAAAGCGCGTTCTCCTCAAAATTGACTCGGTACCAATCCTAATTCTAGAACTAGCTATATGGATGTAGACAGTTTTTAGGCCATTCAAACAAGAAAGAAACCATTGCTCGGTAGATATATACTCCCTCCGTCCCTCAATGTTCTTCCCATTTCACTTGGACACGTTTGCCGAGATACGTTTTGCATCGTTAATATCACTTATTATATGTTTCTAAAATTTATAAAAATTTGATATTTGTAAAGTACTCAATGAGACGAACAAAACAAGATCTCATATGATCATATTTATTCTTATGAATTGGAAATAATCTAGTAAATTGTGTTAAATTGTAAATAGTGTACAAATTTGACATGAGAAGAACATTAGGGGAAGGAGGAGCAGGAACAAGCTAGTAACTATTCAGTCTAAGGACATAATGGTAAAAATGAACTTTATTGTGATGTGTCGATTCATATTTCCATTTCTTGCATAACAGCCCTCCACGGCTCCACCTCATTCCCGCTCACTCCCATTCCCAAACTGTGATTCTTCTCCTCTTCCAGGAACTTTCTTCTACCCGAGAAGAGGACTTTCGTTTCTTAATTCTCAACTGTAATCACAATTTGCTAATCACTTGCTCCTTTTCTCTGCCTTTGAGATCTTGTACAACGTTTTCATCCATTTTGCTGTGTGTGTGTTTTTCGTCTTTCCCGTTTCGAAGTGCCTGGATTTTCGTGTTTTTGAGCCTTATTTTTCGATTAGGTGTTGTTTGAGGGTTGCTTGTAAGCTTTTTTGGAATTTTTCTACACAATGATGCTCTGTTTGACGTGCCATACCCAGTTTTTTCAGCAGATTTTCTTCCTGTTTTAGTTTAGAGTGAGTTTCTGTCTTAGGGTTCTTGCTCCGATTTTCTTGGTTTTTTGTTACAATGATGCTATGTTTTGCATGTTGTTTTTTGTGCTGATTTTTCTGCTCCGATCTTGCTTGTGTTTTCATGGGTTTTAACTTTTAAGTGACTAGCTGATTTTTTCCCCTTGGGTCTTATTTCTCCTTTTTTTTCGTCAAACTTAGAATGGATCGGCACAAGCCTGAGTCTAAGAAGAAATTGGTCCCTATGGCAAGGACTGGTTTTGGAACTCACGGGAGGAGAATTCCATTGCTAAGTAACCATTTTATGGTCAACATCAGCAAAGTTGATGACCCCTTTGTTCAGTATAGTGTATGTTCACTGTCTTTAAAAGTATTAAACAAATTTAAATTGCTGTAATTATGTGACTGCCTCAAACTTAAAATGCATCGATGGTGGTACTAGGTCGATATATCTTACACAAATTTACATTGTTGTAATAATTATCTGACGGCCTCAAACTTAAAATGCGTCAGGTCGATATATCTTATGAAGATGGTCAGCCAGTTGTAGGCAAAGGTGTTGGCAGAAAAGTGATCAACAAAGTGATAGAGACATATGAGTCTGAGCTGGGAGGAAAAAAAATTGCTTATGATGGGGAAAGAAGTTTGTTTACTGTCGGCACACTCCCGAACAATAAGCTTGAGTTTGTCGTACTGTTGGAGGATGTTGTGTCTAGCAGTAGCAGGTTAAGTATTTGTGAGTTGATTCCAATTAGTTTATGTATAGTTCAGCGCTGACTACTGTTCGTGTTCTTTATGATAACAGAAACACAAATGACGAGGATAGGAAGAGGATCAGACGGATGTATCAGTCTAAAACTTACAAAGTAGTGCTAAGCTATGCTGCAAAGATTCCAATTCAGGCAATTACTAATGCCATCCGCGGTGAAGATAATCAAAATACCCAAGAAGCTCTCAGAGTATTAGACATTATTCTTGTAGGACCTGTATTTCGCAGAATAACAATCTGTAAAAAATTTAAAACGAAGAACAGAATTAAGAAAGAATTATACCGAATTGTTCTTGACGAATCTGCTGCGTAGAGTCGAGATTAGATCTCTTTCCTTAATTCTGTAACGCCCCGTATATGTGACGGTTACCGGCGTTGAGAATCCCAGGATACAACTACGAATTCTTCTGGTTTGCACAATCAAAAACAGAAGACAACGAACCACTGTTCTGCGCTGTACTCTCAGAGAAGAAGAAGAAGAAGAAGGGAGGATTGCTGTGATTTTTCGGATACCTGAGAATGAGCACCAGAACTCTCTTAAATAGAGATTCTGGGTTTGTTAGAGGAGGCAATCTCGGAACTGACGACACCACCGAGGTGGGAGTCAGTTGTGGAGTAAGTGGAGCAAAACGTGGAGGAGGTTGCTGACTCAGTTGGGCGTCCCCAACGAGGCAGTCCAAAACCTAATCTGGAAGCCCAACTTCCAGATCCAGCCCACTTCAAAAAAGAAGCTAAGCTGCTTGGGCCTACGGCCCATTCCACAAGACCACAAGACCACGAGCCATGAGCCACGGACCACGGACGACGAGCCACGGACCAGGACCGGACGGACGGACGGACGGACCGCGCGAGGGCCCCCCGTGTCCTCTCTCCATACCTCTCCCAAGGGCTTACCAAGGGTATGAGGTTTGGGGTATATAAACCCTTCATATTCCCACCCCAATTTTCGATGTGGGACAAAACCCATATCAAAATTCAGCTCCAAAATTGTTCTTTGAACTTAGTCAAGCAACCAACTTTGAGCCTTCATTTCTCATTCAAACGGAACCCGATTTTGACGTGTGAGTACACTACGGCGTAGTGCTCGCGGAGACGAAGCCAACGCTCCCATAATCCGGCACAACCGGTGACCGCAGCCCACCAGAAAAGTGCCCAGAAGTCCAGTCAAAATCAGTTCCAACAATCCCCCACATGAATAGAAATGATTCTATTACACGTGCTTAGACAAGACAGACAGAAATTTTTGAGAGTACGGGCGAAGAATCACTGCATCTGAGCTGGTGGCGTTTTTCAGCCTTGAACCACCCATTGTGAGTAGCTATCGGATTTACTCGACCAGGTAGTGAACATGATGTCTTGAACCACCCGGACTTTGACGTAAACCTAGACAATAACTATCACACAGTTTCATCTTCTCACAGAACTAGGTTCTTGATTGTGTTCATTTTGGCCGTGAACATCCCTGGTTATTCATGAGTGAACTTGGAGAAAGCAGACTCTCTTCTTTCTCCTAGAAACGGCCCCATTTCACACTCATAAGGTGATTGACCATAAATGGTATTACCAATACCCTACTTTGTTCTTTCAAAGTTTATGGAATCATTAAAAGCAAATGCTTAACCTCTACTTTGCCATCGCACTTTTATCATCCTAGGAACTGGGGAAGAAGATATAATATCTCCAAGTGCGCTTCTAGATTCGTCTTGAATTTGTTTTCCCCTTGAACCTATTTCTTGGGATCTCCAATCACTTAGGTAGGGTTGCCATCAAGCATCCTCTTTAGTCATAGGCTTTAAACCCATTCCTCTAGATGACTTTACAACTTGCTCTCTTGACAATCCCTTAGTGAACGGATCTGCTAAGTTGTCAGCTGACTTGATATAATCGATTGAGATTACACCAGTTGAGAGCAATTGTCTTATGGTTTTATGTCGTCGTCTTATGTGGCGAGACTTACCATTATATATTGTGTTCAGTGCCCGAGAGATAGCCGATTGACTATCACAGTGTACACCTAAAGCTGGCACTGGTTTTTCCCACAAAGGAATATCCTCCATAAAGTTTCGAAGCCATTCTGCTTCTTCAGCTGCTTTGTCTAAAGCAATGAACTCAGATTCCATTGTGGATCTGGCCAATAACGTTTGTTTTGAGGATTTCCATGATACAGCTGCACCACCCAGCGTGAATACATACCCACTGGTGGATTTTGAGTTCTTTGAATCTGATATCCAGTTAGCATCGCTATAGCCTTCCAGAGTGGCTAGATATCTTCCATAGTGCAGCCCGTAACTCCGAGTATGTCGCAAGTAGTTCAATACTCGAGTTATTGCTTTCCAGTGATTGTGTCCTGGATTACTGGTATATCTACTCAGTACGTTGACAGCATGTGCTAAGTCTGGTCTTGTACAATTTGTTAAGTACATAAGACTTCCTATCACACGAGCATACTCTAACTGTGATATGCCATTACCCGAGTTTTTCTTTAGTTTGAGATGCGGGTCCACCGGACTTTTTGCAATCCCATTTGAATAGTTCTTGAATCGTTCAAGTACCGCCTCGGCGTAATGTTGTTGAGACAAGACTATTCCTTCTGAATGTCTAAATACTTTGATCCCTAAGATCACATCCGCTAGTCCCAAGTCTTTCGTGTCAAACTTTCCATTAAGCATGTTCTTGGTTTGTTTGATCATGTCATTGTTGCTACCTATGATGAGTATGTCATCCACATATAGGCACAACAGAATGTATCCTTTTGCAGTTTCCTTGACATAGATACACTTGTCACATTCATTTATTTTGAAACCATTTGACATCATTACTTGGTCAAATTTTTCGTGCCACTGCTTAGGAGCTTGCTTAAGTCCATATAAGGATTTCACAAGTCTACACACTTTGTGTTCCTGTCCAGGGACAACATAACCCTCAGGTTGTTTCATATAAATTTCCTCTTCTAGTTCTCCATTTAGAAAAGCTGTTTTTACATCCATTTGATGTATTTCTAGATTGCGTATAGCTGCAATGGCTATTAGCATTCTTATTGAAGTTATTCTCGTTACTGGAGAGTAGGTGTCAAAGAAATCCAAGCCTTCTTTTTGCCTAAATCCTTGCACCACAAGCCTAGCCTTGTACTTATCGATTGAGCCATCGGTTTTTAATTTTCTTTTGAAAATCCATTTGCTCCCAAGAGCTTTCGAACCGGATGGCAACTCAGCTAACTCCCATGTATGATTTTGCATAATGGAGTCGATTTCACTTTTCACCGCTTCCTTCCAAGCAGGTGCATCTGGTGTTGACATGGCTTCTTTGAATGTTCTAGGTTCATTTTCCAAAAGATAAGCCATTTCGAAATCAGGACCAAATGATTTTTCCTTTCTAGCTCTTTTGCTACGTCTAGGTTCATCATTGTCCTCTTCTGTTGGTTGAACAGAAGTGCTTGCTTCGCCTTCTTCACGAGTCCGTTTCGGATTTTCTCTATCCTTACACGGGAACGTGTTTTCGAAGAAGGATGCATTTCTTGATTCCATTATTGTATTTGCATGTATATCTGGTATATCAGACTTGTATACCAAGAAACGATACGCACTAGTATTGTGTGCATACCCGATGAAGATACAATCAATGGTTTTTGGTCCTATTGAGACCTTCTTAGGGGGTGGTACCGCCACTTTTGCTAGGCACCCCCACACTTTGAGGTATTTGTATGAAGGTACATTACCTTTCCACAACTCATAAGGCGTCTTTCCAGTCACCTTATGCGGTATTTTGTTGAGAATGTAGTTGGAGGTTAGCAGCGCTTCCCCCCACATGTTCTGGGATAACCCAGATTCTTGCAGCATTGCATTCATCATTTCTTTGAGAGTTCGGTTCTTTTGTTCCGCAACCCCGTTAGATTCAGGTGAGTAAGGCGCAGTAGTTTGATGAACGATTCCATGTTCTCTACAGAATGCATTAAATGGTTCACTATACTCGCCTCCTCTATCACTTCGGATCATTTTAATCTTTTTACTAAGTTGGTTCTCAACTTCCAACTTGTATTCTTTAAACTTTTCCAAAGTTTCATCTTTGCTATGTAACAGATATACATAACAATATCGTGTGCAATCGTCTATGAAGGTTACAAAGCACTTCTTACCGCCTCTAGTTTGCACGAACTTTAAATCACATAGATCAGTGTGAATTAGTCCTAGAGGTTCGGTTGTTCTCTCTACATGGGGTGATGGCGTTTTTGTGAGTTTCGCTTGTACGCATACTTCACATTTGTCTTTACTTGTTTTGCATTTTGGAATCATGTTCATGCTTATTAGTCTACTTATAGATTTATAATTAACATGTCCCAATCTTTCATGCCAAATATTAAAAGACTCAACGACATAAGCAATAGGATTATTCTCATTCACTGAAACATCAGTTACAACCTTTTTGGGAAGGACTGTCATTACATTCATTTTGACCAGCCCATCCTTCACATAACCCTTCCCCACATAAATCCCATTCTTAGAAAGAACTAACTTATCAGACACAAACTTGACACATAACCCATTCTTGTTGAGAAGAGTCCCCGAGATCAGGTTCTTTCGAATGTCTGGCACATGAAGCACATTGTTGAGAGTCAGCTCCTTCTCAGAAGTCATCTTGAGCACGATCTTCCCAATACCTTCAACCTTGGATGTCGCAAAGTTTCCCATGAAGAGCTTCTCTTCTGTTCGGCTTTTCTGATAAGTGGTAAACAATCCCTTATCCGAGCAGATATGTCTAGTGGCACCTGTATCGTACCACCACTCCTTTGGGTTGCTCCCAACCAAATTCACTTCAGTCACCGCACACAGGTCGTCTGCTGTCAGCGAGTTTTCAGCTAAATTGGCTTGAGACTTCTTCCCTTTGTCTCTTCTGTTGTCGGGCTTGCTGCGACACTCGTCTGCCTTGTGACCAACCTTATCACACTTGTGGCATTTTCCACTGAACTTCTTTGCTCCTTGCTTCTTGAAGTTTGTGGTGTTTTGAGGTTGAAACTTCTTGTTCTTCCCCTTGTCTCGATGCTCAGCCAGGTTTGCCTTGTTAGAGAGCCCAACTTGATTGGCCCTCTTATTGTTTTCCTCGACCCGAAGCCTCACGATCAAGTCTTCAATCCTCATTGCCTTTTGTTTCAGCAACAAGTAAACCTTGAATTGCTCCCAGGATGGAGGAAGCTTCTCAATAATGGCACCTACCTGGAAAGCCTCACAGATATATGGTCATTCCTTCCGAGATCACTTCATGGACGATCAGTTGTAGTTCTTCAACCTGTTCCACGACTGACTTTGAATCTACCATCTTGTAGTTCAGAAACTTTGCTACTGCCACTTTCTTTGAGCCAGCATCCTGTGTCTTGTACTTCTTTGTCAAAGTATCCCACAATTCCTTAGCGGTGTTATGGTTACAGTAGACCTTGTACAACGAGTCAATCATGCGATGAGTAAGATACCCTCTGCATGCATAGTCCCCTTTCGCCCAATCAGATAGAGCATCAATGTCATGTGGGGAGAACCTAGGTTTCCCCTCCTTCAAGAACCTGTCCAGACCCAGCATGCTCAGGAAGAACTCCATCTTCTGAGACCATATTTTGAACCCTTTCCCGTCAAATTTTTCGGGTAGGATCCCAGCATGGATTGTGTTCGGCATAGTTGTCACATAAGGTCTGTGGGGAACATACAGATGAGGCAACTGAACATCAGACAGATCCACTGGATGACTTGTTTGACCCGGATAGCTGAATTGACCCGGATGACTCATTTGACCCGGATGGCTCATTTGACCCGGATGACTCGGTTCAGCCGGATGACTCGGTTGAGCCGAATGAAGAGGCACTGGTGGCACATCCACTTGGACGACCGGGGGGGGGGGGGGTTTCCTTGATCAGACTCTTTTTAGTCGGACTTTCATGACCCGGACTGTTCTGAACTTGAACCCTATCAAGTATCTGAGCCTGATTGAGAGGCATGGTCCCAAACTGAATTCAGGGCGACCCAGTGACCTTTCCAGCGTCAGCAGTAGTTTTCTCATCTCCGTTAGTCATTGTATCTGTTCAAAATGACAAACAAATATTAGTATGACTTAGAAGTAACTCTGCAAAAACAGATTTCAAAAATCTGAAAAAACAGTTTTCTGCAGAACTGTAGACGCAGAAACCAGCAATCTGCGAACTGTAAAAACAGATCCGAAATGTTCGTTTTTTACTCGAATCTGAAAACAGATCCGAAACTGTACGCAGTAAAGACAATTTTCTTCGGGATGTAACTTTCTGTTCCTTTAAAACTCAAACAGATTGTTAGCGACAGGATAAAATTGTACAGAATTAAGATTGTAGGACCTGTATTTCGCAGAATAACAATCTGCAAAAAAATTTAAAACGAAGAACAGAATTAAGAAAGAATTATACCGAATCGTTCTTGACGAATCTGCTGCGTAGAGTCGAGATTAGATCTCTTTCCTTAATTCTGTAACGCCTCGTATATGTGACGGTTACCGGCGTTGAGAATCCCAGGATACAACTACGAATTCTTCTGGTTTGCACAATCAAAAACAGAAGACAACGAACCACTGTTCTGCGCTGTACTCTCAGAGAAGAAGAAGAAGAAGAAGGGAGGATTGCTGTGATTTTTCGGATACCTGAGAATGAGCACCAGAACTCTCTTAAATAGAGATTTTGGGTTTGTTAGAGGAGGCAATCTCGGAACTGACGACACCACCGAGGTGGGAGTCAGTTGTGGAGTAAGTGGAGCAAAACGTGGAGGAGGTTGCTGACTCAGTTGGGCGTCCCCAACGAGGCAGTCCAAAACCTAATCTGGAAGCCCAACTTCCAGATCCAGCCCACTCCAAAAAAGAAGCTAAACCACGGACCAGGACCGGACGGACAGACCGCGCGAGGGCCCCCCGTGTCCTCTCTCCATACCTCTCCCAAGGGCTTACCAAGGGTATGGGGTTTGGGGTATATAAACCCTTCATATTCCCACCCCAATTTTCGATGTGGGACAAAACCCATATCAAAATTCAGCTCCAAAATTGTTCTTTGAACTTAGTCAAGCAACCAACTTTGAGCCTTCATTTCTCATTCAAACGGAACCCGATTTTGACGTGTGAGTACACTACGGCGTAGTGCTCGCGGAGACGAAGCCAATGCTCCCATAATCCGGCACAACCGGTGACCGCAGCCCACCAGAAAAGTGCCCGGAAGTCCAGTCAAAATCAGTTCCAACAATTCTGAGGCAGCATGCTGCAAATCAGTAAGTTAATGATGATTAGTTGTTAGAGTAAATGGTATACACATGATTTTACTTCCTCTTATGCTGTTAAAATCTTTTATATGGTAGTACTAAAATTTCTTGGTTATGCAGGGGGTCATTCTTCTATAATCATCCAAAGAATTTCGCCCCTGTCGGTGGAGGGGTGTTGGCCTGCCGAGGTTTCCATTCCAGCTTTAGAGGGATTCAAACTGGCCTGTCCTTGAATATGGGTGAGTTCTTATACTATATCCACTTTTATTTCCTGAACTTTCGAGTTTGCTAGTTCATGATATCCTTGTGTCATTCATGGTTCATACTTATTCCTTTTGATCATGTGCAGATGTGTCCACAACTATGATACTTAAGCCGGGTCCTGTTCTAGACTTCCTTAAAGCTAACCAAAATGTCAGGAACCAATCTGCTATTAACTGGGCGATGGTAGGACTTTTTTGGCTAAGTGATTTCATATAGTGTGCACATAATCTAAAACTTTTTATTCTTCTTTTCAGGCAAGGAGAATGCTCAAGAACATGAGGATTAAGTCAGCCACATCAAATCAAGAACATAAAATAACAGGACTGAGTGACAATCCCTGCAACAGACAGAAGTATGTTATTTCAGATACTATATTTAAGTTTCGTTCGGATGTTCGTAAATTTATTTCTTCTTGCTTCCATAGATTCATCATGAAGAAAAAAGGCAGCAGGGATCAAAATGGTGCTGCAGAAGAAGTTGAAATTACAGTTTATGATTATTTCGTGAACATCCGCAAGATTAATCTTCAAGAATCAGCAGATTTGCCCTGCATCAATATTGGAAAGCCCAAGTCTCCCACTTTCATCCCACTAGAGGTGATTTGTTTGGTTTACAGTTTATGATGTATATTTCACATTTTTTTTTTTTATGAATTGGTGTTTCTTTCATCTATGCAGCTTTGTTCACTTGTTTCTCTTCAACGCTATACAAAGGCTCTATCCAGCAATCAGAGGGCTTCTCTGGTTGAGTTATCTAGGCAAAAGCCACAGGAAAGGATGAATGCACTGAGTGATGTAAGGCATTCATCACTTACTCTACTCATACTTTATCAGCTGAATATTGTTCTTATATCATTTGTTGTCTTATATCGTTTCTTGGTATACAATATCTGTTGTATGGGCTTATTTGGGCCCATCAGTTTTGTTGTTGGGCTTAGGGTTATTTAGCGCTATATATAGCGGCTTATGTGTAAACCTAATTGTACCGAAAACTGTAATACCGCCTCCGTATAATCTGATCTCCCTCTCCTGTGGACGTAGCCAAATTTGGTGAACCACGTATATCTGTATGTCTTTCTTGCGTTTACTTTGTTCTCGTTTCGATTCTGTTACAACGAACAAGCAAGTATGATATGGATCCAGTGCTTCGCTCCTGTGGAATTTCTATCAGTAAAGATTTTGTCCGGATTGAAGGCCGAATTTTGCCTACCCCTAAGGTTTGTAATTTCCTCTTCACATTTGCTGATCCATGTTTGTGAACTGTGTTGTATGACTGATTTTATATATATATTTCAGCTGAAAGGAGGAAATGGAGAGGACCTTTTTGCAAATAATGGTCGCTGGAACTTCAACAAGAAGGTTCAAATCTCTTCCTCTGATTTAAAATTTTGAACAGTTGTTTCTCTTACTAATATTGTCTTTCAAACTTGTTATTTGCTTTTGTAGAAATTTTTTGCGCCTAAAACCATAGAAAATTGGGTCATTGTAAACTTTTCAGCCATATGTAATCTCAGGCTAATTGTGGGAGAGTTGAAAAAAGTTGGTCAAATGAAGGGCATTGTAAGTACATTGTCAATATCAAATCTGATTTCTACAGTTCTAGTTTTTGGAATAAAATCAGTTAATATGTTCTCGTTACTTTTTCGTAGCACATAGAAGGTCCAAGATATGCTTTCGAGGAGAGTCAAGAGTTTAGAAGAGCCCCACCTACTATTAGAGTGCAGAAAATGTATGATATGATAGAATCTAAGACTCCTACGAGCGAACTTCGTTTCATCTTATGTGTGCTGCCTGAGAGGAAAAATTCTGACATCTATGGTACATATGCTTTGTCCTTGTTTAAAATTTCCTATTTCATTTTATCAGAAATTGGTATTGATGTCAAGCTTACTCTTCAGGTCCATGGAAGAAGAAGATTCTGGCAGACAAGGGCATTGTGACACAATGCATGGTTCCTCCTGCTAAGGTCAATGATCAGTATCTTACCAATCTTCTTTTAAAGATTAATGCAAAGGTAAAATTGGTGACATACTATTTTTTTCTTTGTCAAACTTGAGTTTTGCTGCAAATATATTTTAACTCTTGAAATGTTATGTATAGCTTGGCGGGCTGAATTCTATGCTGTCTGTTAAGCGTACTCCGGCTATGCCTTTATTGTCTACCCCCACTATGATTCTTGGTATGGACGTATCACATGGAGCTCCTGGCCGTTCTGATGTTCCTTCTATTGCTGCGGTAAAAATAATTCTAATTTTATCCCTTATGGACTTTCTGATATTTGCTTATTGTGTATTGCTTTTGCATTTGCTGTTATTTTAGGTGGTAGGTTCCCGGGAATGGCCACTGATTTCGCGCTATAGGGCATGTGTCAGGACACAGTCCCCGAGGGTCGAAATGATAGACAATTTGTTCAAGCCTGTACCAGGTAATGACCATGGCATTATAAGGTAAGATATATACGCCTTAACCGCTAGATTTTTTGTATGCTTGCTTGTTTCTAGTTCTTGGTGAGCGGTTTTTCAGATTCTTGCCAAACAACAAAATATAATATAGGATAAAGATCCAAGTACGAATGGGCTTATTGTACGAATGTACGAATGCATGCACATTTCTTCACATTTACATGCACATTCTTTCATATTTACAGACATGTGCATGTATTTTTCATATGTTGTCAAAGACATGCACACATCTGCAAATGTACATGTCAATGTGAAAAACTGTGCACACTCGTACAATAATAATAATTGGTACCTGAATCTTTCTCTAATTAAATTGCCTTTGGTATCAGGGAGCTTTTGTGCGGGTTCTACCATAGCTCTGGACATAAGCCCCAACAGATAATTATATTCAGGTACTATACATTATACATGTACAGATGAGATGTACTATCAAGTTATATGTTTTCCTTACTGTTTTCTATATCACAGGGATGGTGTGAGTGAATCACAATTCAACCAAGTTCTGAACATTGAGCTGAGCCAGATCATCGAGGTTCCTCCTTTCATCTGAATACCATTTTTCGTTACCGGCTTTCTTCTGCCAGTAGTCAGTACTTATTTTTTCATATTTCCACTAAAATTACAGGCTTGTAAGTTGCTTGACGAATCTTGGAACCCGAAGTTTCTGTTGATCGTGGCACAGAAGAATCATCATACGAGATTCTTCCAACCTCGTGATTCTAAGAATGTTCCTCCTGGTACTATAATCGACCGGGGAGTGTGCCACCCAAGGAACAACGACTTTTATTTCTGTGCACATGCAGGAATGATTGTGAGAATCATCCTTTTGCTATTATCTCATCTGAATTTAGCTCAAAAATAGTACTAAAAGTGTACAAACTGTGACACGGTACGACACGACCTACACATTACCATATTCTCTATGACGAGATTGGAGTTGCTCCAGATGAGCTGCAGGAGCTTGTCCATAACCTGTCTAATAAGTAAGCAACCAATCCTTTAAACCTTTCTTCTAGTTAATGTTTTTTACTTACATCTTTGCTGTGATTTGCAGCTACCAAAAGAGCACAACAGCCATCTCAGTGGGTAAGTTCAATGATGTGAATCTTGGGACATTGGTTAGAAAAATCGATTTATTTATGCTCTATTTTGCAGTGTCGCCTATCATGTATGCTCATTTAGCAGCTGCACAGATGGGACAGATGATCAAGTTTGAAGACGGTTCAGAAACATCGTCGAGCCATGGAGGAGAGACGACAGCTGCAGGTCCAGCTGCAGTCCCACCCCTCCCAACTCTGGATGAAAAAGTGGTCAGCTCCATGTTCTTCTGCTGATGAAAATGAATAATTACAGGTTTATGGTGTTTGTTTTCACCTTTATTTGACCTTTATTTAGTTTTTTGGATGTCCAAAATGCAAACTCAGACCTTGTGTTTGGATGTTATGTTTTGAGAAATTGGCCTTTTCTGGAGGTTGATTTGAAAAACACCAGATCTCTTGTATTCACATTATGGATTGCTGACTTTTCTGGAAAATGAGTTTGATAGTTGAATATGATAAAAGCAAGTCATAACTCACAAGTTTCCATATTTTAGATCACTAAATAGTCTAAATTACATCACTAAATTACACTAAAGGAATTTTAAAGCTGATGCTTGATAAGGTTTGACTGAAACTGTTGAAATCATGCTATATGCAGGAGACGGCATCCGATGAATTAGTGATTTTGAGGAACTGGTTAATCTGCTGAGAGAGGTTGATGATCATTTTGGTTTTTATCCTGATTGCAACCAATTTTTAGACTACTAGTATATCTCTCAAACTAGATACGGGAATCCTATAAGGGTTGCTGCTGGGTTAGGGAAACCTATAAGGGTTGATAGGAAAACTCTTTACGCTGATAGAGGGAGATTCGCTAGAGTGTGCGTCGAGATCGACATATCGAAGCCATTGAAGGGTTCCATATTCATTAGCGGGTCTCGCTTTTTGGTGGAGTATATGCTTTCATTGTGGTAAATATGGGCATTTCAAGCCTTCTTCCCCGCTGATCCGGCCAACGCTAAGAAGACGGAAGATGCTGCTAAACAGAGGCAGACGACTCAAGGAGCTGAGAACTGCAAGCCGATTGGAGATGAGAAGTTGGGAAGCTGGATGATCCCCAAATATCATCGTCGGAGATCAAAACAGGCCGGAAAGAACAACGGGAATCAAAACCCGAAGCAACAGGGGATGGTGGAGGCTGAGCCGCCGTCTAGGGTTCCGAAATCTGCTTCTGCTATTGCTTCGTTCCAGGCGAATGCTTCGGGCAATGGGGCAATAATGAATGCCTCATCCCAACAACTCAAGCCGTCTGACAAGAATTACAGAAGGGATGCTCTTTGGGTTCTATCGAGAAAAAGAACGAGAAAGGGGAGACGAATTTGTCAGGTGGAGTAATGAGAGGGGGGGGGGGCCTACGTCTGAGACCAAGAAAAAGAATTTCCTTGCTGGACTTATTAAAAAGAGGCATAGGAGAAAAAATAAGGGTTCTAATATGGGCCTTCTCTCTATTGGGGTTGTTTCTGATTTAGAAAGATCTCAGGTGAAACGGACTAGGTCCACTTTCGAGTTGGGCCAGACGTCCGGATTGGGCTTGGTGAATGCTGAAAAACGATCTCAGCAGGGAGGAGCGCTGACTGTGACTGCGCCTGGTCATTCGACTGATTCTCCTTCGCAGATTCTGCAGTAGGCGCCACAAGAGGAAAACGGGAAGGTTTCTTCGAACGGGAAAGGCGATGAGGCTAGGGCCCATTCAGATGAGGTTTCCATGGACGGAACGAGTCAGATTCGTGTGGACGCCCTTCTTCCGGGGGCGCAGGCCACTGTCTGATCCGGGACTAGTTCGCGGGTTCTTCCCTCTCCTTTGGTTTCCTTATGAATGCCCTTCTCTGGAATTGCCGCGGAGTTGGTAAGGATAGCTTTCGTCGGTCTATTTCTTATTTGATCAGGAGGCATAAAGTCGACTTGCTTGTTCTCTTTGAAACCCAAATTTCGGGAGATCGTGCTAAGGATATTTGTGATAGAATCGATTTGGGTGTTGCGTTTAGAATCGAAGCGCAAGGCAGGGCTGGGGGTATTTGGCTTCTTTGGAATCCGGATATTGCCAATATTTCTTTCATCAGTACCCATAATAATTTTCTGCATTTTCTCGTCAAGAAAGGGCAGTTAAAGTTTACTTTCATTTGTGTTTATGCTCCGCGTGCTGTTCATCGGAGACGCCGCTTATGGGTTGATATTGATGCGGTTCTGAGAGGTATTTCTGGCCCTTGTTTTGTTGGTGGGGATTTCAACTGTATACTTAGACATGAAGATCGTCAAGGAGGCTCGGGCTTACTTCACCCGAATTCGGGTGACTTCCAGGCCCTCATTGACAATAATGGCCTTATTGATATGGGTTTTACCGGTCAGAGTTTCACTTGGTCTAGAGGTTGCCTTCCGGATCAGTTTATTGCTAAAAGATTGGATAGGGTTTTGATGAACATGGAAGCTTGCCTCTCTTGTTCGTCACCTCCCGAAGTTCGGTTCCGATCATACTCCGCTCCTTCACAGTCTTGTTCAGAAGGCTAAGTTCAATGGCGACAGGAGACCTTTCAGATTCGAGGTTGCCTGGATGTCTCATCCTAATTTCTTCCCTTTCGTGGAAAGTTCTTGGGATCGGGATGTTCCGACTAATGAAGCTTTGGCTTCGCTCCGTATCTGCTTGCAAAGTTGGAACAAGTCTTGCTTTGGGAATATCTTTGCTAAGAAAGAGTCTCTGATTGCCAGGATTGGCGAGATTCAGGCACGGATTGATATTGGTCCCATGTCTGAGCTGTTGAGTCTTCTGGATTCTGTGCAAGGGGAGCTTGCTAAGGTCCTTAGGCAGGAGGAGCTCTTATGGTTGCAGAAATCTCGGGAGACTTGGTTGAAAGAGGGTGATAGAAATACTGACTTCTTCCACTTGTCTACGGTTATTAGGCGCAAGAAGAATAGGGTGCTGGCTCTGAGGAACGAGGAGGACTCTTGGGTTGAGAAGAAGGAGGATCTTGAGAAGTTGGTCGTCGACTTTTTCAGGGATCTCTATACGATTCCTGCTCATGAGTTGTTCCCTATTTCTACGCCTCATGGTCGCTTCCCGCGCCTTGACCCGGGTCTTTGGGAGGAGCTGGATTTGGCTTTCAGTAATGATGAGATTTTTCGTGCAGTCAAAGGCATGAGAGGTTTGAAGGCTCCTGGGCCGGATGGCTTCCAACCTGTGTTCTACCATAAATGTTGGGACACCGTGGGAGAGTCTGTCAGAAGGGCTGTCTTTGACTTCTTGGACACCGGCATCTTGCCGGACGGGTTGAATGATACTCTTATCTCTCTTATTCCTAAAGTTCAAAATCCTGATAAGATTAAGCTTTTTCGTCCTATTAGTTTGTGTAATGTCCTTTACAAAACCATAACTAAATTACTTGTTAACAGGTTGCAGAGGATCTTACCGGAGCTGATTGGGCCTACTCAAGGAAGCTTCCTTCCGGGGAGACACATCACGGATAATATCGTTCTAGCTCAAGAGATTGTGCACTCCATGAAGAAGAAGCAGGGGAAGAGCGGGTGAATGATTCTCAAGATCGACTTGGAGAAAGCTTATGACAGGTTGAGGTGGGATTTCGTCATTGACACTCTTCATGATGCGGGCTTTTCTTAGAAGTGGGTGTCCTGGATCTCTTCGTGCATCTCCTCTCCTTCCCTGGATGTTCTTTGGAATGGGGAGCGTACGAGCAAGATTTTACCGACCAGAGGTATTCTCCAGGGTAACTCTTTGTCTCCTATCTTTACGTCCTTTGCATTGAGCGCTTGAGCCAGATGGTGTTGGACTCGGTGGAGGAGCGCAGCTGGAAGCCTATCAGATTATCTCGTAGGGGTCCGCCTCTATCTCATATTATGTTTGTTGACGATCTCTTGCTCATGGGCGAGGCCTCGGTTTGTCAGATTCAGAAGATCATGAGGGTCTTGGACCTCTTCTGTAGTTCTTCTGGTCAGAAGGTGAATCCGGATAAATCCAAGCTCTTTGTCTCCCCTAATGTTGATGAGGAGCTGGTGAGGCAGATTCAGGAGGCTAGTGGGTTTCAGGCGACGACGGATTTGGGAGTCTGCTTGGGTATTCCGTTGCTTCATAAGGCCATCAGCAAGGATACTTTTGCTCCTATTGTTCAGAAGATGAATGATAGATTGAGTGGTTGGAGGGGTCGTTATCTTAGCCTTGCTGGTAGGGCCACTCTGTCCCGGTCGATCCTCAATTCTATCCCCGTTTATTCCATGGCCACTCTTGAGGTCCCGCTTGAGACTCACAAGAAGATGGACAGATTGACCCGCTCCTTATTTGGGGCAGTTCAGACGGTTCTAGGAAAATGCATTTGCTTCATTGGGACGAGATCAGTAGGCCGAAAGCTCTTGGGGGTCTTGGACTGAAGCGGATGGAAGAGATGAACCTTGCTCTTAATGGGAAGCTGGCTTGGCGCTTTCTTCATTCTGAGGACGGTCTTTGGGCTCGGGTTTTGCGTGCCAAATACATTCGTCCTTCTCTCGTGGAGCATAGTGCCCCCTCCCCGGTGTGGCAGTGCATCAAGCGGGGCACTCGTTCTGTGATCGTGAAGGGTTCGGGCTGGCAGCTTGGGAACGGTAAGACTGTTCGGTTTTGGCTTGACCTTTGGATTTCTGATCGCCCTCTTGCTGATTGGGCTATTGTGCCTATTCCCGGGACGGCTATTGACCTCAATGTGTGCCATTATTGGAATGAGTTGACGGGCTGGTGCTGGCATGTTATGGACCGTTTCCTTCCGCCGGATATCCTTGCCATTATTGCTTCGGCGGTGGTCGTGATGGATGATAACCACTAGGATGCTCTTTGCTGGAAACCCTCACAGGATGGAAACTTTTCGGTCGGTTCAGCCTATAAGTTGATCCATAAGGAGAGCAATGAGATTCCCATGGACTCGTGGGCTTTCAAGAGGATCTGGAACATCAGGGCGCAAGAGAGGGTTCGTTCTTTCGTTTGGTTGGCTTTCCGGGGAGGTATTCTCACTAATTCTGAACGCTTCCATAGACATATCAGCAGCTCGGGGGAGTGTGTTTGCTGCCTGGGCGCGTCTGAAACGACAATTCATCTCTTTCGGGACTGTTCCAGAAGCAGACTCATTTGGCAGAAGATCATTCCCCCTCGTCGTTACGCGTCCTTCTTTACCGACTCGTTCGCGCAATGGATGAGAATGAATCTCTCGCTCTCGGAGCGGGGGATTGGTGGTGCCTCGGATTCTGAGTGGTCTGCGATTTTTGCTACGGCCCTGTGGTATATTTGGAAATGGAGGAACGGCCTGGGTCTTTTCTAAGGAGGTTTTTCGTGGTGATAAGGCTGATTTTATTCTGAGTCAGGTTAGAGATTACGAGGCCGCTCTTTCTGTGGGATCTGGCCTTGATCAGCGCTCTCGAGTCTCGATTGAGGTTGCGTGGTCTCCGCCTCCGTCGGACTGGATTAAGTTGAACACTGATGGAGCGGTTAGGGGTGGTGTGGCCACTGCGGGAGGCGTGTTTCGGGATCAACATGGGGCCTGGTGCTCGGGCTTTGTCCATCACATTGGTATTTGCTCCGTCCCGATGGCGGAGTTATGGGGCATTGTTTCGGGGTTGAAGATTGTGTGGGATCGAGGGTACAGGAGGGTTTGTCTGGAGACGGATTCACAATTGGTGATTCGTTTGCTCAACAAACATGTGGATCGGGGTCACCCTCTGGCTAGCCTGCTCGCCGTGGCGAAGGGCTTCATTCGTAGGGAATGGGTTGTCCATTTCCGTCATATTTTCAGGGAAGCCAATCGGGTTACGGATCGGCTCGCTTCCCTTGCCTTCTCCTTTTCTTTTGGTGTTTTTCTTTTGGTGTTTTTATTTTGGATGACCCGCCTGCTGGGGTATCCCTTTTGATTTCGGACGACTTTAGGGGCGTGTCTTTGCCCCGCAGTGTTACTATGTAATTTGTTCTATTTTATATAGTTTTCGGGAGTCTTTACTCCCTCCTTTACACCAAAAAAGAAGAAGAATGAGACAAAGATAAAGTTTTATTAGTTGATGATGAAATTAGCATTTAAGAAAATAGGTAATTAGGATAAAAATTAAAAATATATTAGCATTTATTAGGTACATTTTGCTTTTACTTCATCAAAGCTAACAACTTTTATATATATACTAGAGTCGGAAACCCGCGCTTCGCGCGGGTATGAAACGGGTAATCTTTGATTCTCTTTCATTTAATATCACTAACGGGAACCCACGATTTAAGTTTTCGCTTTGTCCCTTTTGGCTCTAATTTCCAGGCTTCTAGGTTCAGCCCAGTTGTTCTTTCAGTGTTTGTTCCTCTTGCATGCTTAATATGGTAACATTTTTTAATTGTTGCCTCTGAGATTAGGATTTTCTGAATGTTTTGTTCGGATTCAGTTTTTTCGTTTGTTGCGTAGTTGATGCCGTGTTAGAGTTGTCTTTTTAATTGCTCTGTAGATTAAAGTATGAACTCTGGTGTTGCTTGTTTTGGTGTAGGTGATTCCGAGTTTTATTTGAAATAGCACTGTTCTATCACGTGCAGTCGCTAAATTTCGGGATCTAGTCACCATTTTGGCCGGAATCTCTACCAAATTCTCCATCATATTATTATTAGTATATATGTGTATAGCCTAGTTTAGATATAAAAGATGGACTAATGTTTATCGTCCTACAAAATTATCAGTTATTCTCTAATTGGTCAATGAAAGAGGTTGTGTAATTTTGTTATCACCCTACAATATTTTTTTTATTATCTAATTGATTCATAAAAAGAGGGTTGAACTCCTAAATAAATATCTGGATACATATCCGGATATATGTACCCAAATAAGTACCCATAATCGACTAAATGACTATGGATTGAATTTGATTCCCCTAGTGTATTTGGGGGATCCCTATTCAGTGTTATGCATAAAGAATTTGAAGTCATTTAATAAGAGTAAGCAATGATGGAGTACAAAGCTAATTTAGATAGCTTTGATCAGCATCACCTCATGTTTCCTATCTTGCCTATCCTTACATTAATAGTGTAACTAATCTTTTATTTGTTTTAGTATCTTGCATATCTTTGCTTTGAAAAGATAAGTGAGAAGAAGCTCATGTCAAAAAATAGCATCCTTAACATGACAGGTGACAGCTAGGGGTCTTAAAACACATTTCATACACCTGTAAATTGTGAAATTCAATCCTGGATTAACTCCTGTCAGCGGGAATTTTGTTAAACCTACTAACAGCAACAACTACAATCAACACACAAAATTCTTTTCTTTTACAAAACTCCCACAATATCTACACCTAAACAGCTCTGATCAATGTTCTCTTGGTCATAACAAACCAGCTTCAGTACAAATGGCCTTTATATCAGCTCCAGAAAACTCATTCTTGGTCATAACAAACTCTTCTAGGTTGACATCCTCAGCCAATGTCATCTTAGCCGTGTGAATCTAAAAATGTAAATAATTTTCTCAGCAAGTTTTTCAATCATCAATCAACGTTACAGTAGTGCTAAAGACTGAAAGAGCAAAAACATACCTGGAAAATATGTCTCCGTGTTTTGATGTCAGGAAGAGGGAACTCAAACTTCCTATCAATACGACCAAGACGAAGCAAAGCAGGATCAAGGCTTTCAATTTTATTTGTTGCAAGGATCACTTTAACATCTGCTCTAGAATCAAAACCATCCAACTGATTCAGCAGTTCAAGCATAGTTCTTTGAATCTCACGCTCACCCCAGAATGAGAATCATACCTGTAGCACAACATTGTTATTTTAAAATGCCGACTAAAGAAATTTATCTTTAAAGCATAAAGTTGGTGGTCCAATTCTCCAACGAAATAAAGCATAGTAATTATCTTCTATTATTAAACTGAAACATCAGTAATCAAAAAGTCAAGATATTTCATCTACAGATTAACTACACTACTAAATCAGGACTTCAAAATCTTAAAAACAAATACACTGAACAATCATATATTTGTTGTCACTAAGTTCAAATTGATGGAAAAAACTTGTTGAGATTAAAGGGCAAAGAATAGAACTCTTCACTTCTAGAATCTGTCTTAAATGACATGAACTTATCCCACCATTGCATTCCTCTGTCCTTACGCGTCGCGCTATCTTTTTTAAGAAGTGTAACATCAAGAATCATTGCTAGAACTCCTGCAACAAACGGCTCTGATGAGAACGGGACGTTGATCATGTCATTGAACTGTATACATATAATGCAAAATATGATCAGAAAATTCAAAAAGAGTAAGTTTTTTAGTGAAAAAAAGGTTATTTATTTACCCATCTTGCATGAGTATGAACAAGACCATATTGGTGAATTGTTGTGTACTCACTAAAGTATTGTGGAATTGAAAGTCCCATATAAATAGAGAAGCCAAGAATGAATTTTGTTCTGAAGCTGTTCAGGTTGCAGAACTGAAGAAAACTTAAACCATCTCCACCTGTAATTTATTTTACATCAAGCTGTAAGTAATCAATGGAGCTCCCCATTGAACCAACATTGCTAGGGTTTAATGATATTTCATATATATTTTGTTAACTTCATTATTTCTTTAATACTGTGACAAAGAACACTGCCATACACCTAAACAATACTTTATGAAAGAATAACTTATTTCTTCCCACCCTCAGCTCATGATTCAAGGAATCCAGGTGATTGTCTCAAATTAATCCATAGTTCTTATAGCCCATATTCTCCAAATGGGTGTTCATATCATCAAGGAAACAGAAAAGCAAGGTAAATGAGTAAGAGACAGGATCAACAAAAATTAACTTCACCTCCAATTTTAATTGTAAATCCTCCCAAGAATAATATGAAAAGAAACAGAAAAAGAAGATGGCAGCAGAATAAATTTATAATGGAGAATCAAACAAAAAATCAAACTTACCTTTCGGAGAAGGATTAGAGAGCCGAGGAGGAGTCCACACCATTGTGAAGAGTTGGCATCCTGTCATAGAGCAAATCATATTTCAGATGAGCGGCAAGAGTAGCGATTTGTTGATTCGCCGTGGATATCGATTTTCCGGAGCAGATATTAAGCGTGGTACATGAAATTTCAAGAGAGGGGTAATGAAATTAGTACCTCAAAGAATCGCCACAGTCGCTGCCTAGTGCTGCTTCCCAGCCAAGGAGAAAACACTCTTCACTGGAATATGCATAAGTATCTTAGACATAGCTTCTCTGACAGTTGACTCAGTTACTCTTTTGGATAAAAGTCTTGTTCTGATATACCTGTGCAGAGCTGTTGACATTCCTGTTAGAAGGTTTCACATGCATGATAAAATGGATAAAATACTATCATATATTCCTTCATAGGTAATGTATGTTTATAATTAAATGGATACAATAGCATAATAAAATGGAAGAACATCAATTATGAAAACCTAAATATCTAACAAAAATTTAAGTTTGAGTGTTTTTGAGAATGGAAAGCTCAAGCTCCATTCACCACTTCCGACGTACTTGTCATATATCGTGCTCATTTTTTTGTTCTCCGAATAGCTTGTTAAAACAACTTGATTTATGCTTTTGGTTTTTGTCATCTTTATCACCTTCACATTCACATGTGTTTTATGATGCTTAAGCAACCCGATTAATGTTTGGAGAAATTTTAGCTATGCATACATACTGATTTTTGAAACCAAAAAAATAGGAATCAAACAAACAGAATGCAAATTCAATGAAATCCTAGCTAATCAGAATGCAAATTCAAACCACACAAAATAAATTGAAACCTCCAATGCAATTAACAAAAAAAATCAAAAGGGCGACAAACAGAATGAAATTACACAATTAACAAAATAGAGAATCATCACTCTTTTGTACAGTTTAAGACTCACATTCTTTTTGTCCAACCAATCCAAGTAAATCATACTTATATATACAACAAAGGAAACAGGTTATCATGTCAATCAAAACCATTGTTGATACCTCAATCAGTCAAAATCCAGTAGAGAAAGCACACAAAAACAGAAGCAAATCTTACCTCCTTCAAAACAGAATTTGAATATGGGTAATAGTTGGATAAAATGGATCTCCACCCCCAGCTGCAACATTGCACATCAGTCAAGCATAAATCAAATGACTGACGCACCTAAACAAAGACATTTGAAACAGAAAATAATGAATCAAATGATCAAAGCACTAAACATAGACACTTTATATAAAAATAATAATTCAAAATCACTTTGAACTTTACATAGCCAAATGTGAAACCTAACACTTTTGTTGACTGCTCAAAAGTTTTTTTCAAATGAAATTACTATTTTTTCTTCTTGAAATCTTTAGGCTTGCGCCACTTTCGGAAAACGCAAACAATTGTACATGCTATCTCACATTCGATGCACAACCTGGTAGGCATGCTCTAACATAATGATCAACAATTTGAGCCACCTAACTGGAAAAAACAAAAAAGAAAAAAAGTACATTTTATGCAAAGGGTATAAACAGATCAAGAAAACTGCAATGTGAGTAATTATTGTCTGGACACTTAATTCCTGAGAAGCAAGGAAAACAGCAACACCAATAGGAATAATACAATGATGACAACCAAGAATACACTGATCATCCGTAGAGGATGATATAAAATTCATTTAATGTCAGAGGAAACTGCACATAAAATTTAAAAATATAGATTTCTTAAGATCATTATCCTCAATTACCTATCTTGGTGTTAAAAAAGCACTCCAAAGTTTAGAGTTGGGTCAATTCCTCATCTGACCTAGCCCTCATTTATGTTCATCGTGTAAGAAAGATGTAGAAGAGAATAAATGTGAGAAGATGCCTCTGAACTGGATTAACACGAACATTAACAACATCAATCTTCCAAAGACACGAAGCAAAATAAGTCAAAGAATAGTAGAATAGCTAGTCAGATAGTTGACAAACCAGGGAATAATCATTTGCAAAAACCTTGGTCCATTTATGGTGTATACAGTCATGTGCAAAGAACAGTTTGACGAACAGTGCAGGAAGAATAAGTAGCGAACAGTATACGCAGGGGACTGACTTTTTTAGAGGAACCAAACAAAAAAATAAACATGTGACTCAAATATGATCAAATGCAGCACCTCACATCTGTTTCATCCCTATGAATGCTTTTAAAACAAAATAAGATCTAATATCCTATTTTCTCCACTGTACTAAATGTGTGAACTGAATGATCAAATGCAGGATTAAAATAAGAGAAAGAGGAGCTCACCTGATTGCTTGAGCAACAACAGCAAGGTAACCTTTAAAGTAAGTGACCCTCAATTTATCATCTAGCATCTTCATCATCCATACTTGCACGAAGATGAGCGATGGCGTTGGATTTGCAGAAAATCATGAAGACATATCTTCTACAGATTTGCAGAGACCTAATCACAAATCTCACCGTCATCGATCGAGGAGACGTCTGCGAGGATCAACGAAACGAAGGGGGGCTACAAAATTAGACGAATGGCATTCTTAATAGTGCACATACCTCAACTTAGTAAATGAAGAGCAACTTCCTCAAATTCATCTAGGGATCGAAGAATAGTGAAAGAGGAATTCAGACCCAAACCCTGATTAGGGTAAAATTCCCACGACTAAATTGTCATTCAAACCTAATATTTGGAATTTAACCATATATTTTTGATCATGAACAATTCCACTGAAATATCGTTTTCTTTCCGTTTCTGACAAACACCACCTAAATATCTTACAAAAATTCCCAATTGGGCATTCATAGAGGCAACAAACAGAAAATGCGCAATCCAAATCTCTCAATTATGCACAGACTATCATCAAATCAACAATTCATAAGATAGATTGGAATAGAACAGGAAGAAGAAGAAAGCAAACCTGTTCAGTAGGAATAAGTTCAGTGGCAACATTGGAAATTGAGAAATGCCTGCGATAGGACGGTTTCACTCCGATTCCGCCATAGAATTTCCTCAAATTAGAACGCACTGAAACAAAAATTTCCAACTTAAATCAACAAAACCCTAGTCAAAAGTTCAATTCATCAGACATTAGCCAAACAGACGTACATGGAATGTAAGACCAAGACACAGAAGATGAGTTAGGGTTTAAGGTGCGAGAAGAGAGAAGGCGTGAAGCAAGAAGGGAGGATGCGGGAGAGGAAGTAACTCCAGCCATTGTCGTGGAGGAGGAGATGTTAGAGAGTAGTTGGCGCGTTGGTAACAGACTCCTTGCTCTGGTTTGTGCAATTGCAGCACCAGCGGGATCCTGGCCACAGTTCCTGCAAATTGTTTACGTAAATTATCACCTGGAGACCGTAGAAACAAAACGGAAGAACATAAATGGCTGGGAATATGAATAGGGAAAACGCCAGAGAAAGAAAACCAGAAGACGTAAACGGCAGCAGTAAAGGCAGACAATACGGTGCCGGAAACTTGAGGAGGCAAGCACAAATAGTCAAACGGGAGTAATTGGGGGAGAAGAAGCACCAGAAGCACGCCTCCACTTACGAGCCCATTGACATCATCAGGCCCGATATTGAATGTTTGGGCCCGCTACGAAAAACCATTACTTTTGCAAAGCCATGAGTTTTTAAAATGAGTGAACGGTGATATAATTCAATTCTACAAACTCGTAAAATGCAAATACAACTATTGCAACAGTGGTTGCAACCGAAATCTGCAACATAAAGTATTTATATGATGTTCATGTTTTACTGAGGCCAATGTTGTTTGGCGTGTTACATGTGACGTGTTACATGTTTTACTGAGGTCATGCATATGAATCAATCTTAGGTGTTGTCAATATATAGATTAAAAATATCTAATTAATCCAGATTCATTTTTAATCGGGGAAGGATGAGGCGTCGGAATGAAACGAAGGAATTGATGAACCTGATAGAGATGAGAATGAATTTGGAGATTGTGATAGAGGAAGGAGACGAAGATGGTGTGTTCTTAGTTGATGATGAAATTAACATTTAAGAAAATAGGTAATTAGGATAAAGATTTAAAATATATTTTTTTTGGTAAAAAAAAAAATTTAAAATATTAGAGTAGCATTTATTAGGTATATGTTGTTTTTCAAACCCATCAACTTTTATATATAGATAGATAGATTGGAGAAAAAAAATCATTAAAACGGTCTGATTGGATCAAACGTCAAGGACTTTGTGGTAGAGATAATTAGGAATATGTTAATGAGAATATATTTTACTTTGAAGAGTCTTTGCGTGGATCATAAATTTATATGGAGTTGTACTCGTAAGTTCTTCCATGCTTTTCATGGAAAAGAGAGTTAGATTAATGAAGAATATGTGTAAGATGACTTAGTTGTATATGTGTAAGATGACTTAGAAATTAAGCGTTTACCTTTTTGCTTTGTGTAGGGTTTTATAATAAAATATTAGTTAATCAGTGTAGGAGGAACACTTGGTTTTATTTGTTATTAATGGCGGTCATCTTAGTCCTCACTTGAGAGGGACGACAGAAGGGGTAATCTGTTGTTTTCATCCAACAACAGGTTTCAGATGAAGCCCCAAATCGGGCTGATCTGTTGTTGGATATTATTGTTCTATTGTTCATGTTGTTCTCTTGTTGGTAGTGCTGATGTTGTATTTTATGATCTTCGTATATCCCACTTAGCAAATATGCTAAAACTGGATTTCTGAATGTATGTTGGTTTCTTACAAAGAGATCTTTTTGTTATGAGTTTATCTCTGATTATTATCTGTTTTGTTGTTGTTGAGATTGAGTTTGGGTTGAGGATTGAGTCTCGTTGATCCGTCAATTTTTATCTCCATATAATAACTAGAGATAATTTAATATATTAAATTTAAACCCCAACCACCAAAGATCCCAAAATTTAAAATTATTTTATGTAATTTATCCTATCTCAAATGAAAATGACTTCCTACACTTGTGATAGTTTCACTAAACTTAGCTGACAAAGGTGGCCTACATCAGTCTGTATCTACCGTACATCCAAAGCAATTCCAACAAAATTTATTTAATCAGAGCAACAAATATTATTTTATTTTAAATTGCGTAAGGAGAGACGCATATAAAGACGCCTCCTTGCCCATGTTCATCGCTCCTCTATATCGTTCATCCGATTCCCGTGTTTCGATTGCAATATCAACATGTAATTTTGGAGAAAGAGGACGGAGAGAGAGAGATATCGGATTGTTGTGTATGAGAGAGCCTGCGAGAGGGAGATGTTGCAGTTTTAGTGTAATTAGGTTAATAGTGGTGGTTGAGAACTGGAACGAGAGGCTTCCTCGTCTCGACTCCGGCCTCGTCATTCGTGGCCGCTCTCTTTGGGGTAAATGCGGTTGATTTTCTCTTAGCCAAGAGTTCTCTTGCTCAGATTGCTCTATCTAGGTTTTCTGTTCGTTTTGAATAGAAAACAACGAAGGATAATTATCTCCTCCGGTTGCTGTTCTGTGATAATTATAATAGGAAGATCGTCGGTTGCCGGTCTGTGATAATTATAATACGAAGATCATCGGTTGCTGTCCTGTGATAATTATAATAGGAAGATGCAGCTGGATCAACGAAGGAAGGTAGGGAACTCCTAATCTTCTGTAATTTGTGAGAATATGATTTTTTTACCTCCTTGTTGTTGTTGAGAATCTGCAAGTGCTTTGTTGTTGTTGTTGTTGCTGAGAAGCTGCAATTGCTTTGTTGTTTTTGTTGTTGAGTATAGTGCTTTGTTGTTGTTGTTGTTTTTGTTGTTGAGTATAGTGCTTTGTTGTTGTTGTTGTTTTTGTTGTTGAGTATAGTGCTTTGTTGTTGTTGTTGTTTTTGTTGTTGAGTATAGTGCTTTGTTGTTGTTGTTGTAGTTGAGAATAGTGCTTTGTTGTTGTTGAGAATCTGCAAGTTTGTTGTTGTTGTTGAGACTCTGGAAGTGCTTTGTTGTCGCTGTGGAGAATTTGCTAGTGCTTGGTGATAGATGAATTGCATGATCGCATCCCTCTGGATATTTTGTCTAACAAGGAAAAATTTACAGTAGTAGCTTGTAATTTTTCTTTAACTTCCTCTTTACATTGAGTGGAAGAATCTATTTTGGATCACTTGATGGCAAATTGCTGGCGTATGGTTTCTGATTTTGTTATCTTGTGATATTTGTTGCCTACAGAGTCTTAAAGAAAATGAGTTCTTCACTGATTACGGGGATGCAAATCGATACAAGATTCTTGAGGTTGTGGGGAAGGGGAGTTATGGAGTTGTGGGTGCAGCCATTGATACACACACTGGGGAGAAGGTAGCTATAAAGAAAATAAATGATATTTTTGAGCATACGTCTGATGCTATTCGAATCCTTCGTGAGGTGAAGTTGCTTAGACTTCTTAGGCATCCTGACATTGTTGAGATTAAGCGGATTATGTTGCCGCCTTCGAAGAGGGGCTTCAAGGATATATATGTAGTTTTTGAACTTATGGAATCGGATCTTCATCAAGTCATTAAAGCTAACAATGACTTGACTCGCGAACACCATCAGTTTTTTCTTTATCAGATGTTACGTGCATTGAAGTACATTCACACTGGTAACTACCATTAATCTGGTGCAATTATGCTCATATTTCATTGTGTAGTGACCTTCAGTTTGAGGATGACATCATAATTAACCTTTTTTCTTCTGCAGCAAATGTCTACCATCGAGATCTCAAGCCAAAGAATATTTTGGCAAATGCAAATTGCAAACTGAAAATCTGTGATTTTGGACTTGCAAGAGTAGCATTTAATGACACCCCTACAACAGTTTTTTGGACTGTAAGTTAGTTTACCAATAATGGTTATAGATTCAGTTTTTTTATTTGTAGTGCTAAATTTGTTGATCTGATCGTGTGGCTGCTGCCTTTTGAACTTGGTGATCAGGACTATGTTGCTACAAGGTGGTATAGGGCTCCAGAGCTATGTGGGTCATTTTTCAGTAAGGTAAAAGACACTTAACAGTTTCAGCTTTTCATTGTTGGCTCAATTCATATAGAAATGAGCGGATAATTGTATATCAGAGTGTATGCTGTCAATGAATCATATCATACTTTGACCTATTACTGTTTCATTGTTCAAATTAACACTTGGCAATAAATTATTTTCTGCTCTGAACATCAACACTAGTTTTATTTTGTGCATTAGACTTTACTTAACATAAAATTTTCCTAATCTGAGTCAGTTATGTTTTGTAAGTGTTGAGGAGGATGTATGTAAATCATTATTGATCTTAATACTTAGATTAAAATAATTTTTGTCAGAGAGGAAGAGTGAGTACTCCTGCCAGTTGACGTTTGTTGTTCTTCAGGTAGTGTCTAGTCTTACATCCGTTTGTCTTTGATTGCACCATTGCGCCGGTAACTTTGTGGTTTGTTTAAAAGTTGACTGATCACAAGTTTTTTCACTGCAGTATACACCTGCAATAGACATTTGGAGCATTGGATGCATCTTTGCAGAGATACTGACTGGAAAACCTCTATTTCCTGGCAAGAGCGTGATTCATCAGTTAGATTTGATGACAAATCTTCTTGGGACACCCTCATCTGAGATCATAGCAGGGGTATGTAGTATTTTTTATCTATATGGATTCTGGCTATAAAAAATTGTTCAATCCTTTTTTTTTTGATGAAAAAATTGTTCAATCCTTTGGACTGAGCTTTGTGTTCATTCATCCAGGTCCGCAATGAAAAGACTCGTAAATACTTGATGGATATGCGGAAGAAGAATCCTGTCCCATTTTCACAGATGTTTCCAAATGTTGATCTCCTAGCATTACGTCTCTTGGAAAGAATGTTGGCTTTTGACCCGAGGCACCGTCCAACTGCAGAGGAGGTTTGTGCTACACTCTTCAACTGTGTTTTTGATGATAAGTTGGATTTTTATGTTTTTTTGAACCTTACATTCTTGATTTTTGTATTGTGACTGTCATTCAGGCATTGACTGATCCCTATTTTCGAGGTCTAGCTAAAGCAGAAAGAGAGCCTGCATGCCAGCCAATATCCAAGTTAGAATTTGAATTTGAAAGGCTGTCTGTGACAAAGGAAGACATTCGTGAATTGATATACAGAGAGATACTCGAATACCATCCTCAGTTACTCAAAGATTACATTAGTGGAAATGAAGGATTAAACTTTGTGTATCCCAGGTATGAATTCAAATCACCATTTCCCTCATTGTCAATTCTTTTTCTTCCTTTCTGCAAACTAATACCGAAAATTTGTTGCAAGTGCAGCGCAATCGGTCAGTTCAAGAGACAATTTGCACATTTAGAGGAGAACAGTGGTCGAAGTGGACCTGTCATCCCACTGGAGAGAAAGCACATCTCACTCCCAAGGTTTTAAATCTCTTGTGGTTTTAAATTTTTAACCCAACCATGCCTTTTATTTTTTGAAAATTAGCTTGATTCTATCTTATTCTCTTCAACTATAGGTCAACAGTTCTTTCAAGTACCATTCCCCTAAAACCACACCCTAACTGTTGTTCCTTACGGGATCAGCTCAAAAAAGACATTAGATCTGCAGACGTAGCACCTGGTATCTACTCCAGTTGTTCACAACCGCCACAAAGAGTTCCATTAGGTAGCTTCCATTCTACTATATTAATGTCATATCTCTTAGCATTTTTTTTCCTTCATAAACTGAACAATATTTTACACTACAGCAAATCCTTCATTGACAACAAAAGGGAGTTATGATCCAAGGATCGTGATGAGAAATCCAGTAATTCCTCCTCAATCAGTTTCACCCTACTATTTATTCCGTCCTGCCATGACACAAAATCAGATCAATAAGGCTGAAAATAGGCGTGAGACTGTTATTGACATCAACACATACTCATCCTTCCAACAACACCATCATCAACGTGGGCCAATGCCGAGCACGTTCAACAGCCGGGTCGCTCTTGATGCCGCGTTTATCCAAGCACAGTCTCAGTTTGGCGTGGTCCGCTCTACAGCGGTTTCTATGGGGACTCACAGAAATTTAGGGACTGTTCACTATGGAATGTCTTAGACTCTTTTTAGGTGTTGGGAGAAAACCAAATATGGGTATTTGTTCTGATCAGTCCTTAAATCGTGTGGTGGATGAAGAATGGTTTGTAAAAGGCACGAACTAAATAAGTAAATAAATAAAGGGAATGATCAGTTGGTGAGTTTTAATATCTTGTGTTTGCTCAGCAATCAGATTCTCCTATGGACAAAAATGACAAAATCCATTCAAGATTCCAACGGTATTACAACAAAAGTTTCTTCTTCATGATGGTTTTTATTCAGCTAAAAACAGAAAATGAGCCAAAGATAGAGTTCACCATTGCCTCAAATTTAAGCTTTGTCAGATTGTCTCCAGAAACCGGCCAAAACGCTACCGATGATCGAGTGACATACGCTAGAGACAGCACAAGGAACTGCAGTCAATGGATTTGAGAAGTGCTGGCTTGCAAGAACTACTCCAAGCACCGAATTCTGAACCAAATACGAAACAATAAGAAAACAGATCGTTCATATGAAATTCTGGGGAAAAGAACTTTGCTTGAATTGTAAATTACCTGCATGCCAACCTCTATAGATATGGTTCTTGCACATGATTTATCAACACCGAGTATCCTAGCCAATAAGTAACCAAAAAAGAATCCAGATGCATGGAGAATACACACAGCCAAAACAACTTGTTTACCCGACATGAGAATGGCGGCTGAATTCTGAGCGATGGCGTTACCACATAAAATTGCAACAGTGCCAACGGCAATTGGTGGCATTAAGGGAGAAACCAACTTGACAAAGCCCTGAAAGTATTGATTAAGAAATGCACCAGCTAGGACAGGAAGAAGGACAACCTGTGTAAAAATGATGAGTTTTATGATTTTGTAAGTAAAGGCTACAATAAAAAGGCTAAAAGATGTGTAACATCACCTGTAGAGTTGACACTAAAAGTCCTCCTGCATCAACTGCAACATATTGCCCGGCAAGTTTTGCTGTGAGAAAGGGCGTCATGACCTGTAAGAAAATGTAAAATTTAGTCGATTTATCACAAATGTTATACGTGAAGTAATCTGACTAAGTATATAAACTGGATCCTTGCTACTCTAGAGTACCTTATCTTCCTTTTTTATCTTATCATGTTTGACATCTAATCCTTATTTATTTTTACAATATGGTAATTACCCCGTTAGTTGAGTGTAATTCTATAAAAATGACGAGTCAATTCATCTCTGATATCAAGGCATGATGTCTATACTTCCTCGGTATAGGGTACAGTCTACTAGTCTAGATCCTATCAAATGATTTCTTTTTAGCGAGGTCACGTATACTGTAACTCCTAGGAGATAATGTAAACATCAAGAAAATGTAAAGTACAATCCAGGAGAAAAAGACTAATAATAGCAGAAAAAGAGTACAAACCACGGCAGACACTGTACTTGCTGCTGTCATCAAGACTGAGAGAGCAACATTTCCACTGCAAAACAAAGTGGCAATGAATGAATAACCAATCTTTCTTCCACACACAAAAAACAAGAAATTTACAAAGCTCATCAAAATACGACACACACCGTGCTATATAAGTCACGATATTGCTAGCGGTTCCTGCAACATTATACAAACAAGTAAATTTTAAGCTTTAAGACAGCATCAAGAAAACAAATCCATAGAGCTAAAACTCTATGCACAATTTTATGAGAACTCAATACAGCAAGAAGAAAACAAATCTAGTTTACTTATATAAAGCTCTACACACCACCAGGACAGCAAGCTACCAATATTAAACCAGCAGCATAGTGTGATGGCAAACCAATGAGCTTGCTAACAAAGTATCCTGACAGTGGCATCACCTGCAATGCAAGAAAAATACTCATTCAAAAGTTTCTACAAAATGTTGTAATTGACAAAGAAACAATAGCAACTATTATTCAGTCTTGCCTATTGATCAATATTCAGATACAGCATTGAATCCAAACAGAAAATCAGTAAACAAAAAACTGACCGTGTACTGAAGAGCAAAACCAGAGATTAATTCCTTGGGCATGGCAAGAGCTTCACGAAGATCATCAAAAGTGAGAGTCATTCCCATCCCAAGCATGGTCAACGCGAGAAGCATAATGGTCAACTTGGGTCGAACCCAATGGAAAGCAGCGGGCTTAACGAGCCCCAACAAGCATCCCAAAGCAACCCACAAAGGAAACGCAGTCGATAGAAGCTCGCCCAATGCTTCAATCCATGGAGTCTGAGTGCTCGCACTCGAGGTGTTCGACGAATTGCCGCAGTGAACTGGACCGCATTGGCGGAGCCTGGAGGTGAGTTTCGGGTGAGGGGGGAGAGATAGGAGGTGGGATTTGCATGTTAGTGTCGGATGCTGTGATGGAGATGATGAGAAGAGTGGTGCTCGGATCGGAAAGTGTTGGATTGTTGATCTGCTGATTCCAGCTGAAAAGGGTTTGCTGTTAGAAAGACGTAGGAGATTTGGGCGTGAGATTGAGGAGGATAGCATTTTTGTTGATCTTCTTGTTTTGGTGTTTAGTGTCACTTGTGATTGCAGAGGTAGACGACGAGTGATCTTGAACCTTTTTGTGTTCGATAAATGCACAATTTATTTTAATCAAAAATTTATTTTACTGTACGATAAATACACAAATTTGTGTATATAGCCCGTTTTATTGTAGAGATACGAGTATTTAACTACATGTTTTTTTAAGCAACAACCTGCACATAAGATGAGGTATTTCATTGAAATCATGGATGAATTTATCGCCCAACGTTATATAATAAAGAAAAGTTCGTATACATTAGGAAAAACGAAATTTCTCGCGTTCACGGATAACAAATTAATGTTTATAATTTGGACGGTAAAAAAAATTGAGGTCATTTTGAGGAAAACAAAAAAAAAGGTCAAAGTTCGCAGTAATTAACGTCAATGCGTTCCTCACTGAAAACGTTAAAAAATTTAATGACTCGGATTATGCACATTACCATTCAGAATATAAACATTGACGTGTAATATGTAAACGTAAATTGTTCGATTTTCCTACGTTATGAGCCGTTCGTACCAGAACTTTCCTCAACTTTACTCTAGTAGTGGTATTTTGTAAATTTAAGAAAAAAAATTCCTTTTAACGAGGATATAAATGATGTGATCTTTTTATAACAAAACATGGATATGAATTTTGAAGGGTGGTTTGAAACAAATCTCATAAAACCTATGGTCTACTACAAGTATAAAATAGACTAAAAATAGAACTCTACTAGAGACTTATCTACTAATCTACACAAAAAGATACAATGGCAAATCCTCAAATATCAGATTTTAACCTATCAGAATGTTCATCCAAGGAGATTTTAGCCAGAGAGCTTCTCCAAACTCCAGCAAGTGCACTCCAAAACACTGCCTGACTAATACCAGAGATTGCACAAGGCACTGCCGCCATCGGACTTCCCAGATGCTGAACCGCCAAACCTACTCCCAGTGAAGTATTCTAATAAAAACCCGAAAACAATCAGCAACCAGTAAAACTTTATCTATCCTGCTAATAATAATAGGCTTGTATGCAGATGCTGTCGTTTTGATCATACCTGCATACCGACTTCTATGGACACAGTCCTGGAAGACGATTCATCAAGCTTGAGTGACCGAGAAAGCAAATAGCCAAGGGCGAATCCAGAAAAATGTAGGAGACATGAAGCCCACAAGACATTATAGCCTGATGTGAGAATTGCTGAAGAATTCTGTGCAATTGCATTACCGTTCATTACTGCAACTGTTGCAACAGAGATAGGTGGTGTGAAGGGGGAGATGGACTTAACAAGGCGCGGGAAATACTGGTTCAGAACTGCACCGGCTAACACGGGTAAAAGAACCACCTATATATATGTAGAGGATAATTACAACTTAGAAGTAGCACTTTTGTGTAAAAAAGGATTATCATGAGATGAGATTAAGAGTCTTACAGCATATTACAAGTAAAAAAAGATTATTAAAAGGAGGATTCTAGAAGTAAGGAGTGAAATGACAGGTAAGTAAAAGAAGTTAAAAATGACTTGTAATATTTTAGCAACGAAAGGAGCGTAAACATATGTGTTGTAGAAAATGTAATATATACTCACCTGCAGAGTTGAGATTAAGAGCCCTGCAACATCGACTGCAACATAGTGACCAGCAAGTGTGGTAGTGAGGAGTGGCGTCATGACCTGCACAAAGGTGTGCATCCAATGTTTAGTAAAGTAAAGAGAAATACGATGAGAACTTAATCATGTCTGAGTAAATATGGCATATTTGAATTTGTTGATGAAAAAAATCAAGCATAGAGTAATGATTAAAGCTATAGCTAACGGTTGAAATGGAAGGACATAAGTCAGAGAAACTGGCAATAACAAGATTCTGTATCAAATTCAGATTGCAAATTCCGATCATTTGTAAGTAAAATAACTTCTCCCAATCCCCAGTTTTACAAAACATTTCCTCACATTGAACTCAAGTGTGATCACCAATTTACTGAAAATTCCCTGATTTCTAGCATGCCAAATGACAGTACTTGTAAAACAAAATCCAAATTTCAGGCAACCAAGTAACCAACAAGAAAGTTGCAGAACTCACCACTGCTAAAATTGTGCTGGTTGCAGTCATCAACACAGAAAGGGCGACATTTCCACTGCGACACAAAGAATGACATTGGTATTCATCTTCTGGTACTAGCAATATTCAGATGGTTTTTTATGTAAGGAAAAATCGAACCGTGCAATGTAGGTGACAATATTACTTGCTAACCCTGCAAAATCCATGCAGAAAGCCAGTGAATCGAATTGAAGTTTATAGTCAGGGTTAAGAAGAGAGTTCAATGAACATATTTACACACCACCAGGACAGCATCCAACAAGAATCAATCCAGCAGCATAATATGATGGTAAGTGCAAAAATCTGCTTATAAGAAATGCAGACAAAGGCATTATCTGCAATAGAAATCAGCTAATCAAGATTACTCTGCAAATGCACCAATCATCATCTAGAGTGAGGAGCACTAACTGAATACTGAAGAAGAAAGCCAGTGAGGAGCTCCCGAGTCATGGAGAAAGCGCCACGTAGATCATCAAGAGTCAGAGTCATGCCCATTGCAACCATATTAAGGGTCATTCCCAGCATCATCCATTTTGTGTCTGCTCTGTCAAATTTTCATTTTTTTCATGTAGATGTGTAACTCATATATTTGTGTCTGCTCTCTCAATTTGCTGATGAATTCCTCTTGAACGAGACTTGCAAGTTGTGTGCTCCGTAGATAGCAATAAACTAAGGTTTACAACAACATAAGCCATCCATTATCTACAGATACTCAACTCCACTAATTCAACCAAGTCACCAACTCATTCTTCAACGGCATGTAAATCTGCAGCTGCATAAGCTCGTTGTGGAAGAGATGCATGTTCACTTAATATAAAAAGTGGAATTTAATGACTACTATTGTGTGCCCACAGTAAGAAAACCCTTACACAAATATCCATTAGTTCTTCTAAATAAACATAACTAAGTTCAGTAAAAAGAGTGAGATCGAAATATCCAAAACAACATTCAACAAATACTCTGCCAGCTAACTGATATATTTTTCCTTCTATGGTCGTGGGCTCATAAGTGTCATCGGGTTCAACTTTCTCGTAGAGCCCTTTTACAATTTTTTTAGAGGAGGTCCCCATAAAATGTTGAGACGGCTCTGTTCCTTAACCCCCTCCACCTCATGCACAGCCTCCTCCATCTCATGCACAACCTCCTCCACCTCATGCACAACCTGTAAGATATTTAATGATTTCTAGATATGAAATCAATCCCAAATGGATCTAGACTTAATATAATTCAACCCTAAACGTGTCAAGTGAAAGATAGAAATTACTAACCTTGTTCCATTAAAGATAACTTCTCTCACAGAAACAATCCTTGATGTGTTTCTCCTCCCTTAGCCTTTACTTTAATTGATCTTTTGATGGATAAGAATCAAAGCACTCAAAACTTCCTTTTGTTGCAGAGAGTGCCTACGGTTATTGTGTTTACACTAAAGACTCCACAAACTATTCGGTAATCCCCTTCCTTTTATATATAAATGCACGTGGCGGTTACTGAATTGGTAACTACCATTATACATATATCCTTAATGACGAAGATTACATAAATAATTAATATAATTAGGCAAGGGACGAGGGATAATAAATACCCCGGATTCTAACGACTTTAACCGAGACCGATCCATCACGGTATCGACTATAATGTTATAATCCCGATATGAACTTGAACTTTATAATTAAACCGAAAGACACATAGGCCATATGACCGTATATATATAATATTCTTACATTCTCCCACTTGGCCTTTGTGTCGCCTTGATGGCTTAATAACGTGCTTCTATATCAAGTTCAAATAATCTTAATCGAATCAGAACTGATTGGATCATGGCGGTCACACGTCATTATAAGAGCGACATGATTCCTTCCATGTATCACAAACCAATCCGAACTCAATATTACTTTTCATTTGAGAAACACTATAATTCTCAAACAACCACATGTCATCTAACAACCATAAGTGTATACACATACTATAATGATAACATGTCAATAAAACAGAAACGTAACCATAAGTGAATTCAAAGTGTCACAAACATAATGAGCTAACCATAATTATAATAGCAAGGCTTTATCTATAATACCCATACGCTCTACATGGCCAATGAACGCCTTGGGTGGTAATCCCTTAGTCAACGGATCCGCTACCATCATATCCGACCTTATATGCTCAAAGAACACTCTACGTTTCTTCACCTCCTCTTTGACTGACAAGTACTTCAACTCCATGTGTTTAGCACCATTAGAGTACTTGTCATTCTTCGAGAAGAAAACGGCTGCGGAATTATCACAATAAATTCTCAGCGGCTTGGCTATACTATCGACAATCCCAAGTCCCGAGATAAAGTTCCGCATCCACAATGCATGAATAGTGGCCTCAAAGCATGCCACAAATTCAGCCTCCATAGTAGAACTAGCAATGATGGACTGCTTTCTACTCTTCCATGACACTACTCCTTCAGCTAAGAAGAAAAGATAGCCAAATGTAGACTTTCTGCTATCCTTACATCCAGCATGATCTGAATCTGTATATCCAATGACCTCTAGATTATCGGATCTCCTATATGTAAGCATGAACTCCTTGGTGCCTTGCAAGTACCTGAGAACCTTCTTTGCAGCCTTCCAGTGGTACATTCCAGGGTTACTTTGATATCGACCCAACATTCCTACAGCAAAGCTGATATCTGGTCGAGTACATGTCTGAACATAGTTCAAACTCCCTACCACTGATGCATATGGGATTCCTTGCATTTCTTTTCGTTCCAAATCATTTCTGGGACATTGCTTTTTATCAAACTTGTCCCCTTTCTGTATAGGAACTATTCCTGCGGAGCATTTATCCATTCTGTATCTCTCTAAGACCTTATTGATATAACCTTTTTGAGACAATCCTAACCATCCTTGTGATCTATTTCGTATTATTTCTATTCCAATCACATAGGATGCCTCACCCATGTCTTTCATTTCAAAGTTCTTAGAGAGATACTTCTTTATATCATGTAGCATGCCCATGTCATTTGCAGCAAGCAAAATATCATCAACATATAAGACTAATATCACAAACTTGCTCCCACTAACCTTAATGTAGATACATCGATCAACGACCATTTCTACAAAACCATATGACGTGATGGTATCATTGAACTTTAAGTACCATTGTCTGGAAGCTTGTTTCAGTCCATATATTGACTTCCTCAGCTTACACACCTTATCTTCATTTCCTGTGGCCAAGAATCCTTCAGGTTGGTCCATATATACTTCTTCCTCAAGCTCACCATTTAGGAAGGCGGTTTTAACATCCATTTGGTGAAGCTCTAGATCATAATGAGCCACCAAAGCCAAAACAATTCTTAGAGAATCCTTCTTAGATACCGGAGCGAAGGTCTCTTTATAGTCAATGCCATCCTTCTGGGTGAAACCTTTAGCAACAAGTCTGGCTTTATATCTTTCAACGTTGCCTTTTGAGTCACGTTTGGTCTTAAAGACCCATTTCGACCCAACAGTCTTAGAACCCTTAGGCAACTCCACTAAGTCCCAGACTTTATTATCACCCATAGACTTAATTTCTTCTTTCATGGCAATCAACCACTTTTCAGAATTGTCACATTCCATGGCTTTCTTGAATGAGACTGGATTTTCATCAAGGCTTAAGTCACATTCACTTCCAATAGTATAAACCACATAATCATCTGGAATGGCAGATCTTCTTTCCCTTACAGATCGCCTTAAAGGTTCATGTGGTTCATTTCTCTCTTCATGAATTATGACTGGTTCATCTACCATAACTTCATTCGGTGGAATATGGACATCATTATGTCGTTCCATTGTGTCATTTGACTGTGATGCAGCAATTGGAACAACAACATTAGGAGAAATAACAGGTGTGGGAACTTCAACCTGAATCTCTTGAATGTCCACCTTTCGTGGTTCACCACTCCCACTAGTTTGACCATTTTCAATGAACCTAGCATTGCCCGTCTCAACTATTCTTGTACTATGGTTAGGACAATAAAATACATACCCCTTTGACTTTTCAGGATAGCCAATGAAAGAGCCACTGACCGTCCTAGGATCGAGTTTCTTTTCATGTGGATTATATAACCTTACTTCTGCTTGGCAACCCCAAACACGTAGATGTCTTAAACTAGGTTTCCTTCCCGTCCATAATTCATAAGGAGTCTTAGGAACTGCCTTACTAGGAACCCGGTTAAGAACATACGTTGCAGTCTTTAATGCATATATCCACAATGAAAGAGGTAATGAACAATTACTTAACATGCTCCTAACCATTCCTATTAATGTACGATTCCGCCTCTCAGCTACACCATTCTGCTGAGGTGTACCTGGCATTGTATATTGTGCACAAATACCTCTACTTTCAAGCAACTTTGCAAATGGACCTGGACATTGTCCACTTTCATTGAATTTCCCATAAAACTCACCACCTCTATCCGATCTCACTATTTTTACTTTTCTATCTAACTGCCTTTCCACTTCATTAATGAACACCTTTAGGACGTTCACTGATTGAGACTTTTCATGCAGTAGATATACATATCCATAACGTGAGTAATCATCAATAAAGGTGATGAAGTACTTTTCACCGCTCCATGAAGGAGCGTCAAATGGACCACATATATCGGTGTGAATTAACTCAAGAAGCTGAGTGCTTCTCGTGGCTGGCTTCTTTACTATGTGCTTGGTCTGCTTGCCTTTAATGCAGTCCACACACACATCTAAGTCACTAAAATCCAACTGAGGAAGAATATCATTCTTTACCAACCTCATTATTCTTTCCTTGGAAATATGACCTAATCTTTGATGCCACAAGAAAGCAGAACTTTCATTAGATGCACTACGTTTAATGCCCTGACTTTCAATATGAAACAAGGAATCAGAAAACTTAACATCAAGATTGAACCTATAAAGTGAATCAATCAAAGTACCACTACCATAATAGAAATCATTTCGATACAGTGAAAAACCACCATGTCCAAACTTAACATAAAAACCTAAATTGTCCAATCTACTTACAGAAACAAGATTTCTAGCACATTCTGGTACATAAAGACATCCTTCAAGATCTATATGACAACCAGTGTCTAAGATCAATCTATAAGTCCCAATGCCCTCAATCCGTGCCTTCATCCTGTTCCCCATGAACAAGTATTGTTCAGCTCCTCTTATGGGCTGGATCGAACTGAATCCCTGTTTAATATGAGACACATGAGTAGTAGCACCAGAATCTATCCACCAAGTATTATTAGGCACTTCTATAAGGTTCGATTCAAAACAAACAAAACCATAATGTGTACCTTTCTTATCGAACCAAGCCTTCCTTTTCGGACAATCTTTCTTGAAGTGTCCCGATTTCTTGCAAAAGAAACACTTCTTCTCCTTTCGGATTTGGCCCTCGGGTCCCTTACTAAAGGCCTTATCCTTCTTCTTATCCTTCTTACTTGGTTTCCCTTTACTGCTGCTGGCACCATCATGACCTATGAGATGAATAGCTTGATCCTTCATCTTCTTTAATCTCCCCTCCTCTTGAACCAACATGGCCTTTAATTCCTGAAAGTTCCATTTATCCTTAATGGTGTTGTAGTTCACCTGGAACTGGCCAAACTCAAAAGGTAGAGAGTTAATGATGAACTGAACCAAGAATGTTTCATTAACATCCATTCCCAAGGTCTTTAACTTTGCTGCCAAGTTAGACATGTGCGTCACATGGTCATGGATAGGCTGAGACCAGTCAAACTTCTTTGTAGTTAGCTGACACATGAGGCTTCCTACAATAGACTTGTCCGCCAAATCCGATTGTGAACACTCCTTAATTATACGCATGAAATCCTTAGCATTCTCTGTCTTAGGCATAGATGGCTTAATACTTTCAGCCATCGTCATCCTCATGAGGTTTAGACTCAACCTGTTAGATCGCTCCCACGCCTCATAACGAGACTTTTCAGTAACGGAGCTTTCATCTGTAATGGCCGAGGGTTCCTCTATTAATATTGCAAGGTCTAATGCCATCATACCCAGTGTAAACCGGATCTGTTCAGACCATTCATCATAATTAAGCCCATTGAACTTTACGACAGAGTTTGCAGATGCAAACATATTTGATGAAGCTGCAAACATTAATACATGCTTACCTTTTAGTGCTTTGAAAACTCTAATACAAATTCAAAAAAGTCATGTAATCTTTAAAGCATGCATTCAAGTAACCTTTGGGCAATACTTAAACACAGCATTGTCATTGATGCTAAAATTCATACTATAACAATTAATCATCACATGCATAAGTCGAATAAGTATGCAATCTTTGGATATACACACTATACAACCCGCGTAGTAATGACTAATTCCTTTAATCTTATTAACTACATTCAATGACCCACCTTTGGGTGATCTCCTAAAATATAGTCAATAATTAAAATTGATCAATCAAACTTTCATATCATTTGTAGCATCTCTATAATCATGATCAATCAAATTATACTATTATTTCCAATGTTTAAATATAGTATAACTAGGCCACTTTGGTGACTAACAAGTTATACATAATCTAAACCTTGAACTCTAATGAGTAATCAAATTTAATGTGTTAATATTTCATAACGCAAATTACTCAATCTTTACATCATCAATCATGCAAGGAAATAATAAGACTAATATGCAGAGAATCCAACTAACTGGCAAATAATGACGGTTACACATTTTCAGGAACAATGCCTAAATGCTTTTATGGCATTTTCTGAAGTCCCTCTACTGTAACTTAAACCATGATGTCATCAAAGCTTTCAACATTGAATCATGTATTACACACTCTATACGTGTAAATCAAGGATACTCTGATTTATATACTGAGCGTCGACCTATATCATGCATGATTGTGTAATATGTATACCAACAGTACATAAAATCATGCACTCTTAACAAATCAAAAATAAACTTTTAGACATTGTCGGTTATCACCATGAATGGCAACACTCATATTGCACAGAAATCATTTCAGCGGAAGTAAAATAACCGTCAATGATGAAGGCACACAGAAAATCTTCATATACAAATTAATTACATGGTGAATTATACAAGTCTAAACTGCTCTGATACCAATTGTAAGATATTTAATGATTTCTAGATATGAAATCAATCCCAAATGGATCTAGACTTAATATAATTCAACCCTAAACGTGTCAAGTGAAAGATAGAAATTACTAACCTTGTTCCATTAAAGATAACTTCTCTCACAGAAACAATCCTTGATGTGTTTCTCCTCCCTTAGCCTTTACTTTAATTGATCTTTTGATGGATAAGAATCAAAGCACTCAAAACTTCCTTTTGTTGCAGAGAGTGCCTACGGTTATTGTGTTTACACTAAAGACTCCACAAACTATTCGGTAATCCCCTTCCTTTTATATATAAATGCACGTGGCGGTTACTGAATTGGTAACTACCATTATACATATATCCTTAATGATGAAGATTACATAAATAATTAATATAATTAGGCAAGGGACGAGGGATAATAAATACCCCGGATTCTAACGACTTTAACCGAGACCGATCCATCACGGTATCGACTATAATGTTATAATCCCGATATGAACTTGAACTTTATAATTAAACCGAAAGACACATAGGCCATATGACCGTATATATATAATATTCTTACATTCTCCCACTTGGCCTTTGTGTCGCCTTGATGGCTTAATAACGTGCTTCTATATCAAGTTCAAATAATCTTAATCGAATCAGAACTGATTGGATCATGGCGGTCACACGTCATTATAAGAGCGACATGATTCCTTCCATGTATCACAAACCAATCCGAACCCAATATTACTTTTCATTTGAGAAACACTATAATTCTCAAACAACCACATGTCATCTAACAACCATAAGTGTATACACATACTATAATGATAACATGTCAATAAAACAGAAACGTAACCATAAGTGAATTCAAAGTGTCACAAACATAATGAGCTAACCATAATTATAATAGCAAGGCTTTATCTATAATACCCATACGCTCTACATGGCCAATGAACGCCTTGGGTGGTAATCCCTTAGTCAACGGATCCGCTACCATCATATCCGACCTTATATGCTCAAAGAACACTCTACGTTTCTTCACCTCCTCTTTGACTGACAAGTACTTCAACTCCATGTGTTTAGCACCATTAGAGTACTTGTCATTCTTCGAGAAGAAAACGGCTGCGGAATTATCACAATAAATTCTCAGCGGCTTGGCTATACTATCGACAATCCCAAGTCCCGAGATAAAGTTCCGCATCCACAATGCATGAATAGTGGCCTCAAAGCATGCCACAAATTCAGCCTCCATAGTAGAACTAGCAATGATGGACTGCTTTCTACTCTTCCATGACACTACTCCTTCAGCTAAGAAGAAAAGATAGCCAAATGTAGACTTTCTGCTATCCTTACATCCAGCATGATCTGAATCTGTATATCCAATGACCTCTAGATTATCGGATCTCCTATATGTAAGCATGAACTCCTTGGTGCCTTGCAAGTACCTGAGAACCTTCTTTGCAGCCTTCCAGTGGTACATTCCAGGGTTACTTTGATATCGACCCAACATTCCTACAGCAAAGCTGATATCTGGTCGAGTACATGTCTGAACATAGTTCAAACTCCCTACCACTGATGCATATGGGATTCCTTGCATTTCTTTTCGTTCCAAATCATTTCTGGGACATTGCTTTTTATCAAACTTGTCCCCTTTCTGTATAGGAACTATTCCTGCGGAGCATTTATCCATTCTGTATCTCTCTAAGACCTTATTGATATAACCTTTTTGAGACAATCCTAACCATCCTTGTGATCTATTTCGTATTATTTCTATTCCAATCACATAGGATGCCTCACCCATGTCTTTCATTTCAAAGTTCTTAGAGAGATACTTCTTTATATCATGTAGCATGCCCATGTCATTTGCAGCAAGCAAAATATCATCAACATATAAGACTAATATCACAAACTTGCTCCCACTAACCTTAATGTAGATACATCGATCAACGACCATTTCTACAAAACCATATGACGTGATGGTATCATTGAACTTTAAGTACCATTGTCTGGAAGCTTGTTTCAGTCCATATATTGACTTCCTCAGCTTACACACCTTATCTTCATTTCCTGTGGCCAAGAATCCTTCAGGTTGGTCCATATATACTTCTTCCTCAAGCTCACCATTTAGGAAGGCGGTTTTAACATCCATTTGGTGAAGCTCTAGATCATAATGAGCCACCAAAGCCAAAACAATTCTTAGAGAATCCTTCTTAGATACCGGAGCGAAGGTCTCTTTATAGTCAATGCCATCCTTCTGGGTGAAACCTTTAGCAACAAGTCTGGCTTTATATCTTTCAACGTTGCCTTTTGAGTCACGTTTGGTCTTAAAGACCCATTTCGACCCAACAGTCTTAGAACCCTTAGGCAACTCCACTAAGTCCCAGACTTTATTATCACCCATAGACTTAATTTCTTCTTTCATGGCAATCAACCACTTTTCAGAATTGTCACATTCCATGGCTTTCTTGAATGAGACTGGATTTTCATCAAGGCTTAAGTCACATTCACTTCCAATAGTATAAACCACATAATCATCTGGAATGGCAGATCTTCTTTCCCTTACAGATCGCCTTAAAGGTTCATGTGGTTCATTTCTCTCTTCATGAATTATGACTGGTTCATCTACCATAACTTCATTCGGTGGAATATGGACATCATTATGTCGTTCCATTGTGTCATTTGACTGTGATGCAGCAATTGGAACAACAACATTAGGAGAAATAACAGGTGTGGGAACTTCAACCTGAATCTCTTGAATGTCCACCTTTCGTGGTTCACCACTCCCACTAGTTTGACCATTTTCAATGAACCTAGCATTGCCCGTCTCAACTATTCTTGTACTATGGTTAGGACAATAAAATACATACCCCTTTGACTTTTCAGGATAGCCAATGAAAGAGCCACTGACCGTCCTAGGATCGAGTTTCTTTTCATGTGGATTATATAACCTTACTTCTGCTTGGCAACCCCAAACACGTAGATGTCTTAAACTAGGTTTCCTTCCCGTCCATAATTCATAAGGAGTCTTAGGAACTGCCTTACTAGGAACCCGGTTAAGAACATACGTTGCAGTCTTTAATGCATATATCCACAATGAAAGAGGTAATGAACAATTACTTAACATGCTCCTAACCATTCCTATTAATGTACGATTCCGCCTCTCAGCTACACCATTCTGCTGAGGTGTACCTGGCATTGTATATTGTGCACAAATACCTCTACTTTCAAGCAACTTTGCAAATGGACCTGGACATTGTCCACTTTCATTGAATTTCCCATAAAACTCACCACCTCTATCCGATCTCACTATTTTTACTTTTCTATCTAACTGCCTTTCCACTTCATTAATGAACACCTTTAGGACGTTCACTGATTGAGACTTTTCATGCAGTAGATATACATATCCATAACGTGAGTAATCATCAATAAAGGTGATGAAGTACTTTTCACCGCTCCATGAAGGAGCGTCAAATGGACCACATATATCGGTGTGAATTAACTCAAGAAGCTGAGTGCTTCTCGTGGCTGGCTTCTTTACTATGTGCTTGGTCTGCTTGCCTTTAATGCAGTCCACACACACATCTAAGTCACTAAAATCCAACTGAGGAAGAATATCATTCTTTACCAACCTCGTTATTCTTTCCTTGGAAATATGACCTAATCTTTGATGCCACAAGAAAGCAGAACTTTCATTAGATGCACTACGTTTAATGCCCTGACTTTCAATATGAAACAAGGAATCAGAAAACTTAACATCAAGATTGAACCTATAAAGTGAATCAATCAAAGTACCACTACCATAATAGAAATCATTTCGATACAGTGAAAAACCACCATGTCCAAACTTAACATAAAAACCTAAATTGTCCAATCTACTTACAGAAACAAGATTTCTAGCACATTCTGGTACATAAAGACATCCTTCAAGATCTATATGACAACCAGTGTCTAAGATCAATCTATAAGTCCCAATGCCCTCAATTCGTGCCTTCATCCTGTTCCCCATGAACAAGTATTGTTCAGCTCCTCTTATGGGCTGGATCGAACTGAATCCCTGTTTAATATGAGACACATGAGTAGTAGCACCAGAATCTATCCACCAAGTATTATTAGGCACTTCTATAAGGTTCGATTCAAAACAAACAAAACCATAATGTGTACCTTTCTTATCGAACCAAGCCTTCCTTTTCGGACAATCTTTCTTGAAGTGTCCCGATTTCTTGCAAAAGAAACACTTCTTCTCCTTTCGGATTTGGCCCTCGGGTCCCTTACTAAAGGCCTTATCCTTCTTCTTATCCTTCTTACTTGGTTTCCCTTTACTGCTGCTGGCACCATCATGACCTATGAGATGAATAGCTTGATCCTTCATCTTCTTTAATCTCCCCTCCTCTTGAACCAACATGGCCTTTAATTCCTGAAAGTTCCATTTATCCTTAATGGTGTTGTAGTTCACCTGGAACTGGCCAAACTCAAAAGGTAGAGAGTTAATGATGAACTGAACCAAGAATGTTTCATTAACATCCATTCCCAAGGTCTTTAACTTTGCTGCCAAGTTAGACATGTGCGTCACATGGTCATGGATAGGCTGAGACCAGTCAAACTTCTTTGTAGTTAGCTGACACATGAGGCTTCCTACAATAGACTTGTCCGCCAAATCCGATTGTGAACACTCCTTAATTATACGCATGAAATCCTTAGCATTCTCTGTCTTAGGCATAGATGGCTTAATACTTTCAGCCATCGTCATCCTCATGAGGTTTAGACTCAACCTGTTAGATCGCTCCCACGCCTCATAACGAGACTTTTCAGTAACGGAGCTTTCATCTGTAATGGCCGAGGGTTCCTCTATTAATATTGCAAGGTCTAATGCCATCATACCCAGTGTAAACCGGATCTGTTCAGACCATTCATCATAATTAAGCCCATTGAACTTTACGACAGAGTTTGCAGATGCAAACATATTTGATGAAGCTGCAAACATTAATACATGCTTACCTTTTAGTGCTTTGAAAACTCTAATACAAATTCAAAAAAGTCATGTAATCTTTAAAGCATGCATTCAAGTAACCTTTGGGCAATACTTAAACACAGCATTGTCATTGATGCTAAAATTCATACTATAACAATTAATCATCACATGCATAAGTCGAATAAGTATGCAATCTTTGGATATACACACTATACAACCCGCGTAGTAATGACTAATTCCTTTAATCTTATTAACTACATTCAATGACCCACCTTTGGGTGATCTCCTAAAATATAGTCAATAATTAAAATTGATCAATCAAACTTTCATATCATTTGTAGCATCTCTATAATCATGATCAATCAAATTATACTATTATTTCCAATGTTTAAATATAGTATAACTAGGCCACTTTGGTGACTAACAAGTTATACATAATCTAAACCTTGAACTCTAATGAGTAATCAAATTTAATGTGTTAATATTTCATAACGCAAATTACTCAATCTTTACATCATCAATCATGCAAGGAAATAATAAGACTAATATGCAGAGAATCCAACTAACTGGCAAATAATGACGGTTACACATTTTCAGGAACAATGCCTAAATGCTTTTATGGCATTTTCTGAAGTCCCTCTACTGTAACTTAAACCATGATGTCATCAAAGCTTTCAACATTGAATCATGTATTACACACTCTATACGTGTAAATCAAGGATACTCTGATTTATATACTGAGCGTCGACCTATATCATGCATGATTGTGTAATATGTATACCAACAGTACATAAAATCATGCACTCTTAACAAATCAAAAATAAACTTTTAGACATTGTCGGTTATCACCATGAATGGCAACACTCATATTGCACAGAAATCATTTCAGCGGAAGTAAAATAACCGTCAATGATGAAGGCACACAGAAAATCTTCATATACAAATTAATTACATGGTGAATTATACAAGTCTAAACTGCTCTGATACCAATTGTAAGATATTTAATGATTTCTAGATATGAAATCAATCCCAAATGGATCTAGACTTAATATAATTCAACCCTAAACGTGTCAAGTGAAAGATAGAAATTACTAACCTTGTTCCATTAAAGATAACTTCTCTCACAGAAACAATCCTTGATGTGTTTCTCCTCCCTTAGCCTTTACTTTAATTGATCTTTTGATGGATAAGAATCAAAGCACTCAAAACTTCCTTTTGTTGCAGAGAGTGCCTACGGTTATTGTGTTTACACTAAAGACTCCACAAACTATTCGGTAATCCCCTTCCTTTTATATATAAATGCACGTGGCGGTTACTGAATTGGTAACTACCATTATACATATATCCTTAATGATGAAGATTACATAAATAATTAATATAATTAGGCAAGGGACGAGGGATAATAAATACCCCGGATTCTAACGACTTTAACCGAGACCGATCCATCACGGTATCGACTATAATTTTATAATCCCGATATGAACTTGAACTTTATAATTAAACCGAAAGACACATAGGCCATATGACCGTATATATATAATATTCTTACAGATACTCAACTCCACTAATTCAACCAAGTCACCAACTCATTCTTCAACGGCATGTAAATCTGCAGCTGCATAAGCTCGTTGTGGAAGAGATGCATGTTCACTTAATATAAAAAGTGGAATTTAATGACTACTATTGTGTGCCCACAGTAAGAAAACCCTTACACAAATATCCATTAGTTCTTCTTAATAAACATAACTAAGTTCAGTAAAAAGAGTGAGATCGAAATATCCAAAACAACATTCAACAAATACTCTGCCAGCTAACTGATATATTTTTCCTTCTATGGTCGTGGGCTCATAAGTGTCATCGGGTTCAACTTTCTCGTAGAGCCCTTTTACAATTTTTTTAGAGGAGGTCCCCATAAAATGTTGAGACGGCTCTGTTCCTTAACCCCTTCCTCTTCTTTCACAATCCCTTCTTCCTCTTCTTTCACAATCCCTTCTTCCTCTTCTTTCACAATCCCTTCTTCCTCTTCTTTCACAATCCCTTCTTCCTGCACAACCTCCTCCACCTCATGCACAACCTCCTCCACCTCATGCACAACCTCCTCCATCTCATGCACAACCTGCATCCTAGGACGATCAGCAAAGTAAAACACCACCGCAGCATATACGACAATACCAAATAAGTGTTCGAATCCAATCTCGCCGACAACATAAGAAGACACAGCCATTGCCATAGTAATGGAGATAGATGTGGCGGATAGGTTGACGATATGGACACGGTGTGTGACGTATTCGAAGAGAAGAAGAATAAAGGTGATGACCAATAGCAGAAATAAACACATGGTGCAAGTAATGCCAAAGAAGGTGAAAATATTGGAGAATAGTAGCAATAGCGCATGGTAGAAGGCTACCACGAAAGGGGATAGAAAACCGAGACGGCGGACTATGTTTTTGACAAAGGTCCATTTTGTAGGAAGAAAAAGCAGTAATATAGCCCCCACGCATACCAACTGTAGGGCTATAATAGGGATCATGCAAGAGGATGAGTTAGTTGTTGGACACTTGTAGTAGACGGCGGTGAAAGGGGCAAAAAACGCAGCAATTGCTGCCACCAAACCACCAACAACGGTCATCAAGCTACAAACACCATAACCAAAATTAGCAAATAGTGCCAGTAAAGGTAGTAAAAAAAAGGAATGATCAAAGGCAGATTGAGTGTCTTAGATCAAGTTGTCCATAAAATTAGCTAAAACATATAGAATTCAATAAGCCTCTCTCTTAGCTGCTTACGAGACTGTACAGAGCACTAATTTGAAGCATATAAAAGTGGAGTACAAAACTGGACTTACAAGTAAATAGACTCATCGAAGTTGAGGTCGACAGCGTCGTTGTTGCCGGTACGCAAAATCTGAGCTAGGACCTCCGCTGCGATGTTCCCCATTGCCATTGTTTCTCAAGCTTAGCAGTTCTTTTTTGGATTTCCAGAGAGCTTTAGACCGAAGTGAGAATTGATGGCAAGCAAGTGTGGGTTTATATACCAGAGCAAAATGCTCCACAACGGCTCAGGTGGTTACATATTCCTTTTGGCACAAATCACGATCGTTTGTCACAGAGGGCCCACCCATTTTTTTAAGCTTGCAGGTTTTCCATTTTGTCTTTTATCTTAGTATGGAGTATAAAATTACTAGAGATTCTCTACACATTTTATATTTCATTGAAATTAGGCAAGCTAAGTTTGTTCTTATAAAATACTCATTATAATATCCGAATAACAAGTGATATATACATATATGGTAAATAGAAGTTTGCAGGTTTGTATTACATTATTGAAGTTTTTTTTTTAATTAACAAAAAGTAGGAAAAATGAGTCTTCTTTGTTACACATACATATTAATATGCCGGGTTGGCCTTGCTTTGTTAAAATATTAAACTATTTGTTAAAATACACGTCCGAGAGAAGTTGGTTTTAGGGATGAAAATGGATCGGGTGGTCGGTGGATTTACCCATACCACCATCCAACTCATCCGTCATCCGCGAAACCCTCAATCCACATCCAATCAATCTTAATCCATCAGGTTCATGGATGGATCAGGTGAGATATGTGGGTTGTCTTATTTTGTATTCTAAAGTGTATATAGCATATAAAAAACAAAAATATAAGCATACGAAAGAGGCACGGTGAATTGAACATAGAGTCGAGGACCAGAGGAGAAGAATTGATCAAGAGAGGAGAGAAGAGAACTCAGAACTAAAATCACCTAGTGTTTATGACGTTGGAGAGAATTAACTAAGAGAACATGAGATAAAACATTAATGTTACAATTAAGTTACAACTTAGAAGAGTTTTTTAGTTTTTTATCATATAAATTATATATACTAGTCCTTTCCAGCCCGCGCTACGCACGGGCCATATTCTAAATCCGAAGAAAAATAACATAATTTTTAGTTTAATTATAATTCTACATTAATATAAAATAAACTATTAATATATAATAGAAGAAAGATAATATGAAGAGCCCATCGCATTTTTATTGTGTAGTGTTGTTATTTTTCGTACAAATTATCAATGAAGTAAAAAATTAAATTATCATACTTCCTATAAAATACTACTATAATTTTATATACAATATAAATGGTGTTGTATGCCAATAATACTTTCAGGCAATCTCAAACTCTACTAAAAATATTGGAAACTTTGACCATCTAAGGTTAGGTTTGATTTTGACCGGTAGCCAAGCTTTTTTTGTTCTTCGACACTCTTTAAGCTCCACTCCTGTATCACGTCGTTGGGCACAATTCAAGGCGTCGTCGAAATACATTGAAGATTTCCATCTCCGTATAGCTGTGCAAATTATGAAATTGTCTGGTGAGTTTGTTTTGATTTGATTTCTTTAATTTGTTCAATCAATTCTACTCAACAGAAAAGAGTCTCGGCTCCGGGGAAATCGAATTTTGTGGCTTTGATTCGAATCGAGACATCGGCGTTAGGGATTCAAATCGGAGAGTATCGAGATAATTTCGGATGAATCATCATAGAGATTGGAATCGATAAAATGGAGTTGATTGAATCGAACACCAATTTGATTATCTATACGATTGAGTAAAGAGTGTATCGACTTTGTGCCTTGTTCTTCCCCAATTCTAAATCATTTACTTAAAGAGCCTAAAGTCTATTACAGGCTTAAACAAAGACTTAGATTCAAAACAGTAAAAGCATACTATAACCCCAGGAACAAAAGTAACCCAACTTTATTCTCTACTTCATCTCTTATCTCATTTTTTCATTTCACATGCTCTCTCTGTTGTTATTTGTTCTATCTAATATTCTAAAAATAAAATCAATATTATAAGAAAGTGGACTTCTTTGATGAGTAATGAGAAAATAATAGAAAAAGAAAAAACGGATTGGAACCTTTCTTCATAAACATAGGCCCTTGCTAAATACAGCCCGGACGTTTTCTAAATAACGCCCGGGCCCTTGCGTTACGCGATGGAGCATCACCTCACAGAACGCGAGAGAGCGCATCCTCGCAGAACGCGAGGGGGTTTTACCCTACTCGGCCCATTTTTACAGCCACCATTACAAAATTCCGCCGCTCTCAATTTACCATCTCTCTCAATTTCAACCTACTTCTTCTTCCTCTTTTTCAATTCAAATCTCCATATAAGGTATGTTTCTAATACTCTTATGCTTTCTAATGTTGTTTTTAGATGAATATATGTTGTTAGTATAGAAAATTTCATATTATATGATGTTTTGATATTGAATGTTGATTTACAAATGGTTGTATAATGGATGAAAGATGATGATTTTGAATTATGGTTGATGAGTGGATGTTGTTTTATGTTGAATAGGTTGAAATTCATTAGGTTTTTAATGGGTTTTGATTAGGGTTGTTGATTTTATTGAGGGTTTTGATTTTTATTTGGTAATTTACTTAAATTGATAGGTATTTTAGCTAAAATATTGAATTTTCGCCGGAAATTGTCCCCGGAAACTGTCGTCGGAAACTTAAGAAAGTGCAAATTCACGCAGAACGCTACATCCCTCGCGTTCTGCGAGGGACATGACCAACGCGAGGAGTTTCCATAACTGGCAATTCTGCAGAACATATGTTTGTGTTTTTTTGGTTGTTTGTTCTGTTTTCTGTTTTCTGATTTTATTTTCTGCGTTCGTTTATTTATTGATTTTACTTTGTATTGTTTTAGGCAATGTATCGTCCCGGTCGTTCGACTCGTCGGAGAAACAGAGATGCTGTTAGGGAAGAACCCCCGGTTGAAAAAACAAATGGGGAAGGGGAAAGCAAAGAAGACTCACCCCGTAGAGCTCTTCCCAGAGGGACTTCCCGACGTTGAAGAACGTCCCAATCCCAATTGGTCCCAAGGTAGTTATTCAATTGGACAACCGCGTAGTAGTTGGGAGTCATACCCAGTTGGCTGGGACCTTGTTTCCCAAGATAGTTATTCTACTGGACAACCGGGTTGCTAGGACCAGTTTTTTGAACATAATGCACTTATGGAAGCCGGACAGGGGTGGGCGGGAGGCAGTTGGGGCGGTGGAGAAGGGATGGTTGGACAAAGTTGGGGCGGTGGATATGCCGAGGGAAGTGGACAAGCTGGTTCTTCTTCTCACAATCAAGCCCCAGAACCGATGGAAGCAGAAAACGAGGATGAAGTTTTTGGGGATGAAGAAGAGGAACAACATGAACAAGAACAAGAAGGTGATGATGTTGAAGAAGAAGAAGAAGAAGAAGAAGAAGAAGAAGAAGAAGAAGAAGAAGTGGTCGAGAAACGCAAAAGAAAGAGGAAGTCCAAGAAGAATGAGCCAAAGTATGATCCTGAGCTCACTCATGACACACCTGGAGGTCCAGAAGATCCCGAGTTGCTTAAGGGATTTGAAGCACATGTTGCATTCCACATCCATAAAGGAGAGGTAATTTAATTAATTATTTATTTTCCGCATTTTCAATCCATTGCACATATTCTGCAGAATTATCAGAAAATGCACAATTCTGCCGAAACTGATAAATTTGCAAAAACTGTATTTTTTGAAAAATTGGTCTGCAGTGTGTAATTTTTGTATTTTTCTGCAGTTCAAAGGTCCGATGAAGCCACAACAACGGACAAAGCAGAGCAGTGATTGGCCATTGGACAACAATGACTGGTCAGAGATTCCCGGTGCAGTTGGACTGTCAGATCTACCTGACATGATGTACGAAGAAATCGACTTTCCTTTGATTGAAGCGTTCATCGAACGATGGCAACCGGAGACAAATTCATTTCACCTCCCTTGTGGTGAGATCACTATTGGTCTTCTTGATGTACATATGATTTTAGGCCTACCTATAGAAGGGAAAGCAATGACGACATGTAAGAAACTGGGTGCCAAGTTTAGTCATGATGAGATTCTAAAATACTATGGTAGGAAGGGGGCGGAAATTTTTGGAATAGATCCTCACACTTTAGATTCTGGGAGGGTGAAAGCTGAATGGTTTAAAAGGCATTGTGAAAACCTAGGTCCAGAGCGAAAGGGTTTAGGTTGGGTGTTGTATACTGCTTCCTCGATCTTATTTCCGGACAAGTCACAGAACTTGATTCGGCTTAGATATGGGCCTTTTTTGGAAACCTATGCCCATGCTACGGGCATATCGTGGGGTTCAGCTGCTTTGGCCCATCTGTATAGGCAGCTGGGGATATGCACACGACAGGGTTGTGCCCAGATGTCTTTTTGTTACACCTTGTTGCAGGTATTATACTTTCTAAGCGTTTAATTTACATACTTATATATATTTTCATATTTAACGTATTTTGTATTTCTTAGGCATGGATCTACAACTACTTCCCACACTTTCGACCTACTGAACGTCCTCGGTGGAGAGCGGAGCAACCATGGGTATACCGGTGGATGCCTAAGAATGTAAAGCTGAAGAAGGGGCAAGTCGGAAGGGACTATAGGGGAGCGCTCGATATTCTTATGTCGGAGATGGTAAGTTTCTGCATTTTCTGTTAAGTTTCTGCATTGTCAACAGTTTCTGCATTTTCTGGCCTTTCTGCATTTTTGAGTACGCAGCAGTTTCTGCATTTTCTCCTACTGTAAGTTTCTACTGTCATTTTTTTAGGTATGTTGGAACCCGTATGGATCACAAGATTTCACCGATCCTGAGCTTGCTCCCGCTCTATTTCACGGTGTGCTATCGTGCTGTGACATCACCGAACCACACATGCCTGATAGGTGTCCGAGACAATTTGGGAGAGTGCAGCGTATTCCTAGGCCAGTCATCGAACCGCTCAAAGCTCATAGGTTGAAAAACATTAGGTGTTATAGTGTTTTTTATGACGCCAACCAATGGCTTTGGGAGTCAAGAGATGTTCACTCTTTGTCTCTCGATGATATGGGGCCAGTTGCCTTTGCACCACATGAATGCTCCCATGATTACATGGATTGGTACATCAAGAGGACCCATAGGTATATCCGTCCTGCAATCCCTGGGATGATTACTGAGAGACAGGTAATATTATTGTTTTGGTTTATCTTGCGTTTCTAGTCTTTGTTTGTCTCTAATATTAACATAGAATGAATGTTTACTTGCGTATAGGTGATTGGCCGGGTGTACAATGACATGGACCGATATCGGTTTGCCACTCCAGAGGAATTTTCTTTATATCACGCCCAAATGCTACTATGCATGTCAAATCTCGCTCCCTTCCGACCACGAGAAGACGAGTAGCCTTTCGTTTTGTGTTTTGGATTGTGTTTTGGATTGCTTTCTTAGGTGTGTTGTTGCTTGGATAATTTTGTTGGATTATGTTTAGGGATATGTTGTTGTTGCTTCATTTCTATTCGGGTTTTGCATAATCTCGCAGAACGCGAGGTGTACACTCTTCGCAGAACGCGAGATGTACATTACTCGCAGAATGCGAGGAATTACATTTTCTGAAAAATGTCCATGCCATGAGTTCCTGTTTAAGAATTTAAAAAACCATCTCCAGTTCAACATTACATTACAAATTCAGCGAATAAAACATAACTTCAACATTACATTTCAAAGGCGGCACATCGATGTGACACAAGATCGTGCAAAGAAAAAGCATCTCTTTCAGCGTATGTGAGACTTGTACTTGCCATAAGTGTCCATGCCATAAGTGTTGGTTCAACATTACATTTCAAAGGCGGCACATCGATGTCCATGCCATAAGTGTTGGTTGTCATGCAATTCATGAGCTATTGCTCTAAATCCACAATTTCCATCTCCATTTACCTCAAACCAACCATTCACATGGGTGCGCATTGACGCGGGTATGTGAGACTTGTACTTGCCAATCACCTTAATCTTTGGTTTCTTGAATGTTTCAGAATTAGAAGCATTTCTTTGCTTCTTTGGGGGTGTTTCTTCCAAATCTCTAGCATCCATCTCAACATTAGTGTGCTCCCATGCAGACGGTCTTCTTTGCGTTGACCTAGGTTGTTTGTTAGGAGCTCCGACTGGACGACCTCCGGTGTGCTTTGAAATAGCCGGCTCTTTTAGAGGAGTATTTACTTTCCCAATGTCTAAAACAGTTTGTGCACACTTTTCTTGATCATGGGGGCACAAATTCGGAAACGTTTCCTCATAGAAAGTCTGAAAAAGACGCCTTGCCACCTTACTCTTAACTTCCAGTATGCCGGGAACATCAACTTCTTCCAAACTCAAAGTACTCCAGAAAGAGTGCAACTCTGATACTCTTAGTGGTCTTTGCTCCTTCTAATGTCTTACAATCTGATGAACACACATCAACCTATCTCTAATCTTGATCCCGCAGCTACAAAACATATTAAAGTGCGCACCTAATCTCTCCCCCTTCGTGTATTCCTTAAGCAAAAATTCTATGCATTTGTAAGAGACTTTGAACTTCAAGACTTTAAACAAGTCGGCCCCTTCGACAACTGTGAAGCTCTTATTCAAACTCTCGGTGAAAGACACATTAATCTCCTTAAGTTGGTTCTCCGCCATTGTTTTGTATTCTTTGAACATTGTGTCTAGCCTAGCATTTCCACTTGACAAGTATGACTTAAGACATGAATGTGCTCCTTCAACTCTAAAATGTTCGAAAAACAATAATATGCAAATACAAATCAGAACCTGTGGATCCTTCTGTAATGTGCAAATTCTCGCGTTCTGCGAGGTGGTATGTCCTCGCGTTCTGCGAGGTGTGCATTACAGAAGCTCTTTTTTATCATATGTAGAAGGTAGACATAAATTACAGAACATATCTGTTTGTCGTGTTATTCCCGAGAGTGAAGACATTATCCGTCCATGCTGAAACAAGTCTTTCTTTGTAACGGTTTAGCCAATTCGTTCTCACGTACTTCAATACGGTTGGATAAGCTCGCCATTCGTCCTCAAGTTTCTTCAAAGTACTCTTGTAATCTTCTTCAGTGGTTTGTTCGAACACGTTATAATAATCATTTGAAATATGAACCCCCAATGCTTGTGTGCCCATAGCTATCTTGGCTCTCGCCTCTATGTTCTTCCTTACATGTCGTCTACATAAGAGAAACTTTGCATTTGGCCATAACTTGTCTGTTGCATTCATAAGAGCCATCTCACGGTCAGTGACGAAGCAAGTAGGCGATGCTCCTATTCTCAAATACATCGTCTGCAGCTGCTGCAACGCCCAGAAATAACTATCCTCGCTCTCAGCCTCTAACCATACCCCGCACACAACAAAATTCTTCCACGTACAAGTCAAACCGACTATCTCCAGGAAGGGAACATTGTACCTTAAACCAAAATACAGTAAGATAAGTTCCTCATTCAATCTCACGAAATAGAGCGTTCTGCGAGGTGTGTTTTCTACCACAGATCTTCAATTGTTCATGAATTTTAAAATACAACATTTGCCACAAAATGATAAATACTTACTTGTTCGTGCTATAAGTCGAGTCCATCAAAAGGACATATGGAAACGCCTTTAAGAGTTTCATTGATTCGGGGCTAGCAAAGAACAAGTCACCTATTATCGAAGGATTCTTTGCACTTGGCCTATAATCCATGAAGTAGTTGCTCTCTTTGCATTGGTGAAAGAATTCTTGAACCACGGTTCTACCTTCCATTTCCTCTTCCCTTATATGTCTTACCAAATTGTACACTTGGTTCTTCTTTGTGCAACTTCCGGGATCCTTGTTTATCTCAGTGTAAATCTGATTTGGAGAACAATGTGAAAGTACCATCTCACGAACCTTTTTCTTTTGATCCGGGGTTGGCCTCCCGGCAAATGCATTCCCTACCAAACTATCTCCAATAGGATGGTTGTGCAAACCACAAACAACCACTAATCTCCAATTCTCTTCAACCCGGTTCTCCATGAGCTTCAACTGAAATTTACACCCCGTTTTCTTGCTCTTTGTGTTTGATCTAACACCGACACCTTTAGGCCTATGGCTTCCCCCTTTCTCACAAATGATTTGAACCTTACCACTTTGCCCCGGTTTAGATGGTACAATCCTTCCAATAGAGATCATAAACTTGTGTTGCTTTGCAACATTCAAAGCCCACAAATGACCAATCTCCTTAGAGGCAAACACTTGCTCCGTAGTGAAATATTCCGAATAATCCCTACAAACAACTTCTTCCTCACATACGGGACTATCAAACTTTGGTGCAGTGCGTAAAGAGGGAAGAAAACACATCTCCTCTCCTACGTTTGTAGGTGGGTTAACAAATTGTGAATCAAACGCATCATAGCTTGATGGCACCTCATATGTACATGGCAATTCATAAGTAGATGGCACGGGCAACTCATAAGTAGATGGCACAGACAATTCATATGTAGATGGCACATGTTGTTCATATGAAGATGGTTGATGATAATATCCAAAGTGGTCAATCCCTAAATCAAATGACGGTGGCGAACATGGCCTTGTATTCCGGGAGGGGTAGTTGTAGTCATTCAACTGGATTGCATTCAATCCAGTGAACAAAGAAAAATTCACCTATACACAATGCTTATGTTAATACTCTGTAATGTGCAACTTCTCGCGTTCTGCGAGGGGGGCACATCTCGCGTCACGCGAGTGGCTTCCTCTCGCAGAACGCGAAAAGTTCCTATTTCCTGAAACTAGTCATTCAACGGGATAATTTAACATAACATGAGTTTCTACATTAAAAACCCTAAAAACATGATCAAATCTAAGTTTTTAACATTATATGCAAAAGTCATCTCTTCAACACTTACTACTACTAGATTTAACATGAAATACAACATAATAAGTTCATTTTAGCTCTTAATGGTGCAAAACAAATTAAAATTCAAAAATTAAGTAAGAACATTACCTCATTCGAATGGTAACTTGATGAACCATCATCTCCATTCCCTCCTTTGTTGAATTCCTCTTCATCTTCCATTATTTTAGGTGTTTTTAGAGTGTTTTGAAGTTTTAAGGTTTTGAAAATGAGTTTTAATGGAGGGTGAAAGAGGTGAAAGATGATAAAAAAAATGTGTTAGGGTAGGGTTAATAGGTGTTACGGATTACTTAAAATAAAGGGGTAGTTATTACAGTTAGGTGGGGACAAGACATGTAGTAATGGCGCACAACAACGTCCATCTGACATGTTAATCTCGCGTTCTGCGAGGGGGGTGACACTCGCGTTCTGCGAGGACACGTACACTCGCGGAACGCGAGATTAGCATGCATGAAATTAACCTAATTTTCTGCTAATCTCGCGGAACGCGAGTGTATGTGTCCTCGCAGAACGCGAGTGACCCGACGATGTTTGAATAAAGCACCGGGCTGTATGAACCGTGTAAACATACCCTTCTCGGCTGGAAGTCTGCAACTCTGCACAAATCGTAACTCACAACCGGCAACACCTTGATCTGATGCTATGGAGTGCCATGTCGATTGATGCTCCAGTGAAACCCTAGCTCTCAACATTCTTCCCTTACTAAATATAAGTTTTTCTATCAATCCCTAGTCTGGATTTTATCCTCTTGCAATCTTCCGCCATTCACGCTTTAGCTCCGAGAGTTGCAAATTCGAACTTGAAATCTCCCGACCCAAGTGGTAAGAGTCCAATTATTGCCGCTTTTCCATTTTTCTGTATTAAGTTGTAAGAACAGCAAGAATGCTAGGGTTTTGCTAGTTGATTTCCTGTTTTTGGTCTCTCATTTCACGATATAGTCACCGTAATTGTTTGATCTTTGCGTTCATCGCCAAAGGAACATTGAAACAGCAATACCTATTTCTTGAATATTCCAACTTGTGTTTGTTTGAGATTTCGCATTTTAGATATTGTCATTTCATTTTTTATATGAGAAAGCATTTCATACAAACATACAAAACAGTAAGAGAACATATCTAACCTCCAGTCTTTGAGTAGCGAGAATGATAGAATTTACCACAAACACATTCACACAAGTTCTGTTCAGTTTAGATTATTTTCCATTCAAGCATATGCGAATATCTTCACTTCTCTGTTGTACTTTCAGTTGCCAAACTATATGTAATCCAAATATGCAGCTGGATTTCACACATGATTAACAAAATTGTTTGTTACTTGCTGTCGGGCAAGTGAAGTTTGTTTTGAATAATGAGATAATTTGGTTCCATTGTTGTTATGATAGGTCAACCAAGAAGGCACTTGCTCCAAAGTGGCTGGAGAGTGTTCGTAAGCTCAAAAACACTTGTGGCTGGTGATGCCTTCATATTTCTAAGGTATGTTTTCTAAATTACAGCAGATTGCTTTTCAAACTTTTCAAGAATAGGGCTGCTAAGATTGCTTCCTTGTATTTTACATTCACTTATCTTCTAAGTTCTATGTTTTGATTAGATGCTGTGGAAATTTAGTGATTAGGTGGATTTCGCACCTAATTTATGTTGTGAACCTGAAAGTTTAGTGGATGTGTAATTTAAAATAGGAAGCTATATATGTGAATAGTTTGTAGTCTAGAAGATGTAGATCATGCTAGGGCCACCTGTTATTGAGCATGAAAGGTGATTTTCAAGCACATCTCTTTGGTCCGAGTTTGAAATAATTATTTAAGATGAATGCGAGTCTAATGTGGAGATCTCTCAGGAGCAAGAGCAAATGGTTGAAACTGGCAAATTAGATGTAGACGAATATAAGGTAGACTGTACGGCTCAATACCAGTTGACACTATTCTTGATATATGCTCTATATAACGAAATTGTTTTATTGCTGGCGGAACAGGGAGATGAGCATAAACATATTTTGTTGTTGTCACTTGATTGGATAAACATATTTTGGGCACCCCACCATCACTGTAGAAACATTTATATATATGGTCAGGTTTACATCGAACATAATAATGTAGAGATATAAATTTCAACCTAGTTGGAACTTGAAATTGTGTTTGGTAAGGAACACTAAAAAATACTGCAGAATGAAACCTCATCAAAGCTCACCATATAATCATATTTCAAACATCATCAAAGTTATTTGTTGACACTACTACCCAATACATCTAATGTTCATATTAATTTATATTACTAACTATGCATGTCTTGTCATAAGAATTGCAGATACATATATGGGAGGTTTATTGCTTACATCATTAGTTTCCTCATATTCTTAATCTTAGGTACGTCGTCATTATCGTATATAGTCGTTGCCGAAGTGCTAGATAAGCAGATGTCACCTGAAAAATCCAATTAACATTCACATTTTTTCTTAGCCAATGGATATTGTACATGATGGATGTCAAGAGAACAAACAACATACCTCGGAACGACCAGATATGCATAGCTGGAAAGATTACGATATACATAGATTTCGATAAAGTCATCACACAAACTGCCCCAAAGTGTAACTTTTATCATTTTTTCTCTGTTCAGGTAAGAGAAAAGAGTCAATTATATACTATATGATTCAATTGCTTTGAGTTATTTAAAATCTAATTGCATACTATATGATTAAACGATAAATTATGTACATACTTCTCGTTTATAAGGTGGGTGTCTACATATTGTGAGCCATTTTTTGTTGGTCTGATTGTCCCGACATTGATTGCACAGCCTGTGACATCTGAAAATTGAGGAAAAAAGATATTAGACTTGGAAAAATCATAACTTTTCAATATATTTTACAACAATAGTGAATATACCAATTAAAAATTTGGATTGGTTTAGTTCAATATCTTCTATTGCAGTTAGTTGAAATGGGAAGCGATTAAATCCCGTTGTTGTACACTCAACCTTCCTAACAACAGTGTTGCCCTCCAATTGCTGGTAATAAGGATCATCTTTTCTAAGACGAAAAGCAGGTTTATTTGGCACAACAGCGAAGTTGTTTATCGTGCAGATGTTGCCTTCTTCCAGCTTTGTAACAAAGCAATGGGAAATAGACGATCTTGCAGTGCAGTAAATAGCACCCCCTATCACAAAAAATAGGTAAACATTTACAAATTTGCAAAATAGGAACACAAACAAATTTTGTTTTTATAGAAAAAATCATTTACCATGTTATCAGACAGGATGAAGTCTGTGCTAAGAAAACTGCCCTCTAAGTTGGTGGCACGCCACTTTCTACACACCATTACCTTAATGGGGGATTTCAACTTAGGAGACAAATTAGCGAATGAGACGCAAACCTCATCTGATTCCAAAGTTGATTTCTGTTGAAGTTTGCCCTTATGTGAACGAATTCCAGCTTTAGAAACTGAAGACATTATGCTTGTTTGAGGAGAAGGGAAGAGCCAAAAAGAAACGTATGCTTGTTTGAGGAGAAGGAAGAGCCAAAAGAAACTGTACGTAAGATATGTTTGAGTGTACAACAACTAGATTAGGAATAATATATAGCAGTAGTTCTATCTATTCTATCTATTCCATCTATTCTATCAATTTTGAATTAACAAAATTAAGATATTCCTTCCATCTATTCTATCATCCATTTTATCAATTATAAAGTAAAAGATGGTTATAATATTTTGTGAATATCTTTTCAAACAAATCTATTTCGTTAGTATCTCCTTACTACGTTTTAGAATGTATCTTTGAGTTAAAAATTGGGCATGATTGCTTATCTATTCACTAATAATAAGTGCCTATCTATTCTATCTCTTTTATCTATTCCATCTATTCTATCGATTAATATATTTTCAAACAAATAATTAAGATATTCAATTCTTTGATAAGGTTTCAATTATAAAAAATAAAAAATTTGGGCTTTTTTTTCCTATGGTCTGGGCAAAAAATTAATGGATTAGTTTTTCGATGATCCAAACAAAAGCCCAATCCAAAATGAATTTAATCATGAATATCTTGTTGAATATTTTTCAACCACCCCAAAAATTATATATATTATGATATATTATAAAATTTTAAGAAATATAAAATATTTTATATATGTGAAAAATTATATGGGTTATGCGGGTAGAATCGAATCGCAGGTCATGGACCGGATCGTGGGTGAGACAACCCGAACGTGTTTAAACTTACGCGCGTATGTGCGAGACTTACTCGTATTCGGGTTGCTCGTTTGGGCTCGTTCGCAATCAAAATCCAGCGAGAGACATATCTGGTGAAAGCTGAGATCGATACGAACCCAAAGAAAGTGATCTCGTTTGATTCCAATTTCAAACGAGCAAATAAGAGCTATCCAAAGCCACGTACGTGTATAATAAGGATTTGAAAAAAGAAAAAAAGAAGGTAATTGAGCCGCTGGTTTAAGATGAAGTTGGGTGGCGCCGCTAACTGAGGGCGGACAAGCAAGATTGCGCCACCCAGAGAGGCGGAGAAATAGAGCGACGTCGCAAGAGAAACGGTTGCAAAACCTCAAAAAGACGAGAACGTGAACAGTTTTATTAAAGAAAATGCATGAAATCACTATAAACAAGCAAAATCACAAGCAAAAGCAATAGGTAAGAGCAAAAGAAAGAAGAACTAGCCAGCCATGATAAGATTATTAAGAAAGAAAGAGCATCGGGAAGTCGATCTGAAGAGTTATTTGAAGAAGTTTTTACAGAGGAGAATAAGGAAGTGGGAAGAGAGAAGGGGATTCAATTTATAGTAAGTGGGAAGAGAGAATGGAGTCATTGAAAGTGTGACACATGTAAGAAAACTTGTGGGGCGTGGGAAACGAAGCGTTTGAAATTCAATCTTAAGACAAATAGGCACGAGAATAAGGAAACGTCGCGAGCTTCCTCGTAAGATTGAAAGAAAAGAGTTGCTCGAGAACTCGACTTCAAGGAAAATCCAAGTCTTACCCTCGAGGATAAGGGCTTGGGGTTGGATGTTGGACACTTGGACCTAGTTCTCAGCCCCAAGACATGTGGGCTCGTGAGCTCTAGGTAGGGAGGCCGGCCCACATTACAAGCATAACAACGCCAATAAGGAAAGTCCATTTAGAGGCCCAAGTCAGGTGAGATCGCAAACAACCTAGAGAATGAATAAAGTGGGACCTCGTGGCTCGATATAAATGCTAAGAGAAAGGAGAGAGAAAAACATCATGGATGATTTGGAAAGTTTTCTCCCTTTCAAGAAAGAGAGGGAAAAACGGAAGAAGAGTCACTCTATGAGCTCAACTTCTCCCCTCTCAATTCATCTCTTTTAAGTAGAGAATAGGATGATCGACCTTGAATTCTGACTCTCGGTGTCGAGTTCATGCTTTTGACGTAAGAATCATCTCGATCAGAGGTGGTTTGTGAGTGTTGTTGGAAATACCTTGTGAGACGTAAATGGTGTTTATGAGTATTGTTTTCATTCTCTTTCTTCCTTATTTGAGCTCTTGTTTGGTGTTGTTTTGGGTATGCTTGTTTACTGACTTGGGCATCGGAGAGCCAAATCTGGGGGAACAACCCTTCTGGTTTAGTGTGTAGGTGAATTGGAGCTCAAGCACATGAAAATCAAGGAAAGAAGACGAAGTTTGATCTAAAAGAGATTGCAGTGTCAAATTGTTTCTCTAACTGCGATAAGGGAGTCCTCGGCAATTAGAAGAAGTTCATAAGTTGGCCTACCTTACGAGGTGTTAATCGTCAGGTTTTGACATCTGGACAACAACATTTATGACTTTAAACAAAGGTATAGTATAAAAAACATGGTTTTACTTAACATCAAAAACATTAAATCAGAAAAAAGACTTACGAATATAGTTATGTGACGTACTTGTAGATTATAACTCGAACTTATTATCTAGTACTCATATTTCTTTCAACAAAAAAACATAAAAATGTTTATAAAATGAATATAAGATGTCCAAAAGGTTTTTGGAAGAAGATATCTATATAAATACAATTGTTAGGTGTTTGTCAGCAGTGCTGGGTGCTATCCGTGGTTTGATGCAAACACGTAGGATGATAGGGATTACACTAGCTGCGTTACGTACACCATGATAATTGTTAGCTGTTTGTTCTACAATTAAGGAGGAGAGGAGATTAGCTAGGGCTGAATTAGTCCATATATTAAACTAAGGTATAATTAGTTGTAGAAGGAGTGGTATATTAATTTGAACACCATTAGAAAAATGATAGGGGTTACACTTGTTACGTACACCATGATAATTGTTAGATGTTTCACTAGTAGAAAAAACACCTGTTGCAGCCCCCTGTTGAGGCGGTCACCTTAAAAACCGACGCAAAAAATCTTATTCTACTATCTGTTGAGGCGGTCAGTCGTTTAGTTCGCTGCAACAGGTACTTTAGAGGCGGACAAATATCCGTTCGCCTCAAATAATATTTGTGTTTTTGACTTGTTGAGGCGGTCAGTAAGGCGCCCGCCTCAACAGAGCCCAAAAATTAGAGGCGGGCAGTAAGGCGCCCGCATCAAATGATGCGACGAAGAGATTAGAGGCGGGCAGTAAGGCGCCCGCCTCAAAATAACACAAAAATTAGAGGCGGGCAGTCATGCGCCCGCCTCAACAAATGCTTAAAAAAAATTAGAGGCGGGCAATATGCGCCCGCCTCAACTGCTTCGTCAAAAACTGTAATTAAGTTACAGTCGACTGCGCCTGCTTCATTTGCTCGTTTTCAGTCGACTGCGCCTCCTCTTCGCAGCCTCCTCTTCGCAGCCTCCTCCTCGCCGCTTCCTCCACGCCTCGCCGCTTCCTCCACGCCTCGCCGCTTCCTCCACGCCTCACCGCCTCCTCCTCGTCTCGCCGCCTCCTCCAACTCACCGCCTCCTCCTCGCCTCGCCGCCTCCTCCAATTCTACTTTGAATTGGTTCTGCAGCCACCTCCAGCTGATCTCCTGTGGCAGCTGCCACCTCCAACTCGCCGCCTCCGCCAACTCGCCGCTTCCTCCACGCCTCACTGTCGAACTCGTCGACTGCTCCTCCTCGTCTCCTCCTCCTCCTCCAGCTTTCGTCCTTCGAGTCATCGAGGTAGGTGAAACTTCCTCCTTCGCAAATTGTTTTCGGATTTTGATGTGCAGGAGTTGATTCCTTTTGTGGTATGAATGGTTGATTTTTGTTGTTGTGGGTGATTAGTACCTTATTTGGTGGAATTTTGATTGATTATGTTGTTTTGGTTCTTTAGGAAATTTTGATGCACTCCAAGTGTTCGGTAAAATGCCTAGTAGAAAATTTAATCTTAATCTTGTCAATTTTACTAGTTCTACTAGTTCTTGTTAATACCTTTCATGTATGTTTAGGATTATGCTCTACCTCTTGTCTATATAGTCAATTCATATAACTAAACTTAATTTTGTCACTTTTTAGCATGACTTGATAAAAATTGTAGGAAAACAAATGAAATATGTCGATGAGTGATTTTAATGAGTTTTGCATGAGATATTGTTTTGTTAGCTAGATATCCAAATAATTTTATTTTATTTCAATGAGTGTTTTCAATGTTATGTATGTATTGGTCTTTCTACAGTTTTCTTCTGTTATTAGAAATGAGTCGTCGTTGGATGTACGGTGATCATACTACAGCTGAATATTTGAGTGGGGTTGGGGAGTTTATTAGATGTGCTTTAGCAAACCAACAGAGTACAAAAGCCGAAAAAATCTATTGTCCCTGCCGTGATTGTAACAATGTAAGGAGGTTAGCAGACATTGATGAGATTGAGGATCATTTATTTCGTCGTGGGTTTAAGCAAGATTATCATGTTTGGTTTTGGCATGGAGAGAAAATACCTGATCGTCCAAGTTCTAGTGTAAACGAATTTGATCTTCAGGTAGACAGTGATGAGAGTGATGATAACATTTCTGAGAATTATGAGATGGATGATGATGATGATGAGCAAGAGGATGAAATGAATGAGATGATGGATGGGGTGAGAGATCGCTTGGATGAACGACCTAAGGTGTTAGAACAACTAACAAAGGCTGCTGAGACGCCTTTGTATCCTGGGTGTACAAAATTTACCAAGTTAGAAGCTTTGTCAGTGCTATACAACTTGAAATCGAAGAGTGGCTGGACTGATTCGAGTTTCACGACCTTATTGGAGTGGTTAAGTGAAGTTTTGCCGGAAGGCAATGAGTTGCCCACCTCTACCTATTATGCCAGGAAAGTGATGTGTCCCTTTGGCTTAGAGGTTGTCAAAATAGATGCTTGTCCAAACGATTGTGTTCTTTACAAAAAAGACCATGAAAATTTGGATGAGTGTCCAAAGTGCGGTGTATCTCGTTACAAGCGTAAAGGGGTAAATTCCGCTAAGAAGGGGCCGCCGGCTAAAGTTATGTGGTATCTTCCAATCATAGATAGATTTAAGCGTTTGTTTTCATTAAAGAAACAAGCAAAAAATCTGAGATGGCATGCAGAAGGGAGGAAGAAAGATGGACTCCTTAGACATCCTGCTGATTCTCCTCAATGGAGAAATATCGATAAGAAATATCCTGAATTTGGCAAGGAGGTTAGAAATCTGAGACTTGCTCTGTGTACAGATGGTGTGAATCCTTATGGCACTCTAAGCACTCAGCACAGCACATGGCCGGTTCTTCTTGCGATTTATAATCTTCCTCCATGGTTGTGTATGAAGCGCAAGAATATCATGTTATCACTCCTCATCTCGGGGCCTAAGCAACCTGGAAATGACATAGATGTGTATCTAGCGCCACTCATAGAGGATTTGAAATTATTGTGGAATGAAGGTATTTCAATGTACGATGCACACACCAACTCAGACTTCACACTGCGAGCTATGGTTTTTTGTACCATAAATGATTTTCCAGCATATGGAAACTTGTCTGGGTACAAAACCAAAGGAGAACAAGCATGCCCAATATGTGAAGAAGACATGGAACCCACATACTTGAAACATTACAAGAAAAATGTGTTTGTAAAGTACAGGAAGTTCCTTAGTCGGTATCACCCTTATCGTAAGAAGAAGAAAGAGTTCAATGGTCACACCGAGGAAGGAGTGGCTCGTGCACCTTTAACGGGATCGCAGGTTTATGAACGTATTAAAAATGTTGAAACCAAATATGGCAAGTTCATCAAGCCCAAGTCTAAAAAGGGTGTTTTATGGAAGAAAGTATCTTCACTATGGGATCTTCCTTATTGGAAAGATTTGTCGGTTCGTCATTGTCTCGATGTGATGCACATTGAAAAAAATGTGTGTGATGCTATTATTGGGACTTTGCTACACATTCCCGGAAGGACTAAGGACAATAAGAAAGTTCGGAAAGATATGAAAGAGAGGAATATGCGTCCAGATTTGTGGCCCGTGAAAAAAAAGGATGGTAAAAGGACTTTTCTTCCTCCGGCGTGTTACACAATGTCAAGAAAGGAGAAAAAGACGTTTTGCGAGTGCTTACATGGCATTAAGGTCCCATCGGGATATTCATCTAATGTAAAACGTCTAGTTTCTCTCTCAGACCTGAGGTTGATCGGTATGAAGTCTCATGATTGTCATGTACTGCTTAATGTTTTCTTGCCAATTGCACTTCGTGGGATATTGCCGAAACATGTGAGGCATGTTATAACAAAACTATGTGTGTTTTTCAGTTCGATATGTGCTAAGGTGATTGATCCAGAGAAACTGGATAGTCTGCAAGATGATATCGTTGAAACTTTGTGTCGATTTGAAATGTACTTTCCGCCCTCTTTCTTTGATATAATGGTGCATTTAATTGTCCATTTAGTGCGAGAAATCAAGTTATGTGGCCCGGTGTTCTTAAGATGGATGTATCCCTTTGAGAGATATTTTGGGTCTTTAAAAGACAAAGCCAAGAATCCGGCGAATCCAGAGGGTAGTATAATTCGGGGAATCTTTCATGAAGAGATATGTGAATACGTAGCTGAATTTTTGTCGAGGCTTGAGCCAATAGGCCTTCCGAAATCTCGTCATGTAGGGAGGCTTGAAGGGGTGGGAGTAATTGGTAAAAAAGTAATCTCGCCTCCTTCTGAAAGGAAGAATAAGGCACATCTTTGTGTGTTGCAGCATCTTACAGAGGTCAGTCCTTACGTAGATAAGCATGTGCTTGAATTGCAACATAATAATCCTAAATTTAATGAAAGGGCATTGATGCGGGAACATAATCGCTCATTCGTTGATTGGTTTAGGAAGGAAGTAGCTGAGGAACTAAAGAAAGGGCATGATGTTTCTGATACAGTCAAGTGGTTAGCTCGAGGTCCTCGTCTATGTGTTCGGTCTTATGAAGGGTATGATATCAATGGGTTCACATTCTACACGTCAAGACAAGATGAAAAGAGTGTGGTGCAGAATAGTGGAGTGAAGGTTGTTGCATCATCTAGGGTCTATGCAAGCGCTAAGGATAAAAGACCGGTTGATGCGACACAATCGTATTACGGTGTAATCGAAGAAATATGGGAGCTTGACTACAACAGTTTTGTGATTCCTGTTTTCCGGTGCAAGTGGGCCAACAACCATAATGGGGTGAAACAAGATGATATTTACCCGGGTTTAACATTGGTAAACTTTGACCGATTAAGTGAGAGTGACGAGCCATTCATTCTAGCGTCACAAGCTAAGCAAATTTTCTATATCGTAGACAATGTTGATCCTAGATGGCGTGCAGTTGCACAAGGGAAAAGGCATATTCTCGGTATTGATGATGTTCTGGATGAAGATGAGTATGACAACTACGATGACTCACCCCTGTTATCAACTGCTGTTCAACCATTACCAGAGGAGGAAGATGCAAATAATACTAATCACATGCGCACAGATCATAGGGAAGGAATATGGGTTTCAAAGCGCAAATGAATAAGATGACTCTGCTTCTGATCTGATTCCGGTTTGCTTCTGATCTGATTCTGATATGATTATGATTTGCTTCTGGCGTGCTTCAGTTTTTCTTCAGTTCTGATCTGATTTTGATATGATTCTGATATGATTCTGGTATGATTCTGATTTGCTTCTGGCGTGCTTCAGTTTTTCTTCGGTTCTTCCCTTGATTCTGGTTTGTTTCCCATCTTATCTATCATTGAAATATGTTGTGCTGCTAGAATCTTTAATGTATATTTAGTATCTTTAATCTTTATGTATACTCATTGTTTTCTTGCTTATGATGCAGGAGTGTATTTGTCAGTGTTAAAATGAATAACCAAATTGTTGCTGGAAATGATTCGGAAGGTGACAGTGATCCAGTTATTCCTCCTACAACAGGTGACGAATCACTGGATGCTAGCACGATTACAAAGATTGTCCGTGGTCGATCAAAAGGAGTCAAGGCAAAAAAAGCTATGTTCCTTGAGTATAATGAGCTTAATATCCCTGATGGAAAGTGGTCGGCGGAATACGGGAAGCAAGTTGGAACTTGTGTTGCTAGAATTAATATTAATGAGAAAGAATACCGAAAGATAGATGAGCAAACAAGGAAGGGGTTTTGGGAGGAGACCAAGGTAAAACGTTGGATATGATTTCACATGTTTTTAATACTATGTTCATAATTTAACAGTTTCTGAAAATTGGCAGCTTTTGTTCCACATTTATGATGATTCGAGTAATTCAAGGGAAAAATATTTTTACCATGGTGTGGCAAAACGATTTCGAGATTTCAAGAGTAAGTTGGTGCGTCGATGGATCACTAAAAAAGAAAGGATGCCGAAGACACAGTCATCCAAGATGCCTTGGGAAGTCTATGACCACATCACAGAGGAAGATTGGAACACATTTGTTCAACAATACTTCATGCCGGAGTCATTGGTAAGTTATTGTTTTTTATACAAATGGTTTCTTATGCATCATGTACAAATCTGTTTTTGGTGTTGAATTTGGTTTTGAATGGTAATTGAGTTAAATTTTCTTTCAGAAATCATCTTTAACATCCTTTTTGACAGGCTCGTAGTGAAAAGGCAAGGAACAGTGCGTCATTCAACAAAAGCCATCATCGCACTGGCCAGAAGGGTTATATCAGAAAACGACATGAATGGAAAGACGATGGACGACTTCCACCAGAAGCAGCATTAACTTTCTCAAGTAGTTCCTCGGTGAACTCTTGTTAAGAAATTTAGATCAAAGGAGTGGATATTGGCTCATCAAGTTCTAAATAAAGATGGAGAGTGGGAAATTGACCCAAATGATAAGGAAATTGCAGAAATTGCCAAAAAAACTGTAAGAAGTGATATCTAAGTAATGTTTATTTTCTTTGATTATAAATTATGAACTAATTCTTACTTTTCTAATTGACATAGATGGAGTACATTGAAGAAGAAGAAAAAGGTAATCTTGTTTTTGAAGATCAAGAGGATGCCCTCACCAAAGCTATGGGGAAAAAAGATCATCGTGGGCGTGTCAAGGCAATGGGTGGAAATGTTTGTCATACAGTTGCTTTTGGTCCGAGAAAGAGACAAAATAAATTTGTTCATAGTGAAGCTTCTTCAGATGTAATTGAATCAATTAGAGCTTCAATGAGAAAGGAGTTTGAAGACGACCTAGATAAAATAGTGGAGAAAAGAGTGCAAGAGGCCCTCCAAAAGCAACTAGCCGCCATGGGACATATGGGCCAGTATGCCTCCACTTCCAACCCTGTACATGATCTCCATGGACATGCTGAACATGATTCTGCCCCTCAACCACGCGAGCTAAAGGTACAATTTAATCTCATGTTGGCTAAAAATAATATATTACATTCTTTTACTTGTAATCAAGTAAATCTTGTTAGAATAATTCACATTAGCTTCATTATATGAAGAGTAGCTAGGAAAGGGTTCCATGTCTATTAAAAAACTGAATCTTGTTAGAGTAATCAAGTGAATCTTGTTATAATCTATTAAATAGAGTATATTTGCATCAATTTCATTATTTATGCAGGAAAGGGTTCCATGTCATCTTGCCCTTGAGGATGAAGTTTCCGGTAACAAAGTCATTGTGGCGGATGGTATGGTACAACCCTCAGATGGTGCATTGACCCAACATTTTAGATTAATGAAGCCTGGTCACTATAAAGTCCAAATTGATTTTGTTTACGAAGGGCATGTTGATGATATTCTTCCGGTACCTACTGGAGATGGTTTAACTAACTTAGGCGGTGCTCAGGGTAGTTTTGTACAATGGCCAATCCACTTAGTGATTTTCGAAGACGACGAGGTATGAATGTTTTGAACGAATATGATAATGCAAGCATTTGCTACATCTAATTGTCTACTCAATCTTGCTCATGTAATATTTTTGTAGGAGTTCACTCCACGCCTGATAAAGAAGTCTAAGTCTAAGTCACTCCAGGTATATGATTAGCTAGAACTTGTATTTTTAATTCATGACATATGTTCTATTTGCAATTTTTCTTGTTTATTAGTTATGGTAATGCACTGCTGAATGTTGTTCTTATTTTTCTGCATTGTTGTTACAGTTATTGTTGTTACAGTTATTCATGACATATGTTCTATTTGCAATTTTTCTTGTTTATTAGTTATGATAAAGAAGTCTAAGTCTAAGTCACTCCAGGTATATTTTTGTTCTTACATTTTGTTATTATTTTCATATGCAATGAAGTCTAAGTCAAACAAAGAGGTGGTGGGTAGTTGTGATCGTAAAACTCAAGAGTCAGCCGCCAAAAGCAAGAAAGCGAATTTTGCAAACGATGCAATTCAAGGTCTTGGCCCGCAATGCAAATATTTGCATTTTTTCATCTCTTCGGCTCCCGGCGAAATATACGATAGTACTCCCATCAAGTTGGATGCTTCGATTTGGCATTATTCGCAAGATCAAGATACATACGTAACTGAGTCCGATGTTGAAGAGTTCCTTAGAGGGGCGTGCTTAAACATTTCAGTGATCCAAGTCTACATATTGTAAACATTTTCATCAATCTTTATGTTTTAGTTGTTAATTATTCTTTCTGTGAGATTTTTACTTTACAGATACTAATAGTGTAATCTTGCATATTTTGTAGGTATTTATTGCATGATCAGCTGGGCATTTGAAAGGTCGTCTAAGATTGGATTCTTATGTCCTGAGACGATGTCAAGCACTAGAATCAAGGCTGATCCTAATGTCCCAACAGAGTATTTAAAAAAGATTTTCGTTGCTGAAATTCAAAAGGAGAAGATGAATGATCCTAGCATAACCAAATGGTTTTTGCTTCCATATAATCAAGAGTAAGTGTGATATAGCAATCCTTCTTTCTTGTTCTGACTACATCTTTTGACTTGTTTTCTGATGTTATACAATATCTTTTATAAATGACGCAGAAATCATTGGATTCTATATGTACTAGACCTACGTAAAGCCATTGTGTATATTTTCGATCCTCTCAAAGAAGCACGCAAAGAGTATGATGTATGGGGCATCTTGAGTTTGTAAGTTTTTTACTTAAAAATTGTCTTTTCAAATATTTACAAAATCAGAATTTTTGACTTGTATGTTGTTTATTTTATAGGACATACCAAGTGTATAAGTTTAATGGTGGGGTGCGTCCGAGTAAAACGACTAATTTCAAGTCTTGGAGACCCATTCATATAGAGGTATACCATCATAAATTACCTTTTTCTTTATTTTTTATATCTATTGATCTTAAAACTAAGACGATGTATTATATTGTTATTTTAGTGCGCTCAACAAAGTGGCGGAACCGAGTGTGGATATTACGTTATGAAGTTCATGTTGGAGATTGTCACGACATATCAAGAGTCTAATGAGCGACTAGATAAGGTAGTTACTTTACGTAGTCCTTTCATTTCATATATGTAAAATCTAATTTTTTTCATGTTAATTACTTCACTAAGACGATGTACTATATGTTTTTGAAGGTCTATGTTCAGAGGAGTGCGCCTTATACAAGTGAGGAACTCGATGTTGTTCGTGAGCAATGGGCTAAGTTCTTTACAACCAAATATCTATTAGTTTAAGCGTATGTTTTGGATATTTGAATAATAGGTTTTGTACTTGCATATATTCTGTTGAAACTGAACACATATTGTATGTGAAATGTATCTGCAAGTGGAACTAGACGTTCAGAATGATTGAAACAGGTTGCTTATTCTGTTTCGTACAGGCTGGTTACTGTAAATTCAAACCGAATATTTTTAAAAAAAAAACACTTGTTGAGGCGGTCGGGAGGGTGACCGCCTCAACAGGTGCAACGTTTTCTACCTCTGTTGAGGCGGGCAGAAGGGTGACCGCCTCAACAGACCCCCTCTGTTGAGGCGGTCACCCTTCTGCCCGCCTCAACAGAGGTAGAAAACGTTGCACCTGTTGAGGCGGTCACCCTCCTGACCGCCTCAACAGACCCCTCTGTTGAGGCGGACGCTGCCCGCCTCAACAGCTCATGACCTGTTGCAGCCTCCCCTGTTGCAGCGACCCCTGACCGCCTCAACAGGGGGGTTTTTGACCGCCTCAACAGGTGTTTTTTCTACTAGTGTTTGTTCTACAATTAAGGAGGAGAGGAGATTAGCTATGGCTGAATTAGTCCATATACTAAACTAAGGTATAATTAGTTGTAGAAAAAGGAGTGGTATATTAACTTGGAACACCATTAGAAAAATAGAATAGAAAATCGATTGCCTCTATCATTTAGTGAAACAAAATCTAATCTAATTACTAGTACTCCACCATACTAGAGAAAAAACTCTTTGTTGAATGATTGTTTCGAGATTCTCTCCCTCTTTTTCCTCGACTTAGGCCGAGTCCGTTAAACATTAAGCTACCCCACCTCAACTTCAACCTCTTTCGACCCCCTCCACATTAAGTAAATTGCATAACTTCACCCATCTTCAATCAACTTCAACCCATTTTTTTAACTTCAACCCCATTTTCATAATGTTTAACGATCCGGATGTAAATTATTGCTCATTCCGTATGTTGCTTTTTGCTTTGTTCCTCATGACTGTGTCATATTCTTCATGGGTCTCATTATTCTTTGGGCATTTAGATATTGTCTCAAATCCTCCTGATCGCGAATGTCAACTCCTTTACACTCATGCCATGACGTTTATTTTGACTGAGATTTACTTATTGGGTTTGTTTCTAAGAGCCCTGCCAAGTTGGAAATGGTCACCAACAAACAACTACAAACTTCACGACCTAATTATGGCCTACATCTCAAGAACAATAGCTCGTGATTGGGAAACTAGAGGACATCTGACGTTTGCAATTAAGCCGGTTTTAGGGTTCCTACAAGTGTGGTTATACTTCGTTCCTGTGGGTTGTCTTTATCGCGGGGATTTGTCGTTGACAAATCTCGGTTTTAGGGCAACCCTATGCTTTTTAGGCCAAGGGTTTCTTACTACTCAAAGCATGAAGCATTTGCGAAGTCACTATAGGTACTTCGTATGCATCCTTGCTTTCGCGATGTGTTCTACATTCAATGCTTTTGGTGCATTCCATGTTAATAGTTGGATTGTGTGTGGGATTTGTTTGGCTCTCATGTTCTTTAATCATCTTGTTCCTGTCTTCTATGAAGAATCGCATGTCGTCAAGCTTTATAGCTCCTACACTTGTCGTCCCAGACATCGTGTCCACAACTATCCTAGATTTATCTATTAGTTACCTTCACTGCAAATCGTGTTGATTTGTTAACTTTGATCCATCTCTTGTAGTATCATGTTATAATTATAGCGTTTCTTGAATGCACTGGAATTGTGTACGTTCTGACATTTGAGATATTTCTTGACTATTGTTCATCTTGATAGCTACAGTCTACATCAAGAAACCTAGGCGATCGAGCCAATCGATGCATACAAACTTTAAGATGGTTCAACCTCTAAAAATCAAAGTCCAACCTCTAAAAATAGCCATTGTTTATACTCTTTAACAACCTCTCGAGTATATAGTAGGGTAGTTATTATTCTTCTAAAAAAAGAGTAGTTTTTTTTTTGAAAAAGGCAAAAAAAAGATGGGAAACGCCATAGACAAGGTTTCTCCGATGGATTCAACCCATCCACTGAAGTTTTTTCGAGTGCCATCGCCGGTTGCACTGTAAGTTTTCGACGAATTGCCGCAACGAACTAGCAGCTGCTGCTCAGGCTGCAGTTTTGTTGTTGATCCTGTTGAGATGAATCTTTGCCGGGTTGATTGATTGAGGTTGTGGAGTCTGATCAAATTCGGGTCTCTAGATGGGTTGAGAAGTAATGATGGTAATGGGATAGAAGAAGACTGCATTTTGTCTGTGTTGTGCGAAGGGATGATAACGAGAAAACAATTCAATGCATGTTTTTTCCTCCTTTCAAATAAATATCTCATTTTTTGTTTTGAATGGGTGCTGATTTGTGCTTCGAATATTCAAGAGTCCCAAAGGACAAAATATCTTATTTCAGGGAAGCCAAATGTAGAAGTAGAACTGTAGAAGACAATTCTGTCATTTTTTATGTAGATGTGTAGCTCATATTTGTGTCTGCTCTCTCAATTTGCGGATGAATTCCTCATGAACGAGACTTGCAAGTTGTGTACTACATAGATAGCAATAAACTAAGGTTTAAAACAACATAAGCCGTCCATTATCTACAGATACTCAACTCCACTAATTCAACCAAGTCACCAACTCATTCTTCAACAGCATGTAAATCTGCAGCTGCATAATCCCGTTGTGGAAGTTCACTCTGTAAATGTGCAGCTGATTCATCTATGCCCTTGAGCTCGCTGCATATCATACGCACCCCAAGCACCCTGTGCTGGTACACCTTGAGGGTAATTCTCTGCACTTTGGTGTGCCTACAAAAAATAAATGAAGATCTCTTTTTAAAAAAAAAAGGATAAATAGCATAGCCAGATTGAACACAAACAAAAGCAAGTTTAAGGCAGATCCAATGAGAAACAACTCAGTATTATCAAATCGCAGGCAAATTTCTTACATTAAATACGCTAAATAATCCTATCAAATATATGATGAAAGGAGCAAAAAATCTATCTGCCGTATGGCATTTCTAGAGACTGAAACGCCTTTTTGTTGCAGCGATATCAAAAAGCTATGATGATTATTACAAATTAATTGCTTTCCGAAAAGAGATATATGGGTAAAAAATAAAGGCGTGAAATCACTTGAAGTGCTTACTGGGTTCATGTTGTAGCCCATGTAGGCATTTCCAGAATAACCAGCTTCGGCATATCCATAAGTTGCATTATAACCTGTAGGTCCTGAAACAAAAACAGTTCAATCAACGGATGCTAGAAACATTTGATGGATTGTCTTGCAACAAATGGCAACTGAATGTAAAGGGAACCATGTTTTATTGTTTTAAAGGATAGCTGAGCTGATAGTAAGTATCTCTCTTTCACTTTGGATAAGAAATGTAAGTTTGGTAAATCAATTAATAGATTATATGGAGTCTTCTTTCACTCTAAGAAAACATAGCAAGTTTGCGAAATCAATTATTACAGTAGTAAAGCACCTCATAACCAAATAACAACAACCACCGATTCAACAGTAGTTAAGTATTTTGCATAATAATCTGTGTTCCACGCAGAAAGACAACTCACAAATGAAAAAGCTTTTAATGCTGCCTAACATTGTTTGCTTTTTGAAATACCTACTACACTAAGTAAACTTCTTTCTCCATGCGTAGATCTCCTTAAACCCTATATTGATTTTCAAATTTCAATCAGTAAAATCTCTACTGCCCAGAGCTAGACACGAAATTTTGAAGGCCTAACAATAGAGCAGAAAATACGTTCTCTTTTAGCGTAAATGATGAAATTGCAGAGATGGATAGGAGTAATAGATGGCTCGAGAGACAAAAGGCAGGAGTAAGTTGGACAAGAAATGAAATAGCACAAGGCATTACAAAAAACCCGCCTATGCTTCAACCAGAGGTCCAGAACCAATGAAATCCATCTCACTCCTAACATTAAGGTCTAGCTCCGACTTAGATTTACTGTCCAAACAAAGCCTAAATGAATGCCCCCATAAATACTTTAAATTTGCTTAACATGTGACTTACCAGGATAGCCCGCTGCTGCCACTGCCGCTGCGGCAGCAGGTGGTCTCTTCTCTGCATTATTAATCTCTGCACGTAGTTTTTCCAACTCTCGAGCCATTGCCAACAATTTACTCTCCATCCCCTGACCATGCTCAAAGTTCTGTGCATACCCTTTCTTCTCATATTCTATGGCACTCCTAAAATCCAAAAAATAACACGTCTATGAATACCAATATCCAAAAACACGAAAGTAAAAAAAAAAAAAAAACTCTACCTCGCACGCAATAGCTCCTGTTTCAGGTGATCAATTTCAGCCTTCAAACCAGGAACTTGTTCCAGATCAGCTTTATATCTAGCCAAGTCCTTAGTCATAACGTCAGTCTGACCCATGAGATCATCCTTAACAGCTTTAAGCTCCTTAATATCAGAACGAACCTGTCCAAGCTCAGCCTTCATGCCCTCAACAGCACGAACGTTTATCTCCAACTTCGCAGCTTTATCACGCATCTCTTTCATCTCCACATCCTGAGAAGAATGTAACGAGTTGGCATACTGATCCGCTTGTTGCAGCTGAAAGTGTGCACTTTCAAGCTCCTGCCTCAAGGCAACATGGACAACAGCTAGTCCCTGGTTATCAGACAACAAAGCTTGTATTTCATGATGCTGACCTGCAAGATGATCCTCAAGGATTGCAGGGTGAGGAAGGTGGCGAGGAGGGCCACCCATCCCAAATGAGGATTCTCTCATCTCCTCAAGAAGCCCAGGGTGTGACCCCCCATGACCTCTAACAAATGCCGGTTCATGAATCGGTTGAGAATGCCGAGGCATGGGTTTTGATGGAAGTGGTGGACCATGGTTTCTACCAGACATCCTCTGATTTCTTTCCACCTCAAGTTTCAGTAGAAGAAGCAACCCAAACTCCTATAGAAGAATTTGAAAGGGGTATCATAAGAAGATTTTTTTTTTTGAAAGGGAAAGTGCTGTGCACTTACTTCGTTCATTACTTCATTCATTAGATTCCATCATACACCTCCTAACGAGTTGGCATTTCTTAAAGAAACCGGCAAGGAGTCATACCAAACCATTAAGCCAAAAGTCCCCACCAAACACCTAGCTAACTCATGGGCGACTTAATTTACATTCCTAGGGACAAAAACCCACTTAAAAGAGGTATACAACTCAGATAGGCTAATTACATCATCCCAAATTAGAGCTAAATCAGGAGATTCATTCAGGTTATCTTTAAGTCACTCTCCACTTCTATCATAAGAAGATAATCCATTCAGAACAGATGAATTCTCATAATCAAGTTACAGAACCTAAAACTGTGCAGACCTTACTAACTAATCAGAATTAAATAAGAAACTGATTTCTTTCTTCAACAAATTTAAAGGGCATCCTTCGCATTACCATCTCAGAGAGCTTCCAGATAAAATTCTATAAATTTGTAATCATATCAAGGCAAATCATAAAATTGAATCAATCCCACGATCAATATTTGAAAGCATTCCGTATTATAAATCACCCGACGAGAAATTCATAAGATTTGTTTGAAGGGTAGTACCAAAAAATAGAAACAAACGATTAGGTTTGACATAGCATTCAAGACCTAGGCAATAGAATTGGAGAAACATGACTCACAAGGTCGTCGGAGGGCGATTAGGGCTTTAATGGGCGGCGTACGATTGAGCGTTCACAGAGAATGAAGGAGAGTTGTGGATTTACAGGTAAGGTCTTCTTCTTCTGTCTTCAATCCTTCAGAGTTCAGCTTGGGCTTCAAAGTTCTAACTGCAACGAGGAAACAAATGAAACTACTCCTCTTATCTTTTTTTTTCTTTTTAGGTTAAGAGAAATCCAATTTCCAACTCATATAATTTCATATTGGGTGAAAATACTATTTCTTAATTATTGGTATTATTTTCTTGTTGATAAATACATATTATTGTTAACTTTAAATATTTGTTTATAAATATTTTTTCAAGTAACCTTATTAGGATTGGGAAAGTGTCCGGTGAGAATAACTTTTAAAATACGAACGTGAGAATGATGCACATTAATAGTAAATTGGTGCACATTTAGTACTAATTTAGTGCACATTCGTTGACAAATTTAAAAACATTCAAAATTTGAAGTACATTTATTTTTTAAAGAACATTTAGATAAAAAATGTATATGTGCATCATTTTTTTAAAAGATGTGCATCAAAATTTTTGATGCACATTTAAGTATATTTTGATGCACATTTAAATATATTTTGGTGCACATTAGTCATTCTCACGTTCTCATTTTAAAAACTATTCTCACCGGAACCGCACCCATTAGGATTTGCTCTCTACTTTCAAGGTGAATTTAACACCTATAGATCATTGGGGACAAGATTTTACTAAATATTTTGCTCTTATCCTTCTAATTTAGTTATTCATTTCAATCTTGTAATAAAATTATAGTGCTACTCAAGGGGTAGTTGCTTTATGTTGAATTTAGAAGTCATGATCTAAAGCATATATAATACATTTCTCTCTTAGAAAAAGTCTCAGCATTGATGTTATGCTACTTGACAGAGATCAAGATTATCGGTTTTCTCTATACATCCTACTCTTTTAGGAGAAGTCTCGGTGCATCAGGCATTGAGGGGTTCCATACGTGGTGCATGGAGCCGTTTTTGGTTATGGTCTCGTTACATCGCATATAAAAAACACTCATACGCAACACAACGAGGATGGTGATGAATAACAAAAATGAATAGAAACTTTGAAATAATAGTGTAACGACTAACAAAATTGTTATAACTACTTTATTCAAAGTTAAGTCCAACTGACACGAGATTGTTCTACCTTAACCATAGTTCGAGTCTTAACCATAAGTGTTGAATGGTGTTATATATTGAATCTTGATAAGTAGAAGTTTGGCCCATGGCTCATTTATCACCATTTTGACTTTACCTAAAAAAAACTCTATTCAACTCCAGATCATAAAACTCAATAGCTATATCTACTTGTTAACCTAACCTTTAGCATAACATAGCACAGAAGTTAGGATATTTGATCAGGAAAAAGATTCCCAATTGAAACCATGCCCGATGATTTGTTGGTGCTGCATAATAAATATGCAACGAATTCCACGTGAATGCAGAGGTGAGTTAATGAAAATAGATATCACTTGCTCCCCAATGCCCATGCTTGCCAAATCGGAAGTTGTTAACGGCTACTAAAAGGAGTAAAAGCTGAGTCGTAGACTGGACCGAAAAAGCCCACGAGCCAAGTCCGGCCCAACAAGCGGCGCATTCACGTGAACTACAACGTCTCTATTTCTTTCACATTCCCATGAATGTAGTACTACTCCCACATAACACCTGCATGCAAAAAACATTCCACTTTTGGCAAACAAAAACAAACACTTATGTGAATCACAATGGAAGCCTTATGGAACTTGGAAGAAAAGCTCAAGATATCGACTCCGAAGGCAGGTTTGTTGCTCGTCTGTAGCGTCGTTCTCGTGATCGGAGTTTGCGTCGCCATCTCCCGAACGAGGCGGAAGGGGCGGAACCGCGTCGTGAACGAGGAGGCCGAATCTTCCCGTTCGAGTAGCTGTGAACGGGATCACCTTCTGGTGAGGGACGTTTTGTCGGAGTCGGGGAGGTGGAGCAAGGCGAGGAGATGGAAGGAGGACGATCCCGAGGTTGCTGACAGATGGAGGTGGTGGAGGATGACAGCTGGCACGTGGAGGACAGAGAGTCGAAGGGTGGGGCCCGTGTGGCAGAGGCCGATACTTATGGGAGAGAAGTGTGAGCTTCCTAGGTTCAGTGGACTCATCTTGTATGATGAGAATGGGCATCCCCTTGTTCAGTAACTTTAATGTGTTGTGTTGAGAGCAGATTCAGAATGGAAAAAAAACAGGTTCTTGTGAAATTGTGTTGTGTTCTTGATCAACTGTTTGCTCAATATCAGCATCTACTTTCATATAATAGGATCCACAGTTTTGCTCACAGTTTGCAAATAATAAGAGCAAACTCAGTTACCTCCTTGGGCATTTAAGAGAGAAGTCCTGAAATATGCATCTTAGAAGTTTGTAACCACCATTTTCGTCCTCTGAATATCGTGTTGCAAGTTACACACTGCATCGACAACACACGGATCCAGAAACCAATTTTCAAAACAAAGCAACAACATTCATCTGAAAATTGTATTGAAGAAGAGTTCTTAATCATAATACCAGCCACAACTTGATTTCAGAAACCATCATCAAATATTTGTATTACACTCTAAGAGGCTGTAATCCTACAACATAATCTGTGCTCATAGGTTTTGCGCCCCAGCCCCAATAAGAGCAATCTGTATGGGGAAACCATGAGTGGAAATAATTTTACTGAGTAGATCCAAAGATTGTTCTCTGGGAAAAAAATGTCTGGTTTGGAGATAAATAAGCTGGATATAGGCGTAATATCATGAATATGTAACAATTAATGATTCTGTGCAGTCTTCATTCGGCTTATTAACGAAATAAGCGTACAAACCCAATTGCAAGGATCCTAGAATCACTCCAATGCCATTTGGAACCTGAAATTGAGGCAAGAGAAATACATTTATGTAACTAATTACTAAACTTTTTAGTTCATCGACTTAAAAGATAAAACGAGGGGTAGATGACTTACATAAACAAAGGGATCATCATTAAAGATTCCATACGCACAGAATGATGTGCTCATTAAGAAAGTTGACAAAGACAGGTAAAACGGCATGTACTCGACGCTTTTCGTTCTGATCACCAAATTCTGAAATGTGACAATTAGCAGGTCAGGAATTTTGGCGACAATGGCCAAATGTTTAATACAGTAATTTCATACCATTATAAATAATGGAGAAGCGAACATTGATATGAGTGAGGCACACATCAAAAATCCAATGAAGATCCTTCGGGCTTCTGAATGAAAAAATATTAAGCTGATTGCAACGATTAAGCCGATCAGAAAAAGAACAGCAGACAGCAATCCTAACATTTTCATCTGACAAGAAGACCAAGACATAAAAATGAGCATAAACACTTAAATAAGAAATCAAAATAATGAAAGAAAACACGAAACCTTTTTTACTCGATCAGCATAGGTGATGAAAAAGATGATGTAGACTGATTGGAATAGGGCACCAACTGAATTAACTGTCAACACCAGTATATTGTTGCTTGATACAATGGGTACCCCATACCATGCACTAATCAAGCAATTGAGCAATGTGTATATATAAGGTAGCCCTGAGAATTGTTGGGTTGAGCCATGCCTAACGATCCTTCGAAACGTCGGTCTGTTGTTAGACAGCTAAAAAGTTAGTGATGAAGAACTATCAACCAAACAGAAAATTTGAGCATGATTAAGAAAACAAGGGAGCTTACATTGGTGACACGAATAACCCGAAAGCGAAGATGTTACCTGCAGTAAGAAATACTAAAGCATATAGTTTTCTGAAATCCCAAAATGTATCAACTTATGCAGAATCTTTGTTATACTCAATTGCCAGCTGATGATAACTTTCTACAACTTTAGCTAAGAAACTAGACTGTTCAGCACTTAAAATCAACACAACTTCGATTATTTCATCCTGATTCGGTCAAATAACAAGCCAAGGTCAAAACTTGGAATATACAGAAAAAAGAAAAATCCCTTTTTTATGAAAAATGAATGATCAGATACTTCTAGCAACAGAAATACACCTCCTATTAAGCTTCTGAGCTAAGACAAACAAAGGGTCTAGTTAAGTTGACCTAATTGAAGCTCAAACCGTCTGAAGCTAATCTCTACACAAAATTAGGGCTAAAATGAAGCGATTAGACAAATGGGTAGACGAAATAACCTGCAACACCGGCTAAATCTTTGCATATGGTGTACCATGAAGTTGAAAGAAGGGTAGCCAACACCATGATGAGTCAACGATGGAGCCCAAAATGAGATTGGAAATTTGGGGAGATCGCAGTTTGTTTATTTACATATATATGCATAATCACCAGTTTCTTCTTCACAAAAACTCCAGGCTGGCGCCTATTTTTTAATCTATGAACCCGCCGTTACACTTCCATGACAATCGGACAATCACAGAGTTGTTGGAGCTTACTCTCAGGTTTCTCTTGGTAGCTCTTCTTTCTCTCTCAACATATATACAGCTTTTAAGTTCTAACTGGAAAAGATGACCAAAAAAAAAAGTTCTAACTGGAAAAAAAACATGTGTCCACCCAAAACAATGGAAAAAAAAAACATGACATAGACACAGACACACTTTAGACCAGGCGTTGGGGTTCGGATCTACCGAGTTAATCGGATTCGGGTCGGGTTGACACGCGTCTCAAATGTTCAATTTATTTTATTGAAATAAAGTAAGTAAAATTGTTTTTATCTATAATAAAATAATATTATATTAGTGTATAATAAATAAATAAAAAATTAAATGAAATAAAATATGTGAAAAAATAAGTCCTTCAACGAGTTTCGAGATGTTTAGGTCGGTCCGGATTTGACCCAACAAGTCTCGTACCAGATTGAGATCGTCGAGTTATATTATTGAAAATATTGTCCCAAATACCCCATTTTCGTACCTAAATTACACATATGTCCAATTTCAAGCGGATATGACAGTTATACTCATTTGAGGGTTATAATAGTCCAAAAAAATATTTTTGCTATTAAAAAGAAAAGATTTATTATAATTTAATTTATCTTTATTTTTTAAACTCAAATGATTATTTAAATATTTTCTAAAATTAAGAAAAAGGATAATCAAAATAATAAATAAAAAATAAAAGGAAATTAAAAAAATAAAAAACACTTTATAAAAAATAAAAGGAAATTTAAATAATAAAAAAAGGAAAAAAGAAAATTTTATTACTCCCTCTGTCCCATTTTGTTAGTCTCATTTCAATCAGGCACATATGCCGAGAAATGTTTTGCATCGTTAATATCTCTAGTTATATGTTAATAAAAATTATAATTTTTTAATATTGTTAAAGTACTCATTAAGACGAATCAAACAAGACCCCACATGGCTATGTTTTTTCTTATATATTAGGAGAAATCTACAAGATTCTCTCGGTTTGTGAATAGTGTCACGAAAAGAAATGGGACTAACATTATGGGACGGAGGGAGCATTTTGTAATTGACGGTTTTAAGAAAAGTAACTGCTTCCTAAGCATACTTAATTAACTTCTCATTAATCATCCTCAACCTTCACCCATTTTCTCATTTCTCTCTCTCGTTCAAACTGTTCGTCTTCACCCCTCCTTTCACCATTTTCACCATTCTCGACCTCTCTCAACTGGTTTCAACCGCCGGCAACCGCTCGCAACCTCCGACAACTCTTTCTCCCTCTTTCTCCCTCTTTCTCCCAATCATCTACCGCTCCAGTTATGGCCGTGACCAGAGCTTCCGCACCCCCCACACCCCAGAAAAGAAAGAGAGACGCACATGGAGACTCTAAAGGAAGAAAGAAGAGGCAAACCGAGAAAACCCCCAAATCTACTAAGGGTTCGTCGACGAAGTCGGAGCCCAAAGGGGAAGCCACAGTCTCCCAGAGGAAGAAGGAGGTCTTGAATCTCTTGGAAAAATGGAGAAGCATGGAGCCTCTGGCTTTTAACGACAATGTAAGTGAAATTTCTGAAATTTTGTTATTCAATTCGAGTATATGAGTTAAATTGGTGAATTTAGGGTTCATGACTGAAGCCAATGCATGTAAATTTGAGATAATATGTACATTTGCACCTGTAATTGGAGTTGAGAACAAAGTTGTGAATAATTTGATTATTGTTTAGGGTTATCCTGACATCCTCCTTTCTGTGTCCGGACATCCTATTCTTTGTATCTTGACATCCTCTTGTATGTGTCCCGACACTTGAATTTTGTTTTTGTGTAGCTTATGTGCATTTAGGAGTTTATGTAGTGGAAGTATTTGGAATTGAGTTTCTAAATATTGTTAGTTTTAAAGAATTCCATTTCTTCATGTGCATTATGAATCCTGACACCTCTAAAAATACTTCATGTCATGTGCATTGTGAACCAGTTTGTGTAGTGGAAGTATTTGGATTTGAGTTTCTGAATATTGTTAGTTTTTAAGGAAATGCATGTACATCCTCTTCTCCTCACTGTGTCTAGATTGTTTAGAGTTATCCTGACAGACTCCTCACTGTGTCCTGACATCCTCTTCTCTGTGTCCCGACACTTGAACTTTGGTTTTGTGTAGCTTATGTGCATTTAGGAGTTTATGTAGTGGAAGTATTTGGATTGAAGTTTTGTGAAAAAATTTAGTTTGTAAGGAATTTCATTTGTGCATGGGTTAATGAGATTATGTTTAGCTTGCATATCTCTCCACCTCTGAATACTGTTTCGTGTCATATGAAGTGTGCATCCTGACATCTTACTAATATTTTCCTGCAATGTTATGTAGGTGATGTATGCTTACTTCAAGGGAGATGCATTGCATGGTCGTGTGAATATTAATTGTAGGAGGCAATATCTCAAAGACATAGAGTCTAAGCTAACATGCCAAGATTGGAGAAGAATATGTGGCAGCCCTTTTGGGGATGTTGTGAAAATGGTCAATCAAGTGACCTTCTCTTCTCAAACCGTGCACTCAGTTCTCTTCAAGCACTTGAAGAGTGAAAAGAAGTGGGAGACATGGTATGAGATTGTTGGTCAGCCATAGAGATTTTCGCTGTAAGAGTTTGCTTTGATAACTGGCTTGAACTGTGGCTCTCTTCCCAAGGAGATTAAATCATCTAGGAAGCAAGACAACCAAGTGATGGACAATTTTTTTGGTGGTCCTGATGGTTCTAAAACTTCAGTGCAAGACCTTTATAAAAGGTTCATGAAGCACAAAGTCTTGGACAAACCACAAGTTCAAGTTAGCATTATTGCTGATTGTGGAAGGGATTCTTCTTGGAGGTGATAAGAAGAGGCTTGTAAAAGTTGAACATGTGAGGTTAGTGGAAACCATTGACAAGTTTTGGAGTTATCCCTGGGGAAGAGTTGTCTACATGGAGTTGCACAGGGCACTAACCAGATCAATGGCAAGAAGAATGATATCCATGGAGAAGTCCATAAAAATCTCAGATGATGGTAGGATACCATACAACCTTTAAGGGATGCCAGTGGTGTTTCAGGTATAGTAGTACATTCCTGACAGGATATATATTGAAGTGTGACAAGATTACTAATGGTTTTGTTTGTTTATGTGTAGGTGTGGATTTGGGAGTGTGTACAGTCTGTTGGAGTCCAGTATGCCTCAAGGATTAGTGAGACCCAAATCCCTAGAGGAGTGCATTGGTCTGCAACCCAATGCCCTGAGCATGGATCACTAAGGCTGTCTTTTGAAGGAGAAGGTCTAGAAGTCTTGCCTCTACTGGTTGCAGATGAATCTGAGAAGGACTTGCTTAATGGTTGCAAATTATCAAATGAAGTAGAGGACCTCTTCTTTGACCAGATTACATCCGAGTTTGTGTCAAAGACAAAGGACAGTGAGCCTAGACAAGAAGAAGACCAATCCCAGGGACAATCTACTGGGGAACAAGGTCAGCTAATGGGGGTCATGAAGGATTTGTTCATGAAGATTAACAAGTTGGAGGCTGATCTTTGTCAGAGGATTGAAAGGCTGGAGAGAAGGAACTTTGTTTGTGAGGAGGAGGTCCCCAAGAAAAGGATGGGAAAGAAGAGAGTGAAGAACGATGTAGTTTCTGAGGAGGAGGAGGTCCCTAGGAAGAGGATGGCAAGGAAGAGTGTCAAGAGACCAGCCGGGAAGGGTAAGCAACCAGTAGAATCTTCTAGTGAAGAGAGTGAAGAGAGTGAAGAGTATGAAGAGGAGTCTGAGAGTGAAGAGAATGTCAGTGAAGGCAGTGACAGTGGGGAAAATAAGGTGGAGACAACACATCAGAATGCTGAGGAAAGTGGAGAATCTGAGGTGGAAAGCAGTGACAGTGGTGAAGATGACAATGGAGGAAATGATGATGGTGGAGATGGAGATGATGGATGTGAGAAAGCAGAGGACAAGGCAGTGACAGCTGAGAATGAGGTATCTATACTTTGTTTTGTTAATTTAGTTTTTTATTAAATCATGACAGGATATTATTTGAGTATGACAGAATAATTTGGGCTTCATGATAGGATAGTATTAAATCATACTAGGATAGAATGTGAAGTATGACAAGATAGGTTCTGTAGCATGTCAGGATAGTTTGTGAAGCTTGAAATATAGGATTTAAGAAACTTTTATTGCAAGAAAGAGGACTTGTTATTTACCATGAACCAGTATTTGATTTTGGTAATAATGAGGAGTTTGAGGACCATCTTTTTCCACAAGATAATGTTGTTGGGGATGAAGTAGATGTTGTTGATGAAGTTGTTGTTCAGGGTGGGGTTGGCAATGTTGCTGCTCCTTGTGGGGTTGACAATGTTGATGAAGTTGTTGTTGAGAATGCTGAGAAAAGGGTTGAGGAGCCAGTGGATAATGTTGTTGCTCCTTGTGTAAACTTAAATAAGGAGTTTGTAAGCTCCAAAGACTCGAGTGACAATGAGGTAATGATTAGTTTATTGGTGTCTAGGAAGTGTTTGTTGAATGACAGAATATATATTGATGCATGACAGGATTGTTTGCAGGGGGTCGAAGATTTTCAATTAATTGGTGTTGGTAGAAGAGAAGGAGATGTGGTAATGAATGTTGTTGCTGAGCTAGCTGAGAAGGCATCTGATAAGGATGAGAGTGACCCTAAGGTGCAAGATGAGTTGAAAGATAATGAACTTGAAGGTGCACCAAGGGAAGAGCTCACTCAACAGGCTACAACTGAGGAGAAAAAGGTTGAGGAAGCAAAGGCTAAGGAGGAGAAAAGGGCTGAGGTGGCCAAGGCTGAGGAGGAAAAGAATAAGGAGACCAAGGCTGAGGTGGGAAAGGCAGAGGAGCAAAAGACTGAGGAGGGAAAGGCTGATGTGGAAATGACTGAGATGGAGAAAGGTGAGGAGGACAAGGCAGGTGATTTTGCCAAACCCAAACTTGTGTTTGGCAAAAGGGTGAAGCATGTTAGTGGTCGTTCTCCAAACAAGGTGTCTCCACAGAAACAGAGGTAACTTCTAGAATTACAGGATAGTTTTTGAAGTATGACAAGATAATTTGTGTTGAATGGAAGGATATGATATTTTCTTTGTCACTGTGGTTTTGCAGGATCCTTCCCAAGCGTAATACAAAGCCTTCTACTTCTCTCAGCTCTCCTTACACATCCAAGACCACCAAGAAGAAAAACACCAAGAAGGACAACACCAAGGACAACAAGGACAAGAAGAAGGAAGTCTATTCCAAAGCTTTTTGGAAGAAGATAACCAATAATTCTGCTGTAAGAGAGATGACAGATGCAATACAATGGTACCAAGGGGAAAGGTACTTGAAAAAATTGGTGTATTAATATACTATTTAATATCTTTTATGATGATTACAATGAAATTTTATACTCCTATATTGTGTTTTATGTTTCAGTCCTGAGGAGTTTGAAGGTCTGAGTGGAGTTACTATTGACAATGCTTTCTTTGAGTGCATTATTGAACCAAAGTACTGGTGAGATAATCTGGTAAGGGTGACAGGATAAAATTTTCAGTCTTAAGTGTAATTAATGTGTACTTGTATTGGCAGCACATCGATGAGGTTCTTTGTCACGTGAGGTCTGAGCTCAGGAAAAAACCAGCTAATAATCACAAGGCTGCCATAATGGATTGTCTATGGTCTGAGGATTACAAGGACCAACATAGGAGTGAAGCAGGTAGAGTTGAAGTATCAGTTATTCCAGATCGTGTTGTGAGGTACTTCAAGGGAAGTCTTCCATTTCTATTTGGAAAAAATTGGGAAGATGTGGACTTCATTTATGCACCACTCTTTGTTGGAGACAACCATTGGGTGACCATTGAAATAGACCTCCAGAACTGGAAGCTCAATGTGTATGACTGCAACACCGATTTGAAGCCAGATCGGGTAATAGAAAAAGATGTGGCCCCAATCCTGAAGTACGTGCCAAAGTTTTTGAGCAAACACGAGGCTCTGTCCCCAAAGTACGCACATAGGCTTCAGGAGGACCTGACTTATCATGGAAGGGTTGATGGCTTACCACAGAATAAAAGAAGGTAATATATCCCTCCACTACTCTGTTATTTACCCGCCACACTTTATAAATCTGTGAGTAATGGTTTGTTTATTTGCAGTGGTGATTGTGGTGCATACACTGTGAAATACATTGAGTGGTTGTGTTTTTGCAATAATGATCTCTCCCTAATTTCGGACAAGACAATCGACATGCACAGATTTGACATTGCTAACAGCCTGTATGACGAGAAATGGGTTACTAGGTTGAATAATGTTGATGATGTTACACAGTAGGAATAATTTGTATCTCTGATTGTTGTGTGTTATGTTTCAGAACAGTTTTAAGGTGTGTTTGTGTGAATATTGGTTTGGTTTTGTTGACCTATGTTGGTCTAGACATGATTGAAAGTAGAACAATGGTTTTATTGTCATACAGATTTCTAGTATGAATGCAAGTTTATTGTCTTACCCTTACCACCTATGACAACTCAAAATGGTAGGATGTGACAACTGTCAAAGTAAAGCAGTTGTCCCGCCTTTAATTTGTGTTAGCCTTGAAGTCTACAAATAACAAAGTTTCCTACCCCATTGTTCATGCTCTCAGTCTATAAATTATCAAAAAAATGGACCGCATTATGGATTTGACAAGAGTTTATACTGAAGTTCACTATGGTGGTTCCCTTGTCCCCAACAGCAGAAGAATGACCAGTGTCACGAGCCACACTTACGAAGGTGGTCTCTGCGAAGATTGGGCTCCAGCGGAAGATAGTGTTAGGGACATCAATTGGCTAAGAGGAGAGCTATGGACCCTCAACAACCGCCAGAACAACACACATTATTTCGTTGAGATGGTTCATGCTCATGGAGGGAGGAACACAATAAGAGCCTTGCAACACTCACGTGATGCTCATGCCCTTGCCGATCTAGGAAGGTCCGTTGCTCTAATCAAAATCTTCATTGCCACCGATCAACACCCCGTGGAGCTGAAAAAGAGGTGGAGGCGTGACTTCAAACCCCCAACCAGGGACATGGACTATCGCCTCGACATACCAAGCTATGGACACTCTAATGTTGTGTAATCTATGTAGTTCGACAGGATGTGTGTGCAAGTGTGGAGGGATATATGTTAGTTTGTGATCTAAGTGCAATGATGTCAGCTTTTCAGTTTCTACGCTTTAATCTTCTCTTATAATGAAAAATTATCTCTCTTCAGTGTGACTTATCATATCAAAGATTTAATTTGTGGTAGCATTGAAATGCGTCAGGATGTAAGTGAATGTGTGACAGGATTAAACAAAATCTGTGGCGGGAAAATATTACCAAATCCATACCAAACAGAAACATAATAGAAGTACAAAGGAAACAAAAGACACAAGGAAACTGAAAAGATTGAAATAATATGAAATGATACAACATCAATAGTTGTACACTTCAATATCGTACACGACACCATTTGAATCTGCACTTTGAAGGTCGAAGAGGCACTCATCCTTATACTTGACTTATTGTCCTGGACAAAAGCTCTCCAACCCTTGCCCAAGCGGTATCCTTTTTTTGAGTGTGTGAGATGAACTTCCCAAGTCTGAAGTCCAACTTTAAGTGTTATTTCAAAGTTCTTGTAGTCTTTCAAAAACTTGTCTCCATGACCGATGGGGATACATAGACGACAGTCCCCCTCTACATATGAGCGTTTCATTTCAACGAAGAAACTTTTGATTTGGTAATCTTCGTCGAGAAATGGGTCTACCACGTGATAACCAGCCATGAAGGAGTTAAGAGAAAGAGAGAAAGAAAGGTATGGTTGTTGAGAAAGAAAGGAATGAGCAGAATACGTTGTTTCTCTCGGTGTATACAACAATGGCCTATTTATTGAAGCAAAATGTGACAAAAAATGAGTAAATGTGTTAGGTTGGGTTGGTTAACGTGTTGGGTAGGTAAATGTGTTTGACTACTTTTTGATTAAAAACATGTACTGATGTTAGTGCAGAGAGTAAATGTGTGCTTTGACCGCATTTATGCAGTGGAGTTAGGTGGCAGGATGTTAAAAAATATGAGTGACAGGATAAAACAGAATGTGTGGCGGGATAATACAATACAACTTAACAAAGCAAACTAAAAGCATTTCAACATTCATACTAACAGAATTTCAACATCCAACCCAAAATAATATGACATATAAAAGTAAGTGTGACAAGATAAAACCTGTATTTTGGCGGGATTAAACATCAAACGTGGCGGGATAACAAGTTACAATTGTTCATATACCAAAAAGTTAGCATTGTTCATATACCAAAAAGTTAGAACTTTGTTGTCTTACCCTTTTACCCTATGGTCTTCGCCTTGACTGTCCTCCCCTTGCAGCTCGGGAGCACATGTTGTGATTATGGCCAGACAGACCACATCTCGTGGACACTCGTTTGTAGGGCCTCTCCCACCTAGCCTTATATCTATTCAACCTTGGTCTTCCATGTCCCCTTTTCCATGGTGGTGGCAAACACGGAAGAGAGGAGACTAATTGTGGAACATCCCATTGGTTGGGTGGAGGGATCAAATGGATTGTTTCCTTGTAAACTTCTTTCAAGATGTTGTTGGTATAAAAGTGACTAACAAGAGTAGAAATATCAACTCCCTTGTCCTTTGCTAATGCCAAAGCATGCTTGCAAGGAATCCGATCTCTCTGAAACACGTTGCATTGGCAAGTTTGTTGGCGAAGATTCACCTCATACTTGTTCCTTCCATCAGTCACCTCTACTTCAATATCACTAAGCCTATTGATGTTCATGCTCACAGATGCCGCATACCTATTATCAATGGTCTTGGTCACTGCCCTAGTAGTCACCTCACACCATGTAGTAGCCGACTCCCTCCTTTCACAGAACCAAGTGGAAAAGGTAAGTAATATAACATCAAACAATGCTACAATAGGCCACATACGATCCTGTTTAAACACCTTGTTCAGACATTCTACATTGTTTGTCGTCATGATGTTGTACCTCTCAGCTGTGAAATATGCCCTAGACCACTTTTTCAAGAGACACTTTGAGAGCCATATTTTCCACAACTGAAGTTCTGTTTTGTAGGATCTGAAGCTCAGTCCTATACTCTTCTACAGTGTACGCCTTTGCAACCTTAAACCACTGGTCTTGCAAACCTCCCCAAGTGCACTTTTGCTTGAAGTTTTGCAGCATATGATAAATGCAATATCCATGTTGTGCAAGAATGTAAACTTGTCTCAGAGCGGCTTTAATAGCCAAATGACGATCAGAAACAAAACCACATCCACACTATCTGGTACAACAGCCGTCTTCAACTCTTCAAAGAAGAAGGACCAAGAATCTTTATTCTCACTGTCTACTACAACAAAATCCAAGGGATAGATCTGTTTGTTTCCATCTTGGGCAGTAGCTAGAAGAAGATGGTAATTGAATCTCCCTCCTAAGTGTGCTCCATCAACACAAATCACCTGATACATCATATAACTTGTCACACTCTATAATATATCCCGCCAGGTAATTATATCTATTCTTCTGAAATCATATCCCTCCGCCCATCAGTTATTATCTCTCCGCTCACTACCTATTATCTGGACAGGAAAAAAATATAGTTTAAAAAGTTACCTTTCTCAAATGAGGAACAACCCTGATACAAGCACCCAATGCCCAGAAACAGTACTTAAATCGGTTTTGAGAATCCAATATTAAGGTTGTATGTGATCCAGGATTGACTTCTTTCAACATATGAAGCCATGAGTGAAGTTGACTATAACCTTCCTCGGGAGACCCTCGAATAATGTCCTCTGCCTTTTGTCTTGCTCTGTTTGCTTTGGAATAACTGGTATGGACTCCTAGATCTTTCATGATAACTTGTATCTCTTTTGCCCTTGGTGCGTCCTTTCGACCTTTGAACCTGTTACATGTGTTCAAAAACATCTGGTCATCCTTCATACTCTATCCCGCCAGGTTAAATATTTCAACAAGACAGAAACAATACATACCTATCAAGAATACTCTTGGAAATGAACGATGAATTGGCATGCCTGTTGTGATTGTTCTTGAACAACATCGCACATGTATGAGATGGTTCAAGCCTTCAGACCCACCACGGACCAGTAGCTTTACCACCCCTCGTTGAAACACGAAGCCCAAATGAACATGCTCCACCATTTTCGCACTCCACCACATAAGTGCTCTTATCAGACTTCTTCACACGCATTTCTATACATTTTTTCACAGCATATGAGACTAAAGACCGTTGAACCTCCTCCTTGGTTTGAAAGACATCTCCAACCTTGATTGCCAATGGCTGAGAGTTTAAGCACAATTCTTCTTCCTCCTCCAGATTTTTAATATCAGCGGGAACATCATAATGGTAAGACCCCTGTTCATGTTCCTCAGCATCTCCTCCCAGATATTCGAAGTCCTTTAACTTGGCATGATCATCATCAAATTCTTCGTCAGAAATGTTGACAAGGTCCAAACCTTGTCGCTTGGTTGCAGAAATAAAAACATCCTCCTCTTCATCGTCACTGATTAGTGACACAACATCAGGTTCATCGCCTTTCTTAGCTTTCTTAGCTTTCTCTCCACCTTCCATAGATATCCGGACACCCTTATCATATGATCCTGCCATGTCTTCTTCTTCTCTCAGCTCATCATCTACTATGTTACTAAACATGTGATCTGACATTATCTTTAAGACTCTTACATGGTAAGAAGGTCCACCAACATTTTCAGCCTGAGAACATGGTTGAGGTGCACTACTTTGAACATCCATCATCTCTTCTTCTTCTTTTGGAATTAAATTAGGGTTTTCATTTGAACCAAAACATTTAGGCACCACGACAGAATGCAAAGGAATTGACCATATTCTATCTTTGCAGTTTGACATGTTCAAGAAAAAGAATTCGTCTACATCATCATTATCAGAAATATCGAAAGGAGGAAGATGAACATTTTGTGGAGGCATGTAGTTGAGCTTTAAGTCAAACCTGTTAAGATCAATGACAAGTTTTTCTTCAACCATTTTCAGAAGCCCTTCATAACCGATCTCATCACTAACCATCAAACCCTTTGTCTTTTTAGGGTCTTCATACACCCAAAGTTCATTCTCCACCTTTCACTTGCCTCCACATATTAAGGAGAGCATATATGTTTGACCTAAACAAGCCAAAACAAGAAAACATAGTCATTTACTGTTACCAATACACAAATAAACGTTTGCATTTAATATGCCAACTTACCCATTCCTTCTTGTGTATGGTGGAGAGATATCAAAACCACCAAGGATGTAAAGAGATGGAAACAGTTGGCTGGCAGGATATGAAGCAGATTTAATGAGGAGAAGAGAAAAAACGGAATTAATGAGGAAGATTAAGTTAAGATAAGAGAAATTACAATAATTTTGGAGCAAAAATTTGCTCTAAGTGAGTTTACATCAAATTTGGCGGGAAAGTGTACCGCCAAAGTTGAATTGTGTGGCTGTGAATTAATCTGGTATGAGTGAATAGTGAATTGTACGGCCTGTCAAATTTTTTGTGGTTGATCTGTGTTTTCCTAACGCCTTTCCCATTTTATCCGTTTTTTTTAAAAAAAATTCCTAACATATGTACGAATTTTGCTTCTTTTCCTTCTTCCCTTCTTTTCTTCTTTTCCGTCAGATTTTCTTTCTTCTTTTCTTCTTTTCTCAGCTCATTATTATAATGTTTTTGGATTTTCTTTTACCTTTTTCCAAAACCTTTATTCATTTACCAAAGCAAAAAGAAAAGACAAAATAAAATGGAATATGGATATTACAGTAATATCCATTTCATCTTAGGTAGGTTTGTTAGATACCCCCAAGTAGGGTATTTTTGCAAATTAGCCTATATTATTTATTCGGGATAGATTGGGTTGAGTTTTTTCCGAATCGACCCATCGAATTGGACCATCTTGTAACAAGCCCTGGACAAAGTTGGTATAGAGATCAATTTTTAGAATTCGTTTAAACTAAACTAGTGTAGGTCTGGTGAATATCACGGGGTTATTAATTATTTATAGAATGCTTATAATTTCTATACAAACATTGTTAATATAATAAATAAGTTATAGTTATATTTGTGAAAGATAAATGATAATAAAAATATTCATACATGTATTCATTGTAAAATATATGTATGTAAAAACAGAGTAAAAACACACTTAATGACCAACTTATCGTATAGTCAATCAAAAATCAATTAAATAGTCTTATTTAAGCATAAAATAATGACCATGTTATCAACAAAATAATACTATAAACATAATCGTTCTACATCATACTTTCTGAAACTTGAACTTTTGAATTCAATTATCGTTTTTCTAACGTATGACATATGATAAGCATACTTAAATAAGAAACTACCCCTAGAAGTAAATGGATAAACCCATTAAAAAAATCGTTAAAATGACAACACCTAATCACTAAAATGTGGTAACAATTATTCATATATTTCTAAAATTAACCTCTTATTAAAGAGGTTAATTTTAGAAATGACCAAAACTTATTGTATGCTCCTTATTATATGCTCTTCCTAATCATGATTTATAAATAACCAAAGCTTTTGAATATGTGACTTGATTTGCATATTTGTAGTAGACTATGGAGGAGGTAGAAGAAGGGGTTATTTATTTAAAATTTTGATTAATTAATTTTTTTGTTTTTTTTTGTTTTTTTTAAATGGTGACGTGGCGCAATTTTTTGTGAAGACTTGACTTCTCCTTTATATTGTGTAGTTAGGTAGATTATCTTATTTTAATTTAAATTAATTATAATTTGTGTCGGACCTCAATACTATGCTCCAATTTTTGAAATAATTTTTTTTTTGAAGTAACAGATTAATAAAGCATAATAAAATTTCATATTCATTACTCCCTCCGTTAAGAAATATTTGTCCCTTGAGCAATTTTAGGGAGAATTTATTAATCAAAATTTTAGATAAATATATCTTTCATAGTTTAAGTAATGACATGGAGAATAAAAGAAAAAATAATGAGAGAATAAATGAAAGAATCAATAACACTAAGGTAAATTTGGAAAATAAGCTATAAAATTATGTTAAAATACAGTAATTTTTAACAAATGTTCTTCGTTTATAAACTTCGGTAAAACTCGTACACCGGTAAAATTCGTCGCCGGCTGCAGAAGAGACGGGATGTATATATACCCACACCTCTCTCTCCTCCATTGTCCATACACACACACACAGTCTTTTTCGCGCTTTTCTTGACGGTCGCCATTTTTACCTCTCCCTTGTCGAGGTCTCTAATTCCACTTCATTTCGTCTAGGAGACTTCTTCCTTAACTCGATCTGCTCTTTTGATTGATCTCGATCCATTTGCACATGTAAGTTCCCCCTTTTCAGCTTCTGATCTTCGTTTCCCTCTTCGATCATGATTTGTCTCTGAAATGTACGATTTACAGCGTATTTGTACTGAGATCTGTTGATTGAAGCTGGACTGCATTTTATTGTTTGTTGTTGATTATGGATCTCTGAGAACTATTGTTGATTTGAATATTTTTGGAGTGAGATCTGAATTTCATGTTTTACGATTCATCACTTTGTTATAGATCTGCTATTGCACTTTTTTTTTGAAGTTAGATCTGATTGCTACTTCTCATTAGCGGATATTCGGTGAATACTAGCTGGTCTCTGTAGCAGGCTTTCTTATTTCTTCTCAATATCACTTTCTTGTGCCTTCAGTTTGTGTTTCGATTGCAAATTTGCAACTAATCTATTTACAGTAGTTTTTTGCTGTTGTATTGTGTTGCTTCTTTTTGATTGCTGATACAAGCTCTACATTTGTTTGTTAATCAGTCACTGAGAAATGTCTACATACACACCGAAAAATATACTTATTACTGGGGCTGCTGGCTTCATCGCATCTCATGTTGCCAACAGGCTCATCAGAAGCTATCCTGATTACAGGATTGTTGTGCTTGACAAGCTTGATTACTGCTCCAGCTTGAAAAACCTCCGGCCTTCTCAATCTTCACCCAATTTGAAATTTGTTAAGGGTGACATTGCGAGTGCTGACCTTGTGAACTATGTGCTCACCACTGAGAACATTGACACCATCATGCACTTTGCAGCTCAGACGCATGTTGATAATTCATTTGGAAACAGCTTTGAGTTTACACAGAACAACATCTATGGGACACACGTCCTTCTAGAAGCCTGTAAGGTAACTGGACAGATTAGAAGGTTCATTCATGTTAGTACAGATGAGGTCTATGGGGAAACAGATGAAGATGCTGTTGTAGGTAACCATGAGGCTTCTCAGCTCCTCCCCACAAACCCGTACTCTGCAACAAAAGCTGGAGCAGAAATGCTTGTGATGGCATATGCAAGATCATATGGTTTGCCAGTCATCACTACTCGGGGGAACAATGTGTACGGGCCTAATCAGTTTCCCGAGAAATTAATCCCGAAATTTATTCTTCTGGCTATGAGAGGGAAAACTCTTCCAATTCACGGTGACGGATCAAATGTGAGAAGCTATCTTTACTGTGAGGATGTTGCTGAAGCCTTTGAGACTATTCTTCACAAGGGTCAGGTAGGTTATGTCTACAATATAGGCACAAAAAGGGAAAGGAGAGTTATTGATGTTGCTCGAGACATATGCCAGCTGTTTAACATGGATCCAGAAACAAGCATTGAGTTTGTTGAAAATAGACCATTCAATGACCAAAGGTACTTTCTTGATGATCAGAGGCTGAAGAACCTAGGATGGTCAGAAAGAACAGCGTGGGTGGATGGATTGAAGAAGACAATGGAATGGTACACCACAAATCCCGATTGGTGGGGTGATGTGTCAGGTGCTCTTCTTCCACATCCAAGGATGCTAATGATGCCTGGAGGTGTCGAACAATTTAATGCGTCAGACAATAAAACATCTGAAACACCGGCTTTTTCCAATACACAATCCTTCACTGTTGTAAGCAGTACTTCACGAAAACCCGCTTTGAAATTCCTAATATATGGAAGGACTGGTTGGCTAGGAGGGCTACTTGGCAAATTATGTGAGAAACAAGGGATTCAATTTGAATATGGAAAGGGTCGGTTGGAGAATAGATCATCTCTTATAGAAGACATCCAATACGTCAAGCCAACACACGTGTTCAATGCTGCTGGTGTAACTGGCAGGCCCAATGTAGACTGGTGTGAATCACACAAGTCAGAAACAATCCGAGCCAATGTTGCTGGTACATTGACCTTAGCTGATGTTTGTAGAGAGCATGGGCTTTTAGTAATGAATTTTGCAACAGGCTGCATATTTGAATACGATGAAGCACATCCTCTGGGTTCTGGCATTGGTTTTAAGGAAGAAGATAAACCGAACTTTGTTGGATCTTTCTACTCAAAAACCAAAGCCATGGTAATTTATTTCAGTCCTATTTTCTGCATTTTGCTTGTTAATCCCAATTTCCCACCCTTAAACTGTACTTTTTTGGTTTATTGTCCAGGTAGAAGAGCTGCTGAAAGATTATGACAACGTTTGCACGCTAAGAGTCAGGATGCCAATATCATCTGACCTTAAAAACCCGAGAAATTTTATCACAAAGATCAGTTCCTATGAGAAAGTTGTCAACATTCCCAACAGCATGACAATCTTGGACGAGCTTCTGCCTATTTCCATTGAGATGGCAAAGAGGAATCTTCGGGGAATCTGGAATTTCACAAACCCAGGGGCTGTGAGCCACAATGAGATTCTTGAGATGTACAAGAACTACATCAAGCCTGAATTCAAATGGACCAATTTCACATTAGAAGAACAAGCAAAGGTGATTATTGCTCCAAGGAGTAACAATGAAATGGACGCATCCAAGTTGAAGGCAGAATTCCCTGAATTGTTATCCATCAAGGAGTCTCTGATCAAGTACGTATTCGAGCCAAACAAAAAGACGAATTATTCTGCATAATCCAAGACATTCATTCATCTGTGAGTGTATCACAGATTCCATCTGAAAGCAAAAGAAAAATGGAGGGATTCAGATTTCGGATAATTTGTTGGTTTTGTAGTAGAGCAACTTATCAAATTGTTGGTATTCTTGCAAGAGACTTCATAGATCAACATACATTGCTTGAATAAATGAAGCACATTTTGCTTCTCTTTTGAGAACCTGAAAACAATATATTCATATTGTACTGCAAAAATCTTGACATGTCTGGAAATCTATATTGGGGTAATTTACAAAACTAATGAGTGGAATGTGAAAGTCACTTTATTTATTATTTTCCACTACATGTAGAAGTGCAATGTACTTATTAACCGAAATAAAAGTTAGGTTCATAAGCTAGATGGTAATTTTGCAATTCAAGTGATGTATAAGTGATTTTTCAATTTTTTAGTGAGGATTGGAAATTTGACCTAATTTTCAGTGTGTGCTATTTTGGGTATCTTCATATACAAAAGAGCTTTTTTTGGATCTAAAAATTGGGGGGATTGAAGATGTCGAAAAGAAAGGTTATGTTGTTCCTCAAGCCTTTCGATGCCTACCCAGTTCGTCTTAATCAACGCATATCTGGTGTTACTACTAACAATAAGGTACGTTTCTTTCTCTGTGATTTCATATGTTTATCGAAATCTCATTATTCATCTTCGGAGGTAGTATACGATGATCGTTGTGAAAAGTGACGAATTTCTAACAAAGATCGTTTCTTTTATAATTCATCTTTTCAATTGGATGGAACATCGTGCATGAATTGGTATCTGTCTAATTGAATAAGAACAATTTAGTGCTGCATCTTTCAGCTCAATTTCTGTAAAAAGAACATAATTTATTCTGAATTTTGAAAATTATGCTTAACACACTTCAGTGCTTTGTATATAATCATCTTTGTAATTGTTGTTTCTTTATGTAGATTGTAAAGCATGCAGAAGATAGGCTTGAGGTTCACAAGGATGCCATAAGCTTTTGTAAAAATGTACTGAAGCGTAAGTTGATAGACTGGGAGCCACTTTCTGATGCCGGAATATCGAAATCGGTTCACAATGTGGACTTAGTTGTTAGCATTGGAGGTGATGGAACTCTTCTTCAAGCAAGCCGATTCGTTGACGATTCAGTTCCCATCTTAGGAGTAAATTCTGATCCTACTCAACTGAAGGAGGTTAAGAACAAGTTTTTCTGTTTCTTCTTCTTTTTTAACCTTTTCCTTGTTGATTGAATGTTGTATACTTCTTTGTTTATTCATTGTAGGTTGAAAAGTTGAGTAATGAGTTTGATCCTGCTAGAAGTACAGGCTACCTTTGTGCATCCACTGTAGAAAACTTTGAAAAGGTAAAAATGTTCATTATGATTTTGACCCATGAATTAAATCCCATAAATGAGTGAAATATCTTGCTGATGTCTAGGTATTGGATGAGATTCTTGCAAACCGTTGTGCTCCATCTGATATTTCCAGGATGTCAATCTCTATAAACTCAGAGCAAGTTCCTAGCCCTGCCCTGAATGATGTTCTAATTGCTCACCCTAGTCCAGCTGCTGTCTCTCGGTTTTCATTCAGGTTACCTCTTCCTTCTGTTATGGCTTCCGATTGTGATTTATTTCTCGGTGATTTTAGTGTCTTCGCCTATTTGGTGTGATCGAGGTTCACACAAAATCTAAAGGCTCAGAGTGCACACTCGTATAAGTGACTTGAATTTCAGAGTAGTAATGTGATAGAGTAGAAATCAGGATTAACTCACAAAGACTACTAACACACACAAAGAACACATATCCCAAGGAAGACAACCTCTCCAATGGCCAAATCTCTAGGGAGGACTCACTCTCCCAAAGAGCCCAAGGCAAAAAGCCCGAATACTTCTCTATTATCTACGGCTAATCCCCTATTTATAAAACTTCCCTCTAACTGCCTACTATCCAAATAACTGCTTAAAACCAATTACATAAGTCCTAACTATTTTATATCCTAACATAATGTCACATTGCTAATTAGGATGATAGTCCCGCTATTGCAAAACGAAAAGGGTATGTTCAGTTTAGTGTCGGAGTATGTGCATTTTTAGCGCTCGGACCCTGAGCTATATTTTATAATGCTGTGTGTTTCTATGTATGGACTATGCGCCTTGTTGTGTAAAGCGAAGGAATGAACACACGATCCACATGTTTTGGGTGCTTGTTCTATGCAACTCCATGCTTTGTTTAGTTTTAAATGCTTTTATCAATGTATTTTTTTATGTTTTTCATTGCCAAACTCTCAACAACATTCATGTTTACTTCAACTCTCAGGCTAAAAAAAGGCGGTGAACCATATACGTCTTTAGTGAACAGTCGGTCAAGCGGCTTAAGAATATCAACAGCAACAGGATCCACAGCTGCAATGCTGTCAGCTGGAGGCTTTGTGATGCCTATATTATCAAGAGAGCTTCAGTTCATGGTGAGGGAGCCCATTGCTGCAACTGCTTCCGATTCTCGTTCACTACACGGAGTAATGAAAGAAGACGAGATCATGGAAACTACTTGGTCCTCTGAAGAGGGTGCCGTCTACATTGACGGCTCGAACATCGTCTATCCTCTTCGACAAGGCGACATTGTTGAGGTCTCTTTGAAGGCGCCTCTTTTGAAAGTTTTCTTGCCCCCATCATGCATTAAATTGTAGATTATGACCAGATTTTCTCTCCTTTTTCATTTATAGAACTGTAGAATGTTAGTTTTGATGATCAATCTTCATAGGTTTTTGTTTCTTTCTCCAATGTTAGATTGATCTTATCACATTAAGCCAGAACAACTCTTGATAGCTTTTTAATAGGTCTATCTGAACTGAAATAATCTCTCCAAAAGAGTAATTAAACGACCCACTATTTAATTTTGTTAAATCCATATGTTACTTATTTTCATTAATCAATAAATGCAAAAATAAATGCTTGTATTTCTCCACATTATTAGTAACCTAACGAACGTAAGTTAAAATCACATTCATAAGATTGGTTTACGCTAGAAGAGTAGAAGGTAACAAGATCACAAAGAATCTTTCAACGTATAAAAAACAATCTGTTTTTTTTGTGATGCTATCATTAACAATCTAAAAAAAATCTTCATACAACAAACTATATCGCTAAGATTCTTAATAGAAAACCCTCGCCGTATAAATCTTTTTGTATATGCACCAATTAAGATCATAAACGAACGAGTCTGATGGCTTCTTCTTCAACTGCATGGTTTTACTGTCTTCTTCCTCTACTCTTGTTTGTGGTGTTAATCCAAGCTGATGAAAGCAAGGCAACATCAGATAAATGTAACATCTTTAAAGGAAGATGGGTTGATGACAATCATACTTCTCCCTCTTATAATTACACTTCTTGCCCTTTCATTCGACCTCAATTCGATTGCCAGAAGAACGGTCGACCGGATTCCTCGTTCCTCAGATACCGTTGGCAACCCGACGAATGCAGCCTTCCAAAGTACTCAAATTTCTACATGTATTAGTTTTGATGATGTTTGTATGAATCCTGATTGATATTTTCATATGTATGCAGATTTGACGCCCATGATTTCCTGGAAAGATTTCGGGGAAAGAAGATATTGTTTGTAGGGGACTCATTGATGCTCAATCAATGGCAGTCTCTTACTTGCTTGATACACTCGGCTTTGCCCGAAGCCGACTACAGCTTGATTCAGCATCCTCCTATGAACACCTTCCATCTTTCTGTATGTAAATCTACAATACATAGCCTCTTTTCTGAATTCAGGCCAAGGACTCATACTCTATTTTTGTGCAGGAGTATAATGTCACAATATCAATGCAATGGCATCAGTTTCTTGTAGAGATTCAGAAAGAAAGCAAAGGAAAATTGCTGAAGCTGGATTTCATCAAGGGAGATTTGTGGAAAGGGGTAGATTTGTTGGTGTTTGATTCCTACCATTGGTGGTACTACAGAAAACCAAATCAACCGTATGTACTAATATTAAAGTTTAAATTTATTAAGTGTTGGAAGATCTTGACACAAATAATGATGCTGCAGATGGGATTTCATGGAGGTTGATGGAAAGACTTACAGTAATTTAAACAGAACAGTGGCGTTGAAGATTGCATTGGAGAATTGGGAAAGATGGATAGACAGCAACATCAATCACACCAAAACCCAAGTTTTCTACCAAGGAATTTCTCCTTCTCATTACAAGTTAAGATCCATCAATCTCTCTTCATTACCCTTTGATAATCTTTGATTAACTTAATGATGAGTTTTAACAGTGGAAGAGAATGGGGGCAGCCACAGTTAAGAGGATGTGCAACAAGCACGGTACCGATCAATGGAAAAGGCGACAATCTCAGAGAAAACCCAGCAGTGGGTATGGTGAAGAGTGTGATCGGGCGTATGAAACACCCAGCTTACTTTCTTGACATCTGGCATCTTTCGCTGTTGCGTCCAGATGGACATCCATCTGTGTATGCAGCGCCAGCTCGTGAGCCACATGGGCCGTCTACTGACTGTACACATTGGTGCCTACCTGGACTGCCTGATACATGGAACCAGCTTCTCTATAATACTCTTCTTTAGGTTTTTAGGGCATAGAAAATGATCATCTTGATCATTAGGGTTGACTGAAGTACTACTAGAGTTAGAAATTGGTAGGTTCAGGTGTTAGAGATTTAAGAGAAGTGTATACAAACATCAGTGTTGTTTTGATTCAATTTAGCATTGAATGAGGATTGATTTAATTTACCATTGAATTCTGCAAAACTGAACAGCATTTGTACACTGGTACTGCAACACAACTTTGAAGTAGGAAGAAGCTTAGATTTGCTGTCTCGACATAAAATTTAATATGATAAGCTACAAAGAAATGGCAAACCATGGATGAATTTCTACAGAGGAGAGTCAGTCGAGCATGTAGATCCTGGATGCAATGTCCTGGACCATCCAATCATATCCCTCGAGCAGCCCTTCACCGGTGTATGCACTGCAACCCACAATTTTCCAGTGTCTTGTTTTGTCCATTGCCTCCAAGTTAAGGGCCTGAACAAAAAAAAAAGTATATAAATACAAGAAGGGTAAGAAATAAAGAGGTGTTAATATTCATGTGGTCATCTTGATGCTCCTTCTAGTTGGATGCAGACAATTTCAGTTTACTGTCTAAAGTAGATGCCAAGACATTTTTATGAACTATATAGAAATACCAGACCTTTGCTATTTCAGCAGGGGAAAGCGCACCCTGTATGTCCTGCTTATTAGCAAATATCAAAAGTGATGAGCCAGACAGCCTCTGCAACAAGATCCGACAACAAAATCCATTAACAATTATCGAAGAATTGTAAACAGCATACTGCAAATATTCATTACTCCTTCTAGGATAGCTTCATTCATTTTGTGCTGAAATCCTTCAAAAGAAATAATAGGTAGAAAAGGAGCTGATAAGGAGAAGAAGATAATGAAAATTTATGGGAAGAAGAAGTTGGAGAAAATCCTCATATGACTCAATTTTCATTTTTATTTCAAAAGAAAGTTCAAAAAGATTACTAGGCAATACCATCAAATAGGTAGATACAAGTGGTGTTAATACATTCATTTCATCCATTTTCATATTCTGCACAAGTAATAGACTACAGCATTGTATTAACAACCATCTAAGACAAGAGGAATTAAAATTTTAAAAATGCAATACCTCTTCCTTAAGCAAATTATCCAACTCATATCTGCAATCATCCAGACGTCTAAGATCTGAACTATCAACAACCCACACTAAACCATCTGTTTGCTCAAAGTAGTTTCGCCAATAAGATCTTATTGTCTTCTGCCCTCCAACATCCCATATATTGAGTGTGTACCTTAAAATCATATCAAACATAGAATATAAGTTCCACTTTACGAGAACCTAAACTCAACATAATATATAGTAAACAGCTTAGTTTGATCAAACAGACATTTAGATACGGAAGCAGTCTTTACACTTTCGGAAACTAACATCACAGGAAAAGAGCTATTTGAATCTTCATGATACCACAAGATGGGCTTGGTACGACATGCTTATAATGCATACATGCTAACAAGATAAGGAAGGCTTCAAATCTAAACTATATGTTACCCTAGTGAAGCTAACACCCCATGATACCCTGGTGAAGAATGGGACAACTGCTTAGAAGAAGAAGTATAATGTAGAATTCAAAGAGCTTCACTATTAAATTCGGTAATGTCAATCAATAGTATAAAGAAAACCGAGAAGAAGCACAATCTGACTCCCTAATTTTGAATACTTACTTTTGATAAGTCATTGTCTTGATATTGAATCCCAATGTTGGACTGATAATGCTGGTGTCTTCTCCATTTATTTTCATTACAATTGTTGTCTTCCCAGAATTATCAAGACCTCTGCAGAAGGCAGATGGACAAAGACCAAAGGAAAATGAATCAGGGAGAGAGCATGAAGATAAAAGTAAGTACAAAACAAAAAAGACATACACCATCAGTATACGCATCTCTTTCTCCTTTTTCTTGATTTTCCGGATGATGCTGAGAAGACCCATTTCTCCAACTAATAATCTCCAACTAAAAATTTAGAGAACATCATCGAATCACAATAATCCATTGAAATTTAAGCAAAAGAATAGCAATTTCATACACCGAGGAACAGAAACCCTAAATTCAGAAGTTCACCAATCAAGGAGGAGGAAGGGAGGGTTTACTGTGCGCAGTGGCGGACCCAGAATTTCCAAGAATCTATCTGGTCCATAAGGAAATTACATTAACATAACAATTCATGAGATCATCTCCTACTCAAATAAATCTTAAAATTACATTTTTCGAGCTGCCATGTTCTGAATAACATAAGAATCCATTATAGTAAGCAACAACCATTCAATTAAGATAAGCAAAGCAAGATAGCCCAAAACATAGATTCTTCTTAGCAAAACAAATTTCCTCCCACACAAGCATTTCATCGAGCAGTTGGAGTGCACACTTCTCTAATAACTAATCAAAGCAAATCAATTGGAGAAGATGAACACTTTAATCAAACAAATCTGAATTATATAGTAATCAACTGAAATCGAGCATCTGAACACTTCAACAACCAAATCTGAAAGCTTAAATTGACAGTTGCAGAGCCTCAAGTTGGAGGAAAAGAGAGAAGAACAGGAGGACGGAAGGTGCCGAGCCTTACCTGCTGCGGATCGTCGATGGAGGTCGACTGGTGATTGCGTGCAGGATCTGTGGGCGATCGGGGAGATCGAGCGGGACAGTCAGTTCTGTCCGGTTCGGTCTAAATTTGGATAATCTAAATACGGTCAGTGTTGTTCACTTGTTTGTATTTAAAACATTGATAATCTATTTGAATTTAATATATAATATTTAATTTATGTTAAAAATTAGAAAATAATTTTGAAGTATTTTTATATATTTTAAATAGGATAAGTTCCTTTTTTTATTCACCATAAATGTAATTAACTAATATAAATTATAAATTAACTTTAAGCACATATATCTTTCAAATTAACTATTATTTATGATTTAACACACGTATCTTGTAAAATATTTTTAAATATAATTTATTAAAACTATCTCATGAAAATTTCGGGACTTATACTAGTTCTTGATTACATAACCAAATAGTAGGTTACGTAATCTTTGTTCTTGATTACTTGACCAAATAGTAGGTTACGTAATCTTTGAATCAAATTAAACACAGATGAAGATGCTAACTTTTTTACTATAAGGCTAAAAATTCTGTTTAGAGTAGTATTTAGAGTTGGAAAAGTATCATGTAATAACTAGTGTAGTGACCCGTGCCATGCACGGGTATTCAAGATTGTTCGTCGTAAAAATTAATACGGTTTAAGCTAAGTTTGTGTAAAAATTAAGTTTCACTCTCACCAAATAAGCAAAATAAATTTAACTTTTTGTTTGTGAATACTAATTAATACATATTCATTTCATGAATGATATATAATTTAATTATATATATAAATATCTCATTATATATATCTCATAATTAAATTTAAAATTTATTCTTAATAGGATAGGATAATTTGTATTGTTTTTATGTTGAATGAAGTGATTGTTTTATAAGATTTATTTGTTGAGTTAATTATTCAATATATTTTTAATTAAAGTTAAAAATAAACAATGAAAATAGTTTAACAACCTAGCCTAGAATCACTCTAGAGGCTCTAAAAGTCTTAGCTTTAATATATAAGATAGATAGTTCTTAAAATGATAAATGAGAATGATTGTGAAGCCTTGAATCAAAAGAGATCCAAGAGTCCACATAATAACACGTGGCACCCCTTGTCACCACCGCCGGAGCACCACCGGACCACCGCCGGACCACAGTCGGACCTCCGCCGGACCACCGCCGAACTATCTTTGGCCCTCGTCGGAATAAAATATTACAAATATTACAAAATTATTTATTACTAAATGTTCATCACGTTGTTCATATATGTTCATCACAATGTTCATAAATGTTCATTTGTACATATTCTACTGAATGTTCATCACATTATACTTAAAAGTTCACCAACTGAATGTTCATCATCTCATACTTCAATGTTCACAAGAATTTAATAAAATGTTCATTAGCCAAAGTTCATTACAATCGACTTAAATGTTCATCACGTTGTTCATAAATGTTCATCAAAATGTTAATAAATGTTCATCATCTCTTACTTAAATGTTCATCAAACATCACTTTAATATAATTTCGAGTAGAACATTTGATCTTCATCAAAAAGTACCTAAATGTTCATCATCTTATACTTAAATGTTCATCAAACATCCTTAAATGTTCACAAGCATTTAATAAAATGTTCATTACTCAAAAGTTCATTACAATTAGCTTAAATGTTCATCACGTTGTTCATCAAAATGTTTATAAAAGTTCATTTTGATATACTCTACTAAATGTTCATCACATTATAATTAAATGTTCATCGCATTATATTTGAATGTTCACCAATTTGAATTAGACTTAAATTTGCATTTATTTTTATACTTTAACTTTTTCATTTAATATTGGACCACCGTCGGGCCTCCACCGGACCACGTCGGACCACCGCCGGACCGTCGCTGGACCTCCGCCGGACCTCTACCGGACAACCACCGGGTGGTCGCCGGACCACCACTAACTAGTTTAATCTAAATCATTGGATGTCTTCTTATTTATCTCTAAGAGAGAATTTATTATGGGATTCTCACCCTTTAGAGTTTTAGAAAAATGTAAATATAATTGTTCAGATAGCGTTTTTCATTTAATAGTAATTGAAATGCTATTTTCTCAAAGTTACTTTCATTAGCGTTTTAAAAAATTATAGTTTCAAATGCTATTATCAAACATTATCTCAATTACTTGTATCATACCAAACCGAGCCTAAAGTAGTTTAATTCTCCGATTTAAGCTAACTTATGAGAGGGCAACATTGTTGTGCGTAGTTTAAATTCTTCCAATTTCTTATAAACTAGCTTATTTATCAAATCGGACAAGTCAACATAACTATCATATATAGATTTTATAATATAATATTAAAAATACAAAAAATCTACTATTAAACTATTAAAGCAATTCTTAATTTTCGTCACATGTCATTTTCCCACTAAAACTGTCACATGCCATTTTAATATTCATTTTGCCACATGTCATTTTTCAATCATTTTCCGATTTGATAAAAAGAATCATATAATAGGAAAATTATAAGTATGTGTAATGTTTATTTTAGGATAATTAAGATATGCAAGATACTATGCTTCTTTATTTATATTTTTAAAATTCTCCAAACCATATGTACTTTAATATACAAAATGCTATTTAATAATTTTATAGAAAGATTTCATCTTATAATTCATAAATTTAAATACTTTAAACTAAATATATTTAAGTATTTAAACAATGTTTGGTTAACTCTCTTTATTAAAAATATTTATCATACTAGTTCAAAAACTTTATATTAAAAAATGATTATCATTTTACTTTAGCTATTTAGGTAATAATTAATATTAAAAAAAATTAAAAAATTAAACTAAATTTATATGTGATAAATGAATTAAATCTATTTAATAAAATAATTTAATCTAAATTATTAGTGTATTAAAATTAAATTTATTCTTTTATACAACCGTGCGGGGCACGAATCCTATAAAGCAGCCGTTACTAATAACACCCGATCTAAGGCCATAAAGCAGCCGTTACCACTTACAAACAATCTTGGTCACATATACAAAATCCCCAATAAATCATCCATTTTCTGTAACAAATCAAGGAAGGAGAAGAAAATCATGTTTGCGCGGTAGCAGCATATCTGAATCCCAACCGTAATCGAGATCTTCCCCCAGCCACCGCCATGTCTTCTCTCTCCTCTCTCCCTCACTTCTTCATTATGTTAATCTCCTCCTTCTCGATTCTACTCTCCATCGCTGCAGCTCAGGCCGATCCGCCGACCATCATGCTTCCATCCCAATTCGGTAGCCCTAACTCAGTCCTCTCCCCCAGGTGCCGTACGCCGGACTCCAACCTCAATTTCCGTCCAGTCATCGGAATTCTCAGTCATCCCGGCGATGGCGCCTCCGGGAGGCTCGATAACTCCACCAACGCTTCCTATATCGCCGCTTCCTATGTTAAATTCGTTGAATCCGCTGGTGCTAGGGTTATCCCTCTCATATACAACGAGCCTAGGGAGCAACTTTTACAAGTAATTGACGTTTTTGTAAATATGCTTACTTGAATGCTTACTTGAGCGTAAATAAAATATGATTTTGGTTGATGCAGAAACTTGATTTAGTCAACGGTGTTCTCTTTACTGGTGGTTGGGCTCAGAGTGGCTTGTACTTTGAGCTTGTTGGGGAAATCTTTAAGGTATCAATTGATTGCGTTGTTGGAGATACGTATGGAAGTGTAACGAGAGAAAGTCAACTTAGTTTGATGTCATACTGATAAGTTTTCTGTACTGAGGATGTTAACAAGTCACAAGTTCTGAGGTTCTCTTTTCGTCTTCCTGTTCAATATGAACATTTGAATCTGTTAAACACTTTAAAGTTAAGAACTTTGTGTTTTTTCACTTCCTTCTTTTTGTCAACTTGTGAACATTGGCAGCTGAAGAGGTAGCTGGTTTACTTTGGAAAGTTCTTAGAAAATTTTGATGAATTGAATAATTGATAGGTTCAAACTTATAAATGCTAAGTTCTTGCCACAGTTTCTTGGTCAGTTGAGACTTTTTGGTCAATTTAGATGCTGGGCTAAATGTTGAAAGCTCTCTTATGTTATTTGGCTAACCTGTGACTTCAAACATTAATGGTTTTGTCCAGTTGATGTGAGGATTTCGTATTTAATTCTTTGTCTTCCTGTTGCAGAAAGTATTAGAAAAAAATGACGCAGGGCATTACTTTCCTTGTTATGCTGTCTGCCTAGGTTTTGAACTTGTGACCATGATTGTCAGCAAGGTAAAGGTCTTTCTGAAATGTATTCTGCAGTCTAATCTTATTTGCATTCTGTATTATCTTTGTCACCAGTCAAATGTATTGTTCTGTTTTGTATTTAGCAACATGTAGGTTGATGTAATGCCTAAGGTCTTCGCAAACTTCTGAAACTTTTTTCCAAAATAAATTTTAGGACAAAAATATTCTTGAAAGATATGCTGCAAACAATCAGGCCTCCACTCTCCAGTTTGTAGGAAATGGTGACGTAGATGGTACTGTATTCCAGAGGTATCACTAATCACTGTATATCTTTCCTTTTGTGCTGACAAACTCCTTTCGCTCACTTCATTTAGAAATTGCGAAATGAAATTAGTTTATGAGTTGGTATGTCCCCGTCCTTGAATTTTTCTTTATTAAGCTCAAAATTTTGCAGATTTCCCTCAGAGCTGCTCAAGAAGTTGAGTACAGAGTGTATTGTCATGCAAAACCATCAAGTGAGTTTTCAACTGCTAGCAGCTCCCTCCATCCGTAAAGACTTTTTATTCAAAGTTCAGTTACACACTTCATGTTAGTTTTGATTGTTCAAGCTCAAGGATATTGCACATGGCAAGTGTTTGAGTTTATTCGTAAAAGCAATAATTTCCCCCAGAAATAGAGGGATAGTGGATTACAAGTCAGGATTAAGTTCATAAAAAAACTTCTACTGAAGCCTTAAACATTGTTTGTTTGAATTATTACCCTCGTTTTTATTCCCATTCAATAACGTCTCATGTCACTGGCATGCAAATTCACTATTTTCCTCTTTTTTTTGTCATGGATCAGTTTGGTATATCTCCAGAAAGGCTAACTGGAAATGCTCGTCTTGATAGCTTCTTTGATGTCTTGACTACTAGCACTGATCAGAATGACAAGGTAACGTCAAACAAGTTTGTTGTGGTATTCAGACAACAATTTTTCTGTTTGCGCAATGAGTTTTCTTTACTCTAACTGCAAATCCATCATCATTTGATTCACTTTTCAGGTTTATGTTTCCACTGTACAAGCAAGAAACTACCCTATTACCGGCTTTCAGTGGCATCCAGAGGTAATACCATGTACTATGTCTCTAATTTTTACAAAAAGATTCCTTGGAAAGAAGCAAGTCTTTTAAAATTGAATCTTTGATGCAGAAAAACGCTTTTGAATGGGGCTCAATGATGATTCCACATTCAGAAGATGCTATTCAGGTGACGCAGCACACTGCAAACTTCTTCATCCGGTAAATAAATCATCACCTATTATCCTGGATTCCATTTCTGCAGGAAAAATCAAGCTCTTAAAGTTTTGGTTGCTAAATAAAATGCTTGATTTTTTCCCCATGGTGCAGTGAGGCAAGGAAGTCCTTGAACAGACCATCCAGTGGCGAAGTGCTGGACAACCTGATTTACAATTATAGACCCACTTATTGCGGAAAGGCTGGGTAGTTACTTAAATCTCAAACTAATTGCATTCTAACTTGCAAAATAATATCCTTTTGTATATTTAATTAGTTTATGGTGTATATATATATATATATATATATATATATATATATATGATTGCAGGAAAGGGTTCGATGAGGTCTACATTTTTACATGAGCACTCCTTGCTGTTTAAGCCCTTCATTGTACATTGTCAAAGCAACTATATGAGTTGAGGCGGTAATCTAATGTAATATGGATATAATCATAGTTTTGATTGCCATTGTCACATTGTGAAATAGCTATTTGCTTGCAAGCTAGTGCCTGCACTAAGTTTTGGCTCATGACTTGCAAGTCATTCAACCTTGTGAATGCTATGTATAATCTTATATTTACATACATTCAGCTATCTTATTGTTTGTGAAATTTTCTATGAATTCATGAAAAGGAACTGTCACCAAATTCGAACAGTTTTTCCCTATACGATTTTCAATATTCAGCCGTTTCTTCAAACGGGTGAATACAGTGCTTGGATATACTATACATGATAGAAAGTTGATTATTTTTTGCATTTTGTACCTAACCTTCTTTTAAGGGGAGCTAACAAAAATTAATACTTAAGATATTATGTATTGAGCATTGTATGCACATAACTTAATACGTACGCAATACGAAATAACAATTTAATATTAATATTACTATAATACTAAATTTAGATACAAATCTGTATTGATATGGCTATGTGATATCGTACTATAAATATCAAATGGCCCTTCAATCAATAAATTAAGAATAGTATGTGCAACTGAACTTAAATTCTTAATAAAAATATGTGTACAGGATGGAGAAGAAACCTATGATACCATAACTAGCAAACAAAATTTATGTTAAAATATTTAGAAGAAGATATAATAATGAGGGAGAAAGAAGAGACTTTTTGGCTGTCCTTTGTTACTGATTAAAGAAAATCTGGAATGTGTCACATAACTTATCCACACTCAACTCAACCAGCTGGAAACTTGCAACAGAAATCAGGATTTCTTGCTATAGCTTATGTGTTTCTTTCTTCTCTCCATAATTCAGCCATTTTCGCCATGAACTCCAACAGAATCAGATTGTATCAACTCCACAGAAACCTGTCCTCAATTTCGCAAGGTAGCATTTCAGTTTCTGCATACTTCACGAAATTGAAGAGTTTATGGGACGAATACTTGCTGCTATGCGATTCCAGCGAGGTTATTAATGGCGTAATCCAAGATCAACAAGTGATTGGGTTTTTGATGGGACTAAACGAGACGTATAATGCGGTGAGAGGAAGGATCCTTGCGATGAATCCGCCTCCGAGCTTGAACGAAGTTTATCAACTGGTGTTGTTAGAGGAGCAAGAAAGAGGTTTAATGGCCGATTTAAAGATCAATTGTAGGCCAGTGATCGGAATTCTGACTCATCCCGCGAGGAAATCTAAGGCTTCGTATATAGCGGCGTCGTACGTTAGGTTCGTTCAATCGTCCGGTGCTAGGGTTATCCCTCTCATCTACAACGAGCCTCGCGATACGCTCTTCAAAGTAATCACGCTTGAAATTAGGCTTGTTTCTCTTCGTTGATGCTTGATTATGAGTTTTGTAGATAACTAGGTTTGCTGATTGAGGAACTGTGAAATTGACTGATTTAGCGATTTTACAGATTAAATGTGATGTTTTGTGGTTTGAGGTAGTGAATTTGTGTGAAGTCAGCTTGAGAATACTCTGTACAATTTTGCAATGCACTGTCACATTGTTTGGCTGTTTGTGATGGTGTACTTAATTATGGATTTTGTAGATAATTAGTATTACTGATTGAGGAACAGCTAGGTTGAATGATTCAGCTTGAGAATAGTCTGTACAATTTCGTAATGCCTGTTACATTGTTTGTCTGTTTGCTGATGTGGTTACGCAATCGACATTACTAAGTTGAGTAAAAAAATTTGTAATGCAGAAACTCAGTTTAGTCAATGGGGTTCTCTTTACTGGTGGGTGGTCTAAGAGTGGCTTGTACTTGGAGATTGTTGAGGCAATATTTAAGGTATGATCTTGATCTCTGTGCTAATCGAAATATCCAGATGCTTTAGAATAAACCTGTACAATCTTGAAGAATCAGACTTGCCTCTTAATTTTTTTGCAATTGTTTCTTATGTTGTTGCTAATCTCTAGCCTCTTACCTATAACCTATGGTGTCATTTTGATATGAGGTAGTTCATTTTGAATGTTTTTTTCTCTTAACTGTTTATATGTCTTTTGCAGAAAGTATTGGAAAAGAATGATGCAGGGCAGTACTTCCCTTGCTATGCTATCTGCCTAGGTTTTGAACTTTTGTCCATGATCGTCAGTGACAGTAAGGTAAAAATATTTCTGCAGTGTATCCTGCTGAACTACAATCTTGCTTGCATTCTGCGATTACCTTGGTGGCTGTGTATAGTGAAAGTATATTTCTCTTCTGTTTTCTGTTTCGATGCCAAGGTTAAGATTTCATGTAGGATTATTAGACAATGATATACTTTTTTAACTCTTTTTTTTTGAAATAATGAAACTAATAATTATTTCCCAATAATATTAGGACAAAAGTATTCTTGAAAGGTATGCTGCAAAAGATCAGGCCTCCACCCTTCAGTTTGTCAAAAATGCGGATATTGATGGAACCGTATTCCAGAGGTATCTCTTATCTTCTTTGGTTGACAAACTCTTTTCCTGTTTCTTTCACACTCTCTATGAAAATCTATTCGTCTATTTTTAAAATGTGTGAAACTGGTGCATATTTATACATTTAATTAGCAGTAGCATTTGGATCATAAGCTTTACAAGAATGTGATATGAATTATGTGCTGCATATGCTCTCTTAAAAGTAAACACTATTTTCATAGTGAAATAATCCCTGGCAACAATGCTTCACAACTCACAAGTGTTCATGATTTAAAATAATTCTATCTAATCACTTGTGCTTCTTGTTGATACTTGAAGTTGTACGTAAATATACCAGAACTCCTTTCAGTTTTAGGGAGTGATTTTAAAATTTTGGTTGCCTTTGTACTTAATTTAGGAAGCTTACTTTAGATTCAATGGTTTGCAGATTTCCTCAAGAGTTGATAGAAAAGTTGGGGACAGAAAAGCTTGTCGCTCAAAATCATATTGTGAGTTCATTTAATCGCCAGTAATCACTTTTAAGTTGTTCTACAAATTCAGCAATTCCATGTGTGTGTTTTTTCTGAAGCTAAACTGTCTTTTACATGAGAAGCTCACTAATTAAATTAGCAAAAAAAAATCCCTGTAGATAGAGGAAAAATGAAGTTGACAGTACATATTAAGAAATACCTGCAGATTAGGTTCACAAAGTATCAGCTGTCCCAACTTCTACTCATTAGCCTTACATGAATATTGGTTTTATGCCCATTATTTATATGGTTTGTCAATGTTCCAGTCCACTTATTCAGGGATTTTTTTTTACTACTGATTTTCTTTCATAATGCAACAGTATGGTATATCTCAAGAGAAGTTCAAAGGGAACACTCATCTTAATGACTTCTTTGATATTTTGACTACTAGCACTGATGAAAATGACAAGGTAATGTGATGCTCTATTTGTTGTGAACAAGTGAATTTATCCTCATTCTCCAAAGATTTCTCTTTAACTACAACTCCATCCCCATTTTATCTATTTCTCAGGAGTATGTTTCCACGATACAGGCGAAAAATTACCCTATCACTGGCTTTCAGTGGCATCCCGAGGTAATTACATGTACTATATATGGTACTAATCTGTTGAATTTGAATCTGTGGCTGCATTTTCTTTGTTTGACATCATTTATGTTTTTCCCCCTTAATCATAACTCTGATGATGTGTTGTACCACTAGAAAAATGCTTTTGAATGGGGCTCAACTAACTATCCGCACACAGAAGATGCTATTCAGGTGATGCAACACGTGGCAAATTTTTTCATTAGGTAAATCATCATCCACCCTGGACCTATCATGATTTTTGCAGCAGAATCAATATTTTATGAAGATGCTTTTCAGTTTGATAGTGAACTTGTTGTCATTATGAGCTTAGATGAGAATTGTCTTTTATAATGCAGTGAGGCAAGAAAGTCCTTGAACACACCTCCCGATGAGGAACTACTCGACAACCTGATTTACAATCACACTCCTACTTTTTCCGGAAAAGACGGGTAGTTCCTCAAACCCTAAAACTAAATCCACTTGAACATACACAAAAAATGCAGCATTTGCTTACAGTTATTTATGGTGCATTTTGATGGCAGGTATGAGTTTGATGAGATTTACATCTTTGCAAGTTATTCTAAAATTTGATCTGGGATATTGCGTATGGGGGAATGCAGACAGTTGGGTTCCCGTCAGAGAATTTTGCTATATGCTCTGAGCTCTATTTTGGCTCATTCGACGTAAGCTAGTCGATATGGGTTTGTAAATCTTGTATAATGAAAATGTCTGCTTGTATATTACCACAGAATAAGCCTCCCCATGATCCAACACTGCGCTCAATGACATTAAAATGTAGAGTGTGTATTTTGATACTGTTTGCCTTCTCCTATCCTAATATGTTGGTTCTTATCATCTTCTCTTATAAGAGACGTTTAAAGTTGCAAGTTTCTGGCTGTCTCCTCTTATATTTTTCTGAGAAAAAGCACCTTTTGATATAGTCTTACAAAAAAATCGATGGATTTGAGAGATTATTCAATTAATCATATGAATAATACATTAATTTTTAATCATTTAATCTCGGTTCAGATGATAAACCCTCCTTGCCGTCCAACTCTCGTCTAGCTATTTTTAACGAAGAGACTATACGCACTACATTTTGAAACTTTTTAAACTACATTCTCGTACGCCCATTTTGGGCGTACCGTGCAATTTTGTCGAACATACGTATACGTATACGTATACGGTGGAAAACTGAAAAATGGTATGTACGCCCAAAATGGGCGTATCACTTCAGACGAGAGGAGGAAGAAGAAGAAGCTCGAGTTTTATATCCTGGGCGTACGCCCATTTTGGGCGTACGCCCAGGATATAAAACTCGAGCTTCTTCTTCTTCCTCCTCTCGTCTGATGTACTGTTCAACCGTAACCTAAAAAATTGCCGCCGTCCATTCTTCTCCTATTTCACTCGTTTTCTTCCCCAAATCTATCCCATTCGACTCGTTTTTCTCATTCAATCCAAATCCCTCAATCAATTTCTTCAATTTCACTCGGAATCATGCAATCCGAAGAAACGCATAAAACTGTGGAGGCGGCGACGGTGGAGGCTGCGGCGGTGGTGGAGGCGACGGTGGAGGCTGCGGCTTCGTCTGTTCTCCCTCCCGTCCGTATTTGTGCTGGTGGCGCAAGGGTGCGAGGTGGAGGAGTAGGGCGGAAGAGGAATCCGGCGACAAAAAAAACGCGGGGTGGTGGTGCTGCGGTGGTCGGTGGCGAGGGCTCTGGTGGAGGGCAGGAGGTTGGTGGCGCCGTCGAGGTGGCTGGAGGTGAAGCTGGTGGAGCTGGTGGTCGGGGTGGTGGTCGGGGTGGAGCTCGGGGTGGTCGGGGTGGTCGTGATCGGGGCGGTGCGGAAAAACGGGCCCGTTCGATATCGCCGGAGAAGACGCTCTCGATCCACGAGGTACGTTAATATTATTTGTTATTTATTAATAAATTATTAATTAGTCGTTATTTATCGTTTAACGTTTAAATAACGATTAAAAAAAGATTTATTAATGAATTATTAATATAATATTATTTGGTCGTTATTTATCGTTTAACGTTTCACGTTAATCGATAAATAACGATTTAAAGAATAAGATTAATTAGTAAATAATATTTATTAATATAATATTAGTTAGTCGTTATTTATCGTTTAGGTAAAAGAAAATAATATTATATTAATAAATAATATTTATTAATATAATATTATTTGGTCGTTATTTATCGTTTAACGTTTCACGTTAATCGATAATTAACGATTTAAAGAATAAGATTAATTAGTAAATAATATTTATTAATATAATATTAGTTAGTCGTTATTTATCGTTTAGGTAAAAGAAAATAATATTATATTAATAAATAATATTTATTAATATAATATTATTTGGTCGTTATTTATCGTTTAACGTTTCACGTTAATCGATAAATAACGATTTAAAGAATAAGATTAATTAGTAAATAATATTTATTAATATAATATTAGTTAGTCGTTATTTATCGTTTAGGTAAAAGAAAATAATATTATATTAATAAATAATATTTATTAATATAATATTATTTGGTCGTTATTTATCGTTTAACGTTTCACGTTAATCGATAATTAACGATTTAAAGAATAAGATTAATTAGTAAATAATATTTATTAATATAATATTAGTTAGTCGTTATTTATCGTTTAGGTAAAAGAAAATAATATTATATTAATAAATAATATTTATTAATATAATATTATTTGGTCGTTATTTATCGTTTAACGTTTCACGTTAATCGATAAATAACGATTTAAAGAATAAGATTAATTAGTAAATAATATTTATTAATATAATATTAGTTAGTCGTTATTTATCGTTTAGGTAAAAGAAAATAATATTATATTAATAAATAATATTTATTAATATAATATTATTTGGTCGTTATTTATCGTTTAACGTTTCACGTTAATCGATAATTAACGATTTAAAGAATAAGATTAATTAGTAAATAATATTTATTAATATAATATTAGTTAGTCGTTATTTATCGTTTAGGTAAAAGAAAATAATATTATATTAATAAATAATATTTATTAATATATTATTAATTGGTCGTTATTTATCGTTTCACGTTTTACGTTAATCGATAAATAACGATTTAAAGAATAAGATTAATTAGTAAATAATATTTATTAATATAATATTAGTTAGTCGTTATTTATCGTTTAGCTAAAAGAAAATAATATTATATTAATAAATAATATTTATTAATATATTATTAATTGGTCGTTATTTATCGTTTCACGTTTCACGTTATTCGATAAATTAGTAATTAATACATTATTAAATATTTAAAAGAAAAACGTCAAATAATATAAAATAATAATTCGTAAATATGAAAATAGGCTTTAGAGAAGGCTATTGCTCCGACGTGTGGTTCTGTTAGAAAGAAGAAGAAGGGCCCTCGTCACCCTAGCGCACGCGGGATCACAGCTTCCCGACGTCGTGGATCTCCTGCCGACATTCCAGGAGTGCATATAGGAGATACAGGGAAAGATTTGATGGATGATTTGGATGTTAGTGAGGCGGAGGAGTTTTCAGAGGAGGTGGCGGAGGCAACCGAGGTTGCAGATCAGCCAGAGGTTGCAGATCTAGGAGATTTGGAGGCGCAGATGCATGATGATTACTATGAGGGATCACCTCTGCGTGAGCCATCTCCAGTTGGATCATTGTCTCCTTCTGCAGAGGATCATCAGCAGGAGATTCAGGATCAGCCAGACCTCCAGGAGCCCGTTCAGGATCCTGTTCAGCACATTGATCCGGGCTTAGCTGTACCGGTTCCAGGGGATGCAGATTATGTGGGGCATCCTGGAGGTCCTCTCAGTTCACGGCTTTTGGTGGATTACAGCACCCACATTGCTCCGGTGATTTGGACTGAGACGTCGTCTCTTGCAGAGCGTATTGAGCATGACCCGGCTTATGTGATACCGCCCTCATCGAAGGTATGCGTTGTTTTCTAAATGAATTTGTGAGGTAAAACGATCCACACGCTTTTCTAATTCATTAATTTCTCTTTCGTACATCAGCTGAAGAGGGTGTTGGATATATACACCCGCAAGGACTTCTTCAGGGAGTATGATAGGCATAAATCTAATGTGCCTGGGTCATGGTGGCAGCTCGTTCAGCGGAGCCACTTACATGTCCTTGCAGATCCCCGGCTCGAGTACAACAGCATCGATCCGATTCTGATTTCTGCATTTGTGGAGCGTTGGTATCCAGAAACCAACACGTTTCACTTTGCATTTGGTGAGATTGCTCCTACCTTGTTAGACGTGCTGAAGATTCTGGAGCTTCCGATCCATGGACGAGCTGTCAGATCTGCTGAGGCAGACATAGATGGGTTTGTGCATCCTCATGTGCAACGGATGTTCGGGTTTGCTACGATCGAGGAGGCTGCTGCGCTATGCTTACGTACGTAGAGTCTATTTTATTATTTATATTTGATTCCATTTTTTAGTTGATTCAATTAAATATTTATAATCCGTGATAAATTATCAGATGGGGGTTTGAACATCCACGGCAAGATAGGCATCACGACGATCCACACCCGACTATTACAGATGTTTGATATACCGGACAGGTAAATTATCGTATATTATAAGAATTTCTCATAATTTCTCGATTAACGTTACTAATTCATTTGTTGTTATTAATTGCAGGACTCCTCAGCAAGAGAGTGATATTGCTTCGCTCTACTTGTTGTCTCTGTTAGGCAGTACGACATTTGTCGACAAGTCTCGGATGAAGGTGAAGCACAAATACCTTAGCATCCTCGTAGATCACAATGAGACAGGGTCCTATGCTTGGGGGACAGCCGTCTTGGCTGAACTGTACAGACAGTTGGGTCAGGCCTCCCGTGCTCAATCGAAGGGGTTTGCTGGTTGTCCGCTCCTGCTGAAGGTAGTTTTCGTTTAATGTTTGTTTGTTTTTTCGTGTATATTTTGCTTATGTATAAAACATTATGAAATTCTGGTATTTGTAGGCTTGGATATGGGCGTATTTCCATGGTCTTCGGGGTCATGCTACGCAGGACTTGACATCCATGAATGCCTCAGCGGCGGCTATCCGGGAAAACAGCAAAGTCAGATACCATAAGGATCCTGCTCGACTAGTTTCCCTCAGACTGGTCCTTGACCAGATCACATATGCAGAGGTAAGTACTATTTAATTAGTAATTTCATCATATGTTATGCAATTATTATTTTTAAAAATACGTTTGTCATTTAAAAAAAACATAGGTTCAGTGGAACCCCTGGGGCAAGTTGGATCTCAACGACCCCCAGTATAGGTTAGGTCTATTTCGGGGGCCTCTAGAGTCCTTTGAGGTCAGGGAGTCGCACCATCCTGACCGATGTTTGCGACAGTTCGGGTATGTGCAAGGCATACCCGAACCCCCGATTACACCACCTACTGCGATCAGAAATGATTCTGCATCGGGGTACACTGTCACATTCGGGGATGAGGACTGCACTTGGGCCCCAGAGACCCTGTCGGATCGATTGATCACCTTAGACGAGCAGGATCGACGAGGACTTCGAGAGTATGCATGGGATTGCAAGGATGGATACCGGACATGGTTTAATGCCATGTCACATCCTTATGTTGATTCCAGATCACCCAGGCAGGACCCACGGGCACCGTTTGACCACCGTGCCGAGCACATACAGATACCTGCGACAGCCTCTGTAGTTGTGGTACGTATTTCAATCAATATCGCTCAAGTAATAATTATAATCTATTTTATTCTACTTATATTTACATTTTGAAAATGTAGCGGGGCAACATACTCGCCTCTGAGATATCCAGTTTCCTACGTGCATATGGTGACACTCTGCCTTCAGGACAAGCGAGGATGATGAGGGGGTGGATCAGCATATGGACTGGTGATGTAGTACCAGAGGAGGATGGGCCTGTGCAATGATTTGATTGTGTTCAGTATTATATTTTGGATGTTTGTTTGATGTATATTTTGATGTATATTATTAGGATTTTCGCACTTAAAACGGGCTAAGACGAGAAATGACACGAAAATCGAGGAAAAATGACTTAAAACGGGCTAAGACGAGAATCTGTGCAAAAAACGATGAAAAACGACTTAAAACGGGCTAAGACGAGAATCTGTGCGAAAACCGATGAAAAACGACTTAAAATGGGCTAAGACGAGAATTTGTGCGAAAACCGAGAAAAAACGACTTAAAACGGGCTAAGACGACAAATGACGCGGAAACCGAGGAAAACCTAGCTAGGGTATAGGGTTTAGGGTATAGGGTTTAGGGTATAGGGTTTGGAGAGTGGATAGTGGATATTGAATGTGGATAGTGGATAGTAGATAGTGAATGTGGATAGTTGTGTTTGAAATGGATAGTTTGGGCCCAGTTCGTTTAAACGCCTTAGAACGCTAAAACTCAAAATTTGAAAATTGTAACATGATAGAAAATGAAGTCTTTAGTCGTTATCAATTCTCGGAATCGAAAAAAAATCAACGAAAACGTCAACGGGCCTAATAAGGCCGAATTGAGATTTGGTGAGGCCCATTACCTAAAAACGACATAAAACGGGTTAATAAGACCTTAAACATTGAAAAACTTGAAATGTAAAAGTTGTATTTGAGCATTACCAATATGACGGTTTCGTTTTTATAATAAAATAACAAAATGAACACTTCGAAATATCTAAACAGTCACTTTCACCTTGTAACGAGTTAATCTCAAGTATATAAGTCGTATAGTTTTACTCATATGTGTGTGATATCAATTCGTTACTCAAATAAACTTTACATAAAACTTTCATTAAATGTTATGAAACACTCAAATACTCCATTAAAAAATAACAGACAAGACAATACTATAAAAAAGGAGTCAAGATATTAAAAGCATAACAGACATACAACAGAAGTCATCAACTAGAATTTCAAAAGGTGAAACATTCAACACATCCGAATTCACTACAGATCAACATCTATACTACCATAATTAATGCGATAGTCCTTCCATTGCTGCATCCTCAGCGCGAACCCGCGATCCAATTCATTCGCACTAGGATCCTTGAACATGCGCCAAACTCCAGGTACAGATGGTACCGGACAGTCTTCTCTAAGGCACACCTAAATTACAAAACATAAATACCATGTTAAGCATTAAGAAAATTGAGTGAAAATCACAAATACTTTAGTGAAAATCATACCGGTATGTAGTGGTTTGCTAAGCCCACACGAGCCATTGCATAAATTTTCAAACCATGACTGGAGCATTGTTGATACACCTTCATCGGTAAGCACAAATATGATCGGACTTTGGATAAGTATATCAAACCAACCTGAAACTTAGTGGCAAATGCTAATCCAATCATGGGCATACTCATCCAGTATCTTTCAGGACATGGTGATCTGCTATAGTTGACCTCTTGAACAAGAGCGTCGAAGTTGTTTGCCAAATCCGGGCGTAGTCTGGTCATGACTCGTCTGTAGATATCACTGTTCTCTAACAGCTCCGTAGTCAGTTCCATGCGAATGCGAGGATATTCTTGTTGGTGATGCCCCAACAACATGGCTAGTGACCGATATCCACAGTGTCCATCCGCCCTTACGTCTTGTGCATCTACAATGTATGGAAACATGAAGAGATCAACATTGTCAACCCCGAAGTCTACCCCACATTTCGTCATTGTTGGCTGAGGGAACTCATCTGTAAGAGTGCAACCTGATAATCCGAACCCCTCTCCACCAGTGCCACTTGAATGACCAAACGCCTCTGCCGCAGTGCACCCAGCAACTTCAAACTCCCTCATTATAGTAGGCTCGTTGAAAGTAGGTTGTGCCGCCGTTGCTTTTCCCTTTCCCTTTCCTCTAACCGTCTTATTCTTCGCCTTCGCAGCATCATTTTTCTCTAATTCTTCCCTTGCGTACTCAAACGCGCTCATCTCTCTCTCGGTTCCCCACTTCTTTCCTACCGCTCCTCTTGGTCTACCAGGATCCTTGATTCCCGTCGGCTCCAACGCAAGACTTTGATGTGGATACTCCAACATTGTGTACAAGTCCGCTATCTGAGACCACTGACTTTCAGGAAGTTCCCCCTTTTGCCATCTATCGTTGAGCTCAATGAATCTCAACTCCCGCATGGTCTGAGGTACACCAATCTCTACCTCCCCGTTATCAAGTTCAATCCTATCCCATTGTAGCTGCCTCCAGAATCTGTGAATCTGATTGAGCTTGAATGGCTTCTTCTGAATAATATGTTGCACCATCTCGTGGATGCACGGTAGGCCTTGACATTCTCGCATCCAGTAATCTTCGCAATGTTCCTCATAATTCTTCGCCTTTATATCCTCCCATATATCCCACAACTTATGCAACGCTCTATCAGACACATTATGGAATAGATGCCGAAATATCAATTTCACTTGTGGATTCATTCGTCTGAAAACCCCGGGTGTCTTGATCCGATCCTCTTCCATGGTAGCCCTCACCTTCACAATCTGGCCCTCGATGGCTGCATGGATCCTCACAACCATTCGATTAAAACCGCCTATACTTGAACCAATTATTTTCTTCAACACCTTATGCATTCCCTCAACCCTATGTTTTATTCATTCAATGTCGCGTTTAAGTAAAACAACTGTTACATAATCAAACTAATAAATAAATCGGAAACGTTTAAGTAAGTTAAAAAAAAATTACCTGTTTGAGGTCCTCGTGAAGAAGTGAAGATTGTGTTCCGTCCATGCGCAAACAATGTTTGTCTTATAAGGGATAAGCCACACCTTTTCAATGTATCCGACGACGCCGCTTCTCCAAGATGTTCTCAATCCTAGCAGTCTTTCCTCGTATCGTTCCTCCGTTCTTGATAGAAAAAGTCTCCATACTTGCGAGCACAACCTTTTCACCGATTCCTTATTTTTCAAAATTCTGGTAGCGTTTACCTCGATGTTGTGCTTGATATGAACCCAACACAAGAGGTGTTGAACCGGAAGATCTTTGAACACATATTTGATTGCAGTGATGAGAGCTAGTTCTCGATCGGTCATTATTGCAGTCGGCATTACTCCGGCATCCTCAAACAACTTTCTAAGCCTCTGAATTATCCACAAGTAGTGCATTGTTTCCTCCTTACCCGTGAATGCATATGCAATGTTGAATGTCTTATGCGTGCAAGTGAAACCGACAATCTCCACAAGAGGCATTTTATACCTGCATAATATATTTAAATAATGAAGGAAGAGGCATATGCAATATATTTAAACAAATTTTTTTTGATATACAACTATTATGTACCTATTCGTCTTGTATGTGGCGTCAATAACCACGACGTACGGAAACATCTTCAACAAGTGCAACGAGTCTTGATGGGCAAAAAACAAGATTTCCACCTCGTTTGATTTCTTCTTGCAGAGGGGATGCACTACATAGCTGCGCTCCTTCAAAAACTTCAAGGTCCATTGTGTAACAGTCAAATCTCCACGATCCTCAAAATGCATCTTCTGAATAAAGTTGGCGATTTGTTTTGTGGATGTCGTATTCCCTGGAAAGGCCGCACTCAACTGAGTAGCAATAACAGACGGCGTAGTCAAGCTGTTCGCACATACCGTCACAAATTTCACCTCATTCGGCGTCATTCGACCCATGTACGGATGGCCAATGAAGCTAGTGCAAAGCTTATGATTGTGTTGTCCGTATTTTACCTTCACATACCATCCATCTCTCGCATCCCTCGCCCTGAACCTATATCCTCGGATCTCAAACTTGCAATCCGACTTCTTATCCCTACTATCCCGCTCTGTATTAACAACCTCCTCTGTTTCGCCATCCTCTCTTTTCTTTTTCCCTGATCTATACACTCCAGCATGCGAACACATTATATTCATTTGACGCTCATTGCTATGGCGAGTCACTAATACCATCATAAGTTGTCTACCAATACTCTGAACCCAACGCCTCAAGTGTTCCTTAGTAGGAAACGTTTCTTCGGTATCAAACGAATCATAGTAATCCATACCCTATAATTAATAAAAACTACCATATTTATCACAACTAAAACTTAAAACTACGAGTCCACATCAATCTAAACTATCACTTCTACAAATTATTTGCAACTAAATAACGTAAATAAATACGAAACGATTCTAATTAATTACTAACCGAAAAATCTCCGGCGTCGAAGTCTCCTCCTTCTTCGTCGGTATCGTCGTCCCACATCCCGTCGTCGGGTTCACTAAAATACTCTTTCTCATCCACGATCGCATCGTCTTCGTCACTCCCATGCTCGTTCTCTTCAACATACTCGTTCTCTTCACCGCTCCCATACTCAATCTCCGTCACATATTCAAACTCCTCACCATCACTCAAATTTGTAACTCTCCTATTTGACATTTTTGACTTCAACATCCATCCGAAGTTCCTACATTTATACACATACTACATCTCAAACGGTCATATTCTGAAAAAATAGCCGTTGGGATAAAAACAATCGTACGCCCATAATGGGCGTACAGGCAAAATATACCCCAACGGTCACTTCTGAATTTGGACAAATAGCCGTTACACACAATTTTTTACTCGTACGCCCATAATGGGCGTACGGGTAAAAAATTGTATTTCCCCAACGGCTATTTTCAAACGGCTATATTATTAAAATTTATACTGTACGCCCATTTTGGGCTTATACATAATACCGTATTTTGTATTTTGCCTTACATTCGATGTTGGGATTTTGCACTGTCCGCCCAAAACCAGCGTACGCCCAAAATGGGCGTACGACAATGTAGTTTGGAAAGTTGAAAAATGTAGTGCGTATAGCTTTTGCCATTTTTAAGTACATTGAAGACTCTTGCTGCTTTGCATTACTTTCGAGGCTTACAATTTTCAGATTTGAACGGTCTATCCACATTATAAATTTCAATATCTGAAGTTTTCAACATTAAAATTCCCAGGTCTTCAGCCTCCTAATCCCTTTTTTTCTGCTCATTCAAATATTGGAATTCCACACAAAAACTAAGGAATACATAAAGCAACAGTATAAATTTTGCACATATGTAACACTAAATTAGACAAGAAACTTCCATTTTCATCGCCCCACTGATCATATACCATAACATACACCCATCCTGATGCTTTGAGCTTCAATGTGAACCAAAATTCCTTCAAACCACCAATTCAGAACCGATACGGATTTTCCGAGCTATACTTTGCACGGAAATTGTAAGGATCAAACTTAGGATCTTCATAGTTGGCTGTTCTTGTATCAACCGGGGCCGGCTTAGGCTCCTGGGCAAACGCCCTGAACGGTACTTCTCCACTTTTCTCTCGGTGCCTATGCTTTGACCTTTCCTTGTGACTCTTGGATCTTGGGACTTCACCAGATCCATAAAACTCTGCAAACTCCTGTCGTTTTGATGACCTGTGCTTGCTTGGAGCAGATAGGTCTTTTGAGCTAGCTGACCTCATCTTTGTCGGTTTTGTCTCTGCAAAGTTGTCACTTGTTTTAGCAGTATAGGCCTGTCGGGCTTCTGATGAAGGAGGGGGAGCTGTGTGTTTCTTTACTGATTGCTGCTGAGGTAGTTCGTCTTCGGGCATTTTGAGGGAGTCTTTTAATGGAGTTAGGCCTTTCCTTGGACTTTCTATTCTGATACGAGAGGGAATGAATTGAAGGAAGATGTTGCAAACTGCTTCTATGGCGGATTTGGATAGATCACTAATTAGCTGCCCGAATGAAGGCCATCCTGCAACAGGTTCTTCTTTCACACACTCTACAAATGGTGTTTGTTTCTCCATTATTGGTTGCTCTTGAAAGCCGGTTTCGAAGGGCTTCATCTGTGGCATGTGTAAAAAGACTGGTTAACTGATGTGGAATGGTAAATCCAGTAGCAATTATAAAGATAGAAATGTCGTGTTTTAGTTATTTAATTCTGCCTATAGACATTTGTGAGACAAAAAAGGAGTTGACATTTTCAGCCAGAGGTTTTTCCCGGTCATCAAATGTTTGATCGATATTGAAGTTAAATCATTTCACTGAATAATCTGCAGACATGAAACAAAATAAAACTTACCACTGCTGGGCAAGAAGGGTTTAGTCCCTGCTGAAACAGGCATGAAATATACCCAACTAAGATGGCACCAATGACCATGACAATATCTGCAATTAAAAAAAAAACAGGAAAACATCAATCAGAATCCTAGTACAAACGCACTTCAGAAATGGATATATCCAGTATAGTTAGGTGCTATTTGAATTTGTCAAGCAAATTTATGGCAGAAATTGCTTGACTTGAAAAATAAAATAAAAAACGAACCAACTGTGCAGCAGGTATAGATGAATGTCTTGTATGAATGCCTAAGAAAGCTGGAAGCAGCATTTAGCAAAAGCTGCACATTTGGTGTTAACTAAAACTCCTACAAGGCTGTTGTCAGCACCTTATTATTCTAGAAAAAGTCTCACTGAATAATCGAGGACATTTCTACTGACCAAGTATAAAAGTAAGTCGAGACAAACCTAAACATCGAAAACAGCTAAATCAACCATATTGGTGCATGTCCAAGCTGTTACATATGATTTTGAGTTTGATTTTTCTTATCCAGACATGGGATTGTTCCACTTCTCTTGCACATTGTGAAGATGTAATACAAAATGTTTTTTTAGGTTCAAGAATAAGGACTGCACTGATGCATAACATCAACAACCTCCCTTTCCCAGTGTTACACAACACAAAAAGTGATTCATTGTTTAGGTAAATGTTCATTCATATGCAAATTTGTGCATTCAGTTTCTCATTATGGTCAATCTAGTTTATCAAGACCATGTAATCGGCAAATCTATGCATCTTATATCATCAAAAGCTGTCACCAATAACTAATGAGTGTGATCATATATGAATTATAGCATAAGAGATGGTTCCTAACCAGTCATTGAAACAGAACTGCTTTGATAGTCACAGTCCTCTTGGTTGAGAGATATTTGCCGCAGTGCCGCATTTCCCCTGTCAATAACTAACAACGAGCACGTAGGCCGAATGTACATGATATCGAAATCAACTGAAAACTGTGCTTCCTCACTTGGACCATCTCTGTATCCAGCAATGTTGGATTTACCCCCAGCAATTGTTGTTACTCCTGCAACAATTTCGAAGATCTTTATAAATTATGCCCACTACATAGCCTTTTTTATAAATTATAATCATCCACACTCATACCTGTCTCTCCAATCTTTCTGATGGCAAGATTTGCCGTATCAGCAACATAAACATTCCCTTTATCATCCATGGTTACTCCCTTTGGACTGTTAAAACGTGCATCGCTTGGCTTTCCATCTACATGTCCAGTCTTACCCTGAAATGATCCTGCTACTAATCTCGCCCTACTATCTGCAACAGTAACAACAACAAAAACCCAGTTAGCCCCTCAACTATCAAGCATAATAATTCATCAAACTGTCAAATGCCTAAAATCACATCTCTCAAAGAATAACTCCTCATAGGTATATCAGTTATGCATATTACTGATGAAACAAGTTGCATTCAGATGAGAAACCAAGATGGTCATCAGTAATAACAAATTGAACAATGAAGCACAAAATAACAGATTGTATTATACTTCAACATACATTGTGAGAGAGGAGGTGTGATTTTAACAATGTTGTGGCTATCCGCATCAACAGCAAAGAGCTCTCCATCCTGAGAGACGCGAATCGAGTAAGGCGCAACGCCAAGCGCATTCCCTTCAACAATCGTCTCAACTAAGTAGCCATGTTCGAACTGAAGCACGTTCCCCTCTATGAGAAGAGATCATCATCAGTATAAATAATAGCTCTTCCAATTAAGGAAATATAAAAAAATGCAATCTAAATCAGCTCAAACTAGGTTAACAAAAAGCACAATAAAACTTTCCATAGTCAATTTAACCTGATTGTGCCGGTTTAGATGAAGCAGATTTGGTCCATCTGAGAAGCGAGCTGAAGCGCTTGATCAACGGTCCTGCAAAATCAATCCACCAAACAAAATCAGAACAAGCAAATTCGACAAGAAAGAAATAGAAGTACAATACATACCAGAAAGAGAAGCTTCGGCTTGAGATTGAAGAAGGCAAGCGCAAAGCAAAGCTACGAAGCAGAAAAGAGGGAGAGATGTTCGTCTCATTGCTAGGGATTCTGAGAAAGCAGGATCGACTGGAAGAGAAAACGAAACAGTACTAGCTAGGGCTTGGATTGATGTATAGACATGGAAGAACTCTCTCTCTTTCTAGAATCAGAGTGTACTTTCTGCAAGTGAGCTTCTGCTGCAACTGAGTTTTCTTCTTTCCCAATTTTCTCTTTTCTGTGGAAAATAAATTGACGGTGACGATAATAGGAGGGATCAGTGTGGGCCCACACCTTGAACCTGATTAAAAGAGTGCTTTACTGGGAAAAAAAGTGCTTTTAAATTCTTATTTTCGAGAAAAAAGAAATGGCCGATTGGCCGCCTTTTAATTTATTAAATCAATATATTTTTACCGCGTTCGCACTGGGCCAATGGGCCTAAAAGTTATTGGGCCTTTTGGAACAGCCGATTTAATAGTGACCCATTTATGTTTTTCTGTTTCAGTTGTAGTACACTACTATTTGGAATGGATAAAAGTTCGCGTGGAAACAAAGTTTAACGTACCTGAACGAAGTTTTTCGCATTCACAAATAACAAACTAATGTTCATAATTTGAGCGGTAATGTTCATAATCTGGACGATAAAAAATTTTGAGGTCATTTTAAAAAAGAAACGAAAAAAAATCAAAGTTAGTAGTAACTACAAGTATGTCACCGCGTCCCTCACGAAAACAATCAAAAAAATTCATGGAACAAATTATGAACATTACTATCCATAATATATATATGAACATTGACGTGTAATATGTGAACGTGAATTGTTCATTTTTTCTACGTTAAGAGTTGTTTGTACCATAACTTTCCTATTTGGAGTGAGTTTTGTAAGATTACAAATTTCTCTCTTTGTTTTTTTAAATATTTTGTAACATTTTTTTCTTGTAGAGTTTATCGTATTTATTTTTAGGGGTTGGATTTGGTATGAATATTATTATATGCTACGAAAACGTACAAATACATGCGCATGTATGTTTTCCGTACATTATTAAAGATATGCAACATATTTGAATGTGCATGTATTTACGTTTGTATGTGCATGTCGATGTGAAGAGATGTGCATGCGAATGGAAAATTCGCATATTCGTACATTAATAATCATTCTCATATGAATCTTTCTATATATTGTTAATTTTACCTTATTTTACTTGCAAACTGTGATTTGTGGCTTTGAGTTGTAAATTTTAACTACTTTGTTGTTACCTTGTATGAGATTTTGTTACCAAAGAATGGGTGTTGAACCTTTCTTATCTTCACCTAACAAAATGCAGCACAAAACGTAAAAGAATATTATAGTAGTAGCTATCAAATTCATTGCATGACAGTAACTCACCTTCAATAGACTATACAATGGTCATAAATATGATGAGTGACGAGTACCAATAACGGCTATGACTTATCTTGTCTACCAGAATTCACTTAATATTTGTTTTCATATTAGAAAGAACGTTTAGTTTATCATAATGATGGTTAAGGAAGTACTAGTTAGTTTAATTAAGTTTTGGTGAGAGGATGGGTGATTAGAAAGTGAGAGCTAACACCATGAAAGATGAGTGAGAGCCAACAAGTGTTGCCTTCTAAGCGCCGTTGTGTAATGTGTGAAACGCTGAAAATTGTGATTTCCCACGCGCGGATGCGGCATTGGGTTTACAATTAGGAAGACATCAATATTAGTGCACCCTATATTCATCCAATAATATGCTTTCTAATTGTTTGTATTAATATTATTAGAGGCGACAAACGGGTCGGATTTTGGGTTAGAGACAATCGGTATCGGGTTGAAAAAACCGGTTTTGGTTAAGTAGGTCAATAAAATTTTCGAGTTGGATTGGTTCGGGTTGGAACCCAACAGATTTTATATGTTCGATTTTTTTGAAATAAAGAAAAATAAATTTTAAACTTTATTTTTATAACAAAATAATATTATTATGCTATTATTTAATAAAATATGTTTTATTTTTTTATTTAAATAAAAAAAAAAAACTCAATCTGTCCCATAATGTTGTTCCTGTTTGCTTTTGGCACATTCGTCGATGCACTTCTTGCATCGTTTATATCTCTAATTAGACGATGTCGAAAAATTATAAAATTTTGATATTATTAAAGTACTCATCGATACGAATCAAATAAGATCTCATATGACTATGTTTTTTCTAATATATTTGGTATAATCTTGTAAATTGTATAAAATTGTGAATAGTGTACAAATTGGAAACAGAAATATCATTACGGGACGGAGGAGTACACACTATATAAAAAATGAATTTTCAATATTGAACACTCCTACTAAATTCATCCACCTCCTTGGTATAAATATCAAATCTTAAATAAGACAAAAATTAATAACATTTAGATTTGACTAATCAATATGTGACATTACGTTATAACGGACTATTTATTACTACTATCTAGCTTGTCCTTTCGGTCCCCTTCCACTGATAACATAAATCACATATAAATACAAAGCCTTTATTTAGCACACCTTCAAATTTTATTTAGCACACCCATATCTTCGTCACGAATGTATTTCACCATACCTTCGTCACGAATGTATTGTGAACCTTCGTGACGAAGAACCATAAAAGATACGTGACGAAGGTAGCTATATCTGCAAAAGTAAAGCTATTATGTCTAATCCACACCAACTGCATTTAATTACCATAAGTTAACCGAACCACTTTCTTCTTCTACCTCTTCACTTCATATATTTCACTTCTCTAAATTTTTCACTTCATTTCACCCTAAACAATTTCATTCAAACACATTGTTCAATTGAAAATGTCAAATTGGGATGATTACATACACCAAAATGTTGATGAAGATGGTCCATCGTGGGGGAACTACAATGAGGTATGTTATAGTTGTTTTTAATAATGTTAATGTTAGGGTTTGTAGGTAAAATATATGTTTTTTTATGAAATTGAATAGTTTGAAGTTAGTTGTTTGTGTTGAATGTGTGAAAATCAAGTTGTAATATGTTTATTTTAGTTGTTACATACTAGGAGCATGATTTGTGTTTGTGTGGAAATTTGAATATGATGTTGAAGTTAGGGTTTGTGTGAAAATTTGTGTTTGTGTTGGAATTTAGGGTTTGATTCGAATTTAGGGGTAAAAAAGTGTAAAAAACAATTTGAAATGGGGAAAATTTGTGATATGTTTGAGCTGCGCCGAAAAAGAGTATAATGGAGAAGAAGAAGTTACATTAGGGTTGGGTAAAAAATCTCTTTTATATCTGCAAAATTGATACATTCGTCACGAATGTCTGAGCAACCTTCGTCACGAATGTTTTACATACCTTCGTGACGAATGTTTATAGAACCTTCGTGACGAATGTATACAATAGTTACGTGACGAATGTTTGAGTGTGCTAAATAGAATTTGAGGGTGTGCCAAATAGTAAGCGCCTATAAATATCTTAGTTGAGTTGATCAACTCATATAAATATCTTAGTTGAGTTGATCAACTGTTAATTACGGAGTATAAGATTATACGTACAGTGTATGTTAATTAGTTGAGTTACTTTTATAAGATTATAAAATTATACTTGCTTGTAAAAAAAAAAGATTATACATCCTAGTTAATGCTCTTATTATTGTCCATGTTGAATTACTTTTATTTTCATATCATCAAGAATTCTAATTTGTGCGTCTTGTTCTCTAAATTGTTTTACAGTATCTTATAAATCGATATCCAATTTTAGTGTTTATAAAATGTTTTATTAAGGTTACTATGTAATTACAGATTACATCTCCTATTTGTCAAGAAAAACTAACTGCCAAACATCTAATTAACAAAGGATTTTGGATTAATCAAACTCTAACTCTAGTTGGTAACTCAATCAAAACAAACTATGAAAATTAATTAGCTCGTCGTTGTACCGCTCGCCTACTCATAATTGAACAGGGTCACTTAATTTTACAACTTTTTTCCTAAATATTGGCAATTTTTTTATCGATTCATAATATTAAGTCTATTTAGGTCCATGTGTTTATTAGGCTTTGAACTATATTCATACTATTATATAGTTTCTGATTTCTGAACTATTAAAAATGAGTACAAATCCAAATGAGAACAAACGTTTTTTCCCGAGGAAAAGTGTCATGTAATAATATTTGTTAAAATGATAAATGAGAATGAATGTGGAGCTTTGGATCACTCTTGATCCAAGAGTCCATATGATGACACGTGGCACCCTTTGTCACCCCTTGTCACCACCGCCGGACCACCTCCGACCACCAACTGAATGTTCATCACAATCTACTTAAATATTTACCAATTTTTGATGAAGATCAAGTGTTCATAAATGTTCATCACAATGTTCATAAATGTTCATTTATACATACTCTATTGAATATTCATCACACTATACTTAAAAGTTCACCAACTGAATGTTCACTTAAATGCTCATCATCTCATACTTCATTGTTCACAAGAATTTAATAAAATGTTCATTAGCCAAAGTTCATTACAATCGACTTAAATGTTCATCACGTTGTTCATAAATGTTCATCAAAATGTTGATAAATGTTCATCATCTCTTACTTAAATGTTCATCAAACATCACTTTAATATAATTTCGAGTAGAAAAACACTTGATCTTCATCAAAAATTACATAAATGTTCATCATTTCATACTTAAATGTTCATAAACATCCTTAAATGTTCACAAGCATTTAATAAAATGTTCATTACTCAAAAGTTCATTACAACTAGTGATTGTCCCGTACCACGTACGGGTAATAATGTGGTACGGGTAATAAAACGATAATAATACGAGTAATGAAACGATTATTATATAACTAATAAATTCAAAAGTATATTATACAATAATTGACTATCTATATCAGACAAAATTGGACGTTCCCTAAACGTACATGTAGACCAAATTTGGCTAGTACGTGGACATAGCAATTGAACTTGGTCTGCTGAAACTTGACCTGTATGTAATACAGTATATTGTACCAAGATTTTGCATCAAATTAACTGATTCTTGGATCTGTTCTTGAAGATTTTTTTTTTTTTTTTAGAAACTTTTCATGCAAGTTTATGGAGGAAACTTGAGCAAAGCTTATTCCAAGGCAAATATGCTTGTTGGTGAGGCTGTTGGCAACATTAGAATCGTTGTTGCGTTTTGTACGCTGAAGAGCTTGTTGAACCGTTTCTCAGTTCTTCATCTTCTCATCCTTTGGCCTGACCTTGTGGTATGAATTTTCTCCGAGCTTCATCCCCTCGTTTTTGCAGGTTGATTTTTTTTGTGAAAAATATTTTGGTTTTTTGATAATGAATTTTGATGGGTGAGCTAATGGATTTATATCTTAGTGTTTGAGATAGTGGGATAGAATTTGTATAGGTCATGGGAAAAAATGTTAATTAGTGGAGTAAGTGATTTAACATTGTGGGTGAGTGGGTTTTATTAAATGAAAAAATATGAAAAATAATTAAACATGTCTTCACTCAAATTATGCCAAGTGGCACAATTTTTTATAAAGATATGGCTTCAAATTTAACATTGTATATAGTAGATTAGATTAAATGTTCATCACGTTGTTCATCAAAATGTTTATAAACGTTCATTTTGATATACTCTACTGAATGTTCATCGCATTTTAATTACATGTTCACCAATAGAATGTTCATCACATTATAATTAAATGTTCATCACATTATATTTAAATGTTCACCAATTTGAATTAGACTTAAATTTTCATTTATTTTTATACTTTAACTTTTTCATTTATTATTGGACCACCGCCGGACCTCCACCGGACCACGTCGGACCACCGCTGAACCGTCGTCGGACCTCCGTCGGACCTCTACCTGACAACCACCGGGTGGTCGCCGGGAAGTCGTCGGGTGGTCTTCGGAAGGCCGCCGGACCACCACAACTACCCCCACTACAAATGGAAGTAGCTAGTTTAATCTAAGTCATTGGATGTAACATTCTTATTTATCTCTATAAGAGGGTTTATTATGGAATTCACGCCTTTTTTCACAAACGTGAAAATACCGCACATGGGAAAAGATTATGTAAAAACGAATCCAAGATAAGGTATATGCGAGATGCACAAACATTATAACTTACCCGCATAAATGTTATAATTTATGTGTTGTAATATTTATACGCATGAGTTAAAACATCTATTTATATTATTTTATAATTCTCGTCTAAATGATCACTCTCGTTGGAATTGGACCCATATTTTCTAACGATGTCTCAATTTCTTGAAATTAAACATGATATAAACATCGATTAAGCGGTTAGGTCAGACCACACTGAACAAAATAGGTCGATTAACTTAGCCACACTCACAAGTTAATAACCCACATAAAAGTGCAATCGAAATGCGCTTAATTCAATTTTCATAATTTACAAAACCCCAATAAGTTGGAATAAACATAATGTATTTGATTGGATATTTGTGTGCATTGCTCTCTTCGGTAAGTTTTATTTCCCTTATTTAGGCTACAAAATCTCTATTTGTCCATTTTGATTTGAATCTCACCAAACATATTTTTTCTAAATTCTGTCAATTACAAAATACATGAATTTAATTCATATAATTTAATCTTTTATAAATTAAAATTCATCCATTTAATCAAACAAACTCTTATTAAATTTTTAAATGAATATCTGGACACACGCGCGTGAGTGCGAGTGAATAAAACCATCTCATCTGCATAACATCCGAACATATATCAGCCAGCCTCCTTTCTACAGTAGTTTTCTTGCTTTTGCTAGTTTCCTCTGTTCACACAACTTCACCTACAAATCCTCCATCTCCCACCTCCTCTTTTTTCTGCTCATCACAAACTGCTACCAAAAACACAAAAAATGAGTCGCTTAGCTCCTCTGTCTGAAGAACCAGTAAACGAAGATGACCAGAAAAAGCTCTCCAAGAAAACACACCATTTGAAGAGCTGGGTCAAGTCCCATTTCTCCATCTTCTTCCACAAGAGATCTGATCTCAAAATCCTCTTGAGCGTTCTTGGTTGCCCTCTCTTCTCAATCTCTTCCTCTCCCCACCTCCAAAATCCCACGCCATCACTCCTTGATCTTCAGGTTAGTATCTCAACTGTGTTTTCAATCTTTTTATGGGCTTGATATTACTTTCCTACATTTTGCATTTTTAAAGTACTCCTGTCACATTCATTTTTAGAGAGGCGAATATAGCAGTTGACTACAGAGAGTCTGATTAGCTTTTTCTTTTCCTTTGGAATTTTTTCTATCCTGTTGAGAGTGTAGCCTCTGTTTTGATACAAAAATTAGAATAATGAAAAACTGGCTTGTACCCTTGACTATAAATCAAGTTTCAAGAAATGGGTGAGTTTTAAAATTGTAAAAAAATACATTTTTATTGTGCAGGTATCATCCTCAGCTAGGTACATAATTGAACACTTTAGGGCAGCAACAGGGTGCAAGAAGCTAGAAGGAAATGTAAAAAACCTATTTGCAACCGGAAAAGTAAGCATGGCAATGGTGGAAGATCCTAATTCCAACAACTCACTTGCATTGACTCACAAAGGCTGTTTTGTAGTGTGGGAAATGGTCCCTAACAAATGGTCAATCGAGCTCGTAGTAGACGGTCACAAGATTGTTGCAGGAAGTGATGGTAAAGTTGCTTGGCGTCACACTCCATGGCTCGGTTCTCATGCTGCAAAAGGACGTGTTCGTCCTCTAAGACGAGCTCTTCAGGTTTGTTGTTCTTGATGATGATGAAAATTTTCAGCTAACTTTTGTGCCTATTTATTGTTTATTCCTTCCATGGGATAGGGACTTGTTTTTGTAATATCTTATTGATATTTAGTGTCCTGAAGTTTTGTGCATTTGGAGGCATGTGGTTTAGTATCTTGTAGGGAACATTCATCTTCTTGAAGGTGGCTTTTTGTATTGTTCTGTTTACTCTTATGACCATTTAATTGGTTTCCTGTTGTGGAAAATATGATATACATCCAAATTATCACTCCACTTGACAAAAGATTAGGTACATTTTCAAGCCATAGTGTTGCTCACTTGATGCAGATCCATAGATAAGCTCATAGATCCAGTCTAATACTAAAAAAAAAAACTAAGTAGCAGTTATAAATTTATGGGACTACTTGTACTTTACTTTACAGTTCTAAAATGCTATGTTATATCACAGGGACTTGATCCAATGTCAGTGTCTGAAGTGTTCTCAAAAGCTCAATACACGGGCGAGAAGGAGATAAACGGGTCCGATTGTTTCATCCTGAAACTATCAGCCGAGCTCGATGAGCTGGCAGACCGAAGCGACAGCTCAGCAGAGATGATAAAGCACGTGACATTCGGGTACTTCAGTCAAAAAAGTGGTCTACTGATTTGCCTAGAGGACTCATATTTGAGCAGAATACAGCCTCCTGGAAGTTTTCCTTTGTATTGGGAGACAGCAATGAGCTCCAAGATTGAGGATTACCGAGACGTCGATGGAGTCATGATTGCGCATTCAGGGAGGACGAACGCTGTTATAAGTCGGTTTGGAGAAGGCATTAAGCCGGGTCTTGGTGTTTTGAGGATGGAAGAGGAATGGAGAATTGATGATTTTGCTTTTAATGTGAAAGGTGTCTCTATGGATTGTTTTATTCCTCCTCAAGAAGTGCAGAAAGATTTGTACTAAGTGTGTTGAATTAGTGATAAAAGAGAGATAGTTTATCCTCTTCAACTGTTAATAACAGACTCTATATCTTTTGGATAGAAGCAAGGATACTTCCACTAATAGTTGTATGGATTACAAACAAAAGTTCCAAAAATATTGAAAAAAAACTCACCTTACAAGCTATAATTAACTTGAGAAATTCCCATCTAAATACCTTCAACCTATCTCATAAATCTGCAACGAAAGAATAGTACAGAAATCAACGACACAAATGATGTTTCCAATTGAGATCTTGAAAAATACAAGTGATATGAACAGAATTCAACGACACAATGCACATGGCTTTGTCTAACCAAGCAACAAGTAAAAGAAAGCAGAAATCGAGTAAAAAGAAGATACAAATCTAATATGAATCGTTATGTAAAATACATAAACACCAAAGTCGTTGTAGTATAGTGGTAAGTATTCCCGCCTGTCACGCGGGTGACCCGGGTTCGATCCCCGGCAACGGCGCTTTTTTTTCTTAACTTGGCCTGATAACACAATACACTAAATGTTTGACAACGTTAATAGTGTGTGCTGAGTGTTGAGAAACACAACACCATTATTTAGAGTCTTCTATGCAGCATTACAACAATTCATGGTTTCACATTTCAAATGATGCTGCCAGACCAACTGAAGTTACTGAACAAAAGCTTTTATTCTCCCAGAAACAAATTACACAATTTTTGGCATACTAATTCCCAACTTTATAAATTACCTATTACAAATCTTGATCAACAGAAACCATACAAGATGCTTACCGCTGATCCACACTTGACAAACTACTATAATAACCACAGAGCTTCCCAAGAATGATGGCAAGCCTACAGATCAAAGAAGAAACAAACCAGAATCGAGCAAGTTGGCCAGCTAGCTCTAGTTCCCTATTCCGGGGCTTGGGACAGAATAATCTGGATGAACCATGGCTTCACCCTTAAGGACAGCAATGAGTTTTCGGTGTATGAGCATTGCTTGGATTTTGTCACTTGCTGATGAATAACCGACTTCTATAAAACTCATCTTGCTCTTCTCCTTCAGTGACCTCCCTGCTTCTGTAGGTACAAGTGCAAATGAAGTCAGTATCAACAGCAGAATCACAAAGTTTGATTGAATTCTCAACATTTTGAGGTATGAAAAGTTATGACAGAATCAAATGAGAATGGGGTTAACGGTTTTTTCTGTGTAAGGTAATTGATGTTGTGTGATTCCTGGAGAGGTTTTAAGACGCTTTTATAGGTAGTTAGACAAAGTTTCGGGATGGATTAAATTGACAAGAGCTTAATGCAAGCAAGAAGGAATGTTGTGTAAGAAATAAACCCAGATAGTGGGTTGTTCCACAATGGTTCCTGTGTGAAGTTAGGTAGGATTTAGGAGATCAGAAGTGAAGACAAAACGAGCCACCTTCATTTGTTTGGCGGCATCATCCTTTTCCGAGTTTCTGCCCATTAGCAATAGTTCCTAGCTCTGATGGTTCCAATAAGATGGGGAGTTCAAGATATAGGTCATTCATCATGCATGTATGAAAACAACTAAAAGGATCATCTTACCAAGTCAAACATATCGGTATCAATCTCCAGAAGAGATTTTGCACTTTGAATCTTGGGATGAGGTTATCATTCATTCCACTTGTAAGTTTGCAGCAGCAAGGCAGCCTGGAAAAGGAGTTTAGAAATGTCAAACGCGTGTAAAATTGAAAGTTCATTATGGATGATCAGAGGAAGAAAGATCATGTTTAATATGCCTTTTTCTCGATACTATTGCTAGAAAGTACAAAGAGGGTGTTCTCTTAGCATTCTCGTCTTTGCTTCTTTTATCTTCTTCCCTCCAAAAGAAATATGCAAATGTGGTATGAAAAGCTAAAAAAAGACTACAAACATGTACTCATAACATCACAAATGGGCAGACAAGCAAGTTTCAAACTAAGAGCTGCAGTCATTTTCATCCAGAGTTCCCCCATCTTTATGCTAACTAATATTTGACCCTGGCAGATGACTTTTGAGATTGGGGTCTAAATCCAATGGATTGAGATATTGCTGTTCACCTAGTCTATTTATGGAAAAGAGCATACAATTTGTGCAAGCTACTCCAGCAAAAACCTGATTCAAAGGAACTGGTAGCAGTCTTATATGAGCTTTTTGGTTTGTGACTTTTCAGAAATTACACATCTACAGTATTTTCAAACATTTGGTCCTACACTCCATTTATAATATGAAAATACTCTGAAGATGGCATATTGCATATATTTGAACATGTGCTACTTTTACCTATAACCAAAGTTAGGATTTCAATGGGGAATTTGTATCCAAAATTATACATATGATTAAAATGGTTATACTTATGAGTTATGACTTATGACCAATTTAGTAAGGAACTAATAGCATCAATGAATTGTTACAAATCTCATTCAAACCAATATATATTAGTTTACCTTCTGTGCAATCTTCTCAAAGATGTAGAAGAGAGCATATATCATTATATTGCTACAGCATCGACGCTCTCAGACATGACAGCCAGTTTGTCCTTCTGCAAAACTCTAGACACTGCAGTCATCCAAGAGTTGATATTTACAAGATTTAGCTTGAGCAAACTTTTTAAGATGGACCCCAACAAGTTTATATCCCCCTTCTGATATCCCCCTTCTCACACAAGGCAGCTATAAATTTATTTACACTTTGTGGCGCATAGCCATTGAATATCATCTCATCCAGAACAACTGCTGCTTCATCATCCACGTAGAAGCTCATCAAGAAATGTTCTATAGGAGACCACATCGCCTTTACAGCCATGTCTGGGGATATCCTCGAATAAGTCCATGGCATCTTTTAACATACCTTCTTTACAGTACCCAGGAAGATGGGTATTATAACTAATAATGTTTGGCTTACAACCACTTTCCTCCATCTCATCTAACCACTTGCAAGCCAGTTCAAATTCTTTATCTCTACAGAATTCAGCAATCATAGCATTGAAAGTTTCTGCATGAGCTTTACAAGCATTTTGATCCATCTCTTCTAAAACCCCATTTACCTCATCCTTCCTTCCCGCCCTAAATAGCCAATAGATAACCAAGTCCGGCTGCAATTTGTTCCTTAACATCTTATCTTTTAAATCAAATGCCAAGCCCAACTCATGACAGAGACCCTTGATCAGTGATGCATACACTGATACACATACACTGATACACTCATACACATTAGGCTCAAGTTTATAAACCCTCCCCATTCCAACATTGACTTCTTACAAAGTGCATTGATTAGTGTTCCCAAAGTAGCTGCATTCAGCCCAGCCCCTCTCTCACGCATTTCATCGAACAGTTTCCATGCCCCATCAAATAATTCAAATTTATCACACAAACGACACGAGTTGATCATTGTAATGTAAGTACAAGCATCCGGGTAAGCAAACTGATCAGCACCAGAAGCAAATCCCGAATCTCGTCAAATTGATACAGAAAATTTGTACATAGTATGGGATAATTAGAGCTAATATTCACAATCAAACAACAACTCCAATTAAGCTCACCTAGTGATCGATAATGGAAGAAACACAATCACCAATCTCAAGAACGAGAGAGAAATTGAGAAGAGATTTCTATTAGATTTCAGAATGAATGTTTATAATGACAAGAAACTTATTTTTTTTTTGGTGGCAACAGCCGAACATATATCAGCCAGCCTCCTTTCTAGTTTTCTTGCTTTTGGTAGTTTCCTCTGTTCACACAACTTCACTTCTTACAGACTTCATAAACAATCATAGCCACTTAGGCATACTAATTACAAAACCTTAGTTATATAAAGTAGCTTAGCACAAATTAATTAAGTATTAAATTAATATTTTTAAATAAAAAATTTATTTATATAAAAAATGTTTTGTACTGTAATTGTATAACGAATTACTCCCTCCGTCCCATATTATAGATCACGTTTTCAAATTTAGGCGTCCCAAAATATAGATCTTACTTTCCTTTTTTATTTTTTTTCTTATTATCAATATCACATCAATTTACACTCTCTTTCCTCTTTTTTACATTAAAACTCACATCAATTCATTTTTTTATCTTCTCTTTCCTACATAAAAATTCACGCTCACTCACAATCTCTCTCCTCTCCACTTTTCTTTCTCCCTTCCTTAATTTACCTCGATAACAACAAACGAGATCTATAATATGGGACGAAGGGAGTATAACGCAAGCTATTTTAGTTAGAAAAACGCATTTCAAAACAGTTATCGTAAAATGAGTAATATAGTGAAATATCTAAAAAAAAATATTATTATTAAGATATGTATTTCTGACTTTAATTGAGGTTTTTAATTAGAATATTGATGATTTCTAATAAAGTACCTCATAAAAATGTATTATAATATAATAGCTAACATAATTAATAATATGATTTATTTTAATTTTAATTAGGATTGTCTAATGTGACTTTCTTAATGATATTTATTTAATCATGAAACATATGATATGATATGTGATTGATTTGTTCATAATATATGACATATTAGGAAGGAATAAAACATGTATCTACAATTTAATTTGAGATTTGAAAATGCAAATCTACTATGTCGCATGTCACTCACATATTTAATCTGTCTGTTTTTTCTTAATGCTCTAAATCGCCGCACGACACTCTCTTATATCATCTTCCATATGTCATTTTTCTTTCTTTTCTCATTTTGAAAAATTAATTACATGATTAAGATAAATGTAAATCAATTTTGAATTTCACTATTTTTTCATCGATCCTAATATTTATTTAAAAAGTAATTGAACTAAATGCAATTACATATTATAATTATTTATACAAATTTATTAATAATATTTTCTTATATTAAATAAAAAACAAAGAAAAAAGTTTACACCAACAAAAACATTACAGTGTTACTACAAATCTAATAATTTCTTTTATTAATTCTATTATATTTTTTATTTATTTAATAATATATTTTTATTATACAAACCGCACACGACGTGTGAATGAAATTAATATAGATCAAAACTCCACAGAACACATTTTCATCGAATATCATGAATTCTAAAACACAATTCAATTAGTAGGAATCCATTTAAACAAAGGAGTTCTAAAGTGCAATACTTTCCACTAGTACTTGCGTCTTCGGTTCTGCTTTCTCCTTCATCCTCGCTCTTCAGTTTAGAAACTGCGTACTCACCTTCGAGGTTTATTTGCTTTCGTCTCTATCAATTGTTCGCCTCTCTTTTGTGCATTTCATTTTATATTCCGGGGTTTCAGGTCACTTACTTCAATTCGATGGTTTCATTAGAAAAATCAACTTCAATTTGATATTATAATGACATACATGATGATTTGTGATAGCAAAGGTTCCTGTGCAGTCTACTAATTAACGTGGTGATGCTGAACTTTTTATTTATAAATTCGCAGCCGATAGCATGTTTTCTATTTGTTAATGATGCTTTTAGGATTCGTTAGCGGATTATGCTTGTGATTTCATCACTGTTTTGTTTCTGCTTTTGATGACTTGTTTGACGAATGTTAATTTATTTTCCTCACTTTCATTCTTTTATTATTTGTAGGTCAAATTGTTTTGGGGGTGAAAAAGATAGATGGAGAAGCATTGTGATGAAGTCATCCAAGACTGTGTGATCAAGAGGGTATGGTTCATTTGATTCTCAGATTAGTTTAATGTTGTTCAAATGATTAAACGAATTGTTTTTTTGCTCTATGAACTTCAGAGGGTGAACCCTCAGAGGCGAAGGGATAAAGTCTACATCGGCTGTGGAGCTGGATTTGGTGGAGATAGACCAATAGCAGCTCTTAAGTTACTCCATAGAGTCAAAGAACTAAACTACCTTGTACTTGAATGCCTGGCTGAGCGCACCTTAGTTGACCGATATCAAACCATGATGTCTGGTGGAGATGGTTTCGATTCACGAAGTATGTTTTCTACCTAACCAAACCTCTAATTGTCTTTCTACAGTCTTGAACAAGGGATATATTATCTTTGATTATGTGCATCACGGTTATATGCAGTTTCAGAGTGGATGGAAATTCTCTTGCCTTTGGCAGTGGAGAGAGGGACTTGCATAATCACCAACATGGGTGCAAGTAAGGAAGAAAAACAAAACTTTTTTTCTTCTTCTAATATGGGACTGTTTAATGAATCTGTGCTCAAAACTTATTGTTATAAATTCTTGGAACATGCAAAGTGGATCCTGTTGGTGCTCAAGTGAAGGTTATAGAAATAGCAAACAGTTTGGGAATAAGTGTTACAGTTGCAGTGGCTCACGAGGTTTCTCTTGCAGCCTCAGGTATGTAGTGGAAATTTGCATATCTGTGCTTAGATTTTGTAGAGTGATCATTTTGATTCTATTTAGCTTGATGAAAATAATTGTTCAGTATTCATGATATAATGTAACAATTTTATTTTTGTATTTAATATACTTTTTTCTCCAATTTCTTGGATGCTCAGATTCGGGAAATGCTCCTGGTGAGTCACATGGACTAGAAAGTGTAAGAGGATACAACATATATTTTTCAAATTGAGTCCACACTTCGTACTCAACTTGAACTTCTTAGAACTTCTACAAATTCTTGTCATTTAAGTTTCTATTCGCTGCTATATTTCTTCTTTACATTTACATAATTTGATTCTTTTCATTTGAAGGGTATTAGCACATATCTAGGAGCTTCTCCAATAGTAGAGTGTCTGGAGAAATATAAACCAGGGGTAATCATAACCAGCCGTGTTGCTGATGCTGCCCTATTCCTAGCTCCAATGGTGAGGATCTCATCACTTTATCTCCTTTTGATGTTGTTTACATATCGGGAATGGACAGTGTTCTAACACTCAACATCATGGTCATTTGATTATTAAACTTCACTTAATTGGAACCAAGTTTGGTAACAGGTTTATGAACTTGGATGGGACTGGGATAACTTTGAGCTGCTAGCACAAGGAACTTTAGCTGGTCATCTATTGGAGTGTGGCTGTCAGCTCACTGGAGGATACATCATGCACCCAGGTTAGCTTATTTGAATACTTCAATAACACAGTTTTATTACTAAGTTCAGCAAAATCCTATAACTTGTAATGCTGATAATCTTTTTCCTCAGGTGATAGTCACCGAGACATGTGTTTTTCACAGCTTCTTGGTGTGTCACTTCCTTTTGCTGAAGTTAACTTTTCTGGGGAAGTTTGTGTTGCCAAGCCTGATGCTACTGGTGGCCGCTTAAATTTTTGTACATGTGCTCAGCAACTTCTCTACGAGATCGGTGATCCCAGTAGCTATATTACCCCTGATTTGGTGAGATATATTTGCATATTTACTCATTTCTTCATGAGAGAAGATCAAAATATGTCATCGTGATTCAGTTGCATTGTTTTCACAATAGGTGTTAGATATTCGAGATGTGACATTTCAGTCACTTTCCTGCAATAAAGTTCTCTGCACTGGAGCAAAACCATCTATAAAGCCAGCTCCGGAGGCACTCCTTCAGTTGGTTATGAAGGTAAAACCATATTGATATATGCTTGCTTAATTCTCAGTCCTGGTATCGTTTTTTAAGGGTCTTCTAACTGCTTCTTAATATGTACTATATAGGATTCAGGGTGGAAAGGCTGGGGAGAGATATCCTATGGAGGTTCCGAATGTGTGAAACGTGCTCAAGCAGCCGAATATCTGGTAATGACTACTCTACTTACGACTTTTTCTTTGTTTCATCCTCATTGTGGTATAAATCAAGTATTATATTATAAAATCGAGAATTGGATTTCTTGTTTTTTATTATTCTAACGAGAGATCCTGTTGTACTCCCAAATAAACGTGTCCATTTATCCTTTACTAGGTGCGCTCGTGGATGGAAGAAGTATGTCCAGGTGTAAATAACTGCATAGTATCTTATATCATTGGAGTTGATAGCTTGAAGGCAACCACAAATGATGATAGCTACAAAATCACCGCTGATTATAGAGATATTAGGCTGCGAATGGATGGTTTATTTGACCTAAAGGAACAAGCCATTCAATTCACCAGAGAATTTACAGCTCTATACACAAATGGACCTGCAGGTGGTGGTGGTATCAGGTTGTTGTCATATTCCTAATATTCTTTAGGTCCATTGAGTATCTTGACAAAGATGTTTTATAAGCTGCAAATATGCATGTGACTGTCACCAGTGAATGGTGATCAGTTTTATGTACCATGTTATATATACAGCATGCTGAATGTGCTTTCTGTCTCACTTCAGCTAAACTTAATAGCGTGTTACTCGTGTTTTCATCCTGCAGCACAGGATTTAAGAGGGAAATCCTCCTGGAAAAGCGACTGGTAAGTGTGGATCGGAGTTGAGACAAGTTACAATTTCCATTCTCATGATTTAGTCCACTTCTCTCACTCGTCTCTAACATTCATATTTTATAACTCCATACACACAGTCTTTCTTCCACATTGTCCATTCCCATCTAACACTTCCGAGACGGAATAGTAAATAGTTGTTAGGCTTTCATTTACATAATAAGAAAAGCCTTATTCCCAATCCCACTGCAGGTGGCTCGTGATCGTATATTTTGGAGGACAGGGGTAAAGATTAACAATGCAATAAGCTCTAGCACTCAATCTCACTCGCGCAAAGAGTTTCCTTTTCAAACAACGCCAACACCTCCATTGCCAAACATGGCCTTAATATCAAATGAAAGCGTCTCGAGTTCAGCTGCTCCTTCAGGCCAGAAGATCAACCTTCATCAGGTTGCTCATAGCAGGACAGGAGACAAAGGCAACAGCCTCAACATTTCCATCATCCCTCACTTTCCTCCTGATCTCGAGAGGCTAAAGAAAGTCATAACTCCAAAATGGGTAAAATCCGCGCTAGCTTCTCTTCTGAACGCGTCTTCGTTCCCTCAACTGGACGAGATCAGGAGGCGAGACGAGTGGGTCAAAGAGAATGTGAAGGTGGAAATCTATGAAGTTAAAGGGATTCATTCCTTGAATGTGATGGTTCATAACATTCTTGATGGTGGTGTCAACTGTTCTAGGAGGATTGATCGACATGGAAAGACTGTATCAGATGTCATATTATGCCAGAATGTTGTGATGCCTTGATTGAATGGTTTTGTTGCTTGCTACCTGTGTTGTGCTTGCTCTCCCTAGAACTGAATTTGTGAAGCTTTGGTTTCCTTTCCAGTTCAAGATTAGGTGTGGTTGATATAATATAACATATGTAAGGGAAGCCGTGTACATTAACTATAAAAAAAATCCATATTTTTCAGATGTTCCAAGTATTATGTTAGGTTTAGATAGACTAGAACCATATTTGGAGAGTCGAACTAGAGTTTGGCTTGAGTTTTCGATCGAGGTCATCGTCGTGTGTCTGGCTCAATTAAGATCCTTCTGTTACGACGAGGGCAACATTAGTAATCAATAATTTATATGTAAAAATTTATGTTACAAAATATATCTAAATCTATACGAGATTGAAATTAACCGGAAAGACACCCATCAGCTAGCTACAGATCAATGATTAAAGTTTCAAGAACACATCAAAATTTTATACTCACAGCTAAAGATTAATTCAGAACATGAAATAAATAATTTAAAAACTGCCTCTACCATAGCAAGATCCTTACCAAATCCATCATCAAATTTGTTCATCACCCAGCAATAACAAGCTCTCCGCATAGAAACAAACCATACTCATTTCGAACTTAGGACAGTGCTTCATTAGAGTCTTTTCCTCCTGACTTTCAAGATTATATGATGTCACCTGCGCATTCCACTGTAGCAACATGATGTCACTCTTAATGCATAGACTGTACCTCAAGTATTTTGATGGGCAAATCTGAGAAGCAACATTGAACTTTCCAACACCCATATGCTTCCACTCGTGCCTGAAATATGCTTCCACTCGTGCCTGAAATATGGACCAACCCCACTCTGCACCCAAAGTCAAGCAACACAAGATCAATATTGGCCGAGGGATCGCCTATAGGCAAGCTAGTAGAGAGCAAACAACGTACCAACTGATCGACTTTGAGAGTGTTCTAGAAAGTGTGTTGCTGCTATTGAGAGTATGAAGCTCTGCAGTCAACCCGAATGTTTTGCTGCATCTGACAACACATCTGTGTTCATTTACTCCAGATTGTTCTACGAAAAAGTGGGTTTCAAGGGTGTTGCTCTTGAAGTTTTTAAGATGTGAGCAGCAAAAGTTAGGGTCATCAATCAAGGATCGATATGACTTTGACACACAACGAAATCGAAGAAGCGATTTGACAGGAAGCCTTGAAAGAATGTCGCCAGCTGGAAGATCGCGTTTAGCACATGATTTCAGAATTCTTGTCTTCTTCATGATTTGTTTTTGTTACTTGTAGTGAGCCTTGATGCTTCAAAAATGAAAGGACAACACATCAACTGAGATCATTATGTGCTATAAGACACAAACTTGAGGATTAGATCTCTTAGACTCTTAAACAACTAATAAAAAAACAATTATGTAGATGCATGTTTTGTATTGTGTACTCATGTTTTGCTATTGTTAGGACAAGATGCCACTTTTAAATGATTACAGAGGCAGTATTGTTAGCGCAAGTAAGCTACTGATATACATTTAATCTTAATTTCAGATGAAAGTTTCTCCATACAACAATTGTATAGATACATGTTTACCATGAGTTCACTGGAATATCAAAGCTTCAATAGAAAAATAATGCAGCTTTCCCTTTACATTATGAATTACAAAGCTTCAATTTCAAGGATGTAAGAAGGGGGAACAACCCTAAATAGCGAGCAATAGCATGCAAGAATCTAGAAGTTGCAACCTTAGAAATTGAACTCAAATTCGGAATTTATCCATAACCCATATAATCATGACAGACAACTAGAACAAAAACTGAAAATCTTCGAGTTAAAAACCCCCTAAAACAACGCACAACGAAGAGAGAACAGAAATTGATGGATAGAGACTTACAGGGTGAGAGTGATTCGGCGAATTGGTTAAGGGTAAGTCGGTTGAGGCCGGAGGAATCTTAATAATCGCATGTAATTACCGAAACAAAACCTTAACATCCTTGTATAGTTAAATTTTATTAAATTTTTATTGCGATAAAATTATATTTTTCTTCTTGGTTATAATTTTCTTTTAGGTTATAATTTTTTTTCCGAATAAGCTTAACTTATTCTTAACAGGTTAAAAAGACCGTATATGTAAAGGAAGCCGTGTACATTAACTATAAAAAAATCCATGTTTTTCATATGTTCCAAGTATTATGTTAGGTTTAGATAGACTAGAACCATATTTGGAGAGTCGAACTAGAGTTTGGTTTGAGTTTTCGATCGAGGTCATCGCCATATATTTGTTTTAATTATTATCCTTCTGTTATGAGGGCAAAATCATAGTTGAAACTCTTGAAGATCACTCTTAGACGAGTCCTTTAAGCACCTTCACGAGTTTCGGTGACACTTGATGTTTGATCGTGCCTTGCTCACCTCACTCTAAGTTGTTTTAACCATTATTTGCTTTGTTGTAATTTCTAGATTTGTTTTATTGTTCTCTATATCCGGTATAACCGATTTATTGGCCTCTCGACATACTCTATATTTGTATAGAGCATGTCGAATTCTTTCCTTATCCAAAAAAGAAAAAGATAGACTAGAACCATCCACCCGCTTTTGGGGATCTTTTGTGTTTTATATTTGTTGAATGTGAGGCAATGATCAAGTCAAATAACTTCATATTATAATTTACGGTCAATTATCGAAAATCACCCATCTAATAGGCTCATTTGTGAGAAATCACCCTTATAATAACTAATTATCGAAAACAACTCTTCTAAGGCACGTCGTCACTAAACAACCACGCACCCCCTTATTAACTGTTAGATATTTTACAGATTTAATCAGAACTTTTTATTTTCGTTCACCTTCAAAATTTGGATAAAACTTATAATAAGTCAAAAAATTAGGGTCCATCATCTTCTTCAACCTTTCAACCTATATCTTCTATATCTTCTTCAAAATGTCATCTTCGAAACTGAAATCCAACAATGGAAATCCTCTTCCATCTCCCCAATCTCCTTCAAAAACCATAGTCCAGTCTTGGGTGCATCCTAGGTGCACTTCAAACTAGACCGGTAAAAAAAGAATTTTTTTGGCGCAAAGGTGCGCCCAAGACTGACCCGTTTCGCTTGGGCGAGTTAAGGATGTGACGAGAACGATGTGAAATATTAAAAAAATGAATGTGGGTTTAAACGCCCTAAATAATTGATCATCTTATAAGTTTAGCTATTTAGATAATAATTAAATTAAGAAACTGTTTGAAGAAATTATAGTACATTTGTATGAGATAAATGAACTAAATCTATTTAGTAAATATTTTAGCTTAAACTATTTATGTATGAAAATTAAAATTATTATTTTATAAACCTGTGCGAGGCGCGGAAACCGATCTAGTATATATAGGGTCGTGTATATTAGCGCATATGCGGATTGAGCCCACAATATAAGCCAATGAGGTTCCATCCTAAAACCAATTGACAATAAGAGGAGTAATCAATGGTATTATATAATGAATTATTATTATCTCAACTTCCGATGTAAGAAGCATATTCTCAAATATACATATTCTAGAATCGCTTTCACGCGGGGCAATCACGATTTTGTATACGATTTGGTTAGATTGGAATGGGATGGTATGATTTAGAATTATAAAAATTAGAATAAGATAATTAATTAAATAAAATAACTTGAATAAATTTAGAATTAATTAAAGAATGAAATGAATAAATTAATATTAATTAAGTCTTATCACACATAAGTTGAGTAAGGTTCGATTGATTAATGATTGACCTGGTTTTAACTCGACAGCAATCGACATTAATTGATTAGATTTACTAAAAACAAGAAGCCCGTTGAGAAGACTGTTTAAAGATACTCGTATAAACTGCAAAGTTAGATAAGGAAAAAAAAGGCAAAATCTATACGCACTACATTTTGCAACTTTCCACACTACATTGTCGTACGCCTAAAATGGGCGTACGTTGGTTTTGGGCGGACATTGCAAAATTCCAACATCGATTGTGAGGCAAAATACAAAATACGGTATTATGTATACGCCCAAAATTGGCGTACAATATAAATTTTAATAATATAGCCGTTTGAAAATAGCCGTTGGGGAAATACAATTTTTTACTCGTACGCCCATAATGGGCGTACGAGTAAAAAATTTGGTGTAACAGCTATTTGTCCAAATTCAGAAGTGACCGTTGGGGTATATTTTGCCTGTACGCCCATTACGCCCATAATGGGCGTACGATTGTTTTTATCCCAACGGCTATTTTTTCAGAATATGACCGTTTGGGATGTAGTATGTGTATAAATGTAGGAACTTCGGATGGATGTTGAAGTCAAAAATGTCAAATAGGAGAGTTACAAATTTGAGTGATGGTGAGGAGTTTGAATATGTGACGGAGATTGAGTATGGGAGCGGTGAAGAGAACGAGTATGTTGAAGAGAACGAGCATGGGAGTGACGAAGACGATGCGATCGTGGATGAGAAAGAGTATTTTAGTGAACCCGACGACGGGATGTGGGACGACGATACCGACGAAGAAGGAGGAGACTTCGACGCCGGAGATTTTTCGGTTAGTAATTAATTAGAATCGTTTCGTATTTATTTACGTTATTTAGCTGCAAATAATTTGTAGAAGTGATAGTTTAGATTGATGTGGACTCGTAGTTTTAAGTTTTAGTTGTGATAAATATGGTAGTTTTTATTAATTATAGGGTATGGATTACTATGATTCGTTTGATACCGAAGAAACGTTTCCTACTAAGGAACACTTGAGGCGTTGGGTTCAGAGTATTGGTAGACAACTTATGATGGTATTAGTGACTCGCCATAGCAATGAGCGTCAAATGAATATAATGTGCTCGCATGCTGGAGTGTATAGATCAGGGAAAAAGAAAAGAGAGGATGGCGAAACAGAGGAGGTTGTTAATACAAAGCGGGATAGTAGGGATAAGAAGTCGGATTGCAAGTTTGAGATCCGAGGATATAGGTTCAGGGCGAGGGATGCGAGAGATGGATGGTATGTGAAGGTAAAATACGGACAACACAATCATAAGCTTTCCACTAGCTTCATTGGCCATCCGTACATGGGTCGAATGACGCCGAACGAGGTGAAATTTGTGACGGTATGTGCGAACAGCTTGACTACGCCGTCTGTTATTGCTACTCAGTTGAGTGCGGCCTTTCCAGGGAATACAACATCCACAAAACAAATCGCCAACTTTATTCAGAAGATGCATTTTGAGGATCGTGGAGATTTGACTGTTACACAATGGACCTTGAAGTTTTTGAAGGAGCGCAGCTATGTAGTGCATCCCCTCTGCAAGAAGAAATCAAACGAGGTGGAAATCTTGTTTTTTGCCCATCAAGACTCGTTGCACTTGTTGAAGATATTTCCGTACGTCGTGGTTATTGACGCCACATACAAGACGAATAGGTACATAATAGTTGTATATCAAATTTTTTTTGTTTAAATATATTGCATATGCCTCTTCCTTCATTATTTAAATATATTATGCAGGTATAAAATGCCTCTTGTGGAGATTGTCGGTTTCACTTGCACGCATAAGACATTCAACATTGCATATGCATTCACGGGTAAGGAGGAAACAATGCACTACTTGTGGATAATTCAGAGGCTTAGAAAGTTGTTTGAGGATGCCGGAGTAATGCCGACTGCAATAATGACCGATCGAGAACTAGCTCTCATCACTGCAATCAAATATGTGTTCAAAGATCTTCCGGTTCAACACCTATTGTGTTGGGTTCATATCAAGCACAACATCGAGGTAAACGCTACAAGAATTTTGAAAAATAAGGAATCGGTGAAAAGGTTGTGCTCGCAAGTATGGAGACTTTTTCTATCAAGAACGGAGGAACAATACGAGGAAAGACTGCTAGGATTGAGAACATCTTGGAGAAGCGGCGTCGTCGGATACATTGAAAAGGTGTGGCTTATCCCTTACAAGACAAACATTGTTTGCGCATGGACGGAACACAATCTTCACTTCTTCACGAGGACCTCAAACAGGTAATTTTTTTTTAACTTACTTAAACGTTTCCGATTTATTTATTAGTTTGATTATGTAACAGTTGTTTTACTTAAACGCGACATTGAATGAATAAAACATAGGGTTGAGGGAATGCATAAGGTGTTGAAGAAAATAATCGGTTCAAGTATAGGCGGTTTTAATCGAATGGTTGTGAGGATCCATGCAGCCATCGAGGGCCAGATTGTGAAGGTGAGGGCCACCATGGAAGAGGATCGGATCAAGACACCCGGGGTTTTCAGACGAATGAATCCACAAGTGAAATTGATATTTCGGCATCTATTCCATAATGTGTCTGATAGAGCGTTGCATAAGTTGTGGGATATATGGGAGGATATAAAGGCGAAGAATTATGAGGAACATTGCGAAGATTACTGGATGCGAGAATGTCAAGGCCTACCGTGCATCCACGAGATGGTGCAACATATTATTCAGAAGAAGCCATTCAAGCTCAATCAGATTCACAGATTCTGGAGGCAGCTACAATGGGATAGGATTGAACTTGATAACGGGGAGGTAGAGATTGGTGTACCTCAGACCATGCGGGAGTTGAGATTCATTGAGCTCAACGATAGATGGCAAAAGGGGGAACTTCCTGAAAGTCAGTGGTCTCAGATAGCGGACTTGTACACAATGTTGGAGTATCCACATCAAAGTCTTGCGTTGGAGCCGACGGGAATCAAGGATCCTGGCAGACCAAGAGGAGCGGTAGGAAAGAAGTGGGGAACCGAGAGAGAGAGATGAGCGCGTTTGAGTACGCAATGGAAGAATTAGAGAAAAATGATGCTGCGAAGGTGAAGAATAAGACGGTTAGAGGAAAGGGAAAGGGAAAAACAACGGCAGCACAACCTACTTTCAACGAGCCTACTATAATGAGGGAGTTTGAAGTTGTTGGGTGCACTGCGGCAGAGGCGTTTGGTCATTCAAGTGGCACTGGTGGAGAGGGGTTCGGATTATCAGGTTGCACTCTTACAGATGAGTTCCCTCAGCCAGCAATGACGAAATGTGGGGTAGACTTCGGGGTTGACAATGTTGATCTCTTCATGTTTCCATACATTGTAGATGCACAAGACGTAAGGGCGGATGGACACTGTGGATATCGGTCACTAGCCATGTTGTTGGGGCATCACCAACAAGAATATCCTCGCATTCGCATGGAACTGACTACGGAGCTGTTAGAGAACAGTGATATCTACAGACGAGTCATGACCAGACTACGCCCGGATTTGGCAAACAACTTTGACGCTCTTGTTCAAGAGGTCAACTATAGCATATCACCATGTCCTGAAAGATACTGGATGAGTATGCCCATGATTGGATTAGCATTTGCCACTAAGTTTCAGGTTGGTTTGATATACTTATCCAAAGTCCGATCATATTTGTGCTTACCGATGAAGGTGTATCAACAATGCTCCAGTCATGGTTTGAAAATTTATGCAATGGCTCGTGTGGGCTTAGCAAACCACTACATACCGGTATGATTTTCACTAAAGTATTTGTGATTTTCACTCAATTTTCTTAATGCTTAACATGGTATTTATGTTTTGTAATTTAGGTGTGCCTTAGAGAAGACTGTCCGGTACCATCTGTACCTGGAGTTTGGCGCATGTTCAAGGATCCTAGTGCGAATGAATTGGATCGCGGGTTCGCGCTGAGGATGCAGCAATGGAAGGACTATCGCATTAATTATAGTAGTATAGATGTTGATCTGTAGTGAATTCGGATGTGTTGAATGTTTCACCTTTTGAAATTCTAGTTGATGACTTCTGTTGTATGCCTGTTATGCTTTTAATATCTTGACTCCTTTTTTATAGTATTGTCTTGTCTGTTATTTTTTAATGTTTTAGATGGGTTAAATGAAACAAGTTCTGAATTCACTACAAGGGATTACTTGTTAAATTAAAACAAACACTCCAGAAACTACAACAGACTTAGCAAAGACGTAACAACTTTCAAGACACATAACAACATTACATCCTAATCGGAATCAGGGGAAGGAGGACCACGACCATATTCATTGGGAAACAGAACTCCAAGGTGGAATAAGGCTGATTCTTTGTCCCACCTGTGAAAAATACGAAGTTTGAGCTCCATGTCAGCGTGTTCCTTCAACAGTTTGGCCATGACTCGGAGATGATGAGGGTCGTATTCTGGCTCCAGATACACGATCCTCCAGTTACAATCACATGTAACAAACCTTCGTCCATACGTATGGGGATTGTCCTTGTTATTAGCAGATAACACGGTGAGTGTCTTTGAGCACCTTCTACTAGGGCACTGGATCTGAGTGCCTTCAGCTGGAACTGGGGAGGATGAAGATGATGCCATGCTTGTTTGAATCTGTAATACAAAGTAAGAAAACATTTTAGAAACAATGAAGATATCTATCCAAATCAGTAAAAAAATGAGACTTACAGAGTAAGAACTTGAAACAATTAAGATTTTACGGCGGAGTGAGAATGTGATGAAAGGGTTCACTGAGGCAGTGAATTTATAGCCGAAGTTTTACTAGGGTTAGGGAAAAATTGGGTCGGTGTAGACAAAAGGCCCACAACAACAAAGGCCCAATAACTTAAAATTATGTCATCCAGCTGTGACTTACAGCTGTGTAGTAGCTGTAACACATTCATTTTCATATAAGTGACATCCAGCTGTATGCTAGATGTAGAATTCATCCCAACAATTCAAACCATCAGCCGAACAATTCAGCCCAGTCAAGCCCAATAATTCAACTCAGCCAAGCCCAATAATTCAGCCCAGCCAAGCCCAAATAATTCAGCCCAGCCAAGCCCAAATAATTCAGCTCAGCCAAGCCCAAATAATTCAGCCCAGCCAAGCCCAATAATTCAGTCCAGCCAAGCCCAATAATTCAGCCCAGCCAAGCCCAAATAATTCAGCCCAGCCAAGCCCAAATAATTCAGCCCAACCAAGCCCAAATAATTCAGCCCAGGCAAGCCCAAATAATTCAGCCCAGGCAAGCCCAATAAATCGAGTAAAACGGGATTAAAAATAAAAAAACGGCGCGAAAATCGAGTAAAACGGGATTAAAACGAAAAACGGCGCGAAAATCGAGTTTATGAAGGGAGGTACAACGAAAAATGACAAGAAAAGGGTATTTAGCAAAAAGAAATAGTTTTCATAATGCAAGGGGTATTTAGCCAAAAAAACTTGAAAAATTTGAAAAAGAAGGGGTATATAGTAAAAACTTTGGATAGTTGTGTTTGAAATGGATAGTTTGGGTCCGGTTCGTTTAAACGCCTTATAACGCTGAAACTCAAAATTTCAAAATTGTAACATGATAGAAAATGAAGTCTTTAGTCGTTATCAATTCTCGGAATCGAAAAAAAATCAACGAAAACGTCAACGGGCCTAATAAGGCCGAATTGAGATTTGGTGAGGCCCATTACCTAAAAACGACATAAAACGGGTTAATAAGACCTTAAACATTGAAAAACTTGAAATGTAAAAGTTGTATTTGAGCATTACCAATATGACGGTTTCGTTTTTATAATAAAATAACAAAATGAACACTTCGAAATATCTAAACAGTCACTTTCACCTAGTAACGAGTTAATCTCAAGTATATAAGTCATATAGTTTTACTCATATGTGTGTGATATCAATTCGTTACTCAAATAAACTTTACATAAAACTCTCATTAAATGTTATGAAACACTCAAATACTCCAAAATAACGACATTTCAGATCTTCGTATTGTCCATATTGCTTGATTAATCATAATTTTATGCGTATTTCATTAAAACTTTCATTAAATATCGAGTAATCAAACAATATGGACAATACGAAGATGTGAAATGTCGTTATTTTGGAGTATTTGAGTGTTTCATAACATTTAATGAAAGTTTTATGTAAAGTTTATTTGAGTAACGAATTGATATCACACACATATGAGTAAAACTATACGACTTATATACTTGAGATTAACTCGTTACAAGGTGAAAGTGACTGTTTAGATATTTCGAAGTGTTCATTTTGTTATTTTATTATAAAAACGAAACCGTCATATTGGTAATGCTCAAATACAACTTTTACATTTCAAGTTTTTCAATGTTTAAGGTCTTATTAACCCGTTTTATGTCGTTTTTAGGTAATGGGCCTCACCAAATCTCAATTCGGCCTTATTAGGCCCGTTGACGTTTTCGTTGATTTTTTTTCGATTACGAGAATTGATAACGACTAAAGACTTCATTTTCTATCATGTTACAATTTTGAAATTTTGAGTTTCAGCGTTATAAGGCGTTTAAACGAACCGGGCCCAAACTATCCATTTCAAACACAACTATCCAAAGTTTTTATACACTATCCACATTCACTATCCACTCTCCAAACCCTATACCCTAAACCCTATACCCTAGCTAGGTTTTCCTCGGTTTCCGCGTCATTTCTCGTCTTAGCCCGTTTTAAGTCGTTTTTTCTCGCTTTTCGCACAAATTATCGTCTTAGCCCATTTTAAGTCGTTTTTCACCGTTTTTTGCACAATTTCTCGTCTTAGCCCGTTTTAAGTTGGTTTTCATCGGTTTTCGCACAAATTCTCGTCTTAGCCCGTTTTAAGTCGTTTTTTCTCGGTTTTCGCACAAGTTCTCGTCTTAGCCCATTTTAAGTCGTTTTTCATCGTTTTTTGCACAAATTCTCGTCTTAGCCCGTTTTAAGTCGTTTTTCATCGTTTTTTGCACAAATTCTCGTCTTAGCCCGTTTTAAGTTGGTTTTCATCGGTTTTCGCACAAATTCTCGTCTTAGCCCGTTTTAAGTCGTTTTTCATCGTTTTTTGCACAAATTCTCGTCTTAGCCCGTTTTAAGTTGGTTTTCATCGGTTTTCGCACAAATTCTCGTCTTAGCCCGTTTTAAGTCGTTTTTTCTCGGTTTTCGCACAAATTCTCGTCTTAGCCCGTTTTAAGTTGGAAAATCCTAATAATATATAAATCCATGAAAACTACGACATCCAAAATATACATCTCAGAAACATCCAAAATATAATACTGCACACAAACATTTCATTGCACAGGCCCATCCTCCTCTGGTACTACATCACCAGTCCATATGCTGATCCACCCCCTTATCATCCTCGCTTGTCCTGGAGGCAGAGTGTCACCATATGCACGTAGGAAACTGGATATCTCAGAGGCGAGAATGTTGCCCCGCTACATTTTCAAAATGTAAATATAAGTAGAATAAAATAGATTATAATTATTACTTGAGCGATATTGACTGAAATACGTACCACAACTACAGAGGCTGTCGCAGGTATCTGTATGTGCTCGGCACAGTGGTCAAACGGTGCCCGTGGGTCCTGCCTGGGTGATCTGGAATCAACATAAGGATGTGACATGGCATTAAACCATGTCCGGTATCCATCCTTGCAATCCCATGCATACTCTCGAAGTCCTCGTCGATCCTGCTCGTCTAAGGTGATCAATCGATCCGACAGGGTCTCTGGGGCCCAAGTGCAGTCCTCATCCCCGAATGTGACAGTGTACCCCGATGCAGAATCATTTCTGATCGCAGTAGGTGGTGTAATCGGGGGTTCGGGTATGCCTTGCACATACCCGAACTGTCGCAAACATCGGTCAGGATGGTGCGACTCCCTGACCTCAAAGGACTCTAGAGGCCCCCGAAATAGACCTAACCTATACTGGGGGTCGTTGAGATCCAACTTGCCCCAGGGGTTCCACTGAACCTATGTTTTTTTAAAATGACAAACGTATTTTTAAAAATAATAATTGCATAACATATGATGAAATTACTAATTAAATAGTACTTACCTCTGCATATGTGATCTGGTCAAGGACCAGTCTAAGGGAAACTAGTCGAGCAGGATCCTTATGGTATTTGACTTTGCTGTTTTCCCAGATAGCCGCCGCTGAGGCATTCATGGATGTCAAGTCCTGCGTAGCATGACCCCGAAGACCATGGAAATACGCCCATATCCAAGCCTACAAATACCAGAATTTCATAATGTTTTATACATAAGCAAAATATACACGAAAAAAAAAAAATATTAAACGAAAACTACCTTCAGCAGGAGCGGACAGCCAGCAAACCCCTTCGATTGAGCACGGGAGGCCTGACCCAACTGTCTGTACAGTTCAGCCAAGACGGCTGTCCCCCAAGCATAGGACCCTGTCTCATTGTGATCTACGAGGATGCTAAGGTATTTGTGCTTCACCTTCATCCGAGACTTGTCGACAAATGTCGTACTGCCTAACAGAGACAACAAGTAGAGCGAAGCAATATCACTCTCTTGCTGAGGAGTCCTGCAATTAATAACAACAAATGAATTAGTAACGTTAATCGAGAAATTATGAGAAATTCTTATAATATACGATAATTTACCTGTCCCGTATATCAAACATCTGTAATAGTCGGGTGTGGATCGTGGTGATGCCTATCTTGCCGTGGATGTTCAAACCCCCATCTGATAATTTATCACGGATTATAAATATTTAATTGAATCAACTAAAAAATGGAATCAAATATAAATAATAAAATAGACTCTACGTACGTAAGCATAGCGCAACAGCCTCCTCGATCGTAGCAAACCCGAACATCCGTTGCACATGAGGATGCACAAACCCATCTATGTCTGCCTCAGCAGATCTGACAGCTCGTCCATGGATCGGAAGCTCCAGAATCTTCAGCACGTCTAACAAGGTAGGAGCAATCTCACCAAATGCAAAGTGAAACGTGTTGGTTTCTGGATACCAACGCTCCACAAATGCAGAAATCAGAATCGGATCGATGCTGTTGTACTCGAGCCGGGGATCTGCAAGGATATGTAAGTGGCTCCGCTCAACGAGCTGCCACCATGACCCATGCACATTAGATTTATGCCTATCATACTCCCTGAAGAAGTCCTTGCGGGTGTATATATCCAACACCCTCTTCAGCTGATGTACGAAAGAGAAATTAATGAATTAGAAAAGCGTGTGGATCGTTTTACCTCACAAATTCATTTAGAAAACAACGCATACCTTCGATGAGGGCGGTATCACATAAGCCGGGTCATGCTCAATACGCTCTGCAAGAGACGACGTCTCAGTCCATATCACCGGAGCAATGTGGGTGCTGTAATCCACCAAAAGCCGTGAACTGAGAGGACCTCCAGGATGCCCCACATAATCTGCATCCCCTGGAACTGGTACAGCTAAGCCCGGATCAATGTCCTGAACAGGCTCCTGAACAGGATCCTGAATGGGCTCCTGGAGGTCTGGCTGATCCTGAATCTCCTGCTGATGATCCTCTGCAGAAGGAGACAATGATCCAACTGGAGATGGCTCACGCAGAGGTGATCCCTCATAGTAATCATCATGCATCTGCGCCTCCAAATCTCCTAGATCTGCAACCTCTGGCTGATCTGCAACCTCGGTTGCCTCCGCCACCTCCTCTGAAAACTCCTCCGCCTCACTAACATCCAAATCATCCATCAAAGCTTTCCCTGTATCTCCTATATGCACTCCTGGAATGTCTGCAGGAGATCCACGACGTCGGGAAGCTGTGATCCCGCGTGCGCTAGGGTGACGAGGGCCCTTCTTCTTCTTTCTAACAGAACCACCCGTCGGAGTAATAGCCCTCTCTAAAGCCTATTTTCATATTTACGAATTATAATTTTATATTATTTGACGTTTTTCTTTTAAATATTTAATAATGTATTAATTACTAATTTTTTCTTAGGTACGACTTATTAATAATTTATTAAGACGCTATTTAATAATGTATTAATTACAAATTAATTCATTTCTTAGTAAATAACAACTAATTAATATTATATTAATAAATATTATTTAATATTAAATCTTTTTCTTTTACAAGTTATTTATCGAATAACGTGAAACGATAAATAACGACCAATTAATAATATATTAATAAATATTATTTATTAATATAATATTATTTTCTTTTACCTAAACGATAAATAATGACTAACTAATATTATATTAATAAATATTATTTATTTATTAATCTTATTCTTTAAATCGTTATTTATCGATTAACGTGAAACGTGAAACGATAAATAACGACCAATTAATAATATATTAATAAATATTATTTATTAATATAATATTATTTTCTTTTAGCTAAACGATAAATAACGACTAACTAATATTATATTAATAAATATTATTTACTAATTAATCTTATTCTTTAAATCGTTAATTATCGATTAACGTGAAACGTTAAACGATAAATAACGACCAAATAATATTATATTAATAAATATTATTTATTAATATAATATTATTTTCTTTTAGCTAAACGATAAATAACGACTAACTAATATTATATTAATAAATATTATTTACTAATTAATCTTATTCTTTAAATCGTTATTTATCGATTAACGTGAAACGTTAAACGATAAATAACGATCAATTAATAATATATTAATAAATATTATTTATTAATATTATATTAATAAATTTAACTAAACGATAAATAACGACTAACTAATATTATATTAATAAATATTATTTACTAATTAATCTTATTCTTTAAATCGTTATTTATCGATTAACGTGAAACGTTAAACGATAAATAACGATCAATTAATAATATATTAATAAATATTATTTATTAATATTATATTAATAATTCATTAATAAATCTTTTTTTAATCGTTATTTAAACGTTAAACGATAAATAACGACTAATTAATAATTTATTAATAAATAACAAATAATATTAACGTACCTCGTGGATCGGGAGCGTCTTCTCCGGCGATATCGAACGGGCCCGTTTTTCCGCACCGCCCCGATCACGACCACCCCGAGCTCCACCTCGACCACCACCCCGACCACCACCCCGACCACCACCTGCTCCTCCAGCTTCACCTCCAGCCACCTCGACGGCGCCACCAGCTTCACCTCCAGCCACCTCGACGGCGCCAGCGCCACCGACCACCGCAGCTCCACCACCCCCCCCTTTTCTTTTTCGCCGGATTCCTCTTCCGCCCTACTCCTCCACCTCGCACCCTTGCGCCACCAGCACAAATACGGACGGGAGGGAGAACAGACGAAGCCGCAGCCTCCACCGTCGCCTCCACCACAGCCGCAGCCTCCACCGTCGCCGGATTCGAAGTTTTCCCCATTTCTTCGGATTGCATGATTCCGAGTGAAATTGAAGAAATTGATTGAGGGATTTGGATTGTATGAGAAAAACGAGTCGAATGAGATAGATTTGGGGAAGAAAACGAGTGAAATAGGAAAAGAATGGACGGCGGCGATTTTTTAGGTTACGACTTGAACAGTAACACTTCAGACGAGAGGAGGAAGAAGAAGCTCGCTGGAGTTTTATATCCTGGGCGTACGCCCATTTTGGGCGTACATACCATTTTTCAGTTTTCCACCGTATACGTATACGTATACGTATGTTCGAGAAAATTGCACGGTACGCCCATTTTGGGCGTACGAGAATGTAGTTTAAAAAGTTTCAAAATGTAGTGCGTATAGTCTCTTCGAAAAAAAAGGGTATTGTACAGTTTGTACTCCGTATCAGATAAGGAAGGAAAAATTTGATAAAAAGTATCGTAGTTGCTAAATAACAGATTCACTACAAAGATAAGAAAGAATATCTTTGCCTAATATGTAAAGAGAAGTAATCTATCTCTTTTTTCTTGATCGGACTAGTGTTGAAGTTTGAATTATCAATTCTGTCAGATTAACTAGATTTGAATCAGATTATCACAAACATACACAAAAACTTAATGCAGAATGTAAATGACTCAAGGAATTGTTAACGAGGTTCAGACTCAGCCTATTCCCCGTGGCCTCAAGATTGATGGTCAAATCCACTAAGTAGGTCACAATTTTACAAGAGAGCAAAGCTCTAAGTTCAGATCAAATACACAGAACAGAGACAACAAGAATCTGTAAAACAAGAGAAGAGAAACTCCCTAAACCACGCGTGTGACCAGATCTCCTCCAAACCTCAACTCCGTCGAGCATCTGCAAGCTTCACCACTCGTCAAAGGCCTCCAACTCCAAACAAGAACACAATTCACTCGAAGTTATCTCTAGAAGCAAAAGCTTTGCTTCTGTCGAGATCAAGCTCTCGATCCACAGGCAAGAACACTCAGGAAACCCAAACCCTAGCACAAGCTCTCTTTCACAGATGGAGGCGGAGAAGAAGAATGATTCGATAAGAGAGAAAATCATGGTTAAGGCCTTATATACCTCAGCCCAACAAGTGAAACGCGGAGCTCCAGCAACCTCAAAACGGGTCGGGTCGAGCATCTGGGCCACAACTGGCTTCTGGGCCTCTAATAGTGGACCAAGCCCAATTACAGATTAAAGCCCAAAACTGAACTACGCATAAATGATCTGAACAAAACACTTAAGGATTGATCATCAACAAAATGACAATCATCCATTACAATTTGCCCTCTTGATTGTCATGAAACCTACTCAGCCTAGTTCTAACTGTAACACACAGCTGTACTAAACTAGGAGTGAATTTTGGCACATCTACCATCGTCGGCCAAGGCTCACACTCCATCATGGGCAGCTGCAAATATGCAGGAAGTCCCTACAAAATGTAAACTTGTCAGCTGTAACAATCTTAGTACCAAAATCTGCAGGATTTAAGTCACCCTTAATCTTAGTAACAACTATCTGCCTCTTTTCAATCATATCTCTAATAAAATGATGTCTCACATCAATGTGTTTAGACCTTTCATGATAAACAGGGTCTTTACATAAGTATAAGGCACTCTGACTATCCATATGTAAAACAGGTACATAAGTAGCACACTGGATTTCATTCAATATCCCAGTTAGCCATATGGCTTCTTTAGCAGCTTTAGTAGCAGCTATGTACTCAGCCTCTGTAGAGGAGAGTGCCACAACTGACTGTTGCTGTGTCTTCCAGGAAATACAATTCCCAGCCCAAGTATAAAAGTAGGAAGTAGTAGACTTTCTAGTGTCTTTGTTACTAGCATAGTCTGAATCCACATAACCAAATAACTCATCCCTAGATGTATGCTCACCATACACTAGACACAAGTCTTTGGTCCCACTAATATACCTTAGAGCATATTTCATAGCCAACCAGTGGTCATTACCTGGATTGGACATGAACCTGCTCAATACACTGATTGAAAAAGCAAGATCTGGTCGTGTACACAACATTGCATACATTACAGATCCCACTGCCACATCATAAGGCACACTAGACATTTGCTCTATTTCTTTAGGATCAGTAGGACAACTATTCTTACTTAGCTCCAAATGCCCTCCTAAGGGTATAGAAGTAGGCTTTGAGTTATCCATACTGAATTTATCCAGAACTTTCTGAACATACTCAGTTTGAGATAACCTCATGAGCTTACTCTTCCTATCTCTAACTATTCTAACACCTAGAATCATTTGGGCATGACCTAAATCCTTCATATCAAAGTGTAACTTTAAGTCTCTCTTAACACCAGAAATTAAAACTTTAGACTTACTGATAAGAAGAATGTCATCCACATAAAGAAGCACATACAAAGGAGAACTAGTCTTAATACCCTTAAAATAAAGACAAGTGTCATAACTGCTTCTGTGGAAACCTAATTGTTTCATGCAAGCATCAAATTTTAAGTTCTATTGTCTAGGTGATTGTTTCAACCCATAGATAGACCTTTTTAATAAACAAGCATGATCAGGATTTTTAGTGTCAATAAAACCCTTAGGTTGTCTCATGTAAATTGTCTCATCCAATTCACCATGTAAGAAAGCAGTCTTAACATCCATTTGTTCTAGTTCCTAGTCAAACACAGTACACATAGCAAGCAAAAGTCTCATGGTCTTATATTTAACCACAGGTGCAAATATGTCATTGTAATCTATGCCTTCTCTTTGGGTAAAACCTTTGGCTACTAACCTAGCTTTGTATCTGGGAGGATCCTTAGAACTATTATCCTCTTTTATTTTGTAAATCCATTTAGAATCAATGAGCCTAGCATTTTCAGGTTTGGGCACTAAAGTCCAAGTTTTATTAGTCATCATAGAGTCTATTTCATCATTCATAGCACTAAGCCATTTCTTAGATTTGAATCAGATTATCACAAACATACACAAAAAACTTAATGCAGAATGTAAATGACTTAAGGAATTGTTAACGAGGTTCGGACTCAGCCTATTCTCCGTGGCCTCAAGATTGATGGCCAAATCCACTAAGTAGGTCACAATCTTACAAGCGAGCAAAGCTCTAAGTTCAGATCAAATACACAGAACAGAGACAACAAGAATTTGTAAAACAAGAGAAGAGAAACTCCCTAAACCACGCGTGTGACCAGATCTCCTCCAAACCTCAACTCCGTCGAGCATCTGCAAGCTTCACCACTCGTCAAAGGCCTCCAACTCCAAGCAAGAACACAATCCACTCAAAGTTATCTCTAGAAGAAAAAGCTTTGCTTCTATCGAGATCAAGCTCTCGATCCACAGTCAAGAACACTCAGGAAACCCAAACCCTAGCACAAGCTCTCTTTCACAGATGGAGGCGGAGAAGAAGAATGATTCGATAAGAGAGAAAATCACGGTTAAGGCCTTATATACCTCAACCCAACAAGTGAAACGCGGAGCTCCAGCAACCTCAAAACGGGTCGGGTCGAGCATCTGGGCCACAACTGGCTTCTGGGCCTCTAATAGTGGACCAAGCCCAATTACAGATTAAAGCCCAAAACCGAACTACGCATAAATGATCTGAACAAAACACTTAAGGATTGATCATCAACAAAATGACAATCATCCATTACAAATTCTATCTTTATTCATATAGAACAAAACAGAATTCACAAACTGTAGGGAGGTCATCTCATTACTCTTTCGTTTGATTCAAAGTTCATATCTTTAAGTTGCTTGTGAATGGCTGGAAGAGCAAGAGGAGACTGGCTCGTTCTCCCTGAAGAATTACAAGAGGAGATTCTGGTTCGTCTCCCTCCCAAATCCATCCTTAGATTTGAATCAGTTTGTAAAACATGGAGGTCCAATCTCCGTTCCCGTCACTTCAAGGATCGTTTCCACAAACGTGGGTGCGAATCAGATTCAAAAGAGACGTACCATACGATAAAATATGAAGAGGTGTACAAGATGGCTCCTGCACTGGCGGATGAGGATGAAAAGTATAGGCGCGTGATGTCTACTATTGGACCGTTGAGCAACGGTATCTACTGCTTAACCTCTGTTTGCATGTACTACGAATATTCTGAGCCAGATTACGAGCATTTTCATTTGATCACCCTCAAAATAGCCTTGTTTAATCCCGCCACACGTCAGTTTAAGTTTACTAAACCTTTCCCCTCTGAAAATCATCAACAACTACACGCCTCTCTGATGAGCATTGTCGTCTCCTCGTGGGTTTTGGCACAGTAGAACTCGAGGAAGAGGAGGAGGATTACAGAGTCGTTGTCCTCCTCAATTATGGAAGTGACTATGTTCGTTGTTGCTCGTGCTTTCTCGTCTTTGTCTACAACTTTCGAATTGGCGGGTGGAAGAGAATTCTTGATTATAAATCACCCCGTTCGATGATAAATTATATCAAGGGGACGTCAAGTGCCACAAAGCTATTTAAATCGCGACAAGGAAGAGAAATAATCGGTATGGCCTCTCCTTTTACTTTTGAGGCGTGTCCTAAAAGATTCTTCAAGGGTTGTTGGTATTGGATGACCATACACAAGCGTGAGTACACCTCAGATGAATACTTTGGTGTATTGTCTTTTGATTTCGCTCAACAATCGTTTCAATTGCTAGGCGGACCCCCTTGTCATATGGACGACGACATTGATCACTTGGCTGATGTTTTTGTGTTGCATAATCACCTTACATCGCTTTACATATCCAAACAAGAGGAAGAATGCGTTGAGTTGGCCGTTTGGATGATGATGGATTACGGTGTTGAAGAATCATGGACCAAAATTTACACCGTTAATCCAAATCTCCCTGGTGATATACGTTTTCTCAGCAAGCTTTATATGATAGATTACTCTCTTGTGGCAGATGACAAGGAAAATGGTGGTATTCATATTAAGAGGATCCTCCTTATGTCGCGCCATTATGTTATAAAACCTGATGGGGAGTTAGGGAGGATAATTTCTTTTGATGATAACGATGGGCATCAAGTGACCAGTCTTCGTCCGCTGTCAAGTGAAATTAGTTTAAGTGTTGGTGGAATTTCAACCTATATAGAGAGCCTCGAACGCCTATAATGTACTTAATCAAAGTTGTTTTTTCTAAATAATACCAGCTTGTTTTTCTCTTTGTAGTTTCGTTTTGCTAGTTTGTTCTTCTAATGTTTATATTCCATCTTGTTTCTTACACATTCTTCTCTTTAATCATTTATTTTATTGAGCAAAAAACATCCCAACACAACAGAGTGTTCAAAGTGCAAGGAAAACAACAGAAAGAGTCAAGTACTTTGCCAAAAGGGCCATATTGAAATTGGACATACGGAATTTAAGCGTACCTTTGCATTAGGGCGACACATACGCTTCCAAGCAAGCCGATGGATCTTAGCCTTACCGCTCAAATCGCCTCACCAAAACTTGCAGAGGAGTTGTTCAATTTCAGTGCAAAGCCGTGGTGGGAGATTGAAAGCAAGACACTGTGCAAGTGAGGATAGCTTGAGCAACTGCTTCAAAATCACCTCAAATTAGATCATGCACTTGACTGCAGGAGGACATGGTTATAGATGAGTGAGAGAAAAAGAAACCAAGGGCAGCCACAAATATAAATCCTCAATTGAAACCATCCATACTATAATAAACCAAGGGTTACATTAAATATGTTTAAATGAGAGTCTGTCATGCAGAAGAAATTGGAGATGCACAAACACAATGTAATTGACATGTTCAGTCAAACCGTAGTCTAAGCTTTGTACTATAAATGATCCATTTCCAAATTTTACAGGAGCAGTGTTGCCTGATGCTCACTCACTTGTATCAACATCATTAAATTCTAGGAGGGTGAGTAAATTTTTTATATATAGTTGCGTATAATCTAAAAAGTCATCAATACACGAACTAACCTTGCCCTAGTCAGACAGTTTAGTGGGTATGCTTGTCTCTCTCTTTTCTTTTCAAGAGGCAAGCTAAGTGAAGGATACAAGGGGATTCAGTTTTTTTAATGATTCCTATTATGACAGTATTTTGTTCTTTGAGCATTGACACTGTTATAAGAAATATTTTTTGTCTGATGTAGCTTCCTGATAACCCGGGTGAACATTATTTGGTTTAGTAGGATGTGGTTATTCCTCCTGCATGCATGAAATCAACTAAAAAGATCATCTTACCAAGTCAAACATATTGGTATCAATCGATCACCAGAAGAGATTTTGCCCTTGATTCTTGGGAGGATGTTATCAGTCCACTTTTAAGTTTGCTGAAGCAAGGCTGCCTGAAAAAGGAGTTTGGAAACGTCAGACGCATATAAAATTGAAAGTTCATCATTGATGATCAGAGGAAGAAATATCATGTTTATTGTTTAAGATATGCTGCCTTCCTAATCGAAAAACTAATCCACACGAGCCTGATATTGAAGTTTTATGCATGTAAGATGGGACCTGAACTAACAAAAAGAGATCATTTCCCATCCCATCTTCTGGTTAAAATGCATTATTCCGGATCACTCCTGCCATTCTCCTCTTCTTTTATTCTCCATGCGTGCCTTTTGTCGTCTTCCCTCCCAAAGATTTATCCAAATAAGGCATGTACTGAAAACATCACACTGGACAGACAAGGCAGTTTTAAACCAAGAACCACAGTCATTTTCATCCAGAGTTTTCCCCATATTTATGCTAACTAAGATTCATTTTGGCAGATGACTTTTGAGAGTGGAGACTAAATCCAATGGATTGTGATATTAACATAATCATGTCTAGTGCATGAAGAGGCCGAGGAAAGTTACAGACGTAGTCTAATTATAGAAAAGAGCATACAATTTGTGCAAGTTACTCCAGCCAAAATCTGATTCATATAAGAGTGCTTTATATTTGAACATGTGCTACTTTCACCTATACTCAAAGTTAGAATTTCAATGGGGAATTGTATCCAAAATTATACATAAGATTAAAATGGTTATACTTATGAGTTATGACTTGTGAGTTGTGACCAATTCAGTAAAGGACCAATAGCATCAATAAAATGTTACAAATCTGATTCAAACCAATATATATTAGTTTACCTTCTATGCCATCTTCTCAAAGATGTAGAACAGAACAAATATCATTATACTGCTACAGCCTCGACGCTCTCAGACATGACAGCCAGTTTGTCCCTCTGCAAAACTGTAGACACTGCAGTCATCCAAGAGTTGATATCTACAAGATTTAGCTTTAGCAAACTTTTTAAGATGGAATCCAACAAATTCATATCCCCCTTCTCACACAAGGCCGCTATTAATTTATTTACACTTTCCGAGTGTGGAGCATAGCCATTAAATATCATCTCATCCAAAACAAGTGCTGCTTCATCAAATTCCATTCCACGTACAAGCCCATCAAGAAATGTTCTATAGGAGACCACATCGCGTTTACAGCCATGTCTGGGCATATCCTCAAATAAATCCATGGCTTCTTTTAACATACCTTCTTTACAGTACCCAGAAAGAAGGGTATTATAACTAATAATGTTCGGCTTACAACCCCTTTCCTCCATCTCATCTAACCACTTCCAAGCCAGTTCAAATTCTTTATCTCTACAGAACCCAGCAATCATAGCATTGAAAGTTGCTGCATGAGGTTTACAACCATTTTGATCCATCTCTTCCAAAACCCCATTTACCTCATCCTTCCTTCCCACCCGAAAAAGCCCATTAATAAGAGTAGTATAGATAACCGAGTCCGGCTGCAAATTGTCCCGCAACATCTTATCTTTCAAATCAAATGCCAAACCCAACTCATCACAATCACAGAGACCCTTGATCAATGATGCATAAACATACACATCAGGCTCAAGTTTATAAACCCGCCTCATTTCCCTCATAAGACGAAAAGCCTCTTCCAACACCGACTTCTTACAAAGCGCATTGATCAGTGTCCCGAAAGTAGCGGCAGTCGGCCCAGTCCCCCTCTCACGCATTTCCTCGAACAGTTTCCATGCCCCATCCAAATCATCACACAAACAACACGCATTGATCATTATATTGTAAGTACAAGCATCCGGGCAAGCAAACTGATCAACACCCAGAAACAAATCCCGCATCTTGTCGAATTCACGACACACAAGAAGCCCATTGAGGAGGGTATTGAAAGACTTCACTGTCCTTTCGCAACGAAACGAGGGAATTTCATCGAACAGTTGGCGTGCTTTGGAGGGGAGACGAGCACGAGAGTAGTAGGTAATCACATTGCAGAATATGATTTCTTTGGGGATGAAACGAGTTTCGAGCTTCAGTCTGGAGAGAACTGTGTCCAATTCATCGAATAATTTTGCGGATCCGAGCTTGGTGATTATGAGGTCGTAGGAAAGAGGAGTGTAGCGAAAGGGGATAGGTTTTGAATTGGGATTAGGGTTTAGGAAGAGAGCGAGAGCGAGCCTTGGATCCTTCTGTTGACGGAGGAGAGATGAGAGTCTGAAAGGAGACACCATTTTCAGTGTGTAGCTGGTGACCATCGAGCAATCGAGCGCGCGAAAGGCATAGACGAGGACAGCTATTAAATATTTTTTCAAGGTGGGTATGATTTTGCAAATTCTCAAATTCAGTTTAGAGGGTTTTATGTTAGGTAATTTACACCAAATCGCCCATAAATCAAGGGTAAGATAGAAAGTTAATACAAAAATGTTTGTTTTTGGATAAGGATTATAAAATTTCGTAAGAATGAAAACTTAGATAAAGATTAGAGACGGTATACATATAAATTATGATTCATGTATACAATATTGATGATTACACATTCAATTAATTTAATAATGAAGGAGTTATAACGTTTATGTACATCGTCAACCATCTTTATCTGAGTCATTATTTTTGTCGAAATTTAATCCGTATATCTCACTTGATTTAAATCTCAAGCTACAAATTGCAAACCAAGCACAAGGATTTTCACAAGGATATTTATACTATAATTTTTGTTTTATTTATTATGAGACCGGAAACATACATCTTTTCACAGTGGATCTTTCACTATGGGCAAAGATACTTTCTCAAGTATAACATTTTTTACCAAAGTCTGTAAGTATAGTTTGATCCTAGATAGTGAGCTTAGAAAATGGACAGCCTTGCTGAACAGAATACTGATCAGATTGAGAAGCTCCTTTTAAAAGCCCAGCAAAAAGCTCTGCAGGATCATAGTAGATCTCCACATCCTCTGCTCTCAAACTTTCATCAACCTACAATAATCAAACAGTTAAGAAACAACAAGACTGATATGTAAATCTAATAGATTACTGGTTTTATTATTACCTTCATAATCCCAATACCATAGAATTCAACCATCTCTCCAGTAGGAGCATGTCCTTTGAATGGTCCTTCAAAGAAACCCCAATGCCTAAACTTGTAGGTGATCATAGGTGGACCCGAGTACACATTCGTCACTTCCCATGGAAATCCTCTTGGAAAAGCCGATCGAAAAGCATCGTGTGACGACTCGAGCGTCTCTTCGTCGGCTTTGTAGTACTTAAACTCATCTGGTAAGGAAGATTTTAACAAGGAGTTGTAGCTCCCTTGTCTTAGAGTCTCTTCTCCTGATAGCCCTTCTCTTCCTAAATTCATAATAATTCAAACATAATGTCATTTTAATACTAACTATCCCATGAGGATGAAAACTCAGATGAAGATCACGCACGATGAACACAACGTTATGACGCACGCATAAACGTTGTGATACATACATAGTTTTGGTGATGCACACATTCAGTGATATATGCACACAGTGTATTTGTGCATGTATGAATTGTGTGCATGAATCCTAACGTTTGTGTGCATCACTGACAATCCTCATCCTCACCTGGACCAAAAATTTGGAACAATAAAGAAAGGCACCATTGACAATAAGCTTGAACTTTTCTGGGTTTATGGTCTTGAAGTCTTGGATTCTAGTCTTGTGTGACAATTCCATTTCCCATGCCTTGACTGCATTTTGAACAGTTTCTTCTAAGGACCCTTTTGCCCATACCTACACATACATATCACAAAAGATTAAGATTGACATAACAGAAAAGAGGGGTAAATATGTCATTTACTATGTTACCTTAGTTCGGCCTTCTTCAAAGAGTTTGTTAACACTATCAAAGATAGGAGGGCCTCCATGCCTCCAATGGATGTTCTTGTTGTGCCTCTCTTCGTTTAGAAGAGACCTATACTTGTCTGCTGCAACTTCAATCTTATCTTTTACTTCCATGTTGTTTATGATATGCTTGTGGTTATGTTATGGGATCCAAACACTGTTTTTTATAGAATCTTTGGAGAAGCAAAATGCAGTTTTAGGGTGTGTATTTATGTAGCCATGTAGGCGAAATAATTATTTATTTTAACCTCATTAGCCGCTCTGAATCCTCTGCAGCACCTCCTTGTGCCACACTTAACTATGGTGTTTCTTGTGTGTGAACGGGGCGGACCTAGATCTCTAGATCTTTTTTATGCATATAAAATTGATCAATATCGAATCTCGTTTGACCCCTGAAAAACCCAAAAATACGAAATCCTCGTGGGTTGCATACCATGCCGCCACAATACAAGATTAGACGGTCAAGAGGGTGAGTTCTAAACTATTCGAGGTAAGGGACGTAACAAGAGGTCTTCTTTTTTAGTTTCTTACATGTTGTGTTGTTTCATTTTGAAGAGTCACAAACTACTTTTATTCCATGTGTTGTGTAATTTTGGAGAGTCTTAAGATAAAAACATATTTTTACTGAATTGATCTCTGTAGAAGATTCTGTTTGAATGACTAGAAAAAAGTTGTGATGAACCGTGTTGTAAAAAATGTTGAACTGATGTAAATATTTTATTGGTGTGTTATGCTTGATTCTTAACATGAATAGTATTGAGCTGATTATTATTTTTGATTGTGTATACGTTTTATTAGAATTATTTAAAGTTCTTTACGTTTTATTAGAATTATTTAAAGTTCTTATGCAATCAATTTTTTTTTTAGCCAAACCGGCCCTATTGATGTAAATTCTTGGGTTCCTCACTAGATATGGTTATCTGTTCCCATGAAATTAATGCTCATATGGTCATATCACATTAGGAAACCGTCTAATCCTAGTTTGGAAATATGCTGTGAATAAGAAAAGTGTGTGGAACGAGGATTACTGTAGTTTATTCTGTTGTTCACACTAGTATCTTTGTCGACATGAAGAGTATTTTAATCTCAACACTATGTCTTATACTAATATGGATGCATGATTTTCCTCTCAAAGAAATATTAGAGTCTTGATCTACACTTTTTTACCTAACAAAAACGGTTTGAGCTAAGGTGAAGTTCAATGAACAGACGTTTTAATGGAAAACCATCAATTCAGCCAATACGAGATTCAAATTTTATTTAGCGGGAAATCTTATACATAAATATGATCTATTTAACGGGAGATTCCGTGAAAAATGTGCGGAATTTCTTCGTCACGGCAATCATACATCACTAAGCCCTTCACTTACAAACAAAAATCAGAGCTCACACATAGGTTGGCAGAGAATTCAATTTGGTAAGCAATTCAAAAATCAAGAACATGTTTGTGGCCATCTTTTGAGCACCAAGGTCAGGAAAGATGGCCACAAATTTTACACTTGGATTTCGTATTCAATTCAGATACATATGACTTAGCCGCATGTTATCTCTAATCGATGACGGTTTCTGCAGCCTCATTTATTCATACACATCCAAGTTGAAAAATCTAGTACATGTAATGTAACTTGTAACTATGTAAGTAGCAAAAAGACATAAAAATTGAAGCTGGAAATTGTTATGGTGTACGACAGAAAACTTAGTCAGATTTTTCTCTAGCAACAACACCAACAATGTACTCATTCAAACGTTGCCCAAAGACATTGGTTGAGAAGTTGTCTACTACATGCTGTCTTGCTTGCTCACCCATTCTTTTCGCCACGTTGCTATCTTGGATTAATTTCGCCATAGCCATAGCGAAATCGTCTGGATTAGGGTTACAAAGGAAGCCTGTAATCTCGTGTTTAACGGTTTCAATTGGACCGCCACTATTGCAGGCTATAACGGGCTTGTGAGCTGCCATTGCCTCTAGCGGTACAATTCCAAAATGCTCGTCCTACATTCAAGCGGTATCAAAAGACGTTTTTAGATGAAGTAGAGGATAAGGATGATGAATGATTAGACAACGGATTTGAAACATACCGTAGGTGTATAAAGAACGCATAGGCATTCAGAGAGGAGAGCGTTTCTTTCATTGGTGGAGCAAGATGTAACGAATTTGATTTTTTCAGAAACTCCTTCTCTTTCAGCTAATCTTTTGAGTTCCTCTAAGTAATCGACGTTTTCTCTCAAGCGCTTGTCATATCCACCTGAACATAAGGCGATGGTTTCTTAAGCTACAACAACATCAAGGCATCAACCCTAGAAACCCCAATTGTAAGACCCACCATCAGCCCACACCTCTAGAACCAAAAACTCGAGAATCAAAGTAATCTAGACATCTGTTACTCAAATCTAATCCTTTTACATGGCCCTGAGTTAGCATAACCTTTAACGTCTGTTTTTCATAGTCAGTATTGCATCAAGCTACATAGGTTTAAAAAAATTACAAACTAGAACACTAAGACCATTGCTATTCATGAAGTTTCATAGGATTTTTAAAATAGGAAATCTGAAAATTAGTGTCAGAATTTTTGTTTGTCTCAATGCAAAAAGTAGAAGTAGAGTTTCTACTACTCCCTTTGTCCCTATTTGTTTGTCCACTTTCCTTTTATGTTACTTTATTCTACCCATTTTATCCCTACTATCAACCTATAATTACCACCTTTTCACTTTTTCTCTCTCCCCAATTTCAATCTTATCTACTATTTCTCTCTATCTCTCTCCTCCAACCATTCACTTTATACTTTTCTCTCTCCTATAATCATTATATTCCTACAATTCCTTAATTCCCGCGAAAATCGTACTTGTGGACAAACAAAAAGGGACGGAGGGAGTACTTGAAACTCATTTTATTGGGACAAACAGACATTCTGATTTTTTTATTTCTAAAAACTAGTATGATACTTAAGTTATGCTCAAACGTAACAAGAATGGAAGAATTACCTGCAACAGTCAAAGTAGTGTCAGCCAGATCATCACCTTGCAGATGGGTTTTCAGCCTTGCAAATGCTGAGATTGCCAAGTCAATATTTTTTTTTCTTTCGAACCGGTTGATTGAGAGAAAATTCAACCTGCAAGACAGTAAATGCGTTCATTAAGGGAAAAAAAATATAGACGAGTAATGACACTAAGATCATGCAGACCTTCCTTACCTAGAAATAGGAGGAACAGAAAACTGATCTACATTAACAGCTGGATAGAGAACTTCTGGTCGGATTCCATTTGCGTGGAGATGCTTGAAAGTGGAGGCAAACGTAGCTGCAGTAAACTTGCTATTGACTAGAACCAAATCAGCCATTCCTGAATTTGTATAAGAGTAAACCATATCAGTATAAAATTACATATCAAATATAATTTAAAAGCCTAGAGAAATTTAGGAGCAAAACAAACCAGTTGTCCTTTCTTCTATGAAGTCTATAGGTTTCCGATACATTCTCCTCAAAGTAGTTGTATGTTTAGCCAAAAGCAAGTCTGGAAAATGACAATAGAAGACAACCTGTACATAAGATGACTCACAATGAAACTGAACTCCGAATAAATCAATAACACTCATAGCATAAACAAGATTATTACCTTAGCCATCCTCTTAAGTTTAAGCACAGGGATAACAATTGAAACTTGATCAGCTAAGATGACGTTAAAGGATGGCCACATGAGCAAAACACAAAGAGCAACATAGATGCACCGCAGATACGCGCACACAGCATGGAGGCGGTAGAAAATATGACGTGGAAGAAAGTCACCATATACTGTGACCCCAAATGTACCTGCAGAACACACCATAAATGAACTAAGATTTTAATGCAAGAAAATCATAGCATATTAATAAACAAAAGAGGATGAGATGAAATGAAATTCTTACCAGTAAGGGTCTCCTCAAAACATCGGCTTCTGTCATGATGTGATGTGAATATATGGACATCATGGCCATGGGAAGCAAGTTCTGTAGCTGCATCCACAATCAATCTCTCTGCTCCACCTATCAAACAGATGAATCCTCTTATTATTGTAAGTTATGTAAGCATTTTATCCATGAATCTATCCCTATAGGGTTTACTGCAAACAAGATCATACTAAATTCTAATTTGGAGTGGTACCGTAAGCAGATAATACACTTAATAATCCAGCAAGAACTGCATAAGTATTGCAATATCCAGACACACAGATGAATGTACAGTACACATTTAGGGAGCTAATCTTATGATTGTTGCACAAATCATCTCCCAAAATCGGAAATGAATTATAATCAACAATCTACAAATAAAACCGCATCAATGAATTTTCTAGATCAAGTACAGCCAAGGCAACGTTCTATAGAGAAACTTAAACCTGAAATATATTCAATTTTTGCACCAATCAACCGGGAGTTATCCGACCAAAATTGAATTCACAATTGACAAAGCTATGTGAAAATTGAGCTGCGAATTTGCGACAGTTTAGTTGTTGTTACCAATCCCAAGATCCGGATGAATTACTGCGATCTTCAGCTTCGACCTACCCTTTGCCTCCATTGTGAAGAGAGAATGCGAAAATCAGGGAGGGAGGGAGAGGAGAGAGAAGGAAGAAGATTAACTGCAGTTTACGTTTGGGTCGGGTCGGGTCGGGTCGGCTTAAGTAGCGTAGCGTAAGTTGGGTTCGGGTTGACTCAATTGGGTCTCCAGGCCCACTTTAGGCTACCTATAAGGCTATAGGCTCCAAATTAATTACCGACTAGTGTAGTGACCCGTGCCATGCACGGGTATTCCAGATTGTTTGTCGTAAAAATTCATACGGTTTAAGCCAAATTTGTCTAAAAATTAAGTTTAACTCTCACTAAATAAGCGAAATAAATATAACTTTTTGTTTGTGAATACTAATTAATACATATTCATTTCATCAATGATATATAATTTAATTATATATATATATATAAATATCTCATTATTTATATATATCATAATTAAATTTAAAATTTATTCTTAATAGGATAGGATAATTTTTATTGTTTTTATGTTGAATAAAGTGATTGTTTCATAAGATTTATTTGTTAAGTTAATTATTCAATATATTTTTAATTAAAGTTAAAAATAAAAAATAAAAAAAGCTTAACAACCTAACCTAGAATCACTCTAGAGACTCTAAAAGTCTTAGCTTTAATATATAAGATAGATTGTTTAGTTTTTTTTTTTACTTTTTAGGCAAAGTCTATAGGACTACATTTTTCGCTCAGCCACACTATATTTTCATACGCTTACGCTCAATCCAAGGGTACGGGCGTATAAGTTAAATTTGAAAAATATAGTCGTTGGGGCAATTTTTGCTTGTACGCTAGCTATGGGCGTACGCCCATTATAGACGTACGGGAAATTTTTTGCTCCAATGGCTAAATTTTTTAATATGACCGTTTGAAAATTTCTATGTATAGAAATGAACTTCGGATGTGTTTTCATTTAAGTAAAAAATGTCAAATAGGAGAGTTATAAATTTGAGTGATGGTGAGGAGATTGAATATGTGACGGAGATTGAGTATGCGAGTTGTCATTGCTATACTTGTGGATGGTGTTATCCCGTATAGCCGCCGCCTGGGCATTCATGGCTGCCAAGTCCTGTGTAGCATGACCTCGGAGACCATGAAAATACTCCCATATCCAAGCCTACAAATACGAAAATGTCAAAATGTTTTAAAAATAATCAACATATTTTTTAAATAAAAAGTACGTGAAACGAATATTACCTTGAGAAGAAGCAGACAACCAGCAAACCCTTTGGATTGTGAACGGGATGCCTGACCCAACTGTCGGTATAGTTCAACCAAGACGGGTGACCCCCAAGCATAGAACCCTGTATGATCGTGGTCCACGAGGATGCTAAGGTATATGTGCTTCACCTTCATCTGAGACTTGTCTATCAAGGTCGTACTGCCCAACAGGGAAAGCAAGTAGAGCGAAGCAATATCACTCTCCTGCTGAAGAGTCCTGCAATTAATAGACGAACGATGAATTAGCAACGTTAATCGAGAAATTAGGAGAAGTTCTTATACTACGATAAAATTATTATTTACATGTCCTGTATAGCAAACATATGTACTAGCCGTGTGTGGATCATGGTGATGTCAGGCTTGTCGTGGATGTTCAAGCCCCCATCTGACAATTTATCACGCATTATAAACATTTAATCAACTAAATAATGGAATCAAATATAAATAATAAAATAAATCCTACGTACGTAAGCATAGCGTAGAAGCCTCCTCTAGCATATCAAACCCGAAAATCCGCTGAACGTGACCGTGCACAAACATATCTATGTCCGGCTCAGCAGATCTGCCAGGTCGTCCATGGATCGGAATCTCCAAAATCTTCAGCACGTCAGGAGCAATCTCACCAAATGCAAAGTGAAACGTGTTGGTCTCTGGATACCAACGCTCCACAAATGCAGAAATCAAAATCGGATCGATACTCCTGTACTCGAGTCGGGGATCTGCAAGGACATGTAAGTGGCTCTGCTGAACGAGCTGCCACCATGAGCCAGGTGCATCAGATCTATACCGATCAAACTCTCTCAAGAAATCCTTGCAGGTGTATATACTCAACACCTTCCTGAGCTGATGTACGAAACAGAAACATAAATTTATAAATTAGAAAAACCTATGATCGTTTTTCCACACGAATTTATTAAGAAGACCACGCATACCGGCAATGAGGGCGGTATCACATAAGTTGGGTCTCTATCAAGCTGCTTTGCAAGCAACTGAGTATGGGTCCATATCACCGGAGCAATGTGGGTCTTGTAGTCCACCAGAAGTCATGAACTGAAAGGACCTCCAGGCGCCTCCAAATAATCTGCATCCCCTGGAGCCGGTACAGCGAGGCCCGGATCGACATGCTGAGCGGGCTGCTAAACGGGCTCCTCTACTAAATCATGATGTGGGAGATCCTGATCAAAATCCTGAACTGGCTCATGAATCTCTTGTCGAGTCTTCTCTGCGAGCGACGATATAGATCCACCTGGAGATGGCTGACGCACTGGCGATCCCTCATAATAATCACTCTACATCTGCGCCACCAAATCTCCTACCTCAAACTCTGGTTGATCTGCATCCCATGTCTCCTCCATAAACTCATCCTCCTCCTCCTCCTCACTAACATCTAACTCCTGCATCAGAGCTTTTCCCTATATCTCTTATATGAACTCCTGGAATGTTCGCAGGAGGCGGGCCGGTAGGAGATCTACGACGAAGGGAAGCAGTGATACCCCGCCGCTATCATTACGGGGGCCCTTTCTCATCTTTCTTACAAAAGCACCCCCGGGAGTAATAGCCTTATCTATAGCCTATTTTCATATTTACTAAATATTAACATTTTTATTATTTAACTAATTATAATCAATAATTATACACGCCTAATTATTAATATAATTTTAATATTTAGTAATATTTATTTAGTAAATATAACGACTAATCGATAAATAACAACTAACTAATAAACAATTTATTAATAAATGAATATTTTTCTTTTAATTGTTATTTATCAAATAACGTGAACGTTAAACGATAAATATTGACTAAGTAATAAACAATTTATTTATTAATAAATCTTTTTCTTTTAATCGTTATTTATCGAATAATGTGAAACGTTAAACAATAAATAACGACTAACTAATGAACAATTTATTAATAAATAAATATTTTTCTTTTAATCTTTATTTATCGAATAATGTGAAACGTAAAATAACGACTAATTAATAAAAAATTATTTACTAATAAATCTTTTTCTTTTAATCGTTATTTATCGAATAACGTGAAACGTTAAACGATAAATAACGACTAACTAATAAAGAATTTATTAATAAATAAATCTTTTTCATTTAATCGGTATTTATCGAATAATGTGAAACGTTAAACGATAATTAACGACTAATTAATAAAAAAATTATTTATAAATAATTCTTTTTCTTAACGTGAAACGTAAAACGATAAATAACGACTAACTAATAAATAAATATTTTTCTTTTAATCGTTATTTATCGAATAACGTGAAACGTTAAACGATACATAACGGCTAATTCAAATAACAAAATTTATTAATTAATCTTTTTTAATCGTTATAAATCAAATAATGTGAAACGTTAAACGACAAATAACGACTAATTAATAAATATTTTAATTATGTACCTCGAAAATCGAGAGCATTTTTTCCGGCGATTTCGAACGAGCTCCTTTTTGCGTTTTTCCTCCACCCCGAATCTGGCGACCACCACCACCCCGCGACTGTCCCGTTTTTCCGGCGACGTCGTCACCTCCAACCACCACTGCAGCAGCCTCCTCGCCGTCGTTTCCACCACCTTCGACGACCTTCTTCTTCCGCCCAGCGACGCCCTCCGCCTTCTTCTTCACAGCACCTTCGGCCTTCTTCTTCTTCGTGACATCGCCGGATTCCAGAATATACGGATTGAAATCCTAAGATAAACGAATGTTGATGGATCAACAGATTGATGGATGGATCATGGAGCGGATATGGATTGAGGTTCATCCAACCACGATCTGATCTATGACCCGCGATCCGGTCCTATACGCATAATCCATATAATTTTTAACATTATAATATATAATTTATATGATAAAAAATTAAAAAAACTCTTTTAAGTTGTAAATTAATTGTAACTCTTTTAAGAGAATCTTGAATGAGGTCGAGGTCATGTTCTCCTCGGTGAATTGTAATTTCTTTCCTCCAAATTTCTGATGTTGTTCGTCTCAATTTTACTTTCAAGTAATTTGCTTTATTTACCCTGTGACATTAGATTGCCCTTCAAACATCGTGTAACCATCGCTGTAAAACATTGAAACGTGTCGTTTTAAGACAAAAAAACGTGTGTGAACACACTCGTGGATATTTTGACGGTGACTTTGCCGCAAGTAAAGATATTAGAACATCAATATCTTGATTACTCCTCCATGTTGGCACCCAAAGTCAGTCGAACAACATCAGAAATTTGGAGGAAAGATATTAGAACAACATAATGATCTTTTCACTCTTCCTTCCCTTTTCCCCTTCCCTTTCATGAAAGGAGACGATCATAAATCCATAATATGTCGTATGCCCTAGCTCGCCAGAATCTACATTTGATTACACGTGTAATGACTATAAATATGTTTCCTCTTCTAATGATGGTTCCTTACTTGGTTGTAATACTAGTTTCATACCAATAGATAACTTAATAATGAATCTTAATTGTTTGCTATTGAAGAATTGATGATCACTTAGTAAAAAGAATGTTGCTCTTTGACCTATGCTTCGTTTATTGAAATAAAACTCGACATTGCATCGTAAGAAAGGTTCTTCATTCACACACAAACAAATATTTCTATCCTGGAAACATTAATCTAATGAAGCTTAGAACAAAAACCTTAATTTGTGCCACCATTTGGAGACCTCTCTTTAAGCATCTCAAATAGTCCCTACAAATGACATTTTCTCCTTATTTATAGGATTCAAGAGGAGACAATGAAGAGACATTTGTTGTCCATCTTGCTTCACACATCTCCAGTCATTTGGGTAATTGTTTGTATGATCGCCACATGCTGCGATGTAACTACCATATCAAGAACAAACTCAATTCTTTATAAACAACAATTATGACTAACATAAGAAAGAATAAACCTTGATCACTGCAGGAACTCAGGAACAACTTCTAGTGATGCCATTTTACAGATTGAAGTACAACATTTTCAGCAATTCAAATTCCCAATCTCTTTAGGAATGAAACTAGATCAACATTCAGCTGAACTTGATCTTTTTTTTGGGGGGTAGAAAGCTGAAATTAGATCCTCAGGCATCATTGTTGGATCCACTTGGATCAAAGCAATTCTACATTCATACAACAATTCATATATGAGAAATTGAATCCCAATCCAAATCAACCCATCAAAAAAAAGAGGAGAATTAGTACAACAATGATGAATCTTATTATCCCCTACACGTTATAGTCCATGTTCAAGGCGATCAATTCAGCCCTTGAACAACAATGGCGAATAACCGGAAAATGTTGAAGAACAGGAAGAAATAAGGAACTGTGTTTGCCATATACACAAACCGAACCATCTTGCCCACCAACTGTTTGATAATTTGCCTCAACGATATTTTTTTCCTTGCTCTGAGTGAGTAAATATATGCAAATATTCCGTGGTTTTTGTCGTGATGTTGAACCCACTTCCGAAGTAAAAGGCGGGAATTGTTCTTGGTCATTTGTGTCGATCAATCAGAAAAAAATTCATCACGTTTGAGATCTGTAAACGAAAGCCGGAATTGACCAACGACTTCTTCCGCTGCCGGAATTGACCAACGCAAAATCACGGGTTTGAAAGAAGACTTTTTTTTCTAGTGCAGTATTTTGATGGTGACAACTGAAAAAATCTGAATTTCATTTTGTTCACTTCTTTGTCGAGGTGAAGTAAGATTATGCGCTGATTAAAAAAAATTAATTATTTTTGCAATTGATTTCCTACAGCTGGGGATGCGTTTGCAAGTAGTGTCGTCATCATTGATGCATTTCGTGCACTTTTGAAAAGTTCTATACTTTTATTTTCATGGATTGATTCCCAGAAAGATACAATTAAAGATATTATAGTCCTTATACTTCATTATTTAATGTGGAATAATTAAATAAATAAATGGGATGGGATATGAATCGGAGACTCAACCTCTCATCCAGATATTGCCGGCTTATTTTTCTTTCTAATTTCAACTGTTTTATCTAATTAAAAATATTTGAAGAAAGATCAGATACGAATGAGGTAAGATATGAATACATGCACGTACATTTTTCATATATTGTCAAAGACATGAACATATTTGCGAACGTGCAAGTGAATGTAAAAAAATGTGCATCGAATACAGAAGAATGTGCATATATTCGTAATCTGTAGGATAATAATCATTCTCACATTTGAATCTTTTCCCACATATTTTACGGGAAAAGATCTTGTGAGGATGAATCCTTAGATAAGGACTGAGGATGATGCACACAAACGTTATAGTTAATGCACACACACGTTATAACTCATGCACACAGTATTTGGTGATGCACATCATCTGTGACACATGCACACAGTGTGTGCATTAGTTATAACTCGTGTATGCGAGAGTTATAACGTTTGTATGCATCATCCTCAGACCTCATCTAAGGATTCATCCTCACCGGAATCAAACCCATATTTTACCACATCTAAAAGCTTTTCTACAAATTACTCTTTTTTAAATAGTTATTGACTGTTCATCAAAATTCACGAAAAAATAAAAAATAATTTTATTATTATAATTAACATATTTTAATTTTTGTAACGATTAAAATACAATTTATCATATATTAAACCTAATATAAAATAGAGTAAATCTAAAAAAATCAAATAAAAATTATTCAAAAAATAAATAAAAATAAATAAAATTCACAAGATTTATGATCTAAGAACTCATTGTACCAAAACAATTATCATTGTAAATATTTCAATTGATTTTTTCAACAACCTTTAGTAATTCATAACAAAAATTAATTATAATTTCTACATAAACATGTAATTCTCTTCGAATTTTCAATGCAAACTGTTAAAACTTCAGTACACCAAAACGACAGTCATTAATGATTTTTTCTATGTGTTCGAATACACACAATAAACAAACAACTATAAGAATAAAGAATTACATTGAAAATGTAATATAAATAACTTTATCTCATTTTTAAAGTAAGTAATAGTTTAAAAATTTCCTATTTTAGTTGTTTACTAGCGTGTGTTCTCGTACTATGTACGAGGTCGCATGTAATAAATATTTTAATAATATATTTATATTTATCCTATTAATTAGTTTATAGATTATAGTTTATACTTTATGATATAAATTATAGTTTATAGTTTACAATTTATGTTTTATAGTTTAAGTTCATTAATAACTCAAGTTAGTTAGATTGATAACATAATAATAGATAATGATATATATATATAAGATAAAGATATGATGTGATAAAAGATAAAAATCGATATTTCTTTTTATTATATAATCTATTAAATATCTTTTTTATTTTTTTACTTATTTAATTCAAAGGTATATATATCAATATATAAAGTCGGATGATGTGGAGGATGACATGATGAATGATGTAGCATAACTTAGAGGTCGACACATAGGCGAATTGAATATAGGGACGACATGTGACAAAACAACGTTCTGTTTTAGTATATGTATAGAAGATTATGTATCGGGCAAATATTAGAGACAAACCGCAGCCAATAAACAAACAAAGTCTTTATTTGGCACACCCTAAAATTCTATTTGGCACACCCTTACATTCGTCACGAAGGTATTTGGTCAGACTTTCGTCACGAAGGTATTTCAAAATAGATTCGTCACGGAGAAACGAAGGACTTCCGTCACGAAGGTTCCCAAGAGTTCCGTCACGAAGGTATTGTGGAGTTCCGTCACGAATGTATTGGGGAGTTCCGTCACGAAACTTTTTACGAGTCCGTGCATATAAAATACGTCCAAAACGGACATCGTTTGCCCTTCCAAAAGCCCTAAAAACAAAACAGTCGTTTTCGTTAAGTTCGTAATATTTAAACATAATGCATAATTGTACTTTATAAGTAATAAACTAGTTATATTAAATGATAATATATAATTATAGTATATAAATTTAATTGCATGATTTTTAATTATAATTAATAATTATATAAGTTTTTGTTTTTACAAACTTAACGCATGCGACTGTTTTGTTTTTAGGGCTTTTGGAAGGGCAAACGATGTCCGTTTTGGACGTATTTTATATGCACGGACTCGTATTGAAATTCTCTACAACATTCTGAATTTTTTATTTTTTTTCGAAAAAAGTTTCGTGACGGAACTCCCCAATACATTCGTGACGGAACTCCACAATACCTTCGTGACGGAACTCTTGGGAACCTTCGTGACGGAAGTCCTTCGTTTCTCCGTGACGAATCTCTTGTAAAAAACCTTCGTGACGAAAGTCTGACCAAATACATTCGTGACGAAAGTAAGGGTGTGCCAAATAGAATTTTAGGGTGTGCCAAATAGTAAGCCTCTAAACAAACTCATTATTAATAGAAGTATTTGAGTTTAGTGACTGTAATCAAGTAGTGTTCTTCATTAATCTATACGTTGGGGTACAATAATTAAGGCATGTGTAATTAGGCCATCTTAATAACCAGAGCAGGAAAATGATGGAGTTACCTAGTGGGTATATACCCTCATGAGGTGTATTATGTTTGATTGGTTATGTATTTTATAGTGGAAGGTTTACCTTTTTATAAAGGGATAGGGTTTATAATAAAAAAGACATTCGATCAATAGAAATGAAATGATAAATACGGTATATAAATCACTCCCCACCAGAGCAATGATACTCGAAAGCAATTAATTGATCTAATTCGTGTGGCAATTAATTGTAAGTTACAGTACTTACTACGAGAGTAAATATCTGTTGATAATTAATTGTTAAATCGGAATTATTAAATAAATACGTAAATCTAAGGGATTGAATATAAAGTTTTCACACGAAAATTCCACAGGCCAACTATCACGCTTTTATTTCTCGTCTCCTTCCTTCTCACCCACTTTCTCTCCCAAATTTCTCCGGCCATCATCAAACCGCCATATCCGACACCTTCCATGATCGCCATCAACCTCCGATGTCTCTAACGCGGTCCTTCTTCTCGCGCCGCTCATCCTCAATCCGCTGCTTCTCCCTCTCCAAATCTCTCAGGGAATTCAGAATCGTAAACCCTACAACCGCCGTCGGATTCGGTTTAGGAGGAGGAGAAGATCACGATTCGGAAGAAGGAGGCTCAGATCGGTGGGCGAATCTTCTGCCTGAGATCTTAGCGGATATTGTTGGTCGAGTTGAAGCGAGTGACGAGAAGTGGCCGAATCGAAGAAACGTGGTGGCCTGCGGTTGCGTGTGCCGGAAATGGAGAGATGTTGTGAGGGAGATTGTTAAGTCGCCGCGCGCGAGCGGTATCATCACTTTCCCTTCTTGTTTAAAGCAGGTTTGTCACTATCTGCCCCCAAATTAGCAATTCCGATTGTCAATTGAGGGTCTGAATACGCAATTCTTCTTTCCTGAATCGTGTATATATGTAGTGTAGTCTTGGATTGATGTCGGTTGGTGAAATTGATTTTTTTGACAATTTGATGTATTTGTGGTCATATTTCTTGATGTTGATGCCGCTGAATTTCTGATTAGCAATTTGTTGTTGATAAATCTCTTGAGCTTGATTTGAATGCCTGAGGTGCAATTTGTTAGTGGAAATTCGGATCTTTGGCGATTGATTTGAATCTAGTGTGATCTGATTTGGTGAATTGTTAGGTTTGAAAGATTTGCTTGGCATGTAAGTTTGAATATGGAAACTTTATTGATCACTGATCTACCAGATCCACTTTCACATGTTTGTTGTGGTTGGCAATGATTCAACTTGTTTTAGTGAGCTTTGTCCATGTGGATCTTGGTGTAGAACAGTAGAAGCATTGTATCTCAACGATAAGACAATTCGTATTTGCATAACTTATGAGTCGGTCAATTATTGAATGGTGTAATTTGTTGATCACCTTAGTCTGTCAAGTTTGACACTTTCATTGTAGGTTAGTATCCTAGTGTGGACTACAATAAATGCAATTAAGAATTCAGTGTTTCTTCCAAATCCTAGCATTTGAGTGTTCTAGAGTCTAATTCTAAATGGGGAAAGATTTCACAATCCCCTTTTTAATGCTTCCTTGTTACAGAAATGTCGTTTGCATAGTTATTTTTAGACATATCATTTGCATAGTTATTTTTGAAGGAGGAGCGTAAATTTGATTTTGCACTTAATAATTACTGACGTGAGTAATAGATAGCTGTATAAATCGTGTACTTGTTATGCTTGATTGGGCTAGTGGGTTTGAATTTGCTTATTTACTAATGTTCACCATTTATATGGCGGTTTTGTATTTATGCTAGCAAGTAAATTAAAATTTTCAAACACTTTTCTTACTATGCCATCTTTGTTTGCCATGCAGCCTGGGCCAGGTGACTTGCCACTTCAGTGCCTAATAAAACGTGACAAGAGGAACTCTACATTCTATCTCTACCTTTCCGTTTCTCCATCTTGTAAGTAGTTCTGTATTTTCCATGCCCTTCTAGGTTTTCATTTCAAATCTTCAGTTTTGGCTGGAAATTGCCACTGAGATCTTTGCAACACTACATTTTTTGGTAATCCTGAATTATAAAGCATGTATTATAAGGCTTATTCAATTGCACATGCTATTTGCGTGGGCAATCCATGCCAAGAGAAATCCAAGAATTATGTTATAGATCAATATTTAATGTTTCACTCTCATGTCTTGGTAGTTGGTACTCCTTTTCAGTTACAACCGGTTTTTGTCAGCGGAAACTGCTTGCCGTTTAACTTCCATGTTGGATTGTATTCTTCCTTTCTATTCTTATCCACTACTTAGCCACTGATTTCTGCCTTGCATACTATTTTTCTCAGCATTTTCAGAAAAGGGGAAATTTCTTTTAGCTGCGCGAAGGTGTAGGCACGGTCCACATACAGAGTACATAATTTCTCTCGACGCTGATGATATCTCTCAAGGAAGTCATGCTTATGTAGGAAAATTACGGTATACCTTATTTTCCTCACTTCTATCTTACATTTATTTCTTTATTTATCTTCGAAATTCCACATCATTTATATTGTTTTAAATTCTATGCAATGCAGCTCGGACTTTCTTGGAACCAACTATACAATATACGACAGTGAGCCACCATACAATGGAGCCAAGCCCTCAAGCTCTCACTCAACCCGACGTTTTACAAGCAAACAGATAAGCCCCCAAGTGCCAGCTGGTAATTTCGACGTCGGTAAAGTGTCTTACAAATTCAATCTCTTGAAATCAAGAGGGCCCAGAAGAATGGTATGCTCCATCAATCATCCCAACTCAGACCAAACCAAATCCGACCTCCCCGTGGTTTCTGAATACACTGTTTTGAGGAATAAAGCCCCAAGATGGCATGAAAATTTACAGTGCTGGTGCTTGAATTTTCATGGACGGGTGACGGTTGCATCAGTCAAAAACTTTCAGCTGATTGCATCTGCAGACCCGAACCATCCCGGTGCAGACGGTGATGATGATGTTCTTCTTCAATTTGGTAAGGTGGCAGATGACACATTCACCATGGATTATCGGCAGCCTCTTTCGGCTTTCCATGCGTTCGCAATCTGCGTCACCAGCTTTGGAACTAAACTTGCTTGTGAGTAGATAGATGGGTATAGTCTACAATCTACAGTTTTACTGAACCTCTATTTAATCTTGTCTTTTGCTCATCTTTTCCCTTCTTTTTTTCTTTTCTAAGACTCTTTTGATTTGCTAGGTGGAAGCATTTATTTGTAAATCTTTGGTTGCTTAAGGTATAATTTATAGCATTTTGGATCTTCCAATAAAAAAGGCAGCATATCTAGAGATTCTGTGCATTAAAAAGGACCCAAGAAAAAAATCAAATAGCTCCGAAAACAGTACCACAATTTTGATCACAAGTTGGAAAGGCAACACTTTTTATACAACCAACAACTGTTTCAGATTCTAAGAGCATAATTCAGCAAGTAGAAAGATGGGCAATTCTAAAAGCATATTCAGCAAGTAGAAAGATGGGCAAATTCCCAAACTTGTGTAAATCAGCAAGAAGAAACTTTACTGCTAAAATACTACTTCTTTCCACGCAGCTTGGCACCAAGAGCCCTCTCCAATTTTCCTAAGATCTGCTGATTAGGAATTGCCTTTCCAGATTCATACTCTTGTATTATCTGAGGCTTCTCATTGATCAACTGCAGAATAAAAAAAACGTAAGGGTCTCTGTGATGCAGAACATAAAAAACAGGAGATAACCCTAACAAAACATAAATGATTACAGGCACATATAGATGAGAAAGTTCACCTGAGCAAGTTGGGATTGAGTCAGTTTCTTGTCCATTCGGGCTTGCATGATGGCCTTCTTCATCTCAGTAGGCACATGCTCATCTGCAAAAGTTTAAATTGGGAACATTCGATTAATGAAATGTGAAATTACTGATGCAGTTCATTGTAACTCTAGGCAGCCAAGAAGTACAGAACTTGATGAAAAGAAGATCATATTTTTATCAAACATTCCCAACAATATCTAAGAAGTTGAGGAAGAAAACAGAAAATGTTGATACCCTTTCACTGCCACTACAGAAAAACTACATCAGACTTCAGCACCAAGCCACCAACTGAAACTTGTAAAGTTATACCTTCTAATTATTAGTCCTCAAAAACTTGCTAAGCAACAAAAAACTACAGTCAGTCAAAAACTTGCTAAGGAACGACTTTCAGTAAAAAAAATCCATCACAAAACATTGAGATGAAGTGATAATATAAAGGAGCATATGTTAGTCAAGACAATTAGCTCATAACCAAAATCATTTAGGGATGACAAACAAAAACTTCAGCATGTGACAGAATTTGTTTTTCTGTAATTATTATAGCCCTTAGAAAGTATGATATCAATAAGGCAGCAATTTCAGTATTATAACAAGAGGCACTTACGAGAGAGATTTTCGGTTTCTTCATCCAGTTTCCTAGTGTTCAAAGATGTGCTGCTGGCAGCAGCTTTATTCGACCCAGCAGTTGCTGCATCACAAAAAACCATAAGGATCAGCATAACTTTCTGAAAGTAAGATAGTCACAACGAGCCATGAAAACATGAAGAACATGGGTCAATCCAGAATATGAGCCAGATGAAGACCAAGCCTAACATGACATTACAAGAAATGAAGGTCCACATCCAAAAAATGAAGGTTAAACCCTAATCCGTCAATACCTCGATTTAAACAGATCGAATCCTAAATATACAAGTTAATCACCAATTCAAGGTGGCATTGTTCGACCACCAAATCAACAACAACAACAAAAACATCACCGATCTAGACAAAGTCAGTAACAACAACAGTGATGGAAATACAAGATAGCATCCTTGAATCAAGGAAGGGTATAAAAGGGTAAGTTTTTGCGATGAAATGAAGGAATGAGAAGGATAGAAGAAGAGAGAAAACCTTTACGGAGGGTCTCGATCTCGGCACCGGAGCGACGAGCAGCGTTGACGGCCTTCTCATCCTTCTTAGCGGCGGAGTTGGGTGCCTTCTTGCGGACGACGACGGGTTCCCAGTCTTGCCCATATCCAGCCATTTCTGCGATTCGATTTGGGTTTTGGTTTTGGTTGTGGTTGGTAGAAGAAGAAGAATAGATGTGTGTGTTAATGGTGTCGGGACCTGGACAAGGGTTTTCAAGCCTATCCCCTTCTTCTTTTTATAGCCTATCCCCTTTTTCGATATTATTTGCAAATCGAGAATATCTTTTCGTTTTATTTGAATATATAGAAATAAATATAGATTTGTAATATCTAGTTTGATTCGTCTTAATAAGTAATTTAACAATATAAGTAAAGGAAAAGAGTCATGTAATAATACTTGTTAAAATGATAAATGAGAATGAATGTGGAGCCTTGGATCAAGAGAGATCCAAGAGCCCATATGATGACACGTGGCACCCCTTGTCCCCACCGCCGGACCGCCGCCGGAGAACCGCCGGACCGCCGCCGGAGAACCGCCGGACCGCCGCCGGACCGCCGCCGGACCGCCGCCGGAGAACCGCCGGACCGCCGCCGGAGAACCTCCGACCACCGCCGGACCATCTTTGATGAACATCAAGTGTTCATAAATGTTCATCACATTCTACTTAAATGTTCATCAATTTTTGATGAACATCAAGTGTTCATAAATGTTCATCACATTATACTTAAAAGTTTTCCAACTGAATGTTCATCACATTCTACTTAAATGTTCCCCAATTTTTGATGAACATCAAGTGTTCATAAATGTTCATCGCAATGTTCATTTGTACATACTCTAATGAATGTTCATCACATTATACATAAAAGTTCACCAATTGAATGTTCATCTAAATGTTCATCATCTCATACTTAAATGTTCACAAGAATTTAATAAAATGTTCATTAGCCAAAGTTCATTACAATCGAGTTAAATGTTCATCAAAATGTTGATAAATGTTCATCTTCTCTTACTTAAATGTTCATCAAACATCACTTTAATATAATTTCGAGTAGAAAAACACTTGATCTTTATAAAAAATTACCTAAATGTTCATCATCTCATACTTAAATGTTCATCAAACATCCTTAAATGTTCACAAGAATTTAATAAAATGTTCATTACTCAAAAGTTCATTACAATTAGCTTAAATGTTCATCACGTTGTTCATAAATGTTCATCAAAATGTTTATAAACGTTCATTTTGATATACTCTACTGAATGTTCATCACATTTTAATGTTCACCAACACAATGTTCATCACATTATAATTAAATGTTCATCACGTTGTTCATAAATGTTCATCAAAATGTTTATAAACGTTCATTTTGATATACTCTAGTATATGTTCATCACATTTTAATTTCATGTTCACCAAGAGAATGTTCATCACATTATAATTAAATGTTTATCACATTATATCTAAATGTTCATCACATTATATTTAAATGTTCACCAATTTGAATTAGACTTAAAATTTTCATTTTATACTTTAACCTTTTCATTTATTATTGGACCACCGCCGGACCCCCGCCGGACCGCCGCCGGAGCACCTCCGACCACCGCCGGACCATCTTTGATGAACATCAAGTGTTCATAAATGTTCATCACATTCTACTTAAATGTTCATCAATTTTTGATGAACATCAAGTGTTCATAAATGTTCATCACATTATACTTAAAAGTTTTCCAACTGAATGTTCATCACATTCTACTTAAATGTTCACCAATTTTTGATGAACATCAAGTGTTCATAAATGTTCATCACAATGTTCATTTGTACATACTCTAATGAATGTTCATCACATTATACATAAAAGTTCACCAATTGAATGTTCATCATCTCATACTTAAATGTTCATCATCTCATACTTCAATGTTCACAAGAATTTAATAAAATGTTCATTAGTCAAAGTTCATTACAATCGAGTTAAATGTTCATCAAAATGTTGATAAATGTTCATCTTCTCTTACTTAAATGTTCATCAAACATCACTTTAATATAATTTCGAGTAGAAAAACACTTGATCTTTATAAAAAATTACCTAAATGTTCATCATCTCATACTTAAATGTTCATCAAACATCCTTAAATGTTCACAAGAATTTAATAAAATGTTCATTACTCAAAAGTTCATTACAATTAGCTTAAATGTTCATCACGCTGTTCATAAATGTTCATCAAAATGTTTATAAACGTTCATTTTGATATACTCTACTGAATGTTCATCACATTTTAATTTTCACCAACACAATGTTCATCACATTATAATTAAATGTTCATCACGTTGTTCATAAATGTTCATCAAAATGTTTATAAACGTTCATTTTGATATACTCTAGTATATGTTCATCACATTTTAATTTCATGTTCACCAAGAGAATGTTCATCACATTATAATTAAATGTTCATCACATTATATCTAAATGTTCATCACATTATATTTAAATGTTCACCAATTTGAATTAGACTTAAAATTTTCATTTTATACTTTAACCTTTTCATTTATTATTGGACCACCGCCGGACCTCCACCGGACCCCGTCGGACCGCCGCCGGACCCCGGTCGGACCGCCGCCGGACCCCGGTCGGACCGCCGCCGGACCCCGGTCGGACCGCCGCCGGACCGCCGCCGGACCCCGGTCGGACCGCCGCCGGACCGCCGCCGGACCCCGGTCGGACCGCCGCCGGACCGCCGCCGGACCGCCGTCGGACCGCCACAACTACCCCCACTTGTAGTGGGGGTAACTAGTTTAATCTAAGCCATTGGATGCTAAGGCATCCAATGGCTTAGATTCATTCTTATTTATCTCTAAGAGAGAGTTTATTATGGGATTCTCACCCATAAGTAAATTACTCTCTATGTCCCAAGGTCCATTTTCTTTTTCAATACTATTTACAAATCGAGAGAATCTTCTCGTTTTCTTCCAATATATAGAAATAAATATAGGCATGTGAGATCTCGTTTGATTTGTCTCAATGAGTATTTGACAATATAAAAAAATTATAATTTTTGTCATCGTATATTTAGAGATATTAACGAAACATAATGTGTCTCGACAAATGTGTCAAAAGCAAATGGGACGGAGGGAGTATAATTTTTACGATCGTATATTTAGAGACATTAACGTTATAAAACGTGTCTCGACAAATGTGTCAAAAGCAAATGGAAAAATCAATATAAGACGGAGGGAGTCCTATAGATCGGGACAAATGTCTCTATACTATCAACATGTCTATTGTCAAGAACAATCGGCCGCGTCTCCGACCTTCTATAAATACACACTTCGTGGTTCAGTAGGCAAACTTATTAGGTAAACGAGGTATTTGAAAAGCAAAAGATAAGCAACCAAATGAATTTAAAATAAATAAATTAAGGTGACGTTTGTTTACAATGTCGGAAACGGAAACGGAAAGGAAACGAATCTAGTCCATTTTAATGGAATTATTCATTGATCAAAATTGTGATTTTATTTACTTTCCCCCTTCTCCTAGTAGTAATGTTGCGGTATTTGTTAACTCCCCTTGGGAGCTCACCTCCCCCTCCTCCCCCCTCTTTTCTCCTCTCTTGGCATACAAATTTTAGAATTCAAAATCAAGTTGTCAATGTATCATCACTTAATAATGGTCTAGATTCATTTACGTTTCCTTTTTGTTTCCGAACACTACAAACAAACGGGCCCTACGACTTTATAAATATGAATTGATCTGAACCTGTTTCGGACCCGAACCTGAATCGTCCAACCCGCTTGCCAAGTCTAATTATGAATGACGCTTGTTATTTTCTAAACTTTAATCAATGGGTATAAAATTATCATTCTATTGAATTAATAAGTATAATAATATCACCTGCCACGTTATTTAACCTTTCAAAATCATTATTTATTATTTATTTATTTTTTCCAATAAAAAATTATCTATTTTCTTTTTAGAAATTTATAATTTATTTCTTTCCAAAACATTTTTCGTTTTATCACTTTGTGATATCACTTATTTGTAATTAACCTTATTTATCTTATAATTACAAAATTATGCTAGGTAATATTTATTTGAGGAAGAATCGTTCTCTATAATTTAATTGGAATTGAGATATTAATCTTGGTAGATTTAGCGTAATATTTATTTGAATTACTTTGTCATAATTTTTCTATAATTTTATTCTTGTAATGTTCAATTGACTTATATGTCAGTCTCCGCGTTATGTCACTCATTAACCATGTTATCTTACATGTCGCCATGACTTAAAAAACCCCAAAAAATGCCACATGTTTTCGAATGTTGAAAAAAAATCTAAATTTAATTGATTGATGATCTATCTTATCTATATAAAAGTTGGCTGTCCAATGCCCGAATTGAATGAAATCGGTACCGAGTTAATGTTTAGGGCATTAATTAATGGATTTGATTTAATTGTCTTCTGCCCATTTTGTGTGCATAATGGGCCTGGTGGACTCATTGTTCAATTGTGGACCTGTGTTATTCACTTCTCCCAACTCTCTCGGTCTCTCTCTTTTCTCAGCCGAGCATTCCAACTCCCGTCAACTTCCATGTCAATTTCATATAATCCACTCTGACGAAGAGGCTCCCTGCCGTTTCCAGGGTTGCTGAGGCTTTTGGCGTTGAGGTTATCCTCTATTTCTCCATTCATTCATCCTTTTTGTCTCAATTTCCGTCTGCTCGTGCCTTCGCAAACTAAGATTCCTACGCATCGCTAGGAGTTGTTGCAGGTTCTTCTACTCTCTTCTTCTTTCCTTAGATATCAGATTATGTGATTGGAAACGGTTAATTTGATATTAGAATTGGGCAATTAGGGTTTGAGCAGAATCTGTTAACTGGTGAGATGTGCTGGTTTGATTGAATCAGGTGGTTCGTTAGCGATGATGAAAGTTGTTGCAATGCCGGAATGGTTCAAGGGGATGCCAATGGTGCCTGAATTTTACCCCACCGAGACCGAATTCGCCGACCCCATCGCTTACATTTCCAAAATCGAGAAAGAAGGGAGTGCTTTCGGCATTCGCAAGATAATTCCCCCGATTCGCAAGCCCTCCAAGAAGTTTGTGTTTGCAAACCTCAATAGTTCGTTGTTGAAACGCCCTGAGCTCGGTTCCAATGTGAATCTTCGGGGGAATATGAGGCGGTTTTTACGACCAGGCAGCAGGAAGTTGGATACTGTACGAAGAAGAAGAATAAGGCCGTGAGGAATGTTACACAACCATCTGCCAATTTCGATGTAACGTTTGTACATTGAATGGGCGTGGAGATTGTTGGAAGGTAGGGTCTTTACTGATTCTTTATTTATTGTCAAATGGCCATTTATCTCCAATTAAGAGTTACGTATTGGATGTAACGGTTCTGAATTGAATTGCTAAATCAACATCCTCAAATGGCCATTTATCTCCAATTTTGTGTGTTTCCATTGTCTTAAGAATAGCGGTTTCATCTGGCTTTAATGTCATTTATCAATGGTATTCAACCACATTAAGTATGGTTGACAATTTCTTTTTCCTTTACTTCTAGGTCGGTTATTATTCTGCATTAAATTATATATATTTATATACACAACTTCCTTGCCGTTTGTTCCATGTAGCTGTCTTCACCAAGTAATGAAAAAAGGAACTGATTTAGTTCAGCTTCATGTCTTGTGCAGGTTTATGAAGCAGTTCCTCTTGCTGTATTTCAGTTTCTTGGAGTTGTACCAGGAGTAGCTGGAAACATCTTTGGATTATTTACAGTGACTTCCCTTTATTTATTTGGCGGTTTTACAGTGTCGAGAGGTATTATTATGAGTGACTGATAGAGCGATTAGCAAAACACGAGCCTTTTTTTTGTTGATTATCTTTTTTTTCTTCGTGTTGATTGCTAACAGTGAATATGAAGAAGTGGTTTAGATGGATCTACTGGGTTTCACCTACCATGTATGCTCAAAACGGCATGACTGTAAACGAGCTGCTTGGAGATAGTTGGAGTCAAGTATGATGACTACTTAATTTATGTTATATATGTGGTTAAATTTCTTAACTATAGAAATCATGAATGATTTAATATGGCAGTTTCTTCCCAATTCGACGGATCCATTCCATATTCTCCGGTCTTATACACAATATATTCGGCAGTGGTATTGAGCTCTAAATGGTTGAAGGCTATCACATTTTGTAATTCCTAAATGCAGTGTTTCTTCTCTTTTAAAATTCAGAAATTGAATGTTATTTCATCTGGAGTTTGATATTGTTGTGTTGAATTAAACCTTGGGATTAGAAATTTATGTGGATGGTTAATTTACTTAAAATGTTCAAGGTAGAAATGAACGGTACAAAAGCAATATGGAGGTTCCAGATATTTAATATTGCTAGATTGGGCAATCTGATGTGAGAAAAATGTACTAGACCAACAAATGGGAGCTAACTTTTATTTGTTAGAACCACTTGTGTTTTCGTTGTGCTTCATTCCATCCTTATGTTTGCATTATACTAGCAAATTTGTTATCGAATATTAATTTAGTTTGGTAACTTTTTAACAGATCATTTTAGAAGTTTGTTTCCGGCGTTGATCTTGATACTCTAGCAAAAATGGGTGTTGGGAACCTTGGGGCGATTCCTCCTGATATGCTAAAGACAACATCAAGTATGATCGGCAGGATGTCACCTAACGAACTCCAAAATATGATCAAGATGGCATCTTCGTTTCAGGGTGAAAATCCTTTCAATAATCCATCTTCCTCTGCTGCTGGTTTTGGACTTGGCTCAGTTCCCCGAAACCTGACCCCTGAAATGTTGAAATCAACAAGTGAGATGATGAGTAAGATGTCACCTGAAGAGTACCGGAAAATGTTTGAAATGACATCTTCAATGAAACAGAGAGAACCAGTTTCAAATGCCACTCCGTCAACCAGTAGTTAGGTGACCTCAGATGCTGGGTCAAGATTTTCTGAAGCCCAAGAAAATATAGCCACTGACATAAACATTTTTATGAGTGGGAGCAGTGGTTTTGGAGCTCCAGAACTTAATGCAAGAAATATCTCCCCATCCAGCTGACATACAAGAACAGATGAGGAATCAGATGAAAGACCCAGCTACAAGACAAGTATGTATATTTATACTGTTCCTTCATTATATATGTGTCATTTTGTTTATTGGCGGGAGAAGAGTTCTTTAATCACGATTCTTATGAATTTGAATAATCCTAATTTCAAAATGTTCCATTAAAGACATAGTTTCAATATGTTTGCTTTAAATTTTCAATTTATTCAATAATTTATCTTTAATCTAATGCAGTTTCTTATTCTAATTAAGTATCCAGGTTGCAAAACTTAGGACACAATTTTTCAATTCTATCCTGGTGGTCTTGCTGGTGATAGAAGAGGTGTTGTTCCTGCGTCAGGATCTCCTTATAGTGCACATCAAATATGGAAAGTCATTAAAGAGAACAAAGATCTTGATCTTCCTACACACAAGGTTTAATCTATTTTATATACTTAGCAAGCGCCGCAAAAAGTATCGCTGCCACACCGCTGACCAGATCCGCGAAATGGAAGCTTACATATATTTATACATCTAATCTAATTACTTTCATTTTCTTCTACAAATTAAGCCTATAAGGCTATAACTGTTTCCCATAACATCTTGTTTGAGTTACTTTTGGTTTTCTTATAAAAGTTTATTTTGTCTTAGTACATTATTTTTTCAGTTTTGCCTACCATTTCTGCTCACAGCTTATGGTTTTAAAAAGTTTGTGTGCAATGCGAAAATTGGAAATGTGTAAAATGCAAAGTTTCAACTAAAGAAGGTGAAGAAAGGTGGAAGATTAGCTGCTATCTGATGTTCCAACTCATTGTATTTGACAATGTTGGCAATTACAAGCATGATTAAAGAATAATTTGGTACACATGCTCTCGGAGACCACAATTTAATCAAAGTGCAAGTTACACAATCATAATTATTCATTAACAAACCACACAATATGTCCTTAAACATACTTCTATTCATCTATTCACAATTTTGTGGAATAGGTGAATTGTATGCTCAGGGTGTTTTGAGAAAAGGGAAGCCTCATCCTCTGGAGCCTGTGAGTGATAGCAGCAGGTATTTGTATATACATAGTATAACTTACTTTATGATGCTAATCTGTAAAGATATTATCTCTTACTTGGACTGTTTTTGTCTGCAGTATTTTTTTCTTCGGGTAGAAGTGAACATGGGTAAGATATAATGCCATTTATATATAATTGAAACTTTCATTTCTTTATGGAGATAGGTTGGTCTTGGGCTTTAATCTTTGAGTAAGGTTTAATCCATAAATAAAGTTACGACGTTGTAAAAGTGTGACACGAATATACATTCTTCAGTTACTGAAATTCCAGTAGGTTGATATGAGATTGTATTTAAAATGATGATAATTAATCACCGTGTTTTATTGTCCTTTTCTGCAGTCTGATCCGAGTTCTTACAGGTGGTCGTCTTAGCGCAGCTTCGGCTTCACACCCGATAGAAGATCAATGATGATGGGTTGCTCTTCCTCCTTTTCAGGTCTCCATTTTCTCAATGATCTACTTATTTGATCTCAATCCTACTCTACTGTTATTCACCTTCCGTTGTAGGGTTTGCCGTTAAATTTGTTTGTTTCAATTTTGACATTGTGATTTGCTATTCAGATCAATACTGGAGGCTTTAATCTGTAATTTTGTTTCTGTTTTATGAAAATAATAGAAGGGTACACAATTACAACCCCATTTCTTTGTGATTCCACTAATGAAGAGAGGTATGGATGTTCTTTTTTGTTTCTTGATTTTTGTTCTTTTTTACACTTTCAATTCAAAATTACTGGTTTCGTCAGTTATAGATGAACTTCTGTGTTGATTCACAATCCTGAAGCCACAATGAGTTTTTTTTTTGTATATACTTGATGTTGCATTCTAGGCTTTAATTTAATTGAAATTTGTCTGTTCCTTTTTCAGGCGCGGAAGACTTCTTAGAAATATGTTGACAAGAGACCCGAAGAAGCGCACTACTGCTGCTAAATATAGGCACTATAAGCATATGCCCCTAAATCAAATTGAGCTCGGTCTCTGTTGTGTAAAAATAATCACTATACAAACCCAAATTTACTGAAGGATTCCATTTTCTTAATTTCAGTTAAAAAACTGCTCCAATTTACACAATGAATATTAAAACATAATGAATGTAAACAGAAAGACTGGTGAAGTTGCAGCTGATAGTTCTTCATTTCCTTAACTAGAATATTGTTTCCTTTATTATGAACATTGTAGTTGATGAGATGATATAATTCATTTTTGTTAATTATGTGCTGATTGTGGTTCCACTTTCAAATCTCCTTTAATTGTGCTTCTAGGTGTTGAGATCAAGAAGACTTTCATATACGTACCATCTCCAAATACAAGGGTATTCGTGGTGGAATTAACTCAACATCAGTGTTTAGTTGTGACTTTTGGTGAAGATCCTACTTCATGTATGTAGCATCAATTCCCCTGCTTCATTATTTGAATGCACGATGTTGGGAATGTGGATTGTAAACTGATTAACTGGTTTTTTTTTTACTTAATTAAGAGTATATGAAATAAAATGGTGGTAATTTGAGGCTAAAATCCTACTTTGTATTGTAGTTGTATTAATATGATGATATAGCGAAAGTTGAGATGTATGAAAAGGATAAAAACTTACGTTTTTCTTTGTCTGGCAATTAAAAGCAAGGTTACTGATCATATAGAGAGCTAAGCTGATTGATTTTGTCTTTTGAGAAGTTGGGTAATTTTGCTACATCTAGAGGGTGGGACGGTGGGTGATTTAACGATGACATATGGAAGTGATGATGATTTTACCTTTTGCCACGCAAGTCACAATTTTTTTTGTTTGTGTGTTTTGAATTAACATGGTTTTTTTATGAAATTGAAAAGAAGTTAACCTGTCTGTTTCAAAAGTTGACAGTCATAAGATTCAATCTCCATAGCGATATTAGCCAGTTTCATATCAGTAGTATTTGTTTTAATGTGGGTGTAAATCATTACATAACAAGTCACTCCGCCCAAAACTTTCTACATTCGACGACTTTGGTTCTTATACCTATTATGTATTTCATATAACCTTTTTTTCTTTAAATTTTGGGTGGGATTGCTTCAGGGACAAGTAGGTTCAAGGACAAATGAGTGACAAAGTGAAGCCAACCATATAGATGATTAGAATTCAGTGGTACTATGGACAATAAAAATAAGAATTCATCTCCAAAGTAAATCCAGCCAATTACAATAAGAATTTAATGAGATAAGAATTCATCTCTTAAGTAAATCATTACGTAAGGATCATGCAGAAGAAGCCAACATGGTATTATCAGGTTCACTCGAAAGCTTCTTGACCATGGTATTATCATGCCCCTTCCATGATAATCAACATAAGCTTTGTTAACGAGTCTAAATGTTATAATAAGAAAATCTTTCCTTCATTTTTGTTAAAATTAATTAATTTAGAGTTACATTTTTCTATTTGGCAAGGGGGTGGTTGCAATTCCTTTCATAAATCATGCACTGGTTGCAGAGAAAAATACTTGTAATTTGACAATGAGGGAATCAACCTACATCCTCTACTGGTCTTCCTACAATGGTTTGGTTGAAGGGATTGTCTCCTCATTACCCAACATGAAAAGAAGTCCTAATAGACGAACAAAGAGTAGGTGGTATCTTCTGTAAGATAACTCTAACCTGTAACTATGAGGCTCATGATGTATGAGATCGATCGTCCATGGCTAATGAAATTGATGATGTGTTATTGTAGTTTGTTTAAGTTGGTGTTATAGAACTTTGATCTTTGATTCACCTTTGTGTATAATAGTTGATTTGGTCTCAGTTTGACGTTCATCTTCAACATGCTTGCCTTCCTTTTCAGGTCAGAAAAAGCACTTGAAGGTAGTTGCAAGAGAAAGTTAGGGTCCCTCTTTGATTTGTTGAATTTTTTACCCCTCATTTTGGTCAATTTTTGTTGTTAAATCTGTTAATATCTCTTCCTAGAGTGAGCTAAACATTCTTAGACATATTAACAAAATAATTTATTTCTAGGTGGATAAGAGTTTCACAATAGTTTTGTGGAATGTTTGAGCTCCTCCCTCAGATCTCTTGATGTTCCACAAAAAACTATTAGAACCCCAACACTTGTCCTCAATATTCACATTAGTAGTATATGGAATTTTACTTCTGTTTAATGCACAATTTTATGATTGTACTTTTGACATCATTTTATAATGTAGATTTTTACGATGCGATAAAGAAAATATATTTACGCTACTATCATATATATTGTTTCTATATTGTGATTGATCTAGAATTCATTCAAGTGGCAAACTCCACAAGGTGAAAATCAAGTTATTATGTACTAAAATTGTGCTTCACTCTATTTTTATAATTATGATGATGACAATGCCTACACAAGTTGCTTAGTTGGGATACAAGTTTATTATTGATTACTACAAAGTTTAAAGGTGGATGTTATTACCCCGTGCATAGCGCAGGATCCCGATTCTAGATGTGTTGATTTTGTGGACAACGAAGGTGGAGATGGATTAATGAGATGATGAAATCTACAAAAAAGTTCATTCAAACTCCATAAGGTGCTTTTGAATTTGCTGACTTTTATTTATCAATTGCTTGATATAGCTTTTTGTGCATATGAAGTTGTAAAGCCCCTTCTTATGTTTGTTAAAAAGAATTTGGTGCTAAATTTATATTACTTCAGTGCAATTATGCTCATCAATTTGTTGAGTTTATGGATCTATTGCCTTGAATCAAAAAGAAAAACGGTTGAGTTTATGGGGTTTTCCGAGGGAAAACAAACTTGAAGTTGATTTATGTACTATTCGGTTTGATCGAGCTTACCAAATAAATCAGTTTTTTCAAGAATGACACTTTTCCCCGCGCTACGCGGGGGCACAACTTTAGAATTGAGAAAAGGTAAATGATAGTTGAGCGAATTGAATTTAATTGGTACCGAAATCTAATGAGCTTTATTTTTGGCCTGTTATTTCGGGCTTTAATTCTAAATCTATTTTTTTGAATAATCAATTATCATAATTCTAAATCCATTTAAATCTCTTTTTTTAATTATCTCATCTAATTCTAATCGAATCTAATATATAATATCAAATATCTTATCCTATATATACATATTACAAACTTATTTGTTTTTTGTCAAAAATTAATGTAATTGATACTTATTTTCACCACTATCAATACTCTCATAACAATTTATCTTGGCATATTTTTTGCTGTTTTATGTTGAGTTTTTATGATTAAAAAGAATTCGTATTAAGTTAGAAATGAAATTTCACGAATGTAATTTTGAACTTTGTATCTCATTTTTAATGTTATCAAATTTCATTGTTTGCATGACAAATTATAGAAGTTTGAGACTTTTAAGTCATTTCAATAAAATTATATATATATACCAATGGTAAATATTAACAAATTTGATAACAATAACAAAAATATTATCAAATAATGTGAAACTCTATTAAACAATATACGAAAATCAATAATTTCCCCGCGCGGAGCGTGGAAGCCCGTATCTAGTTATCTAAAAAAATTAGCTACCCACAATATCCAAGTATAATTTAATACATTTGATATTTCTCATCTATACATATTAAATTAATTAGTTGGTTATCTTTTACATACAATACTTATCTGCTTTGTATATACTATCCAAATATAATTTAATACACTTGAAATAGCCTATATCACTATATGGCTATATACATGTTTTTTCAAATCAAATTATGAAGAGTTGATAGAATAATGGAAGCACATCCATTATTAGCGGTATAAGAAATTTTGTTGATAGAATATATTTTTGTAAAAAGTTGAAGGTTGATAGCAAAATAGTAAAACCGTTTTTTACTTCTTTGTTTTTCATGGAAGAATATCTCTTTTTATTTCGAAATTTATTTCCTCATAATTTTTTTTATATATAAGATATTGATGTACGCAGGACTACGTCAGCTCGTATCACGGATATCATTGAAGAAGAAGGAACAACACAAGACTTGCACACTGGTGAGCCGGCCGTCCAAGATGAGAAGAAGAGCTCTTTTAGGCTTAGCAAGGAGAATGCCCAAGAAGAAGAAGGCTAAGAAGACTTTCCTGTTTTACCCTTGAGACTTTTACTATTTAAGTTGGTTTTTAGAGCTTGTTGCTCAGATTAGACAAATTGAGATTGAGATTTACGTTTTTCTATTTTGACGTTGGTTTGACGTCTTTAGCTGTAGTTTTGGTTTTAGTATTGAATTGCAAGACGAAAGCACTTGGTTTGATATTAGCCTGTGAGATCGATCTGTTGTTGACACATATTTCGATCTCCAAACCTTGAAAGAACCCTAGGTGGACTCCTTGGGTTAGTTCGAGTCAAGTGAGTCTTTCTAGATCGACGGCTGAGTCAAGAAAGACGTCACTTGCTTATCGTGTTTGAGTCAAGCTAATCTTCCTAGATCGACGACTGAGTCAAGGAAGATAACACTTGTCGAGGGCCAAGGTTCGATAGATCGTCTTCCACCACGATCTCTCGAAGTCATCTCAACATCTACTTCATCATAATCACCCCCAAGAGAGCGTTTCTACCATCTATATTCGATCATGCAGATTCGTCTGCCATCATTTGGTATCAGAGCTAAACGAGGTAAAACGTTCTTGTTTTCGTATTCCCTTTTCTTGAAGTTTACTCACTCGGGTGCATTTGTTCAGATCTACCTTAAGCCGAGAGGGTGAGAAATTTTTTCGGCCAAATCCTCCTCAAAACGTGTGACGAGCGCCGGAGAGAAGAGTGTAACCGAGAGAAGCGAGCAGCGTCTTAGCCTAGGGACGGCAGACGGCTAGGGGAGAGCCCAAACCCTAATCCCTTTCTTACCCTAACCAACCCATTATTCAAGGGAAGAATCAGGTTTGAAGATTTTCTGTTAAGATTTTTTGGCAACTAATTTTTGGAAGAAAATCAGAAAAATCTTGTTTTAATTTCGAATTTTGAAAAGGGCACACGAGCGGGAAGCGTTTTCACGCTCCCTACCCCACATGGCCAGAAGGCCATTTAAAAAAAATAAAAACGAGTTTTCAATATCCCGACTAGCCGAAGAGAAAACCGGCTAAGGCGAGAACGTTTTAGGCTAGTAGCCTTGTTTGTTTAAGGTTGAGCAGGACCCGGGCTAGTAGCCTTGAGAAGTCCCAGGGGTCAAGCCAAGTGAGTCGGGCTAGTAGCCTCGAACTCCTCCCCGACGCTTTCCCGCCCGGGGGCGGCTCTAGGAAATTTCGAGTTAATTCTTGCATTTTTCGTTTTTCTACGAAATTTTTTGTTAGAAATTTCTTGAAGAATATTTTCAACCGAGCTTTCTTTGGAATTTTGGAAGATCCTGTTTTAGCCAAAACCTCATCCCAAGCCAAAACCGAGAGAGACTTTCTAAAAAGGGAAAGCGTGAGAAATTTCAAGCCTAGGGCTACGAAAATAAAAACGTTACCCTAATTTTGTCTCTTTTATTTCAAGTGGGCTAACAGTCTCGCAGGAAAAGAGTACGAGGAGAAACGCCAAGTTGGCAAGGCGAGACCCACCGAGGCGGGAGCACGCACACTGAGGCGCGCGCGCGTCCGCGCCAAGCGGGCCGGCCCTAGGGCCGGCCGAGCGGGTCCATCCCCATCCATCTTCAAATCTTTCCTTCCAAATTCAAATAAAAGGGAAGATATTCTTGTTACCATATCTAGCTATTTGTTTGATTTTCCTTTCTTTTAGGAAAATAGAAGATATTCTTTTCCTTGGAGGATAAGTTGTTACCAATTTGGTAAAATCTTATCTTACCAAATAAGATTTTCTTTTATTTTCTTCTTTTATTTATTTCCTTAAAAGATCTACTAGATTTTATTTCCTTTTCTCTCTCTTATCTTATAGGATATTTGATGCGGGAGCATCTGAGCTATCATCAAGGACGCCCCGTCCTAAATCTAAAGATGTGCTAACCACTGGAGCTAGGGCTAAAGATCGCTATGAGCCATCATTCAAGTCATTGATAGTAGCCCGAGCTCGTATTGTAGCCATTCAAGCTCGTAGAGATCCGGTTCGAGTCAAGATGAGAAGTCAAGTACTGAAGATGAAACAAACTAGACTTCAAGACGAAACTCTAGGCTTTGGAATCGCTCAATTCTGATCTCGTACGAGAGAGAACGAGCCGTTTCAAAAAGAACTGTCGGCGACATGTCTACAACCGCGCCCGCGGCTCCATAACCGCACTCGCGGCTCATTCAAGTCAAACCCGCGCCCGCGGCTCAATAACCGCGCCCGCGGCTCACGGGCTGATGAACTTATTCGCAGAACTAAATCCGCGACCGCGGCTCCAATTTCGCGCCCGTGGATTCCCTGCTGAAGACTTCCGAGTTTGGCTTGTTTTGATTGTTTCCGGGATTATTTCTTTTAATTGGTTTTATTATTTTAGGATATACTTTTATTTACTTATTTCTTTTAATTGGCCACCTTATTGACCCTATATAAGGTTTGCCCTAGTTATTGTTTAGACCCCCCCCAGACTTTGATATTGAATACAGCGTTTATCGTTTTTCCTCCCAAAAGAGAGAGCTTTTGTGAGAAGAGTGCCCCGTGTGCATTGTCGTTGAGTCGGCCCTAGTTGTGCTTGTGTGTGTCAATCTCCTCCATAAGGTTGGTGCTATCGGGACTCCATAGAGCAACCTCCAGGTGCCTTGACCCACCAAAGTCATTGTGTTTGGTTGTAATCATCCGTTGGGGTTTCTTCATCATTCGGTAAGGTTCTTGTTCTTAAGTTCAAGGGTTTTATCGTTGTTTGATTTGGTTCCAATTGGCCTATCATTCGACTTATCCTTCTTTCATCTCATATCTAATTCCGCCTTTCTTCTCTGTTCGAGTTCCTATTCGAGTTTGGTGTCTAGGTCGGCAACTGCGGCTTATCCCCGCATCAAATTGGCTCTGATACCAATTTGATGCGGGGATAAGCCGCAGTTGCCGACCTAGACACCAAACTCGAATAGGAACTCGAACAGAGAAGATAGGCGGAATTAGAATGAGATGAAAGAAGGATAAGTCGAATGATAGGCCAATTGGAACCAAATCAAACAACGATAAAACCCTTGAACTTAAGAACAAGAACCTTACCGAATGATGAAGAAACCCCAACGGATGATTACAACCAAACACAATGACTTTGGTGGGTCAAGGCACCTGGAGGTTGCTCTATGGAGTCCCGATAGCACCAACCTTATGGAGGAGATTGACACACACAAGCACAACTAGGGCCAACTGAACGACAATGCACACGGGGCACTCTTCTCACAAAAGCTCTCTTTTGGAAGGAAAAACGATAAACGTTGTATTCAATATCAAAGTCTGGGGGCGGTCTAAACAATAACTAGGGCAAACCTTATATAGGGTCAATAAGGTGGCCAATTAAAAGAAATAAGTAAATAAAAGTATATCCTAAAATAATAAAACCAATTAAAAGAAATAATCCCGGAAACAATCAAAACAAGCCAAACTCGGAAGTCTTCAGCAGGGAATCCGCGGGCGCGGAATTGGAGCCGCGGTCGCGGATTTAGTTCTGCGAATAAGTTCATCAGCCCATGAGCCGCGGGCGCGGTTATTGAGCCGCGGGCGCGGGTTTGACTTGAATGAGCCGCGGGTGCGGTTATGGAGCCGCGGGTGCGGTTATGGAGCCGCGGGCGCGGTTGTAGACATGTCGCCGACAGCTCTTTTTGAAACGGCTCGTTCTCTCTCGTACGAGATCGGAATTGAGCGATTCCAAAGCCTAGAGTTTCGTCTTGAAGTCTAGTTTGTTTCATCTTCAGTACTTGACTTCTCATCTTGACTCGAACCGGATCTCTACGAGCTTGAATGGCTACAATACGAGCTCGGGCTACTATCAATGACTTGAATGATGGCTCATAGCGATCTTTAGCCCTAGCTCCAGTGGTTAGCACATCTTTAGATTTAGGACGGGGCGTCCTTGATGATAGCTCAGATGCTCCCGCATCATTCTCCCCTTCTTGAAAAAGATTCGACCTCGAATCATATTTGACATGAATGATTGAACGATCTTCATAGGCGTCATCCTCTTTGATGCACAACTTCCTCTTGAATGTCTTGAGTGCATAGCTCCACCTTGAGGAAATGATGGATTGCTGCTGGAGTGCATTGCTTCCCTTCATTCCTTTAGCTCCTTTGTCCTTGTCCTTCCTTTTGTCATACTTATCAGTGACCTGCAAAAGAACCATAGGTGGAAGAACAACATCTTTTCTAGGAAATGTAAACGAATAACAACTAGCAAAACCATCATGAGCAACTCTCTTATCATACTGCCATGGATATTCCAATAAAAGTTGGCAAGCTTGCATAGGCACAACATCACATGAAATAGTATCATCACAATGTCCTAATGTCATGGCTTCCTTAACATGCTTGTTCAAAATCACATCAACACAATCAATCATCCAATGCAGTTTTAAAGGACTAAGGTAGCATAATGAAGTAATTTGCAATTTGGTATTCAATTCCATGCTAGCAATATTACCACAACTACCTTCATCAATAATCATGTTGTAATCCTCAACTTTATCTAGACAATGAGTTTCTCCTAGAATTTCAACGCAATGAGCAGTTTGTACATGCAAATCCTTCCTATCAATCAATGAATCAACATGCTCATAATCAATTTCAACCTCATTATCTAAATCAGTTTTAGGATCATCAATACAAACAACATCATCAATACTATCACCTATTTCATATTCAATCTCAATTTGTTCTAGGTGATTAAGCATATCAGGACAATCATTAATCATATGATTTCTACTTTGACAGTTTAAGCACAAAACATCTTCAATTTTAGTAGAAAGATTAGAAGTGCTCCCTGGGTTAACTTCTTGTGATGGAGAGGCAAGCCTTAGATTCCTTTCTGGCTTCTTATCCTTTTCCTTCTTCTTGGCAGCCTCTTTGACTTGACAACTCCAACGCTCAAGCTCGGCTTCTACGTTAGCAAAGCTGTTTTTCACTACCGCTTGCACTCGCGCTTGCCAGTCTTCTGTAGCCTTCTCTATTTCTTTTTGCTTCTTGGCCTTTGTTCTCCTCTCAATCTTGATGGTCAAGTGCAACAATTCTCCCATGGAGGAGTAGCTATACAAATATACTTTGTTAGCTAAATACGAGTTTAGTATATGAAGATACCTATTCATAGTAGTCTCCTCATTTTCATGCACATTAGCTCGAACCATAGCAGCCTTCATTGCATTGTATGTCTCCTCTGCTGACATGGTTCCTTGCCTCAAATTATCCAACCTTTGCCTGAGCTTACGCGCGAAATATGGAGGCACAAAGCGAGCTCTCATTAAGGTCTTCATTTGCCTCCAAGTGTTCACAAATGGGTCAAGTGCTCTTCTCCTTTCTTCCTCAAGATTATTCCACCATTTCAGTGCATTGCCGGTAAATTCACGAACAACAAATCTTACCTTTTGGAATTCCATGAAGTTATGACAACTCCAAATCTGCTCAACCTTGGCTTCCCATTCCATATACTCATCCATGTCCCAACCTTCAAATCTTGGAATGTTCAGCTTGATCTTGGCAAGACCAATTTGCTCTAGCTCACGTCCTCTTCTTCTTTGGACATCTTTGTATGGTTGCCAATCTTCACTCTCTATGTACTCCTGCTGATATCCTCTTGGAGGTCTCCTTTTGGGAGAAACTAACCTGTCCATTATCAAAGAAAAGACTAACACAGAACAATGTTAAGTGAGTGTAAATGAAAACAACTCTCTAGTGTTTACTCTCGTATGTTTTCCTCTGCACTCTCTCTCAATTGTCGTTGCAACCAGCTTTTCTTGATGAATTGCCTTGTATGTACCAATAACCCAATAGATTGAAACTAACAAGCTCCTAGCACTAATATGAGTGATGGTAGAGATGGAGATGGCTAGTGTAGGGACGGGGTTTCAACTTCAAGGTTCTGACTCAAACAAGAGACTGACTCAATGAAAGAAAGAAAATAAGACTCGAAGGTGTTTTGCAAGAATGAGAATGCAAAACAGAGATATAAGTTAAGCTTCGAATTTCAAGAAGAGCCAAAAGGAAGCGTACCTTAACTTGTTCCGACTGATGTCGATTGAAGGATCGAAGATGGAGTCGGGAGGGTTAGGTAATAATTGAGGCTCGTATCTGAAAGGAATGGAAAGGCAAACAGTGACGGTTCCGCGGGCGCGGTCTGAAGTCCGCGGGCGCGGATTTTCGAACAATGGCTTCTGAGGCGGAGCCGCGGGCGCGGCCTGAATTCTGCGGGCGCGGCTTGAACCGCGGGTGCGGCTGCTGGGCCGCGGGCGCGGTTTCTGTCGCGGCCTGGTGGTTTCTCGCTTCCGTTCGGGCTCGTTCAACCCGATTTCCTTTGAGTTCTTGAGATCCGACTTAAACAATATCAAACTAGACTTTGACTCAACAAAACGTAAAATAAACTACTGACTTTGAGACTTTTCGATTCTCTTTTTTTTGAATTTTTTTGAATTTTTTTTTTGTCTCAACTAAACAAAACGAAATTACAGACTTGATCTGAGATACTATCTCAGAAAATTCGAATTTTGAAATAAAAGAAACTACTAACCACCTTGATTTCCTTGTAGAGAAGATAAGATTTCCTTCCTTGAAGATCTTGGCTTGGGGTGCAAGGACTGAAATTTTCAGCAACTCTTCTAGGGTTTTGACGGCTGCGTTTTGGGTAGGGATGGATAGATTTTGTGATGGATGAAGGGCTGAATGGATTTTGGGAACAAGGGTGCTCCAAACTCCAATCTTTCGATCTCCACCAACACTAATCGATCCAAGCTTCTTGCACACAACCTGTAATGACTCAACAAGAAATATCAAAGCAATGGAAGACTTAAAATCAATTTCTGAAAGAAACTGACAAACAAGAAAATAAAAGCTGACTCTTTTTGTGATTTTCTGGATAAGGGGTCTCTTGATGTTCTTGTGAAGACGAATGGTGTCAACACAGCTCTGATACCAATTTGATGCGGGGATAAGCCGCAGTTGCCGACCTAGACACCAAACTCGAATAGGAACTCGAACAGAGAAGAAAGGCGGAATTAGATATGAGATGAAAGAAGGATAAGTCGAATGATAGGCCAATTGGAACCAAATCAAACAACGATAAAACCCTTGAACTTAAGAACAAGAACCTTACCGAATGATGAAGAAACCCCAACGGATGATTACAACCAAACACAATGACTTTGGTGGGTCAAGGCACCTGGAGGTTGCTCTATGGAGTCCCGATAGCACCAACCTTATGGAGGAGATTGACACACACAAGCACAACTAGGGCCGACTCAACGACAATGCACACGGGGCACTCTTCTCACAAAAGCTCTCTCTTTTGGGAGGAAAAACGATAAACGCTGTATTCAATATCAAAGTCTGGGGGGGGTCTAAACAATAACTAGGGCAAACCTTATATAGGGTCAATAAGGTGGCCAATTAAAAGAAATAAGTAAATAAAAGTATATCCTAAAATAATAAAACCAATTAAAAGAAATAATCCCGGAAACAATCAAAACAAGCCAAACTCGGAAGTCTTCAGCAGGGAATCCGCGGGCGCGGAATTGGAGCCGCGGTCGCGGATTTAGTTCTGCGAATAAGTTCATCAGCCCGTGAGCCGCGGGCGCGGTTATTGAGCCGCGGGCGCGGGTTTGACTTGAATGAGCCGCGGGTGCGGTTATGGAGCCGCGGGCGCGGTTGTAGACATGTCGCCGACAGCTCTTTTTGAAACGGCTCGTTCTCTCTCGTACGAGATCGGAATTGAGCGATTCCAAAGCCTAGAGTTTCGTCTTGAAGTCTAGTTTGTTTCATCTTCAGTACTTGACTTCTCATCTTGACTCGAACCGGATCTCTACGAGCTTGAATGGCTACAATACGAGCTCGGGCTACTATCAATGACTTGAATGATGACTCATAGCGATCTTTAGCCCTAGCTCCAGTGGTTAGCACATCTTTAGATTTAGGACGGGGCGTCCTTGATGATAGCTCAGATGCTCCCGCATCAATATTATTCTTGGGAGGCAAGAAAATTTGAAGAAGCACATCCCTAGCCCTACAGCCGGCCGACCCCCCCCCCCCCCCCCCTCTCTTTTCCTCTTCGTTCAATTTTTTTTTTCTTCAGGCAGACATGGTTGATTCCGACAATGATCAGGCTTCTCCAGTCACCTCTGAGATGAAAGCAACAATAAGAGAGGTAGTCCACGAGATGGAGCAGGAGCTAGCAGCACGAATCAGTGCTACTGTTTTGGAAGCAATCGGCCGCAGGTAAGGAAAGCAGCAGGTAGGCGGTTCGAATGGAGCTGTGTTCTATGAGCCTTTGAACGATGTTGGTGGACATAACAGGGACGACCGTACAGTGTTTCAGACAAGGCAGTCTACACCATACCCTACTCAGGATGAACAAGTCGTTCATCACACTCATGTTCAACGTACTCGCACATTCGGGCAGCCAGAATTCAGGCAGATGCAACCGAGAGCACCTTTTCAGCATACAGGTTAGGAAGGAGATTACCGTGGTCCAATCAGACAACAAAATCCTGGTTATCTTCAGCCGAGACGTGGAGTTCAGGCACAACAGGGTTTCGATCAGCAACATGAATGGCCAACAGCACTTCCTCAAGCAAAGGTGCAAATAGATCGCTTTTCAGGTACGTCAGATGTGGAAGCCTATATCAGTTGGGAGTCCCGAACTGATCAGATTTTTGAGTTTTGTGACTACCCGGAGCATGTTAGGGTGGCTATGGCCACTATTCACTTTACAGACTTTGCCCTGACCTGGTGGAGAGCGGATCAGGTAGAAAGAGCAAATCATTTTGAACAACCGATTGTAACTTGGGAAGAACTGAAACAGACAATGCAGAAACGATTCATTCCAGACAACTATGTTGATATCGTTCAGGGTCAGCTAGAACGACTCAGGCAGGGAGCTCTTTCGCCGGCAGAATATTTCAATCAGTTGAAGCACCTTATTGCCAGATCCAACGTTACTTTCCCTGAGAGGTATGTCGTTTCTAAGTTCATTAATGGCTTGAATGATGATGTCGGGTCTGTTGTTCGGAATCAGTACTTTGGTCCTGAAGCTGCTATTGAGAGTGTCATGCATTATGCTACCCAAGTTTATGAGTCTCTGCCTAAGAGAAGACAACAGGGAGGTAACAGGAGTTGGTCAGCGCCGTCGTCGGGCAGCCGACCATCGGTTCAGGCAGATCAGACAGTGAAGTCGGCTACCAAGCCGGACGAACTGCCTAAGGAAGGAACTCGAGCAAGGGCTATCACCTGTTACAAGTGCAGTGGCAAAGGACATATGGCTCGTAGTTGTCCTAATCAGCGAGTTGTTTTGCTGAACGAAAACGGCGGGTATGAGTCAGCTGATGAAGCAGAAGCACAAGAAGAACCGCAGGTACAGATGGATGACATCCCTTTTGCAGCCGCTGATGTTAAGGGAGAATCCTTCCTTTGCATGGCTGTACCCTTTGAAGGATCTCTGGATTTTACTGGCGACTCCACGGAAGAGGACTCTATCGATGACACGGCTATCAGCAGGAGGGCATGGGAGATAATGGAGATCATGTAGAGCTGATGGGAAAGATCATGGAATGGGAGATGGAGAGAATTGATAAGCGAGTTGACGTCCCACCAACTGATCTGACACAGCGTACCAACGCCTTTTACCACGAGATCTTCATTGGTAAGCATTCATCTCCTTTTCTTGCTATTATAGATGGAGGATGTGAGCGTAACATAGTGAGCAGAGCTGTTGTTGATAAGCTATCTATTCCTACTTACCATTTGATGGAGGAAATATCAGCGGGTTGGATTTGTCACAAATACCGTTTGGATGTGCGTGAGGGGGCCAAGTTTGATATTCGCCTAAATGGATATTCTGACAGAATTCGGTGTGTTATCTTGCCTATTGATGATGTTACGGTAATATTGGGTTGTCCATGGCAATTTGATCGGTATGTTCTGCATGATGGTCGCCACAACCAGCACAATGTTTTTCACAATGGAGGTCCATATCGTCTATCACCTATGAGCAAGAAGGACGTTTCTGTGTTTCTCATGATGAGTAAGATCTTGGAGGGATCAGGAGTCAACCTGGTACGATGCATTGCGCAGCCCCGACGTAAGTTTCCTCTACCTCACGACTTTTTCCATACGTCTCCCCTTTCTCCAAAGGTACCTACACACACTCCCTTACTTGGTATCACATTGTCATCTCTGATTGCTCTTGGTCGGATCGCTTGTTTCTATTTTTGTGCCGTCTTGGGAATGTTTTCCAAGATAATTCTGACGAGTGTTCCCGCTAGAGATATGGTGAAGTTGAAGCACCGCAGCCCGTTACAGATTTTACTCGTGCACTCGAGCCGTCAGCTAGACCCTGCCGAACTACCAGTCAGCATCAAGTACTGGGGTACTTTCGACGACACAGGTTACTTTGTGTTTGTTTCAGTTACTATTGCAGATTCGAGGACGAATCCTTTTCAAGAGGGGGAGGATGATGTACGCAGGACTACGTCAGCTCGTATCACGGATATCATTGAAGAAGAAGGAACAACACAAGACTTGCACACTGGTGGGCCGACCGTCCAAGATGAGAAGAAGAGCTGTTTTGGGCTTAGCAAGGAGAAGGCCCAAGAAGAAGAAGGCTAAGAAGACTTTCCTGTTTTACCCTTGAGACTTTTACTATTTAAGTTGGTTTTTAGAGCTTGTTTCTCATATTAGACAAATTGAGATTGAGATTTACGTTTTTCTGTTTTGACGTTGGTTTGACGTCTTTAGCTGTAGTTTTGGTTTTAGTATTGAATTGCAAGACGAAAGCACTTGGTTTGATATTAGCCTGTGCGATCGATCTGTTGTTGACACATATTTCGATCTCCAAACCAAGAACCCTAGGTGGACTCCTTGGGTTAGTTCGAGTCAAGTGAGTCTTTCTAGATCGACGGCCGAGTCAAGAAAGACGTCACTTTATCGTGTTCGAGTCAAGCTAATCTTCCTAGATCGACGACTGAGTCAAGGAAGATAACACTTGTCGAGGGCCAAGGTTCGATAGATCGTCTTCCACCACGATCTCTCGAAGTCATCTCAACATCTACTTCATCATAATCACCCCCAAGAGAGCGTTTCTACCATCTATATTCGATCCTGCAAATTCGTCTGCCATCAGATATTATATTGATTTTGTTATTCATATGTGATTCCTTTTCAACACATATGTTGTGAAACCATATCTTTTATGGGACTTTGTTTCCCAATGGGCTAATAAAAATCCAAAAATTATACTCCCTCCTACTAATATAATTCACTAGAGCCTTTTGCATTTGTAATATAATATAGATCTTTGAAGCTTTGTTTTCCCAATTGTTTCCACTTATACCCTCATTTTTTTAATTAGGCAGTATAAAAAAAAATATGTATTAGGAAAATTATGTGAGTATCCCTAAATATAAGATTTATTAATATCAGTATAAGTCTAATTAGGTAAATAATAGCCTAATTAATTATAAAGTTGAATTATTGGAAAGGGAGGAAAGTATGGGTAATTTTGACATCTATTTTTCATTTTTAATTTTTACGTGAAATGCTCCAGAGACTTATGTTGCTAGACGGAGGGAGTAATGAATATATTTGGTGAATATTTTTCTCCTATCTAAAAATTATATATATTATGATATGATGATTGTAATGACTATTCTTTGAAATTGTAATGACTATTCTTTGAAATTGTACTGATGGGATCCGGTGCATTAGTGTTGATATGATTGTAATGTCTATACGTGAATCCGATATCTAACCTATTTCAGTTTGAGATATTCAATTTTTAAAATGAAAACTTTTACTACTCATAATGTTTATTTTATGATATGATTATGATAATTATGATAATAGTGTTTATGAATATTTTAATAACAATTTTTTTCAATTAAGAATGTTAAAAGATATAGTTTATTTATTTATTATAACAAAATATTTATGCGGACTTTAACATTGGGCTTTTTTTTTCTTCAGGCGGGCCAAGCAAAAGCCCAACTAAAGATGAATATATTGATGAATATCTTGCTGAATATTTTTTTTCAATTAAGAATTTTAAAAGATATAGTTTATTTATTTATTATAACAAAAAAATTATACGGACTTTAACAGTGGGCTTTTCTTCCGGTGGCCCAAGTAAAAGCCCAACTAAAGATGAATATATTGATGAATATCTTGTTGAATATTTTGGGTGAATATTTTTCAACCACCCCAAAAATTATATATACTAGTCCCTGCTGCCCGTGCGTAGCACGGGCCAAATGAATTTAAAAAATAAAATTAGTACTATATAAATATGAATTAGTAGGTGCAATATTTTCCGTATGTTTACATTATATTTTACTTTGAATCTATACTGTAATTTTTTAGTCTATTATTGTGTTCAACTACTTTGATGTATTTATAAAAGAATTAAAGATAATCGTTAATGAATTGAAATATATTATTTAAATATTAATGATATATTCACATACGATTATATTTAGTTTTACTGTATAAAAAATAATACGTAGACAAATTAAATACTAATGTACATAAACATATTAAATTCATAGATGACATGGGTAAAACATAGGCTTCAACTTTAATTATTTATGAAAAACAACTAAAAATAGTTTTTCACTTTTATCTGAAGATTAAAATATAGATCAAACGAATTTTTTCATTGAAAATTAGGTTAATTCAATAACAACCTGATGATTTTGATTATCCAAATCATGGTGAAACGTAATATCTTTGGGGATCATAATCTATTAATCGTAATATCTTTGAGGATCACCCTATTCTCGCCCAAAAACAATAATATTCATTACCATACATTCATCTATGCTTAATAAGTTATACTTTGATATTTAACTATAATGCAAAGTAGAATGTATGTCACCCTTTTCAATTTGATATGAATGTACACATTGAAACTATACCAAATATTTAATGATAAGTAATATAAATGTTAATATAATTTATCGTAATATCGAGTTATTGATCACTAATTGACTAATATTACGTATGTCATATATGATAGTGTAATGTTAGTTAGATTTTCTTACTACATCACTAATCGAAAATGTATATGTATTTTTAAGTCCTATAAATTATAGAGGCCCACAAAAACTAAGATCTTTTAAATCAATTTTTTTTCAATTATGTCACTTAAAATATGTGATTTTATTTATATATTACAATGTTAAACAATTTATGCACACTTTTATATTTGGGATTTTTTTTTCCGGTAGGCTAAGTAAAAACCCATAAGTTATGATGAGTATATTGATGAATATTACCTACATTTTTTATCTGCTTCTCATCTATATACCTAAAAATATTATTGATTTAACTTTAATTATTTTTACCTCAAATTTTGTATCTACTTTATACACGCTATCCAAATATAACTTAATCCGCTTGATAAATCTTATCCATACGTACTCTTTATGTGTATTCTCATGTGATTGATGATTCCGATTTTATTTTTTGTTATAAAAAAAAGATTAAATAAGAAAAAAATATTAATAAGTTATCTAATAGATTATATTTCCATTTAAATATCCATTTCATCTGTTAATATATTATATTTTTCTCTTATATAAATCTTTATTCATTTATTATTATATCAATCTAATTAACTTAAAATATAAACTCTAATTATAAACTACAAATTATATACTATTAAACTATAAACCATACACCATACACCCCTAAATTATATAATAATATAAAATATAATTATGTTACAACATAGTACTTTATGCTTATTTTGTGCAGAAATTGGAGAAAACCCTTCATATGAAAAAACATATCACTTTATGTTAGAACGTATAGGATTATCAAGAGACAACCCGTCCAAATTAAGGATGACTTATCTAAGGTGATATATGTATGTGTCTTATAACTTTAAATATAAGCCGCGTCATCCTCCATCATATTTCTTATTTCTCGATTATATTGTCTTATATTGTTAATATAGTATGCTACGAATGACATGCATATTCAAATCTTCAGTTGTTAAATTAATAAATTTGATATGTCATAATAGTAGCATGTAAGTAGTCATCTAATCTAGGTAAAATATTGTGAGGAAGAGATAGAGATTAGATGTTTAGAATTAAAAAATATTGGTAATTTTTTGTTATACATTAATTGTAAAAATCATTATAAACTATAATCGAGATTTGTTAGAGATAGACTATATACTGAAATTACAATAATTTAATACCCAATAGTTCAAATCTTTTATCTTTTCTAAAGTGTTTGTTGTATTCTTTCAATTATATAAAGCAATATTTCTATTAGTTATTATTTTGTGTCCAATTATAAAAGATTTTTACTTGTATATATATATTTTTTCATTGTATCATTTAGTTCTGATTTTTTTCAATTATAAAAAGCAATATTTTATTTATAATATTGGTTTTTTTTTCGGTGGGCTAAGTAAAAGCTCAGCCTAAAGATGAATATATTTGTGAATATCTTGGTGAATATTTTTCAACCACCCCCAAAATTACATATATTATTATGATATGATTATGATTATATGATTATATGATTATATATTCTGATTATGATGTTGACATATTCATAACATCAACCAATTTAAGATTAGAAGTTAACATTTTCTTCTAATTAATATTTTTTCATAAAAATAGACACCTCTTATAGTCTTTAGTATTTTATTAATACTACTATAATAAATTATATCAACATAGTATGATTAAGTTATCACAATTATAGAAGTTCGTATATTTTCCATGTACTTTGCTCTGTGATTTATACGTAAAATAATTTATTATCTTTTTTTCAGTTAAAATATTTTTTAGTATATCTTTTAGGTTTGATATTTTTCAAATTATAAAAAGCAATATTTATTTTTGGATATTGGACTTTTTTCTCGTTGGGTCAAGCAAAAGCTCAACCCAAGATTAATATATTGATGAATAGCTTTGTGAATATATTGATGAATATCTTTGTGAATATGTAATAAAAAAATATCTTTAATAACAGATTTTTCCAATTATGTGATGAATATAATAAAAATACTAACCCCAAAAATATTTTTTCAATTATATAATCCTTATAAAATATAATTTTGTTTTTAACTTAGTAAAAGATAAAATCTTTATTGAGAAATAGATTGATGTAATTTCTTAAAAGATAATCTTTAATTTAATAGTAATATATTTTTTTGAAAAATATATGTGGAAATTTATTTTTAAAATATCTTGTGTGAATATTTTTCAACCACCCAACAAAATATTTTCAATTATATAATCCTTATAAAATATAATTTCGTTTTTAATATAGTAAAAGATGAAATCTTTATTAGGAAATAGATTGATGTCGTTTTTTAAAAGATAATCTTTAATTTAATAGTAATAGATTTGTTTGAAAAATATATGTGGAAATTTATTTTTAAAATATCTTGTGTGAATATTTTTCAACCACCCCAAAAACTATTTTTTCAATTATATAATTCTTATAAAATATAATTTCGTTTTTAACTTACTAAAAGATAAAATATTTATTAGGAAATAGATTGATGTAGTTTCTTAAAAAGTTATCTTTGATTTAATAGTAATAGACTTGTTTGAAAAATATATGTGGAAATTTATTTTTAAAATATCTTGTGTGGATATTTTTCAACCACCCCCAAAAATATTTTTTCAATTATATAATCCTTATAAAATATAATTTTGTTTTAAATATAGTAAAAAATGAAATCTTTATTAGAAAATAGATTGATGTAGTTTCTTAAAAGATAATCTTTGATTTAATAGTAATAGACTTGTTTGAAAAATATATGTCGAAATTTCTTTTTAAAATATCTTGTGTGAATATTTTTCAACCATCCTAAAAAATATTTTTTCAATTATATAATTCTTATAAAATATAATTTCGTTTTTAACTTACTAAAAGATAAAATCTTTATTAGGAAATAGATTGATGTAATTTCTTAAAACATAATCTTTAATTTAATAGTAATAGATTTGTTTGATAAATATATGTGAAAAATTCTTTTTAAAATATCTTGTGTGAATATTTTCAACTACCCCCAAAATTGTTATTTCAATTATATATTCCTTATAAAATGTTATTTTGTTTTTAATTTAGTAAATGATAAAATCTTTATTAGGAAATAGATTGATGTAGTTTCTTAAAAGATAATCTTTGATTTAATAGAAATAGATTTGCTTGAAAAATATATGTGGAAATTTGTTTTTAAAATATCTTGTGTGAATATTTTTCAACCACTCCAAAAATATTTTTTTCAATTATATAATCCTTATAAAATATTATTTCGTTTTTAACTTATTAAAAGATAAAATCTTTATTAGGAAATATATTGATGTAGTTTCTTAAAAGATAATATTTAATTTAATAGTAATAGATTTGTTTGAAAAATATATGTGGAAATTTATTTTTGAAATATCTTGTGTGAATATTTTTCAACCACCCAACAAAATATTTTCAATTATATAATCCTTATAAAATATAATTTCGTTTTTAATATAGTAAAAGATGAAATCTTTATTAGGAAATAGTTTGATGTAGTTTCTTAAAAGATATAGTTGAACGTAGTATATTTGCTTCTGATGAATATATTGAATATTTATGATAATAATGTTTATGAATATTTTGATAACAATTTTTTTCAATTAAGAATTTTAAAAGATATAGTTTAGTTTTTTATTATAGTAAAAAAATTGTGCGGACTTTTACATTGGACTTTTTTTCAGTGGCCCAAGCAAAAGCCCAACTAAAGATGAATATATTGATGAATATCTTGTTGAATATTTTGGATGAATATTTTTCAACCACCCCCAAAAATTATATATATTATGATTAGGATAGGATTATGATTATGATGTATTTCATTCAACTTTAAAAATATCAAAATGTATGTTGTATATTGTATATTGATGTATGGTAATATGATATATTAACATAGTCTTTTTTAATCGAAAAACAAATTTTGTATATTTTATACAACTTTTCAGAAAACTAATATAAAAATATGGAGCTTTTTTCCAATAGGCTAAGCAAAATGCTCAAAAATTGTGATGAATATATTGATGAAGGTCGTTGTGAATATATTGGAAAAAGGCCTAGTAACCCTAATGATATAGTGTCTCTAATATCTATGATGGGTGAATATTTTTCTCCTATCCAAAAATTATATATTATTATATGATGATGATCATGATAATATGTTTGTTTATATGCATGTAGAAGATTATTTGATTGTCATTTGAGTGTATCATGAGATATAAAAAGCCTATTTATAAATAATGGAATTATTTTTTTTCTTTTTAAAATATATTATTTTATAGGATAATATTGTTTATTTAACTTTAAATATGTCTAACTAAAAAATGTGTTTGAATATTGAATTTTTTTAGTAGGCTAATAAAGAATAAACTTTTTTGGATAAACTCGTCGAGGGACCCACTTTTCACTTTTTTCTTTCTGAATAAATAAATTTATTGTTTAAATTTTATTTTATTTATTACAATAAAAATATCTAACATTTGAACTCAAACCCGACCGGTTTGCCAGATCTAATTTCTCTTTATCAAATAAGGGGTGAAAAAATGCGACCGAAAAATGAATAGATTAAGATTTGAAAAGTGTTTATCAAATATATCTTCTTCTTTTTTATTTATTCAGAAAACATGTTACTTATACATTTTATAAATCATCTTTTATATCTTAACCCGTAATTTTAATAAGTTGATATGATTTATGTAAAGAAAAATTTATTTATGCAAATATTTGATATTATTTCCAATTATATGACCCTTAAAAAACTAAAATTCTTTTATTTAGTAAAATAATTTGTGAAAAATTGTTTATTTCAATTACATGAGCCTTAAAAAAAATATTTCTATTAAAATATGATTTATCATGTTCACAAAAAATCATTTTTTTATATTTAATTTAGCGTTATTTTTTTATTATATCCTTTAGTTTTAATATTTTCCATTATAAAATGCAATATTTTATTTTTGATTGAACCTTTTTTTTATGGGTCAAGCAAAACTCCAATCCAATATGAATATATTCATGAATATGTTTGTGATTATCTTGTGTGAATATTTTTCAACCACTCCAAAAATATTTTTTCAATTATATAATCCTTATAAAATATAAATTTTGTTTTTAACATAGTAAAAGATAAAATCTTTATTAGGAAATAGATTGATGTAGTTTCTAAAAACATAATCTTTAATTTAATAGTAATTGATTTGTTTGAAAAATATATGTGAAAAATTCTTTTAAAAATAGCTTGTGTGAATATTTTTCAACCACCCCCAAAATTATTTTTTCAATTATATAATCCTTATAAATATAAATTTCGTTTTTCACTTAGTAAAAGATAGAATCTTTATTAGAAAATAGATTGATGTAGTTTCTTAAAAGATAATCTTTAATTTAATAGTAATAGATTTGTTTGAAAAATATATGTGAAAATTTCTTTTTAAAATACCTTGTGTGAATATTTTTGAACCACCACCAAAAATATTTTTATAATTATATAATCCTTATAAAATATAAATTTTGTTTTTAACTTAGTAAAAGATAAAATCTTTATTAGGAAATAGATTGATGTAGTTTCTAAAAAGATAATCTTTAATTTAATAGTAATTGATTTGTTTTAAAAATATATGTGAAAAATTCTTTTTAAAATACCTTGTGTGAATATTTTTCAACCACCCCCAAAATTATTTTTTTCAATTATATAATCCTTATAAAATATAATTTCATTTTTAACTTAGTAAAAGATAGAATCTTTATTAGAAAATAGATTTATGTAGTTTCTTAAAAGATAATCTTTAATTTAATAGTAATAGATTTGTTTTAAAAAATATATGTGAAAATTTCTTTTTAAAATACCTTGTGTGAATATTTTTCGACCACCCCCAAAAATATTTTTTCAATTATATAATCCTTATAAAATATAATTTCGTTTTTAACTTAGTAAAAGATAAAATCTTAATTAGGAAATAGAGTGATGTAGTTTCTTAAAATATAATATTTAATTTAATACTAATATATTTGTTTGAAAAATATATGTGAAAATTTTCGTTTTAAAATATCTTGTGTGAATATTTTTCAACGACCCCCAAAAATATTTTTCCAATTATATAATCCTTATAAAATATAAATTTCGTTTTCAACTTAGTAAAATATAAAATCTTTATTAGGAAATAGATTGATGTAGTTTCTTAAAAAATAATATTTAATTTAATAAAAATAGGTTTGTTTGAATAATATATCTGAAAGTTGTTGCTAAATTACCTTGTGTGAATATTTTTCAACCACTCCAAAAATATTTTTTCAATTATATAATCCTTTTAAAATAAAATTTTGTTTTTAACTTTGTAAAAGATAAAATCTTTATTAGGAAATAGATTGATGTAGTTTCTTAAAAGATAATATTTAATTTAATAGTAATAGATTTTTTTGAAAAATATATGTGAAAATTTCTTTTTAAAATATTTTATGTGAATATTTTTCAACCACCCTCAAAAATATTATTTCAATTATATAATCCTATAAAATATAAATTTCGTTTTTAACTTATTAAACGATAAAATCTTAATTAGAAAATAGATTGATGTAGTTTCTTAAAAGATAATCTTTAATTTAATAGTAATAGATTTGTTTGAAAAATATATGTGAAAATTTCTTTTTAAAATAACTTGTGTGAATATTTTTCAACCACCCCCAAAAATATTTTTTCAATTATATAATCCTTATAAAATATAATTTCGTTTTTAACTTAGTAAAAGATAAAATATTTATTAGAAAATAGATTGATGTAGTTTCTTAAAATATAATCTTTAATTTAATAGTAATAGATTTGTTTGAAAAATATATGTGAAAATTGCTTTTTAAAAAAATGTAAATTTTTGTATTAGACTTTTATTCCGGGGGCCCAAACAAAAGCCCAATCCAAGATGAATATAATGAGGGAATATCTTTGTGATTATCTTGTGTGAATATAAAGATTTTATATTCACACATAATATATTATGACCAATAAATTAGTATTTTATAAATATGAATTAGTATTTTGATTCGAACTCGTTTCCGACTCGAACCAGACCCGTCCAACTTGATGGCCAAGTCAAATTATAAATGAGGCTAGATATTTTCTAAACTCTAATTAATAGGTATAACATTATCATTTTATTGAATTAATTTCTATATAACTACTAAAGTAAATCACTTTTCTTCAATTCTAGCTATGTCACATGGTATGCTCTTCATTTAGGCAATCCACTTGTCTTCAATTTATTGGTCATGGTTTTTACTATTTATTTTTAATTTTCTCAAAAAATTGATTAAATTTGAAAAATCATGTGCAAAAATATGACAAAAAGATTGTTAAGATCTTTCAGATTACAAAAAGATTTGTATGTGTTAATTTTTAAAATTTTCACCTCCCAATATCCTATTATGTTATTTTACAATTTTATAATTTTATTTTTATGATATGACTTATCACAAAAAGATTGATTTCTTAAAAAATAAGAGAAAAGATTATACATTTGTGTTATGGTAGTATTTGAAATTATATAGTGTTATATATGTTGAAATAAATTTATTTAAATTTTAAAAAAATTCACCTACGATAATTTGATCAAATAAGATTTTTGGTATTAAAAATTCATTTATATTCGTTGTTTATTATATTTAAAATGTTAAAACTTAATTATATAATCAATATCATTTTAAGATATCAACTTATTTTCATATAAAATTATATATTATAAATACTCCGTACTATTTATTAACTATATGTCTATATCGGGTTATATAAACCAGTGCATGACGCGGGACCTAGGCTAGTAAGTATAATAATATCACCTGCCAAGTCTTCCACGTTAATTGACCATTCAAAAACATAATATTTGTTTTATGATTATTATTTCTTTCTTTCCAAAAAAAATTTACCCATTTTCCTTATAGAAATTTATAATTTATTTCTTTCCATATTAGTTTTCCTTCTATCACGTTGTGATATTATTGCCCGTACTATATTTTTTTCCAAATATTAGTTGTAATTAACTAATTTATTATCTTTTTTTGGTAATATGTAATGTGTTGTTCATAAAACTTGTAAGTATTTTTCTTAGGGTCACATCGTTATTGATAATACTTATTCCTTGATAATAGGAAATAATATTTCTTATAGTCATATACTCGTGTACTTATATTTTATCTATCCATAAACATATATTGATTAATATATTTAGTAAATATTTTTCTCATACCCCAAAAATTATATATATTAGGATTAGGATTTTTGTTTTATTTTTTTCGTTGAAAAAACAAAATGTGGTTTACTTTTATATGATTTACCTTATAAATACCACGGAGTATATTTATCTATCAAAATTATAATAATTAGATTATATATGTGAAATATTTTGGGCTACAAAATAAAAGATGATAATTTATTCAAACTAAATTAATTATGCATGATTAATTTCCTTTTTGTGTATCATCTCTTCTCGTTTTTTATTTGTTTTTTTATTATCATGTTGTTTAGACTAAGTAAAAATATAATTTTTTATTTATTTAACATTGGGCTTTTTTTTGATAGACTAAGCAAAGCCACAAATTATAATGAATATATTGATGAATATTTTTAGTCAATATTTATATATCCAAAAATTATATATATTATGATAAGTTTTAAATAAAAGTTAACCATCGTAGACATATCAAATTCGAATTTATCTTTGGTAAAAATTTGTTATAGAAATTTTGTTATATTTTCATTATCTTTAAGCCTCTGATCTGTTGTTCAATAAATATATTTTATGTGTTCATACCCTCTTAGTTTAGGTTATATCGGTTATATTAGGATGTTTAGGATTTTTATTTTTCAAATTTGTACATACAATCAATTATATTCTTAGTGTATAAAAGGTATCTTCGTTTTTTCTTTTATAAGCTCAAAGGAGAAGTTATATTTATATTTTTTTTTCTAATTTCATAATATAATGATTATATATATTATAGATATATATTTACCTTAAATTTATTATAGAAGATATAGAAAAGTAGAAGAAGAAATCGATTCAACAAAGAACTTCAACGAACATACCATTAATTGGTGAATTGTGAACAAAACGGTTTAGCTTCTCTTATCAATGTAGTACAAAAAATGTTATTCAATATATAATATTGGATAACAATAAATTTACTATCCAATAAAGTAGAAGAACATTTTATCTTCACGAAAATACAAAAAAGTAAGCACAAAAATATTTTTTTAATTATATAATCCTTTCAAAATACAATTTTGATTAGAGCTTAAATTCTTTATGAGGAAATAGAGTTAAGATATCTAATAGGTTATATAATAAAAAGAAATATCAATTTTTATCTTTTGTCATTTAGACCTGTCAATCGGGTCGGGTTTGGGTTCAAGTCATTCGGGTTATATATATATATATTTATCTATTATAATGTTATCAATCTAATTAAGTTGAATTATTATTGAACTTAAACTATAAAACTTAAATCGTAAATTATAAATTATATTTTCAATATGATTTTTTTTACCGGTGGCCCAAGCAAACCAATATTGGACTTTTTTTCGGTGGGTCAAGAAAAAGCCCAACTCAAGATGAATATATTCATGAATATCTTTGTGAATATTTTGTGTGAATATTTTTCAACCACCCCCAAAAATTATATATATTATGATTATTATTATGATATGATTACTAGTTACTCTCTTTCAACCCTTGACCCTTTAAAGGTTCAACAATGAAAATGTCTCGATCCATATCGTTTACGGTGTCGGTCCTATGCTTTCGTGGGCCCTAGGACAAAATATAAATTATGACCCTAGTCACAATGATATACATTAAATTTTTATAAAGAGGAGAAATATTTTTTTTTACCTATAAGGGCCTACAACTAAACTTTAAAAAAACATTTGTAAAACTAAGTAGAATTTTTTTAAGTGAAACGTTTGAGATATAAGAATTCGAAGGTAGAAAATAAATTATAAAAAAAGGCTTGTATATTGTAATGCATTGTAAATAATTTAAATAATTAAGATCAATGATAATACAATTTTAAACTAAACTTTTCTCTTTTCTATTTATTAAATGATTAAATTTGTAAAATAGTTACAATAAGTATCTTAAAATACAAAATCATCAATATGTAGATGATACAACTTAAATTATAGGAAAAAATAAATAAAAGCTTTAAAAAAGTAAGTTATGAGATCTCAACACGAAACCTCCTTTCTAAAATATAAAAACACTCAATCTTTCCACTAGTGAACTAAATATTACATTGTGATAATACTAGGCGGTCACCCCTCTGGTCTACCCCTTTGGGTCGGCCCTGACCGCTTATACACAAACTCATCTTGGCTTTAGTGGATTGAGCTTTTATATTTAGGCCCAAATCCATTAGGGTTTGCTTTTTTCATTTGGAGATGTTTAGTTTCTTCTCCCTTGATGTTTATCTATAAATATACATGCCCTTTTATTGTAATACTCAAGTTAAGTTATGATCCAGATACTTGAAACTCACTCGTAGTTTATTTTTGATTTCGTATCACATTTTCTGAAAGTTATCGGAAGGCAATGTGAGCATCCATCTTATCCTCTAACAGCGGTACTTGAAAACACACGCCGTCTTGACGAATGAGGCAAATGTCCCGCCAAGAACAAGGCGCGCCTTGTAGAGGTTTGACATAAGTTACCGACATGATAATAGACGTCGTGACTTGTGGTGCAGTTGAGAATAATGCATAAGGGGTGTGTTTGTTTCATACAAGACAATATCCTGACGTGTCTCGAATTGGTGTTTCACTTCGGTATAACCAATGTAGATACATCCCATATGTGTGCTTGAGCGTGTAGAGACAAATGAAGGATTGTTATTTGTGTGCTTGAGCGTGTATAGACAAATGAAGGATTGTTATTTGTGTGCTTGAGCGTGTAGAGACAAATGAAGGATTCCCAAATAGCAGTGTCAATATATGATTAACAAACTCACATATGTTAATAGATAATTACTTCTAACACACCCTGTATTTCAACTTGAAAAAGAGTATTAAGATAACTGATATTAAGATATTTGATTATCTCACATGTATGATAAAAGTGTGATGATAATGTATAAACTAAATATATTGTTCAATTCAATATAGATGAAGTTGATTTCGTATATCAATATCTTTTATTTCTACATTAAAACAATTATCTTAAATTAAAAAATAAAATCTATCAAAAATAAAATAAATATCTCTAATACAAATAAAATCCACCAAATATTTCAATGATATACCATAGACGTTCCAATATCAATATCTCTGTTCGGAACGCTTAAGAAAGTTAGGTGGCATTTATTACATCACTCCAAAAAGGAAAAGGGAAACAAAATGTATATAAACAACTAGGCTATTTTCCCGCGCTTCACGGGGGCCAAAGACGTTTTGTTTTTGTCTATATTTGTATACTTAAGATATTATTTTCATATATGTATTTTTGGAGTAATTTTTAATAAAAAATAATATCTCTTATATATGTACCAAATCACACAGTCGTTGACGATGCTTGAATTGCTCTTCATCGCCATACGGATTGGAGGCGAAGAGCGAATAAAAGATGAAAATGGTAGAAATATCAACAAATTATGCACATAGTTATGATTTTATTAGACATTTAAAGAGTCTCAACTGTCATTACTTTGGACAATACCAACCAATTTATATATATAGAGAGAGATTAAAAAATTATTAATTATATTTACTTATTATTGAATATTAACAATTTGTTAGTATTAAGAATTATTAATTTAACTAGAATCGGACCCCCGCGCTACGCGCGAGGTAATTATGATTTTTTATCTCAAAATTGGATTGGGATAATTATATATTTACAACTTTTTTTTGGGCATAATTTTATCCAATTCAGGCCAAACCAAATCTAACATGCAGGTCAAGACATTGACTAAAAAATAAACGAACAATAGAAGTGAGAAAAATAGCAAATTGACTGGTTCAATTACAAATTGACAATAACCATGAGTAACGGCGAAATACAATATGCAGAAGAGTAACGACGACTTGATGGGAGAATTCAATACGAAATCCCATTCGGAGAAGTCGGAAGATCAAAAGTTGAAATTAGAAGAGGAATTCAAGAGGCCACATAGTAATGACGACTTAATGACAACTTTCTAGGTCATTATCCGCACTTTGCGCGAGCCAAACACATTTTATTTTTGTCTATATTCATATACTTAATATATTTTTTCACATATGAATTTTTAATAGTAAATTATAATAAAATGAATTGAATATATCTTATATATGTACCAAAGTCACATAGTCGTTTACGTTGCTCGGATTGCTCTTCATCGTCATACAGATTGAAGGTGAAGAGCGAAGAAAAAAAAAGATGAAAATGATGGAAATACTAACCAATTAAGCACATAATTATGGTTTTATTAGACATTTAATAAGTCTCAATTATCATTGGATAATGAGAGATAGAAACAAAAAAGAAAAAATTAGGTTTAACATTAATGAGTACCAATTGACATTACTTTCTCAAACCCATGAATTTTTATATATAGATAGATAGATGCATTCATTAGCTAAATTTGATATCATTGAGTTGAAAAATATAAAGACTTGTAGATATTAATTTTATAACTTGAAACTAAGAGAAGATGTAGTTTTGGATTAAATATTTATGATGAGAGGAGAAATGTTTTGTTCATGCATTAAGTAGGTATGAATTTCATTTACTTTCGGCCAAGACCAACCAACTTTTATATATATATAGATATATAGTATCATGAATTTTAATTTATCGTATAGGTTGTTTCCGTCTTTACTTTCTGTCCTATCTCTTTCTCTTCCCGCTGCTATTTGGGTTAAAATTTTGTTGAATTGCATTCGTCTTTTGCCTTCACCGTCTCATTCAAGAATTCTATCTCCGCAGATATTAGGATTCAGTTTTTGTTGATTTGAGTAGTTAATGATTTGTTTCTAATTTTTGTCTGTATTCCCCGTTTGGTTTTGTTTCTGAGATGGACAGATGGTGATTAACTTAATTGCAAATTTGGTTCATTGTAGTTGTTGGAATTTGATTGTGGGTGTTTAGAATTCTCATTCAGAATTGGGAGGACTCAAGCATCAGGAGGAGGCGATCCTTTCCTCATTTGGTAACTCCGAGCTTCATGTTGTTCAGTTTGCGGCCTCAAGGCCAAATCTTGCATCTCCAAAGGATCTCTTAGTAGAGAAGAGATCTATTAAAAAAATGTTAGAATATATTGGTGACAGTGATCAGTCGAAAAGGACAATCTTGAATCACTTGCACCATCTACTGCTTCAAAATTGCAGCGAGTCCAGCAGGTTTTATTTGGTATGTTTTTCTGCTACGATTTGTATTCCACTATTCCTGATGCTTCTTATTTTTGTTTGAATGACATACCCTGGAATATTATATTTTTAATCTACTGCGCCATATGTTTTTCACTAGTCTCAGAAAATTGAATGATTGATGTTTCAGGCAATAACAAGTGATGCCACTGTGTCGAGATTTGAAAGAATTCGGAAACAGTTGGTGCAAAGCTTACATGAGTTTCGGTCTATGGTCCCAATGAATTTGAGATTGGAGGTTTTTCAGTTATGCTGATATGCGTTTCTTGCTCGGCATAAAATAGACTAGAAAGAGGATACTGAAAAGTTGGAATCAAGGTAAGGTCTTTGATTGCAATATGAACTTTTGTTTACCTTGAATATGACCATGTTATAAATTTGTAATCAAATATTTCTTTTGATTTTTAGATCTGATTCTGATGACAGTCATAAAAAATCAAAAGCAAAGAAACTGAGTATGAACAAGAAGCAAAGGCCGTTCTCGAAAAGCAAGCCAACTGCTGTGACTAAGGAGAAGGCGATGAAGACTCCACCACACGGTGGGTGATGGTTAGCAAGTTTTTGCAGGCTCACCAATCAATCCTCCATTTAATTAATTTACCGTAGCCATAATCTGTAAATAATTGTTTGAGATTGACATTTTTATGATTTGTTCTTCCTTTTTACTGGCTGGAGTTTATGGAGTTGGGGAATCATTCTTATGATTTATTTCTACACTTTAGAACATTGTTAAAATGATATCTTTTAGTTTTGCACGTGTTGCAAATATCATCCATTTGTTGTTGCAAATGTCTAATTAATTAAGTTCAATTGCAACCTTCTTGGTGTTTCATATCCCTAATTACTAGGCTATGGCTCTGTTCGGATTCCATGTGCTGTTACTTATGCTGATGCTGATACTTATACTTATTTTAATGCTGAATATGTTGCTGGTACTTGTTGATGTTGTTTTGAATGCTGATACTTTATTCGATTACTGATACTTATATGTTGAGTGTATGTTCGGATGACAATGCTGTTAAATGCTGAAAAACGAGAAAAATAGAGGTAAAATGACCAAAATACCCATATATTACTACCCTCAAATGAAGCACGTGCACGACACGTGATTTGCACAAAATCAGAAATATGAGACGACACGTGATATGCACATGATGTAATTATACTTGTTAATATATCATCTGATTATTTGCACATAAAAATCTATTTATTAAGGAAAATACAATATAATACCCAGTAGTTAATTTTTTTATGCAATTAAGGTAAAGACATTTAAGAAGTTAAATTCATGACCCCTTAGTTGAATGTAAAAGATGTTTTAAACCTTTCCTGAATGAAATAAAATCATAAAATATATCTTTTGGGCGATTCTAAATACACTCGAATGGACTGAATGACAGGCTGAATTACCAGCCGGTTTTTTCGGCGGATCTGACAGCCGCGCGGAGCTAGGCTGTCAGATCCGCCGGAAAAACCGGCGACGCTTAACTCCGCTTCAAACTCCACAAATTTAGAATTCGTGAGGTAAACTTCAAAAAGCTCACGAAGGACAGCTTTGAAATTTCTTGAAACTCCGCGCGGAGCTGAGCAACGCGCGGAATTAACCTCGTGTCAGACTCTGACACGAGTGCAATAAGCCTTCTCGAATATCTTCTACAGAGCCTAGCAGAGCCCAGGTAATCGTCTTCTCTCCTTCTCCTTCTCGTCTTCTCTCCTCTCGATTGATTCGATTTGATGAAACCTTTCGATTACAGATCTATGGCGTTCGATTTCATTGCCGACACTGTTCTCTTTCTCAGTCTTCCGCTCCCCCTCAGTGTCTCGTACCAAGACTTACCGAAGTTCTTCCTCATTCGACTGATTAGCAAGATTTATTCTAATATTTTGTTCTTATTCATCTCTTCTTTCTTATGACAGCTAGGGTTTATGAAGTAATTGTTGATTGCAATCTTTTGTCGCACGCGAGGGTTTTAGTTTAGGGTTCTTTGCTGCTGATGAGAATGAAAGGTATGAGAATTGAGTTTTTTTTCTAAACCTCGATTGTTCTAATTCGAATTTGTTTTTCATGGATCTATAATTATGCTCTTCTGATGTATTGGTGAGCATATGACTTTTAATTAGATAGGCCAGCCTTCCTCGGATCATCTTATGGATGGTGATAAGGCTAAATTCGTAGTGCCAAATCAAAGAAAACTCTAAACACTAACTAAAGTATAGCAAGCAAGTAGAGGTCGAACCCAAGGGAATCAAAACACCAATCGCTATGCAGTCAAGCGAAATACCAACTAACGAACAAGTAACAAGTAACCAAGGGGGGGGGGGGGGGTTGATTGTATGAAACACAAAAGTAACAAGTATCAAGCGAAGACGGTTTGGGTGAGAATATGATGAGAAGGAGTTTCACCTAGCAAGTATCAACACAACAGTTAATCAAGTTGATCATAGATTTATCTCAAGTTCTATTCAATCCTAGGGAATGTTCCTATTCCAATCTTTAATATATCAACAGGCCAACCGGTCCTGATAATACTTACTATTCAGCAATCAGGGAAACCTCTCAAGATTAGATGGAATAGCAGCAAAGGGCACATGAATTATAAGGATGCATGCAATAACTTACAACCGTCAAGTATTAACATGCAATCAATTCTCCTTCATAAAAGCAATCAACTACCAGATCATGCAGATATGAGTGCTACAATGGCAAGGAATTCCACCGTATATTCCTAGTCTAGCAATAGAAAACTATCAATCAAACTAGGTGATCAAGCTAGCAAAACTAATAGAAATCAATAGATGAAGAACAAGAGAATTAATACAAACCCATAGGAAAAGAACAAGAGTTTGGAAATCTCACAACTTAATAACTGAAGGTTTCAACCGCTAAGTAAAACAATGGAGATTAGTTCATGCTCATGGTTGCAGAACTAAATTGTCTGATGGAAAAGATGATGATAAGATAGAAAGAACTAGAGTTCTTAAATAGAGAACTAACCCTAAAATATATGGTAAAAAAATAAATACTAAACGAAATAATAAAATAAGGAAAAAGAAATAAAATAAACGAAGGAAAATAAGGAAAGTCCGAAATGTCTTCGGCCTTGTTGTGGCGATCGCCATAGATGCCTGGCGATCGCGGTCTTCATGTAAAGCTTTGCCTCGTCTCTGTCGCCCCATGGAGATCGCCAAGCTCTCTCGAACTCATGTAATGCTTCTGTTGTAGAATGGTGATCGCCATAGTGATGGTGGCGATCGCCGCTGCTCCGCAGAATGTCTTCGTCTTCATGTCTTCAATCTTTGATCCTCTTCTTCTTCGGTTTTGGTCTTCATTTCTTCACTTCTTCATAAACAACTCAGAATATAACAATAGCTCCAAATACTTGTGATAACACTCCTAAACTAATGTAATAACCCCTAGTTACGCCATACAAAGTGTAGCGTATCAAATACCCCCATACTTAGATTTTTACTCGTCCCGAGTAACTTACAGAAAAGCTACCCTTACAATGAAATGCTCAAAGCCTCAGGAAGTACAAGAATATCTCCTAGTGATTACATACTCAATAAGCCCAAAGCATACAAAACGCAACAACAACAATCAAGAACAAATGTGATACAATAAGCGCAAACTCAGAACTACACCTTATTCCTCCAAGTGGCCTACCCGAATCCTCCTATACGTCTCCTTCTTATGTCACCATAACGCCAAGATGATAATGATCCTAAAACACTCAATTTTTTTTTTATAACACTCATCTTGCTTGGGCGCCCTTTCGGGTTTTCATCCCAACCACTCAATAATTGTTCCGAGCTCACCAACTCACATCTCTCAAGACTTATTGTTGCCTCAGCCTAGTGCCGGCCAAGCCACCTTCTTATTGCATAGAACTTGCTATTCAAGGATTTTGTATGCGTTTTTCTCAATATTTTTTGGCTTTTTCTATTTATTTATTTTAATTTTTGATTTATAACATGCAAAATGAAATGCTAGGAAAGTAAATATGTACAACTACTCATATCATCCCCTCCCCCATACTTGAATGAAACATTGTCCTTAATGGAAAATAAAGGACATACAAATGTAAATGGGGAAGCAAGGATAATACTCATTGTGGTGATGGTGGTGGATGGTGTGGATAGTAGGGGTTTGCACCCCTAAAGAACTCCTCTTGCCTCTGTTGCAACGTCTGCATGGTCTGCTCAATGTTGGTGAACCGACTGTCATAGCTGCTCACAGTCCGGCTCACCTCAGCTAGCTGTGTCCCGAATGCCTGTTGCTGAAGAGACATACTCTCCATCAAACTGTACATCTGCTCATAATCAAATCCCGGGGCAGCAGCCTGAGGACCGCCCTGATCAGCCCCCGGAGCACCATCATGACCTCCCATGTCAACTTCCATCTCCGCCTCCTCGTCAGACTCCTCAGCGTCAGCACCATCAGGCAATAGTCGAAAATCCCTTGCAAGAGGACCAAAGGGAATGAATCTAGGTAGACGCATCTTGTGTGTGTCCTCATGCTTGGACAACCACGTATAAATATCCCGACGCACATCTAGAAGCAGTGCACACCTCAGCCCTGAAACATCATAAACATAGTTGGAGTTGCTGCTACCACTAGGGATAGCATCATCTCCTAAACAGAGTCGGGCAATGAGAGTGACCATCCCTCCCATACTTATCTTGCCCACCTTCTTGCCCATCTTCCTGTATTTGGCAACACGATGGCAAAAAAGCAGGATCCAATCTGGAACGGTCCCACATTCAGGTGTGAGGCTCCATAAAAACTGTAGATCCTGAGCAGAGACCTTGTTCACCTCCCCACGTCCCAAGAAACACATGGCTATCACCTTGTGAGCTGGCCTAAGGCAAGGATGAGTGAACTCGTAATTATACTGGGTAACAGAAGGGTTCAGTACCTGCCCTGTAGCATGAAACCAGAAATATGCAGCCCTCTGATCAGTCTCACTCCAACCTTCACTAGGGTCCTTGGTCACCCCAAATAGTATACTCAAATCATCAAAACCAAGAACATACTCTTTACCCTGCAGCATAAAAACAATATTTCATTCCTCTGCACTGAATGAGAAAGTAGCAATAAAGTCTCGTGTCAAAGTCTCATCAGTGGGAGCGTTTTTGGTCATAAGTCCACCTAAACCACCATGGCTCAGCAATGCCAAGGTGCACTCTTCCAAACCCAACAATTGCAAAGTGGGCACGCAAAAGAACTTAGTAGTAACTACAGTTTTAGAATCCACAAAATCTATTGACTCCTCTCACCATTGTATAATAAGGGAATGAATAGCAAAGGAGAGAAACGAAGTTGTACTCACAAAATTTCGAAGCAAAATTGGTGCTGCAGAACAGAATGGCGATCGCGGTCGCTGGAATTCTTCACGAACAACTTCTGTAGTGCAATGGCGATCGCGGTGCTACAGTGGCGATCGCGGTCGCGCTGGGTTTCCGAAGTTGGGCTTTTGTCAAAAGATGGCGATCGCCGTGAGATGGAGGCGATCGCGGTTGCGGTTTCCGGCGAACTGCTATGTGATTCCGATGGGAGTGTGGTCGGTTTTGTGGAGTTTTGAGGGGAGAGGGTCGATTTTTGTGGTGGTTTGAGGGAGGATGAGAGCTTGGTGGCTATGGGGTTTTTGGGGGTGGCTATTGAGTTTTTGGGGTGGCTAGGGTTTGATTTTATAATGGGGGGCTGCTGGGATTTTATTGGTGAGGGTAGGTAGGGGATGATATCAGATTGGGATTGGGCTTTTTTGTTTATCATGGACATTTTCAGCCGGCCCACATGCACAACTGGTCGGCCCATGGCTCAAATCCGGCCCAAATCTTTTTTCTTTTTCTTTCTTTTTTTATTTTTTTTGAGAGAGAGAGAAGACTTACATCGGGATTGGCTACTGGCTGTAGCGGGCCCTAAGCTTCAGTGCTTTCCTCTTGTACATAGAAAAACTAACAAGAAAATTACCCCGAACAAAAACAAAAACAAACTCAAACCTCGGGTTGCCTCCCGAGTAGCGCCTTATTTAACGTCGTGGCTCGACCTTATGCCTTTCAATCAGGTTTCATCAATAGGCTCAGTAATATATTGCTCATCAATGGCCTCATTGGTGAAACCTTCATGATAGGCTTTCAACCGTTGCCCATTTACCTTAAATACCTTATGAGTCTCCCCATCATATAAATCCACTGCTCCATGGGGAAAGACTTGGGCAACAACATATGGTCCTATCCATCTAGACTTAAGCTTACCTGGGAAAAGTTTCAGGCGTGACTGAAATAATAGAACTTTATCACCTGTTTTGAAGTTATTTCTCAAAATGTTCTTGTCATGCCAAGCTTTCGTCTTCTCCTTATATATGACAGCATTGTCATAGGAATCGAGTCTTGCTTCCTCGAGCTCACTCAATTGCAGCTTCCTGAATTCTCCAACTTCACTAATTTGCATGTTGCATTTCTTGACAGCCCATAATGCCTTATGCTCAAGCTCCACTGGAAGATGACAACCTTTACCAAAAATTAATCGATAGGGTGACATACCTATAGGAGTTTTGTAGGCTGTGCGGTAGGCCCATAATGCATCATTAAGTCTCAGGCTCCAATCCTTCCTGTTGGGAGCTACTGTCTTCTGTAAGATGGTCTTGATCTCCGTGTTTGACAACTCAGCTTGTCCATTGGTCTGTGGATGATAGGCAGTGGAGACCCTCTGAGTGACATGATACTTCTTCAGCAATGCACTCACCGTCTTGTTACAAAAATGAGTACCCCTGTCACTTATGAGAGCCTTGGGAATACCAAAACGAGCAAATATGTTCTCTTTTAAGAACCCTGCTACAACTTGAGAATCATCAGTCTTGGTGGCCTTCGCTTCCACCCATTTGGAAACGTAGTCCACCGCAAGCAAAATATATAAGTTCCCGAATGAGCTAGGAAAAGGTCCCATAAAGTCAATCCCCCAAACATCAAAAATCTCACAAAAGATGATTGGTGCTTGAGACATCTCATTCTTTTGAGACATGTTCCCAACTCGTTGGCATTGATCACAGGTTTTGCAATAGGCATAAGCATCCCGAAAGATGTGTGGCCAATACAAACCTGCATCCAACACTTTCCTAGTTGTTCTATTTGCCCCAAAGTGACCCCCACATGCATAAGAATGACAAAAAGACAAGACATATTGTACCTCATTATCAGGAAAGCATCGACGAATCACCTGATCATTACAGTGTCTCCAAAGATAGGGATCATCCCACACATAGAATCTAGCTTCGCTTTTCATCTTATCCTTTTGAGCCTTGGAAAAATTAGGAGGGAACTCGCCTATGACAAGAAAGTTCACTAAATTTGCGTACCAAGGTTTGAAGGTTTTTAGAGCGAGGAGCGTAGCTTCAAGATCAAAGTCAATGTATGTCTCTGCGAGCCAACGGCGATCGCCACCAATGTATGGCGATCGCGGTCGCGGTCCAGCATCGAGGAAAGCTTCTGTGGAACGAAGTGCTGCATGGTCAGTATAAACAATTACCTTGGTACCAAGTAGATATTGTCTGAATTTCTCCAAGGCAAACACAATTGCTAGCATCTCCTTCTCAGTGGTGGAGTAGTTCCTTTGCGTTCCGTTCAAGGTCATAGAAGCATAATGATTTACATGGGAAGCTCTTGTTTCTTTTTGTCCAAGAACTGCTCCAACTGCATAGTCACTAGCATCACACATGATCTCAAAAGATCGAGACCAATCTAGCGCCTGAATAATTGGTGCACTTGTCAAACGAGTTTTCAACTCATCAAACGCCTTCTTGCACTCGTCATTAAGCTCAAAATCAACATCCTTTTTCAGCAGCTCACATAGTGGTGACGAGGTCTTTGAAAAGTCCTTAATAAACCTGCGATAGAAACCTACATGGCCTAGAAAAAAACGGACTTCCCGCACATTAGTAGGATAAGGCAAAGACTGAATTACATCAATCTTCGCCTTATCGACCTCAATACCCCTAGCTGACACAATATGCCCTAACACAATACCTTGCTCAACCATGAAATGACACTTTTCAGAATTAAGAACCAAGTTAGTTTCTACACATCTTTTAAGCACTAATGTCAAATGGTTTAAGCATGCATCAAAACTATCACCATGAACTGTGAAATCATCCATAAAAACCTCAATGAAATTTTCCACATACTCAGAAAAAATACTCACCATACACCTTTGGAACGTATCGGGTGCGTTACATAACCCAAATGGCATCCTGCGGTATGCAAAAGTACCAAAAGGGCATGTAAATGTCGTTTTCTCTTGATCCTCTGGAGCTATGGCAATCTGAAAATAACCTGAGTATCCATCCAAAAAGCAATAGAAAGGGCGACCAACAAGTCGCTCAAGCATTTGATCAATAAATGGTAAAGGAAAGTGATCCTTTCTAGTTACGGCATTCAGCTTACGGTAATCAATGCAAACTCGTCAACCTGTTTGTAACCTGGTAGGAACTAACTCTCCTTGTTGATTCTCTACAACCTGAATACCACCCTTCTTGGGGACACATTGTGTAGGACTAACCCATTGACTGTCAGAGATAGGAAAAATCACACCTGCTTGCAAGAGTTTCAGCACCTCCTTCTTCACCACTTCAATCATTGGTGGATTGAGCCGCCTCTGGGGTTGTCTGGATGGTTTGGGATCCCCTTCTAGCAAAATCCTATGCATACATGTCGAGGGACTAATCCCTTTGATGTCTACAATGGTCCATCCCAAAGCTACCTTATGCTCTTCAAGCACTGCCACTAATTTCTCCTCTTGCTCCTTGGAAAGATGGCTTGAAATAATAACCGGTAATGTTTTACCTTTTCCAAGAAAAGCATACTTCAAATGTTTGGGCAGCTCCTTCAATTCAACTTCTGGTGCCTGCACAATAGATGGTAGGAGCTTCTCGCTCGGCACTATTAGTTCTAAGGGGCCATTGCCCACATAAGTGTAGGGAGGCTTACCTTCAACATTCAATTGTGCCAAGACTACCTGCATGTTAGTGGATAGAGACATATATGCATGTGGATCCTCCACATCATTCTCAATGATCGATTTCAGCTCATCACAACAAGTAACATCAAACACATCTTGCACAATAGGCTCAATCACATCAATAGAACATAAATAATGGTCATCAATGGGGTGTTTCATAGCATCATAAATGTTGTATTCAACCTTCTCCCCATCAAATTCCATTGTCAGTGTCCCACTGTTCACATCAATCTTAGTTTGAGAAGTTTTCATAAAAGGCCTACCTAGCAAAATAGGTGTTGCATGCTTGCCATGCTCCATATCCAAAACAAAGAAATCAGCAAGAAAAATCAAGTCACCAACCATAACAAGAACATCTTCAACCACCCCTTTCGGGTACACATTAGATCTATCAGCAAGTTGAACAACAATTCTTGTTTCATGAAATGGTCCTAGGCCTAGTGATTCATACAGAGAATAAGGCAAAACATTGATTGATGCTCCTAAATTTAGCATAGCTTTTTCGAATTTAGTTTCACCAATCACACATGGAATGCTAAACATGCCTGGGTCACCACATTTCTTAGGCATACGTCTTTGGAACACAGCAGAAACTTGTTCTCTAACTTTAACCTTTTGTTTTCCCTTAAGTTTTTGATTCCTTTTAATTGTGCAAACTTCTTTCAAAATTTTTGCAAATCTAGGAATACTCTTGACAAGTTTAAGTAAAGGGATGTTTACCTCGCACCTACTAAAGGTTTCGAAGATTTCTTTATCGTTCTCTGGCCTTCGAGTGTCCTTCAATGACTCGGGAAAGGGAGCCACAGGCTTCTGTGAGAATAAAGGAGGAAAGTTGGGGCGAACATAATTGTCAATCGACTCAGATAACTCATGGAGATCGCCATCAATGTACGGCGATCGCGGTCGCGACCCTTCAGCTTCTGTTGAAGTATGGCGATTGCCAATGATATGTGGCGATCGCGGTTCCTTCTCGGCCAGATTCTGCTTGCTCTCTGTGATGTTCCCGCGATCGCCAGCAATGTTTGGCGATCGCGGTCGGTCTTCTGGAGTTTCTGTCTCGGGATTTTGCTTCTGTTTGCCCTTTTCAGCATTAGATTCCTCAACCAATAATTTTCCACTTCTCAATGTCACAACACTGACACTTTCTCTCGGGTTTACTACCGTTTGAGATAGTAGCTTTCCTGAATCTCTAGTTTCTAAGTTGCTCACAGCTTGAGCAATCTGTCCTATCTGTTTCTCAAGATTCTGAATACTCGACTCCGTTTTAGCATTTTGTTGCATCACAGATTGAGCTAAGGACTTAATCATCTCTTCAGCAGTCAGAGAGTTTTGAGGTCTAGGCTGATTTTGGTGATTTTGCAATACTTGAGGGTTTTGAACATTATTCTGATTATCCCACCTCAAGTTAGGATGATTCCTTGTACCTGGATTATAATGATTAGCATAAGGATCAAATCTAGGCCTAGGTTGCCATCCTCCTGCAGCATTTACCTCAGCATTCGGTTCTTGGAGTTGTGGGCACTCGTCAGTAAGATGCCCTGTAAGTGTGCATACCCCACAAGCTCTCACGTGTTGTCGACCACCACTTTGCAGCATAAAAGACTTCATCATATCTTTCAGTTCATTCATATCACTTTGAATTTTAGCGGGATCAAGTGAACTTACTGACTGTGTTCTTTGCCTGCTACCAAACTGCCTTGAGCTCTCAGCTAATTCCTCAAACATTTCAGTAGCCTGAGGTATAGTTAATCTTAAAAAGTTACCTCCACAGGATGCATTCACCATACGACGATCCTCATCAATCAGGCCACTAAACAAATACATGAGAAGATCCTGATCAGTGTAGCTGTGGAAAGGACAACTTGAGCACAACTTCTTGAATCTCTCATAATATTCATAGAGACTTTCAGTTGCGTGTTGTTGGAGATTTGTAATGTCCTTTTTCAGGTTGCTCAGTTTAGTTGCTGGAAAGTATTTCTCCAAGAAAACCTTTTTCATCTTGGCCCAAGTATCAATACTCCCAGGGGCTTGATAGTAAAGCCAATCATTAGCAGCGTCTTTCAGAGTGAATCCGAAAGCTCTTAACATTACCTGTTCCTCAGTAACACCCCTCGGCTTCATGCTAGAACATATGGCATGAAACTGAGCCAAATGTTTGTTTGGATCCTCACCTATTAAGCCATGAAAGTGTGGAAGCTCATGAATCAATCCAGCTTTTAGCTCAAAATTCACACCCTCAGCTATCTCAGGAAACCTCACTGCCAGAGGTTGTTGATCTAAGTTCGGGGCAGTGAGCTGCCTCATAGTAGGCAGTGGCGGTCCATGTCGATCACCCATCTCGCTACTTTGGTTCAAAGTTCCTCTTCGGTTCCTGTGGAACGTCCTCTCAATCTCTGAATCAAAAGCAACAAGAGATGAGTTAGTAGCACGGGTCTGAACCATAAAGGTTCACACCAAACAGTTGATAAGTCACAATTAGCACAGAATTGGAATAATTGAATTCCCCGGCAACGGTGCCAAATTTGATAAGGCTAAAGTCGTAGTGCCAAATCAAAGAAAACTCTAAACACTAACTAAAGTATAGCAAGCAAGTAGAGGTCGAACCCAAGGGAATCAAAACACCAATCGCTATGCAGTCAAGCGAAATACCAACTAACGAACAAGTAACAAGTAACCAGGGGGGGGTTGATTGTATGAAACACAAAAGTAACAAGTATCAAGCAAAGAAAGTTTGGGTGAGAATATGATGAGAAAGGGTTTCACCTAGCAAGTATCCACACAACAGTCAATCAAGTTGATCATAGATTTATCTCAAATACTTATCAATCCTAGGGAATGTTCCTATTCCATTCTTTAATATATCAGCAGACCAACCGGTCCTGATATTACTTACTATTCAGCAATCAGGGAAACCTCTCAAGATTAGATGAAATAGCAGCAAAGGGCACAAGAATTATAAGGATGCATACAATAACTTACAACCGTCAAGTATTAACATGCAATCAATTCTCTTTCATAAAAGCAATCAACTACCAGATAATGCAGATATGAGTGCTACAATGACAAGGAATTCCACCGTATATTCCTAGTCTAGCAATAGAAAACTATCAATCAAACTAGTCAAGCTAGCAAAACTAATAGAAATCAATAGATGAAGAACAAGAGAATTAATACAAACCCATAGGAAAAGAACAAGAGTTTAGAAATCTCACAACTTAATAACTGAAGGTTTCAACCGCTAAGTAAAACAATGGAGATTAGTTCATGCTCATGGTTGCAGAACTAAATTGTCTGATGGAAAAGATGATGATAAGATAGAAAGAACTAGGGTTCTTAAATAGAGAACTAACCCTAAAATATATGGTAAAAAAATAAATACTAAACGAAATAATAAAATAAACGAAGGAAAATAAGGAAAGTCCGGAATGTCTTCGGCCTTGTTGTGGCGATCGCCATAGATGCCTGGCGATCGCGGTCTTCATGTAAAGCTTTGCCTCGTCTCTGTCGCCCCATGGCGATCGCCGTAGAGTCATGGTGATCGCCATGCTCTCTCGAACTCATGTAATGCTTCTGTTGTAGAATGGCGATCGCCATAGTGATGGTGGCGATCGCCGCTGCTCCGCAGAATGTTTTCGTCTTCATGTCTTCAATCTTTGGTCCTCTTCTTCTTCGGTTTTGGTCTTCATTTCTTCACTTCTTCATAAACAATTCAGATATAACAATAGCTCCAAATACTTGTGATAACACTCCTAAACTAATGTAATGACCCCTAGTTACGCCATACAAAGTGTAGCGTATCAGATGGCTTGTATAAAAGCCTCAGGTTAATGCAAGTTGCCCTCCCCATAAATAATGCTATGATCAATTTATTGTGCATTGAGATATTTGTATGACTCCATTTTTGCCATTTACAAATTGCTGAAATAGCTTTGCTAATTTGCGTATTTGTATCTTCAATAGATCACAAACATCTTTTCGTAATTTTTTGTCTTAGAAAACTAATCAAAAACCTATTAGCTCAAAAGGAAGAGCAATGTGTTTGTTGCACATGATGTGGGTTCGAATCCTACATAGGTTGATCAATGATGTTCTTCTTCAATGAAGCTTGCTTCCAATGGTGCTCAAGAATTACAACAAGTTGATTTTCTTTTTCTTGTCTATTCTTTTGGGATAAGTCCTACCAATGAAGTTTAAGTAATTTGTTTTTTATGTAATGGATTGGCAAGCAAGATATGGGTATTTAAAATTCTGACATTGCATTGGACTTGTTTAGAATAGATTTGAATATTTGATCATATTCTGTGTGCACTATATCTCGATAAGTCCTTTGCTGATTACTTCAACCCCCACTATTTTCTCTTAGAAAACGTTTTTTGGTTTATGTTTTGAATGGATCATGTTTTTTGGTTTACGTTTTGAATGGTTTTTTGTTGGTGAGATCTCCATTCATCTTGAGTAAAAGGTTGTAATGCAATGATGTCTGCCCAAATCTCTACTGGTGTGGTAGTGCTCTACATTGAGCTTTTTTCGCTGATGACCTGATCCTGTTTGTGCAAGCTGATGCCCGACAAGCATTGGTCATCAAGGAGTGTTTAGCTCAGTTTTGTGATATTTCTGGGGAACGCGTTAATTATGAAAAGAGCAGTATTGTATTCTCGAAAGCAATGAGCGATCAGATGAAGAATGTTATCAGTGAGTTGTTGTCCATGCCGGTTGCTAATGATCTGGGTGATTACCTCGGGGTTCCTACAGCAGTTGGGCATCTCCCTCGGGAACGTTATCAGGCTATTCTCGACAAGATAACCGGCCGGCTTCGAGGATGGAAAGCTAAAACTTTGTCCTTAGCAGGTAGAATTACGTTAGCAACGTCGGTCCTGACTAGTGTTCCCATGTATGCAATGCAGTATTCACACTTACACAAGACCGTTTGTGATAAGATTGATCATTATATAAGAGGGTATGTATGGGGTTCAACGGCGGAGAAAAGGCGTGTTCACCTACTCGCCTGGAACACCATCGCTAGACGAAACGCAGAGGGCGGTTTGGGTCTGAAACCAATGCAAGAAATTAATTCAGCGATGCTTGCAAAACTCAGCTGGAGAACAATACAGGAGCCTACAAAGCTTTGGTCTCAGGTGATTCGCAGCAAGTACTGTAACGGCCGACTCGACGTGGATATGTTTCGGTGTCCTCGTAATGCGTCGAGAACTTGGAAGGGAATTAATCATGGTGCTCAAGTGCTGAAAAAGGGGTTGAGATCTTCGATCGGGAATGGTTCCTCGACTATGTTTTGGTCCCATGTTTGGCTTGACGACAAACCGCTCAAAGAAGTTGCACTTCTCCCTATCTCTACAGTGCAAGAAGATGCAACCATAGCGGATTTGTGGACTGAGAATGGATGGGATTGGGGCACACTGAATTCGCTGTTGCCTCCCCAAATTTTGTACAAACTGGCGGGAGTTCGAGTAAGAGAGGATGTGGTGGGTAATGATATACTCTACTCGGGAGAGTCTTCTTCGGGCTTGTTCACTGCCAAATCGACTCTCCGCCTCATCAGAGACCTGAGGCAGTTGCGTATCCTTGGCACTATATATGGAAGCTCAAATCTCAACAGCGGGTAAGACATTTCATATACTTGGTGGCAAATGACTGTATTTTATGCAATGCCAAGCGTCGTCAAAGGCACATATCTACTTCGGCTGCTTGTCCTCGCTGCCAATAGGATGAAACGGTGCTACATCTTCTCCGAGACTGTTGCTCGATTCGAAGAGTATGGGAAGCCCTTGCTGGTAACAATTTACCAGCGGATTTTTTCACGACAACAACACCAGCGGAATGGGTACGACTCAACATCTCGGGCTGTCAGGAGTGGGCGTCCATCTTCGCTATTATGTGTTGGTTCTCATGGAAAGGACGTAATCAGCTGACGTTTGAAGGTCGGGAAGTGATTAACACGATGTCGAAAGTAGTTACTGAGCAACACGGGCTGTACATGACTTATAGTGTTGATGCAGGGCAGTAATTGTGCAGCAACGTCGTCTAGTTAATTGCTGGTCACGACCTCAACTGGACTGGTGGAAGGTAAATGTCGATGGTGCATCACATGGCAACCCTGGGGCAATTGGAGGGGGAGGTATTGTCAGGGATCACAAAGGAGTATTTTTGAAAGCTTTTGTCTTCAACAATTGTCATGGCAAGGCACTCACTGCGGAACTATTAGCCGCATTTCATGGTCTCCGTTTAGCTCGGGATTTGGGGTTGTCCCGAGTATGCATCGAGTGCGACGCATCAGAGGTACACCGGCTTCTTAACACGAGATCGCTGCTAACTCACCCGGATATCTTTCTTATCAGAGATTGTTGGGAGATGCTCGACTTGCCCGGTTGGAGTGTCAAAACAAATCAAATTCGTCGTTCGAATAATGCAGTCGCTCACGAGCTTGCTCAGTTCTCGTTTAGTCTAGGGACTCGTTTTTCAATTCTTCATAATATTCTTGCAAGTGTTATGCCTTTCGTTTCTGCTGATATGTTGTCAAACACTATAGACCCTTCCTTTGATTAAGTATGATGCAATCCGGGTTAGCCCCGAGTTTTTGAGGGGAGATTGTTCTTGAAGAAGATGAACAGTAGAGTCGGGGGTCAGATTGGAATTCACGACCTCAAATTTCAAAGATAAGTAGATGAGAAAAGGGAAAGTAGGGGGTCATCTTTTTTTTTCCCTACTTATTTTGGTGTTTTTTTAGTACTCCTCCGTCCCAAAATATAAGGGACATTTGGTTTTGTGACACTATTCACTAGTTAAGAGAATCTTCTTGTTTTCTTCCAATGTGTAGGAACAAATATAGGCATGTGAGATCTTGTTTGATTCGTCTCAAAGAGTACTTTGACAATATATAAAAATTATAATTTTTATCATCGTATATTTAGAGATATTAACGTTACAAAATGCGTCTCGACAAATGTGTCAAAAAGCAAATGTCCCTTATATTATGGGAGAGAGGGTGTATATAGAAACAATATGGAGTATATTGGAGTAGCTTTAGGGTTGGAATCCGAATAAGCCATATTAGTACTTAATTTTTGGGAAAAAAAGTAGCTATACTTATAAGCATTTAGAAGTACAAAATAAGTAGAATCTGAACAAATCCTATAGTAAAACGCGAATACCTTCTTTTAATATGAAATGTGAGATATAGTAAAAAGTGAATACCTTCTTTTAATACTTTAATAATATGGATAATCTATTGTGAAATTTATATAATTCATTCTCTCATAAATTAAGTAATACTTTAACATGAGATGTCACAATTATATTGGTAAAATAAAGTACAATATTTTTTACAGCAGACATTCCTAATCTATTTTTTAGACAAAACTAAAAACCCGCGCATAGCGCGGGCTGCAAAATCCTAGTCTATATATATATATATATAAATTCATGGGTTTGAGAAAGTAATGGCAATTGTGACTCATTAATGTTTAAACTTATTTTTTTCTCTTTTTTCCTATTTCTCATTATCCAATGATAATTGAGACATATTAAATGTCTAATAAAACCATAATTATTTGCTTAATTGGTTAGTATTTCCACCATTTTAATCTTTTTTTCTTCGCTCTTCACCTTCAATCCATATGACGATGAAGAGCAATTCGATCAACGTAAACGACTATGTGATTTTGGTACATATATAAGAGATACTCAATTCATTTTATTATAATTTACTAAAAAATACATATATGAAAAAATATATTAAGTATATGAATATAGACAAAAATAAAATGTGTTTGGCTCGTGCAAAGCGCGGATAATGACCTAAAAAGTTGTCATTAAGTAGTCATTACTATGTGGCCTCTTGAATTCTTCTAATTTCAACTTTTGATTTTTCGAATTCTCCGAATGAGATTTCGTATTGAATTCTCTCATCAAGTCGTCGTTACTTTTCTGCATATTGTATTTCGCCGTTACTCATGGTTATTGCCAATTTGTAATTGAACCAATCAATTTGCTATTTTTATCACTTCTATTGTTCGTTTATTTTTGTGTTAATATCTTGATCTGCAGGTTAGATTTGCTTTGGCATGAATTAGATAAAATATGCCCTGAAAAAGATTGTAAATATATAATAACCTAATCCAGTTTTGAGACAAAAAATCGTAATTACCCCGCGCTACGCGCGGGGGTCCGATTCTAGTCGAGATATAATTATCACAAGGATTTATATGTAGGAAATGGTTTAAACGGTTATAAATCATATGTTGTGAATGGTGGACATGCTGAAACACTAATATCATGTTATTTAATATGTTATCTTGTCCTTACTAAATATAGTCCGGTCAAATTACCAAATATCGCCCGGTCTTTCGCGTTACGAGAGGAAGAAACAACTCGCATAACGCGAGAATTAAAAAATGCACTTACGGGAGATGTACATCTCTCGCGTTATGCAAGAAGCACGTCCCTCGCGTAACGCGAGATTAAAATTTTAAATTTTAAATATTTTTTGTTAATCTCGCGTTACGCGAGAGACGTGTTTCTCGCGTAACGCGAGAGACCGGGCTGTATTTGGTAATTTGACCGGGTTGTATATAACATTCGTGTTTTGATATGGTAATCTCTTGAACAGTATTCTATGACAAATCTATCTATATATAAAAATTGATGGGTCTTGACAAAGTAAAGGTAATCGGTACCGATTTAATGCACCCAGTTAATGATGTTTGATATATTCATAATCCCTATTTACATAGTGTCTTTTTCTTTTGTTGAAAAAATAATTAATCATTTTCTAAATTGATTCTATTTACAAGTTTAACTTTGTTGAGGTTAAATTGTTGCATTGAAAGTAAGCCTCAATTCAATTTTCGACGTCTATTTAACAACGTTAAGCCGCATATAAAACTATTAGCCCTTGAGAAAGTTATGACAACCGGCCTATTCAATGCATGAACTATTTCTTTTCATCAATTCTTTCTCATCTTATTCATGAATTTTAATCAAAAACTTTTATCTTCTCTTAGTTGCAACCAATACAATTAATATCTACATTTCTTCATATTCTTAACCTTCATAATATCAAATTTAGTTAATGAATGCATTAAATTAATAAATTTTTAACACTAAAAAATTGTTAGTATTTATTAATAAAAATTAGTGTAACAAAATATATCTATATCGAATTAGTGAGAAGTTTTAATTTAGCCATATACATAATTGTTGTTTCGTATATGATACGCTACACTTTGTATGGCGTAACTAGGGGTTATTCCATTAGTTTAGGAGTGTTATCACAAGTATTTGGAGCTATTGTTATATTCTGAGTTGTTTATGAAAAAGTGAAGAAATGAAGACCAGAACCGAGGAAGAAGAGGATCAAAGATTGAAGACATGAAGACCGCGATCGCCAGACATCTATGGCGATCGCCACAACAAGGCCGAAGACATTACGGACTTTCCTTATTTTCCTTTGTTTGTTTTATTTCTTTTTCCTTATTTTATTATTTCGTTTAGGATATATCTTTTACCATATATTTTTAGGGTTAGTCTCTATTTAAGAACTCTAGTTCTTTCTTTCTTATCATCATCTTTTTCAATCATCTTTTCCATCAGACAATTTAGTTTTGCAACCATGAGCAGGAACTAAACTCCATTGTTTTACTTAGCGGTTGAAACCTTCAGTTATTAAGTTGTGAGATTTCTAAACTCTTGTTCTTTTCCTATGGGTTTGTATTAATTCTCGTGTTCTTCATCTATTGATTTCTATTAGTTTTGCTAGCTTGATCACCTAGTTTGATTGATAGTTTTCTATTGCTAGACTAAGAATATACGGTGGAATTCCTTGTCATTGTAGCACTCATATCTGCATGATCTGATAGTTGATTGCTTTTATGAAAGAGAATTGATTGCATGCTAATACTTGACGGTTGTAAGTTATTGCATGCATCCTTATGATTCTTGTGTTCTTTGCTGCTATTTCATCTAATCTTGAGAGGTTTCCCTGATTGTTGAATAGTAAGTATTATCAGGACCGGTTGACCTGCTGATATATTAAAGATTGGAATAAGAACATTCCATAGGATTGATAAGAACTTGAGATAAATCTATGATTAACTTGATTGACTGTTGTGTGGATACTTGCTAGGTGAAACCCCTTCTCATCATATTCTCACCCAAACTTCCTCTGCTTGTTACTGGTTACTTGTGTGTTCTTGCAATCAACCCCCCCCCCCCCCCATTTGGTTACTTGTTACTAGTTGATATTTCACTTGACTGCATTGATTTGGTGTTTTGATTCCCTTGGGTTCGACCTCTACTTACTTGTTATACTCTAGTTAGTGTTTAGGGTTTTCTTTGATTTGGCACTACGACTTTAGCCTCATCATCTTGCTTCATTATTATGTGTTGGGGTTATTTGATCTCTTGAATATATTCTTATGTTTTCTATTTTTTTAGTGAGTGGGCAATCAAGCTATGAAGAAGAAGAAGAGCCTTTAACTGTGGAATCTTCTAGGCAATCAAGTTGTGTAAAATTTGATATCAGGGAAAGACAACCCTTCAGGCCAGCTCAAATCCCATCAAGGTGATGGTCCTTTAAACAATGTGAAAAGGGTGTGAATCCCATAATAAACCCTCTTATAGAAATAAATAAGAATGAATCTAAGTCATTGGATGTTTTGGCATAAGGCATCCAATGGCTTAGATTAAACTAGCTACCTCCACTTGTAGTGGGGTAGTTGTGGTGGTCCGGCGACCACCCGACGACTTTCCGGCGACTTTCCGGCGACCACCCGGTGGTTGTCCGACGGAGGTCCGTCGACGGTCCGGCAGAGGTCCGGCGGAGGTCAGGCGACGGTCCGGCAGAGGTCCGGCGGAGGTCAGGCGACGGTCCGGCGACGGTCCGGCGGTGGTCCAATAATAAATGAAAAAGTTAAAGTATAAAAATAAATGAAAATTTAAGTCTAATTCAAATTGGTGAACATTTAAATATAATGTGGTGAACATTTAAATATAATGTGATGAACATTTAATTATAATGTGATGAACATTCTGTTGGTGAACATGTAATTAAAATGTGATGAACATTTAATAGAGTATATCAAAATGAACGTTTATAAACATTTTGATGAACATTTATGAACAACTTGATGAACATTTAAGCTAATTGTAATGAACTTTTGAGTAATGAACATTTTATTAAATGTTTGTGAACATTTAAGTATGAAATGATGAACATTTAAGTAATTTTTGATGAAGATCAAGTGTTTTTCTACTCGAAATTATATTAAAGTGATGTTTGATGAACATTTAAGTAAGAGATGATGAACATTTATCAACATTTTGATGAACATTTATGAACAACGTGATGAACATTTAAGTCGATTGTAATGAACTTTGGCTAATGAACATTTTATTAAATTCTTGTGAACATTGAAGTATGAGATGATGAACATTTAAGTATGAGATGATGAACATTTAGGTGAGCATTCAGTTGGTGAACTTTTAAGTATAATGTGATGAATATTCAGTAGAGTATGTACAAATGAACATTGTGATGAACATTTATAAACACTTGATCTTCATCAAAAATTGGTGAACATTTAAGTAGATTGTGATGAACATTCAGTTGGTGGTCGGAGGTGGTCAGGCGGTGGTCCGACGGAGGTCCGGCGGTGGTCCGACGGTGGTGACAAAGGGTGTCACGTGTCATCATATGGGCTCTTGGATCAAGAGTGATCCAAAGCTCCACATTCATTCTCATTTATCATTTTAACAAGTATTATTACATGACACTTTTACTTGTGAAAAAACGTTTGTTCTCATTTGAATTTGTACTCATTTTTAATAGTTCAGAAATCAAAAACTATATAATAGTATGAATATAGTTCAAAGTCTAATAAACACATGGACCTAAATAGACTTAATATTATGAATCGATAAAAAAAAAATTGCCAATATTTAGGAAAAAAGTTGTAAAATTAAGTGACCCTATTCAATTATGAGTAGGCGAGCGGTACAACGACGAGCTAATTAATTTTCATAGTTTGTTTTGATTGAGTTACCAACTAGAGTTAGAGTTTGATTAATCCAAAATCCTTTGTTAATTAGATGTTTGGCAGTTAGTTTTTCTTGACAAATAGGAGATGTAATCTGTAATTACATAGTAACCTTAATCAAACATTTTATAAACACTATAATTGGATATCGATTTATAAGATACTGTAAAACAATTTAGAGAACAAGACGCACAAATTAGAATTCTTGATGATATGAAAATAAAAGTAATTCAACATGGACAATAATAAGAGCATTAACTAGGATGTATAATCTTTTTTTTTTACAAGCAAGTATAATTTTATAATCTTATAAAAGTAACTCAACTAATTAACATACACTGTACGTATAATCTTATACTCCGTAATTAACAGTTGATCAACTCAACTAAGATATTTATATGAGTTGATCAACTCAACTAAGATATTTATATGTGATTTATGTTATCAGTGGAAGGGGACCGAAAGGACAAGCTAGATAGTTAGGGGTGAGCAAAAATATCCGATCCGGCCGATCCGATCCGATAATTCGCCGATCCGATCCTTAAAAATCCGCATCCGAAAATATCCGATTAAGTTTTATCCGAATCCGGTCCGATCCGGGCAAATTTTCCGGATATTTGGACCGGATACGGATCGGGATATTTAGATTACGGATATCCGAAAATATCCGGTACTATTATTTTAATATATAAATATATTTTTATAGAACTAGAATATACTTTTATAAGTGTAGATGATTCAATAATTATTTTTATACATTTTTAAACAATAGGATATATTCTCTCAACACAAAAATTCTCTTGTATATAACATAACTTTTATTGTTGTTCTCAAAATTTAATTTTTAATTGCTTATTTAAATTGTTGATTTGCTAAATGTATCAAATATATTAATTTTCACATCTTAATTCCTCTATATAATATATATAATTATATATATAACATTTATTTTATATTTTGTGAATTTTAATTTTAATAAAAATAAAAAGTTTAATTTAATTTTCATATACCTTCTAGAAATCGGATAATTCGGATATCCGAGTCAAATATCCGATCCGATCCGGACAATATTTACCGGATATCCGCTCCAAAACGGACCGGATACGGATCGGGGTTTTGTGGAAATTTTTTTAGCGGATATCCGGCTTACCGGATCGGATCGGATCGGATAATCCGATTGCTCAGCCCTATAGATAGTAGTAATGAATACTCCGTTATAACGTAATGTCACATATTGATTAGTCAAATCTAAATGTTATTAATTTTTGTCTTATTTAAGATTTGAAATTTATACCAAGGAGGTGGATGAATTTAGTAGGAGTGTTGATACGCTGCACTTTGTATAGCGTAACTGGGGATTATTACATCAGTTTAGGAGTATTATCATATGTGTTTCGAGTCATTATTATGTTCTGAGATATTTATTAAGAAGTGAAGAAATGAAGATCATAACCGAAGAAGAAGAGATCAAAGATTGAAGACATGAAGACTTGAAGATATTATGCGGAGCAGCGGCGATCGCCACTACCATCCAGGCGATCGTCATTCTACAACAGAAGAGTTATGTGAGTTCGAGAGATTATGGCGATCGCCATGACTCTACGGCGATCGCCATAGGGTGACAGAGGCTACGACAAAGCTTTATATGAAGATGGCGATCGCCATAGATGCCTGGCGATCGCCACAACAAGGCCGAAGATATTCCGAGCTTTCCTTATTTTGCTTTGTTTTTATTTCTTTTATTATTTTCTTATTTTCCTTATTTTAGTTCTAGGATTTATCTTTTACCATATATCTTTAGGGTTAGACTCTTTATATACCCTAGTTCTTTCTATCTTTTCATCATCTTTTCCATCAGACAATTTAGTTCTGCAACGTACCATGAGCAGGAACTAATCTCCATTGTTTTACTTAGCGGTTGAAACCTTCAGTTATTAAGTTGTGAGATTTCTAAACTCTTGTTCTTTTCCTATGGGTTTGTATTAATTCTCTTGTTCTTCATCTATTGATTTCTATTAGTTTTGCTAGCTTGATCACCTAGTTTGATTGATAGTTTTCTATTGCTAGACTAGGAATATACAGTGGAATTCCTTGTCATTGTAGCACTCATATTTGCATGATCTGGTAGTTAATTGCTTTTATGACAGAGAATTGATTGCATGTTAATACTTGAGGGTTGTAAGTTATTGCATGCATCCTTATGATTCTTGTGCCCTTTGCTGCTATTTCATCTAATTTTGAGAGGTTTCCCTGATTGCTGAATAGTAAGTATTATCAGGACCGGTTGGCCTGCTAATATATTAAAGATTGGAATAAGAACATTCCCTAGGATTGATAAGAACTTGAGATAAATCTATGATCAACTTGATTGACTGTTGTGTGGATACTTGCTAGGTGAAACCCCTTCTCATCATATTCTCACCCAAACTTCCTCTGCTTGTTACTGGTTACTTGTGTGTGAAAATCTCCATCTTCTCTTCATATCCACTGTCGTCCGCCGCCTATCTATACCTTAAATCGTCTATTTGCAACATTATACCATATACGAAAATTCCTAATTGACCCGCGCGTAGCGCGGGGGTCCAAATCTAGTTATCCAATGATAATTGAGACTTATTAAATGTCTAATAAAACCATAATTATGTGCTTAATTGGTTAGTATTTCCACCATTTTCATCTTTTTTTATTCGCTCTTCACCTTCAATCCGTATGACGATGAAGAGCGATCCGGGCAACGTAAACGACATTGTGATTTTGGTACATATATGAGAGATATTCAATTCATTTTATTATAATTTACTAAAAAATACATATATAAAAAAATACATTAAGTATATGAATATAGACAAAAATTAAAAGTGTTTGGCTCGCGCAAAGCGCGAGTAATGACCTAGAAAGTTGTCATTAAGTCGTCATTATTATGTGACCTCTTGAATTTCTCTTCTAATTTCAACTTTTGATTTTCCGACTTCTCCGAATGAGATTTCGTATTAAATTCTCCCATCAAGTCGTCGTTACTCTTCTGCATATTGTATTTCGCCGTTATTCATGGTTATTGTCAATTTGTAATTGAACTAATCAATATGCTATTTTTATCACTTATGTTGTTCGTTACGCGCGGGTGTCCGATTCTAGTATGATAAATTTCCCATGATATTTTCCAAACGTTATTTGCACAATTAATGACGGTGAGACAATCTCCTTCAATAATTATGTTCCTATTTTTGAATTTTATGGCCATTTTGATGGCATGTAAGAAAGCAAGAGCCTCCATAATGAGAGGAGTACTTGCATTGACTCCTTTGTTGTATACATCTAATACTTTACTGATGTGATCTCTAACGAGACAAGCTATATTAGAGATTGAGTTGGCTAAGAAAGATCCATTAAAATTTATTTTAATTCAATTATGAGAAGGACCTTTTTATTTTTTATTTTTTATTTTTTTAACAATCAAAGAAAGGGTCTTCTTCATGAAGCAGGCTTGTACTGCCCCCAAGAGTCGACCTCAATACCAGTGGATAATGACACATTGCCTCCACCCCTAGGCCAAGGGCTCTTTGACTGAGAAGGACTTTTTTAACATTGTTGTTTTTATTATTCCTGTTTCTTTTAGGAGTATTTTTTGGTCCCGGTTTTATCCCCGACGCCATTATTGAATATCATAGCAAGCTTAAAAGAGCGATGACTCAGCCACCACTCCACAAACCGCTGCTCATTCTCTTGGAAGAAAAACTTATCACCATCTTACAATCATGTAAGAAACACAAGCTTATTTGCCAAACCCAAACTCAATTGATCATCAATGGCCTTCAACACAGCCGCTTCGTCGTCCCTAAACTCATATCACAGTGTGCAGAATTGAAGAATATGGGGTATGCACGACAGGTGTTCGACGTAATGTCTGAACCAAATGATGTGGTCTATAATACAATGTTTAAGGGATATACTCAAAACGAACAGTATAATGAGGGTATTTCCTTGTTTCTTCAGATGATTAAGCGTAACGTAAATCCCAGTTGCTACACTTTCCCCATGGTGCTGAAATCTTGCGCCAAGGTCATGGCAATAGGGTTAGGGCAGGTGGTGCATTGTGGTGTGATAAAAAACGGGTTGAAATCAAATCCCTTTGTTGGTACTTCATTGATTGAGATGTATACAAATTGTGGCAAGTGTGGAGAAGCTCACAAGGTGTTTGGTGAAATGCCTCTAAGAAATGTGGTTGCATGGACCTCCATGATTAACGGGCTCATCTCGTGTGGTGATGTAAAATCTGCAAGAAGACTCTTTGATTTAGCGCCTCAGAGGGATATAATCTTGTGGAATACTATGATTTCAGGGTACACTGAAAGTCGAGATATGGTCATGGCTCAAGAGTTGTTTTTCAAGATGCCTAACAAGGATATAATGATGTGGAATACTATGTTGAGTGGATACATGAACAATGGGGATATTGAAGATTGTAAGAGGTTGTTTGAAGAAATGCAGAAAAGAAATGTGTTTAGTTGGAATATATTGATCAATGGGCTCGCTCGAAACAGCCTTTTTTTCGACGTTCTGACTGCGTTCAAGAGGATGTTAGCTGATTCTGAGGTTCAACCTAATGATGCTACATTGGTCACAGTATTGTCAGCTTGTGCAAGATTAGGAGCCCTTGATATGGGAAAGTGGCTACATGTGTATGCCGAAAGCATTGGATACAAAGACAATGTTTATGTTGCCAATGCGTTGATGGACATGTATGCTAAATGTGGATTCATAGAGAATTCAGTCAATATTTTCAAAGGTTTACTGAAAAAAGATGTGATTTCTTGGAATACCATAATTGGTGGCTTAGCAATGCATGGACTAGGCGAAGATGCATTAAGCCTTTTTTCTCAGATGAAGATTGTCGGGATGAAACCAGATGGTATTACATTTGTGAGCGTTTTATGCGCTTGTACTCATCTGGGTTTGGTGCAAGATGGACTTGCTCATTTTTACTCCATGGGAGACTACTCCATTAAGCCTCAAATTGAACATTATGGTTGTATTATCGATTTGTGTGGACGCGCCGGTCTTTTGGATCGTGCCGTGGAGTTTGTGAACACAATGCCTATGAAACCAGATGGAGTCATTTGGGCGTCTTTGCTCGGGGCTTGTAGGATTTACAAAAATGTTGAGTTGGCTGAGCGGGCGTTAAGGCATCTTATCGAGCTAGAGCCGGGTAATCCTGCAAACTATGTTATGTTATCGAATATATATGGAGAAGCTGGGAAATGGGAGAAAGTTTCGGAACTACAAATTGCAATGAGGGACACTCGGTCGAGAAAAGTACCGGGATGTAGCTTGATTGAGGTTAATGATAGAGTAGTGGAGTTTTATTCACTTGATGAGAGGCATTCAGAGAAAGAAAAAATTTACGGATACTTAATTAGCTTAACTGATGTTTTAAGATCATTTGTAGAGTTTGATCCTATAGAGATCGAGCATGAGGTTTGATGGAACAAAGTGTAAAAACAGTCTCTACGAAGAGAATTTGATTTACTAATGCAAGAAATCTGAAACATCAGATTTGATATTTGTGATTAATAAGAAGCATTGCCTGACAGAACTTGATAATGTAGACAATTAAAGGCTATTCAAAGTATAAAAAAGATCCTTAAGCCTGCAAATCTCTCTCTATATATATCTGACATATTACCTTTTATAAAACATGTTAATATCAGTGTTATCCTGTCGAAACTCACTGCCCCCTTGCTCGTTTGTTGCTCTGTGGAATGAGGTCCAAAAATGATTGCAAATTTACACCAGCATCTTCATCATATTCAATTCCAAGCTCCTCCTGAAAGCGTATAGGTTTTAAAGATCATAACTCATAAGAAACATCAAATTAAAATTCAGAAGCAAACCTAATTGGATAATACCTTGAACTCTTTGACATCTTTTGGAGAGTTTTCAGTAATAGCATCCCATAGATCTTTGAACATCCGTTTCCGCCTTCTCCATTGATTCGTTGCTTGAGTATATAACTCTTGTATTGCTTTTCGCTCCTCTGGTTTCACAAGAGTAACTCCTCCCCGTAATTTTGCAAGCCTTTCCTCCATTTGTTCAGCCTGTTTAACAAACTTTGAATTAAAGACCTTAAGAAAATGAATAATGCAAAAGACATGTAAGAAATCGCAGTGGATCATACTTCTGTAGTTAGTCTTTCCTCCTTGGCCTGTATCTCTTCTAATGTTAAATTTGACTGGAGCGACTTGATTTCTGAAATGCATGCACCACAATGTAAGAGAGGATTAAGATGACTCATGAGACAACAGTAATACAATAAGAATTCCATTTGATTGATGAATTGGTGTGGGAGCTTACCAGCCTCAACCTCATGTACAGCTCTTTTCTGCTCATTCAACTGTTCTTGAAGAGTAGCATTTTCCTCCTTCATTCTACTAAGCTCTTCACTGCTTGGAATCTCAAACTGATCTTGCCGTGCAATGTAGATCTTCTGCTTACCATATTCCTTGAAGGAAATCTTCCCAGTATCAACCAATGAATCTAGTGCTTTCTGGACAGCAGTCTTTTTAAGGTTGAACTTTTGCAGTGCATCAGCAACATTTTGGGTATTCAATGGTCTATTTTGCTGCAAGAGTTGAAGCAGTAGAGAATTAACATTGACATCAGAAACTACTTTTCTCTGCAAATGCATCTGGAGAAGGAACTCTCAGGTGTATGCAAGTTCATATTACAAAGCATATATCAACAACAACAAAAACCAAGTTACAGTTCTAACCAATTATACGAAGCCATGAATGAACTTGAAGAGACTTCTGGAGTAGAAAACACTTGTTCTTAGAAAATAGTAGCGTACAGTCAGTCACAAATTTAACCTAAACGAAACTCTCTAATCAAAGTTCATAACAAGTAAATCCAGTCGCAAATTTAACCTAAACTGCTTGACAAACAGAGATTTAACCTAAACTACCGTTCTAAAGCACAAATTTACACCGGCGATCTCTGAAAATACATTTCCCCAAATTCGTTGTTTGATGCGACAGTATTATGAAAATCAAATAGAGGCGAAGGTAAATCCGCGATTCGTAGCAGAAAAGAGGAAGATAATGTGATTTTACCTCGTTGATGAAGTTAAGCACAATACCTGTACAGATTTCCAGCGAGAAGAAAGGATGAAAGCATCAGGGAGAAACTCGGATGAATAATTGTCGATAATATAAAAATTGAAGTTGAAAATAGCATATTTTCGCAGAGAATCAAAGAAACTCACTCTCGGTGTTGTCGGATTTGGGAGGCATCAGTCTGGAGCTCACGAAATCCTCAGCGCGGGAAACGTGCGAAGAACGGTGAAAGCTTTGGAATCCGAAGCTCAAAGAGACTTCTTCCCAGACCTCAACTACTTGCGAAGAACGGTAAATAATATTGTTATTTAATAAAATATATTGTTATTTTTTAATTTAAATAAAATAAAATATGTGAAAAAGTGGGTCCCTCTACGAGTTTCGAGAAGTTCGGGTTGGTCCGGATTTGACCCAACGGGATCGGGTCGAAAATGGGTTTGACCCAAACGGGTTCACACACTTTTCAGGTCGGGTAGGGTCGAGTATTTTTCGAGTCGGGTCGTGTCAAGCCAGCGGGTTGGGTTAACTTTTGACATGTCTAATTGAAAGGTCACATAAGTTGGAATGTGGACCGACTCCTAATATCTGATATCCTGATATCTGACTTTTGAATAGATTTGATATCCTCCGTTTTCAAGGTTATCAATTTGATATCTTATTCATTCTAAAAAACACATCCATATTCTCCTCTCTCTTCTCTTCCCCACAATGACATATAAATTCGATATCTCCCTCGGATTTTGATATCTCATATGTGAAAAAACTATATCAAACACAGATATCAGATATCAATCTCATACCCATACCTGATATCTGATACTCATACCTAATATATCTGATATACTAGTATATGGATACCAATCGGGTCCTAATAAAATATGATGTGGAATAGAATATTTGTCTTGGAAACTTGGCATTCGACATATAAAGTTTGGCATGATTCTTGTAATTTTAAGACCGATTGATAAGTATGTGATGGATCAAGGTAAAGTCAAGACCTTGTAGTAGATCAAATTTTAAAGGGGTTTTTCCCGTATTACAAGTGTCAACTTTCCACAATGACATTTATTCAACATCCAAAGATTTCAAACCATATGCAAGTAGGTATTATAGATAAAATGTTGAAATAGACGTTGTCCTGTCGATCGGGATAAATATCTCTGTAATCTATACTATCAACCTATTTCTTGTCAAGAACAACCATCCGCGTTGTGTGACCCTCTATAAATACACACTTCGTGTTTCGATAGGCAAGCTTATCATGTAAACGTGGTATTTGAGAAGCAAAAGATAAAGCAACCAAATACGTGTCCTTCTTGTAAGAAGAAGGATGATCCTACAATAAATACACACTTCATTTTCTTGGTTCATTTTTACTGTAATCAAAATTCAGATGATGTTTTGTTTCTCTGGAACCCTAAACCCTATCTTTTTCCTGAACTCATATGATGTTTTGTATCTCTAGAACCCTAAGCCCTAACTTTTTCCCTGAACCCCAATGGCCTTTGTGCTCCAAACCCCTGAAATCTAGCTTCTCTCCACATATTTGCACCTCTCACTTCCATTTGCAAACATTCCAAAACCCTAATTTCCCATTGTTTCCCCTTCTCCACCTCTCAAAGCCCCACCAAATCCTTGCCTTTTCTCGTGATTCTACCTTAGAGACTCTTGCTCTAACTCTCGATGTTTTGGTCCTCCTTTGAATAAACAATCGCTTACTTGTGCTCTTAGGGATAACAACGGTAATGACAAAAGTGTTCACTCATGACTTCATTTTAGCCTCCTTATAGCAAGAGACAAAGATAATCTTCTTAGCGTGTAATCCAAGGGGCCTATGATAAATGTGTGTTGTTGAATTATCACCAAGACTACTTAATTCCAGTCATTTGCATGCATGCTAGCTTTGGGTCTGAGTCGATCCTTTCTTGGGTTACTCTCTCAACCCTTGGCTATTTAAAAGGTTCAATACGTAAATAATCTGTCTCGATCCATATTGCTTATACTCATATTACTACTAATAGTTAAAGGTTATATACTCCTTATTTTTAAAATGATTTATGGATTGAGCTTTTATATTTAGGCCCAAATCCATTAGGGTTTGCTTTTTCCTTTAGAGATGTTTAGTTTCTTCTCCCTATGTTTACCTATAAATGCACATGATCTCTTATTGTAATACTCAAGATAAGTTAAGATAAAGATACTTGAAACTCACCTCTAGTTTATTTCTGACTTCGTATCACATTTTCTCAAAGTTATTGAAAGGCATTCTGCAACTACATATAAAGGTACTTAAAAACACACGTCGTCTTGGCGAATGTGGAAAATGTCCCGCCAAGAACAAGTCGCACCTTGTGGGCACAATCGTACCATTAACAACTTCTTTGACAAAATAAAGTCACTTGCAACCAATAACATGCTTATCTGGTGGAAGACTAGTACAAATGGTGGCAACAAGAGAAGATAACAGACTCCTCTGACCTCAGACCGGACGACACTACTAAAACAAGAAGAGGGTTGACATAAGTTATCGACATGAGAAAAGACAGCGTGACTTGTGGTGCGGTTGACAATAATGCATAAGGAGTGTGTCTCATACAAGACAATATCTTGACTTGCAAAATAACCATGTTTTTTGGAGTATATAAACTCAAGCTAGTGTCTCCAATTAGTGTTTCACTTCGGTATAACTAATGTAGATACACTTCTTGCTTGGGTATATGCAATGTAGATACATTTCATATGTGTGTTTGAGCGTGCAGAGAGAAAGTGGGGGATTGCCAAATAGCAGAGATGTCAATATATCATTAACAAACTCTCCTATGCTAACTAGGTAATCTTCTAACAGACAAAAATGAATTTCTCGTGTCACCGGAAAAAAAATGGATTTCTTGTTTCTGTATTTCAGCCTTGAGCGAGAGTATTAAGATAACTGATATTAAGGTATAAACTAAATATCTTGTTCAATTCAATATAGATGAAATTGATTCCTTATGTCAATATCTTCTATTACTACATTAAAACAGTTATCTTAAATTAAAAATTATATCTATCAAAAATAAAATAAATATCTCTAATACAAATAAAATCCACCAAATATTTCAATGATACACCGTAGATGTTTCAATATCAATATCTCTGAATAGAGCGCTTAAAAAAACCGTGGTGGTGTTTATTACATCACTCCAAAAAGGGAAAGGAAAACAAAATGTATATAAACAATATAGAGTATCATGGTTAGAAAATAAAATACAAGATGATCATTGTACGTTTATGAAGGAAAAAAAGAGTGAGGAGAGTGATTCACCCATTTTGTTTCCTCAATTATAAAGTCCACTGGGCTATACGGGAGTTGACATCCCACGGCTGCCAAGGGGTTAGAGTCCCCGCCAGGGTTAAGATCCCCATGGGCCCCGTGGGGTCCACACACACTCATCAACAATTAAACTGTCAACGAGACTACAAGAGTAATTAAACTGTCAACACGAGTAACTATAATTGTCAACACGATTAAAGTGTCAATGAAAGTAATAATACTGTCAACGACACTTATAAGACCGTCAACGACACTAATTAAATTGTCAACGACACTTATAAGATTGTCAACAACACTAGTAAAATCGCCAAACACCCAAAATAAAACAGTAACACACAATAAATAAAACTGTCAACACCAGATGCTAAATAAATTGTCTATTACAGAGATCGATCGTGGAGCCGTTTTGATTATACAAATTATTGAGATTAGGATTAGAATCTGATTCGGAACAACACTATCCGTTCCAGATCCGAACAAATAGCTTTGTCTATTTGCTCCTCGCTGACCGGATTCTTGACATCCAAAACGAATCCATAAGGTCCTATTGGGCTATAGCCCACCTTTTCATTATATATTGGCCCAGTCCAAAAACAAGCCCAGCAGTTGACGAAATTCTTTTATCGCCTCCATCTCCACTTTCTTCACCGAAATCAAAATCCAGATGATGCTCTGTTTCTCTAGAACCCTAAACCCTATCCCTTTCCCGGAACCCAAATGGCCTCTCTTCTCCAACCCCTCATCATCTCCTCTCCACAGATCCCCACCTCTCACCTCCATTCGCAAACCTTCCAAAACCCTAATCCTCCATTGCTGCGCCTTCCCTTTCCCGCAACCAAATCCCTCCACTAAACGCCTCTCTCCACCACCTCCCTCCGCCGGCCGGAGCAAGAAAACCTCCGGTGGACGAATCGAAGGAGCAGCTGAGCTCCGACGCGAGGCCAAGCAGAATGCTCGAAGAAGATCTCAGAAGCTAGCTGAAAGCTTCTTCTACCGCCTAAAAAGCCCGCATAAGGACATGGCTGATAACTTCTCCGAAGAGGAGCTTCAGATGATGGGGTTAGGGTACGATAGGATGGTTAGGTTCATGGACAAAGATGATCCCAATCTTAGGCACCCTTATGACTGGTACAAGTATGGCGAATTTGGGCCTTATTCTTGGCGTGGGGTTGTGGTTGGAGACCCGGTTCGAGGCCGGTTTTCGGATGAGAGGGTTTCGATGTATGGTGAGGTGAAGGACCATGAGGAGTTTGATGAGATTGAGCAGCATGAAATGGCGGTTGAGTTCGGGGCGAGGATGGATTCGCTGAATAAAGAAGTCGGTTTTCGCCATTTTTGGGTGTTTGTGAGGCACCCGAGGTGGAAGGTGTCTGATCTTCCATGGGAGCAATGGACATTGGTGTGTGAAGTTGTTCTTGAAGCTGGTAAACAAAGGCTTGATAAGTGGAGCCTTATGGGTAGGTTAGGGAATTTGACCAGGTCACAGATTACGAAATGTGCAGCTTGGATGAGGCCGGATATAATCTATGTTAAGAGGCCGGTTTATCAGTGTAGATTTGAGCCTCAGGATGAGTTTTTTCGAGCTATGATGCCGTTACTCGATCCGGAGACGGAAAACGAGTGTTTGTTGGAGCTTGAGAACGATGATGGGAGGATTGAGAGGTGCACTTACTTTGGAGGTTTGTGTAAGATTGTGAGGGTGAGTCCGAAGGCGTTTGTGGATGATGTTGTGAAGGGATTTGAGAAGCTTAATGATGAGAAGAAATCGAAGTGTTTAGGGTTCTTGTTGATGAACCATCCGGTGCAGATACTGCATCCTTATACTAAGGAATGGAAGGTGAAGTTGGAGGAGATGGAGTTGGGTTGTGACGCTCCGGATGATGATGAAGAAGAAGCTAGGTTCAAAACTAGTAGTTCTGGTGAAAAGGAATTTACAGAATGGAATGAGGAGAATGGTGACAATGAGGATGATGATGATGATGACGAAGATGATGATGATACGGTTATTGATGTGAAAGGAGATATAGAGGATGAATTGGAAAGGAGTGAAGATGATGAACCTGATCCAGAGCCAGAGGAGGACCAAGCGTTCTGGGAGAACGAGTTTAAAAAGTCGTTAAACAGCAACAAATCAATGGAGGATTTTGTTAGGAAGAGTATGGAAAGAACTGACAAGTATTATGAGAAGCAAATGAAGTCAATGGAAGAAGAGCCATCTGATTTTAGTGATGAAACAGCTATGAGGGGAAAGAGGGCGAAGGTGAAACCAGAGGAGTGGAAGCGGCTCGGTCTTGGTCCATGGAGGAAGAGAATCAAGAAGAGCAGGATCCCGCCTGAGCTTTTTCTAAGGGCGGCGGTTCGGCCGTTTACTTATACTAATCTTGTTAAGGAGATTGTGCTTATGCGACATGCTATCATTGATGGGGATATTAACAAGTAGGAATGAGGTAAAGTTGGTTTGGTGTAATGTAGGAGAGATTTGGGCTAGTAGAAGGGAAGTAAGTCATCAGAGAAAAAGAAAGGAGGCATTTGTTATTGTTATCAGTATATAAGGTTTGAGTCCTATGACTATTGAAATCACTTGTAGTTGTACTCGTATCTGTGTTTGGTAGAATTGTGATATGGATATCAAACTAATATGAATATCAGTATGAGTGTTATTTTGATACTTCTCACAAGATTGGCATACTAATTAGGAGTAATTTCTAAGTAGAATGCCTTAAGGTTTATGACAATTTGTATTTCATTTACTAGCTGAGTTTATAGTTCTTCTTAAGGCTTAAATTTGCTTCATTTTTAAGCTTTTGTGACAAATAAAGAGGATGGCAAGACTTGTCATTAATCTACTGAGAAGGACTAAAACATATTATTGTCATGAGGTTGACATAAGCTCTCATTGATCAAAATAGAGTAGCCTCGTGACGGATGTTAATTTAATTTGACATTTTCACCAAAAATTGATCAGGAATGAATGTTTTTTCATTAATTTACTAGACCCGGGACCCCGCGTTTCGCGCAGGGCAATTACAAATTTCGTATACAGCTTAATGTTTTTAAATATATGTCCTAAAATAAGATTGACGATAATCATATTAGCAATTTTCTAATATTGCATGTAATATCAACAAAGTTAATTAAAGATTGCTTATACGGTTCAACGTTGTTAAATATATGTCTCCAAATTCTATTGAGACTAATCATATATGCAATCTTCTAATATTGCATGTAATATCAACAAAGTTGGATTTATAAACGTAATCAATCAAGAAAATGACAAAACACATAATGATTACGCCTGCGCCCAGAAATTATAAAGACAAAACATTAACATTTCGTTGGTAGCCGTCAAATCTCTGAAGCTGTTTGAATCTATTACACCAGATCTTGTTTCCCCAGTGTTTTGGGATTTTTCAAAGTTAGTAATTTGTATGTATAAGTGGATAAATAGAGTAGAGAAGCCCCCCACAATACTATTAGGAACAATTATGTGTGGAAGACCATCAAAATATTCCCGTAAATATTATGTGTGTCTCCACCAACTCAAATCACAGTATCAGTACATGATTAGAAAGACAGGTTTTACTTTGAAATCATAGATGATCTGCACTCTGCAAGATACATATCATCAATATTGAGAGACTATAAGTAAGACCTTCAGAAAAGCAAGTTCTTATCAATCTTGAATGACAACAAAACAAACAGGAATACAATGAAGGCAATGCCCCTGGAATTTCAATGATAAAATAGATTTTCAACTTTCAAGTATGCAATACAATATAATCCTCAACACTCAAATAGGTTTTCTAGAAACAATGAATACAGTTTGACAGAAGAACCCTGAAATGACAGAAGAAAGATTTTTTCGACTCCTTTTAGGTTGGCAAAGCTAGATATTTATTTCACAACAAACTAAGCAAATACTACACAAAGCAAGTTCTTACCCAAACACAACTAATCACTTACTGGAGCATGATTGCTGAGATAATGCTCCCCAACATGCTTTTTTGGAACCATTTCACCACAGATTTTACACTTCTCTAGCATCCATGCGCAGTGAGCAGAATACAGATCAATGTTTAATGATGGAGTAGCTCTATCGCTGCAAAACACACATATTCAATCAGTCCTTGCACCTCACCTCAATTGCATATTGTATATCAGGAAAAGAAAAAAGGTAGATTAATAAAAACTAAAGCTAATCATTTTGTGTATACATGTAAAATAAGAGCAGTAACTGTATAATCCTAAAGCTAATCATCCCTGATACTATAAATCTGTCAAATACATCCAAAACAGGCATGTTCTGTGTTTGACTATGGAGTTAACACTTCAGATATAACAAAATTTTAGGGTAGCAAGCATAACTTTTACACAATTTTAATCCTGAAAACTTCAATGTTGGTACTCTTGGATTTAACAATGTCAGTACATGTAGTTTCAACTTCTCTTGTACCACACATAGAATGTTTACCTATTTTTCAAGAAGAATCGTGATGTTTCTGAGTGGGAAAGTTTTTAATGACAGATTAATTTCAGTTTTGACAATTGAAGATCTAAAAAGAAAAAAAACATCAAAAGCAGAAGGCAAATTTTTAAAAATCAAGAGAAACATAAGAGCTCACAACTGAAGGAACCTGTACGTAGGGATACTATTAGAATGGTTTCACCAGCTGTACGTAGGGATACCGAGAAGCATAATTTTCACACCACCTCTGTCACTGCATCAGATAACGATAATAGAATGATTTCTCCTCCTACAACTTTTGCTGCATCGATCGGAAACCAGTAATATTTTAGAGAATAAAGATTGTTGCACTCATGATGCTAATTTTTGTGCTGAAAGACATGACTCACCAGCTGTACGGGGATAACAATAATATTTAACATAATAAAGGGTGCACTCCTGATGCATTCATACAACTCAACTAAGTATTGTGAAAATACAATGCACTGCAAAACTCAGTTTGAAGAAGTATACGCACCTGGCTATGGATGGAAGAGACGACATCTCTCTGAAAGTATCTTCATCTAAATTCTTGAGTGACATCCAGATTAAGGAGCTGCTCAACCCGATTAATAGTACTGCCATCAGCCTTGATAGTAAGCACTCTCAGTTTACCAGTATTTCTTTTTGATTCCTTTCGTTGGACTTACTCCTCCATATACAACTTGTAATCCTAACTTCACTCAATCCATCTAAAGATGTGAGATCTTTTTTGTCGTACGGGGGTTGTTCCTGAAATTTCAAAAAACCCATGAGATTTACGGGTCATAATTGCAGATAAAGCATCACCTAGGAAATTCAGACAAATCGAGATTATAGACTTGACCCACTACTTCCTTGAATCCAACATCCATGTACACCCTAGTTTATTTGTTTGGTCCTAGCTTATCTTTTCCAATTGGTGAGTGACAAACCTTAGTTTGTTTGGTTTACTCTTTCGGTTTAGGGTTTATACGGATCACCTGTTCATTTTAATTCGCATGGCTATTCATAGATTGTGATTCCTTCACATTTAAAAATCGATTTTGCTGTGTTCAGCTGTATAAAAAAGAATATGAAGGAAAACAAAATTAAGTTCATGATATCATATAAATTAAAAACAAAAGGCTTTTCAAAACAAACAGAGATATGCTCGATTTGAAATTGAAGATTTCCTTCCCAGAACACGCTTCTAGTGTGCATCTTCGTGTGCATCAGCAACCAGAAGGGAGACTTTCTGCACAAAGTAAACAGAAAACCAACAAAAAAGAAGAAGGAAAACACGTACCACACTATCCGAAAGAAGGAACTCCGTACTGAGATACTTGCTATTGATGTTAATGGCATCCCATCACTCCATCGCCTTCAGTCTGGCTGGAATGACCACCAGGCACACCCTCCTGAAGGCGTTTCACCTTCGCATCACGCTCAACAACACCAGCATTACAAACCTGAAGAGAAGAATTCGACATCAGGACAACCTCATCTAAATAAATAGAAACTACCGATAGATAGAAGGATGGAATGAGTAAGAAACAAATTCTCAAACCCTAATTTCTACATTCACAATATCTTTATTAAGTTCAACTACGTAGACTGCTAAAAATGTTAAAGAGAATCAGAAGCTTCAGATTTGCAGAGGATAACAACTTTGTTTTTATACTTCTTTCAAAAATCAAATTTGTGGGAAAAAGGATTCTGCCTTGGCTGTTGAATCAAATGCAAAAAGGAAATCGGTTTTACTTTCTTATGTAAATCTACACATTTTTTGGAAACCTTGGTGTGTGGCCACATCAACCACATAACTGCACACATCACATGTCATGTGAAAAAATTATGAACCAAGATCAACGAAGATAAAGATCAAGAGAATCATCATCAATATCAAACCTAGCAAAACAGACCCAAAGTAAAAACAAAAAAAGACTAATAAGTAGTAGAAATAAAATATACACGGAGGACTTCATAATATTGCTAACTTATCATATCATCTCCTCTTGCAAATCATAATTAATATATGCCAACTGTATTTTCACAATAAGGTACGGAAAATCAAATCAAGTCACTGTCGACCTTACTCGATCTATATTTTCCACGAAACTGAGCTCAAATCTAGCATAACAGAGTCCATTACTCGGTATCTGAAAAAAGTAAGTAAAAAGGGCCAGAGAGAAATTAAGAATACGTGAAACGATGAGGTTGAAACGATGAGGTGACCTGAGAACTGGTTAAGATCGTAAGAAGAGCGACAACCAAATACCACTACATTTTAGGCTCTTTCTCGTTGAATTCAAGCGTGCAGAATGAGATATGTGCCGATACTGGAGGTAATGTCCAGTTGCCCAGTACTGTACACTACTATGCTTTGGCTCAGAATTTACTCTCAAACAAAAAGTTGGGAAAGGCATGAAACCTAGCAATAATCGGATAAAGGAAAATATAAACATGTAAATTGATCCCTCCCCCGACTTCATTCTCTTCGGAATCGCTAAAGAGGAAATGCACCAACGATTAAAGTCACCTATTTCACGCTTGCCATTATCAGGGCTATTGCTTCCATGAACCACGTTCCTGCAGGAAGAAATCTCAAATATAAATCATAACAATATTATTCGAAGGCTTACTTGCATTACGATAGAAGCTAACATGTTAGTTTAAACTTTCAAAATATGAAACTACATGATATAAACATTGAAAACCAGGGACAAACCTTCCTGTTTGAACAACAAGATCTCCTCTGATTGTTCCTGGTTCAGCTTGGAGAGGATCGGTAGACCCAATCAATTTACGTGCTGAAGCTACAACTCCAACACCCTCCCATGCCTACACAAATACACAATATCCACCTATCATCCTTCCGTTCTGAATATATGTCATTCAAATATACTAATATGTAAGTCCAACAAAACCTTACCATGCAAATAACCGGACAAGAAGTTATGTATCCAATCAAGTCTGGAAAGAAAGATTTGGCCTTGAGATCCTTGTAGTGCTCCTATTACCAGCCAAACGAAAATGAATACACAAATGCATATCAAAAAACCATTTACAAAGGAAGTATTGTAAAATTCTACTCTCCTTAAGAAGACATAAATATGAAATGCAAATTTTAAGTATCAGGCTATGAGTAGATCAAGAAAATAAACACAGAAAAGCAATGAGCTCCCAGAAATTTGGAAGTGTCGCGTGGTGAACTTAAAAAATTCAATCCAAATCAGCAATGAGCTCCCAGAAAAGCAATAGGATGAATTAGAAGCCATGTCAAAGACAGAAGAGGAATGGAGACGAATTGGAAAACCACAAACAAAGAATGAGACAGGAAATGCATTATTGAATAAAATAAAGCAAAAATAAACTAACCTAAGTAGAATGTTGAATGCCTCAGGAAATGCATAACCATCAGTGCTGAGCATGACCTGCAAAATTGACACCCAAAATTAATCAGATTTGAATTTTAATGGGTTGACATTTGCTTCAAAACCGCAACTCTGTATGCTAATACCTTTGGTTTATAATATTTGAGCACCAGCAAGGATTATGCAGGAAGAATAATTATGTTTCCATGACTAAATATGATATGAAAAGTGTACTGGTGGAAACATATGATTGATTTCCTACTAAATTGTAATACAAGTTTATCTTGAATCTGTTAAAATATGTTCTCTCTTTCCAAATTAAAGCCAAATTTGAAGTAAAAGTCAAGCTGGAATTATGGAAGTGGCAGTCGCCAATGGCAATCGAATGTATAGCCATCAAGTATGCAAGGAATTCCAGTGGGAAATGCAAGGATCCACTTCCAAATTTAGTCCTAGAGTGCTTAAGCTCGGGGGGTGCGATCTGGTGTTAGGAGATGATTGGATTAGAGGATTTATCCCGGTGCTATTTGATTTCAAACAAATGAAAATCTCGTTTCAAAAGGAAGGGAAGAAGATAGAGATAGCTTGTGTCACAGAAGAAGCGAATCTCAGATCAATGTCAGGAGAGAAATTGCGTAAGTTATTAGAAAGAAAGTGCCACTGATAATTTCCCAGGTTGCTCAGTTGTTCACTAATTATCAGAACTGGGACCCTAATTTAGAGGAATATAAAAATTAGGAAAAACAAAATTCAAATGATAACAGAGGCTAATTTCTCGAATTTACCAGTTGGCCTACAAAAATTCCTATATATAGGGCATGGTAAGATAGAATTGTATTAAAAAAAACTTCATAACTTTCACCAAAAAAAGAAGAAGATAGAATTGTTTCCTGAAATTGAACAATTGTTTCCTGATGTTTCTTCACATACTTACCACAATCTATGTTTGTTGGAACAGTATAAAAGTCACTCAATGATGATTTCTGTTGTGTTTTGCTCTCCAAATTAGATTTTGAAGGGAATCGATGAGACTTTGAAAAGGTTAGTGGGTGAAACATCTTCCCGATGGATGTAAACCGAGATTTTGGGCTATTTTTGGAGCAACAACTGTTTAAAAGTACTGCAGAATGTGAGACTGCAACCTTAGGCTTATTGTCATTCTCGTTTAGAATGTTGGAATTGTTTAAAGAACCATCACCTTGATGGGATTTGAGCTGGCCTGAAGGGTTGTCTTCCCTGATATCAAATTTTACACAACTTGATTGCCTAGAAGATTCCACAGTTAAAGGCTCTTCTTCTTCTTCATAACTTGATTGCCCACTCACTAAACAAATAGAAAACATAAGAATATATTCAAGAGATCAAATAACCCCAACACATAATAATGAAGCAAGATGATGAGGCTAAAGTCGTAGTGCCAAATCAAAGAAAACCCTAAACACTAATTAGAGTATAGCAAGTAAGTAGAGGTCGAACCCAAGGGAATCAAAACACCAAATCATAGAAGTCAAGTGAAATATCAACTAGTAATAAGTAACGAAAGGGGGGGGGGGGGGGGGGGGGTTTGATTGCAAGAACACACAAGTAACCAGTAACAAGCAGAGGAAGTTTGGGTGAGAATATTATGCAAAGGGGTTTCACCTAGCAAGTATCCACACAACAGTCAATCAAGTTGATTATAGATTTATCTCAAGTTCTATTCAATCCTAGGGAATGTTCCTATTCCAATCTTTAATATATCAGCAGGCCAACCGGTCCTGATAATACTTATTATTCAGCAATCAGGGAAACCTCTCAAGATTAGATGAAATAGTAGCAAAGGGCACAAGAATCATAAGGATGCATGCAATAACTTACAACCGTCAAGTATTAACATGCAATCAATTCTCTTTCATAAAAGCAATCAACTACCAGATCATGCAGATATGAGCGCTACAATGACAAGGAATTCCACCGTATATTCCTAGTTTAACAATAGAAAACTATCAATCAAACTAGGTGATCAAGCTAGCAAAACTAATAGAAATCAATAGATGAAGAACAAGAGAATTAATACAAACCCATAGGAAAAGAACAAGATTTTAGAAATCTCACAACTTAATAACTGAAGGTTTCAACCGCTAAGTAAAACAATGGAGATTAGTTCCTGCTCATGGTTGCAGAACTAAATTGTCTGATGGAAAAGATGATGATCAAGATGAAAGCTGCTAGGGTATAAAAAGAGTTTAACCCTAAAGATATATGGTAAAAGATAAATTCTAAAACTAAAATAAGGAAAATAAGGAAAAAGTAAATAAAATAACAATAGTAAACAAACTCAAGTCGGTGGCTTCAAATCTCCAGCTTCTTGCTTCGTGGTCCACATGAGTAGCTTGCTTAAGTAGTGGCCCAACCCAATATATCTCCCAAGCAGCACAGCCCAGCACGCACAAATCGGCCCAACTGCTTGCTTCTCCGCGATCGCCGCTATTAATCCGCGGTCGCGGATTTAATTAAATCCTTCGGCTCCTCTCTGTTGCTCCACCGCGATCGCGGTCGCTGATTTCTTCTCGAATGGCTTCTGTTGAATGATGGCGATCGCCTGGATGGTAGTGGCGATCGCGGTTGGCGTCACAGAAGCTTCTTCATTCTTCAAGTCTTCAATCTTCTTCGGTTCTGATCTTCATTTCTTCACTTCTTAATAAATATCTCAGAACATAATAATGACTCGAAACACATATGATAATACTCCTAAACTAATGTAATAATCCCTAGTTACGCTATACAAAGTGCAGCGTATCAAATACCCCCATACTTAGACTTTTACTCGTCCCGAGTAACTTACAGAAAAGCTACCCATACAATAAAAATGCCCAAAGCCTCAGGAAGTACAAGAACATCTCCTAGTGATTACATACTCAATAAAATCCTCCAAAACACAACAACAACAATCAAGAACAATGTGATCAAATAAGCACATACCCAGAACTACACTTTATTACTCCAAGTGGCCTACCCGAATCCTCCTATGCATCTCCTTCTTATGTCTCCATACGCCAAGATGATAAAGATCCTAAAATACTCAATTTTTTTTATAACACTCGTCTTGCTTGGGCGCCCTTTCGGATTTTCATCCCAACCACTCAATAATTGTTCCAGGCTCACAGTACTCACATCACTCAAGACTTATTTTTGCCCCAGCCTAGTGCCGGCCAAGCCACCTTCTTATTGCATAGAACTTGCTATCCAAGGATTTTGTATGCCTTTCTTCAATTTTTGTGGCTTTTTCATACAATATATATTCAATAAGCTCATGCAGATACAACCAACACCAAAATAATTACATGTGAATACATTCTCCTCCCCCATACTTAAACATTGCATTGTCCTCAATGAAATGGAATACATAAAAACGAACCTAGGGAAGGAGACAGAAGACTCACATACAAGGTCGGATGACCTTCCTCCAATAAAACTCAAAGTGTGGTAGAATGAGAAACTAGATGAGCACTAAATGTAATTCAATAATGCAAAGCTCATCGAAAGCAAAAGAAAGAATACCTCCAATGTAGAAGGTGACCCAAACAAATCAACTCCTTGCAAAGAACATGGTCACCAACAAGCTAAGCTCCAGCGAATGTAGATCTAGAATGATAGTACTAATGAAACCAAACTTGATGTAATACAACTCCTTACTTTCTTTTCTCTCATATTTTTTTTCTGCACTCTATTTTTTTTTAATCCGATATATTATATTTTCTCGGAATGATTTTCAGATTTTCGGTTTTTTTTTAGACGGGAGAGAAGACTTACAGCGAGATTGGATACTGACTGTAGCTGACCCTAAGCTTCGGTGATTTCCTCCTGTCCATAGAAAAACTAAAAAAGAAAATTAAACCGAACAAAACAAAAAAAACAAACTCAAACCTCGGGTTGCCTCCCGAGTAGCGCCTTATTTTATGTGGTGGTTGGACTTAAATCTCGTCCCTCTTACCTTGACCACCTTGTCTTTAGCAATGAAGGTGATTTCATTCGCTTTCTTCTCCTTGGCCGTATCAGGCGGATGTTTAAGCTCAATGTCAAGTGCCTGCACACTAGACATCAATGGTATCTCGCCTGGCGAGGTCAGTAATGAAGGACGATTGCCCAAAGGATGTGAAGAGAGCTTACCTTTAGGCTCTGGCTTAGCCTGACACTCCGACATATTAGTAGACAAAGCAATATCTACTTTTGGGGGCTCTAAGATATTCTCTAAAATAGGTTGTAATTCACCCTTACAAGTAGGATTAATCACATCAATAGCACATAGAGAATTCTTATCAATGGGATCCATGTCATAAATATTATATTCTACCTTATCCCCATCAAACTCCATAGAGAGAGTCCCACTATTAACATCAATTTTCGTTTGTGTTGTTTTCATGAAAGGTCTACCTAACAGTATAGGTGTGACATTATTAGCATGCTCCATATCTAACACAAAGAAATCAGCAGGAAAAATCAGATCACCAACCATAACAAGAACATCCTCAACAACCCCTTTTGGGTATACAGTAGACCTATCAGCAAGTTGAATAACAGTTCCTGTTTTATGCAAGGGTCCTAAGCCTAGTGATTCATACAAAGAGTAAGGCAAAACATTGATTGATGCACCTAAATCTAGCATGGCTTTGTCAAATTTAGTTTCACCAATCACACATGGAATGCTAAATATGCCTGGATCACCACATTTCTTAGGCATGCGTTTTTGAAACACTGCAGAAACTTGTTCACTTATTTCAACTTTCTTCTTTCCTTTCAGTTTTTGATTTCTTTTGATAGTGCAAACTTCTTTCAAAAACTTAGCAAATCTAGGAATACTCTTAACAAGTTTGAGCAAAGGAATGTTTACCTCACACCTACTAAAGGTTTCGAAGATTTCTTTGTCGTCATCTAGTCTTCGAGTATCCTTCAATGCCTCAGGAAAGGGAGCAACAAGCTTCTGAGAGAACAGAGGGGGAAAATTCGGGCGAACATAATCATCAATGTACTCAGGAGTCTCCCGGCGATCGTCATCAGCTCTTGGTGATCGCGGCTGAGAGAGGTATGTTTCTGCACAAGACCCGCGATCGCGGGTATCAATCCGCGGTTGCGAATTGTTGTCGAAATCTGATGCAGCTTCTGGAGTGGCATGGCGATCGCGGTCGTGATGCAGACCTTGTTTTGCTCTCTGTAATCTCATGGCGATCGCCACTCAGATCTGGCGATCGCGGTTTTGGCACAGAACAGTTGTCATAAGTTTTTCCGCTCCTCAAGAACACTGCACTGACGTTCTCTCTCGGGTTTCTTACCGGTTCCCTGGCCTCTAATTTACTCACAGCTTGAGCAATCTGTCCTAACTGATTTTCAAGATTCTGAATACTCGACTTCGTTTCAGCATTTTGTTGCATCACAGTCTGAGCTAAGGACTTGATCATATCTTCAACAGTCATAGAATTCTGAGGTCTAGGTAGATGATAATTAATATTATGAGAATCATACCTTGGCCTTGGTTGTCATCCACCAACAACATTTACCTCAGCATGGGGATCATGAAGAGAATCACTTTTCAGCATAAAAGACTTCATCATATCTTTCAGTTCATTCATATCACTTTGATTTTTAGCCGGATCAAGTGAACTTACTGACTGTGTTCTTTGTCTGCTACCAAACTGCCTTGAGCTCTCAGCTAATTCCTCAAACATTTCAGTAGCCTGAGGTATAGTCAATCTTAAAAAGTTACCTCCACAGGATGCATTCACCATTCGACGATCCTCATCAATCAGGCCACTAAATAAGTACATAAGGAGATCTTGGTCAGTATAACTATGGAATGGGCAGCTTGAGCAAAGCTTCTTGAATCTCTCATAATATTCATAGAGACTCTCAGTTGAGTGTTATTGAAAATTCGTGATCTCCTTCTTCAAGCTGCTCAGTTTTGTAGATGGAAAATATTTCTCTAAAAACACCTTTTTCATCTTAGCCCATGTATCAATACTCCTTGGAGCTTGATAATAGAGCCAATCATTCGCAGCGTCTTTCAGAGTAAATCTGAAAGCTCTCAGCATGACCTGCTCCTCAGTAACACCTCTTGGCTTCATACTAGAACATATGGCATGGAATTGAGCCAAGTATTTGTTGGGATCTTCTCCTGCTAAGCAATGGAAGTGTGGTAGCTCATGAATTAAACCAGCTTTTAATTCAAAGTTCACACCTTCTTCAATCTCAGGAAACCTCACTGCCAAAGGTTGTTGGTTTAAGTCTGGGGCAGTGAGTTGCCTCATAGTAGGCAATGGCGGTCCATGTCGATCACCCATCTCATTCTCTTGGTTCAGAGTTGCTCTTTGGTTCTGAAGGAACGTCATTTCAATCTCTGGGTCAAAGGCAACAAGAGATGAATCAGTAGCACGGGTCTGAACCATAAAGGTTCACACCAAACAGTTGATAATTTCACAATTAACACAAAATCAGAAAAATTTCATTTCGCCGGCAACGGCGCCAAATTTGATGAGGCTAAAGTCGTAGTGCCAAATCAAAGAAAACCCTAAACACTAACTAGAGTATAGCAAGTAAGTAGAGGTCGATCCCAAGGGAATCAAAACACCAAATCAATGCAGTCAAGTGAAATATCAACTAGTTATAAGTAACCAAAGGGGGGGGGGGGGGGGTTGATTGCAAGAACACACAAGTAACCAGTAACAAGCAGAGGAAGTTTGGGTGAGAATATTATGCGAAGGGGTTTCACCTAGCAAGTATCCACACAACAGTCAATCAAGTTGATTATAGATTTATCTCAAGTTCTATTCAATCCTAGGGAATGTTCCTATTCCAATCTTTAATATATCAGCAGGCCAACCGGTCCTGATAATACTTACTATTCAGCAATCAGGGAAACCTCTCAGGATTAGATGAAATAGCAGCAAAGGGCACATGAATTATAAGGATGTATGCAATAACTTACAACCGTCAAGTATTAACATGCAATCAATTCTCTATCATAAAAGCAATCAACTACCAGATCATGCAGATATGAGTGCTACAATGACAAGGAATTCCACCGTATATTCCTAGTTTAACAATAGAAAACTATCAATCAAACTAGGTGATCAAGCTAGCAAGACTAATAGAAATCAATAGATGAAAAACAAGAGAATTAATACAAACCCATAGGAAAAGAACAAGAGTTAGAAATCTCACAACTTAATAACTGAAGGTTTCAACCGCTAAGCAAAACAATGGAGATTGGTTCCTGCTCATGGTTGCAGAACTAAATTGTCTGATGGAAAAGATGATGATCAAGATGAAAGCTGCTAGGGTATAAAAAGAGTTTAACCCTAAAGATATATAGTAAAAGATAAATTCTAAAACTAAAATAAGGAAAATAAGGAAAAAGGAAATAAAGTAAATAAAATAACAATAGTAAACAAACTCAAGTTGGTGGCTTCAAATCTCCAGCTTCTTGCTTCGTGGTCCACATGAGTAGCTTGTTTAAGTAGTGGCCCAACCCAATATATCTCCCAAGCAGCACAACCCAGCACGCACAAATCGGCCCAGCTGCTTGCTTCTCCGCGATCGCCGCTATTAATCCGCGGTCGCGGATTTAATTAAATCCTTCGGCTCCTCTCTGTTGCTCCACCGCGATCGCCACCATATCACCCGCGATCGCGGTCGCTGATTTCTTCTCAAATGGCTTCTGTTGAATGATGGCGATCGCCTGGATGGTAGTGGCGATCACGGTTGGTGTCGCAGAAGCTTCTTCATTCTTCAAGTCTTCAATCTTCTTCGGTTCTGATCTTCATTTCTTGACTTCTGAATAAATATATCAGAACATAATAATGACTCGAAACACATATGATAATACTCCTAAACTAATGTAATAATCCCTAGTTACGCTATGCAAAGTGCATAATGAAGCAAGACTCAAGTGCTAATGCCAAAGCTTCTGATTTGAAAGCATGTAAAAATCTTGTCTTCCTCTTTCCATGCGAGCCAATCAGATCAGATAACTATATAACATCATTCATCCATCACAGCAGTTGAAAACCAATCCAATATATGACAAAATGTCAAAATCTAACAGAATCAAGTAGTTCAAACTCAAAATTGAGCTCCTACCCAAGTATTAAATTAACATTTCTCGCAGTCATCCATTTCATGAGAGCCAATCAGATCAATGAGTGCATTTTGCAACAGTTGATAACCAGTCCAATATATAACAAAATGTCAAAATCCAACAAAATCAAGCAGATTACATGTCAAAATTGAGCTACTACAACCAAGTGTCTCAATTCTAAGTACTGAACAAACATTTCTAGTAGCAATCCATCCAAATGCAAGCAAAAATCTAAGATGTACATAAATTTCCAAGACCAAAACAGCTGAAAGAGAATCAAAATCAAACTTCCAATACCTCAGCAAGAGCAGCAAGAAGAAGAATTCTATTGGACAGCGATTTAGAACCAGGCAATTTGACAGTCCCAGAGATATCCTTAATAGGCTGCAACACAATCTTAGAAGCAGCAGAAGCCTTCTCAGTAGTAGCAACATAAGCCCTTACACTAAGTGGACGGTGAATTTGGCGAAGCCTTAAGCTTCGATCCAAAACTCAAACTACCCACATAAAGCCTTAAGCTTCGTTTGACGGTGAACGAAGAAGGAGCCTTGATATCATACTAATCCTTTTTAGCAAAAGGATCAGTTCTGCACAGTATGAAATAAACAGAATTCAGATTGCACTTCCGAAGAAAACCAATTCGAGCATCTCGATGTCCTTACATTTTCTTCTTTCCTCCCTTCTTACCCTTCGATATCCTCTTGTTCCTCCTTGGTGAAATGAATCCGCCTGGACGATTCATGTGAGCGATAAGGGACTACAAAATTGAGGAAAAAATCAGAAGCCTACCGTTCAAATATATTATACAGACAATAAAAGTTCATTCGTATATTAAACTAAAAATAAAAAAAACATTATTAAAATTGAAATTCTAGTAAAAGACATCAGAATCATGAGATTGGTAAGACTTTATAGTTTCCCATTCTTTTCAAGAGGTAAAACTCTACTTAAAATCTATGAAAATCTACGTAAGAAAATGTACATACCTTCCTATCCTTACCTTGATTTGCTTCGACTTTTAGGTAAAAAGCTTCTTCTATGCTCATTTCAAGGTTGATTGCGATCTTCATGGCTCTATTATCGTCTAAGGTTTCATGGGGTTTAAGTAACGATAAGAGATCTCTAGTCCCTCCTAGTTTGACGATTCTTGATGCTTTCATGGGAGGTAGGAGGTGGTGTTCGGTGCGTTGAGGGGAAATGGGCGATTCTGGTCGGTTTCACAATACATGAATCCATCTTCCTCCTTGATGAAGCAGTAGTTCAAGGAGTTGAAATAAAAAAATTGATACATAGAGACCATAGATGCCAGACGAATAAAGGGGGAAGCAGTATATATAGTACACAGACATAAGTCGGTGACAAACATAAATAAAAGAATCCCAACAGAATTTAATTGGAATAGACCTAATAGGAAATAAATCAATGCATTGAGGGCGAATTTAAGGCTCTTCAATGGGGTGACTTCAATGGAAATTTTAAGAGCAAATATTTATGCTGACGCTTGGTGACCAGTGATACGCTGCACTTTGTATAGCGTAACTAGGGATTATTACATTGTACTAAGAGTATATTCATATGAGTTTAGAGACATTTCTATGTTATGGATCATTGGAGTTATTATGAAGACTTAGAAGATAAAAAGTGAAGAATTGGAGTTCAGAAGAGTTGAAGACGAAGAGACGAGTTTAGAATCAGGAGCGACCGCGATCGCCATGGTTTGATGGCGATCACTACCTTACAGTGGAGTTACTTCTACGTTGGAATGGGCCCATTATCGAGGAAGAAAGGCCGGCCCACATATTAAGCAGGAGGAGCACACGCGAAGATTGAAGCTGGTGCTGATGTCACCTGACGCAAGTGTGACGCAGAGAGCGTGGACTGCTGACTTGTTGGGCTGAAGTAGATGGGCCGAGGGATTGGGCTTAATTAAATCAAGCTAGTTGTTGGCCATTTATGGAAGCAAGCTGCTTAATCTTATGATGCAACCGTCATACCACTTACGAGACTTGTTTGTTATTTTTCCTTTTGTTTTATTTATTTCCTTTTTCCTTATATAATTATTTCATTTAGGATTTATCTTTTACCATATATTTTTAGGGTTAGACTCTATTTAAGAACCCTAGTTCTTTCTATCTTTTATCATCATCTTTTCCATGAGACAATTTAGTTTTGCAACCATGAGCAGGAACTAATCTCCATTGTTTTGCTTAGCGGTTGAAACCTTCAGTTATTAAGTTGTGAGATTTCTAACTCTTGTTCTTTTCCTATGGGTTTGTATTAATTCTCTTGTTTTTCATCTATTGATTTCTATTAGTCTTGCTAGCTTGATCACCTAGTTTGATTGATATTTTCTATTGCTAGACTAGGAATATACGGTGGAATTCCTTGTCATTGTAGCACTCATATCTGCATGATCTGGTAGTTGATTGCTTTTATGAAAGAGAATTGATTGCATGTTAATACTTGACGGTTGTAAGTTATTGCATGCATCCTTATAATTCATGTGCCCTTTGCTGCTATTTCATCTAATCTTGAGAGGTTTCCCTGATTGCTGAATAGTAAGTATTATCAGGACCGGTTGGCCTGTTCATATATTAAATATTGGAATAGGAACATTCTCTAGGATTGAATAGAACTTGAGATAAATCTATGATCAACTTGATTGACTGTTGTGTGGATACTTGCTAGGTGAAACCCCTTCGCATAATATTCTCACCCAAACTTCCTCTGCTTGTTACTGGTTACTCGTGTGTTCTTGCAATCAACCCCCCCCCCCCTTTGGTTACTTATTACTAGTTGATATTTCACTTGACTGCATTGATTTGGTGTTTTGATTCCCTTGGGTTCGACCTCTACTTACTTGCTATACTCTAGTTAGTGTTTAGGGTTTTCTTTGATTTGGCACTACGACTTTAGCCTCATCAAATTTGGCGCCGTTGCCGGGGAATTGAAATTTTTCTGATTCTGTGTTAATTGTGAAATTATCAACTGTTTGGTGTGAACCTTTATGGTTCAGACCCGTGCTACTGATTCATCTCTTGTTGCCTTTGACCCAGAGATTGAAAGGACGTTCCTTCGGAACCAAAGAGCAGCTCTGAATCAAGAGAACGAGATGGGTGATCGACATGGACCGCCATTGCCTACTATGAGGCAACTCACTGCCCCAAACTTAAACCAACAACCTTTGGCAGTGAGGTTTCCTGAGATTGAAGAAGGTATGAACTTTGAATTAAAACCTGGTTTAATTCATGAGCTACCACACTTCCATGGCTTAGCAGGAGATGACCCCAACAAACACTTGGCTCAATTCCATGCCATATGTTCTAGTATGAAGCCAAGAGGTGTTACTGAGGAGCAGGTCATGTTGTGAGCTTTTGGATTTACTCTGAAAGACGCTGTAAATGATTGGCTCTATTATCAAGCTCCGGGAAGTATTGATACATGGGCTAAGATGAAAAAGGTCTTTTTAGAGAAATATTTTCCAGCTACAAAACTGAGCAGCTTGAAGAAGGAGATCACGAATCTTCAACAACACTCAACTGAGAGTCTCTATGAATATTATGAGAGATTTAAGAAGCTTTGCTCAAGCTGCCCATTCCATAGTTATACTGACCAAGATCTCCTTATGTACTTATTTAGTGGCCTGATTGATGAGGATCGTCGAATGGTGAATGCATCCTGTGGAGGTAACTTTTTAAGATTGACTATACCTCAGGCTACTAAAATGTTTGAGGAATTAGCTGAGAGCTCAAGGCAGTTTGGTAGCAGGCAAAGAACACAGTCAGTAAGTTCACTTGATCCCGCTAAAAATCAAAGTGATATGAATGAACTGAAAGATATGATGAAGTCTTTTATGCTGAAAAATGATTCTCTCCATGATCCCAATGCTGAGGTAAACACTGTTGGTGGATGGCAACCAAGGCCAAGGTATGATTCTCATAATATTAATTATCAGCTACCTAGACCTCAGAATTCTATGACTGTTGAAGATATGATCAAGTCCTTAGCTCAGACTGTGATGCAACAAAATGCTGAAACGAAGTCGAGTATTCAGAATCTTGAAAATCAGTTAGGACAGATTGCTCAAGCTGTGAGTAAATTAGAGGCCAGGGAACCGGTAAGAAACCCGAGAGAGAACGTCAGTGCAGTGTTCTTGAGGAGCGGAAAAACTTATGACAACTGTTCTGTGCCAAAACCGCGATCGCGGGTCTCCTGCAGAACCCCAATTTGTGCGACCGCGATCGCCAGTTGTTGATGGCCATCGCCGGGAGACCCCTGAGTACATTGATGATTATGTTCGTCCAAATTTCCCCCCTCTGTTCTCTCAGAAGCCTGTTGCTCCCTTTCCTGAGGCGTTGAAGGATACCCGAAGACTGGATGACGACAAAGAGATCTTCGAAACCTTTAGTAGGTTTGAGGTAAACATTCCTTTGCTCAAACTTGTTAAGAGTATTCCTAGATTTGCTAAGTTTTTGAAAGAAGTTTGCACTATTAAAAGAAACCAAAAACTGAAAGGAAAGAAGAAAGTTGAAATAAGTGAACAAGTTCTGCCGTGTTTCAAAAACGCATGCCTAAGAAATGTGGTGATCCACGCATATTTAGCATTCCATGTGTGATTGGTGAAACTAAATTTGACAAAGCCATGCTAGATTTAGGTGCATCAATCAATGTTTTGCCTTACTCTTTGTATGAATCACTAGGCTTAGGACCTTTGCATAAAACAGGAACTGTTATTCAACTTGCTGATAGGTCTACTGTATACCCAAAAGGGGTTGTTGAGGATGTTCTTGTTATGGTTGGTGATCTGATTTTTCCTGCTGATTTCTTTGTGTTGGATATGGAGCATGCTAATAATGTCACACCTATACTGTTAGGTAGACCTTTCATTAAAACAGCACAAACGAAAATTGATATTAATAGTGGGACTCTCTCTATGGAGTTTGATGGGGATAAGGTAGAGTATAATATTTATGACATGAATCCCATTGATAAGAATTCTCTATGTGTTATTGATGTGATTAAGCCTACTTGTAAGGATGAATTGCAACCTGTTTTAGAGAATATCTTAGAGCCCCCAAAAGTTGATGCTGTTTTATCTACTAACATGCAGGAGTGTCACGCTAAGCCAGAGCCTAAAGGTAAGCTCTCTCCACATCCTTTGGGCAATCGCCCTTCATTACTGACCTCGCCAGGCGAGATACCATTGATGTCTAGTGTGCAGGCACTTGACATTGAGCTTAAACAACCGCCTGATACGGTCAAGGAGGAGAAAGTGAATGAAACCACCTTCATTGCTAAAGACAAGGTGGTCAAGGTAAGAGGGACGAGATTCAAGGCGTTCCATGAGTGGTTCAAGACAGAATTCAGACAAGAGACAATTTTCACAAAGCCAAATGGCGTTAGTTAAATCTCTTGAGTTTCATGTCGAGCCACGACATAAAATAAGGCGCTACTCGGGAGGCAACCCGAGGTTTGAGTTTATTTTTTATTTGTTTTTGGTTCGGTTTAATTTTCTTTTTAGTTTTTCTATGGACAGGAGGAAATCACCGAAGCTTAGGATCAGCTACAGTCAGTAGCCAATCTCGCTGTAAGTCTTCTCTCCCATAAAAAAAAAAAAAAACTGAAAATCCGAAAATCATTCCGAGAAAAAAATAATATATCGGATTAAAAAAAATAGAGTGCAGAAAAAAAAAATTTGAGAGAAAAGAAAGTAAGGAGCTGTATTACATCAAGTTTGGTTTCATTAGTACTATCATTCTAGATCTACATTCGTTGGAGCTTAGCTTGTTGGTGACTATGTTCTTTGCAAGGAGTTGATTTGTTTGGGTCACTTTCTACATTGGAGATATTCTTTCTTTTGCTTTAGATGAGCTATGCATTATTGGATTACATTTAGTGCTCATCTAGTTTCTCATTCTACCACACTTTGCGTTTTCTTGGAGGAAGGTCATCCGACCTTGTATGTGAGTCTTCTGTCTCCTTCCCTGGGTCCATTTTTTTTTTCTGTCTTCCATTTCATTGAGGACAATGCAATGTTTAAGTATGGGGGAGGAGAATGTATTCACATGTAATTATTTGAGTGTTGGTTGTATTTGCATGAGCTTATTGAATATATATTGTATGAAAAAGCCACAAAAATTGAAAAAAGGCATACAAAATCCTTGGATAGCATGATCTATGTAATAAGAAGGTGGCTTGACTGGCATTAGGCTGGGGCAAAAATAAGTCTTGAGTGATGTGAGTTCGTGAGCCTGGAACAATTATTGAGTGGTTGGGATGAAAACCCGAAAGGGCGCCCAAGCAAGATGAGTGTTATAAAAAAAAAATTGAGTGTTTTAGGATCTTTATCATCTTGGCGTATGGAGACATAAGAAGAGGCGTATAGGAGGTTTCGGGTAGGCCACTTGGAGGAATGAGGTGTAGTTCTGGGTATGTGCTTATTTTATCACATTGTTCTTGATTATTGATGTTGTATTTTGTATGTTTGGAGGAGCTTATTGGTTATGTAATCACTAGGAGATATTCTTGTGCTTCCTGAGGCTTTGAGTATTTTATTGTATGGGTAGCTTTTCTGTAAGTTACTCGGGACGAGTAAAAGTCTAATTATGGGGGTATTTGATATGCTGCACTTTGTATAGCGTAACTAGGGATTATTACATTGTACTAGGAGTATATTCATATGAGTTTAGAGACATTTCTATGTTATGGATCATTGGAGTTATTATGAAGACTTAGAAGATATAAAGTGAAGAATTGGAGTTAAGAAGAGTTGAAGACGAAGAGACGAGTTTAGAATCAGGAGCGACCGCGATCGCCATGGTTTGATGGCGATCGCTACCTTACAGTGGAGTTACTTCTACATTGGAATGGGCCCATTATTGAGGAAGAAAGGTCGGCCCACATATACGGTGGAATTCCTTGTCATTGTAGCACTCATATCTGCATGATCTGGTAGTTGATTGCTTTTATGAAAGAGAATTGATTGCATGTTAATACTTGACGGTTGTAAGTTATTGCACGCATCCTTATAATTCATGTGCCCTTTGCTGCTATTTCATCTAATCTTGAGAGGTTTCCCTGATTGCTGAATAGTAAGTATTATCAGGACCGGTTGGCCTGTTGATATATTAAAGATTGGAATAGGAACATTCCCTAGGATTGAATAGAACTTGAGATAAATCTATGATCAACTTGATTGACTGTTGTGTGGATACTTGCTAGGTGAAACCCCTTCGCATAATATTCTCACCCAAACTTCCTCTGCTTGTTACTGGTTACTTGTGTGTTCTTGCAATCAAACCCCCCTCCCTTTGGTTACTTATTACTAGTTGATATTTCACTTGACTGCATTGATTTGGTGTTTTGATTCCCTTGGTTTCGACCTCTACTTACTTGCTATACTTTAGTTAGTGTTTAGGGTTTTCTTTGATTTGGCACTACGACTTTAGCCTCATCAACCAGATCAAGTAATAAGACTGTAGAAACCTAATACAACCTACCAAAAAAACATCATAAAAGGGGACGGTTCATATGAATTGACTTCTCTACAATTCATGATCAACCTAAGTTTTATAAAATTCAATCAAATGGAGGTCATACCAGCAATGTTGAAGACCTTAGCCACAACCAGCAACCTGCCAGTAGCGCAATTTCCCATTCTCCAATCTTCTTCTCCAATCCGTAGCAAAACTGAACAAATGAACACCAGGAACTCGGATTTGATAAATAGAATTGAAGTAGTGAATTATGATTTACCCGTTCGATAGTAGTCTCGACCGACTGAATGAAGCAAGCAGCAGAATTTGAGTGAAGGATCCACAACCTCCTCCTCATAATCAAGATTGTAGATGAAGTCCCGCAACGATCTCCAAATATGAAGCCATCATGGCATTCGAAGACACAACATTCTTCATTGGCATTACATCGAACAGATTTTGTGCATTATGCACATCGGAACCTGAGCGAGCGAGGTTGTTGCTAACTTACAGGGAGATGAAAGGGACTCTGCTATCTATTTTCTTGCTTCAACTCGTGGAATACGAATTCGTTGTAGACGACGTTAGTCGCATCTGGCAAAGTATCCATTGTTGTCGTCACGGTGGTTCTAACCCTCGTCATCGCCTGGAAATTGAGCACCAAAAAAAGAGGCTATTGAGAGAGGGAGGAAGATAGGTAACAATTGAGTCGGGTAGGATAAAAACTGATTTTGATAATGAACATTATCAAACCTCATGTTTCGATCGATTTGAACTGTTTTCTCACTTCTGTATTCGTCTCTGAAGAAAGAGGATAGCTCCTTCGTGCCTCAGCGTGGATTCCATATCGAGCTTGGCGAGCGCGAGAAAGCTGTGAGTATTGGATATTTTTTGTTTTAGTATAAAAAAAGCGGATAAAAAAAAAAGAAAAATGAAAGTAAATGAAACTGGCCCCGGTACCGTTTTCATTTACTTTCAGCAGACAACGACTAACTTTTATATATATATAGATTAGTGACGACTAGTCTTTCGGGGGCCATGCGATGTACGACCCGTCTTCGCTGTAGCTGCCAAAAACAATTTGTGTGTGCTTTTTTGTATTGGTAATTGCTGTGTTTGTTTATGGTTTACCCACTGTTAATGGTGTATTTTTGTTTTGTCCGTGTGTTGCTTTGTTTTTAAATGTCATTTTCCTCGTTCCCGAGTTTTGTGAATAAATTCTTTTGTAGTTTTTGTAGTTGTATCTCATGTTATTCTGCATGTCCGACATTTATTTGATTAATCGATTTGTTACGGGTTATTTTGCATGTTTTTTGTATGTTATATTTGTTTAATTTAAATAAAATACATCGTTTTTTGTTCTTTGGTTGTGTTGTTCTTTTGGAACTAGCTGTGTTATTCAAGTTTTTGTTTTTGGGCCGTTTGGGCTTACCGGACCGTGCGATGCACGACCTCTTTTTGTAATCTATTTGTTCTTTATGGTTTTATAAATATTTTTATTTTTATTTTTAGTTTGAATTTATCCGTAAACGTTATATGTAGTAATAAATTATGCAAGAGTTTTGTAAATTAAAAAGTTGTCCTTGACAATGTGAATGTGTTGACATGGTGGTTTATGTTGTCATAGTACATGTCTTTATGGAGAATTTTTTTTCTAAAATAGGCTTTTTGAGAAAAAATTCCCGATATGGGCTCGTTTTGAAAATAATTCCCAACATAGGCACTCTTATGAGGCTCAGAAATTTTTGAAGTATGACAGACGCTGGTTTTGCCAGTGTCTCTCATCCGAAGCAAAAAAATTATTTTAAAAAAAACTTATGTATAAGAGACGCTGGGAAAACCAGCGTCTCTTATACATATAATTTCATATAATTTTTTTTAACACACGTATACGTGGAGTTTAAAAAAAAAGTTTTTCAGTGTAAGAGACGCTAGTTTTGGGACCACACTATGTCGTTGGTTTGAATCTGCCCTGCTATGGCCATAATTTCTGCAGATAAAACCTTTATAGCAGCAGCAAAAAGGCGTGAGAAATGGGAGATGTCTCTGTGGGTGGGTCCCATTTGAAGTTATACTCTTTTTTTTAGGGTCCCCCTATCTGGATGCCATTTTTCTGCTATCTGGACGCGATTTTGCACGGCTAACTTAGCCGCATAATTGTTGCACGCCTAACATAAGCGAGCAAGGGTAAAACCGTCAGAATTGGAAAATATACTACAGAAAATGATTAAGCGTGCAATTAGAACGCTTATGTTAAGCGTGCAATTGATTGCAGGCCTCTGTATGTGGGCCTGACCCATATAATGCGCAAAACATAAGCGTGCAATTAGAACGCTTATGTTAAGCGTGCAATTTATGTTAAGCGTGCAATTGATTGCAGGCCTCTGTATGTGGGCCTGACCCGTATTATGCGCAAAATATAAGCGTGCAATTAGAGCGCTTATGTTAAGCGTGCAATTGATTTTAGGTCTTCTCCCCCGCTCATTCCCAGTCGGGTGCACTGAAGTTCTTCCGATTTCGCAAAATTGGAGTTGTTGTTTCCGATTTCCGGTCGTTTTTCTTCCAATCTCCGTCCACATTTCAGGCGCTTCATTTCCTTCCGGTTTTCCGTCCACAATTCATGAAATAATGGAGTCCGGTGGAGGCGAAATTCTGGTGACTGCTATGTCGGGTGGAGCTCATGGCGGTGGAGAGGAGTTGGGTTTGCAGGTGGAGATTACAGAGGATGGTTTTAGGGTGGGGGAAGTTAGAGTAGAGGTGGCCCCTGATTCTGCTGGTGTCGGGATGGTGGCCCCTGATTCTGCTGGTGTCGGGATGGTGGCCGAATCAGGACAGGCGGATGAGATTTCGGAGTCGATCGGGACATCGTCGGAACCAGCAGGCGAACGTGAAGGTGCAGGTATGTTAATGGTTGATTTGATATTCTTGTATGTATATGAGAAATGAATGGAAATTGTGGGTTACAATTGCTGATGTTCAATGTATAATATGTACCATATATGTAGGTGCCTATATGTATAATAATGATACAAAGGAATTGCGTATTGTGTGTAAATGTTTAGTATATGTAGATATTTGTTTTGTTTTTATTAGACAACAAGATATATGTTTGCAAATTTGCTTGTTGGCCACTATTTGTTTTCTATTTTCATTCAAAATATATGTAGTATTGTATATAGTTACAAAATGAAGAATGATTTATGCAAGAACTCTATTTCTGGTTTAGATCAAGAGTCATATATGGAATGGAAACTTGACAAATCTTCCCCTCTTATTTTCATCCCAAATTTGACAACATGTTCTCTAACTAGTTTTAATAGAGAATGATGGAAATTGTTTGGTCTGGATGTAAATTGAATAGATTCGGGTTATTTCGATGGTGTAGGGCTTTCTTCGACAATGGTGTTAACAGAGGCTACAGATCAATTGCAATTTGTTGGTGGCGCTAGAAAACGGGCAACCCGATCGACTATCGCTCAGGACGTGAATGCCGACGTGACTCCATCACCCGTAGGCATCTTCCAGGTATGTAATCTGAATTCGCTTTAATGATATAAAAAAACCGTCTTAATTACATATAATGTCTTTATAGAATATTAGATTATAATAAGTTCTATTTGTTTTGTTTTGCATTATTGGATATTATGATATGTTATAAAATTAGAATATTATAATTTATTAGAAATTCTAAATCCCTAAATTATGATATTATGATATGTTTTGTTTTGCATTATTGGATATTATGATATTATGATATGTTATAAAAGGAATATCGAAAAAAACGAATAATAAAAATCAGAAGTAATATTTTTATAACAAGAAATAAAATTAATAATTTAGGCGGTACGAAACGCTGTGGGAGACTCTGCTGGGTTTACTTTTCCAGCTCCTGTAGCAGAAAGGCGTCCTCCGGCTGTAACGGTCATTAGCGATAACGATCGCACGAGATCCACTTCAGTAGGAGCACAAATAGAGGCAGCTGCACAGACACCAGTTATTGAGCCGACCACTGCACAAACGTCAAATTCTGAGCCAGCGGCTACTAGGCATACGCCGGATAGAGCTCCTCCTCGGAGAGGCGTTTCAGCTGCTGTACGTAGTAGGGTTGCAGCTAATGCACGTAGTACACCTGCAGCTAATGTAGGTAGTACACCTGCAGCTACTTTACAAGCAGATTTGTTTGGGGAAGATCAAGGCCAGGGTGACAACATGCCGGACGTCTCGTCTGGTGATGAGATGGACGTTGACGTTGACGTGGAGGCGGAGTTGCAACGCGAAGATGCAACTCCTATACAGGGACGATTCGCTGTACAGTATACTCTGATCGTACGTGTTGATCAGATCGCACAGACACAGGATGATCCGGTTTTAGAGACACATGATTTGGCGATGGATGACAGTATGCCATCACCGTCCACTTATATTTGTGATGAGCGCTCCTCACCTGTTTCGACACCTCCCCATTCACCTCATCGAGTAGCGACACCTCCCCATTCACCTCTTCGACATCCGACCGATGGTGTCCCCCCTCCTCCACCTCCAGCAAATGATGCAGTTTTTTCGGGACCTAGTACATGGTACCCAGACGGAGGTCCTCGCTATGGTCTCATCCTTACCTCATATCAGACACACATTGCCAGAGCTATATGGGACGACACCCCTCGAGATGTCCCTCCTCTTGATATTCAGCCTCTACTCCCTCCTCTTCCTGTTCGCAGATATAGGAGAACTCGAGCTCAGATGGAAGCTGATGAGGCTGCTGCTCAGGCTGCTGCTGAAGCTGCTGCTGAAGCTACTGCTGAAGTTGTTGCTCAGCTTGGTGCTGAGGTTGTTGGTTCTCCTGTTGAGGCTGCTCCTGCTGCACGTCCAGATTTGGTAAATGAGCCCCATGATTTTACTAAAGATAAAGTTTTATTTTTATTTTTCATAACTAAATAAATTTTGTGATTTTGCAGACGCGTAAGGTTCTTAAGATCTACACACATGCTGGCTACACCAGTCCGTACGAGCGGTATATTAGACACGAGCCTGGTTCATGGTTCGAGATAGCACAGCGTAGTGCTCTTACGCATCTTCGAATTCTAGGCACGGGAGCAGTTGATTGTGTATTGATTTCAGCCTTTGCAGAGAGATGGTACCCCGAAACTAACTCATTCCATTTTCCATGGGGCGAGATGACCATTACCCTTCACGATGTTCTCGAGATTCTAAGTCTACCTATAGACGGGAGGAGTTGTACTTTACCACCGAGTGTGACTGAAAATAGGGTGAGAGATACGATAGCTACAGTGCTTGAGGTGGATAGGAAAAGAGTGAACAACTGGATTACGGGAGGCGGTATTCCTATGAAGTTAGTTGCAGATGCGATGGAGGCGATGATGAAAGCAGAGCAGAGGGACGAGGAGTTGGTCGCGTCATTGTATTTGTGGTATCTTCTCGCCACGACAGTGTTGGTGGACAAGTCGACCAACAAGCTCAAGCACTGGATACTAGGTCTTGTTTTGGATCACTCGTGTACAGACAATATCGCTTGGGGAGCTGGCGTCTTGACGCACCTGTATCGGAACTTAGGACAGGCGTCTCGACGAAATGCGATGACCATGGCTAGCTGTGGAATATTGTTGAGGGTAAGTCAATGTAGTTTGATTATTTAATTTAAAAGAAACGCTATTAGTTTCTTTTTTAATTTGTGTTGTTTGTTCGTATTCTACAGTCATGGATATGGGCTTATTTTCCCCATTTCCGTGGACACTACATCATGGACCCTGCTGCCCAGCTTTCTGATGCTAGAGCTATTAGGGATGGACAAGAGGTCCCACAAGGCAAGAATGCCGAGCGTTTGATCTGCATACGCCGCTTGCTTGACAAGATTAGATACGAGGAGGTAAAATGTTTTGTTCACTATTTCATTTTCATTTGTAATTACATTATCCATCTCATAACTTCTTTCTTTTTGTATCACAGATTCAGTGGTTCCCTTTTGCTAGGGTCGACTTCCGTAGACCGGAGTATGCATCATCTCTTTTCAGAGGCATCTTACGTCTCATGCCTATTCAGGAGCCGTACCACCCGGACCATTGTCTTCGACAATTCGTCCATGTACAAATGATCCCAGAGGATCTACCACTACATCCTAGCAGGGTGACTCGATTGAACAACCTCAGCCACTACAACGTGGAATTTGCAGAGTCGATGTTAGGGGCGTGGGATGAAGTGCCTAGGCCGTTGTTTCAGATTCAGCAGCCGAGAGCCTCCTACTTCTGGGCAGTTACCGAGGACTATTTAGATTGGTTGGATGACTACTCCCATGTGTTAGTGGACGAACTGGCCCTATCCGTCCCACTCCATCTGTTGACACACTTGCGGTATGTTTAAATAGTTTATTTCTTGATTATCATTATTTTTGTTGATATATATCATCTCTAATATAATAACATTATGAATGCAGCGGAACCAGATGGTAGCGGCTGAGATTCGAGGTTATTTAGAGAGGTCGATGGATGTGGTTGTTACCCAGGAGCAGATTGATGATATGATGAGGCGTCTGCTTAATATGTTAGTAGACGAGCATATTCCGATGGCTCCTCCTCCTCCACGTGCATCTCAGAGGTTGTTTCAAGATTCTGTATTTGAGCGAGGTCAGGGTAGCGGTAGTCGGGGTGGTGGGGACAATGACGCTTCCGGTAGTCAGGGTGGTGGGGACGGTGAGGGTAGCGATGCACGACTAAGTTAGGAAGTACTATCACGTGGTATTTTGGATTATCGTTTGCATTTTGTATTATCGTTTGCATTTTGGATTAGCGTTTGCATTTTGTATTATCGTTTGCATTTTGTATTATCGTTTGCATTTAGATTGGTCTTTTGATGATCTATTTTTTGCAATGTTTTTTACTGATTCCATTTGCAATGATGGTGTAGTGGATGTAAGATTCACCTGTGAAGTTGGAATACATGCTATGTGTACACATAAAAATCATTAATTTATGTGTATACAATGAAACACCAGCTGCATCTAGCTTCTGATTTTTCTCTTGTTCATCCCTAAAAAAGAATTAAGTTGTGTACATATTCAGAAACAAAGAAATAAAATATAAGATGTCATCTATCTTTGAGTCATGTGCAAATCAAAGGCTCTCTCAGTTACTTTTACAACTGCATCAAAACAAACAATCAAGAGATGTTCTCTAACCAAAGAGTTCCTTCTTAGGTGACACATTTCAGATCTACATGAACTTCAAAATAAAACCAAGCAGAAGAAGAAATCAGTAGAGTGGTCAGATCTAGGAAACTTCAGTTAGAGACTATGCTGACTAACAACACACTTAACATGGTCTACATCACACATTCAAAGGAAAATACATTACTGCAAATAAGGAAATAACAGGCTTCAGTTAGAGACTATGCTGAGGCATCTTTAACAAGCTTCGTACCGCAGAACTGCAAATAAGGAAATAACATAAGTGAGGCAATACAATATGAGGCAAAAACAAAACAGTACATGAAATTAGATGAGGCTTTCACTGTGTACAATACATGAAATGTAATTTCATGTATTGTACACAGTGGGCTTGCAGCATTCAAAACAATTATGTTCTCAGAATCTCTAACACATACAGTTCAGTCATTAAATCTAATATTTCCTCCAGCACAGACATGAATTGTCCACAAACTCCAAGAACTTCTCATAAAACCCAATTACAGCAGCAACAATAATCAATCAAAGCAATCCTCTAGAAAACTTCTCATAAAAATTTCAAACAAAAAGTAATAACAGTCTCCACCAACAACAAATTTCAAACAAAATAAGAAGCAATCTGCTTTCAACATATCATAAAAATCCAAGAACTTCAGATTAATCTGCTTTCAAACAAAAAATAATCTGAGTCTGACTGCACAATTATATTGCAATAACCCTTACTATGAGCAACCTGTAAAACATGGTAAATGGCCCATAATTGAGCAGTAAGGTAAAAGCTTTGATGGCGCTCCAGATTAATCAACCATTTAAAGGCCTCAAGACGAGACTAGAACTTTCTCTTTCAACTGCAAGCTTAGATAATGCCATGGAGAATGAAGTCAAGGTTTAAGAGAATTGGAGAATGATCAGAGAAACGAGATATATGTTGAATAACTGCTTCAGGGAAACGAGCATACATAATAATATAATCATAGTTAATGAAATCTGGGATCCTTAGGCATATTAGAGCAATTACAAGAATTCAAAACCTAATTGAAGAACTGAGCAAAAAAAGAAAGAAGAAACTGAACCACCAAGAGCTTACTTCTGCGAGTTCGTTTCTTGTAGAGAATGCGGTAGCCACAGTGACAGCACTTAAATACATCACCATGCTTAATTTCTTGCTCTTTACCACAATCTGTCACCAAAAAAATGCAGCCCAAACTTGAATCAAAACGGGAATCAAAACCACAGAGGGAGCTGATACACGGATCCATGGCGAACTTACCTTCACAGATGTAAAGAACAGGCTTAGGCTGTGGATCCATGGCGACGAATTGAAGAGTCCTTGAAGAGGCGACTTGCAGAGAGATAGGAAGAGCTGTGAGAGAGGAAATTTTTTAGGGTTGAATGTTGTTGTCACCCGTCTGCCTCTTTTAGGGTTGAGAATGAGCCATGAAGAAGGAGATAGGAGGAAGACTGGAAGAGTGCACGCCAAAACCACACACGGATCTCCGTTCTTATTCGTAGATTAACAAGAGGATGGACGGTTGAGATTAAGGCTGAGATTAAGGGTTATACATTTTTGGTTAAATTAAGGTAAGTACATTTTTTGGTTAAATTTAAGTTTTAGTTTTCAATTGTAAAACATAAGTTTCAATTGAAACGTTTCAATTGTAAATAAACACAACTTTGAATGTTAGTAATAAACGCAACTTTGATTAATATAACATTGGTTTTGATTTCATAAGTTTTGATTTCAAAGTTAGTAATATTCAAATGCCTATTCAAACTAATGTTCAAGATAACATTGGTTTTGATTTCAAAGTTAGTAATATTCAAACTAATGTTCAAGATAACATTGGTTTTTATTTCAAAGTTAGTAATATTCAAAGTTAGTAATATTTCAAAGTGAGTAATATTCAAACTAATGTTCAAGATAACATTGGTTTTGATTTCAAAGTTAGTAATATTCAAATGCCTATTCAAACTAATGTTCAAGATAACATTGGTTTTGATTTCAAAGTTAGTAATATTCAAACTAATGTTCAAGATAACATTGGTTTTTATTTCAAAGTTAGTAATATTCAAAGTTAGTAATATTTCAAAGTGAGTAATATTTCAAAGTTAGTAATATTTCAAAGTTAGTAATATTCAAACTAATGTTCAAGATAACATTGGTTTTTATTTCAAAGTTAGTAATATTCAAAGTTAGTAATATTTCAAACTTAGTAATATTCAAACTAATGTTCAAGATAACATTGGTTTTGATTTCAAAGTTAGTAATATTCAAACTAATGTTCAAGATAACATTGGTTTTTATTTCAAAGTTAGTAATATTCAAAGTTAGTAATATTTCAAAGTGAGTAATATTTCAAAGTTAGTAATATTTCAAAGTTAGTAATATTTCAAAGTTAGTAATATTCAAACTAATGTTCAAGATAACATTGGTTTTGATTTCAAAGTTAGTAATATTCAAAGTTAGTAATATTTCAAACTTAGTAATATTTCAAAGTTAGTAATATAACATTGGTTTTGATTTCAACATTTCAACATTAAAACTTTCCATTTGCACGTCTATAGTAGGCGTTCTATACCCTAAACCCTTCAACTCGTTTGTATCCCGATGTGGCACGCCTAAAATAGGCGCTCCATACCCTAAACCCTACGTCTACATTAGCCGTGCATCACTAAACCCTTCAACTCGTTTGCATCCCAATGTGGCACGCCTAAAATAGGCGCTCCATACCCCTAAACCCTACGTCTAAATTAGCCGTGCATCACATAGTGTTTTCCAGACTTCAAAACTAGGGTTTGCGCCGCTTTCAACTTCATTTCCTTCTCTTCCAGCCTCTCTCTCAATTTCATTGCGCCTCCTCATCTCGTCATCTCCTCCTCTCCTCCTCATCTCCTCATCTCCTCATATCCTCCTCTCCTCCTCGTCATCTCCTCCCAAGTTTGCTCATGAAGACAGAAGGTTTCACTTCCAGACGTCTGTTCAGCCGAAACTACTTCATTCAAAACGGACGGAGGAGCAGTCCTCTGCAGCTCAACTTCCCACGACGACGCACCACTCCGAGCGCTACTGCAGCTCAACTTCCCACGACGATGCACCACTCCGAGTAATGTTTTCTCCTTCACAATGTGAATGTTTTAGCTGATATGAAGCCTAAAACTCCTTGCTGATACTGTATACCTTCTGCTTGGGTATGGAATGGATGGATACAAGCAGACCCTAAATGCGTAATCTATTCTCTTTATTTTCAATGTATGTGGTCCCTTTCTTTTGCTTATTTCTCAAGGGAAAAATTTCATAAACCACTCATTTGTTGGTGTTAATGTTTTATACTGTTATTGATGAGTAGAGATTTTCTTGTACTGGTGAGTTCGATTTTCTGTTGTTGTTGTTGGTGGTGAGTTCGATTTTCATGTACTAGTTGGTGGAATTGCATTTTTTTTTGGCGTTCCTGCATTCTTGCCAAATTGTGCATCAAGGTTTATTCAAAATTGGAATGTGCTAGGGATTTTGATATTGAAATGATGATTTGTCCGATTCATATCTTCCTCTCCTTCCTGCTAGGTTTTACATAAACCTCAAATAGAGGTTCACAGAGACACAGACTAGAAATTTGGATAGATTAGGGTTTGGAGAAATCATGGTGCTATGCTATGCTATCATTTCCATTATGAATCTTGAAAAGTATAATTTATTTACTCATTCTACATGTTTTCTCCCTTTCTTTTGCTGATACTGTATACCTTTAGCTGCATTTGTGCAGCAACTAAATTTCTGCAGATTATGATGTTTTAGCTGTATTTGTGCAACAACTAAATTTTAGTTTCTGCAGATTATGATGCTTCTTTTGTTGTTTGATAGCTCGTCGCCTGACTCCCTCTCATCATTCGACAACGATGAGGACATCCCCATGATCGAGCATCAATGTCATTGTCATGAACAAGTACAGACGTTTACAATGGACGGTAGGGACCCTGCCAACTATGGGAGGCGCTTCTATGGTTGCCGCCGCTTTAGGCTCGACCCCGGAGCATGTACTTTCATCCTGTGGTATGACCCCCAGTATTGTATGAAAACTGGTAAGCTTATTAAAAAGCTGGTCGTGCAGCATGAGAAGCTGAAGGAAGACTACAGGCAATTGGAAAAACATGAGAAGTGGCTCCATAAAAATTATCAAAACATGTCGAGGAAATTGAAGGCCTTAGCTTTGGAAGTTATTGGTATTCTCTGAATTTGAAATTTCACCTGTTTTTCTGAATTATGGTTTGTGGTTTAATGTACTGGTTTGAAGACTTTAAGTTTGTGTTGTAATCTACTATCTTAATGTTTGTTCTGAATTATGGTTTGCAGAATTTCTATCTACAAATGTATAGTGAGGCCATGCATAAAGATCACTGAAAGCGCATAATGTTTGCACATGGAATGAAATCAAGGACCGAAATCCATACATGATAAAACCTAGATATAGTAATCTGGATTCTCCCCAAATTGTCTGCGACATTCTTTAAACTCCATCAATCTCTGTGCAAAGAGTGTTTCCCACCATAGGATTCTTGGATCACAATGTCTTCTCCAAGCATCTGTAATGGGTGGTAATGGAGCGACATCAGTGAGCGACACCTATAAAATTACAAACGCATATATATGTAATTAGAATAAAAAAAATAAACGGGTACATTTAAGCTATAACGTAAAAGACGCCTCATTACCGGGATCCAATGGTTCTTAGCCCCTACGAGTGCTACAGTAACAATTTGTGACGGAGGAGCTAGGTCTATCTGTCCATGCGGCCTTATAGGTAAGCACATCAAAGAATACGAAGATAAGACGACGACCGCAGCGTTGTACAAAGTGGCAAACACTAAACCCATAAATGGCATGTCAAGCCAATAACGTCGCTCGCAAGGGGACCTGACATAGCTAATTTGAAGCATTAGATCATCCCATGTCCCTTCTCGGGTTTGTGCTCGTATCGGCTCCCAATACGATCGGTTGACACGCAACTCCGCTGCCATCTCGCTACGAATCAACGGGTAGCTACCCTCACTCAATCCCTTGAGTATAGCTAATGACCGATATCCACAATGTCCGTCTGAACGCACATCTTGAGCTTGTCTAATATAACCATACCAGAAGTAGTCAATATTTTGCACCCCAAAGTCCACTCCACAATGAACCATGGATTCTTCAGGCAACTTCGAGGAAGCGTCTACTTCCACAACGTCGGTCTTCACGTACATCTGTTCAAATTGTGATTCAACTGGTTGGGAAGGCATATCTTCATCGCCAATCTCGTCAAAAGATACTTGCTTTCTAGAACGTCTAGGCTTCTTCGCCTTCTCTTTTTCCTTCTCTTTTTCCTTCTCCTTTGCCTTCGCCTCAGTTTGCAATAATTCTGCTCTTACGTGTTCATGATGACTCTTTTCTCTAGTCGGAGACTCATTTCCCTTGTTCTTCGAACCCGATGGTCTTCCCTTACCACGAATGTCTGGATCCTCGGTCGGCTCCATAAACGTACTATGTTCCGGATGCTCCAAGGCGACGTAAAGTTCACTCACTTGCCATAACGTGGCAATGCTCAAACTCCGATCTTCCACTTTAGCCCACATCTCGCGCAGTCTCAACTCTGGAAATGATATCTCAACATCGTCGTCAAGACACCCAAATTTTAGTGGCTCAAGTTCCCAATGAATTTCCTTCCAGAAGTCATGAACGGAATCTGGTGTGAGAGCGGTCTTCGTAAGGATGGCCTTAACAATATCGTGGACACAAGGCAGCCCAAGACATTCTCTCACCCAATAATCCTCGCAATGCTCCAAATACTGCTCCTTCATTATCCGATCGTACATGGCCAACAATAACACAAAACACCTATCTGAAACTCTACAAATGAGCCTTGAAAACACCATTTTTCCCACCTCTAGAAACCTCGGATCATTGAAGCACAATGGTGATTGGTTCAGTGAGTTGTTCATTGTGGCCCTTATCTGATCCACTTGAAAGACGATCGAACGGTGAATCCTAACAATCACTCTGTTAAAGCCGCCTCTAGTGGATGCAAGAATATCTTTCAACACACGATGCATCCCCTCAACTCTATCACAACGAGAAATTGTATTAGTTTTTTACTAATACATAAAAAAATCAACTACACAATGTTCAAAAGATACCTGTTTGTAGTCCTCGTGCAGAAGTGAAGAGTGTGATCAGTCCAAGCTCTTACTATGTTTTCTTTGTAAGGAGTCAGCCATTGCCTCTCGACGTATCTAACAAGACCCTTCATCCGACATCTCCTTAATGCATTGAGCCTCTCCTCGTAAGTTTCAACGGTGGTTGAGCAAAATAATGTCCAACACTGGTTCACAAACCTATCCGCTTTCGCACTGTCTTTTATAACCTTGTCAGTATGTGCCTTGATATTGTTTTTAATATGCACCCAACACAATAGATGTTTTACAGAGACGTCTTGAAAAACATCTTTAATACCCTTGATTAAAGCAGTGTCACAATCGGTCATTATAGCAGTTGGCATCACTCCTAGCTCCTCAAACAAATTCCTAAGGCACCTCATAATGAATTGGTAATTGAAAAACTTCTCGTGTCGGGTGAATGCATATGCTATGTTGAACGTCTTATGAGTGCAGGTGAAACCCACGATCTCCACCAAAGGCATGCCATACCTATTTACACATGTATAAATAATAGTGGTATTATCTAACTAAAATGTGGAACATATAACTATAACTATAACGAGTTGTTATTAAAATGAATTACGTACCTATTTGTCTTGTATGTGGCGTCAATGATCACAACGTACGGAAACTTCTTCAATAGTCGTAGAGATTCATGGTGAGCAAAAAACAGTACTTCGACTTCATTCTTTTTGTCCACGTCCCGAAGAGGATAATAGATGTACCCGTTCTCTTTCAGAAAAACAAGTGACCATTGGGTAACGGTCAACTCTCCGCGATCCTCGTAATTAATTTTTTGCAAAAAATTCTCTACTTGTTTCATTGAAGTCATATTTCCTTCAAACTTCTTCTTCAACCCAGAAACGATGGTTTTCGGTGTCTTGCCTTCGTCACCCTCACTCCTAACCCATTTCTCCTCCTCCTCCGTCATTCGCCCAATGAATGCATTCCCATGAAGGCTAGTAAGCCTATGGTTGTGGGAGCCATACATAACATCCAAGACCCATTTGTGTGTAAGCTTATTGAACTCGTTTCTCATACGACACCCATGCAACTCGAATTTACAACCACACTTCTTTGTGTTACGCTCGCGTTTCCTTGGAGTTAGTAACTTAGATTTTGATTTACCAAATCTATCACATGTCAAAGTGACGGCGTACGGACTTGTGTGAGCTTTCACCAAAACAATCATCAATCCTTTTGCTATGTTCCTCGCCCATTCAACCATTTCGGCCAAACTATCCCACACTTGACATGTACGAAAACTATCTCCATAGTCTCCCCCCTCCTATTATAATGTAATATTTCATTAAGTATTTATACTACTACAAGGACGACCATAAACATGCATATATACAAAGTTCCATATATTTTGAACAATTTTTTTTAGTAACGTAAAATACTAACTTCTTTCCAATAATCCTAATCCTTACTACAGCACAATTTTTTTTAGTAAGGTAAAATACTAACTTCTTTCTAATTTGATCAAAATCCTTACTTCAAATCCTATGATCAATGAAGAATCTACTACAAATTAATGAATACTCAAACGATATTAAACCCAATACTAACCGTGAAGATTTCGTCGTTCGGATTACAAATGCTTGACATCCTTGGGTCGTCGGTTACTCCATCGCATTCTAACAAAGAAAGCCCTAACAAACTCATTTCCTCACTTTCATCATTAGGATAAGACATTATGAATGTGTATAGTGAATACAACTTCTTTTCTTGCTTATATAGACCACAATATAGCCGTTTATAGCCGTTTTTTAAAAAAACGGTCATATTTTCAAAATTGCACATTAGCACGCCTATAATAGACGTGCAGTAAAATTCATCTGATTTTGCGGAAACTAGCTGCACATTACATCGCCTAAACTAGCCGTGTACTGTGATCGGCTAAGTTAGCCGCACAAGGATCTTCATTTTTTTAATATATTCGCCGTAATATTTATCTTTTTGTTACAAAAACCATTTTCTTTTAGGTCGGCTCATATAGGCGTGCAATTCTGTAGTATATTTTCCAATTCTGACGGTTTTACCCTTGCTCGCTTATGTTAGGCGTGCAACAATTATGCGGCTAAGTTAGCCGTGCAAAATCGCGTCCAGATAGCAGAAAAATGGCGTCCAGATAGGGGGTGCCTTTTTTTAGGTGAGTGTAAGAGACTTTGGTTTTCCCAACATCTCTTACACTGAAAAACTTTTTTATTTAAACCCCACGTATAAGAGACGCTAGGAAAATCAGTGTCTCTTATACGTGGGTTAAAAAAAATGTATAAGAGACGTTGGTTTTTTCAGCGTCTCTTATACATAAGTTTTTTTTTAAAAAAAATTCTCATACGTGAAAAATTTCTGAGCTTCATAAGAGTGCTTATGTTGGGAATTATTTTCAAAACGAGCCCATATCGGGATTTTTTTTTTAAAAAAGCCTACTTTAGAAAAAAAAATTCCTTTATGGAGGCATAGTCATAGAGCTACGCAAAGATACAAATATTCATGAATGTCCCGTGCAAACACTACAATATTCATCACTACTGATACATATTTTTTATTTGCAATAGTGAGGTCCCCATTATCTGATGCTGTGACTGTCACTTTTATGTTGTTATATGCGTTGAATTCCTTGACTATAGACAGTGTAGAAGATACAATCAAGGGTAGTTTACATGCTCTTCGAGTATGAAACCTATTATTTACCGCCCATTTGTAGGTGACGACAATGCTGGCCTTACTTCAATCCCTTGAACAATAAGACCCATCTTCCAATTCCCTGCCTTAGTCTCAACCACAGACAACTCAACTTCATCTTCCTGCCCTGGATGTGCAAAAAACACCCCTATCTTGAGCTCAAGCCATCCATCAACTCTCGACTTTGGAGACTGATCAACCATGGCCTCTCGTCTATTCTCAAAAGACGGCAACCTTAGTCGGTTAAAGCCCCTGAAATCTATAAAACCTCTGGTGGGAATCCTCTGAAGTTGCAACTCCTCATTTCCATTGCTAAAACTTACTACTTGTGTCTCGGTTTTGCCTCCAGCACTGACTACTGATGCCTCTGCAGGATTGTGCATCTTCCTTTGTCGTCTTGAATACTCAAAACGCAGCGTAGCGTGTTCAAGGAGATAGCATTGAGGTTGTAATTTTCCCGCGGATTTCAAGCCAGCAAACACACAGAAGCTCAACCACTTCCGGAAACCTAAAAAAACACAATTTGATTAGATATGAGTGAAAAAAGGATGAGAAAATTGGTATTGAAGAATATGAGTGGCCTTGATTCAAGAATGAAAGTCCATTTCCAGTATCGCTCCAAGTGATAGAGAGAATCCTTGCAGCAATCATCCAACATTATGGATTATGCACATGCCTTCTCCATGGAATTACATACCTCAAAGTGTAAATATTTAACAAAAATAAAATCTTATACATCATTGTAAACTTGTAATATTTTTAAATATGCATGAAAGATAAATAATAATTGTGATTAAAAATCAAGTAGTGTCATTCCAGTATTAAAAAATGTTAAAACTTACATGCATTGTGTGCGTCTTCCCAATGCTGGTCACACCATAAGCAAATACAACACCTATAATTCCCGTCCAGTTGTCTCAGAAACAGCCAGGAAAAAATTCCAGAATTTCAACTAAAAGATTGTACATTTGTCCTCCAAATTACATTACAAATAAATATAATCATAAATAACTCCATAATTTATCTTAGCTCAGCTGCACACCTCCATTCTAATGGAGGACAACCTAATAGTAATATCAAAGATATCGCTACCAAGATGAACTGAACCTGTGTTGACTCATAAATAACTCCATAATTTATCTTACTTTTTGGTGCCTTATCATTACATTGGGGCCCACTCATTAGGATTATATGAATTGATGTAGTAATATCAAAGATATCGCTACCAAGATGAACTGAACCAGGCGACAAGTGATGTTAATATCCAAGAGGGAAATTGTGATGTTAGAGAAAAGAAACAAATTACCATTCAAAAAAATAATGTGCAAGATGAACTGAAAACCAGCACCAAAATACAGATTAGCCATTCATGATTGATAATGTAAAGACCATCATTACATATCGTTAGAAAATTCAGTTTTCTATGACTAATATATTTTGCTTCACAATGAACAGATCAAACCTATAAGAAATAACAAAAGAAATCAGGATCATAGAAGGATCTTACACAATCCTTTGAATTGCAAGCAGGGTCGTTCCGAGGATTTTAGAGGCCCTGTGCAATTTTTTTTTTTTTTTTGATGAATTCGCTTTTACAAAATTTTCATATAAAAACAGATGGTTGCATAACAAAATATTTTTTTTTCTCTTATTAAATATAATGGTAAAACTCTTTTTCAATTATGATATTTATTTTTTGATAAATTCGCTTTAACAAATTTTTCATATAAATATAAATACTTTTATAGATAGTTGTATAACAAAATTCTATTTTTCTCTTATTAAATATAATGATAGAATTTTTTTTTCAAATATAATATTGATTTTTTACAAAGGTTTTATAATTTGTAATTTTAAACTTGTAAATCTCAATATAAATTGCCTTATAAAAGTTCGAGGAAAAAAAATGGAGCTGCTAGGGATTCGAACACAAGACACCCTTCACATGTGGTGAGCATCTTACCACTAGAGCAACATAAGCTTTTTGTTTATTTCCATACTTTAATTTTAATATATAGAAGTTTTCGAAATTTGGGGCCCTTTTAAAATTTGGGGGCCCTGTTCCGTTGGGCCTAATGGAACACCCTCCGGCCCGACCCTGATTGCAAGCAAATCCGGTGGCAAAGCAGCAGGATCAAGCTCCCAGCAGTTCTTCAGATGATCAGGGTCACTATCATCATCACAAAGCTTCTTAGCAGGAATTTGATGTGAAAATGTAGATTTAGTGCGGAAGTAGAAATCTATGAACCTCCATGGGAGGATAGCTGAAGGAAACGTGAGGAAGAAGAGAGTTTTTGTATTTCTGTATATGAAGTTTGTTACATGGTCACATCATATAGAATAGTGTTGCTAGACCTAGACAGCTAGACACAGCTGGACATATTGCCACGTAGGCAAATATATTTTATAGGTCTAATACCCCCTCTCAAGATGGAGCAGGGTCTCCCATGCCCATCTTGAAATACAAACTCTGTAATCCAACACCAGGTAAAGACTTAGTAAGAAAATCAGCAAGTTGTGAATGAGTAGACACATGAGAAAGTGAAATCAATCCCTCAAGAAGTTTGTCCCGGGCATAATGGAAACCAAGCTCGATGTGCTTGGTACGCTCATGGAAGACCGGGTTGCGAGCAATGTACACGACGGCCTGATTATCACATTTGACTGGTATAGGAGTGATGTCAGGGACTGTAAGCTCTGTAAGCAGCCTACTTAACCAAGCAAGTTCAACACATACTCTCCTTAAAAGATCTGTATTCGGCCTCAGTGGATGAAAGGGACACACTTTGTTGTTTCTTAGATTTCCAAGAAATCAAGGAGCCACCAAAAAAGACCAAGAAACCACTCACTAAGCGACGGCTATGGGGACATGTGGCCCAATCTGCATCACAATAGGCCAACAACTTGGAATCAGAAGTGTTGTTTAACAACAATGTCTTGTGTTGAGTGCCTCGTACATAAGAAAGAACATGAAGGGCTGCATCTAGGTGAGGTTGCCTCGGTGCTTGGAGAAACTGACTCAGAAATTGAACCGAATATGCAAGATCAGGTCTTGTGTTAACAAGGAAGTTGAGTTTGCCAATAAGTCTTCTATAGGGTAGAGCATCTGGTAGGAGCTCACCAGTGTCAGGGAAGAGCTTCAGTTTAGTGTCTAAGGGACTAACTGCATTATGATGATCATCCAAAGGATAATCAAGAAGAAGCTCAATAATGAACCTGTGTTGACTCATCAATAAACCATCAGCCACAAGAATAAATTCAATACCAATAAACAAATGCAACGTGCCCAAGTCTTTGATCCTAAATTCGGCATCCAGGAATGCCTTTAGATCATGGATTTCTGTGAGATCACTACTTGTGACAAGTATGTCATCCACATTCACGGCCACATAAACCGTCTTATCCCCAAGTTTTTTTATGGAATAACGAGTAGTCATTGAGAGATTGGCAATACCCTCTGGATCTAAGAACTTGAGACAATTTTGCATTCCATTGTCGAGAAGCTTGTTTTAATCCATATAAGGATTTTTTGAGAAGACACACATGTTGAGGATTTGTGACTAACATTCCAGGTGGTGCTTTCATATAAACAATCTCATCCAGATCACCGTGTAAAAAGACGTTATTAACATCCAACTGGAAGATATGCCATTGTTTCTTAAGTGCCACAGAAATCAAGGCTCTAACAGTTGTCATTTTGATCACTAGAGAAAATGTTTCATGGTAGTCTACCCCCTCTTTCTAAGTGAACCCTCTTATCACCAACCTCGCCTTGTACCTCTCTATAGTCCCATCAGCCTTTCTTTTCACCTTGTAAACCCACTTGGACCCTATGGCTTTCTTACCCTTAGGAAGCATAACAACCTCCCAAGTCTTGTTCAAATCAAGAGCTCTAAATTCATCTTCCATAGTTGCCTGCCATACAAAAAATTGACATGCTTGGTCATAAGATAAAGGCTCCTGCTCAGGTTAATTGTGTTACTAGTGAAAATGTGTAATCTGGAAAATTAAATGTAGATGTTAAGGTATGACAACAGTAACAAGGTTCCACATCAACAACATGACAAACATAACCTGTTAGGTAAGAAGGTGCATTGTGATCTCGGGTAGATCTTCTAACAACAGGAATAGGAAGATCTTGATGACTGGGGAAGGAGACTGAAGTGTTTGGTCATGTGTTTGAGGAAGGCTATGTGTGTGATCAGATATAGGCTCTGTATCTGTTGGCAAGGGAGTGGTGGATATGTGTTTGGAGGTGGAATGGGAGGAATGGTTTGAAAGGGAAATAAGTGTTCATGGAAGACTACATCTCGGGAAAGAGAGACTTGTCGAGTTTCCAAATTGTAGACTTTATATAAGCCTTCTTTCCATAGGGATATCCCAAGAAAATGCAAGGTGTGGCCCTTGCCTGGAACTTATATTTTCCTTGGTTAAGTGTGGAAGCAAAACAAAGACATCCAAAGGTTTTGATATGGGTATAGGTGGGTGATTTGTGATATAGTAGTTCATAAGGTGTCTTGTTGTCCAGCAGTTTTGTAGGAATTCTGTTAATGATATATGCTGTTGTGAGCACACTGTCTCCCCATAATCTCTTAGGCAAGTTTGAGTGAAACATCAATTCCCTAGCTATCTCCAAGAGGTGCCTATGTTTCCTCTCTACTACGCCATTCTGTTGGGGAGTAGCCACACAAGAGGTTTGATGCTCAATTCCTTTAGATGTCAAATAAGCCGCAGTCTCTCTACTAATACCCAGCTCCAAAGCATTGTCACTTCTGACAATCTTAATTTGCCTACCAAACTAAGTAGCAACCATTTCAACAAAACCTTTAAACAGTACAAATGCATTTCTCTTAGTAGACAAAAGATGGACCCAAGTAGATCTGGTGAAGTCATCTACTATGGTAAGAAAATACTTAAAACCATTGTAGGTAGTGGTGTTGTAAGGCCCCCAGACATCAATGTGAACCAGTTCAAAAGGAGTCTTAGTAGTTATACTAAATAAAGGAAATGACAACCTAGTTTGTCTTGCCTTGGCACAAACTGCACAAGGCTTATTACATTCACCTGAGGTGATTAAATCCATAACTTGCAATTTATAAAAGGATAAATGCCCCAAACGGGTATGCCAAAGATAAGAATCTGTGGAGGTTGTCACTGTAGCTGTAACTCCAATCTTTTCATCTGTCTTCTGCTTGACTACCTCCAACAAATACAAATCCTTGTAAACTCTACCAATCACCAGTGGCTTCCTCATAAAATGAGCCTGTATCACACAACTAAAAGGTGTAAACAAGACTCTGCAATGCAAATCTCTCACCAACTTTCCAATAGAGAGTAAGTTACACTGAAACATAGGCACAAATAGGACATCTCTCAATATCAAAGTAGGCAGAATCTTAACTGAACCAACTGTTCCCACTGTAGCTTTCTCACCAGTAGGTAAAGTAATCACAAAAGGTCTGTTTAATTTCTGAGTGCTAGCAAACAAGCTTATATCACAACACATGTGACAGTTTGCCCCTGTGTCCAATATCCATGACACTTTATTAAAAAATTGTGAAGTAAAAGAACCTATAGTAGGTGTACCTGCAAATCCTGCAAAGTCATCCTCAAGAGGCTCTTTTTGTTTCTCTCTGTTGCTATCAACAAGACTCAACAGCTTGTTAACCATTTTCAGAGCATAAGTTATTGAAAACATTATTACAGAACTCAAGGCCATTATCAGTCTTGAGGCATTTCAATTTGAAACCAGATTGGCTTTCAACCATAGTTTTTCAGGACTTAAAATGATCAAAAGCCTTATCCTTAGTTTTCAACAAGCTTACCCACACTTTCCGGGTGTGGTGATCTATGAGGGAAATGAAGTACTTCTTTCCCCCAATAGTATCCACTTGTGCAGGCCCCCATAAGTCTGAGTGAACATACTCAAGGGGCTTGCTTGCAGTGTAGGTAGACTTGATGAAGCTATGTCTAGTTTTCTTGCCAAAAACGCAATTTTCACAGAATTCTAGATCACCAGGACATCTTTCAATCAAGCCATGTTTAAACAAATTTAATAAGCCGGTGTTTCCTATATGCCCTAATCTGTTATGCCACAATTTAGAGTAAGCAAAATCACCATGTTTGATCATGTCAACAGAAACATTTAATTCAGGAGTAGCAATCACATGATATAATCCCCCCTTTTTAATGCTCCTAATTACCACAATGTCATCTCTAATGACATCTCTAATACCATTATATGTGTTTATATGGCAGTTCAAATCATCAAACACAGATTCAGAGAGGAGGTTCCTTCTAAGATTTGGAACCCATCTAACATTCTGCAAGACTCGAATAACTCCATCATGCATTCTCATAGGGACAGTACCAATACCTTTAATAGACAGAGTAGTGTGATCTCCTAACATGACTTCCCCTCCTTCACATTTAGACAAAGAGTTAAAGTAAGTTTTATAGGGAGTAGCATGCATGGTGCACCCTGAATCTAGAATCCAGTCAGTGCAGGTATAGCTGTTAGCAACCATAAGAAGTTCATGAGAGTATTGAGGGCAGTTTTCAAACACAACAGAAAAACCAGAATTATCCTTTTCCTTATTCTTTTCATCTCGAATTTTCTTGTGACAGTCTTTAGCAAAATGACCCACCTTATCACAGTAATAGCATTTTACTTTGGACTTGTCATTTTTACTATAGTCGGACTTGCCATTCTTGTCATTTTTCTTATTGTACTTGTTTTTACCCTTACCCTTCATCATGAGAACCTCAGACTTTTCATTCTTGTTCTCAGTTTTGCCCTTATTCTTAGACTTAAAAACTTTGAGGACTTCATCCTTTTGGATGATGGCCTCAGAGATCTTAGTCAGTGTCAACTCATCTCTACCATACTGTATGACATCCTTGAGGGTGTCAAACTGGGATGGCAGAGAGTTTAACAACAGGACAACTTGGTGTGTCTCTTTTATGTCATCTTCACACCTCTTAAGATCTTGAGTCATCTTAAGGAAGGAGTCGAAGTTTTCTTGGACAGTGAGAGACACATCTATTTTGAATGTAAAAAGCTTACACAGTAAAGATATACGACTAGGCAGAGATCTAGACAAGTAGATATTTTCAAGGGCCTCCCACAGAGGCTTGGGATCAGTATGGCTTACCACCTGACGAGCCACGTCGTCAGATAATCTAATCATGATTTCAGAGTGGGCCATCTCCCTCATATCTTTGCGAGTGATTTCCTTGATCAAGATTGCTTTCATCTTGACTCTCCACATCGCAAAGTCTCCAGTTCCATCATAGGGATTCAATCATGAGTTTTCTGCCATCGTAGGTACCTCAGAACACAATCAAGATAACCAGTTAGATGGTAACAGAAACAAAAAACCCTAAGATCAGAAAAATTGAAGATTACAGTCAATTTTTCACACAAACACAGGCAAGAACCAAGATCAAGCAGCGGAAGCAGGTAGTCAAGTCAACCTGGCTCTGATACCAATTTGAAGTAATGATCAATTTTAACCAAGATATCCCTAAGATTGCCTAACTGATCGAACAACCAAGAAAGCAATAAAAGGACACGCAGAAATGTTCACGCGGTTCGGATAAACCTACATCCGCGGAGCCTCTAGACGGGAGACTCAACCCAATCACACTAGAAGAAGCTGTAAAGCAGTATCTGTTACACAGAGAGCAAATGGAAAACTAGAAACCAACTAGCAAGGAAGAACTCGGAAGAAGGTTAAGGGATTCAGCCCCCTTTAGGCAGATGAAACTTCTACGCAGAAGCTTCGTAAGCAAGTGACCAAGATGGACACCACGAGTGCTGGAACTGAGCCGGAGATCTTCACCGGAAACTCTTTCCAGAAACGCTCGCCAAGTCTTCGTTCTCTCTCTCTGGAAATGTGGATTTGTTGATTGTGTAAAAGGAACGAATGTTGATAGAAGAGCTAGGGTTAGCTCTTTATCTCATTCTCAGAATATGGCTTATGGGCCAACATAATTACAACCCCGATCCAGCCCACGTAGCCCAACTAACTTAATCTACTAACAAGCCTCCAAACCATTTATACTTATGGGGTGGCTGTATTACAGATATAAGCTCATTGGGCCATACAAGTCTAATTCCTATTTTGCCATCTAACCTCAATCTGCATAAGATACATTGCCTAAGTATAGAAACAAAGGATTATAACACAACATTAATTAATCATGCTTTTGTTTTTTCATTATAAGCAGATAGAAGATCTGTTTCTCCTCATCGGTTTCCTCTTTTGCAACCTGGATCTCTTGCAACACGGCCAATAAAAGCACTAAAACCTCTTCAACGTTCGGGATCTCTTGCAACAAGGCCAATGACAACACCAAAACCTAGCAGCACTGCAGTGCAAAGTCAAAACCGGGTAATCAGAATATGTCTTATTATAGTGCAATGCTTTTTATTTTTTCTAAATTTTGTTAAAAGTGGTTATGCAATTTGTCTGGCGTTTTCTGTACAGAATCTATCAAAGACGATTAGATCAGCTTCAATGCGCGTTCATGATAATACTAACAGACAGAACGAGAGGGAAATGATGCAGCCGCATCCCAGTAACAGCAAGGGAATTCTAAAATCGTTGCTCAGCAGACGCAAGTTGAAGAAAGATGATTCACTATATACTTACTTGGATGAATACTGAAAAGCTCTTCTAGGCGACAATAGAGAAGATAACTTTTTTTTTAATTTCTTCTCCATTCATCACCAGCTTTCCTAAGTTGTATATTCATCACCAGCTTTCCTGCTACCCAAATACAAATCTCTAAAGGCCTCAAACAAGTGCATTTTTGGCTTCTTTATAGTTGCAACCAGTGGCGGAGCCACGTCATGCCCAGAGGGAGCTATAGGCCCCACTCGATTTTTTATTTTTTTTATAAAAAAAATCTAATTTTTTCGGGAGATGCATCAGCCGGCCCTAGTTGTTTATCTCAGCTCTCCTTTGAAGCTCTACTCAAATCAGCGCGAATGAGGAATCATCCATCTCGTCAAGACCCCAGCCCACACATCTAGGCGCTAAGGTGCCAATTTCAGCTCTCCTTTGAAATCCAAGATTCTACACATTTACTTCCATTGTTCTTTGTTAACAAAGGTAACCCTAACTTTTATCAATTTGGGAATTATAAAGTAGTTGTTTATAATTTGTATAAAATATGATAGTGGTTCTAAGACAGAGATTCATTATTTAATTGAGTGATTTTTTGTCTGCATATTGACTTGCTCATTGAATGAAGTGAATGCTCATTATTGAATTGAATGAAGTGAGTGCTCTTTGATATTGATTTTATATAGAGAAATTGATTTCTACCACTTTGTTTGATGGTGGGTTTGATTTGATTTGTATTAATGTAGTATATAATTTGATTGTTTCAGAAATGAGGAAATTCTTTTCAAGCATTAAAGTTCCACGACACAGTGAAGAACAAAATGATGGATCTTGTTCTAATCCTAATTCATTAAGCGTTTCGAGTTTGTCTAGTGTCGAACCACTAAGAATGTCAAATCTGTTTAGTGTTGAAGTTGAGGCTGAATTTGATGAGTTGCTTGCTGACCCAGGGTTAAGAAAGGATATATTTGATTATGAACCGAAGGATAGAGAAAGTGTTAGACGAGCTTATTTGCTCAAAGGACCTTGTCAACCTAGGAATCATGTTTTTCCCAAGACCCTATTTGCATCTCAGAACGGTAGATTTGTTTCTAGTTGGTTTAATGATTACACTACTTGGTTGGAATATAGTATATCAAAAGATGTTGCATTTTGCTTACATTGCTATCTCTTCAAACCTGATCGTGGTCAACAAGGAGGAGGTGATTCATTTGTTGGAAAAGGGTTTAAAAACTGGAGGAAGAAAGATAGATTTCGGATTCATGAAGGTGAAAAGGATAGCGTTCATAGGTTATGTGTACAAGCTTGTGATAATTTGATGCGTCAGAAACAACACATTGAAGTATGCCTTTCTCATCACTCAGAACAAAGTCGGGTAGACTATCGTGCTAGATTGATTGCATCAATTGATTGCATCAGATTTCTTTTGCTGCAAGGATTAGCTTTTCGTGGACATGATGAATCTCATGAGTCGAGTAACCAAGGAAACTTCCTTGAACTTCTGCATTTCCTTGCCGACCATAATGATGAAGTTAAGAGAGTTACTTTGGGTAATGCACCCGAGAATCTGAAGTTGACCTCTCCTACAATTCAGAAAGATATTATAAATGTCATTGCAGTCGAGACAACAAGTGCAATAATTAGAGATATGGGTGATAATCTGTTTTCTGTTTTAGTTGATGAAGCTCGTGATATATCAGTGAAAGAACAGATGGCTGTTGTTTTGTGTTTTGTGGATGATAGAGGGTGTGTTGTAGAGCGTTTTCTTGGAATTGCTCATGTTGCTGACACCACAGCTTTGTCATTGAAAAGGAATATTGAGGCTCTTTTTTCTCGACATGGGTTGAGTATTTCAAGTTTACGTGGACAAGGTTATGATGGAGCTAGCAATATGCGAGGTGAGTTTAATGGTCTAAAGAGTTTGATAATGATGGAGAATCAATCTGCTCATTATATTCATTGCTTTGCTCATCAATTGCAATTGGCACTTGTAGTTGTTGCTCAAGAATTGACAAAAATAGAGAAGTTTTTCTATGACATCTCTATGTTGAGTAATATTGTTAGTGCTTCATGCAAAAGAAAAGACATGCTTCGAACTAAATCATTTGAGCAAGTAGTTGATGGTCTTCGTGAAGGTGAAATCTTGTCTGGAAGGGGGCAAAATCAGGAAGTGTCTTTGGGTCGAGCTGGACGGACTCGCTGGAATTCGCACTACAGAACATTGGTGAATTTGATTGTTTTGTATGACCCAATAATTGATGTGCTTATGGAGATTCAGAAGGATTCAGATCCAAGCCAAAGGGCTCAAGTAGGCAATCTTCTGGATTCTGTGATGTGCTTTGAATTTTTGTTTTGCTTATTCTTGATGAAGAATGTTCTTGGAATTTCAAATGAGTTGTCACAAGCATTACAGAGAAAAGATCAAGATATTGTTAACGCAATGAATCTAGTCAAAGTCACCAAACAGTTACTCCAACAAATGAGAGATGGAGGTTGGGAGTCATTGTGGGAAAAAGTTGTTTCATTTTGCAACAAAAACGACATTGATGTCCCCGAGAAGGAAGACTTCTATGTCATTCCTGGAAGAGCTCGTCGCAAGATTCAACAGTTTACCAATCTACATTACTATCGTGTCGGGTTGTTCTATGAAGTAATTGATTTGCAGCTCAAGGAGCTGAACAGTCGCTTCAATGAGCTTAATACCGAGTTGCTTATGTGCATGTCATGTCTTGATCCAAGTGAAGCATTCTCGGCATTTGACAGTGGAAAGTTGATTAGATTTGCAGAATTGTATCCAAAAGACTATTCATCTGTTGATATATTGACACTTGAACAACAACTTGATTGCTATATTGCTGATGTTCGCTCAGATGATCGGTTTGTCAACCTAACAGGTATTGTATTCAAATGACTATTTCAGTTGTTGGCATATTGGCACTTGAGCAACAATTTGGTTGTTATATTGTTGATGTGCTCTTAGATGATTGGTTTGTCAACCTTACAGGTATTGGTGAGCTCTCGAAGAAATTAGTTCAGACGAAGAAGCATCGTGTCCACCATCTAGTATATCGTCTGGTGCATTTAGCTTTGCTTTTACCTGTTGCAACAGCTACCGTTGAGAGGGCTTTTTCTGCAATGAAGCTTATCAAAACTTCGTTACGCAATCGACTCGGAGATGAGTTGATGAATAATTGTTTGGTTTCTTATATTGAGAAGGATATAGTAAGGGATATTGAAATTGAAGATATAATTGTGCGATTTCAGGAAATGACAAATCGAAGAATGTCACTGTAAAAACAGATTAATGTAATTTTTAGTATTTTATGAATTTATTTTAATATTGACTTTAGTCAATCGAATTTAGCCCCCTCTGAACCAGAATCCTGGCTACACCACTCATTGCAACAAAGGGTGAAGGAGGTGTAAGTTGCTTCATTTGTAAGGAGTCATAATCCATTACAAACAACCTTCCCAAGTTATCTAGGCTACATAATTGACCTTTATAAGTGCCCATGAGTTCAAACACTTGAGTGCAAAATTCAGTATCCCAAGTCCAAGACTCACTGTCTCCTCCAAGCCTTAGCAAAGCTAGCCTTCCAGAATTCAGATGAAGAACAACACTAAGATCACTCATGATCTTCAATACCAACATCTGGGGGGACAAGGACGCGAAGATAATGAGCCTTAGAAAGGAAGGAGTGTTCAGATAATAGTGATTCCCTCCTCAACAAATCTAACGCCTCTCCGAAAAATGACAAATTTTCTTGCCTATTTGGTTTTGCACCGTCTCAACTATTCTTTGCGAGTTAACAGAACCACCTTTTTATTTTCCATTTTAGAGAGTTAGATGACAACTCTTTAAGTAGTATTTTGATGTAGATTAACAAGTTTTCTTCCCAAAGAAGTGTTCTTTTATTGTTGTACAAGATGAATTTAAGCCATTACAGTAGGATATAGCTTAGCAAAACTTATAACTTTTTTGTTCAACTGTGAACAGTTCATCCCAAAAGAAACAATTGAAATTGATACAATCTAATAGAGATAACTTTGTTACGCAGCATTAGGCAAATTATATAGGATGACAAATAAGCACCTAATCGAAGAATATGGCCATGACTTCCCAGGATCTGGCTCTGATATAGAGTAGCTTCCCATTACCACCTTTTTTTATTTGCTGTTCTTATATAAGGATAAGATACTAATTTCATCTGTATAAGTTTAAATATTCCTTCTATCACTTATTTTTAATTGCCATTACCACCTTCACAATATACAACATCACATATTATGTTAGATCGTTAGTTAAACATGATATTCTGCATTAGTTAGTCTACTGTACAAATTTACAATACACAACATCACATAGTTTAATACACTGTTTCATGCACAAATCCCTGGTTTAACAGTTTACCTCGAAATATCTTCTTCACTCCAATCCTTGCCGACAAATTAAGCAAACCTATCACTCAAGTTCAATATCTCTTCAACGGCAACCCACCAAACCACTTTGTACTATGACCCATTTGAAATTAAGATATCACTTATAAGTACGAGATATCACTTATATCCGTTTTATGTGTTTTTGTATAATATCAATATCAAGCTGGTATATTCGTTTGTTTGATATTAGATAAGGATATTAGTCGTGGATATCAAACTGATATTAAAATGTATAATCTCTACAAAATTGTATATATAAAAATATATCACTCATATTCATACCTATACGATATATATTGATGAAAAGGAAAGTTCTAGCGCGAACTAGTCTTATCGGAGGAAACGTTCATAAATTACTCGTTAATGTTTATATTCTCGATATAAATGTTCACAATCTGGATCATGAAATTTTTATACGTTTTCGGTGAGTAAGAGGGAGGGTAATATACTTATTACCTATGTTTGTTATTGCATTAAGCGTTACCACATAAAAGCCCAACACATTTGCACTCCTTGAGTACTAATCCTCAAAAACAAAAACCATGTCCATACTCTCTCTACAACACCTTCTACTAACCATTCCCCGCACCACCTCCCTCCCCCGCCACCGACCATCTCTCCCACCAACGCCGCCACACAAACCACCGCCTACTTCGAGGTGACAAAACCGATTTCCCGCCCAAAAACCGAGCCATGCTCGTACCTTCTCCTTCGCCACGACTTCGGATACACCTATGGCAAGCCCCCGGTTTTCGCCTCCTACTCTCCTCCTAGTTGCGCGGCGGAGGAATTTTCCTCGGTTGTTCTCGAGTGGCGCGCCACCTCAACTGGCCGTCAGTTTGATCGGATCTTCGGTGTTTGGCTTGGTGGTGTTGAGCTCCTCCGAGGATGTACGGCGGAGCCTCGCCCGAATGGAATTGAGTGGAAAGTGGAGAAAGATGTTACAAGGTGGGACACTATACTATCATATCATCTATCTTTATCTTTTATTTATAAGGCACTATACAATTATTAATTTATTGTTGAGAATCAGTGAGCATATTTTACACACAATTTTTTTAGTAAGTTGCAAAAATTAGTATATACGTAGGAAACTTATTCATTCGTATGCGTGCTCACTACCTATATGCGAGTCTATAATAGTATTCTGAATGTAGAACGATCACTACCGAACAGTTAAGGTTTGTTCATATATAAGTTAGTAATATTCACAGCTTGCATTTTGCACCGTAAAATATTTTTACCGAAAACTCCCTCTATAAATATAATATAGGTAATACGAGCATAATACAAATAAGTATTTATTTATGTTTAATTCATTCATATACATGCTCACTACCTTATATTTGAATTGTAGAACGTTCACTACCGAACAATTAAGTTTTTTTCATATATAAGATAGTAATGTTCACAGCTTGCATTTTACACCGTAAAATATGTTTTTCCCGAAAACTTCCTCTATAAATATAATATAAATATAGGTAATACGAGCAAAATTATTTATGTTAATAAATTTAACTTTATATCTATATCTGCATATAAATTGGTCTTAAATACATTCCATATCAATAATATTTTATCAAATAAATATTTCCAAACTCTTAAATGGAGTTTGAAATATAAGTTCATATGTTAATTGCTTTCATTATTGTTGATTAATTTTGTTAAAAACTTTGGTAGACTATATTTAATTAATCGGAGAGGCTAATCGACATTTTGTAAATACTTTTAACGAGTAAAGTTATGATTCACACAAAAGCTTAAGTTAATATATAGGATTACACGCATGGTTATCAAAATCTAGATTTAAATCTACGATTTTACGATTCACATTGGAGTGAACGATCCACGATTCTATGTAGAATCTATTTACAGTAGAATCTTAATTTATCAAAATAGAATCACTAGAATCTTGTATACGATTTTGATTTTGCATACGATTCTACGATTCTACGATTTTACGATTCTACACAAATGACTATTATATCCTTGTGTTTAAGTATTTATAGTTAATAGTTAATTATCATTATGATTTATCTTGATAATGTTAGTAGTTACCTTGTATACCATATTTATAATATTCTAAAACGTAGTTTATAACGAAAAATAATACTAAGTTGTAAATATATACGATTTTTCCTATAATTCGAATCTACGAACCGATTTTGAGAGCCCCTGCGATCCGATCCTAGAATCTCGATTCTAATAACATTTAGATGTCTCTTTTAAATTTAATACTACATTATTTTTTTCATTGTCACTATGCAGGTATCACTCTCTATTTATGAGCAACCAAACCCTGGCTGTATATCTTGGTAACCTTATAACCACCACCTACACTGGAGTTTACCATGTCCAAATCTCAATCCATTTCTACCCATCTAAGAAAAAATCAAACCCTCCATCTAAATGGGCGGATTTGATCTTGCCCATTTCCAGAGAACTCCCCTTAAACGACGGGCTATGGTTCGAGATCGAGAACTCCACCGACATCGAAACGAAAGAATTCGAAATCCCGCCTAACGTCTACAAAGCTGTCTTAGAAGTTTATGTTTCCTTTCATGAGAATGATGAGTTTTGGTACTCAAATCTTCCCAATGACTTCATTGCGGCAAACAATCTCTCGGGCGCCCAAGGAAATGGGCCATTTCGAGAAGTTTTCGTGACATTAGATGATGAGATTCTTGTTGGTACGGTTTGGCCTTTTACCGTGATCTACACTGGAGGATTCAATCCTCTTTTATGGAGGCCGATTTCGGGTATTGGGTCATTTGATATCCCAACTTATGACATTGAATTGACTCCATTCTTAGGCAAGTTGTTGGATGGTAAGAAGCATAAGATTGGACTTGGTGTCACCAATGCACTCAATGTTTGGTACATTGATGCTAACTTACACCTATGGTTAGACGAGAAGAGTCCGAAAACCGAAGCTATGCTCTTGAATTACCGCGATTCTAAGCTTCAATCCTCCATGAAATCGGGTTTTGTAGGCTTGAATGGCGCGTTCGATACAAAGACGAGTAGGTCTATATCCTCAAGTGGGTGGGTCAAGTCTTCTCATGGCGAGATCATCACTTCATTCACTCAAGATTTAGGTTTTGTCAACTCCATGATCTTGGGAATTGATGGCAATGTGCAAATTGTTAACCGAAGTATTGAGTTCAACACTTCGGTTTCTACTAAGATGTCGTCTTCTCATCATGCTAACACGATCGTTTCCAGCAAAGTGTTTTCTCTTTACTTGTACACGGCTCAAATCGATCAAGGGAACAACGATTATGTTATTATGACGAACGTGACATTAGGTTTTAATGATGAGACAAGCTCAAGTTCACTTAAGAACTTGCAAGATGCAACCGGAGTTCTTCTTGTTCAGAACGGTTTGCTCGTCAGTGGATCAGGAAAGACGCGACAGGTGTATAAATATGATAGTTGTATCGATTCGTGCTACTTTAGGAATGTGAGTAGTTCTAACTATTCCATAATCTATGATAATGTGAGCAACAAATGCAGCTACAAGTTAGGTTTTGATGATTCAAGCTCTATGTTTAGCCTGTTGTAAATAGCTCCTTTCACTTCAAAACTTTGTTCTTGTTTCTTTTTTATGCAAGACTAAAATAAAATGTATTTTTCTCTTGAAAATATATCCCATAGTACGAAGTTACCCTTTAGAAATTGGAAAGGGCTATTCGATTGTCAAAATGGAGGAACAAAATTGTTGGTTTCATCTAAAATCGACAAAAAGTGAAGGTGTGTAGCTCATGTAGGAGAGGGATGGGTCAGTACTGTCGTGTTAAGTTTGGAGAATCTGTATTCAATTTTATCAATTAACTTGTTGACCGGACAGTGATAGTAGTACGTACAACACTTTGATTGATTGCAATTTTATTTACTTTTGACTACAAAATATAGTTCATGGTGAGATAACAAAGATTATACATAATGGGAAAAAGATCTCTCGTAAAGTTATGTATGAGTATCGATGATGATATACAAATTATAGGCGTTATAACTCATACACAAAGTGTTTAGTGATTGGTGATGAATATCATCTACAACACATGTACATATAATATATATGAATTATTATATCTATCTATGAACATGAATTTTAACGTTTGTGTATCATACTCAATTTAGTGAAGAAAAAGGTGAAAGGCGAAGAAAAGCGATAGAGTTCTATTGCATAGTGAAAAGCGAGAGGCGAGAGGCGAGAAGCGACCGCCTTTCGGATCAAGGCGTATCTTTTAGTAGCTTTTATTTTGTTGTATAAAAATATTGTGATAATGATATATACCAGTGTTATAGTGATCGATACATGAGATAATAACAAGTATAAATATCATTATGAAACTAAAATTTTATTAAAAAAATTCTATAACATATATAGTCTATGTGTTGGAGTGTATCAATTGATAGAAATCGGTACATGGAGAGACAAAAATAGAGAAAATTAGGTAAATTATACAAAAATAGAGGATGAGAAAACGGAAAAGAAGTTTAAAAATTACTTTATCAATAGTGAAAAATGAATAAAACATTCGTCTATTATTTAAAAGAAAATAAATGAAAAATTAATTTGGTAATGAGGAACTCGAGGGTCTGAAATTGTCATTTTATGATAGAAAAATGATATTAACTAACCTAAATAAGTGATAAGATAATAAGATAACAATTTAAAAAGACGCGTTAAAAATCAAACATCCAAAAAGCGAAAAAGGCAAGAGACAAACTTCTAGGCGAGAAAGGCGACCGCCTTTCAGAAAACGCCCACCGACCGCCTTTCAGAAAACGCCCACCTTAACCCCTAAAAAACGTTTTGATGAGAGACGAACGCCAGGCGAGAAAGGCGTTTTGAAAGCCTAGACGAGAGATGAGCGACAAGGCCTCGCCCTTTTTACTCCTTGCCTCAATCATCATCTAAATTTCAGTGAATCATCATCTAAATTTCATATTCACTGGAATTAGACCCTAAATCACCCTATACATAATAGGGCTAAACAACTTGCTGACATACACATAATGACGCTTGCTGACATGAACTACATATAGAGCACTAAGAAAATGTGGAAATGGTGCATGTGGTCAAAACTAATGGGCGATTTATACGTTCAAATCAAGACTTTAGCTTCTTCCATAATATTCCATCACTCCAAAACAATTTCACATGTCTAGGTACGTGCTTATATCGTCGCACATGAAAACAAACAATTTAGAGAAATAATCAAAATTACTTAACCCGACTAATTTGCCAAAACAACACGAACTTAAGTAAGTCTTAGATAGTAATAGTATATGCATACATTTGAACTTACATATATAACATGCCGCCTGGATCGGATCCTATCCGCTGTGATATGCATCTCGAATTCTCGATTGATATTTTCAAGTCCTTAGGCATTTGCAACCTACAAATTACTCAATTAAACCCATGTATAGTATATATATGTAGTATATTTTAACACGTACAAAAGAAAAATGTAGTAGTATTAAGTAAATATACTAACTATCTAGCTAATTTTACTATATGTTATTTAGAGAAAAATTCGGTGAGAACAAGACTTAACGTAGGAAAATGAAGTTTTTCGCGTTCACATATAACAAGCTAACTTTTATAATTCGGGCGGTAATATTCATTATCGGGGAGATTAAATTTTTTAAGGTCATTTTGAGAAAATAAAATAAAAATAAAAACAAAAATTTGCAATTATTACAAATATGTCACCGTGTCCCTCACTGAAAGCGTTCAAATTTTTCATGACCCAGATTACAACATTATTATCCAGAATATGAACATTAACGTATAATCTGTAAACACGATCTATTCGTTTTTATTTTATTTTTATTAAAACACGATCTATTTGTTTTTTCTATGTTAAGACTTATTCTCTGCACAACTTTCCTCTGTAATAATATTAGGTCGATCTAACTGATACAATATAGTAGAATTATGTATACATACATTTGCCGTTATATAATTCTCTATATTTTTCTTGTTATTATTTATAAAAAGAAACATTTGTCATCATTCTTCTCAGCAAAATTTACCCTTCCGAAAACATGAAAAGATTAGAGTGTGTAGTAATTAAATCGGAAATTTTCTATTCCCTTATTTGGTGCTCTTTTTTTGTGTGTTTCCGTTCATAATATCTAAGGATTAAATCCTAATATTTAAGATTTATATTTGTTACTACGAAGTTTATATTTTACGGTCTAGAGCGTAGGGCGTACGTTAAAGTTAAGAAAATGAATTTTAAGTATACGAAATACGAGAAAAATTCTGGTGCGAACAACTCTTAACGTAGGAAAAACGAACAGTTTACGTTTATAGATTATACGTCAGTGTTCATATGTCAGTGTTCATATTCTGGATAGTAGTGTTCATAATCTAGGCCATTAAATTTTTTGAACATTTTCAATGAGCGACGTGGTGACATACTTGTAATTACTTTGAAATTTGATTTATTTATTTTTTTCTCAAAATGACCTCAAATTTTTTTATCGTCCAAATTATGAACATTAGCTTGTTATATATAAATGCAAAAAAATTCTCTTTTTCTATGTTAATAAGCGAGAGCTTTATTCTCACCGTAACTTTTCTCCTGGATTATCATGCTAGATAACAATCAACCAATAAGAAGCACATTATTATGCTAATGAATACTATGTTGGTACAGTAAGTATAACACTATAAATTATCTTAGGGTTATCATAATCTAATGCGATTCCAACTAATCAAATGCGAAAAAGCTAATTATTCCAACTGCTATGTACTCTCTCATCTCCGTACCTTAATGTTCTTCCCATCTTTTTGCGACACATTTGTCAAAACACGTTTTATAACGCTAATATCTTTAAATACACATTAATAAAATTTATAAAATTTTGATATTATTAAAGCTCTTGATGAGACGAATCAAACAAGACCCCATGTTAATATATTTTTTCTTATATATTAAAAGATATGTCGAATATTCTCTTGAAACGTGAATAGTGTCAAAATTGATTATGAGAACAACATTTGGGGACGGAGGGAGAAGTACTCCTTCAAAATTTAGTTTCCCCAAGTGGATTTTGTATATCTATATATATGATCATGTCATATGTGATATGCCCACCATAGCAGGCACAAAGTAGTGCAGAATCCTCAAACACACACAAACCCAAAACATAATAGATTGGATAATATTTTACTGTACATTACAATTAACCTTATATTTGAAATTTAATTGTTTACATTTAAAGTTTACAGTTAAGGTAATGTTTATAATTCACATATAAAATAGTAATATTCACAGTTAAGATAAAATCGCATTCCACCCCGTAAAATATGTTATCATTAGAAATTTCTCTAATAGTTCTGAATCATATAATTAAGATTTTATATTCTCCAAAGTCCAGTCTCTTAGATTTATTATACTCCCTCCGTCCCATAATATTCTTCCTATTTTTTCATGGCACATTTGCCGAGGTACGTTTTGTATCGTTAATATCTCTAGTTTTATGTTAATACAAATATTTAAAATCTGATATTATTAAAGTACGCATTAATACGAATCAAACAAGACCCCACATGACTATATATTTTCTTATATATCAAGACAAAACGAGAAAATTCTCTTCCACCGTGAATAGTGTACACTATTCAAAATGGGAAGAACAATATAGGACGGAGAGAGTATATATAAGCAAGAAACATTGGAAAGCTCTTGGATTAATTTGGAAGTAGATAAGATTGATGCATCAAATCTAACTATTGAGCTGAGGGACTGATCGATATATTCTTCTCCAATAATTGCAGTGATAAAGCCTAGCTGTAAATATATTCCTCGTCTTCACTCTAAAGTTAATTCATCACCCCAAATCTAGCTAAAGCCACCTCACAGGAATCTAGGGTTTCTAAATCCATTTCACCAAATCCTATTCATCAATATTGCCAAATCAAAACATCACGTTATTAAAATCGAGAATAGAATCGGATCGTGAGAGGCCCTTTTAATCAAATGTAAAATAGTAACTTCATACTCTGTATAGAATGTTATCAAGATAAATTAGGATGATAATTACCTATTAACATTGTTTACTTAGATATACTCAGTAATACTCATTTATGTGAAATCGTATATCGTTTAATATATCGTAGAATCGTATATCGAACCAAAATTATCTACTAGATTCTACTGATTTTATTTCGAAAAATTAAGCTCTTACTATTAATAAGATTTTACATAGAATCGGAGATCGTTCTTTCTACTATAAATCGTAAAATCGTTGATATAAATCTAGATTTTAATAACCATGCAAAACATCATTAAATTACTTACCCACAAACACAACTGAATCAATCGTCGTCTGTTTCATCAATCTAACAACCACCTCTCATCTGACTCGCGCTACGTTTCTTCTTCTTCTTATAAGGCACGCCTCTAGCCTTCGCTTGCAAATCCCTCACCTCCCTTAAGTAAACCCTAATCGAGCTTGTAGCGAATGGGTTCGCTTCGGGCAGACCTCCGTTCTCCTCAAAGGCTGCCCGAAGCCGACCAATAAGAGCATCCAAGCTGCCCCAAGCCTGCTTGAGCGGGCAGGGGCAGGGGGCAGGAGGGTCAGGCTGCCCAAAGAACGGGCAGCCGTTTAAATGAACCTTAGTTTTCCCGAATTGGTCGAGGTATCGCATGAATTCGAGCACGTGGGAAGATGTGCATTGAGGTAGTGGGATTGGAGTTGGGTGTTGGTTTTGGAGGTATTGGCGGAACGTGTTCCAGTCGCGACGCTTTTGTGACTCGTAGCGGCTAGGGTTTGGGCTCGGAGTTTGGTGGTTCGATGTTGATGGTGCTACTTGTTTGCCTTTGTTGGTAGACATTTTTGTGTTTTGGTTGATTGAGTTTTGTGTGAAGTGTGGAAGAGAAGAATGAAGAGTGATATAGTATATAGTACTCCGTAGTAGTGAACGAGGACAAAGATATGTTAGATGGGGTCAATGAAACTCGAGTGCTTTGCCCCACTCTCTTATAATATTCTTTCTCCACCGCTCCTCTCTTTTTTGTTTTCTTAATGCTTAATTAGTAACAACAAACAACATGCGATACAGGCTTAGTTCGGATGTAGCTTATTTGCTGCTTATAAGTACTTAAATTCGCTGATGCTTATTTCTGTCCGAAATTAAGTATATATGGGCCTGTTCGCCTGTTCTTCGTCCCGCTGCTTATCTGAGTTGCTTCTCCCAATTCTTCTCCTTAAAAGTACCAGAAAATTAAGCATGATATCCATACTTCTATTGAAATCGAAGTACTTATGGAAGAAATGTGTGGTTCCAATTCACATTCTTACCCCCGATATCATTTTCGTTCTCCGAAAGAGAGGAGAAGAACAACGAACGTTACCCTTCACTGTGACAGCTTGAATCGAAGGTTTGAGCCCAGCATTTCTTGATTGTTGTTTCTTTACTCGATTTGTTGATTCTCATCGTTTTCTTTCTTCTTTGGTTACTCTTGGTGTATACGGCTCAGATCTGGGATCGACGGTCTACTAGGAACAACGCCGATTTCATTCCTTTGTTCTTCTTCTCCAAAACCCCAAAGGTAATACCCTATCATAGCAATTTCCGAGCTCAGTTTCGATTTTCGAAATCTAGGGTTAGAGTTCGAACTCGAAATTTCGTAGCTCAACTTTCAGTTTCGAAATCTAGGGTTAGTTTTAGGGTTCGAACTCCAAATTTCCGAGCTCAGTTTTCAGTTTCGAACTGTAGGGTTAGTTTTAGGGTTCGAACTCCAAATTTCTGAGCTCAGTTTTGATTTTCTAAATCTAGGGTTTTATTTAGGGTTCCAACTCGAGCTTAATTAGTTTTAGGATATCCTCATTTAAACTTGTTGTCATATGTTTACTTCTGTTGTCATATGGAACACTGATTTGCTTGATTAAAGGTGAAGAACATAACTGTCATATGTTTACTTATGTTGTCATATGTTTACTTCTGCTGTCATATGGAACACTGATTTCCTTGATTAAAGGTGAAGAACATAACTGTCATATGTTTACTTATGCTGTCATATGTTTACTTCTGCTATCATATGGAACACTGATTTGCTTGATTAAAGGTGAAGAACATAACTGTCATATGTTTACTTATGCTGTCATATGTTTACTTCTGCTGTCATATGGAACACTGATTTGCTTGATTTGCTTGATTTCATAACTGTCATATGATTTGCTTGATTCGATTTGAAGCCTCGGTTTATGCTGTCATATGTTTACTTATGTGAGTCTGAGAAATGCTTCATAATTGTCCAATTATATGGAACAATGATTTTCTTCCTTTCGCTTATTGATTTTAAAGTTTAATTTCGACCTATGGGATAATGATTTGCCTGATGGATAGATGATTACCTTCATTTATATGGAATCTAATTTTAAACTTTTAGAAAGTTTAACTTGATTTTAAACTGTCTGAAAAACCCTTTTGCTTAATTTATATGGAACAATGATTTGCCTGATGCTGTGACATGTAGAAGATAATGGCTAGGCGAAGTGGCGTGTGGGACATTCCATTGTCCACTGAGGAAACTGCTCAACCAGTGTTAGTGGGTGTGCAAACTGGGTTAGCAAGGCAACTTACGTTCAGCTCAGTTAGTTCACCAACTAACTTCCAAACTCGTCGAATTGTAAGACTGTTATCCTTTAAAATTGTGGAATTTAATGTTGTAAGATGTTGTGTACTGTTGAATGAAAATTGAGTTCTTTATTTTTTATTTTGGTAACAATTACTCAATGCTAGGATGTCGAGCAACTACAGTTTAGAGATGAAATGGATTTGCTAAATGAGTTGCCGGGGAGTGCACGTGGTGCTCGTCTACAGGCTTTGGCATCATTGCAGCGAGATAAGCTCGACCAAGCTGAACAAGACATAGCTTTACAAATCCGTCACAAATTGACTGCTGAGCATTCAAATGGAGAACTGGTTGAACGAGTTGCAGGTATATCGACTGCCCATGTGTTGGTTTGTTTGGAGAGAGACCAATTAAGAGAGTACAAACGTTATGCTAAATTGGCGCTACTTGGTGGTGCCGTCATGTATGTCATCCTCTTCGTTGTATGTGTTATTCGGTTCTCGTACTGGTAACTTCGATTCACACTAAGGAAGTTGTGAAGGCCTTTTTTGTTAACATAAAAACTGCATTACAACTTTTTGATAGCAGTTTTTATGTGTTCTGTATAGCTAACACATTTTCAAAATCTAGGGTACATTTTGTAAGGTAGTGTTGATGAACTTGGCCCATTCAGATGTGGTCAATTGTTGTAAGGATGAATCGAGATAAACTTGAAACTCGAGCTCTTGAAAGTTTATGAATGTTGTAATCTTTGTAGGATTTGAGACTACTGTCTTCAAGGTTTGTAATGACATTTTCAGATTTGGTTTACTCTTTACTGAAGTTTGGTATTTACATGTTCTCAGTTTTCACTTGTTTACAACCATTGTTATTAGAATTGAGGATGGTGCCCTTGTGAATGAGGTGTCTTTGTCTAATGCAGTATGGTCAGAAATGCTCTCACATTTCATTGTCCATCGGTTGAGGTCATACTATATACCTTTATTAATTGTCTTCTTCACCATTTCATTTTATTTTGGGACAATGTTACCCTTGTATAAGTCATGTTTCACTACTCTCCTTCTATCTATATAAGCCATGTTTCACTACTCTCCTTCTACCTATTCTCCTATAACATTCCGGACAGGTTCATCTCTCGCTTCTTCATTCAATTCATGCTGTTTTTTTCCTTTTACATTAATCCATACTCTCTAAGAGCAAATACATCTCTTTCTTTCGTATTAGGTCATTACCAACTCAAAGGAACTATAAATGGCAAACCCAAACCCATGGACAGCAGCCGACCGATTGGCTTTACTTAACGCGTGTTCTCAGTTTAAGGATATGCACGGGTCTTTTACAAACATATCATGGAATTTTGTCAATGCTTCGTTTTCTAGCTCAACAGGTAGATCTACGTTCTCTAACAAGGAGCTGCAGAATTTTTATAATCGTGCTCACCGTCAGTGGATGACCTGGATTCATCTTCAACTTTCCGGAAATGTCGAGTGCGATCATACAACTGGGTTTATAATAGGTGATGATGCTTGGTGGGCCGATAAGGCAGCGGTTAGTTTTCTCTTCGAGATTTTCATCGCGACCGCTATCTTTAAAAAATTTACTACATCACTTCATGGTTTTTAATAACATTGTTTCTCTGCCTCGGTGCAGATCATTTCAGCGGAAGTGCTATCGTTTCGACAAAGACCATTAACCGGAGAGGTCAAGACTTTGATGGATAAAGTATTTGGCGAATGATTGGAAATTCTCGCCGAGAATCGAAGATTCGTCGTTTATCGTTTCTATTATTACTTTGCTTTTAAGAATAATCATAATGTCGAGATATTTAAATGTTTTCAATATGCCTCTATTTGTATGGTTCAGTTTCGAATGTGAAACCAAACTTTTATACACATTTCATGAAACTGAATGAAAAGTTGGGAAACCTGGATTTTATTTTTGGTTAGTGAAAACCCGTACACATCTCTCCCTGTAGCATTCTTCACCCCCATATTCTGGCCTCTTCTTTCTATTTCCGTTCAGCTCAGTTGCAGTGGAGACAAAGGCGACATCAAAGGACCCATCTCAGCTACCGGATTGCTAAGGTTAGTTCCTGGATTTTATTTTTGGTTAGTGAAAACCCGTACACATCTCTCCCTGTAGCATTCTTCACCCCCATATTCTGGCCTCTTCTTTCTATTTCCGTTCAGCGCAGTTGCAGTGGAGACAAAGGCGACATCAAAGGACCCATCTCAGCTACCGGATTGCTAAGGTTAGTTCCTGGGTTCAATTTCCTTCGGCCTGCACTGTCATGAAATTGTGGCATAGTCATGGTTTCAATTTCGTTTTGTACTCTTAGGGTTTAGTCAAACACGTAACTTAAGAAAGAAAAACAGCAACCATACCAACAATCGATTACTGTGATGAGCAAGCTATTCCATCCTCTACCTTAGGCATGTTCATAATTGTGCTCAACCTAGGAGAAGTGAGAGATTTCTTAGTTTTTTAAGGGTTTTTGATATCCCTGTTTTCAATCAAAACATTGAGTTGCTTCTCAATTGATTTAGTTGATTTCCCTTTGTTGGTCATGCACTAATGTCATATCTTTCTAATTTTCACAACACTTGCGTTCTTGACAAAGTTCATACATTTCCTCAGTATGACATGGTTTCAACATTACTAAACTTGCTTGGGAATTTGGTTGACTGTAGGTAATCATCATGTCGGTTGATTCTCCTACTAACAACGTACATGGCCTATCCGAGTACAGCTCGACTGACAGTGAAGAAGAGCGCAGGGCCCTATGGGTCGATCCTGATTATGAGGTAGTATTCTATTTGGTTACAAAGTCTTACCGCTTTAAAATTTATTAATATTCAACTAACTTCCTACTTCGATCCTCGTAGCAATACGACATGTCGAGATATGATCATTTCATTTACACAGTTGACGAAGTTGAACCAAGAGCCTTGTTTTTCCAGCGGATTGCAAGGAACCTACGAGGCACCATGAAAGAGCATGTTGAGGCAGGGGAATACAAGATTGAGAAACTTAAGAAAGAGCTGACGACTGTGCAGGGATTGAAGGCAGTTGCCGAGGGTAAGCACATGCTACTCACAGATGAGCTGATCGAGGTGTATGACAACTGTTGGCTAATCCGGAAACAGCGCGAAGCTCATCGTTATCGCTCAAAGGTGATTACGGCATATGCATTGGTTGTCACTACTGTAGTCATAGCAATGTTAATCCAGAAGTTTATGTAGGAATGTTCATGCTTTCTGCTGTTCAAGACGGTTATTACAAGTACGTCCTTTGTGCATGTCAAGACGGTTTCAAACATCTTAGTACTTAATTTCCTTTTGTTGTAATGATGATATTTGCTTAGTTTGTGGTGTATTCGGTATGTTTCAGTTCGTTTTTTTATAAAAGGATCATTAAACACGCGCATTGAAAACAAACCGATTACATAAGAACAACAACGACGTAACGGAAATTAAAACATATCATGCACAAGACTTGCTGTACATTCACAAGACTTTACATCTCTGAAATCATACAAAAGCATGGCAGGTAAATGGCCAAAACACTGCACAACAATTCAGTGTAAAAATTCATCTCGTGCAGCATGAAAACAAAAAACATGCTCAGTGTATATTCAAATGAACAACACTGTTTCGAACATGAAGACAGATAGCACTACTAAACTTGCTTACTGTTTTTGAAGTTCGAAATTTTAACAACCATATTAAGCTACGAAAATCAAAGATATGTTGCTCTATTATTCCAGATTTCACGCGCAATTTCATCTCGTAAAGTCTTCATACCTCCGGGCAATTCTCCGCAACCTTCATCTTCTATCCCCGAATAGAACTCTTCGTAGTTGTCGTCCTCGAGAAAAGGATCATTTCTTTGTAAATGCAGGATGAAGTTATGTAGAGCGAAACAACTCAAAATTACGTCATTTTGTGATGCGATGTCGTAACTTGGCATCACGTTGAGTATCTTCCATCTTTTTTTTTCAGAATTCCGAAACATCTTTCAATGGTTGTACGCAAACTCGAGTGAATTCGGTTGAAACCTTCTTCTGCGTTTTGCGGGATCTCTCTCTTGAATTGTGACTTGTGATATTTAACCTTTGAGTATGGGACCATGTACCCTTGTCGATCAGGGTATCCCTTGTCTAGTAGGTAATAACGGCCTAAGTGAAGGAGCCATCAAGGATGAAGTCATATATTTACTTCAATACAACGTTGAAAATGCAAAAAGCAGGAGCGTTTTTATGGTTTACCTTGAGGAGGGTGAGAAAAGTTAAGATTTGTGCATCTAACGGCATGATCAAAAACTCGAGCATCATGTGCACTCCCTTCCCATCCAGTTAGAACAAAGGTGAAGAACATATCGAAATCACATACCGCCATCACGTTGAAAGATGTGTACTTTTTTCTCCCAAAATATGGATATTGTTCCTCAACCGGGATACACGCAGCTATGTGGGTACCGTCAATACAACCAATCGCTCCCTTTAAGGAACAAAAAAGTGTAAGGATATCAAAATTTGTTACACAGTAAAAATCATACCTTAAAGCAATAATCTTTCCAAACAATCGTACCTTAAAGACGCCATAACGTTCATCCGACAGAATCTTTGATGGAATTGCCGTGAATTCTCTATCCCGAGGTTGTATGATATCACGACATAGACCAGTAAACCCTTTTCCCCGACCAACCATTGCATCCAAAACTTGGTGAAATATCCTACTCACTGTATCACCCGAATGTGCAAATCTTTCTCTCACATCTCTATTAGAAGCACCTTTTGCTAGGATGTTTAAAAATATTCCAACTTTCTCTTCAATGGTTATATGTATAGAAGGATTTAACCCATATTTCAGTAAGACCTTACACAGCACCAGAAATACATGTTTTTCCATCCTAAACGCATTAACGCAACGCACCTCTGATTCACTCTGCAATAGTTCCGTAACCCACATTTGACCAGACAATTGATTTTCATAACAAGGGACCTTATGGATGTACCTGAAATAGTAAGCACTAAAGTTTGTTGCACACATTTGATGCCACAACTTCATTAGAAGATACCACTTCTTCTTAAGTACATAATTGTGCTCAACTTTTTTGATTCTTCCTTTCACCATTCTTCAGTTTTACTGCTGGTTGCCACTATTGCCAACAACTGTGTCAAACTAGCGAAGTAGCTCTGTCATCATTACCTTCACAAAAATATTGTAAATTCAGTGCAGTTCATGCTGGAAAAATATGAAAATGTCATTGAATTAGAAATAGTATTACAAACTCAATCTGAAAGCAATTAAGTCAGGAATGCTGAAACAAAACGATTCGGTACACAAACTTTTACGACACTGTTTCGATCACTTGAAATCATGAAAACTCAAACTTTATTGTTACGTCTACTACAGCAGGAATGCACTAATCAACCAAGGAGGCTTTGTTGAACACCTTGAACTCATGAGCAAGCCACTTCACTTTGAACTCGTCATTGCGTTTCTTCATGAAGATACGCCTTCTCTCCACTTTGTCTAATTCAGTGACTGCAAAACACCACAAATCAGACCCACCATCCAATAGATTGGTATCCACTAATTTATCCACAACATCGATTGCGTCATCATAAGTATGTTTGCAATCCAAACTTCTGAAGTTGCGTTCGAAATCTGCCTTCATCATGACCATCATGTCTTTCCCTTGATCTCCAATCGATCTCATTTGGTCAGTGTACATCCTAGAAGTTTCAGATTGGCGCTTCCTCTTTCGCTGTGGTTGTGTGTTTGTGGATGTGCTACCAAAATTACCCTTAGATTGTGCATCAGTTGGTGTGCCAATAGTCGGTTCAGTAAATGCCTGGCTTTTCAAAGTAAGGACTAGGTTGTTTGCATCTTCTTCAACATCTTTGTCCATCTGTTGCTCAAGAGTGAGGTTCTCAGGTTCTTCGGTTCCAATGTCATCTTCAACTTGTACTTGATTGGAGTTCGGATGAGCATTCATAGAAGAGGATACAACATTCTTTCCAGATGCAACGAAGTCATTGAAAATGTCGTCCCACATATCACTCACGTCCGCTGATACTCCCTTCTTCCTAAATGTGCTATAAGAGTCGCCTAGCTCCTGACATATGAAGATGTAGATATTTTGTGTAAAACATTGCAACACAACTGTTATCATCGAAACAATTATTGAAAACACAAGTTGAGAAACATACCAACTTTTTCTTCTCCCACCACTCAAGCTCAGCAATAATTTGCCCGGTAGCGTGATCCCATCCTATACCCGTTTCAAAATTCCTGATCTTGCCCCAATTTGTCCACAATTTTCTTTGTGCATTATATTTGTTCTGTGCTGTTTTTGGGGCAATGCGCATCCCAGATTTCAACTCATAGTCATCACAAATCTGGCTCCACACAAAGCTCACTTGGTAGCCATTCTTATGTCTATAACAACGTAAAACCTCTAAGAATGTAGTAGTTAGAGCCTCAGTCCATTTGAAACTTTTGTCGACTACACTGTCAGCAACTTTGCCCTTTCCCTTCACTTTGGCATTCACGCATTGACTATCTAATTGTTCACCCATTTCGTACTCTATTTACAGCGGCATACAAATATTATAAGAGAGTATAAAGACATTATTGTAATGACATTACATCTTAAAAAAATACAGTCGCAGTAAAACATGAAGTCCACTCACTGAATTTTTGTGAGCATCATGATCAGCATAAATAGGTAATATCCACAGTAATGTGTTGCCCTTAACATCATCCATTAAATTCCAGGAAATTATCTACGTGTTCATCTTAATCTCAGTAAGCCTATGTAAGCCTACAATTTACAGAGATGAGATTCCTGTCTAGATCAATCACAAGTTCCACGAAAAGCTACACCAATTAGTAATTTAAATGTAAGCCTACATATACATCCCATATCCTCCATAATCCAAATGAAATAGTCTTCTCCATATGGCAACAACGAGTAAAACTCCTCTGTTAGCTGTAATTAACATTTCTACAATATAAGTGAACATGATTTTCAGATAATTGCCCTTCATTGTGATCATCCATTATTATTCAGATAAAAGCCCCAAAAATTAGGTCAATAAATTCCTCAGTTTTCAATGATCTATCCCGAGAACAGAATTCCAGTCAACAAATCAACAGAACAATGTAAACTAGCGAGGGGTAATCGCTCCATTCATTGAACGAAGTAAACGAACGAGAGTATTTACCTATTTGGGAATCCCGGAGATGATGGATATTTCTCGAGCTCCAGGGAAGAGCTGTGAGTGAAGGGTTCGAACTGAGAACAGCTGTGAGTGAAGGGTTCGAAGAGAATCTCCCAATTGACTCGCCGTCGGGCCTATTCGCGTTTGGGTAGGCTGGGTTGAAGATTTCAGTGAGGTTGGAGAACAGCTGTGAGTGAAGGGTTCGAACTGTTTCCCGAGCATCACGTGAGCAGCACGCTGTCATGGTCTTAGATAATTTGTTCACGTGCAATGCACATGCTTTCTTTTATTAAAATATAATGTGAGGGCATTTAAGTCATTTCACCATTTTTTTTGCGTTTTTAAGTAGTCTACAGTATTATCGTCCGAACATACAATTTGACATTTAAGTACCAGTAACAGCATCAGCACCAGCATTCAAATCAATAACAGTACCAGCACCAGCATCAGCATCAGCACCAGCATCAGCACCGTGCATCCGAACTGAGCCACAATCAACCAATTGTTTATTCTTAATTTGTATACTACACGCTCGGCTATAAGTGTGGAGGCTATCTTGATTATATAATTAGGTATATGAAGTTGAGAAGACAACAATACGTTAATATAATTAGGTATATGAAGTTGAGAAGACAACAATACGTTAATATAATTAGGTATATGAAGTTGAGAAGACAACAATGCTTAACGTGAGAGGTCATTTTCCTAATAAAAACGTACAAAAATGTTATTTATCTAACTAACCGTAGTTTTTCGCGTTCACAGATAACAAGTTCATGTTCATAATTAGGTAAGTCACCGCATCTCTCACTGAAAACATTCAAATGAAATTATGGCCCAGAATCTGACCATTAACGTTTAATCTGTGAACACAAATTGTTTATTTTTTCTACGTGAAGAGTTGTTCGCAACGAAACTTTTATTTAGGGATATAAATAGTCATATAGCAATAATCTCTTAGGAAACAACCTAGCAACATTTTATGTCCATAACACTTGTCTTCGAACGTTCACGATCCATAAAATGTTCATTCATTTGTGTCAAAATGTTCATTGATTTTTAAGCATGCATTTCATTAATTTTATCTTTCTTTCATTGAGTGTTCGGTGTGAATGTGTCATGAAAATTTTGTGTTCAGAGCAATGAACATTCATACCCAGTGCGACAAACATGAGTGTAGATCGTGTTCATTAAATTTAATTTGTTTATCATGTTCATTATTGTGAACATACGTCCAATATTCATGGTATACCATAAATGTTGTTTTTAAGAGTCATGAACATTGGTTTCGTGACAATGAACGTACACTACAAGTCATATTCATGGTCATTAATAATAATGTTCATGGACTGCTAGATTGTTTCATAAGACATAATTGTTACTGAAACCTACCCCATATACTCATATTGTATTTACCTTTGCCCTAACGAAAAAACAATTTATGTTGAAACATTCGCATTGTACAACTCTCAACTCTTCTTTCGTGGTATAAAAGTAGTTATGATAATGGATCGGGTAATGAAGAGTTGGAATGCTTAATTTCATCACTCGCCTATTAGTTTTTTCGCGTGCACCCATTGGCACCCTTTTAGGTGAATCAGGTGCTCTTAATTTAATATAATATTTATATAATTTTACAAATGTATGTTGTTGTTATTAGTATATTAGAAGAAAAAAAGATGTAAAAGAGTTTTTTAATACGGAGTACCTAAACTACATGTATATGCATATTAGATAACAAACTTTCATAAAGTTTGAATATTTGTGATTTTTATATTAAGAATGTATAAAATTTTACATATATTAGATACATTGAGTTACAGCCATCCACCACCCATCATTATTCGGATTTTCTCTCGTCTTTAGTTTGGGTGGTCGGGTGTCTATCCATCCTTTACAATTACATAGAGATGTTTACATTGTACTAGTTGTGTTAAAGTATATTATTATAGTTGTGTTAAAGTATCTAATCTATCTAATATAAAAATCAATCGGAGAGAAAATTAAAGACCTATCATTAAATTCTCCACATTTTGATTGGTTAATTCACACTCCTCAATTCAATGTTGTTATCTTTTAATTGGTGGTTTTATACATTATAGATAGATGGATCAAGATCCATAAAAACTTCACTATATGAAGATTTTACTATAAACTTACACTTTGCAAGATAATTATTTTCTTTTGAGGTTTTTGCGCCAAATCACCCGTTATTTGACCGAATTTGCGCCAAACCACCCCTTATTTAACTTTTTGCAAAAAACCACTCATTTGTGTCATTCTGTTAACATGGAACCACCCCTTCATCAATTCCGTTAACTCTTCCGTTTATTTGTGTGAAATGTCTAAAATACCCCCACTTACTTCAAAATTTTAAGGGCAAAAATGTCTATTACCATTATCACAATTAATCCAAATTAACCCTAACTAAACATTTATTTACTCCCTCCTCCGTCTTCCTCTTTGAAATACACAGGAGCCTTAGCCAACCTCTGCAATTCTGAAACCATCATGCTCTGTCCTCCTCCTCTCCCACTCCTTCGCCAACACTTATTCCGAGCCTCCCATCGCCACCGACTACTCCTCGCCGTAATATTGCTCCACTCCCTCCTCATGGTCACACCTCGTCCTCCAATTGAACGCCACGTGTGAGGGGGAACAGTACGACCACATCGCCGCCGTCTGTATCACTCTCTTGGTTTACACCGACAAGGAGGTTAACGCGAATTGGTTGCGGTGGAATCAGAAGTCAACCGATTTGATCGTTCCTGTGTCGCGGGATGAGGATTTAGGGTTCTGGTATATGATTATGAATGAGACTGTTGTTGGATCTAGGTCTATTGCGATTCTGAGGAATGCGAGCAAAGTTGTGCTTGAATTCTACGCTTCAGCTCATGGAGACGATGAGTTTTGGTACTCCAATCCTCCCAATGCCTACATTCAATCGAATAATCTGACTACAGACCGAGGTAATGGAGCGTTTCGTGAGTTGTTTGTGAGAATTGATGGTAATCTCACTGCTTCAGAGATACCATTTCCTGCCATATTCACCGGTGGGATCAACCCCTTGTTCTGGCAGCCTGTTGTCGCCATTGGAGCCTTTGATCTTCCTTCTTATGACTTTTATCTCACTCCGTTTCTGGGACTTCTCTTGGACGATAAACACCACACTTTCGAGCTTGGTGTTAACAAGGCGATCGGATTCTGGATTGTGGATGCGAATCTGCATATATGGCTGGATAAAGTTGAAGCAGGGTTAGCTCTTCATCGTCCTCCCAAATTTGGTGAGTCGTGGGAGTCGGAGATTGACGGGTTGGGTTGGGTGGCTTGTAGTTGTGCTAACTTGAAAGAGGAAGACGGAGGAGGGAGTAAATAAATGCTTAGTTAGGGTTAATTAATTTGGATTAAGTGTGATAATGGTAATAAACATTTTTGCCCTTAAAATTTTGAAATAAGTGGGGGTATTTTAGACATTTCACACAAATAAACGGAAGAGTTAACGGAATTGATGAAGGGGTGGTTCCATGTTAACAGAATGACACAAATAGGTGGTTTCTTGCAAAAAGTTAAATAAGGGGTGGTTTGGCGCAAATTCGGCCAAATAACAGGTGGTTTGGCGCAAAAACCTATTTTCTTTTCATAAAAATAAAGGAGAACTTTTATCTTAACCGATTCGAACTTCGGTTTAATTATATAAACGGTATTTAAAATCTTATAACTTCAACATTTATATATATGTCTCTTTTCAAATAAGATGTAATTATTTATTGATAAGAAAATCAATTTTTTTGTAAATTCTACTAAGAAGAGTTAATCCAAACTCATAAATAGTTGAAAATATAAATAATATAATATATAAACAACATATTCATAGCTTTACACATTTGAAATAAATATTGACCTCTATTACCTATAAATGCAAAATTTAAAAAACAATTATACACTTTGATACATAGTCTTAATATTACTTTTAAAAATAAAAAAAAACATATCTTTTATCACACGCAAAAATATTTCTACCTAAATAAAACAAAACAAAAACTAATGGAAGCATGAATACACATCAAAAAAATAAGACTTGCGTGGGAGCGCGGGAACCTTCTCCCTAGTATTATTATAGTTATAGCTTGTGTGACAAGTAGACTAATTTCAATCGTTTCATGATTACATGATTGCTCATAATTAAATGGTTGCTATATTTCATTTTCAAATTAGTATTCCAAAATTCATATGAATTATTATTGTGCCTAGTTTTTCTTTTAAGTAAACTTTATTGTACTTACTTTCACTTAACAATAAAGAGCATTATACCACCTTTCTAACTCTGTTTTATACAGTATGAAAGTGTCGTCTTATCGAGTTATCGTTGAAGACTTAGAAGTGCAGTTTTGTATAACTTGTGATGGTTCGTAGTTGATTAGTTGGCACATGAGCTTACTAGCTTTGCTTGGTTACCAAAACCTATTTTTGGTTTTGTGACATTATGCAGTTGCTATTCCTTTAGTCACATGACTTAATCTTTGGTTCCAGGGTTCAACAAAATCTAACAATTATACAACAGTAAATAGAAAACGACAGTAAGAATGTAGCAGATTCTTTAGGTAACAATTTGAGGGATAAATGAATTTTGAGTTCTGGTTTGTCCCTTGTGGCAAGTATAAAAGCCCCTTAAATCTAACGGGTATCCGGTTTATTGACATAATATACACAATCTCAAAATTTTCAGAGACCTTTCTAAACCTCTCTTTGTCCTGAAAGCAGTTGATCAAATACAACTGTCTTATTTGTTAGCAAATTGGCCATCACTATAAGTGTCAAAAGCTTTGTTTGTGAAGTAAAACGCTCAGACGAGTTGTTCCATTGTGTACGATAGAGACTCCGCCCAATCGGCTTTGCCTAGCAGCTTCTGAAGCGTGCTCATCACGTCGTATGCTGGGTCCAGTTTCCTTTGCCACCCCTGTTACAGCAAGTTTTGCCAATTCAAATTGCTAGCATTTCAGTTTGTAACAGTTCTAGAAGCAAGAAGAAAAAGTATGGCGGCGGAAGAAGCAATTCAACAAGGAATAATGATGAATAACACTAAAATGTGAAGTCATTTGTCATGATCCAAAAGAAAAACGCAAGAGAAAGAGATTACCTCGAGAACTAAAGTAGTCACCATTACAGTACAAACATTGCCGTCGATGTTCACCCTATGACGTCTGACTTGCTCAAGCAAGTTCTGCATGCACTCTGCTGGGTGGACCACATCGCCTTCTGGTGTACCCCAAAAACTAAATGATTTTTCAACTTCCTGCAAATTTATATGTTTGATGTAAGATAGTTGTATCTAGGCAACTTTAAAACAGCAAATGCAGATCTATATATAGCAAACACTTAATCCTATAAAAACCGGACCAAGGCCATACGCACACTAAGACCGGGAAGATGAAAGGAAAAGGAAAAGGACAATAAATGTCTCAAAAAGTTGAAGCAATAATATAAATTTGAGAAGCTTGTGGTGGTATGCCTCGATAAAACAGCCTAAAATACCTCTATAAAAGCTTCTGGGTTTGGGCAGCTTTGTTTCTTAGACAACCGAAGTGTGCATTCAGCAGCAGTTCGACCATCACGTCGGGAAACTGCCTTGAAAAAATCTACAACATTGATCTGATCACCCTTGGAGAGTTCAGCAGTCATGCCTACATCAAGGAAAACCACATGAGGCTTTGACTTTGAGAATTTCCTCTTAGGAGACTTGCTAGGGGCTACTCGAACAAGAATGTTGCCAGGATGTAGATCTGCATGGACAAAATTGTCCACCTAGAAGCAGAAGAAAAAGGGTGAAAATTACTTATAACTCAACACAGTATATGCACAAAGAATCTTACGTTACTTGTATGCACCAGATTTTAACAGATAATTCGAACTAAAAAGCAGATACAGATTATTCGGCAGGTTACCAGTAACATCTTTAAAAGAGCATTTGTTCCAATGTGAGCCAGAGCAGCTTTATCACAAGCCTGTCCTTGAATATCCTCAACATAATGCGCCACACTCTCCCCTTGTTCATAACTTTCCACCAAGACAGCAGGATGTACTAAAGGATATACAGGTTTCGGGAAAGATACCTCCTTCCATCTACGGAAATTATAAATAAAACGATTTAGGTGAGCTGCTTCACGAGCAAGGTCAACCTGCGACATCATGAAAACTGCAAATTGCTGTACGCTCTCATCAAGTCTTAGCCAGTTCAACGGAGGTATGTATGTAGATATCTTGGCAATGGTATTGATTATAGCAAAGTCCCTCCTAATTGATTCACCAACACCTGGATGCCTAACCTTAACTGCAACATCCATAGGCTTGATCTTTTGATCAGGATACCTGTACCTCAATACAGCCCGGTGTACCTGAGCAATACTGCCAGAAGCTATGGGAATTTCTTCGAAACTCTCGAATATTTCTGAGATTTTACGGCCAAATGCTCCTTCAATACTTTTTTTTGTGTATTCAAAGCTGTGTTCTGGAGCACTGGATTGAAGCATTGTAAGCTCAGTGCATAAATCCCTTGGAAACAAATCTGGTCGCGTAGCGGCCCACTGCCCCCATTTTATGAATGCAGGACCTGCTTTCCCTAGGGTATGGCGAACAAGCTGCAGCCATAATTTTCTGAATTCAGGCCCGAAACTGTCAGCAAATGGAGCTGTGATTAGGCTGGGTAAGAATAGCACTGATAAATAGAGAGCTCTGAACAGCAAGATCAGAGTTTCTGCTGTAATAGAGAGCAATTTACTGAAGAATATATTACTATATTCTGGATACATGGATGCAGAATTTCTGGAAGACAGATATGATTCTGCTAGTGTTTTATCAGACAAGGCCCCTCCAAACAAGAAAGCAAGAACACCAGGGACTATCAGGTGAGATCTGGTAGAAGCCAAGCTGAATGCTTGAGCAATTCTACCAATTGTCGGGGCAGATGGGCAGTTGTATGAATAAATCTGGTTGACTCTCTTCCAAGCAGTTTGTGCATGAAACTTTGCAGTGTTACCTGCATAAACCGTGGAGTAGTTTCTGTATAAACCACTACTTCTGAAAGGAAATTCCGTTTTCTTGTAAGCTGTTTTTGCTGCTTGTTGTCCCTCGCAATTTCTAAGCAACAAATACGATCTGTAATGGGATACATTTTTCCCATGAGTTACCCTTGAACCGTTCTCTAAGTATTTGCTCCTATTTTTTAAAACAAGGTCGGCCACTTGCCGGATATTTCGGTACATTTCTCTGCAATAAACATAGAAATATGGAACCAATACTTAGCACATAACAACTACTTAAACAATTCTTCAAGGAAAATCAAACTAGATCTCATCATACAAGTTTGAACTGATTGGATTTCTCAAACCAAAATCCTCATATAACAGTAATACTTTATTCATTTCAACATTCATAACACTATAAACACTGCACACTAAATTACATTCTGTCTGGAAACTCGTGTCATGCTCCTCTAGATAAGCTATGTTATCGTTTCATATCTTTATAGCATCAACTATGCTAAGCTAAAGAAACCTATTCATGAATCCTCCAAGTGAAGATTTATAGATTCTACTCTGGATTCCATGTGCCTACAAGACATCTCTATAGAAGATAAGGATCTGAATCTTCTCTGAAAACCTTTGAAGAGATCTAATCCAAAACTTCGCTTAGATTTAACTCATCCATGTACTTAGTGCATATACAGCCAATTAATCACGTTCATGAGCTGAAAAGCCAAAATCCAAAACAAAAAACTACTAGTAAACCAAGGACCGTTTCCACGGGTCAAATAAAACCCCGCGATCTCATTACGACGACGTCTTCCGATCTATAAACCCTAACCACGAATCAAGACCTAAAACTCGAGGAATTCAACGAATCGAGAAGCGGAAAGAGAATTGTAGAAACAGAAAAAAGCATAAGGCGGAAAAGAGAATAACAAACCTTCAGGAGAAGAAAGAGTTGAAGCTTCGTTGATTAGTATATCAATCAAGGTGCGGTGAGAGGTTGAAATCTTTGAGGGAGGAAGAAAAGGCTAGCATGGCGGATGTGATATAGAGATCTCCACGTTTACAGGACAATGTCCCCTCGTTCTTCAGCTCCTTACGGCGGATGAAGAAAGAGAGAGGGACGGGAAAAAAACGATTGTGGGGGCAGCCGACGTTGCTTGGAGAACAAAATCAATTTCTTGTAGCCTTCCGACTTTATTGGGCCTTATCGTTTTGGGCCTGGCCCAAAAAAATGTGTGTCTAGTGTTTGTTAATAAGAGTCGTTTAGTCTATGTCAAAAGCTTGATCCTATCACTTCTCTATTTTCGCTCAATTAGTCTTCTCGATTTCCGCACTCTTAGTCGTTTAAAGTCGTGCTTTTACCCCGTAGCGAATTTTCTGTTTAGATCAAAACAAGAAAGAGATGCTCTTAGTGTCAACACTCAAAATCCAAATTATCTGCCTTTGATTTCAAAAAAAAATCATTGTAATAGTGCTTCAATTTCGCATCCAATGAAGCGAGATCTAAAATTGTGAAAGAAAATAAAGAGAACGAACTTATAGGAGAAGAAGCAACGATAAATTAAGAATGAAAACGTCATCAAGTGCTTAACTATCATCATATATTAATGATTCAATTAATACACTATTTTATAGGATAAAAAAAACACAAAGCAACGTATAAAATGGATTATTATTTACCCGAAAGAGGATGACAATATTGTGTATGTATTAAGTTTGGGGGTGATTCGCCTCGTTCGATTGATGGGAGCCACTCTATATTCACATCTAGATCAAGATATTCTTGAAGGAATCGAAAGACGCTTAAAGAAACTTAATGCAAATTCACTAGACCAAAGAAGTATTGGTTATTTGGTTACAATCTAATCTAATCTATCTAATCTAGTATATAATTTGCGGAGAGAGAAAATGAAAGACAACCATTAAATGTCTTTGTGTTTTAATTGGTTAATTGACACTCCTTAATTTAATACTATTATCTTCTAATTGATGGATTTTATACATTCTAGATGGATCAGACTCCAAAAAAATATGAATTTGTGAAGAATTATTGCATTAAAACATAGATTTTGAAAGACGATTGTTTTTTATTTTCAAAAAAATAAAGGAGAACTTCAATCTTAGCAGATTCGAAGTTCACCTCTAACTATATAACGATGTTTAAAACCATAAACTTCAACATTTTTATTTATCGCTTTTCTAATTTCAAACATGATGTAATCTTTTCTAAAAAAGCAATTTTGTTGATAAAGAAAACTTAGTTCAAAATCATATATAGTTGAAAAATTATAAATATTGCAATATACAAACAACACATCTATAACTTTAAACACTTTAGGCAAAAAAAAAACCTCTATTACCCATAAATGCAAAATTTTAAAAACAATGATACACATATTTTTTCCGTGAGTAAAAATAAAATTTATTACCTAAATAAAACATAAAACACTAAATGAAGCATGATATACAAAAATAAAATAAAAGACCCGCGCAGAGCGCGGGAACCTTTTCCCTAGTGCAACTTATAATTGTGTGCTCCATATATAGCCACCATATAACATATACATGCATTAAGAGGATTCATATTTATTAATGGATCATCTTATTTGACTTAAAAGTGATCCAAATGGCGATGGTCAACACCATCAACATTCCTAATCCAAAAACTAGGAGTTAAAGAAGCAGGAGAGTGAGTAACATCTTCAAGAACCCAATCATGTCCTTTGGGAAAGTAAATCCCACTTCGAGGATGAGGAACCCATTCGCACTTTTCAATATTCCTTGTCTTCTTCATTCCTTCTATACACTCAACGACGTCGTTTTGTTGTTTTGACATTGCTGCAGCGTAGCCAATTCCTCTCGTTCCGGACACCTTGTTTGTTGCCCTACATACAATTGAAAACATTATAGTATAACTTATAGGAGGAAAGTTTTGGTGCATACAACTCTTAAAGTAGGAAAAACGATAAGTTAGCGTTCCGGACACCTTGTCTTGTTATCTGTGAACGCGAAAAACTTTGTTTTTTCTATGTTAAGTCTTGTTTTCACTCGAACTTTTCTCTAACTTATGTATCATGCGTTTTGATGGATAGAAAAATGAACTTACTTGATGAAATTGATCGACGAAAGTGTGATGATCCTTGCCATGAATGTAACACTAAGCTTGGTAGTTAGTTGAATGAGATATACTAGGTTGATGAAGTTGGGTTTTATAATGGAGCAGTCCACGAGTATCACACGCTTCGGAAAAGGACGTCCTTAATTTTATGGTGGAGAATCATATTCATGAATATATTCTATAGTGTGTGTACAAAAACAAGATGAAGTATTAACCGAACAATATGCATAAATTTCTACCTTAAAATCCACTAATTCATTTCAAATATTCTCCATTTTAGCTTCATTGTCATGTCAAATCACACACTAGCTCTATGTTTGGTGGGAAAAAATCCAGTAATTCATTTCAAACACATTATTTATAGCGGTGACATTTTTTAGAGTTTGGTTCCGGTGAAGATGAGTCATTAAAGGAGAACTGAGGATGATGCACATAAACGTTATAACTCACGTCAGAGATGGTGTGCATCATCAAATATTGTGTGCATGATTTATATGTAATATGTGTGCGCATTTATTATAGCGTTTGTTTGCATAATCCTCGGTCCTCATCTAGTGATCTATCCTCACGATATGTTTTTCAAATGTGTATATTTGAGTTAAGATAATGATTTTTTCTTGTATCATACAGACCCTTCGTTTTAGAAGATAATATTTTGAGGTTTTTGCACCAAATCACCCCTTATTTGGCCGGATTTGCGTCAAACCACCCCTTATTACACTTTTTGCAAGGAACCACCATTTTGTGTTATTCCGTTAACATGGAACCACTCCTCCCTCTAATCTGTTAAGTTTTTCGTTTGTTATGTGAAATGTCTAATATACCCTCACTTATTTCAATTTTTTAAGGGCAAAAACATGATTTAACAAACTAATGAGATTTTACCACGAGATATTGACGAGATATTGCAAACTTAGCATCATCTTGTTATCATCTACTATATCCAGCGAAGGAGAATCAACACCAAAGCCATGGCGGGAGCAATTCCACTCAATACAATCTAGACGAAGACAAAGAGTGCAAAACCCTAGATCTTGGCTTCAGCATCCTCACGCCGCATTGGCTTGATGGAGCTAAGTATTTAGGGGAAAATCTAGTTCTCTGAATTTCTCTGTAATTTGTGGGAGAAGGTGAAGTTCATCAGGTACTACGGGGCTGTTCATTGGCGATTCTATACTGGAAGAAATGCTAATGTCATGGCTTATGAGGTTGGAGTTGTTCTTGATGATTCTTAATGGCAAGCGCCAGTTTATTGCTTTGAAGGTCCAACGGATGTCACCTCCAACTATATACGCTGGTGCTGACAATTCTGAGGAGAAAGATGGCGGTGCAATTGCTGGTTCAGTTGCCTCGCTTTGAAGTTCAGAAACCAGTTCGCAAAAGCCCCAAATCGATGACCCTAGCACCAAATTCAGTTCTCGAAAGCCCTAATTTAGTTCGCAACAACACCAAATCAACCACCCTAGCCACAAATCCACTTCTTCAACTGTTGTTTCTTCGAATTGGAACCCTAAATCTGCGTATTTGAGATCGGGAGGGAGAAAGTAATGTTTCAGAGATCAGTAGGGTTAACTCTCAATATCTCGTCAATATCTCATGAAATTAAGTAAAATCTCATCAGTTTGTTAAATCACGTTTTTGCCCTTAAAATTTTGAAATAAGTGGGGGTATATTAGACATTTTGCATAACAAACGAAAAACTTAACGGATTAGAGGGAGGGGTGGTTTCATGTTAACGGAATAGCACAAAAGGGTGGTTCCTTGCAAAAAGTGTAATAAGAGGTGATTTCGCGCAAATCCGGCCAAATAAAGGGTGGTTTGACGCAAAAACCTCTAATATTTTCTATAACGAGTATTCAATATATTTTCAAAAGGTCGTCTTTAGCTTTGACATCTTACAAAGATTTCCCGAATAATTCAATTCTTTTTCCTGATTTTCCACACGAGATACGTACTACAGTATTTCACTAAGCATAAACTAAAAGAACTAATATTTTATTAATTGAAGAATCCATGTTTAAATTAAAACGGGCGTGTTCATGCTCAAACAAACAAGTGCTACCTTTGCAGTTTCCATGCCTCTAAGAAAACTTTACATCTGAGAAAGTCTTTGTTGATGTGAAAAGCATATTAAGGACGGTGTTAAATGCATGTTCTTCTTCTTCTTCTGCTTTAAACTGATGTTACTGTACTTGGCTAATCATCAAGAATAGTGATGCAGGCTTTGGTTCTCTTTGTTGGGGGAGAATATATACATGTTCCTTAAATCTTTGTGGTGATAAATGCCCGGAGAATTGTATCGAGTGTCCAGTTTCTATTGGATAAGTTACTTATCTCTCTTTCAATGTGAAGATATGTGATTTCTATTGGTAGAAAAAAAAATTTGGTGAAAGATGGGGTTATACCCTATTATTCATAATAAAAGAAAGGATTACATTTCTTGTTCAAATTGTTCAAATTGCTACGAAGACAGTTACCATTTCTTGTTTAGGTGTGCCATAACAAGACGAACCATGAGTATGTATAATGAATCATATAACTCCTTCCTGGACGAGGTTTATGATGAAGAACTCTCATCCATAACATTACTAAATAATCTTAAGGAAAAAATATCAATAGGTGACCTGGAACAAATTATAACAATATGGTGGTCCCTATGGTTCTACTGAAACAAAAGAATCTTCAACGAACATGAATTCGCTAAACTACCAAATATATTACAATTTATCAATCAACATAGGAAAGAATGGGCAAGGACGAAAACAGAAATAAATGAGGATAACCAAGAACCTAAAACTCAAAAGAAAGCTACAAGAAGAAAGAGAGCAAAGATCAAATGGACCAAACCAGTGAACAACTATGTCAAACTCAATGTTGATGTTGCGGCCCCAACCAATGGACCGACATCATATGGCATTATTATCCGTGACCATAAGGGGGAACCATAAGGGGGAATTCATTCCACAACCATCCATCAGGGCTCCAGTACTCGTCCACGGTACGTCCCAGGTCCTCCTCAGGAATTGTCCCAATCGTAACTTGTTCGAGAGGGCGATCCACGACCTAGGGATGTGACCAGAACAGGGTGTGAATGCCATCTCCAACCGCCGTTTGAACACCAGCAAGCAGTGTGGCATTAGCTTTCACCATGCCTTTCCAAAGATTCGAAGCTCCTTTCACCGGCCTAAACATGTCTCTATCCCTTCTCCCGCTGCAGTACTTGCTTCGCACAACTCTTGACCACAATGATTCTGGTTCAGACAGCGCCTTCCACCCCATCTTGACCATGAAAGCCGAGTTGGTTTGTCTCATGCTCTTCATTCCGAGACCTCCTGCGGCTTTCGGCTTTCTTAGTTCTTCCCTGTAAGGGTAATTTCCATTAGTTTGGTTATTAGCCATTTATCAGATCACTTGTACTTAGGCTTACTTAGGAACTCGTTTATGTTGTAATGGGATTGTGTTGGTCCAGTAGAAGGATAGGCCCATATCTGTAACAGATGCCCAAGACTCAACCCGACCCGCTTGGAGGAAACTGAGGCTCTGCGCGTCTTGTTAGAAGCTTGGGTATATAAGCTTCTAACCCTATTCTCTCGCCTCACTTCTTACCTGCTTCGTCAATGTTCATCTGAGAAAGAGAGAGAGAGATCTGAGAGAGTTCTTGAGGGAGATCAACGTTGGCTTGATTCTTCTTCTTCGCTGAAGCAAATCTCTTGTTGTTGGTGGTCCAAGCTTGAAAACGGTGGTCTTGGCTAGTGGAGAAGCTCTGAGATCGCGACCTCGGGTGCTCAGTGGGGGCTAGGGTTCGAAGTCTTGTCGGTGACTGCGAAAGGGGGTTCTTCTATCTCTTGCTTGCATCTTGTTTCTGTAGTTGTAAGCCTTTGTGTCTGGATCTGTTATACGTTGTATGCTCTCTGTAAGACCTTCACCTTTACACAGTGGATTTGGCTTCCTATCTTGAGGCCACGGGGATGTAGGCTGAGTCCGAACCTGGTTAACATTTCTCTTTGTTCTTAAGATTACTTGTGTGTATTCTTGGTTCGATCTGTCATCAATCGATCTCACATTCCCATTGTAACAAGTGCATCTTGCGCTTGTCTTCGGTCGAGCCCCAAACAAAAGCTCGAGACTTTTTCTCAACCTCGTCACATACAAAGAAAGTTAAGGCTGCAGTTTGCATAGCAAACATAGGAATGCTGGCAATCACCGAATTCGCAAGAACAATCCTTCCTGACATAGATAGAACTCTCGCTTTCCAGCCGGCAAGCTTAGTGTTCACCCGATCAGTAATGTACTGGAAGGTCGTCTTCGTCGCTGCTTTCTTTGAGAGGGGCATCCCGAGATATTTACCCATGTCATCTGTTAGAGGAATCTCACAGATATTGCTGATTTGGTTGGCCAGATCTGATGGCGTGGATTCTGAAACGCATAACATGGACTTCTGGTAATTTATCTTAGCCCCTGAAGCATCACAAAATTGGGCCAAGCAGTACTGTATGGTTTCCATCTGGTTACAAGAGGCCTCTCCAAATAAAAGTAGGTCATCTGCGAAAAATAAGTGGGACAACAGAGGCCCTCCTGCTGAGAGTTGTATCGGAACCCATGCCCCTGCCTCAACAGCTCCTTCGATAATGTGTCCGAGCCGTTCCATGCATAAGACGACGAGGTAGGGAGAGAGAGGATCTCCTTGCCTCACACCTCGGGTCGGACGGAAGGACTTTCCCATAACGCCATTCCACAGGATCTTCATATTGCAGGCCGAGATACAGTTCATAATCACTTTTATCAACTCAGTCGGGATGCGCGCCTCTCCAAGGGTATCACGGATAAAGCTCCATCTTACCCTGTCGTACGCTTTCTCGAGATCTATTTTGACTGCCATGAATCGGGTTCCAGTTTTCTCCCTCATAGAATGCAAGACCTCCTGAGCGATTACTATGTTATCCGTTATCTGCCTCCCGGGAACAAAGCTTGACTGAGTTGGTGCAACGATCGTGCGCATAATCAGTTTAAGTCTGGTGACAATAGCTTTTGTTGCGATTTTGAAAGCAACATTGCATAAGCTTATGGGGTGAAGCTGATTCACTGTCTCCGGTTGATCCACTTTGGGTATAAGAACTATCAGCGTCTCGTTCATTTTCTCTGGAATAGGCTCTCCATTTAGAATATTCAGAACTGCACACTCGACTTCCTGTCTGATCTCAGTCCAGTTCTTCTGGTAGAAAATCGCATGGAAGTCGTCGGGACCGGGTGCCTTCAGCGCACCCATAGTGTCTAGAGCAACTTTGACATCAGCCGAGTTAAATTCATGTCTGAGCAGGCAGCCATGTTCATCCGGGATACGGGGGAAGCAGTTGGTGGGCATATCGATGGGCACTTCGACCTCAGCTTCCTCTTTATACAGCTTTACAAGATGATTAGAAACTATCTCCTGCAGCTCTTCATGGTCCCATATCCATTCTCCAGTGGCGTCCATCAAAGCTTCAAGTTTATTCTGCTTCCTGCGTATGACGGCACACGCGTGAAAATAACGAGTGTTTCGGTCTCCATCTACCAATGCATCTGTTCTTGCTTTCTGAAGCCAAAAGAGGTGAATTTTTTCCAGAACTGCATCCAACTGGCTCCTGAGTTTAGCTTCAAGTTTCAGCAGGCCCCCAGTTTCAGCACCCTCACTTACAGCTTTCTGTATCCCCTCAATTCGACGCCAGAGCCTATCCCTGTTCTTGAACAAATTGCCAAAAACTGATTTATTCCAAGAGTCCAGGTGCAGAGCAAGGCTTTCAAGAGAGTCACATAGTGGCGTATCCTTGCTCTAGTGGGAAGCGAGGAATTGTTGAAAATCATCATGGAGGAGCCAGCCGGCCTGGAATCTGAAAATTCCTTTGCGATCTCCCCTCGTCTCAAACCCCTGAGTACTCATAAGAAGTGGAACATGATCTGACTGATTCATTCCAAGGTGACGGATTGATGCATTCTCAAATTGGGTTCTCCATTCTATGTTCGATAATCCTCGATCGAGTCTGGCGCTTGTCAGAGTTGCAGGATCCCGCCCGCGACTCCAGGTGTACTTTTGCCCAGTGTATCCCAAATCTAGCAGTTCCAGGTCGCAGATCCACTTGTTGAAACGAGCACATCTGGGCCTTAGAGCATCAGAGTCCCCGGTGCATTCTTCCAGTGTCGTTGTTTCATTGAAGTCGCCCATGAGTATCCAGGGAAGCTGGTTCGACTCACTGAAGTTGCGAAGTCTACTCCAGAGTTTTCCCCGGGATGATGGGGTGGGGCTGACATAAATCGCTGAAAAGACCCACTCTGATTCGTTCGTTCTGCCAATCTTGATGGACACCACCTGCGAATGAGCATCCACCTTAGTAACCGAAACACGATCCCTCTTCTAAAGCACCCATATTCCTCCCTGAAAGCCTCTGGCCTCTGAGCGGATCAATGAGTCAAAACCAAGCCTTTCACACACCTTATCAACCTGCTGTCCACTTATCTGAGTCTCAAGGAGAACCAGGACAGTCGGGTCGTTTCTGCGAATAAGATCCTTCAAAGTATTCAAAAAGATTTTGCTTCCCGCCTCTTGGACGTTCCACGTCAAAATTCTCAAATCCGGGACTAACATTGACCACTGTAGATAGATGGGAGATCCTATCTGAGCCCACTCAAACAGACAATCAACAATCGCTTGAGACCATTTATTGGTCTCCACCTTGTACATCATACCCTCCTTCCTTCCAACTCTCCTGCTCATCTTGAATGACATCCTCCATTATGAAGTCGCCCTCCCCAAGTTGTTCACTAGAGGGCGATTCAAGGGTTTGAATAGCATCCATTGCTGGGTCATTTTGGCTTGGGGGATCACTCATGTGAGATGCGGGAATCTGTTTGGTATGTGGATGCTTCAACGTTGATGCCAATACCAGTTCTCTTAAAGAGGAGGAGCCGACGATTTGGGTTCCAAATTTCCTTACAATGGTAACTTCTTGATTTCCCTTTTCCCGTGGTTACCATGTTTGTCTTGGTTACCTTGAATTCCTGTTCCCCTTGAGATTCTTTCTTACTCGATTGGGTTCCTGTATATTCCTTTGTCAATTCCTTTTGTGACGTTGTTTTTTATTTTGTTTCCCTCCTCAAGCCAGACGTATTGCTGTCCTTTGTCTGTGTTCCCTCCTTATTTCCTTTTTTGAAATATCTTGTCTCCTGCCTATCTTTTCCGCGCTCACTCCAGTTTCCTTTGGTAAAAACTTTGCTACCCCTGTATTGGTTGTGCTAGAAGTATTTTCCTTTTCCAAATCAGTCTGGATATCGTCATACAAATCATCTATATCTATATGGGAATCCTTTCCTTCTTGACTTTGATCTTCCTCCATGAATTCCTCTCCAATCTTTGCGAGAATATTGTATCTTGACCCAGTGTCTTGTGCGTCCTGCTTTCCTTCTTTGGTCTGATTGATTTGAATTTTTGAATTTCCGCCAGGCTTTCCATTCCTGCCAACGGGCTTAGAGAACTCCACGTCAGCAACGGGCCGGAGTATGATCGCCTTGCTTGATTCTGGGTTGCTCGGCTTATCCTTCTCCGTTGTCGGAGTATGATCCTCTCTCTCTCTCTCTCTCTCTCTCTCTCTCTCTCTCTCTCTCTCTCTCTCTCCCCCCTCTCCCTCCCTCTCCCTCCCTCTCTCTCTCTCTCTCTCTCTCTCCCCCCCCCTTTCCCCCCTCTCTCTCTCTCCCCCCCTCTCTCTCTCCCTCTCGTTATTGCATGCGGGTTTAATATTATGATATTATTGCATGCGGTGACTAGTATGGCCCACCTTAGGATAGATAAATACGATCTGCGTATCGTTATGTTTTTCTTGTACACGATCTGCCTATCGTTATGTATTTTTGTAATTTAAATTTCTGCAAGAGAGTTTATTTCAATTATATGTAAAACAAGAAGAAGGATATCCTAATGAGGCTAAGGATGGAGATCCAAGAAGAGGTGATTCAAGGATGAAGATCCATGAAGGATCACAAACTTGAAGATTAGATCTTTATTTGGTTTTTAGGGGCCATACTAGGATCACAATTTTTATTTATTTATTGCATTACTTGAATGCTTTAATATTTTCCCACTTTGCATGCTTGCTTGTCTATTTATGTTATTTAGTTCACTTGTAGATAGACAACATTGCATGCTTAGGTCCCTTAAAAGAATATTGAGATATTGCCTTTCATATCATAACCCATGAGGCCCTTAGAATTTGTTGGATAGTTTTCGCCTTAGCGAGGTGTCCTTCTTTGACTTTGGGATAGTGCGGGCATGTCTAATAGGGGCATGTAAACCTTGATACGGTTATACTCAACAAGAGACCAAAAGACTTAGTTTTGGATCTTGAGGCATAAGGATGAGTTTAACATAAGATGTGACCATCAACCAAGAGTTATAAAGGGTTATAATTAGTAAAGAGTTTACTTACCTTGATTACATGAGATTTGAGGAAGTGCCTAAGTACGCTCAAGTTTCATCTAAGATAGGATCTTGGAATTATTTTACTCATAAAGGGACAAATTTTATAATGAGTAGAATATGCAATAATTTGTTATTTAGAGCATGTCTAAATTGGAATTTTTTGCATTTCAAGCATAATTTATCTGCATGTTTTAATTTCTATTTTGTAGTTACTATGTCCAACGACAACCTCAAATTTTCGCTTCGCTCAATTGTTGAGAAAAACAGGCTGAATGACTCCAATTTTCTTGATTGGGAAAGGAACCTGAGAATTATTCTGAGGTCTGAGAACCAAGAGGTTGTCCTAGTGACTCCCATTCCAGAGCTGACCGACACCTCATCAGATGAGGAGAAGGAAAAGCACAAGACATTAAGCCAAAAGTCAAGAAGTGTAACTTGCCTCATGCTAGCTGCTATGGAACCTGGTCTCCAACGAAGGTTTGAGGATCAGGATGCCTATAATATAATGCAGAATCTTAGAGATCTCTTTAAGGAACATGCCAGAATTGAGAGGTATGACACACTCAAGGCCATCCTACAAAGCAAGCTAGAGAAGGGGAAACCAGTGGGGCCACATGTTTTCCACATGATAGGCCTGTTTGACAGGATGGCTAGACTTGGGAACCCTTATAACATTGAGATGGCAACAGACATAATCTTGCATTCTCTACATGAGGGATTTGCAAATTTCAGGCAGATGTATCACATGGGGGCCATGTGTAAGACTCTCAATGAGTTACATGCTATGCTCAAAACCGCTGAACAAAATGTTTTGGTTGAACCTAGGAAGGATGTTCTTATGGTCAACAAAGGGAAGGGGTTCAAGAAAGGGCCACAGAAGAAGCAACAGACCAACGGGAAGGACAAGAAGGTTGTTCAACCTAAGGGTACCACACTTAAAGTAAAGGTGGTTGCAGAGCATGATTGCTTCTACTGTAAGGCTAAGGGGCACTGGAAGAGAAACTGCCCCAAATATCTGGAGGATAAGAAGAAGGGTGTCTCTTCTTCAGGTATTTTTGTTATTGAAATCTTAACAACTAAACTCCAATGATTGGGTATTAGATACCGGTTGTGGTTCTCACATTATTTCGAATGTGCAGGGACTACAAAATAGGAGAAGGTTGCAGAAGGGCGAGATAGATCTCCATGATGGAAATGGAGCAACTGTTGCTGCAATTGAAGTTGGAGATTATAGTCTACTTTTACCTTATGGCTTAGTTTTAGAACTTCATAATTGTTATTTTGTTCCTTCCATAACTAAGAACTTGATTTCATTTTCGGTTTTGCATCGTGAGGGTTATGATTTTGTTGTTGATGATGGTTTTACAATTTATAAGAATGACATTTTTTATGCCCATGCCCATATGACTAGTACTGGACTATACAAATTGGGGCTCAAATCCGATGTATATAACATTAATACCAAAAGGCAAAAGTCGAATGATATAAGTGAAGCCAATCTATGGCATTGTCGTTTGGGACACATTAGCGTCAAACGCATGAAGGAACTCCAAAATGTTGGTCGTCTAAAGTCATTTGATTTTGAATCATTTGAAACATGCGAATCATGTCTAATGGGTAAGATGACAAGGTCACCTTTCACTGGTACAAGTGAGAGGACTACTGAGCTTTTAGCTCTCATACATACTGATGTGTGTGGACCTATAAGTACAGAAGCTAGGAGAGGCTATCGATACTTCATTACATTTACTGATGATTTTAGTAGATATGGGTATATCTACTTAATGAAACATAAATCTGAGTCTTTTGAAAAGTTCAAAGAATTTCAGAATGAAGTTGAAAAACAAACAGGCAAGAAGATAAAGGCACTTCGATCAGATCGAGGGGGTGAATATCTGAGCCACGAATTCGACCATCATTTGAGGAGTTGTGGTATTCTAACACAGCTGACTCCACCGGGTACACCACAACTGAATGGTGTATCTGAGAGAAGAAACATGACATTGTTAGACATGGTCCGCTCAATGATGAGTTTTGCTAAGCTTCCTACATCCTTTTGGGGTTATGCCCTCACTACCGCTGCATTCACACTAAACAGGACTCCGTCACGATCAGTTGACAAGACACCACATGAGATATGGTTTGGGAAGCCACCCAGCTTGTCATTTCTGAAGGTCTGGGGATGTGAAGCTTATGTAAAGCGTTTACTATGTGATAAGCTCGCACCCAAATTAGACAAATGTTTTTATAGGTTAACTCAAGGAAACGAGGGGTTATTATTTCTACAATCCAATTGAGAACAAAGTGTTTGTTGCTCGGGATAGTGTCTTTTTGGAAAATGGGTTCTTTTCCAAGAAGTCAAGTGGGAGAAATGTTCAACTTGATGAGATTCAAGCGGAGCAACAAATAGGCCAAGACGGCAACCTAGACGATATGAGGATTTTGTCTTGATTGCTGACGTTCTACTTTTAGAGAATGATGAGCCTGCTACCTATAAACAAGCAATGACGGACCCCGACTCCGAAAAATGGCTTGAAGCCATGAGATCCGAAATGGAATCCATGTTTGAAAATCAAGTTTGGGACTTGATAGATTTTCCTGATGGGGTAAAACCTATTGGATGCAAATGGGTCTTCAAGATCAAGACAGACAAGGATGGAAATGTTTCTGTCTATAAGGCAAGATTAGTTGCAAAGGGATTTAGACAAGTTCATAGTATTGACTATGAGGAAACGTTCCCACTGGTCGTAATGATCATGTCCATTAGGATAATCCTAGCAATTGCCACTTATTATGATTATGAGATATGGCAAATGGATGTCAATACCGCCTTTCTAAATGGTTATTTAGAAGATAATGTATACATGATGCAATGATACGCTGCACTTTGTATAGCGTAACTAGGGATTATTACATTAGTTTATGAGTATTATCATATGTGCTTCGAGTCATTACTATGTTCTGAGATATTTATTAAGAAGTGAAGAAATGAATATCAGAACCGAAGAAGAAGAGATCAAAGATTGAAGACATGAAGACATGAAGACTTGAAGATATTCCGCGGAGCAGCGGCGATCGCCACTACCATCCAGGCGATCGCCATTCTACAACAGAAGAGTTATGTTAGTTCGAGGCATCCATGGCGATCGCCATGAATCTACGGCGATCGCCATGGGGTGACAGAGGCTACGGCAAAGTTTTATATGAAGATGGCGATCGCCAGACATCTATGGCGATCGCCACAACAAGGCCGAAGATATTCCGGGCTTTCCTTATTTTGCTTTGTTTTTATTTCTTTTATTATTTTCTTATTTTCCTTAATTAGTTTTAGGATATTTATCTTTTACCATATATCTTTAGGGTTAGACTCTTTACATACCCTAGTTCTTTCTATCTTTTTCATCATCTTTTCCATCAGACAATTTAGTTCTGCAACCATGAGCAGGAACTAATCTCCATTGTTTTACTTAGCGGTTGAAACCTTCAGTTTTTAAGTTGTGAGATTTCTAAACTCTTGTTCTTTTCCTATGGGTTTGTATTAATTCTCTTGTTCTTCATCTATTGATTTCTATTAGTTTTGCTAGCTTGATCACCTAGTTTGATTGATAGTTTTCTATTGCTAGACTAGGAATATACGGTGGAATTCCTTGTCATTGTAGCGCTCATATCTGCATGATCTGGTAGTTGATTGCTTTTATGAAAGAGAATTGATTGCATGTTAATACTTGACGGTTGTAAGTTATTGCATGCATCCTTATAATTCATGTGCCCTTTGCTGCTATTTCATCTAATCTTGAGAGGTTTCCCTGATTGTTGAATAGTAAGTATTATCAGGACCGGTTGGCCTGCTGATATATTAAATATTGGAATAGGAACACTCCCTAGGATTGAATAGAACTTGAGATAAATCTATGATCAACTTGATTAACTGTTGTGTGGATACTTGCTAGGTGAAACCCCTTCGCATAATATTCTCACCCAAACTTCTTTGCTTGATACTTGTTACTTTTGTGTTTCATACAATCAAAACCCCCCTTGGTTACTTGTTACTTGTTTGTTAGTTGGTATTTCGCTTGACTGCATAGCGATTGGTGTTTTGATTCCCTTGGGTTCGACCTCTACTTACTTGCTATACTCTAGTTAGTGTTTAGAGTTTATTTCTTTGATTTGGCACTACGACTTTAGCCTCATCAAATTTGGCGCCGTTGCCGGGGAATTGAATTATTCCAATTCTGTGCTAATTGTGAAATTATCAACTGTTTGGTGTGAACCTTTATGGTTCAGACCCGTGCTACTGATTCATCACTTGTTGCCTTTGACCCAGAGATTGAAAGGACGTTCCTTTGGAACCAAAGAGCAGCTCTGAACCAAGATAACGAGATGGGTGATCGACATGGACCGCCATTGCCTACTATGAGGCAACTCACTGCCCCAGACTTAAACCAACAACCTTTAGCAGTGAGGTTTCCTGAGATTGAAGAAGATGTGAATTTTGAATTAAAAGCTGGTTTAATTCATGAGCTACCACACTTCCATTGCTTAACGGGAGAAGATCCCAACAAACACTTGGCTCAATTCCATGCCATATGTTCTAGTATGAAGCCAAGAGGTGTTACTGAGGAGCAGGTCATGCTGAGAGCTTTCGGATTTACTCTGAAAGACGCTGCGAATGATTGGATCTATTATCAAGCTCCAGGGAGTATTGATACATGGGCTAAAATGAAAAAGGTCTTTTTAGAGAAATATTTTTCAGCTACAAAACAAAGCATCTTAAAGAAGGAAATCACGAATCTTCAACAACACTCAACTGAGAGTCTCTATGAATATTATGAGAGATTCAAGAAGCTTTGCTCAAGCTGCCCATTCCATAGTTATACTGACCAAGATCTCCTTATGTACTTATTTAGTGGCCTGATTGATGAGGATCGTCGAATGGTGAATGCATCCTGTGGAGGTAACTTTTTAAGATTGACTATACCTCAGGCTACTGAAATGTTTGAGGAATTAGCTGAGAGCTCAAGGCAGTTTAGTAGCAGGCAAAGAACACAGTCAGTGAGTTCACTTGATCCCACTAAAATTCAAAGTGATATGAATGAACTGAAGGATATGATGAAGTCTTTTATGCTGCAAAGTGGTGGTCAACAACTCCAAGAGCCAAATGCTGAGGTAAACGCTGTTGGTGGATGGCAACCAAGGCCAAGGTATGATTCTCATAATTTTAATTATCAGCAACCTAGACCTCAGAATTCCATGACTGTTGAAGATATGATCAAGTCCTTAGCTCAGACTGTGATGCAACAAAACGCTAAGACGGAATCAAGCATCCAAAATCTTGAAAATCAGTTAGGACAAATTGCTCAAGCTGTGAGTAAATTAGAGGCCAGGGAACCGGTAAGAAACCCGAGAGAGAACGTCAGTGCAGTGTTCTTGAGGAGCGGAAAAACTCTAAATGACGATTTTGTGCCAAAACCGCGATCGCCAGATCTGAGTGGCGATCACCATGAGATTACAGAGAGCAAAACAGGTTTTGCATCCCGACCGCGATCGCCATATGGCGATGGCGATCGCCATGACATTCCAGAAGCTGAGGTGCAAAATCATCCGCGACCGCGATCGCCAGTTGCTGATGGCGATCGCCGGGAGCCCCCTGAGTACATTGACGATTATGTTCGCCCGAATTTTCCACCTCTATTTTCTCAGAAGCCTGTTGCTCCCTTTCCTGAGGCATTAAAGGATACTCGAAGGCTGGAGAACGACAACGAAATCTTCGAAACCTTTAGTAGGTGTGAGGTAAACATTCCTTTGCTCAAACTTGTTAAGAGTATTCCTAGTTTGCTAAGTTTTTGAAAGAAGTTTGCACTATCAAAAGAAATCAAAAACTGAAAGGAAAGAAAAAAGTTGAAGTAAGTGAACAAGTTTCTGCTGTGTTTCAAAAACGCATGCCTAAGAAATGTGGTGATCCGGGCATATTTAGCATTCCATGTGTGATTGGTGAAACTAAATTTGACAAAGCCATGCTAGATTTAGGTGCATCAATCAATGTTTTGCCCTACTCTTTGTATGAATCACTAGGCTTAGGACCCTTGCATAAAACAGGAACTGTTATTCAACTTGCTGATAGGTCTACTGTATACCCGAAAGGGGTTGTTGAGGATGTTCTTGTTATGGTTGGTGATCTGATTTTTCCCGCTGATTTCTTTGTGTTGGATATGGAGCATGCTAATAATGTCACACCTATACTGTTAGGTAGACCTTTCATGAAAACTGCCCAAACGAAAATTGATGTTAATAGTGGGACTCTCTCTATGGAGTTTGATGGGGATAAGGTAGAATATAATATTTATGACATGGATCCCATTGATAAGAATTCTCTATGTGTTATTGATGTAATTAAGCCTACTTGTAAGGATAAATTGCAACCTGTTTTAGAGAATATCTTAGAGCCCCCAAAAGTAGATGTTGTTTTATCTACTAACATGCAGGAGTGTCAGGCTAAGCCAGAGCCTAAAGGTAAGCTCTCTTCACATCCTCTGGGCAATCGCCCTCCATTACTGACCTCGCCAGGCGAGATACCATTGATGTCTAGTGTGCAGGCACTTGACATTGAGCTTAAACAGCCGCCTGATACAGTCTAGGAGGAGAAAGTGAATGAAACCACCTTCATGGCTAAAGACAAGGTGGTCAAGGTAAGAGGGACGAGATTCAAAGCGTTCCATGAGTGGTTCAAGAGAGAATTCAGACAAGAGACGGTTTTCACAAAGCCAAATGGCGTTAGTTAAATCTCTTGAGTTTCATGTCGAGCCACGACATAAAATAAGGCGCTACTCGGGAGGCAACCCGAGGTTTGAGTTTGTTTTTATTTGTTTTCGTCCGGGTTTATTTTCTTTTTAGTTTTTCCATGGACAGGAGGAAATCACCGAAGCTTAGGGTCCGCTACAGTCAGTAGCCAATCTCGCTGTAAGTCTTCTCTCCCGTCCGTAAAAAAAAAAAAAAAAAAAAAAAATTCCGAAAATCATTCCGAGAAAAAAATAATATATAGGATTAAAAAAATAGAGTGCAGAAAAAAAAATATATGAGAGAAAAGAAAGTAAGGAGTTGTATTACATCAAGTTTGGTTTCATTAGTACTATCATTCTAGATCTACATTCGTTGGAGCTTAGCTTGTTGGTGACCATGTTCTTTACAAGGAGTTGATTTGTTTGGGTCACTTTCTACATTGGAGGTATTCTTTCTTTTGCTTTAGATGAGCTATGCATTATTGGATTACATTTAGTGCTCATCTAGTTTCTCATTCTACCACACTTTTAGTTTTATTGGAGGAAGGTCATCCGACCTTGTATGTGAGTCTTCTGTCTCCTTCCCTAGGTTCGTTTTTTATGTCTTCCATTTCATTGAGGACAATGCAATGTTTAAGTATGGGGGAGGAGAATGTATTTATTTAGGTGTTGGTTGTATCTGCATGAGCTTATTGAATATATATATTGTATGAAAAAGCCACAAAAATTGAAAAAAGGCATACAAAATCCTTGGATAGCAAGATCTATGCAATAAGAAGGTGGCTTGACCGGCATTAGGCTGGGGCAAAAATAAGTCTTGAGTGATGTGAGTTTTGTGAGCCTGGAACAATTATTGAGTGGTTGGGATGAAAACCCGAAAGGGCGCCCAAGCAAGATGAGTGTTATAAAAGAAAAAAAATATTTGAGTGTTTTAGGATCATTATCATCTTGGCGTATGGAGACATAAGAAGGAGGCGTATAGGAGGATTCGGGTAGGCCACTTGGAGGAATAAGGTGTAGTTCTGGGTATGTGCTTATTTTATCACATCGTTCTTGATTGTTGTTGTTATGTTTGGAGGAGCTTATTGGTTATGTAATCACTAGGAGATATTCTTGTACTTCCTGAGGCTTTGAGTATTTATTGTGTGGGTAACTTTTCTGTAAGTTACTCGGGACGAGTAAAAGTCTAAGTATGGGGGTATTTGATACGCTGCACTTTGTATAGCGTAACTAGGGATTATTACATTAGTTTAGGAGTATTATCATATGTGTTTCGAGTCATTATTATGTTCTGAGATATTTATTAAGAAGTGAAGAAATGAAGATCAGAACCAAAGAAGAAGAGATCAAAGATTGAAGACATGAAGACTTGAAGATATTCCGCGGAGCAGCGGCGATCGCCACTACCATCCAGGCGATCGCCATTCTACAACAGAAGAGTTATGTGAGTTCGAGGCATCCATGGCGATCGCCATGAATCTACGGCGATCGCCATGGGGTGACAGAGGCTACGGCAAAGTTTTATATGAAGATGGCGATCGCCAGACATCTATGGCGATCGCCACAACAAGGCCGAAGATATTCCGGGCTTTCCTTATTTTGCTTTGTTTTTATTTCTTTTATTATTTTCTTATTTTCCTTAATTAGTTTTAGGATATTTATCTTTTACCATATATCTTTAGGGTTAGACTCTTTACATACCCTAGTTCTTTCTATCTTTTTCATCATCTTTTCCATCAGACAATTTAGTTCTGCAACCATGAGCAGGAACTAATCTCCATTGTTTTACTTAGCGGTTGAAACCTTCAGTTATTAAGTTGTGAGATTTCTAAACTCTTGTTCTTTTCCTATGGGTTTGTATTAATTCTCTTGTTCTTCATCTATTGATTTCTATTAGTTTTGCTAGCTTGATCACCTAGTTTGATTGATAGTTTTCTATTGCTAGACTAGGAATATACGGTGGAATTCCTTGTCATTGTAGCGCTCATATCTGCATGATCTGGTAGTTGATTGCTTTTATAAAAGAGAATTGATTGCATGTTAATACTTGACGGTTGTAAGTTATTGCATGTATCCTTATAATTCCTGTGCCCTTTGCTGCTATTTCATCTAATCTTGAGAGGTTTCCCTGATTGTTGAATAGTAAGTATTATCAGGACCGGTTGGTCTGCTGATATATTAAAGATTGGAATAGGAACACTCCCTAGGATTGAATTGAACTTGAGATAAATCTATGATCAACTTGATTAACTGTTGTGTGGATACTTGCTAGGTGAAACCCCTTCGCATAATATTCTCACCCAAACTTCTTTGCTTGATACTTGTTACTTTTGTGTTTCATACAATCAAAACCCCCCTTGGTTACTTGTTACTTGTTTGTTAGTTGGTATTTCGCTTGACTGCATAGCGATTGGTGTTTTGATTCCCTTGGGTTCGACCTCTACTTACTTGCTATACTCTAGTTAGTGTTTAGAGTTTATTTCTTTGATTTGGCACTACGACTTTAGCCTCATCATGCAACCAGAAGGTTTTGAGGATCCATAGAATTCTAGGAAAGTATGCAAGCTTAAGAAGTACATCTATGGACTTAAGCAAGCATTCAGGAGTTGGAATCTTTGTTTTGATGAAGTGGTCAAAAAGTTTGATTTCATCAGATGCGAAGAAGAGCCCTGTGTTTACAAGAAATTTAGTGGGAGCAAAGTGGCTTTCCTGGTTCTATATGTGGATGACATTTTACTCATTGGAAATGATATTCCTATGCTGGAAGCAGTAAAGGAATGACTTAAGAAGTATTTTTTAATGAAGGATCTAGGAGAGGCAGAGTACATATTAGGCATTAAGATCTATAGAGATAGGTCTAAGAGGCTTATTGGTCTAAGTCAAGAAACTTATATAGATAAGGTCCTTGCTAGATTTAATATGGTGAATTCTAAGAAAGGATTTCTTCCTATGCAACATGGCATACGACTCAGTAAAATCCAGTGTCCTAAGACACCTGGTGAAATTGAGAAAATGAATAGGATTCCTTATGCCTCAGCCATAGGATCCATCATGTATGCTATGACTTGTACTCGTCCAGATGTTGCGCACGCTTTGAGTGTGTGCAGCAGATACCAATCAAACCCTGAAAGACACATTCGTGTGCAGCCAAGAACATTCTAAAGTACTTGAGAAGAACTAAGGATGATGTATTGGTGAATGGAGATGTTGAATACATACTAGGCATTAAAGTCTATGGAGATAGACATACGAGACCTACTGGTCTGAGAAAGAGTTAGTGTCAATAGTGTATAAGAAAGAACATCCTATGGTACTTAAGAAGGACTAAGGATGAATTCTTGATTTATGGAGATAATGACGAGTTAGTCGTCCAGACAATTACTACAAAAGTGCCACATGATTTAATACTATGTTGATAGAGAAGACATAAGGTTGTGCACATTGCACAGATGATAAAATTGCAGATATTTTGACCAAGCCCCTTCCTAGGCCCAAGCATGACAGTCACACTCGGGCCAAAGGGCTCAAACACATTGGAGAATTGTTTTGAACTATTTTGTTTTATTATAAAACTTGTTTATTGTTGTTACATACATTTATACTTGACTTATATATGAGTTTCATATTATTATTTAATCATTGCTTGGGGTTAGATAATGTATCCAAACAATTTTATAGTTAACAAATGGGTTCATCAAAACTGTTTTGGTGAATGGAACCCCATTAAGTGAACTGAAATTATAAAATTGTTAGAAGTCCATGGTCTGAGTCATTAACTTGGATACAAATTACTTTATTAAAGACCATATTGTGAGATTGATTGATAACACCGGGTTTCATGTGTTATGGGGACATAGTGATGTCTAATCAATCACATAGATGTGTATAGCGATACATGTCGGACAGACCGATCTTAGGATTCTTCAGGACATTACTGCAGAGTTCTAGGAATATTCATGATTAGTGAGTTCCTTAGACATGAGTATGATATAGTTATCATTTGGCTGCTGGTATGTCTTTGACGCTGTTAAACGCTGACCGTAACAGGCAGTTATAAAGGCAGTGATTGGGATTGCCAAAAGTTGAGTGGGAGCTATATTCGTAAAAGATTGGATTGTCCTCCTATTCCATGTATACCATGATACATTTGGAAAGGGTTGGTGTCTCGGCCACTTGAAGAGTGAGAACTGTGAAAACGCATGGCCATGCTCAGATGGATTATAAGTAATCATCTGTACTGACAGTTCGATCTCAGGAGTTCAAGAAACATATTTGGCGGTAAGGATGAGTTTCATCATATAGTCAAATAAGACATTAAGCGACAAAGGAATTTTAACATTGCACACTTGTTTTAAGGACAAGTGGGAGATTGAAGGAATTGTGTCCTTTAATCAAAGGTGCAATTACTAATTATGAAATAAGACTATTTATGGAGATTCATAATCCAGATATTTTAGGAGTCGCATGCTATTGCTAGTGGCCAATACGACTTATGGGATTAATCAAGTTAAGCCCATGGCTAGAATAATTGGGTCCTATGAGGTCACACACTTAGAGTTTATAGACTTTATCAAATGAACTTGCAGGCCCAATAAGCTTGTAGGATTTGGGCCATGTGGAATAGTTAACGAAGTGGATTGCTCCCCAAGTATTAGATAACAGTTATTTATTACTTGAAGATAAAAGGCTAAGATAATATATAAAAGATATATCTACTTACCTAATATTATCATTATAAGATAATGATAAAATATGAGAATAATATATATGGGAGGTGATTGGAGAATCACGGATAGATATATACGGTTATACAAAGATAAAAAAAGAGATAGAACCAAAAAAAAACCTAGCCGTAATCAACAAATCCACAAGAGTTGTTCACGACATTGATTTAGAGCAAGAGTTGTTCTTCGTTCGTGTTTTGTTCCTCGTTCTAAGGTTGTACCTTTGAGTTACTTGGTCTAGCAGAAGAGACTTAAAGGTGATCCAGTTTATTGCTCGTGTGGACTAATTAGAGGAGTCACATTTGGGGCTCTAATCTCTCAATTCCAGCGAGATTCAAACACGCATCAAGAGGTATTTATTTTTTCCTATGTACGATCTATTTAGTTTATGCATGAGATCCTTGGTTAGATGTTAGGAAAACGTTTCCTGAAATTCCTCTTTAACCATCTAAAAACCCTACAAGTGCATGATGTTCTGCCAAGTTCAACACTTCAACCCTCCAAAGCAAGACCTACTACAACCCACAACGATCATGAGAGCGTTCTATACTTTTTTGAGGCCACTAACGCATCAATTCTAGAACCAACACAAATGCTTGTGTTTTTAAAGTACTTTTAAAATATAGGTAATGATAGCTGGTGAGATTTTGTCCATATATATATATATACGATAGAGTGACACCTTCTGGTCAGAGCGACAAACCTCACACCAAAAGGAAACCACCATCAACATGCTTTATAAAACTGAATGTAGATTGTTGTTAGAGATGGAAGGTTCAGGTATGATGCCTTTAACAGAACAGTCAAGTGGATCCGCACCCTTAAAATTAAGGTTTTGCGGTCTTGAAATTAACTATACTTTACTATTAAAACACTCTTGACGCCTAATAGTCTACTTGCCTTGGCAAGGTATTGTCCTTGTAATTTTTCAAGATTCTCAATTAGGAGATAACTAGTTATACATGGAAATTTCCTCGAAAAGACAGGTGGTGGAGAAAAGATCATTGTGGAATGAAGATCATAAGCAGTGTCTCATTTTCAAGTAGAGAAGTAGGTGTCATTGTGGAATGGAGATCACACATTACGAAGGTGTACAAATTTGCTAGGCCCTTAAATTTTTGGGACACAATGAAGTTTAGGACACAATGAAGTTTGAAAAATACACAATGGGGAGCACTTTTCATTTGACCAAAAGCATCAAGGATCAAGAAGACAATGTTAAGGTCCTAACTATCACTGTGGGAAATAAGAAATATTTTGATTGTTGCCAAAAATATGCTATCAAATTTACCAAACACGCGCATTGTCTACTGTTTTAGAGAAATAAATAGGGCTGCAGATTTTTGTGCGCAACCCCAATTTGATGCGCAATTCATTAAGGTTATCCTTAACTGTAACAATGATAAATTACTATCTGATGATTATATCAGAATCATTCGGCCTACTTTCTTGGCTTCAAGCTTGTTCCCTACATACATGCCTCTCCTTCGGATCATCTCTTCTAATGGTCAGGATGATGCCCCGTATCTTACCTGCAACAACAAAAAAAGGTCCTAACTATCACACTAAGACATGAATTGTCACCAACAAATTTCCCTCGTAATTATCAATCAATTCACATGAACCTTTTTACTCTCTATCTTCCTATTTGATTGTTCATTTTCTTTTTCGAGTGTCTCTTTTTATTTGTTCATCTTTTTTCCATTTTAGTAAATTTATTTTATCCATTTTATACCTACTATCAACTTATAATTGCTATTTTTTCTCATTTTCTATCTCCAAAATTCCAACTATGTCCACATTTTTTTCTCTCCTATAATCATTATATTTCTACACTTTCTTAATTTTCGTGAAATCCGTACTTATGGACAAATAAATAGGGACCGAGGAAGTATCTAAAAACACATAATCATGTAAAAATACCTTTAGGAATAATATAGATTTGCACATGAATTTTCTAAATACATCTTAAAAACATACATATGAGCATCTTAACTTAAAAAAATCATGGACCGACAATAATTTTTTAAAACAACATATGAACTTCCTAAATTTCAAATCTACACATGAACCATCAACAATAGTCCTATATACTTAGAGATTGAACGCGGTTTAAAGAAATTGATGCAATCGGTTTTGGACTAGGTGTATTGAATTCTCCGAGGCCTCGTCTTCTTCTTCTTCTTCTTTTTTATCACTTTGGGATTTTTGTTGTTAGACTTTAAGTTTTTTTGTTAACTTTAATTATTTGTGTCGTTTCCTGCAATTTCTCCTTAAGAGTGTTTGTTTTTGGAGTTTTCGACTGCCTATTCACCTTCCCGTCCATTAAATTTTCCTTTCATCTCCCTCACTCTATTGTAGCTTCGATGAAGAGAACGCCGTCGTCGACAAGAAGAGGAAGTCAAGGAAAAGTCTGACAAAAAAGATGGTGAGGTGGATTGTCGAATTTGATGCGGGATGGGCCGGTGACGTTCCTCTTACCAGAACGAGAAATTGTGAGATGAGATAAGATTTTGAGTTAAATCTATTATATTTTTTTTATTATAAATTATACATTTATCCAAAATATTATAATTAATATTGGAATTTGGTATGTGGGAAGCGCAGACTCACGTATTTAGTTTTCTCAATCGACGTTTGTAATCGATTCACATGAACCTTTTCACCAATTAATTCTATATGTACTAATGACCCTAGTTCATTACAATTTCAAAATCTAAATCTAAATTCTTTTCATATTTACAGTCTATTCGGACAAAGGTTTTTTAAGCTAGTTTATTGTACAAATAAGCTTGAGTTAGTAGCTTATTGTACAAATAAGCTAGCTAAAATTTGTGAAAATCAAAGGCAAATATGAATTTGCCGAACATACCCTAAGTTTCATTCAACGTTTTTGTTCCTGTAGAAACTATTAACAAACTACTAAAGAGTACGAGAGGAAATTGCTATTTACCTTCGGTCTCCGGATTAGGAATAAACTTTTGAACCGAATGTTTTATTTTTACACCGATTTAAAACGCCTGGTGTAAAGTTTAAAAATTGACTTCATATCACGGTTCTGTAAAATTCGGGTTATAAGGTATATGTTTTACCTTGGTTCTGAAAACTCAGGGGTATAAAGTCCTTGTACTGTTTGAAATTCGGACTCTTCAAAATCGTGGTATAAAGTTTCGATTTAAAAATCAAAAGTTAAACGCTATCATGTGGCGATGTTAATTCGGTGTAAAAACAAAAAATCTTGGATTAAATAGACCCCCGCTTCGGATCTGTGTGTTTTCTTGCGTCTTCTGTTTGTTTGGTTTACTTCATTTTCTTTTGTTTGATCTTTGGATTAAACAAAAAATCTTGTTTGATCTTTGGAGAGATTTAAAAGGTCGTTATTTCTGAAAGCTTTAGAGAGAGAGTTTAAGATGAGAAAATACAGATAGATTACTTTTGCAGATAGATTACAAGATATATAGGAAAACAGAATAAGGAAGTTGCAAGGAAGCTTCCTGCTACAGTAGAGTAAGTACAGTACAGTAACTAGGTAGAAAAAGTCAAACAACCTATATATCTAAGCTATCAACAACTCTATAAAGAATAGTAATACTAACACTCCCCCTCAAGCTGGATGGTAGAGATCAACTAATCCAAGCTTGGAACTCAATTGCTCAAATCTGGAACAATGAAACCCTTTGGTCAATAGATCAGCAAGTTGATCTTCAGACTTGACAAAAGATATCTTCGCCACTCCTTCTTCTAATTTTTCTTTAATGAAATGTCGATCAATCTCCACATGTTTAGTTTGATCATGTTGAACTGGGTTATGAGCAATACTAATAGCAGACTTATTGTCACACTTTAGAACCATAGGTTCCTCCCATTTGATCTTGAGATCTGTCATGATGATTTTCAGCCACAACATTTCACATAATCCTTGTGCAAGAGCTCTAAACTCAACTTTTGCTGATGATCTAGCTACAACATTCTGCTTCTTACTCCTCCAAGTGACTAAATTTCCTCCAAGAAACATGCAGTATCCGGAAGTCGATCTTCTGTTGACAAAAGAACCTGCATAATCTGCATCTGTAAAGGCCTCTATTGACAAACTGTTTCCTCTTTGGAAGAGAATTCCTTTTCCTGGACACCCTTTCAAGTAGTGAAGTATCCGGTAGATGGCATTCAGATGAGGTAATCTTGGATCGTGCATAAACTGACTTACAACAGAGACAGGAAAAGCTATATCAGACCTTGTGTGTGACAAGTAAATCAGTTTACCACACAATCGTTGATACATAGTCATATCCACTGGTGGCTCATCTTTGCAATCTCCAAGTCTGTGCTTTGGATTAATAGGAGTAGTTGCTGGTTTACATGCACTCTTTCCTGTTTCTTTAAGCAAAGCATTAATGTATTTCTGCTGAGAAATAAATATTCCTTTAGAAGAATGAGCAACTTCAATTCCCAAGAAATATTTAAGTCTTCCAAGGGATTTAACTTCAAATTCAGCTTCCAACTTTTCCTTGAGTTTCTCTTGTTCAATTGCATCGTCACCCGTGACAATGATATCATCAACATACACCAAGAGAATAGTCACTCCCCCTGAAGTTGAATGTTTAATAAACAGAGTGTGATCTCCTTGACTTTGCTTGTACCCCGCCTTTCTCATAATTGATGTAAATCTGTCAAACCACGCTCTTGGTGATTGCTTTAAGCCATAAAGAGCCTTTTTTAACTTACAAACCTGATGAGGAGCTGAGGAAGAAGAGAAACCAGGTGAAATTCTCATGTAAATCTCTTCTTCCAAATTTCCATGAAGAAAGGCATTCTTAACATCAAATTGCCAAAGAGGCCAAGTAAAGTGAGCAGCCAAGGACAAAAGAACACGAACTGTATTCATCTTTGCAATAGGAGCAAATGTTTCTTGATAATCGATTCCATAAGTCTGAGTAAAGCCTTTTGCAACCAGGCGGGCTTTATACCTCTCTAACGAACCATCAGCATTGTATTTGACCATAAATATCCACCTGCAATCAACAATGTTCTTGCCACCAGGTTTGTTAACAATATCCCAAGTATGATTCTTTTCTAGTGCACACATTTCCTCTTTCATAGCTTCTCTCCACCCCTTTTTTTTAAGAGCCTCTGAAACATTCTTAGGAATAGGAATACTATTGAGATTTTCAATGAATTTTTTATGAGAGGGAGAAAAACGATCAAATGACACATGATTAGCCAAAGGATAAAAAGGAATTTTGGTACAATTGCGAGAGCCTTTTCTAAGTGCAATGGGTAACTCTAACTCAACATTTTCATAATTATTTTGAGGAAAAGGTTGAATTTCTGAGAGAGTACCTTCTGGTGACATAATTGCATTGTCAGTGCTAGGTGAAGAAGCTTGGTCCTGCTCGATCAGAATGGGCCTCACTTTCCTCGAATACACCTTAGGAAAATATGGATAAGGTGATGCAGAAGGTGTGTCTAAATCAGGGGGTTGTTGCTGGAGTTGTGCAGATTGTTGTGGTGGTTCTGTAGTTTCAACTGGCTGCTGCAACTGGGAATGATCAGAAATGGAGGGTTGAAGTGGGGGTAGGCCATTTTGAGTGTTGTGGAGCTCAATTTCATAATCAAATGGGTGGAATGTGGCATTGTCTGAGGTGTAAAATGATGTTTTTTCATCAAAAGTAACATCAATAGACACAAAGGCTTTCTTAGAGGCAGGATGATAACACTTGTATCCTTTTTGAGTGGATGAATATCCCAGAAATATGCACTTTAAAGCGCGTGGGTCAAGCTTTCCTCTTTGTGGCCCATGAACATGCACAAATGCAGAACACCCAAAAGTTTGCAGTGGAAGGTTTGAAGTTCTGTAGTTGGGGAAAAATCCTCGAAGAGAGTCAAGACGACTTTGGTTTTTTAGAATTTTAGTTGGTAGCCGGTTGATAAGAAAGGTAGCAGTAAGGAGAGCTTCCCCCCAGAAAAATTTGGGTACATGATGTTGAAAGAGAAGAGCACGAGTAACTTCAAGAAGATGTCTGTTTTTCTTTCAGCCACTCCATTTTGTTGTGGGGAATAGACACAAGATGATTCATGAATTATCCCTTGTTTTTGGAAAAGAGAGGAAATGGATTGATTGAAGTAGTCTCTTGCATTGTCACTTCTAAATCTCTTAATTTTTATTCCAAATTGGGTATGAATCATGGAGGTAAATATAGGCATAATGGTACTAAGTTCAGTCTTGTGTTTTAAAAGAAAAACCCAAGAAACTCTAGTGCAATCATCAATAAATGTGACAAACCATTTAGCTCCAGAAATGTTAGAGGTAGAAGAAGGCCCCCAAATATCACTATGAATAAGCTCAAAAGGTGAACAACATCTTGTATTACTGATGGGAAAAGATACACGGGTGTGTTTAGCATGTTCACACACTTCACACAAAAGAGAAGGAATATTAATTCCTTGAAATTTTCCAGGATACAAGTGCTTCAAAAGGTGAAAAGATGGATGACCTAGACGATAATGTAGGAGCCAAATTTCATTGTTGTTGCTCGTAGTGTTCAAGGCATGGCAAAACAGGGAGTGTTTGTTGTTCTTAGGTGATTCAAGGTAGTAGAGACCATTCTTTTCTTTAGCAAGACCAATCTTCTTCCCCGAGCCCCAATCCTGAAAAATGCAATAAGAATTAGTAAAAATAGCCCAACAATTGAGATCTTTGCTCAGTTTTTGTATGGAAATGAGATTGACTGAGAGTGTGGGTACAAGAAGGACATTTTTTAGGCTGATATCTTGAGATAAGTACACAGTTCCATGGCCTACAACTTTGGCTACTGAGCCATTAGCTGTAAGCACATGTTTGGGTTTCGAACAAGGCTGGAAATGTTGAAAATTTTGTGTGCTATTAGTCATATGTTGAGTAGCACCTGAATCTAAGATCCATGAAACAGAAGAAGAATGTTCAGAAGCTCTCAAATATGAGGAAGTAAAAGAGTTACCTGAGAGAGTAAGAGGGCATGAGCTAGAAGAGGTATCACCTGAGGGTTTGTCAAGAGAGTTGAAAAAGGTTCTGAATTTCTCAAATTCAGCAGCACTCATTCCATTCACAAGCTCAGAATTGTTCACACTTGCTTGTGATACATGGTTGACTTGGGGTGTAGAGCTTCCTCTAGTGTTTGTCCACTCTTTACTTTGTGGTTTTCCATGGAGCTTCCAGCACTTCTCCTTGATATGACCACTTTTCTTGCAATGAGAACAAAAGCGTACATCCTTCGTTTCGCCTCTAGTAAACAATGCAGACCCTTCAACCATCTTTTGCTGTAACATTACACCCCTCCTGCTTTCTTCAGCCCGGACAATAGATATTATTTCTTCTAGGGAAGGGAATTCTTTTTGGCCCAAAACTTGAACTCTTATTTGATCAAATTCAGAGTTCAAACCAGCCAAAAACTGATAGCTTCGAGTCTTTTGAATGAACTCTTTTAGAAGGGCAGCATCATCAGAACATTTCATTTTCAGCACTTGATATTGATCAAGTTCTTGCCAACATCCTTGCAGTGAAGTGGCATATGCACTTACAGAGAGATCCCCTTGTTTAGTAGTACCAACTTTGACTTGAATTTCATACAACAAAGCTTCATCCTTTGCCTTTGAATAAGACCGTTCAAGAAACTCCCATATCTCCTTTGCTGAACTCAAACATACAGCTCATACTGATATTGGGATCCATGGACTCCCATAGCCATGACATGACCATCGAGTCAGATTCATCCCACTTCTTGAAGTTGGGATCTAGTGACTTTGGTGGAGATTCTGAGAGGTGAGCTCCTTTTCCTTTGCCTTTGAGGTAGGTCTTCACAGCTTGGGACCAAAGTAGATAGTTCTTTCCATTAAAACGGAAAGAAGGGTTAAGAGCTTGAAGCTCATTTCTAAATGGAGCAGCAAGAGGGACATCAGAAACTTCTTTATTGGCCATATTTTACAGCAATGAAGGCTGTAGAAAAGAGAGAAACACAGCAATGGAGGTTGTAAAAACAGAACGAAATCTCAGCAATGAAGGCTGAGTAGAAAGGCCAAAGAATGTTTAGCAATGAAGGCTAAACAAGAATGGAAACATCAGCCAAGGAAGGCCTAAGCTCTGATACCATGAAAGCTTTAGAGAGAGAGAGTTTAAGATGAGAAAATACAGATAGATTACTTCTGCAGATAGATTACAAGATATATAGGAAAACAGAAGAAGGAAGTTGCAAGGAAGCTTCCTGCTACAGTAGAGTAAGTACAGTACAGTAACTAGGTAGAAAAAGTCAAACAACCTATATATCTAAGCTATCAACAACTCTATAAAGAATAGTAATACTAACAATTTCGTCTAGAGAGTTCATGTACGTGGACTCGTGCAGCGAGAAAGCAAGTTTTGGGGATATCAGGGTTTGAGAAACCGAATTCATTATTCCGTCTAATTTGATTTTGCTTTGTGAATCAAAGATTGTTGTGCTCTTGACTTTGTTGAAATATTTCAGAATTTTCTTTATTGAATTTTTCAACTCGCTTTGTGTGTGAAGTTTCCTTCTTTTAACGTATATCTTCTGTTTTTGCATCTAAGAGACGAAATTCGTCCTTATGTCCTCACCAGGAGAGTTGTTCTTACTTGAACAATCTCATATATACAATATGGACATGTCATGGAGAGAGAGTGTCTCAATGACCTCTTCAAAGTTTTTAATTAAGAAAACTAGCCCCAAATAATTTTTATTAGTTTTTGTTAAAGAAAACTAACCCCTTGGATTTCTCCTTTTCCCTTGGGATAATAAGTTAGTTTCTAAATTGGTCATTTTCCTAATAAAAACGTAGAAAATGATTATTTAACCAACTCACCGCATGTCATGTGGGCCAGGTTGTTAAGCTTAACACAAACAAGTCGATAGTCAATGGCTTGGCTTCGACTGCGGGGGATTTTAAGGGACTCAAATGATGATTGGCTCGCCATCTTCGTTCATAATACTAGGGCGTGTTTAGTGCCTATGCCATAGGGTATTGTTTCGAGTCTCAAGTTAGCTTGAGATAGAGAATAAATGAGGGTAATTTGTTTAAAATCAGATTCAGAATTAGCGATTCGGTTGCTCAACAAACCTATAGATTGTTGCCTCGTCTCTAAGACGCTATGCTTCATTCGTAGGGACTGATTTATCTAGTATCGTCGTGTTTTTCGAGAGGCGAATTCGGTTACGAATACCGGCCATTTGCTTTTTCTTTTCTTTCAAACTTTCATGTTTTTGTTGTTCCTTTGTTGAGTGTCTCAATGTTTATCGAACGGTGAAGAGTTTTACTACACCTAGGCAGTTGCCAAAATGACATTTTATTTTTCAAAGAAGCTCGCCGAAAAAAGAAAATACTAACGTATTGTATAATTGATTATTTTAATAAAACCGAAAAAATAAATTGACAAGAACCGGGTCTATCGTAGACAAATATTCACCTAACAGACAGACACCGTCAAATCCAACGAACGGTCCATTGTCACTTCTTCGAAACGCCACCGTCATGTCTGCACGTGGCCTCTTCTGATTGGTAGGTCTACACTTAGTGGACTCTCATAAACTCACTGGGCCCCACCTCCTTTTCTCCCTCACCTCCTTCAACTGTAAAAAGAAACCCTGACTTCTTCGCAAAAACACAACACACAGAAAAAAGAAGAAAATCAAAGCTCCAAACTCACAGAAATTCGTATCTATGGCGGCTTCCAAGGATCGCGAGACCTTCGTCTACATTGCCAAGCTCGCTGAGCAGGCCGAGCGTTACGAAGGTTTGTCCCCCTCTTCTCTCTCACTCTCTTGTAAATTGTAATTGATTTCAAAAAACCCTAGAAATTGAATCCGTCAGCATCGATGTTGTAGAGCTCTTAATTGTATATAGAATCACGATTGCGGATCCGATTTGCGGTTCGGAGAAGTTACGGACGATTTCGCATGTGTTGAGAGATCTTTCCTAATTGTTGATATTATGGTCTGATCTTTTGCGCAGAAATGGTGGATGCCATGAAGAAAGTGGCGTGCCTTGATGTAGAGCTGTCAGTTGAAGAGAGGAACTTGCTCTCAGTGGGATACAAGAATGTGGTTGGGTCAAGGAGAGCTGCTTGGAGGATTTTATCTTCTATTGAGCAGAAGGAGGAATCGAGAGGCAATGAAGCGAATGTGAAGAGGAACAGAGAATATAGACAAAAGATCGAGGCAGAATTGGCAACCATCTGTGAGGATATCATGACTCTCATTGATGAACATCTTGTTCCTTCATGCTCGGGGGCTGAATCGACAGTTTTTTACTATAAAATGTGAGTTCCGGTGATAGTTAGATTGGATTGTTGGATTTCGTATGTTGACCTTCCAAAGTTGCCGCGTCATTGCAATTATCACAGTTTTCTTATCTGAATAGTTACATAGTCTTGAGTAGTAATTGGAAATGTTTCATGAATTTAATGTTACTTCCTAAGTTTGATTCACTTTCTAGCCTGAACGCATGATATATTAGCTCAAGTATACAGATTTATTCAGGCAAGAGATCATTTGTGTTTGCTTAATGTGAAATTGTGTTTGCTTAATGTGAAATTGTGTTCTCTGATACAGGAAAGGTGACTATTACCGATACTTGGCAGAGTTTAAACCCACCAGTGAGAAGAAAGAGGTGGCTGACCTCTCACTCAAAGCGTATGAGGTAATGTTGCCTAGTGTTCATTTGGTTTATTGTAATTCATCAGTGCAATGGAACTTGTTTAACCTTTATCTGATAGATTAGCTTCATCTTTTCTAGATTTTCTGCTGTCATAAAAAACATATCAAACTGTTTCCAAAATATGTTTACTAATATTATTTGGATTAACCTGAAGAAATTGAAATAATTTCAAGTTTCTCCTTATGGTGTACAAGATATTAGATCTTCCATATTCTCGGTGAAGGGTAATGACAAGTTCTAGGATCATTGTTCTAGCATAATGGGTAATCAATGATAAAATCTTTTTCATTGTGGATGAATGGGTACATTACTTAAGTGTCTTTTTTTGTAGACTGCTTCTACCACTGCAGAAGCTGAGTTATCTCCAACTCATCCCATACGACTTGGTTTGGCTTTGAATTTCTCAGTGTTCTATTATGAAATCATGAACTCGCCTGAAAGGTAATTTGAAAAGGATGACCAACTTCTGAGACTGGAAATATTTTCTGAGGCTTTCACTAACTGATATTCTTGTCTAAAAATAGAGCATGTCATCTGGCAAAACAAGCCTTTGATGACGCGATATCTGAGCTGGACAGTCTTAATGAGGACTCATACAAAGATAGCACCTTAATCATGCAGCTTCTTAGGGATAATCTCACTTTATGGACTTCAGACATTCCTGAGGATGGAGGTAAGAAACTACAACTAATTTTTCCTCATAACCTGGTATTCAGATACATCAGGTTTTTGACTTTGTGCATTTTTTGTTGTTACAGAAGACCAAAAGATGGACACTTCTGGAAAAGGGGTTGGAACTGAAGCCGACTCTCGTGATTGATTGCCTTTGTATGATTTGATATGGCGTAATTGTGTGTCTTTGTAAGACTTGTTATTTTGTTTGTTCAGTCTCTTTTGAAAACTTGAACGTAATGATTCACTATTCTTATCTCGGCTTTTAGACCTGCACTTTGCTGGTTGTGCTTCTTTTGGTGATGGCGGAGTTTGTTGTTAGTCGTGTGTTTAATAATGCACCTTTGTTATTTTGAAGCTGTAACAGTGTATTATTTTTCATCAACAAAATAACTTTATGAAAAAAGATAGATGGATTGATATGGCGTCGTTTTACTTTTACCAAATCAGGCCAAAACTTGAACTTGTTTGGAAAACGTAAGCTGGTAATTTCTTTACATGTTGTGGTCAGATTTACAGATGTTCTTCTTTTGTTTCAAGATTTAACAACTGTTTATCCACCGTTGAACACCCTTCAAAATCACATCTCGTAAGCCACAGTGACACTCTTGGCAAATATTCCTTCCGTCCCATAATATAAGGTCAATTTGAGTTCTTGTGCGGGTTCGAACACGTGATCTAATTACAACATGGAGGGATATTCGAATTCACAATCTAATGGTTTAGGAAGTCATGTCTACCGATTAACTTTAAAAACTTGACATTAACATTGCATCATTGACACGGTAAAAAGTTCATTTAGGTACATGTAATGGTTTTTCTGTCCTACTAGTGATTGTTCTGGGTAAAAAGTTCATTTAGGTACATGTAATGGTTTTCCTATCCTAATAGTGATTGAAGTTTCTCTCTGACTTCTCTCTAGGGTTCTCGGTTCTTGGTGTTCTTCTTCTCTCTAGGGTTCTCGGTTCTTGGTGCTCTTCCTCTCCTGTCTGGGGCTGGCTATGGCCGACCCACACGTGTCTCTTACGCCGGAGTTTGTTCCGGAGACCCAGGGGAACACCAACACGGATGCCATGGAGATTGAGAAATGTAAGGGTGACGGTCAGGGGCCGGGGAAACCTCTGGAGCCTCAGTCTGGGGAAGTCCCTTTAGCTCAGGATTCTGAGATGAAGGGAGAGTCGGAACGGCAGAATAGCGAAGGCACGACCAATGGTCAGGGAAAGCCTCTAAGGGCTTGGAAAGACCTCTTAACTCCTAAGCAGAATGAGAAGACTACTCTACCTGAGGGGTTGCTTGACGGTAAGGTGAGGGTGGACTTCCCGGAAGGAGTTGATGGGGATCCTGTTGTTACAATTGAGCAAGATGTTCAGGATTTTCGGGTTGCTGTGTGGGAATCGTCTTTAGTGGTTAAAACCGTAGGGACGATTATTCCATATGATGTCATGAATAGGAAGGTGAAGGAGCTCTGGAAGCCAAACTGTCAGTTTCGTCTTCTTGACTTGCTGAATGGGTATTACATGATCAAATTTTCGCTCCAAGAAGATTACATGAAGGTTCTGACTGGAGGCCCGTGGTCGATGTTTGGCCACTATTTGGTCATAAAACCGTGGACTCCAAGTTTCAATCCTCTTACTGACGTGGTGGCTACCACCCCGGTTTGGGTCCGAATTTCAAACATGACAGTTTTCTTGTATGAAGAAGAAATCCTAATGAAAGTGGCAATGGGTCTTGGCTGCCCTATTAAGGTTGACTTGAAGACGTTGAATGCTGATAGAGGGCGGTATGCGAGGGTGTGTGTTGAAGTTGATCTCACGAGACCTCTGAAGGGCTCCATTTTTATCAATGGGGGCAGATATTTGGTTGGATATGAGAACCTCCACACAATCTGTTTCAACTGTGGTCATTACGGGCATTTTCAGCCTAAGTGCCCTAAGTCTCCGGAAAACGTTGCTAAAAGGCAGGAAGCTGAGAAGGAGAAGGAAAAGGAAGTCCGGCCAGGCTTGCTTACGTCGACAGGCTGGATGCTGCCGAAGGTGTGGAGGCGGCCGAAGAAGGACCATGGCCGACCAAACCCTAATCAGATGAACAGAGGCCCTTCAAAGCCTTTCAATTCCGCCTCGGGAACTGGTGGGGAAGGTAATGTGCAAAACGAGGATAGAAGAGAAAAAGGTGGCGCACAAACGGCTAATAACCAAAAGCGGATTGGTCAGGAAGGAGGAAAGCCTATGGGAAAGGCTATGGTTATGCGAAAAGGAGGGAATAAAGTGAATGTTAATGATGGAGCTGATGCAGGGAAAAAGTTTTCTTCCGAGAAGGCCTCGGGATCTGGCGCTGGAAGCATGAGCTCGAAAAATGTGATGAACGTTAAAAAATTTCCGAGGAGACAAAGAAGACGTAAGGCGGCGCAGGGGAAGTTGGGTTTATGTGGCCCCCCTTTGGCTCAGGGTTTAATTGGTGAGGAGGTTGCTGGGCATTCTAAGCGAAGGCGGGCTGTTTTTGAACAAGCCCATACTCCCAGCTCTTCAACTGGGCCTTCATTGGAAGAAATTGCTGAACATCAGTTGGACCCTAGAAACAAGCTTGGGCTTATGTCGAATGTCCATCTGGAGGCGCCTGTTGTCCACGCTGCTATTCATGGAACGTCTTCGGGTGTTCCTGCTGCAGCGATGCAGCCTCAAGGGGAGATCTCTCCTCCTGGCAATGACGGAATAGAGAAATCGACGGACAACAAGATGAATGATAAGGATGATATCGAGACAGATGATGAGGTGGAGGAGACGTCCTCCGAGCAGAATCTCTGATGCTGCTCTGCTGCTTCTCTCTCGTTAATCCAATGAATATTGTGACCTGGAACTGTCGGGGTGCTGGTAAGCGGCACTTCCCTCGCACAGTTAATTATATGCTTTGTTGTCACAGATTTGATGTTCTTGTGCTCTTGGAAACCCACGTCTCGGGCCATCTGGGATAAATTCCAGTTGAAAGCCTCTGCTATCATTGATGCCCAGGGGTTCAAGGGCGGAATTTGGATGTTCTGGGACCCGGACAACGTCTCTGTTAGCATTGTTAATAAGGATGTGGATTTCTTGTCTGCTGATATCAGAAAAGAGTCTTTGGGCGCTAGGTGCCTGTTTGTTTACGGGCCTCCCACGGTCAGCAGGCGAAGGACTTTTTGGGAGTCGTTGGGTAATGAGCTCAGCAGGTCTCAGGGCTCGGTTTTTGTCGGCGGGGATTTCAACTGCATTGTTAGGAGTGAGGATCGATGTGGTGGGTCTGGTAACCTGCATCTTGATTCTCATGAGTTCCAAAATCTTATCGCTAATCATGGTTTGATCGACATGGGATTTTCGGGACAATCTTTCACTTGGTCGCGGGGGTCGGACCCGGATACAGTTGTTTCGAAGCGTCTCGACCGATTCTTGATGAACATGACCCGTTGTCTGCAGTGCCCTAACGCCACCGTCCGTCACCTCTCCAAGTTCGGATCAGACCACACCCCTCTTTTGCTCAGATTAGCTGATGAGGCTAAAGTCATAGTGTCAAATCAAAGAAAACTCTAAACACTAACTAAAGTATAGCAAGCAAGTAGAGGTCGAACCCAAGGGAATCAAAACACCAATCACTATGCAGTCAAGCGAAATACCAACTAACGAACAAGTAACAAGTAACCAAGGGGGGGTTTTGATTGTATGGAACACAAAAGTAACAAGTATCAAGCAAAGAAGTTTGGGTGAGAATATTATGCGAAGGGGTTTCACCTAGCAAGTATCCACACAACAGTCAATCAAGTTGATCATAGATTTATCTCAAGTTCTATTCAATCCTAGAGAATGTTCCTATTCCAATCTTTAATATATCAACAGGCCAACCGGTCCTGATAATACTTACTATTCAGCAATCAGGGAAACCTCTCAAGATTAGATGAAATAGCAGCAAAGGGCACATGAATTATAAGGATGCATGCAATAACTTACAACCGTCAAGTATTAACATGCAATCAATTCTCTTTCATAAAAGCAATCAACTACCAGATCATGCAGATATGAGTGTTACAATGACAAGGAATTCCACCGTATATTCCTAGTCTAGCAATAGAAAACTATCAATCAAACTAGGTGATCAAGCTAGCAAAACTAATAGAAATCAATAGATGAAGAACAAGAGAATTAATACAAACCCATAGGAAAAGAACAAGAGTTTAGAAATCTCACAACTTAATAACTGAAGGTTTCAACCGCTAAGTAAAACAATGGAGATTAGTTCCTGCTCATGGTTGCAGAACTAAATTGTCTGATGGAAAAGATGATCGAAAAGATAGAAAGAACTAGGGTATAAATAGAGACTAACCCTAAAAATATATAGTAAAAGATATATCCTAAACGAAATAATAAGGAAAAAGAAATAAAACAAACAAAGGAAAATAAGGAAAGTCTGGAATGTCTTCGGCCTTGTTGTGGAGATCGCCATAGATGCCTGGCGATCGCGGTCTTCATGTAAAGCTCAGCCGTGGTCTCTGTCGTCCCATGGCGATCGCCGTAGAGTCATGGCGATCGCCATGATCTCTCGAACTCATGTACGCTTCTGTTGTAGAATGGTGATCGCCATAGTGATGGTGGCGATCGCCGCTGCTCCGCAGAATGTCTTCAATTCTTCATGTCTTCAATCTTTGATCCTCTTCTTCTTCGGTCCTGGTCTTCATTTCTTCACTTCTTCATAAACAACTCAGAACATAACAATAGCTCCAAATACCTGTGATAACACTCCTAAACTAATGTAATAACCCCTAGTTACGTCATACAAAGTGTAGCGTATCAAATACCCCCATACTTAGACTTTTACTCGTCCCGAGTAACTTACAGAAAAGCTACTCATACAATAAAATACTCAAAGCCTCAGGAAGTACAAGAATATCTCCTAGTGATTACATACTCAATAAACTCCTCCAAAACACAACAACAACAATCAAGAACAATGTGATATAATAAGCACATACCCAGAACTACACCTTTTTCCTCCAAGTGGCCTACCCGATCCTCCTATACGCCTCCTTCTTATGTCTCCATACGCCAAGATGATAAAGATCCTAAAAACACTCAATTTTTTTTTATAACACTCATCTTGCTTGGGCGCCCTTTCGGGTTTTCATCTCAACTACTCAATAATTGTTCCAGGCTCACAAAACTCACATCACTCAAGACTTATTTTTTCCCCAGCCTAATGTCGGTCAAGCCACCTTCTTATTGCATAGAACTTGCTATCCAAGGATTTTATATGCCTTTTTTCAATTTTTGTGGCTTTTTCATACAATATATATTCAATAAGCTCATGCAGATACAACCAACACCCAAATAATTACATGTGAATACATTATCCTCCCCCATACTTAAACATTGCATTGTTCTCAATGAAATGGAAGACATAAAAACGAACCCAGGGAAGGAGACAGAAGACTCACATACAAGGTCGGATGACCTTCCTCCAATAAAACTCAAAGTGTGGTAGAATGAGAAACTAGATGAGCACTAAATGTAATCCAATAATGCATAGCTCATCTAAAGCAAAAGAAAGAATACCTCCAATGTAGAAGGTGACCCAAACAAATCAACTCCTTGCAAAGAACATGGTCACCAACAAGCTAAGCTCCAGCGAATGTAGATCTAGAATGATAGTACTAGTGAAACCAAACTTGATGTAATACAACTCCTTACTTTCTTTTCTCTCATATGTTTTTCTGCACTCTATTTTTTTTTTAATCTGATATATTATTTTTTCTCGGAATGATTTTCAGATTTTTTTTTTTTTAGACGGGAGAGAAGACTTACAGCGAGATTGGCTACTGACTGTAGCTGACCCTAAGCTTCGGTGATTTCCTCCTGTCCATAGAAAAACTAAAAAGAAAATTAACCGAACAAAAACAAACTCAAACCTCGGGTTGCCTCCCGAGTAGCATCTTATTTTATGTCGTGGCTCGACATGAAACTTAAGAGATTTAACTAACGCCATTTGGCTTTGTGAAAACCGTCTCTTGTCTGAATTCTCTCTTGAACCACTCATGGAACGCCTTAAATCTCGTCCCTCTTACCTTGACCAACTTGTCTTTAGCAATGAAGGTGGTTTCATTCACTTTCTCCTCCTTGACCGTATCAGGCGGCTGTTTAAGCTCAATGTCAAGTCTCTGCACACTAGACATCAATGGTATCTCGTTTGACGAGGTCAGTAATGAAGGGCGATTGCCCAGAGGATGTGAAGAAAGCTTACCTTTAGGCTCTGGCTTAGCCTGACACTCATGCATGTTAGTAGATAAAACAACATCTACTTTTGGGGGCTCTAAGATATTCTCTAAAACAGGTTGTAATTCATCCTTACAAGTAGGCTTAATCACATCAATAGCACATAGAGAATTCTTATCAATGGGATCCATGTCATAAATATTATACTCCACCTTATCCCCATCAAACTCCATAGAGAGAGTCCCACTATTAACATCAATTTTCGTTTGTGCAGTTTTCATGAAAGGTCTACCTAACAGTATAGGTGTGACATTATTAGCATGCTCCATATCCAACACAAAGAAATCAGCAGGAAAAATCAGATCACCAACCATAACAAGAACATCCTCAACAACCCCTTTTGGGTATACAGTAGACCTATCAGCAAGTTGAATAACAGTTCCTGTTTTATGCAAAGGTCCTAAGCCTAATGATTCATACAAAGAGTAAGGCAAAACATTGATTGATGCACCTAAATCTAGCATGGCTTTGTAAAATTTAGTTTCACCAATCACACATGGGATGCTAAATATGCCTGGATCACCACATTTCTTAGGCATGCGTTTTTGAAACACAGCAGAAACTTGTTCACTTATTTCAACTTTCTTCTTTCCTTTCAGTTTTTGATTTCTCTTGATAGTGCAAACTTCTTTCAATAACTTAGCAAATCTAGGAATACTCTTAACAAGTTTGAGCAAAGGAATGTTTACCTCACACCTACTAAAGGTTTCGAAGATTTCTTTGTCGTCATCCAGTCTTCGAGTATCCTTCAATGCCTCAGGAAAGGGGGCTACAGGCTTCTGAGAGAATAGAGGGGGGAAATTTGGACGAACATAATCGTCAATGTACTCAGGGGTCTCCCGGCGATCGCCGTCAACAACTGGCGATCGCGGTCGCGGATAATTTTGCATCTCAGCTTCTGGAATGGTGTAGCATATCATTAGCTCTGAGGGTTGTTTTTAACCCGGATCGGCGTCCCTTTCGCTTTGAAGCCGCTTGGCTCTCCCATCCAGATTTCCATCTGTTCATCGAACGCTCCTGGAATAAGGAGTTGTCGGCTAATGAGGGGCTTGCTGATCTGAAGGAGAAACTGCTCAGGTGGAACAAGTTTTGCTTTGGTGACATCAATGCTAAGAAAACAAAGTTGATGGCTCAGTTGGATGCTAAACAGATTGCCCTGGCCGCCTCTCCCTCTACCGAGCTGTTTGAGGAGGAGAAGTGTTTACAGAACGAGCTCAAGGAGGTTCTTAACCAAGAAGAAACTCTTTGGTTTCAAAAGTCTAGAGAAGAATGGCTCGTGTCGGGAGATAGGAACACTTCTTTTTTCCACGTCTCCACAATGGTTCGCCGTAAGATGAATCGGGTTAAGGCTTTAACGAATGATGATGGTGTTTGGGTTGAGTCCAAAGATTCCCTTGAGAATCTCGTCGTGCAGTTTTTTCAGGGCCTCTACTGTTTGTCTTCGGAAGAGCGTTTTCCGATTTGTACTCCGCATGGGGGCTTCCCGAGTCTTTAGGATGATGACTGGGCTCGTATGTGCAAGGACTTTACTGATGACGAGATTTTCAGAGCGATTAAAGGGATGGGGGGGGCTCAAAGCTCCCGGGCCCGATGGTTTTCAACCGGTTTTTTACCATAAGTGTTGGCATGCCATTGGCCTGTCGGTTATTCGTGCTGTCAGGAGTTTCTTCTACTCTCGTATGCTCCCGGATGGTCTAAACAACACCCTCATTCCTAAGGTTAAGAACCCGGACAAGGTTAGTCTTTTTCGACCTATAAGCTTGTGTAATGTTCTTTATAAGATTATCACCAAAGTTCTTGTTAACCGTATTCAGCACTTGCTTCCTAGCTTGATTGGTCCGATGCAGGGTAGTTTTCTTGCTGGCAGGCTTATTACGGATAACATCGTCCTGGCGCAGGAGATTGTCCACTCCATGAGATTCAAGAAGGGTCAGAAAGGTTGGATGATTTTGAAGATTGATTTGGAGAAAGCTTACGATAGGCTTCGGTGGGACTTCATCGTCGACACTCTCCATGATGCGGGCTTTCCGGACCAATGGGTGGACTGGATTAACGAGTGCATTTCCTCTCCAACTTTGAATGTCCTTTGGAATGGGGAGAAAATGCAGGTGATTAGACCTTCCAGGGGGATCAGACAGGGTGATTCTATTTCTCCTTACCTGTTCGTCCTTTGCATTGAGAGATTGAGTCACTTGTTTTTTGCTGATGATATCCTGTTGTTTGTTGAGGCGTCGGTGCAACAGGTTCAGGTGGTCCAAAGTATCCTTGACAAATTTTGTGTTTCTTCGGGTCAAAAAGTCAACGCTGCTAAATCTAAGCTCTTCATTTTGCCTAACGTCAGCGAGAGTTTGGTGAATAATATTCAGCAGGCTAGCGGCTTCCAGGTTACCAATCAAGCTCGGTATGCCTTTGCTCCATAAAACTATCGACAAGCATACGTTTAACCCTCTCCTGGAGAAGATTAATGCTAGGCTCTCGGGTTGGAAAGGTCGACATCTCAGTTTTGCCGGGCAGATCACTCTCGCTAAGTCTGTTATGTAATCCTTGCCCATCTACACTATGGCTTCGGTTAGTCTCCCGAAGTCGACTTGCGATAAGATCGACTCGATGACGAGGTCTTTTGTCTGGGGTAGTTGGGGAGAGCAAAGAAAGATGCATCTGCTTCATTGGGATGAGATATCGAAGTCTAAAGACAGTGGTGGTCTTGGCTTGAAATGCATGAGGGATTTCAACACGGCTATTACTAGTAAGTTGGCTTGGCGTTTCAGGAAGGATGATGCCTGCTTGTGGGGGCGAGTGCTCCGGGCCAAGTACGTCCGCCCTTCCCGCTCCACCCATAATCACCCCTCTCCCATCTGGAGGAGTATTCAGGAAGCTGAGAAGAAAGTTATTGATATCGGTTCGAGATGGCTGATTGGCAATGGTGAAAATGTTTTGTTTTGGAAGGACCGTTGGCTGCTCGACGAGCCGCTGCTGGGTTTTGCTTCTGCTCAAGTGCCCTATGGTCAACTCTCCGAGTCGGTTGCGGATTTCTGGTCTCAGGGGACGGGTTGGTGCTGGAACCGCTTCAGTGGTCTTCTCCGGGCTCAAATTTTATTAAAGTTGGCAGTTGTTGCGGTTAATGGTGGTACGGTGAACCCGGACTGCCTGTCATGGTCCAAAACGAGCGATGGAAATTTCAGTGTCTCCTCGGCGTATAATGTGATCCATGTCACGAACAACACGGTTGACCTGGACTCTCCCTTCTTTAGGCGTGTTTGGCGGGTTAAAGTTCAGGAGAGGGCTAGGGTCTTCCTTTGGCTGGCCTTCCGGGGTGGTGTGATAACTAATGCCGAGAGGTTTCGGAGGCACATCAGTGTCACAGACAGATGCCCGTTATGTTTGACGGAGGCGGAATCGTTGATTCATTTGTTTCGCGATTGTGACTGGGTTAAGAATATTTGGTGCGGTTTGAATCCTCGGCTTGCTCGGTCTGATTTCTTCCTCTCAAACTGGGCTCAATGGATGAGGTCTAACATTCAGGCCAACGGGAATCAGGGGAATTGGGCTGCTTTGTTTTCCAATGCTCTTTGGTCTATTTGGAAATGGAGCAACATGTGGGCTTTCAACAAGGAGGTCTTTTGCGGGGACAAGGTGGTCCATATCACTAAGCTCACCAAGGAGTATGAGATTCTGGACAGAAGGCCTTGGTTGGGGCTCTGCAGGGAGATGGAGCAGATTTGGGTTCACTGGACCCCCCCGGGGGAGCTGACGGTAAAGCTTAACACTGATGGTACGGTGGTGAATGGATTAGCTTCCGCTGGAGGGGTGCTCAGGGATGGAGCTGGTGTTTGGTTGGGAGGTTTTGTCCACAATATTGGTTTTTATTCGGTTCCCATGGAGGAGTTGTGGGGCATTGTGTCGGGTCTCGAGCTTGCTTGGGACAGGGGGTACAAGAGGGTTCGCTTAGAGACTGACTCGCAATTGGCGGTTTTGTTGCTGAGCAAACCCATGGACTGTTGTCACCCGCTTTTCACCCTCGTCTCTAGGGCGCAAGGCTTCCTCCGTAGGGACTGGGACATCTAGTTCTGTCATATTTTCAGAGAAGCTAATGCGGTCGCCGATCGTCTGGCCTCTCTTGCTTTTGATTTTCCGCTTGGTTTTTATTTTCTTGTTCTTCCGCCCGATCGGGTGTCTTCTCTTTTGTTGGACGATGTTAGGGATTTTGCTACACCCCGCTTGGTGGCGAAGTAGAGTTTTATTAATATAATTCTCGAGAGTGTCGCCTCTCTTTTTACCAAAAAAAAAAATCCTAATAGTGATTGTTCCGTATCACATACGGGTAAAAGAATAATTATTATACAACATAATAAATGATATTATAAGGTAGAAATTGTAGAGCCGAAGAAAATTCAATCAGATAGTACATAATGTACATATATACCTTTCATTGAAGAAAGCATTATGGAAAATAGGAATCAGAGATCAACAGAACATGGATAAAGAAGATTGAGTTCCAAGTCCACCTCCTGGTTCTGTTTTTATGTGAAGCGGAACGATGTCAATGATAACGATGATGTGCCTCATGGATTTGGTTGATTTTAATGTTTTTGCATTACAATTGAAGCTAAGTGTTTTCTCTGTCTTATTTTTGGGGTTTTAGAAAAAATGAACACTTTTATTAGTTACAAAATTAAAGTAAGAGAGAAATTTGGAGTTAGTGGTGTAGTGACTTTACTAAGTAAAGTTAGTAGTGGTTAGATGTGAGTTAGTGGAATAGTGAGACAGTGGGTCAAAAATATTTATTCATTTTATTTTAACAGGAAAAATAATAAAAGAGAAGTAGACATGTTTCCACTCAAATTTTGCCAAGTGACGCAGATTTTGTGAAAACATGACTTCAGCTTTAATATTGTGTATAGTAGATGTCCTCATGGCATAGGTTAAACTTACTTCTAATGGAAAGTGTTATCCTACATGATAAAAATATTAAACCATCACAATAAAAAATATAATTCAAAATCAAAATATTTTCAAATTATTCTATTACGAGATTCTTATCCTATGCCCTTAGAGCATAGGTTAGATAAATCGTATATCTAATATGTGCACATAAATGATGACATATGTATAGGAAAAACAACTAATAAAAAATTAGGGTAGGAGAAAAATTTGGGTGAGAACATGACTTAGCGTAATGTTCATAATTTTGTTTTTTTAAAAGGAACGTAGGCCCTGTTCGGCAAAAGCGAGCTTATTGATAGCTTATTGGTAGCTTATGTAGTGGTAGCTGAAGCTGAAGCTGAATTGGTAGGTGAAGCTGAATTTGTAGTTGAATTCAGTAGTTGAAGCATAAGCTGATTTAGGTAGCTGAATTTGATAAAATAAAATTATGTGTTCGGGAAGAGTAGCTGAAATGTTATAAAAGTGAATGGTGAAATTACCGAAAAGGATATGAAAATAACAAATTTATATTATTAAGATGATAAATAAGATGTATGGAGTAAAAATTTAGAGGTAAATGACTTGTATTCGACTCAAATAAAATCAACAATTTTTGCCGCCCAATTTAAATCCCAAAACTTAGGTCCATATTTTCTTGAATTGAAGCCCCACAATAATATATATATACTCTTGGTTTGAATTTTAAAAAAATGATAATACCTTCAAGATTAGAATTTCATGGTGAGAACAGGATTCCCATGACAACATTAGTACATTACCCAAATGCAAGGACTAAGCAAAATTACTATAGGAAAAATAACGAGCTAAATGTAGAGATCAAAATAAATGTATTGAGGCCTAATTAGCCCCATTCCTGGTATGTGATTGCGGTCCATGTATGCTCGAGTGCTCCTTCATTTCTTTCTTTATCAACCCATTACATTCCTCCACCGCCACTCTCTGTAATGCAGCCTATTTCTCAAACCCCAGATGTAATTAAAGGTAGCAGTGCATCAGAACTTGAATCTTTTCTCCTTCTCAATGTGATACCATTTAGTCATTCTTGAGCTTCATAACTTCTTCGAAGGATTAAATGAATGTGACCAAAGAACATCTCATAGCTGAGCTTCATAACTTCAACTTTGACAGATAAAAATCATGGATAAATGCTATCTTGTCTTCAACATGATTCAACAAAAAAGCTTGGCATATGATATAACAATTATGAGCATGACTAATACTTGAGAAATTGAAGGATTAGTCCTAAAATATCATGTCCAACCATCAGAATTGAGGTAGCAGCAGGCTTCAAGTATACAAATGATGTAAAATCAGTTTTCTTGATTGAAGAATTTTCATCTTGGTTTTTTAATGACAGGTTATCAAGCCTCAAATTTCCATGCATCACAGTTAGAGAAAAGAAAGTCTTCATGATTCCAATACCATATATTGATTAATTCAGTCCCCCTTTCACTAGAAAGCCCACCAGGGTCAAAGACAAAACTCATATGCACATGTTTTCCAAATTTCAGTAGTAAATTCTTCAACACGAAGAACTTGTTGATGCCAAAAAGTTGCATTAGGAAGTGCTGTAAACTGAGCAATACCAAATGCTATTAAAAGACAGTTTGGCTTCTCAATAAGCGCCTCATAAGAACATCACAAACCACACTTCACTTGAGGAAGAAATTCCAATTCATGAGACTCCTCATCAAAAGACAAAAATTCTACTCCAAGATCATATATAAATAAACACTTCTATATCATTCATTATGATCTCTTTAAGCACAACTAATTTCAGCAGAGACGATCCTAACTGAAGCATTCTAACACAAGCATTTATCACATCAAGTATCTGATCAACATAGTATACACATGGAATAAATAATGAGAGTAACCATGTTAAACATTCCCGGATCAAACTTCAAGCAATGAACATCATGGTTTGAATAAATCAATAGCTTGTCATTAGTCAAGAAGTAAAGCCGCGGATAAGTAGTCCCCCCAGGCACACCAATTTTCAATACTAGAAGTTTTGGTAATACCTACAATTTTTTAATTCCCGTGAAAATCGTATCGGTGGACAAACAAAAAGGGACTTAACCAATTTTTATCTATGCACTTTATAGATTATATTTTCGGGTCAGATCTGATAGGTGGGCGTGTAAAATTCATAATGGGAAAGTGCGTGTAAATGAAGCAAAAAATTAGGCCCTAATGTTATTAGATTCCTTTCTTTATTCAGCTTGTATAGGTTGGTATTACAACTTCACATCATTTCCAACGGGTGAACGGCCCCTTGCATAATTTCGTCCATTTTGTGTCGTGCGGTGCTCTCCTCCTCTCTGCTGCAATTGCATATCCATGGCGAACAGCAATTTGCCGCGAAGAATCATCAAGGTCCGTCCTATCCTCTCCAATCCTAAATTTCACCAATTTGTATCTATTAAAGTCAAATCTTGCTTCATCACTCGTTTGAAATTTTCTTAGGGTTTCGTTGTCTCCATTCATGTCACCTAAAGAATTCTGCTTTTTGTTTTCTGAATTTCGTTTTTGTTTCTTGTAGGAAACCCAGCGGCTGCTCAGTGATCCAGGTATTTCATATTTACCATCACCATTTCTGAGCTGATTTTTTGTGTTGTGTTCTTGAGTGATCTGCAAAAGAAGGCTTTTGCTTTCCAATTGAGTAATTGAAATCGATTATTATCCGCTTCTGTATTGAGTTGCCAATATTTTAGATGATATCATGAGTATTTTGTGGTACTTGTGATTGTAGCCCCAGGTATCAGTGCATCACCATCAGAGGAAAATATGAGGTACTTCAATGTCATGGTCCTTGGCCCCTCACAGTCTCCATATGAAGGTAAAGAAAGAAGAATATGTGAAATCCTAAATTGTTTTCTTCTGTTTGCTGGAACTGTCTTTGTAGGTCTTGCTCTTTCTATAGGGATTATTTTGAGGGATTCAGTCATTGAGAAATGAATCCCACCTTGCAATTTTTTTAATGGACTAAAAAGCATGTTTCTTTAATCTGTTGCTTCGTAGTCCTTGAAAGCTGAAGTTGGATCTTAATCTTGTTGCACTGTGTAGGAGGTGTTTTCAAATTGGAGTTGTTTTTGCCAGAAGATTATCCAATGTCAGCTCCAAAGGTACTTTGACAAATTATAAGCTATAGATTGCTTAGTATTTGTAGATTTAGTAGTGTTACCCTGCTACTTATTCTTATGTATGGGTTATGGTGATAACTAGTGGTTTGATCATGTTTCAATTTAAGAAATGTGAGTAAATACCTGAAGCTTGTTTTAGAAATAAACAATGAACTTAATTTGTCAGTATTTAAACTGCTTTACCTCTTTTGAATTGGTTCCCACCTCTAGATTACAGAACAACATAGTTCTATTTCTGATCTGAAATTTCTGTACATATTCATTTGGCTAAATAAACCAATAGAAGGCTGTGCTCAGATGAGAAACAAAGCAAATTAAACTTTTTTCACTTTCCCAAGCAACTCCCAATATATATTTATAACGACTATTGAACTGAGTTTCGGAATTAAGTGCCTCTTTCCTTGTATATACTCAGTTTTATGCAGTTGCTTTGTTTAACAGGTTCGGTTCCTCACCAAAATATATCATCCTAACATTGATAAGGTAGGCTGTGTGTCTGAATGTTTACAGTTTTTTATGCGGACACTTTCCAATATATTTACATATTGCATCCTAAAATGTACAGCTTGGAAGAATATGCCTTGACATACTCAAGGACAAGTGGAGTCCAGCTCTCCAGATACGCACTGTACTCTTGAGGTGATTATAAGTGATTAGTTTAACTTTTATGTTTCTTCTCGTCATATATGCTGTTAGTCTTTCTTTTTATAGTTCAGTTGCTATCATCATCAGTCTTCCACTTACATTTTCAGTTTCTCATGAAACACTTGACCAGCAATGTCCTTCCTTATGACTTCTTGGTTCTTTTCCACTGTAGTATTCAAGCTTTACTGAGTGCTCCAAATCCTGATGACCCCCTTTCTGAGAATGTCGCTAAGCATTGGAAAGCTGATGAGCATGAAGCTGTAGAAACAGGTAATGCTAGGTTTTTATTCTTGTAGGGAAAATTCTGAATATGGTAATTTTGCTAGATGACTAATGTTTCCTCTTATATATGTGCTGTCTGAAATGGACTTGCAGCAAAAGAGTGGACTCGTCTTTATGCAAGTAGTGAGGAATGAGCAGAGCATAAGGGACACTTCAAATGCCTTTCGGAAATGACTTATGTGTTTTAAACTGACGGTTGATTATCTAAACTGAATACAAAGAAAGATTAGCTGTGAAAGAAAATGTGTGTTATCTAAATGAACCTATGCTTTTGATATATGTATATCTAAACATGTATTAATCAAGGAGAAAATGTGTGTTACGCCTTGGTTCGTCCTTGTGTTCTGTTTAGTCAGATTTTCATTTTAGAAAAACTTTATGCTATGTTCATGGAGGAAAAGGGTCTGCATTCAGATTAAGGTCGAGTTTTTTTTCATTTTTTATGTGAGTTTCAGACTGGGTTCTGTATGGAATATGTCATCAGGTTCAATAAGATAACAGTGTCTGGCTCTTGCTTGAAACTTGTAGTTGACATTCCAAACTGATTTGTTTTTATCCTTTTTAAATGAAGCTATATTTCTCTTAATATAGTACTGTATATTTTTTAGTGTTTCACTTTGTAATTTTGAGCTGATTAGATTGTTCACAACAGAAATGGCATTTCTCATTAAACACTGCAGTAGTTTGTGACTTTGTGAAGTAGTTTAGCTTTAGGTATTGTCAAGAGACATGGATTTATGGTTTAGAGGTAAGCTTAGTGTACTCCAATCTGATCATTAAAACGCTTGTTTCATCAAGCAAGGAATTGAGTAATTCACTTGTCTCATCCTCTTTAGGGTTATTAACCCTTCTTACATATGAATTTGTGTTTTGTGACCTTACAAAAATTATGATATGCTAACAAATCCATTAAAACATGATGACCATTTCATAAAGTACTTAACGAGTGACAGAATATTGTCATTGAATGATTATAAAAAGTTGTCAACGAGTGATGCAAAAAATTATCATCACCAGGTGTTAAGGTCAAAAGACAAACTATAAAATTTAGGAAAAATGATCAAAAATAGTCTCAACTTTTACTTATGAAATAGTCTCAACTTATGAACCAAAAATTGTCCAAATGACTTTTTCGATTAAAATTTTGCTTAACTTCATGATGTTTACTAGAGACTTTTTCATAATTGGTCATAATAATTGTTGTTTATGTGTGTAATATTTATTATAAAGTGTCGTCTTATTATTAATTTACCTTAAATTTTAACAGAAAAAATCGTTTGGACCATTTTTGGTTGAAGAATTGAAAGTTGAGATTATTTTTTGTTGATATGAAAGTTGATACTATTTTCGGTTCGTAAATGAAAATTGAATTTTTTATTTTTTTTTATCATTTTCCTGAAAAAGGCATTGGGCCTAGTATTTTTGCTCACCAGCTCAACAAGAGAGTAAGGCCCAAAAAGTTTAAACAGGCCCAAGATCAGGTGATAGCTAACCTATGATGCTGTGTTTTGTAGGCTCTTTATAGTCTTTTCAACTAAGTGAATCAAGTTCAATCATGGCTCATGTGTAGCTCGTACTTGGTTCGGGCTCAAGTCTCAAAATATTATACTGCCTTGTACTAACTTGTAAGCCTAATCATTACATGTATTCAAGTTTTTATAATAATAATAAGACTAGCCAATATGAGAATGTTGGAGGTGGTTGTATTTATAGTTGTGTCATTGTGTATGCACATGCTTGTATTTGCATGTGCATGACTTTGATGGGTGGAAATTAATGCATATAGAGGTAATTTTAATATATGCACAAGTTTATGCATGTAGTAGGCGTATGAATTTTTTACTGTATATGCATGACTACGTAAGCAAAAGCTCATGTAAAAATTTATGCCCGTAGTATTCGAAAGTTGGTACCTAAGTGTCTATTCCCATCCGATCACCTATTTTGGGATATATGTTCAAATATCAAGTAAAAGCATAACTAAAATCTGATTTTCATCATGTAACCAAATAATACTTTGGAATGGGGGCATGAAAAATAAAAGTATACAAGTATGGGACAAACGATATAAAAAGAGAAAGGGAATGGAACATTTCGATGTTGGGAGCCCATTCTTTGGAATACAAATCATTGAAGGTGAATCAACCTTTCCAAGATATTAAAAAAACTACTAAAAACTGATAAAGTTCGGTGGACCGATCAACACGAGTAGCGCATATGTGAATTAGACCCACAATACAAGTCTATGGAGTTTCATCTTATTCTAGTTGACAATAGGAGGAGTAATCCAAAGACTTATATATTGGACTATTATTATCTCAACTTCCTATATAGAAATCATATTCTCACACGTTCCCTCAAGTGGCAACTGAGTCAGGTCAGTTGCCACTTGACAAATGTGTCAGACCATATCATGGCGAGCTAAACCCAAACTATGTCTTCAGGCCGACAAGCCGTATATAACAAGTCATCATGTCAGTATAAGCTTAAACCAGGAAACGAACTCAAACCCGAAACCCGCTCTGATACTATGATAAAGTCTGGTGAACCGATAAACACGGACTAGCTTAGCTTAGCTTCTAATGGATAGAATAATACAGATTGGTCAATTGTTGTACTAGAAAGCCTCACTATACTTAATGCCAACGATCACTCATACTCCGTAATAAATCTTGAATCATCGGATCCTTTTTCATCCCAAAATATCATGCAATAGCTAGTCATAGAGGATTGCAGGCTAAAGAGCGAGAAGGCTTATTGCACTTGTGTCAGACACAGTCTGACATGAGGTTAATTCCGCGCGTTGCTCAGCTCCGCGCGGAGTTTCAAGAAATTTCAAAGTTCACGTGGACTTTTTTTTTTTTTGAATCTTTGAAGTTTCAAAGCTCGTGAATTGTGAATTCGTGAGCTTTTTGAAGTTTCAAAGCTCGTGAATTGTGAATTCGTGAGTTTTTTGAAGTTTAAAAGCTCGTGAATTGTGAATTCGTGAGCTTTTTGAAGTTTTCAAAGCTCGTGAATTGTGAATTTGTGAGCTTTTTGAAGTTTTCAAAGCTTGTGAATTGTAAATTCGTGAGCTTTTTGAAGTTTACCTCACGAATTTAGAATTCGTGGAGTTTGAAGCGGAGTTAAGCGTCGCGCGGAGCTAGGCTCCGCGCGACAGTCAGATCCGTCGGAAAAACCGGCTGGTCATTCAGTCCATTCGAGTGTATTTAGAATCGCCCCTCGAGAGGGAAGGATGGGAAGGATATGATAATAATTGACTGACAAAACCAGAGTCAAAAGTATTTAAAAGGTCAGCAAATGACTTTTTCTTCAGCAACCAACGGCTATATTTTCTGTTCCTTTTCTCATCGTTCTCACTCGACCTTCACTGTCATAAATAGACCCCACTGCCAAAATAGAGAGCTAGCTAGCTTCCGATTTTCTTGTTCATCACTTACGTACACCGTACGAAATTACCCTATACCACTATTTAATGTAGTTTCTTGAGGTTCAGATAATGAAGGGATCATCATCGGGTGAACCCAAATGAAATAAGGACCTTTTCAAAGCAAGGGTTGTACTTTCCAGCTTCATTGATGGAAAAAGACGTTTAACCATGAATATCTCTTGTTAGTTTAGACGTACATGGCAAAGGGTTTCAATATCTATTGGAGTAGGGATGAAGAAAAGATAAACCTTAACCAAAAGGAAGTGATTAGCCACTTATCTTACAATAAAAGTTTAGGTAAGTACAAAGCTTAACGTAGGAAAAACAAACTAATGTTTATAATTTGGGCGGTAATGTTCATAATCTCAGCGATTAAATTTTTGAGCTCATTTTGAGAAGAAAAAAAAATTAAAAAAATCAAAGTTTGTAGTAATTACATGTATGTCACCGCGTCCTCACTGAAAACGATCAAAATTTTCCATGACCCAGATTATGAACATTATTATCCAAAATATAACATTGATGTGTATTCTGTGAATGCGAACTTTTCGTTTTTACTACGTTAAGAGTTGTTCGCAGTGAAACTTTTCTCCTTATCTTATAACAAAAGATGGGATGCTAAAACTTGTGGAAAAAGAGGTTACACTTTCTAAAATTATAAAACCCAAAATAGACCACATTGTAAGAAACCCCTATATTTTGGAATGACAAAAGAAATACCCTAGTAGATGGAACATCCAATACATGAAATCCTAATGCATAAGAAAAAGCAAATGAAACGAGATGATTAACGATCAGGCTTGACTCTCTAACACTCTCTAGCATAACTCGTATTTGTATACTTGTGTGTATTATTAAAGTAATCGCATATATAAACTTTGTATTATAGGATAATTATATTTTAGCGTATGCAATCACTGTTTTTTATGTTCTGTCGTAATGCCTTGAATTCGAATCACACATTGTGACAGATAGATACGTGGGTAGCGTTGTGTGACCTTAGATTAGAGCAATACATATAGCCTCTTCTATATGTTAAACCCTAATGTAATATGAAATATGTCATTCTCACTCCTAATAAAATATGAGCTCCTTCTGCTGATGGATGTAGCTAACACAACGTGAGTGAACCAATTAAATCTGTGTTCATGTGTTCTCATTTTCTATTATAATTATTGTATGCATACAACAAAAAAGCGTTATAATATTGCGTTTTTAAAAATAGGCAAAAGAAACTAAACGCCATACCACAACATTCAAATAATTCGGTCCAAACAATAATATGTTCGACCCATTCAAGACTTCCTGCTTTGAATCTGAATCATACGTTGTGACAGGTAGACAAGAGGTCTCGTTGTCATACCATAGATTACAACATTGTATATAGTCTCTTATGTTAAACTTTAACACAATCCAAAATCTACCACGATAAAATTTGAGCTTCTTTCTACTAGTAGCCAATACAATGTTGGTTAACTACGTAAATCTATATTCGTGCGTTTTCGTTTCATGTCTCTCTATTCGCACATGGCATAAGGGTCCATCGCCAACCCGAATCAAAGAAATAGTGAAAATGTCAGCAAAGAAGACGGTGTGGGACAGTAGGAATGGCCGGTGGGGAGATTGGGATCTCTCGAAGGTCACAACGTGTTGTTTTTATGCCCCACCATTTCCACCGTCATTGCTCAATACCCCAAAGTTTAATGCATTGGTACATGCAAAACGGACACCAGAAAACGCATTAAAATAAGAGAGACATTTTATGGGTATCTTAACTTTCAAACAAACCTCATTGCTAGTTCACACGCAATAGTCAATTCCCCCAAAACCAACAATTTATTAAGAATGCTTCATTCGTAAGCCTCATCATCAATCATAAACAATCATCATCATTATGGGATCATGCATTAAATAAGTAGTGGGTGGTCAACAATGTGAAAGTATACAATCAACTCTTCCTCTTCTGTCTATTCAAAGATGGTAAGTAGAGAGACTTTTGATTTGGTCCTTTTGTGGTCGTGATCGCGGTTTGTCTGTGTCTCTACGAATAACGTCATGGTTCAGACTCGTGAAATGCTCTCTTTAAAGAGAGATAACGAGTAGTCTTTGCTCTAAGGACATCCCCAATGGAGAGCTAAAAATGACCATATCACCTAAGATTATAGTAAGTTGAAATTGTATTTTTTACCAAATGTTATATTTACCAAGGAAGATAACTTCAATAACAAATGCTAAAACTTGCTATTTTTTAGTCTAATTCTCAAATTTGTCATTCTATGTAGTTTTATTTGTTAAATACATTGCTATATTTAACTTTTGATTTGAAAAATGAAAAATCTCTAAGAGAATATATCTCATTTTGTCATTTTTAACTTGATATTGGAGTGTGATTTTGCCAAAAGTTTGCTAGTCATTTTTAGCATACCATTAGAGATGCCCAAAGTCGTTTATCGATCTTTCAATTTATCTTCTTGTAGGAGTTCTTTCCTCATTAAAATAATACAGTATGGTAGTAGTAGAAGCAGAAAAAAGAAGCAATAAATTTCATCAACTACCAAGGTCCAAAGCTATCAACCCTAAATTAAAAAAAAAGAAAAAAAAGAGGGAATACCAACCCCTATCCCATTTGTCTTTTGTATTCAATACCCTTTGTACTAAAAAACTGGTCCTATCTGTAAATATGTCAAAGTCCACCGTTTCTGATGATGAAGCTTGACACCAGCATGAATCTCATGAGGGCAGAAAAATTGGGAATTTTTATTAATGAAAGAAGAAGAAAATGAAGTAACAATATCCAATAAGAAAGATCATATTTCTTTTCACTAACCCATGATAAGTACCCACCAGACAATATCAAAATCTCCTTCCTCATGGCTACTACCAATGTATCTCTTGTATATATCATAACATATATACATACACAAATCTCTCTTTTTTTTCTACCAAGAACAGCCAGCCTTACCCGCCCCCGTTATGCTTCATCTAGCAGCTTCTTCCTATTCGAATTGCCTTATACAGGAAACTCAAAAACTAATCATAATGTACATACACACACATTGAGTAAAATCACTTTTGATAGGAAGATAGGGTTGTAACTAGTAAAAATGGAGGGGGTGGGAAGGAACCAGAGGAAATGGGGTAATGAATGAAATGAATGAATGGACGGGAAGCTGATCTACAACAACACTATCTGTTTTCCTCGGTTCCTCCAGGCATTGGCTTCTAATGGCAATTATTATGTAGAGATGTAATTTTTATGTCATGATCAAACAGGCAGGTGATTCTTTTTAGCTAAATGGTGATGATGGGAGAAGGGTTTTTAGGGTTTTAAAGACTGTAGTGTCTCACCGAAGCTTCTAGTACGTCGCTTGTTGGGTTTATAATTTCCTTCACTCTGCTACCATTTTTGTAAATCTTCAACGTTGGCACTATCCTCACGTTTTCAGCATCTGCTACATCACGGCTCTCTTCCAGATCCACCTATATAATTCAAGGAGCAGGAGAGAAATTCAGTTTTATGATCATCTTTAATTTCTTCGTATAAACTCAGTATCAACAATAATCAATCTCTATACCTTGAGAAAATTAATGGATGGATAACGACCACAAAGCGCATCCAACACAGCAGATACACGCTTACATTGTGGGTTTCCAGCAATCTTAAAATGGACAACAGAGACACCTGGAGTTTTTTTTACAAAACTAAGAATCTGGAATGATGATAATTGATAACCAATAGCCTAGAAATTTGGTTGGGGAAGAATGTTTACCTGGAAAAGATATTGCTGCTCTGAACTGCTCAACACCTGAAATTAACTCCACCTCACCACCAAATTTCATGTTACAAACATCTTCACCCCGAGATTTCTTCAATGAAACTTGAGCGTGGAAAAGAGATTCAGCAACGTTGGTGTCATCAGGAAGTTCCTGCTTTAAGGCCTCATAATCACTCACTGCTTCAGCCCAATTTTCAAGCTGTTAAATAAACAGCACTAAGTTAAAGAGAAAGCTATAGGCATAAATATTGTAACACCAAACAAGTAGGAAAACTAAAAACAAACTGAAGAAGCCATTTCACCTTGCTGTTTGTGGCGGCACGTCGAAGAAGTGCCTTGGTGTAATCAGGTTGGATTTGGAGGGCGTGATTGCAATCCTCAAGAGACTGATCCCATAAACCAAGCTTAAACCAACAAGCAGCCCTATTGCAATATAAAACGGAGTTGGAAGGATCATGCCTTAAACCTTCTCCATACGCTGCACACGCTTCTGTAAACCTTTCCGACCTAAATAGTTCATTCCCACGTGTACGAGCTCTTGCCACCAGTTTCACATCATTTACTCTCTTTGCAACTTCAGCGTTATAGGGATCTACCTTTCCAGCTTTATCCGCCAATGCAATTGCCTCATCAAACCTGCAATATTATAAATGTAGATCATTAACTCTACTCAGAGAGCCACAAGCTTCAACTTCCACAGTTGATGAACTTTTTAACAACTCACCTTCCCCTCGACATCTCGACCTGAGCTCGTACATAAAAGAGGTAGGCTTCTAATAACATCCCAGAGAACCTACTCCGTGAACAACACTGTGGGATTTGATTGGTTGTAGGAGTATTTGATAGAATTGACAGAGCTTCAGAAAGTTTCTGCAGCTTCAGAAGAGACTCTGCTCTACATGTTTGAAGCTGCACATTAAAACTTCAAGATCAATTATAAGAAATGGGACAAAAACTAAGTGAAATTTACTACCAACATAAGAATTTTCACCTGAGGAGACCAATCAGCTCCTGCAACTATAGCACTTTCTGCTTCTCTTAGAGTGCGTTTCCAATCTCCCATTTTTCGAGCATCAGTGCACCTACTCAGATGCTTCTCCACCGCCTGCAACTTTTGCAGCTCGACTGCCTCTGTTGATTGCCCCGAGTAGCATAGATGCTTCCTAGCAACATCAACACACCCAAGCCTGCAAAAGAAATTACTTTACAATGCAACCCAACAATGTGTATCTGGATCATAGCGTTAAACTGACACACTTCAGTTGATGTGATAAAATGGCACAGAAAATGATTAGAGCACCGAATGTACTAACACTGAAGTTAACTACAGCACTTCAGTTACACAGCCCAGCATGTATCGAAAACCCAGACAGAGAAGTATGAGAATTAACAGTAGTGCACAACAGTCGCTAAGGAAGATGCACAGTTAACAAATTGTAGACTGCCAATCGAATCATATTGCATGAAATTGACTTTTAGCGATGACAGCAAGTCAGCAACAACAATGTGACACAACCCAGCAGAAAAGCTGAATCAGTAAATCACTAAATCTTTAACCATAAACTCAATTCAACAATGGAACAGGCCAGCAAATCACTAAATCTTTAACACGCAAGATCCGAATGACTGACAACACAAAAACCATAAACTCAATTCAACAATGTACTGAGCAAGAACAAGATTGTATGGTTTTTCTCACCTGACAAGTAAACATCCCAATCTATAGTGAGCCCTAGCATATCCAGGATCCAACCTCACGGCCTCCTCGCATTCCTTTACAGCCTCCGCCAACCGTCCAAGGGCCGTCAGCGCCGCCGCCTTGTTGCTCCTAAACGCAGCGTTTCTTGGCGAAAGAGTAATCGCCCTTTCATACAATCCCAAAGCCTCTGCAAAATTGCCTTTCTTATACTGATCATTTCCGATCCTCTTCGCCTCTTCTGGATCCATACTCATCATCGCTCTCTTCACCGACTCCCCTCCACTCAGCCCCACATTTCCCCTTATGTTTCCATATCCCGAATCTCCGCCACCGCTAGTGCCTACTGAGCCGCCTCGCATAATGCTGCCATGGCCGTAAAGCCCTGTACCTGTGCCTAAAACGTCGCTTCTAGTCGATTGCTTAGTCGCCATTCCCGTCCTCAAGATCCGACCTGAAGGACAGATGTTTCCGCTGGGAAGAATATTGGCCGACGGCGAACTCACAGTCCCACCGCTTGCAGGAGCGTGCTGCGAGGCGGTGCTGATGGAGCCGTACGAATTGGAGCGAGAGTGACCTGGTTTTGGCGTTCGATTGTCGGTGGAGGGAGAAGAGATCTCGCCGGAGTGGCCTTTCGCGGCCAAATTGCGAGCGGCGCGGCCTGATACAGATCCAGACGAACTGGACGAGCTTGTGGTTGTGGTCGTCGTGGTAGTGGAGGGACCACCAGGCCGGAGAGGAGAAATCGGAGAGCCTAAGGTGAAGTTCTTGGAATCAGGCTTGTTGAATTCGAAGCTGAGAGTGTTCTTGAGCCGATCGGAAAGCTCATCGTCCGAAGGAGGCTTCTTAGAATCCGACATTTCGTTTTCCCCCAAATCTTGAACTCAACACAAATCAAATCAATCCGGCGGTGCTCCAAGATTTCCGATCCCTGGAATGAGCAATGCGGAGGTAAAAGGGGGAAAAGAGAGAGGATCTCGTGAAATGAAAGTGGGAAGCAAGGAATGTGAGTGTTATAAAACTCAAGAAGGCGAAGACTAATCTCTACCAAACCAGTCTGAAACCAGAGGAAGAAGAAGAAGAAGTAGAGAGAGAAAGAGAGAGTTTGAGTTTGGAGGAAGAAGAAGAAGAAAATGAAGAGAGAAGAGAGAGGTATTAATTGAGCTGCTGCTGCTCTCTCCTCTTCCTTCCGATTTTCCTCTGCATCTTCACGAGACTAACCATTTTCTTTTTCCCTTATCTATTTTGTACCCCTCAATTGAAACTTTATTTTAATTAATTATTATATGTACTTTTTGACCAAATATTATTTACTTTTTCTACTAATTGAAGAAAATATTTTGTTCATAAAATAAAGTTTAGAATCGCATAAAAAATGCTCTTAGGGCACAAAGACTACGGTGAGGAATACTGTGCACAATTGAATTAAGAAATGATTGAGTGGAATTGTGTGACATCTAATGATAATTTTTTTAATATCAAACAAAATTTGAAGGAAATGATTATTAATTATTACTAGTATATTATTTATAACTAAAGTAGTTTACATGGTTCATAAAATAAGGTTTAGGGTTATATATAAAATTGTTGAAATAAAGACTACAATAATTTATTACAAGATCACATTTGATTCAGAATTAGGCTTTTTTCTGAAAGTAAAATATTATTTACGATTACATATAATATTAAGGTTGCCTCTTTTTAATATTTAAATGATTAAATAACGCTTTTTAAAAGCAAAAATGAGCTTATTTTGAGAATTAATTAAGTCAAAAGTGAGCCTAAATTCATAGTTTAAAAAACAAAATCAAGGAAATGACTGAACAATACATCACACTACTATGTCTTTGTATCAAGGTTCATATATAAAAATTGAGAATGTGAGAATAATTTTTAAAGTGAAAATGTGAGAATTACTGATGTTTATTAAAATATACATAAATACTCATCAAAATGTAATTAAATGATTTGAAAAATTCAATTTTTGGAATTTTTTTCTGAAATAGGCTTTTTTTAGAAAATATTCCCGATATGGGCTCGTTTTGAAAATAATTCCCAACATATGCACTCTTATGAGGTTCAGAAATTTTTCACATATGAGAGACGCTGGTTTTACAAGCGTCTCTCATCCGAAGCAGATTTTTATTTTTTAATTCCCAGCGTCTCATACTTGAAAAAAAAAAAAATTAAAAATTTGTTTTAATTTTTTTTTTTCAAAGTTTTTATATATATATTATTATATAAGACTTACTCGTGTTTGGATGACTTGTATGGGCTCGTTTGAAATCGGAATCGATCACGACCGATTTCGTTGGGTCCGTATTGATCCCAGCTTTCATCAGATATGTCTCTCGCTCGATTCTGATTTTGAACGACCGCATACGAGCCACCCGAACACGCGTAAGTCTCGTGCGTACCTTCTACTGTAAATGGATATTTACAAATTCGTTCCTCCATATCAGGCGATGAGAGACATATCTGGTGAAAGTTGGGATCAATACGGACCCAACGAAATCGGTCGTGATCGATTCCGATTTCAAACGAGCCCATACAAGCCATCCAAACAAGCGTAAATCTCGTGCATACCTTCTTTCACCAGTTCGGAATCGGAATTGATCACGACCAGTTTCGTTGGGTCCGTATTGATCCCAACTTTCACCAGATATGTCTCTCATCGCCTGATATGGAGGAACGAATTTGTAAATATCCATTTACAGTAGAAGGTATGCACGAGACTTATGCGTGTTCGGGTGGCTCGTATGGAGTCGTTCGAAATCTGAATCGAGCGAGAGACATATCTGGTGAAAGTTGGGATCAATACGGACCCAACGAAATCGGTCGTGATCGATTCCGATTTCAAACGAGCCCATACGAGTCATCCAAACACGAGTAAGTCATATATAATAATATATATATAAAAACTGGAAGAAAAAAATTAAAACAAATGCTTTGTATAAGGCGCTGGTTCTCCCAGCGCCTTATACAAAGCGTCTCTTACACGGGGGAATTAAAAAATAAAAATTTGTTTCGGATGAGAGACGCTGGTAAAACCAACGTCTCTCATAAGTGAAAAATTTCCGAACCTCATAAGAGTGCCTATGTTGGGAATTATTTTCAAAACGAGCTCATATCGAGAATATTTTCTAAAAAAAAGCCTATTTCAGAAAAAAGGATGTTTTTAGGTTTGTTATCCAATAGTTATCAAATTATTACTAAATGTGCATCAATTTACTTGTAAATATTCAACATTCTCACGTTCGCATTTTAATTTTATACTCACCGAATATTTTTCCTTAAATTATATCAGAGGTTCACAAACTTATCTTAATTTTAAAATGCATTATTAAAAATGTGGAATTCGTTTATCAAATTTGAAGCTTTACTACTCTTTTCATTTCGAACTTCTAATCTATGTAGCTCCATTGTGCTAAACAACTAATTGTACGTGAATGTCTACTGAAGTTTATTGGTATCAATCACAAATTCACAATCCTTTTCTTATTTGGTATATATTAAAATGCAATGTATTTTTAAATATGAATATTTAGTATAATAATTATGAGTATGTTAGTATAAAGCTTTTTTCTGAATGTGATTCTAAATTTAGATGAACATGAAACTCTATCTAGAACAAGAAATGAAAGAACTTTTGATGTTTGTTCACTATCTTTTTTGTCACGATTTGGTGTATGTTCACTAATAGGTAAATGTTTTATTTATTTGGCGGCAATACATGTTTTTGATTTGCAAAATGCAATACAAAAACTAAGAACTAATCAGAAAATATTTTAGTAAGTGTTACACCATTTTCATGTTCATTAAGCTTATTTGCATGAAGAATATTAAAGAATCAAATTTTAGGAAAAGTTGAAAACTAAATCATTTTACAGCACTTATAAAAAGTCAAAGATCTAACAATAATAAAAGATGCGACTTTATAGTTGAAATAGTATATATACTCCGTATAAAACTAATATATGACTTGGCATCTTAGCTGGAATTATTATTCAAGTGGCCATCGTCAAAGATATATATGTCATTAGCGCACTGATCAATACTCCGTATAAGGCACCAACAATAATCAATGAAGTCGTTGAAATAATAATGTTCCTTTTCAAAATTTGAAGATGATGATAAAAGTACTATGAATTTCAGGTTTGATCAGTATGGTTTTATTGTTTCTATGAGCTTATTGAAGATTGTAGTATGGTTTTATTGTTTCTATGAATTTCAGGTTTCGTTAAACGAGTAAACTAACCACTAGTGTAGTTCTACTCTAGTGTAGTTTCCGTGTCATGTGCGAATTTATTTTATTTATGATTTAGTAAATAGATTATCTCTTACAGTATAATTTTATCTTTTAAGTTAGTTTAAAATCTTGAAATGACATTAGGACATAGTTATTTTTAAAACGTTGAAATAAACAACATACGGAAAAAGCAAATAATAAATTAGAATTAGTAAAAAAATATAATTAACATTCTCATAAAAACACATATTTAAGGAAAGTTTTATTTTAAAACATAACAACTTATATGTAGAATATATGAGATCCCCTAGTATTAGGTTTAACACTCACCACTAATCTAAAATTCAAAGTATATATTTAATAAACTTTTTGAAAAAGAAATCATATTTATAACCCTAAGATAAAATCAATTAAATTTACAAACAAAAGTTGATAAAATTCAAAGAGAGTTTATAATTATTTATTATTGAAAATTTAAAAATTTAAGAAAGGGTTATTAAGAGTTTGGTATTAAATTAAAAGAAGGGATTATGCTCACAAATTAACGCTAAAATAATGGGTTCATATATGATGACTCCAAGTCTAAATATAAGTTGGTTTAATTAATTTATATTTTAAAAAATAAATTAAGATTTTGTTAAGATTTTATGGTTTAAAATTACATTTAAAAAAAGAAGAAGAGAGATTTAAGGAGAAAATGACACATCATTTTTGTGGGGTCAGAGTGAAGGAGAAGACTCCAAATATCTCTGTTTTAATATATATACTAGCGTAGTGCCCCGTGTCATGCACGGGGATATGTTAAAAAAACTAGTTAATAATATTTTAATAATCGATTTTGACAGATTTTATATATAATTTATATTATTTTGTATTACTACGACCTCAATAAGTTTTTATATCAATTAATTTTTTTAAAATTATGTACTTGTAAAATAGTTAACTATAAATAAATAAAATATTTAGACAATTCAAGATATCAAACTTAACAAATAGTAGTATGACACTTTATTAATAATTGTAACATTTTTATTGGTTGTTTAATTTTTAAAATTAATAATTATTTTTAAAAAATAGATAACTAACAACATCTGTTAAAATCACCCTCAAAGCTCAAAAAGTCTCAACTTTAATATATATAAGATATATTTTCTATTACTACGATCTCAATAAGTTTTTATGTCAAGTAAGTTTTTTCAAAATTATGTACTTATAAAATAGTTAACTATAAATAAATAAAGTATTTAGACAATTCAAGATATCAAACTTAACAAATAGTAGTATGGCACTTTTTTTTTGGTAGTAGTATGACACTTTATTAATAATTGTAACATTTTTATTGGTTGTTTAATTTTTAAAATTAATAATTATTTGTAAAAAATATATAACTAACAACATCTGCTAAAATCACTCTCAAAACTCAAAAAGTCTTAGCTTTAATATATAAGATAGATATATATATATATATAGATCCTTAAAAGTTTGTTACTTTAGCCCTTTAAAAGTTTTTAATTAAGAAAATTAGTTTTAAGTAATTTTTTATAGCTTTTATTATTAAAAGTTTGTTATTTTAGCCTCTTGGGTTTTTTCTTTTCTTTCGGGATAGGAGGTTAGTTTCAAAATGAGTTATTTTGCTAATAAAAACTTACACATTGGTCATTTACTCAATTGGCCATATAACATCTGATAACTGCGATGATGATGACTTAGATGATAAACGTAAACGGCGACTTAGACGTTAGAACTTATGTCCACACATTGTAACTTATGCATGCATTACCAAAACTTTGTGCATGAGTTATAACATGTATATGCATCATCTAAATTCTCTCCCCGAGAGACCACAATCAAAATTAAGAAAGAAACAAAACAGAGAAGAGGCTAAACATGTTAATAGTGAAGCCAATAAAGAAAAGAAAGAAAGAAAAACTTATGAAGAGGAGAACAAGATTCAAAGTTGTTTGTCGTTTTTTTCTATGTAGAGATTTTGTACTTGCTTTATTAGGGTTATTTATCTAGGTAAGAAGTTTTAAGTTTTCTACTTACTTATCGTCGTGTGACGCTAGATCATCAAAACTCAGGTAAACACACGTTGTGATTTATGCACGTCACTAAAACTTTGTGCATGTTACAACATGTGTATGCATGAGTTATAACTTATGCATGTATCATCCGCATTTCTCATCAAAGTTTCTATTCTCGTGGGATCTTTCACCCCAGATACCACAATTGCTTGCTTAATTCTTTGCTTTTAGTCTGTATTCGGAGAACCTCTACTCCTAATCCAACACACTTGATTTAACAATCAGTATCAGAACATGTTGTTCTAGGTTGTGTTACTTATAGTAATTAACAACTAACAATCTATATAATGTATTATGCATATCATGACGTCGATCTAAGGAAAAACAAGTTTCCTTTCCTTATTACTAATCAATATCAACATCAGACGAATCTCTTTTTTATGAATAAAAATATGAATCAAATACCAAAAACCATCCGTCTAAATAATAGGAAAATGAATTTCATACGAGAATAAGAGATTGTTGATGAAAATGAACAAAGGATTCCATATTGAATTATAAGAACTTCAAAGTGAATGGCTTGCTTTTTGAGTTGGTGTACATGAGAAGTTCTGATCTTTGCCAAATTCTTTGCTTCAATACTAAAAAGGACTTCTATAACTTGAATTCACATTAGTTGATGGTAAAACAATTTCCTTATCAATCCCAATTTGAGAATATCACTTATCGCCTCATTAAACTGCATACAAGGATGTTAAAAATAACCTTATTTTTGTTTTTTTGTGGAAATATACTATCTCATTTTATATAATCAGTTACTTGATAAAAAAATTATTTATCTTGAAATGGAAGGGATTCATCCTCATTGAGCATTGCCAGATCGATCAGATGTTGATTTATAAATTACGAAACCAATAATAGAGTAATTAAATAAGCTTATATAAAAAATATTCGACTTATTAAAGGAAAGTCCAGTGTAAATAACTCTTAATGCAGAAAAAATGAACATATCAGGTTACATATTACACGTCAATGTTTATATTCTGAATGATAATGTTCATAATCTAGGCCATAATTTTTTTTTAACATTTTCAGTGAGAGACGCGGTGACATACTTGTAATTACTGCGAATTTTTTTTCTAAAACATTTTTCGTTATAAGTCTTGTTCTCTTTTCACAACTTATTAATTTTGTAAAAGTTCAATTTTTTTTCTAACAAATAGGATGATGCATGTTGATGCTGGTGATTTGTCACTGTCGTAGTATATGTTACATTATCCAGAACTTTTTATAAAAATCCAATATAGTTGTGTTAGTTGAATGTTTATTCTTACTTCATTTGAATCTCATTGGTTTAGCGGTTGATTAATTTGACTGGTTTATTACACTGATTGAACAAATAAAAAACATCCACGTACATTGATGTTCGACAAAAGAAACATACGAAATGACAACCAGTCTCCGACGTTGGTGGACAATATCCGATGGATAAGCTTATTAGTACGACGTCGTTTCTGGATAATAAAATCCCATAATCACTTCAGAGAAGAGCACGTGAAGCCCATATGAATATTGGAAGAAGAAGGAAGGAAGCCATGACGAATTCATATGCTTCATTTCTCTGTTGTTCGATCAGTTGTTTGTAGTCTTCTTCCTTAATTTTTCTCAGTTGATTTGTATCGTCTTTTTGGTACTCAGAGGAATCTTTTGATTGAAGGTGACAGAAGTGAGCAGTGGGTAAAACATAGTAAATTCTACAGCTGTAACTTATCTTTCAATGCTTACTGCACTGCACAAGTTTGTCTTCTTCTATCAAGAGCTTCTGATCGAGTTGGGCTTTTTTTTGCTATGTGGAATTCAATAGCCACTTTAATACACATGGATTTATACACATTTTCGGTTGTACTAATAGAGAAAGGTTCAGGTGAACAAGACTTAACGTAGGAAAAAACGAAGCGCTTGCATTTACAGATAACAAACTAATATTCCTATTCTAGATGGTAATGTAGTCTTGTGCGTTAAAAATTTTAAACTTTTTTAAATAAGTTACGTGGTGTCAATGACCGAAACAGATCTGATCGCCTAATTATCACCGTTAATGAGTTTTACAAATATGTTATAGGCATGGATTTAAGTAGTATTTAGTTGTCCATAGCGGAGTCTAAGCTGTTTCAAATTAGGGGAAATTTATCTATCTATAAACATATAAATTTGACCTTTAGAATAAGCATTAGTAATTTTAGAGGTATATTTAATTAAGCATTTAGTAATTTAGAGGTGCATATAATATTCTTTTTGAGTGAGGAGGTGTTTTAGCATCTTTAGAAGTGGAAGACAAAGATGTTGTCTCCTTTCGTAACGCCATGTAGGTTGTCTTCATCGCCTTCTTCTCCGCTTTGAATCGGTATTGATGTGTTGATGTGGTCGATTTTGTTTTGTAACGACTATCTTGAGCAGCCCAGGTGTCTTGGTTGTGCTATTTAACCTGCCTCTCCCTGCATATGGTTCTCTTTCGTTGATTTCAAAATGTCGGGGTCGAAGAGCAGTTACGATGGTTCTCGTCGCGAGATTCGTAGGATGACGTCTTCGAAGTGCAAATCCGGTGGGTCTTCTGAGGATAGCAGCGTGAAGAACTGTGAAAATGAATTGGGTGATTTATGCAAATCCGGGAGCTCATCTATGCTAATGGCTGCATATGTAGAATTTTTATATAGGATTTTTTATTAAGTATAAAAAGACAACAAATTTAGTTTTATGCCGAGGCGGCGTTATCCGCGGATTCGAGAGACAGAGTTATGAAATCGATCTATTTCAATCGTGATCCAAATATGAAAATAGTACATGAAAAATACATGGAAACTTCTTGATAAATAAAATATTATTATGCAATTTTAAGGTTAAAATAGATATTCTGACTTTCTTAAGACTGTGATACAAATATTTTTCCCGATCTAATTTTTTAGAATAAAGTGGTAAATATTTTTTTATTTTTTTATTTGTTTTATTAAAGCTGAAATATCAATTTAAAACTCAATCATAAAGTACAAACTAATCAAAAAAAGCCCGTGCATCACACTACTTCTAGTGAATTTTTTTCTAAAGTAGGCTTTTTTTTAGAAAATATTCCAGATATGGGCTTGTTTCAAAAATAATTTCCAACATAGGCACTCCTATGAGGTTCGGAAATTTTTCGCGTATGAGAGACACTGGTTTCATCCGAAGCATGTATTTTTTTTAAATTCCCCCGTGTAAGAGACGCTGGCAAAATCCAGCGTCTCTTACACATAAATTTTTTTTTAAAAATTGAATTTGTATAACCAGCGCCTTATACAAAGGAGTTGTTTTAATTTATTTATTTTCAAAGTTTCTTATATATATATTATTACATAATACTTACTCGTGTTTGGATGGCTCGTATGGGCTCGTTTGAAATCGGAATCGATCACGACCAATTTCGTTGGGTCCGTATTGATCTCAGCTTTCACCAGATATGTCTCACGCTCGATTGTGATTTTGAACGATCCCATACGAGCCACCCGAACACGCGTAAGTCTCGAGCGTACCTTCTACTGTAAATGGATATTTACAAATTCGTTCCTCCATATCAGGCAATGAGAGACATATCTGGTGAAAGTTGGGATCAATACGGAGCCAACGAAACTGGTCGTGATCAATTCCGATTCCGAACAAGCCCATACGAGCCATCCGAACAAGCGTAAATCTCGTGCATACCTTCTTTCACCAGTTCGGAATCGGAATTGATCACGACCAGTTTCGTTGGGTCCGTATTGATCTCAGCTTTCACCTGATATGTCTCTCATCACCAGATATGTTTCGTTGGGTCCGTATTTCCGAACCTCATAAGAGTGCCTATGTTGGGAATTATTTTCAAAACGAGCTCATATCGGGAATATTTTCTAAAAATAAAGCCTACTTTAGAAAAAAATTCACTTCTTTTTTTTTGGTGTGAAAAAAAAAAAAAATCACTTCTAGTAGACATATATTTTTGAGTCATAGCACAAACTGGTTATTGCAACATGATTTCAAGCCTAGGTGTTTCGAGTGAGCTTGGTTCGGAAAATCTCAGATTTTCTGTGTTCGGATCGGACAATCTCTGATCATCGTCGAGCTCGGGCTAATTCATTCGGGTGATTTTCGGGTTTAGGTTAATCTACTCAAACGATTTTTTTTAAAAACAATTATAAATAAATAATATTATTTTAAAATAAGTTTTGTAAACATATCCCCGTGACACTGGGCATTACGCTAGTTCTGAGTTAAAACAAACATTTTTATAGGACTAAAAATGTATAAAACTTTACGTTTTTTTTAATTCGACGACCAATTAAATTCTCTATGTTAAAGATCTCGTGAAGATGAATCCTTAGATGAGAACTGAAGATGATGCACGCAAACGCTATAATTAATGCACACATATTACAACTCATTACACACAATATTTGATGATGAACATTGTATGCATGAGTTATGACACATATATATATAAGTGATAACATTATGTACATCGTACTCAATCCTTAACTAAGAACTCGTCGTCACTTAAACTAAACCTCATGTACTTCGGTAAGACGCAAATTATCAATTATAATGACAAACCACATAAAAAATTCAAGGTTTGGGCAATTTAATAAAGTCAATAAACCATTACCAATCATCTCTGTCTAAAGCTTACATTTTCCTTTTGAATAATTCCAAAATAGGCATATCTGTAATAATGCTACTTTCTTGCAGGAGGACTTATTTTTCTCTTTACTTTTCTATAGTGTAATGGGCAAAATTTACACAAAAATATTAGGATGAGAAGTATTTGCAGCATCGGATACTCCCATAATTTGCGCAAAAGGATAGAGGGGAGTGATGGAGGGAATGACAGAGTGGTTTTTTTGGCTAGGTTGTTAATCTTGTCTTCTTTACTTTTGTCAATTAACTCACACGAGTATAACACTAAATAAATAAAGGTTTTTTCATAGATTCTACTACGTATTATTGTCCAAACACAAAAAATTAATAAAGTTAGAACCAACCGGTATAATTAGAAGGATTTTTGGTTAAGCTTGATATAGTTCAAATTCAAGGCACAATGAGATAGAACATTCCATATGCTCACTTATGTTAAGAGTGTAGGAGTCTGGATTTGTATGTACATAGAGATAGATGCTAATTGTTTAATTTCTATCGTTTCACAAATGCAATCTAGATGTTTACAATAGAAGTCTTTGACAAGATTTATTCTTGTCTAATTTTAGTGACTTATTTTCACAGTTTTTTAGGATGATCTGAGACTGTCATCTAGCTTTGGATGAAATTATTGTGCATTATTATCGAGCACAATAAATTGAAACTCCATCCTTCCATTAATATACTTTACAAAACCAGTTTTATTCTCGCGCTATGCGCGGAATGTGAAGCTGAAAGTTATGATGAAATGCAAATGAAAAACAAATAAGGGTTCGTTTGGATTACCCTCGTAATGTCATCAAATTTGACATTATAATACCAAATTTAATGCTAAATTTGACATTATAATGACATTACCAGAGTTATCCAAACACACCGTAAATCATTTGAAGCTGAAAGTTATGATGCGAAATTATCACATTCTTGTATAGTTGTATTTGACACTTGGCAATTCTCCGTGGTTCTGACGGCTGTTTATTTTGTTCTATTAAATTTGCTACAAGATTTACTTCTTTTGTATTGTTCATAAACGATGAGTAGTGGGCAAGTGGGCCCACAAGATCATGGGCTCTTCTAAGGGCAGCCCAACAAAATGGATATGCGTTTAACGTTGTTGTAATCCTTTTTTTCCCCATACAAAACTAAAATAAAAAGGGAGCACTAGGAAATTAGCCTGCAAAGCACCACAGTCAAGTTAAACTTAGACTTGCTTGTATCTAAATGACAATGATCACAACTCACAACACAATCATATGCACATACAAAGTGGCAAAGGAAAGATTCCTGCAAAGAGAAACCAAAAGTGTGTCAATTTTTCTTTGTTGGATACACAAAATGCATTTACATTGCAATGTAACTATAGAAGTTTAACAGTCCCCAAAGAGTACAACTGATGTAGCAGAAAGCATGCGATCTATGTATCTATCGGTCTATCAACCCGGTGGAAAACGGGTTTGAGCAAAAACAAACTGCAAGGTGTGACCAGAAAGAAGTGGTAAAGGATTATGTAGGTGGGTTACTGGATTTCATGAAATGATCACATGTGATGAGCCTGAGACCATTGGAGTAAATATTGCATCTTGATCCCTTGATTACTGGATTCTATCCCTAGGATCTCAGGGTCGGGGTTTTTGAGCATGCGTCCAACTTGTGAAGCTCTAGCATCTTCGTTTCAGGATGGCAAAGCCCTGATACATAAAGGAAATATGAAATGAAACTTTCTGCATCTGCACTAATTAGCATTTAAATTGCTAATTTTTTTTAAAAGCTTTTAAAATGAAGCCTTGGATGACTAACCTGAACACTTGGGTATATCCCATACGGCAATAGATGATGCTGTGCATTGTGTCTCACATAGTGCCTTTTCATGTTCATGATTGACATTCATAGCAAGCATCCATGAACCGATAGTAACATCCTCATTGCTAAACATACGATAGCTGCATGTGAAGAATAATGATATACGTATTATTGAGCATAGAAACCAGATATAATAAAGATTATGCAAGCGGAACTTGGATGGGTTGCTATAATTACCTGTCGTTCCTCAGAGCTCCAAGGCTTTTAACAACACTTGCAGAAAGAGCGTATATTGGACCATAGGCATGTAGGAAGTACTCTTTACCAAGAAGGTGAGATAGCGGCTCATACCTATAATATAAAAGGAGTAAGTTGATTGTCTTAGAAGAATTATGAGAAGTGGTAGGGGTGATGGTGAAACATGTGATACAATAAAAGTAGTATACTGTTCCAACAAATAAAACTGTAAAAGCAAACTGGTATAACCTGAATACTAACCACTCATTTATAGACAACCACCATAGATCTCAAAAATGCGGCCCTAGATTATTTTAGAAAATAAACAGAGACATATATCTTTGTTCTTTATTTCAAATCCCAGTTATTACTCTAATGATGTCATAAATTAGAAAATTGTTGCTTATTCAGAAAAAGATGGAAAAGGTACTACACTATATTGACAGGTAGTAAGAACTGAGAACCCTAGTCATGTACTAAATCAGTTAATCTAGATTGAAGAACAACTGCTATTTCTTTTTTCGGGCAATGAAATAGAGAATACATAAGGAATGCAGTCAAGTTCTCAATCATATAACGAATGGAACAAATTTTCAATCATGTACTAGATCAGCGCAAAGATTCTACATATGTTCACTGTCTTTTTTATTAAGTTCACTGACCCAATTCGGTGTTTCCATTGAAGTACATCACACATTATCAGTCAGTTAAGTGTTGTAAAATCAAAATCAAACCACTAAGTACTAACCATTTAAGTTTAGGGTCAGTGAAGACTGGACCCTTTTTCAAGCATCCTATGTAAGTCTGCGGGTTTGATCTCTCTCTTGCCAAAAGAAGCGAAAGCCTGTCTGTCAATATAAGAATGTCAAGGCATTGTTTCATTTTTAAACAAGAAGATCACTTAGGAGGCAATAATGTTAACTTAAAAGAGTCACCTGGTCTCAGATATATATCATCGTCAATCTTAACATAGAATTCAGAATCATATAATGCATAAGCAGCTTTAAAGAAGGCAAGCCTGTGATATCAGATGCATTTATCACTGTTAGAACAAAGCCTCAGGGAATGAACAAAAATCATTTGAGATGTAGACTAACGTTTTGTATGGAAGTTTATTGTACTGTTCTTCTATATCTAACATCAAAAAATCATCAAATTCTGCAACCTCCTTGTGGAGCTGAGACATCTTCCACTTGTCACTGGTTCTCCCTATGATAAACCTGAAGGCTAATCCAGTAGCTTCTTCCAATCTGCAAACAATAACAGATAGCAATATCACATCCATTCGTTAACAATTTGAGGTAAAAGACGCAACATGAGCTGAAGAATTGTTTCAGTCAACTTTCCTTGGTTTTTATGAAACATTCACTCAGGCAATGCAAGCAATTTTTTTTAAGGGTATTATATTCTTAACTTCATAATTTTAAGTAGTAGAGCCAGGAGTTCAACATATGATATAATCTTGCAGACATGTCTAATAATCATTAACCACAATTTTGTTAAAGTGCCAGCTGTATTATATCCTATTCAGCCTTAAATATGATTTACGAAAAAATTGATCTTACAACATGAAAGTGCCAGTGACCTCTGAACACTACCTTCTTTCATTGTAGATTTCCTACTTCTACAGTTCTACCCACTTGCAAGTTTCAATCGACTGTCCCGATTATACCTTTGTAATGAAATAACTTTAGAAAATCTACAATCGCAGTTATGCACAAGCTCACCATTGAGGTAATCATTCCATCTGTATCACTCCATTTTCATAATATGCCATCCCATCCCTAATGTTCCATACATCTAGTAGTTTTGATGTGAAAGACATGGCGACAGATTTAACTCTCAACCTTCAGCAACTGTCATTTATGATTCATTTGGTATATGAGTATATGGCACCAGATATAAATTATATTCAAGCTCCCTAACCTGGTATTTGAAAATGGCAATAGAAGAAGGAGCACAAAAACTCTCTAAGGTACACAGCATTCAATTCCAGCAGATCAATCCACGGAAAATACTACTCCCTCCGTACCATAATGTTGTTCCCATTTCCTTTTGCCACATTCACCATTGCACATCTTTCGTCGTTAATATCTCTAATTACACAACCCGGAATTATAAAATTTTGATGACATGACTATTCTGTCACCAAGTCACTACCGTCATTCAGATTTTAGAATTCACACTTCATCTCTGCAGATAATTCTCTTCACATGACTACTGGCCTATAAAACACCAATTAAGGTCGGTAGTTTCACAATCAAAGGTATTTCATCGATGCTTAAATGCTAATTAACATATAAACGCAAAATTAAAACCGAAGCAAGAGTTAACGTAACGCACACCTTTCAAGCCCTTGCTCATCGGAGGGCAACCATGTCTGACGGAGCGCACGGCGGCGACCAACCGAGCCGAATCCAGTAAAGATTCCGACAAATCCCATAACCTTGTGCCTCTGTAAATCTCCAATTCCACCATCGGTATCACCAGTTGCGCTGATTCCTCGTTCCCAGACAACGGACACAGATCTAGGCTCGCGCGAATCGCAGCTTTTTATACGAGAGGGCGTCGCGATTGTAAGGATTCCGACTAATAGGCCGGCGATTCCGACTAGGAAGCAGAAGATGGGGAAGATTGAGGTGCAGGAGAAGGTTAGAGGAGGAAGAGAGGAGCGATGATGGAAGATCTTGGAGCCTCTGGATAAAGGAGGCATTATCGACGGAAGATCTCAAAGCAAATGAACGACCACTTCATTCACTCTTCAGTCTCTCACTGTCAGACCAGAATGTGCGCAAATTAGGCAAATTAGGCAAATTTAATCTCAATAAACCAAAATTAGAACAAGTATGGAACATGGATCCTATGAAAATGTAATAGGGTCACACGTCACAACAGTTCTATTTAGGGCTCCTATTCAGCCCACATCGTTTTTCTTGTTTTTATGACAGGACCGATTAATAGCAATACTCCAACATCCCGCCTTTGTCATATATTTCATACATCACACTAGATAGATATCATATTTATGAAATACGAATCGCTTTCAAGATGCATTGGTGGTTGTTGGAGTACAGAAAATGCAGTCTCGCGACACAACACCTCGTGAGTCTGGACAAAGAACTTGTATATAGTATTTCACCTCGTCTTCTCCCTAAAGATCAACTTTGTTCTTGACACCTGTTGTACCAGCGCAAACAAACCAGGAGGGGGTGGCTCCGGATTGGGCTCTCCGACGTTCAAATCAGCAAACGTTCAAATAAGCAACCAAGGGCTACACAATTTGACACAAGAGCAAGAGAGGATAGGAAGAAGTAAAATAATGAAAAAGAGAACTCAAAATGCCATTTAAAACGTTTCAAGTTCTACGCTATAAGTACCCGAATGGCCTTAGAAATTACTCATTTCAACATCAAAAGCTCGATAGCAACTCCGGGAGTTATAACCCAAACGCTGATTGTCCAAACGCCTCAAGGAGAAGGTCGTTTAGGAAGAATTGAAGCTCTGGCTCGCTTTTGTGTTTTTCTTGCTCTCTAGAGGAAGAAGAAATGAGAGTTTATCCAGTAATGAGGCCCCCCTCTTTCTCTCTGGACGGGGTTACGCTTTTATACTCTCACCAGGGCCCACGCGAGTCAATTACCAATTTGCCCCTCCGATACCTAATCTCGTCGGATCCTCTTTCTGGGCTTCGTATGCTCATGGGCCGCTTCGTTCTTCTGGGCTGACTTCATGGGCCGTCCCGGCTCGCGTTCTATGGGCCTAACTCGATTCCCTTTGGGCTTCGCGAGCCCATCGAGAACCGGCTCCAACATCCAGCCCCCCAAGCTTTTATGCTGAATAGCCTAAGGCTTGGGTTTGTCTTCTTGAAGTCGCGTTCTCGATACGATAGCGGCCACCTGACTTGGTATGATTACCTCGCGTGTAAGGGTCGCGTGTGTTTTGGCTAAATTTCTCGGGGCGACGTTTTGAATTCAAAAACCTTTACGAATTCCCGCGCTTGGCGCAGGTTGTCCACGTGTTGTCTTCTTATTGCATCTTCTTTTTCCGATTTTTCTTTATATATACCCATCTTCGTCTTCCTCCTCTCAATCCGTCACAACTCTTCGTCGCTCTCTGTAAACTGCGAATAAACCTCTCCGCCGGTGTTCTCTCCTCTTCTCTACGGTCGTCTTCGCCGCCGCTCTCACCCGATTTCCGATGGCAGGTTAGTCTATTGTTCTTCCTTTTCTTTTCTACTTCGTAAGTGTTTGTTTTGACTTGATTTTAGGGTTTTCCACAGATTCGTCACTCGTTTTCTTCTTGCTTATGACTGTTAGAATTTCTGCTCGGGTTCCTCATTTTGATAGATTTCCAGATTGTTTGTCCATTGGGTGTTTCCTGTGCCGGATTCTCTTTCCGACTCTTGTTTCTCGAGGCGTTGTTCAGTAAAACACACCTTTTTCGGTCAATTCCGCCATTTCAAACCTTCACATGATCCTCCGTGTTTTTGGGCCTGGTTCATCTTGATGTCGTTTTAACTTCTCCTTTGATCTTTCGAGTTTCAGTTTTTCCAGAGATTTCTTGTTTGTTCACTTCCCACTGCCTCGCGTTAGTTCCCACTTGCGATGTTCTCCTCTTTTTCCTCTTTCCATCCCTGGAAAACTGAAACTTACTTTGCCTATGCTTTCAGGTAGCGATGATTTCTACGAACGTTCAGCTCAGGCTGAGTATTCGGGGCGCACAACGTCTGGATCCGAGGGGGGCTCTGGTGGTTGCGAGCCCAGTTCTCGTAGACGATCTCGCGTTTCCAGGAAATCCAAATGGAGCAAGGCGAAGAAGTCCAAAAAATCTAAAACCAGGCTCCCGTCTCGCGTTATTCAAGAGCGAGCCGAGACCAATTATGGTCAATTCGCTAGTTTCTTCTCCCATAAGGGGTCCTTACCCCATATAATAATAGAGAAACCCTTCCTCGCGGATCCGGGTCGAATAAGTATTCTTACGAAGAGAATAAAACACACTCGCACCTTAATTCCTAACACGGCCCATCGCAACAGTCTTGGCTTTGACGATCTTCGTCGCTTCGCCTCGCGATACCCTTTTCCTGAAAGAACTATTTTCGCCCTTCCCGACCACGAGGGCACTTCTCTCGACCATTACGGGCCCTTCTTCGCTTTGAGCAGGCAATCCTTAGAAGCTGGCTTCCGTCTCCCGTGGACGTCCTTTCAGACTGAAGTGATGGAGGATTTAGGCTTCAGTCCTTCACAGATGCATCCAAACTTCTGGAGTTCGCTGATCGTATACACCATGCGATGTCAGGATATTGGGATAGTTCCCAATACGCCTCACTATGCTCTTATTAATTCACATAAGAAAAACTCACGCGAGGATTGGTTTTATACCGCTCAAGCCAAGACCCCTAGTGCCTTTCGATTGCGTTCGAAGATTGATGGGTGGAAAACGTGTTGGTTTTTAGTTCGTCCCCCGCTTGGTTCCGACATTTCTGTTCAAGTACGCGAGCCTAATGCGAGAAAGGCTCCATGCTTCTTTCAAAAGGAGACTCGCGATAAATTCATTCGTGATTATAAGGATTACCCTGACAAAGCTGTTAAAAAACGATTTGAGTTGACAATCTCGGATGCCTTACTGGTTGCCAGGGGACTTAGCCTCAAAGCCCATGCCCGAGGTTTTTGTTCGCGTGTTTGTTCTTAGCGCTTGCGTTTTTTTTTTATGTATGCTCACTTGTGTGGTTGTTTTTGCAGACGCTGACATGTTCTCCGATCTCCCGAATTTGGATGGGTTGATTTTTGACGAGGCCGGCTCCCTCACTCTCGCGACTCCTACTCACAACATTCCATCTGTTCCTGGCGTGACTATTGCTTCCCCTCCTGCTGTATTGGAATCGCCGGTTGAGGTCGCGACCACTGTTTCTGAGGAGGCCCCTCAGTCCAAGAGGCCTCGCGACCTCTCGTCCCGCGATAAGGGGAAACAAAAAGTGTCTGAGAGAAGTCGCAAGAGAACGACGAAAGTGGAGTTTGTCTTGTCTCCAGAGCCTACTGATTCTCCTGTCGTGAACCCCACTTTCATTCATGGTTTATCTACCACGCGTGCCTTCTTTGACTTGATTCCAACTACTTTTCCCCCCTGAACCTAGCCTTTATGAGGAAATCTCGGATAGACCTGGCGGCTTGTCTAAGTTACTCTTTGCGGTAAGTTTCGCGTTCTTATTTATTTCTTGTTTCTTTGGGGTCTTTTTAACCCTGGAGTTGGTCATTTTGCAGGGGATGAACATTATTGCGAGCACAAGTCGGAGGGTGCTCGCGGCGGAGGATAAACTTAAAGAATTGATGGAGGAGGACCAGTCAATCCGCGATGCTAATAGAGCGGCTAAGTCTCGGCTTATGGGAGAAAAGAAAGCTTTGGAGGTGGAGCTTTCGAAGGCTAATGCGCTACTGGAATCTAAGGACGCGAAGATAAAAGAGCTGGAAGCACAACTTGCGTATGAGAGGTCCACTCATGTCAACATCGTTACTGAATATAACACGCAAGTGAACGACCTCAAGCAAGAGAATGAGAAACTTCACGCGACGATGTCCGAGAGAATTGCTTGTGAGAGAAGCATGGCAGTGGAAGAGTATTGCGGTGGTTACCGTCAACGGGCTCGCGTGGATTTTTACAAGAATGCTGTCAACACGCTTCTCCTTTGTATGGTGAAGGTTCAGATGCGGAAGTACAAAGTCAAAGATTTCCCCTTCAACGCTCAAGACCTATGTGGTTTTTCCACCGACCTTCCCGAGTATGAGCCCCCGGTGCCGGGAACCTTCATTGATGATGGAGATACTCCACTCGAGGCTTGGGGTGTAACTCGTCTTGCGCCTAAGAGAGGCATTGTTAAAGGTAAAGAGAATCAAGTGCCCAAGCCTCCTCTTCCGAAGATGGTCACTCCGCCTCCGCCCGAAAGGTTGGAATCTGCTCCTCACGCGCTTCCGAGCCCTCCTTCTCCGGCCCTCTCTCCTCTTAAGAGAAAGGTACTCGCGCCCGATGCTCTTCTCGACACCATTCAACCCTTCCTGAAGCGTTCTCGCTTAGACCAAGTGGGGGGGCCAGGATCGCGGGTAGCTGATGCTCGGGACGTCGTTGTGGATTTGGAGGCGGATAGCGTAGGGGATGCAGGGATTGCTCCTGAGTCTGTCGCTAAGTAATGTTTATTATTTTTGCTCGTGTTTCGAACCTTCTGACATGGCCTGGTTGTCTTTCGAACAATGTATGTTTTTAATATCACTGTCGCGAGAATTGGGCTCTTATGTAATTATTCTTTTTAATGCGGCCATGGTTGTCGCGAGATATATGTTGTTTTGCTCTATATTTTTGGTTTTACTTATCCGTCTGCTTGTTTTGTATACACTTATCTCGCCTCATTCCCCCCACTTTGTGTTTCGGAAAAAGTAATTTTGCGAAAAATAAAACGTAAGAGATGAGTGTTTCATAACTACGATCCCTCTTGTATAGTAAAAGGTGAAACTGACGGTGTTACATGGATTTCGTGAAACAATCATAAAGCATTGCAAACCATCCTCCTGTTAGCTATCGCATGAACTTTACACGCGAGTCCTGGTCAGTACGTTCGCTCTAGCTGGTGTCAGGGTTTCGCGCTTTAGCTCTTTGTGGCTTTTGATACTCGCGGGGATGGTTCTGAGTTCTTGTAGTCGCGAAGTCTCGAAATATATGAGTTTTTCTTCTGTATGGTTGCTGCAGAAAATTTCTTGCCTTTGTAGAGATGATCTGGGCATGACGTTGCCATTGCGGGGGACATTAAGCACTGCACATCTAGAGAGGCGTTTAGTATTTGGTCTTTATTCTTTAGATGGTTAAGAACTTTTAAAAGACGCGTGAGTCATGATGTGAACCCGTCTATGCTTCCGTAACCAGGGAGAGTTTTTTAGCTCAACCATGGAAGCTGGACACGCGACCTGGGGTTTTTTTTTAGCCCAGCCCAGTGAAGCGGACTCATGGCGGGTGAGCTCATTGGCGTGAACCCGTCCATGCTTTCGCGACCAGGGAGAGTTTTTTAGCTCCACCATGGAAGCTGGACACGCGACCTGGGGGGGGGGGGTTTAGCCCAACCCAGTGAAGCGGACTCACGGCGGGTGAGCTCATTGGCGTGAACCCGTTCATGCTTTCGCGACCAGGGAGAGTTTTCTAGCTCCACCATGGAAGCTGGACACGCGACCTGGGGGGGTTTTTTAGCCCAGCCCAGTGAAGCGGACTCATGGCGGGTGAGCTCATTTGCGTGAACCCGTCCATGCTTTCGCGACCAGGGAGAGTTTTTTAGCTCAACCATGGAAGCTGGACACGCGACCTGGGGGGGTTTTTAGCCCAGCCCAGTGAAGCGGACTCAGGGCGGGTGAGCTCATTGGCGTGAACCCGTCCATGCTTTCGCGACCAAGGAGAGTTTTTTAGCTCAACCATGGAAGTTGGACACGCGACCTGGGGTTTTTTTTTAGCCCAGCCCAGTGAAGCGGACTTGACGACTTTTTGTGTTTTGAGTTAAAGCGCTACCTTTTTGGGTGGACGAGCATTGGTCGACCAGGCTGTGATACTTATTTCTTGGTAACCTAGAGTCGCGGGATAACGAATTGGTGGTTCCACAACCTGTACTTATCATGTCATAGTAATCGAATGTTTTAGTGCCTTAATGCGATAAGTATTGTGACCATGGATGAGAAAAAATTTTGCTCTGCTAAACTTTGCTAAGCGTACCTGGGTTTTGTGGGAGGATTAGGCATAGAAGCGACGAAGTCGCATCACGTTCCAAGAGTTGGCAATGTGATTCCCGGAGTGATCCTTGAGACGATATGCCCCGGGTGCGACTTCGCGATCTATAATGTAAGGTCCTTCCCAGTTGGGGTCGAGCTTTCCTCCTTCTGTCCTGCGGAGGACGAGGTCTCCTCTGGCGAATCCCCTTATCTTAACGTGCTTGTTATAATATTTCGCGACGCCGGCTTTATGATTGGCTGCTCTGATAGTTGCCAGGTCGCGAGTTTCTTCCCGCATCTGCAACTCTAGCTGCATTTTTTCGTCATTGTCGATCAGGTTATACTGAATGACGCGATCCGTGGGTACAATGAACTCGACTGGCACTGTGGCTTCTACTCCATAAGCGAGAGCGAAAGGTGTTTCCCCAGTTGCCTTCTTTACTGTGGTTCTGTTTGCCCAGAGCACTAGAGGTAATACTTCGGCCCACTTGCCATTGAAGCCTTCTAGCCGCCTTTTCAGGTCCATGGCAATACTTTTGTTCACAGCTTCTACTTGGCCATTGCAATGCGGGTGAGCGACTGATGCGATTCTTAAGGCGATCCCTATGTCACTACACCACGTGAGTAACTGCGGCGAATTGAATTGTGGTCCTCTGTCGGTTACGATCTCGTGAGGGAGGCCGTATCTGCAGATGATATTCCTCCATAGGAACTTTTTAACTGCCGGGACGGTAGTGCTCGCGAGAGCCTCGGCTTCGATCCATTTGGTGAAATAATCAACTGCTACAATGATGTACTCCAGTTGACCAGGCGCTTTCGGCTTGAAAGGTCCTAACAGATCTAGTCCCCACATCGCGAAGGGACAGGGGCTTGACATTATCTGCAATTCTACACCTGGTTGATGAGAAGCTGGGGCAAAGTACTGACATGGCTTACAGTTCTGCGACTCGCGTTGTGCGTCTTGTTTCATGGTGGGCCAGAAGCTCCCTTGTCTTAATGCTTTATAGACCATAGGTCTCCAACCCGCGTGGGTTCCGCACAACCCGGCGTGCAGCTCTCTCATAAGCACGTCACTGTCTATCTTAGACAAACACCTGAGCTCGCGTGGCCCGTACCCTCTTTTGTAGAGTTTCCCACGATACATGTAGAAACGCGCAGCCATAGAGATAAGTTTTCTCATTTCTTTTGGATCCGAAGGTCCGGTTCTGCTTGCGAGGTATTGAATTATTGGGGTGCGCCAGTCACTGACTGGCTCGTCTATCTCCATCAACTCCACCTGATTACTTATGGCGCTCTCAGACTTTATCAACCAGAAGTATTGGCTCTTTCCATCCTTGAAAATTACGGTAGAATTCCTATCGAGATGTTCCATATTTGCGTATTGAGCTTGGGAACCTCGCTTCGCGAGTTCATCAGCTCGCGTGTTTTCCTCCCTCGACACTGCTTCAATCTCAAAATGTCTGAATAACGAAATCAAGGTAGTAGCTCTTGCATGATATCTGGGGAGATTGCCTGTTCGAGCTTCGTAGGTCCCCTTGATCTGATTCACAACAATCTGAGAGTCGCTAAGACACTTCACCACATGAATACTCGCGTGAATCGCAATTTCCAGTCCTGCGATGAGCGCTTCATATTCTGCTTCGTTATTAGTGGCTTTGAATTTTAGTGCAATCGCGTGGTCGACCTTATCCCCGGCTGGGGATGTCAAAATGACTCCCGCCCCGCAACCGTTTACGTTTACCGCCCCGTCAATGTGCATAACCCACGCGGGGTGTTCTGGAGCTATATCATCTTTTTCTAACTCTCTGAAACTTGTTTCAACAATGAAATCAGCTAAATCTTGCGCTTTGATTGCGGGTCGCGGTCTATAGACTACGTCAAATTCAGTCATCTCAATCACCCATTTTGCGAGCCTCCCGGAGGTTGTTGGCTTACTCATGAAAGATGGGAGTGGTAAATCTGTCAATACCTCGATGGGGTGTGCGTGGAAATAAGGTCGGAGCTTACGAGCGGCTGTTATCAACGCGAGTATTGCTTTCTCAATGGGCGAATATCTGGTCTCAGCCGACAGAAGTGCTTTACTGATGAAATAGACTGGGACCCACTGTTCTCTCACCAATACTGCGCTAACTGCACGCGTGCCTGCCGCGAGGTACAACTGCAAGCCTTCACCAGGCATTGGTGACGCAAGTGTTGGGAGTTTAGCCAGATGCTCTTTGAGGCTCATAAATGCCCTTTCACACTCCTCAGTCCATTCGAAGCTTTTCGGTTTCCTCAATATGTAAAAGAAAGGGAGGTTTCGCTCCGCGAGCTTGGCACAAAACCTCCCGAGGTAGTTAACCTTCCCTACAAACCTTTGGACGTCATGAGTGGATCTCAGCGGCTGTAGATCTATTACAGCTTGGACCTTGTCTGGATTGACCTCGATGCCGCGTGCACTGATCTGAAATCCCAGGAACTTGCCCTCGGTGACCCCGAAGACACATTTCTCGGGATTGAGGCTCATACCGTACTTCCCCAGTGTCCCAAAAACTTCTGTTAGGTCGCGAGCGTGATCTGTTTGTTTTTTGCTCTTAACTACTATGTCATCGACATAGGCCTCCACGGTGTCACCCTTTTGCTCGCTAAAGATCATGTCCACCAGCCTCTGGAATGTGGCTCCCGCGTTTTTCAAGCCGAACGACATTACTTTATAGCAGAAGGTCCCCTTGTCTGTAATAAAAGCCGTGTGCCCCGAGTCGGCTGGATTCATTATGACCTGATTATACCCCGAGTACGCGTCCAAGAAGCTCAGAGCTTCATGACCCGCGGTGGAGTCTACTAACTGGTCGATAGAAGGTAACGGGTAGCTGTCTTTGGGGCATGCCTTATTGAGACCAGTGAAATCTACGCACATGCGCCATTTTCCTGTCCCCTTGGGATTTTTTTCTACCATTACTACGTTTGACAGCCACGTCGGATATTGCACTGGCTTAACAAACCCTGCTTTTAACAATTTCGCGAGTTCCACAGCAGCGGCTGCGTTCTTTGGTCCTGCCTGCTTTCGCTTCTTCTGTCTACGCGGCTTGACCTCTGAACTAATGTTCAGGGAGTGGGTCATGACGCTCGCTGGAATCCCCTTCAAATCCTTTGGTGTCCATGCGAACACATCCCGGGAGCGGGTGAGCAAGGCCTCAATCTCTTGCACAACTTTCTGATCCAGTCTTCCCCCTACATAGAGCTTCTCCTCTTTGTTAGGGAATGGAGTGATTGTCTGTTTTTCAAACCCATCAAAATGTGGTTTGTGCCCCTCTTCTTCTTCACCAGTATCTCGTGGCCTCGGAGAGGCACTAACCTCCAACTCGGCCTCCTCAAACACGTGAGGCAACCCTGGAATAAATAACTGGTTGGCGAGCAAGGCCTTGGTGCTGCTCTTTTCGGATGATGCGTAGCAGATGCGGCTCTCTTCCTTGTTTCCTCTCGCGACTCCTACTCCGGACGACGTTGGGAACTTTAGGCAGAAATGACAGATTGACACGACTGCTTCAAACTTGCACAGAGTCTCGCGTCCCAGTATCGCATTGTAGGAGGATGTTATCGGGATTACCACAAAATCTATTTTCTCTGATCTTCTTGACCCGGTCTCTCCACCCAGGATGAGATCTAGGGTAACGACGCCCAGGGCCCTCACTTTGTCACCTGCGAAACCCATCAGAGTGGTTTTAGTAGGCCTGAGTGTAGACTGATCAATCCCCATTTTCTCGAACGCGTCCCAGTATAGTATATCAGCCGAGCTCCCCGTGTCTACAAGAATCCTTTGCACAAGTTTGGTTCCAATCTGAGCATGGACGACTAGCGGGTCAGCGGCCTCGACGGCCCAGGTATCTACCTCCTTGTCGCTGAAGACAAGCGTGTAAGGCTCAGACTGCGGTCTCGCGATACTATAAACTGGCTTTCCTTGAGGCTTGGGCGCGTTGTTAATGAGCCTTTGCTCTCGTTTGCCTAGGGGAATGGGTTCATGGCGGCCTGCGATTGTACCTACATAGCCATCCAGGTGAGGGAAGTTCTGGTTTGGGTGGCGACTGGGACCCTGATTCTGGTTATTCCTCGCGGGGGTTTGCTGCCTTATCTCATTCTGTGTTCTACCTCCGCCTCTACCTCCTACCCCCCTTTTCGGGTTGCCGCGACCTCCGTCACCAGCAGTTAAGACTTCCTGTTCTCTCGGGTGGTGAGGTCGCGACCTACATTCATCTGTAGGGTGAGTATCCACTATGTGGTACTCACACCACGTTGCTGACTCGTGGTGACCACGACCGCGATCCCCCCTCCTTTGATCCTCGCGACGGTTATCCTGTTCTGCTACAAAATTCTGCGAGTGAAACTGATTCTGGTCATGATTCTGGCCCCTGAACTGTTTCTGACCCTGACCCTGATCCTGAATCCGTAAACCGGGAACTCGCGAGTCGCTTTGTTCCTTTCCCTGACTACTTTGATGGCGCTTGTGACCCCAGTTCTGGCTCTCTCTCTTTTGACCCTGAGCAGACTTATTCTGATTGTTTCCTTTCGACGCGAAACCTGAGTGCGCTTCCACGTTAATCTCTGTATACGCTCTTTCGAGCATGCCCTGGTAGTCCAAATCTTTCTTGCGGTATAGGTATTGCTTGAAGGAGCTTCCATCTGTGAGACCGTCCAAGAACGCGACTCGGGCAGTTTTATCATGAAAATCTTCGGCTTCTAAGATCTTTTCTGAGAATCTCTTGACATAACCCTCTAGTGATTCATTTGGTCCTTGTTTGACTCCCATTACTTCTTGCATAGTCACCTTTCTTTTCTTCGAGGATCCAAAGTGCAACAAGAAACTCTTCTCTAGATCAGCGAAAGAACGGATGCTCCCTGACGGTTGGTTAAGCATCCAGGTCATGGCGGGACCTGTGAGGGTGCCTGGGAAACCTTTGCACATTGTGGCTTCATCAGGGCACCTTGCGAGCATAGCATACTTGTAGCGTGCCAGGTGTTCGTTGGGGTCTTATTTGCCGTTGTATTCTTTGATGGTAGGGAATCTGAAATCAGATAGAGGGACTGACCTGACTATGTGGTCTGCGAAAGCGGTTGGACCGAACAAGGCTGACGGGTTAGCGGACGGATAGGCCTCGTGAGCTTGTCGCGGGCGGGTTGCCTGGTTGTAATAAGGTTCCCCCTCATATTGGTAGCGAGAAGGTCCTCGCTCGGCACGAATCCCATATCCCCTTGCTTCGGTTCTTCCCCTGTAAGATTGGTTCTCTGTGTAGCTCGCGGGGGCCTGATTCAAATCAAACCTACTAGGGTGACAAGTCTTCTCGCGTCCCGCGTCTCTGTTCCTACGCGATATTGAGATTCCGTCGTCGGGTACGTGCTCAACACTCTCCTCAGCGACAGGTTGCTCTCGTTCACCCTGATTCTGCTCTTGCTCGCGGGCCTCAGCCCTTGGTCGCTCTTGGTTTTGACCCCTGCCCATGCCTTGTCCCAACGCCTGAAGGAATGCGCGATACTGAACTAGTGCGGGTCCTACCAGAACAATCTCTTCCTCATTTACACGCGGAAGGGGTGCCCGCAAGCTATTTACCTCTTGTTGTGTTCTCGTCTGGAGAGGGGTGTTGTCACTTCCCTCACCACCAGTATTCATCCTCTCTTGTTGGCTAAGTATCAGAAATACGCGAATAACTGTAGTAAACCTTACTTGTGCGAGGAAGTCCCCACGGTCGGCGCCAATGTTGGAGTACAGAAAATGCAGTCTCGCGACACAACACCTCGCGAGTCTGGACAAACAACTTGTATATAGTATTTCACCTCGTCTTCTCCCTAAAGACCAACTTTGTTCTTGACACCTGTTGTACCAGCGCAAACAAACCAGGAGGGGGTGGCTTCGGATTTGGCTCTCCGACGTTCAAATCAGCAAACGTGCAAATAAGCAACCAAGGGCTACACAATTTGACACAAGAGCAAGAGAGGATAGGAAGAAGTAAAGTAATGAAAAGGAGAACTCAAAATGCCATTTAAAACGTTTCAAGTTCTACGCTATAAGTACCCGAATGGCCTTAGAAATTACTCATTTCAACATCAAAAGCTCGATAGCAACTCCGGGAGTTATAACCCAAACGCTGATTGTCCAAACGCCTCAAGGAGAAGGTCGTTTAGGAAGAATTGAAGCTCTGGCTCGCTTCTGTGTTTTTCTTGCTCTCTAGAGGAAGAAGAAAGGAGAGTTTATCCAGTAATGAGGCCCCCCTCTTTCTCTCTGGACGGAGTTACGCTTTTATACTCTCACCAGGGCCCACGCGAGTCAATTACCAATTTGCCCCTCCGATACCTAATCTCGTCGGATCCTCTTTCTGGGCTTCGTATGCTCATGGGCCGCTTTCGTTCTTCTGGGCTGACTTCATGGGCCGTCCCGGCTCGCGTTCTATGGGCCTAACTCGATTCCCTTTGGGCTTCGCGAGCCCATCGAGAACCGACTCCAACAGTGGTGAAATGGTAGACACGCGAGACTCAATATCTCATGTTAAACAGCGTGATGGTTTCAGTCCTCTTCAAGGCATAGAGAATGCTCATTGAATGAGCAATTCAATAAGAGATATTGGAATTGGATTCGGCATGGGATCACGAAAACTTGGTGATCTTCTCTATCTAATGAGGGGGGAGACAACATACTTTAAATGGAAACTGTTTTTTCTACATGACAAAAATATTAAGTATTAACCCATCACAGGAAAAAAATATAACTCAAAATCAAAATATTTAGAAATTATTTCCATTATGAGTTAGAAAAATCATATTATAAATACTCTCTTCGTCCCATAATATAAGGGACATTTCACTTTTTAACGCTATTCACAAGTTGAGAGAATATTCTCGTTTTCTTCCAATATATAGAAACAAATATAGGCGTGTGTGATCTTGTTTGATTCGTCTTAATGAGTATTTTGGCAATATTAAAAAATTACAACTTTTTTCATCGTATATTTAGAGATATTAACGTTACAAAACGTATCTCAAAAAATGTGTCAAAACCAAATGTCCATAAAATATATTATGGAACGGAGGGAGTAACATTTATTTGTCAATTGTCATGAACCTATATTAGTCGTTCATCGTAATAAGAAATGGACTTACATCTTCATTCGTGACCATCCAACTTGGTTCGTCACGAACAAACCCCGTCATGAACTATCCCCCCTACATAGGTCGGGTTACGTTTGGGTTTATTGCTTATGCTTTTAACTTCTCGAGTGGAGCTCTGTTGGTACAATTAGCTAGTATAATCTGTAGTTTATACTCAACCTTGAAATTTTTCGCATTAATGTCACCAAAGGTTGTCGCGATGAAATAGACTGAAAGCAAGATAAAGGAAAGCAAACGAGACACATGAATAAACGCGATAAAAGGGTGATTTATTATTTGGACATGAAATGTGTTATATGTATCTTTCTGTACAAGAAAACCTTACTGGGGATCTAGAAAACAAAGATTCTCTCTCTAATTTTCTAATCCCTTGTGATAAACAAGTAGATACGGGAAAATGATTGAGTTACCTAGTGGGTATATACCCTCATGAGGTGTATTAAGTTTGATTGGTCATGTAATTTATAGTGGAGAGTTAAAAGAATAGAGATTATAATAAAAAACACACTCAACCAATAGAATTGATGAGGTAAATATTCACTAAATATCTAAATCACTTCCCGTAGATACGGGACTAGTATCTCGTTGGTGATTGCTTCTTGCTGATTGGCTCTCAATAGTGATGGGAGTAGGTGCGTGAATGAATATGGTGAATGCATGTTTTGTTGGAACTTGGTACTTAACTAATGTATCAGGATCAATACAAACTATTTGTGTAGAAAAAAGTATCAGGATCATAAATCATGGTAAGCTATTCATTGACAATTAGTTAGAAAAAAGTAGAAACTAGTTGAATCTTCGTATCTTGTAGGAATTTTAAAATACATTAAATTTAAGAGCGTAGCTATGAATAAATGAATATTTATTAGATGTATGCATATTTATTTGCTAGCACACACAAACATAATAACATGCATGTACAAATTGAAAACCATGACTACATAAGGGAAAGGGAAATGAAATTGAGCGATCAAAAAACAAAACAATATTTATATTTGATGAATACTTCATTTGTCAAATATTCTAAACAAAATTGTTAATATGAAAAAAGCTCCACCGGACTGAGTTATAGACTCGTAATTTTCAATAACTAACTAGTTTGATCAGTTATATGATCACTTTTATTTTATTATGGTCACTTTTCTTCTCATCTGATTTCAATTAAAAAGTTTTCTACTCATCCAAATTCTATCTTCTTAACCATATAAATCATTTTCACATTATTATTCCTTTTTATTGAATTTTTTAATGGTAAAAATATTATTAAATTAAAATCTAAAACTTGTGCCTCAAGGCATAAACTTAAATAACTTATTACTTGTCCACATAACAAGTTAATGATAAACGTATATAACTAACATATAAGACAAAATAAACTTAATACGTGTCACAAAGATTGCACGTTTAATTGTTCACAGTTTCCAATTTTTTTTATAGATAGACTCATTAGTGTTTATCATACACAAAGATATATAAATCAAAGAATGTATCAAAGGGCATAAAAAAGTTTTTTATACAAGGCTGAAAGGTATTAATTGCGTCTGGGTTTGTCGCGCGAAATTCAGGTAGAGTGGTTTGTTTTAAGAAAACCGGGAAAGAAAGCGATCGTTTACCAAAACGACGCCGTATTAGCTGTTAATCAAGAGGTAACAACAACTCTAAAACCCCAATTCTTGCTTCTCTGTTCATTCTTCATCATCACCCCTAACCCAAAACCCCAACACCACAATTTTCCTCCGCCGATCACACCCTAGCTAACTTGCTTCATCTTCATCTTCATCATCTGGCTGTAATCGATCTCTTCCCTCTCTCTTGCTCTTTCTGAATCCTTCTTTTTCGTGCTTTTTGTGATTTCTGTTCAATTTGGTACTGTGGTTTGTAATATGTATTAAGGGTTTTTGAAATAGTTGTATCTTCTATCTGCTTAAGCTTCTGTGCTTAGTGTGGGTAGATAATTCAAAAAGTTTTCGCCTTTGAGTTTTTCTTACTTGTTGTGGTTGATCGAGTTTTCGATTGGAAGTTTGTTTTGATCCTGAAAAGAACTTGAAATTGATTAAGCTGTTGACTGAGTAAAAGTCTGTTTAGAGAGTGTTGGAATTTTTCATCAGTGAGCATAGTCCGGGAAAGGTGGCCCCTTTACTCTCCAAGCTGTTAATTTATCTCCTCTAAAAACTCGTGCTTTATCGGACGCTTCTGTGTTTATGTTTTATAGCAACTTAGAATTCCTTAAGTATTGTCCTTCTATGTAGCAAAGCAACCGCTTGATCAGTAAAAGTAGGGATTTTGTGGGGCAATTCAAATACATAAAGAATCTTGTTTGCTCTAGCTTTGTTTCTAAGCTGAACCAAAATTCTGGTCCTGTTTTTTGGATAATGCTGCTTTCCACCTCCCACTATTTTTGTTCATGTGGATCAAGTCTTGCTTTCTCAAACTTAATAAAGTTGCATTTTGCACAAGCAGTGGATATGGTGTTATCACTTACCAGCTTTTGAAAATGTGCAGGTTGATTCTGCTCTCCGAGCACTGAAGGAATTGTTACATTCAGAACAAGTGTGTTGAAAATAATTTTGATGCTTCACGATGTCCAAAGAAGGTGGAAGCTGGGTTGGGAACTTGTATCAGAAGTTTGAGGCTGTTTGCCAGGAGGTTGATGATATAGTCAACCATGTAAGCAAAATTATTGCTTTTGTATTTATTTTTGACACTGAAGATTGTAGAATGGTGTCTTGTTTTTGTTATCATGATCTGCTTCTGCATTCCATATTTGTGGACTTGTGGTTGTAGATTATGTATATTTATTCAGTTTTATCATACATTCCATTATTTGTACTATTTTTTTTTGCAGGATCACATCAAAATATTTGAAAATCATGTTCATTTGGTTGGAGATAATGTAGCAAAGTTTTGCTCTAATGTCAAAGGTTTAATCCCTTCTTCTTTTGGAGCTCCAGTGAAACATGTAGAGCAATCTGTGAACAGCGACAACCTTGAGCTCAAAGATGGTGATGGAGAGTGTCCTTCGATTCCTTCTGTTCCTGACTCGTCAAAAAGTTCGCCCACCGACATACAAGTTTCAGATGATCTCCATTTTGAAAATAACCTTGAAAACCCCTCTTCTAAAGACACTAGCAGTCTATCGTCAGAAGTACAATCGGGGCAAAGTGACAGCTTTTCAATCAAACAAGACTATGATTCAGAAATATCAGATGCCATTTTTTTCGACAGCCATACCAATCAAGACTTTGATTCATTCACTGAGGAGGAACAAGCACCTTGTGATGCATCAGAACTGACTTGCCATGAATGCTCTTCCATCAATGAAAACTCTGATTCATTCACCAAAGAAGTGGAAAAATCATTGTCCAATATGCCTGAACTTACTTTCCCGGATGAAGATTCGTGTGAAATTTCAACGTCGAGCATGTTGGTACCGTTTGATGTTTCATCTTCTGCTTGTAAACACAGTCCAGGATCTGATTTCCACAAGAAAGAGGAGACAGTACATGACACTATTGATGAACATAGTTCAGAACACGACTTCCTATGTAAAGATGAGACGGTTAATGATGACATTCATGAAAGTAGCCCAGGATATGAATTCGACGTGAAAGAGGAGACCATTCATGAATTTAGCCTTGGATCTCATGTCTGCGTGAAAGATGAAAAGGTACTTGATAAAATTCATAAACACAGTCAGGTAGCTGAAAATCAAGTGGAAGAAGACATAGTGATCGACTATTTTGATGTTTCAACTGAAAACGCCCCTAACTCTTTACTGAACGCGTCTGCTACATCCTCTCATAATGAAACACCGTCCGTGATACTGACATCTTCTATCAATTTTCCATTGCTTCATTTTTCTGATCATGGTGAAACTGAATCTCGCTGTACAGAAGGGAATTCATTTATTGACTTTGTTTCTGAGATTGGGAGTGCTTCCACTTCCGCCCCTGCTTTTCAATCTTCAGAACCATACTCATGTTTTTTCTCCCTCAAGGAGAATACAGGAGGAGGTCATGATTCTTCTGTGTCTCCCTTCAGCAGTTCAATGGAGTTCACAGGTATATATTGATAAATAGTGCATACTGATAAATAGTGATTGCAGGTTTGTAGCGCCTTTTTAACTAATTATTTGTTGTTGATTTTTCTTGTAGAGGTTCCAATTAATCCCCCTACTGACAGTGAAGGCCTTAAACTGAAAAACATGGAGCTTCCTGGAAAATCGGATCTTGATGCAAGTTGTGTCTTTGTGACTGATAGAAATCACACTCTCCCATCTGCTGTGGAGAGACACTGGTTACGCAAGGTATGTTTCATTCCTTTAGCATTATGTATCTTGCAGATAATGGCTGTAAGAGTAACCACAAATTACATGTTATTTGGAGTGTCTTTATACGATCTTTGTATATCCTAGGATCAAACACATTTATTAGTTAGCTATGGGTAAAATCATGACTGTCACAATGTCATATGATATGTTTCATTCCTTTTGCATTGTGTATCTTGCAGATAATGGCTGTAAGAGTAACCAAAAATTACATGTTATTTGGAGTGTCTTTGTACGCTCTATGAACATCCTAGGATCAAATATTGACATTTAATAGTCAGCTATGGGGAAAATCATGACTGTCACAATGTCATATGTGTAAAATGAATTGTTTGTTATTTTGATATTTGCGTAATCTTAAGTTTCAGTTCACAAAGAAATGACAAATCAAGTACCTTGATTCTGTTATTCCACCCACTCATTCCTTCATGGATATCTAATAAAGTACAGAAACTATACAAGCAGATTTCCAACAGTTGTATCTTATTGCTCTATAGTCATGTCTGTATCAAATATTGGGTGATTGTATTATCCAGTGTAGTTCATACGTCATAAATATAAATTTTATGACGATCACTGATTAAGTTATAAAAATGGTTTGATGAATAATATAGCTTGTTTCCATTGTACAGAAGAAGATGAGCAACCCATTTTCATCAAGAAAGAAGCTTGAAAAGGAGTATAAGCGACTGTCATTATTGCACTATGACTTTGATGCAGAGTTTAACGAGGTTGCAGGAGAGAATCTAGTCCGGTTAAGCCATAACAAACAGCCATCAGCCCAGGATTTGCAGCAAGATTCTGAATGGGAATTCTTGTAAACATTTCACAACTTTACCAACTCAAAGAGGAGGTACAGTCAGGAGCAACAATCATCATCTCATCTCATCTCCCATCAGATTCTTCACTATTTAATACTTCAAATTCCATGGGTCAGAGGTACAGGTTATGTCGAAGAGAACAACGCTGATAGATAATCCAAGGTATCTATAACGGCTGTTGCAAATTGTTTATACATATGAGTAAATCCCATTTATAACTAGTGAATAGTGATGGGTGTTGCATATTTTCAGTTTGTGGATTTTTTGATTTTTTATAGTGAGTATTATAGACATGATCAATGGATCATGTAGCACAGGTCATTTACATATTCAAACATATCATTAAATACTGGTTTCAGAAAACAAAATCTGCTTCCTAGACACACAATCATATTAAAACAAGCCTAAATTGACTAGAGAACCTAAGTTTTGTTATAGAGTTAAAACCCTTCTCTGTCCACAACCTTTAAAAGTAACCTACATAATTTCAAATTAGATATACTAGCTTGAAAAAACTTCTTTTTTACAGAAGAGTTTAACTAGAACAAGCCAAGTGTTGAGGCATGTAACTGAATACAGAGATTGCATTTCATAGATAAAGACTGCATACAAGCTACATTTGAGAAGTGCCAATCTTCATAAAGAAGAAAAGCAACTCATGCTACAATCATTCATAGACAATAAAATGTGCTATAAGCAACTAACACATTATGAGGATTCAACCAACAACACGAAACTTCAACCGGCTTTTGCACACATGACAAATCCATTAGGGCGACTTTGGTGATAACGAGTGATGAGCAGGATCTGGCCCACCAGGTGAGACTCTCTCAGTTCCCACCTCTAATGAAATCCTTCTGTAATATTCCAGTTTTGAGTTATCATACCCAAACTTCTTGAACAGAAAGTAGTTGTGGGCCCTTGTTATCGTGGCTCTAGGATCACGCTGAATACGAGCATTTGCAAGATCTAGATTAAGCGCTACTAATAACAGCAAAGCACACACCAAACCAAGCTTCACCATAATGTATATTGTATCTTTCAGGAACTGAGGCTAAAGAATAGAGAGTGCAATGCAGAGATTGTATTAACTGTATTCTTATAACTTGCAGATGGAGGAACTCTATAAATATGTAACATGGCTACCTAAAAGCCGTTTTGAGTATTCACTGACCATTTTGAACTAGGCACTTGTCATTCAGCATGTCATGGACGTCTAAATCACATAACCATCCCAAATTTTGTCAGACTGAGTTGATAACAACAATGAAGGCACAACACTCTTTTTTATGTCACTTCATGTTTCCTTTGCATGATAGGTAGCAGTACTCACTACTCAGTCTAAAGGGGAACTTCTTTTCCTGGCCTTGACAGTCAATTAAGGACATCCTCAATGCATTTGTTGACATAGTCTGTTGGTGCTTTCAATTATGCAGGACTCTAGGCTTTCCTTGCTTAAATAAGAAATCGACAACAAGAAAACCGTAGTACACTAGTGCTACTGGACACATTATCCAGAGAAATAAGCAGGGTAGCAAAATGATGGATGATTGACTTCAGCATGGTGAAATAAGACTATTAATGGAAGAATTAAGCAAGGGATAAATGTAAAACAAGGGTGCAAGTTGAAATCATTTTAGATCATAGAATAGGATAAATACTGAGATGAAAGTCAAATACAATGATAATTACCATACTGAGAACAAATTTGTACGTGTTTAGATAGGATTGCATTTGTACTGCAAGTAATATGGATAAGGTTAATCTTAAACGTGAGTGGAAATCAACTAGGCAAGCCATATTATCAGCTTTCTAATCATGAAATCAGCACATTAAGTCAGCTGACAACAATACCAACCACCTTAATATTTTCTTTAATGTCAGCATCAGCATCAAAACTTTACATACCTTGGATATATTCATGACGTTCGGCCATAATGGGTCATCTCAAAGTGTAATTCTCTAATTTATCCAGATAATGCTACAAGATATATAATCACATCAAGGAAGAAGCAGACAATATATGAACTTAACAACTTCATTCTAAATATAGTTTTGCAATTTTTATGACAACATCAACTCCACTTGTGCATCTAAGATTCTTAAGTGCATCAGCATTTGCTATTCAAAAGAAAATCACAATGTGGAAATTTGTGGGAAAATTTTGGTTAAAGTACATTAACTGCACATATTAGTGTGATGCAAAATCTTGTGGTGTGCTACATCATTGATATTGCACTTTGATCTTATCCATTGCTTTGGTGACAATGGGAAAGAATGTGGGTGAATTATTTTTCTTCTTTTTGTATCAACTGCACTGGAGAAGATTTAAGGTAATGCTCTTTATAGAACTGTTTTCTTTTTATTAACTGCACTAGAGAAAAACTAAGGTAATGCTTCTCATAGGACTTCAGATGAGCACATGGTGAGCAATTATTTGAAGTCTTATTTCTTGGATAGACTGGATAGCTTGTAGTGCATAAGAGTTTATGGTAAATGATGTGTCAAGCTTTGAACTCTTGTCCCATTTTAAAGTTTGACACAACGAGCGACATCTCTTACAACTTTTTATGGCTAGCCCCACATAGCACTTCCTCAAAGTCAAACAAGTTGGATTTTCTCAGATAGTAGTTCTAGTTTTAATTTGATGAAAACTAATCACATGTGAGCTGATTTTTTCATGTGGACATGCTTATTAAAATTATGGGACATTCATGTGCACGTTACTCGCTCAATTGTGAGCCATCTGTCGAGATAATTTTCAACTTGCTGTCGAAAAAGAAGTGAATGTGTCTGACAATGCATTTTCCAGTATGCATCATTCATAGTAAATAAATATTAACATATATATTTATAACTCTGCTGTAATGTGGTGTATTCATCTTTTTAAACTACATTCCACCCTCATGTTCAATTATTTTAGAAAAAAAAAAGTTGCAAAAATTAACCTTAAAGGAGTTAGTTTTACTGGAAATGAAATTTCTTTTTCTACTAATGAGAATGTACTTTTTACAGCTCCATTTCAGCACCTCAGACTCAATTCTTTTCCATCTAGTATTTTGTCCTACTGGTTTTGTAAATGCAGCATTGTTTCTTGTGACAGGACTCAATGCAGCATTGTTTTTGCATATTCACAAGGCTCGTCCCAGATGACTTTTAGTCTCAACCACTTCAGCAAAAATAAGACTCCCTAATATTCAAAGCCATTGCCTCGTCATTCATTCAGGCAACAAAGGTAATCTTTCGACCTCGTATGCAGCGCCATTTGTGTTCCCATTTGCACTTCTGTACTCCTCACTATCTGCAAATTCGGCATTAAAAACATCATCCACAACGTCCTTTGGTTTTCTGGAAGTCGTTTCAGGTAAAGGCAAGATACGAAGGCGTTTCACTTGGTTGATATCAATCATCTCCCACATTAGTCGATATTTCTTAATGAGCTCTATTTGGAAGGAGAGAATGTGAGGTGCCCGTGGAAGTAGATCAACTGACTCCCCTCTAGGAATTGCAATTTGCTCAATTGCTAATCTTGCCTCCTGCAATTTGCATACTTCTTATTATTTCCCATGAAATTCTTTTGACAAAGAAATGGAAGAATTCTGGAATATCATTGACATACCTCAATTGCATCACTCTTTTCTGGGTCGTTTAATTCATCATCCAGCTCATAATCTTTCAAATTGTCCTGATGATCACTCACTAGATAGCTAATGCCTTTCATCACCTGGACTAAGGAGCTGGTCTGCAATCGTTTATATTATATCCAAAAACTATTAGTTCCATGCCAGACAGCAGGCTGGTCATAAAATAAAGAAATTAATTACCTTTGTCAAATATAAGGGTATATCATTAGATTTAGCAGCTGCTTGGATCCCTGGGTTCCTCTTTATCTTGGAATGTGAAGAAAGCAGTACGTCTGCTTCCTTGATATTATCAGTTAGTTCAACTGTATCTTCCAGTCGCAGTTTCTTTATTCCTTGTATCACAGTTGCCTCTAAGATCTAAAGTATGCCAACAGGTAAATTATATTCTGAAAAAAGAAGAGCTTCAATTGAAAATGCTTTTTTATTACTTTCTAGGTGACACCCACATTGACCTAAAGTTCAAGGACTAATCAGATTTTAATCTTTCATGCCTCAATTATATCTCTGAGCACTGCATCTTTTTTGTTCCTTTTAGAAAAATTTCTAAAAGGAATATAATGAAGTTATATCTACTCCTCACCCTTGAAAGCCGTGGGACGAAGCAGATCCAACCTACTGCTTACAATTGGTCAATTAAGAATTTAGATACCAACTTACCCCATAGATAAACATCTGAAAGGGTCCGCCTCTTTCACCTCTTTTCTTTCTTGTAAAGTTTTGAGACTCGTCTATGTGATCAATATACTCATCGGCTATCAACGAAGAGTCTTCAGATGCATCTTCATAAATTATATCATCACTAGACATATGGGACGGTGATTCTTCATCTACGTCTCCTGAACCACCTTGATAATTCATCTTGCGTACCTCATAATTTGGATATCGACCTTCATTAACAAAGTAAAAATGCATTTAACATTTATCAGTCAAGTGATAGTGCACATTATCAAGTAGTCTAATTAACTTTCAAGTACAGTTGGACTGCACCAGCAAGAATGGCATCAACTGTTGCTTCTAAGCTTCGATGGACACGCAGCATTGATTTTGAAATTAGCTCAACACCACATTGAAATGTTGCAGGTCCTTTCCTCTCAAGCACAGTCTTTTGTCCACCTCTTCTGCTTGCCACTTCATCCCCCAGTGTGACACTCTGTAAACCAGCAAAAAAGAAGGATCAGTTCACAATATTTAGCTTCCTAGAAAGCATACAAACAACAAATATAAAGCTTCCACTCCATTATTCAGAAAGTAACACTAGATGTTACACATGAAGATGACTCTCAAACTTACTTATAATATTGATAACCCAAAATAGAGGTAAATCTCTCCTTCTCAAAGGAAACACAGTTCCAGTGAGCCCTATGCCTATGCCTTCCCTGATCCCTTCATGGATACTCCTCTAGAAGCCCTAATCTTCCTTATATAGTACTTAGTATTAATAGGAAATAGTGCTAGTAATAATCAGAATAACAGTTCCCCAACCCTGAGTAAACACATTCATCCCCTAGTTCAGCATTTAATGAAGACACTTCTCTAGTTTCATCCTCCTGCACTTGACTCCTAACACTACCACTAAGTCATCATGCCAATTTGACCAAAAGGAAGCCTGCATAAATAGATTGCTGTATGAAAAGTATACACACAAAGAAAATAATGAATTAAATGCCTACAGCATCAGGAACAAAATGATCTATTCAGAGTGAGGAACTGATTGGATTGAGGATCAGAATTAATTTATAGGAATAATGAACAAACAAAAAAAATCATTTTCTTAACCTGGATTCCTCCAACAAGCATCTCTAATGAAGGATTCATGACCAAGTTTTCAATTGTTATTCCATGCGCGGTAGCAACCAGCTGTATCCCACGCTGCGAAATTGTACTGGCAGCCATTGCTTCGAGCTTGGTGCCAATTTCATCTATTACAATTACCTGGGGCATATGATTTTCAACTGCTTCTATTAATACCTGCAGAGAAAAAGATGGAATAATTTTAAGTCTAGTGCAAATGCTCATTCGACAGGAAACAAAGTAAAAGATGATAAAATTAAGAAATGTTACTGAGCTAAAAGCTCCTTTCGTGTGACATAGTTAACAATAAACCTATTGGTGCTACAATCACACAGCATAACATGTTTCATCAGTAAGCTTTGACATCAAATTCTCATAAACCTACTTTCAAGCAACCCAATTTAATGCATAATTTATCCATGCAAAATTCTAAGAAATTGCAGTGTGTATTCAGCTTGTACCCTATGTTGCATATCTGAAACAGGAACTTGCATTCTTCTCGCACTGCCTATTCCTGCATGTGGTATGTCACCATCTCCCCCAATTTCATTCGAAGTGTCAACAATCATTACCCGTTTCCCATAATCATCAGCAAGCATGCGAGCTATTTCCCTGCAAAAGTGAAATTTTAATGTTGGTTTTCAGAGTACATGTAAGCATACTTGCAGAAATGATATAGTAAAAAAACAGGAATTCCCCAAATAGTCAAAATGCAGAATAGACTTCAATTATACGAATCACAACATAGCATTTGCAGATATAGTATGACAGTTTAGTCAAACAGTCTATGCTAGAAGTTCATTTCAGAATTAGCCCAACCTATTGGCTATTTCTAAGTACTTCAGATAAGAAAATACTGTAACCTGATAATAGTAGTTTTTCCAACTCCAGGTGGCCCAATAACCAACAAGGAAGCTCCATCTTTAACCAAATCACGCAGTAAATCTGCACTCCCCGTAATAGCACGACCAACTCGACAGGTTAAGCCAATAATTTCACCTTTCCTATTTCTGATGGCACTGATTCGGTGCAGAGTTCGGCTAATGCCTGCTCGATTATCAGTTGCAAAATCACCAACCTGTTGTACACCAAGTGAAGTCATCCCTCAGATAGCAAACTTTGCCCTTCAAATAACATGGTATTGTGATTCTACTCATTGAAAAAATGATATCTTGCTTATGAGTAGCACTACTTATTAAATTTGGATAAACAGACACCAATTGTTTGCTGGAAAAATCTCAAGTTATCATACCATGTATTATGGAGGTAACCTTATCAGCATGCAGCAATGTTTAATATCTAGCGAAACCCTAACAAATTAAGTTGATGCAATCCCATACCAAAGCCGTTTCCTTCAAATTGGAAGGATAATGACCACACATATCCAATCCAGTACAAGAAGAATGAGTTATCCTTACCTGCGAAGTAGCAAACTGAATGTCCTGAAACGAAACCGGAGTATCAGACAAATCAAGGTCACCGGAAGGAAATCGGGCGAGCGGTTTTCGACCCAAATCCAAGACAACCTCAATCAATTCCCGTTGTTGCGGATGAGTTGTGATGCGAGTACGCATTTCTTCAGGCAATAGGGACAATAACCGCTCCAATTCCACATTCAACTCGTCTCCAGGCGACGAAGAATTCGTCAGACTCAAACAAGAAGCAACTCCCGGACAGGTTTTGGAACGCCATGAAAGAGACTTGGATAGGGTTTTGAGTGGAAATTTGGGGGTAAGGATTTGGTGAGAAGGAAGTTGAGTGGAGAAGGAGGAGACTGAGAAAGCGGGTAACGGTTTAGGCGGGAAAAGCAACATGAGCTACTTGTTTTCCCGACAGAGCTGGTCTTAGCAAGAAGAAGATCATCTTCTTCACCTCTCTTCTCCAATATTTTATTCTCTTTTTGAGTTTTTCTTTCAAATTGTTCTTTTTTTTTTGCTAGACGAGAGTTATTTCGGTTTAGATCATGGTTCTATTAAATCTTATAAAAGTTGTTATTATAGTCGCAGCGACTTTGAAAGATATTTCATTTATATGGAGATAACATTGTTATAATGATTTGCTCAACACTTTTGTAGTTTGTGTCGCATTTTACTTTTCCTTGATTGTTTAGCCATCTTATTGCTTTATTTAAAATTTCTTACTTATTTGTAATCCATATCCGTCTCACAATTTATGTGTTCGTCGAGTTTTTTTTCTATCTCTCAATATATAAGTATATCTCATAAAGGGAAATGTTTAGGCCAACAAAAATAAAAATGGCATAAATGTTCCATTTCAACTCCTAAGAGAAACTTAAAACTTGCTATTGTAATCTATATGTAGCTCGTTTTAAATGCATAATGTTGTTTCACCATCAAAATTACAAGAAGGATCTTGAATTAAATTAATGAATCTCCATTGACCTATTTTTATTTCATTTTTGTTTGAAGGAGAAATAATACTCTCACACTTTATTAAAATCAAAAGAACCCACAAAGCATGGAAATACCTCGCAAATCATCCAACAGAATTGATAAAACATTGCTAACGGGTACGTCTAAAGCATGAAAACCTACGGGAAAATCAAAAACGTCGGTCAGATGGTTGGTTGTCCGGTACGTGATGAAACTGAACCATCCAGTCTCTACTCATGATGAAGCTCTGACAGGAACGTGCCAAGCTGAAAAGTGGAAAGATTAATGGCAAGGGCCGAATCAGACTCCAAAAAGACCCGACTATAACTTTTTGAAGACCCTTGTGGATACTCCATAATCTCCATTGATCTATGACCATCCACAAATGTAATCAAGAACATAAACCAGCAACAAAGACAACGGATAGAGAGCAAACGCCACCATCGATGTCCATAAAGGAAACGTCGTCCGACAGCAATGATCACACATACCATGAGGATGATCAAAACCTCGGACGTGAAATCCCACGTTAATCCTCTAAAGTAAACAAGCGCAAGAAACACCGGGAGGCACAACACATTGTTCATTGTCACAGCTCCATACAAATGCACAATAACACCAAAAAAAAATGAATTTTCTTACATAAGTTTTCACATAATAAAGTTTGATCAAGAACAGATACCTCGGAGAATGTCAGTGTAATGGGTGATTGTCAAGTTGTGTTGATAATTAATCCCAAGTGTAATGTTCAGATCATTTTGTACGTAGAGCAGTGTTGGGCTTTAATCTGTAATTGGGCTTGATCATTTGTTTGAAGCCCAGTAACCAGCTGTGGCCCAGGTGCTCGACCCGACCCGTCTGAGGTTGCTGCTGGGGCTCCGCGTGTGCTTGTTGAGGCTGAGGTATTTAAGCCCTTAACCCTTAGGTTGCTCTCTTATCAGAATCACTTCTTCCTCTCCGCCTCCATCTGTGAAAGAGAGCTTCTTCTAGGGTTTGAGTTTGGGTTTTTCCTGAGTGTTCTTGACTGTGGATCGAGAGCTTGATCTTGACAGAAGCAAAGCTTTTGCTTCTAGAGATAACTTCTAGCAGATTGTGTTCTTGCTTGGAGTTGGAGGCCTTGACGAGTAGAGAAGCTCGCAGATGCTCGACGGGTTGAAGTCTTGAGGAGATCTGGTCACACGCGTGGTTTAGGGAGTTTTCTCTTCTCTTGCTTTACAGATTCTTGTTGTCTCTGTTCTGTGTATCTTGATCTGAACTTAGAGCTTTGCTCTCTTGTAATATTGTGACCTACTTAGTGGATTTGGCCATCAATCTTGAGGCCACGGGGAATAGGCTGAGTCCGAACCTCGTTAACAACTCATTGTGTCATTTTTACTTTCTGCATGCGGTTCTTCTTGTGTGTTTATGGTAATCTGAGTTGAACATATATAATCTCACAGATTGGTATCAGAGCCAGGTTACTTGATTACTGCAATATCTGAAATCTTGTGTGATTTGTGTAGATATTTGCACAATTAGGTACTATCATCGCTCTGTGAATGATTTTGGCTCATTGCTTCCGCATCTATTGATTCAGATTATCTCTGTGACTGTGTTGGTCTTGATCTGTGTGCTTTAGACCTAGGATATGCAAATCTTGCTATTATTTGTTCAAGATTTGCTTCCCCTTCTTCCTTGTTGTTCTGTTTTATCCTCAATCTTGAAACTCACTTGTGTGTCTGGTTTCAGGGGAAATAAAACTATGGGAGATAACAACATTAGGATGAAATCCTTTGATGGAACTACAGACTTTGCAATGTGGCAAGTCAAAATGAAAGCTATACTGGTGAAGGAAAAGTGTAGCAGAGCCATCAAACAGGACTACCTTGCAGAAACCTCACCTGCTAGAAGGATGGAAATGGATGAACAAGCCCACTCAGAGATCCTCATAAGGTTATCTGATGATGTGACTCGACAAGTGGTAAATCATACTACTACTAAATCTCTCTGGGATGCTCTAGAAGCATTATATCTTACTAAGTCTCTACCCTCTAGGATTTCTTTGCTCTGCAGATTATTCACTTTTAAAATGGATATTAATCTGACTTTGAGTGATAACCTAGATAAATATCTTAGGATGACTCAAGACTTAGAAAGATGTAATGATAAGATAGGAGAAACTCACCAAGCTGTCTTGCTTCTTAACTCTTTACCCTCTCAGTTTGATAATTTTAAGGATGTGATTCAGTATAGTAATGAAACTTTGACTACACAAAAGATCATAGATTCTGTTACTGAGAAAAATGAAACCTTAAAAGTGTTTAGAACTAAAAATTCTGACAAAAAGACTGAGGTAAAAGCTGAGGCTTTAATGATGAATGGTAAAAACAAGAAGAAGTTTAAGACTAAGAAAGAAAAGAGATATGAGCCTTCAAATTCTTCTGACAGTGATAAGAAGAGAAAGTGTTTCTACTGTAACAAAACTGGCCACTTCATTAAAGACTGTCATAAAAAGAAAAGAGACGAGTCTAGTAAGGAAGGTCATGATAACTCTGCTTCTTTACTTGAGTCTCAGGATTATGAAAATTGTGAAGTGCTTATGTGTTGTGATTCCCCTGTTGATTATGACTGGATACTTGATTTTGGTTGCACTATGCATGCCACTCCTTACAGAAACTTCTTTAGCTCCTTAACTGAGTGTGATGGAGGGAAAGTTATGTTAGGAGACCACACTGCTCTAGCTATTAAAGGATTAGGTAAAGTCCCTCTAACTATGTTTGATGGAAAGATTAGGATTCTCCAAAATGTTAGGTGGGTTCCAGAATTAAGAAGAAATTTGTTATCTGAGTCAGTCTTTGATGATCTTAAATGTCAAATTATTACTCATAATGGTATAAGGGAAGTCATCAGAAATGGGACAACTCTTATTAAGGGAATTAAAAGGGGTGGGTTGTATCATGTTATAACTTCACCTGAGTTAAATCTCTCCAAAATGGATAATAGTTTAACCTTGGATCAGACTAAAGCTTGGCACAACAGAATGAGACACATAGGTAATAAAGGCTTGAATTATCTGTATAAACATGGTTTAATTGATAAAAAACCAGTGGACTTAAGTTTTTGTGAAGATTGTATTTTTGGAAAGAAAACTAATAATTCTTTTTCTAGATCTTCTTATGTAGCCAGCAAACCCCTGGAGTATGTGCACTCCGATCTGTGGGGTCCAGCTCAGGTAAGTACAGTAGGTGGTAAGAGGTATTTTATATCTTTTATTGATCACTACTCTAGGAAAGTGTGGATTTACTTATTAAAAACTAAGGATGAAGCATTCTCTGCCTTTAAGAACTGGAAATATGCTGTAGAAAAACAATCTGACTTGAAACTAAAGTGCCTTAGGACAGATAATGGCCTTGAATTTTGTAATCACTTGTTTAATGATTTCTATACTCAAGAAGGGGTCAAAAGACACTTAACAGTGCCTGGAACACCCCAACAAAATGGCACTGCAGAAAGAATGAATAGAACTTTATTAGAAAAAGCTAGATGCATGCTAATAAGTTCAGGATTAAAACATTCCTTGTGGGGAGAAGCTGTTACCACAGCTTCCTACCTCATAAATAGATCACCCTCTTCTGTTATTGATTTTAAAACTCCTCAAGAAATGTGGACTGGCAGAAAACCAAGTATATCTCATTTGAGACCATTTGGTTGTACTGCCTACTCACAAATTTCTCAAGGAAAATTAAAACCAAGAGCTCAGAAGTGTATAATGTTAGGTTATCCTGAGGGAGTAAAAGGATATAAGTTGCTTATAATTCAACCTCATGGCTATAAAGTGATCTTATCTAGGAGTGTGACATTTAATGAAAAAGATTTTCATTACAAAAATATTCTAACAACTGCATCCAAGAGTACAGGTACCAAAGAAGCTGAGAGTGTAGAGGTGGTGACAAGAAACCAATTCTACATACCAGAAGGACCAAGTGAAGTCCCAGGAGAGGAGGAGTTCGACCTAGGACATCCTTCCATGAGTCAGAATGAATCTGAAGAAGACTCAAGAGCTGCTGAACCAGACTCAAATAAAACAAGCCTGGGAGCTGAGAGTGACACAAACAACAACCATCAACATTTAGGGGAAGGAAACAGGGAAGTATCCCCCTCTATCACTGATATTTCTGTATATTCTGATGTGCATAATGATAATACTGTGGTGTCTGAGAATAATAATAATAATTCTAATAATGTGCATGACTTAAATGAATATCAATTAACTAGGGATAGAGCCCCCAGACTTAGAATTCCAAATAAAATATTCTCTGTGAATAATGCTGAGGTTGTGGCTATGTGTACTGGACTTGTTGACTATGCTTTCATGACTGCTAATGTGATAAATAATAGCTATACCCCTGATACTTATGAGCAAGCTTCTAGGTGTTCTGAGTCTAAGAAATGGCTTAGTGCTATGAATGATGAAATAGACTCTATGATGACTAATAAAACTTGGACTTTAGTGCCCAAACCTGAAAATGCTAGGCTCATTGATTGTAAATGGATTTACAAAATAAAAGAGGGTAATAGTTCTAAGGATCCCCCTAGATACAAAGCTAGGTTAGTAGCCAAAGGTTTCACTCAAAGGGAAGGCATAGATTATAATGATATATTTGCACCTGTGGTTAAATATAAGACAATGAGACTTTTGCTTGCTATGTGCACTGTGTTTGACTGGGAACTGGAACAAATGGATGTTAAGACTGCTTTCTTACATGGTGAATTGGATGAGACAATTTACATGAAACAACCTAAGGGTTTTATTGACATTAAAAATCCTGATCATGCTTGTTTATTAAAAAGGTCTATCTATGGGTTGAAACAATCACCTAGACAATGGAACTTAAAATTTGATGCTTGCATGAAACAATTAGGTTTTCACAGAAGCAGTTATGACACTTGTCTTTATTTTAAGGGTGTTAAGACTAGTTCTCCAGTATATGTGCTTCTTTATGTGGATGATATTCTTCTTATCAGTAACTCTAAGGTTTTAATTTCTGGTGTTAAGAGAGACTTAAAACTTCACTTTGACATGAAAGATTTAGGTCCTGCCCAAATGATTCTAGGTGTTAGAATTGTTAGAGATAGGAAGAGTAAGCTCATGAGGTTATCTCAGACTGAGTATGTTCAGAAAGTTCTGGATAAATTCAGTATGGATAACTCAAAGCCTACCTCTATACCCTTAGGAGGGCATTTGGAGCTAAGTAAGAATAGTTGTCCTACTGATCCTAAAGAAATCGAGCAAATGTCTAGTGTGCCTTATGATGTGGCAGTGGGATCTGTTATGTATGCAATGTTGTGTACACGACCAGATCTTGCTTTCTCTATCAGTGTTTTGAGCAGGTTCATGTCCAATCCAGGAAATGACCACTGGTTGGCTATGAAATATGCTCTGAGGTATATTAGTGGGACCAAAGACTTGTGTTTAGTGTATGGTGAGCATACATCTAGGGATGAGTTATTTGGTTATGTGGATTCAGACTATGCTAGTAACAAAGATACTAGAAAGTCTACTACTTCCTATTTTTATACTTGGGCTGGGAATTGTGTTTCCTGGAAGACACAGCAACAGTCAGTTGTGGCACTCTCCTCTACAGAGGCTGAGTACATAGTTGCTACTGAAGCTGCTAAAGAAGCTATATGGCTAACTGGGATATTAAATGAAATTCAGTGTACTACTTATCTACCTGTTTTACATATGGATAGTCAGAGTGCCTTATACTTATGTAAAGACCCTGTTTATCATGAAAGGTCTAAACACATTGATGTGAGGCATCATTTTATTAGAGATCTGATTGAAAAGAAGCAGATAGTTGTTACTAAGATTAAGGGTGACTTAAATCCTGCAGATTTTGGTACTAAGATTGTTACAGCTGACAAGTTTGCATTTTGTAGGGACTTCCTGCATATCTGCAGCTGCCCATGATGAAGTGTGAGCCTTGGTCGACGATGGTAGATGTGCCAGAATTCACTCCTAGTTTAGTACGACTGTGTGTTACAGTTAGAGCTAGGCTGAGTAGGTTACATGACAATCAAGAGGGCAAATTGTAATGGGTGATTGTCAAGTTGTGTTGATAATTAATCCCAAGTGTAATGTTCAGATCATTTTGTACGTAGAGCAGTGTTGGGCTTTAATCTGTTATTGGGCTTGATCATTTGTTTGAAGCCCAGTAACCAGCTGTGGCCCAGGTGCTCGACCCGACCCGTATGAGGTTGCTGCTGGGGCTCCGCGTGTGCTTGTTGAGGCTGAGGTATTTAAGCCCTTAACCCTTAGGTTGCTCTCTTATCAGAATCACTTCTTCCTCTCCGCCTCCATCTGTGAAAGAGAGCTTCTTCTAGGGTTTGGGTTTGGGTTTTTCCTGAGTGTTCTTGACTGTGGATCGAGAGCTTGATCTTGACAGAAGCAAAGCTTTTGCTTCTAGAGATAACTTCTAGCAGATTGTGTTCTTGCTTGGAGTTGGAGGCCTTGACGAGTAGAGAAGCTCGCAGATGCTCGACGGGTTGAAGTCTTGAGGAGATCTGGTCACACGCGTGGTTTAGGGAGTTTTCTCTTCTCTTGCTTTACAGATTCTTGTTGTCTCTGTTCTGTGTATCTTGATCTGAACTTAGAGCTTTGCTCTCTTGTAATATTGTGACCTACTTAGTGGATTTGACCATCAATCTTGAGGCCACGGGGAATAGACTGAGTCCGAACCTCGTTAACAACTCATTGTGTCATTTTTACTTTCTGCATGCGGTTCTTCTTGTGTGTTTATGGTAATCTGAGTTGAACATATATAATCTCACAGTCAGAGACGCGGTTTTAATCTTCTTTCGACTAGAAAAAATGATGGCGGACATTGCTACACTTGAGTTTGTTGCTAAAGGAAGGACGATGAAGGAGATGAAGAAAGACGGAATGCCTGTTGCATCAGAGAAATTCTCAACAGAGTCCACCAAAGGATCAGCAAATGCAGCTGCAATTATAGTCCCTATTAACAACATCAAGATTGCTCGTATCGTCGGTTTCTTAGAACCCTCTCCACCATCTTCCCCTTCCTTGTGTACTAAATCTCCTTGACCACCTAATAAATCATGCTGTCTAATTGATTCCTGATGAACATCAATCAGAAAATTCATCATATTAGCATCACCAAATCCGGGTCTTTCTTGTCTGACATCATCAATCCATTTCGAAATCCCTGCCTTATACTCTGTCAAAGTGATTCTAGAATCCGCAAGCTCAACATCAAACTCCTCCATCACTTTCTCAACGAGATCATCTTCATCCAGCATCATCTCATCCAGCTGAGTTCCAATAAGAAAAGCTCTCAACTCAGACTTGACCAAATACTTGTCATTGTCCACATCAATTGCAGAGAATAGCTTCTCTGCTGCATGATGATTAAGTGTTCCGTCTTCGTGAGTTAGTTTTCCTAGCGTACGCATTCGTAAGCGTCCTAGGAAGCCTGAGATTAGCCGTTTGTGTTTTACGTATGATAAATGTCTTTCTTGAATCCAAGGCTGGAATATTTGGTAAAGACAGTAGCTGATCAGGAGGGAAAAGGAGAGTATGAGGGCAATGAGGACGGCTAAGCGTCTTGCTGATGTTATGCCGAGTGCTTGAGGTAATTGGACAACTAGGAAGGAGATGAGAGATAGAACCATGATTGGTGCTGCGTAGCAAGTCCATATATCAGTTGAAACTCCTGATCCTGCACAATAATAAAATGACTAACTAGGCATTCATTTTGAGTTAGTAAACAAGATTTGATCAAAGAGAGAGATTAGATACCGGTTAGATTATATCCCTTGGTGTCAACTTCGTCGATTGAACGTGAGCCGTGAAGATCACACTTGCCCACAAGAACACAAGATCCCCAGATGAGAGTGAGGACGATGACAGTTGAGCCAGCTAACAATCCCATTCCAACTGATACTTGACTTTGTGCAGATTCAGGGCTACCAAACAATCCAGATACTATGGACAGTAAAAATAAAAGGATATTAGACTGAATTGAGCAGCATTAATCAGTAAGCCAAGATTAGTTGTTATAACAAGGAGATATCCTCACTTCCTCAACATTAACAAGCTAAGGGAATAGACAAAATTCCATCAATACATCTTGTAAGGTAAAATGCTACAATTTAATAGGATTTTATAACTAGTCTTAATAAACCGGGGTTATAAAGTCCAATTTATAACCCGAGAGAGATTATAAAGTCCAATTTCGAATGGCTTATAACTCAAATGAGTTATAAAGTCCGGATTTAAAATTCAAAATTATAAACATTTTGAAAACTGGTGAGAAAACAGGATCTTAAATATAATGTGTTTAAGCATCATTTTTATTAAGCAATGTAAGAGCTAAAATATTACGTACAAACCTTTTACTCTGAAATTTACAATATATGTATTATAGATTAATCACTACCTAGACCCACAAATAGATATTTCTTAAAAAATTAAGCTGTATGGATTGGATATTAAACTCCCTGAACCCGATAGACTAGAGGTTGTATACATACGCGCGCATAGGCTCGACATGCTCAGCATACAAGCTCGAAACAATTGGCAATACAAAAAGTCATTCATAGAGTTATGTACTACTTAGATTTTGTTTAATCTCAACTTCAGATGAACAATATGCATACCGAGAATGAGCAAGGAATCAGGAAGGGCACCAAGAACAGGAATGAGGAGACCGCCGACAATGCCGGGTCCCACAATCTCCAACAGAAGCTCACATCCATTGTACAAGTAAGTGGCGGCTGTGTACATGAAATAGCCATACACCAATATCAAGAACACGTTTCCCGACCACGTCGTAGAGCATGATATGAACCCGTACGTGCTCTCGCACCCGCCCTCTGCAGCATCTGACATCGTGTTCAGCTCCAGATAGTCGTACGACGTTGTTGTAGGCGCCATGACGAAGAGGAGGAGTACGAGGAGGATACAGTTTGAGGCTCTCATCATGGCAAATTATTTGGGCTAGCTCTGGTTTCAAATGAGTATTGTTTGTATCATGCAAATGTATTTGTTATTTTTTGCATTGGTACGTTGTTGTCATGTCATATGTGGATATGGAGAAGGTACATTAATTGTTTATCCACCACACGATCCATATATGTTAGTATGTTTTCATTGGAGCTACGGCATCGCCTCATCTTTGTTTATCCCTTTATTCATTAATAAACGGACAAAATAATTAATAAGTTTTTTAAGAGAATATCTACTATGGAGAATATAAGTTTAATTAAGTGTTCTACTTGTTGCCATTGATTTTATATACCAGGCTAGCTTGTAGCGCATGATCCTAGTCTATCATTCCACAAAACTTTATACACAAATTTACTAACATAGGTTATGCATGTTTAATTGGCCTAAGTTTACTCAATATATAAATAATGAAATTAATATCACTACTAGAAAAAAGATAAATAAGAACTTTTTTTTAAGTGGATATTAGGCATGAATAATTAAATATAGTGGAAAATTCCAACAGATGATGAATAGTGGATAAAAGGTGCGTGAGAAATGTTTCCCACTCTTGAGAAAGTGGGTTTTACCCACAATCAACTTTTTCAAATTTAATTATTATTTTAGAAAATTTTAATTTCCAATGAAAACAACTATGACAATTTTGCTACTTTGCTACTGACAATTCGTTGGTTTGCTAATTTGTTAATTAATTGTTTTTTTTAATGACTATTTTACAAATTATCCTTTAATCCTTTAATTGGTATTAATTAACAATAAAAAAGAAATTACATTAATTATATATAAAAACTGAAATTTACATAAATATCAAGAGAACAAGCGTGTTCAATTACAAATTACATGACTTATGCAGAAATTCACACACACACTAACAAGTTAACAGTTCATCTAACAAACACACTTAACAGTTAAAAACGAACAAACACACAACAGTTAAAAACGAACAAACACACTAAAGTAAAAATGGAATAACTTAGTTACTGCACATCGCTACTACCGGGTAAACCAACATCATCAGTTGCAGCATAAGACGTACCACCTTGGTTGTGCCGGGAAGTAGAAAACACAGATGGATCAGTCAAAGGAGATGAAGAACGAAGCAGTTGCTGCATATATCCAGTTGGTTGATGAGCAAATGAATTAAAAGGATTACTAGCAGCAAATGAACCAACAGGAGCAGGACAGCTAGGAGATCCATAGAGAGGAGGTGGTGCGGTGGAATTCAATAAGGATAAAAATGGTGAATCATTAACATGTGGAGTAGTTGGGTGTGCATACCGAGAAGATAGCTGGATTTCCATCATCTTTTGGAACACTTGGGCATCTTCTTCTCTTTGTTTCATCAGAAGGTGTTGAACTCTTTCCTCCATTGATTTCTTAACGTCCTCTTCTATTTGTTTCCTCACCTCTTCCTCAAATGTTTTCCTTAGCTCCTCCATTTGACTTGGATTCACCTGATCTCTATGAAGACAAGGCCCGACAGCAGGCGGGTTTCGAGAATTTGGCTCCGGGCTATTGAAAGATCCTAGACCGAAGATGTTTTTCTTCTTTTGCCCACCAACAGCCTCTAACCACAGCCTCTCCGCATCTTCTTGCGTTAACCCTTCAGGATGAGATTGTATGAATCTTTCACATAAAACTTTGTAGTTTTGCTGCACAACAATCATTTTTTTATTAGCTTCATATCGTAATATAATTATCTTACTCAAAAAATATGAACATTATTGTACTTACTAGCCCAATCTGTGGCCTCGTACCAGACCATTTCCCGTTTCTTTTTTTATAAGTTTTCTCAATTAGCTTCTCTTGTGACATTCTCTTCCCATGTTTGCGCTCCTAATACAAAGTAGATGAGCATGTTCATACATACACAGATGAGTAAGACAATATAAGAACTACATACATATATGATATATAGTACATGAAGAAGACAAATAGATATGCATGATTACTATTTCCACGATCAGTCTGAATCAATCTATAAAAAAGCTTTCAGTTTCACCATAAATATGTAAGAATAATGCTTAGTGACTAAGTGTGTGTATATGGGTGCAGAATGGAAAAGTACTATTTTACTGACCAAAATTAAATCAAAATGGCAGCATCAAAATGCATATATTCTACAGAGTACAAAATGGCAGCAACAAATGGCAACATCAAAATGGCAGCATCAAAATGGCAGCAGCAAAATGGCAGCATCAAATTGAATCAATATGCAGGCAAGGGATGTATTTTAAATTTTAACTGTTTTAGCAGTGATGAAGCTCCATATATGTATGTATAATAATCCATCAATCTTGATAGATTGACAATTAATCGATGGCAGCTTTTCATGCTATATTGTTGCATGCACCAGGAAAAATCAGTCACCAAAGTTAAAGGTGGTATTTATGAACCCAGCTGAAGTTCTCAACACTCCTAAGATCACACTCCTAAGGTTATCAACTTCATATAGGCAGAATTAAGAAAACAAAATGGTAACCAAGAAAAGAATATGATGCAAAAAAGTACTGAAAAATATAAAAGAGATATAAGGATTGTAACACTTACATATTCAGCCACATGTTTATACAAAGGTTTAGATCCTCCACAATAGTTTCCAATGCCATTAGGAGCTTTAGAAGCACGGTTGCATTTGTTCACCTTACTTTGGCGCTTGAAATATTCATCATACTCCAAACCCTTCAACAACTCTTCCCAAAATTCATCCTCCACAAAGAAAGGTCTTTTTCCTGACTCTCTTGCTTGAGCAAACTTGGAGCGCAAGTGTTGACTACATTTAGCGCTCCAAATTCTTCGCACCTTTTGTGCATGCTTGTCTTTCCAAAAGAAAATATTCTGCCATACATATCAGAATACTAGGCAATTAGAAAAAATCTAAATACAAGATAGTTGAATAATTATTATAGATTTCCTAATCATGTAATACCTTAAACTCTTCCCACCAGACAACATTTTTTGGGTCATCTGGAACTTTACTCCAACAACGCCATGATCCCTTATAATACTTATGCATAATTGAATAAGCATTGCCCAAAACATCAATAGCATCTTTTTTGCCTAAATTGGGTTCGTAAAATCTACCACGATACAGAATTTAAAGTTAGAAATGAAAAATATTATTCTTGCATAATAAAATTTCAGAATACATACGTGTTTTCGAATGGCCGAATTCTTATACGATTTTTAGCATCCCGCACTACTCCCTCTTCATCGTCTGAAGTGTCGGGATTGTAACCTATCCTCGGGAGAACTCCATTGTCTTCTTCATCCTCCGAGGTATCCGGGTCTCCAATTTCATAATTGAATTCATATATTTACATTAGTAATAGCAAATTCTGTGATAATAGTTTAACTTTATATATATATACCTAGATGATAAAAGGGACACAAAAGATTTGAAAGTTATTGGGTTCAACCAAACAAACAAACATATGATATACTAACTGCAACTTTTTATACTGATTCAGATCATAATCATTCAAGAAACCAATACTTGCATTCAAAATGTCAGCCATGAATTGCACACAGAAAACCAAGACCTAAAAATTGAATACCAACTGAATTATTTTTTGTACTGATTCAAATCAGATTGTAAAGTTGAACTTTTTATATATATTGGAGATTAGAGGTGCTAGGCAACTTTTTATATGGGTCACCTAGCATCAAAAAAAAGCATTCAGCATCAAAAATACTAGTATGGTAGAACAAGATTATGTCTACATCAGGGGGAAAATTAAATACCTGATCTTTCTTGGGAGTCAATTTCACCGCTCAAACCAATGCTAGGAGGCACTAGAGTTACTGGTTTGATGCTGGGAGAAGGTAATGGTAACTCCTGACTCTGGTTTGATACGGGAATTTGTAAATCTGGAAGACCTGCTTGAATCTCACCATCGGTGCCAACATTTCGTGGTTGCCTGTTTGTAAGTGCCTGAATTCTTCTTCGCTGCATTTCTGCAAAGATAAAGGAGGAAGAAAAAATTAGTAATCGTTCTTTGTTACTAGGTTCTTCCGGAAGAGGTCGGTTACCCAAAATCAAAACACAGAAGATGGGAGAAATAGAAACGGAATGTAAGGGGTTTCTAAAGAGGTTATAGATGATAGAAAATCTTTAGCGGGAGGTTTCCCTCCAAAACTAAATTTAACAACACTAACCCACGTTTATAGCTCAAAATAAAGCATAAGACCAAATTGATAAAGATCCTTACACGAGCCATAGCAAGGTTGACCGGCGAGTACGATCTCCTTGTGCAAGCTTCAATTTGATCTGCAAGCTTGAATTTGAAGGAAGAGAGGTTTGATCTGCAAGGTTGATTCCCCCTCCTCTTTTCTAAAATTAGGTTCTTCTTCACATTCTGCGGGGTATTCAACTCTCCTTGTGCAAGCTTCAATTTGATCTGCAAGGTTGACCGGCGAGTACGATCTCCTTGTGCAAGCTTCAACATATGATATACTAACTGCATATATGCTGCGGCTGCGCTCTAAAAACCCTAGAAGAGACAGAAGCACATTGTTGATGTTATATATGCCGTCCAATATATGGCTCCACTAGTGACTTAGTCCAGTCCAATATACTACTACTTATATATGGCCACTAGTGACTAGCTAGTCCACTCAAATATATTATATATGCCGAGTAGTATGGTACATGTATTTTTATTCATTTTTTTTATTCTTTCTTTAGTTAGTCATACACTCATACTGCCATACACTAGTAGCATGACAAGTAATCAATTTTTTATTCTTTCTTTAGTTAGTCATATCCGTATTAACCTGTATTTCTAAAAGTAGGACATACGCTTGTTGGGTTGGTGAAAAGAGGAGAGGAATTTTAAATAAAAGAAAATTTAATATATAAATTATTTTTTAATATATATGGGACCCAATGGAGTGCCCTCTTATGTTTTCCCACACCCACTTTCATTGCTAAGTTGTAGCAACACATTTTAATGTGAGAATTTGTGTCCCATGATTATAATTGTGGGTGAATGATCATGGGTAAATGAGGGATAAATATATAAACTCTTTTTTTAATATGTGGGACCCAATTGAGTAAATTTCCCACGGTTAAATTGGTGATAAAAGTTCTATCAACATTTGCTTTCATTACTAAATTGTAGCAATAAATTTAAATGTGGGAATTTGTATCCCATGCTTATAATTGTGGGTGAATGATAGTGGGGAAATGAGGGATTTCTAGTAAACTAAACTTGTTTCCTTTTCCTTACTGTTTCGAAAATTCAAGCCAAACGGGGCCTTAAAATTTTAGTATAGTTTCGTGCTCATATAGAGTGGTATACTATATTTCCTTGCTCACATGCAGAATCGTACATAAGATTACGACACTTCATGAAGCAAGCTAACAAACTTATGCAACGTGCCAATATCTAGCTTCTGTTGAATGTAATCAGGCAGAAGGAAAAAAAGACATTTGTATGTATATGGATGCAAAACATGTGATGTGACATAGTACTATTTGTTGGAACTCGGATTTGTTGGAACCTCGTTCCAACGGAAAGGAAACCGGCAACACTCCGGATTCCCGAGTCTTTGTCGTTTCTTCTTCTAATGAACTCTCTAGTCTCTCTTGTTGTAAGGTAAATGCGTCTATATTCCTGCAAAAGCCAAACCCGGAGCAGATGCTCCCCGGGAAAGGCTCTCCGACGCTCAAGTCAATAATTATATAAATGATATAATTGTCAAATGATATCTTAGGGAATTAGAATGATTATTTTAAACCCGAAAGGAGATTTAAGAATGTAATTGCACATTACCGAAAGAGGGTGAAACTCACGCTCAATGCTCTATTCGACTAAATTACCTCGCGAGCCATATACGTACCCATGACTTCGACTTAATCAATTACCCGTATACACGAGTCCCGCGAGTAATGCCGAGGCGGGCTACGGCTTGAGGAGGTGACGCATGCATGGCCGAGGTGGGCCACTGCCGAGGAGCCTTGTCCTTGTTCTTGGGCAGCTGCTGCTGTTCTTTGGCGAGGACGCGAGCCAAGACGACGCGAGCAGCCATGCCGAAGCCGAGGCGGGCTACGGCTTGAGTCGCAACGTATGGCATGGTCGCGAGCCAAGACGACGCGAGCCTTGTCCTTGTTGTTCTTGGGCTGCTGCTGCTGTTCTTTGGCGAGGACGCGAGCCAAGACGACGCGAGCAGCCAAGCAAAGGCTACGTGAGACCGAGGCGAGCCACGTGAACCACGCGGAGGTTGTGACGCGAGCCATGCCGAGGCGTGCAGCGAGCCACGCTAGTCATGCCGAGGGTCATGCCAAGGGTCATACCGAGGGTCATGCCGAGGGTCATGCCGAGGCGAGGCGAGGCCGCGGCGCGGATGCGAGCAAAGGCCGAGGCGCGATTGGCTGTTGTTGTTTTTGGGGACGAAATAGCCAAGGCGGGGCGGTGAGCCTAGCGGTGACGGTGGTAGCGGCTAGAGTCGGTGGGGCTGCGGGAATGCAAACCGAGAGCCCCCATCTGAGGGTTGTTCTCCTCTAGCCATCAAACAGCCCCCTCCCTTCTCCTCCTCCCTCCGTCTCTTTTCTTTCGTCCCCTTTTTTCCTCGTCTGCCTCTTTCTTTTTCTTCTTTTTCTCTGAGCCCCCCCCCCCTCTCCTCTGTCCCCTCTCGTTCTTATCTTCTTTTCTTTCCTTCCTCTTTCTCTTTGTTTTTGCAACTTACCCCTTTTTCTCTTTCTTTAGTAAGTTACCCCTTTTTCTTATCCCTCGTGCACAACACGCACATATATATATATATACAAAAAGAAGGCTACTGTTGATTGCTTTATCCCGGGTCCAACACAGCTCCCCAAGCTCTTCGTTGAATAAACGAAGGCTTGGTTTATTGGACCTTTACTAAATCTTATGCCCATTGAGGAATTTTGCGAGTGTGTTATTCGTCATTCACGTGACATTTTTGCGTATTAGACTGGGTAAAGACGAGACAAATTTTAATAGGATGGTATGATACGGTGATTTTGAGAGTGAATCGCGTCCAACCTCCCCTTGATTCTTCTCTTTCACACCTTATAGCCTTTTTAGACTAAGACGAGACTCGAGGAGAGAAAAACTCTCTAGGCTCGCTAGGGTTTTAACCTTGCAAACGAACGTGCGAATGAACCTGTCTTTGCTCATGTGATTTATGCATAATGTGGAGCATAGCCATACTCACGTAGAGTATAGGGGTATTATGGAGCATGTCAATGCCTGCGTGGCATATGTGCAGCGCCGAGTATGTTATTTCTCATGTGAAGTGTGCATTAATACAAAGTATGTGGTTGCCCACGTATGTTTATGTAACATGCAACATGTTGATGCTTACGTAGTATATGTATGGGTATTATGGAGCATATTGCTGCTCGCGTAAAGTATAGTTGCAATATGGAGTATGCTGAGCTCGCGTGGCATTGTAGACATGCTGACACTCATGTATATAGTTGTTAACACGCGAGCATACCACCTCTACGGATGCCTCGTTTACTCGCGAGGCACGTAATGAAACAAAGGGTTAGGTAAAGTTTTAATGCATCGCAAGCATATTATTTTGCATATAATAAATGACTCCACTCCCTAGGCTCGCTAAGGTGTTAGTCTCGTGAGTAATCTCGCGAACAAAAGATAAGGGAAGCTCCCGAGTTTTAAGGGAAAAGGCACCTTAGGCTTGCTAAGGTGTTAGCCTCGTGATCGATCTTGCGATTGAGCATGTTGTTACACGCGTAGTTAATGTAATTTTTCGAGCATGTATAATGTATTTTTAATCTGGCGTGCCTTTGTTACGGGCACGTGAGTACGTATAAAATAGAGCATGTTGATACTCACGTGGAGTGTTCCATGCTGCTGTTTGCATCGCTCGCGTGGTTGTATGCATGCAATGAGGTGTATTGGTCCCCGCGTGGGTTATGTATATGGTTGAATGGAATTTGCTCGTGGGATTTGTCTTGTAATAGTCTTGAGTGAATGTCAATACCTGTCATCTCACTTCATGCTTTCGCGACCAAGGAGAGTTTTTTAGCTCACCTTAGAAGCTGGATCACGGCGGGTGAGCTCGTAGGCATAAACCCGTTCATGCTTTCGCGACCAAGGAGAGTTTTTGAGCTCAACATAGAAGCTGGATCACGGCGGGTGAGCTCGTAGGCATAAACCCGTCCATGCTTTCGTGACCAAGGAGAGTTTTTGAGCTCAACTTAGAAGCTGGATCACGGCGGGTGAGCTCGTAGGCATAAACCCGTCCATGCTTTCGCGACCAAGGAGAGTTTTTGAGCTCAACTTAGAAGCTGGATCACGGCGGGTGAGCTCGTAGGCATAAACCCGTCCATGCTTTCGCGACCAAGGAGAGTTTTTGAGCTCAACTTAGAAGCTGGATCACGGCGGGTGAGCTCGTAGGCATAAACCCGTCCATGCTTTCGCGACCAAGGAGAGTTTTTGAGCTCAACTTAGAAGCTGGATCACGGCGGGTGAGCTCGTAGGCATAAACCCGTCCATGCTTTCGCGACCAAGGAGAGTTTTTGAGCTCAACCTTAAAAGCTGCATCGCGACCTAGGAGGGTTTTTTAGCCCAAACTAGCGAAGCGGGATCACGGCGAGTTCGCGACCAAGGGGAGTTTTTGAGCTCAGCCCTGGAAGCTGGACACGCGACTTGGGGGGTTTTTTTAGCCCAGCCCAGTGAGGTAGAATCATGGCGAGTTCGCGACCAGGGGGAGTTTTTTAGCTCAGCCCTGGAAGCTGGACACGCGACTGGCGAGTTCGCGACCAGGGGGAGTTTTTTAGCTCAGCCCTGGAAGCTGGACACACGACTTGGGGTTTTTTTTTAGCCCAGCCCAGTGAGGCTTTCGCGACCAGGGGGAGTTTTTTAGCTCAGCCCTGGAAGCTGGAAGCTGGAAGCTGGATACGCGACCTGGGGGGGTCTTTTAGCCCAGCCCTGGAAGCTGGACACGCGACCAGGGGGGGTCTTTTAGCCCTGCCCAGCCGTCTAAGCTTTCGCGACCAGGGAGAGTTTTTTAGCTCAGCCCTGGAAGCTGGAAGCTGCGTCACCACCCAAGAGGTCTTACAGTCCTGCCTGGCGAGGCGGGATCATGGCGGGTGAGCTCAATGGCAAAAACCCGTCCATGCTTTCGCGACCAAGGAGAGTTTTCTAGCTCAACCTTAGAAGCTGCATCACCACCCAAGAGGTCTTACAGCCCCGCCTGGTGAGGCGGCATCATGGCCTAGGTGAGTGTACATCTCATCTGGGTCACGGTACATATCGCGTGCTCGGTGACTCGCCCGATACCGCTAATTGTAATCAAGCTAAATAAATAGAAGAAAGTATGAGCAAGGTAAAAGTCATGCTAGGTGCAAGCGAGACTTACCTGACTCTTTGCCTTTTATCTTTTGTTAATCTTGTGATTTGTTTTTCATAGAGCGAGAATAGAAAACCCTCGTCATGACGAATGTCAAACTGGTTGTGTGAGGAAAGTCCCCACGGTCGGCGCCAGTGTTGGAACTCGGATTTGTTGGAACCTCGTTCCAACGGAAAGGAAACCGGCAACACTCCGGATTCCCAAGTCTTTGTCGTTTCTTCTTCTAATGAACTCTCTAGTCTCTCTTGTTGTAAGGTAAATGCGTCTATATTCCTGCAAAAGCCAAACCCGGAGCAGGTGCTCCCCGGGAAAGGCTCTCCGACGCTCAAGTCAATAATTATATAAATGATATAATTGTCAAATGATATCTTAGGGAATTAGAATGATTATTTTAAATCCGAAAGGAGATTTAAGAATGTAATTGCACATTACCGAAAGAGGGTGAAACTCACGCTCAATGCTCTATTCGACTAAATTACCTCGCGAGCCATATACGTACCCATGACTTCGACTTAATCAATTACCCGTATACACGAGTCCCGCGAGTAATGCCGAGGCGGGCTACGGCTTGAGGAGGTGACGCATGCATGGCCGAGGTGGGCCACTGCCGAGGAGCCTTGTCCTTGTTCTTGGGCAGCTGCTGCTGTTCTTTGGCGAGGACGCGAGCCAAGACGACGCGAGCAGCCATGCCGAAGCCGAGGCGGGCTACGGCTTGAGTCGCAACGTATGGCATGGTCGCGAGCCAAGACGACGCGAGCCTTGTCCTTGTTGTTCTTGGGCTGCTGCTGCTGTTCTTTGGCGAGGACGCGAGCCAAGACGACGCGAGCAGCCAAGCAAAGGCTACGTGAGACCGAGGCGAGCCACGTGAACCACGCGGAGGTTGTGACGCGAGCCATGCCGAGGCGTGCAGCGAGCCACGCTAGTCATGCCGAGGGTCATGCCGAGGGTCATGCCAAGGGTCATGCCGAGGGTCATGCCGAGGGTCATGCCGAGGGTCATGCCGAGGCGAGGCGAGGCCGCGGCGCGGATGCGAGCAAAGGCCGAGGCGCGATTGGCTGTTGTTGTTTTTGGGGACGAAATAGCCGAGGCGGGGCGGTGAGCCTAGCGGTGACGGTGGTAGCGGCTAGAGTCGGTGGGGCTGCGGGAATGCGAACCGAGAGCCCCCATCTGAGGGTTGTTCTCCTCTAGCCATCAAACAGCCCCCTCCCTTCTCCTCCTCCCTCCGTCTCTTTTCTTTCGTCCCCTTTTTTCCTCGTCTGCCTCTTTCTTTTTCTTCTTTTTCTCTGAGCCCCCCCCTTCTCCTCTGTCCCCTCTCGTTCTTATCTTCTTTTCTTTCCTTCCTCTTTCTCTTTGTTTTTGCAACTTACCCCTTTTTCTCTTTCTTTAGTAATTTACCCCTTTTTCTTATCCCTCGTGCACAACACGCACATATATATATATACAAAAAGAAGGCTATTGTTGATTGCTTTATCCCGGGTCCAACACTATTAGTCTATTGCCATGTGGAAAAATTCAAACTCGTCTATTGGTAAATAAGATTTAAGTTGAAACGAAATAAATATCTTCAAAACAGCGCCCATGGCCTAATGGATAAGGCGCTTGACTTCTAATCAAGCGATTGTGGGTTCGAGTCCCACTGGGCGTGTTAACAACTTCTTTTATTTTTACCGGATACAGATTTTTTTCCGTTTGCAAGTACAAGTTCGAGGGGTAAACTGTTTATATAATAAGTTTAAAACAAAAGGAATTTATTTACTCTGATCAAAGTTCAACAAACCCCATTTGCCATGAATCCCATGATCAACTATGTGATCACAGCATGTTCATCATCTGTTGAGGGATCAGTGAAATTGCAGGTAATTCACTTGAACAACATAATCAAGCAAGTTGTCAACATTTATGAACAAAAGAGCGAGCCCCTCATATTTCTACCCCAAGTCTTGGTTAAAGTACCTGAACAAGAAAACTGCTCCTATTTCGTAGTAAGATGTCTCAACATTAGAGCCAACATCAGTGAATCCTCCATCAATCTATGACCATCCAAATATGTAATCAAGAACATAAACCAGTACCAGAGACAATGGATAGAGGGCAAATGCTACAATGGATGTCCACAGAGGAAACGAAGTTCGGAAGCTGCCCAGAAGCCCAATTATCACACAAACGATGAGAATGACAAGAACTTCAGACGAGAAATTCCACGTCAGTCCCCTCAGGTAAACGAGGGCAAGAAACACCGAGAGACATAGGACATTGTTCATTGTCACAGCTCCATACAACTGACAACAAGCAAAAATTAGAGTTGTATACCATAAATCTTTTAATGTGAATTTAAGAAGGGAGAGATACCTCAGAGAATGTCAGAGATGCGGTTTTGACCTTCTTCCTGCTAGAGAAGATGATGGCAGAAACAGCTTCACTGGAATTTGTGGCCAGAGGTAGGAAGATGAAGGAGATGAAGAACGAAGGAATGCCAGTTGCATTAGAGAAGTTATCAACAGAGTCTACTAAAGGATCAGCAAATATAGCTGCAATTACAGTTCCTAATAACAGCATTAAGATTGCTTTTATGGTGGTTTTCTTTGGATTCTGAATTTCATCATCACCTTCCTCCTTGCTATTATCATGTCCACCACCCATCAAGAGGTGCTGTGTCGTTGATTCCTGCAAGAAATGTTTGTTATAAAAAATAAAGTAAAAGTAGGATCAGGCATCTAGATATATTTCTCTGTAATACACATTACCTTGTGAACATCAGTCAGAAACTTCATTGTATCAGGGTTTTTTGCACCTGATGCAGGCTTTTCATCTTTTAAAGCATCAAGCCATTTCACGATTCCAGCCTTGAACTCGTCCAGACTGATTTTTGAATCTGCCTGCTCGATGTCAAAATCTTTCATTACTTTCTCAACTAGGTCATCTTCATTTGTCTTCATGCCGTCCAGCTGGGATCCGATTACAAAAGCCCTCAACTCTGATTTTACTAGATAATTATCTTTGTCGACATCAATTGCATTAAATAATCTGGAAAAAAAGAAGTGCATGGTATCAGGAAGAAGAAAATGGATCAATTCGACATGCTATTTAAAAAAAGAGTTGGCAAGAACCTCTCGACGACATGATGATTAAGATTTCCATCTTCATGAGTCAAACTTCCCAGTGCACACATTCTCAAACGTCCAAGGAAACCAGAAATTAGCCTTTTGTTTTTCACGTATTCTATACGTCTTTCTTGGATCCAGGGCTGAACAATCTGGTTCAAAAATATGAACCAAAGACCAAGAGATGAATATCAATGACTGATGAATAATGATTAAAAAACAATGATATCTATCAAGAAGGTTATGGAAACTCCTTGTCAAAGATTTATCAAATATAAGATCTGCAAAAAGATGCATACTCAATTAGAATGAGAACGACATAGGCTTAACAAAAAGTCAAAAACAGAATACTCAATGCACCTGCCTTCTCTACAGCATATTGAGTCAACATTTAGTATAATCTCAAGTTCTCTGATGATCATGATATCACCAGCCAACAACAAGCTCATTTGGCGAACCAAATAAACACAGTATGCAGAAAGCATCCAAGGAAACTTTGATACATCTAAATACTGTTCAATTTAGATGCACTAGCAAAGATTTGAGATTGAATCAAAGATTTGAAATCTAGAACTGAGTTAAAAAAATTGACAACCTCGTGCACAAGAAATGGTGCGTATATATATTTGAAAACACTTCACATGTAACTAGATATAATCTACAAGAAAAAACTGAGGAGAAAATCATTACCTGATAAATACAATAAGTAAGAAGGAGTGCCAAAGCGAGTATTTGCCCAATAAGGACTGCTAAGCGTCTTCCTGAAGTGGAGACAAATGATTGAGGTATTTGTACAACTAGTAAGGGGATCACAGACACAACCATGATCATTGCAGCATAGGTGGTCCATATATCATTTGAAACTCCTGAACCTGCAGAAGAAACATTAAATTGACAATTTGTTATACAAAATGCATAACATAGATCATTAAATTATGTCATGGTGATTAAAGGACAAGTGATGATGAATCAGACCTCATAAGTTAGTTGAATACAGATCAAATAAAGGCGTACCAGTTAAGCTAAATCCCTTTGTATCAGTTCCATCAATTGCAATTGAGCCTTGCAGATCACATTTGCCGACGATAACACACGATCCCCAAATTACAGTGAGAAGCATCACAGAGGACCCAGCTAGCAATCCCATTCCAACTGATACCTGACTTTGAGCCGTTTCTGTGTTTCCAGACATTCCCGATACTGCATAATAAAGGATACCGGAAATAAAATACATCATTATAGGAACAAAAATGAGTTGTAACTTGTAAGAAGAAAAAATCTTAATCCCTCAGTATATAAAACTTGCATCAGTTGAAAATGCATAGATAGCTCATAACTACACTCCATCAACATTCAACACCATTGCTCGAATAAGTACCAGAAAAACCTCAAATCATGCTAAAATTATATTCCCTCCATTCCTCTTTAATTTTCATTCTAAGATTTTTTAGACAAATTAAGAATTCAAAACTTTCTCTAAATTACCCTTACTTAATTTCCGTAATTAATAATGTCTAAAACAATACGTAATTATACAGGAACATGAAAAACATTCTAAAGCGACAATAATAGAGGATGTCTTAAGGTCCACTAGTACAGATAAAATCTCAGTTGGCTCAAAACATCTGCATTATTAGCCTTCAAATTTGAAATTGCCACAAGTGCTTGGTTGTCTAATTTTAGAGCACAGTTTTTACCACCTTCACACAAGACAAAATGACAAAATCATCCATGCTTGATCTATAACAATCTTCCCAAAGAAACAATAATCTTCATTTTTTGTAATGCTTTGAACTTGAAGAAACAGAAACATCCATCTCAGTTGACCTTAAATAAGTGATACTCAACATAATACACAAATCAGCCAAACAAAAATAAAAAAAAGTTACCGAGAATGAGCAAGGCATCAGGGAGAGCGCCGAGAATAGGAAGAAAGAGACCGCCAACAATCCCAGGACCCAAAATCTCGAGCAGAAGCTCACTGCCATTGGACAAGTAAGTAGCAGCGGTGTACATGAGGGAGCCATAAACCAGAATCAAGAACAGATTTCCGAGCCAGGTGGAAGTACAGGGCATAAAACCGTAAGTTTGATCGCAGGTATCAGATGAAGTGAGCGGAAGCGTGTTGAGGCGTAGATAAGCATCTTGAGTTTGGTTGTGGACACCGTCGGAGACGGGCGACGTCCTGGCGGAGGACGCGGCGAAGAAGAGGAAGAAGACGAAGAGAAGAGAGGAGAAAGTGAAGCGCGTAATCGCCATTTGTGTACGGTGGATAAGCCTTTGGTTTGCTTCTGGAATATATACCGCGTTTGGATGAGTGCGAATCAATGAGGAATAGTTGCTGTAAATTTGTTTATTTATGAGTTAAGTGACACGAATTATGTGTCACGTCATCACAAGGGGAAGATGAGAAAGTGTACGAGTATTATAACAAGTCGGCAACGGCTGAATGCAAGTATTCTGTCATTTCGATCGACTTGTAGATTTCATATTACAAAGTAGGTGATGACTATGGACCATATAATATATAACAAAATATTTTTTTGCCACCTTTCTCTTATCCACTTCACTATGGTTACGTATGCATACCCATTAAGAATGGGTGTTTGCGTGAATGAATTTGAATGGAAACATATAACATTAGATAAATGGTGATGCCTCCAAGTGTACGATTTGATGTAGTAAATCATGTTCATGTGTATTTGATTAATTAATGACTCCTTAGTTCCGGAGAGTTGATGCTAAACCAAACATAATCTATAAATTCATATATTACTACTAGTAATTTTAATTGATTATATAGGACGAAGTCTCGTAGTATCGTGTGTATTGGGCGTAACGCACAATATGCATATATTCATGTTTTGACCCCACTTTATATATTAGACTTTATCCGGATATTAGATTTATGTGTTCCGGCCCCCACTCTATTGTGGTTTTACAAACCGTTTCAACGAAAAGTCTTATGAGTTTCTTTAGAAATTACTAAGCAAACCCTTAAGTTAGACCCAAAGTTCTTGTTCCACTTACCCTTAAATTAGACCCAAAGCTCTTGATCCACTTACATGATACATCACGGATTAGGCTATCAGCAGTAGCACACCCTTCTTCACCTCTTGGAGAACTATGAATGTCAAATTTTTCTATAGCGACCTTGGCGTATAGACTAGGTGATCCTTTCTTCGTGACGAGTAACAGTGACGCAATAGCCGATAGGACAAAATGGGAGACACTGAAATCATTGTGCGAAAATCATAAGTGAAGGAAAGAGATTTTGTATATTGTGAATGTGTCAAACCAGTTGGTTACAGGAGGATATAAACGTGCCTCTGAAAGGAAAGAGAGGACGTGGCATAAGTGACATATAGCCTAACAGAAAACATTATAATAAACCTTAATAGTAATCCAACACCCCCTCTCAAGATTGTGGAGACTTTTGTATACCAATCTTGTCATATAGGCTATGCAACTTTACTCCTGGCAATTTCTTTGTAAGGATGTCTGCTAGTTGTTCTTGTGTAGGCACATGTGACAATGAAGTCAGTCCTTCAAGCAATTTCTCTCTGACATATTGACAATCTAGCTCTATGTGCTTTGTCCTCTCATGGAAGATCGGGTTCTTAGCTATATAGATAGCTGACTAATTGTCACACTTCACTGGTATAGGTGTTACACCATCAACCCCTAATTCTGCCAGAAGTCTGCTCAACCAAGCCAATTCAGTGCAAATTCTCCTCAGAGATCTATACTCTGCTTTTGCTGAAGACAAGGAAACACCTTGTTGTTTCTTAGACTTCCAAGAAATCAAGATCCTCCGAGGAATACCACATAACCACTCACTGACTTTCGAGAGATAGTACATGAAGCCCAATTTGCATCACAGTAGGCCAAAAGCTCAGTATTAGACTTAGAATTCAAGAGTAGAGCTTTAGATTGTGTTCCTCTTACATAAGTGAGAACATGTAGTGCTTCTTTTCAGTATGGTTCTCTAGGAGTTTGATTGAACTGGCTAAGAAACTGCACAACATATTCCAAATCAGGTCTAGTGTTGAATAGGAAGTTTAGCTTCCCTATGAGTCTTCTGTATTGTAGAGGTTCTTGTAATAGATCACCAACATCTGGAAGTAACTTGATTCTCAAATCCAAAGGACTAGCAACATCTTTCAGCTCTTCTGTGTTAAACTCAGTTAACAACTCTGTAAAGAACCTTATTTGGCTCATGAGTATGCCATCATTAGTGTTAATGAACTCAATCCCTAGGAACAAATGAAGGTTTCCCAAGTCCTTAATTTTAAACTCTGTATCGAGAGACTGTTTGAGACTCTTCATTTCTGATATATCATCCCTTGTCACAAGTATATCATGTACATATACTGCAACAAAAACCACTGAAGACTCAAATTTCTTAGAAAGCAAGGAATAATCATTCTTTCTTTCTTTGTACCCTCTTGATCTCAAGGAGTGTGACATCTTGACATACCACTCTCTAGATGCTTGCTTCAATCCATACTGGGACTTCTTGAGCAAGAAAACCTGTTTAGATTCTTCTACATGTAATCTCGGTGGCAATTTCATATAAACCTCCTCATCCAGCTCTCCATGTAGAAAAGCATTGTTCGCATTCAACTGAAATATTTGCATTGTTTCTTTAGGGCCACTGAAACCGGGTTCATTATGATAGGAGATAATGTCTCTGTATATAATCTATGCCTTCTTGTTGTGGGAAGCCTCTGACAACTAGTCTAGCTTTATATCTCTCCATTGTTCCATCTGCTTTCCTTTTCACTTTGTAGACCCATTTGTAGCCTACGACTTTCTTGTCTTTGGGCAAGGATGCAATCTCCCTGGTATGGTTAAGCTCCAAAGCTACGAACTCTACTTGCATAGCTTCCTGCCACACTGTGTACTTGCAAGCTTGCTCATAGGACATAGGTTCTGTCTCAGGGAGGATAGGTGAAGGAGAGGAATGATGAGAGAACTGGATGGTGGATGTCAGAGTGTGTCCACAAAAGAAAGGATTAGACAAAACAAGATTACATACATAATCTGTGTTTGTGTGCGGGAAGACTCTGGTTCTGAATCAAGAGGTATTGTTGGATATGTGTGAGGCATAAACTGGTCTGGAAGGTCTGAGCTGTGGAAAGGGTAGACATCCTCATGAAACTTGACGTCTCTGGACATCACAATCTGATGTGATTCCAAATTATACACTTTGTATGCTTTCTTTCCAAAAGGGTAACCCAAGAGAACACAAGGTGTTGCTCTAGCCTCAAACTTGTCTTTGCCATTCTTCAATGTGGATGTGAAACATAGACAGCGAAGGCTACGCGTGTGCTCATAGCTAGGTGTTTTGTGATAGAGAAGCTCATAAGGAGTTACTGTTGCCTAGAACCTTAGAAGGCAGTGTAAATAAAACCCTGCAATGCATATCCCTGATTTTTGCTTGTGAGGACCTGGCTTACTCGTCATTGCATTCATTGTTGCACTGTCACTTTGAGGTTGAGTGACAATCTGCATTTCTCTTTGTTTCTCCTCTTGAAGGAGCATAGCATAAGCCTGGGAAACACTAGGTAGAGGCTTCATCATCATAATGCCTCCCCTTACAGAAGTATAGACATCATTCAATCCTATCAAAAAGTGAATCATGCAGGCATTCTGCATTCATCATCCTCATACTTAACAAATTCTTTTCACAAAACCACAAGAACAAACAGGAAACCTGCGAAAACTACTCAGCTCATCCCAGAAGATTTTCATACGAGTATGTAAGAAGAGATAGAACTTGTTCCCTGGACAAGAGCATTAAGATCCTTCTTGACTAAGTAGAGTTGAGCCCCACTAAGCTGTCCAAACCTAGTATTGAGTTCTTCCAAAATTTCATGAGCGATCTCGTTGTAGAGCACATTGTGATGTATGTCTTTGCTCAATCCGTTCAACAACCATGCTCGAATCATGTCGTTACAGCGCTGCCAACGATCGAGGGAAGGGTCTAAGGGAGGAGGTCGAGAAAGAGTCATGGTTGATGGAACCAAATGATCACACGCCTCAAAGCATCTCGCCTACATCATCATGGAACGCGTTGACACCTCAAAACAACTTGCGTCCGTACACCCAGACAACGCGGTCCAGCTCCATGAGTCAACTGCCTGTATAAGCACTTCCACCTCCTGCTTGATGACACTAATCAAAATTACTTAGGGAGCACGTCTTGGAAGCAGCTCAACTACTATAAATAGGGACTTTAACCTCCTTCAAAGGGGTCAGAAATTTTAGGAGAGAAAATTATTCGATATGTGGATGATCTTTGTGTAAAGTGTTTTCAAAGAGAGAGAAATACAAAGCGCCTCGTTCCCGCCACTTAAATTTTATTCTTCAACGCGCTCTTTTAATCTCTCATTTCTCCTTCTTTCTATCGCGCTATAATACACGGATTCTTTTAATCTCTGACTCTTTCTTGTGCGTCTCGACAGTTGAGTTCAGTTCCATCTCCTTCGACCTCCTCGGCTTCTTCTCCTTGTCATAATCCGCCTTGTACTTCTTCGCATCCTGCTCGAATTTCTTCGCATCCTGCTCGAATTTCTTCGCATCCTACTCGAATTTCTTCGATGCGTTCAGGGCCGCTTCATACTTCTTCTTCAGATCCCCGTCCTGAGAAGCTTCCCCGCATTCCAAGTGCTTCTTGGTAGTACTCTCCAACCTAGTGGTGTAATCAGAGAGTTCTAGATTGGCGAGAAGAGACTACAAAAGAATAAACAAAACAAGGAAAGAGTGAGAATCAACAAAGCAAAAAAAAAAAGAGACTTGAGAACGAATAACATACCATGGTTTGAAGGCGAAGAATCTCGATATTCAACGCGTTACCAGAGAGCTCGCGCAAATATTGCCTTTGAGGCTCAAACAGATGAGCATCCGCGATCTTCTGAAGTGTCATCTTCACATCATCAGTTGGGCAACAACGCGTACCAAAGTGTGTGGCGCCAGTAGAGGGAATGGATTGAAGTCTCAATACTTCTCCGAAACCACCTGACGATTTAGCGCGCTTTGGAGACGTTCCTCCCTCTTTGTCTTGAGCACGTTTAGACCTCGACTCATGTCTGGCGGTGCTTTCCTGCCTCGGCTTGGTAGTGGACTCCTTAGCATCCTTTCTCCCTGTATCCGACTTTGGTGCGTTCTCTTTTCCTGGGTGTTGCGCTGTGTCCTTAACTTCTTCAGCTTTCTCAGTGGCCTGAGCGGCCGCCTCTCTCTTCCTCTTTGCAGCAGCGCGTATGGCAGCAGGATTCATCACTCTTACACAAGAAAAAACCGCTTAGTAACAACAAAAAAGAATTACAAATGCAACTTAGAGTACGATCCAAGAATGAGGCCCTACTCATTCCATCACGGGCAAGAACCAAGGGTAGAGGTAAATGAACGCGTTCCAGGCTTAACTGATTGATCACTATCTTATGATTGAAAGGATAGCCCTCAACGCGCTTAAAACCCTCCTTGAGTTCAGCCATTTCCGACGCTTTCGTTTTGGGACGTCCAAACACTCCTGGATGCAATTGAAAATTGAAAGCAGAGGGATCCGTAGATCTAACCAGAAACCACTTGTCCTTCCACCTCCCCAAATTGGAAGGCTTTGTCATCACGTTCTGAGAAGGAAAGCTGAGATGGTAAAATAACTTGTCCTTGGGCTTCAGAAGGGACACCGCTAAGTGATGCCTCGCGCTAGGGGACCTACCTAGCTCCTCACAACAAAGCGCGTATCCAGCTATGTACCTCCACACGTTTGGGAAGATTTGAGCATGACTAAGGTTGAAGAATGCAAGAAATTCCTTGAAAAAATTGGGCAAAGGAAGCCTGAACCCAACATCTATGCTTTGCGTATATACGACCAAGCAATTTTCATAACTGTCTAAGGAACCCCCATTCTCCACGAGAAAGCAAAATTCTACACCCGGAGGCCAAGCTATAGGACGCACATATTTACTAATAGTTTCCTCAGACTCGATACACAGAAAACCATCTTCATTAGCATTCTCTTCAAAAGGAACAACGCGCTCCTCTAAAATCCTAGGGAAATGTACACTAAAGAGTGATTCAAGTGTTAAATGCTAATGAAGACCTAAAGAGTGATTCAAGTCCTCAGAGATTTTACTTGTCAGTTGAATCATTGGTATGTATAAATAGAATTTGTCAGTTGAAGTACAAACTCTCAATTTAAAGTTAAATATTTCCTCTTTCTTATGTATAGGCTATGAGTCTACACGATCCAAGTGCGACAGATGATGAAATTAATCCACAAGGGTAGCACCGACTTTGTTGTACGAGCCAACATAATTCTTGTATAAGTGAAAAGCTTTGCTTGTACCGATGTTGGACTTCAAACAATTCAGGATAAAATCCTTGTGCACCCTAGTCAGCTTCATGTTCGACTTTAAGAACTGTTTGTGTGAATCACTCATGAAATCATGGTTGTGACGCTCCACAAAGGTTTTGACACGGTATCCACGGAGTCCTTCATAACGAAAAATGATTTTGGCATAACAACCACATAAGTACGAGATCCTTCTACGCTTAACTGCAGTACCCTGGTACGAAGGTTTCTGTCCTGCTCGGTTACACAAAATATACTTTAAAGTAGTAATGCCCGAGCCATCATTAGCTTTAATATCTGTAGCCCTACGAACCGAAAATCCAACAAATCCAGTATACGTCTTGTAAAAACTGAACAACATCTTCAAGCAATGGGAAAAACTGGCCCACATAAGGTTTGATGTCGGCATGTCAAATAGGAGTGTAGTAAGTCGTATTCCCAGGAGAATTCGAAACCTTAACTTTGTCATTACTTTCTGGATCCCCTATACAACAAATACAAATAGAGAGGTGAACATCATTATTTGATTGTGCTAGAGTACATCTCGTACGTGCTGTCATATTGTTTGTATGTGCTAGAGTGATTTCTGAAAAGTGTCATGATTCATGTATATGTGCTATCATCTTGTTTGTTTGTGCTACAAATTATCATGAAAGTGCCATGATTTATCTTGAGGCCCACATGTTCATATACTTGTGCTATAATATTGTATGTTTGTGCTAGAGTAATTGTTGAAGAGTGTCATGATTAATCCGCCTCATTAATTTGTGCCACATTATTATGCTTTTATGCTTTGAATTTATGAAGGCAAGACAATTCCTTAAACGCAGATTCATCCATCTTGCTAACTCAAGCAAAATCAAACAGATCCATGGCGAAAACTCAATCGGAAAACTAAAATAAACGTCAAAACTTGAAAATAAAAAAGGACGAACCTCCAATCGTCGGAGTTAGAGATAGATCCATGGCGAAACCTAGAAATTGGGCAAAGACTGAAGAAGAAAGCAAATTCAAGTAAAAAACCTCACAAAACCTAGAAATCGAAGTCTACAATATCAGGAAAATCTTACAAATCAATGAAAGAGAATAGACAGAGGAGAATCGAGGAGAAACCAGAGAGGAAGAGATCGAGTAGGGACCAATTGGATCGAGGAAGAGATCGAGTATGGAATCGGGCAGAAGATTTTCCAAGTGGGAGAAGGAAACGAACTTTGATCTATGCGAGCGGGTCTATTGTAACATTAAATGCTAGCTTATTGGGCCAATAAGCTACCAATTCAACTGTTTTGTAACATTAAGCTAGCTTATTTTGTGACATTGCCGAACAGACACATATGTATCTACATGGTGTATGCTAATATAGTACTTTTTACAACTAAAAAAACATTTCTTTGTTATTGATACTATTTATGTTTTCGTATAAAATAAAAGTTTAGATGTAAAATGTGTAAAAAATATCTTATGCTTATCTAAGACTATCTAATTGTATTTTGGTTGAGCATATGTTAGGTTGATGTATATTTTACATTGATCATTCAGTATTTTTCATTCTCTTTTTACATATGTATATTTTATATACAAATGTATTGCATATTCTATAACTTTTTTACGTTTTTTCACAAATATAATTATAACTTATTTATTATTTTAACGATATATAAATTCTATGTATTTTATATATATATATATATATATTAATATAAGCTTATAATCTCGTGATATTCACGGGGCATAGACTAATTATTGTGTTATTGCAGTTACAGCGAGTGGCTCGATGAATGTGAGCGTGTTAATGGCGTACATGGTTGAAGACTGATTCAAGAAGATGATGATGCATAATATTTAGTACTTATAACCCTGCTGCTAGAGTAGATCAAATTAGTCAGATTAGCTAGACATAGATTTTGTTACACCCAGTTAAATACTTATGTGAATTGTAACTACAGTATTTTAAGTTCAATTAAAATGGTATCTTTATCTCCTATTTACACGAAATCAAATCTTCTACCTTCTTTATGTTCTTCCTATAAATTCCGGGTTTAGGGTTTACTCCGGTTTAGATTTTTTAAATAGTATACAATGTTTATATTTTTGGGTCTTAGGAGTTAGGGCTTATAATTTATGATTAAGATTTTACAATACGTATGTTTAAAATACAGGACACATGAAACACGAACGATATTAAAAACAAACAAGTCGGCATGCTTGATATTAGAACACAAAAATCGAACATATGAAATCCGATGGGTTGACCCGAACCCGAAAATTTATCGAACTGTTTGACCCGAATCCGTTTTCAACCCGAACCTGATTGACTCGGACCCGAATCTGATCCGAACCCGTTTTCGACCCGAACCAGAATCTGTAGGGATCAAAGAAAAGCTTAAAAGTATATGATTTTGATAGTCAATTGTGAAGGGGAAATCTTTGTTTTCCCTTAAATTTTGTTTAATCAAATGCTTAGTAATAGATGAGCTATTCTGGTTACAGCGGGTCTATTGCTTCTTGTTGTAAGTTGTATGATTAAGTAGATATTTCATTCAAATTTTACAAATTCTGGAATTTTGATCTATGCGAGCTTTAGTTTCAAACCACATAGGCATACCATGGTTTTACGAAGGATCAGGAGTATTTTGCATTGTAATGTACTATTTTTCAAACCACTTACTTATCGATCAAGTTGCCTTTATCACTGATTTTTTTGTACGGAAAATATCGGAAAAGAAAAAACTTTAAAATGAGACCGTAAGAATGGTGAACATTCAGTAGTAAATTGATGAACATTTGGTACCGTGAGAATGATGAATATTTAAAGTGAGACCGTGAGAATGATGAACATTCGATAGTAAATTGGTGAACATTTGGTACCGTGAGAATGATGAACATTCGGTAATCATTAGTAAATTGGTGAACATTTGGTACTTAGATTTTTCATATTGCATCAGTTTTGTTAGGATGTAATTTCCTAAGTGTTAGGCTAGCTTATATCTGTAATGGGCCTCGGCCCAATATGTGTGCATATCTATAACCTGGCTAGAGATGCTCAGGATCCGACCCGTCAGTTCTCTCGGGGCTCCGCGTTGGTGAATAGTGCCTAGTACTTAAGCTCCTTAAGAGCTGAGCTCTAACCTAACCTTACCATTCTTTTGTTGACTGCGCCGCTCCTGAGAGACCTGTGGCGATCTGTGAGTGTGAGTGTCTCTCTGGCAAATCTCTTGCCTGAGAAATCTTGTGTGACGACGGTGGTTCGTTGCTTGAGAAGGGTGGGTTGTGGTCTATTCCTGGCGACGTTGAAGCGCTGAGAGCTTGACGGAGGTTCTTGCTGGTGACTCTAGTTGTAGGCTGATAGAAGGGAGTCTTGTTTCTTCTCTTCTGGTTCGGTTTAGATTGCTTGTTGGTTGCTCAGATTGCTATCCTGTGTTGTTGTTGGTTTGTCCCTGTAATCTGTTCGAACCTTGCATAGTGGATTTGTTAATCATACCTTGAGTGATAACCTAGATAGATTCTTGAGAATGACACAAGATCTGGCTAGATGTGAAGATAAAATGAAAGACACCCATGAAGTTGTTCTGTTACTTAATTCTCTTCCTGTTCAATTTGATAATCTTAAAGATGTCATTCAATTTAGTTCTGATAACTTGACTAAGACTAAGGTTATTGAAGCTCTCACTGAAAAAAATGAGTCTCTGAAAATCTTTAAGAATAAGAATGACAAGAAAGGAGAATCTAAGTCTGAAGTTCTATTTTCTGAGGGAAAATGGAAGAAGAAACAAAAACATAAAGATGATAAGAAGAAGGGATATACTTCACCTAAAGAGACTGATGAAAAGAAAAAATGTTTCTACTGTAAGAAAGGTGGTCATTTCATTAAGGACTGTTATAAGAAAAAGAAAGATGAATCTGCTAAACCTACTAGTGATAATTCAGCTTCTATCTTAGAGTCCCCTGATATGTTTGACTGTGACTTGCTTATGTGCTCTCACTTACCTGCTAATAATGATGCTTGGATCTTGGATTCTGGATGTACTGTTCAGGCTACCTTTAATAAAAAACCTCTTCAGTTCTTTACATGAGATTAATGGAGGTGAAGTGATGTTAGGAGATAATAGCTCTCTTAGGATTAAAGGAATAGGGAGTGTTCCCTTAAGAATGCATGATGGTAAAATCAGATTACTTCAAAATGTTAGGTGGGTCCCTAAACCGAGAAGAAATTTGATGTCTGAATCTGTATTCGATGACCTACAATGTCAAATTGTCACCAGTAATGGTACTAGGGAAGTCATCAAAAATGGACTTACTTTAGTTAAGGGGATCAAGAAGGGTGGGTTGTACCATGTTATCACCACACCTGAATTGAACTTCTCCACTACTAGTGATACTATGACTGTTGTAGAGACTCAAAATTGGCATAATAGAATGGGTCATATTGGATCTAAGGGTCTGAACTATCTGTTTAAGCTAGGTTTACTAAATAAAAAACCTAGTGATTTAGACATATGTGAATATTGTATACTTGGCAAGAAAACTAATGCTTCTTTTCCTAGGTCATCTTATGTGGCAAAAAATCCTTTAGAATATGTACATTCCGATCTTTGGGGTCCTGCACAAGTAAGTACACCTGGAGGTAAGAGGTATTTCATGTCTTTCATTGACCATTTCTCTAGAAAAACATGGATTTACTTGCTTAGGACTAAGGATGAGGCCTTTATGACCTTTAAGAACTGGAAGCATGCTGTTGAAAACCAAGTTAATCACAAGTTAAAGTGTCTTCAAACGGATAATGGCTTAGAATACTGTAACCAGTTATTCAACAACTTTTGTCTTGAAAATGGAATTAAGAGGCATCTAACTGTCCCTGGGACTCCCCAGCAGAATGGTGTGGCTGAGAGAATGAATAGAACTCTCTTAGAAAAGACAAGATACATGCTTATAAGTTCTGGCCTGGAACATGTTTTCTGGGGAGAAGCTGTAATTACTGCGTGTTACTTGATAAATAGATCTCCCAGTTCTACTATTGAGTTCAAAACACCTCAGGAATTATGGACTGGACACAAACCTGATTTGAGTTATCTTAGAACTTTTGGATGTGTTGCATATTCTAAAATTTCTCAAGGTAAACTTGAACCAAGGGCTATAAAATGTGTCATGTTGGGTTACCCTGAAGGAGTCAAAGGATATAGACTTCTGGTAATTCAACCTCATGGTCTTAGGGTTATTACTTCTAGAAGTGTAACCTTTGATGAAAAGAACTTATATTTTAAGACAAAATTAACAAGGGTGAATGAGGTGACAGGTACAACTGAAGATGACACCATTGGAGTGGGTTCATCCAGACAGCCAGAGGAAATAGCAGGGCAACAACTTCCACATGATGAGGAGTTTGATCTTGCTCCTTCTTCACAAGATCAAAGTGAATCCACAACTGAACCCAGGGCAGAAACTGAGGTCTCAAGGGAAGTGGTAAATTCTGAAATTGAAGGAGCTGCAACAGATAACACTGGCTCACCATTAAGGGGAGTAAACAGGGAAGAACCTCTTTCTTCTTTAAATTCTGATTCTACCTCTGAGCATGTTAGTGAGCAGGATAATATACATAATTACCAACTCACTAGAGATAGAGAACCCAGAACTAGAATACCTAATAAGAGGTTTGCTTCCATTAATAATGTTGAGCATGTTATGAATATTGTTGAATATGCCTTTACTACTGCTACAGAGGTTAATAATGCCCTCATTCCTGTTCCTGACACCTATGAGACTGCTATAAATTGTAGACATGCTAAAGAATGGATGAGTGCTATGAAATCTGAACTTGAATCCATGTACATTAATAAAACTTGGACTTTGGTCCCCAAACCTAGAGAGGTTAAGCTTATTGACTGTAAATGGGTGTATAAGTTGAAAGAAGGAAATAGTGTCAAGGATCCACCTAGATTCAAAGCTAGGTTAGTAGCAAAAGGTTTTACTCAAAGAGAAGGAGTAGATTACAATGACATATTTACTCCTGTTGTTAAATACAAGACTATGAGACTCTTGTTAGCTATGTGCACTGTTTATGATTGGGAATTAGAACAGATGGATGTTAAAACTGCTTTCCTGCATGGTGACTTGAATGAAACTATTTACATGGCTGAGCCTAAAGGTTTTATTGACAAGTCTAAATCTGATTATGCTTGTTTATTGAATAAATCCATTTATGGACTTAAACAGTCTCCTAGGCAATGGAACTTGAAATTTGATGCTTGTATGAAAAAATTGGGTTTCCATAGAAGCAGTTATGATACATTTCTGTATTTTAAAAATGTTAAAACTGCATTTCCCTTGTATGTGTTATTATATGTTGATGACATACTGATAATGTGTGACTCTAAGGTTTGCATTGCTGGTGTTAAAAGGGATCTTAAAATGCATTTTGACATGAAGGACCCCTCAGATGATTCTAGGTGTGAGAGTTATTAGAAATAGGCCTAAGAAACTCATGTGATTATCTCAAAAAGACTATGTTCAGAAAGTCATTGACAAGTTTAACATGAATGATTCTAAGCCTACTACTATACCCTTAGGAGGGCATCTAGAGTTGACCAAAGATAAATGTCCTAGAACTCAAGAAGAAACTGATAGGATGTCTAAGTTCCCCTATGATGTGGCAGTTGAGTCTGTTATGTATGCTATGATATGTACTAGACCTGATCTTGCTTTTGCTATTAGTGTTTTAAGTCGATTCATGTCTAACCCTGGTGAATTACACTGGACTGCTATGAAGTATGCCTTGAGATATCTGTATGGTACTAAAAACTTGTGTTTCTTCTATTCTAATCACTCAAGTGAGAAAGAGCTGTTTGGTTTTGTTGATAGTGATTATGCTAGTAATAAAGATACTAGGAAATCTACTACTTCGTATGTATATACTTGGGCTGGTAATTGTATCTCATGGAAATCACAACAACAATCTGTGGTGGCTCTTTCTAGTACTGAAGCAGAATATATAGCAGCTACTGAGGCTGCTAAAGAAGCAATATGGTTGACTGGTTTACTTAATGAAATTCAGAGTATCAATTATGTTCCTGTTTTGCATATTGATAGTCAGAGTGCTTTATACCTTTGCAAAGATCCTGTATATCATGAAAGGTCTAAGCATATAGATGTTAGGTTGCATTTTATTCGTGATTTGGTTGATTCAAAACAGATCATTGTTAAAAAGGTTAAAGGTGACAACAACCCTGCTGATTTTGGAACTAAGGTAGTCACATCTGATAAGTTTGCTTTCTGCAGGGATTTTCTCCATGTTTGGGACGTTCCCTAAGGAAGGCTACAACTGAGATGGTCTGACGATGGTGAAGATCAAATTCCACTCTCTGTCCGAGATATGGCTGTGTTCTACAGCTAGGATGGAGTAATGCAAGGTTTAGAAAATTAAGAGGGCAAATTGTTAGGATGTAATTTCCTAAGTGTTTAACAGGCTAGCTTATATCTGTAATGGACCTCGGCCCAATATGTGTGCATATCTGTAACCGGGCTAGAGATGCTCAGGATCCGACCCGTCAGTTCTCTCGGGGCTCCGCGTTGGTGAATAGTGCCTAGTACTTAAGCTCCTTAAGAGCTGAGCTCTAACCTAACCTTACCATTCTTTTGTTGACTGCGCCGCTCCTGAGAGACCTGTGGCGATCTGTGAGTGTGAGTGTCTCTCTGGCAAATCTCTTGCCTGAGAAATCTTGTGTGACGACGGTGGTTCGTTGCTTGAGAAGGGTGGGTTGTGGTCTATTCCTGACGACGTTGAAGCGCTGAGAGCTTGACGGAGGTTCTTGCTGGTGACTCTAGTTGTAGGCTGATAGAAGGGAGTCTTGTTTCTTCTCTTCTGGTTCGGTTTAGATTGCTTGTTGGTTGCTCAGATTGCTATCCTGTGTTGTTGTTGGTTTGTCCCTGTAATCTGTTCGAACCTTGCATAGTGAATTTGGTTCTCGTCCTGAGGCCCACAGACGTAGGAGTTATTCTCCGAACTGCGTAACAAGTCTCTTGTGTTCACTTCTGTCTATCAAACGTGTGTGAATCTCTGGATTAAAATCAATATTTCAAGTTTTTTGTTATGTTAAACTTAAAACAAGAACTAGTCTTTAGTAGTGAGTTCGAGTTTGCATTGGTGTGTAATCTGACTAACTCTTACTGCTTGAGAGTTTCTGAGTTTTTGCTGGATTTTGAGTTCTTAGTTTTTGCTGGTGTTCAGTTCTGAGTTTCTTCCTGAGTTTCTCCTCGTTGGATGCTTATTTTGAGTTTTTGGTACATGTTCCACATAAAATGCACATCTTTCTGCAGCAAGGGGCTTAACACATAATTGGCTTTGCTTTAAAAGTTTAATATATAAGGCAGATTGAATTAAAAGGCAATTCCTGAATGAGGTATAAGTTTTCCTCATTTTCTTCCTGAGTTTTTGCTTGTGTGCTGCTTGATTCTGACTCTAAAATATAGTCTAGAAAATGTTATTGACCCAGCGGTTTGATCGATTGATTGTTTATGGAGAACTGTTGACATGCATTGGCATTGATATATAGAGAAAATTTGTGTTTCTTTCCCTTATAGGGTTCAACGTTAAATTTGAATTTTGGGTTTAATACTGTAGTATAGCTGTGTTGGTAATCTGAGTTTCTGTTTTTATGCTACATAACTGGCTTATAGCTCTTGCTGAACTGATCAATTTGTGATGAAGTAAAAGACAATTTTACTCACAGTTTATGCTCAACTTTGGTATGCCACATAACTGGCTTATAGTTAATAAGCATTAAATCATGAGTAGCTTACTGATCAACAAGGGCTTTCGGGGATTGTACATAGTTTTGAAAGGGATGGGACCTAGTATTTATGGTTCAGCCCTTTACTTGATATAGCATCTTCATGGTACCTTTATTGGGTTTTTTTATTTTTAGATGAAAGAATGATGTTGCTAATAAACTTCTTACTAGCTTTATAGCTTTAAGAATGATATTGCTAATAAACTTCTTACTAGCATTACTGATGAAAACCCTACAGTTGAAAGCTGTATACTAAATGTTGAATGGGTATCAGTATTGTTCTTTGGTCTTGACTGCTAACATCACTAAATTGTAAGAGATTTATGATCAATGAACTTGAAACAATCTAGTAGGAACACACAAGTTAATCCACTAATCATATAGTAACCCTACACATAGCAACGAGTACACTTCAGATTAGGCACAACTCGGAAAATATTGCCTTATATTAAAGAAGTTTTTACCGAAAATCATCCCTATAAGTGCCTACATTGCTCTAAACCACCCCTTTATTTGGATATTACCGAAAACCACCCATATAACCACTTCCGTTAGCGATTAACCACCCGTCGTCAACTTCTGTCATGTTTGGCTTGCACGCGCCTATAACGCGAGTGGGCATTGTTCCTACACGTGTATATATAACATGTAACCAAATTGTGGAAATTGGATCTCAAATTGCGATTAGGGGCAAGAACCCTAATTTGCGATTTCTTCCATTTGGCCAATTCGATCTCAAATTGTGGAAATTGGAGGGTCATTCCATTGTTATTTGAAGGCTGAAGTCTCGATTCTTGAAGGAACAAAGGTATTTATCGATTTTGCTTGAAACCGTGAAGAACCCTAATTTTCCAGATTCAATTAATCTCCCTCTTTCTTCTTCATTCATAGGTTTTTAGTTTGATATTGTCAAGAACGATGTCTGCCATGTCAAATTCAAGCTCTTCAAGCAAAAATTCGAAGATGCAACAGATACTTTGCAAGTGTGGTCTTTTGGCCAAGGAATCGACTGCACACACCCATGTTAACTATGGAAGGAGATTCTAGGGTTGTCCAATGTACCAATCAAATGCGAAATGCAACTTTTTTTTGTGGAGGGATGATGAATACAGTCACAATGTGATCCAAGTCATTACCAAACTTGTGAAAGAGAAAAAAAATTTGGAAGTGGAAAATGTGAAGCTTCTTGAGTCCTTTAAAGCTGCTCAGATGGAGAAGGAAGGGTACATAGCTGCTTCAGAAGCAATGGTTAGAAAAGCTAAGGATCGTGATTATGGTTTGGTTATTGCACTTGTAGTTTTTATGGTGTTTTTCATGTTTATCAATGTTGGAGTTGTTGTTATGTTATCAAAGTAGACAGTGGTTAATGTAAGCTTGTTGATTTGATGAATGAAATCAGTTCTACCATTTGAGGTCAAGAGTTGTGATTTCAAAGTGCAAAGATAAGGATAGTGCTCATTAAAACATGAAAACATCAGGAAACTGCAGAAATAAAGCAAGTGCAAAGATACACCAGTAAAATCGAAAACAAAACATCAGGAAATGACACCAGGAAACTGATTGGAGCAAATGAACACCAGCAGTCATTAATCAAGCCTTGAAAAGCATAACCCTATAGGAAGCTTCAACAAATCCAATATGATACACCTCGAATAGACATGCATCATTAAATTTGATTCCATGAGCATCTACAAAAGCTCTCCACCCTTTTCCAAACTTGTATGAGTTCCCACTGTATTTCAGAAGTACTGGCCACTCTTGGTTTCTGAAAACAAGTGTGATTTGCTTATTGATGAAACGCCTCAAATACTTGTTGCAATGTGGAGATGGTAGAAGCTGCAAGTAAGGAAGATATAAGTGACAATATTGAATATTAACATATGTTGTTAAGAGCTAACTTACAATGCGACAATCGCCCTCGACAAATGATTTGTGCATTTCTACAATGAAGCTTCTCGGCGTGTCACATGGACACTTAGTAGCTCTTTCAAATGCAGAGAGTCTTGGTGTTTCAACTGCGGCAACACTGCCAGAGCTCACTTCAGCAGATGCACTTGTGTTAGTGGTGGTGTAAGTGGTGGCGTAAGTGTTTGTGTTGTTACTGGTGTCGGAGGTGGTGTAAATGGTGGAGCTAATCTCAATGACTTCATCAGACATTGTGAGAGGATGAATGTGGGAGGATGCTTCTGTTGTTACTTGGCCGAGATGAGGGTTATGAGAGGATGAATGTGGGAATGTAAGGAAGGAGAAGAGGTATATATATAGGGTGAGATTAGGGTGCAAATTTATAAATGTTTTCTAGCATTTAAGTGTAGTAGGTGAGTTTGGAGTTACGGGATGGTCAAGCTGCAACATTTGCCTGTGATTCAATGCATTTCGGGAAACAATAAATGGAAGAAAACAGATGGACTGACCATTAAAACCTGCTGACCATTTAAACCAAAATACACATAATCCAAACCTGCATACCAACTTGTCTTAACACACAAACCAGTCTTAACACACAAACCTGTCTTAACACACAAACTTGTTCACACACAATATCTTACAGACCATTACAATTTGACACATAAAAAACTAAGCATAATCCAAAGTGAAGACACATTGCTTAGTTTCTAGTTTTCTTCCTTGGTGATCTTCTCAGAACTTGCTCCAATACCTTTCTTGTTGCAGTGATCTTCCTCTTTGATTGCCTTTCTGGGATCATTACACTAGGATTAGATTGGCTGCAAGCCCCTTGAGTCATATTCATGGTGGGCTATGAAGAAAGTGCCCAAAAAAATAGTATTAGAGTGTGGAATCATTAGACTTGGATTAAACTGAAGGAATATGATGAGGCATACCTGAGATGATGCTTGAGAAGGTCTGAAATTACTTCCACCTGCAGAATGGTCTTGAGACACATTGGGAACACTTTGATGAACTTGAGACACCCCACTAGCATTTGGAACAGTTGGAACCTGAAGACATAAAAAAAAGACAAGTTTAAGTGAATGGAAAAAATGAGGCATAACATGAGAAATAATGATGACATTATACTCCTTGGGTGACTGTGGACCTCTTCTAGCATTTTTACAACTTGTCTTGTAGTGTCCATTAAGTCCACAGTTTGAGCAGGTAACCTTTGGTACAACCCTTATTCTCTTGGGGTTGCCATTCCTAGATGGTACTTCTCCAGGTTCCTTTCTTCTCAATTTCCTAGGCCTTCCAGACTGAATCACATACTTGGGAGGGCCTGGTGGAGTATGTACAGTCTTCTCCCACTGAGATTCTCCTGGCATTGGGTTGATGATCTCACTGTAAGCCAACAGGTATGCCTCTTTGGTGTAGTAGTGATGCACATAATCTTCTACCTTAAGTCTTTCCTTGACTATGCAACACATGGCATGTGGGCATGGTATTCCTGTTAGGTCCCACTTGTTGCATCCACAGCTCTTGCTCTTCATGTCAACCACAAAAGTCTTGCCAAAGTGATCAACCTCAAATGTATCTCCTCCACCCCACCATGACACACAGTTTCTTGTGCCTTCTTCATTGGACAACTCTATTAGTTTATTTGCCTTTGGTGTGAACCTTCCTTCATACTTCACCATTCCTTGGCGCTTAGCAACAAACCTCTTCATTAACATTCTTCTAATCCACTCACACATTGAGAGTACTGGCTTCTCTCTAGCAGGAAGTAGCATTGAGTTGAAGCTCTCACAGACATTGTTCAGTAACATGTCTGATTTAGTGTAGAAATTGAACCCATGTCTGGACCAAGTCTTTGGATTTGCCTTGATGAGGTAGTCATAAGCATCCATGTTGGCTTTCTTGACCTCTTCTATTGCAACCAAGAAATCTGCCTCAGTGAAAGCCCTTGCAGCTGCCCAGATGGCATCCTTGTATGTCTTTCCAACCCACATCTTCTTGAAGTTGCTGTACATATGCCTCACACATACCCTTTTATCAGCCATAGGAGCTATCTCAGCCAAAGCCTCAATTAATCCCTACAAATACAATAACTTCACATTAGTATGTTAATAAAAACAGAGTAAAGAATTACAAGACTCTAGTGTAAGCCTAACCTTTTGTCTGTCAGACATGAAAGTAGGATTACATGCTCCTATTTCTCTGTAGAGAATATCAATGAACCAAGCCCATGTCTCTTTCCTCTCTTGTTCTACAACTGCAAATGTTATGGGATAAAGGTTGTCATTCCCATCTTTTCCTACTGCAACAAATAATTGTCCAGTGTATGCACCTTTCAGATGGCAACCATCAAGTCCTACTATTGGCCTACACCCTTTCATAAACCCTTTTTTACAAGCATCAAAGCAGACATACAACCTTTGAAATAGAGGCTTCTCAGGATCCCCTAAATCAACCTTCACAAAGCTAGAAGATCCTAGATTCCACTTTTTAAGAGTTGTCGCATAATCCCAGACTCTTGCATATTGCTCCTTAGCATCACCTTGAGTCATTAGCATTGCCCTAAGCCTTCCTTTCCATGCTTGGTTGTAGGATATTTGCACATTGTGGTCTCTCTTCACTGCAGACATAAATGCAGCCAACTTCCAAGTTGGATCATCCCTATAGTGCTCCAGATATCTCTTTGCTAACCATGTTGATGTCAACTTTGAATTCTCATGCTGCCATCCACACTCATGATTACCCCTAAAAGACTTCAACTGAAATGTACCATCACTCCCCATCTTCCTTGCACAAGCTCTAAACTAACAATACAATTTCTTGCAAACACAGTGTTTCCTAGAGTGACTCATACTACAATCACATTTCTTCTTACAATATGCAAATACCTTAGTCTTATCATTGTGCAAGTAGTAATAATCCCCACCATTTTCAATAGAGTACTGCCTTAATGCTTTCCTAAAGATATCATTGGAAGTAAAGATCATACCAGGTTTCAAGACTATCTTTTTCTTGAAATCAACCAATTGATTGAACTCTGGATATCTCTTCTTGGTGCCCCCTTTCCCATCAGATTCACTAAGACTCTTCAATTCATCAGAATCATCAACTAGCACCTCATCCTCATCCACAAACACAGATTCTTTGTCTCCTCCCAGATTCAAACAACCATCTCTTAACCCAGATCCAAACCTCACATCCACAACTTCTGGATCCACATTCTCCTTAAACAAATCATCATCTTCATCTTCACTTTCAGAGAACCATTCCTCACACTCTGAACTCTCACTCCCTACAACATCACCTTCAGATCCAGAATCCTCAAACACTATTGGTGGATCATCATCTTCTGGATCCACCTCATTTTCACTATTTTCTGGAGATGAGTTTATGGGATATGATGGTGGTGGCCAGATTGATAGGGTTCGACAACTATTTGAGGAAGGGTTAATAGTTATCCCAGATTCAGAGATGGGCTGAGATGTTGGGCTTTGGTTTTTAAGTGGAGTTGGACTCACCTCCCCATATCTTACAACATACACATGCATCATGTTATCCTTACCAACCGAGTTTACACACTCCATAATGACCCTGTCATTTTCTATTAGCCTAAGCCCCTTATCAATATTCAACCCAACTTTTAAAAACCACATCTCCCTTATGTCATCTAACCCAACATAGACTCAAGTACTACTTTGGACAACATATCTGGATCATAGTCCCTATAGTATTGCACTTTCCCTTTTTTGTACAATACTTTACCACTATCTTCACAATAAAACAACCCATCATACATCACCCTGATATGAATGTTCATATCTGCCAACAAGGAAGCAATAAAGCTTCAAAAAAATATAAACTATTACCAACATAAATTTTGTCCCCACCCACTTGCATTAAATTTTGTCCAAAAATTTATCCTTTACCAACTAAAGCATATTCGATCCACATATAGACAAGAATCATGTCAGTTTTGAACATGCAGAATCTCGAGAGCATCTAATCCTTTTTCCCCCAAATCAAGAAAAAACCCTAATTTTTCAATTCAATCGAAATTGTTAACAACCTTTTCAATTCAAAGCCTTATCAATCTTCATGGACCATCTCGAAAGAGAATTTCAAACCTTTTCCCCCAAATCTAGAAAACCCTAATTTCTTAATTGAAACCGTAATTTTTCAAATCAGAACCTTATCAATTCAAACCCTAGTTTTCCAGTTCAGACATACCTGAAATCGGGGGGGGGGGGGGGGGGGGGATTAGCCCAGAAAGCCCTCTTTTTCCTTCGACCTTCGAATCGCCCTTCGAATCGCCTTTTGAATCGCCCTTCCAATCGCCTTCGTCACCGCCTTCTTCGTCGCTTTCTTCGTCGCCTTCTTCGCAATCGCCTTCTTTGTCGCCTTCTTCGCAATCGCCTTCAAATCACGAACCCTATAACTTCGCCGCCGCCTTCAAATCTCGCAGTCGCCTTCAAATCTCCAACCCAGATGTGTTTCAATCCCTTCCCAGATGTGTTTCAATACCTTCAATCTCTCTCAATATCTCTCTCAATACCTTCAATCCCCCAAATTCGATAGCAACCCTTCAACCCTTCAATGTCGAACAAAATCGCGTAGGGCACTAGATCCCCAATTTGATTTCATCTGATTTCGAATTTCACCCAATAGTAAAAGTTAAAAAAATTAGGGTAATTTTGTTAAAATGTAGATTAAAAAAGGTTAATTAAATAAAAACATTATTTTATATTATCCCGGCGCGTGTCATCAAACTTAACGGACAAACATGACAGAAGTTGACGACGGGTGGTTAATCGCTAACGGAAGTGGTTATATGGGTGGTTTTCGGTAATATCCAAATAAAGGGGTGGTTTAGAGCAATGTAGGCACTTATAGGGGTAGTTTTCGGTAAAAACCTCTATATTAAACTATCAATCCCATGTTCATTCCACTGGTTCGAGAAGCTATGCTAATTTACGGGCTGATTATGTAAGATTTTTTAATAGATTGCATTATCAGTTTCACTGTATTGGAGCACCACAGCTTAATGGCTAGGCATGACAGCTCAGCAGTGGTCCTTGCCATGGGCCACCTATTGACAGCCTTACAGTTTCTAGAATACTCTCTGTATGCTCTATATATACCATGTGAATGTTTGTCAATGAATACAAGAGAGCAATATTATCTGAGCATCTTTCTATCCTCTCAAATACCTCTTTATGGTATCAGAGCAGCTAAGGCCAACGCCCACTGTTCCTTCCTCTTCTTCCTCCATGGAAACAACAGAGCTTCAACAAGCTCTCATGGCTGCTATCAACCACCCTCCTACTCCCTCCAACCCTTCCCTCCCGTCCTTTTTGGCCTTTATCACGGTATAGCTCTCAGCCGATAACTTCCCCCTCTGGCGTGCTCAGGTCACCCCTTACCTTCGTGCCCACAATCTTTTCGGCTTTGCCGACGGCACTGCTCTCCGACCCGACCCACCACCACCAGGCGAATTCAACAAACCATATGCTGACTGGGTGACCCGTGACCAACTGGTCATGGCTATCTTGACCTCCTCGTTGGCAGAAGCGGTCCTCGTTCAAGTCATCGACTGCTCCTCCGCTAGTGAAATCTGGAGTCAGTTACTTGAGTTGTTCTCTGTTCGTTCCAGTGCGCAAATCGTCGTCTTTCTCTTGGCGGGACTCGACAGTGACTACGAGTCGTTGGTAACCTCTCTTTCAACTCAACCTATTCTTCCCTCCCCTACCATGGTCCTCTCCCACCTCCTCAATAATGAAGCCCGCTTATCCCATCAAAATGCCTCCCTCCAGACAACCCCTCCCATGTCCCTCAATCACACCCATATTCCTACCTTCCAAAATCCAGAAATTAATTTCACTAGCACCAGAGGAAACAGAGGGTACAACAGGGGGCGTGGCCACTACCGCAACAGAGGTCGTGGTGGTCCCTCGTCTGGCCGTACGTCTCAGACTTTTAGTGGGGCTCCTGATTCTCGTCCCACATGTCAGGTTTGTGGAAAAGCAGGGCATAGTGCCCTAGAGTGCTATCACAGCTGATACGCTGCACTTTGTATAGCGTAACTAGGGATTATTACATCAGTTTAGGAGTATTATCATATGTGTTTCGAGTCATTATTATGTTTTGAGATATTTATTAAGAAGTGAAGAAATGAAGATCAGAACCGAAGAAGAAGAGATCAAAGATCGAAGACATAAAGATGAAGACATTATGCGGAGCAGCGGCGATCGCCACCATCACTAAGACGATCGCCATTTTACAACAGAAGCTCTTCATAAGTTCGAGATATCATGGCGATCGCCATGAATCTAAGGCGATCGCCATGAATCTAAGGCGATCGCCATGATTCATGAATCTAAACCTCTACTTACTTGCTATACTCTAGTTAGTGTTTAGGGTTTTCTTTGATTTGGCACTACGACTTTAGCCTCATCAAATTTGGCGCCGTTGCCGGGGAATTGAATTGTTCCAATTTTGTGCTAATTGTGAAATTATCAACTGTTTGGTGTGAACCTTTATGGTCCAGACCCGTGCTACTGATTCATCTCTTGTTTCCTTTGACCCAGAGATTGAAAGGACGTTCCTTCGGAACCAAAGAGCAGCTCTGAACCAAGAGAACGAGATGGGTGATCGACATGTACCGCCATTGCCTACTATGAGGCAACTCACTGCCCCATACTTAAACCAACAACCTTTGGCAGTGAGGTTTCCTGAGATTGAAGAAGGTGTGAACTTTGAATTAAAAGCTGGTTTAATTCATGAGCTACCACACTTCCATGGCTTAGCAGGAGAAGATCCCAACAAACACTTGGCTCAATTCCATGCCATATGTTCTAGTATGAAGCCAAGAGGTGTTACTGAGGAGCAGGTCATGCTGAGAGCTTTCGGATTTACTCTGAAAGACGCTGCGAATGATTGACTCTATTATCAAGCTCCAGGGAGTATTGATACATGGGCTAAAATGAAAAAAGTCTTCTTGGAGAAATATTTTCCAGCCACAAAACTGAGCAGTTTGAAGAAGGAAATCACAACCATTCAACAACATTCAACTGAGAGTCTCTATGAGTATTATGAGAGATTCAAGAAGCTTTGCTCAAGCTGCCCATTCCATAGTTATACTGACCATGATCTTCTTATGTACTTATTCAGTGGGCTGATTGATGAGGATCGTCGAATGGTAAACGCATCTTGTGGAGGTAATTTTCTGAAACTAACTATACCTCAGACCACTGAAATGTTTGAAGAGCTGGCTGAAAGTTCAAGGCAGTTTAGCAATAGACAGGGATCCCACTCAGTCAAAGCAATTAATTTAGATCAATTACAAACTGACATGAATGAGTTGAAAGAGATGGTAAAGGCTTTGATGCTGAAAAATGCTTCCCTTCATGATCCCAATGCTGAGGTAAACGTTGTTGGTGGATGGCAACCAAGGCCAAAGTATGACTCTTCTAATATTAATTATCAGCAACCTAGACCTCAGAATTCTATGACTGCTGAAGATATGATCAAGTCCTTGGCTCAGACTGTGATGCAACAAAACGCTAAGACGGAATCAAGCATCCAAAATCTTGAAAATCAGTTAGGACAGATTGCTCAAGCTGTGAGTAAATTAGAGGCCAGAGAACCAGTAAGAAACCCGAGAGAGAACGTCAGTGCAGTGTTCTTGAGGAGCGGAAAAACTTTAAATGACTGTTCTGTGCCAAAACCGCGATCGCCAGATCTGAGTGGCGATCGCCATGAGATTACAGAGAGCAAAACAGGGTATGCATCGCGACCACGATCGCCATATGGAAATGGCGATCGCCATGCCATTCCAGAAGCTGAGGTGAAAGATTATTCGCGACCGCGATCGCCGAGAGTTGATGGCGATCGCCGTGAGTCCCCTGAATATGTAGACGATTATGTTCGTCCAAATTTTCCCCCTCTGTTCTCTCAGAAGCCTGTTGCTCCCTTTCCTGAGCCATTGAAGGATACTCGAAGGTTGGATGACGACAAAGAGATCTTCAAAACCTTTAGTAGGTGTGAGGTAAACATTCCTTTGCTCAAACTTGTTAAGAGTATTCCTAGATTTGCTAAGTTTTTGAAAGAAGTTTGCACTATCAAAAGAAATCAAAAACTGAAAGGAAAGAAGAAAGTTGAAATAAGTGAACAAGTTTCTGTTGTGTTTCAAAAACGCATGCCTAAGAAATGTGATGATCCAGGCATATTTAGCATTCCATGTGTGATTGGTGAAACTAAATTTGACAAAGCCATGCTAGATTTAGGTGCATCAATCAATGTTTTGCCTTATTCTTTGTATGAATCACTAGGCTTAGGACCTTTGCATAAAACAGGAACTGTTATTCAACTTGCTGATAGGTATACTGTATAACCGAAAGGGGTTGTTGAGGATGTTCTTGTTATGGTTGGTGATCTGATTTTTCCTGCTAATTTCTTTGTGTTGGATATGGAGCATGCTAATAATGTCACACCTATACTGTTAGGTAGACCTTTCATGAAAACTGCACAAACAAAAATTGATGTTAATAGTGGGACTCTCTCTATGGAGTTTGATGGGGATAAGGTAGAATATAATATTTATGACATGGATCCCATTGATAAGAATTCTCTATGTGCTATTGATGTGATTAATCCTACTTGTAAGGATGAATTACAACCTGTTTTAGAGAATCTCTTAAAGCCCCCAAAAGTAGATATTGTTTTGTCTACTAACATGCAGGAGTGTCAGGCTAAGCCAGAGCCTAAAGGTAAGCTCTCTTCACATCCTTTGGGAAATCGCCCTTCATTACTGACCTCGTCAGGCGAGATACCATTGATGTCTAGTGTGCAGGCACTTGACATTGAGCTTAAACAGCCGCCTGATACGGACAAGGAGGAGAAAGTGAATGAAACCACCTTCATTGCTAAAGACAAGGTAGTCAAGGTAAGTGGGACGAGATTTAAGGCGTTCCATGAGTGGTTCAAGAGAGAATTCAGACAAGAGACGGTTTTCACAAAGCCAAATGGTGTTAGTTAAATCTCTTGAGTTTCATGTCGAGCCACGACATAAAATAAGGCGCTACTCGGGAGGCAACCCGAGGTTTGAGAACTGTTTTTATTTGTTTTTGTTCGGTTTAATTTTCTTTTTAGTTTTTCTATGGACAGGAGGAAATCACCGAAGCTTAGGGTCAGCTACAGTCAGTAGTCAATCTCGCTGTAAGTCTTCTCTCCCGTTCTAAAAAAAAAAAAAAAAAAATCCGAAAATCATTCCGAGAAAAAAATAATATATCGGATTTAAAAAACAAATAGAGTGCAGAAAAAAAAATATGAGAGAAAAGAAGTAAGGAGTTGTATTACATCAAATTTGGTTTCATTAGTACTATCATTCTAGATCTACATTCGTTGGAGATTAGCTTATTGGTGACCATGTTCTTTGCAAGGATGTTTGGGTCACCTTCTATATTAGAGGTATTCTTTCTTTTGCTTTAGATGAGCTATGCATTATTGGATTATATTTAGTGCTCATCTAGTTTCTCATTCTACCACACTTTGAGTTTTATTGGAGGAAGGTCATCCGACCTTGTATGTGAGTCTTCTGTCTCCTTCCCTGAGTTCGTTTTTATGTCTTCCATTTCATTGAGGACAATGCAATGTTTAAATATGGGGGAGGAGAATGTATTCACATGTAATTATTTGGGTGTTGGTTATATCTGCACGAGCTTATTGAATATATATTGTATGAAAAAGCCACAAAAATTGAAAAAAGACATACAAAATCCTTGGATAGCAAGATCTATGCAATAAGAAGGTGGCATAAGAAGGAGGCGTATATGAGGATTCAGGTAGGGACTTGGAGGAATAAGGTGTAGTTCTGGGTATGTGCTTATTTTATCACATTGTTCTTGATTATTGTTGTTGTGTTTTGTGTGTTTTGGAGGAGCTTATTGGTTATGTAATCACTAGGAGATATTCTTGTACTTCCTGAGGCTTTGAGCATTTCATTGTAAGGGTAGCTTTTCTGTAAGTTACTCGGGACGAGTAGAAGTCTAAGTATAGAGGTATTTGATACGCTGCACTTTGTATAGCGTAACTAGGGATTATTACATCAGTTTAGGAGTATTATCATATGTGTTTCGAGTCATTATTATGTTTTGAGATATTTATTAAGAAGTGAAGAAATGAAGATCAGAACCGAAGAAGAAGAGATCAAAGATCGAAGACATAAATATGAAGACATTATGCGGAGCAGCGGCGATCGCCACCATCACTAAGACGATCGCCATTTTACAACAGAAGCTCTTCATAAGTTCGAGATATCATGGCGATCGCCATGAATCTAAGGCGATTGCCATGAATCTAAGGCGATCGCCATGGGGCGAAAGAGACCACGGCAGACGCTACATGAAGACCGCGATCGCCAGACATTTATGGCGATCGCCACAACAAGGCCGAAGACATTCCAGACTTTCCTTATTTTCCTTTGTTTATTTTATTTCCTTTTCCTTATTTTATTATTTCGTTTAGGATATTTCTTTTACCATATTTTTTAGGGTTAGTCTCTATTTAAGAACCCTAGTTTCTTTCTATCTAGAATCATCTTTTCCATCAGACAATTTAGTTCTGCAACCATGAGCAGGAACTAATCTCCATTGTTTTACTTAGCGGTTGAAACCTTCAGTTATTAAGTTGTGAGATTTCTAAACTCTTGTTCTTTTACTATGGGTTTGTATTAATTCTCTTGTTCTTCATCTATTGATTTCTATTAGTTTTGCTAGCTTGATCACCTAGTTTGATTGATAGTTTTCTATTGCTAGACTAGGAATATACGGTGGAATTCCTTGTCATTGTATCATTCATATCTGCATGATCTGGTAGTTGATTGCTTTTATGAAAGAGAATTGATTGCATGTTAATACTTGATGGTTGTAAGTTATTGCATGCATCCTTATGATTCATGTGCCCTTTGCTGCTATTTCATCTAATCTTGAGAGGTTTCCCTGATTGCTGAATAGTAAGTATTATCAGGACCGGTTGGCCTGCTGATATATTAAAGATTGGAATAGAAACATTCCCTAGGATTGAATAGAACTTGAGATAAATCTATGATCAACTTGATTGACTGTTGTGTGGATACTTGCTAGGTGAAACCCCTTCGCATAATATTCTCACCCAAACTCCCTCTGCTTGTTACTGGTTACTTGTGTGTTCTTGCAATCAACCCCCCCCCCCCCTTTGGTTACTTATTACTAGTTGATATTTCACTTGACATTGATTTGGTGTTTTGATTCCCTTGGGTTCGACCTCTACTTACTTGTTATACTCTAGTTAGTGTTTAGGGTTTTCTTTGATTTGACACTACGACTTTAGCCTCGTCAAATTTGGCGCCGTTGCCGGGGAATTGAATTATTTCAATTTTGTGCTAATTGTGAAATTATCAACTGTTTGGTGTGAACCTTTATGGTTCAGACCCGTGCTACTGATTCATCTATTGTTTCCTTTGACCCAGAGATTGAAAGGACGTTCCTTCGGAACCAACGTGCCCTTGGACGAGTTACACTGGTAATAAACTATGTATAGTAAGGGGTAGGGCTACACCCCGTTTGATTTTAAAGTAGCCCCGTCCTATGCATTTCTCCGAGAGTGTCGCCTCTCGTTTTTCATAAAAAAAAAAAAAAAAAACTATGTATAGGCTCAAGAGTTTTATGCTGTTAAGCTGTTGGCATCTCCAATTTTCTCTATAACCTTAATTATTATCATACTACAGTATAAAATAGATAATTCCAACCTTCAACAGTACAGTGGAATCCTGCCTCGTGATATGAAGAAAGGTTAGTCCAGTTTTCTATTCTCTTATTTATTAAACATTCAACTTACTACGAGCAAGAGAGAGTTTATTTTCTCTACAAGCACTATCCCTGGTCAAGTTTATGTGTATGTTCGGATGTGTCTACAAACTTTCACATTTTTTTAACACACAACACAAAGAGAATTCACAAGTCAGCTCTTCATTTGTCTGCTCACAATTTCACATTTTTGGTTGGCCATGTTTATGTCACGTGAGAAGACCATATATATATGAACTTTTATTCACTATATAGACTTGCTGGATAGTGTTAGTCCTATGTTTCTTTGGTTCAGTGATGTGTGTATATGTAGTAGTTTGTACTTTGTATAACTGGACAGCATGATTCTTGTGAATTGATGTTGAATTCACAGCTCCTAAACCTCATTATTTTTAGCAGCTCTTAGTTATCCTGGTTTTTGAACTGTTCCATATAAATTCGCAGGTAGAAGATGCTCGAGCAGCAATGGTGCTCTACCAGAGAAATAGGAGAAATTGGGAGAGGTGGGTCAAGGATATCGCCTGAAGCTCAAGGAAAAACAAAAGCGCAGGAAAAAGAAAAAGCCAGTAGAAAATGATGCTGCAGACAGTGATGTAGAATCTGACTAGGGATCAAAGAAAAGCTTAAAAGTATATGATCTTGATGGTCAATATTGAAGGGGAAATCTTTGTATTCCCTTAAATTTTGTTTAATCAAATGCATCCCAATAGATGAAGTATTCTGGTGACATCCAGCCTATTGCTTCTTGTTGTAAGTTGTAATGCTGCTCTTATACATTTGTATCAAGTAGATATTTTATTAGAATTTTACAAACTCTAGAAGTTTGATCTTTATACGAGCTTTAGTTTCACAAAGGAACATGAGTATGTTGCATTATTATGTACTACTTTTGCAAACCAATTAGTTATCGATCAAGTTGCCTTTCCCTACTGAATTTATTTGTGCATCATGCTTACTTTGCACTTTGGCTTTAATGGCATACTTCCTTGTAATCTATTGTATTACTTACACTAGAATCGGCGCGGGATTATTACTGTTTTTCGTTTTAAAACTGGATTGGACTAATTATATATTTATAAAAAGGTGTAATTTAATCCAATTCAGACAAGGCCAGTAGAAAAAGATGTTGCAGACGCTAACAGTGATGTAGAATCTAACTAGGGATCAAAGAAAAGCTTAAAAGGATATGATCTTGATGGTCAATTGTGAAGGGTAAATCTTTGTGTTGTTATCAAAAGTTTAGCAAAACAATGCTTGTTGAACACAAAGACAGAGAAAGAAGAAGAATGAAGAGTGTTCTGCAGTGAACAAACTTACTTCATTTACTTAGAATAGAAAGCAATACAAGGATATATAAAACACACTCAACAACTATCCTACATACCTACTCCATACCTAACACACTTCCTAGGAGCATGGGCAACAAAACAAAACAGTACAACAACTTCAAGTACACTCTAAAAAGTCAGCATTACATTGCTGAAATTCCTCACCAAAAGTACATGCTAAAATACTTAGAATAATAACTTAACTTGATGATGTTTGAATCACATTTCAACACCCCTTCTTGATTCAAACTTCCTCATGCCAATTATATCCATAAAGAACTTGTGCTTGCCTTGGTTGAGAGCCTTAGTGAATAGGTCTGCATTTTGCTCATTAGTGCCACAGAACTTGAGCACCAATTTCTCCTCTGCAACAAGCTTCCTTATGTAATGATGTTGCACTTCAATGTGCTTTGTTCTTGCATGAAAGGCTGGATTCTTGGTCATGCCTATAGCAGATTTGTTGACACACCAAATCTTTGTAGCTTCCTCTTGCTTACAACACAAATCATTCAGCAACTTCCTAAGCCACATCACTTGCCTTGCAGCAGCACCAGCAGCAACATATTCAGCCTCTGAAGAAGACAATGCAACTGTCTCTTGTGTCTTTGAGCTCCATGTCACTGCACCCGGGCCTAGATTAAACACAGATCCTGAGCAACTTTTCCTGTCATCAATGCACCCTGCCCAGTCACTATCTGTGTGTCCTACAAGCTTGAAAACATTAGTCTTCTCATACCAAAGACCATACTCTGAAGTCCCTAAGATGTACTTCAAAATCCTTTTGGCAGCTCCAAGATGTTGCGCTGTGTCCTTAACTTCTTCAGCTTTCTCAGTGGCCTGAGCGGCCGCCTCTCTCTTCCTCTTTGTAGCAGCGCGTACGGCAGCAGGATTCATCACTCTTACACAAGAAAAAACCGCTTAGTAACAACAAAAAAGAATTACAAATGCAACTTAGAGTACGATCCAAGAATGAGGCCCTACTCATTCCATCACGGGCAAGAACCAAGGGTAGAGATAAATGAACGCGTTCCAGGCTTAACTGATTGATCACTATCTTATGATTGAAAGGATAGCCCTCAACGCGCTTAAAACCCTCCTTGAGTTCAGCCATTTCCGACGCTTTCGTTTTGGGACGTCCAAACACTCCTGGATGCAATTGAAAATTGAAAGCATAGGGATCCGTAGATCTAACCAGAAACCACTTGTCCTTCCACCTCCCCAGATTGGAAGGCTTTGTCATCACGTTCTGAGAAGGAAAGCTGAGATGGTAAAACAACTTGTCCTTGGGCTTCAGAAGGGACACCACTAACTGATGCCTCGCGCTAGGGGACCTACCTAGCTCCTCACAACAAAACGCGTATCCAGCTATGTACCTCCACACGTTTGGGAAGATTTGAGCAGGACTAAGGTTGAAGAATGCAAGAAATTCCTTGAAAAAATTGGGCAAAGGAAGCCTGAACCCATCATCTATGCTTTGCGTATATACGACCAAGCAATTTTCATAACTGTCTAAGGAACCCCCATTCTCCACGGGAAAGCAAAATTCTACACCCGGAGGCCAAGCTATAGGACGCACATATTTACTAATAGTTTCCTCAGACTCGATACACAGAAAACCATCTTCATTAGCATTCTCTTCAAAAGGAACAACGCGCTCCTCTAAAATCCTAGGGAAATGTACACTAACCCATTCATCTAAGATCTCTACCTTACTTGAAGAATCAGAGGAAGAAGAAGCCTCCCCTTCGTTGCCAGAAACCTCACCCTCATCCCCAGAGCCCTCTCCCTCATCACCTGAGACCTCTTCCTCGCCACCTAAAGCCTATCCTCCACTATCTGAAGTCTCCGCATCACTACCCGAGTATTCAGAAGCACCGCGTTCCAGATCCTTTTCAGGTAATCCTTCCCTCAAAGACGCATTCTCCATCTCACGAGCAACTTTGCTCCCATTACTTCCCTCCCCATCAGAAGTCATCGCGCTCAACAGAAGTCTGCTTAACAAAAAAGAAAGAAGAAAGCCAGCGAGACTTTGAGATTCGTCACAACACCATCTCAAATCCCAATCAGCTAACCCACAACATAAGGAAAGGAAGAAAGAGAAGTCCGGAGAAAAAGAAATCTCATCTGAAAAACCTCAAGCCCCAGAAGACGAACCGTTAAAATCGAAAATTTCACACCAAAGACCATTTCGTACAAATTCACCAGGAATCCAACCCAGAAAACCTTAGTTCGACCCATTCGCATCCACAGTTCCATCGATTACTCACCCATTCGTCCGAAAATCAAAAACCCAAAAACCGCATGCAGAAAAATCAAAAAATGGAGAGAGAGAGAGAGAGAGAAAGACAAAATTTACTTGGAGATCCGATGCAAGAAGACGAAGATTTGCAGTGAAATCCAGAACGAGCACGAGCGAATCAAAGCGAAGAGGCTGAGAAATCTTCCGAATCCACTGATGTCGCAGCGAAGAACAGTTGAAGAAGACGAGAAGTTTGTCGGGAGGGAGAAAATGAGAAATCCCGCCCAGATTAGGCCTTTTATACCCCCTGGAATTCTACTTTGGACCGGCCCAAGACGGCCCACTTGAAGAATCCCACAGACCAAAACCCAGAACACAACTCACGAAGAACGGCCAAGTGTTATAAACGCGCTTTCACCATGCGAGAGGTTTTGCAGCGCGTTCCATTCTTGTTTCCTGCCGTCTCCTCTTAGACGAAGCCTATGAGAAGACAGAGGGCTGTGATGGAGCCAAATGATCACACGCCTCAAAACATCTCGCCTACATCATCATGGAACGCGTTGACGCCTCAAAACAACTTGCGTCCGTACACCTAGACAACACTGCCTGTATAAGCACTTCCACCTCCTGCTTGATGACACTAATCAAAATTACTTAGGGAGCACGTCTTGGAAGTAGCTCAACTACTATAAATAGGGACCTCAACCTCCTTCAAAGGGGTCGGAAATTTTAGGAGAGAAAATTATTCGATCTGTGGATGATCTTTGTGTAAAGTGTTTTCAAAGAGAGAGAAATACAAATCGCCTTGTTCCCGCCACTTAAATTTCATTCTTCAACGCGCTCTTTTAATCTCTCGTTTCTCCTTCTTTTTATCGCGCTATAATACACGGATTCATCAATGGTGATAAAACAAAGCTTGTTTTTGACAGAAAGAGCAATTCTCATGCTCATTCGCCATTCTCCAAAATTGGAGCCATCAAAGGGTTCAATAACTAGAGATAAACCTGGATGGTCACTGGAATGAAGGTATAGAGGGTCATTGTTGTTGTTGTTTGGAGCAGAAGTATCTGCGACCACCATTGAAGGCTAAGGTCGAGAAAATTTGGGGAAAAGTTTATGGAAGAGGAAAAGACAGGAGAAAGACGAAGAACAACTCCAGATCTAACGCATGAAGCTCTGATACCATGAAATTACTGTGAGGAAATCATAACTTCCATGGAAGGAGAAGAGAGAAAAGAGAAGGACAAAGATTTTTTATATTGTGAATGTGTCAAACCAGTTGGTTACAGGAGATTGGTTACAGGAGAATATAAACATGTCTCTAAATGAACAAGAGGATGTGGCCTACGTGACATATAGGCTAACAGAAAACATTATAATAAACCCTAATAATAATCTAACAGATAGCGGGTTTGTCAAGAATAAAGGTCTTGTAGTAAGCTTGGTTGGTGGATTGGCTAAACATTTTGGCATTACGCCACTTCCAAAGCCACCAAGAGAAATAGAAAAAACACTCATTAATTTGGGTTCACATATTGAACTTATAAGCTTTCGTAAGGTTCTTAAGGACCAACTATGTGGTTCTTCCTCAAAAAATTTAGCTTCCCTAGTCGTTGTAACCAAAGTTTCCTCGCTTGATCATAGTTCCTGATAGTATGAAATAGGGATTTTAGAGCGTTGTTACATATAGTTCAATCATCACTACCAGCCAGGCGGCAAGCGTTTTTGTTTAACAACAGTCAAAATTCTCCCATAAGCCACCATCCATAGGAAGAATCAGACACATTCAGAGACTTGACTTTAATATGCCAGATCAACTTAAAGATCTAAGAAAAACTCGGGGAAAGAGGAGTTGACAAGTGAGACGATAGGCCGAGGGTACTCCTAATACTTCTCAAGCTTACGCTTGTTATCCTAACAAAAATATAACTCAAAAAGTTTTTTATCCTTTTTGCATATAAACACCGATCTATAAGATGTTGACTACAAATTGAACTTAAGAGACTCCATATCATCCCCATAAACTAGATTTCTAAGACTACAATCCAGAGAGCCACTAGATATTAACACATCATGAATATTTGATTAAACGACGGTGGAACTCCAAATCATTTTCAGCTTCCAACTAGCTACTTCTAGTTATTATTTCAGTTTTATCGAAGAAAGCCTTGATCAATTCGAAGAGAGCATTGAGATAAGATAGTGGATATCAGTATATCACACAAACTAATCACCGATCAGTTGAGAGTATGGGCACATGTATGGGTATCAATTTGGCCAAAAGCAGCACCTCGTGCATGAATGCGAAGCGCGCGGAACGAGTGGGAGAGAGCTGCACACGTCCTTCCTTGATCAACACCAAATTCCAACACAGATCAGTATCAAACTAATTAACAGAGACTGGTGAACAAAGAAACGAATTTAAAAAAAGGGAAAAGAGCATTATCCAGTGCCACGTCATCCGATATCACCAACAAAGGGAAAAGAGCTATACTTTGTGGTTCACGTTTCTCCACTAACTCTCTTCTTCAACCTTCGATCCACAACAAATACCACTCAATCCGATTCAACTCCAATCAATCACGAAATGGAAGCAGCTTGTTTCCTCAGCTCAAGCTCCTCCCTCCTCCCTCCCATCAAATCAAACAAAACCAGATCCATCCGTCCCCCTTCTTCCTCCATCTCTAAGTCTAAACAATTCCGTTTCTGCGCAGGTTGCGAATTAGGTCAATCCGACGAAGAAATCCCCCGCGTCACAGGCGACTGGAGATCCTTCCGCGCTCGCCTCGTGGCCACCGAACAAACTCCTATTATTCCCGATCTCGCGATCGGAGAAAAATGGGCGCATCCTCTCCTCGTCCCCGAAAAAGGCTGCCTCCTAATCGCATCCGAAAAGCTCAACGGCGTCCACATCTTCGAGAAAACCGTAATCCTCCTCCTCTCAACCGGTCCAGTGGGCCCCACAGGCATTATCCTGAACCGGCCTTCGCTAATGTCAATAAAAGAAACCCGGTCCTCGGTCTTCGACGTAGCGGGCCGATTCTCAGACCGGGCTTTAAACTTCGGCGGGCCGTTAGAAGAGGGCCTGTTTCTATTTGGGCCTGGGTCTGACCCCGGCCCAATAAGCGGGGTTTTCGACGAGGTGATGAAGGGGGTTTATTACGGGACGAAGGAGAGCGTTGGATGTGCGGCGGAGATGGTGAAGAGGGATGTGGTTGGTGCTGAGGATTTCAGGTTCTTTGATGGGTATTGTGGGTGGGAGAAGGAGCAGTTGCAGGAGGAGATAAGGGCTGGGTATTGGACTCTGGCGGCCTGTAGCCCGACTGTTATTGGGCTGGATTTGGAGAGTCCTGGGCTTTGGGATGAGGTTCTTGGGCTTATGGGGCCCAAGAAGGTTTGGTGACGAGATGGGATTTGTCTAGTGCCTGACTCTGACGGGGTTCAAACTGTAATTATAATGTTCTTGGGAGTTTGTGATTTGTGTCAAATTTAATGAAATCTTTTGCTGATCTGATTTATGTGTTCAGTGAGAAAGAGTCATAATAAAACGACTAAAAGAGGAAAGATCTAGATCATAATAACAATAAACCGTGCATTTCCTTTTCAGTTATGAATTGGGACCTCACAACCACTAGCTCATTTTCTCTTGTGCTTTTCTTAGTTCGCGGTCCAATGTTTTTGCGTCGCAGGCGTAGAACAACAACACCAATCCATCTCGACCTTGGCAATCAAACTCTACTACGGTGATGATATTGTTGTGGAGAATAATTCGACACCAAGATAATAAAACAGCTTAACACCTTCCGTTCTTTTCTTATTGTTTTCTTAATAGGAAAGACAGAGAATAAAAAAAGGAGAAAATGTCATCTTATTCAAAACTCGGCCGATGTATTATACGCTCTAAATTACGGTACAATACTTTTTCTTCGATTACTAAAAGATTCGCGTGTACGTTTTCTGTGGACATGGGTATTATCTTTAAAAGAAAATTCGTGTATCTATTCACTTTTAGGTCCATTGAAAACCTATTCCAACACATTCTATTATGTTTGTGTGACCTTCTATCCATTCTTAACACTATATCCGTGTGCAACTCTATAAATGTATAACAAAAAGAACCCTATACTAAAAAAGTGCAACTCGAAAAAAAGCTCTGACTTCTCTCTAGAAATTCCCCTTTCTTCCTTCTTCTTCCTGAAACTTCCACGGCCTCCTCGTATGATCATCGCCTCGCGATCAGCCATGGCCTTGTCGGCGTGATCTTCTTTGATGACGCCCCTGGCCTTGGCGCAGGTAAGTTTTCTCTTCCCCCAAACCCCCTATACAACTCTATTCCACAACCAACTCTACAACACCAGTGGATATATCCACACCCACATCTTTAAACAAATTGTAGGTCTATTTTTTATCAGCCCCAAACATGATCGGAAAAGAAACGTATGGAGTACTATAAATTACATAGACAAGATAGCAAACTGGAGGCAGATGGTGTTTTCCGATTCGATAGACTTGATGAAGTCTCTACACGATCATCGATTAAACCTCTGGTATGATCTTTCTTTTAAAACTTTTAATCTCTTCATTACTACTGGATATGATATTAGCAGCTTTAATTATTTTTCCTTATTTCACTATAATCCTTCTTATACTATCCCTAATAACACCCAAATACATAATTTAAAACAGAATTGGGGTCTAGTCGTCTAGACCATATCCACGGTCTTCCAAAATCCTCTGTTTTCTCTTTTCCATACAGTATGATCAATTTTATGAATCATAAGGAAGATGATGAAGATTGCTTCACGCGACAACTGATTTACAACTATTACCACCTTAATCAGAATCCGGGTATTGAATTTTTCTATTTAACACATTTATTACTATTACCTAACTTCTGTGTAGTCTTTGTGATCATTCCACAGGATTGGCAAGAAGGTCGGTGTAACAACCATAAAGAATTTTCCAAAAGAAATTTTATGAACATTGATCGAAACCATACTCCTAATAAAAATGTTAATTTTAAGTACTGGTCTATAACCTCCAGTAACTTTAGTAAGAATCCATCTAATATGACTATCATGTATCATTCTCCCTGTGTTGGTATTACTCTTAATCTTGGCTGCTACAGTAGTGTTTTTGTTAACAAGAACTTGGTTCATATTAGGTTTGTTTTATCTAGCTTACTTAATATGAAGCAATCCTTAGAGAATTATGGTCTTAACTTGACTGGCAGTAGCTAAGAAAGCTTGTTCTGCATTCACCACCCTGGATCTCACGTTCAGTGGAGGATCAGTGGCCTGCATATTCATGATAGGGCAATCCTCATATGCATGAAGGAGAGAGGTACAACAGCCGCATCCCGGAGAAAAGCCCTCATACCAAGCCTTGTGAGTCATGAGTGTGCCATCAAAGTGACGATACTGGATATACTCTTCCAGATCAATAGATTCACCAACATTTACAGTGATTAAAGCCCTTTTAAACTTAGACCTAGGTCTAGCATTGTGAAGTCCATCGACCCTTATCAGCCTACCCAACCCATTGCGTTGTATGATATGGTTAAAACCTTCAGTTCTGGACATGTAGAATGGTAGTAATGGAATTCTAACCCATACATCAATGTCAGTCATGTGGTGAAAAGTAGGGTTAAAATTCATTTCGTAAGGACGAACTACCATAACCCTTTCCCCGATGCTATAGGGTCTATTATCATAAGCCTTATCTCTATCCTCCTTGTTAGCAAAAAGAAAGATAGTCCAGACTATAAATCATAACACAATAGAAGTCCCCGTGTTCCCTAATCAGTTTCCAGGACTCTCTATATATGGTGTATGCTCAGAACCATGCTCCTACTGGTGATGGCGTGGTTCCTCAGACCCACAATACTGAAGTCTCAGATGAATCCACCTTCCATTCCGCTGCAAAAGCTCCATCAAACACAACCCTAAACAGGAAGCTAGGTGCAATTGTTATCAAAGGTAGAGAGGAGAATGAAGGAAATCCACCAAAACAGACTGCTAGCACTACTTCCCCTGATGAATCAATGACTTCTAGCACCAGGAAGAGGAAAAACATGGAAAAAGGTAAGGGTAAACTCGTTGAATGATCAAGGTAAGTCTTCTCTATGGTGATGGGGTTTTTAATCAAAACATAAATAAATCCAGTATGGATAATGAACTTGATTGCCAATCTATGAATATTTTGATAAATCACTTCGGAATTTCACATGTTAGAAATACTTTTGTTGTGTTAAGCTTGGAATATGGGAAGTTTAGTATCTTTTCTATGTATCTTTTTGGTAGAAGGCTATGTAATGACTGCATTATGGACTCTGAAACTAGATGGCACTTTTGTAATCCCTGGACTAATGGTTATGATATTATGAAGAACAATTATATACTACAAGCATATAGTTTACAACACCATTTTATTGTATGGACTATGGAATTCCTACATCCCAATTCACATATTTTATCTTTTTCTATTAATTGGATTTACGGGAACCATCCTAAAATTCTCGTTAGCTTTTTTCATCAAAACTGTGTTTTCCTCTACACAAAACATAATCACCATATATCTCCTTATCTTCATAGCCTGTTGATGAATCAAGTTTGTCAAAATATGATCTCTTTTAAGCTTTTTAATTATAATTTTATCTACACCAACTTCAAAAACAATGACAATCCTATTAAATATCATCTGATCTTTGTTAGGTATCCAATTGCTAATAATTCTAACTTATCTATTATTCCGAGATCTCACACAATGAACCCTTATATATCCACAACTGCATATACAAATGCTAGGGCATATGTCACCTCTTTTCTAGGGCTTAGCTTTAATATTTTACCCTATCAGACCCTAACTATAAACAATAATTTACAAAACAATAGAAATATGATGATCCTTACTCATTATATCTGCTACTATAATAGCATTAAGAACAATATGTTTATTAGCAAATATGAGGACATTGTTAATAATGGGTATACTTTCTTTACTTACATCCATATTAGAAATATAAAGCCAAATACTATACGTAACTGTGAAATTTGTCGTAAAGAATTACAACAAAATTTCTACCAATATGTTAGTAAACCAAAATATATTAATTTATGAATTTAGGATATTGGAATTGTAGAGGGGTTCGGAGACCTCACTTTTGGACTGAGGTCTCTTATATCAGGAAAAATCATGATCTTGACCTCATTTGTCTAGCCGAAACAAAATTTAATGAACCTCCTAGTAATCAATTCCTAGCTATTATTGGTTTTAAAAAGGTTATTATTTCACCAGCGGATGGATCAAGAGGAGGAATTTGGTTGCTATGTACAAACTTTACTAAGGCTAATTATCTCAATCTAGTTTGTAATAACAATAACACTATTGCAATAGTATACGAGGAGCTTACGATCAAATTTCTAATTATTTTCATTTATGCTCCTAGTAGAGACAATCAAAAACAGGAATATTGGGATTTCATTTCACAACTTATTAACTCATATAAGGTACCAGTTATCATTATGGGAGATTTCAATGACATCCTATCACCACAAGATAAGACAGGTGGAATCCCAGTTACAGTCTCTAGACTTGCAAGGTTAAACAAGATTGTTTCAGAACATGGTCTGATTGACTTAAGAACTCAAGGATTCCCCCACACTTGAAAAGATATAATAATAACACAAATGAGACTACCCTGGAAAGATTAGATCGAGCTTTAATACAACATAATATCATAAATTTCTTCAACCACATTAATCTACAACATCTACCTTTCACCACATCTGACCATTTTTGTATTACTCTACAACTAGGGACAAAAATTTACACCAAGAACTATCCTTTCAGATTTGATAACAACTGGGCTAATAATGATAGCTACAAAAAAATTGTGGAAAGGATATGGTCGTACCATTACAATGGCTCTCATAGTTTCAAACTTTTTATGAAACAAAAAAAATTAAAAATTGCAACGAAAAATTGGCTTAGAACTCATGACAATAATATTTTCCAACAATTAAAAACTACAGAAGAAAAATTAAAGAAAATAGAAAATGAATGCTTTCAAAATAAAAATTCGATTATGTTGGAACACTATAACAGGCTTACAACAAAATTTAATAAACTGTTAGAATTTCAGCACTCCTTTTGGAAACAAAGAGCAAAAATTAAACATTTCAGAGACTCAGACAGAAACACTAAATACTTTCAAACTACAACAAAAATTAAAACTTTCAAACAAAAAATATTCTGTTATGAATCTCTACATGGAGTAAAATACTATAATCAAGAAGAGATGAAAAATCAAATAACTAGAGACTTACAAACAAGATATCAACCACTACATTCTATTGAATTAAAGGATAGGGATTTTGAAATTATCCCAAAATTTGTAAATGAAAGAGATAATTTTGAACTACTAAAATCTCCTACATATGTAGAAATTAAAAATGTAGTTTTTCAACTTCCACATAATAAAACTCCTGGCCCAGACGGATATAATGCAGAATTTTACCAATCTTTTTGGAAAACTGTAGGACCTTCAATTATTAGTTTAGTCAAATCAGTTTTTCATTCGGGAATTATGCTCTCAGATTGCGCTCAATCTTTTATAACCCTTATTCCAAAAAATGACAATCCTATTACGATAAGCCACTTTAGACCAATAAGCTTATGTACAACTTTCTACAAGATTATAACAAAAATACTAGCCAATCGATTACAAAAACTATTACCTAAGCTAATACATCTCTGTCAAGGAGCTTTTGTCCAAAACAGATCAATTTTTTATAACATTCTTATTGCTCATGAAGTATTCCATTCCTTCCATTTGCGTAAGAAAGGTACAAAAGGTTGGATGGCGCTAAAACTAGACATGGAAAAAGCATATGATAAGATACAATGGCCTTTTATTATTAAAGTGTTTGAATCGTTTGGATTTGATAAAAAATGGATTACACTAATAATGACTTGTATCAAATTTGCTTCATTCTCAGTATTAGTCAATAATGAACCTGGACCAATATTTAAACCACAATGTGGATTACGTCAGGGGGATCCAATCGCTCCTTTTATATTCATATTAGCAATGGAATATCTTGCAAGGACATTACAAAAAGAAACGGTAAAAAAAAACCGTAAAGTAGGAATACAAATTACTCGAAACGGAATGCGTATACCATTTCTATGCTTCGCAGATGATACTATCATTCTTGCTAATGCAAACATGAAAAATATGATTTATATAAAAAATCTATTAGAAAAATTCTCGAGTTTATCTGGTCTAGCAATTAATTACAATAAGAGCTCATTTCAAACATCAACAAATATTTCAAATAACCAAAGACAAACACTTGCCTCTATAATGAACCTTCAACCAACTAAGGCCATGGAAAATATTTAGGAATACCAATTGTCAGGGGAAGAGTTAAGAATGACACCTTCCAATACGCTATCCAGAATATGGAAAATCAATTATCAAAATGGAAAGCAAACACAATTTCTCAAGCAGGAAGGACAATTTTAATCCAATCCAATATCCAATCCAAAACTAATCATTTAATGCAATGTTTCTATCTTCCAAAAGGCATATCATCTGAGATGGATAAAATAAATAAGAAGTTTTTCTGGAACAATTATAACCTCGGGTTTCGACCCATTACAAACTGGGATAATATTTGTCGACCTGAAAATTCTGGAGGATTGGGGCTTCAAAACACAGAAATTATTAATAAATCATTCCAGCAAAAACTCCTTTGGAAAATAGCTACAGATACAAATAATATATGGGCCATCATCATAAGGCAAAAATACTTAAAAGAAAAAACAATTTTTTATTATAAGAAAAAAACAAAACAATCTTGGCAATTTTCTAGATTATTACATTTAAAAGATGATTTTGAAAGAGGGATAAAATGGAGTTTAGGAAACGGTAAACATATTAAATTCTGGACAGACAGATGGATAGATGATAAAAATTTAACAGAATTTATTAGTAATAACAACATAAATAAAGATTAAAAGGTCTCATAATACATTACGCCAGATAAAAAGTGGAATACGCTCAAATTAAGAGAAATACTACCTCCACATACTATTTCAAAAATAACTAAAATATATATTCCTGAAAATAATACAGAAGATAAAATCATTTGGAGTTTAACAAAGGATGGGGTCTTTACAACATCATATGCGAGAAACTTATATATACATGACATACCATCAAATAATGAGGAATTATATAATTGGTTATGGAATCTTAATATTCCACCAAAAATTAAGAACTTTCTATGAAAAATAATTTCAGATAATCTTCCTACCACGGAAAGATTAAATCGATACTATAATAGAGTCCCTCCTTATTGTTCTTTGTGTAATTTTCCTTTGGAAACTAGAGATCACTTATTGTTTGAATGTTCATACACTAAATCACAAATACGCAAATATGAGGAAATTACAGGAATGAAATTTGATGAAAACATATGTAATACACTTGAAGAAACTATGATTCAAGCCATTCAAATGTACAAGATTGATAGAAATAAAATGCAGAAACTTATTTTCCTTTGGTATCAAATATAGTTACATAGAAACGCTATAATATTTAAAAATGAAAATATTAATAAAGGTGGTATAGCTCAAAGTGCTTATATAAATTTCAAGCAATGGGACAATGCATGCTCTATGATAAAAGGGACCAAAGTAAAAACAAAAAGAAATAGAAATAAGAAACAAAATAGAAAATGGATACACCCCCCAACATCTTGGATAAAAACAAAATAGAAAATGGATACACCCCCAACATCTTGTATAAAAATTAACTTTGATGGTTCATATAAAAAAAATGAATATTCCATGACTGCATGTATAGCTCGTGATAGTAAAGGACAAATCTTAGACATATATAGTAAATCATGTCAAGGTATATCAACACTACAAATTGAAGCTGATGGCAACAAAACTAGCAATTAAATTAGGACAACGAAACGTTATCTTTGAAGGTGATTGTTTAACGGTTATTAAATCAGCGAACCGTATTTGAAAAATACCATGGGAAATAAATAATATTATCAATGATGCTACTAAAAATCTACAATCAATAAATTCATTTCGTATAATACATTGCTTCAGGGAAGCCAATAGAGCTGCAAATATTCTGACATGCCCAAACATTAACCCTCATTTTATTAAAGCAATATTGAATTGCAGTCCTGATTCTTCTCTATCCATTGATTATCTCAATGGTATTAGACCACATCTTCTGGCTTCCTCTCTTTATTCAAAATATCGTCCGTTTTTCAAGACCATCGTTGATGATGGTCAGGGATAGTCATATCCTAAACCTGTTAAAAAAATAAAAATAAAAAATAAAAATGTATAACAAAACATATGCGCCATGCGTGCGTATACAGCATCACTCTATTAGTAGCAATAACAGAATAAAGAAGATGCAAAAATTACATAAAATGTTAATAAAACAAGCACACCTGCAACTGCAAGTTATGTCTATACAATCCCATCTTGAGGGGGGGCAGGGCAACAATTTAAGGCTTGTTTTTTTTGGGTGAAATCTTAACAAAATGAATGGTTTTTCCGAACATCTTTCCACAGTGGTGTATCATACAAGGATACATTACCTCTGGGTTTAACTACAACTCATTATGAGCATAACCCATGATTAAACAATAACAAACACTTTGTACAATGATATTTTAGTCTTTGCAGGATCTCTTTACCCACTCTTCTGCTCTGCGCTTAATCCCGCAGACTTACAGATTGGGCAAGTGTTTTTCAATAACAGCCACTTCTTCAAGCAATCCACATGGTATTCATGTCCACAATCCAGACTACCCAGCTTGTCATCGTCTTGATACTCATCCTGCCATCAAGAATTGCAATGGTTACAAACATATATCATTGTTTAGTCAATCTTCTTCATGAAATGAAGAACAGGATTTACCTGGCATATGACACAGCAATCTTCCTTATCATCACTACAAGGTAATTTCTCCAGGTTTATTGATCTGTAAATTCTAGTCTTTAAGTGGGCACTGATGGCCGCCTCAGTGAGACCAGTTTTAACATCGCCAATCTGCTCACTCAAAGCAAGCAGCTCCTGCGATAGAGAAAAAGACCGAAAAATGACTAAATATACTAGATACAGAGTTCTAACAAGCAGATCAAAGAAACATATGCAGGAGCATCTATGTTATGTTATGACTCACCTCATAGGACATGTAATCAATATCCAGTCGCATATCTCTGTGATGATCAATGGTAGTACTGATTTCATGATGACCTGAAAATTCCAATATTGCAACACCCTGCAAGAATCAAAGCAGCTGATACTTATCATGCAACACTCATGATGTAAGCCTAAAAAAGAAAGACGTAAAAATAAAAACATGTCAGCAAAGCCTTCTGAAAGAAAATAAGTTTATGCTGCTATTTCAAGTTTCTAGTTTTTTAAAGCTAGACAAATTTCCTCTTGGTAAACAAAGAAAAAGCTAAAAACATGGCATTTTGTAACGCATTGAAGTCTGGAATGAAGAAAATTTACCTCTTCCGGAAGAAGCCTCAGATGGGGAAAATTCTCGGGTCTGTGAACACCCTCAGGTGTGCCACTTCTTCTATGTGATCGATATATTCTGACACCAGGAGGTGGAGGCACTGGCTCATGTCCTTGTTGAGGATGGCTGATAACAGCATACTGATTGTTGTTGTCAATAGGATGTCTACTGGAACTTGTTGCAGCAAAAGGTTGATGATTAACAACATTGTATCTATTTCCTCCTTGAATATTATGAGGATGGATATCACGTGGTGGGTGAATCATTTGAGCATTATAATGCAAAGGGTGCAGAGGACCTCGACTCGTACTAGCACCATCGTGAAACCTCTGTGGCCCCGCATTCCCAATCTCCGAAGAATTTGCATTAACATGGATTGCTGCAATATGAATTGATAACAGATGCAGTTGTTAGTTCAGAATGATTAAACAGATCAGTAGTACAAACATTATAGCATTTTAGCATGGTTACAGAAAATCAAAGCAAGAGATATGGGAGAAGAAGAATCTACCTTCAAAATAAGGCGGAACTGGTGGACGATTGAAGGCCAAATTACTGCTATCAACACCGTTTGGCTGACGTTCACACCACGTGATACCAGGAGGTTGAAAAGACAGGCCAACATAATTTCCTGAACAAAATGGTCAGAACTGCATTCGATTACAAGTGATAATTTTGTGACTACACTAAAATTCCACTTCAACTATTTGGAGATTTTACCCCTAAATTGAGGCATTGGATTACAAGCGTCGATCATGGTATTCCCAGCAGCATCGATATGACAAACATGCATTGGAGGCACTGATACACTAGGTGCAGAAGGAGGAGCATTAAAATACTGAATATTTCCCATGAAACCTTCAGGACCGTTTCTTTTGGATAATCCTTGAAAACCTTCAGGTGTGAAACCGTTCATTCCATAACCATTAACATGAGGCAGCTGATCCATGGAAGTGTGATTTAAAGGACCAGAGAACATCATACTTCCAGATGCAGGGTTCATGTAGGGATTGTAGAAGTTGGATGGAGCAGGAATCCCAAGCTCGAGATTTCCAACAGGATGATGCCCTTGGTGAGAATATTGAGGCAGTAAAATTTGATTCACGGGTAACTGAGACGGTAAACTTTGAGGAAAATTAGGTGGGCTACCCAGAAGAATGTAGGGCTCTGGATGTTGCTGGTTTGGCATTTGCCGCGCCACTTCAAATTCACTAGTTCCGTTATTTCTCAGCATATTCCTTGGAATCATCTTGGCAAATAACAAGCTCAATGATTGTACCGAACCTATTTAAGCAAAACATGCATACCCATTATAAGAAAGTAGCATTAAAGTCAATCACCTATATGAACAAACTCAAAGGCCGTCTTTATTGCAGCATCTTGGATAATACATGTGCAACTTTTATTTACGGCTGTGCATCACATCCTTCTAATATCTCTCGGATACGAGAAAAAGACTTGCATGCAACTATACAGGTAGATAAGATATGAATTGCAGCATCTTGGATAATACATTTGCAATGTTTATTACGGCTGTGCATCACATCCTTTTAATATCTCCCGAATACGACAAAAAGACTTACTTGCAACTATACAGATACATAAGATATGGCAGACAATACAAAAATTACATCTTGTTTTTTATGAAACTAAAGTAAACTCAGAAATTTTCAAACTTTACCATCATCAAACACAAATTCAAAATCGATTTCAACCCACCCATCTCATATTTGGATTCATCAATTCCATAACTCTGGCGATCCTAAACAAACTCTAGTCTAATCCCCAATTCCAGAATCAAAGGTAGCCTCAAAATACAACAGACTCTTAAAAATTCATCATGCAGGAAAAAGAGAAACTAAATACACCTTCAAACATTGTAACAATTGGGGGAATCAAATAATAAGCCCAAGGTCAGGAAAGAAGGTACCTTGTGAATTATGATCATCAATCCGCCAAAAGATGTTGCCGGCTTTAAGTTCTCCCTTGCAAGCTTAGCCTGTAATTAGTTCTAAATTCATGAGATTAACGGAAAGCTATTCAATCAGCGAAATCAAACCAAGATACAATAATACATCAACATTAATCCACCTCCACCAACTATAATCTGCATAAAATTGACCTCCAAAACCCATCAACAGATATATTTTTTGTGTGCAATAAAGCAAAAAGAGAGGCAGTCAAATTTTCAGGTCAGCCATCTTGTAGCTTTAGCGATTGAACATCACAATCAAAGCGACCCCTTGGGTCTTTTACAAGCTCCTTACTTTACCATCAAAACAGAAAGAATTGAAACAACTTTGTCAAGCAAAACCCCAAATTTACAAGCTTAATTCAAATCGAAATACAATAGGCGTGATTTCTCAGTAGAATCGTTCGGTAAAAAAAGAAGAAGAGATTAAAAACACAAACCCACGTACAATTAGGAGTTTAGCCGGAGATCGAAATCGGATTGAAGGCGGTGGACGGTGGATCGGGGGGTTGTGGAAATGAGGAAGACGCAGGCAGAAGAGAGAGAGAGGATTAAAGAAAGTCGTGTCCTGGTTTAAAATACCTCCGGCAACAGCGTGGAACAAGATTAAAGATACGTTACAAATTTTATTTTTTATTTTTTTAACACCAATTTAGATATTTACCATTTAATCCTTGTGTAATGCATTTAAGGTAGACCTGTCAAAACTCAAAAACTTATCCGATCCGAAAAAAATAGTATAGTATATTATTTCCCATAAAAACAAGGACTCCGTAGTATATTATTATTTTATTATAAAAATATTTTTTAAATTTTATTTTCTTTAGTACAATAAAAAAATCAAACGTTTGAAAATTTAAACCAGTCGGGTTGACCCGTACCCGACCAACTTGAAACTTTTATCGACTCGTTTGACCCAAATCCAATTTCGACCCGAAGCAGATTGACTCAAAAGTCAAATCCGACGCATTCAACCTCTTTGCTAGATCTAATTTAAGATAACCTTTATGGCAAAATATCTCGACTTTAATCCCTCTAATCCATACTCGTTTTTTCAACTCGGACATACCTTTAGAAAATTAAATTAAGCGATTTGATTAATTGTTAAAATAAATGTTTTACCCTATGCGCCTGAGCTAGATTGTGATTTACAATTTTATATTCTCATCTACAAAGATGTTTTAGATTTTGTTGCCAATATGAGAATTTAAGTTGAGATTTATTTACTTTCTATAAACCGTAAATAACCGTAATATAAAAAATCGTGTTCTGTTCAAATATTTTTATAATAAAATAATAATATACTAGGGCCAATAGATGGGCAGAGAAATAATAAGAAAATAAACCAAACTAGGGCCAATAGATGGGCAGAGAAATATTATGTCAATCATGGTGGCTTGTAGTTGTATGTACGTCTCCTCCTCCCCCCTTATGTTATACGGAGTACTCCGTAATCCCAATTATAGAGATTGATCCACCTTCGTGTGAGATGTAGCATGATTCAGTAGCTATAAAATGATGCGATGGAATTACAAATTTTTTTTGGGTGATGCACTCTTTTTTTTGTGTCTTTTATACTCAAACTGTCATGCACCCGCATTGCGGGACCGTGAAATAGTCTCGCACACGCATTGCGGGAGCGGGATAATCGAACGAATATCCGATTTTAAAAACTAATAGAAATCAATAGATGAAGAACAAGAGAATTAATACAAACCCATAGGAAAAGAACAAGAGTTTAGAAATCTCACAACTTAATAACTGAAGGTTTCAACTGCTAAGTAAAACAATGGAGATTAGTTTCTGCTCATGGTTGCAGAACTAAATTGTCTGATGGAAAAGATGATGGAAAAGATAGAAAGAACTAGGGTATATAAAGAGTCTAACCCTAAAGATATATGGTAAAAGATAAATCCTAGAACTAAAATAAGGAAAATAAGAAAATAAAAAAAGAAATAAAAACAAAGCAAAATAAGGAAAGCTCGGAATATCTTCGGCCTTGTTGTGGCGATCGCCATCTTCATGTAAAGCTCTGTCGTAGCCTCTGTCACCCTATGGCGATCGCCGTAGAGTCATGGCGATCGCCATAATCTCTCGAACTCGCATAACTCTTCTGTTGTAGAATGGCGATCGCCTGGATGGTAGTGGCGATCGCCGTTGCTCCGCAGAATATCTTCAAGTCTTCATGTCTTCAATCGTTGATCTCTTCTTCGTCGGTTCTGATCTTCATTTCTTCACTTCTTAATAAATATCTCAGAACATAATAATGACTCGAAACACATATGATAATACTCCTAAACTGATGTAATAATCCCTAGTTACGCTATACAAAGTGCAACGTATCAAATACCCTCATACTTAGACTTTTACTCGTCCCAAGTAACTTACAGAAAAGCTACCCATACAATAAAATACTCAAAGCCTCAGGAAGTACAAGAATATCTCCTAGTGATTATATAACCAATAAGCTCCTCCAAAACACACAAAACACAACAACAATAATAAAGAACAATGTGATAAAATAAGCACATGCCCAGAACTACACCTTATTCCTCCAAGTGGCCTACCTGAATCCTCCTATACGCCTCCTTCTTATGTCTCCATACGCCAAGATGATAAAAATCCTAAAACACTCAATTTTTTTATAACACTCATCTTGCTTGGGCGCCCTTTCGGGTTTTCATCTCAATCACTCAATAATTGTTCCAGGCTCACAAAACTCACATCACTCAAGACTTATTTTTGCCCCAGCCTAATGCCGGTCAAGCCACCTTCTTATTGCATAGATCTTGCTATCCAAGGATTTTGTATGCCTTTTTTCAATTTTTGTGGTTTTTTCATACAATATATAATCAATAAGCTCATGCAGATACAACCAACACCCAAATAATTACATGTGAATACATTCTCCTCCCCCATACTTAAACATTGCATTGTCCTCAATGAAATGGAAGACATAAAAACGAACCCAGGGAAGGAGACAGAAGACTCACATACAAGGTCGGATGACCTTCCTCCAATAAAACTCAAAGTGTGGTAGAATGAGAAACTAGATGAAAACTAAATGTAATCCAATAATGCACAGTTCATCTAAAGCAAAAGAAAGAATACCTCCAATGTAGAAAGTGACCAAACAAATCAACTCATTGCAAAGAACATGGTCACCAACAAGCTAAGCTCCAGCGAATGTAGATCTAGAATGATAGTACTAATGAAACCAAACTTGATGTAATACAACTCCTTACTTTCTTTTCTCTCATTTTTTTTTCTGCACTCTATTTTTTTTAATCCGATATATTATTTTTTTCTCAAAATGATTTTCGGATATTTTTTTTTTTTTTTTTTTTTAGAACGGGAGAGAAGACTTACAACGAGATTGACTACTGACTGTAGTTGATCCTAAGCTTCGGTGATTTCCTCCTGTCCATAGAAAAACTAAAAAGAAAATTAAACTGAACAAAAACAAATAAAAACAAACTCAAACCTCGGGTTGCCTCCCGAGTAGCGCCTTATTTTATGTCGTGGCTCGACATGAAACTCAAGAGTTTTAACTAACGCCATTTGGCTTTGTGAAAACCGTCTCTTGTCTGAATTCTCTCTTGAACCACTCATGGAACGCCTTAAATCTCGTCCCACTTACCTTGACCACCTTGTCCTTAGAAATGAAGGTGGTTTCATTCACTTTATCCTCCTTGACCGTATCAGGCGGCTGTTTAAGCTTAATGTCAAGTGCCTGTACACTAGACATCAATATTATCTCGCCTCGCCTGAGTAATGGAGGGCGATTGCCCAAAGGATGTGAAGAAAGCTTACCTTTAGGCTCTGGCTTAGCCTGACACTTCTGCATATTAGTAGACAAAACAATATCTACTTTTGGGGGCTCTAAGATATTCTCTAAAACAGGTTGTAATTCATCCTTACAAGTAAGATTAATCAGATCAATAGCACATAGAGAATTCTTATCAATGGAATCCATATCATATATATTATATTCTACCTTATCCCCATCAAACTCCATAGAGAGAGTCCCACTATTAACATCAATTTTCGTTTGTGCAGTTTTCATGAAAGGTCTACCTAACAGTATAGGTGTGACATTATTAGCATGCTCCATATCTAACACAAAGAAATCAGCAGGAAAAATCAGATCACCAACCATAACAAGAACATCTTCAACAACCCCTTTTGGGTATACAGTAGACCTATCAACAAGTTGAATAACAGTTCCTGTTTTATGCAAAGGTCCTAAGCCTAGTGATTCATACAAAGAGTAAGGCAAAACATTGATTGATGCACCTAAATCTAGCATGGCTTTGTCAAATTTAGTTTCACCAATCACACATGGAATGCTAAATATGCTTGGATCACCACATTTCTTAGGCATGCGTTTTTGAAACACAGTAGAAACTTGTTCACTTATTTCTACTTTCTTCTTTCCTTTCAGTTTTTGATTTCTTTTAATAGTGCAAACTTCTTTCAAAAACTTAGCAAATCTAGGAATACTCTTAACAAGTTTGAGCAAAGGAATGTTTACCTCACACCTACTTAAGGTTTCGAAGATTTCGTTGTCGTTCTACAGCCTTCGAGTATCTTTCAATGCCTCGGGAAAGGGGGCGACAGGCTTCTGAGAAAACAGAGGGGAAAAATTCGGGCGAATATAATCGTCAGTGTACTCAGGGGGCTCCCGGCGATCGCCATCAACAACTGGCGATCGCGGTCGCGGATAATTTTGCATCTCAGCTTCTGGAATGGAATGGCGATCACCATCTCTATATGGCGACCGCGGTCGCGATGCAGACCCTGTTTTGCTCTCTGTAATCTCATGGCGATCGCCACTCAGATCTGGCGATCGCGGTTTTGGCACAAAACAGTCATTTAAAGTTTTTCCGCTCCTCAAGAACACTGCACTGACGTTCTCTCTCGGGTTTCTTACCGGTTCCCTGACCTCTAATTTACTCACAGCTTGAGCAATCTGTCCTAACTGATTTTCAAGATTTTGGATGCTTGATTCCGTCTTAGCGTTTTGTTGCATCACAGTCTGAGCTAAGGACTTGATCATATCTTCAGCAATCATAGAATTATGAGGTCTAGGTTGCTGATAATTAATATTAGAAGAGTCATACCTTGACCTTGGTTGCCATCCACCAACAGCGTTTACCTCATCATTGGGATCATGAAGGGAAACATTTTTCAGCATCAAAGCCTTTACCATCTCTTTCAACTCATTCATGTCAGTCTGTAATTGATCTGAATTAATTGCTTTGACTGAGTGAGATCCTTGTCTACTGCTAAACTGCCTTGAACTTAGGGAATGTTCTATTCAATCCTAGGGAATGTTCCTATTCCAATCTTTAATATATCAGCAGGCCAACCGGTCCTGATAATACTTACTATTCAGCAATCAGGAAAACCTCTCAAGATTAGATGAAATAGCAGCAAAGGGCACAAGAATCATAAGGATGCATGCAATAACTTACAACCGTCAAGTATTAACATGCAATCAATTCTCTTTCATAAAAGCAATCAACTACCAGATCATGCAGATATGAGCGCTACAATGACAAGGAATTCCACCGTATATTCCTAGTCTAGCAATAGAAAACTATCAATCAAACCAGGTGATCAAGCTAGCAAAACTAATAGAAATCAATAGATGAAGAACAAGAGAATTAATACAAACCCATAGGAAAAGAACAAGAGTTTAGAAATCTCACAACTTAATAACTGAAGGTTTCAACCGCTAAGTAAAACAATGGAGATTAGTTCCTGCTCATGGTTGCAGAATTAAATTGTCTGATGGAAAAGATGATGGAAAAGCTAGAAAGAACTAGGGTATATAAAGAGTCTAACCCTAAAGATATATGATAAAAGATAAATCCTAGAACTAAAATAAGGAAAATAAGAAAATAAAAAAAGAAATAAAAACAAAGCAAAATAAGGAAAACTCGGAATATCTTCGGCCTTGTTGTGACGATCGCCATAGATGCCCGGCGATCGCCATCTTCATGTAAAGCTCTGTCGTAGCCTCTGTCACCCTATGGCGATCGCCGTAGAGTCATGGCGATCGCTATAATCTCTCGAACTCGCATAACTCTTCTGTTGAATGGCGATCGCCTGGATGGTAGTGGCGATCGCCGCTGCTCCGCAGAATATCTTCAAGTCTTCATGTCTTCAATCTTTGATCTCTTCTTCTTCGGTTCTGATCTTCATTTCTTCACTTCTTAATAAATATCTCAGAACATAATAATGACTCGAAACACATATGATAATACTCCTAAACTGATGTAGCAATCCCTAGTTACGTTATATAAAGTGCATCGTATCAGTCCCGCACAACTGCCTGAGTGTAAAAAGTCTATTTTTTAAGGGAAAATAGGGTCTCCGTTTTTTTTTCCTTTGCTAGAATACATCACAAATTCACAATACTTACGACTTTATGAGTGTGACATCTATAAAAATTATTTACCTACTCTTGAATTGTTTATTTATTTGCTGCTTCATGCCTCTGATTCCAGATTTGCGAATTAATTATGCTGAACTGTTGATGTAATTTGTTTTATACAGTTGACTCCGAGGGGCTTGTTGTCATAATGACCTAATGTAGGGATAATTTCCAAAAAATGACCTAATTTAAGGCAAAAGCTATACGCACTACATTTTGCAACTTTCCACACTACATTGTCGTACGCCCAAAATGGGCGTACGCTGGTTTTGGGCGGACAGTGCAAAATCCCAACATCGAATGTGAGGCAAAATACAAAATACGGTATTATGTATACGCCCAAAATGGGCGTACAGTATAAATTTTAATAATATAGCCGTTTGAAAATAGCCGTTGGGGAAATACAATTTTTTACTCGTACGCCCATTATGGGCGTACGCCCATAATGGGCGTACGAGTAAAAAATTGTGTGTAACGGCTATTTGTCCAAATTCAGAAGTGACCGTTGGGGTATATTTTGCCTGTACGCCCATTATGGGCGTACGATTGTTTTTATCCCAACGGCTATTTTTTCAGAATATGACCGTTTGGGATGTAGTATGTGTATAAATGTAGGAACTTCGGATGGATGTTGAAGTCAAAAATGTCAAATAGGAGAGTTACAAATTTGAGTGATGGTGAGGAGTTTGAATATGTGACGGAGATTGAGTATGGGAGCGGTGAAAAGAACGAGTATGTTGAAGAGAACGAGCATGGGAGTGACGAAGACGATGCGATCGTGGATGAGAAAGAGTATTTTAGTGAACCCGACGACGGGATGTGAGACGACGATACCGACGAAGAAGGAGGAGACTTCGACGCCGGAGATTTTTCGGTTAGTAATTAATTAGAATCGTTTCGTATTTATTTACGTTATTTAGTTGCAAATAATTTGTAGAAGTGATAGTTTAGATTGATGTGGACTCGTAGTTTTAAGTTTTAGTTGTGATAAATATGGTAGTTTTTATTAATTATAGGGTATGGATTACTATGATTCGTTTGATACCGAAGAAACGTTTCCTACTAAGGAACACTTGAGGCGTTGGGTTCAGAGTATTGGTAGACAACTTATGATGGTATTAGTGACTCGCCATAGCAATGAGCGTCAAATGAATATAATGTGCTCGCATGCTGGAGTGTATAGATCAGGGAAAAAGAAAAGAGAGGATGGCGAAACAGAGGAGGTTGTTAATACAGAGCGGGATAGTAGGGATAAGAAGTCGGATTGCAAGTTTGAGATCCGAGGATATAGGTTCAGGGCGAGGGATGCGAGAGATGGATGGTATGTGAAGGTAAAATACGGACAACACAATCATAAGCTTTGCACTAGCTTCATTGGCCATCCGTACATGGGTCGAATGACGCCGAATGAGGTGAAATTTGTGACGGTATGTGCGAACAGCTTGACTACGCCGTCTGTTATTGCTACTCAGTTGAGTGCGGCCTTTCCAGGGAATACAACATCCACAAAACAAATCGCCAACTTTATTCAGAAGATGCATTTTGAGGATCGTGGAGATTTGACTGTTACACAATGGACCTTGAAGTTTTTGAAGGAGCGCAGCTATGTAGTGCATCCCCTCTGCAAGAAGAAATCAAACGAGGTGGAAATCTTGTTTTTTGCCCATCAAGACTCGTTGCACTTGTTGAAGATGTTTCCGTACGTCGTGGTTATTGACGCCACATACAAGACGAATAGGTACATAATAGTTGTATATCAAAAAAAATTTGTTTAAATATATTGCATATGCCTCTTCCTTCATTATTTAAATATATTATGCAGGTATAAAATGCCTCTTGTGGAGATTGTCGGTTTCACTTGCACGCATAAGACATTCAACATTGCATATGCATTCACGGGTAAGGAGGAAACAATGCACTACTTGTGGATAATTCAGAGGCTTAGAAAGTTGTTTGAGGATGCCGGAGTAATGCCGACTGCAATAATGACCGATCGAGAACTAGCTCTCATCACTGCAATCAAATATGTGTTCAAAGATCTTCCGGTTCAACACCTCTTGTGTTGGGTTCATATCAAGCACAACATCGAGGTAAACGCTACCAGAATTTTGAAAAATAAGGAATCGGTGAAAAGGTTGTGCTCGCAAGTATGGAGACTTTTTCTATCAAGAACGGAGGAACGATACGAGGAAAGACTGCTAGGATTGAGAACATCTTGGAGAAGCGGCGTCGTCGGATACATTGAAAAGGTGTGGCTTATCCCTTATAAGACAAACATTGTTTGCGCATGGACGGAACACAATCTTCACTTCTTCATGAGGACCTCAAACAGGTAATTTTTTTTTAACTTACTTAAACGTTTCCGATTTATTTATTAGTTTGATTATGTAACAGTTGTTTTACTTAAACGCGACATTGAATGAATAAAACATAGGGTTGAGGGAATGCATAAGGTGTTGAAGAAAATAATTGGTTCAAGTATAGGCGGTTTTAATCGAATGGTTGTGAGGATCCATGCAGCCATCGAGGGCCAGATTGTGAAGGTGAGGGCCACCATGGAAGAGGATCGGATCAAGACACCCGGGGTTTTCAGACGAATGAATCCACAAGTGAAATTGATATTTCGGCATCTATTCCATAATGTGTCTGATAGAGCGTTGCATAAGTTGTGGGATATATGGGAGGATATAAAGGCGAAGAATTATGAGGAACATTGCGAAGATTACTGGATGCGAGAATGTCAAGGCCTACCGTGCATCCACGAGATGATGCAACATATTATTCAGAAGAAGCCATTCAAGCTCAATCAGATTCACAGATTCTGGAGGCAGCTACAATGGGATAGGATTGAACTTGATAACGGGGAGGTAGAGATTGGTGTACCTCAGACCATGCGGGAGTTGAGATTCATTGAGCTCAACGATAGATGGCAAAAGGGGGAACTTCCTGAAAGTCAGTGGTCTCAGATAGCGGACTTGTACACAATGTTGGAGTATCCACATCAAAGTCTTGCGTTGGAGCCGACGGGAATCAAGGATCCTGGCAGACCAAGAGGAGCGGTAGGAAAGAAGTGGGGAACCGAGAGAGAGATGAGCGCGTTTGAGTACGCAAGGGAAGAATTAGAGAAAAATGATGCTGCGAAGGCGAAGAATAAGACGGTTAGAGGAAAGGGAAAGGGAAAAGCAACGGCGGCACAACCTACTTTCAACGAGCCTACTATAATGAGGGAGTTTGAAGTTGTTGGGTGCACTGCGGCAGAGGCGTTTGGTCATTCAAGTGGCACTGGTGGAGAGTGGTTCGGATTATCAGGTTGCACTCTTACAAATGAGTTCCCTCAGCCAACAATGACGAAATGTGGGGTAGACTTCGGGGTTGACAATGTTGATCTCTTCATGTTTCCATACATTGTAGATGCACAAGACGTAAGGGCGGATGGACACTGTGGATATCGGTCACTAGCCATGTTGTTGGGGCATCACCAACAAGAATATCCTCGCATTCGCATGGAACTGACTACGGAGCTGTTAGAGAACAGTGATATCTACAGACGAGTCATGACCAGACTACGCCCGGATTTGGCAAACAACTTCGACGCTCTTGTTCAAGAGGTCAACTATAGCAGATCACCATGTCCTGAAAGATACTGGATGAGTATGCCCATGATTGGATTAGCATTTGCCACTAAGTTTCAGGTTGGTTTGATATACTTATCCAAAGTCCGATCATATTTGTGCTTACCGATGAAGGTGTATCAACAATGCTCCAGTCATGGTTTGAAAATTTATGCAATGGCTCGTGTGGGCTTAGCAAACCACTACATACCGGTATGATTTTCACTAAAGTATTTGTGATTTTCACTCAATTTTCTTAATGCTTAACATGGTATTTATGTTTTGTAATTTAGGTGTGCCTTAGAGAAGAATGTCCGGTACCATCTGTACCTGGAGTTTGGCGCATGTTCAAGGATCCTAGTGCGAATGAATTGGATCGCGGGTTCGCGCTGAGGATGCAGCAATGGAAGGACTATCGCATTAATTATGGTAGTATAGATGTTGATCTGTAGTGAATTCGGATGTGTTGAATGTTTCACCTTTTGAAATTCTAGTTGATGACTTCTGTTGTATGTCTGTTATGCTTTTAATATCTTGACTCCTTTTTTATAGTATTGTGTTGTCTGTTATTTTTTAATGTTTTAGATGGGTTAAATGAAACAAGTTCTGAATTCACTACAAGGGATTACTTGTTAAATTAAAACAGACACTCCAGAAACTACAACAGACTTAGCAAAGACGTAACAACTTTCAAGACACATAACAACATTACATCCTAATCGGAATCAGGGGAAGGAGGACCACGGCCATATTCATTGGGAAACAGAACTCCAAGGTGGAATAAGGCTGATTCTTTGTCCCACCTGTGAAAAATACGAAGTTTGAGCTCCATGTCAGCGTGTTCCTTCAACAGTTTGGCCATGACTCGGAGATGATGAGGGTCGTATTCTGGCTCCAGATACACGATCCTCCAGTTACAATCACATGTAACAAACCTTCGTCCATACGTATGGGGATTGTCCTTGTTATTAGCAGATAACACGGTGAGTGTCTTTGAGCACCTTCTACTAGGGCACTGGATCTGAGTGCCTTCAGCTGGAACTGGGGAGGATGAAGATGATGCCATGCTTGTTTGAATCTGTAATACAAAGTAAGAAAACATTTTAGAAACAATGAAGATATCTATCCACAACAACAAAGGCCCAATAACTTAAAATTATGTCATCCAGCTGTGACTTCTGTGACTTACAGCTGTGTAGTAGCTGTAACACATTCATTTTCATATAAGTGACATCCAGCTGTATGCTAGATGTAGAATTCATCCCAACAATTCAAACCATCAGCCGAACATTTCAGCCCAGCCAAGCCCAATAATTCAGCTCAGTCAAGCCCAATAATTCAGCTCAGTCAAGCCCAATAATTCAGCCCAGCCAAGCCCAAATAATTCAGCCCAACCAAGCCCAAATAATTCAGCCCAACCAAGCCCAAATAATTCAGCCCAGCCAAGCCCAATGAATGGAGTAAAACGGGATTAAAACGAAAAACGGCGCGAAAATCGAGTAAAACGGGATTAAAACGAAAAACGGCGCGAAAATCGAGTACAACGAAAAACGGCATGAAAATCGAGTAAAACGGGATTAAAACGAAAAACGGCGCGAAAATCGAGTAAAACGGGATTAAAACGAAAAATTTGTGCGAAAACCGAGAAAAAACGACTTAAAACGGGCTAAGACGACAAATGACGCGGAAACCGAGGAAAACCTAGCTAGGGTATAGGGTTTAGGGTATATGGTTTGGAGAGTGGATAGTGGATATTGAATGTGGATAGTGGATAGTAGATAGTGAATGTGGATAGTTGTGTTTGAAATGGATAGTTTGGGCCCAGTTCGTTTAAACGCCTTAGAACGCTAAAACTCAAAATTTGAAAATTGTAACATGATAGAAAATGAAGTCTTTAGTCGTTATCAATTCTCGGAATCGAAAAAAAATCAACGAAAACGTCAACGGGCCTAATAAGGCCGAATTGAGATTTGGTGAGGCCCATTACCTAAAAACGACATAAAACGGGTTAATAAGACCTTAAACATTGAAAAAATTGAAATGTAAAAGTTGTATTTGAGCATTACCAATATGACGGTTTCGTTTTTATAATAAAATAACAAAATGAACACTTCGAAATATCTAAACAGTCACTTTCACCTTGTAACGAGTTAATCTCAAGTATATAAGTCGTATAGTTTTACTCATATGTGTGTGATATCAATTCGTTACTCAAATAAACTTTACATAAAACTTTCATTAAATGTTATGAAACACTCAAATACTCCAAAATAACGACATTTCACATCTTCGTATTGTCCATATTGCTTGATTAATCATAATTTTATGCGTATTTCATTAAAACTTTCATTAAATATCGAGTAATCAAACAATATGGACAATACGAAGATGTGAAATGTCGTTATTTTGGAGTATTTGAGTGTTTCATAACATTTAATGAAAGTGTTATGTAAAGTTTATTTGAGTAACGAATTGATTTCACACACATATGAGTAAAACTATACGACTTATATACTTGAGATTAACTCGTTACAAGGTGAAAGTGACTGTTTAGATATTTCGAAGTGTTCATTTTGTTATTTTATTATAAAAACGAAACCGTCATATTGGTAATGCTCAAATACAACTTTTACATTTCAATTTTTTCAATGTTTAAGGTCTTATTAACCCGTTTTATGTCGTTTTTAGGTAATGGGCCTCACCAAATCTCAATTCGGCCTTATTAGGCCCGTTGACGTTTTCGTTGATTTTTTTTCGATTCCGAGAATTGATAACGACTAAAGACTTCATTTTCTATCATGTTACAATTTTCAAATTTTGAGTTTTAGCGTTCTAAGGCGTTTAAACGAACTGGGCCCAAACTATCCATTTCAAACACAACTATCCACATTCACTATCTACTATCCACTATCCACATTCAATATCCACTATCCACTCTCCAAACCATATACCCTAAACCCTATACCCTAAACCCTATACCCTAGCTAGGTTTTCCTCGGTTTCCGCGTCATTTGTCGTCTTAGCCCGTTTTAAGTCGTTTTTTCTCGGTTTTCGCACAAATTCTCGTCTTAGCCCATTTTAAGTCGTTTTTCATCGGTTTTCGCACAAATTCTCGTCTTAGCCCGTTTTAAGTCGTTTTTCATCGTTTTTTGCACAGATTCTCGTCTTAGCCCGTTTTAAGTCATTTTTCCTCGATTTCCGTGTCATTTCTCGTCTTAGCCCGTTTTAAGTGCGAAAATCCTAATAATATACATCAAAATATACATCAAACAAACATCCAAAATATAATACTGAACACAATCAAATCATTGCACAGGCCCATCCTCCTCTGGTACTACATCACCAGTCCATATGCTGATCCACCCCCTCATCATCCTCGCTTGTCCTGAAGGCAGAGTGTCACCATATGCACGTAGGAAACTGGATATCTCAGAGGCGAGTATGTTGCCCCGCTACATTTTCAAAATGTAAATATAAGTAGAATAAAATAGATTATAATTATTACTTGAGCGATATTGATTGAAATACGTACCACAACTACAGAGGCTGTCGCAGGTATCTGTATGTGCTCGGCACGGTGGTCAAACGGTGCCCGTGGGTCCTGCCTGGGTGATCTGGAATCAACATAAGGATGTGACATGGCATTAAACCATGTCCGGTATCCATCCTTGCAATCCCATGCATACTCTCGAAGTCCTCGTCGATCCTGCTCGTCTAAGGTGATCAATCGATCCGACAGGGTCTCTGGGGCCCAAGTGCAGTCCTCATCCCCGAATGTGACAGTGTACCCCGATGCAGAATCATTTCTGATCGCAGTAGGTGGTGTAATCGGGGGTTCGGGTATGCCTTGCACATACCCGAACTGTCGCAAACATCGGTCAGGATGGTGCGACTCCCTGACCTCAAAGGACTCTAGAGGCCCCCGAAATAGACCTAACCTATACTGGGGGTCGTTGAGATCCAACTTGCCCCAGGGGTTCCACTGAACCTATGTTTTTTTTAAATGACAAACGTATTTTTAAAAATAATAATTGCATAACATATGATGAAATTACTAATTAAATAGTACTTACCTCTGCATATGTGATCTGGTCAAGGACCAGTCTGAGGGAAACTAGTCGAGCAGGATCCTTATGGTATCTGACTTTGCTGTTTTCCCGGATAGCCGCCGCTGAGGCATTCATGGATGTCAAGTCCTGCGTAGCATGACCCCGAAGACCATGGAAATACGCCCATATCCAAGCCTACAAATACCAGAATTTCATAATGTTTTATACATAAGCAAAATATACACGAAAAAAAAAACAAACATTAAACGAAAACTACCTTCAGCAGGAGCGGACAACCAGCAAACCCCTTCGATTGAGCACGGGAGGCCTGACCCAACTGTCTGTACAGTTCAGCCAAGACGGCTGTCCCCCAAGCATAGGACCCTGTCTCATTGTGATCTACGAGGATGCTAAGGTATTTGTGCTTCACCTTCATCCGAGACTTGTCGACAAATGTCGTACTGCCTAACAGAGACAACAAGTAGAGCGAAGCAATATCACTCTCTTGCTGAGGAGTCCTGCAATTAATAACAACAAATGAATTAGTAACGTTAATCGAGAAATTCTTATAATATACGATAATTTACCTGTCCCGTATATCAAACATCTGTAATAGTCGGGTGTGGATCGTCGTGATGCCTATCTTGCCGTGGATGTTCAAACCCCCATCTGATAATTTATCACGGATTATAAATATTTAATTGAATCAACTAAAAAACGGAATCAAATATAAATAATAAAATAGACTCTACGTACGTAAGCATAGCGCAGCAGCCTCCTCGATCGTAGCAAACCCGAACATCCGTTGCACATGAGGATGCACAAACCCATCTATGTCTGCCTCAGCAGATCTGACAGCTCGTCCATGGATCAGAAGCTCCAGAATCTTCAGCACGTCTAACAAGGTAGGAGCAATCTCACCAAATGCAAAGTGAAACGTGTTGGTTTCTGGATACCAACGCTCCACAAATGCAGAAATCAGAATCGGATCGATGCTGTTGTACTCGAGCCGGGGATCTGCAAGGACATGTAAGTGGCTCCGCTGAACGAGCTGCCACCATGACCCAGGCACATTAGATTTATGCCTATCATACTCCCTGAAGAAGTCCTTGCGGGTGTATATATCCAACACCCTCTTCAGCTGATGTACGAAAGAGAAATTAATGAATTAGAAAAGCGTGTGGATCGTTTTACCTCACAAATTCATTTAGAAAACAACGCATACCTTCGATGAGGGCGGTATCCCATAAGCCGGGTCATGCTCAATACGCTCTGCAAGAGACGACGTCTCAGTCCATATCACCGGAGCAATGTGGGTGCTGTAATCCACCAAAAGCCGTGAACTGAGAGGACCTCCAGGATGCCCCACATAATCTGCATCCCCTGGAACCGGTACAGCTAAGCCCGGATCAATGTGCTGAACAGGCTCCTGAACAGGCTCCTGAACAGGATCCTGAATGGGCTCCTGGAGGTCTGGCTGATCCTGAATCTCCTGCTGATGATCCTCTGCAGAAGGAGACAATGATCCAACTGGAGATGGCTCACGCAGAGGTGATCCCTCATAGTAATCATCATGCATCTGCGCCTCCAAATCTCCTAGATCTGCAACCTCTGGCTGATCTGCAACCTCGGTTGCCTCCGCCACCTCCTCTGAAAACTCCTCCGCCTCACTAACATCCAAATCATCCATCAAAGCTTTCCCTGTATCTCCTATATGCACTCCTGAAATGTCTGGAGGAGATCCACGACGTCGGGAAGCTGTGATCCCGCGTGCGCTAGGGTGACGAGGGCCCTTCTTCTTCTTTCTAACAGAACCACCCGTCGGAGCAATAGCCCTCTCTAAAGCCTATTTTCATATTTACGAATTATTATTTTATATTATTTGACGTTTTTCTATTAAATATTTAATAATGTATTAATTACTAATTTTTTCTTAGGTACGACTTATTAATAATTTATTAAGATGCTATTTAATAATGTATTAATTACAAATTAATTCATTTCTTAGTAAATAACAACTAATTAATATTATATTAATAAATATTATTTAATATTATATCTTTTTCTTTTACAAGTTATTTATCGAATAACGTGAAACGATAAATAACGACTAATTATTCTTTAAATCGTTATTTATCGAATAACGTGAAACGTGAAACGATAAATAACGACCAATTAATAATATATTAATAAATATTATTTATTAATATAATATTATTTTCTTTTAGCTAAACGATAAATAACGACTAACTAATATTATATTAATAAATATTATTTACTAATTAATCTTATTCTTTAAATCGTTATTTATCGATTAACGTAAAACGTGAAACGATAAATAACGACCAATTAATAATATATTAATAAATATTATTTATTAATATAATATTATTTTCTTTTACCTAAACGATAAATAACGACTAACTAATATTATATTAATAAATATTATTTACTAATTAATCTTATTCTTTAAATCGTTAATTATCGATTAACGTGAAACGTTAAACGATAAATAACGACCAAATAATATTATATTAATAAATATTATTTATTAATATAATATTATTTTCTTTTACCTAAACGATAAATAACGACTAACTAATATTATATTAATAAATATTATTTACTAATTAATCTTATTCTTTAAATCGTTAATTATCGATTAACGTGAAACGTGAAACGATAAATAACGACCAAATAATATTATATTAATAAATATTATTTATTAATATAATATTATTTTCTTTTACCTAAACGATAAATAACGACTAACTAATATTATATTAATAAATATTATTTACTAATTAATCTTATTCTTTAAATCGTTAATTATCGATTAACGTGAAACGTTAAACGATAAATAACGACCAAATAATATTATATTAATAAATATTATTTATTAATATAATATTATTTTCTTTTACCTAAACGATAAATAACGACTAACTAATATTATATTAATAAATATTATTTACTAATTAATCTTATTCTTTAAATCGTTATTTATCGATTAACGTGAAACGTTAAACGATAAATAACGACCAAATAATATTATATTAATAATTCATTAATAAATCTTTTTTTAATCGTTATTTAAACGTTAAACGATAAATAACGACTAATTAATAATTTATTAATAAATAACAAATAATATTAACGTACCTCGTGGATCGAGAGCGTCTTCTCCGGCGATATCGAACGGGCCCGTTTTTCCGCACCGCCCCGATCACGACCACCCCGACCACCCCGAGCTCCACCCCGACCACCACCCCGACCACCACCCCGACCACCACCCCGACCACCAGCTCCACCAGCTCCACCAGCTTCACCTCCAGCCACCTCGACGGCGCCACCAACCTCCTCCCCTCCACCACCAGAGCCCTCGCCACCGACCACCGCAGCACCACCACCCCCCCCTTTTTTTTTCGCCGGATTCCTCTTCCGCCCTACTCCTCCACCTCGCACCCTTGCGCCACCAGCACAAATACGGACGGGAGGGAGAACAGACGAAGCCGCAGCCTCCACCGTCGCCTCCACCGTATACGTATGTTCGACAAAATTGCACGGTACGCCCAAAATGGGCGTACGAGAATGTAGTTTAAAAAGTTTCAAAATGTAGTGCGTATAGTCTCTTCGTAATTTAAGGGTGATTTTGTGTAAATTACTTTTAGTTTATAAAATGTGTACTTTTTCACATTACGATTGTCTTCTGCTTTGAAGTGAAGCCGCCGCGCTCTGCTACTCTCCCTTTGAAGAAAACGGCCATGGCTAGCGTGGAGAAGAAGAAGAAAAAGAGCTTGCCACCCAACCCTAACTGGGCTCAAATCCGCCAGAAACTCAATACGCATACTAATATAAATCCTTCATTCGTCCACAACATCTCTTCTGACTCTACCCCTTCAATTCTAGGTTTTCCCCTTTTCTCTCTCTTTCCAGTTTTTATTATTTGTGTCAAACTTCACATAATCTTATGTATATTGGATGTTGTTGCAGGAAAGCGCAAGGAACGACCGACTTCAGATTCCACCACTTCCAAGTCCAATGTGCTCATTCCCACTTCCTCTGATTCCAGGTTCTTGTTTTCTTTTGATCTCCTCTGGAATTTGGCTTTTTCGGAATCTAATTTGGCGCTATTCCTACTATTCTTGACCCCTAAGATGAGTGGTTTTGTTAAAAGGAAGAACAATTAGTCATTAGGTGTGAAGTTATGGACTGAACGTATTTTTTTTTATTGGAAATACTGCAAAATGGTAACAAATGAAAATGTTCAGCAGAAATTTGATTATTTTAAGTTTTGGAAGGCAATCATGTTTGGTAAAAGGATGTTAAACTTATGTTTTGAAGTAGAAAAGCTAGTTGAGCTAACCTTTGGATGCAAGAAGTTTGAGGAGATTGCTTTGTATGTGTGATGAATAAATTTTGGCTTCTTTTCCCACGGAGATACTCTTTAGTCTTTACTGAGTCTGAATTAGTTGTTCATGGCTGCATGGTGCTAGTGCACCCCTATGTAGTTTTGAAGTGATGAACACATTCTGGACTTCTACTACTTTTGAGCCCTAAGATGAATTGTTTTAATAAAAGGAGGAAAAATTGTGCTTTAGGATCTAAACAAATGAAATGCTGAGCAGATTTTTATTTAAGTTTAGGAAGACAATCATGTTTGGTAAATGGATGTTAAATTTATGTTTTGAAGTAGAAAAGCTAATTTTGGTAACCTTTGAATGCAAGAAGTTTGAGGAGATTGTTTTGTATGTGTGATGATGAATACATTTTGGCTATTTTTCCCCCACGGATATACTATTTTTAATGGGTCTGAATTAGTTGTTCATGGCTGCATGGTGCTGGTGAACCCCTATCAAGTTTGTTTTAAACTTCCAATTGTCATATGGCATTGGATGGTTGTTAGACTGCATCTTCTATATCTTTTTCTTTCGCTAATTCGAGTTGGATTAGATGTGCTTGAGCTACTGATTTTAGAAAAATGTAATTGGACAAATAAGATTATTCACATAGCCTGTTGTAAATGGTGTTTAAAACATTTTACTGTTCCATTTTGTAGTATTTAATCAGCTATATGAATTTACTTGGCACAAAGAGCTCAAAACTTTGATCATTTGTTTGATAATTCTTTTTTATGCTTTTTATCGGTCTGGTCAAGAAATTGGTAATATCATGTGTCTCAGTTTCTGTCACTTCAAATCTTCTCAATTTATCATCCACTACGACTTCTCTTGCATGGCTAAATCACTGATACAACATTGTATTGCAGTTTAACAAAGGAGATAGCAATGGATTGCGAAATGGTTGGAGTAACTTCCCAAGGAAATAAAAGTGCCCTTGGACGAGTCACACTGGTAATAAAATACATAATGTCTCAAGATTTTTATGCTGCTAAGATGTTGAAATCTCCAATTTTCTCTATAACCTTATTGTTGTACTATAAAATAGATGATTCCAACCTTCAACAGTATAGTAAATCATAGAAGACTGCAAACCTAGCTGTCTAGGAGAGTAGGAACAGCTTTATCCAAAATGACATTAGAAGTGTTCTATTACTTGTAGTACTCTATTTACTATATATGAGTCTTTTTCTTATTCTTTTTCTTGCTGATATCCATTGTCTGGCTAATATTTCTTGGTGGTTGAAAGAAATCTGGAATTTGTAGAAAAGAAAACGTTGGTAAGACAAAGATCTGTTTAGAGCAATCATTTATTTTCAACTGTGCTATATATGACCTCATGCTTTGATTTATAAGATAACTGGACAATATCATACGAAAAATTTCTCAATACTTCTTATGCTTATTGGGGTCTTCTGTGAGTATCTTACACGATGAAGTTGTGACAGGTAAATAAGTGGGGGAACGTCATATATGATGAGTTCGTTCGCCCAGTAGAACGTGTTGTAGACTTCCGCACACAAATCAGTGGAATCCGCCCTCGCGATATGAAGAAAGGTTTGTCCATTTTTCTCTTCTTTTATTAGTAAACATTCAACTTACTATGAGTTTGGGAGAGTTTATTTTCTCTACAAACATTATCCTTGATCAGTTGAAGTGTATGTTCAGATGTGTCTACTAACTTTCACATATTTCGACGATACTTAAGAGAAATTCATAAGTCAGCTCTTCATTTGTCTGCTGGCAATTTCGCCTTGTTGGTTGTCCATGCTTATGCAACCTGACTACCTGAGACCATATATATGAACTTTTATTCACTATATAGACTCTCTTAAATGTATATGTAGTACTTAGCAGAGAAATCTTGATTGAATTCACTATACTTGCTGGATATTGTTACTCGTATGATGTTGGATTCCTAGCTCCTTTCCTTATACGTATTCTTGTGACTGATATTACAGCAAAGGATTTCCGTGATGTTCAGAAGAAGGTAGCAGACCTAATAAAAGGAAAGATTCTTGTGGGCCATGCCTTACGTAATGACCTCAAGGTTTGCATCTCCTACCCCCTATTTTCAAGCACAAGAAAACACCTCATCCAATATATAATCCTTCTTGCTGTAAATATTGCTTGACTCTGTAGCTCTTTTCATAATTACAGGCACTTTTACTAAGTCATTCTAAGAAGGATATCCGTGACACCTCAGAATATCCACCTTTTCTAAAGTACACTTCTTAGTTCTTACCACATTATGTTGTCTTATAATGTCATTTTATATTGAACACATTGTTTGTGATTTTTCTTTGGAGTAGAGATAGTCCTCGAAAAGCACTTAGACATCTTGCAGCAGAGTTTCTTGGGGTGCAAATTCAGAATGGAGAGCATTGTCCTGTCAGTTTCCCAAACCTTTCTTTGTGATTTTGCTCATTTATCTTACCAGCTCTTATTTATCTGGGTTTTTGAACAATGATGTATAAATTCTCAGGTAGAAGACGCTCGAGCAGCAATGGTGCTCTACCAGAGAAATAGGAGAAATTGGGAGAGGTGGGTCAAGGATCGCCTGAAGCTTAAGGAAAAACAAAAACGCAGGAAAAAGAAAAAGCCAGTAGAAAAAGATGCTGCAGACGCTGACAGTGATGTAGAATCTGACTAGGGATCAAAGAAAAGCTTAAAAGTATATGATCTTGATGGTCAATATTGAAAGGGAATCTTTGTATTCCCTTAAGTTTTGTTTAATCAAATGCATCCCAATAGATGAATTATTTTGGTTACATCCAGCCTATTGCTTCTTGTTGTAAGTTGTAATGCTGCTCTTATTTGTATCAAGTAGATATTTTAATAGAATTTCACAAACTCTAGAAGTTTGATCTTTATACGAGCTTTAGTTTCACAAAGGAACAGGAGTATGTTGCATTATTATGTACTACTTTTGCAAACCAATTAGTTATCGATCAAGTTGCCTTTCCCTACTGATTTTATTTGTGCATCATGCTTACTTTGCACATCCGAAAGGCTTTAATGGCATATTTCCCTGTAATCTATTGTATTACTTACACTAGAATTGGCGCGAGTAATTACGGTTTTTTATTTCAAAATTGGATTGAGCTAATTATATATTTACAACCTCTACGAAGGCATAGTTTTATTTTATTCAGACCAAAGTAAATCTAACCTGCAGATCAAGACATCAACATAAAAATAAACGAACAATAGAAGAGATAAAAATAGAAAATTGATTGGTTCAATTACAAATTGACAATAACCATGAGTAACGGCGAAATACAATACACATAAGTATTAAAGACTTGATGAGCGAATTCAATAAGAAATCCCAGTTGGAGAAGTCGGAAGATCAAAAGTTGAAACCAGAAGAGGATTTCAAGAGATCACAAAGTTTAATGACCACCCTTATCAAAGGAAGTCCATTAAAACTCGAAAACTAATATCTGAGAGTTATGAAGCTATTAAAAGATTGGAAAATGTAGGATTTATGAGCAAATATGAGGTCAAGCATTTTACATTTACTTTCTCAAAGTCATTAATTTTTTAATAGATATAGATAACGAATTTTATATTCCTTTCTTGAAAATAAAATTTCGATCAACTAAAATCTTCCATAAAATAAAAAATCACTAAATATTTATGCTACCTGTTTTGGTTAGATTTAATTTCATTAAATAAATCGATAATACTCCGTACCGTTGACTTAACGGCATCAAATTCTCTAATTATGGATAGAATCATAGAAGGATAGTGATATTGTTACTTAGCACGTATCGATATACTCTTTAATTAAGGAAACTATGTTTTTTTATCAATACTGCATAACTGTTTTCAATATTATTTTAAAAAATTAAGTAAAATTCAAAACTAGAAAACTTTCCAAAACCTAATATCTTCCGCACTTTGATAGTATAATAATTGTTGAGCAAGTAATTTTAGGCCCTTACTATTTGACGCCCACTCAAATTGCTATTTACCGCCCAGTTTTTGTGCGTCACGCATGGAATAAAACCCTACGTCGCGCACGAATTTTTTTTTTCAAAAAAATCCATGCGTCACGCATGGATTAAAACCATACGTCACGTATGGATTTTTTTTTGTTTTTGCTTGTTTTTTTTTCCATAATCTTGTAGATAATTTCAATACGATCGCGTGCATATAAAATTCGTCCAAAACGGACATCGTTTGCCCCTTCAAAAGGCCAAAATACAAATTTATCACACATAATTTCTTGTATCAACAAATCCGTTAAAACAACACACCATTTTTCAAATTTTTTTATAATATGGTAGATAACTTAGCAAAGATTTTATTTAGTGATGTTAATACTTAAATAAAATTAATAACTACAATTTATAAGTACGGAGTAATAGATTTGTTACACTTAATCATAATTACTTCACTGTTTTTTGTTTTTTAGCCTTTTGAAGGGGCAAACGATGTCCGTTTTGGACGAATTTTATATGCACGCGATCGTATTGAAATTATCTACAAGATTATGGAAAAAAAAGCAAAAAAATAAAAAAAAATCCATACGTGACGTATGGTTTTAATCCATGCGTGACGCACGGATTTTTTTGAAAAAAAAAATCGTGCGCGACGTATGGTTTTATTCCATGCGTGACGCACAAAAACTGGGCGGTAAATAGCAATTTGAGTGGGCGTTGAATAGAAAGTATGTAATTTTACTCACATTACCGGGTAAAAAAATCCGTACAAAAAAGATATTACCGGAAAACCGCTTGCCGCCATGAACTTGGCCTATAAAAGGGATACAAACATCGACGTAAGAGCTAAGCTAAACAAGCAATTACCTCTTCCTAATTCTCTCGATCTTTCGTTGGATTTTCTGCAATCGACTAAACTAAGTATGTTTCCATGCTTTCTTTTTTGATTTTTCGTTATCTGCTTGCAAAAAATAGGGTTATGATAATTAGGGTTCCTGGAAGAATTCGTAGGGTTTCTTGTTTGTCAAGTTTTAGCTTCAATTGAATGATTCTGAGTTGAATAATCTATAGGCTTCATCTTGTGAGATATGGCGAGAAGAAAGTCAAGAGCAAAGCCAGCACCAAAGAAGAGGATGGACAAGCTTAACACCGAATTTACTTGCCCTTTCTGTAATTACGGAGCCAGTGTGACATGCACATTGTAAGCATTAATTCGCTTTGATTTGATATATTTAGGGTTCCTGAAATTAAGATGCTAATGATCTGTTTTTGTTAATAGTAATAAGAAGACGGGAGTTGGATCTTCTGCATGTACAGTCTGCAAAGAGGACTTTACAACTTTTATCACATCATTGACTGAACCTATTGACATGTTAGTAACTACCATATTCTTGGTTTATATACTTTAGTTGGTAAGGATTTAAATCTCATGGATGAATTATTATGTTATTAATGCAGTTACAGCGAGTGGCTCGATGAATGCGAGCGTGTTAACAGCGTACGTGGTTTAAGACTGATTCAAGAAGATGATGATGCATAATATTTAGTACTTACTGTATAAGGCTGCTGCTAGAGTAGAACAAATTAGTCAGATTAGCTAGACATAGATTTTGTTACACCCAGTTAAATACTTATGTGAATTGTAACTACAGCATTTTAAGTTCAATTAAAATGGTATCTTTATCTCCCTATATACACGAAATCAAATCTTCTACCTTCTTCATGTTCTTCCTATAAATTCCGGGTTTAGGGTTTACTCCTGTTTAAATTCCGGGTTTAAAATGGTATCTTTATCTCCTTATTCTGGGATACAGAATAAGGAAATCAGCTTATCTGAAACTAAATTGTTCCAATTCCCGAACCATTTACTGCACATTGTAGTTTTTCAATAAAGCTAAAGATCAGAAACATTCCAGCTGATGAGTAAACACTATCACACTGCGTTTGTTAGTAGACATCAGCTGATGTGTTATTTATTTTTATTGCAGACGGATAAGTTAAACTAATATTGAAAAAAATTCATGTAGGTTTGGAACTGGTTTGTCCATTTTTCTATTCTTTTATTTAGTAAACATTCAACTTACTACGAGCATGAGCGAGTTTATTTTCCCTACAAACATTATCCTTGATCAGTTGAAGTGTATGTTCAAATGTGTCTACAAACTCTCACATATTTCGTAGATACTGAAGAGAAATGTGAGGAGTACAGGAATTGTTTTCAAAGTTGAATAGTGGGTTTGGTTCTTTTTAACATTCCCACATCGAATAGGAGGGAGTATATTATACATTATATATATTGAGTATTACTTTAAAGAGTTAGTTGAGTTAGAAAGGAGGCCCCCTCGCGCGCGCCGCCGCCGTCCGGTCCGTGCGCGGGTCTCACTTTTTCCGAGTCAAATTAATTTTTGGGCTTTCGGAGTATCCGATCGTAAATTAATTGCGCATCGGATTCTTCCGATTTGTTTTGAATTCGTGTTTAAAATCTTCTTTGACTGTTTCAAAATGGTTTTGTAACTGCCCTGATTTAATGCACACGTTTTCTGATATGGAGTTAGTGCTCCAGATTTGCAGTTTCATCTCCTTAAATTGTGATTCAATCTGCTGAAAAAAGAGATACAGAAAAACGAAGCTTTTCTTCCTTCTACAATCTTTTCGTTCTGAGCATACCCGTCTGATTCCAGTCCTTCGTTGGCGAGAGCCCGCGATCGGAGGACGCTATGACAACCTTGGGGGCGACGCCTGTCTGACTGTGCTCCGGTGGTCAGGGCGAATTCGCTTCTAAGGCAGCGGCTTACATACCGCGACGCAGCAAGTTTTCGGTTCCTGTTTTATCAAAGGTTTTTGAAGTAGCCCTACATTCTACTCTGATTTCCTCTTACAATTTAGAAGCGAATTTGAAATCAGAATGGCGATGTACTTCAAGCCAATGCTGGATCTGACGAAGCTCGAACCTCTTGACGGGACGAACTACAAGAGGTGGTCTCAGAAGATGCTGATTTTCTTCGAACAACTGGAGGTCGACTACGTTCTCCTCCATCAACCTCCGGTTGTAGAAGGATCCATTGTTCCAAACACTCCTGGAATGGAAGGAACTCCGTCTCCTGGCGGAACACCAGTCACGGTGGACGAAGCAACCATGAAGAAGTACGAATCTGACAACAAGACGGCTCGTGGTCACATGCTGAGTCATGTTACTAACCCGATCTTCGATCTACTTGCTTCCCACAAATCTGCAAAGGTGACGTGGGATCTCTTAGAGGCAAAATATTCAACTGATGATGTAGGAAAGAAGAAGTATGTCTGCGGGAAATTTATCCAGTTCAAGATGGTGGACGACAAGCCAATCATGGCTCAAGTCCATGAATACGAGAATCTGGTGGCTGACATCTTGGCTGAAGGGATGAAAATGTGTGAATTCCTGCAGGCCAATTTTCTAATCGAGAAACTTCCAGATTCTTGGTCTGGTTACCGTAATCAACTGAAGCACAAGAAGAAGGATTTAACCCTTCTCGAACTAGTCAACCACATGAAGATTGAAGAGGCGAATCGCCTCAAAGATAAGCCTATTTCTAAAGGTTCTGATAATTCGGTAAAGGCTAATCTTGTGGAGTCTTCTGAAAATTTTGACAGGTTCAAGAAGAAGGACAAAAAGGAGAACTTCAAGAAGGACAAGGTGCAGAACAAGAGGGCTCCTAACTTCAAGAAGAAAGGGAAGCCCCAAAACAACAATCAAGGCTGTTTCGTTTGTGGCAAGATGGGACATCGAGCCTATCAATGCTATGACCGAGCTGACAACCAAAAGGATGCACCGAAGCCTAAGAAAGACAAGACCAAACCTCAAGCCAACATTGCTGAAGGATCTGACGATCTAATCGCCATGATCACAACTGCTGAAGCCAACCATGTAGCTGAGAAGGTCGAGTGGCTGATTGACACAGGAGCAACTAAACATTTTTGTGCTGATAGGTCGTTATTTGCTGAATTTCAAGAAGCTGCTGAAGTTGATCAAGTCTATATGGGAAATTCAAGTATCTCTCAGGTGCTGGGAAAAGGGAAGGTGTCTCTGAAGCTTACTTCAGGGAAGTCTCTTACACTGCAGAATGTTTTATACGTGCCTTCTCTGCGTAGGAATTTAATTTCGTCTGCTTTACTTGAAATTGCTGGCATAAAACAAGTGATGGAATCTGGAAAAATAGTTTTAACTAAGAATGGTGAATTCGTAGGAAAAAGCTATAGGTCTGGAAATTTGTATGTGCTTGAGACTTTGGTTGGTAATGAGAATGCTACCTCTTCTGCTTATATCGTTGAGACTTTGGATTTATGGCATGCTAGACTTGGACATTTGAATGTTAAATATGTTAATCGTTTGCATGCAATGGGTTTAATTAAAAATTTGGCAAAAGATGGTCATGGAAAATGTGGTGTATGTGTTGAGGCTAAGTTTAAGAGGAAGCCTTTTAATTCTGTAAATGAAAGAACAACCGAGTTGTTAGAACTAGTCCATTCAGACTTAGCAGAATTTCGCAACACTGAAAGTAGAGGTGGTAAAAAGTATTATATCACTTTTGTTGATGACCATTCTAGATACACCAAATTGTATTTGTTGAGATCCAAAGATGAAGCTGAAAATGTCTTTTACACATATAAGGCAGAAGTAGAAAACCAACTGAACCGGAAAATCAAAAGGATTAGATCTGATAGAGGCGGTGAATACATCACCAACTCATGGAAGGAATTCTGTGAGAACAATGGCATAATTCATGAATTTACAGCTCCATACAGCCCACAACAAAATGGTATAGCAGAAAGGAAAAACAGGACTTTGAAAGAAATGATGAATGCTTTACTTTCGAGTTCTGGTTTGCCTGACAACATGTGGGGTGAAGCTGTATTAACTGCCAATCATATTCTCAACAGAGTTCCACATAAAAAGCTAGACAAAACACCTTACGAATTATGGAGAGGGTATGCGCCTAATCTGAAATTTCTTAAGGTGTGGGGGTGTCTAGCTAAGGTGGGATTACCTACTTTTAAAGTTGATAATATCGGATCTAAGACTTTTGATGCCGTGTTTATAGGTTATGCTAGAAATAGTGCAGCTTATCGATTTATGGTTTTGAGTGATCGCTCATTGTGTGAATATCGAGATGCTGAATTTTTTGAACATATTTTTCCTTTAAAGAAAAATGACGTGCAAGTTGATTCTATGCCTAGTAACATTGCATCTTCTTCTTCTTCTTTACCTTCCTTGCCTATTCATGAAGTTGAACCTTCCATGCCTATTCATGAAATTGAACCTAGGAAGAGTAAGAGACAGAAAAGAAAAACTAGCTTTGGTCCTGATTTTGTGACTGCATTCTTGATTGAACTCCATGATCTAGATGTGTTGAATGATACATTTGTTAGTGTACATATGCTAGAGGATGACCCTAAGACATATGATAAAGCTGTGAGATCATTGGATGCTAGTTTTTGGAAAGATGCTATTAACAGTGAAATAGAATCTATCATGTCAAATCACACATGAGAACTAGTTGATCTACCTAAGGGAAATAAGGCCATCGGTTGCAAGTGGATCTTTAAGAGAAAACTTAAAACAGATGGTTCTATAGAAAGGTATAAGGCGAGACTAGTTATTAAAGGTTTCACTCAAAAATATGGAATTGACTTCTTTGATACCTACTCTCCTGTCACTAAGATTTCCACTATACGTGCATTATTTGCTTTAGCTTCTAGCTATAAGTTATTGGTACATCAGATGGATGTTAAAACTGCATTTTTAAATGGTGATCTTAATGAAGAAATTTATATGGAACAACCTCCAGGTTGTGTAGTTCCTGGACTGGAGAACAAGGTGTGCAGGCTCAAGAAGTCACTCTATGGTTTGAAGCAAGCGCCAAAGCAATGGTATGATAAGTTTCATAAGACTATTCTAAGCTTTGGGTTTCAGGTCAATGGATCTGATGCATGTGTGTATTCAAAGATGTTTGGTGTTGATTGTGTGATTATATGTCTTTATGTTGATGACATGTTATTATTTGGAACACATATTAATGCTATAAATTCGACCAAATTATATTTATCCTCTCGATTTGATATGAAAGACTTAGGTGAAGCTGATGTTATTCTAGGTGTTAAAGTAACTAGAACCGAAAGTGGCTTCATTTTATCTCAACCTCATTATGTAGAGAAAGTGTTAAAGAAATTTAATCATTTTCATGTGGTACCAGTAAGAACTCCCTTTGACTCTAGCATGCAATTAAAGAAAAACCAAGGTGATAGTGTTTCACAAAGTGAGTATGCTAAAGTAATTGGAAGTTTGATGTTTTTGATGAACTGTACTCGGCCTGATATTGCTTATGCTGTTAGTAGACTTAGTCGGTATACTCATAACCCTAGTAAAGATCATTGGGGTGCACTTAACAGATTATTGAGATACCTAAAAGGCACTATGGATTGGGGTTTACATTATGCTGGTTATCCTAAAGTGTTAGAGGGATATTGTGATGCAAATTGGGTAACCGATGATAAAGTAGTTAACTCAACTAGTGGTTATGTGTTTACATTATGTGGTGGTGCTATTTCTTGGAAGTCTTCTAAACAGACTTGTATAGCTAGATCTACTATGGAGTCTGAGTTTATAGCTCTAGATTTAGCAAGTCAAGAGGCTGAGTGGTTAAGAAGTTTACTGGCTGATTTACCACTGTGGGGGCGCCCAGCTCCCCCCATATCTCTACATTGTGACTCTCAAGCTGCGATTTGCATAGCAAACAGTAACGCCTATAATGGCAAGAAGAGACACATTCGGATTAGACATGCGTCTGTGAGACAACTGATCACAAATGGAGTATTCAGCTTGGAGTATGTGAGATCTGAGAGGAATATTGCAGATCCTTTGACTAAGGGACTAAATAGAAGATTAGTTCTTGACACGTCGAAGGGAATGGGTCTAAAACCCGTGAGATGAGGAATTCTTGGTGGATCCACGTTGTGGTCAAACGAAGCCTTGAAAAGACTCATGTGAAGTAGAGGATGAGCTTTAGCTCTTAATGAACTCATAGCCCAAAATATGGGTGGTCCTTTGAGACGGACTTGATGAGCTCACCGATGATTTGAGAGGTTGAGTTATCTGACTCTTAATGACTTTATAACCCATATAGGGTAGTCCTTTGGAGACAGGACTTGATGGAGTCACCTACAGGAGTGTGAAGGTTAGCCACCTTCTATGAAAGTTTTCGAATAATCTTTCTAGAGCACTCTTCAGCATCCCAAGGAAGATTTGGCTATCTTAGAGAAATTATTGAGGAATCAACTAGATTTTAGGTAAGAAGTGTGTTATTAAGAACAATCCTTAAACGAGAGAGTTCCAGATTTGTTCACTCTTCTCGTGAAGGGATCACTTGATTTCACTATGTGTTGGTTCAAGTCGTAAGACACCTGCACTTAAGCTTCAAACCTTACATATGCTCAGAACTGTTTTAAAATCTTTTCTTTGGAAAACATATTCTGTATTGTGGGGGATTGTGAGGAGTACAGGAATTGTTTTCAAAGTTGAATAGTGGGTTTGGTTCTTTTTAACATTCCCACATCGAATAGGAGGGAGTATATTATACACTATATATATTGGGTATTACTTTAAAGAGTTAGTTGAGTTAGAAAGGAGGCCCCCTCGCGCGCGCCGCCGCCGCCGTCCGTCCGGTCCGGTCCGGTTCGTGGCACGTGCGCGGTGTGGTTGGGTGGGTCTCACTTTTTCCGAGTCAAATTAATTTTTGGGCTTTCGGAGTATCCGATCGTAAATTAATTGCGCATCGGATTCTTCCGATTTGTTTTGAATTCGTGTTTAAAATCTTCTTTGACTGTTTCAAAATGGTTTTGTAACTGCCCTGATTTAATGCACACGTTTTCTGATATGGAGTTAGTGCTCCAGATTTGCAGTTTCATCTCCTTAAATTGTGATTCAATCTGCTGCAAAAAGAGATACAGAAAAACGAAGCTTTTCTTCCTTCTACAATCTTTTCGTTCTGAGCATACCCGTCTGATTCCAGTCCTTCGTTGGCGAGAGCCCGCGATCGGAGGACGCTGTGACAACCTTGGGGGCGACGCCTGTCTGACTGTGCTCCGGTGGTCAGGGCGAATTCGCTTCTAAGGCAGCGGCTTACATACCGCGACGCAACAAGTTTTCGGTTCCTGTTTTATCAAAGGTTTTTGAAGTAGCCCTACATTCTACTCTGATTTCCTCTTACAAGAAATTCATAAGTCAGCTCTTCATTTGTCCGCTCACAATTTCACCTTGTTGGTTGTCCATGCTTATGCAACCTGACTACCTGAGACCATATATATGAACTTTTATTTACTATATAGACTCTTTTAAATGTATATGTAGTACTTAGCAGAGAACTCTTGATTGAATTCACTATACTTGCTGGATATTGTTACTCGTATGTTTCTTTAGTCTTGCGAATTGATGTTGGATTTATAGCTCCTTTCCTTACACGTATTCTTGTGACTGATATTACAGCAAAGGATATTTACAAAAGCACTGTCTCGTGCGTACCTTCTAGTGTAAATATCCATTTACAAAATTCGTTTCTCTATATCAGACGATGAGAGACATATCAGGTGAAAGCTGTGATCAATACGGACCCAACGAAACTGATCGTGATCGATTTCGATTCCGAACTGTTCCATATAAATTCGCAGGTAGAAGACGCTTGCTGCTCTACCAGAGAAATAGGAGAAATTGGGAGAGGTGGGTCAAGGATCGCCTGAAGCTTAAGGAAAAACAAAAACGCAGGAAAAAGAAAAAGCCAGTAGAAAAAGATGCTGCAAACGCTGACACTGATGTAGATTCTGACTAGGGATCAAAGAAAAGCTTAAAAAGGATATGATCTTGATGGTCAATATTGAACGGGAAATCTTTGTGTTGCCCTTAAATTTTGCCTAATCAAATTCTTAGTAATAGATGAACTATTCTGGTTATAGCCGGCCTATTGCTTCTTGTTGTAAGTTGTAACTAGTGTAACTCCCGTGCATGGCACGGGTTAATTCACATTAAAGTATAACAAATAAATTAACTATTTTAAAGAGTAGTATAATTTAGCTAGACTTTAGCTAGACCGGATATTTTAATAGAATTCTTATTTGTCAAAGTGGCATCATCGGCTCGTCTATGGATTACTGCACATTTTCGTGCTGCTCTTCTATACTGACACATTTTCGAGCTGCTCTTCTGGATACGTTATCGTCCTTGAGGAGATCGGCGCTTACACTCTAGTTGGCAACAATTGTGTTTTCAAATTGGACTTCTTAAATTCTGATGGAACCGTTCTCATCTCTTTTATCTCAACTTGTAGTTTAGTTATGGTCTTAGCTGCATCTTGGTTACCTAAACTATGACAAGCAACTTCTTTTGTTAGTACTTCCAACCCTCTATTGGCTTCTTGACGAATCTGATACTTATACGGATATAAAGAATTCACCATGGCTCAAATGGATATAAAGAATTATGTTCTTATTAAAGAAGACCACAACGTTTATATATTCTCAAGTAGAGGGTCCTCTACAAATGTTAAATGTCATATTCTCCCCTTTACCCTTGTGCTCATAATGAATAAGCATGAAATGTACCATTTCTAAAGGCAGAGACTCTCTTCAACACCAATGAATAGGGGATATCTAAACATTAAATCTAGACTTTGCTCAATCTTCTCCTACCTTTTTTTCCTGGATTGCTAACCCTACCGTACCTCTTGTCAGACCGCCGCCGTCACCGGCCGTTGTCAGTCTGTCTCAAACCCGTCCGTCACTCGGCCCTCTTCTCCGTCGACGCTTCTCTCTCACGACCCTATCTCCGCCCGCAGATCCCGATTTGGGCATCGAAAACTCAGATCTAAAACCAGTCCGGCGTCGCACAACCCTAACTGTTCGGCCCCTTCTCTCCGACGGCCACTCTGCTTCAGATCCGCCCGCCGCCGCTCGCTGCAACCCTAGATCTATCACTGCATTTCTTTGGTGCTCAGCGAGACCTGCTTCTTTATCCTCCGTTGCAAAGTTGAAGAGTTGAAGAGTTGAAGAGTTTTGTTTTGGAGTTTTGTTTGCAAATCTCTCACACTCAGTTATCATTATTCTATTTTACTAAAAAAAAAAGGGGAAGAAAGAAAGAATAGAAAATGGAGTTAATGGATTTATGCGGCTCAGATTCTTTAGGAAGTAGCCCTCAGGCTAATACTACTCGTTCGGGTACTACTCCAGGCAGCAATATCGTATTAACTGCTTCTGATCGAGCAACCGTTGGTCCGGCTTTGACCACTTATCAGTTTAATGTTGTTGTTCAAATGTTTAATTCAGGTTCATCTAATAATCTGTCTTATAAGTCGTCTATTTGGATTTTGGACACTGGAGCTTCTTTTCATATGGCAGGAAATCGCTCTATCCTTAATGATATTGTTCCTGCTGATTCGGTTTTTATTAAACTCCCAGACAATTGTTTTGTTGCAGCTACGGAGGAAGGGTCTTTGATGCTTTATGATTCTGTTACATTGCATCATGTGTTGTTTGTTCCTCAATTAGACTGCAACCTGATATCTTTCGCTCAACTTTTATCTGATAGGAAGCTCCTAGTTATTCTTACCGAGCGGTTATGTGTGCTTCAGGAAAGTATTTCGCGAAAGGTGATAGGAGTGGGTGTGCAACGAGGTGGAGTATACTGGCTTCACACGCTAGGGTCATCTGCTCGTGTCTGTCATACAACTGCTTCATCTTCAGAATCTTTGTTTCTTTGGCACAAGCGGATGGGACATCCGTCTCTTTCTGTGCTATCTTCTATTCCTGCAGTAAGTCAGTTTGTTCGTTCAGACAACAAGATTGATCCATGTGATGTTTGTTTATAAGCTAAACAAGTTCGTAACAATTTTCCCTTAAGCTCCAATAAAGCTGATGACATATTTGATTTGATTCATTGTGATGTTTGGGGGCCCTATAGTGTCTCTTCTACTACTGGTGCCAATTATTCCTTGAATATAGTTGATGATTATTCTCGAGCTGTGTGGACCTATCTTATGGTGCATAAATCCGAAGTTGCAGGGCTTATTCGGAAGTTTTGTGCAATGGTGCACACACAATTTCAGACACGTGTTAAGCGTTTTCATTCGGATAATGGAACGAAATTTCTATGCTTGAAGTCGTATTTTGATGATCAAGGTATCTTACATGAAACTACTTGTGTCTATACGCCTCAACAGAATGACAGAGTAGAATGCAAGCACCGTCATATCCTTAATGTGGCTCGTGCCTTGCGTTTCCAAGGGTCCTTACCCTTACAATTTTGGGGTCAGTGTGTTCTCACCGCATGTCATCTTATCAACTGAAGACCAACGCCTCTTCATGGCAACAAGTCTCCATTTGAGCTTCTTTATAAGCGAGCCCCGAGTTATTCCCACATTCGAGTATTCGGGTGTTTATGTTTCGCCTCCAAGCTTCCGCGCAATAATGACAAATTTGCTTCTCGTAGTCGCAAGTGTGTCTTCTTAGGTTATCCTAGTGGTACTCGAGGCTGGAAACTCTACGATCTTGAGACTCATCAGGTGTTCAACTCTAGAGATGTCGTATTTTTTGAGACGTTTTTATCCTTTTGGAGAACCTACAGTGTCATCATCGCCACAAGTCAACTTTCCGTCACCAGCAGTTTATGATGATGAGCCACTGAGTCCTACTTTGCCTGTTTTGGAAGACTCTTCTACACCTTCTGTTGATGTTTCGTCTCCTGTATCGTCCTCTGAGCAACCACCTGATTCGCTATCCCCCTCTGACGACAGGGGGAGTTCGACTCCATCTGAGACGATTGTTCGTCGTACTGCTTGTGCCCGACAACCTTCTGTTTTGCTCAGAGATTTTGTATGCAACACCATTTGCAAGGTTGCTACCCCACCCTCCGCTTCATCTACACTCACTCCAATGCCATCCTCAGGTATCCGTTATCTTATAGCTGCTCATGTATCTTGTGCTAAATTTTCTCCTTCCTATACACATTTTTTGGCGGCCATCACTGCCACTACCGAGCCTAGTCGATTTTCTGAGGCTGTTCAGCAGGCCCCATGGCGAGAGGCAATGCATAGCGAAATTGACGCTCTTGAGAGGAATAGCACATGGGTCCTATCTGACTTGCCTGTAGGAAAGAAGGTCATTGGATGCAAATGGGTGTACAAAATTAAGTATCGGGAAAATGGGGACATTGAGCGCTACAAAGCGCGTCTGGTTGTATTGGGTAACAGACAGGTGGAAGGCATTGACTTCACTGAGACCTTTGCTCCATTTGCAAAGATGGTCACAGTTCGTGTTTTTCTCTCCGTAGCTGCTATTCGAGGTTGGGATTTGCATCAGATGGATGTTCACAATGCATTTCTTCACGGATATTTGGATGAGGAGGTTTACATGTTCCCTCCTCCTGGATATGATGTTTCCTCTTCAGGAAAAGTCTGCAAATTGCAGAAATCTTTATATGGTTTGAAACAGGCTCCAAGGAATTGGTTCTCAAAGCTTGCCACAACTCTTCGTGCTTTCGGTTTTCAACAGAGTACTAGAGCAGACTACTCTCTTTTCTCTTTGAGTCGGGGTGAGTCCATTGTTCATGTGCTTGTTTATGTGGACGATCTTATTATTGCAGGAAATACATCTAGTGGCATTGCTGATGTCAAGGCTTATCTCAGCAGTTGTTTCTATATGAAAGATTTGGGGTCTCTTAAATACTTTCTTGGTCTTGAGATTGCTCGCAACTCTTCAGAGGCATTTTTGTCTCTCAGCGTAAGTATGCATTGGAAATCTTAGCTGAATCTAGACTTCTCGGTTGCAAGCCTTGTGAGTTTCCTATGGACTCACATCATCAATTGGGAAAGATCAAAGGTCCCGCTTTAGAGGACCCTGAGAGGTATCGACGATTGGTTGGTTGTCTTATCTATCTGACTATCACTAGACCTGAGCTTTGTTATTCTGTGCATGTTTTGTCTCAGTTTATGTAACATCCACTTCTTGATCATTGGCTTGCCGCATTACGTGTTCTACGGTATCTGAAAGGGCACCCTGGTCAGGGTCTTCAGCTATCTTCATCTAGCTCTCTTTGTCTATCTGCTTTCTGTGATTCTGATTGGGCCACTTGTCCCACGACTCGTCACTCCATTGGTGGCTACTTCATCATGCTTGGGAAATCACCTGTCTCTTGGAAGACGAAGAAGCAAGTTACAGTTTCCCGGTCTTCTGCTGAAGCAGAATATCGTGCCATGGCAGTTACATGTAGTGAGATCACCTGGTTGCGCTATCTCTTATCTTCTTTAGGAGTTCGTCACTCAACTCCTGTTCGTCTATTTTGTGATAGTCAGACAACACTCCATATTGCTGCAAACCCTGTGTTTCATGAGCGTACGAAACACATTGAGATTGATTGTCACTATATTCATGATATGATTGTTGCCGGTCTAGTAGCTACATCCCACATCTCTACATCTCAGCAACCTGCAGATATTTTCACGAAGGCACTTGGCGAAAGACAATTCAAGTTTCTACTGGACAAGTTGGGCATTGTTGATCCACGTGCTCTAACTTAGGGGAGTATTAAAGATATATACAATATATCTTTATGGTTATATTTGTACACAATATCTTTAGCCTCGTATCTTGATTTCCTTAGATATATTATTTGTATGTATATATTACCCTTTGAGAGGCTAATCAAACTATCCAGCATTCCCGAAAATATTCTCGTTTCACTAATACTCCCTTGTATTTTACGGAGATATTCAAACACACTGGATCGTACAGTTCCAAGCATGACCAAGCCTTTCCCAATCCAAAAGAGCAAGGGAGTGAGAACCATTACAGCAAATCCAAATTCGTGAGAAGCATAAATATAAAAGTAGTTGAATATGGTAGAAAAGAGATAATATATATCAAAGGTTTAAGAAAAATAGAACTCAAACTTACTGTCAAAGGGGAGCATTAGTGATTTTTGTCATCTCTCTGAATTGTTTGAGTTTGCCCCTCAGCACTACTGCATCTTGCATTCTGCAGAGGGCCAAGAACAAATCATTTAAGTCTGATGTGCAAACACCAATCAATGCAAGCATCAAGTTATGCAAATCTTGCTATCAATTACATCAGATTAACAATCTTTCAAAAATTACAAATAGGTGAAAACAATGTGGTGGCACATGATCTTGCTAGATGTGATCCTTGGGTTTTGGGGTCAAGGGTCTAGGATCTAGGATCTATATATTCCTATTGTTGTAAGTTAGCTTTTGGGGAAGGAGATTTTGAATAGATAATACCAACAGTTGTTAGGGGTTTCAAAGGAAAAAATGTTCGTTAATAAGGGAAGGTATGTATCACGATTCAAGAAATTTCACCATGTAAATAAGATTTTATTTCTTGAATAAGTAAAACAAAGCAAGTAGATATTAGATGAAAGAAGAAAATGTTAAGTGCAACCATTACTACCAGATGGTGCTTGAAGGATTGATATCTGTTTCCTTGCAGCTACCAGCTTATTCAAAAAAAAAGATTTCATAAAGGATTAACAAAGATTTCAAAAAAATAAACATTAGAACCTACAAGAAAAGTGAAAGGCTCAAATGGATCTCACTAAAAGAATATGAAAGAGAAATTTAAGCTCTGCACCAACTTCAATTTGGACTTCTCAAAGCAGTAATAAGCCAAAAAAGAATATGGACAACGAAAGCTTCATTGAGCACTGATAAGATATATTACTGGAAATTAGTACCTTGATGATGTTGGTGTGTCAAATCCTCTTCCCTGAGATTTTCAGCGCGCAAGTTCATCAACAATGTCCAGATTCTCCAAGAACATGGATATCCTATGTTTATAGAGTTGCTTTCTTTTGTTGTAGTGAACTCCTTAACATACAGTAGCACAAATTAACCACAAAATACAATTGCTTAGAACCATCTTATACAAAACAGCAAGATGTGATCCTATAAAAATCTATAGAATTAAGTTTTAAGGCATATATTTTCTTCCAAGATTCTTAACTACCATAAATAAACTTATTTGCAGACCTTATCATTTTTCTAATTACAAATACTACTACATATATGCCTAAAAATTCATTTAAGAAAGAAGAAGAAGAAAAGGTCTCTGTACAACAGCTCCAACTGTTGAGCTGCAAAGCTTTCAGGACACTACGTTCATAAGACACACATTCTAAAAATATCAGTAGCTCTTAGTGTTGAAATGTGATTCAAACACCATCAAGTTAAGTTATTATTCTAAGTATTTTAGCATGTACTTTTGGTGAGGAATTTCAGCAATGTAATTCTTACTTTAAGAGTGTACTTTAATCCGCTGTATGGTCTTGTGATGTTGCCCATGCTCCAAGGAAGTGTGTTAGGTATGGAGTAGGTATGTAGGACAGTTGTTGAGTATGTTTTATATATCCTTGTATTGCTTTCTATTCTAAGTTAATGAAGTAAGTTAGTTCACTGCAGAACACTCTTCATTCTTCTTCTTTCTCTGTTTCTGTGTTCAACAAGCATTGTTTTGCTGAACTTTTGCTAACAATTGGTATCAGAGCTCTCTGGGTTTCGATCCTAGAGAAGTTTGTGAGTGTTGTGAGGGTAAACACAAGGGAACAAGGGACAAAGAGAGTCATGCAGAATCTGGGAACACACAATAATGAGACTTCACAGTTGCCCATTTTCAAGGGTGTGAAATATCAGTTTTGGAGCTTGAAGATGATGACTTTGTTCAAGTCTCATGAGCTATGGAATCTAGTGGAAGTTGGGTATGAAGATGATGGCACAGAGGAGCCAGATCAAGCTCTAAGGGAGAAGAGAAAGAAGGATGCAAAGGCTTTGTTTATGATACAACAAGCCTTGGATGATGAGATCTTTCCAAGGATAGCTTCAGCCACAACCTCTAATGAAGCTTGGGACACCCTGAAGCAGGAATATCTTGGAGACAAGAAGGTCATCACAGTAAGGTTGCAGTCCTTGAGGAGAGAATTTGAAACTTCTCTCATGAAAGACAAGGAACCAGTGCATGAGTACTTGTCTAGGATTTCTGGTGTTGTGCAGCAGATGAGAGCTTATGGAGAAGAAATGAGCAATCAACATGTTGTTGGTAAGGTACTTAGGAGTCTTACTAACAAGTATGATCATACAGTTGCTGCTATAGAGGAGTCAAAAGACATGGAAACCTATTCCTTTGATGAACTCATGGGCTCTTTACAAGCTCATGAAGAGAGGTTGAACAGAACTGGAGATCAGAAAGAAGAGAAGGCTTTCATGGGAAGAAATGAAAGCAAAGAAGGATCCAACCATTATAGCCAAAGAGGAAGAGGTAGAGGAGGCTTTAGAGGAAGAGGAAGAGGTCAAGGCAGGTTTGGCCAAAATAGTGAAGGCAAAGAGCATGGCCAAAACAAAAGCATGCTCAAGTGCTACTACTGTAAAAAACCTGGACACAAGGAGGCTCAGTGTTGGAATAAAGAGAGAGAACATGGTCAAGGAGAGCAAAAGAATGACCAAAGATCAAACTTTGTTGAGCAAGGAGACATCTTGTTCCTAGCCAAGCAAGAAGAGAAAGAAGAGCAAGAAGATAGGATGCTCATAGCACAAGATCTTGAAGGAAAAGGTGCAAGTGAGGTTTGGTATGCTGACAGTGGTTGCTCAAACCATATGTCAGGAGCCAAACACATGTTTAAGGAGCTTGACATGTCAAAGAAGAGCACTGTGATGCTTGGTGATGACAAGCAACTTGAAGTTAAAGGCAAAGGTGTTGTTTCTGTCAAGACTGTACAAGGCAAAACAAAGTTGCTTCATGAGGTTCAGTATGTGCCTCAACTTGCTCATAATTTGCTGAGTGTAGGCCAGTTGATGGTTTCTGGGTATTCTTTGTTGTTTGAAGGAAATATGTGCATAATCAAGGACAAAAAGTCCAAGGAGACAATCATGAGAGTTGGCATGGGAAAGAACAAGGTTTTCCCTCTAGTGTTGCCAGGAAAAGATAGCAAGGTCTTGCTTGTCAGAAGAGAGGAGAATGCAAGGCTTTGGCATCTAAGGTATGGACATCAGAATGTCCAAGGTCTCAAGCTGCTAGAGACTAAGGAAATGGTGAGTGGGATTCCTAAGATAGGAGAGCTTGAACTATGTGAAGGTTGCATCTATGGGAAGCAAGCCAAAGGGTCATTTCCAAAGGGAATAGCATGGAGAGCAAGTCAGTGTCTTGAGTTGTTACATGCTGACTTGTGTGGGCCAATGAGAACAAATTATCTTGGAGGAAGCAAGTATTTCTTGCTTATTACTGATGACTACAGCAGAATGAGTTGGGTCTATTTCTTGAAGGCTAAGTCTCTGAGGCCTTTGACAGCTTCAAAAGGTTCAAGGCATTGGTGGAGAATCAATGTGATAAGAAGATAAAGGCATTAAGAACAGATAGAGGTGGGGAGTTCATGTCAAGTGAGTTCAATGAGTTTTGTGATGAACATGGCATAAGAAGAGATCTTACAGCTCCCTACACTCCAGAGCAGAACGGTGTTGCAGAAAGAAAGAATAGGACAGTTGTGGAGATGGCTAGAAGCATGTTGAAAGCCAAAGGAATTCCAAATGAATTTTGGAGTGAAGCAGTGGCCACAGCTGTGTACATTCTAAACATCTCTCCTACAAAGGCAATGATGAACAAGACCCCTTTTGAAGCATGGAGAGGAAAAGCTCCAAATGTGAGTCATTTGAGAGTGTTTGGCTGCATTGCATACTCCATGATCAATATAAGAGGAAAACTTGATGAGAAGTCAGAAAAGGTGATCTTCATTGGATACTCTTCACAGTCAAAAGCTTACAGGTTGTATAATCCTGTAACAAGAAGAGTGATCATTGGAAGAAATGTGGTGTTTGATGAGGAAGGAACTTGGGACTGGAATGTTGTTGTAGACAAGGAAGGTAGCAAAGAAAAGACTGTTGCATTTGAACCTTTAGAGGAGAATGCTCAGCCTATGAATGAACTTGAGAGTCCTTCAAGCTCACCTTCATCATCATCATCAAGTGGGAGTGTGACTTCTTCAAGCACATCAAGCTCATCAAGTGGAACGCCGCCTAGAGGTATGAGATCTCTAACTGAATTGTATGAGACTTGTGACTTTGCCTTGATTGTTACAGAGCCTGTAAGCTTCAGTGAAGCTGTGACAAAGAAAGAATGGCAAGCAACCATGGAGGATGAGATGAATGTAATTGTTAAAAACAAGACATGGGAGCTTGTTGAGCCTACTGCAGAGAAGAATGTCATAGGCTTGAAGTGGATCTTTAGAATCAAGTGCAACTCAGATGGCAGTGTTCAGAAGTACAAAGCAAGGTTGGTTGCCAAGGGCTATGCACAAAGAGAAGGGATTGACTTTGAAGAAACCTTCTCACCAGTGGCAAGGTTTGAAACAGTGAGAGTGATAGACACTTTCTTCATGAACAAGGCTCTGTATGGATTGAAGCAGGCTCCAAGAGCTTGGTATAGCAGGATAGACACTTTCTTCATCAACAAGGAGTTCACAAGGAGTGACAATGAACCTACCTTGTATGTTAAAAGGCAAGGGAAGGAGGAGTTCATTGTGGTATGTCTCTATGTTGATGACATTATCTACTTTAGCTCATCAAAAAAGATGTTGGAGGAATTCAAACAAGCCATGACAACTGAGTTTGAGATGACAGGCTTGGGCTTGTTACAATACTTTCTTGGGTTAGAGGTGAAGCAAAGAAGAGATGGAATCTTTGTATGCCAGAAGAAGTATGCTTATGACCCGCTAAAGAGGTTTCATATGGATGAGAAGAGTGAAGCTGCAATCACTCCTATGAATGCCAATGAAAAGCTTCAAAGAGAAGATGAAACTGGAAGAGGAGATGAGAGGATATTTAGAAGCCTTGTAGGAGGTCTTAACTACCTCACTCATACAAGGCCAGACATTGCACATAGTGTAAGGATATTTTGAAATGTGATTCAAACACCATCAAGTTATGTTATTATTCTAAGTATTTTAGCATGTACTTTTGGTGAGGAATTTCAGCAATGTAATGCTGACTTTAAGAGTGTACTTTAAGCATCTGTATGGTCTTGTTTTGTTGCCCATGCTCCTAGGAAGTGTGTTAGGTATGGAGTAGGTATGTAGGACAGTTGTTGAGTATGTTTTATATATCCTTGTATTGCTTTCCATTCTAAGTTAATGAAGTAAGTTAGTTCATTGCAGAACACTCTTCATTCTTCTTAAGACCTCCTACAAGGCTTCTAAATATCCTCTCATCTCCTCTTCCAGTTCCATCTTCTCTTTGAAGCTTTTCATTGGCATTCATACGAGTGATTGCAGCTTCACTCTTCTCATCCACATGAAACCTCTTTAGCAGGTCACAAGCATACTTCTTCTGACATACAAAGATTCCATCTCTTCTTTTGATGCGGGGATAAAGCTGCAGTTGCCGACCTAGACACCAAACTCGAATAGGAACTCGAACAGAGAAGAAAGGCGGAATTAGAATGAGATGAAAGAAGGATAATTCGAATGATAGGCCAATTGGAACCAAATCAAACAACGATAAAACCCTTGAACTTAAGAACAAGAACCATACCGAATGATGAAGAAACCCCAACGGATGATTACAACCAAACACAATGACTTTGGTGGGTCAAGGCACCTGGAGGTTGCTCTATGGAGTCCCGATAGCACCAACCTTATGGAGGAGATTGACACACACAAGCACAACTAGGGCCAACTGAACGACAATGCACACGGGGCACTCTTCTCACAAAAGCTCTCTTTTGGAAGGAAAAACGATAAACGTTGTATTCAATATCAAAGTCTGGGGGGGGGGGGGGGGGCTAAACAATAACTAGGGCAAACCTTATATAGGGTCAATAAGGTGGCCAATTAAAAGAAATAAGTAAATAAAAGTATATCCTAAAATAATAATCCGAAAAACAATTAAACATCCGAAAATAATGTTTCAAAGAGTTCCTGGCCGCGGGCGCGGTTATGGAGCCGCGGGCGCGGTTGGCGAATGAGCCGCGGGCGCAGTTATGGAGCCGCGGGCGCGGTTGTAGACATGTCGCCGACAACTCTTTTTGAAACAGCTCGTTCTCTCTCGTCCGAGGTTGGAATTGAGCGATTCCAAAGCCTAGAGTTTCGTCTTGAAGTCTAGTTTATTTCATCTTCAGTACTTGACTTCTCATCTTGACTCGAACTGGATCTCTACGAGCTTGAATGGCTACAATACGAGCTCGGGCTACTATCAATGACTTCAATGATGGCGCGTAGCGATCTTTAGCCCTAGCTCCAGTGGTTAACACATCTCTAGATTTAGGACGAGGCGTCCTTGATGATAGATCGGATGCTCTTGATGGTAGCTCAGATGCTCCCGCATCATCTTTGCTTCACCTCTAACCCAAGAAAGTATTGTAACAAACCCAAGTCTGTCATCTCAAACTCAGTTGTCATGGCTTGTTTGAATTCCTCCAACAACTTTTGTGATGAGCTAAAGTAGATAATGTCATCAACATAGAGACATACCACTATGAACTCCTCCTTCCCTTGCCTTTTAACATACAAGGTAGGTTCATTGTCACTCCTTGTGAACTCCTTGTTGATGAAGAAAGTGTCTATCCTGCTATACCAAGCTCTTGGAGCCTGCTTCAATCCATACAGAGCCTTGACCAGCTTGTAGACTTTGTTCTCTTCTCTAGCTTTGACAAAACCTTCAGGCTGCTCCACAAAGACTTCTTCTTGCAGCTCTCCATTTAAAAATGCAGACTTGACATCAAGTTGAAACACTAGCAAGCCTTGTTGAGCAGCCAAGGCCAAGATCACTCTCACTGTTTCAAACCTTGTCACTGGTGAGAAGGTTTCTTCAAAGCCAATCCCTTCTCTTTGTGCATAGCCCTTGGCAACCAACCATGCTTTGTGCTTCTGAACACTTCCATCTGAGTTGCACTTGATTCTAAAGATCCACTTCAAGCCTATAACATTCTTCTCTGCAGTAGGCTCAACAAGCTCCCATGTCTTGTTTTTAACAATTGCATTCATCTCAACCTCCATGGCTGCTTGCCATTCTTTCTTTGTCACATCTTCACTGGAGCTTACAGGCTCTGTGACAATCAAGGCAGAGTCACAAGTCTCATACAATTCAGTTAGAGATCTCATACCTCTAGGCGGTGTTCCACTTGATGTGCTTGAAGAAGTCACACTCCCACTTGATGATGATGATGGAGGTGAGCTTGAAGGACTCTCAAGTTCATTCATAGGCTGAGCATTCTCCTCTAAAGGTTCAAATGCAACAGTCTTCCCTTTGCTATCTTCCTTATCTACAACAACATTCCAGTCCCAAGTTCCTTCCTCATCAAACACCACATTTCTTCCAATGATCACTCTTCTTGTTACAGAATTATACAACATGTAAGCTTTTGACTGTGAAGAGTATCCAATGAAGATTACCTTTTATGACTTCTCATCAAGTTTTCCTCTTATATTGATCATGGTGTATGCAATGCAGCCAAACACTCTCAAATGACTCACATTTGGAGCTTTTCCTCTCCATGCTTCAAAAGGGATCTTGTTCATCACTGCCTTTGTAGGAGAGATGTTTAGGATGTACACAACTGTGGCCACTGCTTCACACCAAAATTCATTGGGAATTCCTTTGGCTTTCAACATGCTTCTAGCCATCTCCACAACTGTCCTATTCTTCCTTTCTGCAACACCATTCTTCTCTGGAGTGTAGGGAGCTATAAGATCTCTTCTTATGCCATGTTCATCACAAAACTCATTGAACTCTCTTGACATGAACTCCCCACCTCTATCTGTTCTTAAGGCCTTTATCTTCTTGTCATATTGATTCTCCACCAATGCCTTGAACCTTTTGAAGTTGTCAAAGCCCTCAGACTTAGCCTTTAAGAAATAGACCCAACTCATTCTGTTGTAGTCATCAGTAATAAGCAAGAAATACTTGCTTCCTCCAAGAGAATATGTTCTCATTGGCACACACAAGTCAGCATGTAACAACTCAAGACACTCACTTGCTCTCCATGCTATTCCCTTTGGAAATGACCCTTTGGCTTGCTTCCCATAGATGCAACCTTCACATAGTTCAAGCTCTCCTATCTTAGGAAGCCCACTCACCATTTCCTTAGTCTCTAGCAGCTTGAGACCTTGGACATTCAGATGTCCATACCTTAGATGCCAAAGCCTTGCATTCTCCTCTCCTCTGACAAGCAAGACCTTGCTATCTTTTCCTGGCAACACTAGAGGGAAAACCTTGTTCTTTCCCATGCCAACTCTCATGATTGTCTCCTTGGACTTTTTGTCCTTGATTATACACATATCTCCTTCAAACAACAAAGAATACCCATAAACCATCAACTGGCCTACACTTAGCAAATGGTTTTTCCCAAGTTGAGGCACATACTAAACCTCATGAAGCAACTTTGTTTTGCCTTGTACAGTCTTGACAGAAACAACACCTTTGCCTTTAACTTCAAGTTTCTTGTCATCACCAAGCCTCACAGTGCTCTTCTTTGACAAGTCAAGCTCCTTAAACATGTGTTTGGCTCCTGACATATGGTTTGAGCAACCACTGTCAACATACCAAACTTCACTTGCATTTTTTCCTTCAGGATCTTGTGGTATGAGCATCCTCTCTTCTTGCTCTTCTTTCTCTTCTTGCTTGGCTAGGAACAAGTTGTCTCCTTGCTCAACAAAGTTTGATCTTTGGTCATTCTTCTGCTCTCCTTGACCATGTTCTCTCTCTTTCTTCCAACACTGAGCCTCCTTGTGTCCAGGTTTTTTACGGTAGTAGCACTTGAGCATGCTTTTGTTTTGGCCGTGCTCTTTGCCTTCACGGTTTTGGCCAAACCTGCCTCAACCTCTTCCTCTAAAGCCTCCTCTACCTCTTCCTCTTTGGCTATAATGGCTGGATCCTTCTCCACTTTCATTTCTTCCCATGAAAGCCTTTTCTTCTTTCTGATCTCCAGTTCTGTTCAGCCTCTCTTCATGAGCTTGTAAAGAGCCCATGAGTTCATCAAAGAAATAGGTTTCCATGTCTTTTGACTCCTCTATAGCAGCAACTATATGATCATACTTGTTAGTAAGACTTCTAAGTAACTTACCAACAACATGTTGATTGCTCATTTCTTCTCCATAAGCTCTCATCTGTTGCACAACACCCGAAATCCTAGACAAGTACTCCTGCACTGGTTCCTTGTCTTTCATGAGAGAAGTTTCAAATTCTCTTCTCAAGGACTGCAACCTTACTGTGATGACCTTTTTGTCTCCAAGATATTCCTGCTTCAGGATGTCCCAAGCTTCATTAGAGGTTGTGGCTGAAGCTATCCTTGGAAAGATCTCATCATCCAAGGCTTGTTGTATCATAAACAAAGCCTTTGCATCCTTCTTTCTCTTCTCCCTTAGAGCTTGATCTGGCTCCTCTGTGCCATCATCTTCATACCCAGCTTCCACTAGATTCCATAGCTCATGAGACTTGAACAAAGTCATCATCTTCAAGCTCCAAAACTGATATTTCACACCCTTGAAAATGGGCAACTGTGAAGTCCCATTATTGTGTGTTCCCAGATTCTGCATGACTCTCTTTGTCCCTTGTTTCCCTTGTGTTTACCCTCACAACACTCACAAACTTCTCTAGGATCGAAACCCAGAGAGCTCTGATACCAATTGTTATCAAAAGTTCAGCAAAACAATGCTTGTTGAACACAAAGACAGAGAAAGAAGAAGAATGAAGAGTGTTCTGCAGTGAACAAACTTATTTCATTAACTTAGAATAGAAAGCAATACAAGGATATATAAAACACACTCAACAACTATCCTACATACCTACTTCATATCTAACACACTTCCTAGGAGCATGGGCAACAAAACAAAACAGTACAGCAGCTTCAAGTACACTCTAAAAAGTGAATTTTTTTTCTAAAGTAGGCTTATTTTTAGAAAAAATTCCCGATATGGGCTCGTTTTGAAATTAATTCCCAACATAGGCACTCTTATGAGGCTCGGAAAATTTTCATGTATAAGAGACGCTGGTTTTCTCAGCGTCTCTTATACATGTATTTTTTTTAAAAAAAAAACTTATGTATAAGAGACGCTTTGTATTTTTTTTTAACGCACACGTAAAATTTAAAAAAAATATATATTTGCATAAAACCAGCTCTTTATACAAAGGAATTGAATTGAGGCTCAAATTGGATTTGAGGCTGGATCCGTACCCCCCACCCAATGCAAATTGAATTGAGGCTAGCACATTTTTTAACTCCTTTGTATAAGAGACGCTGGTAAACTTACACGTGGGTTAAACAAAAAATACATGTGTAAGAGACGCTGATTTTCCAAGTGTCTCTTAAGAGTGCCTATGTTGGGAATTAATTTCAAAACGAGCCCATATCGGAAATTTTTTCTAAAAAAAAAGCCTACTTTAGAAAAAAAATTCCTAAAAAGTCAGCATTACATTGCTGAAATTTCTCACCAAAAGTACATGCTAAAATACTTAGAATAATAACTTAACTTGATGATGTTTGAATCACATTTCAACATGTGTTGCCCTTAAATTTTGTTTAATCAAATGCTTAGTAATAGATGAACTGTTCTGTTTACGGCGGGCCTATTGCTTCTTGTTGTAAGTTGTATGATTAAGTAGATATTTCATTCGAATTTCACAAATTCTGGAAATATGATCTCTGCGAGCTTTAGTTTCAAACTGCATGGGCATACCATGGTTTTACAGCAGGAGTAGGAGTATTTTGCAAACCATTTACTTAGGCAATGGCTATATGCACGCGAATCGATGCATATATGCACGCGATTCTGTGCGCGCAACTTATGCGCACGCATCTGTGCGCAGTTCTTATGCGCATACGTGTTTTACGGGGTATTACGGGTACTTTTCGTAAATTTTCAGAGTCTGTAACACCTTGTGCGCCTAACTACTGCGCACAGGTTGAGAATCTGTGCGCCGTGTTTCTGCGCACTGTTCAAACATAGTAGCCGTTGAAATTTTTGAAAAAAATAGCCGTTAAATGTAAAACTGTGCGCTTAGGTTCTGCGCACAGGTGCTTTAGGTTTGGGTTTGTGCGCGGATGGTTAGAGCACGGGTCTTTACAGTTTCATTTGGACCACAACGGTCATAAATGTGCCTATATAAAGCCATAATCTCTTCGTTTCCAACAAATTCATTCAAAACCTCTTCGTTTTCCAACAAATTCATTCAAAATGTCTCGTCGTAATCAAAACTCTCGTATGTTAGAGTTGATTAATCAAAGTTGTGAAGATAGTGATGAAGCACACGATTGGGATAGCGGATCACAAGAAGAGGAAGACGACCCGAACGACGACGAATGGTTGGATGGTTTCTTAGAAGACGAAGAGTTCGGCGACTGGGATCCGAGTGGTGAATTTGTGGTTAGTATAATATGTTATAATTTGAAACATATGGTAGCGTAATTAGTTTCAAATTAGTTTCATATGCTAGCATAATTAGTTTCATATGCTAGCCTAATTAGTTTCATATGATAGCCTAATTAGTTTCATATGATATCCTAATTAGTTTAAAGTAATGATTCGATGCCCAAACGACGTCGGAATGCAATGAAACTTGTTTTCAATGCAAACGACGTCCTTGGAGGCCTTATATGCGCATTAGATCTGCGCACATGATTCTTTGCGCATTAGATCTGCGCACGGTTGAAGACCGTTAAAATATGACCGTTGCGTGTGCATAACATCTGCGCACGAAACGGTCATATTTCAACAGCAAAAACCGAAGCTATAAAAGGGGGGTTGCACTCACCTCAATTCACCAATCTCACCATCTCTCTCTTAACCTCACCAATCTCACCATTTGTCTCTTAACACTCGCTATGTCGCACAGTTCATCATCAAGCAACGCTGCCCTTTTTTATTGTAAATGTGATCGACCAGCGGTAATGAGGAGTTCAAAATCTCGAAGAAACCTCGCTCGAAGGTTCTGGACATGCGCTGGTACTGGTGGTTACATTTGTGAATTCCGCGAGTGGATCGATCCACCACACCCTTGTTACTCCTTAGCTGCAATAAGAGATCTATTCTCGAAGATACGTACGTTGGAGGAGGAAAACGCCGATCTTAAGGCGACCCTGGCTTCCAATCATTAGTTAAGTGGTTGTTTTAATCGTTAGTTCGTTGTTGTAATTGTTAGTTAAGTGGTTGTTGTAATCGTTAGTAAACAAGCATAGCACTGGACAAAGAGAAGTTGAGGAGGGACAACCTATAAAGATCCCCAACCGATATTGGTTTCGATGTTCGGATTTAGCAAAATGTACGAACTAATAAGAGTTTGGAAACTGGTTATTAGTTGGTACATATTGCCGACTCCGAACATCGAAACCAATCATCGGTTTGGGGATCTTGATAGGTTGGTCTTCCTCACCATCTCTTTGTGTAGTGTTGTTGTTGAAATTTGTATTTCGTTTTCAAATCAATATAGTTTTTCACGTCTTGTTGTTCAGATTTGTATTTGCATTATTGTTCGGAGTCGTTTTGAATATTCAAACAAGCAAAACATAAAATTTAAAACCATCACACAAGAAAAAGGCATACATAAAACATCAATCGTACATAAAACATCCATCAAACAAAAACAGACGTCAAGCGTCTAATCCTGAGTCTCCTGAGTATAAGGCGGAGCATCTTCCCGAGGCACATCACCCTGAGTCATATCATCTTGGTGCGCATCCTCCTGAGTGCCGCATCCACTCCCCTGGCCACTCTCATGAACAAAATCTCGGAAAACAAGAGGTGGTGGTGGTGGTGGCATCCGCGATGCACGTGGGGGAGATGGTGCCAAAGGTGCCTGAGGTGCCTCTAAGATTGCAAGCCAACCACGAATCACATCTTCAGTGGCCCAAGGTCGATCCGAGATAGGGGTGTCTAGAAAAGAGTGCATCATGGCTTGAAGGATCTGACAACGCTGCAAACAAAACGTAAATTTAATCGTTAGTTAAGGTCTAAAGCTAAGTTTTGTACAAACTTTATAAAATTTTACATACCGCTAATGCATCGATAGGCACCGGGGTATATCCATAGCGAGGCGGGCGATCATGTCTCTCAGAGGATGGATCGACGACGGGATGTGAGAACTCGTCCAGCCAATCCATATAGTCATCAGACATCTTCCATGTTGGCTCTGCAACCGGCCCATCCAGATCTATCAGAGGCCTCGGCTCTGCGTCCCATGCAAGAAGAAGCTCAGGTGCATAAACGACGTCATACCTCGTGCAACCCATGGACCGATGAAATGACAACGGCTGAATGGGTGGGTCGGGAACGGGCTGAGCCCGCCCAAACTGCCGCAGGACTCTCCTAGGGTTGTAGGCCTCATGAAATTTCCAGATGCTCAATACGCCCTCAAATCTCGTAGGAGAAACCTCTGGTGAGTTGAAGTCCAAATCTCTCCATGGCTGCCAGTTAACCTGAAACAAATAACAAGCCAAATTAGACACGTATTGCGGTAATGAAATAAAAAATATAAGAAATTAAATCCAAACCTGCTCATATCTCATGTTGTCGAGCATGCGACGGATGGCAACCAAACGCCCAGTATCCGAGCTAAGTGGTGTATACAATCCTACAGCAGCATCTCCATGGGCGAATGCAGGGTTCGTGACAAAGTGATCACGAAAATGAGGAAAGTATGCCCAGATCCAGCACTACATATAAACAATTACAGATTATTAGTAAAACTACGTGAATAGTTAAGAGTTATTCACCAAGACGTTAACGACAAGATCTTACCCTCAGAAGAATCCCACATGAACCAATGGTTGCCGTCTCGACTCTAGATGCAGACCCTAAATTGCGATACACTAACGCAAGTATGCCGGCTCCCCATGCAATGTCCCCTGTACGATCATGGTTGAGAACAAGCGCCGCGTACTGGACCTTGACACCCTTTGTCGACCTGTCCACCAAGACAGTCGAGCCCAGAAGCAAAAGGAGATACAGAGTGGCAATGTGACTCTCATTCCTGACTGGCGCATCAAACAAAACTTCCAACCGAGCATTGAGGGCACCGAAATGAATGCCACCTGAGCTATAACATGCCTTCATGTCATCAGCCTCCTGACCCATAGCGTCCGCAAGCGCCGCATAGATCTGGTCATCTGTCATAGGTGAATTGTAGCTACGACCATGTATACGGACTCTGAGGATCTGCATCACGTCATGTAGGCAGATGGTCATCTCAGCAAATGACATGTGGAAAGTGTTGGTCTTTGGATGCCACCTCTCCACAAAAGCAGAAATCAATGCAGCATCGATCTGAGACGCTATGCCCACTCGGCGCAGCTCTGTCAGCCCAGAACGCTCAGCAAGCCTGAACCATGTACCCTCCTCAGCTGAAATATGATGCTCATAATCATGAACCTGTGCAGATCTGTACATCACCCTCAGGAGCTTCCTAGCCTAAATAAGTACAGAAAAAAAATTGCGTCCGGTTAGTAAATATGAAACGTATAACTTATTATAAGCATTCAGATCAATGTTATTGAACATACCGGATCTAACAGAGCCGCCTCAGCCTCGGCCTCATCCCCGTCCCCATCCTCTGGCTCATCCTCTGGCTGAATATCTCCTACTCGTCGTCTCTGCCTGGGACGACGACCACCTCTAACTGGAGCCGCAACCTCCTCACCAACAACCTCCTCAACTGCAGCCCCCTCAGCGACTCCCTCAGCAGCAATACCCTCACCACCAACTCCCTCAGCACCCTCCTGACCTCTCCCTCTCCCTCTCCCTCTCCCTCTCCCACCACCTCGGCCTCTGCCTACAGCACCCTCACCACCACCTCTGCCTCTGCCTCGGCCTACAGCTTCCCCCGCACGGGCACACTTCCTAACCTGCACCGGGGGCACCAATGGTACATCGGGAGCGGGCCCTGGAAGAGGACCACGCGACCATATCCATCTCGCTATATGCGTCTCATAAGAACACAATAGGTGAGGCGCACGTGGACGACAAATGTCCTGCATCGACTCCCCGAGCCAAGGAAAATATGTCTGTGGGGCATGGTCATCGTCGTCTAAATCTCCCGACACTGGCTCTGAAGATGTGACTGGCTCTGCAGATGCGACCGTAGGAGGAGAAGATGTCGACGTTTCTGCATCTGTCACTGCAGGTAAATCCTGCTCTGTATGCTCTGAACTACGAGGTAAAGCATCCTGAAACAGAGGTGCGTCCTGGATATCATAGTCATCCGTGGTCACCTGCGCCTGTACTGGTGTGGGCTCGATAGGGTCGAACGCAGTAACATATCGACCAGGATAATCTACGTCGTCATGGAAATCTCCTCTCTGTCCATCCATCTCCATATGCGAACCATCTATCTCCTGCTGCTGCAGCTGTGCCTCCTCGTACTCATTCCCTGGCTCACGGCGCTCAGGTGATCCGGTGCCGAAAAATCGTTCGAGGGCCTCGAACGATAATCGCACACCGGCTGCCACATCATGTCGACGAGGAAACCGTTCCGCTACTGGTGCGGGCATCGTGTTGCCCGTCTGATCCATGACGGCTTGTATAGTCTACATGTTTTTACATTTTTAGTATGAGTAATTCATACAAAAATATTCGGAAATAATTTGCAACTTCGTAATCAAATTCGAGTCTTTATATCTACGAAAACTAAATTTTTTAATAGAAATTGTTAGAAATTTAACAATTAAGCCATAACTAGTTATGACTGTTAAGTTTCTAATATTTAATTCATAATTACTAAAAAATAAACATCTCAACTAATACGAAATAATAATCACTACTATTACTAAAAAATTACAATTAATACGAATTCATAATAATTCGATTAGGCATTCGATTAATGCATAATAATCTGAAACTTAATCGTAATTATAAAAAAATACGATTAATAAGAATTCTAATATTTAATTCATACAAAACTGAAATTTAATCGTAATTATGAAAAATTACGATTAAATTACAATTAATACGAATTCTAATATTTAATTCATAAAAAACTGAAATTTAAACGTAATTATGAAAAATTACGATTAAATTACAATTAAGATACGAATTCTAATATTTAATTCATAAAAAACTTAAATTTAATCGTAATTATTACAAAAAAAAATTACGAATAAATTTCCACAATTAAATACGATAAATATTTGAAAAAAGCGGGTTTAGAAATTTTATACCGAATAAAGATCGTGCGGTGTCTCCGGAACCCGAGTCGCCGGAGGAGCATTTGCCGCTGCCAACGCGGCTCGAGTCGCATACCGCCGGCCACCTCCATCCACCAACGCTTCATCGTCGGACAAGGTCGCCGGAGGTGGCTCCGTTGGGACGGAAGTCGCTGGAGGTGTTGGGATTGGGACGAAAGTGGTGTGGTCGGGACCGGAAGAATGAGGGGGTTCAGAATCCATTGACGGAATTGTGTTTAGACGAGGGAAACATAGTCTTCAATTCTCATCACAAGAGTGATGATTCTAATAATAACACTAATTCGAAATCGTGTAATTTTACTTTCTCTGTATCCTTTGAGACAACCATTCCTTATGAAAAAATGATTCTTAATCACCCCTTTTTTGGCCTTATGACCTATTCTCTGGTAATCATTGTGAAGAATGAGGTTTGCTTTGTTTTGTTTAAGTATATTCTCTACATGGAACAACACATCAGTTTGAAGGTCAAGGGTTTAAATCAGTATTGCGATTATGAAGCTGTCAAAAACTGCAGGTTCACCTATAATCTTACACATGCTTATCTGATAAACAATTTAATAGATATCAGTTTACATGTATATGATAAAGAGATCAATATTTCCTGCGGTTATGCCTTTGTTTTATCTAATAAGAATTATTATCAGATATCTTTGGATAATCAGTCGTACTCAAAACATATGCAGAATAACAAGAATGTCGAATACTCCTTTTCAGACCAATGTTATTTGATACTGGTGTCTGGGTGGAACAAGTATGCTACATTAAGTCACTACAGGATGTACAATCTTAAGCCCCGTTCTGATTCTTTTATTTTCAACATTCACAATAATAAGAGGTATTTACATTGTTATTACTACTTCATTGTTCAAATAATTATGATAAACATTTTTGGGTTAACAAACACGGGTGAAAGTAACAAGAAAGTTTATTGGAATCTTCAATGGAAAAATGTAAAGGAGCACATTGTTTTACACAATATGAATACTTCTATCTATGTAGATTGCAACTTTGTAATCATTTTGAGGCCGGATTTTTTCATGTACTCGCATCATTGGACGAAGCACAATTTAACTACGGAGTGTTACAATAATTTAAATAAACATTATATGAATCTGAGTCATTTACAGTATGATCCCTATGATTATGGATGCACCTCTATTCAGCATATTTTTTGGTATATCAACGGTAAAACAGCTAGTAACTGTGTCTTTAAAATTAATACAAAACTGGAAGCCCTCCTAGGTAGACACATTAAATTCTACTCAACTAGCATTAATATTATTCTTGAAATTGATCATAATAATAAATGCGTTATTCTCATCTTTTTCATTTACTTATGTAAACATCTGACCATTAAATATTGTATGGAATGTGGGAAGTCGGAAAGACTTAATATCAAAAGTGTATCCATTAATTACAACTCTAATATCCATCTTCATGCTTATTGGCCTAATCTTTGCTGTAACACCATCAGCTTAATGATGAGGATGGCTGCCAACACCGCTCTCCTTGAGCATTCAATACATAACACGTGGACCGTCAAAAACAGAACACATCAACACATTACTCAAAATGCATATGAAATTACAAAATTTACCTGCCAATTTCGATGTAAACTTACAAAAAGCCCCTGCCATTTTCAAAAGTTTACTGTTTACCTTTTCAATTCAGAAAAACAGTTTTTATATTATCATATGATACAACACGCACGGCTGAAAAGGACAGATGGCACTATCTCCTTCTGGCTTACATATTTGGCAGAAAGTGATTGGAAACGACAAATTATAAGGCCCAAATCAAAAATTCTTTACTGGTTTAACCCTTTCTTTAGAAAAGTGACATATAATACTTCCAAATCTGAACTTTATAAATACACCTTTATCTCTTATGTACTCAATATCACCACATCAGCCCAGAAATCTTTCCGTCTTCCCCCTCTCTAGAGAATTCTTCCAAAATCAAAGCTCACCCTCTGTTTGCCTCCAATGGAGGATGATAGATCTTATACCCAAGCTTTAGTCGGGTATCCATATGGTTCGAATCTTCATGCAATCAATATCAACCCAGTACAACCAACTATTCAAACCTCTAACCCAGACCTCTTCTCTGTAACGGCCCCCTACATTTTAGGTCCTCATAATCCGGCTCAAAATGTCCAAAACATAACCACTGATGTCAACCCACAAACATTCTCCCCAACAAATCCCATGTTTGAAGAAGAGGTTGAAGTCCCGGTCTCTCCAGTTCACAATGAGCACATGCAGGAAGATCTAATGCAGAACCAGGATCTGGACGATATCCCTGAGGACCAAATTCTTCAAATGGAAGAGCAATATCTCTTAAATCTGGATGAAAACCTGACGCAGCTTGCTTTTCTAGGTCTGGTGGTTAGGGATGTCGACGGATTAGAAGATCCATGGGACGTGGGGAAGAAAGCTAAGTACAACTGCAAACAGATGCAAAAAATCAAAGGTGATGTAGTCTTCCAACCTGTTGGTAATAACTGGTTAATCTTTCAGTTTGCTAACCGGGAAGACAGGGATTTAATTTATTCACGAAGACCTTATAAACTTGGTGGGAAAGTGATTGTTGTGAGGCCCTTTACTATGGATTTCAACTCCCATTTTCAAACTCTTACTGATATCGATGTGTGGATGAGAATCCCACTACTCCCGTTTTGCATGGCCAATGAAGCAGGTTTTGAAAATATCATAAGAAGGAACAAATTGGGAACTCTCTTGCTGGTAGACGGAATCAACAATGCAAGGTTCAAAGGCAAATTCGCGCGAGCCCTCATCAACGTTTCGATTGGCCAAACTGTTGATCTGGAGGAGTATATACAGATTCGACACCAAAACAGGATGTTGCTCACTCACAAAGTCTATTATGAAGGATTTTCTGAAGGATGCAGTGGTTGTACCTCACCTTATCACGCTTTTGTCGAGTGCCCAATCATCAACAGAGTCTCTGATGTGCACCCAACCAACCTGACAATCTCGGCTTTTAATCCCCAATCCAACAACACCATTAATCAGAAGTTCGGCACAATCATGATCAAATCTCCGAACTGTGGTGAGGGAGATTGCAAAGCTGATGAAGGTCACTGTGGTGCTGAAGGTTCTTCCTCTCCAGATGAGAACAGTTCGACAAACATGAAGAAACGCAAGTCAGTGGGAAAGGGTAAGGGTCCTGCCTATGAATAAGTCCTTAAGAGTAGCTCGTATTAGTAGATTTCAGGTTGTGTTCATAAATAACTTCCTTCGGGATCCAACCTTGTGCTGGTGCACTGTTTTGGTAAGGTTACTTCCTAAACTAATGCTCAAATTTGTAAGCAGGAAGCCTGGTATGATCTTTAGAAGTAATGTTTATGATGTTAAGGACTTTATTATGCAGAAGTATTGTAGTACTGATGTGAACATGAACATGAATGAATGCAGACAATATATGCTGATGTTTTTACTTTATAATTGTGTATCGATGAATGTTGAAGCCCTATTGAAATATCAGGAAACTTGTTCTTGTTTGATAAAGATGAACGGTCTAACTGGTCAATATTACGCCCCTACCACATATTGCCAAAATAGTAATGTATTAAAAGAAAAACAGACTCATTATATGTTCTTGATAAATTGGATAGAACTTAACAACATCATTCTTTATTCTCCACATTTCTATAGTTACTATGTAGGTCACACTATTAAAGCCTTAAGGCTTAACTTAAGGTTCAATAACACTAAACACTATGCAACTAGCTACTTAGAGGAAGTGATAGTAAACACTATGAAAATTGAAATAGGCAGATGGACCAAGAAGCAAAGATCTTATTATCAACAGTTGAGAACTTAGTTTCGAAATAAAGACTTGTATGACAACAAAAATCTGTTTTCTTCCAAGTACCATACTGAATACATTTGTATAACAACAAAAAACTTTAGGCAAACAAATACTGGTGATAACTCCAAAAGCAGGTATAAATTTTTTAAGATAAACAATAGACAGTACTTGAACCTGGTTATCAATCTGTCAATTAATTGGATTGAAATAAGATCTTTTCGAATGAAGCTACTGATTCACTATAGTGCTATCTACAAAGCTTATTGTCACTATTGGATTATACTTGGTACAAATCTGTATCGTATAATAGGAAGACTCCCTGTTCATACATTATATGACAAATACGATAAGATCTATAACCCTTTACCTGGTAATCTTGGTTTGCATAAGATTATAAGTGAACAATGGCGGTTGTTTGTAAACACACAAAATTGGCAAACAGAAGGCTATCATTCTTCTAGTGATCTTAACATAATATCATTTGAATTTTATATGTTCCCTTGGTATAAGAAAATACATATTAATAAAATCAGTAGGACTATTCTCAACATACACTATAGGGCTCTTCATTTTTTAAAAGAAGTTATTAAATGAAAGTTGCATATTGGAATTGTAGGGGTGTGCGTCGACCACACTTCTGGACGGAAATATCTTATTTAAGACGAGCTCATAACATTGATTTGTTTTGTCTTGCTGAAACCAAAAATAATGACATACCAAGCTCCCAGTTTATTAATAAATAGGCTTTAAAAATGTTTTCATATCCCCAGCCGATGGTACAAAGGGGGGCTTATGGCTTTTGTGTACACATTTCTTAAAAGCAGAATTTTGCAACATCATTTATACAGGTCTAAATACAATAGTTTTAAAGTATGAAGAACATAACACTAAATTTATTATAATTTATATATACGCACCTAGTAGAGAAAATTTAAAAACAGATTTTTGGAATCACATATCTAATCTTATCAGTGAGATAGATATCCCCCCTATAATTATTGGTGATTGTAATGACATTCTTCATATTGAAGACAAACAAGGAGGAGAAATACCCTCTAGTAATAGATTTTCTAGACTTAATTCATTCATATCAAATCACGGTCTATTAAATCAAAACTATCAAGGGTATCCATTCATTTGGAAAAGATCAAACAGAACTACAAATTCTGTTATTTTAGAACGTCTGGATCGGGTTCTTATACATCCAAATATAATTAATTATTATACCAATATTGTACTAACGCATCTGCCATTTACTACCTCGGATCATTGCTGTATTACTCTACAACTAGGTGATAATAATTGTATAAAAAACTATCCTTTCAGATTTGATAACACATGGCTACAAAATGATTCGTTCAAGAAGTTAGTCAATAGAGTCTGGAATTTCCACTATCAAGGGTCGGCTATGTATAGACTTTTTATGAAACAGAAAAGACTTAAAAAAGAAATTAAAAATTGGGCCAAAAGAAACATAAATAATATTCAGGAACAACTAAAAATGACAGAAATTAAACTTCAAAATTTACAAATTGACTGTTTCCAAAATGGGTTGACAAACAAAATCCCCATGTATAATAGATTTGTTACAAAATACAATAGATTACTTGAATTCCAACATATCTATTGGAAACAAAGAGCGAAAGTTAAAAACTTTAAAGATATGGATAAAAATACAAAATATTTTCAAAGTACAGTAAAAATTAGAACTTGAAAACAAAAAATAATCTCTTATGAATCTCTTAACAAAAAAAATGTATTATAAAACGGAAGATATTAAACCAGCAATCACACAAGACTTACAATCCAGATTTCAATCTCTACATACTACAAGTTTACCAGATAATGACTTCCAATTAATACCAAAACTTATTGCAGACGTAGAAAATGAAACATTAATAGAGCAACCTACACATACAGAAATAAAGAACGTAATATTTGAACTTCCTCATAATAAAACTTCTGGACCAGACGGATTTAATGTTGAATTCTATCAACACTATTGGCCTATTATTGGACAGTCAATTGTACAAGCTATTCAATCTTTCTTTCATTCAGGAAAAATGCTAAATGATTGTTCTCAGTCATTTATCCCCCTAATACCAAAAGTGGATAACCCAGTGTCAATCAACCATTACAGGCCCATAAGTCTGTGTTCCACAATATACAAAGTAATTACAAAATTAATGGCAAACAGACATCAAAAACTACTTCCAAAATTAATTCATCCTTGCCAAGCAGCTTTTGTTCAAGACAGATCAATTTTTGACAATATTTTAATATCCCATGAAATCTTTCATTCTTTTCATCAAAAGAAAAAAGGAAAAAGGGGTTGGATGGCTTTAAAATTAGACATGGAAAAAGCTTATGATAAAATCCAATGGCCTTTTATCATTAAAATTTTAACCTCATTTGGTTTCTGCAAAAAATGGATCGACTTAGTTATGACATGTATAAAATCAGCTTCTTTTTCGGTTCTGGTTAATAATGAACCTGGCCCTACGTTTAAGCCAAAATGTGGATTACGACAAGGAGACCCCATAGCGCCTTTTATTTTTATATTAGTTATGGAATATTTGGCAAGAACCCTACAAATAGAAGCTGATAAAACCAATCACAAAGTTGGTATTCAATTAACTAGAAATGGTACACGCTTACCATTTCTCTGTTTCGCTGATGATACTATCATTTTCGCAAATGCAAACATAAATAACATGAACTACATTAGAAATATTCTGCAAAAATTTACGGATCTTTCCGGTCTTGCTATTAACTATCATAAAAGCTCGTTTCAAACAACGCCTAATATTTCAAATGATAAAAAACGTGCTCTTGCTTCAGTACTAAATTTACAACAAACAACATCTATGGAGAAATATCTGGGCATACCAATAGTAAGAGGTAGAGTAAAAAATGATTGTTTTCAATATGCGGTACAAGGAATGAGAAAGTAGTTATCTAATCGCAAGCAGGTAGAGCAATCCTGATACAATCAAATATACTATCTAAGACGAATCATTTAATGCAATGTTTTTCCTTACCTAAAGGTGTATGTGATCAACTAGACAAAATAGCTAAAGATTTTTTCTGGAATAACAATAACCCTAGTTATCGTGTCATTACATCCTGGGATAACATATGTCAACCAAAGGAAAGTGGGGGATTAGGAATACACAAAAAAACAGATTTAAATAAAGCACTACAACAGAAACTATTATGGAAAATTGTAACAGAACGAAATAACATATGGGTGCAAATAATATATCAAAAATATTTACAAAACAATAATCTTTTCACATATAAAAAGAAAAACAAACAATCATGGCAATTCTCTCTACTATTACATTTAAGAAAACAATTCCACAAAGGAATTTTTTGGGAGTTTGGTAATGGAAATATTATTAATTTTTGGACAGATAATTGGATACCAAATTCTAATCTTTGTGAATTTTTTAATTCGGAAAATAACAATATTAACGCTAAAGTATCAGAATTTGTCACGAATAATAAAGAATGGGACACAACCAAATTAAATAATGTTCTACCAAATTATATAGTATCAAAAATACAATGTATATACATTCCTAAATGTACTAGTGAAGATAAAATAATTTGGACTCCAGAGAACTCTGGCAAATTTACGACTGCATCGGCCCGAAAATTTATTAGGAATTCTAATAATAATAATGTCAATAATATTTACTCTTGGTTATGGGGGCTAAAATTACAACTCAGGTATCTAAACTTTCTTTGGAAAGTAGTATCAGATAATCTTCCAACAACGGAACGATTAAATAATTTTTTTAATAGAGTACCATCACACTGCAGCTTATGTAATAACCCCATAGAAACAAGAGAACATATATTTTTAGAATGTAATTACACTCTGAATCAAATACGTAAGTTCGAATCATTATCAAAATTTAAGTTCCACATTCAAAATTTGAGTAATCTCACATTTCACGATCGACTTGTAAACTTAATAAATAATATGAAAAATGAGAAAAATAAAATTGAATCCCTAATTATGCTTTGGTACTCACTTTGGATCAATAGAAATGCAACAGTGTTCCGTAAAAATCACATTATAATCAAAGAACCGTCGGGGACAGCGTTTGAACAATTTAAATTCGGGAAAACCACACTAAACACTTCTAAGGGTCCAAAACAGAAAACCATGAAAAATAGACAAAAATTAATAAATAACAAATGGAAAAAACCAACGAATGATTGGCTAAAAATAAATTTTGATGGCTCATTTACCTCAACAGACCATACTTTCATAGGGTGTGTAGCTAGAAATTGTAACGGACAAGTTATTGACATTTACCATAAGAAGGTCTCGTCAAATTCCCCTCTTGCAACAGAAGCATTCGGTGCTCTTTTTGCTGTACAACTAGCCTTGAAATTACAATGTAAACATCTCATATTGAAAGGTGATAATCTCATGGTTATAAACTCGATTAAAGATGTTTGGAAAGTTCCATGGGAAATTCGGAATATAATTCTTGATATTCAAGATATTATAAAATCTTTTGATAATTTCAAAATCTTTCACTGCTTCTGGGAAGCAAATAAAGCAGCTGATTTCTTGGCAAAGCCTGAAATCAACATGCATTATCTAAAAACTTTACTATCCTGTAATCAGGATGGACTCTTATCTGATAGTTATATCAGAACGATGATTCTTGTGTTCTTACAGTCGGGTTTGTTTGAGACTTACTCGGCTTTCTTTCGGATCATCCGCGAGGATGGTCAAGAGTCGTTATTTTTTTCAAGATAAGACTCTGGTTCTAGCCTTCATTAAAAAAAAAAAAAACTTATTATCGGGTAAAAAAATCCGTAAAAAAAAAGATATTACCGGGAAACCGCTTACCGCCATGAAGCTTGGCCTATAAAAGGGATACAAACATCGACGTAAAGCTAAGCTAAACAAGCAATTCTCTCGATCTTTCGTTGGATTTTCTGCAATCGACTAACCTAGGTATGTTTCCATGCTTTCTTTCTTGATTTTTCGTTATCTTCTTTATGATAATTAGGGTTCCTAGAAGATGTTCTTAGGGTTTCTTGTGCGTCAAGTTTTAGTTTCGATTGAATGATATTCTGAGTTGAGAAATTATCTTCCTATAGACTTCATCTTGTGAGATATGGCGAGAAGAAATTCAAGAGAAAAGCCAGCACCAAAGAAGAGGATGGACAAGCTTAACACCAAATTTACTTGTCCTTTCTGTAATTACGGAGCCAGCGTGACATTCAGAATGTAAGTATTAAGCTTTGATATATTTAGGGTTCTTGAAATTAAGATGCTAATGATTCAGTATTGTTTTTGTTAATACTCCCTCCGTCCCATTATATAAGCTCCATTTCATTTTCTGACACTATTTACCCTCCGAGAGAATCTTCTCGATTTCTTCCAATTTACAAGCACAAACATAGTCATGTGGGGTCTTGTTTGATTCGTCTTGACAAGTACTAGAACAATTTCAAATTTTATATTTTTTACTAATACGTAACTAGAGATATTGACAAAACAAAACGCGCATCGACATTCGTGCGGGGATGAAATGAGGCTTATATAGTAGGACACAGAGAGTAGTAATAAGAAGACGGGAGTTGGATCTGCTGCATTTACAGTCTGCAAAGAGGACTTTAAAACTTTTGTCACATCATTGACTATTAACATGTAAGTGTTGGATCGGTTAGCGTAAAATACCAAAGAACAAAGATTTGTTCCCTGGAACGTAATGCAGCGGAATTAAAATAACACAGGAAAGATCGTACTGAACACGAGGATATATAGTGGAAACCCTTAATACCAATAAGTATTTCAGGGCAAAACCACTCCCTTCTAGCTTCTCACTAGAAGGAGTTTGAATCGTCTACTTGTGTTATTGATTTCTTGTTACAATAAGAACATGGATCACTCTTCTAAGCTTCTCACCTAGATCTCGGATCTCTCTTCTACTTGAACTCAATCTCTAACACTCGTAGTCTCTCTCTTCACAACTCTCAACGCTCTAGTTCTTTTCGGCTCTCAAAGACTTGCTAAAACTACATGAATCCCTCACAATATATAACAAACTAAATAACCCTAACTAGACGTCTTCTTGTGCTCCAAGTCTTCAATCTGAATTACCATAAAGCTTAACCAAAGATATGATATATTTTCTATAAGGAAATCTCTTCCTTAAATAAAATATCATTCGTTCCTTCCAAAATAATCTTCTATCTTTTTCTCCAAGACTTGAAATCCGACTTTCCATAAATCTTTATCAAATATATGGTAAACTCTATCTTTAAGGAATTCTTTTCCTTAGATATAATTTACATACTTTCCTTCCGTGTAATCTTCCAACTTGATCTCCAAGTCTTTCAACTTAAGTCTTCAATAGGCACGCTGCTTCTTTATGTATAAGGAAATATTATCTATAAGGAAATTTATATATATTATTTCCTTATTCTTCACTGAATCAAACGGGCGCGTGTCTCAAGACCAAGTCTCCACCGAGTTGCCTCTTTCCTTATTTGAGAAATCTTCTTTCTTTATTTGTGAGTCAACTCTTCCTTATTTCTCCAAGACCATCCTCCAAAATATCTCGACCAATATTCTTCCTTGGATGGACCTACGTACACTGCACAGCTGGCTTGCATTCGACGTAACCTTACATCTCATGAAATTCAGCAAGCATTTCTCTGCATCCTGCAACCACTAGTAACATTCTTATACACTCAAGTGAATCATTAGTAGATGTTTGTCATAATCAAAACTTATCACATCTCAACAGTAAGTAACTACCATATTCTTGGTTTATATACTTTAGTTGGTAAGGATTCAAATCTCATGGATGAATTATTATGTTATTGCAGTTATAGAGAATGACTCGATGAATGCGAGCGTGTTAACGGCGTACGTGGTTGAAGACTAATTCAAGAAGATGATGATGCATAATATTTAGTCCTTATAAGGCTGCTGCTAGAGTAGATCAAATTAGTCAGATTAGCTAGACATAGATTTTGTTACACCCAGTTAAATACTTATGTGAATTGTAACTACAACATTTTAAGTTCAATTAAAATGGTATCTTTATCTCCTATTTACACGAAATCAAATCTTCTACCTTTGACTCTTTATGTTCTTCCTATAAATTCGAAATTTTATTCGCAAGTAGAAGATGCTCGAGCAGCAATGGTGCTCTACCAGAGAAATAGGAGAAATTGGGATAGGTGGGTCAAGGACCGCCTGAAGCTCAAGGAAAAACAAAAACGCGAAAAAGAAAAGGCCAGTAGAAAAAGATGTTGCAGACGCTGACAGTGATGTAGAATCTGACTAGGGATCAAAGAAAAGCTTAAAAGGGTATGATCTTTGATGGTCAATTGTGAAGGGGAAATCTTTGTTTTTCCTTAAATTTTGTTTAATTAAATGCCAGTATTGAATGAAGTGATTGTTTTATAAGATTTATTTGTTGATTTAATTATTTAATATATTTTTAATTAAAGTTAAAAATAAATATATAAAAATAGCTTAACAACCTAGCCTAAAATCACTCTAGAGGCTCTAAAAGTCTCAGCTTTAATATATGGAAAAGAGTCATGTAATAATACTTGTTAAAATGATAAATGAGAATGAATGTGGAGCCTTGGATCAAGAGAGATCCAAGAGCTCATATGATGACACGTGGCACCCCTTGTCCCCACCGCCGGACCGCCGCCGGAGAACCGCCGGACCGCCGCCGGAGAACCGCCGGACCGCCGCCGGAGAACCGCCGGACCGCCGCCGGACCATCTTTGATGAACATCAAGTGTTCATAAATGTTCATCACATTCTACTTAAATGTTCATCAATTTTTGATGAACATCAAGTGTTCATAAATGTTCATCACATTATACTTAAAAGTTTTCCAACTGAATGTTCATCACATTCTACTTAAATGTTCACCAATTTTTGATGAACATCAAGTGTTCATAAATGTTCATCACAATGTTCATTTGTACATACTCTAATGAATGTTCATCACATTATACATAAAAGTTCACCAATTGAATGTTCATCTAAATGTTCATCATCTCATACTTAAATGTTCATCATCTCATACTTCAATGTTCACAAGAATTTAATAAAATGTTCATTAGCCAAAGTTCATTACAATCGAGTTAAATGTTCATCAAAATGTTGATAAATGTTCATCTTCTCTTACTTAAATGTTCATCAAACATCACTTTAATATAATTTCGAGTAGAAAAACACTTGATCTTTATAAAAAATTACCTAAATGTTCATCATCTCATACTTAAATGTTCATCAAACATCCTTAAATGTTCACAAGAATTTAATAAAATGTTCATTACTCAAAAGTTCATTACAATTAGCTTAAATGTTCATCACGCTGTTCATAAATGTTCATCAAAATGTTTATAAACGTTCATTTTGATATACTCTACTGAATGTTCATCACATTTTAATGTTCACCAACACAATGTTCATCACATTATAATTAAATGTTCATCACGTTGTTCATAAATGTTCATCAAAATGTTTATAAACGTTCATTTTGATATACTCTAGTATATGTTCATCACATTTTAATTTCATGTTCACCAAGAGAATGTTCATCACATTATAATTAAATGTTCATCACATTATATATAAATGTTCATCACATTATATTTAAATGTTCACCAATTTGAATTAGACTTAAAATTTTCATTTTATACTTTAACCTTTTCATTTATTATTGGACCACCGCCGGACCTCCACCGGACCCCGCCGGACCCCCGTCGGACCCCCGCCGGACCGCCGCCGGACCGCCGCCGGACCTCCGCCGGACCCCCGCCGGACCGCCGCCGGACCTCCGCCGGACCCCCGCCGGACCGCCGCCGGACCCCCGCCGGACCTCCGCCGGACCCCCGCCGGACCGCCGCCGGACCTCCGACGGACCGCCGCCGGACCCCCGCCGGACAACCACCGGGTGGTCGCCGGACCACCACAACTACCCCCACTTGTAGTGGGGGTAACTAGTTTAATCTAAGCCATTGGATGCTAAGGCATCCAATGGCTTAGATTCATTCTTATTTATCTCTAAGAGAGGGTTTATTATGGGATTCTCACCCTTAATATATAAGATAGATTTTTCAAACCATTTACTTATCGATCAAGTTGTCTTTCTCCGCTGATAAGAATAAACTTTAAAATGAGACCCTGAGAATGATGAACATTCGGTAGTGAATTGATGAACATTTGGTACCGTGAGAATGATGAATATTTAAAGTGAGACTGTGAGAATGATGAACATTTGATAATAAATTGGTGAACATTTGGAACCGTGGGAAGGATGAAGATTCGGTAATCGTTAGTAAATTGGTGAACATTTGGTAGTAAATTGGTGAACATTCATCGAAGAATATTCATTTTGTAAAAAACATTTATTGAGAAACTAAAAAACATTCAGACAAATATTATATGTAGTGGAGAAAGGGCAACTAAAATCTTTTCTTATAACCAATTTTTTAATCCTTTTTATAAATTTCGATCAACTAAAATCTTCCATAAAATACTAAACCGCTAGATTTTTATGTTTCCTACTAGAAGATATTTATGCTTCTCTTGACAAGTACTAGAACAATTTCAAAATTTTATATTTTTTACTAATACGTAACTAGAGATATTGACAAAACAAAACGCGCATCGACATTCGTGCGGGGATGAAATGGGGCTTATATAGTAGGACAGAGGGAGTAGTAATAAGAAGACAGGAGTTGGATCTGCTGCATTTACAATCTGCAAAGAGGACTTTAAAACTTTTGTCACATCATTGACTAAACCTATTAACTTGTAAGTGTTGGATCGGTTAGCGTAAAATACCAAAGAACAAAGATTTGTTCCCTGGAACGTAATGCAGCGGAATTAAAATAACACAGGAAAGATCGTACCTGAGCACGAGGATATATAGTGGAAACCCTTAATACCAATAAGTATTTCAGGGCAAAACCACTCCCTTCTAGCTTCTCACTAAAAGGAGTTTGAATCGTCTACTTGTGTTATTGATTTCTTGTTACAATAAGAACTTGGATCACTCTTCTAAGCTTCTCACCTAGATCTCGGATCTCTCTTCTACTTGAACTCAATCTCTAACACTCGTAGTCTCTCTCTCTTCACAACTCTCAACGCTCTAGTTCTTTTCGGCTCTCAAAGACTTACTAAAACTACATGAATCCCTCACAATATATAGCAAACTAAATAACCCTAACTAGACGTCTTCTTGTGCTCAAAGTCTTCAATCTGAATTACCATAAAGCTTAACCAAAGATATGATATATTTTCTATAAGGAATTCTCTTCCTTAAATAAAATATCATTCGTTCCTTCCAAAATAATCTTCTATCTTTTTCTCCAAGACATCAAATCCGACTTTCCATAAATCTTCATCAAATATATGGTAAACTCTATCTTTAAGGAATTCTCTTCCTTAGATATAATTTCCATACTTTCCTTCCGTGTAATCTTCCAACTTGATCTCCAAGTCTTTCAACTTAAGTCTTCAATAGGCACGCTGCTTCTTTATGTATAAGGAAATATTATCTATAAGGAAATTTATATATATTATTTCCTTATTCTTCACTGAATCAAACGGGCGCGTGTCTCAAGACCAAGTCTCCACCGAGTTGCCTCTTTCCTTATTTGAGAAATCTTCTTTCCTTATTTGTGAGTCAACTCTTCTTTATTTCTCCAAGGCCATCCTCTAAAATATCTCGACCAATATTCTTCCTCGGATGGACCTACACTGCACAGCTGGCTTCCATTCGACGTAACCTTACGTCTCATGAAATCCAGCAAGCATTTCTCTGCATCCTGCAACCACTAGTAACATTCCTATACACTCAAGTGAATCATTAGTAGATGTTTTTCATAATCAAAACTCATCACATCTCAACAATTTCCCCCTTTTTGATGATGACAAACATCTTTAACAACAACAGCAGAAACCCAATGCATATGTACTAGCTAAGGACGAAAGTTTACTTCGACACTTCAATTCCCCCTCAGATTAACAACTACTAAAACAAGAATACAGATTCCCCCTCAGTTCATGCTATCCTCTTTATTTCCCCCGTTTTGGCATCATCAAAAAGGAACACTTAAATGTCATAGACACTAGAGCTCATTGAACAACACAACTAAAGCAAATTGTTCATTAAATATTAAAAGCCCCTAGCCCTGTAGACACCATACGTCCATAACACTTAAAAAGAAAATTAAAGACAAGAAAAATCAGAACCAAGCAAGAAAAAGTACAAAGAAACACAAAAGAAGATTAGATAATGCGGCTAGGGAACAAAAGTGGGGTCGGAAGGCCATGGAATCAAGTCAGGTGTGCTCTGTTCCTTCAGAAGAAGTGGACTGAGATGCTAACAGTTCAATGCAGTCCCCACAGATTATAACACGTCCTTTACAAAGGACGTCTCCTTCTCAAAGTTAACCACCCATCGCCTTAAACAACCAACTAGTTTCCCATATTCTTCATTTTGTTCTTCATTTCATAGACCAAATTCAGCTCTTCATTTGTTCCCTTGCAGGGCTCTCAGATGCCATTTCCTCAACGTCATCAAGTTGCTCATACTCTTGAGCCCTAATCCAATCTGCATCTTTATATCTTCTAAACTCCATTTTCCTCAAGATACTTTCATCCAAGCATGTAAAGAACGCCATCTCATTCTCCTTCCCTTTTTTTTTCTTCCTTGTAATTATTGCCTCTCCATCACTGCGGCGCCTATCGATTCACTGCAATATTTCCATGTTCAGACGCACTTCCCCATCCAATAAGAGCAATCATCGCCAATTCCATGGTTTCCAAAAGATAGAGTGGTGTGATGCGGGGGTATCGTTACCAGAGATGGTACAAAAGAACATCACACACAAAACAATAAATGTATTCATGGAATTCATATGATTTAAATCATGGTGAGAGATTCCAGTTGTGGATGAATAAAAATGGATCATAGGAATGTGCAACCATGACTAGGCTTAGGGACGGTTGTACAGACCCTCTATCCTTTGGGCTTATGATGTGGATTCAAATCATCAAGAGGGCTCTTTTGGGCTGAAAATAAAACCTTTTCATGCAAAGTAACAAATAGAGCAAGCAATCATAATCAATTCAGTTATCATGGACGTAGGCTCAGCTAGACAAGACGCTCAAAACAAATAATGAAAAAAGGAGTTGTAGAGCTCTATAAGATCATGTCTATAATAAGTAAGCTTCCTAGTTTCTACCAATCATTGGGGGTTTTATAAGGAAAGCACAATCATTAAAGGGAAATCATACCAAGTTTTAGTCGAAGTCTCTCAAAGGGTTCCTTGTTGAGTGCCTCGGTAAAGATGTCAGCGACTTGATCTTCAGTTCTTACGAATTTCATAGTCACCAACCCTTTCTCAACACAATCACGAAGAAAGTGGTGCCTTATCTCAAAGTGTTTGGCCCTTGAGTGCTGCATGAGATACTTAAAGATATTTATAGCACTAGTGTTGTAAATAAGAAAAGGAACATAATCAAGACGACAAAAAGAATCACTTAGTTGTTGTTGTAACCATAGGAGTTGTGAGCAACAAACGACAGCTATGACATGCTTGCGATTAACTTTTTTCCTTGTGAAGTAAGCATCCGTGTATCCTATCGGGCTCATGTTGCCGCCTCTAGGATACCATAGACAGAAATCATCTTTTCCCTTCAAATATCTCAAGATTATCTTAGATGCTTTGTTGATGCATGCTTGTTCCATTTTCACCGTGAAACACTTGCCCTCTTAAGAAGAGCATGAGTTCCCCCACCATACTCATTTCGAACTCGCATTCCATGAGCTTCACACCCTTTTTCACCAAGGAGCCATTTGTGGAGTCGAGGATGATATCATCTAGATACACTTGCATGACCAGTGTACTCTTTCCTTCTTGTTGGTTGTAGTCCTTCACCACCAGCCTTTGGTTCTTCCAAGTAAACAAAAGAGGTGAAAGCACAAAATTCATTTGAAGGAGATGGAGGGAGTGTTACTTCACTGGAGTCATCATCGATGGAATGAGATGATGAGGCATTGTCTACTTGAATGACAACGTTGCAAACATGAATATTGGCCCATCCTGGAATGTCCGCACTACGAGATTCTGTAATGGCTATTTGGGCAACGACTTTCTCCTGTGTGTTCCCTATTAGGGAACTATCATTTATATTCTCTAAAGGATCCTTACTTTCCTCGCCAGTGTTGCGCTTAGTCTCTCCCTCAGATGTTTCTTGTGTTCCCCCTGGATTGGATCCAGAATAAGTTGAGGGCTCTTGACTGGGAGTGATACCTGCAACATTCAAGTAGTATTCCTCCTCAAGGACGAAAGTCGAGACGACTTTGTACACACTGTTGATGCAGATCCCTGGTTCGTGCCTAACAACTTCTCTCTTACTCTTGTTGCCAAAGGTAATGGAACCTCCGGTGTGCTGATGAAGTGAGCGAAACCATCCTTTGTTCCTAGTTATGTGTTGTTACGTGCTGAGAATAGTTCCTTGCCTCACCCTGAAAAAGAGGTTAGTTTTTACGAACCCAAGCAAGCTTAGGCTTGCTTGGCATGAGAGCAAATTGATCCTTGAATACAACCTTAGGCTTGGATTGATTAACCTCAACCTTTACCCTTGGTGTATGCCTTTGTAGTTCTTTGGGCACCACCTTAGGCTTAGGTTGATTTACCTCAACCCTTACCCTCGGGGTACCACTGGGTTGACCTTTAGGCGCCACCTTAGGTTTGGGTTGATTAACCTCAACCCTTTCCCTTGGCGTACCCTCAGGTTGTCCATTAGCATGAGACCGATGAGAGTTACGTGACCTTTCCTCAACTTGATTTTTGAGTTCGCATTCATGCTTGTAATGCCCCACGTTACCGCAGTGCCAACAAGTACGATGTTGCTTAGGGTCAACGTACTTACTTTGTTGTGGCCGGATGAGTATGTTAACTTTCCTTGATTCAAAGTCAATTTGTGTCGGTTTGGTATTCTGGACATGACTAATCCCGTAAGCCTTTTTCCCATCAGACCATGTACCCTTGCCTTCAATAGAACTGTTCCTACCAGAGGTTGCAACATTATGATCACACCCATAATGGGGATCTTCATGTTGTGTTTCCTTAGGGGATTCAGGCTCTATTTTAGGAGGTACATGTGTTTTTGAGGAGTTGGGCATACCAAAGCCAAATCCAAAACAAGACTACACAAATTGATTAGTGAGAACGGTTTTTAAGCCTTCTATCTTGGAAGTAACATACTCACCTGTGCACCACTTCTTCTTTCGATCCTCATTCCTCTTGAAGTCAGCAAGTTTATTACCAAGCTTTTCATTACTCACAGAAGGCGAAAGAATTTTAGATTCAAGCTTGGTAACTTTACCTTCAAGAGTGATAATACAAGACTTGAATTTAGGATATATCCTACACGAGTTGGATGTAGAGGAAGCGGTACTTTCAAGTTTGGTGACTTTTTCAGACCAGAGTCTATTTTCGTCAACCATGTTAGATAGTTCGTCCTTCTTTACCTCCAACTCACCGTGAAGATTCCCAATTTCCTCACCAAGAGCATTGATAATGGAAATTAATTGAGCATTGGTTTTACCTTGCAATTTATTGAGGAGACTAGACGTGGAAACCCACGCTTCGCGCGTGTATGAAACGGTGAACTTATGTTAGTATCATTTTATATCCCTAACGGCCACTCGCGTTTTAAGGCTTATGTTTCGGTTACGTCGTCCTGGCGTTTAATTACTGTGACTATTATCCAGAAACCTAATACGCGTTTTTTTATATGTTATAAATTTTTCTTCCCGTTACATCTTGTTTTGCATTTAGTTGAATGTTTTGTTACCTAGTTTTTTTTTATTGTCTTCTTACACGTATCTATAACTATTTCTTTCCCATTTTATTTCTTCTCGGTAAAAGAAAGTGAGGTCTAAGAGTTCTGATATAATCATTAGATAGTCTGCAATAATGGTTGCACATTAGAATAGTTTTGATGAAATGAGAATTGTTGTGAGGATTGACTAAAACATCAGCCACCCTATTTGCTTATCTTAAGCAATGTAAAACTTTTACATTGGGAATTTTTTTTTTTTGAATGTCATTAATGATGCTTCTTATTTCTCAAGGAATTTCTCATATGTTTTTTTATAGAAATAATAATAACAGTCAAATTATCAGCTTAGATAATGATATTAATGAGTTTCAATTTTAAAGCTAATTTAACCGCAAAAAGCGCCTCCATTGCTTCAGTTTCTATAGCGGAATTGGTTGTGATATACTCCATCTGTCCCAATATATAGTGACCGGTTGCGGTTTCCTATGAGAATTAAGGAAGTGAGAAGAGAAAGTGAAAGGCAGAGAGATTGTGAGAGGGCATGATTCTGGTCAAAAGGAAAATCAAAAGCTACAGATGCAAGATTGATAGGAATTTAAAGGCGCTGATTCAGGTCAAGCTTTTTCTCTGCAATCTGCATAAGAGTTTTCATGCGAAGTTTCTTATTTTAAGAATTGAACTACAGATTTCAAGATCTATAGGAATTTGAAGAAGACAAAGTACAATAGAGAGCCTTTGTATACCAAGTTTTGCCTGCGTGAAACTTTCAAGAAGACATTTATGAGTTCGGAGCCAACAATTTCGGTGCATTAACTACAGCAACATGATTAATTTCATTGCAACAACATGATCAATTTCGGTGCATCAAGCTTAGAAATCAAGAAGTAACGGATGTTGTGAAGCATGTGTGCTCCCTTGGCTTGTGTGGTCCAGATGATGGCTTAGGAGCCTACACAGAAAAGAACAATTCAAATAATATGAAGAGGTTAGGTAAATAGCTTCCCCAAATTCGTTGGACAAACTCGTATAATTAAATCTTACAATATGATCCAGAATCGTAGCAAAGAGAAAGGAAATCGAAAAACATTAAAATCCCAAATACAACAAAAATAATCAAATCAGTAAAGAGATTACTTAGAGCAATCAATTCAAAATTCAAAATTCAATTGAGAAGAAATAAGGAGAAGATATTGACTACGCCACTTTCTTTTCAAATTGTATTCATGTTGTTGCCTAGAGCTTGTAAATTTTTAATATTGATAATTTCAAAGCAATTCCAATCAATTTGTATTTATGATTGCATATTTCAATGCAGCAGAACTCCGATAAGGATAAAGGGTTGTAAGAAAGCAAACAATTCCAGCAATGTATGGGCAAGATATCGAGGTTCCTGACATAATGTTGAATTTAACTTTACACTTCTAGGTCTTTTGTATATACTGCTATGATATTAACCCATGGAGATGTAATGTCACCCGAATAATTTTACACCACTGAGATTGTCACCATAATCGCCACAAATTGATTGTAATAGGTGATAAATCAAATTAAAATAAATTGTTAACAAAACCTTTAGACTTTCAGGGATAATAGCAGTAGGTCCTCTTGAAGCAAATGCTCCAAAAAACCGGAGCTGACTTTGTATTCAATTGTCTCACTGTAGGAATAAAACAGGTCACTGGCCGGGTACCTATCAAATTCAAATCCATTTTAAAAAACATGCCTGAGTAATCTCTTCAAGAATTCTCGGCATAGCCTAATGTAAATTAAAACTAAATGTACGGAAGTAGAAAATGTTTTGAAGGACAAACTATATGGAAGTAGAAAATATTTAGAAGGACAAACTATAAGCCGAAGCTAATTGTATGAAAGTTTTAAAGTAAGTTAAATAGTCAAGGTTTCAAGGCTTACTATCTCAGTGAATTCTCTAGTCTTTTGCCCTTATGTTGGTTTAATTATATAATCATCTCTTCTATTTGAATTTGCATGGTTGCAGATTTTCGTAATTCGCCATTCCACTCAAGGTTAAGTAAGAACTCAAAACACATAAAGAAAAGAATTAAATAAAAAAAAAAGCATTCAGAGTTCATCTACTTGAAAACTAATTTAGTGTGCAATGAATCTAGGAGAGCTTCCAATACACATCTAAACAAAAAAAACATTTGTAAGATGGGAGTTGAAATACATGCCAAATTACTTATTCCCATCCCAACAATTAGGTGATTACCAATCTCTTCAATTTTATAATAGTAGCACAATCAAATGATGCGCGCCTGGTCTCCGGGAAGCCAATTGCGCTTGAAGGATCTCTAATCAACAAACCTCGGAAGTGTTTTGTGGATGTCTTTTGTGGGTCGATGGTAGATAATGGAGTTTGCAGCGGAATTTTGGGGATATAGACGTCAAGGATGACTTGACGAATTGGGATATGAATGTCGAGGAGGCAACTCGGCAAGCTAGAGTTTGTGGAGGTTTCGAAGATGTCGATTGAGGGATACTCAAACAAGGGAACTTATGAGGCTAGGGATGTAGAAGATAGGGACTAGAAGATATGGTGAAGGAGATGAGAAGACAGAGCCCGAAGGATTGGTGACGCCTAGTTCAAGAAGATGGAGGAAATCTCGTCTCAACAAAGGTTCTTGAATTCAAAGCTAAACGTGAAGGTTACAATGGAGGCGGAAAGCCTTATAAAGAAAACAAGGGGAAAAGTGACGGCTAACCTAGGAGAAAACAAGAGAAGTGGCGGCTAGGGTTGGGCTAGGTTTGGGCGAGCTTGGGCTTGATAGCCAAGAGCCCAATAGGACGGCCCAACCATGCAAGGCTGGACCACTTCCATATTTAGAAAGTTTCTCAAAATAGAAAGTTCTAAAACGCTAGCAAAACCCGAGACGAACAGCTTTCTAAAAATGGAAAGTCTCCGAACATGGGATCGAGACAACAAATCCCAAATAGAGACAACAAATGCAAATAGGGACAAATATTGTTTGAGACAACAAAAACCAAATAGAAGCAACAAATACCAAATTGATGGCGCTCGGCGGAATTAGGGCATCGGCGTCGGACACCTTGGAGGGACCTTTGTCCGGCGCCATCTGGACCAACTCCGCCAACCAAGTGGTTGCGCTCATGGTGAGCCAAGGAACGCCGGTGGAAGTGTCGCCGGCGACGCTGCTTATGATCGGGTGGCTTCGGCTCCGGGCGCTCATGGAGACTTGTCTTGGGATGAGGGAATCTGCTTGGCGCTACAGTGATCAAGGCTAGAAGCATGTGGGCTGCGTTTAGGATGAGCCAATGTGCGCCGTTGGAGTAGAGATAGATGGCGGGAGGCGGCCATGGTGGAGGGCGCATGAGAGGGCAAAGTGACCTCCACTTGGACATGTAGAGTGGGGAACGTGAAAAGGGCCTAGAAATGAGGTGCCAACGGTGCTTAACCTCAAAGTGGCTTCGAAGAAGCACAAGGCAAGGTGTAGCTCGTTGAGGCGAGCCATGACTTGGATCTAGACAAGGCAATATTGAATGAAATGATTGTTTTATAAGATTTATTTGTTGAGTTAATTATTTAATATATTTTTAATTAAAGGTAAAAATAAATAAATAAAAATAGCTTAACAACCTAGCCTAAAATCACTCTAGAGGCTCTAAAAGTCTCAGCTTTAATATATAAGATAGATTTTTCAAACCATTTACTTATCGATCAAGTTGTCTTTCTCCGCTGATAAGAATAAACTTTAAAATGAGACCCTGAGAATGATGAACATTCGGTAGTAAATTGATGAACATTTGGTACCGTGAGAATGATGAATATTTAAAGTGAGACCGTGAGAATGATGAACATTCGATAATAAATTGGTGAAATTTGGAACCGTGAGAAGGATCAAGATTCGGTAATCGTTAGTAAATTGGTGAGCATTTGGTAGTAAATTGGTGAACATTCATCGAAGAATATTCATTTTGTAAAAAACATTTATTGAGAAACTAAAAAACATGGCCGTTTAACCCCGCACCCATTTTTTTATAACTGACACCCGTCTTGGGCGCATTCCGGGTGCGTCCAATTTTTTTTTTTTGAACCGGGTCATTCTTGGGCACATCCTGAATGCGCCCAAGTTAAAAAATCCGGTTTAAGTTGGACGCATCCTGGATGCGCCCAAAACTGAACCGGGTTTTTTTTGGACGCATCCAGGATGCGCCCAAGGCGGGTGTCAGTTATAAAAAAGTGGGTGCGGGATTTTTCGCCGAAAAACATTCAGACAAATATTATATGTAGTGGAGAAAGGGCAACTAAAATCTTTTCTTATAACCAGTTTTTTAATCCTTTTTATAAATTTCGATCAACTAAAATCTTCCATAAAATACTAAACCGCTAGATTTTTATGTTTCCTACTAGCAGATATTTATGCTTCTCTTGTTTTGGTTAGATTTAATTTCTTTAAATAAACCGATAATGTAAAAATTCGCATACCGTACCGTTGAGTTAGCGGCATCAAATTCTCTAATTATGGATAGAAGGACAGTGATATTCTATAATTAATTAAGGAAACTAATGTTTTTATCAATACTGTAATTGTTTTCAATATAATTTACAAAAATAAGTAAAATTCAAAACTGGAAAACTTTCCAATCACTCGTGCATACTCTACTTGAGATATGCCATCACCCGAGTTTTTCTTTAAGTCGAGGTGAGGGTCCACGGGACTCTTTGCACTACCGCTTGAGTATTTCTTGAAACGTTCACGTACCTTATCAGCGTAATGATCTTGAATTAAAATGATTCCTTCATAATGTCTTATGACTTTTATTCCTAGAATCACATCCGCTAGTCCCAAATCTTTCATGTCAAACTTCCCACTAAGCATGTTCTTAGTTTGTTGGATCATATCTTTGTTACTACCAATAATGAGCATGTCATCAACGTATAAGCACAACAAGATATATCTTTTTGGAGTTGTTTTGACATAAATACATTTATCACATTCATTTATATTGAAATCATTTGACATCATAACACTGTCAAATTTCTCATGCCATTGTTTAGGTGTTTGTTTTAATCCATATAAAGATTTCACAAGTCTACACACTTTGTGTTCCTGTCCAGGCACAACATACCCCTCGGGTTGTTTCATATAAATTTCCTCTTCTAACTCTCCGTTTAGAAAGGCCGTTTTTACATCCATTTGATGTATTTCTAGATTACGTAGAGCCGCAATCGCTATTAGTACTCGAATAGAAGTAATTCTCATTACCGGCGAATAAGTATCAAAGAAATCTAGACCTTCTTTTTGTCTAAATCCTTGTACTACAAGCATTGCCTTGTACTTCTCTATTGAGCCATCAGTTTTCAACTTTCGTTTGGAAATTCATTTACATCCCAGCGCTTTTGTTCCTGGGGGTAAATCAGCTAACTCCCATGTATGATTTTGCATAATGAAGTCTATTTCACTTTTGACCGCTTCCTTCCATGAAGGTGCGTCTGACATTGACATGGCTTCTTTAAACGTTCGAGGTCCGTTTTCTAGAAGAAACGCCATTGTGAAATCAAGTCTATTCTCCTTCTCCCACAGTTTTCAGTCTCTATTCACCTCTTCCTCTTCTCTTGTTCGAGTCTGAGAGTACACACAGTTCTAGAGTTCGTTGGCTTCTTCTTTTGGGTTCTGCAAAGCAGAAGTGATATCGGTTTTATCCTAGGATTCGGAACGCCGGTAACCGTCACACTACGGGGCGTTTTCAGAATTAAGGAAATAGATAATATCTCGACTCCGTTCAAGTTCTACCGTTCGACTTCGGTAGTGGTTTTTTGTTTTCTTACCTTAATTCTTGTTTAATTCTTATATTTTATACAAATTTATAAGTCGTAGGATTCTTAACTATCATATTCTTGGTTTATATACTTTAGTTGACTCGACCTATTTGGCAACTGATCTGGATGGCAAAAGCTCCTGAGCGAACCCGGAATTTTCTATGGCTCGCTTCTCACAATTGCATCATGAGTAACTCTGAAAGACATAGACGGCACCTATCAGCTACTGCGGCGTACTACGTGTTCTATCTGCAAAGGACCGGAGGAGACAGCAATGCACATCATGAGAGACTGCCCTACTGCACTGGAAGTCTGGCAAAATCTCTTGACAACTGATAAGCTGAACAAATTCAGAAGCTTTGGTAGAGTGAATGAATGGTTCGAAGATAATCTGAAAAGGTCGGTGACATGGGCTACAATCTTTGCTTTTGGGGTATGGTGGCTCTGGAAATGGCGCTGCATGAACTGCTTTGGGATGCCTGAGGAAATCGCCAAAGATAAACATGCTTTCATACTCGCACGGGCTGGGGAATACAATGCAATGGCAGAGACGAAGCGGCATCAACTACGACAAAGAACTGAGGAAGCTTACAACATGTTTAAGCCACTAACAGGGTGGAACCGATTGGAGACAGACGGCACATTTTGTCCTGGAAACAACTGGGTGGGCGCATGTGGGTTGATACGGGACGACACTGGCAGATTTGTGGCTGGTTTTGCGGCTAAAGAGATAGGAGACTCAGCTCTGCAAGCAGAACTCCTCGGGCTTCTGCAAGGACTGAGAATGGCAAGGAATCTGGGACTTAAGAAGGTTGAAATTGAAGTTGATGCTACAGCTGTTATTACTGCAATGGATGATGAACATATAATTTACCCGAGACACAGGACTCTTGTTGAGGAATGCCGACATCTCTTGGCAATGACTGATTGGCAGACCAAGCTCCGCCACATCTCCCGATCCAACAATCAGGCTGCGCATCTGATGGCGGGCCTCAGTTTTAATATTACCGGTAATTTAGTTTCTTTTAACTCACCTCCTGATGGAATAGAAGCAATTATGGGGAAAAAAAAATCGTGAACTTATGTCAGCTTCAGAATTTTTTTATGTGTGAGAGACGCTCTCTCCTCCGAAGCTGAAACTTTTTTTTTGTGGCGTCTCTTATACTTGTTACTTTTTTATTTTATTTTCCAAACATTTTTGTAGTTTTAAATTATTATTTTTAAGGCAATGTATAAGAGACGCTGGTTATACGTTAAAACATAAAAAAAAAAAATGTATATGTTGCCCAGCGTCTCATATACAGCGATGTTTTTTTTTATTTGCACATGTATAAGAGACGCTGGTCCAACCAGCGTCTCTTATACGTTAAAACATAAAAAAAAATGTATATGAGACGCTGGTTTGCCCAACGTCTCATATACAGTGATGTTTTTTTTTTATTTGCACATGTATAAGAGACGCTGGTCCAACCAGCGTCTCTTATACCGTAATGTTTTTTTACAGCGAAAGGTGGAACGAAAGGAATTTGTGTTTTAGGGTTTTGGTTTTGGTTATAATAATTTGAAATAATAATGTAAATATGAAATTGTTTTTAACCCTACTTTTATAAACATATTTTCTAAAACCTATTTTCTTAAACATATTCATAGATTCTTAAATAAAATGAGTGCAGAAATTTTCTTACGTTTTCTCTGTTGAAAAACGTTCACCTGCTCGTTCACGTCCGCTCGTCCGTTTACCCCAGTCTGTTCCTTGCTGAATTTGGAACGAAGATTGTTGCTGGTATGACAATAAAATAACAGTGAACAAAATTAATTAAGAGAAGAAGAAATAGAATTAGACTGTTTAAATGAATCCAAAAAGAAGAAGAGAAAAAGAAATGAAGACTTACATTCGATTGTCGGATCACCCCTTTATTGCCTCTACTGTTGTTGTTGGAACGAATGAAAAGAAAAGAAAATAGCGGCTGGTAAAAATGTGAAAGAGGAAGAGGAGGAATTGCACTAAAAATGTGAAAGAGGAAGATGAATTTAAAGGGGGATTGTAACGTTGAACTGCTATCTCCCCAACTACCAACATTCAATTTCGTCAAACCCATTCAAACGAAACAGCGGCTGGTTTTGAAAAATTAGGGTTTAGTGTAAGAGACGTTAGGCGAACCAGCGTCTCTTACACAACAGATTTTTTTTTAATTAAAAATTGTATAAGAGACGCTGGTTGGACCAGCGTCTCTTATACATGTGCAAATAAAAAAAAAACATCGTTGTATATGAGACACTGGGCAAACCAACGTCTCATATACATTTTTTTTTTATGTTTTAACGTATAAAAGACGTTGGCCGAGCCAGCGTCTCTTATACATTGCCTTAAAAAAAAAAATTAAAACTACAAAAATGTTCGGCCAACGTCTCTTATACATAAAAAATTCAAAAAAAAAAGTTTCAGCTTCGGAGGAGAGACGCTACCACACATAAAAAAATTCTGAAGCTGACATAAGTGTCTATGTTGGGAATTTCTTTTGAAAAGAGCCTATGTCGGGAATTTTTTTTGAAAAAAAGCTCATTTCAGAAAAAAAAATTCGATAATATGGAGTTGGAGAATTTATTTAGCAATCATATGTAAGCTATTTCTTATTAAATAAAATGGGTACACCCCTCCATTTCTACCAAAAACAAATCTCATGGATGAATTAGAGGTTTTTTCGCCAAACCATCCGTTATTTTGCCTGTTTTGCACGAAACCACCCCTTATATCATTTTTTGCAGAGAACCACCCCTATATGTAATTCTGTTAACAATTTACCACCCTTTTCAATATTCCGTTTTCTTATCCGTTAATTTATTAAAATTACCATTCTATCCCCACTTAATTTAAAAATTTGAGGGCAAATTTGACCTTCCATCTAAACCTAATTTGACTATGATATTTTGTCAAAACATCGTCTCTTCATCATCTCCTCCTGCTCCTCTAACTTCCACTCCTTCCATCTTCCCCACCGCCAGGGAGCCTTCTTCATAAATCATCAAAAATTCGACCGGATCTCCTGCTGCGTCTCCTAACGGCCCTTTCTTGAGCGAAAATCCGAGCGGAATCGTCGGAAATGCGAGCGTGTTAACGGCGTACGTGGTTGAAGACTGATTCAAGAAGATGATGATGCATAATATTTAGTACTTACTGTATAAGGCTGCTGCTAGAGTAGATCAAATTAGTCAGATTAGATTGACATAGATTTTGTTACACCCAGTTAAATACTTATGTGAATTGTAACTACTAGTATAATCTTGAATTATGTCTCCTATTTCCACTAATTATACTTTTTTATAACCTAATTGAATTCTGATTTCACTTAATCAAAATACATTAGAACTGCACAGTACTCCCAAGTCCAATTATTGACACTTGTAGATTTCTTTCCATTTTCGATATATAACACGAAATTTTATTTGATTTGTCTGAATGAAAATTGAAAATAATAATAATATCAATTAAGTAATATTAATTGAAGAAAATCCCAAAAGTCAACTTAGGCTCTGTTTGGTAAACCTGTTTATAAAACAGATTTCAGCTTATAAACAGTTTTTTTTCAAAAACAGGTTTAGCCTATTTAGAAATTTGTGCCAATTTAATTGTTTTTTTGTTTATTAGAGTAAAAATATTTTTTTGGTTGATGTACGTCTCCTTCGTTGATTTAGTTCTTCTCTCTGCAATGGTCAATTTTTCTCCCGCTAGCAATACTTTTCCTTCCCAATCATTCTCGCTCGTCGCCAACTGTTTTCTCTCGCTCGTCGCCAACTGTTTTCTCCTCTTTCTTCACTTGGTCACTTTCTTTTTGAATCTGCTGCTAATTTGTCTCCAATCCAGTGTTTTTCCCCCAAATTCGAACTCAATTTATGGTCGAAATTGAAGGTTTCGTTCGACTTATTAGGCCAGGAAATTAAAGACAAGATTTGGATTGCTTTGATTTGAGGAGGTCGAAGAAGAATGGTTCAATTTGAAGGATTAGGGTTTCATTGATGCGGGTCAGATCTGTTTGACCAAGAAGGAGATAGAATACTGAAAGCACAAGCAGCCCACAGTGGTCAAGACGCTCGAAACCGCACCCGTAGCAACCTCTAATCAGATCGAACTGCACCTCTGTAGCCTTGAAGTGGCTCGAACCAGTTTGGGGTTTGCTCAGTAAACCCTAGATACGAGATTTCTAACTTTACTGATGCAAACCAAAAGTATTTGTTGAGAATAAATGGTTATTTTATTTAAATAATTTTATTTTACCAAAAATGCTTTTTCATAAATATCTGTTTATAAATATAAACTGTTTGACCAAACAAAACTGAGGACAAAAAATGAATATACACAGGCTTTCCTCGAGCGAATATGTGCAAATGTCAAAATATGGAGAAGTCGCTCTCCTCTGCATTCTTTCCGCCACCTGGCAATCGGCGTAAAAAACAAAATTAAAAAAAATATAAAAGCCCACTTTTAACCTCCCACCATCACTCTTCTCGTGCTTCCACAACCCCTTTCTTCTCTCATAAATCTTCGTCAGCCATCAACAATCTGTAGCGGCGTCAATCAAATCTGACCTGCTTTGATTTTCCGGATTCCGGAAATCAATCGCATTGGAATCAGTCTGTATTTCTTCCAATGGGCCGACCGCCGAGCACCGGAGCTCCGGCCTTTCGCTTCACTCAAAATGAGGTTTTCTTCGCTTCTATCGCGATTTAAGGCATTTTTTGAATATTTGATTGTGCTGATTGTTGTTGTGTTTTGGCGATGTTGAGACTTCCGATCCGCCTATTGGTTTTGATTGTATAGTGAGACTTTTTAGTAATCGGAGTGTCTGATTTTCTGTATCTTATCGTCAATTTGAGTTTCTATGTAGAAGGCATGCACAGTCTTAGTCCTGTGAGATTACTGCTGTGTTTTTATTTGAAATGTAAATGTTTGTTGCCTAGGTTGCTGAAATGGAAGCTATATTACAAGAACACAAGCTGCAAATTCCCTCTAAGGATCTCATTGTTAACATTTCAGAAAAATTCAGGTAATGACCCTTACTTTTTGGTCAATAAGTAAATCTTTTCCATCAGTGGTGGATTTACTTGGACTGTTTGTGGTGAATGTAGTCAATCAACAGAAAGAGCTGACAAGGTTTTAGTGCAAACCAAGCAGGTTTTTTCCTCCCCTACTTTTTGGATTGTTTGTTTGGACTTTGTTTCCCACTTTCCCCCTTTTCTGGGATACAGAATAAGGAAATGAGCTTATCTGAAACTCCAAGTAAATTGTTCCAATTCCCAAACCATTTACAGCCCTTTGTAGTTTTTCAATAAAACTAAAAATCAGAAACTTTCCAGCTGATGAGCAAACACTGTCACACTACGTTTGTTAGTAGACATCAGCTGATGAATTATTTATTTTTATTGCAGACGGATAAGTTAAACTAATATTGAAAAAATTCACGTAGGTTTGGAACTGGTTTCAAAACAAGCGCTATGCTTTGAGGTCAAAGTTTGCAAAACCTCAAGTTAAGCTAACTGTCACTCAATTGCCTAGGGTGGATTTGGGCCCAGCTCGAAATGTTCCTCAAGGATCACTACTTCAGCCTGCACAATCTGGTAGGATGTTCTTGTCTTGTTTATTAACTTCTAACATCACATCTAGTTAGACAGCCTGTTGATGTTCCACTCCATAGATATCTGCCTACGTGCTCTATTCTTCTCTATGTCTGTCATAACTTCACCGAAGTCATGTCTTTTTAACTCAATGATGGGGAAGTACTTTGAATCACATTTGATTCCTTGTCCTGTTGCAAGGTACTTTGCATGTTAACTACGTTTGATATACCTTGAAACTTGATGTATTATGTATACTGCTTATAAGTGATTAATTTCTATTCAGCATAATATCTTAAGGCTTCTGAGGGATGATCAGGCTGTGAATTTGCATATATATTTATATTCTAATAGGTAGAAAGTGAGAGCATCTTAGCTTGAAAGTTCTAGAATCTGCAGCCAAGCCATGTAATGCCTACTGATTTTTGAGATATGATTTGATTGCTTTTATAATGAAATCAAAATATTCAGCATCTGGATTTTCGATTGTGAATTATGATATATAACATTGGTGTTCTGCATTGTATCACAGGAAGAAATGCTTCAGAAAATACACAAATGGAGTTTGAAGCCAAATCTGCAAGAGATGGTGCATGGTCAGTTTAGTCCTTCATCACTTGCTTGATACTTGTATCCCTATTTATGGACAGACATCATTCTTGTGTGTACACTAATTTTCTTATACCATCATCAGGTATGACGTTCAAGCATTTGTGTCTCAAAGATATATTGATACAAGGAATCCAGTAAGTCTTCTGACCTGTTTTCCAATTTTATTAGTTAAATCATGATAATTGCATCTGAAAATTGACATAGTTACCTTGCCATTTGAGATGTAGTTGAACTGCCCAAGTTAACTTTTGTGGCCTTGGTATTCTGTGAGGCAATTCTTCCAATAATTTTTTGTGAGTCGCTTTACAGTTTTAGTTTTCTAAAACGATATTGGTTCAGGAAGTTCTAGTCCGGTTTGCTGGATTTGGACTTGATGAAGAAGAATGGGTTAATGTCCGTAAGCATGTTAGGCAACGATCCCTTCCTTGTGAATCTTCAGAATGTGTTGCCGTCCTTCCTGGAGACCTTATATTATGTTTTCAGGTATCATATGTGCTAATTTGCAAAAAGCCAAAAAAAAACACAGGTAATGACATCATCTAATTACTGGATTCAGGAAGGTAAAGAACAAGCTCTGTACTTTGACGCCCACGTCCTTGATGCTCAAAGAAGAAGACATGATGTCAGAGGCTGTCGTTGTAGGTTCCTTGTCCGCTATGATCATGATCATACTGAGGTAGATTTTTATTCTCTATTCTTAACTTAATAATTAGCATAACTCAATCTCTGACTTGGGTTTTAATCCAAAGTTCATGCTATTTGTTGAATACATCTCATTTTCGACTTTCGTGTTCAGGAAGTTGTTCCCTTAAAAAAGGTTTGTAGGCGACCAGAAACAGACTACAGGCTGCAACAACTCCAGTTTTCGAATGAATCAGTAACATTAAAAGCTGCAGTTTCGAGCGAAGCTGTGACATTGAATCATAGATCGGTCGCAAACCTTAGTATGAATGTCGAAAATGCAAGTGGTGATCCTGGAACTAACCCTTCTTCTGAACCAAGTGGGGCAATGTATATTTCGTTTGCAGGCTGTGCACCAACAGGGGCCAATACTCCAAAAACTGAGACTGCAATGCTGTGAAATTTTTAACAAATTAGGCTAACATTATTCAGAGAAGAGTTGGAATGGTGGATACCTTTTTTGTGGTGTTGCGATGTTTTCTTTATAGGTGGGGGGCTATAACATGTTTGAAAGTTTTAGGAAATTATATGGTATAAAATTCAGAATCTCTTTTTGAAGACTTCAACAGAAACTTTGTTTTGCAAACATAATTCTTAACCAATCAATCTTCGTTCACCATTGGAAAATTATCTCAAAAGTGAACAAAGTTATGCAGCTTCTATCTTCTAATACATGACACTTAAATCATTGTCTGCGTATGCACAGATGTCAAAATCAGAGAAGAGCAAAATTGCATAAATATTTGAGGAGGAACTAGAATTCACTCTTGTATTCAGTCCAATCATACGTATCAGGATCACTGTCTTTTGACGCTGTAGGACTTTCAATTTTAGGCTCATCAGGATCCTGAACAACACCTAAGCCATCATCATTCTCCTCAGTTTTGGCGCCTTCATTTTCTGCTGGTTCCTAGAGGGAAAAAGAAGAAGCGAGATTTAGTAAACAGAAATAAAACGAAATAAGGATTATTTCATATCAAAGTTGGCATCATAGCATAATACTTGAGGATCCTCAGCAGTGCTCTCCTCTGGGATGCCTTCATTTCCAGTGGGGTCAAAAGCTTCTTCTTCTTCTCCCATGTGTTGTTCTTCTTCTCGATCGATATTCTCTTGTAGTCTTGCAATCACTAACTTATAGTGTGAAAAGTCTGCATAATATAATCCAAAATCAAATGCTAAAAAGCTAGAAAATGTGCAGAGAAAATATTCTGAGCATTAAAAGATCTGTACCTTCTGTCCGGGTACTCAGCGCTTCACGAAGTTTTATAGGTTGTTGTTTCTCCTCTTTCTTATATTTCAATTTGATTTGTTGTCGGGTTCGGTCTGGAAAACGTTGTTGTATCATTGACAAATCAGCCCCAAATTGCTGCAAACACTGATATTGAAATTCAAGCACTTTAAGTTAGATCCAAGTTTCAGTCAATGAAAATAGAACCCTTGAGAACATATTACATCTGAAAATTTACCTCATAAAATGTTTCCGTGTCCTGTTTTGTCCACTTTACTCTGGGTGTTTTAACCATATGGGAATGATAATTAAAGTAAGCAGTATCATGTGCAGTTGTTGAAGTAGATGGATAGCCAGAAGATCCTTCAGCTTGGGTATTATTATACACATCCTCCTCCTCATCATAATCATAGGGCTTCTCCCACACGTCATCACTAGTCCTACAAAGCAGATACAACAATTAGGGTTCCTGACCGATAAGGCAGAAGACATCTGACATTTTTAGTCAAATTAAACGCACCTCTTTTCTGGTTCTACTTCCACAGGAGAAACAATATTTTCTTCAGCAGGCCTGACTATCTGTGTTGTATCCACTTCTTTATTCTACAACGATTATGATATAGTTCAAGCAAGATATTCAAAAACAAACAAAATTTCCGAAATATCCAAGAAAATAAATGACTACCTGGCGCTCTCTGTGCTCACCTAACATTATCAAATCCTTTATTGGAAGACTTGAGTAATCAATTTCATCCTCTGGGATTTCAAGCAACGATGTGTTAGCTGTAAAACGAAAAGACAATTAGTTAAATACCATCTCAGTTTGAGACTTACAAATCCAGGTAAACAATACAGCTAAGCGATTACTGGATCTGTTTCTTCGTCGAGTTGTATGAGAGAATTTCTTAGGAGGTTTTTTGGATTTTTCTGAAGCTTCTGTTGATTTTTCTACAGCCTCTGTTGCCTTCTTTCGCTTTCGAACAGGTTTATTGCTTCCGTTAGTATCTTTGTCTTTATTTGACCTACTTGATGGCTTTCTCTTGTTTGACCCTGCCTTCTCTTCAGACACTGAAGGTACAGGTTGAGAGTGCATATCATCAGAGAGAGAAAAATTTAGTTGAGATGAACTATCATGTATAACACCAGATGATGACTGAGGCAACTCTGTCATCTGCTCCAGATGGCAATCAGTGGAAGCATCTGTGCACGACGGAAGATCAGGTACAAATTCGGTAGGTAGATCGAATGATCCTACATGATTTAAGAAGCTGTCATTATGTGGATTCGGGAAAAAAGCATCATCAATCCTCACATCTGGTAGATCAAGTGACCCTCCATCAATGAAAACCTCGTTTGTATTCTGAGTTTCAGAAGGAACCACTAATGCTTCCTTATGACTGGAAGCAGACTCATTTTCCATTGTCTTTTTCCCTTGCTTTTGCTTAAACTTGGGCTGAAATTTACTAGCTCTTTTTCCTAACAAGATAATTAGGTAAAAACTCATCAGGGTTACAAACATATAAAAGAATCTCAGGTAAAATGAGAGATCATTTACATATTACATTATTACCAGAAGAAAGATCAACTTCAGATGTAAAATCAAATGAGGTGAAAGCCTGTTCCTCCTGTTTAAATTGGCGTATCATTACAAGGGTTTAAGATAGCATAAAGGAAAACTAAAAAGTAGTAGAGCAATGAACCACTGTGATAGATTAAAAATAGTTAATTAAACCTGGGTTTCTAACTCTATTCTCTCCATCTGTAGAAAGGTAAAAGGAAGCAATAATGATCCGCTGGGCGTATCTTCTCCAATATGGGAGCTCGAGGCGTCAAAAGTTGATCCTGAAAGTAGCAATCAATTTTTGCTATGAGAGTCCGTGTATTCTCAATTTCTCATACAACTAGCTAAAACCAAAACTATGCTGAGAATGAAACCATGGAGCTTTCTAACATGTATTTTTTTGTAAAATAAACCCACCTGCCACACCAGTCGATTGAGGCATGATATCATCAACAGAATCAAATTCAGCAAAACCTTCTGTATTCTGAAAGTAAGAAGAGATTAGTAGTATTATATATTGAAAAAAGAAGAAGAGTAAGACCGAAAAATGCTGATAACCTCTGTCATTGCCTCCACTGAGAGAAACCGCCGATTTGTACTTTCCTTAAAATTAGCATTTTCTTTCGTGTATACAGAACTGATGGTATTAAGATTTTCCATGGAAGAAAGTAATGGGTCACCAGATGAAGTTTGCAAATCTGTGGTCTCTTCGACAGAGATTTTAAATTTATCCCCAGCATTGCTAGCATCAGCACTATCTGAGGTTCCTCTGGTTTTAGTGGGTGATGCAACAAGTTGACTGACTGCAGTTTTTGGAGGAACTGGTGGTTTAGCAGATGATGTTAACTTCTTGGGCGGAGGAGCTCGTGCCTTGGCCTTAGGCTTAGGTAGAAACTTGGCAGGTTTAGCTATGTCAAAGTCAGATGTTTCAGAAATCTAAGCCAAATTTATAGGACATGGATTTACCAAACATGAAAATCAATAAGCAATCAACATAAATGAGTATGAATTACCTGCTGGAGCCGAAGGCTCATCATCATCGAAATCCATCACCAATCCAATGAAGCCACCCCAAAATATGGAAAACAAAGAAACCTACAAATAAATCAATCTGAATGTCCGAAAATCAGGAATCTTGTCAGTGATCATTGGACTCAAATACAGGCAAAGTTCAATTCAGGGAAATGAAATTGACATGGAAAAAAACAGCCAAGCAACGAGGCTAATTTTCAAGCCACACTAAACAGCTTGTTGCTCCAAAGCTAAGTAATTAATCACATCAGTCTGCTGAAATCCCATTAAAACAATAACAAGAATAGGGGTTTGAAGAAGACAGATCAAACTGTGAAATGTGTATGACAGAACCGTTTGTGACAACCAGTGGCAGACACAGAAAAGTCCAAAAGGGGGTCACAAAAGCTTAAGATAGGCTAAATAGATAAAAACAAGAGTTCATTAGAGTTAAAAACCTCTCCAATTACATATCCCCTCCTAATTTGATCTCTAATTCCAGGTACATGGTCATTAATAGGTCTCCATAATGTCTAATTAATAACAATTACCCACTCACATGTCGTAGCAGTAAGAACTCTTTTCCCCTCTTTCAGAACAAAAAGGACTGATTCCACATAAACCTATAGATCAACACCCAGATAATTAATTGAGACATCAACATTTCAAATGGAATAGTTGAAGGTGCAATATTTCAACTGATGCTCTCATATTCCTAGCATAAATAATACAATTCAACATCCAGTACAACATATCCGATTCAATCTCTTCGAGATTTCAACTGAGCAGTAACTAGCAAAACCAATTGAACAAATAAAATAATTAAGGTAAATCAGTGACTAGCAAACTCTATTCAATCCACATATCAAATTTATCGTAGTTGTTCAGCAGACATGACAGTTTGACATCTAGCCTAAATTCCAATTCAACGAGATTATTCTAACTGTAGACAATTTACTTCCACAAAAGAACAGAAACTGAATCAAAATCCAACGAATAAGTAAATCTTACAAAATCAATTCAATCAAATTATACAGAAACCTTACAGTTTCAAAATGAGTTAGCCGGTGTCGGACGAACCGCGGCGACGGCGGGAGGTGGGTTCAAGGCCGAACTTTTGAAAGGCTGAATTAAAGTAAGCGTGAAGAGAGATTGGTTACTTACCATCAAACGACGTCGTTCTTGTTTCATAGTTCATACTCCCTCCGGTTAGGTTTAGCTATTTTTCATCGAATTTTTTTTGAAAGGGGCATTTTTTGAACAAATTAACTGTTATGGGCGTAGTTTAAATAAATTTTTAACATAAACTAGATCCGAAATCCCGCGATAACGGTTTTCGTTGGCGGTTAGTCATTAAATATGCCTTAAATTTAAAATGAGTGAACGATGATATAATACAATTTTACATACTCGTAAGATGACAATACAACTATATCAACGGTGGTTACAACGGAAATCAAAAATGAAAAACTTGATAATACGTTTGGATACTGTAATAGGCAAGACATATTTATACCAACAAAACCCTAAGTAAAATCATTATTCAATTCAGCAATCAAGTGGGAAGATGAAAGACTAAAGGGAAGAAGAAGAGTTAAATATGAGCAGAAGAAATAAAGCTTAATCGATAAATCAAATTTAACCAAATAACTCAATTAGGTCTGATGGATTAATTACGTTGGTCCGGTACGGATTGACATTACTTTGTCAAATTCATCCATTTTTATATAGATATAGACATTTTTATATAGATATAGACATTTTTATTCGGTTCGAAAATTTGCAACGAAAGAGGCGTTGTCTCCCAGAAGCAAGTTTATTTAATAAGGAATAAACCTTGGTATTAGACGATGTTACGGACAACGCCTCATACGAAGAGAAAAAAAATTGATTGAAAGACGATGTCCTGTCTATGTCTTGTTATATATATATTTGTTTCTTTTATCATTCGGTCTACTCACGCGCGGGTTCGGGAGACTCGTTAGGGCTCGTTCGAAATCGGAATCGAGTCAAAGGTATATTTGGTGAAAGCTGAGATCAATACGGACTCAATGAAACTGGTCTCGCTCGATTTCGATTTCGAACGATCCCAAACGACCCACCCGAATCAGAAACGAAAATGTCGAGGTTGTCAAAACAAGGGTTTGGTGAATTGCAACTCTATGGGTGAGCTCTCGATAATTTTATATGCTAGGTTTGGTAAAAAAAAAGCCTTATTATATGTGGAGTTGCTTAGAAGAAGATGACTTTGAAGACCTAGCACCGATGTCGAGTTAGGACAGAGAGGAGCGTGCAGCTGGGGCATCTATTCGAGACGATCTTTGGACATAATAAAACTACAGGCATAAAGTGGCTTTTTTTTAAAAAAAAATCCCGATATGAGCTCGTTTTGAAACTAATTTCCAACATAAGCACTCTTATGAGGCTCGTATGAGAGACGCTAGTTTTTCTCATCCGAAGCAGATTTTCTTAAAAAAAAACTTATGTATAAGAGACGTTGGTTTTTCCCAGCGTCTCTTATACATGTATTTTTTTTAACCCACGTATAAGTTTTTTCTATACGTTTTTAACCCACGTATAAGTTTTTAACCCCCGATGTCGGGTTTTTTCTATATAAAAAATATAAATTTTTTCAAATTCTTTAATAATTTTTTTCAAAAAAAAAATTTCCGGTCGGAGTTTCTGAAATATGTGGAACGGGGACTGGATTCGGTCCGGTCTTGGTCCGACCCGGAATTTTCCGATCCGGGTCTTTTTTGTGCATCCCTACTTTGATAATATGCAAACATTTTTTTTTTAAAAAAAGTTTTCAGCGTCTCTTATACGTGGGTTAAAAAAAAATTACGGAGAGGCTGGTCCCAGCGTCTCTTATACATAAGTTTTTTTTTAAATCTGTTTCGGATGAGAGACGCTGGCAAAATCATACTTGAAAATTTTTCGAGCCTCGTAAGAGTGTCTATGTTGAAAATTAGTTTCAAAACGAGCCCATATCGAGAATTTTTTTAAAAAAATTCTCTACTTTAGAAAAAAATTCCTTGATTGTGTCTAAACCTGAGGCCAAACAAAAATCCAACAATTTTGGACATAATATACCTCATTGGGTGTATGGACATATTTTTGTCTTAGAGAATAGTAACTTTGCCCATGGAGCTTGTAACCAGAACAAGACCGTTAAGATTAGTTTTTTTTAGCAGTTCTTTTGGCAAGAATTCCGGATTGACATTCCTAACTCAATCTATATGTAGTATCCATTTAGTTTTACGGAATATGGATCAAAAACATTGTTGTAATTTGACGTATTTTCAATCAAGTTGCTTTCAGATTATAATTGTATTATGAGACGCTTAGATCAATTGCTAGTTGTTGAGGAATGTTTCAGTGCGAAATCAGTTTCAATAGAGTTTTCTAGACGTGAGGTTGGACCTATTTCATTCATTACGAAGAATCTTGTCCACGACTGGAAAAATATCATATGAAGTCATGCACTAATGCATATGATACGAGTCATATGACCACTTAAATAATCAGTAGCTAGAATTCAATTTTTTTTTCATTTACCGAGAAAAACTACTCGTATAAGAACTACTATAGATAAATTTCTTCTTGTGATCATTTACAAAATTGCATACTCTTTGAAGAGGAATCAGAACACACTCTTGTATTCAGTCCAATCATACTTACCAGGATCACCGTCTTCTGACGCTGTAGGACTTTCAATTTTAGGCTCATCAGGATTTTGAACAGCACCTAAGCCATCATCATTCTCCTCGGATTTGGCGACTTCGTCTTCTGCAGGTTCCTATGGTAAAAAACAAGATTCAAGATTTAGTAAATTAAAACAAAATAAGGGTTCTATCATATCAATGTAGACCATCATAGGATTCATAGCATAATACTTGAGTATCTTCAGCAGTGCCCTCCTCTGGGATGCCTTCACTTCCAGTGGGTTCAAAAGCTTCTTCTTCTTCTTCTTCTCCCCTGTGTTGTTCCTCTTCTCTATCGATTTTCTCTTGTTGTCTTGCAATCACTAACTTATAGAGTGAAAGGTCTGCATAATATAATCCAAAATCAAACCGCTAAAAAGCTACAAAATGTGGAGAGAAAACATTCCGAGCAAAAAAGATATGTACCTGTTGACCGGGTACTGAGAGGAGTCAGAGCATCATGAAGTTTCTTAGGTTGTTGTTTCCCCTCTTTATCATATTTCGATCTGATGTGTTTTTCGGTTCGGTCAGGGAAAAGATGTTGTATCATTGACCAACTAGTCCCAAATTGCTGCAAACCCTGATATTGAAATTCAAGCACTTTAAGTTAGATCCAAGCTTCAGTCAATGAATATAGAACCCTTGAGAACATATTAAATATGAAAATATACTTTATAAAATAACTCTGTATCCTGTTTTGTCCACTTCACTGTGGGTGTTTTTTTCATATGGGAATGATAATTGAAGTAACCGGTATCTTGTGCAATTGTTGAAGTAGATGGGTAGCCAGAAGAGCCTTCAGCTTGGGTATTATTATACACATCCTCCTCCTCATCATAATCATAAGGCTTCTCCCACATGTCATCATTAGTCCTACAAAGAAGATACAGTAATTAGGGTTCCTGACAGATAAGGCAGAAGACGTCTGACATTTTTGGTTAAATTAAACACACCTCTTTTCTGGTTCTACTTCCACAGCAGGAGCAATATTTTCTTCAGCAGACCTGACTGTCTGTGTTGTATCCACTACTTTATTCTGCAACGATTATGTTGTAGTTCAAGCAAGATATTCAAAAACATAAACAAAATTGGCGAAATATATCCAAGAAAAGGACGAGTAGGAAAGAAATGACTACCTGGCGCTCTCTGTGCTCACCTAACATTATCAAGTCCTTTATTGGAAGACTTGAGTAATCAATTTCATCCTCTGGGATTTCAAGCAACGATTTGTTAGCTGTAAAACGAAAGATAATTAGTTAATACCATCTCACTTAGAGACTTACAAATCCAGGTCAACAATACAGCTAAGAAATTACTGGATCTGTTTCTTCGTCGAGTTGTATGAGAGAATTTCTTAGGAGGTTGTTTCTTGGATTTTTCTGAAGCTTTTGTTGATTTTTCTACAACCTCTGTTGCCTTCTTACGCTTTCGAACAGGTTTATCGCTTCCGTTAGTATCTTTGTCTTTATTTGACCTACTTGATGGCTTTCTCTTCTTTGATCCTGCCTTTCCTTCATTATGACCATTATTTAGTTGAGATGAACTATCATGTATAACACCAGATGATGACTGAGGCAACTCTGTCATCTGCTCCAGATGGCAATCAGGGGAAGCATCTGTGCACGAGGGAAGATCAGGTACAAATTCGGTAGGTAGATCGAATGATCCTACATGATTTAAGAAGCTGTCACTATGTGGATTCGGGGGAAAAACATCATCAATTCTCACATCTGGCAAATCAAGTGATCCTCCATCAATGAAAACCTCGTTTGTATTCTGAGTTTCAGAAGGAGCCATAAACTCTTCCTTATGACTGGAAGCAGACTCATTTTCCATTGTCTTTTTCCCTTGTTTTTGCTTATGTTTGGACTGAAATTTACTAGCTCTTTTTCCTAACAAGATAATTAGGACAAAATTTATCAGGATTACAAACATATAAAAAAACCTCGGATAAAATGAGAAATCAGTTACATATTACCAGAAGAAAGATCAACTTCAGATGTAAAATCAAATGAGGTGAAAGCCTGTTCCTCCTGCTTGATTGGCATGCATACAGAGGGTTAAAATAGCAGAAAGGAAAGAAAGTTGGCAAGGAAAACCCACCATTAAAGATCCATCTGTACAAAGGAAAGAAAGTAAGGCAATAAACTACTGTGATAGATAAAAAAAATTAAACCTGGTTTTCTAGCTGTATACTCTCCATCTGTAGAAAGGGAAAAGGAAGCATTAAAGATCCGCTGGGGGTATCTTCTCCATGATGGGAACTTAAGGCGTCAAAAGTTGATCCTGCAAGTAGCAATCCATTTTTGCTATGTGGGGCAGTGTATTCTCATACAACTAACTAAAACCAAAATTATGCTGAAAATGAAACCATGGAGCTTTCTAACATGTTTTTTTTTTTAAAAATAAACCCACCTGCCACACTAGTCGATTGAGGCATGATATCATCAGCAGAATCATATTCAGCAAAACCTTCTGTATTCTGAAAGTGAGAAGATATTAGAAATATTATATAATGAGAAGAAAAATAGAGTAAGACCCCAAAATGCTGATAACCTCTATCATTGCCTCCCCTGAGAGAAACCGCTGATTTGTACTTTCCTTGAAAATAGCATTTTCTTCCGTGTATACAGAACTGATGGTGTTAAGATTTTCCATGGAAAAAAGTAATGGGTCAGCACCAGAAAAAATTTGCGTGGTCTCTTCCACAGAGATTTTAGATTTATCCCCAGCATTGCTAGCATCAGCACTATCCGAGATATCATTCTCAGTTCCTTTGGTTTTAATGGGTGATGCAACAAGTTGATTAACTGCAGCTTGTCGAGGAACTGATTGTTTAGCAGCTGATGTTAACTTCTTGAGCGGAGGAGCTCGTGCCTTGGCCTTAGGCTTAGGAAGAAACTTGGCAGTAGGTTTAGCTATATCAAAGTCATATGTTTCAGAGATCAAAGCCAACTTTATAGGACATGTATTTAAGAAACATGAAAATCAATAAGCAATCAACATTAATGAGTATGAATTACCTGTTGGTTCATCATCATCGAAATCCATCACCAATCGAATGAAGCCACCCCAAAATATGGAAACCAAAGAAACCGACAAATCAATCAATATGAGTGTCTGAAAATCAGGAATCTTGTCAGTGATGATTAAACTCAAATACAGGCAAAGCTCAATTCAGGGAAATGAAATTGACATGGCAAACAACAGCCAAGCAACGAGGCTAATTTTCAAGCCACACTAAACAGCTTGTTGCTCCAAAGCTAAGTAATTAATCACATCAGTCTGCAGAAATCCCATTAAAACAATAATAAGAATAGGGGTTTGAAGAAGACAAATCAGTAATAGGCAGGAAACTGTGAAATTTGCATGACAGAACCGTTTGTGACAACCAGTGGCAGACACAGAAAAGTCCAAAAGAGGGTCACAAAAGCTTAAGATAGGCTAAATAGATATAGAAAACAAGAGTTCATTAGAGTTAAAAACCTCTCCAACTACATATCCCCTCCTAATTTGATCTCTAATTCGAGGTACATGGTCATTAAGAACTCTTTTCCCCTCTTTCAGAATAGAAAGGACTAATTCCACATAAGGCTATGAATCAACACCCAGACAATTACTTGAGACATCAACATTTCAAATGGAATAGCTCAAGGCGCATATTTCAACTGATACTCACATATTCCTAGCATAAATAATACAATTCAACATCCAATACAAGTTATCCGATTCAATCTCTTCAAGGTTTCAACTGAGCAGTAACTAGCAAAACCAATTGAACAAATAAAATATTTAAGGTAAATCAGTGACTAGCAAACTCTATTCAATCCACATATATCAAATTTATCGTAGTTGTTCAGCAGACATGACAGTTTGACATCTAACCTAAATTCCAATTCAACGAGATTATTGTAACTGTAGACAATTTACTTCCACAAAAGAACAAAAACTGGATCAACCCGTTCATTGCGCACGCTTCACCAAAGAGAATGCCTTAATCAGCGAGCGAGATGAACCCTATCATTGCGCACGCATCAGCGAGACAAACCCTAGATTTGAAATTTTTTCTCACAAAATGCCCAAATTCATATAAACCCTAGATTCAAAAAATTACAAAGGAAACAACAAAAGATCGACTAATGAAGCAAGGGCAGGAGGCGAGATGATGAAGGAGAAGCTACCTCATTGTTGGCGTCGGAGAGCGTGCTCGAGAGTTGCTTCGTCGGCACAGAAGCGAGCTTTGCGGGATCGCCATGTTGAGTGTAGACGAGGAAGCTAGAGATAAGGGCACTGAGGTCATTTCTGAATAAAATTAGAATAATTAAAATACTGCCACCGTTTCTTACCTCTTCTTTTTTTAATCCCTATAACAATCTCAGCCATTGATCAACATAGATGAACGGTCCATATAAATTCTTAATTTTTATCTTAAACATAGTTTTCATATTTTTATTTTTTTTTGGTTCGGAAAGAGGGCTATGCCCTTGCGCTCGTTTTATTAAAGAATTAATGAAATGCTTCCATGGAAGCTACAATATCATAATCAAGTAATGAAATAATGCAAGGAGGGGATCTAAAAAATCAGCAAACAAAGAATTGTTAACTAGAGCTAAATTGGTCAAGGCATCAGCAGGCATATTATCTTTGCGGCGCACATGAGCTAAACTCCATTGACAGGCCGTATTATTGATCATCTTCCGACACTGATCAATCAAGAAGAAATCCGGGTGGGAAGGCGGGCAGAAGGAGGTAATCAGATTGACCGCTTGTAGAGAGTCAGATTCCACCAGCAATTGTGACAGATCCATAGATCTAGCAATTTCTAAGCCATGGAGGATGGCCCAAATTTCCGCAGTCAGGGCTCCTGTGACGCCACAAGTGAAGGTAAATCCCCGAGTAAAACCACCTGTCTCGTTTCGGAATAGTCCTCCTCCCCCACTGAGGCCAGGGTTGCCCTTAGAAACTCCATCAACGTTCAGCGTAGTGCCACCAGGTGAGGGTCTGGTCCAATGAGAGGCACCAGTGCTATTGGCGACATCAGGAGAGATGGAGGCTGTGCAGAACCCAAACTTAGAAGAACGGTATGAAGATAGCAGCTTAGTGACAGTAATTGACAAGCGAGAAATCTCATCCAAGCCCGAGAACAGCAGAGAGTTTCGACATTTCCACGAGTGCCATAGCATAAACCCGAAGATCGAACTCCACTCATCTTTCTTTACGATGTTTGAGTGGATCCAAGATTTAATATCAAAGCAGGAGAAGAACTGTGATGGAAGATTGTTGCCAGAGAGAGCAAGCCAGACATTGCGGATGGAGCGACAGTCCCGCAGCACATGGAGGCAGGTTTCGGGTTCAGCACATCGGGGACAATTAGGAGAACTAGCAAAATGCCTGTCATACCTGGTTTGGTTGCAAAGAAAGGCTTCATGTGCAGCAAGAAACAAGAAATGGCGCGCCCGTTGCTGAACAGGGGAAGACCATATTGCCTTCCAAACAGGATGAAGAAGGGATTGGGAGTCATTCCTATGAACCCTCAGAGCAGATCTGGATGTGTAATCTCCCGTAGGAGTGTGGATCCAAGAGAAACGATCAACAACAGTATCATTAACCAGCAGCCGGACTGAAGACAAGCGATGTCGCACATCAGCAGGAAGAAGATTTGATATATTTGTTATTTGACCTTTTTAAAGGGCAAACGATGTCCGCTCTGGACGAATTTTATATGCACGTGTTTGTATTGAAATTCTCTACAAGATTATGAAAAAATTAGAAAACAAATTATGCATAACGCATGAACCATGTTGGTGCGTTACACATAAAAAAAATTAATTTTTTAATTGTCGTGTTACGTGCGAATATATTTTGAAATTTTGAATCTCGTGCTTTACACATTAATTGGTCTTATGCATAGCGAGAGACTACGATATTCCATAATTTTACACACATTTTATAATAGGTACACACATTAAAACTAATCAAATCATGTGAAGCCAATACTTGGTTATCTGAATAACTATAAATCACGTGGTCTTTCCAATAGAATAATCTCTTGGTAAGAGTTTTTTTTGAAGCAATTTACTTATAAGAGTTGATGAAGAACGAGCCTATGACATCCACACTACAGTTAAGCTACTGAACCAATCAGCACTCTTCCCGCCTTTATCACACAAAAGTAACCTCGAAATCGAATGGAGTGAGATAGAGCATCAACCGACCCCAAAAGCGGATTCTGCTCAACAAACTCCACCTTCTACAGCAAACGCTCTCCCATCCCCATTCCCCCAAACCCTAATCTAGACCTAACAACCTTCATCTCCTCCCACTCCCACAACGGAACCACCGCCGTCATCGACGCCTCGACTGGCCAACGCCTCTCCTACTCCTCCCTCTGGCTAGCCGTCGAAGCCCTCTCCTCCTCCCTCTCCCTTCGCTTCTCCCTCTGCAAAGGCCATGTCGTCCTCGTCTGCCTCGCCGTCATCTCCCTCGGCGCTGTCATCACCAGATCCGAGTTGCAGGACTTGATGGACACGGAGCCCGATCCGAGGAGATTGAAGGAGAGGCTGAGCCAAGACGACACCGCGACGCTGCTCTACTCGTCCGGTACGACCGGACCGAGCAAGGGAGTGGTGACGACTAATAGAAGCCTAATCGCGATGGTGCAGACCTCGATTCAGCGATTCAAGACGCAGGGACGAGATCTGGCTCAGATCTACGTCTGTACGGTGCCGATGTTCCATATCTACGGAATGGCGGTGTTCGCCACGGGGCTGTTAGCGACCGGATCTACAATCGTCGTCCTCTCCAGATTCGACATCCACCATCTCTTCACAGCAATTTCAAGCTACAGAGTGAACTACTTTCCTCTGGTGCCGCCGATTCTTGTATCGATGGTGAGGAACGCGGAGGAGATAAGGAGGCGGTATGATGTGGGATCGCTCAAGTACGTGTTGTCGGGAGGGGCTCCGTTGGCGAAGGAGGTGATTGAAGGATTTTGAAAGCAAATAATATATACCGAATGTACAGGCTTCTGTTAGATATTGTTACACTGTTATTATTCTCTTGAGATTCTCCTTTTAACTATATATATCCTTCCATAATAAGGTAAACCCAAGTAGGAAATTCTCAACTTTCTGTATTTCTTATATGGTATCAGGCTAATATCGATCCTCTCAATCTCAACAACCCTCCACTCCTTTCCTCTCCCCTGCAACAATGGTCGATCTCACCGACAATAACACCGGAACCCCACCTAGCCCTTCCACTTCCTCCGTCCCCAACCGATCCCCCACTGAAATCGCCATGGCTCAGGCTCTTCATGTGGCCTCGATCAAAACTCATGTGCCGATTCTTCTCGATCTCAAGGAATCAAACTACAACAAATGGCGTGCCCTATTCCTTGTGACTCTCGGCAAATATGCTCTTCTTCCCCACGTCACCGACGAGCAACCAGACAACCCCAATGATGAGTGGAAAATCCTTGATTTCACTGTAACGTCATGGATCTACGGCTCCATTCAGCCGAACATCTTTGATATTGTCATCAAAGATGGAGTTTCCGCCAGAGAACTATGGAAGAGCATTGAAAATCTCTTCCGTGACAACAAGAAGAGCCGTACAATCAACCTCGAAACTGAATTCTGAAGCCTTCTTCAGGGCTCGATGACCATCTCAGACTATTGTCAACGCCTCAAAACTCTTGCTGATGGATTGACTGATGTGGACAGTCCTGTCTCAGACGAGACATTGGTGCTGCAGACCATTCGTGGTCTAAACAATGACTTCCAGACCATGGCGGCAATCATTCCGATGCAGCGCCCGTTCCCTACCTTCCAGGAATGTCGTAGCATCTTGCTACTCGAGGAGTCCCGTCGAGCCAACAACTCGACAACCGAGACCGCCCTTGCTGCAGTGACTCCTTCGGCTCCACCCGCTGCACCGTCAGCACCTGCTCAACCTGCATCGAACCCACCGCAGCACCATAACAACAACAACAACAGGGGACGATCTCGTTACGGTGGAGGACGAGGTCGTGGACGAGGCCGCTATGGTGAAGGACGAGGAGGTTGGCCTAACTGGCAGCAACAACAGTGGCAATGGCCACAACAACAACATCCGTGGAACCCGAATCAGAATCCATGGAATGCGGGCATTCTCGGTTCCGCTCCTCGTCCAAACAGCAACCCGGTGCAGCAGCAACAAGCCATGCTCTCTCAATGGGATTAGCAGGGTCTTTACAACACCCTAAACCACATGTCTCTGCAACAACCTGAAGGGTGGTACATGGACACCGGGGCCTCATCCCATATGACTTCAAACGCAGGTATCCTTTCTCCTACTTTTAATCCTGGCATCAATACTTCTTCTAATATCATTGTGGGCAATGGAAACACCCTCCCCATTACAAAAGTCGGCCATCACAACCTCTCAAAAAGCCATAATCTTAACCTTAAAAATGTCCTTGTAACTCCAGGTCTCATCAAAAATTTAATCTCTGTCAGGAAATTTACTACAGATAATAAATGTTCAGTTGAATTTGATCCTAATGGTTTTTCTGTGAAGGCACTTCCAACCAAGAAAGAGATAATCAGATGCAATAGCCACGGTGATTTGTACCCGTTTCTTCCTCAGTCCACATCCAGTTTCCCTCCAGTTGCCCTCTCGGCGTCTCAAATTCAATCTCAAATAATATGGCACCGCCGCCTTGGCCATCCCGGTGCTCCTGTCTTTCAACAACTTCAATCGAGTCAGTCTATAAGCATCAATAAAGAAACGCCTTCTCTATGCCACGCGTGTCAGCTCGGCAAGCACCACAAACTGCCTTTCCAAGCCTCCACGTCCAGCACTAAGGCGCCCTTCGAATTGGTTCATTGTGATCTTTGGACCTCTCCAGTGCTTAGTCTTTCGAGTTTTCGTTATTATCTTGTTATCCTAGATGACTTTTCTCATTATTTGTGGACTTTTCCCTTGAAAAATAAGTCTGAAGTATTCAATAAATTCACTTCTTTCTTAGCTTTTGTGCAAACTCAATTCCATACAACAATTAAAAGCTTGCAATGTGATCACGGGAAGGAATTTGACAATAAAGACTTTCATAATCTCTTCACAAAAAATGGGATGATTTTTCGATTCTCTTGTCCACATACTTCACAACAAAATGGGAAAGTTGAGCGTATTATACGAACCATCAACAACATGGTTCGTTCCCTTCTTTTTCAAGCCAAAATGTCACCACCACTATGGGCAGAAGCACTATCATCGGCCACTCACATTCTCAATATCTTGCCAACCAAAACTCTAAATCAAAAAACCCCACATCAAATCATATACTCCACACCACCAAATTATGTCGAATTACGAGTCTTTGGATGCTTGTGTTACCCCAATCTCACCTCCACAATGGCCCACAAATTAAGCCCTCGTTCAACTCCTTGTGTCTTCCTAGGGTATGCTTCTAATCACCGTGATTATAAATGTCTGGATATTTCTACAAGGAAGATAATAATTTCTAGGCATGTAATTTTTGATGAAACAAATTTTCCATATCAAACCCAAAATTCCAACGAGGATTCTAATAATTTCCTGCAATTTACTATGGAAAATACCCATCCCCAAATTCCTGCCTCGTTCTCACCGGCACAAAATCCTACCAGCCAATCTTCTCCTCCTCAAAATCCGGACTCCCCACAAATCCCTTCCGTAAATCAATCCCCTTCCCATAATTTAATCACCCAAAATCCTACCCACTCCCAATCAAATCAAAACCACCCCCTCTCTCCTCAAATCACTCGGCCTTCCCAAACACACTGGACCCCATCCCTTACCCCAATTTCTACACCAGCCCAAAACCCTAGTTCCCCACAAAATCTCCAAATAAACTCTATTCCAACAGATGACTCTAATGCTCATCCCATGTGCACTCGATCCAAAGCAGGAATAGTAAAACCAAAAGCCATCTTCAATCTCCACACCACAACCTCTCCCATTCCTACGAACTACAAAATAGCCCTCCAAAGTCCACAATGGCGTAACGCAATGAAAGAAGAGTATGACGCTTTGATTAAAAATAGGACTTGGGAGCTTGTTCCAAGGCCATATGATTCTAATGTGGTGACAGGTAAATGGCTTTTTCGGCACAAATTTGGAGCAGACGGATCACTTGCTCGATACAAAGCTCGATGGGTTGCTCGGGGTTATTCGCAACAAGAAGGAATTGATTTTGAGGAGACATTTTCTCCTGTTGTTAAGCCTGTCACAATCCGCACAGTTCTTGCTCTTGCCTTGACTCGAAACTGGGAGATTCATCAATTAGATGTGAAAAACGCATTCCTACATGGTACATTAAAAGAGACTGTATACTGTCAACAACCTCCGGGATTTGAGGACCCTAATCGTCCAAACCATGTATGCCGACTCCAGAAAGCCTTATACGGCCTCAAGCAGGCACCTAGAGCTTGGTTCCAACGGTTTGCCACATTTCTCCTTCTGCTCGGGTTCAAGTGCAGCAAATCAGATCCCTCTTTGTTCGTCTACAAGAAGCTGAATCGAGAGGCTCACTTACTTGTGTACGTGGATGATATAGTCATCACAGCTTCTTCCAAGGATTTTCTAAGTCTGATCATCAAAGCATTAAGCAAAGAATTCTCAATGACAGACATGGGCCCACTACATTACTTCCTTGGGATATCAGTGACTCGTACTTCCAATGGCCTCTTCCTCAGCCAAGAAAAGAATTCAAAGGAGATCATTGTCAAGGCTAGCATGACCGGAAGCAACTCATGCAGAACCTCAGTTGACACTTCAAACAAACTCGGCCAAAACGCAGGTCCAAAGGTGCAAGACCCTACACTATATCGATCTCTGGCCGGTGCACTTCAATACCTGACGTTCACCCGACCCGACATCGCATATGCCGTCCAACAATGTTGCCTTTATATGCATGATCCTCGAGAGAAACATCTCGCTGCACTCAAGCAGATCATACGCTACATACAGGGCACCACAAGTCACGGCCTTCAACTCTCAAAAGGTTCGATCTCAGGTCTCTGTGGTTATTCCGATGCTGATTGGGCTGGGTGTCCCGATTCGAGGCGTTAAACATCAGGTTATTGTGTTTATCTGGGACCAAATCTGATCAGCTGGTCTGCAAAGCGACAATCCACCGTCTCTAGATCAAGTGCCGAGGCAGAATACCGAGCAGTCGCAAACGTCGTCGCCGACACATGTTGGATTCGTAACCTCCTGGTAGAGCTACACACGCCAATAAAAACAGCTACTCTTGTCTTCTGTGACAACGTAAGTGCAGTCTATCTCTCATCCAATCCCGTACAACATCAACGTACGAAACATATCGAGATAGATCTTCACTTTGTAAGAGAAAAGGTGGCTCTAGGTACTGTCCGAGTGTTACACATTCCATCACAACATCAGTTTGCAGACATTTTCACCAAGGGTTTGCCATATCCACTATTCAATGATTTTCGATCCAGTCTATGCGTTCGTCCATCTACCGCTACAACTGAGGGGGGCTGAAAGCAAATAATATATACCGAATGTATAGGCTTCTGTTAGATATTGTTACACTGTTATTATTCTCTTGAGATTCTCCTTTGTAACTATATATACTCTTCCATAATAAGGTAAACCCAAGTGGGAAATTCTCAACTCTCTGTATTTCTTATAGATTTGCAGAAAAGTATCCCGGAGTGGTGGTGATGCAGGGGTATGGGATGACGGAGACGGCGGCGATTGGAGCTTCCACGGACTCGATGGAGGAGAGCCGGCGGTATGGGACGGCCGGGAAACTCAGTCCGAGTCTGGAGGCGAGAATCGTTGATCCGGAGACTGCTCGCCTTCTTGGGGTTAATCACACCGGTGAGCTTTGGCTACGTGGCCCAACCGTCATGAAAGGTACTTACTACTATTTCAATATTGCTTGCTTAAATAAACTAGTTTATTTAGATCTACCTGACTAGCTGCATTATTAACGGATAAAAATAAAATTAAGCTCACATTTTAACTATGTTACTTAGATACGGGTTTAAGTGTCCGACTCGGCTATTTTATGAAAAAATTCATAATTTTGGTCTAAAATGAAGTATGAGTGTCCATATCCATCTCCGAGTGTCGAAGATCGTACACAAATACTCGAAGTAAAATGAAGAGTCCGAGCAACATAACATTTTAATGATTTTTGTGTGTTATCGTTTATCATATGTAGTGTTAGCGCAGGTACTTTATCTTAACTTGTTTAATCACTTATGTACTTGAATTGGTTATTAGATGATAAGAATTGAAGATGATGCACGTAGATATTTATTAATAATTGTATTTTGGATAAGAAGATTGAAATATTCTTTACAACTTATTGATTAATTTTACTTTATAGATATATATAGACAAGTAGTGAAAATGTTGCATAATAATTTTGTGAAAGATGCACGTAATTTACGGGGGTCTTGTTTGAACCAAGTTTTTGTGTTTTTACACCAAAATAAAAACACTATCACGTGACATTTAACTTTTGATTTAAAATTGATTTTATACCACGGTTTTGAAAATTCCGGGGTATAAGTAGCGTTTTAAAATCAACTTTATAACCCGAATTTTAAACAATTCAAGGACTTTATAACCCGAATTTTTAACAATTCAAGGACTTTATAACCCGAATTTTAAACAATTCAAAGACTTTAAACAAATCAACTTTATGGCGTTTTAAATCGGTGTAAAACTGAATTGTTGTGAATGATGAAATTAGGGTATTTGTGTAATCCGGAAGCAACCGCAGTAAGTCTGAACTCGGAAGGATGGCTAAGAACAGGGGATATTTGCTACATAGACGAAGAAGGTTATCTATTTGTGGTTGATAGATTGAAGGAACTGATCAAATACAAAGGATATCAGGTTCGTTATATATGCTTTTTATTTAAGTAATAATCTCAAATAATCTACTGTACTAATGATTTCGTACATATTCGCAGGTTCCGCCGGCAGAATTAGAGGCATTGCTTAACATCAGATGCTGTCATGGAGTTTGTGGCTCAACAGGTGATGAGTCTATGATTATTCCTTAATTAATGCACGAGTTAACTGCTCCATGTGTTTACTGACTTCCTCAGTAATTTGATTAATTTAACTTTGTCAAAAATTAATTTGAAAGGTGGCACCATATAAAAGAATCAGAAGAGTGGCTTTCATCGACTCCATTCCTAAGAATGCATCTGGGAAAATTCTGAGGAGAGATCTCATCAAGCTGCAGCTCTCAACTTCAAGCCTCTAGATGCTTTCAATCAGACTCTAGAATGCTAAAAACGTCTCTTTCATTGTGTTTTCGAGTTCGGCTCTGTATAATATAAGCAAAGTAATAAGAACATCCATTTAAAAAAATAAGCTAGTCTCAACCACACTTTTTTGACATCATGTCTTTGTTCGATATATCTACCTGAAAATAGAGTTCAATGTTGGTATTACGAGTAAATGTATCATGTATTGGCTGTGCATAGTCTAACTCATTACCCTATAATACTAGAATCGGACCCCGCGCATAGCGCGGGGTTATTACGGCTTTTCGTCTCAAAATTGGATTGGGCTAATTATATATTTACAATTTTTTTCAGGGCATATTTTATCCAATTCAGGCCAATTTAAAACTAACATGTAAATCAAGACATTAACACAAAAATAAATGAACAATAAAAGTGATAAAAATAACAAATTGATTGGTTCAATTACAAATTGACAATAATCATGAGTAACGACGAAATACAATATGCAGAAGAGTAACGACGACTTGATGAGAGAATTCAATACGAAATCTCATTCAGAGAAGTCAAAAAATCAAAAGTTGAAATTAGAAGAGGAATTCAAGATGTCACATAGTAATGACGACTTAATAACAACTTTCTAGGTCATTACACGCGTTTTGCGCGAGACAAACACTTTTTATTTTTGTCTATATTCATATACTTAATATATTTTTTCATATATGTATTTTTTTAGTAAATTATAATAAAATGAATTGAATATCTCTTATATATGTACCAAAATCACATAGTCGTTTACGTTGTTCGGATTGCTCTTCATCGTCATACGGATTAAAGGTGAAGAGCGAGAAAAAAAATTAAAATGGTGGAAATACTAACCAATTAAGCACATAATTATGGTTTTATTAGACATTTAATAAGTCTCAATTATCATTGGATAATGAGAAATAGAAAAAAAAAGAAAAAATTAAGTTTAAACATTAATGAGTATCAATTGCCATTACTTTTTCAAACCCATGAATTTTTATATATAGATAGATTTTGATTGTGATTAAATTGAAAAGATGGAAATTTTTGATTGAAAAGCTAAGTTGTACAAAGTTCAGATAAAAAAAATTTCCCCTTCACCTAATCATTCAGCTCCAAACTCCAAAGCTATTTCATCTCGCTCCAAACTCCACAACTATTTCATCTCGGTATGTCTCACGAAATCTTAGGTTTTCATTTTTCCCTTATATATTTTCATGTATATTAATTTATTTTTATATATATTAATTTTAAAAGGGTCGGGTCAATAATTGAGTCTGAGTCACAGTGATAAGTTTCTAATTCCCCGAGAAGGGTAACTAACTCTTTTTACAATTTGAGTTGTATTTTCTATAATAATATGTGAATTGTCTTTATAATACATGATAAAGTATTGACAACGGTTACACTAAAATAATTGTCATTAAATGACAAAATATTAGTGTCATCAATAATAATAAAAAGACAAAATATTAGTTTCATCTAAAAATGATAAAAAAATTGTCATAAAATGACTACAAATAAGTATTATAAGGTCATAAACCACAAAGTCTATAAATTAGAGTTAGAAAGTAACATTTATCGTTAAAGGGGTATTTGGCATAGTACTATTTTCTAATCATAACCGGCCTATTTACTCTTCTAGACCGGGTTGAAGTAATCACATAATTTAGGTTTTTATGACTCACCAAATTCCCAGAATAACAACAAGCCTTGCAGCTTGCAGCTTGGCAGAGAGGCTGTTTGTATTACTCACGGGAGGCTAAATGCACTCGAATTGACGGATGGACTGGGCGAATGACTACTTTTTTCCGGCGGAGCTGACCGCCGCGCGGAACTTAGCTCCGCGCGCTTCCGTAACATCGCCCCGTACCTCACGAATTCTGAATTCGTGAGGTTTGCTTGAACTTTTCTTCCGACCGGTTTAAATAAATAAAATATATATGAGGCGACCGGTTCAGTAATTAATTTTTCGGAAAACAGGTTTTGAAATGATAATCCGGTCTAGCATGTACAGACATCACGAATGCTGAATTCGTGAGGTGTTAGAACAAACCTCACGAATTCATAATTCGGGAGTTTGTACGTAATGAATTCCCAGTTTCGTCAGGAATCTAGGGCAGGGATATGATCGGTTTCCCGAGGAAAAAGGCTCGAAGACCTCGCGAATTTAGAATTCGGCTACTTTACATGCCCTAATTGATTTAGTCGGGTATATATATAGTGTACGTGATGATGAGGTTGGGAGAAGAAGAAGGAAGAGAGTAGGAGAAGAAGAGGAAGGAAAATCGACATTATTTCAAATAAGAGATTCGAAGAAAGAAAATAAGACAATTATGGTAAGTTACATAATGTACTTGTAATTTAATTGTTTCAGTCAATATTTTAGTTTTGTGAATGTATATATATATAAATACATTGTATGTTAGAATACGTATCCAAGATTACAATTTTTTAAGAGTGTAAAACGTCATGATGTTTACGTACATATTGTACTGTAATTTAGAGGTGGTGAAGCTAATATTTGCGTACTATATTTTTAGAAATGGAGTTAGAAAGTAAACTGTTGTAGATGAATTTGAAGTAAAATATGAATCCCGAATTGAGGATTCGGGAGTATGAATTGTGCCTTGCGAATTTAGGATTCGCGAGGTAGTTAAGAATACACATTGTTCTGTTTTAGCATTATTTATGTTATTTTAACTGAATTATTTAATAAAGCGGAGTACATAGTTCATGAGTTATATTGCACATCGTTATTTGTAGGAAGACTACACATGGTTATTTGAAAACGATTATGTGTGGAATAACAAAGAAGATGTGTTATGTTGGGCACGTGGAATCGGTACAGAGAACAACATGGTCTTAATAATTGACCGTTCAGGAGAGAAGTATGTGAAGCTTACATGTGAGAAATATGGGGCTTATCGTGGGGTAAAAAATTTGTTGATTCGCAACCCGAGGTCCAAAAAAAGTATGTGTCCGTTTCGCCTCCATTGTCACTGTGAGGATAACGAATGGACATTGAGAGTGGTGTGCGGGTGTCACAATCACCCCCTCCCAGAAAGACTGGTGGGTCATGCATATGCCGGAAGAATGAACGAGGAACAGAAAAGGGATATCATTTCTCTGATAAAAGCGCATGTGAAGCCGGCGAAGATTTTTTTATTTTTGGCAGCGAAGCATGGTGGATGGGGGATGATTACGTCGAAGACTCAAATTAAAAATATGTGTTACACTCTACGTCTTAAGGAGATGGATGGAAAAGATGTAACAGAGTTTACACGAAGTTGGTTGTTGGAGAGGGGTTATATGGTACGATCCCGTGCTATGTCACACGACAACGACATAATTCAAGATTTTTTTTGGGCAAACCCGAAGTCGTTGTTTTTGTTGCGGATATTCCCATATGTCATCATCATGGACGCTACGTACAAGACGAACAAGTATGATAAGTGTATATGTTTTTGTTTAATTTGAATAATTTGTTAGAAAGTGTGTAGTAATAAATATTATGTGAAAATGCAGGTACAATATGGCGTTGTTGGAGATTGTAGGGTTTACTTGCACCGGGAAGACGTTCAACGTTGCGTACTCGTTCATGGCACGAGAGAACTTTGACCACTACAGGTGGACTCTCTTGAAGGTGAAGGAAATGTACGATCACATTGGACAAAGTCCTGGAGCGATTGTGACGGATCGTGATATGGCAGAGATTAAGGCAATTGCTGAGGTATTTCCTAATGCAAAACACCTATTGTGTTGGTTTCATATATTGTGTAACTGCAAGGCACAAGTAAAAACAGCAACGGGAAATCATAATTTTGCTGAAGCGTTTGGGAATAGTTGTAGAGGTGTATTCAACTCTAAATCAGTAGAGACGTATAATAGCCGTGTCGCTGAGATAAGGAAGAAGTATCCAGGCTTTTATCCTTATTTAAACGAGACGTGGTTGTCTCCTTACAAAGAGCGCATTGTACGGGCATGGACGGACAATATATTCCATTTGCTTACGAGGACAACGAATAGGTATTACTGTTGTTATTTATGTATGTGTTGAATTTGTATATATAATCATGTCTTACAATCATTGATAGTAATTATTAATCTGTATTGTAGAGTTGAAAGTGCTCACTCGAGGTTGAAAAATTTCATAGACAACAGTGTTGGTTCGTTTAACACCATAGCACAAGAGATCCACTCAACTATCTTAATTCAGATTCTGGGTATTCAGCGGAAAATGGAAATGGATGTCAATACCATACTCTCCAAAGTAATTCGCATGGAAGGAACTGGGCGGTATACATATTATGTGGAGCTCGTAAATAAGGTTTCAACTGACTGTATGAATATACTTATGGAGACCATGGATAGGATCGAGAATCCTTCCAAGGGTTTCCACCCTCATTCGTGCAGCGATAGATGGTGGAGAAATGTAAGAGGCCTTCCTTGTGCACATGATTTGTACAGCTACATGAGTATGGGTGTGCCAATTCCTTTAGGGGAAATTCACGACTTCTGGAAACAAATTGTCTGGCATAAACCACCAGAAGGATATACAGTCCCCCTAGATGAGGAAAATGAGGTGAACAATGATTGCAGACGTCCTTTGCAAGAGCCGCCACCGGGATATAATAAAAAAAAAGGCAGGCCACGTATGACTGAACCTGAGAAGAGGGAGCAGACTTGGTATGTGCATGTATCAGGCAATGATAATATAGGTCGGAGGAGGTACAGAAGGCCAAAAGGGGAGATATTTGTGGAATCCGACGAAGAATTTGAGGACGAGGACGAGGACGACTTGGAAGACGATGCTGATGATGAGCAGTCAGGTGTAAGTCAGGGTATTGATTATAAGAAAGTGTTTGGCCAAAACCAGATAGATCATTTCATGTTTGGTTACATTACGAACTACAAAACCGTAAGGGGAGATGGTCATTGTGGGTACCGATCTCTTGCATGGCTTCTTGGTTTAGAAGATGAGGATTCATGGAAACATGTGCGCACAACAATGGTGAACGAGGTTCAAGAGAACTACAACTTTTACAACAACATTGGTTACACATTCACAAGATTACATGTATTGGTCCAGCGTATAGGTTGGTTAGGGCAATGTACAAACCGAGAGTTTTGGATGGAGATGCATGCTTGTGGATTTATAGCTGCTACAGCATTCCAAAAAGTTATTGTGTTGTTATCATGGGGCGGTTCACATACTACGCTCCCATTCTACTCCAAGGGTAGCCCCGTAGAGCCGAAAGACGTAATTGTCATTGCTTTGGTGGGAAATCAAGATCATTACATACCGGTTAGTAAAATGTGATGTACTTTAATTATTTTTCGAAATCGTATGACTTGGAATATTTTTGACATTATATTTATGTTTTATGCAGGTCAAGTTATCAGATAACGCTCCTATTCCTCCGGTTGCTTATAATTGGACCCACCACCATCATTCGAGCGTAAGCGGTTGGGAACATCAATTTCAGGATCGTATAAACCATTTCCAATATTTACGACAGCTACACAGCAAACCTTTAGCGTAGTCGATGCGTATGTTCATTATTCAATCCGTTTGTTGGTATGTTTATGTAGTATTTATTTTGACTGTTGTAGTGAATATGGTAAGAATTTTTGAAACGATACGAACCAATATAATTTCGTAAAATAAGACATATTCCGTTAACGAGATTCATCATAACTTCTTACTGAAAATAACAACTGCCTTGCATAAACAAACAAAGTACGACCCCCCCCCCCCCCCTCTAATGCCTCGAAAAGCCGTAGCTGCAGCGCCCGGTTCGCTCGGTCGGCCTAGAATACTCACGGGACATCAAAATCATCATTACAACAAGAAGGATAACCGTAAGAGTTTTAGCATATCTATTGCTTTAAACTGAATTTGCGTATGGCATGGCAGGAGCTTGAAGAACCTCTTTCGGGTATACCTCCCCCGAACTCAACATTTTCTTATGGTCCTCGTACTTCTCCTTATACCAAGACAATTCGAATTCCAAATCATCGATTGTCATTAGAAGTTGACTATTTTTTTCGTTACCCGCATCTAAACGCTTCTTCAATATGTTTACTTGGTCCGGGTAGTCGCAATCCTGTATTTACAAACACAATCAGTTATGCACATTCAAATTTTCGACCACATATACGTAAGAAATACAAGTTGGAAGCAGTATACCCCTAAATAATCGTAAAATCTGTCAACTTCGGGAACCGAGCGAGAGGAGTTGCTAGAACCTTGACTAACCATATTTCTTTTGGTGTTTGGTTTAGATGAAAATTTATTCGTTGCACATGGCCATATATATAGGGAAACAAAACCTCACGAATCCATGCTTCGTCAGGTGATGCATTGGTGAGGTTTACGGTGTTTTGAGGATAGAGCAATATGTCAGGAATCTAAGGTTTTGGGAAATTGTAAATTCCACCTCCCGAATTCTGAATTCGGGACCTATTCACCCTCACGAATTCTGAATTCGGGATCTATTCCGGATAGGATTCCCTTAATTTTTCAGCAGATATGGCAGAGGTTTGTACTGCGCAGGGAAACGTATATTCCAGACCTCGCGAATTCACGATTCGGGCACTATTCCAGAAAAGAGTTGATAACTTTTCAGAACCTAGGGCAGAGCAGAGTAGTCTGGATTTTTGTAAAAAGTAGATTCCACACCTCGCGAATTCACAATTCGGGAACTGTAAGAAAAGACTTCACAACTTTTCAGAATCTAGCGCAGAGTAGTCTTCATTTCTGGTAAAAGTAGATTACAAATGTTATGGACGACTCCAAATGTGCCAATGCACTACGTCTATAAATGGACGACTCCAAATCAAGGTGGGACAACAGATAGTTTTGACTCTGTGTAACTGTAAGCTATTGAAATCATGTCCGAACTCAGCTCATCTGGAAGCAGCAAAGTACAAATGTGCCAATGCAATAAGGCAGCCGTAATGGCGGAGTCGGAATCGAGGAGAAACTTTGGCAGGAAATTCTGGTCGTGCCCTGGCACCGGTTATGCCATGTGCTACTTCACTCAGTGGATCGATCCTCCTCATCCCGAGTACTCGCAAAACGCCATAAGAAAACTACTGCAACGTATTTCTTCGTTGGAACATGAAGTCTCTACTCTAAGGGAGACCATGGCTCCTAACGACCGTGCCGACTAGGCTTTACTATTTGAAACTGTAAGTGTGAACTTCTGTGTTCGTCTCAGAACTACGTACCCCTTTGTTTTCCAATGTTTTCAGATTTACCATGGTTGTAATGTTTTAATTGCGTGATTGTTGTTATATTGTTGTTTCACCAATGTTGTGATGTTTGAGTTGTATTAATGTTGTAACGTAAGTGTGAAATCCAACTTTCAAAATGCGATTGTCGATTTGGACGTACGGATCTGAGTCCCTCAAATTCTTCCATATCTAAAAGTCACACTCCATCTCCATGTATTTGATGCAGAATGAGTCATAAAACACGGTTATTACGTTGAAACGCATGAATTCATCGTAAGCCGTACTTAAGTTCTTTCGTAGAACTGAACGACGCATATCTGGAGGTAGTTCTGCACTTAAAATGAATTTGACTTTGCTACAATTCAACCCTCACGAATTCACAATTGGGGCCCTTTTCCAGATATGATTCCATTACTTTTTCAGAAGATGTGGTACAGGTTTGTACTGAGAAGGGGTGGATTAGACGCCAAATCCTCACGAATCCACAATTCGGTTGCCTCACAACAAAATAATCGAAAACTATGAAAAGCTTTCATAACAGGACGGAATGCAGAATTGAAAACAAACGTTCGGAATAGAGCATGCATGATGTCTGTCATGCGTCATTCAATACCCAGATGTATGGCCTGTATCATAACCGTCGAAATAGTTCGTAGTTGGCTCTCTGGACGGGGGAGAACCATAACTTCGGCTACTGCCTAAACCAGTTGCACTTGGTGTTCTGAAATCTGCAAAACCATAACCTTGACTTCGATGTTGTTCGGTCAAATTGAAGGGTTGAAAGGATGATTCAGGTTGGCTGTATGAACCGGGCATGTACGAGCTAGGTCCGGGATTCCCGAGATTGTACGTTCCAAAGGTTTGCCCGCCGCTATATCTTCGGGGTGATCCGTCCTGTAACGTTTCGGCATCTGAGTCCAACCGCTCTGCCCTTGTTCTTTGGGAAGAACCAACACCTGTATTACGGAATACCTCTGGAAGACCTGGAGTCATGACCGACCCTATTACTTGCATTATAATTTTTTTCAGTGGATCGTCATCTGCATAACCTCGAAGTACTTCCACATTCTCCAGAATAATTGATTCAATGTGGTTGAGGCGCTGTTCAAGTAACCAGATGGTTGGAGTTAGTATTTGTCACACTGCTACAAGTAGTTTTAAAAAAATGACAGGTTATATGAATTTTACTTACACGGACAGCTTGCAGTGCTAATGGCATGGGTTGTTCGTCAAGTTCAGCGACTAGTTTCGCTGACTCTGCATCGTTGTAAGGATGAGAGTGTTGTCTATACCAGTCCATATAATCGCTTGAAGTTTCCCAAACTTGATTGCTGATGGGCAAATCATCTTCTTCCAGGCAGTGTTCGAACCAAGTTCCAAAATTATTGTCTGCCCAGTGATATTTCACCTTATAACCGCCTACATTTCTTGATGGTCTGTTACTCTGCACTGGCTCGATAGGTGGATTTCTCGGTATTATCTGTTTTCTTCCAAATTGTCTTACAAACCTATCTGGGTTATAACCTTCTTCCATACCCAGGTATTGCAGCGTCCCTTTGTAGTGAGACACTTTGAATGCGCGTTTATTAACCACTTCCTTCCACGGCATCCAACATACCTACAAACAATTTGTATTTATGAATACATGGTATACGAACAATATTAGGTACAAAACGGGAACTAGCTCGAACCTCGTCCACTCACATTAAATCTAGTTGTTTTCGTATTCCTTGAATCCTCTCTTGTGGTGACTTTCTAGCACGACGTCGATCGTTACAGTAAGCGTACGGCCCGGGAGTTGTACAAGATGGATCTGCTATTTCATGACCTTTGAACATTGGGAAGTACACCCATATCCAACTCTCAAATGAATTACAGTTAATTACTTCGTCATTTCAGTAGTAAAAACAAATCAACTTTAGTTAGAAAATAAATACCTGTACAAGTAAAGGGGATCCACTAAATTGTGCAACATATCGTCGACTAGCCATTCCCAATTCGCGATAAAGGTATGCTAACGTTGTAGCTCCCCAAGCGTACCTTTGCGTGTTGGTGTGGTCTAGCAACGGATGAAAATTCCGAATATTCATTTTTGTTCCACTCTTGTCTTGGAACAAAAGGGAAGACGTAATGGTTGCGAGGTACACAGAGGCAATGGTGTGTTGCTGTCTTGCTGATCTTCATGTACGACTCTTTCTGTCATCATTTCACGTAAGGTTGCAAGGGTAAAACCTTTGTTTTTTTTGTACACATACACTTCCTCAACGTCCATGCCAAACATTTTGGCTACTTCGTTGAACAACTCTTTGTCCGTCATTGAAGGGGCTACCGGCAGTCCAACAACTTTAAGTCCAAGCAGTTGATACACATCATGCAATGAGGGCGCCATTTCTCCCCACGGAAAATGAAACGTATTTGTTTCGGGGTGCCACCTCTCTATGAACGCCGAAATGAGGGCCGAATCAAATGTAGTGTGAGGAATCTGCAGTAATTTAGTTAAACCGCTTGTTTCAGCTATTCCCCTCCAAGCCCCATTGGGCATTGAATCCCACTCCGACACTCCTTTACTACGAGCATGCACTCTCACGACCTTTTTCATCTATATGACATCAATCATTTAGCATCAACGGTAAATCTATGTAGTAGTAAGAGGAATGAAGTGACCTTGTAAAAATATTTTCATTGACATACCACTGCGTTGTTTGTATTGTTCCATAAGAAACGTGCAAAATGCGTGTTGAAATCGCGCAATAACGAACTGTCTGCAGGGCCTCCAGGGTACTCAGTTTGCCGCATTTCATCAGCGTCTAACTGAACGTGACTTGCACTAGTAGATCTTTGCATTGTAGGTCCACGACTTTGGGGAGTGTCTGCAACAGCAGAACAACTCCTCCTTGCTCTTACAGTAACTGGGGTACTGCTTCCCATCATAACAGTGTCTTCGTGAGGTAACGGAGCTTCATTTACGGTGCTACGTGATGGAGGGTTGTTCATGTTCCGACGAGAATCTGTAGACGACCCCGCTCTGCTAAATAGGTTACGCGTTGAATCCTGAAACGTCATATGAATACATACACGAAATTTACATCCACACAGATTTCTTATATTTAAATTAAGTGAACTACATAGGGACTCCATATTACTTACCCATAACCGAGTTCGAACACTAGATCGTTCATTTCTACGAGGAGGTGGACCAGGGCCATCATGCCTTCTTGCCATCTTCTAATATGTTCAGAATATTTTTCTACACTTCGGGACTACATTTATAACCATGCAGTTACATAATTCTATATATACGATTTTGTTTACCTCAAAATGTTATCCCGAATCCTGAATTCGTGTAAAAAAGGAGAATATCCGACACCGTCTTTTCAGTGATTTCAGATGTTGCCATGCCTCGATAACGGATAAAGCACAAAGTTGCCGAATCCTGGATTCGGCAACTTTGGCCATCGAAGCAGAATGTTGCCGAATCCAGGATTCGGCAACATGTTGCTTTTTCCGCAACATGGTGCTTTTTCTGCAAGTCAGGAAAAGTCAGGCATCTTCTGCAGGTCAGGAATAGCTGCATGCTCTCTCACGAGTTCAGAATTCGTTGGCTCCAATGATATCTTATAAAGAACCCTACGAGTTGTGAATTCGGGAGGTTTCATGTGAATTACCGTTACCCTACGAGTTGTGAATTCGGGAGATGTCATATTCATTGGAGCCTATTAATACGCCTTAGATTGTAGTTAGTATACTCACAATCACCCCAACATTAGTTTTTCCAAAACACTTTCTGAAACGCATTTATAATGACTTTGAGGTACGGAAGCAGCAACGGTCATGCAACGGTAATTACCTAAGTTCGTTTTACTTACCTAATTTTTTTCTGAACTTCGTTTTCCGTCAAGTTTTTTTTTAAAAAAAATACTTGACACATTCAATTCGCAGGACGACATTCCTTTTAGTTGCCCTTACACCGAATGCTTGTTTTTTGGCCCACATAATGACTTGTACAACCACTTACACTTCGTGCATGGAGACGCTAAGTATGATCTTACCCGACACTTCCAGTTTGTGATGAGAAGAACCGATGCTTTTGTGGTGTTCCTTGACGAGGACGAAGATTCCAATATCTTCGTACTTGACACCAAAACTATGGAAATTAGTTCAATTGCTGACATGAACAACGTAGCTGACCCTCCCACATGGCTTGGTACCTTAGTTATTAAACGAACCTTTGGTGTGTTTTGGTATTGTCCACTTACGAACTACATTCGGTGTAATTCTGAGCTTTTCTGGGAAGGTGGTTCAATCCATACAGGTGACAGTGTAGCTAGGTCACAGATCCTAGCCCTATTATATGATGAGTATGAATGTTTGTTTGTGGAACATGTCCCCAGGGAAAACTAAAGCACTTTTAGATCTTGCTTAAGAAGTTTCTAACGCACTTTCCTTGTATTTCAGTTACTAATCTTATGTAGCAGCTAATTTTTTATTTACTACCCATGTACAAATGTTTTTTTAAATACTAAACTTACCCACGAATGCAGAATTCGCTGGGTATCACGAATGCACAATTCGGGATATCTAGGTTCATTATGCATTTTCAGAAACACTTTCTTTTTTTACGTAGTGTATTTAAGTAATTTAAGTTGAATAATAAGAACTCATCTACGAACAACTACTGTTTCAAACACCGTTAACAGTAATGAAGAAATTTTATTTAAGTACTTCAATTTGTAACAGACAATGTTTGTAACGAACATAACGTTTACCGAGAAACGCAAATACCGTGTTCAACACCAAAATGTGACGTACTAATACATCAAATGCAATACGTATCATCAAATAAACCATGTCTTATCAAACACAAAAGTTAAATGTCTAAAACCAGGAACATACAAAAAACAAGTAGCCATAAACATCAGACAATAAAAACATGAAAACCGTCAGACATCATCATCAAGGCCTGCATCATTAAGATCTTCCTCGGGGTCTGCCCCACCTGCTGCCTCGGCTGCAGCGCGCTCCTCCGCCATACGAGACGACTCCCCTCGCTCAAATATAGATGGAATGCCGGGTCCGGCTGTCGAAGAAGTCCCGGGATCCATCTGTGTCGCCCTAACAAGAGGAACATCATCGGTGGCAAGTTGCAAAATATTTCTCAACTGTTCCTTGCAACAAGGAGAGACTATCTGCAGCTGTCTCTCGACGTAGGACGTAATAAGAGCAAGACGCTGTAATTAAAGAACAATAAGTACGTAAGTAGATGTAAACTGTATAATAAAATATTGTAACGCATGATACTAAAACAAACTTACCCGATGAGTGTCAATAAACGGCGAAGGAACAACATCGGGAGGGGCCTGCCTCTGTGAGAACCGACTGACATATGGATGTGATATCTGGAGGTACCAGTCTAAGTATGCAGGATCCACCGACCAAGGAGGAGAAGCTACGGGGCTCTCCAAAATGTACGGACAGAGATGGTCTTGCATCCTCTCCCAACGATCCCACTCCTCAGCAAACTCCACAATATACTTGTTCTTCCCGCGTTTATTAATTGGTCGACAGACCCGTGATGGTGGAATAGGATCTAGTGGTCTGCTCTGCTGTCGTCCGAACTGACGTACCACCCTATCCGGCATATAGGGCTCCTGAATATCGAGGAACCTCAACGTTCCTCGATATGTAGAGGCCCTAAACCGGTCAATAAAATCTAGTTGCCCGTAAGGCATCCAACATATCTACAAGATTACAATGCAAATGTAAAAAGTTAACAATTTGCCAAGTTCAAATAATGTACGTATACAACTAGTCGTTAAACAATACTTACATCCTCTGGTCGATACTCATCCAGAATCCGCCTGTAAACATGGGGGCTCAACTCGTGCTGCGTAGCAGTCCTGTCGGTGTGGTAAAGGGATGCGTGTCTCTCATCATCACCTGCCATATCACGCTGGAAGTTCGGGTTCCCCGGGAAGTAAATGAAGTACATCCATATCCAAATCTGATACAATTAATGCAAATCGTTAACGTCAGACAACTTTACAAGTGTATATCACTTCTACTATTACTACGAACCTGTAAAAGATAAGGACAACCGCCGAAACCAACCACTCCACTCCTAGATGCCTCGCCTAATTCCCGATACAGATTTGCGAGGACAGCAGCGCCCCAAGCCGTATCGACTACTCTCGTCGGATCGTCAAATAATGGCAACAAGCGGGTCTGCAGAAGGGTGGTGCTCTTGTCCACAAACAAACTACTGGACATAAGATACCACAAATATCCAGCGGCAATGCAATCAGGATCATCCTCGTCCTCAATCATCCGCAACACGTGGGGCCAAAAACTACAAGCCCTTACCCGACCCTGCCTCAGAGGCCCTGTCATGTTCCACTTATCTAGTGGGGACACATAACTGGGATCAACTCCGAACATGTACCCAAACAGATCATTACAATACCTCCTCTCTTGCATGGCATTAGCAAATGGACCTGTAGTCGCAGGTAATCCCTCAATAGAAAGGCCCAAAATCATTGCTACATCATGCAGCGTAATCGTGATCTCTCCCCAAGGAAAATGGAAGCTGTTCGTCTCCGGGTGCCAATGCTCAATGAACGCTCCAATAAGGTTGTGATTCACAAACCCATACTGCAAATCCCTGTTACGTGTTAACCTCGTCTGCTCAGCGATCCGGAACCAAGAACCAGGAGGAGGATCATGTGGTAAGTACGGCCTAAAACGTCCGAAATCAGTGGGCCGGGTGTAGCATCGGGTTCTCCGTGTGAACTCCCGTGGGGGATCGCCTGCTAGTTCCTCATTTGCAATCTTATGAGCAATGTGCGCCTCGAAACTATGCAAAACAGGATCGGCCAGAACGGGAGGAGGAGGTGTATCAACTGGTGCAGAAGGTTGGGGGTCAGCTCTAGGAGGAGACTGAAGAACAGGACGTTCATCATCAAACCCAATCGGTGATCCATCCACAATACGCGGGGACTGTGACCTACTTGATGGCTTTCTCTTGTTTGACCCTGCCTTCTCTTCAGACACTGAAGGTACAGGTTGAGAGTGCATATCATCAGAGAGAGAAAAATTTAGTTGAGATGAACTATCATGTATAACACCAGATGATGACTGAGGCAACTCTGTCATCTGCTCCAGATGGCAATCAGTGGAAGCATCTGTGCACGACGGAAGATCAGGTACAAATTCGGTAGGTAGATCGAATGATCCTACATGATTTAAGAAGCTGTCATTATGTGGATTCGGGAAAAAAGCATCATCAATCCTCACATCTGGTAGATCAAGTGACCCTCCATCAATGAAAACCTCGTTTGTATTCTGAGTTTCAGAAGGAACCACTAATGCTTCCTTATGACTGGAAGCAGACTCATTTTCCATTGTCTTTTTCCCTTGCTTTTGCTTAAACTTGGGCTGAAATTTACTAGCTCTTTTTCCTAACAAGATAATTAGGTAAAAACTCATCAGGGTTACAAACATATAAAAGAATCTCAGGTAAAATGAGAGATCATTTACATATTACATTATTACCAGAAGAAAGATCAACTTCAGATGTAAAATCAAATGAGGTGAAAGCCTGTTCCTCCTGTTTAAATTGGCGTATCATTACAAGGGTTTAAGATAGCATAAAGGAAAACTAAAAAGTAGTAGAGCAATGAACCACTGTGATAGATTAAAAATAGTTAATTAAACCTGGGTTTCTAACTCTATTCTCTCCATCTGTAGAAAGGTAAAAGGAAGCAATAATGATCCGCTGGGCGTATCTTCTCCAATATGGGAGCTCGAGGCGTCAAAAGTTGATCCTGAAAGTAGCAATCAATTTTTGCTATGAGAGTCCGTGTATTCTCAATTTCTCATACAACTAGCTAAAACCAAAACTATGCTGAGAATGAAACCATGGAGCTTTCTAACATGTATTTTTTTGTAAAATAAACCCACCTGCCACACCAGTCGATTGAGGCATGATATCATCAACAGAATCAAATTCAGCAAAAACTTCTGTATTCTGAAAGTATGAAGAGATTAGTAGTATTATATATTGAAAAAAGAAGAAGAGTAAGACCGAAAAATGCTGATAACCTCTGTCATTGCCTCCACTGAGAGAAACCGCCGATTTGTACTTTCCTTAAAATTAGCATTTTCTTTCGTGTATACAGAACTGATGGTATTAAGATTTTCCATGGAAGAAAGTAATGGGTCACCAGATGAAGTTTGCAAATCTGTGGTCTCTTCGACAGAGATTTTAAATTTATCCCCAGCATTGCTAGCATCAGCACTATCTGAGGTTCCTCTGGTTTTAGTGGGTGATGCAACAAGTTGACTGACTGCAGTTTTTGGAGGAACTGGTGGTTTAGCAGATGATGTTAACTTCTTGGGCGGAGGAGCTCGTGCCTTGGCCTTAGGCTTAGGTAGAAACTTGGCAGGTTTAGCTATGTCAAAGTCAGATGTTTCAGAAATCTAAGCCAAATTTATAGGACATGGATTTACCAAACATGAAAATCAATAAGCAATCAACATAAATGAGTATGAATTACCTGCGGGAGCCGAAGGCTCATCATCATCGAAATCCATCACCAATCCAATGAAGCCACCCCAAAATATGGAAAACAAAGAAACCTACAAATAAATCAATCTGAATGTCTGAAAATCAGGAATCTTGTCAGTGATCATTGGACTCAAATACAGGCAAAGCTCAAATCAGGGAAATGAAATTGACATGGAAAAAAACAGCCAAGCAACGAGGCTAATTTTCAAGCCACACTAAACAGCTTGTTGCTCCAAAGCTAAGTAATTAATCACATCAGTCTGCTGAAATCCCATTAAAACAATAACAAGAATAGGGGTTTGAAGAAGACAGATCAAACTGTGAAATGTGTATGACAGAACCGTTTGTGACAACCAGTGGCAGACACAGAAAAGTCCAAAAGGGGGTCACAAAAGCTTAAGATAGGCTAAATAGATATAAAAAACAAGAGTTCATTAGAGTTAAAAACCTCTCCAATTACATATCCCCTCCTAATTTGATCTCTAATTCCAGGTACATGGTCATTAATAGGTCTCCATAATGTCTAATCATTAACAATTACCCACTCACATGTCGTAGCAGTAAGAACTCTTTTCCCCTCTTTCAGAACAAAAAGGACTGATTCCACATAAACCTATAGATCAACACCCAGATAATTAATTGAGACATCAACATTTCAAATGGAATAGTTGAAGGTGCAATATTTCAACTGATGCTCTCATATTCCTAGCATAAATAATACAATTCAACATCCAGTACAACATATCCGATTCAATCTCTTCGAGATTTCAACTGAGCAGTAACTAGCAAAACCAATTGAACAAATAAAATAATTAAGGTAAATCAGTGACTAGCAAACTCTATTCAATCCACATATCAAATTTATCGTAGTTGTTCAGCAGACATGACAGTTTGACATCTAGCCTAAATTCCAATTCAACGAGATTATTCTAACTGTAGACAATTTACTTCCACAAAAGAACAGAAACTGAATCAAAATCCAACGAATAAGTAAATCTTACAAAATCAATTCAATCAAATTATACAGAAACCTTACAGTTTCAAAATGAGTTAGCCGGTGTCGGACGAACCGCGGCGACTTTTGAAAGGCCGAACTTTTGAAAGGCTGAATTAAAGTAAGCGTGAAGAGAGATTGGTTACTTACCATCAAACGACGTCGTTCTTGTTTCATAGTTCATACTCCCTCCGGTTAGGTTTAGCTATTTTTCATCGAATTTTTTTTGAAAGGGGCATTTTTTTGAACAAATTAACTGTTATGGGCGTAGTTTAAATAAATTTTTAACATAAACTAGATTCGAAATCCCGCGATAACGGTTTTCGTTGGCGGTTAGTCATTAAATATGTCTTAAATTTAAAATGAGTGAACGATGATATAATACAATTCTACATACTCGTAAGATGACAATACAACTATAGCAACGGTGGTTACAACGGAAATCAAAAATGAAAAACTCGATAATACGTTTGGATACTGTAATAGGCAAGACATATTTATACCAACAAAACCCTAAGTAAAATCATTATACAATTCAGCAATCAAGTGAGAAGATGAAAGACTAAAGGGAAGAAGAAGGGTTAAATATGAGCAGAAGAAATAAAGCTTAATCGATAAATCAAATTTAACCAAATAACTCAATTAGGTCTGATGGATTAATTACGCTGGTCCGGTACGGATTGACATTACTTTGTCAAATTCATCCATTTTTATTCGGTACGGATTGACATTACTTTGACATTTGTCTTAGAGAATAGTAACTTTGCCCATGGAGCTTTTAACCAGAACAAGACCGTTAAGATTAGTTTTTTTTAGCAGTTCTTTTGGCAAGAATTCCGGATTGACATTCCTAACTCAATCTATATGTAGTATCCATTTAGTTTTACGGAATATGGATCAAAAACATTGTTGTAATTTGACGTATTTTCAATCAAGTTGCTTTCAGATTATAATTGTATTATGAGACGCTTAGATCAATTGCTAGTTGTTGAGGAATGTTTCAGTGCGAAATCAGTTTCAATAGAGTTTTCTAGACGTGAGGTTGGACCTATTTCATTCATTACGAAGAATCTTGTCCACGACTGGAAAAATATCATATGAAGTCATGCACTAATGCATATGATACGAGTCATATGACCACTTAAATAATCAGTAGCTAGAATTCATTTTTTTTTTCATTTACCGAGAAAAACTACTCGTATAAGAACTACTATAGATAAATTTCTTCTTGTGATCATTTACAAAATTGCATACTCTTTGAAGAGGAATCAGAACACACTCTTGTATTCAGTCCAATCATACTTACCAGGATCACCGTCTTCTGACGCTGTAGGACTTTCAATTTTAGGCTCATCAGGATTTTGAACAGCACCTAAGCCATCATCATTCTCCTCGGATTTGGCGACTTCGTCTTCTGCAGGTTCCTATGGTAAAAAACAAGATTCAAGATTTAGTAAATTAAAACAAAATAAGGGTTCTATCATATCAATGTAGACCATCATAGGATTCATAGCATAATACTTGAGTATCTTCAGCAGTGCCCTCCTCTGGGATGCCTTCACTTCCAGTGGGTTCAAAAGCTTCTTCTTCTTCTTCTTCTCCCCTGTGTTGTTCCTCTTCTCTATCGATTTTCTCTTGTTGTCTTGCAATCACTAACTTATAGAGTGAAAGGTCTGCATAATATAATCCAAAATCAAACCGCTAAAAAGCTACAAAATGTGGAGAGAAAACATTCCGAGCAAAAAAGATATGTACCTGTTGACCGGGTACTGAGAGGAGTCAGAGCATCATGAAGTTTCTTAGGTTGTTGTTTCCCCTCTTTATCATATTTCGATCTGATGTGTTTTTCGGTTCGGTCAGGGAAAAGATGTTGTATCATTGACCAACTAGTCCCAAATTGCTGCAAACCCTGATATTGAAATTCAAGCACTTTAAGTTAGATCCAAGCTTCAGTCAATGAATATAGAACCCTTGAGAACATATTAAATATGAAAATATACTTTATAAAATAACTCTGTATCCTGTTTTGTCCACTTCACTGTGGGTGTTTTTTTCATATGGGAATGATAATTGAAGTAACCGGTATCTTGTGCAATTGTTGAAGTAGATGGGTAGCCAGAAGAGCCTTCAGCTTGGGTATTATTATACACATCCTCCTCCTCATCATAATCATAAGGCTTCTCCCACATGTCATCATTAGTCCTACAAAGAAGATACAGCAATTAGGGTTCCTGACAGATAAGGCAGAAGACGTCTGACATTTTTGGTTAAATTAAACACACCTCTTTTCTGGTTCTACTTCCACAGCAGGAGCAATATTTTCTTCAGCAGACCTGACTGTCTGTGTTGTATCCACTACTTTATTCTGCAACGATTATGTTGTAGTTCAAGCAAGATATTCAAAAACATAAACAAAATTGGCGAAATATATCCAAGAAAAGGACGAGTAGGAAAGAAATGACTACCTGGCGCTCTCTGTGCTCACCTAACATTATCAAGTCCTTTATTGGAAGACTTGAGTAATCAATTTCATCCTCTGGGATTTCAAGCAACGATTTGTTAGCTGTAAAACGAAAGATAATTAGTTAATACCATCTCACTTAGAGACTTACAAATCCAGGTCAACAATACAGCTAAGAAATTACTGGATCTGTTTCTTCGTCGAGTTGTATGAGAGAATTTCTTAGGAGGTTGTTTCTTGGATTTTTCTGAAGCTTTTGTTGATTTTTCTACAACCTCTGTTGCCTTCTTACGCTTTCGAACAGGTTTATCGCTTCCGTTAGTATCTTTGTCTTTATTTGACCTACTTGATGGCTTTCTCTTCTTTGATCCTGCCTTTCCTTCATTATGACCATTATTTAGTTGAGATGAACTATCATGTATAACACCAGATGATGACTGAGGCAACTCTGTCATCTGCTCCAGATGGCAATCAGGGGAAGCATCTGTGCACGAGGGAAGATCAGGTACAAATTCGGTAGGTAGATCGAATGATCCTACATGATTTAAGAAGCTGTCACTATGTGGATTCGGGGGAAAAACATCATCAATTCTCACATCTGGCAAATCAAGTGATCCTCCATCAATGAAAACCTCGTTTGTATTCTGAGTTTCAGAAGGAGCCATAAACTCTTCCTTATGACTGGAAGCAGACTCATTTTCCATTGTCTTTTTCCCTTGTTTTTGCTTATGTTTGGGCTGAAATTTACTAGCTCTTTTTCCTAACAAGATAATTAGGACAAAATTTATCAGGATTACAAACATATAAAAAAACCTCGGATAAAATGAGAAATCAGTTACATATTACCAGAAGAAAGATCAACTTCAGATGTAAAATCAAATGAGGTGAAAGCCTGTTCCTCCTGCTTGATTGGCATGCATACAGAGGGTTAAAATAGCAGAAAGGAAAGAAAGTTGGCAAGGAAAACCCACCATTACAGATCCATCTGTACAAAGGAAAGAAAGTAAGGCAATAACCTACTGTGATAGATAAAAAAAATTAAACCTGGTTTTCTAGCTGTACACTCTCCATCTGTAGAAAGGGAAAAGGAAGCATTAAAGATCCGCTGGGGGTATCTTCTCCATTATGGGAACTTAAGGCGTCAAAAGTTGATCCTGCAAGTAGCAATCCATTTTTGCTATGTGGGGCAGTGTATTCTCATACAACTAACTAAAACCAAAACTATGCTGAAAATGAAACCATGGAGCTTTCTAACATGTATTTTTTTTTTAAATAAACCCACCTGCCACACTAGTCGATTGAGGCATGATATCATCAGCAGAATCCTATTCAGCAAAACCTTCTGTATTCTGAAAGTGAGAAGATATTAGAAATATTATATAATGAGAAGAAAAAAAGAGTAAGACCCCAAAATGCTGATAACCTCTATCATTGCCTCCCCTGAGAGAAACCGCTGATTTGTACTTTCCTTGAAAATAGCATTTTCTTCCGTGTATACAGAACTGATGGTGTTAAGATTTTCCATGGAAGAAAGTAATGGGTCAGCACCAGAAAAAATTTGCGTGGTCTCTTCCACAGAGATTTTAGATTTATCCCCAGCATTGCTAGCATCAGCACTATCCGAGATATCATTCTCAGTTCCTTTGGTTTTAATGGGTGATGCAACAAGTTGATTGACTGCAGCTTGTCGAGGAACTGATTGTTTAGCAGCTGATGTTAACTTCTTGAGCGGAGGAGCTCGTGCCTTGGCCTTAGGCTTAGGAAGAAACTTGGCAGTAGGTTTAGCTATATCAAAGTCATATGTTTCAGAGATCAAAGCCAACTTTATAGGACATGTATTTAAGAAACATGAAAATCAATAAGCAATCAACATTAATGAGTATGAATTACCTGTTGGTTCATCATCATCGAAATCCATCACCAATCGAATGAAGGCACCCCAAAATATGGAAACCAAAGAAACCGACAAATCAATCAATATGAGTGTCTGAAAATCAGGAATCTTGTCAGTGATGATTAAACTCAAATACAGGCAAAGCTCAATTCAGGGAAATGAAATTGACATGGCAAACAACAGCCAAGCAACGAGGCTAATTTTCAAGCCACACTAAACAGCTTGTTGCTCCAAAGCTAAGTAATTAATCACATCAGTCTGCAGAAATCCCATTAAAACAATAATAAGAATAGGGGTTTGAAGAAGACAAATCAGTAATAGGCAGGAAACTGTGAAATTTGCATGACAGAACCGTTTGTGACAACCAGTGGCAGACACAGAAAAGTCCAAAAGAGGGTCACAAAAGCTTAAGATAGGCTAAATAGATATAGAAAACAAGAGTTCATTAGAGTTAAAAACCTCTCCAACTACATATCCCCTCCTAATTTGATCTCTAATTCGAGGTACATGGTCATTAAGAACTCTTTTCCCCTCTTTCAGAATAGAAAGGACTAATTCCACATAAGGCTATGAATCAACACCCAGACAATTACTTGAGACATCAACATTTCAAATGGAATAGCTCAAGGCGCATATTTCAACTGATACTCACATATTCCTAGCATAAATAATACAATTCAACATCCAATACAAGTTATCCGATTCAATCTCTTCAAGGTTTCAACTGAGCAGTAACTAGCAAAACCAATTGAACAAATAAAATATTTAAGGTAAATCAGTGACTAGCAAACTCTATTCAATCCACATATATCAAATTTATCGTAGTTGTTCAGCAGACATGACAGTTTGACATCTAACCTAAATTCCAATTCAACGAGATTATTGTAACTGTAGACAATTTACTTCCACAAAAGAACAAAAACTGGATCAACCCGTTCATTGCGCACGCTTCACCAAAGAGAATGCCTTAATCAGCGAGCGAGATGAACCCTATCATTGCGCACGCATCAGCGAGACAAACCCTAGATTTGAAATTTTTTCTCACAAAATGCCCAAATTCATATAAACCCTAGATTCAAAAAATTACAAAGGAAACAACAAAAGATCGACTAATGAAGCAAGGGCAGGAGGCGAGATGATGAAGGAGAAGCTACCTCATTGTTGGCGTCGGAGAGCGTGCTCGAGAGTTGCTTCGTCGGCACAGAAGCGAGCTTTGCGGGATCGCCATGTTGAGTGTAGACGAGGAAGCTAGAGATAAGGGCACTGAGGTCATTTCTGAATAAAATTAGAATAATTAAAATACTGCCACCGTTTCTTACCTCTTCTTTTTTTAATCCCTATAACAATCTCAGCCATTGATCAACATAGATGAACGGTCCATATAAATTCTTAATTTTTATCTTAAACATAGTTTTCATATTTTTATTTTTTTTTGGTTCGGAAAGAGGGCTATGCCCTTGCGCTCGTTTTATTAAAGAATTAATGAAATGCTTCCATGGAAGCTACAATATCATAATCAAGTAATGAAATAATGCAAGGAGGGGATCTAAAAAATCAGCAAACAAAGAATTGTTAACTAGAGCTAAATTGGTCAAGGCATCAGCAGGCATATTATCTTTGCGGCGCACATGAGCTAAACTCCATTGACAGGCCGTATTATTGATCATCTTCCGACACTGATCAATCAAGAAGAAATCCGGGTGGGAAGGCGGGCAGAAGGAGGTAATCAGATTGACCGCTTGTAGAGAGTCAGATTCCACCAGCAATTGTGACAGATCCATAGATCTAGCAATTTCTAAGCCATGGAGGATGGCCCAAATTTCCGCAGTCAGGGCTCCTGTGACGCCACAAGTGAAGGTAAATCCCCGAGTAAAACCACCTGTCTCGTTTCGGAATAGTCCTCCTCCCCCACTGAGGCCAGGGTTGCCCTTAGAAACTCCATCAACGTTCAGCGTAGTGCCACCAGGTGAGGGTCTGGTCCAATGAGAGGCACCAGTGCTATTGGCGACATCAGGAGAGATGGAGGCTGTGCAGAACCCAAACTTAGAAGAACGGTATGAAGATAGCAGCTTAGTGACAGTAATTGACAAGCGAGAAATCTCATCCAAGCCCGAGAACAGCAGAGAGTTTCGACATTTCCACGAGTGCCATAGCATAAACCCGAAGATCGAACTCCACTCATCTTTCTTTACGATGTTTGAGTGGATCCAAGATTTAATATCAAAGCAGGAGAAGAACTGTGATGGAAGATTGTTGCCAGAGAGAGCAAGCCAGACATTGCGGATGGAGCGACAGTCCCGCAGCACATGGAGGCAGGTTTCGGGTTCAGCACATCGGGGACAATTAGGAGAACTAGCAAAATGCCTGTCATACCTGGTTTGGTTGCAAAGAAAGGCTTCATGTGCAGCAAGAAACAAGAAATGGCGCGCCCGTTGCTGAACAGGGGAAGACCATATTGCCTTCCAAACAGGATGAAGAAGGGATTGGGAGTCATTCCTATGAACCCTCAGAGCAGATCTGGATGTGTAATCTCCCGTAGGAGTGTGGATCCAAGAGAAACGATCAACAACAGTATCATTAACCAGCAGCCGGACTGAAGACAAGCGATGTCGCACATCAGCAGGAAGAAGATTTGATATATTTGTTATTTGACCTTTTTAAAGGGCAAACGATGTCCGCTCTGGACGAATTTTATATGCACGTGTTCGTATTGAAATTCTCTACAAGATTATGAAAAAATTAGAAAACAAATTATGCATAACGCATGAACCATGTTGGTGCGTTACACATAAAAAAAATTAATTTTTTAATTGTCGTGTTACGTGCGAATATATTTTGAAATTTTGAATCTCGTGCTTTACACATTAATTGGTCTTATGCATAGCGAGAGACTACGATATTCCATAATTTTACACACATTTTATAATAGGTACACACATTAAAACTAATCAAATCATGTGAAGCCAATACTTGGTTATCTGAATAACTATAAATCACGTGGTCTTTCCAATAGAATAATCTCTTGGTAAGAGTTTTTTTTGAAGCAATTTACTTATAAGAGTTGATGAAGAACGAGCCTATGACATCCACACTACAGTTAAGCTACTGAACCAATCAGCACTCTTCCCGCCTTTATCACACAAAAGTAACCTCGAAATCGAATGGAGTGAGATAGAGCATCAACCGACCCCAAAAGCGGATTCTGCTCAACAAACTCCACCTTCTACAGCAAACGCTCTCCCATCCCCATTCCCCCAAACCCTAATCTAGACCTAACAACCTTCATCTCCTCCCACTCCCACAACGGAACCACCGCCGTCATCGACGCCTCGACTGGCCAACGCCTCTCCTACTCCTCCCTCTGGCTAGCCGTCGAAGCCCTCTCCTCCTCCCTCTCCCTTCGCTTCTCCCTCTGCAAAGGCCATGTCGTCCTCGTCTGCCTCGCCGTCATCTCCCTCGGCGCTGTCATCACCAGATCCGAGTTGCAGGACTTGATGGACACGGAGCCCGATCCGAGGAGATTGAAGGAGAGGCTGAGCCAAGACGACACCGCGACGCTGCTCTACTCGTCCGGTACGACCGGACCGAGCAAGGGAGTGGTGACGACTAATAGAAGCCTAATCGCGATGGTGCAGACCTCGATTCAGCGATTCAAGACGCAGGGACGAGATCTGGCTCAGATCTACGTCTGTACGGTGCCGATGTTCCATATCTACGGAATGGCGGTGTTCGCCACGGGGCTGTTAGCGACCGGATCTACAATCGTCGTCCTCTCCAGATTCGACATCCACCATCTCTTCACAGCAATTTCAAGCTACAGAGTGAACTACTTTCCTCTGGTGCCGCCGATTCTTGTATCGATGGTGAGGAACGCGGAGGAGATAAGGAGGCGGTATGATGTGGGATCGCTCAAGTACGTGTTGTCGGGAGGGGCTCCGTTGGCGAAGGAGGTGATTGAAGGATTTTGAAAGCAAATAATATATACCGAATGTACAGGCTTCTGTTAGATATTGTTACACTGTTATTATTCTCTTGAGATTCTCCTTTTAACTATATATATCCTTCCATAATAAGGTAAACCCAAGTAGGAAATTCTCAACTTTCTGTATTTCTTATATGGTATCAGGCTAATATCGATCCTCTCAATCTCAACAACCCTCCACTCCTTTCCTCTCCCCTGCAACAATGGTCGATCTCACCGACAATAACACCGGAACCCCACCTAGCCCTTCCACTTCCTCCGTCCCCAACCGATCCCCCACTGAAATCGCCATGGCTCAGGCTCTTCATGTGGCCTCGATCAAAACTCATGTGTCGATTCTTCTCGATCTCAAGGAATCAAACTACAACAAATGGCGTGCCCTATTCCTTGTGACTCTCGGCAAATATGCTCTTCTTCCCCACGTCACCGACGAGCAACCAGACAACCCCAATGATGAGTGGAAAATCCTTGATTTCACTGTAACGTCATGGATCTACGGCTCCATTCAGCCGAACATCTTTGATATTGTCATCAAAGATGGAGTTTCCGCCAGAGAACTATGGAAGAGCATTGAAAATCTCTTCCGTGACAACAAGAAGAGCCGTACAATCAACCTCGAAACTGAATTCTGAAGCCTTCTTCAGGGCTCGATGACCATCTCAGACTATTGTCAACGCCTCAAAACTCTTGCTGATGGATTGACTGATGTGGACAGTCCTGTCTCAGACGAGACATTGGTGCTGCAGACCATTCGTGGTCTAAACAATGACTTCCAGACCATGGCGGCAATCATTCCGATGCAGCGCCCGTTCCCTACCTTCCAGGAATGTCGTAGCATCTTGCTACTCGAGGAGTCCCGTCGAGCCAACAACTCGACAACCGAGACCGCCCTTGCTGCAGTGACTCCTTCGGCTCCACCCGCTGCACCGTCAGCACCTGCTCAACCTGCACCGAACCCACCGCAGCACCATAACAACAACAACAACAGGGGACGATCTCGTTACGGTGGAGGACGAGGTCGTGGACGAGGCCGCTATGGTGGAGGACGAGGAGGTTGGCCTAACTGGCAGCAACAACAGTGGCAATGGCCACAACAACAACATCCGTGGAACCCGAATCAGAATCCATGGAATGCGGGCATTCTCGGTTCCGCTCCTCGTCCAAACAGCAACCCGATGCAGCAGCAACAAGCCATGCTCTCTCAATGGGATCAGCAGGGTCTTTACAACACCCTAAACCACATGTCTCTGCAACAACCTGAAGGGTGGTACATGGACATCGGGGCCTCATCTCATATGACTTCAAACGCAGGTATCCTTTCTCCTACTTTTAATCCTGGCATCAATACTTCTTCTAATATCATTGTGGGCAATGGAAACACCCTCCCCATTACAAAAGTCGGCCATCACAACCTCTCAAAAAGCCATAATCTTAACCTTAAAAATGTCCTTGTAACTCCAGGTCTCATCAAAAATTTAATCTCTGTCAGGAAATTTACTACAGATAATAAATGTTCAGTTGAATTTGATCCTAATGGTTTTTCTGTGAAGGCACTTCCAACCAAGAAAGAGATAATCAGATGCAATAGCCACGGTGATTTGTACCCGTTTCTTCCTCAGTCCACATCCAGTTTCCCTTCAGTTGCCCTCTCGGCGTCTCAAATTCAATCTCAAATAATATGGCACCGCCGCCTTGGCCATCCCGGTGCTCCTGTCTTTCAACAACTTCAATCGAGTCAGTCTATAAGCATCAATAAAGAAACGCCTTCTCTATGCCACGCGTGTCAGCTCGGCAAGCACCACAAACTGCCTTTCCAAGCCTCCACGTCCAGCACTAAGGCGCCCTTCGAATTGGTTCATTGTGATCTTTGGACCTCTCCAGTGCTTAGTCTTTCGAGTTTTCGTTATTATCTTGTTATCCTAGATGACTTTTCTCATTATTTGTGGACTTTTCCCTTGAAAAATAAGTCTGAAGTATTCAATAAATTCACTTCTTTCTTAGCTTTTGTGCAAACTCAATTCCATACAACAATTAAAAGCTTGCAATGTGATCACGGGAAGGAATTTGACAATAAAGACTTTCATAATCTCTTCACAAAAAATGGGATGATTTTTCGATTCTCTTGTCCACATACTTCACAACAAAATGGGAAAGTTGAGCGTATTATACGAACCATCAACAACATGGTTCGTTCCCTTCTTTTTCAAGCCAAAATGTCACCACCACTATGGGCAGAAGCACTATCATCGGCCACTCACATTCTCAATATCTTGCCAACCAAAACTCTAAATCAAAAAACCCCACATCAAATCATATACTCCACACCACCAAATTATGTCGAATTACGAGTCTTTGGATGCTTGTGTTACCCCAATCTCACCTCCACAATGGCCCACAAATTAAGCCCTCGTTCAACTCCTTGTGTCTTCCTAGGGTATGCTTCTAATCACCGTGGTTATAAATGTCTGGATATTTCTACAAGGAAGATAATAATTTCTAGGCATGTAATTTTTGATGAAACAAATTTTCCATATCAAACCCAAAATTCCAACGAGGATTCTAATAATTTCCTGCAATTTACTATGGAAAATACTCATCCCCAAATTCCTGCCTCGTTCTCACCGGCACAAAATCCTACCAGCCAATCTTCTCCTCCTCAAAATCCGGACTCCCCACAAATCCCTTCCGTAAATCAATCCCCTTCCCATAATTTAATCACCCAAAATCCTACCCACTCCCAATCAAATCAAAACCACCCCCTCTCTCCTCAAATCACTCGGCCTTCCCAAACACACTGGACCCCATCCCTTACCCCAATTTCTACACCAGCCCAAAACCCTAGTTCCCCACAAAATCTCCAAATAAACTCTATTCCAACAGATGACTCTAATGCTCATCCCATGTGCACTCGATCCAAAGCAGGAATAGTAAAACCAAAAGCCATCTTCAATCTCCACACCACAACCTCTCCCATTCCTACGAACTACAAAATAGCCCTCCAAAGTCCACAATGGCGTAACGCAATGAAAGAAGAGTATGACGCTTTGATTAAAAATAGGACTTGGGAGCTTGTTCCAAGGCCATATGATTCTAATGTGGTGACAGGTAAATGGCTTTTTCGGCACAAATTTGGAGCAGACGGATCACTTGCTCGATACAAAGCTCGATGGGTTGCTCGGGGTTATTCGCAACAAGAAGGAATTGATTTTGAGGAGACATTTTCTCCTGTTGTTAAGCCTGTCACAATCCGCACAGTTCTTGCTCTTGCCTTGACTCGAAACTGGGAGATTCATCAATTAGATGTGAAAAACGCATTCCTACATGGTACATTAAAAGAGACTGTATACTGTCAACAACCTCCGGGATTTGAGGACCCTAATCGTCCAAACCATGTATGCCGACTCCAGAAAGCCTTATACGGCCTCAAGCAGGCACCTAGAGCTTGGTTCCAACGGTTTGCCACATTTCTCCTTCTGCTCGGGTTCAAGTGCAGCAAATCAGATCCCTCTTTGTTCGTCTACAAGAAGCTGAATCGAGAGGCTCACTTACTTGTGTACGTGGATGATATAGTCATCACAGCTTATTCCAAGGATTTTCTAAGTCTGATCATCAAAGCATTAAGCAAAGAATTCTCAATGACAGACATGGGCCCACTACATTACTTCCTTGGGATATCAGTGACTCGTACTTCCAATGGCCTCTTCCTCAGCCAAGAAAAGTATTCAAAGGAGATCATTGTCAAGGCTAGCATGACCGGAAGCAACTCATGCAGAACCCCAGTTGACACTTCAAACAAACTCGGCCAAAACGCAGGTCCAAAGGTGCAAGACCCTACACTATATCGATCTTTGGCCGGTGCACTTCAATACCTGACGTTCACCCGACCCGACATCGCATATGCCGTCCAACAATGTCTTTATAATATATTAATTTTAAAAGGGTCGGGTCAATAATTGAGTCTGAGTCACAGTGATAAGTTTCTAATTCCCCGAGAAGGGTAACTAACTCTTTTTACAATTTGAGTTGTATTTTCTGTAATAATATGTGAATTGTCTTTATAATACATGATAAAGTATTGACAACGGTTACACTAAAATAATTGTCATTAAATGACAAAATATTAGTGTCATCAATAATAATAAAAAGACAAAATATTAGTGTCATCTAAAAATGATAAAAAATTGTCATAAAATGACTACAAATAAGTATTATAAGGTCATAAACCACAAAGTCTATAAATTAGAGTTAGAAAGTAACATTTATCGTTAAAGGGGTATTTGGCATAGTACTATTTTCTAATCATAACCGGCCTATTTACTCTTCTAGACCGGGTTGAAGTAATCACATAATTTAGGTTTTTATGACTCACCAAATTCCCAGAATAACAACAAGCCTTGCAGCTTGCAGCTTGCAGCTTGCAGCTTGGCAGAGAGGCTGTTTGTATTCCTCATTTACCAATTTCTGCCATTAAGAATGAATTTCACCTCTACATTCAGACTACCCAATCACAGGCCGCCACGTCAGGGAGAAATTCAGATGGTTGCACGTGGAGGCAGACCAGTAGCAGAACCACCACTACCCAGACTGAGCCACACACAAAATCTCCATCTCTTTTTTTTTTTACCCTTTTCAACAATTCATCTTATAACGTCTAAATACTTATATTTATCACATAATTCAAGATTATTCTTGGATTGGATGTGTCGCACGTAATAAAGATGAGAAAGTGATAGATTTATTCCACAAAAAGATCAGGTCTAATTCATCTCTTCAAACAGAGGCCTTAAGTGCTCTATTTGCGGTTAAACTTGCCAAAAAATTAAAGTGCGAAAAATTAATACTAGAAGGTGATAATTTAACTGTTATTAATAGTATTAAGAATATTTGGAAAGTACCATGTGAAATACGCAACATTATTAAGGACATTCAAAATATAATCACTACTATTCCAAATATCAAAATTTATCATTGTTTCAGAGAAGCAAATAAGTCAGCAGACTTACTAGCTAAGCCGCATGCAAATATGCATTTTATTAAAACTATCCTTGGATGTTATGAGGATTTTACAATATCTGATGATTATATCAGAACTATGAGACCACTGCTTTTGTTTTTACAGTCGAGTATGATGACTACTCAAACCGACTTTTTTAAGGCTATTCGCTTGGATGGTCAAGTGAACCTTCTAAAAAAAATACTTATATTTATCACATTAAGTAATGTCTAAGATTAGTGTCTCGCTTTTGAATACACAAAAATATTCAAAGAGGCCGAAACTAGTCTACAGCACTAGCTCATAATCACGTGCACCCCTTCGGATTCTTGTACCTTCCTATGTTAAAATACATAAATACCCCAATCCATCCACGTGATAGGCAGTAGGATACCCAATTTACCCATCCTTTCTCCTGAATTTTCTCCAACATGCCACTCTTTGTCTCCTTCCCACTCCTTTGGATCTTTCCACACTGAACGGCTAGTTCTGCATAAGTACGGACACCAAATTAACAATCAGATCCCTACAGATCTAGTCGCTTAACCGAACGTAATTTTTAATAACCATCTACCTAAATGTAATTCTCGGTTAATTAAATTTTCGTTATAAATAAATCGGTTAGTTCGCTTAATCAATATAAAAAAACTAAAAAATATGTTTGGTTGACGACACAAAATCAACAACAAAGTCACATTAATCTTTTATACATATATTAAAATAGAACGTTGTTTTGCCACATGTCGTCCTCACGTTCAATTCGTCTATGTGTCGACCTCTAAGCTATGCTGCATCATTCACCATGTCATCCTCCACGTCATCCGACTTTATATTTTGATATATATCTTTGAATTAAATAAGTAAAAAAATAAAAAAGATACTCCCTCTGTCCCATAACGATCTTCATGTTTCTTTTGGGCATATATGCCGATGCGCGTTTTGTATCGTTAATATCTCTAATTATAAATTAGTAAAAAATATAAAAATTTAATGTTATTAAAGTATTCGATAAAACGAATCAAACAAGACCATACATGACTATGTTTTTGTTTATATATTGACCGAAATTACGAAGATTCAAAAACATAATTATGGGACGGAGGGAGTATCGAGTAACTGAGATGAAAATGTTATGATGTTAGATGTTAGATGTTACTGTTAGATGTACGAGTTGTCCGTAATAAAGTTGGGTGATTATTATCTTTCTAGTGCTGGAAATGTCAGAATTTACATTTAATATTGGTTATCTATACGTTATGGTGAACAATATATGCAAAGACGAAAGGGCAAGAGTGTCAAAGTAACCATTACCTGCAGCTCAACACATGTATTCTGCAGTAAGGACTTGCATTTCATATTTCTTTCACCACTTCCTCTCTTGTCTCTCTCATCACTGATTTCTGCTAGCCACCTTCCGCCATCGCCAATCCGCCATAACCACCACCTTACTTTTTTCCAAATCAAATCACAGATTGACAGCTTTCAATAATGGGTGACCCACAATAACACTACTCCGCACGTACACAGTGTACAACAGTAGTAGTGTGTATAATCAAATTCAGCAATCAAATCAATAACAATAATAATGGAGTTAGATAGGCAACATCGTCGTGCACCTTCAACAACAAGCGACCTCTTCATCTGCTTCTCCTCCCGCCTCTCAAAATCATCCGCCATGAGACATTCTTCCAAGTCTATGGTGAGTCCAGGCAGGACTGATAGTAACAATAAACCTTCTCTTTCAGCATCTCTGAGCAGAAAACTCAGCCGGAAAAATGGAAGCTTGAGAGGTGGACAGTCACCCATGTTTCCTCCTGGTGTAAATATGAGCAAGAAAAGGGGATGTGCAATTGAGAATGCTGAGCCTTCTTCACCGAAAGTGACCTGTATTGGGCAGGTTAGGGTTAAGACGAAGAAGCATGGGAAGAAGATGAAGAATAACATGAAGAAGGCTTATAGAGCAAGAAGAAGTGGGAGTGGTGGTGGTAAAGATGTGAGCTTTAGGAGAAATGAAGGTGAAGGGTGTTTGCAACATAGGAATCAGAGATGGGTTCATATTCCTATGACAATTTGTGATGCTTTGAGGGCATTTGGGTCAGAGTTGAATTGTTTCTCCAATTGCTGGCCATCTTCATCAACTTGTTTTTCAAGGTCTAAGGTTAGTAAAACTAGAAACTGTTCTTCTTGTTGTTGTTGTGGTGGTGGGTCTTTGTGTAGGTGGCTTTTGTGTATGCATGAAAAGGGAGGGAAGAGGAGGGATATTGAGTTGGTGATGGGGGAGGAAAAACAAAAAGATGAAGTTAGGGAAGATAAGGGAAGATTAGATAGGGTGATTATGGAGAGGGAGTGTTCAAGAAGAAGATCTATTTTTGATGATATGGATTTTAGTGCTGTTGACGAGGTTTGTGAAGAAAAGAATGAAATTGAGGAAGTGGAAGTGGAAGAGGAAGCTGCTAGGGTGAGCATTTGTGTTCCACCTAAGAATGCTTTGCTGTTGATGAGATGTAGATCTGATCCTGTGAAGATGGCTGCTCTTGCACACAAGTTCTGGGAGTCTCCTAAGAAAGATTTTGAAGAAGAGGATTGCTGTGAGGAAATACAGACAGGAAGGAGGAAGAGTTTCAGTGAGGCTATGAAGATTGAAGATTTATCAGACTTTGCAAAGAATGCAGATTTTCGGAAGAGGTTGTCTATGGAGAAAAAAGAAGAAATGTTACAGAGCACAGAGAAACAGTCAGAAGCTTTTTCAGAGGTAAAACAGCAAAGTGCAGGAATTGAATTGATCAAGGAAGAAAAGCAGCATAGGGTTTCAATTGATTGTAGGGAGCATTTGTGGATTTATGAAGATGAAGATGAAGATGAGAGTTTGGGGATTACTGAAGACATGGAGAAAAAAGAAGCAACTGAAGTAGCCCCACCGGATCCAGCGCCGTCAATGCAGCATCAGCCAGAAGAAAAAGAAGACCAAAGTGAAATTCAGCAAACAGAAGAACAAGAAGAAGAAATTCAACTGCCTTCATTGGAGGAGGATTCAATCCCAGCAGCGAAAACCCAGAACCGATCTGCAGAAACAAGAGAAGGAGACGAAGAGGACGATCCAATGGAGGAAGAATCGTCAGCCTTACCGGATTGCTTGCTACTGATGATGTGCGAGCCAAAGCTGTCAATGGAGGTCTCAAAGGAAACATGGGTTTGCAGCACCGACTTCCTCCGGTGCCTACCGGAGCGCCACCGTCAGCACCACCTAAAGAAGATCATCCCAGATGAGACAGTCAAAAACAAGAAGAAGAAAAACAAAGCAGGCACCAACAACACTGATCTACCCAATCCTGCACCTCTTCCACGACCTCCTCCTTCAAAGCTGAAGCCGCCGACGCCACACGGGCTTCAACCGGCAAGGTCGTCGTGCTCGTTCCCCATCGGAGGTCGGGTTTCGGGGGTTGCAAAAGAGAAGAAACAGGCGAATGGCGCAGCTAATTCCGAGCCCTCTGTTCTGACGAGGTGTAAGTCAGCCCCGATGAGGACACAGCCGGCTAAGTTGTCGGCCCCAGAGCTGGCTTGTTCCTGGAAGAACAGGAAGATTGAGCCGCATCGACCAGCTACTTGTGGCATCGGTGCAGCTGGGGTCGAGTGCTGAGGTAAAAAGTCTGGACTTGTAGTAATTTGAATGAATTTTTGTTTATGGTATAGGAAGTAGTAGGATAGTACATTCAGTTATTGTTGTTCCATAATTTGTCTACTTGTGTCAGATAAGTAGTGATTTATAAGCATGTAATTAGTTACCACTGTTTCAGACTGCTTTCAATAAACTTTTGAGTTTGTATTTTTAGTCCAGCGATTCAATAAGATGTTCTAAGAAAGCTATGTTTACAAGTCTTGACTCACATGTCTGTCTGGAGATTTTATGGAAGTTTGGTCGGATTTAACATATTTTGAGTCCATAGACACATACTGACAAAGGATTTGTACAGTGCTACTGAATCAAGTCTCTGTAAAATTACATGTTATGTAATTCTATTTATTCACATGCATGTGCAAATAGCAGAGCTACTGGTTTGGATCGGTTCTAGTACATTCAACTGAATCCTCTATTTGACCATTACGATGGAGAATTGCAGGTTGACAGTGATGGACAGTTAGGTGACTTTCACATGGTTCATTAATTTATTCTAAGAATTAATGAAGGAGAACATGAACCACATTCAATTGTTGCTAACTATATGTAACATTCTATCTGTCATGATAATATTATTCTAAACTGTATCTTTTGTTAATGATGGTTACATGATTCACACCCAGCTGAGCTCCCTCAATAATATGCATCAACACAGAGTTTCTTTATAAATCTATTCAATTCAGCATCATGAATCATACTATATAAAATAGGAAAAACAACAAAACATTCCAGGCAAGCTTTTATCTTAAGCAACAAACTAAGATAGAGTGAATGAAGTGGAGAGAACAGTACCTGGATTTGATCCTAGTTCCAAGTGAACTACTCATCATGTTGGGCTACCATCTCCTCCTCCTATACAAATGCATCAAACGCGCCAAAGAAACCGCTATCGGATTTGAAAACCACTGCAACAAAATCTGGGTCAACAAAATCATGCAGGTAAAAACCAAACCTTTTCTCAATCAATCTCCATGAATTAATCTATAAAAAAAAACTCTTACTACAGGCGGAGCCGACAAGTAGAAGCACAGCTTTCACAGTAATCAGCAGCAACACAACAGCAGCAACATTCCTGGCCTCAACTTCACTGACACTCACCACTTTAATTGGAACATGGGTTGGAAGTTCTTCAAGCAATACACTAGTCACCAGATTCATCTATGGAGATAAAGGTACATCGATGAGTGCCATGAAATATGTATCGGTTGTTGGGTTTTTCTTGGTGAGTTTTGCTTCCTTTGTAAATAGTACAAGATGCTTTGTCCAAGCCAATTTTCTGCTGAGCATGCCACAGGCTGAAGTCCCAGTGGAGTATGTTGAGGATGCTGTTTTAAAAGGGCATGTGTTTTGGCAGCTGGGATTGAGGGCCATCTATTTTGCAACAAGTTTGCTGATGTGGGTGTTTGGTCCAATCCCTATGTTTGTTGCGTCTGTGATTATGGTTATGATCCTGCGTGTTCTTGATGCAAATACAAAGCCGTTGCACGAGTTTCCATGTCCAAATAAGAATGAGTTTAAGAAGGTGAGAGAGGAAATAACATACCATCTAAGAGACCACAAGAGATTAATCAAGCTACTTCATCATACATACCATCTAAGATAGATGATCAGAATCAAGTTACAAAATCATCTAAGATAACATAACAGCATGTAACATATACTATTCAGTATTCATGTGTATCAAAAGACTCACTGTCAGATCATTCTAAAAGCACTTCAAGTAAAAATTCCTATCAACTGCGCGTTGATGTCATCTGGGCATATATGTAGACAGATGAGTTTCAAGGTAATTAAGATGCATGAAGCTCAAAATCTAAAAAGAAAAAAGTCGCTCAGTGACTTCAGCATAGTTCCTCAGCCTTTTCTAATTGTTGGATTCTGAGTTAAGATCAGCAACTGAAAAATTAAGAAGAAAGACATAAGTTGTCTGGTCATCCTACACATGTTTCTACTGAAGAATGATCATCTTCATCTCTGATTAGATATTTGGTCTTTTTCACTGCTATCTTAGTATCTTGTCTTGAGCATTCGTTTGGTCAGGTGTTGATTAATGGGTTTTATATCCGATTTATATAACCCCATTTTTTTTAAATCTGAAATATTATAAAGTGAAAATTTTCAAAGCCACCCCATAATGCACCACGTTATATATTCCAGAGTTGTAAAAATTCCGATTAAAACACGAATTTGTGAAACAAATATCGTATGTTAACGTCGTAGGAGTCGTATTTAGTTTATTTAAACGTGTACGTGTTACAGGCGTGTCCGTAAGAGATTGTAGCTTCTAAATTGATTTTTCAGAGTCGAGTCTTCTTAAGGCTTACCAACCCTAGAGACAAAATTATAAATAGGAATTTTCAACTTTCAGTCGGTCGAAAGAATTTACCTATTTATTAAGTTGAGGTTTTTCGCCAAACCACCCGTTATTTGGTCGAATTTGCGCCAAATCACCCCTTAATTAACTTTTTTTTTTTTTTTTTTTTTTTTTTTTTTTTTTTTTGCAAGAAACCACTCATTTGTGTCATTCTGTTAACATGGAACCACCCCTTCATCAATTTCGTTAACTCTTCCGTTTGTTTGTGTGAAATGTCTAAAATACCCCCACTTATTTCAAAATTTTAAGGGCAAAAATATCTATTACCATTGTCACACTTAATCCAAATTAATTAACCCTAACTAAGCATTTATTTACTCCCTCCTCCGTCTTCCTCTTTCAAGTTAGCACAACTACAAGCCACCCAACCCAACCCGTCAATCTCCGACTCGCACAATAATAATTATTCTCACATCAATCTTTTCCATAAATAAAAGGGTAACAGTACACACGCATGTATATGTAAATTGACTTATATATAAATAAAAGGGTAACATGTGCATGCAAATGGACGTAGGTTAAAATCATTTACACATGAATTTGTTATAACATCTGTGATTTTGAATGGTCGATTTTTTTTTCAAATTAATAACATTAAATAAAGGAATGAAAGGTCAGAATTAACAATCACAAAACATAACACAATCAACTATGCCTCCACCAGGGCCGTTCCTGACATTTTTGAAGCCCTGATACAACTCTTACCTAATAAAAAGAAGAAACACAAATTTTAAAAAATAACTAGTTCATTCTCTCCGCGCTTCGCGCGGACCTAACACGTTTATTTTTATCGTATCCCTTTGCAATAATTTAACATATTGATTAGTAACGAAATCTAAAAGGTATAATTACTAATTAGAGATATTTTAAAATCATTATCTACATAATAACAATCTGCTGAAAGAGAATCTCAAAAAGACAACCAACATGTCCAAGAAGAATCTCAAAAGACATATGCATGGAACATATAAAAATCGATGAGGGAAATACGATACGAAAACGAACATACGAACATACACTCAAAACATAACTAAACGACCCAAATTAGGAGATTAAATGAAAGGAAGAGCAACCAGCATGAAACGAACAGACGTGAGACGACTACTATAGGAGCATAATTAAATGTGATATATTTTTTTAATGTATTAACTCAATACATTAACCTTTTAAAAAGAATTCAATGCATTAAGTAGGTACCAATTATCATTACTTCATCAAACCCAATAATTTTTATATAGATACTAGTTCATTCTCCGCGCTTCGCGCGGGCCTAACACGTTTACTTTTATCGTATTTATATATTTCGTATTATTTTCACATATGTATTTATGCAGTAATTTTTAATAAAAAAATATTTAATTAATTAAATATATAAATTTTAACATATTGATTAGTAACAGACTCTGAAATGTATAATTACTAATTAATGATATTTTAAAATCGTAATTTACATAATAACAATCTGCTGAAAGAGAATTTCAAAAGACAACCAACATGTCCAAGGAGAATCTCAAAAGACATACGCATGAAACATATACAAATTGATGAAGGAAATATGATATAGAAACGAACATACACTCAAAACATAACTAAAAACATAACTAAAAGACTCAAAACATACACACATGTGATATTTTTGTAATATATTAACTCAATGTATTAACTTTTCAAGAAAAATCAATGCATTAATTGTCATTACTTCGTCAAACCCAACAACTTTTATATATATACTAGATCCGGAAACCCGCGCTTCGCGCGGGGAAATCACACTTTTTCATTTGCGGTTAGTCATTAAACATGTCATAAATTTAAAATGAGTGAACAATGATATAATTCAATTCTACAAACTCGTAAAATGCAAATACAACTATTGCAACAGTGGTTGCAACCGAAATCTGCAACATAAAGTATTTATATGATGTTCATGTTTTACTGAGGCAAATGTTGTTTGACGTGTTACATGTTTTACTGAGGCCATGCATATGAATCAATCTTAGGTGTTGTCAATATATAGATTAAAAATATCTAATTAATCCAGATTAATTTTTAATCAGAGAAGGATGAGGCGTCAGAATGAAACGAAGGAATTGATGAACCTGATAGAGATGAGAATGAATTTGGAGATTGTGATAGAGGAAGGAGACGAAAATGGTGTGTTCTAAGTTGATGATGGAATTAACATTTAAGAAAATAGGTAATTAGGATAAAGATTTAAAATATTTTTTTTTTGGTAAAAAAAAAGATTTAAAATATTAGAATAGCATTTATTAGGTACATGTTGCTTTTACCTCTTCAAACCCATCAACTTTTATATATAGATAGATAAACTAGTAATTTTATTACATATTATTAAAGCATGTTTAATTACTTATCACTTTAATAGTCCCATATAATATTACTAACTAGTGTAGTGACTCGTGCCATGCACGGGAAATTTCATATTATTCGTATGAAGGTTAAAAATATAAATTGTTCCATTACTTGTAAAGACTATTTATAAAAATAAATTGTTCCATTTAATATTGCTTATCACTTTTAAATAAATTGTTCCATTACCTGTAAAAACTATTTATAAAAATATATTTTATTTTATGAAAGTTATGTACGTAGCTTGACTTAATTTTATTATCGAAAATAATCCTAATTTTATCGTAAGAATATATATTAACCTTCAATATAATATTTATTCTCAATAAAATAGCTTGTATATTTGTTGTTGAAGGGAATGATAATTTTTTAAGATTTATTTTTTAATATAATTATCCAATCTATTAATAATTGAAATTAAAAATAATATTAATTGTGTAATAAACTAAGTCTAAAATCACTCTAAGAGCTCTAAAAGGCTCAACTTTAATATATAAGATAGATGTTAGTCGAGAAAAGAAAAAAGATAGTATTTTACATGAAAATTAAAACGATTCAAAAAACAAAAAAAAATTGAGAATCAACAACCAATATTCTAAAATATGTGTCTTTGAATGTTGACGGAGAAACATATAAAAACCCAAATTTTTATAACAATTTTTTTTATATATAACAAAAATGGGAGAGGAGTATTCATTATAAACTAATTGTGCTTGTAAGATATTAAATGTATATCTTTGAATTGAGAATCAACAATAGTTGAAAGAATTGAGACTTATTTATAGGAAGAGGGTTCAAATTTGGACAAAGAGATATAAAAATAAACACTTATTTACACTTAGGTTAGAAATTTGGGCATATTAATTTTAGAGTTATAAATAAAAAAAAATATATAATAGATCTAAAATTAAAATATGGGGCCTCAATATTTCGGAGGCCCTGTTCGGGCACCCACATTTAACATGTCTTAGCCCCGCCCTGCCTCCACCACAGAAAGACTATTATATCTAACCGCAAAGAAATATCTAATTTTATAATGAAATTTCTAGTACAGTACGTCTTTTGGGACATATATTATTGGAAAATGCTTAACCATTTTGAAAGTATATTAAATTTCGATTTTTATTGAGATCAATTTTTTATAGTATTTTCTGGTTGTCATGCAAGGCAAACCGAGCAACTCACATGCACGAAACTACCAGCATAATGACAAACAGATTGCTGTCACTGAGAGAATTGTAACGAGGATTCAAAAGGAGTCTTCGAGTAAGAAAACAAAGACAGAATTGTGGTACTAAGAAAATATGTGGTCATGCGATATAGAAACTGGTCGTTGGACTTTTAAAAGCATGACATTCTGGGCAAGCTCTTATCTTGAGCTGTAAGTATTCACACCAAGCTCCCTGAATAATATGCATCAACAAAAGGACTATTCTAGACAACTATTCAATTCAACCTCATCATTTACTGTACAAATAGGATCAAAAGCAAGGCATTCTAAGCAAGCTCTTATCTTAAACAACAAAAAACAAGAGGGAGAATGAAGTGGAAAGAGGAGTACCTGGATTTGCTCCTAGTTCCAAGCGGATTACTGATCATGTTGAGCTACCATCTTCTTCTCCTATACAAATGCATGAAACGCACCAACGAAACCTCTATTGGATTCGAAAACCATTGCAACAAAATCTGGGTCAATAAAATGATGCAGGTAACAAACAAATCTTTTTTTCGTATCAATCTCCATGATCTAATTTTTTTTTTAAAACATTCTTACTTGGATTTCAGATTGACCCAGGAAGTAGAGGCACAGCCTTCACAATAATCAGCAGCAACACATCAGCAGCGACCTTTCTGGCATCAACGTCATTAACTCTAACCACTCTGATTGGAGCATGGGTTGGAAGTTCTTCAAGCAATAAGTTTGTCATCAATTTCATATATGGAGATAAAGGCACAACAGTCAGCAACCTGAAGTATGTATCAGTTATTGGATTTTTCTTGGTGAGTTTTGCTTCGTTTATAAATAGTACAAGCTGCTTTGTCCACGCCAATTTCTTGCTGAGCATGCCATTGGCTGAAGTCCCGGTGGAGTTTGTGGAGAAAGCTGTGTTAAAAGGGCACATTTTCTGGCATCTGGGATTGAGGGCCGTCTATTTTGCAACAAGTTTGCTGATGTGGGTGTTTGGTCCAATCCCTATGTTTGTTGCCTCGGTGATTATGGTGATTATCCTGCCTATTCTTGATGCAAACACAAAGCCGTTGCATAAGTTTCCATGTCCAAATAAGAATGAGTTGAAGAAAGTAGGGCAGGAAATAAGTGCAGTGGAAATGGCCCTGCATCACCATGAGAAACAACAAGGGATTCACATTACTGCTCCATTGTAATGCCGTTTTTACATAATCATAGCTAATGAGATTTATTATAGTTTTAGACAAGTGCTTAAAAAGAAGAACATAACATTTGGTTATTACGTTTACAATTGTCATATATGTAAGATTTATATGAATCTTTCCATAGATTTACATCCTATCACTATCCATATTAGCTTCTATTTGCAAACGGCCAGGCTACTGGTTTCTGTTGGCTCAGTACATTTCACATAGTTGGCATAAAGCCTCTTTTTGGAGCCAAAGAGGGAGGATTGCCCGTTGAAAGTAAAAGGTTAAGACAGTTAGGTAATGTTCACATGCAGCCATGCTTCATTTGTTTATTCATCATAATGAGGGTGTACATGGCTGTTGTTGCTAATGATACAGTATATATGTTAAGAAAACTCTGTTTTACATTTGAAAATCTCACAAGTGTCATTTTAAATCTAAGAAATCCTATTTCAATTATGAGATTTTAATCTTGTTTCAAACAAAGTCAACCAATGTGACTTCTGTGAATAAAACATTTGATGAGTTTTATGCCTTGCATTGACATGTAGTTATATAAGATGTATTACCATTTTACGGCAAAAACATAAGCCATAAGTTTACGACTTATAAATGATTTTCTCAAATTCATTCTTCTCAACTTAGCCAGTACCAAAATACAAGTAAAATGTTATCTACCAATACAAGTAGAGATGTTTCACACTTTTTTTCACCAGTCAAACATTTTTCCTATTAGCAATATACTAAATTTGATACATTTAATTTTCTAATTGACTTATTAGTTATTACTTAGCTACTTACAACATCTTTGATTTTGAATAAAAAAAAAAACCCTAATTGATGATAACATCAAGGAAAGGGATGAAATATCATAAACCATTATATAGACTCCATTAAACATTCAAATCTCCCTCCTCTACTGAAAAGAATAGTTCTTTAAACGAAAAGAGTGTTACAAAAACAAGCAAAAACTAATTTTATAATCTTTTTCTATTGAGATCAATTCCTTCTGTTATTTAGTGGTTGTCATGTCATGAACCTCACAGGTCAGAAGCACGAAACTTTCAGCATCATGCCAAACAAGAAATGCTGTCATAGTTAGTACTGCAATGAAGAATTAAAAGGACGGTGAGAGGAATACAAATTTTGGTACTAAGAAAATCTCTAATCCTGCGATATAGAAATGGTTGTGGGGGTACAATAAGGAATGAACAATTTCAAATGATCCATCTAGGTCTTCTCCACGAAACCAGTCTGTCTACACCAGCCCGTCCATACAACTTTTGGATTTGTCACATACTGATATTCCATATGGTTTGAGATCCAATATAAAAGTGAGTTGCTTCTCATAACAAGGAAAAACACTAAATTCTATCTGGCATGTTGATTTTTTTTCTAAATTGTATAGTTATATTAATAATTGAAACATCATTCATGCATCAAGATGGACTATTCTATACATCTATTCAGTTCAGCCATATGATTCATATTTCATACTGTATAAATAGGATTAAAAGCAAGGCAATCCAAGCAAGCTCTTATCTTGAACAACAAGCTACAAGGGAGAGAATGACGTGGAAAGAGGAGTACCTGGATTTGATCCTAGTTCCCAGTGGACTTCTGATCATGCTGGGCTACCATCTCCTTCTCCTATACAAATGCATGAGACACGCCAAGGAAACAGCTTTTGGGTTTGAAAACCATTGCAACAAAATCTGGGTCAACAAAATCATGCAGGTAAGAAATCTTTCATCCCCAATTTCCAACCACATTAATCAATCTCCATTAATTAATGCTAGAAAAAATCTGAAGAAATGTTTTACTTGGATACCAGACTGACCCGACAACTAGAACCATAGCCTTCACAGTGATCAGCAGCAACGTAACAGCAGCCACCTTCCTGGCATCAATCTCACTTACTCTTTCCTCTTTGATTGGAACGTGGATTGGAAGTTCTTCAAGCACTGCGGTTGTCAGCAGGTTCATCTATGGAGATAAAGGTACTTCGATCAGCGCCCTGAAGTATGTATCGGTTGTTGGGTTTTTCTTGATCGGTTTTCTTTCCTTCATAAATACTACAAGATGCTTTATCCATGCCAATTTCCTCCTGAGCATGCCACAGGCTGAAATTCCAGTAACGTATGTTGAAGAAGCTGTGTCAAGGGGGCACATTTTCTGGCAGCTGGGATTGAGGGCCATCTACTTCGCAACAAATTTGCTGATGTGGGTATTTGGTCCAATCCCAATGTTCGTTACCTCAGTGATTACAGTGATGATCCTGCGTATTCTTGATGCAAACACAAAGCCATTGCATGAGTTTCCATGTCCAAATAAGGGCGAGTTCAAGAAGGTGAAAGAGGAAGTTAAAGAGGAAATAAGTACAGTGGCCATGGCCTTTCATTACCATGAGAGATCGGTCGAGATTCAAACTACTGCTTGACCATACCATCAAAGATGAACATAATCAAGTGCAGAGACAAAAGTAACATAACAACACCATAAACGTGTAACATTTACTATTCATGTATTAAACTCACTGTTTAATCATTGTAAAGCAATTCAAGCATAAATAAAAGAGTGAATTTCATCTTCTTTCTCCTTGCCATCAGGCCAAAAAGTTTTATGTTTTAGTTAGATGCCAGCTCGCACTCACATTTCTTACCAACTGCATATGCTGAAGTCTGCAAGAGATTTGTGGTATATATGCAGACAGATTTGTGGAAATCTGAAATAAAAAAGTCAACTCAATGATTTTAGAATTGTTCCCCAGCTCTTTCTGGTTGTTGGCTGATTGGCTTCTGAGTTAAGAATCAACAAACTGAAAAATTCACAACAAAGACATTTGTTGCCTGGTTTATCATTTGAATATCTCAGAAGTACAAGACAACCATTGGCCGGAACTAAAAATATAACCATTAGCATATGATCATAGAGTACTGTGCAAACATATGTATTCTGCAATCTAGAATATCATACACAGGTTTCTACTGTAGAGTCAATGAAAGATCATCTTCATCTCTGATCGGATATTTGGTCTGTTTCACTGTTATCTTGAGCATTGGTTTGGTCTTCAGATGACAAGGGGGAACTGGGCTGCTTTGTTTCTTTTCCATCAGGACCCTCAGAAAAAGATTTTAAGGCTAACTGGCCTGAATAAAGGACTAAGCCAACAGCGTTTACTCCAAAAACAGAGGTTGCCAGGTAGCATATTCCATTTATGATAGTCCTGCAAAAATACAAACAAGGATTCAGAAATATAACAAGTCAGTGAGGCTTGGAGCAAGAGGTCAAAGCTGCGCACCTGACAGTGATTGTAATTTGGCGAACCTGAAAATGAACATATATTTTAGTAAATGAAAAATAAAAATCCAACTCCTCGAAATGAACAATTAAATTAAATTAAAGTTTGCATCAAAAGTAAAATTATGTTTGCATCTTCCAAACAAGTAGCAGAAATTATAAAATATGAAATTGCAGCCGAGACATTTTCATCAAGGCATAAATATGGAAGGGTCTGAGGATTTACATCCACTAATTAGTCAAAGTTTACTTATCAACAAACAAATTCATACTTTTTAATGGCAACATTAGCATATACATTTCATTTATGTTGTTCAAACCAGTAGAGCAATAGTTTACCTACAGTTTTGATTACATATCAGTTTTGAAGTAGACCTTTGTATTTTCAGAGAAATCCAAACACAAAAGGATGGAAATAACCTAGCCAGCATCAAAGTATTTTTTTTCACCTTCTAGAGCATTTGGACAAGATCTAATTGAAGATACCACATCTCTACACTGGGAGTATACAGCCTACAAGTTCTATCTGCCTCTGACACAGAAGAATCTCACGTATTTCTATAAGACCAGAAAAAAGTTAGACAGAAACCCAGACCTAGGTAAAATATCATTTCAGTTCTTGAGGTAACTGCATTCACAGCGTGTCAACACCATGAAGCAAATATCCATACGTATGGTCCAACAGGTAACAACAACAACACTTACCCAGTGTATGGTCTGGGGTCAAGATGTATGCACACCTTATGCAGTCTAAAAAAAGTTTCGACTCTGAGGCACATATATGTCCAATACAGAGATCTTTATTGTAATAGCGAAAATTTAGGCAATATCTTCATGGTATCCAAAATCATTCATCCATATGAAGTGTATTTTCAAAGATCCTAGTAGCAGTCCCTTAGGCAATAGGAAATGTGTTACAATACCATTATCACTACACAATATGAACGTAGCGGATAAAAGAAGTGCAACTAACCGAGTAATTATCTGCTATTGTTTGGCGATTGAGAGACGCCTCAATGGTAGTGGTGAACTTGTAAAGAATGACTGCAATCACACCAGCAGTTATCCCTCCCAGCAATGCCTGTATTGCTGAAGGCTCAGACTTAGACTGAACTGAGATCGATTGGATTGCTTTCAAGCTATCAAGCGCTTCATCCTTCATTGTCTTCTTTGCTCCTGTGGACCTAAATCTCTAATAGACAACCACAACTCATCACTTAATTTCCATTTCAAAACAAATATTCGTAATCAGATCAGTCCAAATAACCAATAACTCGTCAACAAACTAATAATTCATTAACAAAATCGCAATCCAGCTATAATCGAGAAGAATGTACGCCTAATTTATCAAATTCACTTCAAATTAGTAACAAACCTAAGAAATCAATGACTGTGGAGTATGCAATTGAATTTGATAGAAACGGTACCAATTCTTTGGCTCGTTTAATACGGCGGCGAATAGAGCGGAAGAGGAAGATGCCAATGGCGCCAGAAAGGAGTACACTGGTAGATAGTTGGAGAAAAGTAGGATTGTCGTCGGTGGCGAAGATGGAAGGGACCTCAGGATAAAGTTCAATCGGTCCTTCTTCCGGTTCTCCGGTTGTGGTGACGGCGGGTTCTTCGGCGATTTGCGCTCGCCATGGCTCCGACTTTGTGCGCTGACAGAAGGTAGTATGAATGGTGGCGGATTTGTAGTGACGGAGGAAGGAGGGAGAAGTGTGGTTGGGGAGAAGAGGAGGAAGGGAGAATGAGGAGGTTGAAGGGAGAGAATTGATCGACTGCAACATCTTACTCAGATTTCAGTCTTTCATGGAGGAGATTTGCTGAGCATGGTAGAGATGGATAATCAGCTTCGGTTTGTGTGTGAAGATTGGAGGGAGAGAATAATCTGTTTCTGCGCCAAATCCAAACATGGGATATGATATTTCGAGATTTTGGTGGGCCTTTTGGGCTTAGTTTGGTCCATTCTCTTGGATCACTCTTTTTCGGGCCTGGATAAAAATCTAATTGGGCCAGATAACTTATTAATTTATTTTCTTAATATAAAATCAAAATTACGAACCATGAGAATATAGATAAAAAATATGTATAGATTATATTATATATTAAATTATATTTGAATAGCTTGTACAAAATGAATGTTTTGTCTTTTCTTAATATAGCGTGTTATTATTCCAAACGCATGTGACGCACTGGCGTGCGTTTCAACAATTGTACATAGCGATGCATTTCATTTGCTCAGAATGTGAACATTGTCTTTTCTAATCCATAATTTTGTTATTTCCTTCATTTCCTTAGTTTATTATTATTAGGGATTATTAGGGACCAGGGTTGTACGCATGGGGTAAACATGCATTATTTTACACACCACAAAACCAATGAAACGCCGCAAAACCAATGAAAGTGTGATTAGGCAACATAGTCAATGTTTTTATTCATGTCAAACAATGTCTAATTAATGCTTCTAGTAATTGAATCTTAAAGGTCTTGAATTTTAATAGAGCTTTATCATAACGTTGCATTGATAATCATTTTGGATCGGAATATGAACAACAATAGAGTTGTATGAACTTGATATATCTATAATCAACTTTCATACTAAAATGTATGAATATTTTATCTTTGTTAGGTGAAACATTTTCTCAATCATAATTACAATAACTCTTGATAATTCTTATTTACTTCATTATTAATCTTAAATCAAACAACCTGTTTGGTTCGTTCGTTGGTAATTACTTACTTACTTAGGAATAGTTAATTTGGTTGTTTTGGATTCGACCCTTATTTCTCTGCTATACTTGATACTTAAAGTTTTTTTTAATAAACATTAATTATTTTAGTCTTGTCACCTCCTAGATTACTTAAAGTTTTTTTTAATAAACATTAATTATTTTAGTCTTGTCACCTCCTAACTTGATGGGGGTGAAACTCCATCCGCACCAAATAAGATTTTAAATTTGCGCTAAATAATACGAGAGAAAAGTTCGGGTTCATAGATAACAAGCTCATGTTCATAATATAGGCGGCGAAATTTTTTGAGGTCATTTTGAGAAGAAAAAAAAATCAAAGTTCGCAGTAATTACAAATATGTCGTTGCGTCCCTCACTGAAAACGTTCAAAAAATTTAATGACCCAGATTATAAATAGTACTATTCAGAATATGAACATTAACGTGTAATTTGTGATCGCAAACTGTATGTTTTTTCCTACGTTAAGAGTTGTTCGCACCAGAACTTTCCTCTTATTACGAAGTACAAACTTTGTTTGGTCCGTTGTAACTTTTCAAACCTGGTCAACCTAGTCTATATCTATATAAAAATTGTTGGATTTGATGAAGTAATGACAATTGATACCTATTTAATACATTGAATTTTTTAAAAAGGTTGATGCATTGAGTTAATACATTAAAAAAATATCACATTTAATTAGGCTTCTGCAGTAGTCGTCTCACGTCTGTTCATTTCTGTCAGTTGCTCTTCCTTTCATTTAATTTTTTTTTGCAGGAAACCACCCATTATATATCCGATTTTGCAAGAAACCACCCGTCCTATCGATGATTATTCTAAACCACCCAATTATCTACATGCGTTAACAAAAAGCCGCCCACCACCTTAATCCGTCATATTTGCCGTGAAAAAGTGTAAAATACTAAAATACCCTTATAAACATATCAAATTTTCAAAAAATGCCCTTCTTCCCCTCCTGTGAGTGTGACACTTGGTCAAGATTCGCCGCTATTTCCTCCCCAACGAAGGCAAGGACTGTCCCCCTCCATTACCTCGACCTCATCTGCAAAGCCCTCATCCTCCGTCGGCGACCTCTCCCACAACCTCGAAACCCTAACGATCCACCTGCTCATCCCATCCCAACCCTTCCTAGATCTATAATCCCTCGAACCCTTAATCTCAAACCGTTCAATTTCATCCGTTCAAAATCCTAAATTCGTCATCGCCGGAGTAGCCTTCCCGACTGCAGGAGGTCCAATTTGTCCGATCTTGCCGACATCCATGATTGAAACTCACATCTGCTTATTTTTACATCTGTTGGAAGTTAATTATAAGAAATAGAGAGAGTTGAGAATTTCCCACTTGGGTTTGCCTTATTATGGAAGGGTATATATAGTTACAAAGGAGAATCTCAAGAGAATAATAACAGTGTAACAATATCTAACAGAAGCCTATACATTCGGTATATATTATTTGCTTTCAGCCCCCCTCAGTTGTAGCGGTAGATGGACGAACGCATAGACTGGATCGAAAATCATTGAATAGTGGATATGGCAAACCCTTGGTGAAAATGTCTGCAAACTGATGTTGTGATGGAATGTGTAACACTCGGACAGTACCTAGAGCCACCTTTTCTCTTACAAAGTGAAGATCTATCTCGATATGTTTCGTACGTTGATGTTGTACGGGATTGGATGAGAGATAGACTGCACTTACGTTGTCACAGAAGACAAGAGTAGCTGTTTTTATTGGCGTGTGTAGCTCTACCAGGAGGTTACGAATCCAACATGTGTCGGCAACGACGTTTGCGACTGCTCGGTATTCTGCCTCGGCACTTGATCTAGAGACGGTGGATTGTCGCTTTGCAGACCAGCTGATCAGATTTGGTCCCAGATAAACACAATAACTTGATGTTGAACGCCTCGAATCGGGACACCCGGCCCAATCAGCATCGGAATAACCACAGAGACTTGAGATCGAACCTTTTGAGAGTTGAAGGCCGTGACTTGTGGTGCCCTGTATGTAGCGTATGATCCGCTTGAGTGCAGCGAGATGTTTCTCTCGAGGATCATGCATATAAAGGCAACATTGTTGGACGGCATATGCGATGTCGGGTCGGGTGAACGTTAGGTATTGAAGTGCACCGGCCAGAGATCGATATAATGTAGGGTCTTGCACCTTTGGACCTGCGTTTTGGCCGAGTTTGTTTGAAGTGTCAACTGGGGTTCTGCATGAGTTGCTTCCGGTCATGCTAGCCTTGACAATGATCTCCTTTGAATACTTTTCTTGGCTGAGGAAGAGGCCATTGAAGTACGAGTCACTGATATCCCAAGGAAGTAATGTAGTGGGCCCATGTCTGTCATTGAGAATTCTTTCCTTAATGCTTTGATGATCAGACTTAGAAAATCCTTGGAAGAAGCTGTGATGACTATATCATCCACGTACACAAGTAAGTGAGCCTCTCGATTCAGCTTCTTGTAGACGAACAAAGAGGGATCTGATTTGCTGCACTTGAACCCGAGCAGAAGGAGAAATGTGGCAAACCGTTGGAACCAAGCTCTAGGTGCCTGCTTGAGGCCGTATAAGGCTTTCTGGAGTCGGCATACATGGTTTGGACGATTAGGGTCCTCAAATCCCGGAGGCTGTTGACAGTATACAGTCTCTTTTAATGTACCATGTAGGAATGCGTTTTTCACATCTAATTGATGAATCTCCCAGTTTCGAGTCAAGGCAAGAGCAAGAACTGTGCGGATTGTGACAGGCTTAACAACAGGAGAAAATGTCTCCTCAAAATCAATTCCTTCTTGTTGCGAATAACCCCGAGCAACCCATCGAGCTTTGTATCGAGCAAGTGATCCGTCTGCTCCAAATTTGTGCCGAAGAAGCCATTTACCTGTCACCACATTAGAATCATATGGCCTTGGAACAAGCTCCCAAGTCCTATTTTTAATCAAAGCGTCATACTCTTCTTTCATTGCGTTACGCCATTGTGGACTTTGGAGGGCTATTTTGTGGTTCGTAGGAATGGGAGAGGTTGTGGTGTGGAGATTGAAGATGGCTTTTGGTTTTACTATTCCTGCTTTGGATCGAGTGCACATGGGATGAGCATTTCTGTTGGAATAGAGTTTATTTGGAGATTTTGTGGGGAACTAGGGTTTTGGGCTGGTGTAGAAATTGGGGTAAGGGATGGGGTCCAGTGTGTTTGGGAAGGCCGAGTGATTTGAGGAGAGAGGGGGTGGTTTTGATTTGATTGGGAGTGGGTAGGATTTTGGGTGATTAAATTATGGGAAGGGGATTGATTTACGGAAGGGATTTGTGGGGAGTCCGGCTTTTGAGGAGGAGAAGATTGGCTGGTAGGATTTTGTGCCGGTGAGAACGAGGCAGGAATTTGGGGATGGGTATTTTCCATAGTAAATTGCAGGAAATTATTAGAATCCTCGTTGGAATTTTGGGTTTGATATGGAAACCCAAAAATAATACGATAAAAGTAAACGTGTTAACACGTTTATTTTTTGGGTTGGTCGATCTCAATCTCGATATGTTTCGTACGTTGATTTTGGGTTTTATTAAAAGTTATAGCATAAATACATATATAAAAATAATACGATAAAAATAAACGTGTTAGGTCCGTGAAGCGGGGAGAGTATGAACTGTAATAAAACAAAATGCACAAATTTAATATATTTTCACCCCAAAAAATGTATTTAATATATACACGATTCATGCACCAAAAAAAAAATATATATACACGATTCCCATCACCCGAAAAATAAACTAGAAATACAGATCCCATATTATACATCTGATATCTGTACATCAATGGCCAGAGGCAATTGTTAGTTAAGAAGAAAGAAAGCAGAGAGAGGAAAAACATGGAGTTGAGAATAATCTTGGTCACAATATCAATGGGTGCAATATTTTGGGGAATAAGATGGGTATGGAAAGCACTCAACTGGATATATTTTAGACCTCGGAAGCTAGAAAAGCTGCTAAGAAAACAAGGTTTCTCCGGTAACTCATACAAGCTTCCACTTGGAGATATGATGGATTCAATCAAGATGAAGGATGAAGCAAACTCCAAACCAATGGAATTCTCCCATGATATTTTATCTCGTGTTGATCCTTTTCTGCATCACACTATTCAGATCCATGGTAAGCATTAGTTTTATACAAATCTACAGAAAATAAGATGTATAAACTAGCTATTGAATTGGTTTAATTGTTTTTGAAGGAAAGAATTCATTTATATGGTTTGGGCCAACTCCAATGGTGATAATCAGTGAACCAGAGTTGATGAGAGAAGTTCTGTCGAAAGTCAACGAGTATCCAAAGCCAAATTTCAGTCTCACAGAACTACTTATACCAGGAATAGCAAGTTATAATGGAGAAAAATGGGTCAAGCATAGGAAGTTGATCAATCCTGCTTTTCATATGGAGAAATTGAAGGTATCTCCTTCCCTATTCCTCAATATTACTTTCACATGATAATTTGCTTTGAATGAATCTAATTGGAATTCGATCCATTCGTTTCTTTTGCCCTCTACACATATTCCTCTACTCATCTACTCTTCCTCCCATTGGAAATAAGAAACGTTTTATACTTTATTTTTTTAATAATACTAGGTTTTTCGGACCCGTGCTATGCGCGGATTTTGCGACATATAAATTACACAATAGTTTGTTGAGAAATCGAAGGTAAATTTTACAATAAAGCATTGAGGAATTGAAGGTTAGAAGATAGTGATATGTTTTGGATCAAATATAGACAAGTGTTGTTGGGAAAAACATATTCATTTTGACAAACATAGGGAAAAAAAAATAAATTAATTAAAAACAAAGCATCGAATTGAATGTAATTGATTAATATGGGGAACTACTAGCTTGATAGTATACTCTATTAGATAAGGGACGTGTCAAATCGGGCTATCGGGTCGGAAAAATTCGGATCAGACACTATTCAGAATTATAACAAGTCTAGATGGAAGACATTATTTGTAACAATGTCTCTCCGACGTCTTCCTTTTCTTAATAAAAGTCTACGTGGAGAATTATTTTAAGAGAAATGCTTATTTCAGAAAAACACACATATTATTATGTTTGTGAGCTCGCAAGTACATAAGTTTCACCAGTTTGCGCATTAACTTTGCCGGTATATTTATGTTTTTGATTTTATGTGTGTCATTCTCACATTTGCACGAGAGTGTTCACTAAGAAATATAAATTGACGCAGCTTATGATGCCATCATTCTACGTGAGTTGCAATGCGATGATGAACAAGTGGCAGCAGATGACATCTAAAACAAGTTCAGTTGAACTTGATTTGTGGCCGCAATTAGTGAATATGACGAGTGATGTTATCTCTCGAGCTGCATTTAGTAGTAGTTACATTGAAGGAAGACAAGCATTTGAATTGATTGAGGAACAAACTCAGACTGTATTCAAGAGTATAAAGCAGTCTATCATCCCAGGATGGAGGTACATGTACACTCGATAATATATATTTAGAGGAAAATTATGGTGTAAATAACTCTTGACATAGGAAAAATGATAGATCACGTTCACATATTAAAGGTCAATGTTCATATTCTGAAGAGTAATGTTCATAATTTAGACCATAAAAATTCTTGAACGTTTTCAGTCAGGGACGCAGTCACATATTTGTAATTACTGCGAACTTTGTTTTTTGTTTTTGTTTTTTTCTCAAAATGATTTCAAACTTTTTATCGGCCATACTATGAACATACCGCTCAAAATATGAATATTAACTTATTATCTGTGAACACGAAAAAACTCCGTTTTTCCTACGTTAAGTCTTGTTCGTATCGGAATTTTTCTCCATGTATTTAATCCTAATACATTTCATCTTTTGTGTTTTTGATGATGACTTAGGTATGTGCCCACAAAGGCAAACAGAAGATTCAACAAAATTCAAACTGAAATTCGAAATTTAATCAGAGGTATAATTGATAAAAGAAGGGCTGAAATGGAGGCTGGAGGAGAAATGAAGGAGGACTTACTGGGTACAATGATGGAGTATAGCTTCAGAGAAATGCAGCATGGCATGACAATTGATGAGATGATTGATGAGTGCAAACTCTTCTACTTTGCTGGACAAGAGACCACTTCGGTACTACTCTCATTCACCATGGTTTTGCTAGGAAGATACACAGAATGGCAAACACGAGCACGAGAAGAAATTTTTGAAAAATTCGACAAAAGTATACCACCAGATTTCAACGGAATAAATCACCTAAAGATAGTAAGTCATCTCGCGGCTCATCTTTTTTAGGAAAGTTCTGGTGCGAACTAGTCTTAACGTAGGAAAAACGAATAGTTCACGTTCACAGATTACACGTCAATGTTCATAATCTGAGTCATGAAAAGTTTTGAACGTTTTCAGTGAGAGACGCGGTGACATACTTGAAATTACTGTGAACTTTGATTTGTTTTTCTTCTCAAAATGACCTCAAAAAATTTCATCGCCCAGATTATGAACATTAGCTTGTTATCTGTGAACGCTACGTTAAGCCTTGTCCTCACACAAAATTTTCTCCATCTTTTATTGCTAATATTATATATTCTTGTTTATTTTGTTTAAGGTAAATATGATATTGCATGAAGTCTTAAGATTATATCCTCCGGTTCATTCAGTATGGAGAAAGACTGAGGGTGACAAGAAATTAGGAAAGTGGTCTTTGCCGGATGGTGTTTATCTCAACGTTCCTGTAATTTGCTCTCACCATGATACTCAACAATGGGGAGATGATGTAAAAGAGTTTAAACCTGAAAGATTTTCTCAAGGAATTTCAAAGGCGGCCAAGGAAAATTTCGCCTTCTTCCCCTTTGGGTTGGGACCAAGAGTATGTGTGGGGCAAAATCTTGCTTTGCTTGAAGCAAAGATTGCTTTAGCTATGATTCTACAACGTTTTTCGTTTGAGCTTTCACCATCTTATGCTCATGCTCCTTCTCAAGTTATAACCATTAGACCACAATTTGGAGTTCCCATAATCCTGCATCCCTTGTAGTAACAAAGAATTTATCAATGTATTGTCAAACTTGATGGGTTTCCTATGTGGTTATTTATGTTCGGATTTCTATATAGTTACTTTGATTTTTCTAGTTCTCTTAATTCTCAATTAGATTATTTCCAATTATTGAAAACTAAACGGAATTGAGACTAGGGTTAAGATAGATTATTCAATAAATGTCGAATTCTGCATTTCATATATCTGTATCTCTTAGAGAAAGGTTCGGGTAGGTATAACCCTTGCGCAGGTGGGAAGAAGGGAAGACAGGATAAGCGAAAAAGCGGGGTGAAAAGTACGATTCCTGCAAGATCTGACGTGGCATGATATGACGTCACGTGGAACATTCTTGATCCGTCAAAAAAACTCAGATAGCGCGCAAGATAAGTAAAGTGATCCGATCTCAGTCGTTCACAACGCCTTGGGGTCCACGGAAACACAATCGTTGTGCCTCTCGCACGCACATTTCTTGGTATTGCTTTCGCGAAATTTGCCCCTTGCCTCTCACCCAACGCAAAGTGTGTCGCGTTATATTTTTTGTGATGTGGCGCTTTCATTCGTTTTTGCGCCATTTTACTTATCGGCGTGATTTCATAATTGCGTTGCTTTACAGTGTGTGATGCGTTATGAAGTGAGGAAAGTCTTGTGCGGCGCGTGAGCGCATCGAACTTGTTCCTCGTAATACTTTGCGTTGTATAGTGGACACGTGTTATATTTGATACAATACCTGGTCGAATGTCAGTTGTTATGCACCGTCAAGATGTAAACGCTGTCTTTTTGTTATATAGCACGCTTTTGTTTGCGCTAGACTTAATAATTTTGCGCGGTGCCTCTACTGAACTACGTGCGTAGCACGTTTGCGCTAGACTTATTTATCAAAACGTACTATAGAAAAACAGCAAATCCATAAGCAATTAAAAAAACAATAATAAAAATTTAAAAAGAAAATCAAAGATCAATACGAAAAATGCCCAAACGCGTGAGAGACGTCCGATACCTGCAAAATACGACATAGCGTGATGTGGCGCCACGCCCTAGACCTTCGAAAAGGTTGAGATTGCGCGCATGATAAGTGTATAAATTCTTGGCTTTTATAATTGTAAGGATTAGCTTTTAAAATGCATTGTCAGTCATTATTTTTTTTTTAAATTTATGGGTTTTTTTTTTGCATTTTCACTTTACTCTTTAAAGTGATTTTTCAGGTTTATGAGTTTCTTTTTCTTTTCTTTTTCTTCTGTTTTATTTATGTTTTATTTATTTATTTCGTTGTGTTAGTGTTTTCGATTGCTTTTTTTTAATGCATTTGTAATTAGTTTTGCAACTTGCTTATTCTAAACTAGGGACCGCGCCCACGCTACACACGGGCGGATCAAGAAAAATTAACACGGTATGAGAAAATACAGATGTGGTGTTATTTTTGATTTATCATAGGCGGGACGCAAATTCGGACACACAATTTTATAAGAAAATGCAGACGCGGTGTTATTTTTGGATTTACCAGAGGCGTGACGCAAATTCGGGCACAAAATTTTGTAGTAGCGTTGGCAATTAAAGTTGTTGAACAACCACTGGCAATTAATCAGAGGCGCATCGCAAAACGAAGGGAAGCAGTAGTTGTTTGTAGCGAAAATATCGACGCGACGCTAAGTAAGCAAAGTGTGGGTTTATGATCTAATGTGACGGTGAGAACTTAATGTTATAAAGATCTCTTAGGGTAAAACTCGAACTTGTATATTGCTTGTAGGAAAAACTCAGGTAACAAATTTACAATGATGATAAGGCTCTTTATATAGGTCCTCCCTTGGATTTATGAGAAGCGCGATGTAAAATGAAACGATGCAAAATGAAACACTAACAGGATAGGCGGTAGATAACAACATAGCAAAAAGAACGAAAGCACTGCAGGACAAAAAACCATGCTTTTCGTGTTTGGTGACGATTGTGTTTTCAATGCGTTTTAAATGGGTGCGACTGACTTCGCTTTTAGTTCGTTAAATCCCTCTTTTTGTACAGGGTCGTCAGAAAAAACCGATTTTTTTACACACGTAGTTCGGCAGAAACGCGTGCAAAATAAATAAGTCTAGCGCGCAAAACAAAGTCAATTGGACGGGAGTCGATCAATGCATACATGATACGGAGTACAACTTAAACCTGAATTAGTGAATTAGACTTGTTTCAGATAACCTAAACTAAATAAGTAACACGGTTAATGCTATAGTTTTCCGTGTGATTTTATATGGATTATTATTTAAAATTACACGTCTTTGCTTTTATTAAATCTTACCGTAGTTTGCATTCATATATTGATTCGGCAATTAAAATTGAATTGGTGGGATTAATGGAATTCTCACTCAACCAAGAAAACCTTTTTCCCACAGCACAATTTGGGGAAATTATTTGAGGAACAAGTCATTCCAAAAAGAGGATAATCTTTCAACCAATAAAAAAAAAATGAGGATAATCGTCATAATTATTGCTATCAGAAAGATTTCAGTTGAACGTGAATGATCCATTAAAACACTTCGAATTGAGGACCCCAAACTTTTTCATCCATAGATTCCTCAAACCAGCTTCACTTTTCATGATTGGTATTAAAAATATCAACTCTAGACTATATAAACATACCCCATGAAAAGCATGACACCACAAGCAAAGATTAATTGGTAGACGACTGACTAGTTTCACTGTTCAAACTGAAGATGCAAATTAGTGATAAACTACAGTAAATTAGTGACTAAGTTCTTGGCTAACATTGGATGCCACAGATTTAGCCCAAAACTTGATCTGTTCTTTCATATCTTGATCTGAGCTTTTGGTGTCAATCCATTTTGGAACTGGAGGAGAGTAAGCCCACTGTGTTTCTGACACTGAATTCTTACCCACCACTTCAATTCTGTCAGCTTCAAAAGTGAATCCCAAATCTTGAAAGCCCTGCAATTCTGTATCACTTAATGACACGCTTCTGCTGATGTTTGTAGACTTGGATTTTCTATTGGGCAATTCTGATCTTCTCAGTTGGAGATTCTTGGAAATGTGAGGGTCAGAGAAATTCTGTTTCATGCCCTGCAAAACCCATTTTTCCAATCATAATAATGATTTCAAAAAAAGTGTTGAATCGTTAGAATGAATTTGAGGGTACCTTAGATGATGAGTGATATCTTGGCATAAGAAGGGATGAATCCAAAGATGAGATTCTAGGAAGTTTGAAAGAAGCTTCCTTTTTGGTCCTGGAAATTGGAAGAGAAGGTGCTTTAGACAATTTACAAGGCATGGCTTGCCTTATCAAATCACCCATTCTTGGCCCGAATTCGTCTTCTTCTTCTTCATCCAAATTGTTTTTCTTCTTACCAAAGTTTGGTGGTAGAGATGGAGCTCTAAGAAACTTCTCAGATTTCTTCGACGAAAGTGGCTCGGAATTGCTCCTCAAAATCTTTGGTTTTCTTTGGAGTAAATTTCCAAAGAACCAGCCATCTTCTAGCAACTTAGCAGCAGCAGCCTCTAAATTTCTGTTATCTCCTTTCATGATTTTTTAAGAGAATACCCAGATGAGATTATGAGGTTTTTGTGACTTGGGATTGCTATTTGTAATGAAACTGCAACTGGGCTACTTGGGGATTGGAATGGGGATCATGTGCTGATATTTGAGGGCTAAGCTATGGATTTTAAAGTGTGAGGTGCAATTATAATTAGATTATGGTAATCTAGGAGATGGTTGGTGGAGAGATTCATGAATAATGGTTGTATCAAATTGAGTATGGCAATTATTAAATAGGAAATTTTAAATGAGTATGTATGAACCCATATGATTTTTCCGTTCAACGGTTACTCGGTTAGCGTTATTAGAGCAAATGATGGTTTCCTAATGAGACAAACTAGTGATCGACCCGTACCACGTACGGGGAATGAGACAATTATTATATAATATAATAATAATTATTTATAAATAAATTATACAATAACTAACTATCTAAATCATAAAATTTAGAAAAAAAACCTTTGAACTTTTAAAAAATCCACTTTTAAAAAATTTGATGAAAAAAAGAGTTCATATGCGTACAAACATAACCAAATTGCATATAAAAAATCATATATGAGATGTTACTACTTCCACGAGATATTTACAAACCTTATAATCGGATAAATAAAACAAAATGTATAAGAAATTTTTAAATATTTTGTGCATGACACACATATATTTACAAACCTTATAGTCGGGTGAATAAAACAACAATATATATGAAGTATTTGATCTTATTTCAAAAAGAATAATAACTCTAGTTAAAGATATGGAATTAGCAATAATCAAATTAAATTTTAAAATTTTAAAAATTAGAAATTTTTTAATTAACAAACAAATAACAAATTTATAAAAACATTGCATATTGCCTACTACATCAAGGCTACGTATTTGCAGCAAATGAAAAAAAGAAAATCTTTAAAAAATGAAGTAACAAACCGACTTGGAGAATTTAGGGGATGAGGTTACTAAATTTTTATTGATATTAAATTAGAAAGATTTATTTATTTATGTATTTTGAGTTAATAATGATGTGGCGTTGAAGTGACGCTGAGATGGCGCAAAATTTTACAAAGAGATGGCTTCTCCTTATATTGTAGTTAGGTAGATAAAGTTGGTCTTGTGGGAATTATTAGCTGTAAGTTTCCATGGAAATTAGAAACTCATTGATTGAATTAGTTTTATTTTTTATTAAATTAGTGGTGGAATTTAAAAAGTGCTAGCGTTTTTTCTACTGAATCAGGTTTGACCAGTTCATACCCAGTTGGATTAATATGGGTAAATAAGATTTAGCTGGCAACAACATATTTTTCAGTTTATGTCTCTCTTAGAAGATTTAGATGAAACTTGTGACTTGAGGTTGAACTCAAGTTTGTTTCCTCCCCCATTTGGATGATATTGCGGCTTGTACTGTACTTTGGCAAGTTAGTTTTCATTATATCGTTGATAGTTCAAATTTATCAGGTCTATCCTATTTTATCGGATGATGTTAGGGGACGGGCTTTCTGTCGTCTTGTCCCAGATTAATGTTTGTCGTTATTTCTTGTGGTGAATAAATTTCGGAGTGTTTTACTTTTGTAGACTAATAACCATATATAAAAAATATTATTTTTGTCGTCTGATTCGATTGGTCAAAACCACTCCACGCCCAAAGAGTAGGCACACGAATAATTGGGCAAGCTTCTTGCATAAACAAACACATAGTATGTCAACACAAAGTAACAAGTCCAAGAAAAGGAGTGCAATGCATCAATGTCAAAGCTATCACCTTTTGTTTTGTTTTGTTTATTTGTTTTAACCAACAAGATTTGGAATGAGAATGCATTGGATGGAATCCATCACTTACCGGGATTTCAATTATTTATAAAATTTGTGTCATGATTTGCGTGTTAAACCTGTCCTAAGTTTTCCTACATTGAGCATCATCTACTTGTCAAAATATGACTTGACATAAAAAAACATGAACCATATAATTTGTGAATAGAGACTACTGGCATTGACAAAGAAGAGCAGAAAAAGTCCAAAAGCAACATTATAAATCCAATAAAATCAGTAATGAGGGAATCTGGATACTTACATGGTATAGTTAGCTCCATCTCAAAACAACAACAGAAAAATGATGAGCATTGTGTTGGGTAAAGATTGCTTCTAATTTCCCCTCCTACAAGACGACATCAGGTATGGATGGATGGATGGATGTATATAATTACCAGGCTCACAAAATTTCAGCCAACAAAATTTCAGCTTTATACACCCTCTAGGAAATCGAGAGGCACAAAACTTTCTTCCAAAACAAAATAAGTCATTGTCTTAAAGTTTCCTGCTGTTGGCTATCAACTCTATCAGAGTGCAAAGGCAGAACTTCTTGTACTTGCAGTGAAAAGGCGGGTCCTTGTCGGGATGAGATGGGACCAACACACCATCTTTATAAATAAATCTTGAGGCAATTCCGAGTTGAATAGAATTGCCTTTAACCGAATGACAAGTACATTCTCTGGGTGTAATTTCTCGGATTTCTGCCATCTTGCACTTGCATTTTTCAGATGATACTTGACTGTCTGAATCAGCAAAACTTCCAGCTATATATAATTTCCTAACTGCAAAACAGAGACTCGAACTCAAAGATGCAACAAAATCATGAACATCTTCCACAGTTGAGCAGCCAGTTGTGAGTTCAAGCTCCTTACTGACAATCTTTTGAATCAATTGGTGGAGAGAATTTGCACATCCAAAGCAACAACTATATGAGCACATGATTTCGGGTTTTGCTGAAGGATCAATTCCAATATCAGCTTTTCGATTTTCTACCCGAGATGAAATTTCTGGCTGTTTGTGTGTCTCACTGAACCCTAAACGATCAATGCCACCGAAATCTGCAAATCCATTGAGCTGTTTGAAGGAATCCAAACCACCGCCATCAACTGTAAATTCCTGATGATGGTTGGAGATTAATGTATCAGATAGTACTCCATTGTTCTCAATGGAAGCATCTCTTTCCTGATTTGTACATTCCACCACAGTATCGTTACAGAAGGGAGCAGAATCCTTTAACTTCCTGGGCAGGATACTTGGTTTTTCTGTTTTCAGAAGTTCCTGAACATCTTCAGCATTGTTGATTGAAGTTCCATCCACACTCGGTACAGGCTCTGCTTCAAGTATATTTCCATTAAGAGTAATTGCTTCCTCCTGCATGTCAATACCGGCAAAATTCCTGGCTTCTTTATTTAAAGCAGCAGGTTCAGATATACTGGGCAGGATAATTGGTTTTTCTGTTTTCAGAAGTTCCTGAACATCTTCAGCATTGTTGATTGAAGTTCCATCCCCACTCGGTACAGGCTCTGCTTCAAGTATATTTCCATTAAGAGTAATTGCTTCCTCCTGCATGTCAATACCGGCAAAATTCCTGGCTTCTTTATTTAAAGCAGCAGGTTCAGATATACTGGTTGTGGTAGCATCCACACAATCTTGATTGTTGAAAGCAGATCCTATATCAGCAACCTTTGGTTTTGTCACCTCTGTTTGAGCATCCAACTCCAAGCTGAAACATAAAGAAGATCCATTAACTATAATCATGAAGAATACTTGTAACTAGAATAAAAGAAACGCTATCCTACACAAAAAAGAGATGCAGTAATTGCTATTGTACCTTATTAACGAGTGTACCCAGTGATTAACCATGTCCTCAAGATAAGCTGCTTGTGATAACAATCTTACATACTGATACCTATCTTTTCCTGCCTGAACTCTCGTACTGATCTCACTAACAAGCAGCTCAAGAACTTTCCTTACCTCCAATGAGACTTCCGAGAGAGATGTGTATACTCCTCTGTATGCAGACAAGCCAACAGCGAGTAGACCTCTCACCAAACTTAACTGCTCTTTTCCCTTTGTAGTGTCCTCTGATGTATTACCCGGACGAACAATGCATGAGTTAAATGGCCAGCCTTTCCAAGGCCCACGAACGTCTGCAAATGGGCCATCTTTCAACTTTGAAGTTACCCAACAAAGCTCGGCAAAATGAGGATAGCTCAAAATTTGATAACCAAAGCTAGTTATCGCCATCAATAAGCTTGATTTCCCTTTCATTATTCTACTATTATGTGGAGCAGCAATCTTCTTAGCAGCATCTTCAGGAGGACCTGTGCCAGATTTGGGTTCCTCTGTTGCACTTGAATTTACCTGTTGATCTTTGTACAGCATAAGCGGATCTTCATCAGGATGAGCTTTGTGATAAATTAATTGTATGAACTGCTTGACTAAATCTCTTGCCAACTCAGATGCAAATGAATCCATCATCATCTCATAGTTGACTTTTCCATCCAATTCGATAGCGACTCTGGGGATTGCATGCTGGGAAGAGATGAAACCATCAGAAGTGGATTTACCGCTCTCAAAGAACCGTCTTACTTCGGGTGGTAATGCTGGATATGGCATGTCTGAAGTGGCCTGTATACACAAATGGCATAAAAGCTCAATAAAATATGTAATGAGACCTCAAGAAGTTATGTAAACTTTAGGAATTGTAGTTAATGAGGAACGAACTTAAATTCTTGAAGTATTACAATATGATACTCTTTTAAGGAGTATTTCACCACACTAATTTGATAAAACTGAGATCAACCTGCAGCATTAGAATGACATCTTTGATGGGGAACAATGAGAAGGAAGTACTCTTACCATGATAATTAAGGATGAAGAGACATCTAAAGCTTCAACCTGTTGAGCAAAGCAGTTCCATGCTTGTGAAGTACATTGCACTATTTCAGTATCAGTGATTCCTTCCACATCAGAACTGGGTGAAGGCAAACCCCTCTTAATTCCCACCTGATCACTATCAGATATAAGATTCTCAGTTGTGGACAAACTTTCTTCCATAACTTCACAGCATGTTTCCACAGCCCACAAATCAATTCTTGGCAGGTACAGAACACATGATTTTAAACTTGCACATCTCACTGCAAAAGTGAAAAAATTGTAAATACATAAGGATCTCCATATAGTTTCCACAAACCTTTCCGTTATCACCAACAGTACTGTTATTTCACGTCAGATAAGGATCAGACGTAGCTAATCTGATTTTAAATCAAAAGCAAACTTTTGAAAGCTCAACTGTGAATGTGTATGTAGTCGTTGCATGAGAATACTTGTTAGAGAGAATACATAAACCGAGTTAAGGACAACATACTGATTAGCGATTCACGTGATGAAGATGAAGCTTAAGACAACCTACATGATATTAAATATGGAGCTGGAATTTGGAGTTTAGAGAAGAATAGTCTTTAAGCATTTTGGGGTGAAAAATCAGATTAAGTTTACTCTAAAGTGAAAAAAGAAAAACTCCAAATAATCTAGGTGAGAAGAACGCCAATCGTTTTTTAGAATGTACCAGCCTTCCAGCAATAACGTATACAAATTTATTTTACTTACTTAGAATTTGCGTGATGCCATGAAGAACATCACCATTCCCTTCCTGTGAAATTGTAGCCATATCAATCTTCTGGATCTCCTTGTTCCCAACAAAACAATGCAGAAGGCAAGATGCAAGATGCCTCTGTCCTGATCTAGGATTCCCGGCAATCAACATTCGATACCCAACTTCCTTCCTCCCATAACTTAAATTTCCAATTCCATAGAAAGAACTATCATGACTGTCTGGCCCAAGTCTAGCATTTACATCATCATGAACCACATTTGACGTGTCATTGATAGCCCAAGTGGCATCTCCAACTAAAATGCCAATACTGGAAAAGTTTGTCACTATCTTGTAAGCAATTTCTGACTCTTGAACCATTGTTCGAACATGAAGCCACCAATCATCAGAAGATACATTCTTTTTCTGCAGAGCAGAAACAATCACACCTTTGACTGTTGCTCCAGCTTTAAACAGCAGAGGTGGTAAAGAGATGCGTTGGTCAAGATAAAGGGATACAATCAAGCTGGATAGAGGTTGAAGCAGACATGGAACAAGGTATGAATGCAGGGGTGCTCCTGCAATTTCATTAGCAGCAGCTCCCGACTCTCTTCGGGAGCACGGTTGGGGAGCCCTTGATAGTGCCTCGAGCCAGTCTCTCTCCTCAACCACAACAGAAGGAAGTTGGGGGCATTTTCCCTCAAATCCTCTCTCTCCAGCAACTAACAGAATTTTTTGCAATGGGCAGCTCCTTTTCAAACCAGTCATTGCTGCTTGAGTACAAAGAGCTTGCAGATCAGCACCAGCAAAACCCACAGTTTGTCCTGCAACCCACTGGAGCAAATTACCACTAAGCGGTTTAGGCCACTTCTTTGTATGCAGCGCTAATATGGAAGCTCTGTCATCGACCTTAGGGAGTGGAAAATAGATCTCCCTATCAAACCTCCCGGGTCGTCTAAGAGCTGGATCCACAGCGTCTGGACGATTCGTTGCACCTATTACAATCACGGAGCCTCGGGATTTTACACCATCCATCAAAGCAAGTAAGGTAGACACAACTGAACTATGAGTTTGATCTTGCTGCCTTGAACGAACAGGTGCTAGCCCGTCAATTTCATCAAAGAATATTATTGAAGGTTGACATTTTTCTGCAACCTGAAACAAAAGCCTTAACTGGCGCTCAGCATCACCAACATACTTGCCCAAACAGTCTGCACCTTTTCGTGCAAAATACGCTATCCTCCTCTCACCACGAGCACAAGCGCCAATTAATGACCGCACTACTAAGGTCTTGCCAGTTCCGGGATAACCGTGCAACAATACACCTCTGGGAGGCGTAAGCCCCATGTTACCAAAAAATTCAGGATACAACAAGGGTAATATGACAACCTCTTTCATGCACTGAACCACATCCTGAAGCCCAGCTACAGATTCCCAGCCTTCAAACAAATTCTCAGCTTCGTTAGAAGAGCCGCCAACGTAGACGGGGGCAATTCTTAACATGTCACGTTGAAGCCTCTTACTCTCGCGTTTCAGAAACTCCTCATCTTCTCCGCAATTCTCCAGCCATTTTTCTTCTGCTTCATGGTCCTTGCGCCCAGCAGAATTGGACTGCTTCCTGATTTCCAACTTCATTTTCCTAGCCTTCAGCTTCTTTATACGTTGCAAATAATGGTATCCATGAGGCTGAAAGAGATGTCTGTGATCTGTGCAGGCTATGAGAAATTTGCGATGATCAAACGTGCATCTACTAGCTCGCGCACACGGCTAGACAGATTATAGTGAAATAAAAAGATTAGCCATAACATTATAAAAAGAATTTACTGTAGACTTAAAATGCAAAATTTTGCACAGAACTTTAGCTAAACATTCACTTATGTAAATAAAGAGATGAACGGGAATTAAACAATCCTTTTTAACCCCTCACCAAGTGATAAGTTCTGGAGCATCTATCTATACGGCACCCTGTAGTTGCACCTGGCCTGCCACAGTGAGTGCACTTCAATGCTCTTCCTCTGCAAAGTGCAGCCCTTATATTTTTCAGGCATCCCACCCCAGCAAAATATACCTACAGGAATAAGCAAAGATCAAGCTGGATAACGAAGAAAGAAATTAAACAAATAGGTCATGCAGTTATTATTGTAATAAAACAAACTAAACCCTTTCACCAAATGACCAAATCTAAATGCTAATTAAGTGCAAAAACATGGTGTTCTAATTGGATCATGATATGCACTACATTTCAAAAAAGATTAAATTAATTGAAAGGTTTTAACAGTTATTTCAGTATCCAATTGTTGGAAAAGTAAGTTGACTCTAAATTATATACCGATAAAACTAATTTGGATCCTTCAAAGTAGGTAAATGAGGAATGGAGAATAAATAACAGAAATAATTCCTTTGATCAGTCTATATACTCATATCCGGCCAAACGGGCCGCAGACCTCTACCCAAGATCATTAATTAAGGTAAAGATTTAAGAGCACAAATAGACAGCGACAAAAAGGTATTTTCGGTATATGAGCAAACAAACAAACTCCGACTCTTAACTCACTTTACATCCCGACAAAACAATAAAAGGAATACGACAACGGCTAAGGAAAAAATCGGTAATAAATACCTCTGGACTCCACACAGCACATTGCTGATGAACCCAAATTCCAGCAATGCCATAACGGTCACTTATAGGGCCCAATAGACGTCCAAGCCAGCCAGGCTCCTCACCAAATCCATCCAATAAATCATATTCTGGCTCCTCGGAATCTGATGAACCACTATATGGTTCATGATCACTCCCACCAGTACCAGGAACCAACCTCTTAGGAGGCTTACCATCAGTCCCCCCTCCACATAAACCACATCGCCTTCCCTCCTTTATACGTGATTTTCTATGCCGAGGAGTGTAAGTGGCACAAGAATTTCCCGCTTGTTTCCCTTGCTTGTCCTTCAAATGTTTTTCCTGCTGTGAAGTATGTTCTCCATCTTTCTTTAAGTCACTTGGAAGGCTGGAAATCTCTGATATCACTCTCTCATCTAATCCATCCTTTACACCCTCAACTGGCCCTGATACATTCTGCTCAGAAGCTTCAACATCACCGTTGACAATCAACTTTTCCTCCAACTGTTTTTTATTACCAACTTCACTCTCATTCTCGACGGCCTTTGATGCATTGTAATCAATTTGTTCCTCCTCATTGGAAATCAGATTCTCCTCAAAATCACCACCAACTTCAACTTCTTTCTCAACCACCTTGCAATCATTTGCATCATCAAGAACAGTTAGTTTCTCTTCTGAATCGGAAGAAGCAACCTCACCCTGTTTGTCAACACTCTGTGAAGCAACATCATCCACTTCTTCCTCCTTACTGGTATCACTCAATTGACTCGCTAACAATGTACCTTCCTCATCGCTGCTCTCCACAATATCTTCAAAACCATCTTTCTCATCGCCATTATCCGCCACTTCCAGCAATTCGTAGTCACTTTCAACCGAACTTTGAACCCAACTTCGCCTATTTGACTTAACAATCCTTGATTTACCATCACCAATACCCTCAACCTCCTCAAGATCTTTGAAAAGCTTCCTTTTGCCACTCGAAGTTCCAGCCCTAGATCTCAGTCTAGACTTCCAACCAGCCGATTCCTCCTCGGAACTTTTTGAATTAGAACAAGGAGTTGAAGCAGAACCTCCCTTCCCTGAACCCCCAAATTTTATGCTCCCATTCATGTCAATCTTTTTGCGCCTCTTCTTCGGAGGAGGCGGTGACAAATCAAGAATCACAGGCGCTCGCTTCACTCTAGAGCTCCGACGAAGCTCATTGTCATCTCCCACTGATTCAGCTCTACCATTTCCCTCATTCCGTTCAACTTTACTCCTCAAGTTCTCGCAAATGGCATCGAGCTTTTTATGCTTCTTCCGCCTCACTCCCAACCGGTCATGCCTCCTTCCGTTCGACGACGAAGCAGATGCCGGCTGAGAGAATCGCATGACCACAAAACAGAGGATCGTTTCCGAATACCAAATTTACAAACGACCGCTAATCAAATCGACCTATTTTCAGTAAATCATAACCAATCAGCACATAATCGACCGATTGGGGACTTACCTGGTAGCTGGAGGTGCCAATTAGATGAAATTTGTGAAGGAGAATGTGGTGCGAGAGAAGCTGAAAATCTTGAGCCCTAAAAGAGATTAGGAGAAACTATTCCAGTGTGTGTTGATTTTAGTGTGTGCATGTAGTGAGATAAGAGTGGATTTCGGAGTGATTCGCATTCCTGCGATGCTTCTCTGTCGCGCTTCCTTTCTTCTTCCCTCATATAAATCTTTTGCGCTGGTTGCTCGGAAGAACGATGACTAGGGCAGAGGATGATTCACGTTTCGTACTCGCCTGTTTTTTTTCACGCGCTATGTTTTGCGTGGTTTACACGCGTCTGTTATTTTTCTCTTCGGGTAAATATTAAGGGTTTGTTAGGTAAATTAAATTATAAAGTGTTTGTTGTTTATAAATGGTTTATTGTTGATAAGTATGTTTGGTAAAAAGTAGATTTTTATTGGGATATGTGTAATTTATTTGAAATATGTGAGTGAGGGAAAAAAAGAAAATAAATAATGCTTTTATAAAAATGAGTTTTTGAAAAAAAATGGTTTATAACCTTGTTACCCCTAAATTAAATTTGATTATGATAAATTGGGAGTTTTTGCATCATTTGATACTCCGTATTACAAAAAGTGTGTTATTACCAGATTGAGAATGAATTATTAATGGGATTGTAAATAAAATCCTATTGTAACTGCAAGAATTGTGTATTTTTTTCTTTCAAAAAATGAGAATATTATGGGAATAAATAATAATGTAGCGAGTTACAAACTCGTGAGTTTGGGTGGGACTGAGATTGTAGGATCGTGATTCGCATCACTTTTCAACTTTTCTTTAGTTTTCCCACCAAATGTTTAGCGCCAAAAAAATATAGTATAGTCCAAAATTGAAGAGTATATTTATGAACAAAACCTTAGAATTTCAAAAACGAGGGGGTGTTAATTTGCTCAGAGATTCGAGAACATTGGAGATTTTGAAACCTTACACAATGCCACGTATACGAAGATCGCTAGTGGGCTCCACAAAAACCCTCCGTCCCATAATATAACTCCTGTTTGTAGTTATCGAGAAAAATTAAGGTTATTGGAAAGAGAAAGTGAGAAGGAGAGAGAATGTGAGATGGTGTAGATTTTTATGTAGGAAAGAGAAAATAAAAAGTAAGTTATTGTGAGTTTTGAGGTAAAAAGGAGGAAAGAGATGATAATTGGATGTGATGTGTATAATAAGACAAAAGATATAAAAGGAAAGTAGGAAGAACTTTTTGGGATACCCGATTAGGAAAAGAGGAATTATATAATGGGACGGAGGGAGTATATATATATACCCCTCCGTCCTATAATGTTTGTCATGTTTGACACTATTCACAAATCGAGAGAATCTTCTAAATATCTTTCAATATATAAGATAGAACATAGTCATGTGTGTTCTTGTTTGATTCGTTTCGATTAGTACTTTAAGAATATTAACAAATTATAATTTTTAATAACATGTAATTTGATATATTGACGATACAAAACGTGCATCGATAAGTGTGTCGAAGTCAAACAGGACAAACATTATGGGACGGAGGGAGTATATTGGTAAACTAGTTCGTTATGGACAGGGCATCACAAAAATTACTTGAACTATTCGTTAAATGTTGTTAATTTTTAAAAGTCAACTATGTTAAGAACTCTAGATGTAAGGGTAGTAAGGGAGTTCCCTAACCGCTGAACTAGAGTGAGAAATCAAAAAAACAACTATGTTAAGAACTAAAAAGTGATATCCCAAACGATTTTTTTCTAAGAGTATATGTTAAGACTTCAAACATAGAAAAAATTGAGTAATATCGTTTTAGGATTTTATATATCTTTATTGTGATGGGTTTATTCTTCTTGATTTAGGATTTTAGTTTTCTTAAATGGATGTTTAACATATGTCTTAGGGAATAAGATAGAAAAATCGTAAATTTATTAATTTGCGTATTATGAGAGTTTATTTTTTATGTGTTTTATCCTTCTTAAACGGGAAAATATAGTGAAAGGTATAATATATACTAAAAAATATAGTGAAAGGTATAATATATACTAAATAATTGTTGTCTTATGGTTGTATACTTGTATATGATATGAATTCATACTTACTGATCAAGAAATGAAACTAAGTAGAATGGGTAAAATTTATAAGAAAAGCCTTTTTTAACCGTGATGATTACTAAAAAAAAAAGTTCCTACTCATTCTTATTAATTTACTTAATAAAAATGTCACCCAAAAATTATATAGGATTCGAATCTGGTAATAAAGGGCCCTTTAGAGATAAATGAGAATGAACGGGAACCGTTCATTGGAATTGATCGGACAGCCCAGATTGCTCCACTTTCCATGCTGGCAACTTCCTACTCGCTAGCTTTTTGTGTGAAACACACACGCTACATCGTTCCAACGTGATTCAAAATTGGAGCGAAAACCGTCTCTTCCCATTCTTCTCAAAACTTCCACAGAAAACCTCTCTCGCAAAGGCGATCAAACCCTAACCTCCTACTCGCTTGCTTTTTCTTCGATTTCTCAACGAAATCACTTCGTTTTCTCTCGCCGATCATCAAAAACAACATACTCCTACAAATTTCGCGATGTCTGGCTCACAGAAGAACAACGAAGGAAGAGGTATGGTGTTTAATCCCTAATTTTAGCGTATACGATGCTTTTTCCTGTGATTTCTCACTGATTTCTCTTCATTTCACTCAGTCGTTCACCAAAATCCATCAACTCGCTACTAAAAATGGCAGGATCTCAGAGAAGCCAAGTACCAAAATGTTCATCAAATATCTTGTATTTGTTCATCTCTGGTATTTGGAGTTAGGTTTTTGCTTCGACATGTTTGATTTCGCTACATGCATGTTCATCAAAATACATGTGCATCACAGTACATCTAAATGTTCATCAAATATCTTGTATTTGTTCATCGTATCTTGTACATACGTTCACCAGATTTCTTTTCAATGTTCACCAAAATTTTTGTGATTGTTCATCTCATTGCCTATCAAAGTTCATCATATGTCTTAAGATTGTTCATCAGATTTCTCTTATTTGTTCATCATAAATCTTGTTATTCAATGTCCAAGAGGTATGAATATTATCCTCTTTATAAACTTTGTATTTTTGCACAATATATAACTTGTATGTTCAATATTACAGAGATAAGAAGCAAAAAAAACAAATGACAGATCACAAAGAAATTTGTCATCCCAAGAACAACAACAACAGGAGGAAGAAACAGTTCATGGTAACTAATGTTCATCAACTCTTTTTTCTTTGTTCATCACAATTCTTCATAATGTTCATCAGAATGTTTAATAATGTTCATCATTCCTCTCATATATAGTTCATATGTATGTTTAATAATGTTCATCACTGTATTTCAATATGTTCACCATCTTGTTTGATATTGTTCACCATGATCCTTAATTTTGTTCATCAACTTTTTATTTGGTAATGTTCATCATTATATTTCAGTATGTTCATCATCATATAACTGTATGTTCATCATCATATAACTGTATGTTCATCATCATATAATTGTACGTTTTAAATATGTTCATCATTGTTTTTCAATATGTTTGATATTATTGTGTTTTTATTTTACAGAGAGCAATGTTTGTGGAATTTCTAAGGAAGCATGGCATGGAAGCCAAAGCAGCTCTATTCGAAGACGAGAAAAAGGTCAAAGCTGAACGTCTTTCAATGTACTGGAGAGATGACAAGAACAAGCAGGATTGTCGTATATATACCATGCGACACATGGAAACGTACTTTGGGGAGGGGCTGACAAATTTTACAACTTCTTTGAAGAAAGGTGACAATAAGCAAATGGACATGATAAGGGTCAAGTACATTTCAGAGTTGTTAACCAACAGATTCAACAATGCTTACCCACAACTTATAGAGTGGGTAAATGGAAAATGCACAATGTAGAAGTTTGACAATGAGTACAAGAATTCTTTTGTTCATATATATATTACAGAATGTTCATCAAATCACTGAACAATGTTCATCAGCTTAACTGTGAATGTTCATTGAATATTTAGCCAAAGTTCATCATATTAACACTGAATGTTCATTGACGTTAATCTCAAAAGTTCATCAATATGATAAGTAATTTTACTTGTCTTTTTCACAAATATTCATCATATTAATAATGAATGTTCATCGAGCTTAGATACAAAGTTCATCAAATTAACACAACAAGTTCACCACATTAACAGTGAGAGTTCATCTAATTTGATATCGATGTTCATCAATTTTTCCCATGTTGTTCACCAGATTATATATAATTGTTCACCAAGTAGATTACAAATGTTCACCAGAACTAGATTTACACATAAAGACTTAAATGATAGTTTTAGAATTATCTAACTTCAAACACTTGTTGAAGTATTCTCAGGACATGTAGAGCGATTGTGTCCGGATTTCAAACATATTGAACAACACTTCTTCACCTTGTTAGAATTCAATCTAACTTTCTCAATTGTACTTTTCAAACGTGATGTTTTTGGCCTTCCTTTGTTCTTTGATTGTGGAGGTGGAAGGACAGATATTGTATTTGGTAAAGGACCAACAAACTTCTCAAATCTTGCCTCTCTACTTTTTGTAGGAGTCTTGTTATTACTCATAGAAGACGACTCAGCCTGAATGGATGAACTGTACATCAGATATTAAACATATGTTCATCAAACTACTTATCAATGTTCATCAAACTACTTATCAATGTTCATCACAAATCCTGTAAATGTTCATTACACATTAAAATGTTGTGAATGATCATCACATCTAGAACAAAGTTCATCAAATCAGTATTAAAAGTTCATTAAGACTGCATTCAACGTTCATCACATGTTTTATAAAAGTTCATCACAAATACTGTCTATGTTCATTATATGTCCAATAGAATGTTCATCACTTCTATTACTGTTGTTCATCAAATCCATTATAAATGTTCATCAAATCCGTTATAAATGTTCATCAAATCCGTTATAAATGTTCATCACAATTCTTCTAAATGTTCATCACATCGATGTGTTGGATTAGCGAACAGAGCAATCAAGAGAACAAGAACACCTGTTGTTCATCAAAACTGCTTCATTATACACGAATCATCGTAATACTTCAACAAATAAGCTCAAATTGAAGAGAAACAGGGGGATGAACTGGTGAAACAAAGAAAATAGAAGCAAAACCTAGATCCATAGGTAGAATGAAGGAGAAACAAGCTAACGAATGCGAGAAGAAGAAGAAGGAATTACGCAGCAGAGAAGAGAAGGCAAGATCCGAAGAAGTTTTGTTGAAAAAACTTGGGGGAAAAGAAAACGAAGGCGGAGAAGAAGAAGAAGGAAATTTACGAGATCTGTTGAACGCGCTTGTACACGCGCCCAAAAGTGAATTATCCACATCCGTCCGATCTGGCGAAATCAAACGGCCCATAATCATTCTCATTTATTACTGTAGCAACTATTATCACCGGACACTTTTCCATAATGTAATGGGTGATCTAACCTGTAGTCTCTTAGATCACCCATTGCATTATAATTTTACAATATATGAATCATATATAATAAAATGTTTAACATAATACATAGTGCATGACTGCTAAAAGCCATTTTGATATAGATAAACTAAGTTCACCTATGGTAAGGCATGTCATTTGTGTACAATTGTAGCTCCGAACTTAAGGAGGAGCTAAGTTCGGAGCTCCGAACTAGCATCAAAGGGACTCAAACAATCTCGGAATATATGCAGTCCATCAAGGTTCCGTCCGACCTTCTCGCATCCTTGGGCGTCTCAGTCCACCTTGAAGATCTCACCGACTATGTTCTTCGGGGCCTTGATGACACCTATCAATCTGTTATCGATGGCGTCAACGCTCGCGACACGCCTATCTCCTTCGAAGAGCTCCATGAAAAGCTAATCAATCAAGAACTTCGTCTATAGCGGACGAACAAGTGTGCTCCCGGGCCGGCCTCGGCGCTCAACGCACAATTTACAAACCTAGATACAGGTTTGATCGAAAACGAAATAGAACGAGAGAAGAGTTTGAGGATTTTCTAATTTCTGTATTTGGCAATCTTGCCTATGAAAAGTATGTACAGAGCTATATATACAAGCAGTTGAACTCTAACAAACTAACTAACCAAGCTAATAAAACAATGACACGTGGCAACGCTAAATAACTAACTCTTAACCACTTCTATCCAATATTCCCCCCTCAAGCAGAACATGGATTTGTAAAGACAAGTCCTAGCTTGGACGAAATGAACCGATGCTGTGGACCACAAAGGGCCTTGGTTAGAATGTCAGCCAGCTGCAAACCCGAGGAAACATGAGTTGTTTTGATGAAACCAGATTTGACCTGCTCCCGGATGAAATGGCAATCCAAACGTATATGTTTGGTGCGTTCGTGGAATACGAGATTGGCGGCAATGTGTGTTGGAAATAGCAATTAACTATTTTTACTACAATTAAGAAGAATAAATACAACCCGATTTTATGGAGTTAAAATTAGGAGAAGAATGTGTGATGGAATTAAGGAGCTACGTAATTCCACAAACTATTTTAAGTTGTTTTGCAAGTATAAATAATGTTGTAATTATTTTGTTAGTGTATTCAATTAAAAAGGGATTCCAGAAACAAAAGAGAAAAGCTAGTTTAGATTAAAACAGGAATGTTTTTCAGAATTCTTTGTTGTAAGGGAATATTGGGTTGAGAGTTCAAACATTGTAATCATTTCAGTTTTCTTCATAGTTAAAGTAGTGTTAGAGAATATTGATAATGTGTGTTATTTTCTCTATTATTTTGCATTCACACAAATCTGATAAGTCAGAAAAGTTGAGTATTTTTCCCAACAATTGGTATCAGAGCGTTTGGTTCTACACGATCCAACGAAGTCAGATTTGAGTGGGAGCAATGGCTATAGATGAAGGAAAGGTCAAAATCGAGAAGTTCGATGGTGCAAATTTTGGATTTTGGAAGATGCAGATTGAAGATTACCTATATCAGAAAAATCTTTATTTACCTCTGTCAGAGAATAAGCCAGAGGACATGAAAGATGCAGATTGGAATCTTCTGGATAGACAAGCTCTTGGAGTCATTCGCTTGACGCTATCTCGCAATGTTGCTTTCAACATAGCGAAAGAAAAGACCACGGCAGGTCTCATGGCAGCTCTTTGCAATATGTATGAGAAACCATCAGCTTCAAACAAAGTTCATTTAATGAGGCGATTATTTAATTTGCGAATGACAGAAGATGCATCAGTAGCTAAACATCTGAATGCACTTAATACGGTCACAACCCAATTAAGTTCCGTTGGAATTGAATTCGATGAAGAAGTACGAGCATTGATACTTTTATCATCACTTCCAGACAGTTGGAATGCTACTGTCACAGCTGTGAGTAGCTCATCAGGAAGTAATAAGTTAAAATATGATGATGTTCGTGATCTGGTTCTCAGTGAGGAGATCCGACGAAAAGGGTCGGGTGAATCATCAACCTCTTCATTATTGCATACAGAGTCTAGAGGAAGAAATTCAACCAGAGGGAATGGACACGGAAGATCAAACCATCATAGTAGGTCAAGAGACAAGAAGTCAAGATCTACAAACCCAATTAATTTCTCTAGCTCAAAGACTATTGAGTGTTGGAATTGTGGGAAGACTGGGCACTACAAGAATCAGTGCAGGAGTGCACCAAAGAACCAAGAGACGAAGGCAGAGGCGAATATAACTTCCAGCTTGGAAAAAGACAATGTGTTGATTTGCTCTTTAGAGAGCAAGAAAGAATCTTGGGTGATAGATTCTGGAGCGTCATTTCACGCCACTTTGAAGAAAGAGAACTTCGATAGTTATGTCTCGGGAAAACATGGGTATGTATACCTTGGAGATGATCAACCATGCAAAGTGGTTGGAAAGGGTGCAGTAAACATTAAGTTGAACGAGTCTGTTTGGAAGCTAAGGGATGTTAGACACATTCCCGACCTAAGAAAGAGCTTAATATCAGTTGGTCAGTTGGCTGACGAAGGTTACACTACAATATTCCACGGTGACAATTGGAAGGTTTTAAAGGGTGCGATGATAGTAGCTCATGGTAAAAAGAGTGGTACTCTTTACATGACGACAGGAGGCTATTGTTCAATCTCAGTTGCTGAAGGAAATGAGTATTCCAACTTATGGCATCAAAGACTTGGCCACATGAGTGAGAAAGGAATGAAAGTTATGCTTTCAAAAGGAAAACTCCCAGGTCTACGTTCAGTTGAGATAGACATGTGTGAGGACTGCATACTTGGAAAGCAAAAGAGGGTAAGCTTTCAAATCAATTCCAGAACCCCAAAGAAGGAGAGGTTAGAGCTTGTACACTCTGATGTTTGGGGACCAACAAGTATTTCATCCATTGGTGGGAAACACTATTTTGTTACTTTCATTGATGATCACTCTCGGAAGGTATGGGTTTACTTTCTAAAACATAAGTCTGAAGTTTTTGAGATTTTTAAGAGATGGAAGACAATGGTTGAAAATGAGACAAACTTGAAGGTTAAACGAATTAGAACTGAAAATGGTGGTGAATATGTGGACATCACATTTAAGAATTTCTGCTATGAGCATGGGATCCGAATGGAGAGAACAGTGCCAGGTACACCTCAACAAAATGGTGTAGCTGAGCGTATGAATCGAACATTGACAGAGAGAGCTAGAAGCATTCGTTTACAATCAGGTTTACCAAAGCAGTTTTGGGCAGAGGCAGTCAATACAGCAGCTTACTTGATTAATCGAAGTCCATCGGTTCCGTTAGAGCATCGGATACCAGAAGAGGTATGGAGTAGAAAAGAGATTACATTGTCGCATCTTAAAGTTTTCGGTTGTGCAACATATGTGCATATTGGTGACCACTGCAGAAACAAGCTTGATCCCAAATCCAAGAAATGCACGTTCATTGGCTATGGTGGTGATGAGCTTGGCTATCGCCTTTGGGATGACGAAAACAAGAAGATGATCCAGAAACAAAAGAGAAAAGCTAGTTTAGATTAAAACAGGAATGCTTTCCAGAATTCTTTGTTATAAGGGAATATTGGGTTGAGAGTTCAAACATTGTAATCATTTCAGTTTTCTTCATAGTTAAAGTAGTGTTAGAGAATATTGATATTGTGTGTTATTTTCTCTATTATTTTGCATTCACACAAATCTGATAAGTCGGAAAAGTTGAGTATTTTTCCCAACAATGTGTTGGGCAGCTTCATTGTCACAATAAAGAGTAAGGGGAAGCGCCAAAGTGATGCCAAGATCTGATAAAAGGCCATGGATCCAAATAAGCTCACTAGCAGTCATGGACATGCTCCTATACTCACTCTCGGCAGTAGACTTGGAGACAGTCTTTTGCTTTTTAGCCTTCCAGGAAATTAAAGAAGAACCAAGGAAGATGCAATAACCTGTGATTGATCGTCCAATGTCCTCACAGTTGCCCCAATCTGCATCACAATATCCAGTAATCTGCAGAGTTGAGCGAGCAGAGTAAAAGAGGGATGCATTGAAGGTGTGCTTGAGATAACGCAGTAAGAAAATGGCAGCTTGAAAGTGTGGAAGACGAGGGGAACACACGAATTGACTCAGTTGTTGAACTGTGAAACTGATGTCTGGACGAGTCAAGGTAAGATAGAGGAGACGACCAACCAAACGTCTATAGGGACCAGGGTCAGGAAGAAGGTCACCATCTTCATCAGATAACTTGGTGCCACGTTGCATAGGGAATGACACTGGTTTGCAATCAAGCATTTTCATGTCCTTGAGAATATCCAAGATGAACTTACGTTGATTAAGCTGAAGTCCTGAGGCAAATCTAGCAATCTCCATGCCTAGAAAATATCTGGCCATGCCTAAATCTTTGATCGTGAAGACATTATCCAAGGATTGCTTGACAGAGTTGATGGTAGAAATAGAGCTACCTGTGAGAAGCATATCATCAACATATATCAAGGCAATGGTAAAATCGCCATTAGAAGCCAGAGTGAAGAGGGAAAAATCATGTTGAGATTGAGCAAATCCAAGACTGGTGAGATGTTTGGTAAGTTCCACATTCCACTGGCGGCTAGCTTGCTTCAAGCCATAAAGAGATCGAACTAGTTTGCATACTTGACCAGGGAGAGCCTTCTTGTATCCAGGAGGAGGCTGCATATAAATTTCCTCCTCAATATAACCATGCAGAAATGCATTGTTAATATCAAGTTGGTGAAGATCCCAGCCTTTGGTGGCAGCAAGAGCAAGGACCATTCTAACAGTAGGAAATTTAGCAACAGGTGAATAGGTGTGTTTATAATTTGTGTCCTTCACTTGATTAAATCCCTTGGCAACCAAGCGAGCTTTGTATCTCTCAATCTCACCATCTGCCTTATATTTGATCTTGAATATCCATTTGGAACCAATACTCTTCTTGCCTGGAGGAAGTGTGACAAGTTCCCAAGTCTTGTTTTCTTCAAGAGCATGAAGCTCTTTGTTGATTGCGTCAACCCACTGAGGAAAAGCCTTGGCTTGAGTGTAAGAGTGAGGGGCAAAGGTAGTTAAGACATTGAAAAGGGAAGCCACATATGGTGAGGGAAGAGTAGAAAAGTCCGATTATAGTATTCAACATCATCCCCGATCCTATAAACCTCAGTCGTGCAATGTCGAGGAACCGGACGAATCGCAAGTTCGGGATCAATCTCTTGATATGGCTCTCCGGTAATAGTGTTCTTAAGGGTTGTGTACTCAACCCAATAAAATCCGTCCACCTCACACTTACCGACGACAACTGCGGCATAGAATGAGCCTAGATAGCCCTCACCCTTACCCACTACTTCAACATGAGCCTCGATTTGAAGATGCATGGGTCTCGTTACGATGCTATGTACGTGAAAATATGAAATTCAAACATGATGCACATATTGAAGATAACAACATGAATATAGATTCAAAGGTATAAACAATTACCTTCTCGACGGGAATTCAGCGTCCATAGTAGTCAGATGTGGCTTGAACAGAAAACGAGTACGCTAGCTCGTAACATAAGAATGATGTTTGTTGAAAAAAAACAAAAAACGAATGAAACTACATTAATGTCTTTTATTAAACAAGGGAAACAACCTTACACAACAAAGACGAAAGATGAACGAAAACGATCAACTACATTAATATCTATCATTTAATTCACCTCGGGATCGGGTCATTTCCAAATGTTTCCGTTGAAGTGAAGGTGGCGACGCAAGGTTGCTATATCTTGAAGGGAGTTCTTGTACCCGAAAGGTTCATACGAGATCTCGTACTTCTGAATGCTACTGTGGTAGGTGACTACCGTTCCCGCCCACCATCCGTCCAGGTTCCATACATCGATGTACTCTCCCGGCTGGTACCTATTGCGGGTCCTAAAAGGGCACACCGGCCTTAATGAAAGCTTCGGGATTATCGCTACCAGGGGTGTACCATCTTGGTCGTCTAGTAGTCTCTGGTACCTAACTTTGTAGAAGCCCATCCTCGTACACTTCTCCACGATGGTGGCCGTGTGGTACGACCCAGCCAATCCGGGCTCTTGGCCTAAGACCTCCACCACCTCGTCGTTGTAGTAAATCCTCGACATCTTCAAAGTATAACATACACAACTAGTACAATGCAATATGAAACTCTTTGTTTGTGGTCCACTTTATAACAACCTTGTACTGCATTTATAGAAAGGAAACATGGAAAATATTGGCATTTGAGGAGGTAAAAAATGTAACTTATGAAAATTCATAAAGCTTGTTCTATAGTAGGAAAATGAATAACAAATTGAATGTGCACCATGCATCGGCCAAAAACAAGTCTCATCTTGTTGTTGTCCCTTTCATCAGGTTGTGTTGTCACACTAAAAGTAGACAAAAGATGTCATAAAGCTTAGGGTAACATAACTTTTTACCCTAATAAGGCATAGGTGTAAGATAGGGTTATGGGTTGCATTTCATTTTTTTGGCTTGTTCCAATCAATATGATGCCCTAACCGATCACATGCTTGCCAAACACATTGTTTGTGGTGAAAAGATTCCATTGGATTGATTGAAGGAAGGAAGAGTAATGAAAAGATATGTTGACTAGAGGATTCCATAAGTATTAAAAAGGATGTTACAACTTGGTAAAAAAATGTTACTGAAACAGTACAACAATATCAAACACCGACTTAAACATTAAACGAAACGTAAATACGGACAAGTGCTCCGTCGAATGAGAAGTTATTTCATTCCCTCGTACCAAATATCGATGGCATGTCCTTCGAGATAAGGAGGAAATGGATTGTTGCGGAGCCGATCTGCACCGTGGGTAACCTACACACATGACCGGGTATTTAGAAATAGATAGTGTGTATACAAAAAAACAAGTTCAGGAGCATACTCGTGTTCTTGGCTCCCACCATGCATCATCTGCAATGATGGCCCCCGTATGAGGGTCGATTTGGACGTACGGATCAGACTCCCTCAAATTCTTCCATATCTCGAAGTCACGCTCTAGCTCCATGTACTTGATGCGGAATGAGTCATAAGACACGGTTATAACGTTCCAACGCATGAATTCATCGTAATCCATACGTAAGTTCTTTCGTAAATATGAACGACACAAATCCGGAGGTAGTTCTACACTTAGAACCCAACAAACGCCAATAAGCCTCCCGACAGCTTCTTCCGTCCATACTACTACCCACCTTGATTCATTTTCCATCCTCAAATACTCGCTAGTTGTGATCTCCTTTTGTTAGTTTGGAATGAAGGTTGTAGGATGCTTGGCTAACACATTCTCGAAATGGCTTGTATAGGAAGCCAACACTAAGCTTTTAAACAATTCTTGAAAATGCTATGAGTGTTGGTCAAATATTTATGAGGTTGTCTTGTCAAGACATTAGAGTAGGTAAACATTGACCATATAACTCATCTTTAATGGATTTAGTTGAATAGCCAAATCGGTTCACAACTTCATGATACGAAAGACAGGCAATCGTTTACACCGAAAAAACCAAACACAAGTGCATTTTCATGAAGGCAGAAAATCATACATAACTGAAATGAACAACATAAACAACAAAGAAACATGTAGCCAATCACAATGAACATGTACTTGGCATTACATCGATCTTAATACTAAGAGGCAGCGTTACGTGGACATACAATTTCAACGTGAAACAGTAGCCTACAAGCCTCTTTGACACTCGGTTTTAGAGGATGTCTTCGGAACTCCATGAATCTGAACCCTTCCTGAAACTTATATTAACCTGATTACATTAGGGAAACATTAGGTGAACAATTAATATTATAAGGTTTTAGAGGACTCACATCATCCGCTAGCACTTCCGCCCACCATTGCTCATCCCCGAGGATTGCCAAGTAGTTTCATCACACACAACATTGTAGTTTTGTGTAAAACGAAACCATATCTTAAATTTGTATTTCATCATATCTATCTTGTTCTTCAAAAACCTAATGTGAAATGTTTTGCTGGTGGCTTGGTTAAAGTACCCCCGAATGACTTTCCAATTAAACACTGAACAATATTCACCCTCAAGCATTCTCCAACGGATGCACGCATCTAGCAACGCATCCATATCAGTTGCGTCCCAATCGGAGGGACGAGTGAGGCAAGCATCTAATAAGTATGGGTAGGTAAGTTTTGTTAAATACACATACATTTTCCAAACAAAATCAAAGTGAACCAAACAAAGTGAAAACCATACCTACATGAAGATCTCTAGATGAAGACATAAGACCAAGGGATATTGATGCCTTTCTTTTGTTGTGTGCTTATACATTGGTAATGTGATCCATATATAGGACTATCATAAGGGAGGAACGTCAATAATTCATGACATAGAATACTACTATACTCATGTTTGTTTTGTGGTGTTGTCAAATCCAAATAATGAGCTTTACATGCCCCACAATTGGCTTGGCCATTCATGCTCACTATCCCAATCAAGTGTGCAATGCATTTGAATTTTCGTAGCCAGGCTTACAATATATTACAAAAAGACCATTACAACATATATTACAATATGACCATTAAAGTTTCGGTTACAACATCCCTAAAACGAAAGTGTCACAGAAATCCAGAATACCGCAAAAGAAACACAAGTGTTAAGACTGCAGTTAGCTTGGTTACATCTAATAAATAACAACTCCAAACTTAGCCATAACAATAGCAAAGAGGATAAAATCAAATGACACACAACCCATAACAAACCATCCAGACTTCTTCTTCTCGACAACACATTTCATAAGTAATTTCTTCTCAGAGATCAGGCTGTCACGCTCCAACCGTAGCTGCACATTAGATGTCGCAAGGTCCGCCACATGCTCATACAGTTGCTGGTTCTCCTCAACCATGATCTTCCCTTGCTCACGTTGCTGAACCGCCTCAGTCTGAGCACCACTGAGTTGCTGAACAAGCCTAGCACACTGGTTGTGAAGATCTGCAACAACGTGTCTTAGAAAGGCCACCCTTCCATCACTTGCAGCAACAACCTCAGTGATAATACGATCGTAACGATCGACATGGTCATCCTACAAAGTAAACAATTGTATAACAAATAAGTAATAAACATCAGTCTTTAAAAAACCAGAACTTGAAATGAAACAGTAGCCATACACTTGTCATACTTGATACGCCATTTCATTCTCCGTGCAGGGTCGCCTTGGGTAAAGGGGGGAGCCAGGTGGAGTACACCGGTTACTACAAATGGAAGGCAGAGAACGGGGCGTTGAAACAGGGCTTCAATGTTCAGCCTCCTCTTGTTCAACAAGGAGTAGGGCTTCCATGTCATGTGCGTAGTCATGCGACAACATCTACAACATTAAATAATAATGTCAATGCAAAAAAATTCGGTTGACCCACTATTTTTCATCAACCAAATTCTCAATACTCACTGCTAAGAAAAGAAACACGGATGAGCTAGAGAGAAATACACAAAATGGAAACAGTGAGAATGTTGAGCTAGGTATACAAGGCATAATACATATCTACCATTGCCTAATTTGCAAAACCCATGGGCAGGTGAAATAATATTAGTTTACTACAACAACTCAAAAGCATGGAATAAGCTCAGTAGAATAAATACACAAGTTTGGAAGATCTTACTAAAGAAGAAGGCTTATCATGCCTAACAAGCTCATCATCACTTGGTTGTAGTAACAACACGTGATTGGAGATTATCATGTTGAATACATGTTGAATACACCAACAACACATGCTGAATACAGATCTTATCAAATTATGGCATACGTGATTGGAGATTATCATGCCTAAGTAGAATTGTGCAATCTGTTTACAAGTCATTGCTCAAAATCAGAAGGAATTAAAATCAGAAATTAAAGAAACAATCAACATGACCTGAATACAATTACAAAAAGCAAAACTACAAACTGGGAAGCTAGCAAAATCAGTAACAAGCTCATCATCACTTGGTTACTACTATAGGACCTGCTATATGCTTATTCTTGCACCTTTATGCCAAGTTGTAACATATATCCAAAAATGGTGGAACCAAACTCTTAATAACAAAGTATTTGGATTAAGTTGGAGTATCCTGCAACACTCTCCCCTTCTAAGTATTTAAATTTAAAAATTCAGGACAAGAACAAACAAATACAGAAATGAAGTCTAGTAGCAAACAACCCTTGCTCAAAATAATTTACTTAAACATGGTCTCCTTATTCTGAACTTTTAAGGAGGCACATGTTAAAACTAAGAAAAGACTGAATGCAAATTTTTCACTTCAAGATCCTAAATGTTTGTGTACTTGATCAGAGGTGAGTAATTTATAAGCACATGCATATACTCAGGTCCATGGCCTCTATAACTATATAAATTGATTGCTATACAATATCATATAAACGAAGCTAGCAATCGAATAAATAAGAAGTAGAGAAGAAGAAGCACACCAGATGAAGAAGGTTGTGAAACAGCCCCAAATAGCAAGAACAAATCAAGAAGGGCATATGAGTATCAAAGGTTCTATCAAATCTGTAAACTAAACCCCAAAAACTGAAGGATTTCTAGGGTTTTAATTTAGGGATAATTTACCTTCAAAGCCGATTCTTGGAATGGAAAAAGAGAAATGGTTTGATTGTGCTGCAAACTCACACAAACATCTCGATTAGGATCGAAATGTGATAAAACATCAAAAATTCATTCGAATGGGGAAGAATCGTACCTGCCGACGAACCCTAGAAATCTCGTTGCTCTTATAAATTCGAATTCGGGATGCTCTGTAAACAAATGGAAACAAATGAATTGTAGGGGCATTTCAAGAATTCTTGCCATCAACCCGTAGTTGAAGTTGACGGAATTCCATAATGTTGCCCCCCAACATTATGGAATTTACTCAACTTCAACTGGTAGGTGGTAGAAAATGGTGATTTCGATCAGCTGCCCAAGCTTCTCGGCGATGACGAGCCGAACAGGCCAAAGTCGCCATCAACTGGTTGATTGCACCATTTTTGCCTTCTTCAACTAGTTGAATGGCCTATTTTTGACATGCCGAACGGGCCCTTAATGATAACATTTTGAATACCTAGACGACGAGTAGTCTGCAAGATTCTTTTTTTGTGTGTACAATATGCTTAATATTTGGGAGTGTTTGGAAGTAAATGGTGTGCCACATATATACTTAAGAATATTTATGGATATTTACGGTGATGCGAACACTAGTGTTTGCATGAGATACATACTTTTGCTAAGGTGTAAATAGTATTGCGCCAAGGCTTGCCTTTAGCTCTCTAAGTCTTTTTTCTTGTTACTATTTTGATAGATATGCTAACAAGCACTTTACAAGGGAAGGTCTCTTATTACTATTTTGATAGAGACTTATTTGATGTTTGGCAAGAGTATGTGCAGCTTAGAGACTTATTTGAGTATCTTGGTTCTATCATGTAGAGAGATAGGGTGTGGATGAGGACATAAAGTCTAAGATAAATGGGTTGCCATCGGATGAGATGAGCTTTTGGAGTTTTGTGTGACAAGAAAGTGCCTCTTAAGTTTAAGAGAAAATTCTACAGGGTAATAGTTAGATCAACAATGACATATGGAGGGGAGTGTGGGCCAATCACTAGAACTCATGAGAAGAGCATTATCGTAGCTAAGATGCAGATGTTCCGTGACAAAGTCAAAGTGACTAGTTATCACGATAAGTAGCGAGAATCAAAACGGTTATGGTTTGGGCACGTTCATAGGAGATCGATTAGTGCTCCCGTTCGGGGTTATGAGGTTCTAGATATGAGAGTTTTCCTTTGAGACACATGTCTTACCAATAAGAGTTAGATATAAGCCACTTAGAAAGATTTCCCTCTTCTGGCTCTTATAGAAGAAGTGGCTCAGGTGAGAGCTTTGTGGAGGATTTGGGCCACAAAAGTTTTAGACTAGGGTGAATTGATGATTGACAACCTTTTTTCATAATAGGGTCTTTGTGTGGTGACCATTTAGCTCACTTCACTTTCATTGTCTTCTTTGTCCCTATGGATTGAGTTGAGTTAGTCTGTTTATTTTATCCAAATCGCATGGGGTGGTATGTGGATTTTTCGTGTGGTGCTCTATGTCTTGGCTCATCTCGATTATATCCTCTCAACTTGTTTGGGGTAATGTTTAACCTTTTCGACCACAAAATCCAAATTTCTCGATATTTAAAAAGATACGTCGTTATTATTGTAGTGCTTAATGTCAAAATTGTGGACTCTTTATAGTTGATAACTAGCGTGTGTTCCCGCGCCATGCACGGGATCGCATGAATTAAATATTTTTAAATGATATATAATTATATTTGTATTGTATATTATATAGTACTTTATAGTTCTAATCATATTAATAGCAAATATATAGTTTAAGTTCTATTTAGGCAATGGCTATATCCACGCCATTTTTTGTCTATATGGACGCGAATCCACACGCATAATTTGTGCGTCCATTATTGATACGCATATATTGAGCGTATGCATGATGAAGGGTAAAAAAGGAAAAATTGTGGAAATTTTTGATATCTGCCAATACTTACACGCATAATTTACGCGTACATATGTTGAATATATCATTTGTAGTAACGTAATTAGTGTAAACAATTTTTTGCCATAATTCACACGCTCAATTTATTCGTCTAATACGCAATTATTTTGCCTGATTAATTTGACCTAATTTTATTCCCTAATTGATGTTCTTTGCCCTACGTTACACGCACAAGTTGAGCGTATAATGTTTGTTCAAACTTGATGTGGTCCAAATATCTAACAATGTCAGGGAATCTGGTGGAAGACTGAGCTAGATCACAGGTAAGGTACACGCCTATATTATGTGTACACGGGTAGGTGAAAATTAAACAGGGGGTCCGTGTCTGACATTAGAAAAAACATTTACCACACTTCCTCAGGCGCTCTTCTCGGTTCTACGAGCGCCTTCCCCATGGGTGTCCAGCCACCTCATCTGCGCCGGAAACAGCCTTGTCGACGCCGGCAACACCTGCTTTAAAGCCTACTTTAACATCTCGACAATCCAACGTCTCGTGTCCATGTCTCGTCCTCGGCGACCTCCTTGGCTCAACACTATGGCGCCTCACCAAAAGACTTGGTCACTTGGTATGATCAAGCCATGGTTTTTCCATGTCTATCCTTATCTTTCATCCTTAAGACTCTTTTGACTACTTTTAGGGATTCTCGGGAAACATACTATTTTTATAAGTTATTATTTTTTTCAAGTTGCCATTTTTAGTAAGTACTATTTTTAGTTCTCGTTTCCCTAGATAGAATTGCATTGTTGAACTTTTTATTTTTAGAAACTTTCCACTTTTAGGAAAGTCTAGGTTTGATTTTTTGCTAGAGTTTTAGAACTTTCTATTTTTTATAAAGTTTCTAAATTGGGAGTGGTCCATCCTTTCATGGTTTGGGCCGTCTCAAGTGGACTCTTGGCCATCAAGCCCAACGGGTCCACCCTAGTCCAAACCCTAACCCTAACCGTCATTTTCTAGGGTTTCTAGTCGTCACCTTCTTGCTTTCTAGGTTAGCTCGTCTTCTTCTTCTTTATAAGGCTTAGTGTCTCCATTGTAATACTCACGCTTAGTTTATTGAATCAAGAACCTTTGTTGAGACAAACTTCCTCCATCTTCTTGATCTGGGCGTCACCAATCCTACGGGCTCTATTATCTCATCTCCTTCACCATATCTTCTAGCCTCTTTCGTCTACATCTCCCTCCTTTTCTCTTAGGTTTTAACCCCTTTCTTCTACATCTCATCTCCTTCACCGTTTGAGCATCCCTCAATCCCTACTTTCGAAACCTTCACCAAACCAGCTTGTTGAGTTTACTCATCATTCATATCCCAATTCGACAAGAAAACTTGTCATCTATATCCAAATCTTCCGTTACATACTCCAACTCGACCAACCTCCATCACAAAAGACATCCCTAAACACTTACTTGGTTATCATCGAAGATCCTCAAGTGCATCATTGGCCTTCTCGGAGACCAAGGGCGCATCACATTATTAGTTCATATATTCAATTAGTCCATTGATGGCATCAGAACTACATTATTCAATTGCATTGAGTCTTTACTTTCTACAACTCCACCATACCCATTTATATGTGAACACTTGCATCACTCAGACATTTTGCAGTAAAGATCATAAAACCACCCATATATACCAACCTAAACTTCTCCAATTAAAAACAGAAAGTTCAATCCATATCAAATTAAACAGAAGTAAATTAGAGCAATCTCCATAGAATAGGATCAAGTTCACCATCAATATCTACCACATGATATACATTATAATCAAATGTTATGATATTACCTCTTAGAATACCACCATACAGGTGAAATGCAGAGAGCCAAAACAGAAATCCAGAGATCCATAGACCAAGAATACCTTTTCAAAACTTTACGTAAATTACATATTTTTAAAAACAGAAAGACACAAATATGGAAAACCCCTTATAAGGGGAAACATCAAAACCATAGTCATTTCTAGAATGCAATTTCACTCCCATAAGTAGGCAAAAAGGAGTAACCACCTACACTACACCACACACAAAAACCCTACCTATGGACCCAACACACAAAAGGAGTAACACACAAACTTCATTGCAATCGCATTAAATGTCACAAGAAACAATTTCATTAGCATAATCAATAGTAGGGATGGTCTTACTGTAATTATCTCCCTATCATTGAATTTCAATACGGTAAGTACAATTTATGATAATTTTAATACAAAATCAACACATATCTAACCAAACCTGATGCGAAGAAAAGCAACTATGGAGATACTGCTCATCCATACAATGAAGTAAATCCCCAACCCAAAGAGTCTTATTCTCCGCAACCGAACCATCTCCAATACTCCGATGGTGGTTATTGTATCTATGGTGCATCGGCGAAGGCGGTGGCTGCATAAACGGATGATACTGTAGATGATACATCGGCGTCGTTGCCGCCATGTAATGAGGCGGTGACGTAACGTAGTGCTGCGGCGGCATCATGTGATGCTTCGTTACCATGGCTCCGGGAGGATACTACATCACCATCCAATGCGGCGGCGGAGTCGCCTGCCGCGGTGATTGCTGGTCGGATGTGCCGCTACTCGATTGCATTCCTAAAACCTCTGTATATGGAGAGGAGGGGAGGATCAGAGGGTGTATCTGACCACCAGGAGGAGAGGTTGAATTAATATGAAAAAATCAGAGCATGCGCTAGCAATCAGAAAAAATGGAGCACAGACATGTATAAGAGGTTTGGGGCAGGAATTGGAGTGAGCGGTTCTGAGGAACGTGGAGTAGCGGTTATTTGAGAAAGAGTAGAACGTGGGGAAATTAGGAGAGTAGTGTGAGAGTGGGGAGATGTTTCTTAGAGAAGAAGGGAGAGGTACAAGAAACAAGCCGAGAAAAAAGGGACGGGAAATTACATAGGAGAGAGAGGCCGGAAAAATGTGTTGGTGACACGTGGCTGTAATATGGAGGCCCTCAAAGGGGTTTACTTTAATTGTTTAGTAGATTAATAGCTAATCCAGATATTTGAGTAGAATTTTATAAGATTCTCTTAATGTAATTCATATTCGTGATGGAAGCATTTGCAAAAATAATAGTATCATCCGCAAAGTATAAAAAATGTATTCTAGTCTCATCTTAATATATATATATATTATATATAGTATAAAAATCGCGGAGAGAAAAAATTAAAGACCGCATTAAATACATTTGCATTCTTATTGGTTAATAAGTTTCTTCGGCTTAATACTTATATTTTCTAATTGGTGGGTTTTATACATTATAATTGGATCAAACTCCATAAAAAATTTAATGTATGAAGATTTATAGAATTAAAACTTTGATTTTTAAAAGATGATTATTTTTATTTTGAATTTAATCTAATTAGAGCTTACAATCGGGTCGGTCAAGTCGGGTTCGGGTTCGTTCATTTCGGGTTCGGGTTGAGAACGAGTTCGGTTAATTCAGATAACAAGTCAAGTCGGGTTGTGTCATTACAGGTTAGCAGGCGGTTTAGGTTAACCAACGTGTTTATAACATTATTTTAAAATATTATATTTATTTTAAAATTATTATAAGTAAATTAAATATTACATTAAAAACTAAAATAACTTATTAAAATAATATTATATTTAATTATTTTAATGCAATTGGTAATATTACACTAAAATAATATTTTTATATTATATTTCGGGTAGCTTCGATCAGGTTACGGGTCGGTCGGGTTAAGTGAATCTATTTTCCGGGTCTCTTTGGGTTTGGTTAATTCAGGTTTCCGGTCCGGTCGGGTTGGGTTTATATGCAGGTCGGTCAAGTCGGTTTTTCGGGTTAGGTCATTTTTTGACAACTCTAAATCTAATATATAAATTGTTAATTTTAAAAATGAATGTTTACACTCAATGTTTAAGTGTTTTGATTGGCCATGACATAAAGAAACTTTTATTCTCTCTTATTATTTCAACGGTTTGTTAAACACATATGTCTAATACGACCCATTTTTACGGGTCCTATACGTTTTTTTGGAGTTGCCTTACAAAAAGATTGCCCGTTATTTTGGACTAAAACAAAAGACACAAAATCCTATTCTTCTCAAATTCCGTACAATATTTCGGTTTTGAATTTCAAAATGGACTAATTTGATGATAAATCTCAAATTCGCTTTTTTCCTATCTCGCTCTTGAGTTATGTGAGCGAGTGATTGATTTTAATGGTTTTGTTGGATATAAATATTCTGATTAATAAAACATTGTTTTTTCAATGAGTCTGTGGATGAGATCATCATCTCCACCTAAAAAAATTTGTCTTAGAAATTACTCCAGAAGTTGGTAAAAATTACAAATAATGTCTATATATATCAGCATGAATTAGATATTCAAATTACCTTTTTAGAGAAATACTAAAGAAGACAAGAAATCCAACAAAGAGCAATCAAGAAGATGACCAATCAAGAGATTATAACCTTTTATATTATACAATATTTAGAATATTTGCATAGAAAATAAATATTACACAATAAATGAAATAAAATCTTTGTGCGTTGATGACCTTTTCCTACAAATTAGCTATGCTTATATAAAATAATATAGACCCGCGCGTAGCGCGAGCGCCAAAATGCTAGTATACATAAAATTAGGGGTTCCTCCAATTAACAACATTGCATTTAATGCTTTGTTTCTAATTTATGTATTTTCATGATTTTTTTTTCTTTTCTTATTTCTTTCCTACTTTTACGAATATGTCACTCAATGAAGATTTTGACCCACCAACATATATATGTCTATAGTGGATCTGTATGAAACTTAACATCATCTTCTACTCTTTGGTTCCACAAGGTGCAAAATTTTATAGGCCGTAAAACCCGCGCGTAGCGCGGGCCCAAAAAGTCTAGTTTCTTATAAGTTTAACACCAACCTTATATTGTCTTAACTCAGATTGGTGTTGTAAGAATTAGACTAAATATTTCATTACGATTATAAAGATGAAAGGAGTAATAGGATCGCCAAGACCACATTGTGGCTTGAAGGTTGAGCCTAGTTCATTATTAATAAGTGTAGAGAAAATGAAAAGTAAAAATGCAACTAAGATTCTCTTTGGCTATATTCTTTATAAAAACATCTATCTTATCTATATAAAGATTGACTATCCAATGCCAAAATTGAATGAAATCGGTACCTAATTAATACTATATTCATTTAAGTTTTTTCATTTTCTTATCTATATAAAGATTGGCTATCCAATGCCAAAATTGAATGAAATCGGTACCTAATTAATACTATATTCATTTAAGTTTTTTCATTTTTATTAATTACCATTAATTCTAATCCATTTAAGTCTTGTTGATTAATTCTAAATCCAAATAAGTTTTGTTGATTAATAGATTATCCAAATAAGTCTTTTTGTTGGAGCGCAGTTGCTAGGCTCCCATCCAACTTTTTTTAATTTGTTATTTTATTTTAATAAAAAAAATAACAAATATATTTAAAAATAATACGTAACTACATTAATTACAGATAAAAATATGTAATTTCCTCGCGCGGAGCGCGAAACACGTATCTAGTATATATAAAAGTTAGTCGTTCTTGGCCGAAAATAAATGAAAACGGTACCGGGCTTGGTATCGGGTTTTTCATTTATGTCTTCTATTGGGCCGGGTCATTAAAGACTTTCAGTTTGAGCTCCTATCTCCACCGCCTCCAACTCCATATAACTATCTTTCCTCCTTTTCCAATTTTCACTCTCCCCCACCGCATCCAATACCTCAACTCCATTGATCTAGGCGGCAACTCATAGCAAAGCCTTGCTCCCCACTGTACAACTTGAATCAAGGCTGTCTTTCGGAAATTGATTGTTTGTTGAAGGAGACGCATATTGGAAAAAAAAAATAGAAGTAAGATTACGAACCTGGATTGCCTGAAACAATCACACGTCCAACAGCACCCACATCTCCACTTAAATCAATGGATCCTCCTTCTTTCCAACGCCTGTGGAATGAGCAACACATCTTGAATCCCGTGGACTATGAGTCGATCAGCATGATGTACATCAGGGAGTTGCATTAAGAAAGAAGCCCTTCATCAAAGTGGTCAAACCAGGTCCATCGACCAAATTAGCCAAATCCGATAGCGACACCTGATAGGGAACAACATGTTGACTGAACAGAGACCCCCAACTTGTGAAATTACGGAATCGCTCCTCTAACGCCTCATCAACAGGAGCGAAAACAGTGAAGCGAGTAGCATCGTGTTTTTTCAATGGCACCAACAGAAGATCAAGGAAGGATGCCATAACCGAGAATCCTTGAGATCTGATTCTGTCACCAGCCTGTGTAAACGCGGGATTGAGAGTAGAGCGGACAATCAACCTGTTGAATCTTGGGGCTAGGGCTAATCCTTGGAATCCTTTGAGTCTTGGGGATAGGGCTGCGCGGTGAGCTTGCAATCTTGAAATCCATGGCGAAGAAGTCGTCGATGCCGAAGACGATCAAGATCCCGTCATCGAAGATCAGGGATCCGTCAATCTTGACATTATTGATCGAGATGCGATTGTCGGAAGGCAGGGTGGTTACAATGAGAGAGCGACCAGGGGAGAGAGTTGGAATGTTAGCTCCGAAAGGGAGGAATTGGAGTTCAGAGAAGGGGGAGGCGACGGGGGAGAAGTGAAGCTGTATGTGGACAAAGAAGGTTGGCCGGAGAGGGAGAAGGAATCGTCAGATGGACAGAAAATGGTGGCGGAGGAGGCGTTGGAAAGGAGGTCTTTTGATAGAAGCTCAACTGTGAGCAGTAAGGCTTATTGCACTCCTCTGCGTGTGTCAGGGTTTAAATTCCGCCGCGCCCAGCTCCGCGCGAAACTTAAATAGTAATAGAAGTTCCCGAATTCAGAATTCGTGAGCTTAAAGTATTCATAGACGTTTCCGAATTCAGAATTCGTGAGCGTGGGAAATAGAAAAATAAACAAACCGGTTCAGAATTAGGGAACCGGATATAGTGAACCGCAAATAGTGAACCCGATCTAGTAAACCTGTTTGGGCAATTGAGAAATCGGGTATTGAACCGGGTTTGGAAGATAAAAATTTGAAACCACACATCACGATTTGAGCATTCGTGAGGTAGTAACAATCGAAAAAATCTCGGAAATTGTAACTGTCACGTCAGAACAAGTTTGACCTTAAAATTTGAATTACAAGCTCACGAATTGTGGATTCGGGAGGAATGAAACGTAGTTAAAAAAAAACAGATAAAATCCTGACAAAAAACCTTCGGATTTGTGAAAGGAAACCTCACGAATCTTGCATTCGTGAGATGGTAACAACAGTAAAAAATCTCGGAAATTGGATCTGCCTCGTAAATTGCAAGTTTGACCTTGGAACTTAGAATTTGAAATTTGTATTTTAACCTCCCGAATTGTGAATGCGGGCGCGTTTGAAATATGTATTTGCCTCACGAATCTTGCATTCTTGAGATGGTAACAACAGTAAAAAATCTCGGAAATTGGATCTGCCTTGTAAATGCAAGTTTGACCTTGGAATTTGAAATTTGTATTTTAACCTCCCGAATTGTCAATTCGGGAGAGGTTGAAATTTGTATTTGAAACTCCCGAATTGTGAATTCGGGAGAGTTTGGAATAGGTTAAAAAAAAACGGTGAAATTCCTATAAGTAACCATCCGAATCGTGAACTCGCCGTGTTTTCATCATCCCAAAAAAATAATGGAGAACAACTGGTGGTCTGAAATATTGGCCGGCAATTTTTTCGATGCATCGCCTTCGGAAATTTCTGTTGAAGAGGTGATGAGGCAATCGAGAGAGATGAACGGAGGCGGTGATACGGTGGCTAGAGAAGAAGTTGCAGATCCGAGTAGAGGAGGAGGGTCGGATGTAGATCCGACAGTTGGCCCGAATCGGGAGGAGGCGATGGAGCCCGGGTCGGTGGGAGAAGTTACTGAGGCGTTGGAGGCGGGTTTGGTGGGAGGAGTAGATCCGGCGGTTTCGATGGAATGGGTGGCGGGTTTAGCCGGAGGAGTTTGTCTGAGGCAAGAGGAGCGGCGTGAAGCAGAGGCGGAATCCGGGAATGTTTTTGCGAGATGTGGATCTTTGGGTGCGGCGGTGGCGGAGGAAGAGGATGGAGGCGGAAATATGGAGGTTGAAGACGAAGTGGTTGAGGAAGAAAGGAGGAAGGGGAAGGCTGCGGTAGGGGAGGTAGAAGATGAGTATGGGCAGAGGCACCCGAATCCAGAATTCGGGAGCTCTAAGGAAAGCGAATCTGAAGGTGACCCAATAAGCATTGCAGCAAGGGTCGGAGCAGAGGCGGTGAAGATGGCGGAAGAATTAATTGCTGATCCCCCTCCTCCGAAAAGAGCCCGACGGATTTCCGACGAGGTATGTAAAATTAAAAAGTTTTAAATGTTTTATCGTAATAATTAAAGTAGTAATTGAAATGTTATTAAAAATAGTAAATGTAAATATTTGGCATGGCATAAAAGTTGTAATTATTTAGCATGATATAAAATAGTAAATGTATATATTTGGCATGATATAAAATAGTAATTAAAGTATAAATAGTGTAAGTAACAGTATAAATAGTGTAAATAGTGTAATGAAAAGTTGTAAAAATTATGTAGCATTTAATTATGAAGTTTTAAAAACGGTAAAAATTGTAAATATTGAAAAAATTGTAAAAATAGTGTAATTATGTAGGTATGAAGCAAAATCGTTAAATGTAATTATTGAGCATTTAATTTATAGTGTTGTAAGAAGGAAAACTAGTAACAACATAAGTTGCATTTGAAAAGAGATTAAAACGTTAAGTTGAATTGATTGCATGTAAAAAGATATTAAAAACGTTAGTACAGAATGTTATATTAATAGACATGTGTGTGTTTAAATAACTAATTAGTATAAGAAATGTGAAAATGTTAGGCCATAGCTGGTAAAATTAGGAGAATGACTGCGGGTGGAAGAAGAGTTTCCGAGCGTATAGTCACGGCTTCGGGCCGCAAGAGAGGTGGGTCTAGAGGGGGTGTTGGTTCATCCCGGGGGCGTAGAGGTCGCGGTAGGGGTAGGCCTGTCGCTTCTGATCAGGTGCAGTCATCAGTAGGCCTTGACTTAGATGATATTTGTAATGCCGACCCGTCTTTTTCACAGCCTCCAGTAGTACCCTTTATGAGCGTGCCTCCTGCTTCAGTTGAGCCCTCTACTTCCATTGCACCTGTTGAGTTGCAGTCACAGTCCCCGCGTATTGTGGATGGATCACCGATTGGGTTTGATGATGAACGTCCTGTTCTTCAGTCTCCTCCTAGAGCTGACCCCCAACCTTCTGCACCAGTTGATACACCACCTCCTCCTCCCGTTCTGGCCGATCCTGTTTTGCATAGTTTTGAGGCGCACATTGCTCATAAGATTGCAAATGAGGAACTAGCCGGCGATCCCCCACGGGAGTTCACACGGAGAACCCGATGCTACACCCGGCCCACTGATTTCGGACGTTTTAGGCCGTACTTACCACATGATCCTCCTCCTGGTTCTTGGTTCCGGATCGCTGAGCAGACGAGGTTAGCACGTAATAGGGATTTGCAGTATGGGTTTGTGAATCACAACCTTATTGGAGCGTTCATTGAGCATTGGCACCCGGAGACGAATAGCTTCCATTTTCCTTGGGGAGAGATCACGATTACGCTGCATGATGTAGCAATGATTTTGGGCCTTTCTATTGAGGGATTACCTGCGACTACAGGTCCATTTGCTAATGCCATGCAAGAGAGGAGGTATTGTAATGATCTGTTTGGGTACATGTTCGGAGTTGATCCCAGTTATGTGTCCCCACTAGATAAGTGGAACATGACAGGGCCTCTGAGGCAGGGTCGGGTAAGGGCTTGTAGTTTTTGGCCCCACGTGTTGCAGATGATTGAGGACGAGGATGATCCTGATTGCATTGCCGCTGGATATTTGTGGTATCTTATGTCCAGTAGTTTGTTTGTAGATAAGAGCACCACCCTTCTGCAGACCCGCTTGTTGCCATTATTTGACGATCCGACGAGAGTAGTCGATACGGCTTGGGGCGCTGTTGTCCTCGCAAATCTGTATCGGGAATTAGGCGAGGCATCTAGGAGTGGAGTGGTTGGTTTCGGCGGTTGTCCTTATCTTTTACAGGTTCGTAGTAATAGTAGAAGTGATATACACTTGTAAAGTTGTCTGACGTTAACGATTTGCATTAATTGTATCAGATTTGGATATGGATGTACTTCATTTACTTCCCGGGGAACCCGAACTTCCAGCGTGATATGGCAGGTGATGATGAGAGACGCGCATCCCTTTACCACACCGACAGGACTGCTACGCAGCACGAGTTGAGCCCCCATGTTTACATGCGGATTCTGGATGAGTATCGACCAGAGGATGTAAGTATTGTTTAACGACTAGTTGTATACGTACATTATTTGAACTTGGCAAATTGTTAACTTTTTACATTTGCATTGTAATCTTGTAGATATGTTGGATGCCTTACGGGCAACTAGATTTTATTGACCGGTTTAGGGCCTCTACATATCGAGGAACGTTGAGGTTCCTCGATATTCAGGAGCCCTATATGCCGGATAGGGTGGTACGTCAGTTCGGACGACAGCAGAGCAGACCACTAGATCCTATTCCACCATCACGGGTCTGTCGACCAATTAATAAACGCGGGAAGAACAAGTATATTGTGGAGTTTGCTGAGGAGTGGGATCGTTGGGAGAGGATGCAAGACCATCTCTGTCCGTACACTTTGGAGAGCCCCGTAGCTTCTCCTCCTTGGTCGGTGGATCCTGCATACTTAGACTGGTACCTCCAGATATCACATCCATATGTCAGTCGGTTCTCACAGAGGCAGGCCCCTCCCGATGTTGTTCCTTCGCCGTTTATTGACACTCATCGGGTAAGTTTGTTTTAGTATCATGTGTTACAATATTTTATTATACAGTTTACATCTACTTACGTACTTATTGTTCTTTAATTACAGCGTCTTGCTCTTATTACGTCCTACGTCGAGAGACAGCTGCAGATAGTCTCTCCTTGTTGCAAGGAACAGTTGAGAAATATTTTGCAACTTGCCACCGATGATGTTCCTCTTGTTAGGGCGACACAGATGGATCCCGGGACTTCTTCGACAGCCGGACTCGGCATTCCATCTATATTTGAGCGAGGGGAGTCATCTCGTATGGCGGAGGAGCGCGCTGCAGCCGAGGCAGCAGGTGGGGCAGACCCCGAGGAAGATCTTAATGATGCAGGCCTTGATGATGATGTCTGACGGTTTTCATGTTTTTATTGTCTGATGTTTATGGCTACTTGTTTTTTGTATGTTCCTGGTTTTAGACATTTAACTTTTGTGTTTGATAAGACATGGTTTATTTGATGATACGTATTGCATTTGATGTATTAGTACGTCACATTTTGGTGTTGAACACGGTATTTGCGTTTCTCGGTAAAACGTTATGTTCGTTACAAACATTGTCTGTTACAAATTGAAGTACTTAAATAAAATTTCTTCATTACTGTTAACGGTGTTTGAAACAGTAGTTGTTCGTAGATGCGTTCTTATTATTCAACTTAAATTACTTAAATACACTACGTAAAAAAAGAAAGTGTTTCTGAAAATGCATAATGAACCTAGATATCCCGAATTGTGCATTCGTGATACCCAGCGAATTCTGCATTCGTGGGTAAGTTTAGTATTTAAAAAAACCTTTGTACATGGGTAGTAAATAAAAAATTAGCTGCTACATAAGATTAGTAACTGAAATACAAGGAAAGTGCGTTAGAAACTTCTTAAGCAAGATCTAAAAGTGCTTTAGTTTTCCCCGGGGACATGTTCCACAAACAAACATTCATACTCATCATATAATAGGGCTAGGATCTGTGACCTAGCTACACTGTCACCTGTATGGATTGAACCACCTTCCCAGAAAAGCTCAGAATTACACCGAATGTAGTTCGTAAGTGGACAATACCAAAACGCACCAAAGGTTCGTTTAATAACTAAGGTACCAAGCCATGTGGGAGGGTCAGCTACGTTGTTCATGTCAGCAATTGAACTAATTTCCATAGTTTTGGTGTCAAGTACGAAGATATTGGAATCTTCGTCCTCGTCAAGGAACACCACAAAAGCATCGGTTCTTCTCATCACAAACTGGAAGTGTCGGGTAAGATCATACTTAGCGTCTCCATGCACGAAGTGTAAGTGGTTGTACAAGTCATTATGTGGGCCGAAAAACGAGCATTTGGTGTAAGGGCAACTAAAAGGAATGTCGTCCTGCGAATTGAATGTGTCAAGTATCCTTTGTTCCAGAGTTATAAGACATGTTGTAGAGGAGGTGGTGATGCTCTTAATACTTGGAACTCCACTGAGCCGCACGGACACAAGACAGAGGATCCATTCACACAATTGCGGAGTGGTTCGAACCTTGATGTTGCCACTTCCTCTTCTGAAGTTTGTATTTTCCACATTTTATTTCTTATTTATTCATCATAGTGATTAGATACATGAATTATTTGAAGTCTATTAATTAATAACAAAACTTTATTGAATTACCTTTACAAATCTAAAGTTCAAATAATGGTGCTAATGCAACAACATTTATACATGATTACTTCTCAAACTTATGCAACAATCAATCTTCACATGTACGTGATTGCTTTCTCATTTTTTTCTTATGCATATGGCCCATTCACATTATTCATTTATTCATGGAGTGTTTTCTGGTATGATCAAAGGTTGTCATTGTAATTTGTTTTTTATTCAAGCTTATGAAAGTGATAAAAGTGTAAACAATTGCAGTTTTCTTACAGACGAGTTGATACTTCTTTGGCTGATCGTTAGACCCGTCTTTAAAAAAATGGTTCTCTAGAGAAAAAAGAAGTGAAAAAGAAGCATCGCATCTCGATCCATGGTGGTTGCGCTTTACACCGAGTCCTTAAGTTTCCCTTGCTCAAACGAACCATGGTCAGAACATTTTTTTTCTTCTTCTTTCTTAATCATTCTCCCGATGTAATGAAACTGGTGTTTCCTTCTCAAATTCATTTAAAATATCATTACAGAGAAGAATGGGGTGAAACTTGCAAGTACCTCTTCCAAGGTTTTCATCTGCTTCACAAAAATTCATAAACTTTTTCCGCTATATTTAATTTTGGCCTTCGAATTGGACTGTTATTATGTGGAAGTTTACATCGTGTTAGCAACTGGTTCTATGGAATTGGACTATTACCAACTAATTCTGTGTGTTGCATACTGTTTGCGAACTTTATTGATTCGATAATCATACTTGACATGTAGGTTCCTTTTGTATAGTGCCACAAACTGCAATAACCATGCATTAAGGCAGTATTAATCGATCTGGGAATTTTGTTGTAGGATGTAGCTTCCTGGTAAGTAATTTCCAATTTTGAGGTGACACGGGTTGGTAATTTGAAGCTTTCAGTTGGTTACAATTCTTCCTTTTCTTCTCTTTTATATTTAATGGAAATATGTGATGTCACAATCCATAATTGTTCAGTATCAAGTTAGGATAAAGCTTTTTGTTTAAATACAAGAAGAAGAAGAAAGGTGTTAGGTTCATTCTTTTTCTGTTGTGCAATTAATCTCGCTAACAAAATCATCAATGTCTTCTGTTATATCTCTTTTAAGAGTCTGTATGATGAATCCATATCCTAAAATGAAAAATCAGAATGCTCAAAATTATTGTTCAAACATTGTGCCTTTGCTTTCCCTTTTCTCTTTTGCAAAGATTTTGCAGACTCTTCTTTACTAGAGATGTTATTTACAAGATTAACATCCACATGAGAATTATTTGAATTGTTGCACCCTGGATACTCAAGAGCTAACACTTCTTCAACATGCTGGTTTTGACAATCCATGTTACTGGAAGCTGTTTCCACAATTTGATTATTGTGTTGCACCTTTCGCCTCTTAGGTTAAGCATGCTTTTCTTTTGCTAAAGCAATAATATTTGAACTGCTTTCCCGGTAACAAGTTGTTCAGAAACAACTAAGTTAGCATGATGTTGTTCCTACATGATGTTTCTTAGGTCTTCTCCTTGCACAACGTTTACAAACCCAAAAGACTTTAAAAAGCATGTTCAAGAGGGTGTTGATTTGATACTATATATTATAAAGATCTCTACTGATAAGACTAAATTTCATTACATTGAAATATGAGAAAAATAACTTGTCGGTTGCAGGTGATTGTCGAGGTGACTGATGAAGTGTTAGTTTGCATAATAATCCGAGTTCTCAGTCCGGTGTTCTGCTACTTAGTTTATTTATTGCTTTGGTTTTTATTGAGATCACATTGTTTCAGGTATGCAGGAGGAGAAGGACCAAAAGTTCATGTTAATAGCAGTTGATGAAGCCAATAAAAGTGTTGAATGTGGGCATGGGTGTCCCTTTGGTGCAGTTGTGATTCGTAATGATGAAGTTATAGTAAGTTGTCACAATATGGTATACATCAACACAGATCCAACCGCGCATGCTGAAATCACTGCTATAAGAGAGGTCTCGTCATTAAAACTTCTTTATCTCATTCTAATTTCTTGCCTTCTCTTTTTGGCTTTCATTTGTTTACTTGGTTGTTGGCTTGGAACTTAACTAGCATTGAAGATTGATTTGAACACTTCAGTTTGTAAGCAACTAACTATATCATCAATAGAATCTGTGAAGTTAATCTGAATTTTAAGAATTGATGGACTACAATATTTTCAGGCTTGCCATAAACTGAACCGAATTGAGCTATCAGATTGTGAGATGTATGCATCCTGTGAACCATGTCCAATGTGCTTGGGTGCCATCATATTCTCTAAGATCAAGGTCAGAAATTCTTGCCCACTTCATTTTTTCCACATATTCTTTTATGTTGGTAAACTTCGTCTTGCATAGTAACATGGTGTTTTTCTCCTTCTGAACAGAGATTGGTGTATGGAGCCAAAGCTGAAGCTGCTATTGCAATAGGATTTGACCCCTGCATATTCTTTTATGTATGATGAATCCGACACTGGTGTTCATCATAAGGGTAATTTGGAGATCAAGAAAGCTGATGAAAATGCAGCGGTCTTAGCTGAACAGGTATTCGGGAAGACCAAGGGAAAGTTCCGCTTATCAAGGAGTAAAATGTGCAGGAAGATCCTGCTATCAACTTTTGAATTGGAGCTCATCTAGGAATCTTTTTCTGCCACAAAAGAGTAATAAACAGAAGTTGAACATGTAAAGCTCTTTCTGAATTCTTCTGCTTTCATCTCTGTTGAAACGTTTGTAAATTCCAAAAAACTGCTTTTCGTATTCATCATTAAACAGCTTCAGCTCAAATTTGTCAAAGGCGAAATAAAAGAAAACTGTCTTTTGGTTTCTTTTCTCGACTGCTGAATGGATTCTGTACATGAACGCTTTTTTGAAGCTATAGTTGGTGATTTGTTGGCATATTAGGGATATCTGGGCACATTACTTAACGCATCGATTCAGTCTCATGTGAAGAACGACCACATTAATTTTTTGCCCCTTATTATATAGTAGATCTTTTGGATATGCATTGATTCACTTATGTTTTAGAGGCTTTTACCATGTGGTGAAGGCAAATTAGCATTGTTTTCGACCAAGAATATAAATACTATATGCATTTAAGCATTCCATCGACCAAACTTAGTGAAATTTTCAAGCTTAGCAGATGCCAGAAGCGAACTAATTGAAAAAAGAATCATATCTCACAATTGGAGGTGCATTATATTTTATTATTCACATGCTATTTGTCTACATAATTGACCATGTTCATGGAGAAGGTAGGAAATGGATAGGCAATCACTTCTCCACGTGATTGTCATCTCTTATTAAGTTCCAGATGCATGTTAAATATTGTATTCATTTTTGTGATTATCGGACCGTCTAGACAAGCCTACTAATCTCGATAGGTCCTTTATTTATGTTGTTCATTTTGTAATGTAGGAAAGTTATATTTTAGAAGCCTAAATCTATCTATCTATATATAAATTGATGGTTTGAGAAAGTAATGTCAATTGAGACTAATTGATGGTAAACTTAATTTTTCTTTTCTCTTTCTATCTTCCATTAAATATCTAAAAAACAATCATAACTATGTCCTTAATTGGTTAGTATTTTCACCTTTTTCATCTTCTTTTTTCTCTTCGCTCTTCACCTCCAATACGTATGGCGATGGAGAGAAATTAAGTAGTGTCAGCGACTATGTGATTTTGGTTTATATATGGGAGATATTCAATTAATTTATTAAAAATTACTAAAAATACATATATGAAAAAAATATCTTAAGTATATGAATATCGACAAAAAATAAAACGTGTTTGACTATTTCCTTACCAATTACTAATAAATTCACAATAAATTAATTTTTCTACTCCATTCAATCTATTTTTCACCCAATTCGTAAAAATGGACTAATTGTGTTTAAAAAAATCATGTGTAGATAAATTGTAAATGTCAGATTGGTGGCCTTTTTGGCGCCTCATGCATATGTGGATAAAATTCTGATTTTTGAGGAGTCATGGTTTTAGTATTGGATGTCAAAAATTCAAATCTACATATTATCACAATTCACATGCCATGGATATTATTGCCAGGTGCATATTTGATCAAAAAAATACAATTGCAATGACATTAAAGTCTTTCTGGAAAGTTGGATTACTTTATTGAGTTAATTCTCTTATACAATTTATGGTCAATAGTACATGAATTACAATATTTTGAGAGGTTTGGCTAATCTGCTTCTAAACAGTAAGACCTATTTTTCTCTTTTGTTTTGGGCAGGAAGGGTGTATCGTGATGTGGCAGGTAGGTAGTGCCTACTATGGAACTCCGGACTTCAAACTTACTCCTCACAAATACTACATTCTCTGTAAGGAATTCCTCCCTTACAATTGAGTCGAATTTTGATTTGGATGATGTTTCTATTGACTCGCTGATTAGGGTTTCCCCTGCCTCTTTCCCCTACCACAGATATGCGAGCATTTGATGAACTCAAAAGGCTTGAAATGTTCTTCAATGACGAAAGCAGACAGTTTTATAAATGAAGTAGATTTTCATGTTAACTTCTTCTAATGTTGATGTTTTAACAATTTGGAATGGTTCTCTTAGATCTTCATCATCAATGTTGCAGGGGCGAGGGGAAAGTATCACAACAGATAACTGAGTGTCTTAATGCGTATCTTTCAGAGGACACCAGGCCTTGAAAATCCATGACTCAGTGAAACGATATGTCTTCCATGCCCATGACCGTAGTCTCAAGGTTTGAGGAAATTCTCTAATAATAGTTAACCCCATTTACTTACGTTTTTCGCCCATTCTTTAAATCTTTATCCTCTGTTTATCTAAGCTACTCTTTTTATGTATGTGCGCTTGCAGCTGAATTTCACTAGAGGCAATGAAGATGGAAATGCTTTAGTGAAGCAACTTTTAGATGTAGTGGGAAGAGAACTTGATGCAAGCTTACTTCCCATTTTGGTATGTTATGGTTAGTTTCTGATTTTATCTTTGCTTCCTTTGACAATCTTAAGTCATGATTAGACTGTTTATCTTTACTTTTAGATGTAGTGGGAAGAGAACTTGATGCAAGCTTACTTCCCATGTTGGTATGTTATGGTTAGTTTCTGATTCTATCTTTGCTTCCCTTGACAATCTTAAGTCATGATTAGACTGTTTATCTTTACTTTTAGATGTAGTGGGAAGCGAACTTGATGCAAGCTTACTTCCCATGTTGGTATGTTATGGTTAGTTTCTGATTTTATCTTTGCTTCCCTTGACAATCTTAAGTCATGATTAGACTGTTTAGTTTATGAACACCAAGGATAAGAAGTAAGTGCCACGATGAAGTCATAAGTGGATATAAAGTATCATATTATACTACCAATATGCAATCTCTTTGGATAAAAGGCATGGATTTGGATAAAAGTATCATAAAGTATCCTAATGATACAGTGATAGAAACATCCATATGCAAGCTTACTTCCCATGTTGGTATGTTATGGTTAGAACTTTGACTGATTTTCATTTTTTCTAGGAGAGGACTTTATATCCTTTCATGCTTCTACTTTTTTCAGCATTAGCTAATTGTTCATGTTGTTTGAATGCTTAATAGGGTAATTTTCAGTTACATGTAATCTCCATTTTTTTGAAGTTAAGAGAAATGTGATCATCACTCATCATATGTTTGTGAATTTGTTTAAATTTCAAGTTTCTTTTCTTTCAACATTTTTTACAGGAAACAGTATGAATTCCACTTTTAATGTGACCCTAGGTACTGCAATTCCTCATAACTGCAGAGTATTAAGAGAGAGAAATACTCCCAAAACAAGCAGCTATCAAGGAAATGGATGCTTGAATATCTATCTTCCATTGTTGAAGCTTCACCATATACTTGAAGTTGCTAGGTATCACATTCTTTTTGAAACTATGAATTAGGAACTGAATTTCACAGTTTTGATGTTCATAGGAATCAAAACAAGTAGGCATGAGCTTTGTTGTAAATCATTAGCAATTGCTTAATACTATGTTTGTGTCCCAGTGGACATGGATGAAAAGTTATATCATATCCCTTCTCATAAACTCATGGGTTGCTAAATAACATGATGGAATATAGTCAATGGGAAATATGTGTTAGTAGATATTAGTTTCTTACAACGTTTAAATTTTCTTATGCAGTGGAAACGAGATGTTGCCTTTGCTGGATTTTAGGTTTCAATACCAATGGGTGTTTTTGCTGAAACAATGATAATTGAAGTGGTGATGATCCAGAAAGGAGAGCTATCCCTAATCATAGACTGCATTATTGGAAATACTGTTTGGATTCCATATAGACTGCATTATTTTGCATTACATTCATAATTTAGCGCAAGATAATGCATTATTGGAGGGAATCCAAACGGACCCTTGGTATGTTTCAATGGTTTTCTAATTTACAGACTCAGCTGAGCTAGAATACATACATAAGCTGATTTTGTTTTTGTCATTTGTCATTTTCTGCTTATTTAATTAGGCTGCGTCTATATGCACACGTTTTTTTTGCTAAATGCACACTATTCTGTGCGGTAACAATTGCAGTACAGATCTGTGCGTTAAGGCTTACCGCACCAAATGACTCAGGGGCATTGTTGGAATTTTTTCTGAAACCTATACGACGCTGGTGCGGTAATTCTTACCGCACAGATCTGTGCGTTAACAATTACCGCACAGATCTGTGCGTTAACAATTACCGCACCAGATTAATACGAGATTAACAAAAAAAAAAAAATATTGATTAACACCTGTGCGGTAACTCTTACCGCACAGGATTAAAAAAAAAATTAAATTTTTTATTAAAAAAATTCTGTGCGGTAAGAGTTACCGCACGGGATTAAAAAAAATTTAAAAAATCTGTGTGGTAAATATAACCGCACAGATCTAATAATTATTGCTTCAGTCTCATTGCTCTAGTGGTAAGGCATTGTGCATCCTTTGTAAGGTCTCAAGTTCGAGTCTCAACTCCAACACTAAATCTTTTATTTTATTTGTGAAAAATAAATAAAAGAAGAGGGTGAGAAGGATTGAACTTGAGACCTTATGCACAAATATTTGGTGTGAAACCACCACACTAATGAGTTCTCATGATATGTTTGTAATTTTATTATTACATGTTACAATAGAACTTTGTTCCATCTTATTTTATTATTAATTTTTTTTATCTTGGTCCCATATAATTATTGAATTAATTATAATAATAAATTCAAAAAAAAATATTATTCAAATAATCAGATGTTTTGTATTATTATTATTTAGCCTTTTTAATATATATTATTATTTGAATATTTTTACTATTTTTCATGTTTTGATTAATCTTTTTATATAAAAATACTACAATTATAAAACAATAAAACTTATATTACTTTTTAAGATAAAAAAAAGTATGATAATCAATATTAATCTCAATTTAATCTTTCAATAAATTCTAGACATGGCAAACGACCCAAACGCTAAAAGGCCTTAAATGGGCTTAAGGCCCAATTTCACAAAACGATGTCAGAATGGAATGAAACTTGATTTCAATGCCTATTAGAGATATTTGACCATGTGGATAACTTCCAATCACAACTTCTAACTTTTCAAATAGCACCTCCTTTATAAATATCAAACTAGTGATAACTCTCTAACTTGTCGCAATATGTATGGTCTACAACATCGATGATGATTATTGTTGACAAAATTATAAAACTTAGTCTTATCAGGCATATAAAGTACCAATAAGGTCTCGCTCAAACAAAACGAGGCTCGAAACTATACGTAAACGCTAAAAGGCCTTAAAAGGCCTTAAATGGGCTTAAGGCCCAATTTCACAAAACGACGCCCAAACGATGTCGGAATGGAATGAAACTTGATTTCAATGCCTATTAGAGATATTTGACCATGTGGGTAACTTCCAATCACAACTTCTAACTTTTCAAATAGCACCTCCTTTGTAAAAACCAAACTAGTGATAACTCTCTAACTTGTCGCAATATGTATGGTCTACAACATCGATGATGATTATTGTTGACAAAATTATAAAACTTAGTCTTATCAGGCATATAAAGTACCAATAAGGTCTCGCTCAAACAAAACGAGGCTCGAAACTATACGTAAACGCTAAAAGGCCTTAAAAGGCCTTAAATGGGCTTAAGGCCCAATTTCACAAAACGACGCCCAAACGATGTCGGAATGGAATGAAACTTGATTTCAATGCCTATTAGAGATATTTGACCATGTGGGTAACTTCCAATCACAACTTCTAACTTTTCAAATAGCACCTCCTTTGTAAAAACCAAACTAGTGATAACTCTCTAACTTGTCGCAATATGTATGGTCTACAACATCGATGATGATTATTGTTGACAAAATTATAAAACTTAGTCTTATCAGGCATATAAAGTACCAATAAGGTCTCGCTCAAACAAAACGAGGCTCGAAACTATACGTAAACGCTAAAAGGCCTTAAAAGGCCTTAAATGGGCTTAAGGCCCAATTTCACAAAACGACGCCCAAACGATGTCGGAATGGAATGAAACTTGATTTCAATGCCTATTAGAGATATTTGACCATGTGGGTAACTTCCAATCACAACTTCTAACTTTTCAAATAGCACCTCCTTTGTAAAAACCAAACTAGTGATAACTCTCTAACTTGTCGCAATATGTATGGTCTACAACATCGATGATGATTATTGTTGACAAAATTATAAAACTTAGTCTTATCAGGCATATAAAGTACCAATAAGGTCTCGCTCAAACAAAACGAGGCTCGAAACTATACGTAAACGCTAAAAGGCCTTAAAAGGCCTTAAATGGGCTTAAGGCCCAATTTCACAAAACGACGCCCAAACGATGTCGGAATGGAATGAAACTTGATTTCAATGCCTATTAGAGATATTTGACCATGTGGGTAACTTCCAATCACAACTTCTAACTTTTCAAATAGCACCTCCTTTGTAAAAACCAAACTAGTGATAACTCTCTAACTTGTCGCAATATGTATGGTCTACAACATCGATGATGATTATTGTTGACAAAATTATAAAACTTAGTCTTATCAGGCATATAAAGTACCAATAAGGTCTCGCTCAAACAAAACGAGGCTCGAAACTATACGTAAACGCTAAAAGGCCTTAAAAGGCCTTAAATGGGCTTAAGGCCCAATTTCACAAAACGACGCCCAAACGATGTCGGAATGGAATGAAACTTGATTTCAATGCCTATTAGAGATATTTGACCATGTGGGTAACTTCCAATCACAACTTCTAACTTTTCAAATAGCACCTCCTTTGTAAAAACCAAACTAGTGATAACTCTCTAACTTGTCGCAATATGTATGGTCTACAACATCGATGATGATTATTGTTGACAAAATTATAAAACTTAGTCTTATCAGGCATATAAAGTACCAATAAGGTCTCGCTCAAACAAAACGAGGCTCGAAACTATACGTAAACGCTAAAAGGCCTTAAAAGGCCTTAAATGGGCTTAAGGCCCAATTTCACAAAACGACGCCCAAACGATGTCGGAATGGAATGAAACTTGATTTCAATGCCTATTAGAGATATTTGACCATGTGGGTAACTTCCAATCACAACTTCTAACTTTTCAAATAGCACCTCCTTTGTAAAAACCAAACTAGTGATAACTCTCTAACTTGTCGCAATATGTATGGTCTACAACATCGATGATGATTATTGTTGACAAAATTATAAAACTTAGTCTTATCAGGCATATAAAGTACCAATAAGGTCTCGCTCAAACAAAACGAGGCTCGAAACTATACGTAAACGCTAAAAGGCCTTAAAAGGCCTTAAATGGGCTTAAGGCCCAATTTCACAAAACGACGCCCAAACGATGTCGGAATGGAATGAAACTTGATTTCAATGCCTATTAGAGATATTTGACCATGTGGGTAACTTCCAATCACAACTTCTAACTTTTCAAATAGCACCTCCTTTGTAAAAACCAAACTAGTGATAACTCTCTAACTTGTCGCAATATGTATGGTCTACAACATCGATGATGATTATTGTTGACAAAATTATAAAACTTAGTCTTATCAGGCATATAAAGTACCAATAAGGTCTCGCTCAAACAAAACGAGGCTCGAAACTATACGTAAACGCTAAAAGGCCTTAAAAGGCCTTAAATGGGCTTAAGGCCCAATTTCACAAAACGACGCCCAAACGATGTCGGAATGGAATGAAACTTGATTTCAATGCCTATTAGAGATATTTGACCATGTGGGTAACTTCCAATCACAACTTCTAACTTTTCAAATAGCACCTCCTTTGTAAAAACCAAACTAGTGATAACTCTCTAACTTGTCGCAATATGTATGGTCTACAACATCGATGATGATTATTGTTGACAAAATTATAAAACTTAGTCTTATCAGGCATATAAAGTACCAATAAGGTCTCGCTCAAACAAAACGAGGCTCGAAACTATACGTAAACGCTAAAAGGCCTTAAAAGGCCTTAAATGGGCTTAAGGCCCAATTTCACAAAACGACGCCCAAACGATGTCGGAATGGAATGAAACTTGATTTCAATGCCTATTAGAGATATTTGACCATGTGGGTAACTTCCAATCACAACTTCTAACTTTTCAAATAGCACCTCCTTTGTAAAAACCAAACTAGTGATAACTCTCTAACTTGTCGCAATATGTATGGTCTACAACATCGATGATGATTATTGTTGACAAAATTATAAAACTTAGTCTTATCAGGCATATAAAGTACCAATAAGGTCTCGCTCAAACAAAACGAGGCTCGAAACTATACGTAAACGCTAAAAGGCCTTAAAAGGCCTTAAATGGGCTTAAGGCCCAATTTCACAAAACGACGCCCAAACGATGTCGGAATGGAATGAAACTTGATTTCAATGCCTATTAGAGATATTTGACCATGTGGGTAACTTCCAATCACAACTTCTAACTTTTCAAATAGCACCTCCTTTGTAAAAACCAAACTAGTGATAACTCTCTAACTTGTCGCAATATGTATGGTCTACAACATCGATGATGATTATTGTTGACAAAATTATAAAACTTAGTCTTATCAGGCATATAAAGTACCAATAAGGTCTCGCTCAAACAAAACGAGGCTCGAAACTATACGTAAACGCTAAAAGGCCTTAAAAGGCCTTAAATGGGCTTAAGGCCCAATTTCACAAAACGACGCCCAAACGATGTCGGAATGGAATGAAACTTGATTTCAATGCCTATTAGAGATATTTGACCATGTGGGTAACTTCCAATCACAACTTCTAACTTTTCAAATAGCACCTCCTTTGTAAAAACCAAACTAGTGATAACTCTCTAACTTGTCGCAATATGTATGGTCTACAACATCGATGATGATTATTGTTGACAAAATTATAAAACTTAGTCTTATCAGGCATATAAAGTACCAATAAGGTCTCGCTCAAACAAAACGAGGCTCGAAACTATACGTAAACGCTAAAAGGCCTTAAAAGGCCTTAAATGGGCTTAAGGCCCAATTTCACAAAACGACGCCCAAACGATGTCGGAATGGAATGAAACTTGATTTCAATGCCTATTAGAGATATTTGACCATGTGGGTAACTTCCAATCACAACTTCTAACTTTTCAAATAGCACCTCCTTTGTAAAAACCAAACTAGTGATAACTCTCTAACTTGTCGCAATATGTATGGTCTACAACATCGATGATGATTATTGTTGACAAAATTATAAAACTTAGTCTTATCAGACATATAAAGTACCAATAAGGTCTCGCTCAAACAAAACGAGGCTCGAAACTATACGTAAACGCTAAAAGGCCTTAAAAGGCCTTAAATGGGCTTAAGGCCCAATTTCACAAAACGACGCCCAAACGATGTCGGAATGGAATGAAACTTGATTTCAATGCCTATTAGAGATATTTGACCATGTGGATAACTTCCAATCACAACTTCTAACTTTTCGAAGAGCACCTCCTATGTAAAAACCAAACTAGTGATAACTCTCTAACTTGTCGCAATATGTATATCGACAAGTTAGAGAGGTAAGAGATGTTTGGTATTACAAAGGACGTGTTACTTGAAAAATATGAAGTGGTGGTTGAGAGTAACCCACATGGTCAAATACCTCTAACAGTCATAGAAACCAAGTTTCAAACCATTCTGACATCGTTTGGGTCGTTTGTCAAGTCTAGAATTTATAGAAAGGTTAAATTGAGAAAAATATTGATTATCATAATATTTTTATCTTAAAAAGTAATATAGGTTTTATTGTTTTATAATTATAGTATTTTTATATAAAAAGATTTATCAGAACATGAAAAATAGTAAAAATATTCAAATAATAATAAATATATTAAAACAAGGCCTAAAATAATAATAATAAAATATTAAACATCTGATTATTTGAATAATATTTTTTTTTGAATTTATTATTATAATTAATTCAATAATTATATGAGACCAAGATAAAAAAAATTAATAATAAAATAAGATGGAACAAAGTTCTATTGTAACATGTAATAATAAAATTACAAACATATCATGAGAACTCATTAGTGTGGTGGTTTCACACCAAATATTTGTGCATAAGGTCTCAAGTTCAATCCTTCTCACCCTCTTCTTTTATTTATTTTTCACAAATAAAATAAAAGATTTAGTGTTGGAGTTGAGACTCGAACCTGAGACCTTACAAAGGATGCACAATGCCTTACCACTAGAGCAATGAGACTGAAGCAATAATTATTAGATCTGTGCGGTTATATTTACCACACAGATATATTTTATTTAAAATAAAATCTGCGCGATTAATTCAAAAAAAAAGCTGTGCGGTAAAGGTTACCGCACAGGAATTTTTTTAATAAAAAATTTAATTTTTTTTAAAATTTTTTTTAATCCCGTGCGGTAAGAGTTACCGCACAGGTGTTAATCAATTTTTTTTTTTTTTTGTTAATCTCGTATTAATCTGGTGCGGTAATTGTTAACGCACAGATCTGTGCGGTAAGAATTACCGCACCAGCGTCGTATAGGTTTCAGAAAAAATTCCAACAATGCCCCTGAGTCATTTGGTGCGGTAAGCCTTAACGCACAGATCTGTACTGCAATTGTTACCGCACAGAATAGTGTGCATTTAGCAAAAAAAAACGTGTGCATATAGACGCAGCCTTTAATTAATCTTCTTACTTTTTTGGTCTTTCGCCTGTAAACTAATTTGCTTACTCATAGTATCCTTACTGGTTATTATATCCAGTATAATGTTGAAATTTGAGTGTGTATCTTGCAGGTTCGTAGTATCCAGGGATATGTGGACACTCTTCATGCTCTAAAAGGAAGAAACTCAAACCGAGTTGCAGACTGCAGTAACTCAGTCTCAGTGACGACTCACTGGCAGAAATATGACTCCGGTGTTGGCAGCTTGACTCCACCTTCAGCTGCACCGCCTAAGGTAACGCAAGTCCGTGACTGATGTTGGTGTCAATGCCAAGTGCTTCACTGCTGCTTCTATCGTTGTTTGGATCACTGCAATACATCAATATGTAAGTCGTTTACACCAAGATCGAAGGATTTATGTTTATTCTTAGGCAACTCCTAACTATGATTTGTCCTACTCCATTGGACATTACTGTCTCTTATTTGGGTGAAATGATGTCTATGAGGATTGGTGCTTGCAGCAAAATAAACTCATGCATGCCCCTTTGAAATCTTTGTTTGAGTTTTTTTATTTAGTTTGTTAGTTTCTAGAAGATCTAGGGGATTAAAATGCAGCAAATTTCTGAGGATTCACTTGAATTCAAGCATTTTTCGGTTGTGCTCTTAACCCTACATATGATATTATAAGATTTCATGGTAACTCTGAAGCTCTTTATTCATGGTGAATGTTAAACTTATTACTTGATTGTAGGTTGCTAACCTAAGACAGAGATTTCAACACTCTATAGCACCTGGGGGACTTGCTGGAGACCGCCAAGGTGTTGTTCCTGCATCTTGATTTTCTTTTAGTACCCAATAAATTTGGAGAATTATTAAGGAGAACAAGGATCTTGACCTTCCTACGCTCATGGTAATTATGCAGAAATGTCATTGAAGGAATAAAATTTTAATAGATAATAATATAGTTATGTTGTCAATCCTTTTTAGGTGATGGTGGCGACTGTTCGCTGAAAAGAAATTGCTAATGGAAGACTCAACAATTTCAAGGGAAACCAGGTACCTCCCACCAGCGTCTTATCTGCATTTGTACTTCTGTATTGCATTGCATAATCTCATTAAAGCTCAATTTTTTGTTAAAAAAATTTGTCAGAATTGGTGTGAGCTGGAAGAGGCTGCACAAGATGAGCCTGTCAAGGGCTTTGGAAGGAAGCTCAGTTCGATATTTGGGAGTTGCTTATCCGAGTCAGTGGCTAAACCCTGTCCTGTCATAAGTTGTAATTCAGTTTTGAAATTCCGCAGTTTTTTTTAGTTCCATTCATTATAAATTGAGTGAAGGAAATTTGAAATTGAGACCGATAAATAGGATTTTGAAGTAAGGGCACTCTAGGATATTGATGCCTAATATGTGCTGAAACATCTCCAATATTTGGATCTTTTATTAGCTTTCCACTCTCCTATTTCTTGATAGTATTCCTTACTGTTAATTTCGCTGCTTAGGTGAGTCCACAACGAGTTTTTTAGGTTTGCAATTTCTTGATAAAGATCTCTACCTTTGGCATTCCGGGTTGTGATATTCCTTACTGTTGTTGTTCGATGCTTATATGAGTCTACTTCGAGCTTTTTTAGGTTTGCAATTGTTTTGATGAGGTTATCTACTTTCGCCAATCCGGTCTGTGATATTCCTGTATGATTTCAGCGTTTAAGGTTTCGTTCTCCCGAATTCACCAATTGAGTTTTAGTACTGAATTCCCCTATCAAGTCGCCATTACTCTTCTGCGTTTTGTATAAATACGGCTTCCCCTTGCATTTCCCGTAAGTCGACATCGAGGGACAAACTGGAAAAAGTATAATTGACCAGATAAAAACTCACATTCATCTCTGAGAACTTAGAAGCATTAGGTGAACCAATTTTATCCTTTTTACTGATTTTAGCCTCTGTTTTGTGGCAGTTGCTTGGCTATTTTAGTATGTTGTTTGTGATTTTGTGATCGGATCTATATCTATTGAATTGACTGTTATGCTTCTGTTTAATTTGATCATTGGTTTTTTAGTTTCATCTAAACCTATTGAATTGAATGCGCTTCTGTTTAATCTTGATCTTTGATTTAATAGTTTGATCTACCAGTGAATATTTGATGTGGATGTCCCATTATAATCAGGAAGTAGAGGTCTGAATTTGTATGGTCTTTGCCATGCTAATATCATTAAAGAATGTTCCTATACGAAAAAGCACTGTTACGCGGGTGTTGTTGGATTTTTTTTATATCTCTCAGCTCTTATTGTTTGATTTTTAACACCATTTTGGATTGGCTTCAAAAAGAAGTTTTATTCTGTGCACTTCTCTTTGTTTGTGAGTGAAATTCAACTGAAATGAGAATTGCATAGCGTAACAGGGGAGAGAATTACATAAACAATTTTTTAGTGCTTATATATGAGCTGCTCTTGACTGATTCAAGTAGAGGACTGAAAAGAGGTTCATCAAAATTATGTTTGCTAAACTATCCAACCTTATTTGATAAATAAAACATTGAAATTAAATTGCTTGCCTTTCATTTCCATTGATGTTGATATTATCTGAATCAGAACAAGTCAATTTTTCACCTACAGACTGAAGGTAAACTTGAAATTCAGATTAAAAGTGTTAAATGATATTAGCATGTGATTAATCAGATATGGTATCAGGGTCTTTTGATATATAGTTCTTGCAGTGAACATTGCACTGGAAATATTTGTGTTCAGTCAGAAACTATTATTGAGAATTTATTTGCTTAGTTAGCCAGTTCTCTGCAGGTGGGTTTTATTAGTATTATTAGTATATATCCATAAAATTAAAGCAGGGTGAACTATTAATGGAAGATCATATTGCTATACCTTTATATGCCCATTTGCATAGTTATTTTTGTGCTAACAAATCTTAGGTCTAACATCAATGTGGTCGACTGTAGGAACTTGGAGTAGACCGAGCTTACATGAGTGAGACTGTTCACCTCCATCCTTTCTATCTTTTGTTCGGGAAAAACGCATTTCATCGGCTTTGCAGCAACACAAACAAGAGGCAGGTTTTCAAGAGGAAGATGATTTTCTAATTCTGGTCAGAAGCAAGAGGCTACTAAGCGCAGGCCATGTTAGATGAAATTGAAATGAAACAAAGACAAAGAGAGCAACTTCTTAATACACTGCCAGCTTGGCTACTGCCACTCCTAATTGAAGCCTCGGAATATTCCCATGATTTTGGAAGATGCAAATGCACAGCCCCCAAATATGGCTGACGTTCCTCCTCTATCACAGCATCCAACGATCTCATCTTCTTATTAGGCGACGCAACAACCAGGTGGCTTGGTGGATGATTTGGGGGCAGTGATAAGAACAGGGACACCGTCGCCAAAACCAAGGTCCTGCAGAGCTACAATAGCCGAAATTAAGCTTTTGTTGTTTTGGTAATTTCAGTTTTGTGAAGTATCTCCCATACTATGGTAAGTTACTTACAAGTTTTTTGTAAAAATATTTCCGAATCTAGCCGGTATTAAGCTTTTGCTAAATCTGTTTCTTCTGGGATTGATCAATTCTAATGCTATTAGTGGGAGGAATTCGCTACGGTTGCACTGAAGATGACCTACGCCATGCTTTTGATCTTTATGGTGACATTCTCGCAGATCAGGTCCCTATCTCACTCTCTCTTCACTTTCTGAATGTTTTCTCATGATTTGTGTATGATGCGGAAGAAATTTTAACTTGGGCACTCAAATAGTCAAATGGATATCTGAAATTACATTGTTTGCAAATAGTTAAGATTTTTAATTCATAAACCACAATGTTCAGTTTGCTGCTTTATAACTGGCAGTGCGTCTTTTTTCTTCCAATCATATATTATCTGTTTTTTAGGATAATTAAGATTTGTAAGATACTATGCTTATTCATTTATACTTTCTATCAGCTTTTAGAACATTAAATGCCTTACTGATTCTTCAATAGTGAACAAAAAAATAGAAAAAACCCCAGTGTTTGTACATAGAAATTTAGCCTTCTATTTCAGTGATGTAACAACTTATCATTTTTAAAATCTCTGCGTTCGGCGGGTCTTCCAAAAAATATTGAAGGCATATGCTACCAAACTGTTTGTCAAGGTGCCAAAGGGTAGGACAGGGATTGTTGTTGCCACCGCAGGAATGGATGGACAAATAAAGGTCCATACTACATTTGTTTTCAGGATTCACTTGCTTTACCAATATAATGAATGTGGAACTCATTTATTTACTTCTGTTATGCAGACATCTGAAAGAGATGAAAGATTTATATGCTACATTGTTGACACAGCTCATAAAACAGTAAGTTCTGTTAAAAATCTTATTTTATCACATGGTGTTATCCTGGTTTCTTAATAAACCTATGGACATAAGATGCCAAAATTGATATAAAGTAAATGTTTGGTGTCGTGACTTGCTGCCATTACTATTGGCAGAGCGTTGAATTGGCTGACAACGTATTAAAGATAATTGACCCTCAATTTTCTGAGCAAGTAGATATTTCAGAAGTTCAGGTTTATATCCTTGCTGAACTGGAACTTGATATTCAAGATCCATTGCTTTTCTGTATATATAAGAGGTGTGAAATCTGCAGGATGAGTTTTCAGCTGTCATAACAAGAGCTTTAATGACAGGAGTATAGTTGTAATTTCCATCACTAAGCAACCTTGATTTTTAACTAAAGACATATTCGTGGTTCTGATTTCGTACCCTTATCTCTGGTCAATTATCTACGTTTTCTTAGATTAAATTGTAGAAGATTTTAGAATCTAGATGCATAAAAAATTTGACCTTAAGACAATGAGACAAGGATATAGTGATTAAAGGTTGGAAGCATCGATTCACAATACAACATGGTGAAACGAGAAATTTTATTGTGTTTACTTTTTCCACGGTATTGTTTTAAGTTGAATTCGTGATCCCTGAGCATGCTAGGAAGAATTTTTCTGTTCTCATTTTTTTCCGACCTAAGAACTTATTGGAAAAGTCTATTCACATTTGTTAGAGAGGAGCCCTCTGCTTCGGCTGCTGATACAAAAAGGATTGATCCTTCAGCTCAGTTTCAAACCGTTCTTAAGGTCTTTGATCCTCCAGAGGTAGGACTTCTAGACTTATTTACAAAACTGAAGGATTGGTCCATGAATTTATAAGAACATTTTTACATGTCTATCTGAACTTTTTGGAATTTATAGTTGAGGCAAAAGTGTCGGGCAATAGGCACATAGATGTTGATCTACTTTTAAATTAAAATATAGTTCTTGGAAAGAATGAGGGCAGTTCTTTGTTTTGATAGCTCTTAAGTTGTTTGTCCGCTTTTCTACATCTTTGGGTTCTTATATGTAGATATCAGTAATGATAGTAGTGGTTCAGATTTCAGTTTTTGTGCGATGCAGTAACTCATGATGTATTTATGGAATACATTTCATCACTTAAAGTTTATTGGCGTTGTTCTTGTTGTTGGTGAATTTTTCTAGCCAATGAAATCTGATGGGATTTAGTAGTATAAGCATATGACTGGAATTTTGTGACTTGAATGTTTTTATATTTCACTCTAAGCTTTGAATTGTTTAAATTTATTAGGGTTCTTTTTAACTCTTAGGGTTGACATCGATGCAGATCTTGACATGGTAACCATCAATGCAGATCTTCGAATTGTTTTCTGGTTCTGTAAAAATTTATCTTGATCCTGCCTATTTGTTTAACATCGAGTCATGTGAAAGAAATATTATGCATGGTTAGTTGGATGAACTCACCTGTTTATTTAGATAAATCTTCATCGCAAGGAGCTTTCAGCAAGTGGGTCGGCATATGAGTTCCTTTGCCAAACAAGTTCAGTAGACTTCTTGGCTAAACACCAATTTAATTTCAATGTTTTACATGAAGGTATGTAAATTTCTATCCGTTTGACAAATATGAGGTCAAGGCTTTATTTTTCAATCTATCGTTTTTTTATCAAAACTCATGCCCGCTAGATTCCTTATAACTGGTCAAACTGGACACTCTGCTACATAGTGTTAGGGAATGTTGTATAGAATTATAGTGCTTTTATTGTAACAAACACTACGTTGTGTAGCTAATTATGGTCTATTTGTAAGTGATTTCAGTTCATTGATGATGAAGACTTATAATATCATTCTTTTCATTTTGAGTTGTTTAGGGAATGCCGTATTAAGACAATGCAGACAGGAGCTCATAGAATATTTATGAAGAATGTTAGTTTTCTTAGCATATTGCTTTGTTGATATCGCATTTTTCACTTACTCCCTGTATCATATCAATTCATCATTTGGTCACCTTATTTGTTTGAAGGTTTAAGCTTTTTAGTTTTAAGATGATACGATAAATATTTGTTCATCTCATTTGATGTTAAGCTATTATTTACAACAAATTGCCTGCTAAATTATGAACCGTAGGTTTCATCATTCATAGTAATGGTTAAAGGAAATTATGTTGGGAGTATATAGTTTTGGAGGTTGTCTGATAATTTGCTCTATTGTAATTTGAATTTACAGGTTTGTCAAATCATGATGCAACCAATTCAGAAGCAACTGAGGTATCTACCATAATGCTAAAAATTCAGTTTACTTACTTTTTTACTATCTTAAATCTATTTGCTAAAGCTCTTAATGTGTTTCTTTTACAAGAAAACTGAAATGTTTCACTTCATGGTGTCTCAAATCACACTTTTATTACGAAGTTTTATTATTTTCCGTTCTTTATTCTAATAGCTAGATTGATATTCATATACAAATGCTGGAAATAATTAGCTATTCTGATTGTTACTTGAGTATGTTGTATCTTTAATTACTGATTTGACTTTTATTTATGGATTTTAGTACCTATTCAACTTTGCAGAAGACATAAAGTATGGTTTTCAATAAATTCAAGGAATTTTTTAAGTTGTAGGTTTATTTTTTACATTATTGCCTGATAACATTTTGTATAGCTTTTAAAAATAATATTTCACTTCCTGTATATTATCTCAGGATTGGGCCGATAACATTGATCCTGACAACTTGACCTATGAGGTTCGTCTCTATACATGGTGATGGATTTGGTAAAGTCCTATTTAAGTGGCCAAAATTTGCTTCTACAATGTGTTATGGTACAGAAATGCAAAGTTTATGTGTGATTTCCTTAACAATACTCTGTTGTTTTACTATGACATCATATTTTTGTAAGAAACTTCTTTGTAAAAGAATAGCAGTCATTTTTCATAAATTGAAGTACATGTGGACATACAAGATGATTAAAAAGAATACCCGATCAGGACTCGCGTTGTTTTTCGAAAACGTTTGAAATGTCTTTATACCAAGCCCAACTATTAATCTCACCTCATCAAGATCTCGATCTTTCTTAGAATGAGACTATATAGGATGGTGAGTATTTTATGGCATTGTCATGTCAATGTACATTGAGTGATAGAAGATTTTTTATTTGAGCCGATATATGGTAACTTAGGGCAATAGATCCGGATTTAGTTTTTTATTTAAAACTTTATTTTAAATAAATGAGTTTGACTCATTATCCATTTATCATTAATAAAACTATTGTAAATGATATTATTCAGACTTTATTTGACGAACTTACGTAATTTCTTTATTAAAAGTAATGACATTATAAATCATAATGGATTTATAAATTGCGGTGTTAAAACGACTCTAAATGTGAGTGTCATTAACATACAGTGTGCTGAGTTGTAGTGGTTTTTGTTGTCAACATCAACTCTGCACCGTCGGATCTTCTCAGAAGTTTGTGCGAATAGCCTTCTTTGGTCAGAGCCTTACAGAAATCGAAACTTTCTGTTAACATAATATCCCGGTTTTTGGGTAAATACCCTAAAACTGTTATGTTTTTTAAGTTTTTGCATCACTTTTTTAAGTTATAAGAAAGTACCCTATTTGCTGTCAACAAATTTTTTACCAGAGTTGTCAACAATTTTTTTTTACAGAGCTGTCAACAATTTTTTTAACAAAGTTGTCAACAAATTTTTAACAGAGTTGTCAACAAATTTTTTACAGAGTTGTTAACAAAATTTATAACAGAGTTGTCAACAAATATTTTAATAGAGTTGTCAACAAGAATAATAAGTTGTCAACAAGAATAAAAAGTTGTCAACACGACTAAATAAGTTGTCAACACGATTAAAAAGTTGTCAACACAACTAAATAAGTTGTCAACACGACTAAATAAGTTGTCAACACGACTAAATAAGTTGTCAACCCAACTAAATAAATTGTTTACACGACTAATAAACGGTCAACAACATACAACACAAGTTATATTACAAAATTATCAACACTTTACAAAGCTTGTCAACACCACTAAATTACATTGTCAACACCTTTTAAAAACTATAAACACACTAAAAATTTGTCAACACATACTAAAAAGAAGGTGTCAACACGTTACAGCGCGAGGAATGTGCAGTTCAGCATAGGAATGTGCAGTTCAGCATGAGGCATTCTCACACGGTAACTCGCCTTGAAACCGGTTGAAGCTGATGTCAACACGTTACAGCGCCTTGCAGTTGATCAGTTGATCAGTTTAAGCTGCAATTAATTCAAATTCAGCAAACAACTTCTATTTTTTATAACAAGAACTGCAGTGAAACAAGACCAATTGAATACACAGTCCTGCACAAGTTCATTAATTTGTCAAGGCAGGTTCACTATTCAAGCTTTGCAGGTTCATTGCAAATCAATTAAATAAGTTGTGCTACAAAAAATATGAAAAATTGAAGTCAACAAAACTACATCTAAAACTTCTCAGATCATCTGCAATCTGAGAGCATTGCAGTCAACTTCAAGATTCACTGTCATACATCAACAATCATGCTATACAACAGCAACCAGATATCTGTTGACAGCAAAAACATCTAAAACTTCAACAAAACTACATCTAAAACTTTGTATGCCAACAGCAACAACCAGATATCTGTTCACAACAAAAACAGTTCATCTCAACATCAACAATCATGCTATACAAACTTTCCAATTAGAAACATAAAAAATCATCCAACTGTCATACATATATAACAGCTCGTGAGCAAAAACTTTACATGAAACAACAAAAATAGTTCATCTCAACATCAACAATCACGCTATTCAGATTTTCCAATCAGAAACATAAAAAATCATCCAGTAGTTCCCGGAGAAGACGAACTGGAATGTTGACAGCAAAAACATTTTCCAATCAGATGAATAAGTGAGAGAGAAGAATCTAACATGAAAGCAGTGGCGGTGGAGAAATCGCTTGTGGTAGCCATGACAGATAAAGAGACGACGGAGAAGACGAACTGGAAAATTCGGAGGATTAGACTTCCAGTAGTTCTCGGCATCCCTTGAATGTCCTTCATCCTCACCATCAGAACTGGAAAATTCGGAGGAAGACTTCCAGAAAGTTGCGCCGAAGTCGAAATCAAAGTCTGTAGTGAAGCCGAAGGCTAAGGCAACAACGAAGACGAAAGCACCAGTAGCGAAGCCGAAGGGCGCGGGGAGACAGATCTGGCTTAGCCTAAGCCTATTGTTGTTGCTGCAACGAAGCCACTTTGATTTTGATTTCGACAAATCTGGCACAAATCTGGCTTGGATCTAGGAGCGACTTCGATCTTGATTTGGTCTAGCACAAATCTGGCTCCCGATCTCGTCGTCGAGCTAAGTTGTTGAAATTAGGACGAACAGGGAGGAAGAACGCTCCCGGAGACTACAACGAACTATGGAGAGTTTGAGCGAGAGAGGAACAGGGAGGAAGACAAGCGAGAATTGCAGATCTAGGTCTGGAGGGTGTATATTTATATTGGGGTGTTTTATTAATGTTTAGTTAGGGGGTGTAGTTGTTAAAATTACAGTGTTCAATAGGGCATTGGGTACAAATACTTCCATAATATCCTGGACCGAACTAGTATCCGTTAGGCCCATTTAATATCTAATGGGCACCCCTCTTTGCTCAGAAAGCCCATTACTATTGAAAATTGGGCCGGGTCTTTGGTTTCTGTTTCTTATAGTACCATTGTGTCTGACGTCCAATCCAATTAATGGGTCTTTTCTTTTCCACTGTTTCAACTTTGACAATACGGCAATCTTACATGTTCCAAACTGAAAAATGTCAACAGCAATATTATTCAAATCAATCAATCTCCATAGGTTGACTTTTCTATACATGTGTCATTCGACACTAATTATGACTGAGTTTGACATAGCCTCACCTTAATCACATTTTACAATGTTTTCTAGTCCAAAATCGTACTTGGCTACTTGCTTGTTCTCCTCCGTTTATTTATGTTAGTCGTTTGGGAGGATAACCAGGTTCGTTTATGTATGTCGTTTGGGATATACTGACAAGTACATTTTTTTCTTTTGAGGCTGAATTGATTGAAACACGATTTCCAATAAGAAATTTTAATAGTTTATTATTATTTTTGTTTTCATTCTACCGATTAGAACAATAAGACACATACTTTAAGAAATTACTGTACAATATTTTAATGATTATCAAAGAAAAAATGGCTTATCAGAGAATGTCCTTAATATTTGAGCTTTTATTCAAGCGACCTATATATGTAAACGGAGGGAGTATGATTAAGAAAATGAAAATACTTACGTGCGAACGAATTATTAACGTGCGAATGAAAAAATTTATACGCACATTTAAGCCATTAACATGCACATTTGACAGATTCTACGTGTCATTGATAATATGTGAAAAGTACATTCACACTGCGTGTGTATGTCATTACTGAGGAATGTGCATGCGAAAGGCTATATTCGTACATTTCTACGATAAGTCATTCACACCTGATCCGGGTTCTTAAGAAAATGGATAAATTATGGATATATACAGTATATGGTAAATTGCATCATTTATCCCTAAATTTTTAAAGGTTTTTCTTATTCGTCCATTAATTTTCAACTATTCTACTTTCATCCCAAAACTATCCAACTTTATACACCATTCATCCTTTTATCCATTAAAATATTAAATGACCAATATTAAAATTGAGATAATTACGTTTTGCTACCTAATTTTTTCTTCTCTTCCAATGATGATACTGAACTTATGAAAGTGATTGATTAATACTTTCTGAAGTCAAATTAATTATGAGACGCATGAGCTCATATTTCTAATGGATACCCAATATGATGAATTAGGTGTATGAAAATTTAATTAATCATGATTAGTGTCATACACAACTCCCTAATATGATGATGAATTTGGTACTATCATTGAAAAAGAAGGGAATGTTAGGGAGCAAAAACGTAATTCATCCAAGTTTATTAACGGTTATTTAACGTTTTAACTTTTCAGAGGATGGACGGTATATAAAATAGGATAATTTAGGGACTAAAATATAATAGATGAAAGTTTATGGAAAAATAAATAAAACATTTAAAAGTTTATAGACGAATGATGTAATTTACCCTATATATAGGCCCTTGCTAAATACAGTCCGAGCGTTTTCTAAATAACACCCGGACCCTCACGTTACGCGAGGGAGCGTCACCTCGCATTACTTGAGGGAGCGTCACCTCGCAGAACGCGAGGGAGTTTTTCCCCTATAAAAGGGGAAAAACCCTACTCGGCCCATTTTTACAGTCACCATAAAAAAAAATTTGCCGCTCTCTTCTCATTTTACCATCTCTCTCAATTTCAACCTACTTCTTCTTCCTCTTTTCAATTCAAATCTCCATATAAGGTATGTTTCTAATACTCTTATGCTTTCTAATGTTGTTTTTAGATGAATATATGTTGTTAGTATAGAAAATTGCATATTATATGATGTTTTGATATTGAATGTTGATTTAGAAATGGTTGTATAATGGATGAAACATGATGATTTTGAATTATGGTTGATGAGTGAATGTTGTTTTATGCTGAATAGGTTGAAATTCATTAGGGTTAGGGTTTTATATTAGGGTTGTTGATTTTATGTAGGGTTTTGATGTTTATTTGGTAATTTACTTAAATTGATAGGTATTTTAGCTAAAATATTGAATTTTCGAATTTTCGCCGGAAATTGTCGCCGGAAACTGAAGAAAGTGCAAATTCACGCAGAACGCTACATCCCTCGCAGAACGCGAGGAGTTGCCATAACTGGCAATTCTGTTTTCTGCAGAACATATGTTTGTGTTTTTTTGGCTGTTTGTTCTGTTTTCTGTTTTCTGTTTTTATTTTCTGCATTCGTTTATTTATTGATTTTACTTTGTATTGTTTTAGGTAATGTATCGTCTCGGTCGTTCGACTCGTCGGAGAAACAGAGATGTTGTTAGGGAAGAACCCCCGGTTGAAAAACCAAAGGGGAAGGGGAAAGCAAAGAAGACTCACCCCGTAGAGCTCTTCCCAGAGGGACTCCCCGACGTTGAAGAACGTCCCAATCCCAATTGGTCCCAAGGTAGTTATTCAATTGGACAACCGCGTACTAGTTGGGAGTCATACCCAGTTGGCTGGGACCTTGATTCCCAAGATAGTTATTCTATTGGACAACCGGGTTGCTGGGACCAGTTTCTTGAACATAATGCACTTATGGAAGTCGGACAGGGGTGGGAGGGAGGCAGTTGGGGCGGTGGAGAAGGGATGGTTGGACAAAGTTGGGGCGGTGGATATGCCGAGGGAAGTAGACAAGCTGGTTCTTCTTCTCACAATCAAGCCCCAGAACCGATGGAAGCAGAAAACGAGGATGAAGTTTTTGGGGATGAAGAAGAGGAACAACATGAACAAGAACAAGAAGGTGATGATGTTGAAGAAGAAGAAGAAGAAGTCGAGAAACGCAAAAGAAAGAGGAAGTCCAAGAAGAATGAGCCAAAGTATGATCCTGAGCTCACTCATGGCACACCTGGAGGTCCAGAAGATCCCGAGTTGCTTAAGGGATTTGAAGCACATGTTGCGTTCCACATCCAAAAAGGACAGGTAAGTAATTTTTTTTTCTGCATTTTCAATCCATTGCACAGTTTCTGCAGAAAATGCAGAATATGTGCATTTCCTCGCAGAACGCGAGGATGCACACACTCGCAGAACGCGAGGAGTGACAGCCTTGCAGAACGCGAGAAAATGCACAATTTTCTGCATTTTCTGATAATTCTGCAGAAACTGTATTTGTTGTAAATTTGTTATGCAAAGTATAATTTGTATATTTTTCTGCAGTTCAAAGGTCCGATGAAGCCACAACAACGAACCTCGCAGGTATCATATTGGTCATTGGACAACAATGAATGGTCAGAGATTCCCGGTGCAGTTGGACTGTCAGATCTCCCTGACATGATGTACGAAGAAATCGACTTTCCTTTGATTGAAGCGTTCATCGAACGATGGCAACCGGAGACAAATTCATTCCACCTCCCTTGTGGTGAGATCACTATTGGCCTTCTTTATGTGTATAAGATTTTAGGCCTACCTATAGAAGGGAAAGCAATGACACCATGTAAGAAACTGGGTGCTAAGTTTAGTCATGAGGAGGTTATAAAATACTATGGTAGGAAGGGGGGGGGGGGAATTTTTGGAATAGATCCTCATACTTTAGATTCTGAGAGGGTGAAAGCTTATTGGTTTAGAAGTCATTGTCAAACCCTAGGTGCAGAGCGAAAGGGTTTAGGTTGGGTGTTGTATACTGCTGCCTCGATCTTATTTCCCGACAAGTCACAGAACTTGATTCGGCTTAGATATGGGCCTTTTGTGGAAACATATGCCCAGGCTATGGGCATATCTGTTTCTTAGCTGTTTCTTTGATTTTCTGCATTTTCTGTCTATTTTTAGGTATGTTGGAACCCGTATGGAGTACAAGACTTCACCAATCCTGAGCTTGCTCCCGCTCTATTTCACGGGGTGCTATCGTGCTGTGACATTACCGAACCACACATGCCGGATCGGTGTCCTCGACAATTTGGGAGACTGCAGTGTATTCCTAGGTCAGTCATCGAACCGATCAAAGCTCATAGGTTGAAAAACATTAGATGTTATAGTGTTTTTTATGACACCAACCAATGGCTTTGGGAGGCAAGAGATGTTCACTCCATATCTCTCAATGAGATGGGGTCAGTTGCCTATGAACCACATGAATGCTCCCATGATTACATGGATTGGTACATCAAGAGGACCCATAGGTATATCCGTCCTGCAATCCCTGGGATGATGACTGAGAAACAGGTAATATTATTTGTTTTGGTTTATCTTGCGTTTCCAGTCTTTGTTTGTCTCTAATATTAACATAGAATGAATGTTTACTTGCGTATAGGTGATTGGCCGGGTGTACAATGACATGGACCGGTATCGGTTTGCCACTCAAGAGGATTTTCCTTCATATCACGCCCAAATGCTACTATGTATGGCAAATCTCCATCCCTTCGACCAGAACAAGACGAGTCGCCTTTCGTTTTGTGTTTTGGATTATGTTTTGGATTGTGTTTTGGATTATGTTTTGGATTGTGTTTTGGATTGCTTTGTTGGATTGTTTTGTTGCTTGAATAATTTTGTTGGATAATGTTTAGGGATATGTTCGTTTTGTGCATATCCTCGCAGAACGCGAGTTTGTTCTGTAGGAAACTGGGTGCTCCCAGTGAAGATGCACGGTCTGTGGCAAGGTGTGTGTCACTCGCGTTCCGCGAGTGACACACACCTCGCAGAACGTGAGGATTTGCATTTTATGGAAAATGTCCAAGACATGAGTTCCTGTTTAAGAATTAAATTACAAAGGCGGCACATCGATGTGCCACAAGATCGTGCAAAGAAAAAGCATCATATTCCGCGTTTCGCCACATGAGGTAATGGGCAGTTTTCTTCAAGACGCAACTACAAGAAAACATTAGGTGTTATGAAGATGCATATTAGAAAGTAATTCATAAGAACATCCAAAAACTTACCGGAATAAAATGTCTCTCACTCTCAATATAGAATAAGTAGAACGTAGGAAGTGTGTCGCCATCTTCTAACCAAGTAGGACGTTGTAGAGGAAGGTAAGTGTAGTTAGCATTTTTTCCCACCGTTACGAACACTATGTTGAATGTGGATGCCACAAGGCATCCCATTTCCGGGGTAGCTAGCCAGTGATCTTCTGGAGCCCTTCCTATTCCTTCCCATGTAAGTTGGTGTACAACGCTCTCCAAAGTTGCTTGTTATGGAGGTCCAATCCAAGTTCCTTGAACTGGGTGCCAAATCTCTTTGACCTTAGCTATCATCAAATCTCTTACTTCCCTCCATAAGTGTTGGTTGTCATGCAATTCACGAGCTATTGCTCTAAATCCACAATTTCCATCTCCATTTACCTGAAACCAACCATTCACATGGGTGTGCATTGACGCAGGTATTTGAGACTTGTACTTGTCAATCACCTTAATCTTTGGTTTCTTGAATGTTTCAGAATTAGAAGCATTTCTTTGCTTCTTTGGGGGTGTTTCTTCCAAATCTCTAGCATCCATCTCAGCATTAGTGTGCTCCCATGCAGACGGTCTTCTTTGCGTTGACCTTGGTTGTTTGTTAGGAGCTCCGACTGGACGACCCCCGGTGTGCTTTAAAATAGCCGGCTCTTTTAGAGGAGTATTTACTCTCCCAACACACTTCTCTTGATCATGGGGGCACAACTTCGGAAACGTTTCCTCATAGAAAGTCTGAAAAAGACGCCTTGCCACCTTACTCTTAACTTCGAGTATGCCGGGAACATCAACTTCTTCCAAACTTAAAGTACTCCAGAAAGGGTGCAACTCTAATACTCTTAATGGTCTTTGTTCCTTCCAATGTCTTACAATCTGATGAACACACATCAACCCATCTCTAATCTTGATCCCACAGCTACAAAACATATTAAAGTGCACACCTAATCTCCCCCCCTTCGTGTATTCCTTAAGCAATTCTTCTATGCATTTGTAAGACACTTTGAACTTCAAGACTTTAAACAAGTCGGCCCCTTCAACAACTGTGAAGCTCTTATTCAAACTCTCGGTGAAAGACACATTAATCTCCTTAAGTTGGTTCTCCGCCATTGTTTTGTATTCTTTGAACATTGTGTCTAGCCTACCATTTCCACTTGACAAGTATGACTTAAGACACGAATGTGCTCCTTCAACTCTAAAATGTTCGAAAAACAATAAGAACAAACATAATATGCAAATACAAATCATAAACAGAAGCTCCTTTTATCATAGATACAAGGTAGACATAAATTAGAGAACATACCTGTTTGTTGTGTTATTCCTGAGAGTGAAGACATTATCCGTCCATGCTGAAACAAGTCTTTCTTTGTAACGGTTTAGCCAATTCTTTCTCACGTAGTTCAATACGGTTGGATAAGCTCGCCATTCGTCCTCAAGTTTCTTCAAAGTACTGTTGTAACCTTCTTCAGTGGTTTGTTCGAACACGTTATAATAATCATTAGAAATATGAACCCCCAATGCTTGTGTGCCCATAGCTATCTTGCCTCTCGCCTCTATGTTCTTCCTTACATGTCGTCTACATAAGAGAAACTTTGCATTTGGCCATAACTTGTATGTTGCAGTCATAAGAGCCATCTCACAGTCAGTGACGAAGCAAGTAGACGATGCTCCTATTCTCAAATACATCGTCTGCAGCTGCTGCAACGCCCACAAATAACTATCCTCGCTCTCGGCCTCTAACCATACCCCGCACACAACAAAATTCTTCCATGTAGAAGTCAAACCGACTATCTCCAGGAAGGGAACATTGTACCTTAAACCAAAATACAGTAAGATAAGCTCCTCATTCAATCTCACGAAATAGAGCATCTGTAATGCTCTTTCTCGCAGAACGCGAGGGCACACCACCTCGCGTCACGCGAGGAATGTACTTTGTCCAGAAGCTTTGCATTAGAAAATGCATCAACACAGAATCAAGGACATTCCTCGCGTAACGCTAAGTGGCGTGCCCTCGCGTTCTGCGAGAAGTGTTTTCTACCAATTTTTTTTAATTTTTCATGAATTTTAAAATACAACATAAAAACAGAATGATAAATACTTACTTGTTCGTGCTATAAATCGAGTCCATCAAAAGGACATATGGAAACGCCTTTAAGAGTTTCATTGATTCGGGGCTAGTAAAGAACAAGTCGCCTATTATTGAAAGATTCTTTGCACTTGGCCTATACTCCATGAAGTAGTTGTTCTCTTTGCATTGGTGAAAGAATTCTTGAACCACGGTTCTACCTTCCATTTCCTTTTCCCTTATATCTCTTACCAAATTGTACACTTGGTTCTTCTTTGTGCAACTTCCAGGATCCTTGTTTATCTCAGTGTAAATCTGATTTGGAGAACAATGTGAAAGTACCATCTCACGAACCTTTTTCTTTTGATCAGGGGTTGGCCTCCCGGCAAATGCATTCCCGACCAAACTATCTCCAATAGGATGGTTGTGCAAACCACAAACAACTACTAATCTCCAATTCTCTTCAACCCGGTTCTCCATGAGCTTCAACTGAAATAGACACCCCGTTTTCTTGCTCTTTGTGTTTGATCTCACTCCTACACCTTTACGCCTATGGCTTCCCCCTTTCTCACAAATGATTTGAACCTTACCACTTTGCCCCGGTTTAGATAGGGTTGAGCATCGGTCCAAACCCGGACCGGACCGGACCGACCCGGACCGGAATTCCGAAAATGTGTGACCCGAAACCCGGACCGGAATGGACCGGTCCGGTCCGGTCCAAGATCCGGTCCGGGTCGGGTCGGGTCCGGGTTTGGACCGGAATTTATACTTTTTGCAAAAATTTAAAAAAAAATTAATAAATTTTTTTAAAAAAATATTATTTATAAATATATTGAAGAATATTAGTATAGAAATATATAATTTTATTAAAAAATATTTATAATTTATATATAATATATAATATATTAATTTTTATATTAAAAAATAAAAAAACCGGGTCGACCCGGACCGGACCGGACCCGGATTTTCATAAACATGTGGACCGAAACCCGGACCGGAATGGACCGGTCCGGTCCGGTCCAAAAAACCGGGTCGACCCGGTTTTTGCTCAACCCTAGGTTTAGATGGTATACTCCTTCCAATAGAGATCATAAACTTGTGTTGCTTTGCAACATTCAACGCCCACAAATGACCAATCTCCTTAGAGGCAAACACTTGCTCCGTAGTGAAATATTCCGAATAATCCCTAGAAACAACATCTTCCTCACATACGGGACTATCAAACTTTGGTGCAGTGCGTAAAGAGGGAAGAAAACACATCTCCTCTCCTACGTTTGTAGGTGGGTTAGCAAACTGTGAATCAAACGCATCATAGCTTGATGGCACCTCATATGTACATGGCAATTCATAAGTAGATGGCACGGGCAACGCATAAGTAGATGGCACGGGCAATTCATATGTAGATGGCATAGGAAATTGATAAGTACATGGCACATGTTGTTCATATGAAGATGATTGATGATAATCACCAAAGTCAATCCCTAAATCAAATGACGGTGGCGAACATGGCCTTGTATTCCGGGAGTGGTAGTTGTAATCATTCAACTAGATTGCATTCAATCCAGTGAACAAAGAAAAATTCACCTATACACAATGCTTTTGTTAATACTCTGTAATGTGCAACTTCTCGCGTTCTGCGAGGGAGGCACACCTCGCGTCACGCGAGTGACTTCCTCTCGCAGAACGCGGGAACTTTCTATTTAAGGAAACTCAGTGAAACGGAATATTTTAAAACCCTAAAATGAGAACTTGTTGATTTTGTACATTTAAAACCCTAAAAACATGAACAAATATAAGTTTTGGACATTATATGCAAAAATCATCTCTTCAACACTTACTACTACTAGATTTAACATGAAATACAACATAATAAGTTCATTTTAGCTCTTAATGGTGCAAAACAAATTAAAATTCAAAAATTAAGTAAGAATATTACCTCATTTGCATGGTTACTTGGTGAACCACCATCTTCATTCCCTCCATTGTTGAATTCCTCTTCATCTTCCATTATTTAAGGTGTTTTTAGAGTGTTTTGAAGTTTGAAGGTTTTGAAAATGAGTTTTAATGGAGGGTGAAAGAGGTGAAAGATGATAAAAAGAGGTGTTAGGGTAGGGTTAATAGGTGTTACAGATTACTTAAAATAAGGGGGTAGTTATTACAGTTAGGTGAGGACAAAACATGTATTAATGACGCACAACAACGTCTATCTGACATGTTAATCTCACGTTCTGCGAGTGCACGTACACTCGCAGAACGCGAGATTAGCATGCATGAAATTACCCTAATTTTTTGTTAATCTCGCGTAACGCGAGTGTACGTGTCCTCGCAGAACGCGAGTGATCCGACGGTGTCTGTATAAAGCACCGAGCTGTATATAAGAACTGGATATATATACTTTGAGTATATTTTAAAAAGAAATGTAGATAGAGAGGATTGGTTGGTGAGTACTCCGTAGTATGAAACGCAGCTTATAGCATGCAGATTAATGCAGAAGAGGGATTGGATTAATATATGTGCAGCCGTACGTCACTCTCTGTACGTATATAGCTATAGCCTATAGCTATATAATTAGGGCGTAGAATCAACCAATTTGTACGTGCAAATCTTTTGATCTTCGTGCCTTTATTTTTTTATTGCCAAAACTTACACAGGTCAACTACTCCTTAGATTTATCAATTTAATACCTTGGCTTTTTTAGTTTACCATGATTTACCTGATTTTGAATTGATGTGTAATGTTAATATGAAGGTACAGTTAAAGATATACTCCTCGTTAAGATTTATTTGTCATTCTAGTTTTGAATTTTTGTTAAGAAATATTTGTCATTTTAGAGTTGTAGGTAATGAATAAGTATTGAAAGTTGCACAAATTGATATAATCTATGCAAAGTTTTCTTATCGATTGGTAAAACCCGTCAAAGTCTTCTTATTGAATGCTCAAGTTCAAATCAATCCGGTAATACTTGTTTTTGTTAACAGACTTTATAATGTACAATTTGAAAAACAAATTAATATAGTAAATTATATATCAATGTAGCAATTGCAAGATCTATACTTGGAGTTAGACAGGAATCAGTATTTAATGAGCGTAGCCCGTTGTCCGACATTTCTAATGGTTAGTAATGTCCTATGTTATAATCCCAGTTTGATTTTGAAATTTATCAATCACTGTCACTAATTATGAATTGCAACTTATTTTATTTAGTTTATCATAATATTACACCGTTGGAGTCGCATTAATCCATAAGAGATTCAATCTCACATTCATCTGTTGTACCTGTTAGCGTCACTAACAAAGAAAATCACGATACCTATTTTATTATATTGCCATCAATTTATTTTTTGGGTTTCCAAATATTTTGTCTCATTTCGAAAGTTATATATGTATATATATATATATTTATGTATACATATTTCTTTTCAGTCCAATTGGGAAATGCAAGTCTTTCCAACCAAACCGTAAGATTACACGATGAAAAAGGTATAATATCATTGATTACATATACTAAATTCATATGTTTTCTTTTTAAACACATTTACTTCATAATGCAGCTCGACATATGAAGATGCTTAAACTAAATGTAATTAGACAAAAGCGTCAAGGAGCACCACAAAGAAAAATAGGTTATAAATCGATTTATAAACATATTATATATATTTAATGAATATAAACAATTCTTTGCAGGAAATGCAATTGGAATTTGTCAAAACTTATTTTATTTGTACTTAATTTTCCACTCATTATATGTAGGCAAGAATTATTTCAGGGAATAATCACACGGTTTTGATTCCTCGCATGCTCATGACACCATCAGACACTTCATTCCCATTCAAGTTTCAACGAAGACAATTTTCAGTGAGTGTTTGTTTTGGTATGACAATCAACAAAAGTCAAGGTCAATCTTTGGCTAATGTTTGTTTGTATCTTCCACGCCCTGTTTTCTCTCATGGTCAAGTTTATGTTGCATTGTCCAGAGTTACCAGTAAGAAAGGCTTGAATATGCGACAAAAACAAAAAAAGATTCAATACTACAACAAATGTTGTATACAAAGAAGTATTTAGTAGTAATGTTTAATAAATATTGTCAAATATGAATCGTCTTGAAGTTTTTTTTTGTATTTAATAAGAATTAGAGATTTTTAATTATTCTATTTTTATAATATTTTATGTTTTTTATGTTATTGTATAATACGAGTAATTAATTATATAAATATTTTTTTCACTCTCGTGCAAGGCACGGGTACTAAGCTAGTGATTAAGTATTGAAAGTTGCACAATACTCTCTATGATATAATCTATGCAAAGTCTTCTTATTGATTGGTAAAAAATGAGGTGTGTAATAATTGTTTTGTAAATTTGAGAAAAAACAAGTAGGATTTTAGCGTCATCATTGCATTTCTTAATAGTTGTGTAAATTGCTAAAATGACAAACATTGCTTAACGGAGGTAGTATTATTTTTTGATATCAATAACTTCGTATTTCAACTGGACATTGGGATATTAAAACTTTGGTGCTTCAGTTGGAGGTAAATTTAAGCCTGAAAAGCAAAGAGGGTAAGATAAGGAATGTATTTGCTCCATACTTGGGTGAAAATGGTAAAATATGAGAAGCCGTTCGTGCGTAGAAGAACTTAAGAAAGCAGACAACAGTTTATTTGCTGGCCATTTTGCAGATTTAATTAATGTCAACACTTACTTGTGCACGCACGCATGGAATTTCTTAGTATTTGTATTCACTGCATATTTAATTCAAAAATTAACCCAGCTTCAAACATAGGAAAATCTGGACAATATCGGATTCGTACAACTACCTTGTGATTTTTTATACATGCATATTACGGAGTACTCCCTCCGTCCCTTAATATAAGGTCCGTTTACTTTTTCAACACTATTCACAAATTGAGAGAATCTTCTCGTTTTCTTCCGATATATAGAAATAAATATAGGCATACGAGATATCATTTGCTTCGTCTCAATGAGTACTTTGACAATATAAAAAAATTAAATTTTTTATCATCGTATATTTAAAGATATTAACGTTACAAAACGTGTCTCAACAAATGTGTCAAAAGCAAATGAGAAGATCAATAAGGTAAGGTGAGAGTAGTACGAAGAGATTGCAGACTCGTCAATCAGCAAATACCAATAGTGTACTGTATATAGAATTCAATGCATGGAGTTTTTAGTTACAGATAAATAAATAATTGGAAGTTGAAGATAGGATGTGAAAGTGATTGATATAGATTGATCAATCTGTTTTATGTAATTTCACTCTCTACCAAATACTCCAACCACTACTCATGGATGGTCGACTAAAATTCTCCCTGCTTTAGAAAAAAAAAAGAGAGAGAGAAGGAAAGTACTCCAGCATTCGGATAATATAGTATTAAGTGTGTAAGTATGATGAATTGATTTGGTTTAGGTTTTTTGGTGAAGTTACTTATAAAGACTTGAAAAGATTTGTCATAAATATGCTTAAATAGTATTTATACATTGAAATGCACACACAAACTTAGTGTTAAATACATGTACACATTTGAGAATGAACATGTATTCATTCATATCTTAATAATTATTCTCCCGTGAATCTTTTTATTTTCTTAAAACATTTGGTATACTTCAATTCTATGAGTGTTTTTTTCAAAAATATAAAAGAAAGAAACTAAATGTTTCATGACAAATGACTTTTAAATTAACTGTCATGACTTTTAAATTAATTAAATTTTGTCTAATTAAAAACAAGAAGAAAAGATGAAATCATGAAGAAGCTCAGCTGCTCAAGTGTGGCAGGGGGACTAGTGGTCTATCACAAGTAGGATGAAAGCCTAAGGCCCATCAACGGCCCAATTGGCTTTTGTATACGTTAGATATCTTTCAGAAACAAAATCATTTGACGTGTAATATTGGATGCTTGCATGTGAGCAAAATTAATTATTTGATTATGGGTTTGTATACCGTGAACAATAAATAACTAAAAAGAGGTAAAAAAAACTAGGTTTTATCCCTTTAGAAAATAGAATAAACTCATCACAATAAAACGGTATTACATTTTCAATGTAATATCTTTTTTTTTTTAGTTGTTTAAAACCCTTTGATTATACCCAAAAATATTTGTCTCAAATATTAAACCGTAGCGTATTACAGAAAAGTAGAGGTCAGATAAAAAAGAGTTTGGTAGAGTGGTGATAAAGAAGGATCAGACATACCTAGCTATAACAGATGACGTACATGACTCGAGACATGAACAAGTGAAGGGATAAAATCAAGGTGATTGAATTATAGAGATCGACATGTGAATTGTCTTTGTCGTAAACTCAAGTCAGAGAGTGTTTTAAGACTCAACTCAGATTTTTTTCGAGTTCTTTCTAGTGTCTTTGATGATTGTACACCCTGTCTTTTTTTTCTTTCTGTTTTAAAGTTGCGTCTTAGTCTTTGTCGGTTCATATTCTTCCGGAGAGTTATCGAAATCAGATTATCCACAACACGCCACTCAGACCCTGCTTTGGGTCGTTTATTGCTATTGGTGTTTGTTTCAGGTGGTTAGTGTTTTTAGAGCATCTTTAATCAGGTGTTTTTATTAAAAGTCTCTTTGACAAATTCACATCGCTTCTCTAGACACCTTATTTTAAATAATAGATTTGACCACGTTCTTTGTATAAAATGAAGCTTTCCATTTAAAAGTCAGAAATGATGCTCGAGGTCTATACCACTTGAATAAAAACAAAGATGCCCAACCAAAAATTTCACGAAAAGCTTAAGAACAGCGATTGTTACAACCTCGGCTGTTCCAGCTTTTTATCCTAGTATAAATAAATTGAATTTTCCTTGCACTAAACATAGCAGTACGTACTATATATTCTTACCAATCTGCATGCAGCATACCATACATATTACATACACATACAAAAGTTTGTGACATGAAAACGAAATAACGTACACACCAAAACTAGCTTCTTTTTACCGCAAAAAATAAGTGGGAGCAAATTATCCACGGCCAGGCACGAACCTATATAGAGTCCAGTGAGGACACAACCTCTCACTGACATAGAAAATGAAATGAAATTGTAGATTTTTAAAGACGAGTTTATGTATATAAAATCCATTAAAATCGGACCTTGTTTGACCCCTGAAAAACCTCAAATACGAAACTCTTACAAGTTGCAAACCATGCTGCCACAATACAACTAGACGATCAAGATGGCGTATTCCGAACTAACAAGAGGTCTTCTTTTTAGTTCCTTACACGTTTTTTTATGTTGTTTCATTTTGACGAGTTAACTACTATTTTTTTTTCATGTGTTGTTTAGTTTTGAAGAGTCACAAAATAGAAGATATTCAATTGATCTTTGTAGAAGATTCTGCTAAAAGTTTTTGTATGACTAGAAAAAATTGTATTTGAATCGTGTTGTGAACAGTGTTGAACTGATGTAAATATTTTATTTGTGTATATGTTTAATCTTTGATGTAAATAGTATTGAGTTGATTATTAGTCTTGATTGTGTATATGTTTGATTAGACTAATGTGAAAATTTTATGCAATCAAGAAAAAGTTCAGTCAAATAATAGGCTCTCAATGACATAAATTCCTGGATGTACACGTCTAACTAATGTATAATCAACACATTTAGAGTACTTCACTTTGGTGTTGTTCCTCTAATTAGCTTGTGGACAGCAACGTACGTAAGTACAAATGATGTGATGAACTATACCCACAAAGAAAAACATTAAAGAACAGATTAGTAATAAAGGTAGATGAAATTAATGATTAGTTCAAGAATGGAAATGGGCTACACAGAAAGCATAAAAGAGAATATAAAGTGTAATGTTTGATTTATTTTTATTTTGTTTTGTTTTCAGCTGCCCCCCTTATTAAATCTATGTACTGTGCTGACAGATGAGATATGCAACAGCTTTACTGATCCATCCTCAATTTTCGTTTCATTTTAATTAAAATTTCCAGAATTTTCCCTTGCTGTGGTTTATTATTAGTAGGACCCTACCAAATTTCATTTAACGGAGTATTCATTTCATCAGCATTTTATTTTTGGATCTACCATTTCTCATAAATAGGATAGGTTCCCTCGATAGTCCTAAGATTATGCTTACTGAAGCTTGAGTAGTATTACTTAATACAGTACTTATTAGTACATATACTATACTATGAGGTTGTTTGATCAGTGTGCTTATGCAATGAAATAATCTACCTTATGAAACAACATAATCTACTTAGTCATGCTCAAACATATGAAAGTACAACCGAGCTCAAAGAAAAAACTTATTCCCTAAAGTTCCAAAACCTTCCCTACAAAGTTATATGTCTTGATCGAGCTATATTTTTCACTAGTGTCAAATGCACAACTTCATTCTTAATCAATTCTTTAACTCTTTTTTGAAGGATCTCTTCTTTAACGCAATATCTAAAATCCAGCTCTTCACACTGGCTAGTCGAATTGTCTCATCTATCCATATCCCTAACCATCAAAGCCTAATTTCCCGCATTTCATCACTAACGTCGGCTATTCCATCCTTCTCTCTAATGACATTGTTTCAGATCTTATCCTTCATAGTTATCACATATATCTAGTTCGGACGCATCCAGAATGCACCAAAACTGAATTGAGTTTTTGAAAAAAGTTCTGGACTGATCACGGTGTGGTTATTTTCCAGTTAATTAACTACTCCACACAGCTTAATTTGTAAAACAGATACCCCTAAGCTAACTCTATACTACTGGAGTAGTAGATACATAAATAAGAATAGTTTGTGCAGTGGAGACTACACCAAGTTTCTGCAAACTCAGAGAAATACCCTATTAATTTCTCCTTCCTTCCTACGCACTTTCTCAAGCTACGCACGCATACATCACCTGCTTTGCCGAGAGATTAGAGCTAACAGAACAGGACACACCACAGACCCCTGCAACCACACATCAATACCACATTTTTACATTTCTTTTTCATCCTTTTTGTATTATTATACCCTTGTACTATTATTATTATTATCACTCCAACTCCAAGGATGGATTTTTTTGGGGAATAGTATATCATTACCTTGTATCACCATTTTAACTTTTTTCTCCCTGCAACACTCGATTCTCCAAATCCCCATGAAATGAAACCCCTTCTCTGCATACCCCTATCTTACCCTCTATCTTCTTCTTTTTTGAATTCCCAACCTAACATGAATCAACAAAATTAAAAAAGAAAAGAAAAATGAACTTTGGCCTCTGCTTATAAATCAGCATTACTTTTCTCATTTGGTTCTACACTTGCTCACTCCTTTCTCTCTAGGGTTTTGATTTCCTTCTTTCAATCATGGATCCCTATTTCTTGAACTACCATAACCAAACCAACTTTCACCATTTCAACAACACAATCATCACCCACATGAACAACAACAATCAAGAAAGTAACTTGCCTCCTGGATTCAGATTCCACCCAACTGATGAAGAGCTCATCACCTTCTACCTCCTCAAGAAAGTTCTTGACAGCTCATTCTCCGGAAGAGCCATTGCTGAAGTTGATCTCAACAAATGTGAGCCTTGGGAGCTTCCTGGTCAGTTACTTTTTCAACTTTTCAGCATCTGGGTATTGAATTATGGGTAAAAGGGTGGTTAAAAGATGGTTTCTTTTTTGTTAATTTTTTGCAGAGAAGGCGAAAATGGGGGAGAAAGAGTGGTACTTCTTCAGCCTAAGGGACAGAAAGTACCCAACTGGGCTGAGGACAAACCGGGCAACAGAAGCGGGCTACTGGAAAGCAACCGGTAAAGACAGGGAAATTTACAGCTCAAAAACTTGCTCCCTCATTGGAATGAAGAAGACACTTGTTTTTTACCGCGGTAGAGCTCCCAGGGGTGAAAAGAGTAACTGGGTAATGCATGAATATCGCCTTGAAGGCAAATTTGCCTACCATTATCTCTCAAGAAGCTCCAAGGTTAGTGATTTTCTTACTGATTTTTACTGTCTTAAAAGTTATTTGAAGACAAGACTTTTAGGGAATTAAGTACTTTGTTGATAGATCAATAAACCCTTTGAAATTTGACAAGTTATAGCTATGTACAGTAGATTATAGTACTATCTGTTGAGGTTAGGTCTTATCTAAAGCTAGATTATAGTACTATCTGTTGAGGTTAGGTCTTATCTAAAGCTGTAATTACTGCTTGACAATTAAACCCATGTTTAGGCTTTCAATGCAGTTAAATTTCATAACATCAAATCATCCTGATTTCTGTTCATAACAGCTGATTTTTTACATAACCTTACTTTGTGCTCAGAGAATATTTCATTAACCTACTCGAGTTTTTTTCTTTCATGTTTTGGACATGTTTTTTTATTTTAAAAAGTAGAGGCACATAAATTTTATCATGGAATTAAGCATACAAAAAGACAGTAGGCTATAGTTAATGCTGGAGAGTTGGAAGTCTAAACATCACATGCATATAATATATACTTGCATAATGTTTGTATAGTCCGCCGAATTCGGCAGACATATATGCCCCCATCACAATTATTATTACATGTCTTAATGACCTTACGTCACACATCATAAGTTAAACCTATTAATAACATTTAATTCGGACCAGAGAGACTTTATATATCAAGATCTTTACATAAATTCTCTTCATTGATACTTCCATACTATATGCTTAATATTTAGTTATAGGGTTAGTTAAAATATGTGCAGTCGAGATATAATCATTCTTACATGAATATTTTTCTAGTTATTAAGTATATCTTTAATACAGGATGAGTGGGTAATCTCTCGGGTGTTCCAGAAGAGCGGAACCGGATCAGGATCAGTATCCGGATCCGGTTCCTCAGCTGTATCTGGTGGTGGCGGGAGAGGGAAGAAAGTGTGTGTGGGCCCCGCTAGCGTTGGGACCCACCTCTATCCGGAGGTGGGTTCTCCGGCCTCGGTTTCTCTTCCTCCGTTGCTCGACTCGTCGCCTTACAAGGCCTCGTCTTCCTCGGCCTCCAGATCAGAGCACGTGTCCTGTTTCTCCAATGCAACAACAACAACAACCAATGAGCTTGCGCCTTTGCCAGGTGGCGCGATGACGTTCGACGTCGAGAGTCTTCAGCTTTCGGGTTTTCTTTTCCCCGGTGGCTCGTCAGGGATGACGTCAGGCATGACGTCGGTGATGCCGGAGAACGCTGGTGGTAGGATGGGTGGTTTCAGTGAGCTGGATTGCATGTGGGGATTTTGATCGATCGATCAAACGAAATAAGGAGTGATGGTTAATTTGCTCTTCTTAAGAATGTTAGACTATGATATGATGGATATGTGTGTAAGTTTATTTTAGCTTTTGTTGGATTATGTCGTTGTACTAAAGCTAGCTCTGTGTTTAATTTGTACGTTTATGGATCTTATGATATGTACGTTTTTCTGATTACTAGGAATCATAAATGTTTATGTATCATGTCGTCCTAATTTTTAGCTAATCTATTCTTATTCTAATAAGTCAATCAAAATCAAACTCCGTACATGTTGATTCTTCCACAAGTGAACCCTCACGTTGTGGTTTTAATAGATTAATAAAATGTTTTTTCTTTTATTTTGTGGAGAACAAGGAATTTATAGAATATTAAATAAGAAGATGTTCTAATAATGTTTTAGAGTAATAAAGTTTATCGTATATATAGTGAGGAGTTGCTGAAGAATAAGTCATTACATTCGGAATAAACAACACTTGGTCATTCTATTTTCATGAAGCAGTAATACTTTTTTTCAATAAAATGCATGTTTATAGATCTACATCTACCCATGTTAACTGTATAAACTTTATCTCGATCCCTAATAAATAGTCTTCAAAATCATCGTCTAGTGTTTTGAATTGTAACTTCTGTAAGGAACGTTTATATATTGGCTAGGGTTTGTTTAGATGACATCGGATAATGTATTTTTCAATTATTATCCAAATGGATAACATATTAATATAGAGAACAGTCAATGTTGTTATTTAAAAGTGTATATATCTTACTTCTTATAAAAAAAAATGTATGGTTAATATCAAAATTCAAATAGAATTTCTGTCACTCTTATTTTCGGACTATATCCTCATTTTACTGAATTAGTTGTACATTTATTATAGATCATTCGTTTTTAACTATTTAAAGATATTGGTTGAATTTCAGAAAAGAAATATATTGGTTGAATAGTTAGAGTTTATAGAATTTTGATTTATATCATTTGTAACGTAAAATACTTTACCTCAATTAGAGAAAAAACAAAACAAGAGTAATATGTGAAAAACAAATCTCTTTTCACAATATATAAGAAATTAATGTATGGTAATTTTATTTACATATTTTAATTTTTGTACAAAAAACATAATTTGTTTAACTTCGATAATTGATTTTTTTTTGTCAATTCGATAATTGTTCATTATCACTGAAAGAATTCACTAATCAACATTTCTTTTTTTTGGTTCTATCAAAACTACAAAAGACATAAGTACAGTATATTGTAACACCTCTTCGATTTTAGCTAATTTGTGGTCGATCTATATAGCTTTCCTTTTATAACCATAGGTGACACAGAATCGTAGATTATAGATAGCATGGCTATTCCTTCTTCATTAATTTAATTATGAACGTATCAACGTATAATTGTTCATTATCAGTTTATCACTGAGAGATGCTTGCACGTAGATTTCAGATTCGCGCGTGTCCTTGCCTAGCTTTTGTCTCTTCACTTGATTGAGAAATCAAGTCACATCATTTATCAATTTTCCTTGGACACAAATCACACAAGTTCATGGTACATGCACTGAGGAAAAGTTACGGTGTGAACAAGACTTATTAATGTAGATAAAACGATTTTTTTTGCATTCACATATAACAAGCTAATGTTTATAATTTAGCCGGTAGTATTCATAATATGGATAATGTAATTTTGAGGTCATTTTGAGAGAAAAATAATAATAATCAAAGTTTGTACTAATTACAAGTATGTCACCATGCACGTCCCTCAAAAGCGTTCAAAAAATTTCATCCTGCTTACTATCCAAAATATGAATATTGACATGTAATCTTTGAACAAAAAATGTTCGTTTTTACTATGTTAAAAGGTGTTAGCACCGGACCCTTACTTTGTAGGAATTTATGCACTAATTAGTTCATAAATTTGCCTTTTACATATAAATCGAGTGAACTTTGTGAAAGCATGCACAATGATTTAAGTGATAGAGATGAATACATAAACCTAGCTCTCGCACGGATGGTTCTAATATATTTACCATAGATACTATTTTCACCATGACAGTACTTTATTACAGCGATGATCTAGCTATACACCTGTAGATTCATGGGTAGCTAGATTGTAGAAGCTTCATTGTAATCGATGCATATCCAGCTCGAGATGGAGATTTTAACCTGATAGAATATATATTACTCATACAAGTTAGATACATACTCATATAACGTACACATCAATCTATACATGCATATATCGATGAAGAAGAGGCTGGGCAGAGCCAGGCGTAGGTTAATAATAGAGGCGGTTTACCTCACCGGTTTAACTTGTGTACGTGTGAGAATTTACTGAGCCTTTCTAGCTAGCTATCTCACCTATCGCTATGAGTATAGTCTATACTGCTAGGTAGGGTAAATTTAAGATAATGGGTCGGTGCATGTTACTCAGTAACTTCACGTGGCTGGAGTTGTGGACTATTGTATACCTGAAAACTCTTTTAAGTTTCCCACACGAAAACGTTTCGGACACGAAAACGTTTCGGACACTGAAAAAACGACAATATCAAATTTAAAGAAAATGAAAACGGCAGAGAAACGGTAACATAAATTATATATCAATTTAAAAACATAAGTAATAAAATTGATATCTCTAAAATATGCATAAAAAGGATTAAGGACATGATACTAAATCGCTTATAAAGCCCAATGCAATAATTTTATATATTAACTTTACAATATATTAAATTATGAGTAACATAATCAAGCTCAACATCCGAAAAACTCTCAAAATAAGGAAAATAAATTACCAAACAACATAACCAAGTTCAACAACATAATCAAGTTCTACAACATAATCAAGTTCAATAATGAATTTATATTTTATCTTTATTTTTTTTACAAAAAAAATAAGAAGAATTTGTGGGAAACACGTTTTCTTCCATTTTTCGAGTTTCGTTTCCGTTTAATAAGTCAATAGAAACGTTGACCGTTTCCGAGCTCTCCGGAGACGTCTCTGGGGCGTTTCCGACCGTTACCGAGTGTCCTCAAGTGTCCGATCCGGGATACCCTCACTCATAGGAGTTTCCGGGTTCATAGGTGGTGGAGTGTAACACATTTTCATCCTCTTTAAATTCTTTTCTTTTTAAGTTTCTTTGTTGTTGTTGTTATAGTAGTAGTTGTATTTGCAGATGATGAAAAAACAAGTGAAACGACTACTGATTACTGCACCACGTCAATTGTGGCCTTGTGCATTTAATAACTCTACTTGTCACAGGAGACAAATTTAATGCTTCTCTATTGTCACCGCAACTTGTGGCATTCCACTTCGTACCACTTACATACCTCATTGTACATGTACGTATATGTCTTGTGTAATGATGTTATAACTTATATGTCCATAACGAGATGTCATCATGATCGATCAACAAACTATTTTCGTGGATAAAAGTCATGATGCAAGTATAGAGTATGGAACTTGCATTGCCTTCAATTAACTAGGGCTTGCATGCATGATCATGATCTCCATAGTTAGCTAGTAATTTTAAACCGGATTTTTATAAATTGTAGGGTATACTAAATTTTTTGGGCCCACGCTACGTGTAAGTTTTACGGCTTGTAAAACCTTACAATAAGACGTTGCGGAATCGAAGAGTAGAAGATGGTGATATGTTCCATACGGACATTATAGACATGTGTTGGTAAGTCAAAATCTTTATTTAGACGACATATTCGTAAACATAGAAAAGAAATGGAAAAAGAAAAAGAAAAAAATCAAGAAAACGATAAATTAAAAAGAAAGCATTAAGATAGTAATTTTATTGTGAACGGATTATGGTTTCCTTCTTAAGTTAACAATTTATGTTCCGAGTAATCTTAACCTATGGATGACGCCGATTTTAAAATAAAGATAAGCACTTACCTTTTATAGAGGAAAGTTCCAGTGCGAACAGGTCTTAACGTAGGAACAACGAACAGTTTGCGTTCACAGATTAATTACACGTCAATGTTCACATTTTAAATAGTAATGTTCATAATTTGGGCCATGAACTTTTTTAAACGGTTTTAGTGAGAGACGCGGTGACATACTTGTAATTACTGCAAATTTCGTTTTTCATACGTTAAGCCTTATTATCATCCGAACTTCTCTCCCCTTTTACACGTAGAATGCATTTAAGAGAGGGCACGAATGCATGTGGTCAAGGTAGGGGCCTAAAGCTTCGTATAAACTCCATCTCAATTATTGTTAATAATACTTTGAAGGAATTGATTAATTGATTAAGACCCTGACCTGATCTAGTATAAAGTAGTGTATGAACCATAAAAGCTAAGATGGTAGCCAGGAAAAACATTATCTTCTTGGATGAATTTTGCAAAGACATGAATGGGGCCCCTAAGACAAAAAAAGGGTGTCCGAAAATGGGAGGATGGATCTTTAGAAAGACAAAGAGCTAGTGGTTCAAACTCATAATTACTTGGAAGAAAATTCAGGCATTTAGTTGCAGAAGAAGCAAAGGAGGGTACGTGGTCCATCACCATCAACAAACTTACCCTAAATTAGGGTTTTATGGAGCTCGAGCGTGCTCTGCTCTCATGGCTTCTCTTGTGTCAACTCGACCCCATCATTTCTAGACTCCATTTTGTCCCTCTTTAGTGGGCTGATTTGGAAGCTTTGTTTTTTGTTCGCTTTCAATGTTACATGAACTTTGTTTAAAAATGGGCCTATATACAAAAAGGTAAAATAAAGCCCAATATCGTTGAGGCCCAACATTGTGTTTCATTGCTGAACATCTTGAATAATCATATAGCACTAAGAAAAATGTAGCAACATTTATGTGTCAAAATATTCATGAACTTTCTAAGCATTCATTTTCACATTTTATTTCTGTTTATTGAGTTTTCGCTTATGTTTAATCATGAATATTAAAGTTGAAAGCCATTAACATCTATGCTCAGTGCCATAAACATCAAGTGTTAATCATGTTAGTTACATTTATTTTTTTGATCATGTTTGTTGTTGTGATCATTGCTATGTACATTGTTTTTCAAGACAATGAACAATAGTGTTCCTGACCATAAACATCAAGAGTTGTGTTCATAGTCATGAAAATAATGTTCGAGGTTTGCTAAATTGTTGAGATTTGCAGCTAGAACCTAACCCTCCTCTAACATGTAAGTTCAGTACATAATATGTATATTCCATAACATCATAATATATGTATTTTTAACCAACATTCTATTGATCTAGTGGTTTAACACTAGATTCTCTTTGAGTGTTCTATTTTGGTTTAACACTAGATTCTCTTTGAGTGTTCTATTTTGGTTTAACACTAGATTCTCTTTGAGTGTTCTATTTTAAGGTCTCGAATACGATTACTGCTATGTTGTGGGTGACTAATCCAATGGGATTAGAGCCAACTAAAGTGAACCCTTCTGCATATTCCTAGTGGTCATTAGATGCTTCATCATACCATTTATTACAAATTAATATTGCTTCACAAATACTCCATGATTTACAAGTAAACAAGAAACCATTATCCACGCACATTACTCTATAGTCCCACATGTTGCTATACAAGCTTCTAGTAGGATACTTAAGGAGGCCTTGACAGTTTTCCAAAGCAAACATGCATGGAGAACTATAGACACTCTTCACAATCGAAAAATGAGGCTTCTTCTCTGATGGATCATAGATGGCTGGGCAATGGACATGCATAGGAGTGACTGACAAAGGAATATGCACTCAACTTCTAAACTGCATACAAAACAGACTTCTGGTTATGCATTCCAAAAGCTGTGATAACAAGTTCTGTTCTTGCTCAACCAATTGGTGAAGCCTCTGCTGTCCCAGATAAATCACTGAAAATTAGATAAGCCAAAAAAAATTTATTAGTACATTTACATACCAGGAATGTCTAGACACAATTATAATTAAGTTGCTGAGGTTTATTAACATATATATTTCTTCCGGATATTGTTCTCACCGCTGGTTGAATCTAGAGAGTACATCCATGAATTGAATTGGAAATGAAGAAATACAATAGTAGCAGAAGAAATAAATCCCGCGGCCCCATGGGACTGTATCCATGTGAAACACTACTTACTCATAGTGATAAAAGCCAACTTTTCATATGCCAGTCACTATTAATCCAAATGCAGATTCATAGAAAGAAACAACAATGCCTCATGCTAATCATCTTATCTGTGTCTTGAATTCTGCCTAAAACACCACATAAATAAATAGACTCCATGTAGAAAGAAATATGGAGACTGCCTTAAGTGAGGACTGAAGTATAATAAATGAAAATTTTAAATTACTAGATGGACCTTTACTTCTTGCATATTAAAGTGTGTGGCGAAGTTAAAGTTTATTTTCAACAATGGTAAAACCTACAGGTAAAGGCCGGTATAATAAATTTGTGTGCGAGAGAGAGGCAGACATAAGCTGAGATGACTCTGCTTTTCTATTTCCTCACAAGAATCAGATTTCCAAAATTTGCTGGGATCCTTTGTAAAATGAAGGAAAAACCTGATATACATTATGATGAAAAATTCTCATAGGAAGCATGACTATTACAGTACTAACACCCATACGCAAAACAATTACGACCCAAAACTCACAACACAAAATAAAAAGTGTTTCATGTGCTTTTCCTAGAGAAAGAAAATGTTGATATTGGCAAGAGACCTAGACAAATTTATAGGCATTGAGTTGCAAGATTAAACAAGACTCACCTGAGGATAACAATTCTGGCGAACAATTGTCTGGTTGTGAGGATTTACAATAACTTCACAGGAAACTTTGGCCTATTAAAACAGTAAGATTTCTAGTTAAATCATACGAGAAAGGAAATAGATAATGCAATATGATATTCAACAGATATTACTCAATCATGATATTCAAAATCTGAACATCAAATTTACAAAACCAATGTAGAAATTTGTGACCGACATTTTAAGAAAAGCACGGGAGAGCAAGAGACGGAGTTAGTAATGTAACATTGTAACACCACAATAAAAAAAGCATCGCGCATAGGAAAATATCATGCTTATTGTTTGGCACAAAGGAACACTTCGATGTCCTATACAAAGCCTCTCTTTCCTTCACCTAGCATGCTTTGTCCCTACATTTCATCAATTTCGAGCTTAAGTGAAAACAATTTGCGCTGCAGAAACTGAAAAGAGCCTTCATCAAGAAGGTCCAGTGATTCTCACCAGAACTGTGAGTACATTGTATGAAGGCCAATCATTAGGAGTAGGACAACATACAGGTATGCTTAACTCTTCAAAAGAATTGTATAAAATGACATAGACAAGAAACACTACCATGCATACTTTGACATAATTTTTAGAATTATAGATGTCAGCTGGGTTTTTCCAGCCTCACATTATAACATTATAGAAAGAAATACAAATTGGAGCTTAGTTCAGGCAATCACACCTACATCCGAGTCACCTATATTTCAGTTCAGACCTACACCAGAGGACTTTGCTATATACAACATAACAATAGAGCCAAAACACTTAGTGCTCTCATGGTACATTCAAAAGAATGGTTTTCAAAATCACATTCATCTCAGTGCTCTCATGGTTCATTCAAAAGATCAGTAAAGAATTTCAGACCCTATCAATCCCAACAAGACAGAATGGTTCTCAAAATCACATTCAAAAGCTCACAATCATCTCATTGCTCTCATGGTACATTCAAAAGATCAGTAAAAAGCACAATTGAACAAGACAACAACAACAACAAAAGTGGAACCAAAAACCAAACCTTGAGAGGAATCTTGAGAAACGACAGAAGCCCAAGCTCTCCCTCAACCGAAGTATCAGTATCAAACGGCACAGACCCTCTAGCCACATCTTCAATAAAGTAAAAGATATCATGCAACACCTCACACCCATCAACCACAAGCGTAGAGTTAACATACGACGCCCCTCTAGCTTTCAAATGCCCTCCTTCGGAGCTCACAAACCCTAATTTCCTGCCTCTATACCCAATCGAAACACCAAGAGACTCATAATAAAGGGAAAAGAAATCCCTATTCCGAACCCTAGCGACAACGAAGAGGGACAGATCGAGGGAGAGACGAGGGGAGGTTCGGACGGAGACATTGTTGACCTGAACACGGACGATTTGGACCTCGGGATCGGAGGGCCAGAGGATGAAGAGAAGGAGAGATAATAGAATGAGGGTGAGAGAGTAGGATATGCAGCGGGAGAGATAAGGACGGAATCTTGGAGGAAGAAGAGAGTTATGGTAGATCACGACGTAGCTTCCGGCGGTTGAGGCGGTGGCGGAATACGCCGGCAATGGGGCGTAGTATGCCGATTCAGTTTTCGACGACATTCTTTCGCTGTTTGTTGGAGAGGGTAACACAAGCTTGTTGTGGATCAAATTTTATTGGATAATTTAGGGCTCGTTCGTGTAAATTTTAAATTATACCATACTCTACTTTTAATGAATTTATCTTGAATAATGTCTTTATAAATTAACATCAACAAACACATTTATCTAACAAAAGGGATTTATTTCAAAAAACGCCTTTATAAATGTTTGGCCAAACAATACCTTAAAGCTGGTTGTATTTTGGGTCCAAAAGATTGGCCCATGCAACAATCTATCTTATATATTAAGGGTGAGAATCTCATAATAAACTCTCTCTTAGAGATAAATAAGAATGAATCTAAGTCATTGGATGTCTTGACATCCAATGGCTTAGATTAAACTAGTTATCCCCACTACAAGTGGGAGTAGTTGTGGTGGTCCGTCGACCTCCCGGCGACCACCCGATGATTATCAACATTTTGATGAACATTTAAGTCGATTGTAATGAACTTTGGCTAATGAACATTTTATTAAATTCTTGTGAACATTGAAGTATGAGATGATGAACATTTAAGTATGAGATGATGAACAATTCAATTGGTGAAATTTTATGTATAATGTGATGAACATTCAGTAGAGTATGTACAAATGAACATTGTGATGAACATTTATGAACACTTGATGTTCATCAAAAATTGGTGAACATTTAAGTAGAATGTGATGAACATTCAGTTGGAAAACTTTTAAGTATAATGTGATGAACATTAATGAACACTTGATGTTCATCAAAAATTGGTGAACATTTAAGTAGAATGTGATGAACATTCAGTTGGAAAACTTTTAAGTATAATGTGATGAACATTTATGAACACTTGATGTTCATCAAAAATTGGTGAACATTTAAGTAGAATGTGATGAACATTCAGTTGGAAAACTTTTAAGTATAATGTGATGAACATTTATGAACACTTGATGTTCATTAAAATTTGGTGAACTTTTAAGTATAATGTGATGAACATTCAGTTGAGTATATACAAATGAACATTTATGAACATTGTGATGAACATTTATGAACACTTGATACCGCTTTTGCAAAATCCTAACTACAATAAATGTATGAATGCAATTGTTGCATATATACTTTTATCAATGGTCTAAAACATGTCACATGAGCTAAAAATGATAATAGATGGGTGAGATCTCATCTCAAGTTTTTGCCTTTGTAATGTAGCTTGGATTTCCGTAGGAATTGTTGGGAAATATAGGACTTTTTGTTCTTCGTATAGTTAAGATGGACAAGACGCAGACTAACAAACTCACTCTAACTTTTATATATGAGGAAAGGATTACAACACTAATTAGAATAGTTGTGGAAGACTTACCCGAACTCTTACTTACACACTTCACCCTCGAGGTTTAGTAGTCACACTCCCTTAAGCTTTATTAGCTTAATCACTCTCTCTATTTTCTTTCTTGCTTGGATTGATTACAAATGTGCAACATTCTCCTCTATTTATAGTGGTAGAGGAGAGCTTCCTACATATGTCTAGATTATTCTACATAAACCTTCACCATTAACTAGATGGATATTCCTAGATAATTCTAGACTAGTGTATATTTATCCTAATCTAGCTTCTTCCAAATTCTAGATTATTCTTAATCTTCCTTGATCATGGGCTTTGGGCTTTGATCTTCTTCTTGGACCAAGTCCACTCTTAATATAAGGAGGGAGCCCAACAGGAATTACTATCCATGTCACTTTTGTTTTTTTGCTTTCCAAATCTAAATGAAGGGTAATAATGTGTACAAGTTTTTGAGGCCCCAGGGCTTTGTGTCATCCTATGATAGTGCTCATCGATACACTGATACTGATGCTCAAAAGGTCATACCCTTGTTTTTGTGTCTTCTTGATGGTTCTGTAATCAGTTGTTCTTTTTCTTTTGCTAAATGTGTTCCCTTCTTTCTTATACAGTGGGCGAGCCACCGGGAAGCCCCCAGATTGGCAAGGCTTCCTCGGAATCATAGCTCTTCTCACCATCAACTCAAGGATCAGTTTTGTCGAAGAAAACAATGCAGGAAATGTTGTTGCAATATGGCATGATTTGTTTACTAGGGCTTGACTCCCTGTTTGACGTACCAAATCTGTTAGTTGGAGCAAAGAGGAATGACAATGGATGAGAGTGCGACAAAGATAAAAAAAACTTCAGTTTCTCAATGTTGTCTTTGAACTCTTCTTCGAGCAAATTGTTACAGAATGTGGCGTTGCTGATCAAATGCGTGTGATAGAACTTACCATGTATGATGTAAGCTTTTTTATTGTACAAGTTATTGATTTGGCATGTTGTTTGTACCAATTGGATACACGTTTGGGGAAGGCATGTCCATATGGTGTTGGAGTTTATGTAGGAGATGGCACGACATAACCAACTGGTACCGAACTCGCACTGGCTGAGCACCAAGGTAAGTACATGGCCAACATTGTTAATTAAGAAGCCTGGCATGGACTAATCAAGTTTTGTGTTTAACTAAGAGTTTGTGATTGTTTTTTCATTTATTCACTACATTTTATCTTTATCTATTTTTCATAAATATATTACGCTATTTATATGGATTTCATTGTCATTTGTTCATAAAATAGATACATCTTCAAAAAGCAATGCATATATATTTAAGCTTTTATGTAGAAGATTAAGAGAGTTCTTTTATCAATTAGGTGAGCAAAATCTACATGAAACTAAAATGATGAAAACACTTTCATTTTCAGTACATCTTCACTGTTTTTGTCATTTAATTACCAAAGCATGAACATAATTTTTACTTCTAATACAAACTCTTATATATAAACAAAATTATATAGCCCGTGCGAAACACGGGGGCCGAATACTAGTTAGAAATAAAATGTAATTACATTCATATCTAAGCAAATTAACATCATTAATACGTCTTTATTGTATATTTTATGTGTTTTAGTAATATTTCACATTAATTCTTAGAATAGATCATAATTTTTATAAAATCATAGTTCATTATTATAACAATAAATATTTTTTTTATAAATACATCCTCGTGCATGGTATGGGGTATTACACTAGTACTTGTAATATTATAGATGTTGTTTCTTACTTCTTACTTTCTTAGCCTTCGGGCATACTCTCTTTGTTCCTTATTAATCTTTTCATTTTTAAAGGATATATTTGTCGATGCACATTTGTATTGTCAATATATTTAATCATAATATAATAAAAATCGTAAAATTTTAATATGATTAAAGTATTTATTAAAATGATCAAATAAGGTTATTCATGACTATATTTTAATTATTGGAGGAAGGACAAAAGAGAGTAATACATATAATGCGAAATACAAATATTTTATTCACTAGCGGTGTGTGGTAGCAAATTTCACTTATGCAATATACTCATATTCATGTTGTGCAAACCAGTTGACATTTACATATTAGTAGGTTAATATATAGTCATAGGTGGAATTTTCTTTACAAGAATTACGCTATTGGCCATTTCAACTATTTCATTTCCAAACTATGGTTGATCCTCTTATTCGATCTAACCTCTAACCGATTTTCCTAAACATCGACCTCTAATAATAGGTCGTTACAAGATTATAAGGACAAGTGATCTACATATATATAGGAATTTGATCCCCCAACACCTCTTGTTGGATTCAGAATTGATCTAGGCGAGTTGGGCTAAGAGGCCCACTTCGATCACACAACCCATTCGAATTTAATGCTTGTGAATCCAACTAGGGTAAGAGGGACAGATTGGGCAATCCAGAATAGCCTATATAATCACGGATGCTCTATACAGCCGTTCGGTGCCTTTACCAAACACCGCCCGATGTGTACGTGACCTCGCAGAACGCGAGTGTCTCGACCTCGCAGAACGCGAGTGTCTCGACCTCGCGTAACGCGAGTGTCTCGACCTCGCGTAACGCGAGTAGTGCATGTCAGATAGACGTTGTTGTGCACCATTAATACATGTCTTGTCCCCACCTAACTATAATAACTACCCCCTTATTTTAAGTAAACCGTAACACCTATTAACCCTACCCTAACACCTCTTTTTATCATCTTTCACCTCTTTTACCCTCCATTAAAACTCATTTTCAAAACCTTCAAACTTCAAAACACTCTGAAAACACCAAAAACAATGGAAGATGAAGAGGAAATCAACAAAGGAATGAATGGAGATGGTGGTTCATCAAGTTTCCATGCAAATGAGGTAATGTTCTTACTTAATTTTTGAATTTTAATTTGTTTTGCACCATTAAGAGTTAAAATGATGTTATTATGTTGTATTTCATGTTAAATGTAGTATTAGTAAGTGTTGAAGAGATGATTTTTGCATATAATTAATGTCCAAAAGTTTTGTTATTCAACCTTATTTTGTTTAGGGTTTATGATTTTAGGGTTTTTACTGTAGAAAATTTAAAATGACCCTGTTTCACACTGTTTGAACCTTGGCACTTTCCCGCGTTCTGTGAGATGGAACACCTTGCGTAACGCGAGTAATGCCTCCCTCGCAAAACGCGAGAAAGTGTCCATTACAGAGGATTAACTAATTGCATGTGTTTAGGTGAATTTTTCTTTGTTCATTGGATTGAATGCAATCCAGTTGAATGACTACACCGACCCTTCCCGGAATACGAGGCCCGTTTCGCCACCGTCATTTGATTTAGGGATTGACGACTTTGGTGATTATCATCAACCATCTACATATGAATTGCCCGTGCCATCTACTTATCAATTTCCTATGCCATCTACATATGAATTGCCCGTGCCATCTACATATGAATTTGCCGTGCCATCTACTTATGAATTGCCATGTACATATGAAGTGCCATCAAGCTATGATGCGTTTGATTCACAGTTTGCTAACCCACCTACAAATGTAGGAGAGGAGATGTGGTTTCTTCCTTTTTACGCACTGCACCAAAGTTTGATAGTCCCGTATGTGATGAAGATGTTGTTTCTAGGGATTATTCGGAATATTTCACTACGGAGCAAGTGTTTGCCTCTAAGGAGATTGGTCATTTGTGGGCGTTGAATGTTGCAAAGCAACATAAGTTTATGATCTCTATTGGAAGGAGTGTACCATCTAAACCGGGGCAAACTGGTAAGGTTCAAATCATTTGTGAGAAAGGGGGAAGTTATAAGCCTAAAGGTGTCGGAGTTGGAACAAACACAAAGAGCAAGAATGTAAATTTCAGTTGAAGCTCATGGAGAACCGTTTTGAAGAGAATTGGAGATTAACAGTTGTTTGTGGTTTGCACAACCATCCTATTGGAGATAGTTTGGTCGGGAATGCATTTGTTGGGAGGCCAACCCCTGATCAAACGAAAATGATTCGTGGGATGGTACTTTCTCATTGTTCTCCAAATCAGATTTACACTGAGATAAACAAGGATCCCGGAAGCTGCACAAAGAAGAGACAAGTGTACAATTTGGTAAGAGATATAAGGGAAGAGGAAATGGAAGGTAGAACCGTGGTTCAAGAATTCTTTCACCAATGCAAAGAGAACAACTACTTCATGGAGTATAGGCCAAGTGCAAAAAATCTTTCGATAATAGGCGACTTGTTCTTTGCTAGCCCCGAATCAATGAAACTCTTAAAGGCGTTTCCATATGTCCTTTTGTTGGATTCGACTTATAGGACGTACAATGTTCCCTTCCTGGAGATAGTCGGTTTGACTTCTACATGGAAGAATTTTGTTGTATGCGGGGTATGGTTAGAGGCCGAGAGCGAGGACAGTTATTTGTGGGCGTTGCAGCAGCTGCAGACGATGTATACAAGAATAGGAGCATCACCTACTTGCTTCGTCACAGACCGTGAGATGGCTCTTATGAATGCAACAGACATGTTATGGCCAAATGCAAAGTTTCTCTTATGTAAACTACATGTAAGGAAGAACATAGAGGCGAGAGGCAAGATAGCTATGGGCACACAAGCATTGGGGGTTCATATTTATAATGATTATTATGACGTGTTCATCCAAACCACTGAAGAAGATTACAACAAAAGGTTGAAGACACTTGAGATTGAATGGAGAGCTTATCCAACCTTATTGAACTACGTGAGAAAGAATTGGCTAAACCCTTACAAAGAAAGACTTGTTTCAGCAGGGACGGATAATGTCTTCACTCTCGGGAATAACACGACAAATAGGTATGTTCTCTAATTCATGTATACCTTCTATATTTGAGAATAAGAGCTTCTGTAATGCACATTCTCGCGTTCTGCGAGGGCATGACACTCGCGTTTTGCGAGGTGTGACGTCACGCGTGACGCGTGATTTTACACTTTCTTCTCCGATCATTTCACACATTCCGGCCAGTTTTCGGCGACATTTCAACACAAATTCAACATAAATTCAATATTTTAACTAAATAACCTATCAATTTAAGTAAATTATCAAATAAACATCAAAACCCTAAATAAAATGTAAACCCTAATAAAAAACCCTAACCCTAATGAATTTCATCCTATTCAACATAAAAAAACATCCACTCATCAACCATAATACAAAATCATCATCTTTCATCCAATCCAAACAACCTAATACTATATACAACCATTTCTAAATCAACATTCAATATCAAAACACCATATAATATGCAATTTCCTATACTAACAACATATATTCATCTAGAATCAACATTAGAAAGCATAAGGGAAGAAGAAACATACCTTAATTGAAGATTTGTGTTGAAAAGAGGAAGTAGGTTTTTTGAGAGAGATGGTAAAATAACGGCGGTAGAATGCTGTAAAAATGGGCCGAATAGGGTTTTTTCCCTTTTATAGGGAAAAAACCCTCGCGGACACGCCCCTCGCGTTCTGCGAGGTGACGCTCCCTCGCGTTATGCGAGGTGTCCGACGTTATTTAGTAAAACGCCCGGACTGTATTTAATAAGGGCCTATATAATCCCGTCTTACTTGGTGCATGAGGATACGTTTTCAATTTCTTCCATCTACACCAAATTATAATTTATCCTAACACACTAGAGGGAGGAAAAATACCAAAAACCTCAAAATGCTCTTTGGCCATAGCAAAGCCTCTATCCACCAATCCACCAATTTCTTTGATTTTGGTTCCATTTTCTGAATGGGGCGTCGAAGTGTTGCCTCTCACAGAAGAGTAATTATTTCGGTTTTATGGGGGTGTTGCGTCTCACAGAAAGTAATTATTTTGGTTTTCAGGTGAATCTAAGCGTGAGTCAGAGAGATCTCTTTGGAGATCCCTTATATTTACACAAGGGAGAGTAAAACTGTCATTTGAATATATGATTGGTTCGTGACAAGTCTCCCAACGTGGAGATCTGAGTTTAGTATTTGTAGTTGTGTTGTTGATTTGCCTCGGTATCAAGAATTTGGTGTGACAATTTTAACTCTAATCAATTCTATTACCTTTTAGTATAGTAAACGTAATATATCGTGAATGGAGGGGCGTAAACATATTTGATAGGGAGGGATTCATGGTAGTGAAAAGCTCGATCTCAACAAAAATGTATGTTTTGAATTTCAACTTGACTGGAAGTCTCGATTATAATTAAATGAAAATAAACAATTGCTTAAAATTCCCCGTTTTAGTTTTAATGTTGTAAAGATCTCTAACTATGTATGATTATCTTTTTGTGTTTTATTTTGTAAGTATAGAAATAGATGTTATTAGTTTTTTTATGACATTTAAAAATGTCTCATAAAAACACCTCAGATCGCCCAAGAACTGCATCAGGAAATAAATCCGCCACAAGACTACAACTAAATTTGCTTGAAGATGACAATTTGACAATAATTAATGTTATTAGAACAAATTGAAAAATACCTTAGTAGATTCAGAATATCAATCCGCCTTACAAAAATCTTGTTATGTCAAGGTATTCCACTGAAGAGCAGTTAAAGCTCACTATATCCGTTAAAGCTCACTATATCCGTTACCACTCCCTTTCCTTTATAATATTTCAAATCAACACATTATCTCAAATTTCCTTTAAATCAACATGCTATATCGACTTTCCTTTTACATTTAAATGATGAAAAAATGACATATACACATTATAATCTACTATATAACTATTAAAGCAAAGCACCAATTTTACTACATGTCATATCTCCATTTAAATTGCCACATGTCATCCAAATTGACTTTCTTGCCACATGTCATCTAATTAGAAATTTTCAAAATTATTTATAAAGATTTGATTACACAATTATGTAGAAAGATTTGATGATACAATATTTAAAACGTTCGTAATTTAGATATACCTAAATTTAAACAATTTATAATTAAAAAGAATTGCCTAAAGATTATAATAACTTATAAATTAATTTCACATCGGAATTGAGATTTATAGATTCACAAAAACATATTTTTCATATAAATAATTTTTCATAATAATATATAATATGTACTTTTATAAAACATTTATATAAAATTAATTATTTTATTACATTTATTTTTGAAAATTAAAATAAGATGTTTAAATTCTTTTTAACTTTGGGAGATATACTTAATGAAAAACAATATAATCTCAATTGTTATAGATACAAGCTTATTTTTTATCGCAGTTGTGTATTAAAGTCATTTTCATCAAAATTTTATATATATATATTAAATTAAAACTAGATTTCTACTATATAACTATTAAAGCAAAACATCAATTTTGTCACATGTCATCTCTCTATTTAAATTGCCACATGTCATCCAAATTGACCTTCTTGCCACATGTCATCTAATTAGGAATTTTCAAAATTATTTATAAAGATTTGATTACACAATTATGTAGAAAGATTTGATGATACAATATCTAAAACGTTCCTAATTTAGATATACCTAAATTTAAATAATTTATAATTAAAAAGAATTGCCTAAAAATTATAATAGCTTATAAATTAATTTCACATCGGAATTGAGATTTATAGATTCACAAAAAAATATTTTTCATAATAATATATAATATGTACTTTTATAAAACATTTATATAAAATTAATTATTTTATTACATTTATTTTTGAAAATTAAAATAAGATGTTTAAATTCTTTTTAACTTTGAGAGATATACTTAATGAAAAACAATATAATCTCAATTGTTATAGATACAAGCTTATTTTTTATCGTAGTTGTGTACTAAAGTCATTTTCATCAAAATTTATTATATATATATTAAATTAAAACTAGCTTTTTCCACTTGACATTTTTGCATTGAATTTGTCACGTGACGGTTTCTTACTCTGTTTTTTATCCCTCATTTCTTTATTTTCTAAAATAAATTATATATAGAAGACTATCCTAATTATATATTTGTTAATTATTTATTTGAAAAAAAAATCAATTAACAAGACTGAAAACCAATCATAAGTTCTATAATTGCCTTTTTATTAATTTAAACATTAATCAAATAAATTTGATTATATACTCCCTCCGTCCCTGTTTGTTCGTCCTGTTTCAAATTTTGACACTATTCACTAATCGAGAGAATCTTCTAAATATCTTTCAATATATAAGATAAAACATAGTCATGAGTGGTCTTGTTTGATTCGTTTCGATTAGTACTTTAAGAATATTAAAAAATTATAATTTTTAATAACATATAATTTGATATATTGACGATATAAAACGTGCATCGGCAAGTGTGCCAAAGTCAAACAGGACAAACAAAGTGGGACGGAGGGAGTACTACATAATTTAATCTAAATTATAGAACTTTTAATTAATTTAAATATTAATCAAATAAATTTGATTATATACTCCCTCCGTTCCTCTTTTTCCTTCCTCTTTCCTTTTAAGTTGTCCCCTTATTTCCTTCTTCTTATCAAATTTTTTTACTTTTGATCATAAATATTTACCACATTACCCTCATAAAAACTTTTCAATTACTACAAAACTCACAACAATCCAAATTACATTTTCACTTTTATCTCTCTCATCATTACTATACCCACATCTTAACCCTTTAATTTCTTTTTCTCCTTATTTTTCCCATCTCAATACACACTCTCTCCTACTCCCTCCGTCCCTTAATGTTCTTCCTATTTCATTTTGACACATTTGCCGAGACACGTTTTGCGTCGTTAATATCTCTGATTATATCTTTCTAAAAATTATAAAATTTTGATATTGTTAAAGTACTCAATGAGACGAACAAAACAAGATCCCGCATAACTGTGTTTGTTCTTATAGATTGAGAATAATCTAGCGAATTGTATTAAATTGTGAATAGTGTAAAAATTGCAAATGAGAAGAACATTAGGAGACGGAGGGAGTACTTTTCTCCTCCTCTCTCCTCTCCTCTCCCATCTTCTTAATTTTTGTGCGTTTTTAGAAGAGGAAGCAAAAAGAGGGACGAAGGGAGTATTATATAATAATTTAAATATAATATTATTATGCAATCCCGTGCCTTGCACGGGAGTTAAGCTAGTAGTTTTGAACAATCATCCGAGTTAGATCCATCAAACTATATTGTATTAATTAATTACTCTCTCCGTAAATGTTCTTTTCATGTTATTTTTGACATTATTTACATTACAAGAGAATCTTCGATATATCGTCTAATATGTAAAAAAAAAACATAGTAATATGAGATCTTATTTGATTTGTCTCAGCGAGAACTTTAACAATATCAAAAATTTATAATTTTTATTAACGTATATTTGTAGATATTAACGTTATAAAATATATCTCGATAAATATGTCAAAAGGAAATGAGAAGAACATTAAAGAATAAAAAGAGTATATAAGTTGGACTTAAAATAAAGATGTAGTCTAGTCTTATCTATATAAAAGTTGACTGTCCATTGCCAAAATTGAATGAAATTGGTACCAATTTAATGCATTACTCATTTCTTAATCACCTCCTATTGGACTTTTGAACATGTATTTAAATATCTTTCTTATATCCTTATGTTATATTTATTTATAGTCTACTTGATTAAGTCACAAACTAAATTAATGTGTGAGCTTCTCTTATGACAATGCAAACTTATTCTAATATTATGTTTTAAAACTACTTCAAACATAAATACAAGGAAATAAAAAATACTTATATTTACAAATATTAATAACTTTGATAACAACAACAACATATTAACAAATAATGTATAACTATATTAAATCACATACGAAATCCGTAATTTTCTCGCGCGGAGCGCGAGGCCCGTATCTAGTCTAGTATAAAAATCGCGGAGAAAAAAAATTAAAGACCGCATTAAATACCTTTGCATTTTATTAGTTAATAACTCTCCCCAATTTAATACTTATATGTTTTTAATTGGTGGATTTTATACATTATGATTGGATCAAACTCCATAAAAAATTGAATGTGTAGAAAATGAATCCAATAAAGACGAGAAATCCAACAACGAGCAATCAAGAAAACGATCAATCAAGGGATTATGCCTTTTTATATTATACAACATGTATAATATTTGCATAGAAAATAAATTTTAGACAATAAATAAAATAAAATCCTTATAGCGTTGATGACCTTTTCCTACAAATTAACAATGCTTATATAAAATAATATAGATCCGCGTGTAGCACGAGCCCCAAAATACTAGTAAAGTACTCCTTCTGTCCCCATTTTTGCTTCCTCTTGCACAATATGCACAAGAATTAAGGAGAGGAAAAAGAAGAGGAGAGAGGAGAAGAAAAATAAGAGAGAGTGTATTGAGATGAGAAAATAAGGAGAGAGGAAAATTAAAGGGTTAAGATGTGGATATGGTAATGATGAGAGATATAAAAATGAAAAAATAATTTGAATTGTTCGGTTTTGTAGTGATTGAGAAGTTTTTATGAGGGTATTATAGTAAATATTTATGATCAAAAGTGAAAAATTTAGATAAGAAGAAGGAAATAAGGGGGTATTTTAAAAGGAAAGAGGAAGGAAAAAGAGAAACGGAGGGAATTCGTAATTTGTAATTGTATCATATACGGAGTATTTGATTGACACTTTATTGTAATAGCAGGGGTAGATTGGTCATTGAGTCTCCGTACAACATCACAAACGGAAACCGTAAAAGCGCGTGACCGAATTCTTTCCTACAGAATAAATACGCGCCCAAAAACGCCTTCTTCTTCCCCACCTCATTCCCCTCTCTCTTCTTCCCCATTTCCCAAATCAGGCAAAAACAAAATCCATGGCTCCTCAAGCTCAAACTCAGCTCATCAATCCCTCAACCAAAATCAACCTCGAGTCAAAATTCCGAGGCGTCCGAAAGCGTCCATGGGGAAGATACGCCGCCGAGATCCGCGACCCCTCCAAAAAAACTCGCGTCTGGCTCGGCACCTTCGACACCGCCATCGACGCCGCCCTCGCCTACGACGCCGCCGCCCGCCGATTCCGCGGATCCAAAGCCAAGATTAACTTCCCGGTGCCTGTCTCCGGAGATCGGAGTCCCAGTCAGACCAGCGCCGTCGAATCGTCTTCTCCGGCGCCTGTTGTTCTGGATCTGAGCTTAGCGATCGTGTATGGTGCGAATAGCGAGTCGGACTCGTCGTCTGCGGTGGTGGATAGCGAGTTCGACTCGCCTGTGAAGGGTCTGGATCTGGATTTGAATCTACCTGCGCCTGATTTTTAAGTGATGGATTGGATGGTGTTTTTTTAACCGTGTAACGAGTGGTTGTTATAAAGTAGAGATAGTTAAATTGGGAAGGGGAAAGACAGAGGGAAGCCTGATTTTTTTATTTCGTTCCGTATATGGTTCGAGAGTTGTTTGAATCAGGTTGGAATCTCGTCTTGTTTTTTAATCATTGCTGTGTAGTTTCATGACAATAGAATAACAAAATTGTTGTTTTTTCTACTTATAACTGGATAATGTCATCGCCTTTCGTGAATTCAGGGTACTTTACTTTGTGTATTTCTCATATTATAATGTATGAAAACAAAGTAAATTTGTCACAAAAAAATAAAAGATTTGGAGAAATATAAATTTAATCTCTTTACAGAGTATCCAACTCCTTTCTAAGCTGAATCCGTTCAAAATTAGGACTTAGGATAGGGCGGATCCTATTTGCACTCAGATGGGACGGAAAATCAGGTCGAATGACCGTTACGATTTTCCGGCGAATCTGAGCTTCGCTCCGATCGATCCGGCGGATTTACAATCCGCCAGCTTTATCCACTCGCTTTTCAAAGCAAAAAAGCGGACGACTTTAAAAAATTTCAGCTTTTCAAAGCTTAAAAGCGGGCGGATTTAGGATTCACCAGCTTTTTCAAAGTGAAAAAGCGGGCGGATTTAGGATATGCTAGCTTTTCAGCCTAATTTTTTACAAAATTTTCAAGTATTCTGACGGATTATAAATCTGCCCATTTCGTAACTCCGCGCGAAATCAAACTCCGCGCGGATTTAAGCCTGCAACAAAAAACAGTGCACGTAGCCTCCTCGTAGGATAGTCTATTATTGGACTAAGATCAAGTTACAAATATAAAGAAATCCGAAGTATTAAAATGAAATTTAACGGTCATGATTCAATTTTGTTCTCCATATTTTTTATGAGAAAAGTTAAATAAGAAAAGTTAGGATGTAAATAACTCTTAACGTAGGAAAAACGAACATATCGCGTTTACAGATTACACGTCAATGTTCATATTCTGAATGAGAATGTTCATACTTTGGGCCATAAATTTTTTTGAACGTTTTCAATGATGAACGTGGTGACATATTTATATTATTGCGAACTTCGGAGTTTTTGCCTCAAAATGACCTCAATTTTATAGCACAAATTATGAACATTACCACCCAAATTATAAACATTATCTTGTTATTTGTGAATGCAAAAAATTTCGTTTTTACTACGTTAAGTCGTGTCCTCACCAGAACTTTTTTTTTTATTATATAATTTATTGATAGTATTTTTTTTGTATACTCTCCTCAGCCATATATTAATCTACTCTGTATAATTCATAGCTTATATTTGAAAAAAGATCCGGTGAGGATGGGCTTATGGAGAAGGAATGAGGATGAATCTTGGGCACTCATTTTTTCCATAGTCATTTAATCCTGGCCGTTCCCTTTCCTTTCTTTTTTCCTTTTTTTTCGGCTCTTTGTTTGATATAACAGAAGCCTTCGCCTTCTTCTCCAAAACAGATTCGCCGCCATTGCTTCTTCTTATCGTTCACTCGCCGCAGTGTCTTCTTCTCATCGGATCTTTCTTCTGCTCATTTTACTCGCCGCCGTTGTTGTTTTGTGGTTTTTCCTGGTGTTTCCGAGCCGTCATTGTGTTCGACAATGGTGCTTCGTCCTTATTCCTTCTGTTTTTGCGTTTGTGCCGGCCAAATCCAGTTTTCTCCGTGATATGGCTAATGCTTCTCCTAATTTAGGTATAGATCTGTGTGTTTGATTTCATTGTTGTTTTCATTACAATATCAATATAATATCTCAGATTTTTGGATTTCTGTATGTGATTTGGTTGATTTAGATATGTGTTAGTTTGAGTGGTGCACTTTTTATCATTGATTGATGCACCGTTTAATATTGAGTGATGCACCACTTGAGAATTTTAATGATTCGTATTCAAAATGCATTAATGTTCATTGGTTGAGGCACCTTTAGTTTTGGATGATGCATCTTTTAGCTTTGACTGATGCACCTTTTACCTTTGACTGGTGCACCAGTTGAGAAACATTGATGATTTGTGTGCATAGTGCATTAATGTTCACTGGTTGATGCACCTTTTTACTTTGACTGATGCACCTTATTTCATTTTTGTCAGAGAGTGGTAGTCAGAGTATCCCTACTATTATATCCATTTCTCCAAGCATTAATGATGTGAAAACCTCTTGCAAGGCTCGCGGGGGACGGATCTAGGCAGGACGCGTGGCTGGAGAATCCTTGGAGACGCAGTACTTGCTAGAACTAGGTCAAAGACTGAACTCACAAGATGGGCGGATGTGAATCTGGGTAGGACGGCGTCCTAGGACGGTTCGGCTTCGACGGACAGGGTAAGAAAGTGTGACGGCGGAAACGATTTGATGAAGGTATGATGATTAAGGGTTTGTGAAGTGGAATGAGGTGCTGAAACGATGATATGAAGGCTGGAAGAAGATGACGACAATTAGGGTTTGGGAAGGGTGGCGGCGGCGGCTAGGGTTTGATGGAGATGACGGCGGCGGCTAGGGTTTGGGACTGTGACAATGGTGACGACCTGGTCTGAGTAACAACGACTAGATAAATGGCTCGTGGAGGTTCGAGCCCGAACTAGGGTTTGGCGTTGAAAGCTAGGGGTGGAGAAAATCTCAACAACTAGGCTTGCTATAAAATTCAACGTGAAAACAACTCTTGGTTCCAAGTCCATATATATAGGACTCCTAACTAGGGTTACCAAATATAATAAGTTGTTAATGCTAAAGATAGTAAGTAATGAGAAAGACTTTAATAACAATAGAAAACAGTTCTAGGACGGACGCCTAAGTCTAGGACGTCCCTTCAGTGCAAGTTGTCCTTGGTATCATGCTGGATCTTAGGACGTGTAGGTCTAGGACGTCTCTTCACTATAAGTAGCCATTGATAACATGATGGAGGATGGTGTGTGATTGGAAGACGCTCCATTTCTTGCAAATGCCTTAGCGACAATGCTCGTAGTTGCTTGGGCAATGGATTTGGCACGTGCTCTCGTAATTGGTCCGTTTGAACGAACACTCAACATCTCTTCCTCTTGTGCCTCTGTCAATGTCAAGGGGTGTCCCACATCATTCTCCCCTTCTTGGCCTCGAATCGTCCCAGATTCGTCAATGTCAAGGTCTGGAGGCGTGTAAGGTGATAGGTCGCCGATGTTGAATGTCGCATGGACGCCATAGTCGTCTGGGAGCTCCAGCTTGTATGCGTTTGGACCATATGCTTCCAGTACTTTGAATGGACCATCACCTCTTGGGTTCAGCTTGGATCGTCGTCTAGCGGGAAATCGATCCTTCCTCAAATGCAGCCAGACCAGGTCCCCTGGTGCGAATGTGATGCGACGTTTGTCCTTGTTGGCTCTCTGCTCCAGCTGTCGGGCCCTCCTTTCCAGCTGTTCCTTGGTCCTATGACGCAGCTCCTGAATCATCTCCGCTCAAGCAGCTCCACAGACGTGATCACCGTCCTTCAAGGGATGCGGTACAAGGTCTAGGGGCGACAACGGGTTCCTCCCATAGACCACCTCAAACGGGGACATCTTTGTCGCTGAATGGACAGACCTGTTATAAGAGAACTCGACAAAAGAAAGTAAGTCTTCCCAACGGCGCGGGTTGGTCCTAAGCATGGTCCTGAGCAAGGTCCCTAAGGTTCGGTTGGTCACCTCGGTCTGACCATCTGTCTGTGGATGATAGCTAGTAGAGAATAGGAGGTTTGTACCTAACTTACCCCATAAAGTTCTCCAAAAGTGACTAACAAATTTCACGTCTCTATTTCTAACAATAGAACGCGGTATACCATGTAAACGAACCACATGCTCAAAGAAAAGTGAAGCACATTCTGCAGCATTGTTAGTTCCCTTACATGGTATAAAATGCGCCATCTTGGAGAACCGATCGACCACTACAAAAATAGAGTCCCTCCCCTTCTTAGACCTAGGCAACCCCATCACAAAATCCATGGATATATCCTCCCAAGGCATTGCAAAATCCATCGATCTAGATTTGGCTTTATGGCATGGGACACAGGCATTGCAAAATTTTGTTACCTGCTTAGTCATGTGTGGCCAATAAAAGTGTTCCTTAAGGGCTGCTACAGTTTTGGCTATGCCGAAATGTGCCCTACTCTCATGTGCTTCCTTAATTAAGAGCCCTCGAATGCATGAGGATGGGATGCATAGTTTTCCACCCTTATAGAGGTACCCTTGGTCAAGGAAATAGGTATCTAAGGTCCCCTGAGATGCGCAAGTCTCATAAATAGATTTAAAGAAAGTATCATGCAAATACAATTCCTTAATCAAAGAGAAACCGAAGACTTTAGCATCAAGGGAAGTTAAGAGAACATACCTGCGAGAAAGGGCGTCGGCTACCACATTCTCCTTACCTTTTTTATGCATCACCACATATGGAAATGTCTCCATAAATTCTACCCATCGAGCATGCCGACGACCTAAAGTAGACTGGTGCTTGAGATATGTCAAGGCCTCATGGTCCGTATGGATGACGAACTCTTTTGGCCATAAGTAATGTTGCCAAGTCTTCAACACCTTGATAAGAGCATACAGTTCTTTATCGAATGTAGAGTAGTTGAGTGTCGCACCTGATAATTTCTCACTGAAGTACGCCAGTGGTTGACGATTATGAGTCAGAACCCCACCAACACCGATGTTGGATGCGTCGCACTCAACCTCAAAGGTTTTGTTGAAGTCTGACAGTTGTAGCAATGGTGCGTGACATAGACTGTCTTTAAGACTTTCAAAGGCTGCCTCATGCTTTGGCTCCCAAGTAATGGTGTTGCCCTTCTTAGTCAATTCATGAAGGGGCGCAACTATGGTACTGAAGTCACGCACAAAGCGCCTGTAAAATCCGGCCAACCCCAAGAAGGATCTGACCATAGTCGGTGTTGTCGGGGTAGGCCATTCCTTGATAGCCCGGACTTTTTCTTCATCTACCCGAAACCCATCCTTAGAAACTACAAATCCTAGAAAAATCATAGTGTCCGAGCAAAACACGCACTTTGCCAAGTTGGCATACAACCGCTCGGTCCTAAGACAATCTAGAACTTGTCTAAGATGTGAAACATGGTCATCCAACGTCCTACTATAAACTAGAATATCATCAAAGTATACAACCACAAATTACCCCAGAAAGTGACGAAGGACGTGGTTCATTAACCTCATAAAAGTACTCGGAGCGTTGGTGAGTCCAAACGGCATGACTAGCCATTCGTAGAGACCATACTTCATCTTGAATGTCGTCTTCCATTCATCGCCTTCCTTCATGCGAATCTGGTGGTAGCCGCTCTTTAAATCAATCTTGGAAAAGAGCACGGCACCATGTAACTCGTCTAGCATATCGTCGAGGCGAGGAATTGGATGACGGTACTTCACCGTTATTTGATTGATAGCCCGGCAGTCCATGCACATTCTCGACGATCCCTCCTTCTTTGGCACTAATATCAGTGGAACACCACACGGACTTAGGCTCTCTCGAACATAGCCCTTGTCCAAGAGTTCGGTGACTTGTCTTTGCAACTCTTTAGTTTCCTCCGGACTTGCCCTGTATGCGGCTCGGTTAGGCAAAGAGGCACCCGGTACCAAGTCGATCTGGTGCTCAATTCCGCGCAAAGGAGGTAGTCCGTCAGGTATCTCATCTGGCATGACATCCGCGAATTCCTGCAAAAGAGATGTCACAGACGATGATAGTTTATCGACATTCTCGGTAACAGTAAGACACGCAGATGGAATCAATAAAAAGCAAGGAGAACGTCCCTGAATAATTGGAGTGATATCCTGTGAACGAGCAATGAGCAAACGACGCTCAAAACGACCCTGGATCGTGTTAGTCAGATCCTTGGACGCAGGATCTTTGTGTCCTGCGTCACCCACTTCTGTCGGGCGACTCAGATTTGTTTTTGTGCGACCTGATCGTTGTTGTTTTGGTTGCGTCTTAGAAACATTTTCTCCGGGTCTAGTATGAGCCATTGGCTCAATGGTATTTGAAACCAGCTGTAAGGAGTTTGTGTCGGACGATGTATCCTCCTTGTTGGATGCCTTGGTCCTGGGCGGGTTCGTTTGGTCGGTAGGCCTCAGTTTTTGTGCTGCTGCATTTGCCCTCTCTATTGCCTTGATTCGGTCTCTTTCCACCTTATCACGTATGAAGACGCCTTATCAGTTGGAAAAGAATCTTGCAACCATCTACAATATCAATGCCTTTTATGATGTCCAAAGAGGCGTTTGTAAGTGGTACGTATCACTGCACCCTTGATGAACTGCGAAAAGAGTCTGATACTCATCACTTTAGGGTTCAAGATGAATTTGGTAGAATCTGTGATGTACAACATGTTGTTGTAAGGAATGAGTATGTTTGTTCTTGCAACAATTTTCAAAAATTGGGGTTTCCTTGCCGACACATTTTCTTTGCCTTAAAGAATTCCCATGTTACTAATTTTCCTCCTAGCCTCATTAACACTCGCTGGACCAAGCAAGCTATTCTACAACCAATTTTTGAAGTAGATGGTGCAGTGTATGATGCTAGTGTTGAGATTGATGAGAGAAAGCGTCTGTTGGCTGAAGTGATGACATAAATGTATTCATGTGTTGACGTTTTTGGTGATGACATGGATAGATTGAAAGAGTTTTTAGCTATTTTAAAGGATCAAAAGGCTGCATTTACAAGATCTGGAGTAGTGGATCCTTCTTCCTTAACACCAGCTAGAAACTACAAGTTTGAGAAATTTGTAGGACCGTTACCTGATCACGTAAATATCCATCCTCCTGAAATGGCAAAGAACAAGTTCAAAAAGAGGCGTATTAAAGGTGGTCAAGAAGTTGGAATTGAAAATTCCAAGAAGAAGAAAAGGGTTTGTAAAATTTGTAAGAGATCGGGACACAACATCACTACTTGTCCTCAATATGTCCATTAGTTTCTCTGAGATTTTCATTATAATGAGTTTTTAACCAGATATTTTAGTAATGCACCTTTTATTACTGACTGATGCACCAATTGCATCTCAGTGATGCACCAACTTTAATTAACAATGAACCTTTTGTTGATTTCTTATCAGTAGCTTATTCATGCACTGATTATCTTTGAGTGATGCACCAAATATGGCAACGTGATGCACCAATTATGGCTGAGTGATGCACCAAATATGGCTACGTGATGCACCAATTATCACTTAGTGATGCAACATGTTTGCTTGACTGAATTAGCTTTGATTTTACTATCCCTGAGTGATGCACCAAATATGGCTACGTGATGCACCAAATATGGCTACGTGATGCACCAATTATCACTAAGTGGTGCACCATTTCAATTAAGCTTATTCATGAACTGATTTTTTTTTAAGTGATGCAACAATTTCGATTATGTGATGCATCATTTCTCATCAAGTGATGCACCAACATCCACTGGGTGATGCACCACTGGGTGTTGCACCAATTTGGACTTCTCATGCATTTTCATGTGCAAACCACAAATACCTTATAACCCAAACTTGTCTTACAACCTAAAAAACCAAACTTGTTTCTAAACCAAATACGTCTTGCTAAAAACCAAACTGTTTACAAACATTGAAATTGTTCACAACCAAATATTTCCTATTGCTTTCTGCCTTTTACTTTCCACGTGCCTGCCCACGCCCACGTCCAGAAGTCGCTGCCTTCTCAACTCTTTTCTCAGCTGCCTTCTCAACTGCTTCTTGTGCTTTGCAAACTTTCAGTACATGTATTAAATCTTCAATTCTTTTGCTTGCTGAATTGAAGCTACTTGTGAGAAGTAAATGGCAGTATCTTACTCTAAGCTTGGCCAACTGTTTCAAGTCCTTCTTCTTCAAGTTTGTATTCCAAGTAGCCAGCCCATTGCCTTTGTATGTCTCCATGTGCCTTAGTAGAAAGACTCCACAATCTTTTTTTGTTTTCGTCGTCCCTCCAACTCATTTCGAGTCTTTCAAACGGAACGTCTGTAATCAAGGCAGCTTTGGATTCCATTCCATTATCCCTAAAGAAGTTGATCATCACTGTCCTCTGCATGAATAAACAATCGCATAAGTGATGCAGCACTTATAGTTCAATGGTGCACCAATGACTTTACATTGATGCATCAATTATTTTTTTAAAAGTGGACTTACGATGGTATTTGGTATATGAGCATATTTATCCATCTCCCCGTCTGATGATGCACCAAAACCTATTGGATGATGCACCAAAACCTACTGGATGATGCACCAAAACACAGTGGATGATGCACCAAAACACAGTGCATGATGCACCAAAACCTACTGGATGATGCACCAAAACACAATGGATGATGCACCAAACACTATATCAAATGACCAAACATGCACCAAAACACATTTGAGGCAGTGATTCTAGATCTATTTATCCATACTGTATAAAAATCCATAAACATATGGCGTGATGATTAACAAATGGAGTTTACAACCAAAATTCTTAAGTTGAATCTATACCTTGGCTTCCAGATGCAATTTTAGACCTCATTGTTGCTTTTTTATGTCGTTGTTGATGATTTGTGATATCGACACCGAAATCGCCTTCCAATCACCTTCGACTACTGGAAATTGCTTCGTCTTCGTTCTAGGATTTTTGAGTGGAATCTGCTCGAGAACTGGTAAGAGAGAGCAAGAGCGAGAGCGAGAGAAAGCGAGTGAGAATGGACAAATTTCGCGTTCGATCGACAGAGAAAGCAATGGAGAGAGCGAGAGCGAGGGAGGTTTTTGGAGAAGATGAACGGTTTGTTTGAGTGAGAATGTGAGAATGGCGGTTGTTTCGAGGCTTTTATATCGCGCGTGATAAATGGGCCCACCACGATCCTCCTTAGTTGTTGGCCCTTGGATCTTACCCCATCCTTCGGATGTAGTAGATCTTTATTCCTTCTCTAAGGGGGCGTCCTCACCGTAATTGCGTCCCTTATATTTACTCTATAATGAAGAGTGTTTTCTATATAAAAATAAAAAAGTAATCATAATACTAAATTATAAATGAGAATGATTGCCTTGGATCAAGAGAGATCCAAGAGCCCATATGATGACACGTGGCACCCCTTGCCATGCCTTGTCACCTTCACCGGACCACCTTCGACCACCGTCGGACCACCTTTAGGCCTTGCCGGAATAAAATTGTCACAAAGATGTATAAAATTGTTCACAAATATTACAAAATTATTTATTATTAAAAGTTCATCACGTTGTTCATAAATGTTCATCACAATGTTGATAAATGTTCATTTGTATATACTCTATTGAATGTTCATCACATTGTCCTTAAAAGTTCATCAACTGAATGTCCATCACATTCTACTTAAATGTTCACCAACTGAATGTTCATCACATTATATTTAAATGTTCATCAACTCATCAAATTATATTTAAATGTTCACCAAGTTTATTACACTTAAATGTTTATGTTATTTGGAAAAACGGCGAACCACCACCGGACCACCACTGCACCACCATCGCACCACCACTGACCCACCATCAAGCCACCCTCGGACCACCACTTATGTGGAACACCACTTTAATATAATTTCTTTTAAAAACACACTTAATTTTCAACAAAAATCACCTAAATGTTCATCATCTCATACTTAAATGTTCATCATCTCATACTTCAATGTTCACAAGAAATTAATAAAATGTTCATTACTCAAAGTTCATTACAATCGGGTTAAATGTTCATCACGTTGGTCATAAATGTTCATCAAAATATTGATAAATGTTCATCAAAATGTTGATAAATGTTCATTTGATATATTCTACTGAATGTTCATCACATTATACTTAAAAGTTCACCAAGTGAATGTTCATCACATTATACTTAAAAGTTCACCAACTGAATGTTCATCACATTATACTTAAATGTTTATCAAATTATTTTTAAATGTTCACCAAGTTTATAACACTTAAATGATTATTTTATTTGGACAAACGGTGGACCACCGCCGGACCACCACCAAACAACCACGACCGCACCACCACTAACCCACCATCAAGCCACCGTCGGACCACCGGACCACCACTTATATGGAACACCACTTTAATATAATTTCGAGTAAAAAAACACTTGATCTTCATAAAAAATTATCTAAATGTTCATCATCTCATACTTAAATGTTCATCGAACATCCTTAAATGTTCACAAGCATTTAATAAAATGTTCATTACTCAAAAGTTCAGTACAATTAGCTTAAATGTTCATCACGTTGTTCATAAATGTTCATCAAAATGTTGATAAACGTTCATTTTGATATACTCTACTGAATGTTCATCACATGTTACTTACATGTTCACCAACAGAATGTTCATCACATTATAATTAAATGTTTCATCAACAAAATGTTCATCACATTATATTCAAATGTTCACCAATTTGAATTAGACTTAAATTTTCATTTATTTTTATACTTTAACTTTTTCATTTATTATTGGACCACCGCCGGACCTCCTCCGGACCTCCTCCGGACCACCGCCGGACAACCACCGGGTGGTCGTCGAAAAGTCGTCGGGAGGCCGTCGGACCTCCGGCCGCCGGACCTCTACCGGACAACCACCGGGTGGTCGCCGGGAGGTCGCCGGACCACCACAAGTGGGGTAACTAGTTTAATCTAATGCATAGATTCATTCTTATTTATCTCTATAAGAGATTTTATTATGTGATTCACACCCTTAAAAATAAGGATCTACCTAACTACAATATAAGGGAGAAACCAAATCTTCATAAAAAATTAGGCCACCTCATCGCCACATCATCATTTCTTTTCTTTTTTTAAAAGTGAATAATTAATTAATTAAATTTTTAAATAAAATTCAATTTTCAAACAATCTTCCACCTCTTCCATGACAATATAAGGGAGAAACCAAGTCTTCATAAAAAATTAGGCCACATCATCATTTCTTTTCTTTTTCTAAAAGTGAATAATTAATTAATTAAATTTTTAAACTAAAAATCAATTTTCAAACAATCTTCCACCTCTTTCATGATCTTCTACAAATATGTCAATAAAAAAACTTTGTTCATTTATAAATCATGTTTAGGGGCAACATACAATAAGGAAGATATAATAAACTCTGGTCATTTCTAAAATTAGAAACATCGTTCATTGAACTCAAAAGTTCAAACTTCAGAGAGTATGATGTTGAACGATTATGTTTGCAGTGTTATTTTGTTGGTAGTCTGATCATTAATTTATTCTTAGATAAGACTATCTAATTGAATTTTGGTTGACTATATGATAAGTTGGTGTATATTTTATATTGGAGGTGAAAACATGTCTTAACATATATATATATTTTACAATGAAAACATGTATTAACATTATTATTATTATTTATCTTTCACAAATGTAACTATAACTTATTTATTATATTAATAATATTTGTATAAAAATTATAATTCGGTGATATTCACAGGGTCTGCAGTGAATGTAAACTAGAGTAAAAAATGAAAAAGAAAAAAGAAATGGGAAGAGGTGAGAAAAAGGAGGCGGCAAATACACGGTTGAGGTGGAAGAAGGTGGGTGGGTTGCTTGTCTTTTTGGGAGCACATTTCATTCAAGCGGGTAAGCCAAATCCACCGTTGATCATTCTTTTGGGGTTAATCCAACGGTTGAAATTAGTAGAAGAGTGTTGCTTCCATGAAATTAGTAGAAGAGTGTTTATCACCTAAATTTACACGGTTTTTATATACAGCCTGGTGCTTTATTCAAACAACGTCGGGCCATTCGCGTTCTGCGAGATACGTGACACTCGCGTTACGTGAGATTAGCAAAAAATTAGGTTAATTTCATGCATGCTAATCTCGCGTAACGCGAGTGTCACGTATCTCGCAGAACGCGAGGACATGTACACTCGCAGAACGCGAGATTAGCATATCAGATGGACGTTGTTGTGCGCCATTACTACATGTCTTGTCCCCACCTAACTATAATAACTACCCCCTTATTTTAAGTAATCCGTAACACCTATTAACCCTATCCTAACACCTCTTTTTATCATCTTTCACCTCTTTTACCCTCCATTAAAACCCATTTTCAAAACCTTCAAACTTCAAAACACTCTAAAAACACCTAAAATAATGGAAGATGAAGAGGAATTCAACAAAGGAGGGAATGAAGATGGTGGTTCATCAAGTTACCATGCAAATGAGGTAATGTTCTTACTTAATTTTTGAATTTTAATTTGTTTTGCACCATTAAGAGCTAAAATGAAGTTATTATGTTGTATTTCATGTTAAATGTAGTTGTAGTTTCAGGAAATAACAACTTCCCGCGTTCTGCGAGAGGAAGCCACTCGCGTCACGCGAGATGTGTCGCCCTCGCAGAACACGAGAAGTTGCACATTACAGAGTATTAACAGAAGCATTGTGTATAGGTGAATTTTTCTTTGTTCACTGGATTGAATGCAATCCAGTTGAATGACTACACCTACCCCTCCCGGAATACAAGGCCATGTTCGCCACCGTCATTTGATTTAGGGATTGACGACTTTGGTGATTATTATCAACCATCTACATATGAACAACATGTGCCATCTACTTATCAATTTCCTATGTCATCTACATATGAATTGTCCGTGCCATCTACTTATGAGTTGCCCGTGCCATCTACTTATGAATTTCCATGTACATATGAGGTGCCATCAAGCTATGATGCGTTTGATTCACAATTTGCTAACCCACCTACAAACGTAGGAGAGGAGATGTGTTTTCTCCCCTCTTTACGCACTGCACCAAAGTTTCCCGTATGTGAGGAAGAGGTTGTTTCTAGGGATTATTCGGAATATTTCACTACGGAGCAAGTGTTTGCCTCTAAGGAGATTGGTCATTTGTGGGCTTTGAATGTTGCAAAGCAACACAAGTTTATGATCTCTATTGGAAGGAGTGTACCATCTAAACAGCGGCAAAGTGGTAAGGTTCAAATCATTTGTGAGAAAGGGGGAAGCCATAGGCCTAAAGGTGTCGGTGTTAGATCAAACACAAAGAGCAAGAAAACGGGGTGTAAATTTTAGTTGAAGCTCATGGAGAACCGGGTTGAAGAGAATTGGAGATTACTGGTTGTTTGTGGTTTGCACAACCATCCTATTGGAGATAGTTTGGTCGGGAATGCATTTGCCGGGAGGCCAACCCCGGATCAAAAGAAAAAGGTTCGTGAGATGGTACTTTCACATTGTTCTCCAAATCAGATTTACACTGAGATAAACAAGGATCCCGGAAGTTGCACAAAGAAGAACCAAGTGTACAATTTGGTAAGACATATAAGGGAAGAGGAAATGGAAGGTAGAACCGTGGTTCAAGAATTCTTTCACCAATGCAAAGAGAGCAACTACTTCATGGAGTATAGGCCAAGTGCAACGAATCCTTCGATAATAGGCGACTTGTTCTTTGCTAGCCCCGAATCAATGAAACTCTTAAAGGCGTTTCCATATGTCCTTTTGATGGACTCGACTTATAGCACGAACAGGTAAGTATTTATCATTCTGTTTTTATGTTGTATTTATCTTACTGTATTTTGGTTTAAGGTACAATGTTCCCTTCCTGGAGATAGTCGGTTTGACTTCTACATGGAAGAATTTTGTTGTGTGCGGGGTATGGTTAGAGGCTGAGAGCGAGGATAGTTATTTTTTGGCGTTGCAGCAGCTGCAGACGATGTATTTGAGAATAGGAGCATCACCTACTTGCTTCGTCACTGACCGTGAGATGGCTCTTATGAATGCAACAGACAAGTTATGGCCAAATGCAATGTTTCTCTTATGTAGACGACATGTAAGGAAGAACATAGAGGCGAGAGCCAAGATAGCTATGGGCACACAAGCATTGGGGGTTCATATTTCAAATGATTATTATAACGTGTTCGAACAAACCACTGAAGAAGATTACAAGAGTACTTTGAAGAAACTTGAGGACGAATGGCGAGCATATCCAACCGTATTGAACTACGTGAGAAAGAATTGGCTAAACGGTTACAAAGAAAGACTTGTTTCAGCATGGACGGATAATGTCTTCACTCTCGGAAATAACACGACAAACAGGTATGTTCTCTAATTTATGTCTACCTTCTACATATGATAAAAAGAGCTTCTGTAATGCACAACTCGCAGAATGCGAGGTGTACACTCCTCGCAGAACGCGAGGAATGTCGTAGATTCAGTTTTGATGCTTTTGCGAATGCAAAGATCCTGGAACAATGTACACCTCACAAAATGCGAGGTGTACAAACCTCGCAGAACGCGAGCTTTTGCACATTACAGAAGGATCCACAGGTTCTGATTTGTATTTGCATATTATTGTTTTTTGAACATTTTAGAGTTGAAGGAGCACATTCGTGTCTTAAGTCATACTTGTCAAGTGGAAATGCTAGGCTAGACACAATGTTCAAAGAATACAAAACAATGGCGGAGAACCAACTTAAGGAGATTAATGTGTCTTTCACCGAGAGTTTGAATAAGAGCTTCACATTTGTTGAAGGGGCCGACTTGTTTAAAGTCTTGAAGTTCAAAGTCTCTTACAAATGCATAAAATTTTTGCTTAAGGAATACACGAAGGGGGAGAGATTAGGTGCGCACTTTAATATGTTTTGTAGCTGTGGGATCAAGATTAGAGATGGGTTGATGTGTGTTCATCAGATTGTAAGACATTGGAAGGAGCAAAGACCACTAAGAGTATCAGAGTTGCACCCTTTCTGGAGTACTTTGAGTTTGGAAGAAGTTGATGTTCCCGGCATACTCGAAGTTAAGAGTAAGGTGGCAAGGCGTCTTTTTCAGACTTTCTATGAGGAAACGTTTCCGAAGTTGTGCCCCCATGATCAAGAAAAGTGTGCACAAACTGTTTTAGACATTGGGAGAGTAATACTCCTCTAAAAGATCCGGCTATTTCAAAGCACACTGGGGGTCGTCCAGTTGGAGCTCCTAACAAACAACCAATGTCAACGCAAAGAAGACCGTCTGCATGGGAGCACACTAATGCTGAGATGGAGGCTAGAGATTTGGAAGAAACACCCCCAAAGAAGCAAAGAAATGCTTCTAATTCTGAAACATTCAAGAAACCAAAGATTAAGGTGATTGGCAAGTACAAGTCTAAGATACCCGCGTCAATGCGCACCCGTGTGAATGGTTGGTGATACGCTGCACTTTGTATAGCGTAACTAGGGGTTATTACATTAGTTTAGGAGTATTATCATATGTGTTTCGAGTCATTATTATGCTCTGAGATATTTATTAAGAAGTGAAGAAATGAAGACCAGAACCGAAGAAGAAGAGGATCAAAAGATTGAAGACATGAAGACTTGAAGACATTCTGCGGAGCAGCGGCGATCGCCGCCATCACTATGGCGATCGCCATTCTACAACAGAAGAGTTATGTGAGTTCGAGAGATTATGGCGATCGCCATGGGGCGACAGAGGCTACGACAGAGCTTTACATGAAGATGGCGATCGCCAGACATCTTTGGCGATCGCCACAACAAGGCCGAAGATATTCCGGACTTTCCTTATTTTGCTTTGTTTTTATTTCTTTTATTATTTTCTTATTTTCCTTATTTTTAGTTTTAGGATTTATCTTTTACCATATATCTTTAGGGTTAGACTCTTTATATACCCTAGTTCTTTCTATCTTTCATCATCTTCTTTTCCATCATCTATCATCATCTTTTCCATCAGACAATTTAGTTTTGCAACCATGAGCAGGAACTAATCTCCATTGTTTTACCTAGCGGTTGAAACCTTCAGTTATTAAGTTGTGAGATTTCTAAACTCTTGTTCTTTTCCTATGGGTTTGCATTAATTCTCTTGTTCTTCATCTATTGATTTCTATTAGTTTTGCTAGCTTGATCACCTAGTTTGATTGATAGTTTTCTATTGCTAGACTAGGAATATACGGTGGAATTCCTTGTCATTGTAGCACTCATATCTGTATGATCTAGTAGTTGATTTCTTTTATAAAAGAGAATTGATTGCATGTTAATACTTGACGGTTGTAAGTTATTGCATGCATCCTTATAATTCCTGTGCCCTTTGCTGCTATTCCATCTAATCTTGAGAGATTTCCCTGATTGCTGAATAGTAAGTATTATCAGGACCGGTTGGCCTGCTGATATATTAAAGATTGGAATAGGAACATTCCCTAGGATTGAATAGAACTTGAGATAAATCTATGATCAACTTGATTGACTGTTGTGTGGATACTTGCTAGGTGAAACCCCTTCTCATCATATTCTCACCCAAACTTCCTCTGCTTGTTACTGGTTACTTGTGTGTTCTTGCAATCAACCCCCTCCCCCTTTGGTTACTTGTTACTAGTTGATATTTCACTTGACTGCATTGATTTGGTGTTTTGATTCCCTTGGGTTCGACCTCTACTTACTAGCTATACTCTAGTTAGTGTTTAGGGTTTTCTTTGATTTGACACTACGACTTTAGCCTCATCAGTTGGTTTCAGGTAAATGGAGATGGAAATTGTGGATTTAGAGCAATAGCTCGTGAATTGCATGACAACCAACACTTATGGAGGGAAGTAAGAGATTTGATGATAGCTAAGGTCAAAGAGATTTGGCACCTAGTTCAAGGAACTTGGATTGGACCTCCACAACAAGCAACTTTGGAGAGCGTTGTACACCAACTTACATGGGAAGGAATAGGAAGGGCTCCAGAAGATCACTGGCTAGCTACCCCGGAAATGGGATGCCTTGTGGCATCCACATTCAACATAGTGTTCGTAACGGTGGGAAAAAATGCTAACTACACTTACCTTCCTCTACAACGTCCTACTTGGTTAGAAGATGGCGACACACTTCCGACGTTCTGCTTATTCTATATTGAGAGTGAGAGACATTTTGTTCCGGTAAGTTTTTAGATCTTCTTATGAATTACTATCTAATATGCAACTTCCTAACGTTGTTGTTTTCTTGTAGTTGCATCTTGAAGAAAACTGCCCATTACCTCATGTGTTTACTCCTTGGTGGCGAAACGCTGAAAGAGATGCATTTTCTTTGCACGATCTTGTGTCACATCGATGTGCCGCCTTTGAAATGTAATGTTGAAGTTATGTTTTATTCGCTGAATTTGTAATGTAATGTTGAACTGGGGATGGTTTTGTCGCCATCTTCTTAAACATAAACTCATGTCATGGACATTTTCCAGAAAATGTAATTCCTCACGTTCTGCGAGGAGTGTACACCTCGCGTTCTGCGAGGTTATGCAAAAACCGAATAGAATTGAAGCAACACCAACATATCCCTAAACATAATCCAACAAAATTATCCAAGCAACAAAACAACTAAGAAAGCAATCCAAAACACAATCTAAAACACAATCCAAAACACAAAACGAAAGGCTACTCATCTTCTCGTGGTCGGAAGGGAGCGAGATTTAACATACATAGTAGCATTTGGGCGTGATATGAAGAAAATTCCTCTGGAGTGGCAAACCGATACCGGTCCATGTCATTGTACACCCGACCAATCACCTATACACAAGTAAACATTCATTCTATGTTAATATTAGAGACAAACAAAGACTAGAAACGCAAGATAAACCAAAACAATTAATATTACCTGTCTCTCAGTAATCATCCCAGGGATTGCAGGACGGATATACCTATGGGTCCTCTTGATGTACCAATCCATGTAATCATGGGAGCATTCATGTGGTACAAAGGCAACTGGCCCCATATCATCGAGAGACATAGAGTGAACATCTCTTGACTCCCAAAGCCATTGGTTGGCGTCATAAAAAACACTATAACACCTAATGTTTTTCAACCTATGAGCTTTGAGCGGTTCGATGACTGGCCTAGGAATACGCTGCACTCTCCCAAATTGTCTCAGACACCGATCAGGCATGTGTGGTTCGGTGATGTCACAGCACGATATCACCCCGTGAAATAGAGCGGGAGCAAGCTCACGATCGGTGAAGTCTTGTGCTCCATACGGGTTCCAACATACCTAAAAAAATGACAACAGAAACTTACACTAGGAGAAAATGCAGAAACTTGCATTTTCTCGCAGAATGAGTACTCAAAAAAATGCAAAAATTCCAGAAAATGCAGAAATTGGTGACAATGCAGAAACTTAACAGAAAATGCAGAAACTTACCATCTCCGACATAAGAATATCGAGCGCTCCTCTATAGTCCCTTCCGACTTGCCCCTTCTTCAACTTTACATTCTTAGGCATCCACCGGTATACCCATGGTTGCTCCGCTCTCCACCGAGGACGTTCAGTAGGTCGAAAGTGTGGGAAGTAGTTGTAGATCCATGCCTAAGAAATACAAAGTACGTTAAATATGAAAATATATATAAGTATGTAAATTAAACGTTGAGAAAGTATAATACCTGCAACAAGGTGTAACAGAAAGACATATGGGCACAACCCTGTCGTGTGCATATCCCCAGCATATGTGCAATGGATTTTCTGATAATTCTGCAGAATATGTGCAATGGATTGAAAATGCAGAAAATAAATAAATAATTAAATTACCTCCCCTTTCTGGATGTGGAACGCAACATGTGCTTCAAATCCCTTAAGCAACTCGGGATCTTCTGGACCTCCAGGTGTGTCATGAGTGAGCTCACGATCATATTTTCGCTCTTCCTTCTTGGACTTCCTCTTTCTTTTTGGTTTCTGGACCACTTCTTCTTCTTCTTCTTCTTCTTCATCATCATCATCACCTTCTTCTTCGTGTTCTTCCCCCAACAACTTCATCTTGGTTCTCTTGTTCCATCGGTTCTGGTTGAGGATTGTAAGAAGAAGAACAAGCTTGTCTACTTCCTTGACCCATGTCTTGAGGAACACTTCCCTCACCAAATCCACCTCCCCAACATTGTCCACCGACCCAACTTTGTCCACCCCACCCTTGTCCAACTTCCACTAGAGCATACTGAGGAATGAAATTGTCCCAGCCACCAATAGTGCTACCCGATTGTTCATATGGAGTTGATTGTGGTGCACATGAAACTGACTCTTGAGAATAAAGGTCTCAATCATCATTTCGATACCCTTAATATGTATCTGCTCGTTCTATCCCACTAGGCACAGAACAGTCTTCCCCGACATAACTATGGACACCACTGTACCGCTCTATGGGGCGATAATCAACGTCGGGGAGCCCCTCGGGGAAGAGCTCTACCGGTGTTGTATTCTTTGCTTTCCTTTTCCCTTTTGCATTTTCAACCGGTGGATTTTCTCTCACAGAGTTCCAATTTCTTCGACAGGTTGAACGTCCAGGACGATCCATTACCTAAAAAAATATAAAGTAAAATCATTATATAAATATAACACGTTCTGCAGAAGAGGAAAGAATTGCCAGTTATGGCAATTCCTCGCGTTCTGCGAGGGCATGACACTCGCGTTCTGCGAGTAGCATGACTCTCGCGTTCTGCGATGGGTGTAGCGTTCTGCGTGAATTTGCACTATCATGAGTTTCCGGCAACAGTTTCCGGCGAGAATTTCCGGCGAAAATTCAATATTTTAGCTAAAATACCTATCAATTTAAGTAAATTACCAAATAAACATCAAAACCCTAAATAAAATCAACAACCCTAATCAAAAACCCTATATGGAGATTATACAACCATTCATGAACCATAATTCAAAATCAACATCCACTCATCAACCATAATTCAAAATCATCATCTTTCATCCATTATACAACCATTTCTAAAACAACATTCAATATCAAAACATCATATAATATGCAATTTCCTATACTAACAACATATATTCATCTAGAAACAACATTAGAAAGCATAAGAGTATAAGAAACATACCTTATATGGAGATTTGTAGTGAAAAGAGGAAGAAGAAGTAGTTTGAACCGAGAGAGATGGTGAGAGTGGCAATAGAAAATTGTGTGTGATGTAAAACATGGGCCGAGTAGGGTTTTTCCTTTTTTATAGGGAAAAAACACCCTCGCGTTCTGCAAAGTGACGCACCCTCGCGTTTTGCGAGTTGACGCTCCCTCGCGTTACGCGAGGATCCAGACGTTATTTAGGAAACGTCCGGGCTGTTTGAATTATTGAAAAAAAACTCGAACTGAATCAAACTCCATCAAGGGGACAAAAGAGATAGAATTCATAAAAGTTTTTGATGAGGGTCGCGGGTTAGCCCGAACCCGATCCCGATCCGACGGACAATTCGATTTGGGTCGGGTTTGCGGATTGGCCCACCCCATGTTCTCCGTAGTATGTATCATTATCTTACTAATAAAGAATTAAAAGCCTTTTGGTTAGGGTCCCACGCGCAAAGCATGAGCTAATAATAGTACGCCGCCTGTCTGACTTAAAGCTAAAATTGTCTACTTCGTCTCCCAAATCCAAACCACCTTTTTCTCCTCCGTCCACGAAACTCACGTTTACTGTTACTTGACGGAAACGCGCCTTCCATTAAATAATGCCGTCACGTGGACGGAGTGGGCGCGTGACGGCGACATTCGAGGCTGCTTCGGCGGAGTGGGCCCCGCCTGATTGTCAAAGACGCACATTTAATAATACAGGGGTATTTTCGGGAATATCGTTGTTGGATAGGGAGGCGGCTGTTATTCACTTACGGCGTTGTCTCACGCCGTTTGTCGGTACGTTCAGCATCTTGGACCCACCACTGACTTTTTGTGGTTATAATTTTCGGCATGAAAATACCAAGTAATTACGGACAATGGAGGAAGAGTTTGACTTATTGAAAAATTTGATTCATTTAAAGGCTTATCATACCGACATAAATTTTGAAGATCAGATAAGTATTAAACTATAAACATACTCCATAAAGAGTTTCAAAACGTATTTGTATATGGGTCAGAACTGTTGGAACTAAAATACTGCAACTTTCCTGTGGTCTCCGACTATCGTTGAGAGTTGGTTTTGTATCCACGGGCACTTTCTCTCGTATGTCTATTTCGGGTTTCGGGTGAATGATAGTCCCATGCTTTTGACACTATTTACAATTCAAGAGAATCTTGTAAATATCTTTCAATATATAAGAAAAATATAGTCATGTGGGATCTTGTTTGATTCGTTTCAATGAGCACTACAATAATATCAAAATTTTATAATTTTTACCAACTTGTAATTAGAGATATTAACGATACAAAACGTGCATCGGTAAGTGTGCCAAAGTGAAATTGGACTATCATTTAGGGACAGAAGGAGTAGTTCGGAATTTGATTCGTACAAAAACTAAATGGAACAGAGAAAAAATAACTAGACTCTAGACTTGGTTATTTTTGGGCTAAAACTGGACCGATCATGCATGCCCAGATAAATTTATTGGGCTAAAACTGGACCACCGACTTGATCCATGTAATAAATTAACAATCACTTTCCTTTTTTAGCGGCTTCTGGCTATCAAGAAACTTTTCTTTTGTTTGTCATCTAGCTCAATTCTTCTATTGCTCAGTGAGGGTTTATAGGAAAACCTGTAATTTGGGGTTTCTTCCGTTCACCGATTGCAGTTCCAATTAACACGAAGAGTTGAGTAGATGGGAAGATTATTCTTGGTGGAGCTTCAAGGTAGAGCTTACTCCTGCAAGTTCTGTAAAACTCAACTGGCCCTCATCAATGATCTTATCTCCCGGGTATCCTCTCTCTTCTATCTTCATCCTTTGCTTTTGTTTATAAGCAAATTGTAAATGATCAGAATTTAGGGTCTCCTCAAGTTTAGGTTCTCATATTTATTTCTGAAAGCTTCTTTCTGAAAGATTAACCTGTCTGATCTTTGGGTTAGGTGATGACATGAGTCTGACACACAGTTAACCAAATGCTGATAGTTGCTGGTGAAAATTCATGTCATGCTTTTGGATGCATAAAAGTGATCAAACTAATCCATTCTAGAGTTCATGCTCAAGATTGTCTTCATTATAAAACTGATTCTTCATCTACGTGGCTATTTATCCTAGATGGTTTGAAATGGGTAGGCTATTTTCATTCAAGGTGGCACTACAGTGGAGAGCTGATGTATCTACTTATGATTTTCTCAGGCTTTTCATTGCCGAAGAGGAAATGCATATCTTTTCAATAATGCGTGAGTTAGCTACTCAACTCCAAGTTTATAACAATTTTAGTCTCTAGAAAAATCTATTTTTGCACTATTATGTTCCGTTAATGCACTCAGGCGAAGTTAATATGATATGGGGAAGTGAATTGATTGAAAAGTTTTTATGGGTTCAGGGTGAATATTACAGTTGGATCTCTTGAAGAAAGATTAATGCTTTCCGGGTTGCATACAGTTGCTGATATATATTGTTGCTGCTGTGGCCAGATTGTTGGTTGGAAATATGTAATATTTTGTCATTAAAATTTATACTTTTAGCCTCTTTCATAAGAACTTTATAAACGGCTATGTAAAATATTTAATTGTTGATTGGAAATTTATGTTTAGGAAGCTGCTAGTGAGAAAAGCCAGAAGTACAAAGAAGGGAAATTTGTGCTTGAAAGGTATGACACACCTTATTTTCTTATTTCTGAGCCGTTGTTAATCGTTTTTTAATCCGGCTACTTGAATATTATTTTCGGGCTGGGAAACAGAGGGAGAATAGTGGATGGATCAGCCACCGGGATCTGCATCAGTGCTCATATATGGAGTGATGTTGAAGACGATTGAGCGCTCGCATATGGTTTGCTGATGTTCATTTCTTTTCTGAGTATGGAAACATGTTTCAAATCAGTGTCCTCTTTGTTTCCTGAAGAGGTTCGAGATGGTGTCAGTTCTACAGCAAGGTCCATTATGAACATGGTTTGTGATCAATAAAGAACATGTTCATCAATCTAGTTTGTTTGTGGTCTGCCTCTTTTAATTCATATCTACCTAATTACAATATAAGAGAGAAGTCAACTCTTCACAAAAAATTACATCACATCAGCACCACATCACCTTTAAAAAAATAAAAAAATAAATAATTAATTTTTAAATAAATAACCCATTCTTCAACCTCCTTATGCATAGTCTCCTACAAATATGCAAATCAAGTCACATATTTAAAAGCTTTGGTTATTTATAAACTATGATTAGAAAGAGCATACAATAAACTTTGGTAATTTCTAAAATTAACTTCTTTAATAGGAGGTTAATTTTAGAAATATATCAATAAGTGATACCACATTTTAGTGATTAGGTGTTGTCATTTTAATGATTTTTATGGGTTTATCCATTTACTTATAAGGGTAGTTTCTTATTTAGGCCTGCTTATCATATGTCATACGTTAGGAAAACCGATCATTGAACTCAAAAGTTCAAGCTTCAGAGAGTATGATGTAGAACGGTTATGTTTACAATATTATTTTGTTGATAACATGATCATTATTTTATGCTTAAATAAGACTATTTAATTGAAATTATGATTGATATGCAATAATAACCCCTGATGTTCAGAGAACCTACACTAGTTTTGAGTTTTGATAAATAGAAAGAAACTTAGCTGTCATACTTTTCGAATATGTTAACAACTTATTTCATTAGCCTAAGCAAATCATTTAAGATAAAGAAGAAAGATAACTTACACTATATCAACCTTGCAAAGCTGAAGCTTCATCTCTCATCGAATTCCACAAATTGCTGAAAACAAACAAACAAAAATTAGAACAAAAAGAAACAACACTGAAACTAGCACTTCGGCATTATAAGCGTTTGAGCGTCTCTATATAGGTTGAAGTTTGTTGGATCGATTATACTCTTTTCGCCCATAATCTGATTCTTCAATCACCCATCTTCACCCGGTTATAGAAGATTGATCACCAAGCGACGCTGATAGGTACGTCTCATATCTACCTCGATCAATCATTTGCGCTTATTGCATCTCATAGCAAGCAATTAGTGCTGTGTAGGAAGTTAGAAATTGGGATCTTAATTGTACACACGAAAGTTGGTTTGATAGAATGCAAGTGATGTTTGAAATGTGTCAAACTTGACTTGTCTGCCAAGTGTTTGATAAAATGCCCAAACGAGACTCGCTTATAATTTCATTGAATTGGCTTCTCTGTATGGTGTAAAGGCATATGCAGGGAGAAAAGGTGAAACTGGAGTTTGGGTTGGGGAGAGAAAGATTGGGGCGATTGGCGTTCGTATTCAATCTGGGATTACGTCTCATGGATTGGCGTTTAATATTGATCCTGATTTGGGCTACTTTAAGCATATTGTACCGTGTGGGATTGCTGATAAAGAAGTGACTTGTTTGAGGAGGGAGACGAAGTTGGAGATTGTTTCGGATGAAGTGATTCATGAGGAGTTGATTGAGTGTTTTGCTAGCCAATTCGAGTATGATACTAATTTTTTGGATAAGAGAGATGTTCATTAAGATTCAGCTCTGTTTTTTATTCTTTTCCTATGGTAATTGTATGTTGTATCAGATACTATTAAAACTATAAATGTCTTGCTCTGCTTCTTCTGAATTCATCTGTGATTTCTGTTTTTTTTTTTTTTTTTTTTTGAATTAGGAAAGCGATTAGGGGGTTCATCTAACGAGAATGAAACCGCCCTAGAGCATCCCGAAGGATGAGATCAGAAAGATCTGAAAAGGCTGCTAAATCGGGTTGAGTGGGCAGATGATAGATTTTGGCTATAAGATCAACAACTTCATTCGTTTCCCGAAAAATATGGGAAATTTGATAGTGATTAAAATTAATTAGGTACATTATAATATCAGTCACTATTATCTCAATTTCCCATGGGTAGGCCCAATTGTCGTTTATGGCATTCACTAAGCGAAGGTTATCACTTTCAATCTCTACCAAGGAGAGACCAAGCTGATGAGCCGCTTTAATGCCATAACGCAAAGCAAGGGCCTCAACCATCAAAGGGGAAACGTTACCCACGTTTCCATTGATCATATGGATAGATTTACCTACGTCATTTCTGATGATACATCCAAAGGACGCAGGTCCAGTAGGTGGGCAGGACGCATCAACATTGATTTTAACGTAGTTGGTCTTTGGTTTGCTCCAACTAATGTTTTTCCTTTTCCTTCTAGTTACAGTTGGCTTTGTCTTTACTTGTTTTTCTTGACCTATTGCATCCTCCTTCCCTGCTATTTTCCAATTCCTTATTTGCTGATTTATGAATTGGTGAATATTAGGCAAAGAGTTGTGTTCTTCGATGTTGAAATTCTTTTTGTTGCGGTAGAACCAAAGGGTCCACCAAATTGTTGCAAGTTCCTCAAATTGGGCTTTAGACATCCTTTCCTTTAAATAATTAAGGATGTTCAATGGATGGCCATCTAGAACTTGAGCTTGTTCGATTATGTTAAATATTTCTAGATTGTGTTTTCTTATTGTTTGTTTTGTTCTCGGACATTTGATGGCAACATGGAAGAAATCTTCATACTGATTATTGCATCCATTACACTCTGTTGTTATAGGTATATGTCTTTCTTTTAGTTTAACTTTGGTTGGTAGGCTATCTCTTGTAATTTTCCACAGGAAGCTTTTGATTTTTGGAGCAAGATCTAATTTCCAAATCCAATCATTATCCCATTTGGTAAAATTTCTTTCTTTATACACCAAATCCATAGCGCTAGTGGTGGAGAACCAACCATTCTTGCTATATTTCCAGTACATCCGATCTTAAATGTAGTTATTCGGAATCGGGTATGCAGCAATTTTAGAGATAGTCTATGTGCTAAAGTACAAACTTAGTTTATCCATTTTCCATTTCCTATTGTTATCTAGAAATTCACTAACCGTGGATTTCTCATTTATTGGTTCGTTAGTAATAATGTGATCAATAAGAGATTCAGGGAACCAATTATCAATCCAAAATTTAATCGTTTGCCCATCCCCTACTCTCCAAATGATGCCCTTTTTGAATAGCGGGATTAGTTTGGTCAGCTGGGTCCATTGTCATGAGTAGTTGCTTTTCCGAGGTTTTACATAGTTCAAGATATGAAGTTGTTTTAGATATTTTTCTCTGATGATAGTGGACCATATGCTCTGTGGTTCAGCAAAAGCTTTCCAGATCAGTTTCATTTGTAGTACCGAGTTCATATCTCTACTCTTCCTTAGTCCTAATCCACCGTACTCAATCGGCTTACAAATTTCGTCCCACCTAATCATTGGTTTGTGGTTTTCCCCTTTGTTCCAAAGGAAAATCCTATTTGTCTTATCAAGTGCCTTGATGGTTTTATCAGGAAGCATGAAGTTATGCATCATGTAATTTGGTTGGGCAGACAAATTTGATTTAATAAGAATTTTCCTTCCTTCCATGGAAAGGTTATTGGCTTTCCATTTTGTTAGTTGTTGGCTTGTCTTTTCCACCAGAGGGAAAAAAGTTTCCCCAGAAACTTTCTCATTTATAATTGGGCAACCTAGGTATTTTTCTAATGACATAGATTGGCTAACTTGTAATAGTTGGGTAATTTGTTGTATAGTATTATTACTTGTGTTTTTTTAACTTGGAATGTCGATTTATGAAAGTTAACGAGTTGGCCAGAAACATGGCAATATTCATCAATTATCTTTTTTATTTTCTGATAGATGGTTTGTTTGGTTTCCGAGAAAATAATGATATCATCTGCGAAGGCCAAAAATGGAATTCTCGTACCTCCCCTCACTATTTTTATTCCTATTGGTTTTTTTTGATCGTTTGCTGCTTTTTGTAGGTTTCTCGTTAGGATTTCAGCACTTAGGATGAACAGGAATGGTGATAGATGGTCCCCTTGGCGCAACCCCCGCGATGGGTGAAATTGGTCAGTAGGTCCTTGGTTGACAAGCACCGAGAAGGTGACTGTTTGGGTACATTCCTTTATCCAATCAATGAATTTGTCACAAAAGCCAAAAAAATTCAGAGTAAGTAATAAGAAGGTCCAATCAACCCTATCATATGCTTTTTCCATGTCAAGTTTAAGAGTCATCCATCCGTTTTTACCAGTTTTCTTTCTGAAGGAGTGAAAAATTTCGTGTGCCACGAGGACATTATCTTGAATACATATGTTCTCCACAAATGCTCCTTGAAGAGGGTGGACGATTTTATTCATTACTTTCTTAAGTCTATTTGTGATGATTTTTGATATAATTTTGTAGATTGTGTTACAGAGACTTATAGGTCTATAATGGTTTGTAGATTGTGGGTTATCCACTTTTGGGATTAAGGTGATAAAGGTGTGATTGATTTGTTTCAGCATTTTCCCCGAATGAAAGAAGCTTTTTGTGGCTTTAATCACATTTGGCCCCATAATGTCCCAGTATTTTTTATAAAAGCCAGATGGCATACCATCAGGTCCTGGTGTTTTATCCTCTCTAATTTCTTTAAGTGTTGTTTGGATTTCCAGGTTTGTGACATTGTTGCAGAGTTCCTGGTTATCATTGTCTGTTATTTTTGGTTCAATATCTTCAAGAATTTTATTAATTTTGGCTTGGTCAATATGTTCTTTGGTAAATCTTTTAGAGAAATCCTTTTTAATTTCCTCTCTGATATTGTCATAGCCAACAATAGTAGTTCCTTCTTGTGTTGTAATAACCTTGATGTTCTTTTTGTTGCGTCGCCCTGTTGTTACTCTGTGGAAGTATTTTGTATTTGAATCTCCTAGTTTGATATGTTTGAGTTTGGCTCTTTGGCTCCAGTACATTTTCTGGAATGTTAATAAGCTCTGTTTTTTATTTGTAAGGTTATTATTTCTAATAACAATGTTATCTGGACACTGGTCTTGTGGCATTTGTTGGATAGCTACCAGATCCTCCTCAACTTTCTTTAGTTGCTCAAAGATATTTCCAAATCTAGTTTTGTTCCACTCTTTTATCTTCTTTTTGAGGATTTGGGTTTTCCTTGTTAATTTAAACATTGGGGTTCCATTAACTTGGGCTCTCCATGTTTGTTCAATCAGATTAGTAAGATCTTTCCTTCGTGTCCACATCATTTCAAACTTGAATGGTTGAACTTGGTGTGATCTATTTATGGATATATCTAGAGAAATTGGGCAATGATCTGATGAAGTAAAGGCATGATTATGTGTGGTAAGATCTGGGTACCACTCTAGAATCTGTTGGTGGACAAGAGCCCTATCCAGTTTTTCTTTGATAGTGTTGTTGATTGTACGGGATTTTCTCCATGTGAATAAATTGCCACTTGTTGGTAGGTTTTCCAAATCATGTTGTTCAACAAATTCCGTTAGTCTTTTAAGTTTTTGTAGGTTAGGTGGGATACCGCCCTCTTTGTCTTGGCTAGTTAAGATTTCATTCAGGTCCCCAATAATTATAAAACGTAGATTGATGGTTGTCAGAAAGTTGTTAAGGTTACTCCAGAATTCGTCTTTTTCTTGTGCCTGTGGTGGTGCGTATGCAAAAATAATATGGCTTTCGGTTTTATTCTCATGGTCTGAGTAATTCAACGCAATAAATCTGTCTTCAATGGTGTGAATTGTTATAGTCTCATTTCGCAGTTGATGTTCTTTCCAGAAAATGAGAATACCCCCTGATAGCCCTTTAGCTGGTGTGAATTGTATAGTAACACTTGAACAAGTTGTATCAGACCAGGGGCGGACCTACATAGAGACCAGTGGGGGCACAGGCCTGTGCCCCCACTGACATTGAAAAATGAACGGAATTGTAGATCTATTCGATACGAGTCCATACATATAAAATTCATCAAAATCGGACATCGTTTGACCCCTGAAAACCCCAAAATACGAAACTCTCGCAGATTGCAAACCACGCCGCCGCAATACAAGACGGGACGATCAAGATGACGTGTTCCGAACTATTCGAGGTCAGGGGCGCAACACGAGGTCTTCTTTTTTAAGTTCCTTACACGTTTTTTCATGTGTTGTTTCATTTTGGAGCGTCACATACTACTTTTTTTCATGTGTTGTTTAATTTTAAATAGTCACAAGATAGAAGAATATTTTTACTGAATTGATTTTTATAAAAAATTCTACTAGAATTTTTGTTGAACTGTATTGTGTAGATTGCTAAGCTGATGTATATATTTTGTTTGTGTATGCTTGATCCTTGATGCGAATAGTATTAAGATGATTACTGACTTTGATTGTTTATACGTTTGATTAGAATTATGTAAAATTCTTATACAATCAAAAAAAAATTAACCGAACAGGCTCCCACTGACTTGAAATCCTGGGTCCGCCAGTGTATCATACCATATATTACTATCAACTGATCACCAATAATTCTCCAAGTAAGATGTGGTAGTTAAGTTTAGTTACCCTCTTTGTTTGAATTTTCACAGATTTTTCCTTCATCTTCTCCGTTGATATCCAAAAGCAGCGGCTAGCTGGAGATGCTCTAATATTTCGAGAATACACGACATTAATTTTGTCGATTAGTTGAAATTTCTCTCTTTTTTTGTTGAGTTCTATTGGAATCGAATCCTCATCAAGTTTAAGATTATCTTAATTGCTTGATAAATCCACCAATACTAACAACAGAATCAGTTCCAGTAACACATTCATCTTCTACAAATGGAATAGTCTTCCAAGCCTTCAAGTATATCGGACACGTCTCGGCATCTGAAATGATTGTAAGTTCATAGTTTTAGCAGCTATGCAGAGATTATAATAATATATGATCAAGTAACAAAGTTACATACCTTGTAGAGCTTTGTCCTTCTCTAAGCAAATAGCACCATAATGAGATCCACTCAACTCTACAAGCCCAAACTGCCAATTTCCGGTGATGGTCTGCATGTCGCTCGTAGCTTCCTGACAAGTGACAGCAAGTACAAGAAATAGCTGCAATGTCTTTATATTTTGGTTATAGAAGTGTTGTGTGATAAAAAAAACAAAAATTCTGGAACACACCAGTAAGTCAACGTCTTTCGAAAAACCAGTACAACTATTTCTGAGAGTCTGTACAGGGATGCTGAAGGTCTTAAATGGAGAAGCTGAGAAGCCCTTCCCTAATGCTTTCACATAGGCCTCCTACCAGAAAAATGATGGATAAAAATAGTAAAACTGAATAAAAAAACATCTAGTTTTTAATGTTTACTTAGTAGATCAGAAAAATAATAAGCCAACTCTCCTACCTTCAATGTCCATAATTTTATGAATTCCTGACGTTGAACTTCAAGGTCCGGTATAGCAGCTAACATATCAACTTCAACGGGAGATAGGAACCGGCGAGCAAATGTTAAAATATTAGTTTTCATTTTCCTGTTCTTTTCTTCAACATCAATACCAATCTACAATAGAGAGATGATCATGTCAATAACCAACAAGTGCAAGCTAAACTGATCTAGACATCTAGTCACCACTTTAGACACATAAAAAGGAGTAGTAAAAACATAACTGTGGAACCCATAGTTATTCCACATGCAATCATAGACGAGGTGTGTGATATGTTGAAATGCAATGGTGGTGGATTCCAGTCATCTCTATCATGCCAATCAACCTAAATTTGTACAATCACAAAATAGTTAATCCACAGGTGGATTGCTCAAGGAAAGGAGGAGGTATGAACTATGAAGTACATGGCAATTGGCAATCTAAGTACTAACATGACAAGCTGACCTCGGGTTTCCCGTACAAGTTTTTCTTGAACACCAAAGATTTAGGAGAGACCACATTATTTATCTGATCTAGCAACAAAAATCAGTTATTATGTCTCATAAAATATTTTTAAAAACATCTGGAATGAATAAACCAAACAGCAGCCTATGCTTATACTGTAGACAATACAATTATCCCAATGAACTAGAAAAACTTGGCGATGTAATGCTTAGACAGTCCTGCAAACTCATTTATTTGTCAGCCAGTTTCAATATTTGCCACTCCAAAACTCTTGATACGCAGTTTTCATCTGAACAAATCCATAATGAAACAAATATATCTAAGAAAGATATACAAGAAAGGAGATATACACACATCTAGCAATAGTGGTGCGAACCAGAGCACGAGCTAAAAGGGCCCTTTTCTTGAGCTCATCGTCCCCGAAACTAATAACATTTGCCTTCTCAGCAGGGGAGAGAATATCAATATAATCATTCAAGAGAGAGGAGCTTTTCACCTCACTCGGAATCACATACCACACATGAGCTTCCCTGCAATATAATGCCCCAACAATAAGATTGAATCTCAAGTGTGAGAAAAATGAAAGAAATATGAAATGGTAAACAAGTTTCAAAAACAGACAGACATTGGAGATGGTAGTGGCACAAGAGGGCGCACAGACTGGTGTGAAGTGATGCAAAAATGCCTGTGAAAGCAGCGTGAATTCATCATTCTCTGGTTTATTTGGCGTACTATCAAATATTGATCTCAGATGATTCAATTGGATTCTTGATCACAGAATTGGTATTTGGGTTTTGATTCCGAAAAATACACCCTCTTTGATGAAATGACACCTCTTGGCCATCCCGGAAATGCTAACATGGGACATATAGGAATTTAGGTTGACCATAAAAACAAAGTTCAAATCACAAATATATAACACGGACCAAATCAAGTCAGAATTTGAAAAAATACACTGGGATTCATACTGGATTCCAGGAGCAAATCCTGAAGCATTTATGTAAAATTGCTAGCTTTAATCGCAACATAGAGAACAAAGATATTAAAAAGTGTTCTAGCAAAACTGAGGTGTGCTTAAATAGCTTTTAACTTCTTCCCTGATATACCTATGTCTCTAAAATTCATGCACACTTGTAGCAATTAAGAGGTCAACTGATACAAAAAAAGATTTAAACTTTCCTCTATGCAAGACATAATGAATAGTTTGTTCAACTGATAAAAACAAAGTTCAAATCACAAAAATACTGCACAAACACAAACATGCTACCTTCCATTGCAACTTCCCCCTGCAATCATATCTGAATTTGACAACTTCCCTACCTTCACAGCTCAAAATTATTTGCTCAATTGTCATATTCCTAAATTCTTACTCTTGCCACAATCAGGGACGGACGCAGGATTTATGATCTAGGGGGCTAATTTTCTTTGTAACTAATATCAATATAAATTATAACAATTGGTGAGCTCGTTGGGATGGGATTAGAACTTGATCCTACCATTGGTGAGTTAGAATCTTGTGAATGCTCAACACTTCTGAAATATCTCTTGATTTTGTTATGAATATGTAGAAGAAACTTAACATAAAGAAACACTTAATCCTAACATATCCTACTCAGACACAAAAGACTAAAAAATATAATTCTGTGTTTAGTGCTGCAAGCCTGCAGTTATATCTCACACACGAAATCAAATTGAACGAACTAGCTAGAACATCAATACAGAGCTTGCAATTAGTATTAAATATGTGTCTACTGTACGAACTAAAACATCAATCCACCATCAAACTGAAGATCAAAGCTTTAATCCACAAGCAATACCCAAATTCAATATCAATTAAGCATCAAATTCACAAATTCACAAATTCAACGACAATTACGAACCATACATGACATTCAACGAAACGAAAATGGCGAACCATCTATAAGCACCCACTTAACCTTTTCCCAATTCAACATTTTAAAACCGAATAAAATATCATAAAGTTAGACACTGTGATTCAGAAAAGGTGGAAAACACAACCACGCACTCTAAAACCCTAAAAAGCTACTTCACGATGGTGTGAGCAGCAATTCATGAAATTGGCAATCACTTCAATTTGTTCCTCCCCAATTTCAGTATGCAGCCATTTCTCCATTTCGAATTCATAGAAATCAATCAGTTCAAGTTCAAAACGCAGCAATGAACCAAGGAACGAGAAAATGAAATTCCAATTTTGAAGTGGAGACTGAAGCCATTACCTGCCGGATTCGAGAACGATCGTATCAAATTGAATCGAAAACTGGGATTACGAGTAAGAATCCGTGAAAGAATTGATGCTCCCTTCACCTCTATCGCGATCTCGAAGTAGGGCTGAGTTTTTCAGACTGGTCCATTTCGAATTGAACAAGACCGGAAGCGATGTTTTGGACCCGGTCCGGTTTCGGCGATTTTTTGCGTTTTATTCATTTATTTTAATTTTAAACATCCACCGAAATATTTCATATTTACGGATTGGTTGTGTTTACAGCATCACAATTCAGAAACAAACTTCTTTTTTCCACCTTAACACGATCATTAGGCGGCGGCGGAACAGAATCGAAGCCTTAAAGCGTGATGATGGTGGATGGGAACATGACCCGGGGGCTCTAGAGAACATGACTGTAGCTTTTTATAAAAGCCTCTTCTCGACTAATGAGCAGGTTATTGCGGGGAGAGCTCTACCGAGGCAGGGGTTTCCTGTTTTATCGGGAGAGGAGATCGCGAACCTTTTGCAACCGTTTTCAGGAGCTGAGATTGAGAAAGCGGTTAGAAGTATGGGCGCTTTCAAGGCGCCGACCGGATGCCTTCCAACCGGTTTTTTATCAGAAGTGTTGGGACATTGTGGGTCCTTCAGTGATTGAATTTGTTCAGAGTTTCTTCATGATGAGCAGATTACCTCCGACTATGAATGATGCTTTGCTGGTCTTGATTGCTAAAGTGGGTAAACCTGAGTGTTTAACCCAATTTAAACCGATTAGTCTGTGTAATGTTCTCTTCAAAATTATCACCAAGTCAATGGTGAACCGGTTGAAGGCTGTTATTGATAAGTTGATTGGACCTACTCAATGCAGCTTCATTCCAGGAAGACTCGCAGTTGATAATATAGTTATTGTCCAAGAGGTTGTACATTCAATGCGGAAGAAGAAAGGTAAGAGAGGTTGGATGCTTTTAAAGCTTGACTTGGAGAAAGCTTATGACAGGATTCAGTGGGATTTCCTTGAGGATACTCTAATAGCTGCGGGTCTGCCTCTGGAGTGGGTTAAATGGATCATGTGTTGTGTTGAGTCCCCGGGAATGAGGATCTTGTGGAATGGTGAGATGACGGAACAGTTTACCCCTAAAAGAGGTCTTCGGCAAGGTGACCCGCTTTCTCCGTACCTTTTCGTTTTATGTATGGAGAGACTGTGTCATTTGGTGGATAGGGCTGTTGGTGACGGGAGCTGGAAACCGATCAAGCTTTCGAGATCGGGCCCAAAACTGTCTCATATTTGTTTCGCAGATGATCTTATTTTGTTTTCCGAAGCTTCCGTTGCTCAGATTAGAGTCATTAGAAAGCTGCTCACGGATTTCTGTAACGCTTCCGGGCAGAAAGTTAGTCTTGAGAAATCGAAGATTTACTTCTCGGTGAATGTGGATAATGAGGCTCGTAACACTATCAGTCTGGAAAGTGGCATTTCGAGTACTTGTGATCTGGGTAAGTACTTGGGAATGCCTATACTACAAAGAAAGTTTAATAAAGAGACTTTCAATGATACTTTGGTTAGAGTGAATAACAGACTAGCAGGTTGGAGGGGGCGTTTTCTTAGCCTTGCCGGGAGGATTACCCTCACTAAATCTGTTTTAGCGGCCATCCCGATTCAAGTCATGTATGTAGTGCTGCTTCCTGCGAGCATTATTAAAGCCATGGAACGTTTATGTCGAAATTTTATTTGGGGAAGTACCCCGGATAAAAGACGTATGCATCTTATTGCTTGGGATAATTTGTGCAAGACGAAAGATGAGGGTGGAGTGGGTCTTAAAAAGCCCAAACTTATGAATTTGGCTATGGTGGGGAAAATGAGTTGGCGTCTGCTGAATGATGATGGTAGCCTGTGGGCGAGAGTGCTACGTGAGAAGTATAAGGTTGGGAATTTTAATGATAGTTAAACCCGGAGCTTCTCGTGTTTGGCGGGGTGTTGCAGCAGGATTGAGAGAAGTGGTGAGCAAGGGTGTGGCTTGGGTTCCGGGCGATGGTAAGGATATTTTATTCTAGAAGAACAGATGGGTGGGCACACAGCCTCTGATAGAGATCACTGCGAACCCGGTGCCGACTATTAATCTGGATTGCAGTGTTGCGGATATGTGGATCTCGGGCTCGGGATGGAATCAGAATGTGTATGAGGATCTGTTGGATCATGATACTAAACTTCTTATCGCAGCTATGGCCTTAGATGGTGTTCCTGGATCGAAGGACTGTATTTCGTGGAGCCCTGAATCTAGCGGGAATTACTCAGTTCGATCAGCTTACAAATTAACCAGTAAAGATGACATTCTTGGGCAGCAATGGAGTAATTTGTACCTCTTAATCTGGAAGCTCTGGGTTCCGGAGAGATTAAAAGTGTTCCTTTGGCTGACTGTGAATCAAAGGTTGTTGACGAATAGTGAACGATACCGCCGGAAGCTTACCGAGGAGGATCTTTGTTCTGTCTGCGGGAGAGATAGCGAGACTATTCTCCATGTGCTTCGTGACTGCATCGCGATCAGAGGGGTGTGGATGAGTCTGGTGGATCCCGACCTTCACGAGGACTTCTTCAGTTCGTCTCTTCACCAATGGCTCTACGGGAATCTGCAGAATAATGGGAAGGGGGGAGAAGGCCGCTGGCAAGTGTTATTCGCTGCTACTTCCTGGTGGAGCTGGAGATGGAGAAACGAGACTGTCTTTGAAGGGCCTAGAGTTGTTGGGGACAAGGTGAGATGTGTTACTAAATGTGCCGAGGAGTTTTGGTCAACACATGAGAGGAAAAGGAGCAAAGTGCAGATATCTACCAAGCAGATTAGAGATATTGTCTGGACGAAACCAATTAATAATTGGGTGAAACTTAATACAGATGGGGCTTCTAAAGGGAACTCGGGCAAAGCTACGGCTGAGGGTGCTATTAGAGACCACCGTGGCAATTGGAGAGGGGGTTTTGCGCTCAATATAGGGGTGTGTACGGCTCCTATGGCGGAACTCTGGGGTGTCTATTATGGCCTTCATATTGGTTGGGAGTTGGGTTTCAGATCGATCATGCTTGAGGTGGATTCTGAACTGGTGGAGGCTAATCGGATTAGCAAACTATGCTTTTTTTTATTGTTAATAAAATCATCGAACTCGATTCACAATCGAATCGTTGAACCTGCTTATAATTCCTGATTACAGTTAACCCGCCTTCTGCTGTATTTCTGTAGTTTTTCTTCCTTCGATTTCTATTCGTTTTTTGTCATTTGCAGGGATTTCAATCGAAAATGGCGACTGGTACTCGATCTTCCAAGAGGAAATCTTCCCCTTCTCTCAAGAAGAAGCGTCGCATTAAGGTCTCGCTTCCCTAACCTTGTTTCCATTTCACTCTCTCTCTCCCCAAATTTCTAGGGTTAGGTTAAATTTTTTCTTAGATTTGAGCTGTCTCACGGTGTTAATGTATAGATTCGTTCACAAAGTAGCGGCATATTGGCTTTGAATTTATAAAGTTTGGTTCTTTATCGAACTTTCGCATTTGTTTTGAATCCTACCCTGATTGTGTTATCAATTGCCAGGATCGTAGCAAAAAGAGTAGTAAGATAGTGAAAGGAAAATCCAAGAAAGTTTCTCGACGGAAGAGTCCAGATTCTTACTCAGACAATGATTCCTTGTCATCGGCTTCATCAGTTTCTTATTCTAGCTCAGACAGTGATATTAGGAGGTCCAGGCCGCGCACTAGAAAGGAGCCGAGTAAGCGAACGAAGGAGCCGACGAAGTCCGGAGGAAGTCGTTTGAGAAGCAAGAGTGTAGAGAAGAATTCCATCAAGGAAAGGAGAGGTAAGAAATCAAAGAAAAGCAAAGACACGGATGCAAAGAAGAAACGTCTTAGGAAAAAGCGTAAGAGAGAACCGAGTGTTAGTTCCAGTAGCAGGTCCTTGAGCTGCTCTACTTGTAGATCCAGTGATGATAGTGAGAGAGAGCATCAGAAGACTGAGAAGAGGGTGAAGAGAAGAGGAAGAAGTAGAACAGATTTAGGTGAGGAGAATAGAAGGTGGTGTGATGATAGGTCAAGGAGTCGATCTCCTTGTAGATTAGATGGCAGTGATGACAGCTATCTGATTGAGGAGCAACATCTGGTTGTGAATAATCCGAGGAGGTTGAGATCAATTATTATCTTTGCTAAGGAGTTTGAAGAAGAAGAAGAAGAGGATACAGAGCTGATAGACACAGACGTGCACAAAGAGGAGATCGTATATGACCAGGATGATTATCCTTCTCCTAGAAGTAGTGACAGTCATGATGATGATAATGATGGAAAAACAGGATATTTGGAAGATGAACATGGAAAAAATGTTGGCTTGGTGGATCATGGAAAAAGTGTTGATTCACTTGAGGTATGTGAGGCTAGTGTGCCATCTACTGATGCTGGATCAAGTGTTGTTGATTTGGAAACTGCCTTGCGATTAAAGGCATTGGAAAATCTGAGGAAATTTAAAGGAGGGAGGCGTGCAAATGCAAAGAAACCGGCGAGTACAAAAAGCTGTAATGATGGTGAGCTGAAATTATCATCGGGTCTGAACGCTAAATTAGAATTGCAGAAAAAAGATGAAGAGAGCAGTGTTGAAGGGATTGGTATATTATCAGTACCGCATCAAAACATGTCTATTGTGGGTCATACTGTAGATGAATCTTCTACCTTAAATGTGACAGCTTCTGAACTCTTGCCAATTTTACCCCAAGACTCAGAAATGGTGAATCCCTATGAAAAAGACAGTTTAGGTCTTGACAGATTGGAGGGTGGTGAAAGCTTGCCACTTCCATCAACAGATGTTAAGAGGCTCACTGATTCTGTTGACGGTGGTAAGGATAAACACGAGGCAGGATCATCATGCTTGGTACAGTGTATTGGATCAAACAAGCTCCCCATTCAGGAATCTTCTATGCCAATTTCTGTATCTACACAAAGCAAGGAAACTGTTGCAATTCTGCAACCTTCCCATGATGCCAATATAGTGACTGATGATACCGAAAAAGCTGCAACTGCTGTCAGCTCTACTTCTCTTGCCTCTAATTTGGAGGGGCAAAGCTCAAATGCCAAAGGAAAGGAGGAAGGAGATTCGCAGTTTCAGCAGAAAACAATGTCTGTCATGCGAGGCGGGGAGATGGTACAGGTAATTGCAAATCTCACTTTTGCCGCTAGTCTTGAGTCTATACTTGATTTGAAGTCTAATTATATCCCTGTGTATTTTGATAGGTAAGTTATAAGGTCTACATTCCAAAGCATGTTCCAGCTTTAGCAAGGAGGAAACTCAAACGGTGACATTTTTAAGGCTTAAGGAGCCCTGTGGGAATTTTGGGAGCTGTACGTTCATATCTTGCTGCACAACATACGTAGAATCATATGGTGATTATACACCCAAATGTCTTAAATGGCAAGAAACTAATCTTTTGGTTAAATGATCTATTGTAATGGTGATCTGCAGTTCAAAGCTTTGAGTTATTTTATCTTAGTTCTAATGTTATCGTGTCTTGAGAACTCTCAATTTTTAAAAGTCGTACTGTAACCTGAAGGCATATTCCATTTTACAATAATAAAAGGGTTTTTACAGAAAATTTCTTCAATGTATCAAATGAGCAGGTGAAAATGGCTGAAAATCAGTTCAGTTTCTGACCAAATCTCCTTTCTTTCGACCACTCACACATGCCCAGTCTTCCATTTCTGATACTGATATGTCATCCAAGAAAGGTGCGTAGCGTTCTATGACTTTAGGTACCTGCACAGCAAGCTTAAGTCAGCTATCAATAATCAATATGAAAAATACAGTTCCTGTATGAAAAGTTGAAAACCTATCAGTGATTCGTATAACATCCATAAAGCTTGTAGCTTACCTGATCGGTCAAAATTCCAGAGAGGCCAATAACAGCACCTTTTTTTGCATGTGAAACAATTTCATCGGCCAAATCCAGCAGTGGGTTTTGAAGGATATTGGCGATTACTATGTCATACCTATTTTCGGTTATAACTCCCTCTTCAATGTATTTCTGAACTTCTGAATCTAACTTCATGAACTCATCTGAATATGCTGTGCTGTTCTCAGAAACTAAACAGAGTTTTAATTTATCTGGTCCTATGTTGTTGAGAATGGCGTTTTGATGAGTAGCTGTCATAGCTTGTGGATCTATATCAACTCCAACTGATAGAGAACCACCTAACTGCATGAAAACAAGAAACATCAACTCATTTAGTGCCTAACAACTGATAATTATGAATTAAGTTATTGGTTAAACCTTCAATGCAGCAATAGAGAGAATCCCTGAACCAGTGCCATAATCTAAAAAGCATTCACCGCCATTGACAGAGTCATGCAGAAGCTGCAGACATAGCTTGGTTGTAGCATGTTCTCCAGTGCCAAAAGCCATCCCGGGATTTAGAATTATGTTTGTTGCTTCAGGATCCTGAAGCAAACCAATCAAATGTAAAATAAATAAATTATTCTTATATAAAATAACTTATTCCCATAAACATATATCACTTTCTTATAAAAACAGGAATGGTGAAGAGTAGCAAGAAACATACAGGAGGAGCTTTCCACTCAGGTACAATCCACAAGCTCTCATTCACTTTGACTGGATCGAAGGATTCCTACAGAAAAAAAATCACTGATGAACTCAGCTCATGAATAATTGAGCAGTATCCATTATACAAGAAAATGTAGGTCTAGAAATTGAACCTGAGTTCTTTTTATCCAATCATAAGGATTATACTTTAAGATTTCAAAAACTGGTGCTTCTTCCATGCCAATGGAATCTGCTGCACGTGATATGGATGTATGTACATCTTCACATTCAACGAATATCGAACAGATGTTGACCTGCATCAAGGAACATAAGCAAATGCCGTCTATTATGTTACGTCATCTAAAACCAATACATGAAGTATCATGAACTATAGGATTATGGACCTAGGAAGAAATCAAAACTGGGAGAACTATCAACTCATATTCAACAATTACTTAAGCTCCAATATCAATTCATCAGATGACATGTGCACTAAACCCATCATGCAAAATTCATTGAAAACAAGGATTCCTGCTAGAATAGGCACTTTACCTCATCAGAGTCTTCATAATCATCATGTTCATCATAACTGACAGAGCTTGCACCAAAACTTAACAGCGCTTCAGAGAGCAAGTCCTGGGCACCACAAACAAAAATACCAAATTTAGCAACAAAATCCCAAACTCCATTAAAATAGAAAGCTAACAAGACTTACAGCGAAGTCTTTTCGGCAGTGGATGAGAACGGAAGTGCAAGGCGGTGCGAAGGAGGCGGCGGAATTGTTGTCCGATGCAGCAGCCGAAGAAATGGAGGCAACGGGGGAGAAAGGCCTCCATTGGCGGCTGAATTTGCAGGAGGGAGCATGAAGGCAATGAAAGGAGGAAGTGAAGGACGAGAGAGAAACAAGAGGAAGGCGATGAATGAAGCTGTAGGAGCGTCTGGGAAGAGTGCAGGTAAGGTGTTTGATGAAATGACTGACAAGCGAAGCTCCCGCCATTACAATATGATTTCTCTCGTTTCTGCTGCCGCCTAAATTGGTAGAACTAACAACACTCAGCACAGAACATGGGGCCTTATTTTGGGCCGAAAGGGCCCGATTTCTTTCGGTGAGTTGTTGTTGAAGTTGCTTAAATCAGATGAAAGTAAAAAAAACATACCTTTCAAACAACATTTCTTTAGTTTTGATTCGATTGATACTAATATGAAACTATCTTATATGAATCTAAGAAATTAATTAGTAACTCATGTACAAACATCATTGTAGAATGGTATGAAAGCCACGCTAAGGTAAAATGTTGCTATGAGTAATGTTACTATTTATGTTATCCGAAAACGTTTAGAGATAAAATTTAATAAAAAATGAAACGTGAGGGAAATGGCAATATAAGTTATAATAGGTAATATATATCCTAAAATAATGCAAAACTTATATACACTCAAACCTTTTCAATTATTTATAACAATAGTACGGGAAAATAAATTTTACTAGTGATTAAAAGACAATGGCGATCTAACGAGAACGATTACTTAAAACGCTAAAAGAATTAGGAGATAATATAAACACATACTTGAGTGAGTACTATCTAGTTTAAGGTTTAAATTATATTAAATATATAGTTTAAATAACAGGAAACACCTCTTGAAATTGTGTAATATGTAATTAAAATAATAGGAAACGCTCTTGAAAACGGGGAGTTTCCAACTTTTATGGTCAACGGAAACGGTCAACGGGCTCAGGAAGACGTTTTCGAGATATTTCCGAAAAGTTTCTGAATGTATGAGTTTCCGACACAAAAAATCATACATTTTAAAAGTTTTCGGGTATATTGATTGTTTAATGTGTTATAGTAAGATTTCATGCACGAAGTATACGTTGGGTTGGACTTGGAGGAGTACCTTACAAGGGAGCTGGCCGCCATATGAGACTCAAGAAGTCAGGAGTCCACAATAGTTTTACTTTGGAAGCATGTTAATTCAATTAAAATAGTCTAAATACTTAACCATAAAGTATAATTAGGACTTAAAAATAAGTACACAATAGTTCATATAATTCTTTATGATATCAATAATATTTATGATCATGATTCATGATTAATAAATCAAAAAAATACCAAAATCTTTCAAATCAACCTTTTATAGGATCTTAATTAATACACAACTAGTTTATACCCCGCGTCATGTGCGGGTTTATTTATTTCATGAATCAGTTAATAAGTAATCTCTTATATAAGTTTATACTAAAAAAAAGTTATTAGTTTATAAATGTTATTGTTGTATAATTAAATTTAAATTTTATATATAATCAATAAAAACAAATATAAATAAACTTTTATAGTTTTATTTTATCAAATTATCACAAGTCAATTTTTAACAAATTTTATATATTGATTTGAACTCTTTTAATTTAAGCGGAGGAGGTAAAAACAAACCATGATCTAAATTGAAGATTTTAAAGGAGGTAGTTTCATTTTTTATGATTTAATTAGGGGTATTTGTTTTCTCTATTTTTTACAAAAAAAAAAAGATGAGAAGACGGTGAGGTGACGCAATTTTTTGCAAAGAGATAGTTTCTCCTTTATATTGTAGTTTGGTAGATTATTCCACCAATTTAATGACACAAGGGACTAATTTGAATTTGAATATCAAAAACATCCAACTTCAATACAAGGAAAATTAATTAATTTAATGATAATTACCACAAAAGATTCCTCATTTGAATTCATCAATATGAGCCTAATTAATACTCCGTAATATGTACAAATCCCTATGTCCCAATATTAATTGCCCGTTTGCGGTGTCCGAGGAAAATTAAGGAGGTGAGAAAGAAAAAGTGAAAGGGAGAGAGAATGTGAGAGAGTGTAGTTTTTTTTATGTAGGTGAGAGAAGATAAAAGGTGATTAGGTGTGGAAATTGATGTAAAAAAGAAGGAGAGAGAAGGTAGTTGGGTGTGGATTTTAGAGAAGTGATTTGATGTGGGTAATAAGACGAAAGATATAAATGAAAACAGGCACAACATTTTGGGACATCAAAAAAGGAAAACAAGTACTATATTATGGGACAGAGGAGTACTTAGGTAAAAAAAATTAATTAATTACTAATGCTTTGACCAAATAAATACGGAAATTTATTGAATGCATTTTTTATATGTGCAAATCTTATACTCCCTCCGTCCCACAATATAAGCCACATTTGAGGCGTTTCATGAGAATTAAGAAAAGTGTGAGTTTAATGATTAAAGAAGAGTGAAAAGTGAAAAGTGTAATAGTTAGAGGAGAGAGATAGAGAGAAGAAAGAAAGAAGAAAGAGAAAATTAAATGATTAGAGGAGAAAGTAAAGTGAAAAGTGTATTGAGAGAAGATAAAAGAGTGTAAAAAGTATACTAAAAATAGAAAATGTTGTTTATATTTTAAGACGCTCGAAATAGAAATGTTGGTTATATTACGAGACAGAGGGAGGGAGTACATGAAGATATTAGTATATCATGCAAATACACATCATGGTACACTATGACAAAAAGAAGAGTTAAAATGTTAGTACTACTTTATGGCCCTTGCTAAATACCGCCCGGGCGTTTTCTAAATAACGCCCGGGCTCTCGCGTTCTGCGAGGGAGCGTCACCTCGCAGAACGCGAGGGTGCGTCACCTCGCAGAACGCGAGGGTGGTTTTTCCCTATAAAAGGGGAAAAACCCTACTCGGCCCATTTTTTACCTCACACACAATTTTCTACCGCCGCCTCTCACCATCTCTCTCGGTTCAAACTAGTTTTTCTTCCTCTTTTCACTACAAATCTCCATATAAGGTATGTTTCTTATACTCTTATGCTTTGTAATGTTGTTTCTAGATGAATATATGTTGTTAGTATAGGAAATTGCATATTATATGATGTTTTGATATTGAATGTTGTTTTAGAAATGGTTGTATAATGGATGAAAGATGATGATTTTGAATTATGGTGGATGAGTGGATGTTGATTTTGAATTTTCGCCGGAAATTTTCGCCGGAAACTCATTATAATGCAAATTGACGCAGAACGCTACACCCCTCGCAGAACGCGAGGGTCATGGTACTCGCAGAACGCGAGGTCATGCCCTTCGCAGAACGCGAGAGTCATGCTGATCTGCTACTATGATTATAAGCATTGTTGTTGTTTGTATAGATTATGAATTTGATTGAGTATGTAACTATAATTTGGTCAGGTTTGTGATTATACAGATGTCCAATTCCAATCAAGAATCTGATATTTCTGATATTAGTACGGTGTCTAGCATTGGAGACAACTTTGATATGCTTGAACGGGAGAGACTTGAACGGGAGAGACAAGAACGTGAGCGACGTGAACGGGAGAGGCAAGAACGTCAAAGGGAGAGAGGGGAACCATCCACTAGACCAAGGATGACCGCACGAGAATTCAGGAACCTCTTCAGGCCGTTCAACCCTCGTCGTTAGATCTTTCTTTTGAAAATTTATCGACCTTCTTTGTTTGCTTGTTCCGTTTAATGTTGTTTGTTTAGAATTACTTATTATGTTGCACCTTTGAAGTGTTGAACCTTATTATATTTCTTTATTTATATGGTGTGTCATACATATTGCGACCTCGTTCGTTTTTCAAACTAGGTTTCACTTCCAAAGGAAGAAATCTTAATTTCAAGTTACACACATGATCAAATAGACATTATAAGGATTGAAACAAAGTTTCATTCCATTTCGATAAAGTTTCGATGACGTTTTTGCCGAATTGGGCTTTATCGCCTTAAAAAAGACACTAAAAATGTGTTATTTTGCACACTTAACTACAATGCTTCTATTAATACGCTTTAATGTGCATCCTCGCGTTTCCTAAATAACGCACCCTCGCGTTCTGCGAGGGAACGCATCGTCGCGTTCTGCGAGGGACGCATCCTCGCAGAACGCGAGGGTGTTTTTTCCCTATAAAAGGGGAAAAACCCTACTCGGCCCATTTTTTACATCACACACAATTTTCTACCGCCGCCTCTCACCATCTCTCTCGTTTCAACCTACTTCTTCTTCCTCTTTTCACTACAAATCTCCATATAAGGTATGTTTCTTATACTCTTATGCTTTTTAATGTTGTTTCTAGATGAATATATGTTGTTAGTATAGGAAATTGCATATTATATGATGTTTTGATATTGAATGTTGATTTAGAAATGGTTGTATAATGGATGAAAGATGATGATTTTGAATTATGGTGGATGAGTGGATGTTGTTTTATGTTGAAATTCATTAGGGTTAGGGTTTTTTATTAGGGTTGTTGATTTTATTTACGGTTTTGATGTTTATTTGGTAATTTACTTAAATTGATAGGTATTTTAGCTAAAATATTGAATTTTCGCCAGAAAATCTCGCCGGAAACTGTTGCCGGAAACTCATTATAGTGCAAATTGACGCAGAACGCGAGGGGTGTAGTATACTCGCAGAACGCGAGGGTCATGGTACTCGCAGAACGCGAGTGTCATGGTACTCGCAGAACGCGAGGAATTGACAAAACTGGAAATTCTTTCCTCTTCTGCAGATTTTTATTATATACTGATTTTACTTTATATAATGTTATATTTATATACTGATTCTACTTTACATTTTTTTAGGTAATGGATCTTCCTGGACGTTCAACCCGTCGAAGAAATAGGAACGCTGTGAGAGAAAATCCACCGGTTGAAAATGCAAAAGGGAAAAGGAGAGCAAAGAATACAACACCGGTAGAGCTCTTCCCCGAGGGGCTCCCCGACGTTGATTATCGCCCCATAGAGCGGTACAGTGGTGTCCATAGTTATGTCGGGGAAGACTGTTCTGTGCCTAGTGGGATAGAACGAGCAGATACATATCAAGGGTATCGAAATGATGATTGGGACCTTTATTCTCAAGAGTCAGTTTCATGTGCACAACCGTCAACTCAATGGGCACCACAATCAACTCCATATGAACAATCGGGTAGCTGGGACAATTTCATTCCTCAGTATGCTGTAGTGGAAGTTGGACAAGGGTGGGGTGGACAAAGTTGGGTCGGTGGACAATGTTGGGGAGGTGGATTTGGTGAGGGAAGTGTTCCTGAAGACATGGGTCAAGGAAGTGGACAAGCTTGTTCTTCTTCTTACAATCCTCAACCAGAACCGATGGAACAAGAGTACCAGGATGAAGGTGTTGGGGAAGAACACGAAGAAGAAGGTGATGATGATGATGATGATGATGAAGAAGAAGAAGAAGAAGAAGAAGAATTGGTCCAGAAACCAAAAAGAAAGAGGAAGTCCAAGAAGAATGAGTCAAAGTATGATCCTGAGCTCACTCATGCCACACCTGGCGGTCCAGAAGATTCTGAGTTGCTTAAGGGATTTGAAGCACATGTGGCGTTCCACATCCAGAAAGGGGAGGTAATTTACTAATTTATTGATTTTCTGCATTTTTAATACATTAACAGAAATTCTGCAGAATTATCAGAAAATGCAATTTCTGTGCATTTTCTCGCAGAACGCGAGGAGTGGCATACTCGCAGAACGCGAGGGTGTTACTCTTCGCAGAACGCGAGAAAATGCTTGGTTTCTGCAGAAGCTGATAATTCTGCAGAAACTGTATTTTTTGTAAATTTGGCCTGCAGTGTGTAATTTTGTATTTTTCTGCAGTTGAAAGGTCCGATGAAGCCACAACAACGGACAAAGCAAAGCAGTGATTGGCCATTGGACAACGATGACTGGTCAGAGATTCCCGGTGCTGTTGGATTGTCAGATCTACCTGACATGATGTACGAAGCAATCGACTATCCGTTGATTGAAGCGTTCATCGAACGATGGCAACCGGAGACTAACTCATTCCACCTCCCTTGTGGTGAGATCACTATTGGCCTTCTGGATGTACATATGATTTTAGGCCTACCTATAGAAGGGAAAGCAATGACTACTTGTAAGAAACTGGGTGCCAAGTTTAGTCATGATGAGATTATAAAATACTATGGTAGGAAGGGGGCGGAAATTTTTGGAGTAGATCCGCACACTTTAGATTCTGGGAGGGTGAAAGCTGATTGGTTTAGAAGGCATTGTGAAAACCTAGGTCCAGAGCGAAAGGGTTTAGGATGGGTGTTGTATACTGCTTCCTCGCTCTTATTTCCGGACAAGTCACAGAACTTGATTCGGCTTAGATATGGGCCTTATTTGGAAACCTATGCCCATGCTACGGGCATATCGTGGGGTTCAGCTGCTTTGGCCCATCTGTATAGGCAGCTGGGGGTATGCACACGACAGGGTTGTGCCCAGATGTCTTTCTGTTACACCTTGTTGCAGGTATTATACTTTCTAAGCGTTTAATTTACATACTTATATATATTTTCATATTTAACGTACTTTGTATTTCTTAGGCATGGATCTACAACTACTTCCCACACTTCCGACCTACTGAACGTCCTCGGTGGAGAGCGGAGCAACCATGGGCATACCGGTGGATGCCTAAGAATGTAAAGCTGAAGAAGGGGCAAGTAGGAAGGGACTATAGGGGAGCGCTCGATATTCTTATGCCGGAGATGGTAAGTTTCTGCATTTTCTGGGATTTCTGCATTTTTTTAGTACGCAGCAGTAATTTGTTTGATTATGCAACATTTTCTCGCAGAACGCGAGTCTGTGGCTTCTCGCAGAACGCGAGGATGCACACACTCGCAGAACGCGAGAAAATGCAAGTTTCTGCATTTTGTCCTAGTTTCTGCAGTTTCTGGTGTTTTACAGACTTCACCATGCGTTTTTCTGTCATTTTGTTAGGTATGTTGGAACCCGTATGGAGCACAAGACTTCACCGATCCTGAGCTTGCTCCTGCTCTATTTCACGGGGTGTTATCTTGCTGTGACATCACCGAACCACACATGCCTGATAGGTGTCCCAGACAATTTGGGAGAGTGCAGCGTATTCCTAGGCCAGTCATCGAACCGCTCAAAGCTCATAGGTTGAAAAACATTAGGTGTTATAGTGTTTTTTATGACGCCAACCAATGGCTTTGGGAGTCAAGAGATGTTCACTCTTTGTCTCTCGATGATATGGGGCCAGTTGCCTATGCACCACATGAATGCTCCCATGATTACATGGATTGGTACATCAAGAGGACCCATAGGTATATCCGTCCTGCAATCCCTGGGATGATTACTGAGAGACAGGTGATTGGCCGGGTGTACAATGACATGGACCGGTATCGGTTTGCCACTCCAGAGGATTTTGATTCATATCACGCCCAAATGCTACTATGTATGTCAAATCTCGCTCCCTTCCGACCACGAGAAGACGAGTAGCCTTTCGTTTTGTGTTTTGGATTGTGTTTTGGATTGCTTTCTTAGGTGTTTTGTTGATTGGATAATTTTGTTGGATTATGTTTAGGGATATGTTGGTGTTGCTTCAATTCTGTTCGTTTTTTGCATAACCTCGCAGAACGCGAGGTGTACACCACTCGCAGAACGCGAGTCTGCCCTATAGGAAACAGGGTGCTCTCAGTTGATATGCACGGTCTGTGGCACGGTTGGTGTTACTCGCGTTCTGCGAGTGACACCCGTCTCGCAGAACGCGAGGAATGACATTTTCTGGAAAATGTCATTGACATTAGTTCCAGTTTAAGAATTTAAAAAACCATCTCCAGTTCAACATTACATTACAAATTCAGCGAATAAAACATAACTTCAACATTACCATCTCCTGGAACAATGTATGAACTCGCGTTCTGCGAGTTCATACATTGTTCCAGGATCTTTGCATTCGAAAATGCATCAACACTGAATCAAGGAATTTACTCGCGTTCTGCGAGTTGGTATGCCCTCGCGTTCTGCGAGGTGTGCATTACAGAAGCTCTTTTTATCATATGTAGAAGGTAGACATAAATAACAGAACATACCTGTTTGTTGTGTTATTCCCGAGAGTGAAGACATTATCCGTCCATGCTGAAACAAGTCTTTCTTTGTAACGGTTTAGCCAATTCGTTCTCATGTACTTCAATACGGTTGGATAAGCTCGCCATTCGTCCTCAAGTTTCTTCAAAGTACTCTTGTAATCTTCTTCAGTGGTTTGTTCGAACACGTTATAATAATCATTTGAAATATTAACCCCCAATGCTTGTGTGCCCATAGCTATCTTCGCTCTCGCCTCTATGTTCTTCCTTACATGTCGCCTACATAAGAGAAACTTTGCATTTGGCCATAACTTGTCTGTTGCATTCATAAGAGCCATCTCACGGTCAGTGACGAAGCAAGTAGGCGATGCTCCTATTCTCAAATACATCGTCTGCAGCTGCTGCAACGCCCATAAATAACTATCCTCGCTCTCAGCCTCTAACCATACCCCGCACACAACAAAATTCTTCCATGTAGAAGTCAAACCGACTATCTCCAGGAAGGGAACATTGTACCTGGAACCAAAATACAGTAAGATAAATACAACATAAAAACAGAATGATAAATACTTACCTGTTCGTGCTATAAGTCGAGTCCATCAAAAGGACATATGGAAACGCCTTTAAGAGTTTCATTGATTCGGGGCTAGCAAAGAACAAGTCGCCTATTATCGAAGGGTTCGTTGCACTTGGCCTATACTCCATGAAGTAGTTGCTCTCTTTGCATTGGTGAAAGAATTCTTGAACCACGGTTCTACCTTCCATTTCCTCTTCCCTTATATGTCTTACCAAATTGTACACTTGGTTCTTCTTTGTGCAACTTCCGGGATCCTTGTTTATCTCAGTGTAAATCTGATTTGGAGAACAATGTGAAAGTACCATCTCACGAACCTTTTTCTTTTGATCCGGGGTTGGCCTCCCGGCAAATGCATTCCCGACCAAACTATCTCCAATAGGATGGTTGTGCAAACCACAAACAACCACTAATCTCCAATTCTCTTCAACCCGGTTCTCCATGAGCTTCAACTGAAATTTACACCCCGTTTTCTTGCTCTTTGTGTTTGATCTAACACCGACACCTTTAGGCCTATGGCTTCCCCCTTTCTCACAAATGATTTGAATCTTACCACTTTGCCCCAGTTTAGATGGTACAGTCCTTCCAATAGAGATCATAAACTTGTGTTGCTTTGCAACATTCAAAGCCCACAAATGACCAATCTCCTTAGAGGCAAACACTTGCTCCGTAGTGAAATATTCCGAATAATCCCTAGAAACAACCTCTTCCTCACATACGGGACTATCAAACTTTGGTGCAGTGCGTAAAGAGGGAAGAAAACACATCTCCTCTCCTACGTTTGTTGGTGGGTTAGCAAATTGTGAATCAAACGCATCATAGCTTGATGGCACCTCATATGTACATGGCAATTCATAAGTAGATGGCACGGGCAACTCATAAGTAGATGGCACAGGCAATTCATATGTAGATGGCACATGTTGTTCATATAAAGATGGTTGATGATAATATCCAAAGTCGTCAATCCCTAAATCAAATGACGGTGGCGAAACGGGCACCGTATTCCGCGAGGGGTAGGTGTAGTCATTCAACTGGATTGCATTCAATCCAGTGAACAAAGAAAAATTCACCTATACACAGTGCTTCTGTTAATACTCTGTAATGTGCAACTTCTCGCGTTCTGCGAGGAAGGCCCTTCTCGCGTTCTGCGAGTGGCTTCCTCTCGCAGAACGCGAGAAGTTGCTATTTCCTGAAACTAGTCATTGAACGGGATAATTTAACATAACATGAGTTCCTACATTCAAAACCATAAAAACCCTAAAAACATGAACACATCTAAGTTTTTGACATTATATGCAAAAGTCATCTCTTCAACACTTACCACTACTACTAGATTTAACATGAAATACAACATAATAAGTTCATTTTAGCTCTTAATGGTGCAAAACAAATTAAAATTCAAAAATTAAGTAAGAACATTACCTCATTTGAATGGTAACTTGATGAACCACCATCTTCATTCCCTCCTTTGTTGAATTCCTCTTCATCTTCCATTATTTTAGGTGTTTTTAGAGTGTTTTGAAGTTTTAAGGTTTTGAAAATGGGTTTTAATGGAGGGTGAAAGAGGTGAAAGATGATAAAAAGAGGTGTTAGGGTAGGGTTAATAGGTGTTACGGAATACTTAAAATAAGGGGGTAGTTATTATAGTTAGGTGGGGACAAGACATGTAGTAATGGCGCACAACAACGTCCATCTGACATGCTAATCTCGCGTTCTGCGAGGGACGTGACACTCGCGTTCTGCGAGGACACGTGCACTCGCAGAACGCGAGATTAGCATGCATGTAATTAACCTAATTTTTTGCTAATCTCGCAGAACGCGAGTGTACGTGTCCTCGCAGAACGCGAGATTTGATCCATGAAGTATACATTTGGTTGGAGGAGTACCTGACAAGCTAAGGGAGAGAGAGGCCGCCATAAGAGACCCTAGAGTCCTTCACCAAAAGGGTTTTTTCCAGTTGTCTTCCCCGTTTCCCTTTATACCCCTCTAAACTAACCACGAATCAACCTTACCTAAAGGCCATTCATTCTATATGCATAGGATATGTAAATTCGTTTTCGCCTCTATTATCAATAAAAAGGATTTCTTTGTTTATGCAATTTCACCCTTACCGTACAAGCCCTCGCATCTAGGTTAGGGTATCTCCATTGTTCTAAAAAGTCGACCGTGAGGGAGGTTTTAGCGTCTACACTTTAGATGAGGGCTTAGTTTTGGATTAAAATTGATGCATTGTTCGTGTCATTGTTACATCCCATTGACCTCTAACCCAAATTCATGTTTCATGATACCTTATCTTCTAAAAGTTTGTATCTTTTATAACATCAAAGACTTTTTATCCTTAGATGGTACTAGACGGGTCATAACTCGTAAACAAAGGATTACCGTCTAGTGTCTAGATTGGGTCCAAACAGTCCTAGACGGGGACGAAGACTTTTAGTACACTGGGTATCTCATATTGAGATAGATTGAAGGCGACAATTCATGCACCTTATTCATGTCATAAACGACAATATACCAAGCGCCTTATTTTCCATATCTTTCAAGAGATTGTGGTACAATCGACCTGTTAGCAAAATACATCACCATTTACCATCACCCGAAATTGCATTGTATTCATATTTACGCGATCTTATCGTGTTGGACGCTCTAGGTGACCTCGTTCAAGAGAATCGAGTCACCCTAAATGCTCTCCTTATTAAAAAAATTGCAGAAATGAAAACAAGGTTCCTCATAAGAGCCAAAATTTATAAAAAAAACTAAGTAATACAATGTGATTCTGCTACCAACAAGGTTCACTAATTACAATCTTTCCACAAATTTAAAGAGAGGAAGACGTTCTCTAAAACACCAAAAAGTTGGACCGGAGGATAACAAGCAAATGTCGGCTTTTATAGGGATATGTACATTAAATTTGAAAAAAAATGCATAGAACAACAAAGAGAAGCCTCACAAAAAGCATATGCCCAAATGAGAACCTAGGAAGGGTTTAGATCGCGAGAGGATTGTCCACGCCATCTGTGCATAAACACATACTTAGTACTCGATTTAATAAATGGCAGCAGGATTAAGATTTTATCAAGTTTAATCATTTAGTCATTTACTAACCTTGAAAGTAAGAACCTAGTAAGTGGACTTAGATTAGAATTTGAGTTTAGGTCCTTATTCTGTTGCCTTTTCTTGGCTTCAGCTTCAGCAATCAAGTTCTCTGACGCCTTGCTGACCCTTGAGAATGTGTGAATGGCTAGCTCCTTTAGATCTTTCACTGACAGCTCCTTTGAGCTGTTTTTAAAATTACCAATTGCATTGTAAGATGAAGAAACAATGCATATACCAGCTAAAGATAAAGAGCAGAATGTAATCACGCACCTTCCAAGTCGTTGAAATACTCTGCTAAGAAGGAAATCACAGGATCCAGGATTTAAACGCTCCATATCAATGAGAGCGTTGACCACAGCACGGGCACAACCCCCTGAATCATCAGGAACAACCTGACATTGTGCAATATAAGTTAATAAAAAATATCTGAATCTCTTAACTTAGTCAAAACTCAACATTGCACTGACTGTCTTTACATTCTCCCCTGCCTTTTTGGTTTGCAGCAGCTGGTCTTACATTTTGTATGAGCACGAGTTTTGCTTACCATCTACAGTAGCATTTCATGTGCTGAACAATTTTTTTTTTGGAACATTTATCATACAATTGTAGTTTATACAGACCAAAATTAAAATATAGAAAAAAACACAAACATAACCAATGGAAGTATGATACATAGAAAGATTATGTTACTTCTTAGTTCTTAGGCACTTTCTCCACTACCTCCGTATCGTTTTCCATTATACAGATTATTACTAATATTTAGTTTTCGGAGCAGTTATTTGGTTATCCATTATAATTGAAGGATGCACATCTTGTAAATGGCAGACTTGATTACTGAAAGGAATGAGAAACTGTAAGGATTCCTCAAAATTGGCTTCATAAACACATCATAAGCTGAAGCTTCAGATTGTATCATAATACAATAACATTGAAAGAATTACAAAGGAATATGCAGAAAAAAAAACTTCTTGGGACTAACCTCCTTTATTGAAGGGATGAACAAACTTGCTAAAGCAGCAGAAGACGCCACAGCTGTCATTCTAGCATTTTCTTCATCATCACTAGGTTGACGTGATCTTGGAAAAGCCTTTATTGCATCTAAGTAGTCACGGCTATGTCTGTAGCATAAGTAACTTTTCAGATCAACGATCAGTCTTCTTATTACTTCAAGGACCAAATAACTTTAAGAACATTAAAACTGTTGGCTGTACCTTGGCGAATCTGAATTATTTGATGCCTCATCCCCTCTTCTATTTTCAGATGCGTCTTTGTTCACCTTGTTTACTGCAGACCTCTCACGTACATTTCCTTTTCTTGATCCCTTTTGAAATGCAGCCATAGCCTGCACGAAATAGCAGCATATGTTAATTTGTATATCGAAGAAAAAAGTTGTCAAAATATTGATGAAAACACACAAGCATCGTATTTTTTGGTCCCTTTAAGCTCAAATTATGAAAAGCTTGTTCCCAGCGATTGTGTAGTCGGTGAAGTAAATATGAAAATGAGATAAGTTGCACGAGGATAGAACTACACCTCAGCAAGATTTGTAGCACTGTCTTCAAGAGAGGCACTAGAAGTTGTCTCAGGCATCCCAAATCTTGACCTTGGAGTTTGAGGAGAACCAGTATCATCATTTTGGCCCCGGAAAACAATAGTACCACTTGTGGAAGCATCTTCAGCAGAAGAAAATGTGTTGCTAGACTGTGTAACATGATGTAGGAGGAAAAACAAGAAAGAACATTTATTTAGCTAGTGCTGGGGAAAAATAAGAAGAAGAAAAATAGTATTCCTAGAGAGCTCTATAAATTACTGGGAAAGACATCAAGCGAACCTGAGCACTTCGATCGTTAAGTAGAGAAGATGATGAGAACTCCTTGGGAGAACGTACAATGACGGTTCCTAAGCCAGTCCCTGAGCCCTTGTCCTGATAATTCAAATAAAAGTCTTCGTAAACACCAACTCAATAATTGTATTTGTTAAAACAGGCTATTTATTTTTACAAGCAATGAGATATTGTTTAAAATAATGAAACAATATCAGCCTCAAACCTAGAAAACGCAACTTACCACCATTAACAGATTACAAGTATCCAACTCAAATTTTACAAAAAGTGAGAAAATACTGTTGCAAATGAACTCTAAATAGTTATACACTACATACTGATAGTGATGCATAATATGACAATTGTATCAAGCAATTCTCCTATTTACCTTCTTTGCCTTTTATGTTTCAATCATGCTGAATGTCTAAGAGGTAAGGTCAAGTCTCTTTCTCCAGTTCCAGCAGATAAAAAAAACTATTATGAATGGAACAGAAAAACTCTTCAAGTAATGGTAAAAATGATTTTGCATATAAGAAAATAGCATAAATCCTATCCATAAGGCATATGTGCCAAAGCTACTAACCAAATTTGGGTTTTACTAAAAATATTATTTGTAATGCAACAGGTTAGGGAGAAGAATAGCAGTCTTACATATTCATGGAGATCACTTTCTTTTTCATCAGACAGATCTCTATAATGATGTCCAAAGGAAACCTCTGATGATTCATACAGTCCATTGACAGATCCCGACTTGCCAGAGTTATCATTGTCTGCATTCTTTCTAGGGGAAGGCCCGTGTTGCATTGGAATCTCCTCTTTCTTTGCTCTCCCTTGAGGCGGCCTTAGAACACTTCGAACAGTTCCACTGCTCTGTGTTCCACCAATGCTAAAGTCCCATCCCGCATTTTTTGGAGATTTTGCCAGATTACTGAGTGTAGTAGCACTCAGTCAAGCTCATTATAAAAGTAAATGATATCATATCATAAAAATAAACTTGGTACTCACCTAGCTCGAACAGTTCCTTCAAATCCAGGATCTTTTGCCACCTTAATTGTGTCGGACCCTTCACCAAAGCCCCTAACACCATCTCTAAATTCATCTGTATCTTCCTTTACCTCGTACTTTGGTCGCTCCCTATGATCACAATGCAGATGATATCAAGAAGTTACCCTTCAATGGGTTGAATAACAGTACAGAGATTGTACATTCTATCTTCGGAAGCCAAAAACATGGTAGACAAAATATTTTAACATAGTGGAATAAAGATGATTGTATAAAGTGAGCTAACATCTCAATGGGTTGCTTTTAGATAAAACTTATACCAGAAATCCAGAGCCTTAAATAACCAATTGTATATAATACCTTATTCTCTCCATAAGCCTTTGACTTTTCCTGGCACTCCTAATAAACCGATGCTTTATAAGCTCCTTGGCACTTGGTCTCTGATATAGAATAAAATGCTTTAGTTACGTTTGAAATTTTATAGCTGAAAAGCATGAAACATCCAAGGTAGAAGAGTGAATTTGCATGAGCTTAAGCATTTGTGCAAAGATTAAAAAAAAAACAGTTACAGATCCACAATGCCAGTCAGTCTTATAGTTATCATATGGAAGGTAGACACTGCCTGTTGCAATATGGAGTAAACCAGCTCTTTCAGTTTTTCTACACAAGTGCCTAACAAATCCAAAACCAACATTACCACCAACTGAATCAGTTTTATAACCAGAATGCAGAAATATCACCATATACTATATCAGTTTTGTTTTGTACAACATGAATGAAAAGCTGTCATATATATCAAATAAAACATGAAGGGAAACATTTGTATTGAAGGATAAACCAAGGTAATGAGAGCTTGCCTCGGCAGGAACCTTCTTCAAGCAAAGAGACACAAACTCTTTCATGGGACGAGAAAAATGCTCATCTAGCTGTAAAACAGATGGACATTATCAACCTTGCATGCTGGTTCCATGGGTACAGATGAAAATATGCCACAAAATGGAGGAAAAAGAGGAAGGGGAGGATAAGTGAAGCAAAAATACAGAAAAGTGATAAATGAATAACCTGCGGAGGATTTTCACGCGGTATGATAAAAAGCACTCTCATGGGATGAAGGTCTGCAAGAGGTGGCTCCCCTTTTGCCATTTCAATTGCAGTTATCCCAAGAGACCATATATCAGCCTGCATATAGCAGATACAGAATATGTAAATCTACCTACCTCAAGAACATCATCCATACTTTTCACAAACTATACTTCCCGGCCCCCAAATATTTGATACTGCATAGGTGAACTAAAATCTAATCTAAAATAAAGCTAGGATGTTGGGCAAATTAATCACCCTTCATTCAATGCTTTGTATTTTAATTAATCTATTTTCTTGATTTTTCCTTTTCTCTTTTGCCATTTCTTTTCCTACGTTTACGGATATGCGGCCCAGTTGAAGATTTAGGCCCAACAATACATGTCCATAGTGGATCCATATGTAACATATCGTCATCTTCTACGCGCTAGCCCAAAAATCCTAGTTATGTTGTAAGAAAACTTCAAATAGAAATTAAGCATGCCAGATGTATGCTAACAAAGTAACTAGCTTAAGCACATGCCTTTTCGTTGTAGCCGTCAGAATTTTGAATTACTTCTGGAGCCATCCAAAAAGGTGTTCCAACAAATGTCTGCCATTAAACAACATATACAGATTAGCTAAGCAAACTGATACATTGGTGATAACAATTATTGTAAATTGACATGAAACAAAAATTTATGAAGGTAGTGAGAAGTTCCTAATGCCTTGACATCGAGGAATTGTTCGAGGATAAGCATCAAAAATCAAAACATAAACGCAAGACTGGTCTATCAAGACAGCACACATGTTTTTCTTGTTGTAAGAATCAAAAGAAAAACAGCATACAACAATTGTGAAAATATATATAATATATTTGAACTGTGGGGAAGAAATATTGCAAGGGGAAGAATCAAAAGCAGAAGGTCTATCACCATGTAAATAATGAGACAAATTTTACAGTCATTGCTTGGATGATCGGTCCATGCAACAACGCTTAGTTATTTTCTTCAAGTCATGATTCAGCCAAGTAGGGGATAGAATTATATCACTGGGAACAGCTTCATACGAAAACAGAATAGAGAAGGCAGAAAGAAATAGTAACAAGATACAGAAATGCTCACCTTCCTCCTTGAAATTGTTTTTGTCAATTGAGCAGAAACACCGAAGTCTGCAACCTAACATATATGCAAAATAAATGAGGTGTCGACATTCTACATTGGAGAAATTTACCATGTTCTAGGACCTATCAAGAAAATACCTTAACATCACCACTCTCTGTCAACAATATATTTGCAGCTGCCATGATCGCAAAAATAATTTAGTCAGGGCTTAGTACACGGACAAGTCATGTAGAAGTTGCAATAAACACTAAGAATCAGGCAGGGTATCAACAAAGTAAAGGGTCTATTCCTCATCAGGGTAGAGAGGGGGTGAAAAAGAGGGTAAACTTCTTTCAACTAAGCATTACATTACAAATATCAATTTTGACGGATGAAAACCAACATGATGAAGGATGTTTTTTCCACCTTTAATATCTCTGTGAATTTTTCCTTCTGAATGAAGATAATCAATAGCATGCAACAAGTCACGCAGGATGGATGACATTGACATTTCATCAAGAGGAGGACCTGATTGCAGCTGCACAGAGACAACCGGCATCAGCCTATATATACAATATTTTTCCAAACACCAGTCATGAATTTTGGCAGGTAAGTGAATTCACGAGGCAGTAACTCCGAGCATCAGTGAGTTAACAGAATTTTAATTTGCTTGCCTATATAAGTGCACTCATGATACATCACATCCACAGAAGAAACTTGCTTAAATAACCAATTAACAAAATCTGGTTGAAGGGTAACAATCTTCTGGGGTATCATAAAGAATATGTTGTTATTCTTATAAATCTATATATCTAAATTGAATGTTAACATTCTGCTAGAGACATGCACAACTTCAATTAATAACATGTGAAGGACATTATTTGATACAGAAAAAGGACAATCACGAAACAGAATCATAATGACATGGAAAACTGAAAAAACAGTAGAAACCTACTAGGTCTGCAACAGAGCCACCAGCCATGTATTCCATTATAATCCAAAGCTTCGTCTCTCGGAGATATGAACCATAGTACTCCGTGATATATGGTGATCGGCATTGTGATAGAACTGAAATTTCCTGGAAAAGCAAGTTGAAATAAGAAACACACAAAAAATCCCCTTAAATTAAGGCAATGGTAAAATAGTGATACCTTCTGAATATCCTCAATTTCATCTTCACTGCAGACACAAACACAATGAACTTTCAGACTGATTTTTATTCATAGGTAAATGAAATAGGAAGCGGAAGCAGAAGCACAAAAAAGATGGACTATAAATAATAACAATAAGAACACCAAGCTTATCAAGGAAAGCAGTAGCCTAGCATTTTTGGGAAACAAAATACAGGTAAAAGAACAATTTCTTATGTGTTACAACAAGAATGATGTACTGAACAGTCAAAAGCATTCCTTTACACAATGACTTTCCTTCTGATGTTCTCTTCTCATGCAGTGCAAGAATATATACATGTCTATAGAAAGATGCAAACTTTTAAACTAGTAGAAGATAATACTCACGATTCCTCCAAGTCAATAACTTTAATGGCAACTACTTTGTTCAACTCCTTATCAAACCTGCAAAACAATGTAGCCATGCTATAAATAGGAGCAACTTCTTCATAAAAAGATTCACAACATTTTAGGCACAAATGCACAATTAACTCAGTTCTTACAAACAGCAGAGTGCATCGTCACTTCAAAACAAGTAAAAGGTCCTAACAACTCTGAAAGGTACAGTAGCATCTTGGGTCAACTTTTTGAAGGCATACACCTAGACAGAACAATGTTCATAAAAAAAAAACTTGAACTAAATAGAACAAGGAAATCAGAACTTCTATAATCGGTATCATCTTAGGAATCATAAAGTAGCAAATGTTCACTGCACGCACTCAGATTGTCGGAAAATTCTAGTATACTAAACTTAATAATATGTTTAGCTCTTGAATGTACCAAGAGACATATAATATGAAACTGCACAATGAATCAGTTGTTCATACCCTTTATAGACGTCTCCAAATGAACCTCTTCCAATCAGCTCTAGCGAATCGAATCTTGACCCTGCAGCCTCTAAAAAACCTGCAGCATCAGCCATTTCCCCCTGAAAATGACCTTGCCACTATCCCACCTCTATTCTCCTCGCTATTCGACAACTGCCCACAGAAATTCGCACTCAAATATCTTCAATCTCATCACATTCTTCAAAAGTGAGTTCCATTTCACCAGTGTGCACAATTCACAAAATGGGAAAGCTCTTTACCTCTAACCTCAAAATATCTGCAACGGAAGCGCAGCGCAATAATCAATCTAGCCATTTAACAATAAATTATAAGGAGCACCCAAATCCAAGTTGGGATCTTGAAAGATACAAGTGATATACAAAATTCACCAGCACATGCAAATGGCTTTGTCTGGAGAAGGAGGGGATTGTTTAGATTCAAATCAAAGAATGAAATTCGACCCGCTTCGGAAAATGACGGAGCAACAAGCAACGAAAAGGAAATTGAGTAACAGGGTGATGCAAAAATGAAATATCAATGAAACGGTAAAGTAGTTATCGCAATAAAGAAAGGTGATTGATAAAACAAAGTCTAGGGTTGACGATCTGAGCGAGGAAGAGCATACCAGAGGTCCAGAGATATAGAGGGTCGAATTGAGAGCGTTAGATGGGGACATGTAATGTAGACAGGGAAGGAAGTTGTCAGATACAGTCTGAGTCTGAGGGTCGAAATGACATTCGTCGTTCTTTCTCTCCTCCTACCGCTGCTACCATTTCTCTCCTCCACTATACAGCAAAGCATGAAAAAATATGTAGAGGAAACCATCACCATGTCACCCAAGTTCGATTCTCGGCATGAGGTGATTTATCGATTATTTTTTAACTACGTAAAACTATTAAAAAATGATCAAAAATAATCTCAACTTTCATTTATAATCCAAAATAGTCTCAACTTTTATAGTATCAATCAAAATTAATCTCAACTTTCATATAAACCAAAAATAATCTCAATTTTCAATTCATCAACAAAAAATAGTCCAAACGATTTTTTCCGTTAAAGTTTAAGGTGATTTCATAATAAGACGACATCTTATAGTAAAAATTAAACACATAAACAACAATTACTATGACCAATTATGAAAAAATCTCTAGCAGACAACATCAAGTTAAGCAAAATTCCAATCGAAAAAGTCATTTGGACCATTTTTTGTTCATAGACTGAAAGTTGAGATTATTTTTTGTTAATATGAAAGTTAATACTATTTTCGGTTTATAAGTGAATGTTGGGACCATTTTTGGTCATTTTTCTTAAAACTATTCATCATATTTGGGCTAGAGTGAGTATAATATCAATTCTCAAGGTCGCTGCCACACGTCGTTAACAACCGTTGAAAGGTTTTGGCTCGAAGCTGACGGTTCAGCTAACGCTGCGTATGCGTAGATGGAGCCTTGAACGCGTACACTAACGAAATCCGCCCCCGACACGGATTTTCGTTGCGGCCTTCTTTCTTCTTTTTGTTACACCGTACTCAAGAGGCACATTCTCTTAATAGACATAGAGCAAGTAGTTGGAAATGAAACAACTCATCATGTCAAACACGCTGGAGAGATAAAAGGTCTACTTATATATTAATAAAAAGTGCTTCATGAAATAACAGACTCTGACGTCGACGTCTACCCCTTGTCGCCACGACCCCTTGTCGCTTTGACCCTGAGATGACAGGATGGTTTTATTGAAATTTAAAAGTGTTATCCTATGCATGCGAGAAGTAAAAATAAAAGACATATCGAGCTACTCAACACTTTTAAATGGAATTTCTCTACGGCGGATGGTGTTCCACGAACGCATAACTCCCATCGCCTCTCTTTATCTTGTGTTCTCGTAGACTCTCCGCTCGACAACTTTGCTTTGCTTGTCGAGAATTCTTCTGAGACGCGTTGGACTTGTTGACGCTCTTATCTCTGGTGTTGTTATGACTTTGCTTACTCTTCCTCGTAGGGGGATTTTTCTCAACGCGTCGGGGACTGGTGTTTCACCCCTAGCCTTTACTTTCTTTTTGGATCTGACTTGATTCTCACATGTACTTTGGGATCTGGACCCCTTGCTTGTTGGAGCTTTATCTTTGGACCATGAAGACGTCTTTCTTCTTTTTACTTGTCGAAGCGCGTAGACTTCGATTTCTATCACGTACCCCTCTTTCCCTACTTGGCAGATCGTATTCTTGAATTCACAGAGCTCTTTCCCTACTTGGCAGATCGTATTCTTGAATTCACATAGTTTACGTTTCACATACCTCTTTGGCGCTCCATGGACCTTTAATTGCTACGCCTTGGTTTTCTTGTCTAGGGACGCGCTGGTGGTGTTCTTCATCCCTATTCTATAGCATTCCCTTGCAATTTTGGGCTCCCCTTTGATTTCTTGTATTCCCCATGTAGATAGAAACTTCAAGGACTGGTGATAGGTTGATGGTATGGCTCTCATGTCGTGCAACCAGGGCCTCCCTAAGATGATGTTGTAAGGTGACTCTGCCTCCATCACTACGAACTTGGTTTGCATGTTGACGCCTTGATATAAGGTGGTCAACGTAATCTCTCCTAGCATGTCCGCTACCTCACCACTGAACCCTACCAAGGGTATGTATTTCTTCACGACGTCATCGATGGAGAGGCCAAACTCTTGTACGGCGGATAACATGATGATGTGTGTGGAGCTTCCATTGTCAACAAGAATTCTCTTTACTTTGAAGTGTCCGATGACGAGGGAGATAACTAACCCGTCATGATGGTCCACCGTCATTGATAAGTGAATACGAGTAGGAGACTTCATTTATGAGTTAAAGAAATACGGGTTGCTTCTTCTCTTCTCTCTCCTTTCGCCAGATAAGGGATCGCTATACTCCTCAAAAGTGTAGGTACAAAGAGCTCACACCAATTACAAAAGGTGCGTAGATGGGCATATATTCCCAACTTTAGTGGTTCAAGAGTTGCTTTTCTTCACTCTAGCTCTGCTTTGCCTATTCCTATAATAACTCTAGCTCTGCTTTGCCTATTCCTATAATATGGCAATGAGTACATATCGATACTATATAAGTTGATTGGTGATTTTAACACGTTTTATTACTATAAGTTGTAACGCAAATTCATCGACCTTACAAAGTGCTTGAAGCCTGAAATATTTAGCTGAAAGGATTTTAAAAGAAAATAAGAGAAAAGGGAGGGGAGATGAATCCAATATCTTCCTCACTAAACAAGAAAAATGTCAAAATACCTTATTTTTTCATCCTTCATCTTTCTTTTTCTCTTATTATCCAACACCCAAATATATTGTTAAGGTTAAGAAATATGAAGAGGATGTGTGTACTTATATAGGACACAATCTATGGTTCATAAAGGAAAGAAGGTAGAAAACGAGGCTTGAAAAAGAAGTCAAGCATTGGTTGTAAAATGAGATGAATGTTTATTTTGAGAAAAAGTTAATTTTTCAAAACATAATTAATCATTTCCTTAATATGTGTGAAAACTCTAGAATGACATCTATTTTGAAACGGAGAGTAAATATGAAAGACGTACTTACTATATCGAAAAAGTTATTAAAATTAGAAACTTTTCAAAATTGTTTGAACATTATTTCAGTGAGACTTTCTAAAAATAGAATACTACTCTCTCCATCCCTAAATTTCAGTCACATTTCCTTTTCGGGTGTCCCCTAATTTGAGTCACATTTCTATCTCTATCCATTAATTTATTCTCATAATACCCTTATTCAATTTACTTTATTCACACCCAACAATACTTTTTAGGGGTAAAGTTGTCTTTACATTGTAATAAGTTTTCTAGTGGTTGAATTTTATGATTTTTTTGTCATTATTTACACTTTTACCTTGATTAGACTTGTCTTAATATTTGTGCAAATTACCAAATATGACTCAAATTTAGAGACGGAGAGAGTATTAAAATTGGAAAGGTCCCAACAACTCAAAATATAAATATAGATACACATGACACAAGTGACATGACGACCAATCATGAGTGACTTTTTGAGGCTCTCCAATGTTGTATTCACAAATGACACCATCTAACCTAGATAAAGGTAAAGGAATAAATAAATGACATGATGACCTCATTTCCGATCACTATCTATTTCTAGTTTTTATGGTAAAATGATTGCAAGTAGGATTCACTTCAATCCATTAGAGAAATAGTCGGTCACAGTCAATATGTACTTGCATTGTCCCGAGGTCGTTGGGAGTTTACTTACAATGTAATCCCCCACTTCAAAGAATAAGTTACACTACTAATGTGAAACACTCGGATTCACAAATTACACGTCAATGTTTATATTTTGATTTTTTTTTAAAAATGGCCTAAATAGACATAATCGCCAGATTAAAAAACGAATGATGTTGCAAGTGATGTGGAAGATGAGGTGAAACAATCTAAAGGCTGACACATAGGCGAATTGAACATAAAGACGACATGTGTGTAAACAATACTTTGTTTTAGTATATTTATAAATTAGCTCAGTGATTCAAATTAAGCCTTATGATTCAAATTGATTGTCTATGTAATAGTAGCTAGGATGTAGGATTCAGATGGAAATCATATGGTATAACAAATGTGAACAATAGTGTATAGAATGTCGATTGTTAAGTCAGTTCTGGAAAATGTGTCAAACTGTTGTAGAATGCCACTCATGAGCCACAAACAATCAGCACTTTCACCAGCTGAGTTCTTGTTTAGACAATCATTTTGGGAATACTAGATTAGTGTAGTTACTAGATAAGGGCAGATTAGTAATACTGACAACATCACATATGATATAACATATTAATTGAGAATGATTACTGAGATTGGATCATGCTTTTCTGATTCTGTTTCTTCAGTATTTCATAAATGTATTTCTAAGAACTTGTATCAGAATCGGACTCAGAGCACTGATGCATCTCAAATGGCATTACCCTATTTGTGTTTATTTCAAGCGGTGGGAGCCCATCGTCATCACTGGAATTATCATTTTCATCTCCCTCTTGTTGGGATACAAATTCCTCTGCGCTTGTACTCGAGTTTTCGCCAGATTTGAATACTTCTGGCCTGTGGTAACAAATAAGAACAAGTAAATATACTATGGAAATTTTGCATGACCGTGAAAACTCACTAATTGACAATTTATGCAGATATGGAAGCTAACATTATCATTTAAGCTAGAGTGATCAGCATAAAAGACATTTTTGTGTTTTAATAATTCAATCAGTGATTCTGCTCAAGATGACTGTCATATAATCTAAATCAAGAGGAGCAGCAAGGTAAATCTAGCAGCGAATATTCAGAAAATGCGCACCATTGTTGAGATTTCTGAAGTTGTCGAACTTGTTCGTAAAAGAGAACCCGTCTAACAATGCACGCCACTTTGCTACCAGATTTTTGAGCTTCTTCTCTGCCACTTTCATCAATCACTACGAAACTACCTGCGGGTTATCAAACATGATTCATCTTCTTAATTTCAAATAACCCCAACACTCGTACTAGTACTGTAGTACATACAGAAATTACAATAATTACACAGGTTTTCCAAGTGGCTTCATGAACATTTGTAAAGGGCGTTTAACCCCGCACCCGGAAAATTATAACCGGCACCCGCTTTTGGGCGCATCCTGGGTGCGTCCAAAAAACCGGGTCAATCTTGGGTTTTTTTTTTTTGCCGTCAAAATACTCAAAAATCCGGTTTAAGTTGGGCGCACCCAGGATGCGCCCAAAACTCAACCGGGTTTTTTAAAAAATGTTTTGGACGCACCCGGGATGCGCCCAAAGTGAGTGTCATTTATAAAAAACCGGGTGCGGGGTTTTTCTCCGTTTGTAAAAAGCAAGTGCCATACTTTTTCATTCTCTTAATTTATCATGCAAAGAGTTATATGAAAGTACAAATAACTCCACATAAGCAAGAAAAGTGCATGATATGAAGCCTTATGTACCATATGCTGAAGGAGTTTCAGTTGCAAATACTTACCCCTCTTTACCCACATGCTCTTCTGGAACTTGGCTGGAAAAAATGCTAATAAATTCTCACCTTTATCATCCATAACCTGCAATCCATTTGTGAACCAAATTCAGCCACAATGAGATAAAAGAAAAAAAGTGATCTAACTAATGGTGAATACAAGGAGGGCTATATATCAATTTGGTGAAGGAAGAAATATTTAGGAACTAAAATGCAACTTCAGACATCATAGAGGAATTTACATATGAAGAAATATTTAGGGCTTATACGAATATCTGGATAATAAGTAAAATTTCAACTTCAATTTTTTCTTTCATTCCCCTCTTGCCTTGGCTATGAAACCCTATACTAACATAGCACTAAGTTACAACTGCAGCTAGATATATAAGAAAGCATAGACATTGAAAAAGAAAGGAAATTTAGATGGTTTATAGTGTACCTCAATAATGTTGGAGCCTCTAAGAGACACCACCTGCATTACAGTTTGGCCTTCATCAAAAGCTATACTCTCTGCCTCCACTTCCCTCTTCAAATTCTTTCTTCCTGTTGCCATTAGCTTTCCCCAGTGTTTCGAACCCAATCAGAGATTCACCAATCTTATCAATTCTGTTAAACCCTATCAGAATGTTCAAAACTTACAATCGGACAGGTAGAAGTTTAAACCTAAACATGCTCTTCCAAAATTAACGAAGAACCAAATCTGGAGATCAGTGTTGAACGGTGGCAGAAAAGAAGGCCTTACAGAGCCAAGAAGTGGGCTGGGCTTTAACGGCCCACAACATATCAAAGGGCTGAGTTTATGGCCCATCTTATGCTTAAACTAGCCGGCCGTTTTTAAACTTAATACGCAAAGTGAAATAACTAGGACCAATAATCTGAATTTGTCGTTAAAAAGGGTTTATAATCCCTTTTTGGGGACTAAATAAACTAATCAAATCTATATCACAATCTATCATAAACTAAAATTGTCCTCAACATAATACGCAATACAATTCGTCATCAAGTGAAACTGAAACCGTCATCAATACAAATTGTCATCATGAATAAAAGAGTTAGTTAACACACTAAAAAAAAATTAAGGTCAGAACATACAAATAAATGTGTAAGCAGGGTTGCTTACCCTAAGAAGGGCAAGCTTGTCAATGTCATTGTAATGAAATTGATATGATGAAAACATAAACAAATGTAGAATGTTGCAAAAACCAAGTAACTGGAAGCAGGTCAAACTGTTAGTATATGAAGATTCATATATACTCCTTCTCCGAAAATGATTCAAATAGTCCATGGTATATACCCTCATGAGCTGTATGCTTTTTAATTGGCTATATGTTTAACAATTAATGATTTATCTTTTTATCTTGATATAAAATTTTATAATAAAATATTAATTAATCAATAAGCAACAAAAGATAAATACCCATGTGGTGTCTAAATCACTCCCCCTCCTTCTCCCGTTGAAGCAAATGTGGTTTGTAAGATGAAAATTTGTAGCTGAATCCTAGAGAAGCACTTGGCCAAATGGATTATTATTTATTGTCATGTAAACTGGTGACAAAAGAAAGAAATCTCAAGTTCCAAGGAAACTACAGCATTGATTGTTGAGCCAACTTTACAACTGCATACATCTAGAAGATCAAAATGATTATCAACACTCAGTTTATAACATTCCTATACTAATTGCACCTGCCTTCGGATTTTATGTGAAGTTAAAGTACAAAATAAGCTTTTTTCTGGTCCAAAGTGTTATCATTGCTAACATGATTAAGATCTGCATGTGAATATCAGAATATGTGATCCAGTCCTGCAAATTTAAGATAAACATCAATCCCTACAGTGGTTTTTGAACTTGATCAAGCCAATCTGATTAGTCACACTAAAAAGTAATAACAGGATCACAATCTCCGATCTTACATCATTCCTTGCATTTACACTAAGAGAATAAATAGCCAAATCACAACCCTATTTGGCCACAAAAAAACTCTCCAAGAAACAAGAAAAAGAAGACTCATTTGATCTCCAAATGGCTTCCAAAATCATCATTATCATCATCTCCAACAGCTGCACCCTCCATTGCATGACAAGCTCTACAATTCCTCACAAATGACCTCAGAATCTTCTGACAAAACCCCAATCTTTCATCACCCACATCACTCATCTTCTTGTTCTTACTCTTGTTATTGTTTTTGTTCATCATAGGACTCATCTTCAACTCTCCGGAGCATCTCCTTCTCCTCGAAAGACTCGGGTCCAAAACGGGCGCAGGGCTAATAAACTGCCACCTCTGTGATGACCCATATGATCCACTTCCTTGACTATATGTTCTGTTGTAAACAAGCTTTTTTTGGAAAGCCTTTCTTTCTGACACATCACTTGCACTACTTCTTGCACTACTATTACAAGTTGTGCCACTCATACTACTATTAGTACTATTGCTTCTTGATGATAGCAATGAGCTTCCAATGCTACTTGTCCTGCTTGTGGTGGCACGTGAGGTGCACTCGCTTGTCGATCTTCGTGCTTGGACGGGGAACGAATGAGGCAGGAGACGACCGTTGAGGAAGAATTGATCGGCTGGTGAGACGGTTTTTAATGAGGATGGGGATGTGGGTGTGATGCAACCGAACTCGAACTCGTTCGAGTCGGTTTTTTCGGGGAAGGAGAGCATGTGGTTTGAGTTTTTGTTGTTGTTGTTCTCCATTGGAGGATTGTTCAAGTTTGTTTGTGTTGTGTTGGTTACAATTGTTGTAGATGCTTGTGTTTATATATAAGATGATGGAGAGGGTTGAGGAAATGTGGTAATGATGATGATTATTGCTTGTAGAATAAAAGTAGATCGATGCTTGTTTGCTTTTGGGTTAGGGGAACAAGATGGGTCCATCTTTATTGGGCCTAGAAGGAAGGAGGGAGGCAATGGTATTTTGGCATTAGGGTGGTCCAAAGATTTGCCAACTCAACATTTTTATTTTTATTTCTTAGCGACTGAAATGAATCTCTATGAAAGGTGGCGTTTATCTTGCATATGTGAAAACGAAAAGAAAACGAATCTATACCTCTATCGATGTAAGCGTTTTGACATAAAGATGTCATGAGAAAGAAGAGAAGAAGAAATCCAAATCAGGCTTGAAAGGATACTTGAAATCATATTCAAGATTTGGAAAACAAAAAATCTTCTATTGGATCTCTTAAAATCATTTTTTATATGAGAAAGACTAGGAGACTATTTGATCAATGAATAAAGATATAAAAAATGATCTAGTCAACAAACAGACGCTACATGAGTGTGATATTGTGCTCAAGAGACTCGCGATCATGAAAACAGGTCTTCTTCTTTTCTCCACTAGGTAAGAATTGATAATCGATTCAAGGTGAATGACATTCCCACATCATCCGAACAGATGATTCGAAAAAACGCTAAAAGATTAACGTATAGATCAGAAAAAACATCTCTCATCCACCATGCTAGAGGCTTATATTATTGACACCAACTCAACTTTTATTGAACACACTTTGTGCTAATTATAAATCTATATGTTTAATGTACATTGTGTTATCATAAATGTGTGAGTTTCTTACTATCAAGTGTGTGGGGATGTGTAAAGCTAAAGTGTGAAGCCACTTTTTGAAGACAGCCTTTACGTGAATCGTATAATGTAAGTTCAAAATGTTCCCTATTGAGGTGATCCAACTCAACAAGACTAAGGTGCTACTTTGTTAAATAAACTTATGTAGCTTCATCCTCACATACTCAATTAATTATATCTTGGTGCAATTTTAAAACAGTTTTAATAGAGGTTATTTGACATGTACCACTCAACTTTAATGTCCAAACCCAAATAAAATTATGTAAAGCATCTAATTCTGATAAAGTTTCACGTTTCTTTCTAATCTTTGGTGACAAAGGCTAAGCCTGGCCTCATCATACACTTTCCGTCCACTGATTCCCTAAAATCTGGATTTATCGCATGAAAAGGCAATATAATCGTGATTAAATCTACGGGAAAAGTTCGGGTGAGAATAAATAAGGCTTAACGTAGTAAGAACGAAATTTTTTACGCGTTTAAAGATAATAAGTTAATGTTCAGAATTTGAATTTGTGCTGCAATTTTCATAATCTCGACAATCAAATCTTTTGAGGTCATTTTGAGGGGGGAAATCAGAATTTTCAGTAATTACAAGTATATGTCGCGTCCCTCATTGAAATCATTTAAAAGAATTATGGCACAGATTACGAACATTATTATTCAGAATATGAACATTAACGTGTAATTTGTGACGTGAACCTGTTTATTTTCCTACGTTTAGACTTTGTGTGACGCCGTAACTTTTCTCTAAATCTACTTGCATTTTTACAATTTGGCCACCCAAAAAATAATTAATAAGATTTGGCAGGAAATATAGATCGAAAGGAGAATATTGAAAAAGATGGTTGACCATGTTTATGATCGTACCCTCGTGTTATTTTAATTCATAAAAATTAAGATTTCATTTTTTAATCCTTGGAATATGTGGAGGAAATTTCATCTTTATAACCAGTAACAACTACTCCCTCCGTCCCAGTATATAAGCCTCATTTAACCTCGGTGCGGATGCCGATGTACGTTTTGTTTCGTTAATATCTCTAATTGTTTATTAGTAAAAAATATAAAAATTTGATATTGTTAAAGCAATCGCTGAGACGAATCAAACAAGACCCCATATGACCATATTTTTCGTTATATATTGGAAGAAATCGAGAAGATTCTCTCGAATTGTGAATAGTGCTGAAAAAGCAAATGAGGCTTATAAAAGGGGATAGAGAGAGTAACAAGTTATGATTGGATCTGCCATGGTTTTCTGCACTTAGAAATGATTCTTGATCCAATTATATTAATCTTCAATTAATAACATGCACTTGGTTTTACAGTGTAATTTTGCATCATTCGGAATAGTACCGAAGAGATAGTTTGACCATAACATCGATCATGCTACAAACTCATTACATTCACATGAAATGTGACACTACAGAACACATTTTGGATTATTATGCGAAGTACACAAGTGTACTAATTTTGACAACATGGCATAAAATGCTATAAACAAATCTAAAAGTAGTTGACAAGGGGCAGTTTTTGCAAAGTGTATTGTCTGCCATTGAAGGAAGGCTCTTCGATATGATCATGTTTTAGGGCCACACATAATCCACATTAGGCCTAATTAATCCTCATGGACCTTTCATTATGTGAAGAAGTGGGTTTGTAGGTGTATGATTCTTCACACTATTAAGCAATCCCCCACCTATACACATTACATCAAATTCCCTTTCACCAAGTGTATAAAATAAAAATTTGCTGGACATACAATGTGGACGTATCATTCAAGGCTCCATATTTTCATAATGCCTAGATTCCCAAATGATGATAAGCTAAAGGGACTAGGGTGTTTCTAATCGGATGAAGTCTATTTTCGGTTCGAGTTTCGAGTAAAACTGAAAATTTCAAAAACCAAACCGGTTAAAAATGCATGGCATTGGCGAAAACCGGTTCGGTTCAGGGTAAAAAGTCGAGTCTTGGCAAAGGAGTCGTTCATATATCCTTCCATGTGCAGGGTAAATAACTCCTTGGATTAGTGTTTTCTAATGTTAATTATGATGTGTTAACTAACATTCTAACACATGACATTTTATAAAGTAATTGACAGTTAGTGTTATTTGATGATGACAAAAATACTGTCATCAAATAACGATGAAAGTTATCATCGACAATTTAGTGCTAAAAGGTTAGAAAACACAATAAACTAGAGTCAGAAACTATAAACTCTGTCTTAAAAAGGGTATTGAGCCCAGTAATTTATATACTAGTCTTGTAAAGAATGAGTCCCATTACTCGGAGAGAAGTTGGGCCAAGGCAATCTGAAGCACACAATAGAAATTACCAGTTTGGTGTTTAGATTCCTGCATTTCTCAAGTGTTCCATTCAATCACTGCTTCAAAGTAAGCTAAATAAGATGATATATCATAGATTAAAGAAGCATGACATGAAATTTATGTCCGTAGTCAACAAAACATTCTCGAAATTATTTATTAGATGCATCATGATTGACAGAAGAGAGGGAGCAATTAAGCAACAAGGATGAAGGAGGAGGAGTTGCAGATGATGTTGTTGAAGTGGAAGATGAAAGCATCAATGGAGTTGGAGGTGGTTTGATGGTGCTCCTCCTCCGCCGTTGGTTGTGCCCTGCTAGCCGCCTTCTGCAGCTTCGTTTCGCTTCATCAAACTCTGATACCTCGTGGAACCTGCAACCAAATGATTGTGTCACAATTATAGATGAAATTGTTACAACCGGCTAAGTTCGGTGCATAATTTCTTAGAACGGGAACTGACTATTCAAGAACCGTGAGCATGTCTGGTTCTTTATCCCTCTAGATAGTTACACGCACTGACTTCTAAGGATAAATCTTTAGGCGAGACCTAACAACGTTAAATACATCCTTTGTGACGCATGAACACATATATTATGATGTATGAACACACTTTGGTCAACAAACATGTGATGGACATGCGATACTCTACCACATGAGCTCACACGTTTTGACTGATGAACGGACAAATTTAACTACTGTAGTTAACACAAAACTGTTATGACTACTCACTTAAAAACTCATTGTCATCATATCTTTTCTCATACTAAGGGGATAATTTCAACCTTTTTGTTGTTGGTCAAATGGGGGTTAAATTTAATAAATTACTGAACTTTACTTTGTGTAGACTAATTTACCCTCCAACAAAAACTATCTTGCATTAATAACTTATGGTTCAGTTTCTATTTTTTCTCAAACTTGTGAAGCCATTTGGTAAACTTAAACTCAACATTTTAAAAATGCAGATCTCGCATTACGCGGTGACTCTTATCTCGCGTTACGCGAGAGACAGAACCAGAAATGAATGTCAATGCTTCTCGCGTTACGCAAGAAACCTGACGGTGTTTGAGAATTTATCGTGTTGGTATATGGTAAGGGCCACTAACTAAAGACAGAAATGAAATAAACTTACTTGCTACATTGCTGACAAAACCTCTGGTTTCGTCCTGCAACCACCACAGACTTAGCCTTAGCATGAAACTCACACACTTTGTGACGACGATGGTAGTTCTTAACCTCCATAAGATCAGCTTCACACCTCTCCGCCTGACATCTCAGTACCGGCACCGCCTCTTCACCACCTCTTCTCTTCTTCTTCTTCTTCTTCTTCTTCTTCTTCACATGATCAACCTTAAAAAACTCTAGTGTCTCCGGCTGACCACTAGCAACCTCTTCATCATCCATGTCAAAGGAATTACAGCATCAGAGAAACTAGCTCCAATGGTTATTAGTTTGCAGGAGGGTAGGGGAAAAAGGGTAAGAAATTTAAGGCGAAAGAGGACCACATAGTTAAGAATGGTACTTGCGAAATGCTATTATCTTCATCTTTTTTCTGACCAGAAATTCTCACTCATTGTTGTACCTCATCTGACTCTGCCCCTCCCACATACGGAGTACATACATCTATGGTGCACATAAATGAAATTGACCTAAGTTCACTCTTGTAACACTAATTCATTTCAACATGAAACTAGATTGTATATGTTGGATACTAGATTCATGTGTCATAAACCTTAATGTACATGCAACAATCTACTCCTCGAACAAGAACATATTCTCGAGCGATCTAATTAGAATGGAAAAATGATCGAAGCCAAAATGATCGAACATATCTCTGCCACGACGAAACTTTACATAAGATAACTTCTCACATTAGGCCTATTTACACGTGTCTTAACCATCAAAGTCTCGTTTCCCGCAACTTATCCCGAATATTAGTTCATCTGGCCTTTTCCCAAATAACTTTGTTTCTGATCTTAAGTCTAGCGGCATATATATCGCAACATTCTCGTCTCCACTATCATCTAACTTTTCCTCTCTAGCTAGCCTATTAATAAGCACGGAGAGAAGTGTAATTGTAAAGTGGGATGTATGATGCTACATGTACGTACGTTTGAATAAAGGTCTCGTAGATGAATTAGCATGAAAGTGACAACACTAGATGATAAAGATGTACGTGTACGTTACAGTAGCATTTAGCACGCTGCTTCCATCTCTGACTCTTCTTCTATTCCTTATTCTTGTGCGGCGAAAAACCCCGCACCCACTTTTTTATAACTGGCACCCGTCTTGGGCGCAACCCGGATGCGTCCAAAATGTTTTTAAAAAAACCCGGTTTAGTTTTGGGCGCATCCAGGATGCGTCCAACTTAAACCGGGTTTTTTAAACTTTTGACGGCAAAAAAAAAAAAAAAAATTTTTACTGTTCATGGGCGCAGCCAGGATGCGCCCATGAACAGTCCCGGTTCAAAAAAAAAAATTTGGACGCACCCGAAATGCGCCCAAGACGGGTGCCAGTTATAAAAAAATGGGTGCGGGGTTAAACGCCCTTCTTGTGGCCTTTCTTTCAAGTTTCAACACATACATATGATACATACTACATTACACATACTCCGTACTATATATGATATGTTTAAGAATGTGTCTCCCACTCCTACAAGGCCACAACTTGCACCAAAGTATTAAGTTGTTACAACGAAACAACCTTATATGTTCATGTCATTATGTCATTTGTCTATGAAGAATCTGAATGTTTATTATTCTTTTGTTCCGTAACAACCTTATATATTCATGTCATTTGTCTCCGAACAACCTTAGATTTCATTATTTCATTATGTCATGAACATTAATGTTATTGCTCAGTATTATGAACATTGGTGTAAATAATGTTATAATTTTTTTTTGATCATGTCTACTGAAGTGCCATATAGTCTATTGGTATTTGTGATAATTATCAAGAGTCATGATAAAAAACAATTATACTCGTGAATTGCTAGCTTGCTATCTTGCTACATAAGATATGATTAATCTATACATATATTAAAACAAAATGTTGTTTTGCCACATGTCGCTCTTATATTCAATTTGCCTACGTATCAACCTCTAAGCTATGGAAAAATATCACATGAGGAAGCTTCTAAATGTTAAGAATGAGGATGAATCTCAGCCACATGATTAAAACAGTGAAAAAACGTTAAAAAAATGGCACGGCCGAATAGTTCGGCAAAAATTCGGCCGAAATTGAATTAGGCATGCACAGTTTTTTTTGTCCCATTTGAACACATACGTTTTCACTAATGAACACAAACGTTATCACTGATGAAAACACAGTACATACACGTATGAACACCCATGTAATTTGGAGATAAACACATAAAACAGTTCTTTTTCCACACATAAATTTGTAAGACTATTACACATGCATATATGCGGTGTTTCACATGCACATCTACGTTGTTTCACATGAAAATATAATATGTTTTACAAGAACATACAATTTAGAGTTTTTTGTATACATACTTTGTTTGCCCTGTTTGAACACATGCATTGTCCCCGATGAACACATAAGTAATCAACTATGAACCCAAACATGTAATTCAGCTATAGACACATAAAAATGATTCTCGTTTTCAAACATATATTTGTAAGACTAATAAACATGCATACTTGCGTGTTTCACATGAACATGCGTTGCTTCACATGAACACGTGTTTTCATAAAGACACATAACTTAGCCATTTTTTTTTATATGAACACTTTGTTTTTCCCGTTGGAACTCATACGTTGACACCGATGAACGCATATGTAATTAAATATGAACACATGGTTCATCCACATATGAACACAAATTTAATTCAGCTAAAGACACATAAAAGTGATTTTCGTTTCCACACATAAATTTGTAAGACTAATACACATGAACTCATGCGTTATTTCATGTGAACACCTGTGTTGTTTCGTATGAACACGTGTGGTTTCACAAAGACACATAACTTAGCCATTTTTTCATATGCACACTTTGCTTTGCTCCTTAGTGTTAAGACAGTGACTTATCCACGGACACAAAGTTTATGAGTTTCACACTTTCTACTTTTGATGTTCATGAACGGAGATGTTCTCAATATTCAGTATGAACACATATGCCAAGACATATGAACAGTTTTTGTTTACGAGACGAACACAAGTAGATTTAAAAATTAACAAAATTATATTTCACTTTTGATATTCATGAACATATAGGTTCTTCTATCTAACAGACGAATCATATGGCTAGACATATGAACACATATATGTCTGGATATATGAGCACATATTGGTTTGGAGATGAACACAACTAGATTTAATAATGAAGAAATATATATTTCAGTTTTGATATTCATGAACACATATATTCTTCTTTGAAAGATGAACACATATGGCTTGAGAGATGAACACAAGTAGAATAATGATTAACAAAGTTATAATCCACGCGTGATATTCTCAATCTGTTTGATGAACACAAATGGCTAGACAGATGAACACATATGCCTTAAGCAATGTACACAAAAAGAGTTAATCATAAATATATTTAAGTACTAATATTTACAAACAACAAACCTACTTTTTACATAACTTGTCCACTAAACTCAACAATTAAATCTCCTAACTCTTCTTCCTACCACCTCCCTTACTAATTTGAATTTCTTCCATAATAACGATCATAATCTTTTTTCTAGAGGTTACAAATCACTTTTGCTCGAAGAGGGAGTTGGTGTTTTGCTCTTTTCAACTTTGTCTTGTACATATCTGCTTCAGAGGTCCCATATCACCAATAGATATTGTCCCATGAGCTAATTTCTTCACTTTTGGTTTATCACCTATAATTCATAAACATTAGGGACACAAAAGCGTTAGCATATGAACACAGTGGACAATTACAGAAGGACACATTTCCATGCACTCATGAACACACACAATAATGTTAATGAACACAAAATGCATGACATCCACACATACATATTGAGTTCAATGTGCACGCAAAAGTATTATTATCTGAACACATGTGCTTTCACCATTGAACACACGTGGCTTAGATCATGAACACATGTTTCTTAGATGATGATTACCTATTTTTCTTATGAATTGCACATACATGAATTAGTTGATGAACACATACATATACTTTGATGAACACATATAGCTTACATGATGAACACATATGGCTTACATGAGGATGAACACATGTCTTTCATACTAACTGAACATACATGACCTACTTGATGAACGCATACATATATTTTAATGAACACATACATATTAATGCACATAAAAGAATTAGTATATGAACACATGTGCTTTCACCAATGAACACACGTGGTTTAGATAATGAACATGTGTTTTTCGTATTATTTGAATATACATGAATTTGTTGATGAACACGGATATATTCTTTGATGAACACATATGGCTTACATGATGAGCACATGTCTTCCATATGAACAGAACAAACATGACCTAGTTCATAAACACATACATAAATCGGTGTTAATTATCACAAGATACCTGAGATTTACACACGCATTAACCAAATACTCTTGTCAATATTTTCATATGAACACATACAAATTAGTTATCCACACAATCATCGTCAACCACTAGTCATCGAATCAGTAAAATAAAACTGGTCAACTTTGTCTCTCCTGGGAGCGTTTAGGGTTGCCCTATGCGCCGCTTGTGAGTTCCTAGTCTAGCCTTGCTAGCGTCGTCTTCCGTGTGAAGCAACGTCCCTTTCTGTTTTGCTCTTCTCTATCACCAACATTAATCCTTTTCTTTCATTCTTACTTCACTATTCACCACAAAAATCACAAAAAAAATACACCTCCTTTATTTTTTCTTTTGGTTGTGAGCTACTGTAGATTTCTCTATAGAATCTTTTATTGCTGAGAGTTGGTAGATCCACAAAAGTTTCCTTTTTTATTTCGGAGAGTTGGTAGACCCATTAAAGATCCTCTTTTTTTCCTATTTAATAGCTGATTCAAGTATTGAGATATGTCATCGGAACTTTTGAGAGATTTGGGAAAGCTGAAACTATCCGAAACTGAGGGGAGCATCGAAAATTTTGAAGCCCCAATAGACCCAGCAGATGAGAGGAGAATCAACTTGGGGATAGCTGGGAAGCTGCTAACCCAAAGAGACTTCAACATGAAAGCTCTTAGACGGACCATGGAGTTGCTTTGGAAACCGCGCAAAGGGCTGGCGGTGAAAGAGCTAAAGGGTAACATTTTCATCTTCCAATTTTTCACTGAGGAAGACAAGAACTGGGTGCTAGAACATCAACCGTGAAACTTTAACGGAAATCTTCTTGCTCTTCACGAGCTGAGTGGCGAGGAAAACCCGGAAGAACTGAACTTCAATGGGGCGCCGTTCTGGGTGGAGGTAGGTAAGGTCCCTTTTAACAAGCGAACTCGGTGCTTGGCTGAATGTGTGGGGAGAAAAGTAGGATCCTTCCTAAAGTTTGATGAGGACCAAGCCAGTAGATGGGATAATACTATGAAGGTTAGAGCTGTAGTTAACATCTCAAAACCCTTGGTGCGTGGAATGTTGATGAAATTTGGGGATACCGCTGCTGCCTGGCTCCCCTTCCAGTACCAGTTTCTTCCTGACTTTTGCTATATATGTGGAGTCATTGGACACACAGACCGAGAGTGTGAGATAGAAAATGAAACAAAAGAAGGGCAGGGAGAGGCTCAATTTGGGGCTTGGCTGAGAGCTTCTTCGAAAAAAGCTTTTCTCAGGGATGGAAAGGCAGAAGCTGAATTGGAGAATAAGAAATTGGAAATCTTCCTAAAAGAAAAGGAGGTAAAAGTGGTGAACACAACAAATCTGAATCTGAACCTGGACCAAATGACCTCTCAAGAGGAAGTAGTGGGTGAGGAGAATATGAACACCACTAGTAATTTGCTTGCCTTGAATGACTTGGCTGCTTCAGACATGATTTGTGAACTGGAGAACACAACACATGGGTCTACTGATAAGGAGAAGGCTCATAAGACCTGGAAACGATTGGCCCGAATCAAGCCTACGGAGATTGGAGAGACCCCTAGAGATGTGAAAAGAAAGGAGCCAGAGGATATGGTCCCAGAGAGTAGCTCAGACTCCTTGGGAGGACAGAACAAAGGAAAGCTCAGGAAAGTAACCCCAGAGACAATCAACACAAAAATAGAAGCGGTGGTTGGCGAGGATCAACCCCGCCAACTCAAATGAGTTGCCTTAGTATCAACTGTCGGGGTTTGGGCAACCCCGGTGCAGTTTCGTCTCTTCACGAGTTGATGAGGAGAGAAGCCACAGCCTTGGTTTTCCTCAGCGAAACAAAACTAAGTGGTCGTGAGATGCAAGGTCTGATTCGCAGAATGAATGGTTTTCAGGGGGTTGCAGTTGATTCCAGGGGAAGAGCAGGGGGTCTTGCTTTTGTTTGGAAATCTGATATGAAGGTGTTGCTTAAATCTATGTCTTTGCATCATGTGGACCTTGAGGTGCAAAGCAATGAGAGCCAAGTGGACTGGAGAGCTACAAGCTTTTACGGCTGGCCGGAAGTTGATAACAGAAGACTCTCATGGCAACTGTTGCAGTTGTTGAGTCAAGGTAACAACGGTCCGTGGCTTTGCCTCGGTGATTTCAATGAGATTTGCTATAATCATGAGAAAATTGGAGGAAATGAGAGGCCTGCAAGACAAATGGAAGCGTTTGGGGAATGCCTGGAAGCGTGTGGGCTGTCGGATATGGGGTTCCAAGGACATCCGTTCACTTACGACAACGATAGAGCAGGAAATGACAACATTCAGTGCAGATTAGATCGTTTTGTGGCGAATGCACAATGGAGGATTAAATTCCCAAGAGCCAAGGTTGTTCATCTTGCTAGAGAATGGTCCGACCATTGTCCCATTACGATTTTCTTCGATGGCCCAACAGATCGGAGTGGTAGGAGAGTCTTTAGATTTGAAAAAGTGTGATCTACAAAGGAGGAATGCAGGAATGTAATCCGGAAAACCTGGGCTGAGAGGGGGAGATTTATTGGACAAAATTGATGCATGTGCTGGTGGCCTGATCTCGGTAGCTGCAACTGAAAGAAAATTGAGGAAATCCTTGGAGAAAAAACGCAAGAAGCTTGAAAGCTTGAATGGGGGTAATTTATCTCAAGAACAACTTAGGCAGCGAAGAGAGTTGGTCAAAGAAATAGCAAGTTTAATCTCAGAGGAGGAGAGATATTGGAGACAGAGAAGCCGTGTTATGTGGCTCAGAGAAGGAGATAAAAATACTAAATTCTTTCATGGTAGAGCCTCAGCTCGTAGAGATAAGAACTCTATATCCAAACTACATAATTCCCGAGGAGAGCTGAAAACGAAGGAGGAAGATGATGAGGCTAAAGTCGTACTGCTAAATAAAAAAAACCCTAAACACTATTTAGAATATAGCAAGTAAGTAGAGGTCGAACCCAAGGGAATCAAAACACCAAATCAATGCAGTCAAGTGAAATATCAACTAGTAACAAGTAACCAAAGGGGGGGTTGATTGCAAGAACACACAAGTAACCAGTAACAAGCAGAGGAAGTTTGGGTGAAAATATTATGCGAAGGGGTTTCACCTAGCAAGTATCCACACAACAGTCAATCAAGTTGATCATAGATTTATCTCAAGTTCTATTCAATCCTAGAGAATGTTCCTATTCCAATCTTTAATATATCAGCAGACCAACCGGTCCTAATAATACTTACTATTCAACAATCAGGGAAACTTCTCAAGATTAGATGAAATAGCAGCAAAGGGCAAAAGAATCATAAGGATGCATGCAATAACTTACAACCGTCAAGTATTAACATGCAATCAATTCTCTTTCATAAAAGCAATCAACTACCAGATCATGCAGATATGAGTGCTACAATGACAAGGAATTCCACCGTATATTCCTAGTCTAGCAATAGAAAACTATCAATCAAACTAGGTGATCAAGCTAGCAAAACTAATAGTAATCAATAGATGAAGAACAAGAGAATTAATACAAACCCATAGGAAAAGAACAAGAGTTTAGAAATCTCACAACTTAATAACTGAAGGTTTCAACCGCTAAGCAAAACAATGGAGATTAGTTCCTGCTCATGGTTGCAAAACTAAATTGTCTGATGGAAAAGATGATGATAAGATAGAAAAGCTGCTAGGGTATATAAAGAGTTTTCCCCTAGAATAAAATCCTAAAACTAATTAAAAGGAAAATAAGGAAAAAGAAGTAAAGAAATAAGGAAATAAAACAAACACAATTAGGTGAAACCAATTTAATGGATTTCACCTACTTGCTTCCGATTCACGTGCTGCTCCTCGACTTGGGTCAGCTGGCTTCTTGATCCACGTACGGCCCACTACTTGCATCAGTGCAATTCCCGCGATCGCGGATTTCATTAAATCTGCCCTCGGTCTCTGTTGATCCACCGCGACCGCGACCATATGATGGCGATCGCGGTCGCTGATTTCTTCTCGAATGGCTTTTGTTGAATGATGGCGATCGCCTGGATGGTAGTGGCGATCGCGGTTGATGTTGCAGAAGCCTTTTCGAATGGTTTCTTCTAGTCTTCAATCTTCTTCGGTTCTGATCTTCATTTCTTCACTTCTTAATAAATATCTCAGAACATAACAATGACTCTAAACACATATGATAATACTCCTAAACCAATGTAATAACCCCTAGTTACGCTATACAAAGTGCAACGTATCAGAAGACATTCAGGAAATTGCTACAGATTACTTTAAAAATCTCTTCGAGAAATCTCAGCTGGTGGACTCAGATCGGGTTTTGCAAGTGGTGGAACCTGTTGTGACAGAGGACATGAACCAAATTCTCTGTGAGAGATTTCAGAGGGAGGAAGTTATTGAAGCTCTAAAGAAAATACACCCACTCAAAGCCCTGGGGCCGGACGGTATGTGCGCTCTATTCTTTCATAGCTACTGGGATGTTATCGGAGAGGATGTCATTTTTGAAGTTCTGAGGGTTTTGAATGGAGGACAGATCACGCCAAGAGTGAATGAGACTTTTCTCGTTTTGATTGCAAAAAAGAGTAAACCGTTGTCGATGGACGAGTTTAGGGCAAAGAGTGAATGAGACTTAGGAATGGATGAGTAAACCGTTGATTGCACTGGGGGTGAGTCTCAGAAGCACTTGGCCCTCAACTTGACATGTCTAAAGCCTACGATCGGGTGGATTGGGATTTTCTTAAGCTCATGATGGGAAAGATGGGTTTCCGGAATGAATGGTGTGCGAATGTTATGAAGTGTGTGACTTCAGTCAGTTTCTCCATTATGCTAAATGGCAAGCCGACCCAAAGCTTTATTCCAAGTAAGGGTCCACGCCAAGGCAACCCTTTGTCTCCATATTTATTCATTATTTGCAGTCAAGCCTTCTCGGCTCTCATCAAGCATGCTGAACGTTCTGCTCCCCAAGGTCTCAGAATTTCCCCTGCTGCACCAAGAATCTCTCACCTTTTGTATGCAGATGACAGTCTGATTTTCTTGGGGGTGAATGCTAGACAAGCGAATATTCTTAAAGAAGTGATCGAGTTGTACCAAAGAGGTTCAAGCCAAAGAATAGATCTTGGTAAGACTGAGGTTATGTTCGCCAAGGGAGTTGATGAGAGGGTCAGAAATGAGTTCCTTGGCATCTTAGACGCGCCAGATAAACCTCTCCTTCGTTATCTAGGACTGCCAACAATGGTGGGACAGCAAAAAAGGGAATTTTCAATGTCATTAAAAACAAGGTAGAGAAGAAAATGTCGAGATGGAAAACAATGTTTCTATCAAAAGCCGGTCGAGTAGTCTTGATCAAAACGGTTGCCCAAGCAATTCCCAACTATTCGATGAGTATCTTCAGAATTCTCGAGAGCTACTGTAAGGAACTCCAAAGTTCAGTAAACAGGTTTTGGTGGGGGCAGAGGCACAATGAGAGACATATTCACTGGATGTGTGCGGGTCGCTTGTGTGATACAAAATGGTCCGGTGGCCTGGGTTTCAGAGTTCTTAATTACTTTAACTTGGCCTTGTTGGGTCGGCAATGTTGGAGAATTTTGAATCATGATTCCTTCTTGATGGCTAGGGTGTTGAGAGCGAAATACTTCCTTGGGAGTAGTTTTTTGGAGGCTGAGATTGGGTACAGGCCAAGTTACATTTGGAGATCGATTGCTGAAGCGAGATGGGTGATCAAGAAGGGGATGGTTTGGCAAGTGGGCAACGGGAGATCCATCGACGTATGGAATGACCCGTGGATAGTCACTAATAGTAAACATTTTGTTATTAGTCCACTTGCCCACCTCAACCCCAACATGAAAGTTAGTGAGTTGATTAACGAGGGGAGTTTTGATTTGAATGCAGCTATGGTGGACTCTGTTTTTCTCCCTTTTGAAGCAGAAAGGATAAAAGCGATCCCCCTCAGTGTCTCTCTCCCGGATGATAGGCTAATTTGGGCTTGGAGAAAGGGAGGAGATTACACTGTGAAGTCGGCTTACCATGGAATCAAAGAAACAGTCGTTGTTGAGTCCTCGAATCCGGTCCCTTGCAGCAGTCACCCTGATAGCAGTTTATGGGCCGAGATCTGGAGTGTCAAAACTACACCGAGGGCAAAGATGCTTGCATGGTCAATGTGTAATGGAGCTATCCCTTCAAATCAGAGGCTTCAAGCCTCAAAGGGTATGAGCATGATTTGCATATTTTTAGAGATTGTTCAGAGACGAAGAAGGTGTGGAAAGAGGCAGGGATATGTGTTGATAAAGCTTCCTCAAATGTCATGGAGTGGGTGTCAACTATGGAAAAAAAGGGACAAGCAGGAGTATTCGAGCTCTTCTTGACCCTTCTCTGTTAGATTTGGGATCGCCGGAACGCATGGGCTTTCGATGGGAAGTTCAAAGATGAACAACAACTTGTGTCAAGTGCGAGAGGCCTGATCGAAGGGATCGCCAAACCGACCAAAGCTCCAACCCAAATCCGTGAGAACCCGGATGAGAAGTGGAAAACTCCACCGGTGGGTTGGCTTAAGTTAAATTTTGATGTCTCAGTTAAGGAGGGCATTGGGACTGGGCTTGGCTGTTGTATTAGAGATGAGATGGGAGCTGTTTGGGAGCGTGTACTGAACTTCTTCATCCTGTTTATGACCCTCTTGTGGGGGAAGCAAAGGCTATGTTTCGGGGTTTGCAGTTTGCTACGGCCATTAGCAGAGGGAAGATCGAAGTTGAGTGTGACTCTCTTAGCCTCGTCAAGACGCTTAACGGGTCACCTCGGGACTGGCCTGCTGTAATATCTCCCATACTCCGGGATATTTGTCAACTCGCTGATCTTCTTGCTGAGGTTAGATGGCGTTTTAAGCCTAGAAAATCGAATTTGGTTGCTCATGAGTTAGCTCGATGTGTTTTAGAGGATTTTGGTTTGATGGTTTGGGATAGAACCCTCCCACAAGCTGTTTGTAATGCTTTGTTTCTTCAAGTGAATGAATGAATAGTGCGTGGCACTAACCCTTTAAAAAAAAATGAACCACTAGTCATCATGAGATTCACATGCTTCTTAGTAAACAAAAGCACGAACACATGAACTTTCACAGAACAAACATGACCTAGTTCATGAACACATACATATAAATTGATGAACACACACACATAAATTGATGAACACATACATAAGTCAGTGTTATTAATCACAAGATACACGAGATTCACACACACATTAACCAAATATTCTTATCAATCTTTTCATATGAACACATACAAATTAGTTATCCACACAATCATCATGAATCATTGGTCATCATGAGATTTTCATGCTTCTTAATAAACATGTGATTAATAACTTGAATTTGAATCTTGTTAGGGTTACTAGTATGAAATCCAAAGACTAGTACCTTTAGACCTGACCAAACTAGGGTTTGGGCCGGGCCAGGGCAGGGCAGAACCAAATTCCAAATTCTACCCATTTATCAGGGTTGGGCCAAACCCTCCCATTTAAAATGGGACAATTTCGCTACCCATATCCTCCCATAAGGGCCCTCAGGGCGGCCCTCAACTACTTACACAGATAAATTAAATATCAGAAATCGGGCTAAACAGTGTTATTAAAACCTGTTTAGTGCTTACAAGCAATTCACCATCCAAAAACGCATGCTAAAAAGGTCCAAAATGCATGCTTACATAACAATCCTCATAACCGAATTCAACAAAATTTTAGTGTGATGGAATGGAAGGAAGGAGGCCGGAGGCGTGAAGATACTAGGTTTACAAAGAAATGAGTTTTATACTTTACAACGTCAAAGAGTTAGGTTGTCTGATATTTTTACTTTTTCTTTTTCTTTAGTTATTTATTAAATTTTATTTAAAACTATAATATTATATTAATAATATAATATCATATATAATATGGGTCGGGCAGGGCCGGCCCTTATGGGTAAAATCTTCTACCCGTATCCTCCCAAATTTTAGGGCGGGCCGGCCCTAGTTTGGCCAGGTCTAAGTACCTTGAATCTGGACCAGTTCGCACCATGCTTTGTCATCTTACGCTTCTAAATTTGATTTTGTTCTAGTTAGGTCAGAGAACTTGCAAACCTAGAAGAATTGAGTGCAAATTGTGAGAAATCGTGAAGAAATTCACAAACCACCGCTTCTTCTCTCAAATCTGAGCAAACGACTTTGAATTGCGTTGAATAAGAGTGAAATTCGGTTGAAATTGCTAGTATCTCAGCTCTCAACTAGCATGGAGACTGGCTTCAAATTTTTTCGACATGGAAGAAAGTGAGAGGGAGGGGGGGGGGGGGCTTTTATAGGCGCGTGGAAGCCCTAGAAGCTATGTAGGGAGCTCTTTGAGCTGTTGGATTAGTTCCATCCTACGGATGAAATTGATCCTTAGTCTTAACACTAAGGGGCATTCTCATGTGAATCAAACCCTAAGCTATGCGACATCATCCACCATGTCATCCTCCACATCATCCGACTTTATATTTTAATATATATCTTTGAATTAAATAAGTAAAAAAATCAAAAAAATATCTAATAGGTTATATAACGAAAAGAAATATCGATTTTTATCTTTTAACATATCATATCTTTATCTTATATATATATATATATATCTTTTATTATGTTATCAATTTAATTAAGTTGAGTTATTAACGAACTTAAACTATAAAACATAAATCGTAAACTATAAACTATAATCTATAAATTATAAATCATAAAGTATAAACTACAATCTATAAACTAATTAATAGTATAAAATATAAATATATTATTAAAATATTTATTACATGTGACCTCGGTACGGGAACACACGCTAGTAATTTACTATTGAAATCCATTGTTTATTGGTCAAGGTCCAAACCAATGTTGTATATCCATTACTCCCTCCGTCCCACAATGATCTTCTTGTTTCTTTTGGACACATTTGCCGATGTGTATTTTGTATCGTTAATATCTCTAATTATAAATTAGTAAAATTTATAAAATTTTAATATTATTAAAGTACTTGATAAGACGAATCAAACAAGACCACACATGACTATGTTTTTATTTATATATTGGCCGAAATTACGAAGATTCCTTTGAATAGTGAATAGTGTCAGACGAGAGAAACAAGAAGATAATTATGGGACGAAGGAGTATCATAATACACATTTTTCTTCAGACGAGAGAGAATTTTGTTGAACAATACATGGGCTGGATCTTGGATATTTGCATTTATTATTGGGTGATATTGATTCAGAACTTGGACCCATAATTTTCTATACATGGCCCAAACTGTTTCTGTCTAACTTTGTTCCTCTATATTATAATCCTCGTCGATTTCACTCAAATTTTAACATTTTAAAGCTACATATGGGACTTTTAATAAAATATATAAATTCATACACCATCATACATTCATCATTAGCATTTTATAAATGAGAAGTCCTCCTAATCCTTATCAACATTCAATATCCTTTACAATGTTGAAAGCCATTAGCATATAAATCATCTATATGCCTGAGTATGCATGGTAGTGAATGTACATCTTTTTTTTTTGGTGAAATTGAGGGTTATACCCATTTTATTTAATTAACAGAGCTTACATAAGATTGCTGAATAATTCCTCCAAATCCAGAATGGCAGCGATACCATCTGGGGGAGTATTGAACGAAGTGAAAGGTGCAGAAACATTAAAACTGAGGCTGGCCATGAGGTGCGCCGCTTGATTGTTTGATCGGGAGATATGGCGCACGGAGGTTTGCCAATCAGTCATTGCCAAAAGTTGACGGCACTTCTCAATTTGTTCTTTGTATCTGGGGAAGACCGGCTGCTGTTCATCCATTGCAAACACCACTTCCTGAGCATCCGTCACAATTTCAACCTTTGTAAACCCCATATTCGTCACCATGTATAAACCTTGCAGGAAGCCAAGTAACTCTGCTTGCAGGGCTGTTTCTCCAGTTTCACGAGCCACAAACCCACCCAAAAACTTGCCTTTGTCATCACGTACCATCCCTCCAGCGCCTATCCAGGAATTCCCTGGAATAAAAGTTCCATCAACGGACAACCGGACCCATCCACTGGGAGGTTGAAAGGAGTTGAGAGTTTCCTGTTGGTGCTTACACTTCCTTGCCAACATGTCTTTGTACTCCCCAGCCCGAGCAAGAATGAAGGCATGTTTATCTCGTGCAACCTCTTCGGGGGAACCAAAAACAGTCAAGCACCTCCACTTCCACAACCACCAAACCCCAAGAGCAAAGAGCGATGGCCACGGATCGGATTTCATCAAGTTGCTTTCAAACCACTCAGTGATGGTGGTGTGACGCTGAAATTCGCTCAACCTGTGAGCACTAAGAAGGCTAGACCACAGTTCCTGCGCAGCAGGACAATCCCTTAAAATATGCAGTGATGTTTCTTCCGGGTTTTTGCAAATGGAGCACTCAGCAGTAGGCGAAATGTGTCTTCTATGTCGCTCAAAGTTGCTCATAATGCAGTTGTGTGAGGCAAGCCAGAGGAAGTTGCGGGTTTTCTCAGGCACTATTGTTTTCCAAATCTGCTTCCAAAGTCCTCTTGGCACGTCTCCTTCGTCTTTCCTGATGATCGCAAGTGCAGATTGCACCGTGAATTTCCCTGAAGCAGTTTCATTCCAGAAGAAGTTATCTCCTACCTCTTCCCTTGCTAGGATGGTTGCGCCAATTTTCTCGAGTGCATTCGATGGTAGAAGATGAGCGAACTCAGTCCATCGCCATCCATTATCATCCCAATACTCTGCTACTGTTCTATCGGCATCGACAATGGGAATATCTCCAGTAACTAATTCCTCCAGTGGCCACTCTGTTGCCCAATTATGAGTCCAAAACATGGTGTTGCTGCCATCGCCTACTTTTGAGCGTATGCCAGCGAGAAGTGTACTTCGAGCTTTAGTAACTCCTTGCCAAAGATTCGAAGATCCTCTTTGTGGCGCAAACATATCTCTATCACATCGTCCATGGCAATATTTGCTGCGTAAAACTCGGGACCACAGCGCCTCCGGCTCCGTAAGTGCACGCCACCCCATCTTCGCCATGAATGCCGAGTTCGTCTGTCGCATACTTTTGACGCCAAGACCCCCTGCTTCCTTAGGCCGTCGGATTTCCTCCCACCGAAGTAGATGCATCTTCTTCTTCTCTGTGGTCGAGCCCCAAATGAAGCTCCTTGTTTTCCTGTCAATATCGTCACACAAAGTTACTGGTATATTAGCCGTTTGCATTGAATAAATAGGAATGCTGGATATCACGGCTTTCGCCAATGTGATCCTTCCTGCCATTGACAGCAGGCGCGCCTTCCAACCAGCAAGTCTGTCATTAACCCGATCTACCACATGCTGAAAAGTTGCCCTGCACACTTGCTTCTTAGAGATCGGCATCCCTAGATAATGCCCCAAGTCATCAGTGATGGGAATGTTGCTGATGCTGCTTATCTGCTCTGCGAGGCTTGTAGGCGTGGAGTTGGAAAAGCATAACATTGACTTCCTCAAATTAACTTTGGCCCCAGACGCTGCACAAAAGCGGTCCAAACAGTGTTGAACTACTTCCATCTGACTGCAGGATGCCTCTCCAAATAGTATGAGGTCGTCGGCGAAGAATAAATGGGATAGTTCTGGCCCTCCGACAGATAACTGTATCGGCTTCCAGGCACCCAGCGAGACAGCCTCATCAATAATATGCCCCAAGCGTTCCATACATAACACGAAAAGATAGGGCGAGAGCGGATCGCCTTGTCTGACTCCTCGTGTAGGCTTGAACGAGTCACTCATTGAGCCATTCCACATGACTCGCATTGAAGCCGATGAAACACAATCCATAATGACGTGAATCATGCCCGATGGAAGTTTGGCTTCGACTAGAGTATCTCGAATAAAACTCCACCGGACTCGATCATATGCTTTCTCGAGATCGATTTTAATCGCCATGAACTGGTTTCCGGTAGTCGCCCTCATGGAGTGCATAACCTCTTGAGTAATAACTATATTATCCGAGATTTGGCGACCCGGGACAAAGCTTGACTGAGTAGGCGCAACAATGGCCTTCATCACATTCTTAAGTCGGAGTACCAAGGCTTTCATGATGATTTTGAAAGCAACGTTACATAGACTGATGGGGCGCAAGTGGTTGACTATTTCTGGATTAGCTACTTTGGGTATGAGGACCAGAAGGGTTTCATTCATCTCAGTCGGAACTCCCTCGCCAATCAGGATTTTCATTACTGCAGTGACGACTTCATTACGAATATCAGGCCATTGCTTCTGGAAAAAAATCGCATGGAACCCATCGGGTCCAGGCGCCTTGAGAGCCCCCATACTGTCAACAGCCCGCTTAATTTCCTCCTCCGAATATGCCCTGCAGAGAGCGTCATAGCAAGTGACAGGGATGCCCGGGAATTTATTGACAGGCAAGTCGGATGTCTCAGTACTGTGTTGTTCCTCTGTATACAACACTTTAAAATGATCAGCTACCATCTCCTGCATTTCCTCCTGATCCCAACACCATTCCCCGAACGCATTCATAAGCCCATCAATCTTATTCTGTTTTCTTCGGATGACAGCACAAGCATGAAAATATCGAGTGTTTCTATCTCCATCCACCAATGCATCCGTACGTGATTTTTGTATCCAAAACAAATGTATTTGTTCCAGTACAAAATCAAGCTGCTTGCGTAACTTTCCTTCCAGCTTTAACAACCCACGATCATTGGTTTGGCTAAGTCTCAGCTGAATGCCTTCAATTCTCCGCCACAATTGGTCCCGGCGTTTAAAGAGATTTCCAAAAACCTCTTTGTTCCAGGAATCAAGGTGGGTTGCAAACTGAGCAAGAGATTGGTGTAGCGGCAGCTCTGTATTCCAGTACTCAGAAATGAACGCCTGAAATTCGCTATGTGTGAACCAGGCTGCTTGAAAGCGGAACTGCTTTGCGCTCGGGCGGCCAGGAGAGAAGCCTTGAGAGCTCAGTAAAAGTGGCGTATGGTCAGACTGGTTCATCGGGAGGTGTCGGATGGACGCCTCGCCGAATTGGGTTCGCCAGGGTATGTTGCATAAGCCTCTATCGAGTCTGGCACTGGTTCGAGTCTCCGGATCACGACCCCGACACCAAGTGAACGGCTGCCCAGTATAACCCAAATCAAGGAGCTCCATAACATTGATCCAAGCGCTGAATTTCTCACATCGCCGTCGAAGTGTCGAGGAATCCCCAGTTCTTTCGAGCATGGAACTAGTCTCATTGAAATCGCCCATGAGGAGCCACGGATCCCGATGCAGTCCCCCAAATTCACGTAAACGATCCCATAATTATCAGAAAAGCAGTAAATTATAAACTTATATAATGTACATGTTTGTAAGATTCAAAATTATAATCAACCGTAGCAATTGTTCATATCTCAATATCAATTATCAAAATTTCTGACCAACTAAATTCTTCCCTCCATACATCAACTTCTTCACAGTAGCTCTATTACTTTCCAAATCTTATCCGTTTCCCACACACCATGCACCAAATAACATGGAAAGTGCATATAGGCATCACCATCAGTGATTACTCAGTCAAAGCTTGAGCCCTCAAGCTCTGTTTTTCGTCATTCTCGAGCTTATTTAACCATTTGAACCCAAGATCACATCCTGCTTTTGCTGCAATCTGGAACTGCTTTTTAGCCAGCTCAATTGGGTCGGACGTCGTGCTTTCTTCAATCCTTTTCCCTCCTTTAGCACGTCTTTTTGCACTGAATTTGGTCAGGTGTTCTGGGACTCGAACTCCTGAACATCAAGGATCATCTGAGTATAAATTTCATGAACATCATACAAAGAATTCACACACTGAACAAAAAGTATAGGAAAGATCACCATGAAGGAGAAGAGATCCGCTGGCCGCACCAGCATGCCCCTAAATGTTGGTGATTTTAGTGTCATCGGTCGTTTTAGTGTGATCGGGATTCTCTCAAAGCTTGAGGAGCTCGGTTTACGTTCGATGAGTCTTGGGAGTGCGGAGTGCACGGCTCGGGTACGTGAAATCGAACTCGGTGTTACAAGGATATGTCGGGATGTACACAAGTACATGTCGGGTTCGTATGGTTCGAATCCGGGAGCCAAAAGACGAAAAATGAGACATTCTGAGGTTTGACTCGGTTTGTGACAATTTGGCATGGTTTGTCACAAACCGTGCAGACGCTTAGAGGCTCAAAATTTTGGTTCTGTAAAACGGCACGGTTTGTCACAAACCGTGCCAAATTGTCACAAACCGTTCCGAATGGCAGTTTTGGACGGTTTGTGTGTTTTCAACCGATTTTTGACGTCCTTATCCATTGGATAACGTTCTAGTAACTGTATAACCACCCCAGGCCTATATAAGGGTGATGTTTCATCAAGTTTTGGTACACTTTTATGAAGAACAAAAGTGATTTCTCTACATCTTCCAATAACCGAAAAACTTGAAGTGTTTCTAGTAGATTGCTTTGATCTTCTAGAGTTTGCAGCGTCTTATCTCACTCCAAATTTCGTGTAACCCAAAGGCATTGTATAGGGTCGAAATATTGGTTCCGGAAAGTGCGTTTAGCACGATTCGTTTGCGTATCCAAGCACGAAGATTGATCAACGACACCCACCATATACAACACTAAAAACATTTAGATGATGAATACGCTTCATAAGAGACACATTGTTGTAATTAATGCATATGATATGATATTGATAAAGTATGATATCTAAAACTGATTTCAATACCTTCTCTGCAGAGGAAATGTCTCGTTTGACGCAGTCTCCAGTCAAATAAACAGCACCTAAAAGATATAGAGCCCCTGGATGCAACTGATAATATAGAGAACACTCAGAAAACCACCAAATGTGTACTGTACACCAATTCGTGGTCATAGATCAAAGTACCTGTTCAACAGCCTCCTCTATGTAATAAAATGCTTGTTGAGCAGATTCAACATAATCATTCTGTCAAAGAAAAATTAGGGAAACAGATTCAGAAGATAGATAGGTGACCTAAACAAAGATGGAGATGAATTCCAAGAGTAAAAAAGGAAACAGTATTTCTTATGTTGTAAGAGAGCGGAATCATGAAAACCATAAGAATGCAAAACTAAACAAAATCAAGAGGAGGTTTTACTGGCAGCATCTATTTTGATAATCTTGCAAGAATAAAAAGATGGTGATGTTGTTTGAAATGAATACCATTGTGCAAAAAAGTCACGAGTGCAAGGATACTACCTCAACTCTAAGTCGGCAACCTAATTCATATAGTGCATCTGAGTTGCCCATTTCTGCAGCTTCTACCAACAAAGCAGCACCTCTGTTTACATCAATGCAGGCAAATTATCAGTTTCCCTCCTTTTTTGTTCATAAAACATAATGAGAGAACTCAAGACTCTGAATTACTCAGCTTTGCATGCTCCCGGAACATGGTATTTGAGGTGCAGTTTAGACAACCAGAAACGAGCATGTGTGTTAGAATTGTCAGCTTCTAAGGCCAGCTTAAAATTTTCCTTGGCAGTCTGACATAAAGTTTATATAAATACTAGATATTATTAGTGCTTAACCTTAACAAATTTTCCAAAATCTAATTAGAAACTATAATACAACAGTAGGGCATTGTTGCTCGTTTCTTCCAGAGTAAAATTTTACCCTCAGGAAAGGAATAAGACGACGATCACGTAGTTCACAGTAGTCTATCATTCTGTCAACTTCCTTCAAAGAACTCCACCCTTTTGCTATCAATTCCATAGCTTGCTTGTTTCTGCTGTGCATTGTTCTCTGTGGCACACCCATGAAGAGATTAAGAAGAAATGCAACCAAATAAAACATCAGCAAGTTTAAAGGAGGGAGCTTTACCAGTTGATTGTCCTGGTAAAAGCTGCTTCCGGGCCTCAATACCACCTTCGCCAAAAATGAATTCATCTTCTTTAGAGAAAAGGCTTTATTTCAACCTTATATCTCCTACACGAGGCATGCACACAGATTGTTCAGAATGAAAACAGCCGAATCCAGATAGAGGAAGATAAAAGTAGCCACTTATATCATACACTCTCCATGATAAATCCAACTAACACAAAGTATTTGTTATATATTGTCCCCTGTCAATACACAGTTTTCATGAACTTTGTAGTATTCAGATTGTCATAAGTGACCAGGACAGCTAAGAATCACACCAACTCTTATAGAAATCAGCAAAGAATCAAGACCAACTCTTATCGAATACAGCAAAGAAGCAAGACCTAGCTTCACATCACTACTCTCCAGCTAATTTCCTAATTCAGTGATTCATCTGAAATCCTTACCGGGAAATCCCAGGCCAACTGAATCTCGAATTGAGAGCTTGGTTCAGAATCCTATCAACAAGAGCACATACATTGAATAATGTGTCGCCTCTGAATTCTATAAATTGAACTGGGATGCTAAATTAGTTTGTAATTCTACCTTGTGAGACTCCAAATTTGACAGTCGATCGCTATTTATGGAGTAGAAAGCCCAAAATACAGCACAAACCCAATCATGCTACCTTCCACTGCAACTCCCCTCTGCAATCATGTCCGAATTTGACAACTTCACTACCTTCACAGCTCAAATCATTTGCTCAATTGTCATATTACTAAATTCTTACTCTTGCCACAATCAGGGCCAGAGGCATGATTTGTGATCTAAGGTGGCTAAATTTCGTTGTAACTAATATCAATATAAATTAAAACAATTGGTCAGCTCGTTGGGCTGGGATCAGAACTTTCTACCATTGGTGAGTTAGAATCTTGTGAATGCCCACCACTTCTGAAATATCTCTTGACTCTGTTATGAAATTGTAAAACAAAATTAACATACAGACACACTTAATCCTAACCTATGCTACTCAGAGACAATTAGACAAAAGACAAAAATATAATTCTGTGTGTTTAGTGCTGCAAGCCTGCAGTACATTATCAAATTTGAACGAACTAGCTAGAACATCAATACAGACTACAGAGCTTGCAATTAGTATTAAGTATATGTATACTGTACTAACTAAAATATCAATCCATCATCAAACGGAAGATCAGAGCTTTAATCCACAAGCAATCCCCAAATTCAATATCAATTAAGCATCAAATTCAGAAGTTCAACGACAATTACGAACCATACATGACATTCAACGAAACGAAAATTGCGAACCATACGTTCGCCATCTTAATTTTAACGAGTCACTACTTTGCAGTTTGCTCAAGTTTAAGAAATTAATAAAACTGAAACTGTAATTTGAGTTTTTGTGTACTTGACTAAACTGACCTTAATCAAAGCAGAGTCCAGATACGATGGACTAAGTAGGGCTGTCAAAATTATACCCGACCGAAATGCCCGACCAGTCCGGCCGATAAAAAGTCCGACCAAAACCCGAAAAAAATGAAAAGGTTTATGTCCGGGACGAGTCCGACCCGACCGAAAAATGTCCGAAACCCGAAAACTGTCCGACCCGAAAAATGTCCGAAATCCGATATTGTCCGATTCAAATCGCGTCCGATCCGAAATTGTCCGATCTGAACCTCTTCCGAAACCCGATATTGTCCGATCCGAACCTCATCCGAAACCCGATTTTGTCCGATCCGAACCTCGTCTGAAACCCGAAATTGTCCGAAACCCGAGATCGTCCGAAACCCGAGATCGTCCGAAACTCAAGATTTTCCGAAACCCAAGATTATTCGATCAATTCCTACTTAATTATAGACAATTAGCAATTCATTCACATATTAATTAGTTTAAACTATCATTTTTTAAAATTTAATCTTCTCTTTTTCAAAATTGACCCGATCCAAAACCACAAGACCCGAAATCGACCCGACCCGAAACACGTCCGGACCCGAAAATTGTCCGACCGGAAACACGTCCGGACCCGAAAATTGTCCGACCTGAAAACGGTCCGACCTGAAAATCGTCCGACCGAAATTAATCCGAAAACCCGGTTTTGGCCGATAAATAATTGTTCGGTCCGAACCCGATAAATTCCGAATAATGTCCGACCCGAATTTGTCCGAAGCTCGAAATTGTCCGATCGAAACCCGACCCGACCGTCCGATTTGATACCCCTGACGATGGTGCATCGGCAGTAGCCGTAGGGCTGAGTTTCATACTATGATTATTCCGGTCCATTTCGAATTGGACAAGACCGGAAGGAATTTTTCTGGCCCGGTCCGGTTTTCGGCGATTTTTGCTTTCTAATAATTTAAATTTATTTTAATTTTAAATATCACCCCTAAAATTCCATATTTACCGATTGGTTATCTTTTTGTTAAATTAATTAAAGAGTGATATATAATATAGTATTATTATATGAATCCAGATCAGGTGAGAATAATTATTATTGTGCGAATATGCGAATAAATGCACATTTAGTCCATTGACATGCACTTTCTTCAGTAATGACATGCACATTTAGGTCATTGACATGCACTCTGTCAGATTTGCATGTCATTGATAATATTTGAAAAGTATATGCACACATCCCCAAAGTGCATGTCAATGGAAAATTATCAATGACATGCAAATCTGACAGAGTGCATGCCAATGGCCTAAATGTGCATGTCATTACTGAAGAAAGTGCATGTCAATGGCCTAAATGTGCATTTATTCGCATATTCGCACAATAATAATTATTCTCACCTGAATCTTTTCCTTATTATATCAAGTGATTATAGTTTCAGATATCTTCAATATTTTATCATCAAAGGAATTTTAACATCTTTATAATCAAATTGATATATGAAATAATTTATAAGAGTAAATTATAAATGAATGAAATATATGGATGATCTACTTACATTCACTAATTTGTCGTCGTCAATTAAATATATATTTGATCTTTGATAATACAAATTTTACTACTTTCCTCACATTTTTATTGTAAAACATTATATTTTTAAGGCTCAAATACCTAATAACACTTAAAAGGATCGATTTGGATTATGGGTTGTGACTCGTAAGAAATGATGCTTTTAGTCCAAAATTTTGCTTAATTATAATTTTTATCCAACTTTTTAGGTTGTGGAAAAATAAAAAATTAGAGTTAAATCTGCAACTAATTTTTACAAAGAAAATAAAGTAAAACAATTAATAATCTTAAATTTCGCCATAACTTGGTCTGTGATGTTTTGGGGATATCTGTAATCAAGCTGGTGTTGTGGTGAGAAAAGAGGTTCCCCTTGGGTTTTTGTCTGAGGAGGGGAGGGATCTTCGGTCAGCAGATCTTCTTGTATATTGCTGGGATAGAGGGAAAGATGTGTGTTTGGATGTTACAGGTGTTTCTCCCTTCACTGGTGCTGGTGTTGATGCTTTTGTCCCTGGAGCTGCTGTTTCTAACGTTGTCGCTAGGTAGAAGAAAAAGTATGAATCTAAGTGCAGTGACAATGGCTACGGTTTCATTGCTTTTGCCTTCTCCACTTTTGGGGAGTTGGGGAGTGATGCTCTCAATTTTTTATCTAGGGTCACACGTGCTGCTCAAGGTCACGTGGTCTTTTATTTTTCAGAGGTTGAGTTTTGTTTTGAACAAGGGTGTTGGAGCTCAGTTAGTGGCTAGACTCTCATCCAACTATATGTAATTTTGTTTTTATAAATAAAATAAATATAATATCAAACTTTTCAATAATCTTATTTTAATTAAACTAACAAAATTACAAAGAAAGAGTGGTTTCTAGCTAACGGAGTGCATTTAAGAGTGATTTTCGTAAAATAATTTTTAAGGGATGGTTTTGAGCAAATCGACCTTTTTTTAAAAGTGATTTTCGGTATTTAAGCCTATTTTTAATACGTTGATCAAGTTTTGCGGTGTATCATAATATTATAATGGAGTATTTGCAGATTCATATACAAGATTTAGTCACTCATATTGTTTTTATGTAGCAAGAAAAAAGTTATGATACCATCTTTGTTTTTCATACATCTTTTTTTGGTATAAAATTGTTGCTTTTTAAATAAATTATTTATAATATCATATTGTATATAGATTGCCTTACTATTCTCTTTACTTGAAAATTATACTTTTAAAAATTAATATTTGTGCAAGTGGATTATTTGATTTTTTTTGCCGTTGGTCTTTAACGAGGTGTATGAATTTATATATTTTAATTAAAAGATATTAAACTGAACTTTTTGGTTTCCCGCTCTAGTTCAACGGTTAGGGTACTCTCCTACTAAACTTACATCTAGAGTTCGAGCTGCGTGGGTGGCTCTTCCAATAAACAAGTCTCGAACTCGAGACCTTATGTTGGGTGATTGAGGTCCCTTACCACCCGACCACACGCTTGGTGGTGATATTAAAATGATCTAGTCGGTAGATATTAAAATGATCTAGTCTTAAGTTTTTAAAGCTACATACGGATACGAAACTTGTCCACAATGCATATTTATTTTCCATTTACATGATGAATCGAAGATCATGAGGAAAATACTCTGCTTCTACTCCATTTGAAGTGATTCTGAAACCAAAAAAGGCAACAAATAAACCGCTTACCAATTACTCCATTAACCACAGCTGTTAATATTAAGCAATGAATTTCAGACGTCGTTCAAATATCCCATTACTTCCCCTTTGACTAAAAAAAAGTATATTGCCGTGTTTTTCATTTTGGAAACAAAGATCATAAGAATCTCTCCAAGAAAAGCAATTATGAATCGTAATCTTCCCCGACCAAATCTCTCCATTCAATATATATACACACCATTACATCCCCTTGTCTGCATCCCCAAATCTTCGAAGCCATGGTTTCTGCGATGAATCTGTCGTTCTTGGTTGCAATTTCTCTCTTCTTATACTCGACGAATGCTATCAAGTTTGATGTTGGTGGGAGAGATGGGTGGGTGGTTCGTCCTACGGAGGATTACTCGCATTGGTCTGGAAGATTGAGATTCACAGTCAATGATACTCTCTGTAAGTAAAAATAACACACTCTGTTTTTCTTTTCTTTGTAAAAAAGTTGCTCTGTTTTTCTTATATATTGTCTGTGTTAGTTTTCAAGTACAAGAATGGTGAAGACTCGGTTCTGCAAGTGACGAGAGATGGGTATTTTAGATGTGATCCGACGTTCCCGATTGTGAAGATGGAAGGCGGATCCTCTGAATTCAAGTTGCGAAGATCCGGCCCGTTTTATTTCATCAGTGGAGTTAGAGAAAACTGTCTGAAAGGTCAGAAACTGTTTCTCGTTGTTTTATCTCAACACCACCGACTTGGATTCCCTCCCTCGTCTTCTCCGACGCGCTCGCCTTCTCCGGCTCCTGCTCCGGCGATTCCTTCATCAAAAATGTCGCCTTCTCCGGCCCCTGTTTCTTCTTCTCCGGTAGTCTCTCCTTCTCCTGCACCAACTTCTCCTTCTCCTTCTCCGAAAATGTCTCCTTCTCCGGCACCAACTTCTCCTTCTCCTTCTCCGAAAATGTCTCCTTCTCCGGCACCAACTTCTCCTTCTCCTTCTCCGAAAATGTCTCCTTCTCCGGCACCAACTTCTCCTTCTCCGGCACCAACTTCACCTTCTCCGGCACCAACTTCTCCTTTTCCATCTCCAAAAATGTCTCCTTCTCCGGCACCTTCCCCTAAGGTATCTCCTTCTCCGGCACCATCTTCTCCATCTCCATCGCCAAGAGCTTCTTCTTCTCCGGCACCATCTCCAAGAGTGTCTCCTTCACCGGGACCAGCTTCTTCTTCTCCGGCACATTCCCCTTCTCCGGAACCATGCCGTCCTCCTTCATCGTCACCGGCACCTACACCAGAGAAATCGTCTCCCATTGATCTTGAACCAGCGGCAGATGAAGAAGCTCCAGCGCCGGCACCGGCAAAAAACGGTGCCTCTAAGAGTTTGATGGGAATACCAGTCACCATTGCAATCCTTGCATGCTCAATTGCTCTGTTTTAGTCGACTGTTGTTTTAATTTGTGTTCTATTCCGTATGTTTCAGACTTTGGAAGTTTGAATCTTTTTTATATTTTCCTGGATTATTGTTTTTTGGTTTATAATCTTGTCATTGTTTAGAATATTCTTGTCTATGTAATACCTTGTTTTGTGAACTTGATTCAATGTTATTTGATTGTTTTCATTCAATTTGGGTTGAAATCTATATAGATGTCGTTATAACGTTAACGAATGATGAGATTAACACATCGTCAACCGAATAAGTGAACATCTACACAACAACCAACGATCCAAAATGCTCGAGTTTGAGTCATGTTAGAGGCATGAAATTGATATTAGATATGGAAAAATTGAGACTAAAACGTCGTCAACCGTGAACATCTACACAGCTACCAACGATTCAAAATGCTCGAGTTCGAGTGAACATCTACACAACGAATAAGTGAACACTACACAGCGACCAACGATCCAAAATGCTCGAGTTCGAGTGAACATCTACACAACGAATAAGTGAACACCTACACAGCGACCAACGATCCAAAATGCTCGAGTCCGAGTCCTGTTAGAGGCATGTAATTAATGTCGGAAGTCTATCCCTTAGCGGGCCAACAATATCTCGATCCATTTAATCGGGCCCGTGAGCCCGTGACAATAAAACAAAAGGCTCAATATAGATGGCTCAACATGACTCGAGCAAGTCTTGGTCTAACTATGTTCTTGCATAAATATTTCGTAAGATTAACAAACATCACACAACCTAACGATTTTACATTAATTTGTTTTTGGTTTCCCACTCTAGTTCAGCGGTTAGGGGACTCCTCTACTAACCTTACATCTAGAGTTCGAGCTGCGTGGGTGACTCTCCCAACAAACAATTTTTAACCTCCACCAAGTCTCGAACTCGAGACCTCATCTTGGGTGGTTGGGGTCTCTTACCACCCGACCACATGCTTGTTGGTACGATTTTACATTAATTTAATATTCACATTTTTTGGTCAACTCACCCGCCCAATATAGTGAACAACATTCCCTCTAAAATTAGAAAAACTCAAAAAAAAATTAGAAAACTATAAGCACAAATCAGTGCCTAACAATGCTTAAATCCCTCCTAACCAATCCTGAATTCTTTCCCACACCAAGAACTCAATCCAATATAAACTAAAACAACCGAGAAAAAAGCACTTAGACAAAATCCCCCAAAACTCCACAACAATTAATCCCACAACCAAATGGATCCGAAACTCGGCCTAGCCGTCGTGATCGCCGTCGTGGCAGCAATAGCGTCTGTCACACCATTAGCCTACGCGGATTCTAAATGGATGATCCCGATGCCAACGTGGACGTCGAGCCCGTGCGATGGACGCGTGGGCGAGTGCATCGACCCCGATGATGAGATGATGATGTCATCAGAAGGGTCCCACCGTCAGTTGTGGGATTCTAATAGGTATATCAGCTACAATGCAATGAACAAGAACAATATACCTTGTAATCAGGCTGGCAATTCTTACTATAACTGTCGTGGTAACAACGCTGCTAATCCCTACCGTCGTGGTTGCACTGCTATTACTAATTGCGCCAGGACTTGGTAGACGGAAGATGATCGATGTTTCGATTTGAATTTCGTTTTTTTGTTTTGTTGATTTTTAATGGTTAAGTTGCTGATTTGTATGACGAAGATATGGTACAAGGAATAAATGTTTTGATTAATTTAAAGGTAATGTTGTTTTCATTTGTATGTGTTCTTATTGTTCTTGTGTTTTTTTTTTTCAAAAAATATATTTATATAAGTGTTGATCTCGTGTGTGTATATATGGAACTTCATTTCGCTTTCTTGTTTGGTTGATGTATGTTCTCCTTCGATTGTTTGGTTGATAACATACCGAAATTAATCAACCAAATTTTATTACTGAAATATATAAAATACTTATACAATACATAGATATCAACAATGTTAAAGCATCCAGGTGATATCGAGAATCCGAAAACAAGACATTAAACCACATGCTATACGACAAGCAAGCTTGAGATACGTTTTTTATGTGTAAGTTTCGCCCCTGAGTGAAATTCCATTCTTGAATCATAGGTTGCAGCAGAACTTCAATCATGCTTTGAAACTATACCTTACTCGCCAATTCATACAAATATAAGTTGGTTCTTTTGGTCAATTTGTGAGTTTAAAGTGAGGTTGTTGTTAGATTTTGCATCAACCTCTCAACTTCTGACTTTTTTTATCGACTTGTGGAATTAAATGAAAATTGATTTTTTTGGTGTTGTCCATGTGATTTAGAAAAGTCAAGTGAATCATGTTTCATTTGTTAATTTCCAGGCTCGGAAATAGGGGTATCTTATACTCTTGTTTATTGTATTGTTTATGGGGAAGAAGTACGCGCTCCAACGGACTGTAATATAACATTTCGCCGCTCTTAAATGTTTCTTCCTTAAGTTTATGAAATGATCCAATTTTGGTTCATTTTAATGTAGATTAGAGTCGTATGACGTGTTTGGTAATGATAAAGCAAAGTGAGATTGAAGTTGAAAATTTGCTTCAACCACATGATCCATCCCCATTTGCTTATAGTTTTCCTCACAGTGCGAAATTTACTTCAACTACCTTCAACTCCTCAATACCACTCACCGAACTTATACCTGCGGTTAGGTGGGATTAGAATTGAAAATAAGAATTTTGTACAGAATGGCCCTCTACACTCTTTAATAGAATTTGGTCTCATTGTTAAGGACAACTCAAAATAGTACTTATGTTTGAGATAATTTGGAGAGCAACTCACCTGACTCCTTCCCTTTTTAGTAAGTTATTATCTACTACCTCCGTCCCATTATATAGTTCCCGTTTCTATTTTGGGTGTCCCGAAAAGTTCTTCTCATTCCCCCTTCTTTCCATTTTTATCCTACTTTTTCCTCAAAAACTACACTCATTTTTCTTCTCTTACACACTTTTCTACCTCAAAATTCACATAAAACCACTTTTTATCTTCTCTCTCCTACATAAAAACTCACACTCACTCACATTCTCTCTCTCTTTCACTTTAATTCTCTCAATTCCTTAATTCCCGTGCAAAAGCAACAATGAGCACTATAAAAGGGGACGGAGGGAGTATGTCATTCTAACAACCTACTAAGGTTACTTATTTAGGGGGTCGTTTGTTTATATACATTGGGTATAGAGAATTAGTTTGATAACGAGCTAAACTTATTTTGTGTTTGGTAGAATATGTATTGGTATAAGAAATGCATATGAGTCATTTCTATACTAACAAATTACACTACATCTCATATCTAAATAAAAACGTAGATATGACTTATAGCTAACTTTATAATTCATCCCTCCCTCTATCAAACACTAAAGACTAAGAATCACTCAACTCGATTCCTCATTTTAGCCCGAATCCTCATTTCAGTATGATTTCTCATTCCAACCCGATATCTTGATACCAAAAGGTCACTTAAGTCGTGACATGTTGTTATAAATCATCCAAAAACTAAACTACTACACTCTCCCTTCACTAAATAATGTCATTTTACATGGTTTTTATTTGCCGCAATGTCTTTTTTTACGTTTTAGCGCACTATATCACCCGCAACGAATGAATTTAGATTCATACGTCCCAGATAAAAAAATAAGTTCATCCGTTCCATATGAAATTTTTTTCTTCGGGTTTTCTTCCATTATCTTGTAGAGAATTAATATGAGCATGTGCATATAAAATGCATCCAAAACTGACATCATTTACCCCTCGAAAAGACTAAAAAATGAAATATTTGTCCACACTTTTTACAATGTCGTGTATAATATTTTTTATTAAGGATTAAAAACTTTAATTATACTCATAACTAGATATAATGTTTCATTATTAATGAACTTATACATATATATTCGTCCACACTTTTAACATTGTCATTTTAGATTTTTAGGTACATAAATAGGTTACGATGTTTGTTATTGAAAATTATAATTTTTTATTCTTTCTATGTAAATTATAATTTTTGATTGGTTGAAAATTATAAAGTTTAGAAACATTAATATATAGAGTAATTAACTAATTATTGAATTTCTCAATTTTTGTGTTAATATCTAACAATCTTTGATGAGAGACTAGTAAGTAGTCTCATGTAATTAAGAACATTCATATGTATAGTCTCATGTAATTAAGAACATTCATATGTATAGTCTCATGTAAGAACATGTAAAATTTCATGAGTTTGTTCAAAATCCACACCATTCGTCCATCATGATTCATGCAGTAACTAAACCGGTTTTAACCAACAAGCACGTGGTCGGGTGGTAAGGGACCCTAACCACCCAACATGAGGTATCGAGTTCGAGGTGGAGGTTAAAAATTGTTTGTTGGAAGAGCCACCCACGCAGCTTGAACTCTAAATGTAAGAATAGTAGGGAGTTTTCTAACCGCAAAACTAGAGTGAAAAAAAAAAAAAAAAACTAAACCGGATTTAATCACTTTCAAAAAACAAAATAACCGGAAAAAGGGATTTTTTTTTTTTACAAAAAATCAAAACAAAAAGAAGCGAGCACCGCATGTACAGATAAGGGAGAAAAGAGGCGCGAGGCTTCTTTGCCGGAGATGCCGGAGATGGTGCTTCTTCTCGCCGGCGAATTCGGAACGACCCAACTTCCTCGAGGGAGGACTTGGGACAAACATGATTCTTTAGCACCTCGACGATTTCAGGTACTTTTCAGTTAAGGTTCGATTCTAAGGTTTCATTACTCTATTTAGTAGGGTTCATTGTGTCTCATCTTGTTGAAATGGATTGATTTGTGTGTTTTCACATTTTGGGTTGCTCAGACTAATTGCCACCACTATCTTTTTGATGCTGCTACAAAACTTCATAAGAAAAGCTTAAATTGGTCACTTCCCTCGTATTGTGCTCCTATGATTCGGTATGTTGCTGCATCTTCAAATGGAGGTGGTGATATGGAGCCTACACCCGTAAGTTAGCATTGCTTTTGTTAATAATTTCTGGGTCAGTTTGCTGTTCATTGTAAGAGTTAGTTGATAAAAAGGTAGAAATTGTGTTATACTTATAAGAATGAGACAGGAATGACATTGATCTAGTTATATTTGCATTTGCAGCAATGCTAACTTGCATGCTTTACTTTGATTATGTAGAGTTGTGTTGTACTTGACATTGAAGGAACCACCACTCCTATATCATTTGTCACTGATGTCCTCTTTCCATATGCTTGTGATAATGTCGGGAGACATTTGAGTGCAACGTATGACACTATTGAAACTCAGGATGACATTCATCTGTTGCGAGCTCAGGTGAGTATCTATGGATCTGATTTGTTTCTCTGCTATGTGTTGTTACCACCACTTTAGCTACTTACTTTGGAGCTCTCATACTTTTGCATCATTGATTTTGTATAGTTTAGCAGGTGCATAAGTAAGCACTAAGAACAGATTCTGTGATCTTGATTTCTTGGACTATCTATGTGTTGGCCAAGAGTGAACCTCCTTAGGATGAAGCATTTGTCTCAGATTTTTTGGATAAAAGTTTTAAAAAATTATCCTTTTTCTTTATGCTCTGTGGTGGATGCATTTGTAAGACAATGTCTGTTTATTGGTGAATATTCGTCGGTCTGTATCGTTGCAATAACCCATTGAGTCAATCAATCTAAAGTCTATAAAAGAAAGTTTGCAGATTGAGGATGATTTGGAGAAAGGTTTAGCTGGTGCTGTTCCAGTCCCTCCAGCAACTGAGGGGAAAGAAGCGTTAGTTGCTGCTTTGGTTGCAAATATAGAAGCTATGATAAAAGCCGACAGGAAAATCACCGCCTTGAAACAGCTGCAAGTAAGCTACGTACAATCAAGAGTACTAGAGTAGACGTTCTTGTTTGTGAATCAGTCGTCGGTTTACTAGTGAAGAAAATCAAGCAGGGTCATATATGGAGAACTGGATTTCAGAACAATGAATTGGAAGGAGTAGTTTATGAAGATGTTCCAGATGCTCTGAAGAGGTGGCATGCTTCAGGCATCAAGGTTCGTTCTGTCATCCTTCTCTGCCTCTCATTCATTTGTTTCAGAAAAGAAAACATTTTGAACGTAGTTTATGTTTGCTGATCAATTTTATGATTTAATCACGATAACAACTAACAACACCCGTCCTTGGTAGTTTTTCCCCATTATAACTCCATCTTTAGTTTTTGGTAGCTTTTCTCCATTGTAACATCATCTTTACTTTTTCTTCTGAGTTAAATTAGTAGGATATGTAATATGCAAGTTGAAGCTTAAAAATTGATGTGGAACCTAACAAGGAGTCAACTAATAGTCAAAGGTACTATTGAGTTTCATGGTGGTGTTTGTTGCCTATTCAACTCATTGAATGCAGTAGAAAATGGTTACATAGTTCAACTGTGTCTGATTTATGAGGTATGACATTACAGGAGTTACTGTGGGCTGATTATGACAAATTTGTTTCTGGTTTTAGGTGTACATTTATTCAAGTGGAAGCAGGCTGGCACAGAGGCTAATTTTTGGTAATACCAATATCGGTGATTTGAGAAGGTATCTGTCTGGATTCTCTGACACAAAAGTTGGGTGAGTGCTCAACTCAATTTTACGTTATCTTTCTTTACCTCTACTGTTATGTTGATGCAAGAAATGGTTCAACTTCAACGAAGACCGTAAACTCGTGAAATATGTAAATTCGTGATAGTAACAGCTATTGTGTTGCTTCTCTTGGTACAGGAATAAAAGGGAAATACAGAGCTATGTAGAAATTGCCGAGTCAGTCGGGGTGGATTCTCCTTCGGAGATACTTTTTGTCACAGACGTCTACCAAGAAGCTACAGCTGCTAAGGCTGCAGGTATATTCATATTGGTAGTCATTTTCAATTTGAATTTGTTGAGTATTCCACACTAAACTCACATTAAACTGATGATTTCAGGTTTGGACGTCATAATATCTATCCGCCCAGGAAATGGTCCTCTTCCAGAAAATCACGGGTTTAAGACGGTCACATCGTTCTCTCAAATCTGAAACTCGTCTTATTTTCCACAATATCTATGTGGTTGTCTTGACTTGAGTTGAGAGTTGAGACTGGTTTGTTGCTTTCTCAGCACTCGACATAAAAAATCGATCTCATTCTCTTGCCTTTCCTTTGATACGGTCACATCGTTCTTTCAAGGCACCTAGAAGCCTCTTCCGAAAAGAGTTGTGTTGATAGGAGATCTTCATACTCCACTCTTTGGTTTTGAGACAAAGTGGATGCAACATTGATCTGCAACATTTGATTAAATTGTTGAAGAGGTTGTTGTTTTGCAGCTCTAACCCCGCAAGGCCGCAACAGTCTTGGGTTTGGCTTTGTACCTACCAATGTCTTCAACACGAACTTTCCCTTTCTCAATATGATTTTATTAAAATATCTTGCATATGATAATGCAATACATATCAAAATGCTCTTCAATAGTATTATTTACATGCACTACAAATAGAAAAGACTTGCGCTATATTAAGAAAGGAATGCACGTACTATATATAAGAAAGGCATGCACTATATAAACAAAGACATGCACTAATAATATATACCCGGAGTATATGAAAGGTATATGAGAAAGACATGCATTATGTAACTACTTGCATCATTTCTCATTACCATCCTTTCAATATAAATTATATGTAAAAAATAGGATATATAAGATTGCCAACAAAAATGGCAAGTAGATTAAAACTAAGTGCAAGTTGTTAGATGCACATACCAGTGGCAATAAGATTGGAACTCAAAACCAACCATTGATTGTTGTTTTACAAACATCATGTTATGTAGCCTAGTTAAAATTTCTAGCATATATCTATTCCAACTCAGATTAGGTATATTTGACTTGTCACTGATTGCACTAGAATCTTGCCATTTAGACACCCATTTGAGTTTCTATTAATCTATCACTAGTGTAAGACCCGCGCCATACGCGGGATTTTGTCGATTTTTAATAACTGCAACATCGTTATATAAGAAACAACTAAAACTCTCATACATCAAATACGAATGTCTTACGTAAATAATAAATAAGACTAATCAAAATTAAGGACTAAAAGCTATCCAATAACAACAATATAGATGCATAAAGATGATGGAGGAAGAGACCAAAGATTAGCAATAACAAATATCGATGTTGACGGTGATTGCGCTCCAATCCTTTTACTTCTTGATGAATTGTGTATAGACCCGTATACTTCAATTTTACTAAGTTGTTAAGATTTTTTATATACATACAGATCCTAACAAATTGTGTTGAAAATCCTTATCCTGAGTAACCTCCCTGAATAATAATCACCAGAGATAATTATGCTCCTGAAAAAGTAAAAAAGAAATATATACGTACAAATCCTAACATAATGTGTTGAAAATCCTTATCCTAAATAACCTCCCTGGATAATAATCACCAGAGATAATTATGCTCCTGAAAAGTAAAAAAAACATACTGTTCAAATAAGATTTTAGTAGATTCTGTTTAATTCAGTTCCTATTACTGAATCATTTTAGTAAAAAAATAAAACTTGCACTAACTTAATTCAGCTCCTAGATATTTCTTTGATTTGTCATTTTTATATAAGAATCTTTAAAAAGATTATATTAGGTAGAAAATTCTATGGAAATCTAATTCAGTTCCTATTTCTGTACCAAAAACAAATTCTTTCCATAAGGAAAAGGTAATACGTCCATCTACTCCTCTCTCTGACCTTTTTCTTCAAATCAATCTCAGTTGGGCTTTTTCTCATTGTTTTTTAACGTGCTTCTGAATTCAATTATTGGTTCTAAATAAAATTTGGATCCATTTGAGTAGTAATTGCTTACTATCATGACAAAACAATGGCACTAAGGGTCAAATGGTATGGAAATGGGTCAAATGGAACTAAGGTTTTGACAAATCTCATGTGATTGAGTGGTGAATTGGGGAACTTGAAAACATCTTCCTATTAAGACAAAGAAGAGCATATAATCAACAAACATCTAATCTTGAAATAAATATGAGAGAAGCTTTCTTATACCCAGATGATAGGAATATCAGTAAGGCTTTTCGCTCAATAAACTTGGTTCCTAAGGCCTTCCAATGCGAATTCATTAGTTGTTCTAGCTCAGCAATAGTATGGACTTGTCAGTTCTCAAATGGGTTATCCTCTACATCTTTTCAGTTATAGAATAATCCAAAGCTTCCTCATTTGCAACTCAAGGAGGATGAATGTCAGGTGATGTGTATGATCATCAGAATGTTTCAAGTGTGATTTTCGGAACTAATTATTTTCATATGGAAATCAATGAAAGAACTTGATAAAAAGAAATTAGTAAATCAGGAAAAAAACTTAACTGCAAACAAACTTAACTCCAAACCAAATCAGAATTTGAAAGAAAGAAATGGAATTGATGATCGATTTCAAATTGATAATATTGGTCCCTAATGAATCAGTTGCAGAAAACGGGAACTTAGGTATTTTGCAGCTTGATGGCATGATTAATGAACTATTTTGCTTGAAAGAATCGGAAACCTTAACAACCATTACTGAGCTCTCTTTTTATAAATCTGATATTTAGAGTTGCAACTGGGAACTCTTAAAAATTTCATCTCATACTTTTCAAGTTACCCTTAATTTAAGGAAACAACCTAAAACATGAAACATAAACGACTTACCCTTAACTCTGTTCGCGTTGTCTTCGTCATTATGAACCAACTCCTCCACTTGCATGTCATCTGTATCTTCCATTGGTTGTTCAAGAAACTAGGTACACTTTCTTAGCATCCTTGCATCATGAATTTCCTTCAGACAAGCCTGTAGTAAGAAGAACATCTTAAGTTCATCTGACAAGATAAATTCAATTAAAAACGATACAATAGTAAACAGTTTTAGTTATCTACCTTGGATTTGTACATGTGAAGATGTTTAAGAACACCCTCCCAAAATTCAACCACCTTAGCACTCCCCAAGCGCATATTGGAATCAATCTTTGCTTTAATATCCACCAAATCTTTGTAGCTTCTCCCTTCAAGAAACTCCCTTACATCTACACATCAACACTCTGATGGGTACCTAAATTATGTTGCACTCAACCTCTTTTTTCTTCAGCCAGTTACCATTCACAAACTACAAGAAGCGGCCCCCAGTATTTGACATTTTCCCTGTCAAGTTTGACATACATTTTTATTTCCTCACATAGATTCTCAAGTTCACTAACAGTCAATCCATTGAACACTGCAGAAGGTTCATCTAACACAATGCATCTAACACACTGCATCTACATACATCCAAACATTGCTCAGAAAAGAACTTAACTGCAATACAAACATATTAGGATTGTATTCAGAAATGCCTAATATATATAGTGCTTGATTCTTATACTTGCCTTCTCTTATGCGTCCAATTATGATTGTGTTGGGCTGAGGATTGAAGCATAAACTCAGCAAGGCGATAATACAAGGACTCATAATCTTACAGAGAATTAATGACTTCGAATTTCTCAGAGAAAACATATAATGTTTGTTCATAACCCTAAACCCTAAACATTTGTGAAGCAACCAAAGTTGAAATTCAGATCCCACATCCCACATAATTCAGTAAGTTCAAAGCACCAACAAAGGGATATCATACCTGTAAACCGATAATCTGAGAAAAAATCTTCACCAACCGCAATAAGTGACTTGCTGAACCAAATGCCTGAAATTGGCTGCGTCGGTTGTGATGTTCATGGTTGGATTCTTCTTGGACGCTCGCGGCTTCGTGCTGGCTATTCTTCCGGAAGCAGAAGGCGCGGTTCGCTTTGGTTGTGATGGGGAGGCTTGCAGGGGAATTGCGGGTTGGATTTTGTGGGGATGGAGAAGAAGAGGAAATAGAGTGATGTTTGTATCAAGAGGAGGAGGAACTTCGAATGGGGTTTAATGTGAAGTTGGGTAGACATATCGGAGATGGAGAGATGTTAAGTTTCCAGTTTAGTTGCGGTTAAAAAAAAGCAGGAGAATATGAATGCAAGATTGAAATGAAATGAAGCCGAGACCTCTGTAGAAGATATCAATGGCGTTATTTGCTAAAATGGGGAAAGAGAATTTGTGACAGATCCAGATCCAACTGCGAAAACGGAGAAATGACGTCATTTGTTAAGATTGTTACGAAATTAAAATTAAAAATATAAATAATAATACCCAATGAAAAATGGCCAAATGGCAGATGGTAGGATCAGAAGCAAAGAAAGAGCTCAAAAAGTCTCAGCTTTAATAAATAAGATAAATAAGATACATATCATAGTGTTGAAAAACACCAGGAATTTTCGTTTGAAATTGTCATCTGCTTCTTCGCATGTTATAAGAGCATATACCACATTTGTTGGTGGTAGTAGTATTTAATTCCTTAAGCTTCCCCTCTCCGGAAGAAAATTGCCTTCTAATGGTTACAACCAAGGGATCAGCCTCATTTTACTTGTAGAGATGTATATTATGGTTTCTCTTGGATAGAGATGAGCGACAATTTACGCCTTATTAATGCCATAAAAAGGCATTTGGGACTGCCTTGGAGATTGAAATTATCAAAACTGAGATTAATATGGACATATGGTGTTGCTGATCTTATTGCCAAAATGCACCACATGTCACCACAACACCACAACACGATTTCGCAAAATTGCGGACACTCTAGGACGGTTTCAATCTGTTACTAAATGCTTTCCTCATCAATTTTTTTTTATATATTATGGTTTCCATGTGGATTTTTGTGGATATGGCAAAGAAGATAAGGTTAATGTTGAGATCCAATATAAGCCACAAACACAGGAATTGCAGGTAGCGAAAAGTCAAGTCCATCGATCCTGAGCAGCAGCAATACATACCATAGCACAGCAAATTAGCAATGGCAGCTGTTGCAACGCAAGTATCGGAGGCATGCTTCTTCTCCAAGTGTAGCTTCGTTGTCAAGGGTGCAAGATTGAACAGTACATCCCCAATTAGTTGGTCCCGTCCACCGCTTCCCCGGCGCCTGAAACTGTCCGTTATCCAAAGCCAACCTCAAAAGCAGCAACTGCAACAGGCTGATTCAGTGCAGGACTACAAGGAAGACGAAGACGAAGTGGACTGCATAATCGGAAGCCGACGCAGCAGCAGCAATTCCATGGAGTATCTGATTCAGTGGAAAGACGGACACCCTCCCACCTGGCTCCCATCCTCCTCCATCTCCGCCGACATCCTCGCCGACTACGAATCCCCCTGGTGGACCGCCGCCAAGAAAGCCGACTCCGAATCCCTCTCCGCTCTCCTCCACCCCTCAAGAGACGTCGATACAGTCGACTCCGACGGCCGCTCCGCCCTCCACTTCGTCGCCGCTCTCGGATCCGACTCCTCCGTCCGCCTCCTCGCCTCCTCCGGCGCAAACGTCAACCTCCCAGACACCGCCTTAGGCCTCACCCCTCTCCACATGGCGACCGGCTACGTCCGCCCCACCGTCGTCGAAACCCTAGTCTCTCTAAACGCCGATCCCGAGTCCCCCGATCTCAAAGGCAAGACTCCATTGACGCTCGCCAACGAGATCTTGAATGTCACGCCCAAGGCCCAGGGTTTGAGAAGATTGGAGCTGGAGAAGATAATCTCGGTTCTGGAGAGCTCGATCTACGAATTCGCGGAGGTTGAGGAGGTTGTTGAGAGGAGAGGGAAAGGGGATAGAGTTGAGTATCTTGTGAGGTGGCGAGACGGCGGCGAGAATGACTGGGTCAAGGCGGGGCTAGTGGCGGAAGATGTCGTCGGCGACTTTGAGGCGGGGTTGGAGTATGCTGAAGCCAAGGGTGTGGTTGGGAAGAGGGTTGGAGACGAAGGTGAGTTCGAGTATTTGGTCCAGTGGGCCGATATTGATCAACCTACTTGGGAGCCCGTTCATAATGTGGATCCTGATTTGATTCGGGACTTTGAGGCCCAACAATCTCTGGTTTAGTGTATTGTTTATGAGGATGGGTTTGTAACATTTTGCCGCTCTTAAAATTACCTTTTCAAAGTTTTTATTAGAAAAATGATCTTTTTAGAGTTGGGAACGCCCACCAGAATCCGTGATTAAAATTAATTGCGATGCTTCGTTGAAGGAAGGGGGTTTGGCTGGTATTGGTTTTGTAGGCCGGGATAGTTCAGGACAAGTCTGCATTTATGGAGATCGGAAAGTACAAGAGGCATCCGACGCTGAACTGGTGGAGGCAGAAGCAGTGCTGTGGGCAATGGAAATATGCATCGAACAAGGAATCTCTCATGTCCAATTCGAACCTGACTGTCTCTCCCTAATTTCAAAGCTGAAGAAACCACGACCATGGAGAGGACCTTTGGGCAACAGCATCAGCAAAATTCTTAGGCTACAAAGGAGCTTCATGCAAAATTCCTGGCATCATGTGCGTAGAGATGCAACTGATGTTTTAATATAAAGATTAAGAAATCACTCAACTCGATTTCTCATTCCAATTCAATTCCTCACCAAACAGGCACTTAAGCCATGACATGTTGTTATAAATCACCCAAAAACTAAACTACTACTCTCTCCCTTCACTAAATAATGTAATTTTACATGGTTTTTATTTAACACATCTTTTTATACTTTTTAGAGCACTCTTTCATCCGCAACGAATGAAATTAGATTTATACGTTTCAAATGAAAAAATAAGTCTGTCCGTTCCGTATGATTTTTTTTCAAATATTCTTCCATTATCTTGTAGAAAATTTCAATTAAGTATATTTGTCCACACTTTTTACAATGTCACGTACAATATATTTAATTAAGTATTACAAAAATTTAAATTATAAAATATATCTAGACATTATGTTTCATTATTAATGAGCTTATTACATATATATCATAAATATGGATTCGTAACTATACTCTATAAAGAATAAATTCGTAAATATTTGCATACATATGCTTTGTTTTTTGCCCTTTTGAAATGTCAAACGATGATCGTTTTGGATGAACTTTACATGCACATAGTCATATTGAAATTCTTTACAAGATTATGGGGAAAAAAATCAAAAACAAAAATCATTCGGAACGTATGAACCTAGATTGATTCGGAATGAATGAACTTATTTCTCATCTGGAGTGAATGAATTTCATTCGGTGCGGATGAAAGTGCGTTACAAAAACAAGGTGCGTCAAATAGTATGAGCCCCATTTTAGCCCCTCATTTTGTTTTAAGAAAAGATTGTCATTTTAGGTGTTTAGGTATCTAAGTATGTTACGAGGTTTGTTTTTGAAAATTGTAATTTTTCATTCTTTCTATGCAAACTATAATTGTTGATTGGTTGAAAATTATAAAGTTTAGAAAAATCAATATATAGAGTAATTAACTAATTTTAAATTTCTCAAATTTTGTGTAAATAACTGTTTTTGGTCGAATAAGTAGTCTCATGTAAGAACATTCACTTGTATAGTCTCATGTAAGAACATTCACTTGTATAGTCTCATGTAAGAACATGTACAATTTCATTAGTTTGTTGAAAATCCACACCATTCGTCCATCATGGAATAACTCTACCGGTTTCAATTAGGGATAAAAATGTATCAGGTTTTGGGTTGATTTAACCATACCATCATTCAATCTGTATAAATTTTTACCATCGAATTTATTCGCTATCCGCGAAATTCTCAATCCACATTTAATCCACCTTAATCCACCGGATTTACGGGTGGATCAGATGAGATATACGGATTGCCTTATTTTATATTTTAAAATGTAAATAGCATATAAAAAAATATAAGCATACAAACTGCCATGATAACAATGGTAAACAATAATCCATGTGATTTCAATGTACCACATCACACACAATACAATTCTAAAGCAAAAATACATCCTGTAAACATAAACTTGAAAGTCCATGTCATCTTCATAAGTTCAATTAGAAGCCTCAAGTCTGTAGAAATGGCGCACTGGAGGAGAAGAGAACTCAGAAGTGGTGAACTAGGTTCAAAGCCTAAGACATTGAAAATTTTAGGGTTAGAAGAGTTTTTATACGGAGTATTTATTATTTATAATGTATTATATATTTTACATAAATAAAAAATATTTTTTATATGTTAAATATTATATGAATTATACGCGTAAAATCAGACCGCGGATTGTGAATCAGATTGTGGGTTAGATGAACCTCAAACCATATTCACTTCATATCTATCCATCAATCTGTTGATCTATTATTATCCGATTATCTTAATATTTTGATCCGTATATTTAATTCAGGTTGACCGATGGACCGGACCGGACATCCGGCGAACAACTTTCATCCTAGTTTTAATCACTTTCATAAAACAAAATAAAAAGGGGATTTTTTTTTAAAATAAAATCAAAGCAAAAAGAAGCGAGCACCGCTTGTACAGATAAGGGAGAAAAGAGGCGCGAGGCTTCTTTGCCGGAGATGGTGCTTCTTCTCGCCGGCGAATTCGGAACGACCCAACTTCCTCGAGGGAGGACTTGGGACAAACATGATTCTTTAGCACCTCGACGATTTCAGGTACTTTTCAGTTAAGGTTCGATTCTAAGGTTTAATTACTCTATTTAGTAGGGTTCATTGTGTCTCATCTTGTTGAAATGGATTGATTTGTGTGTTTTCACATTTTGGGTTGCTCAGACTAATTGCCACCACTATCTTTTTGATGCTGCTACAAAACTTCATAAGAAAAGCTTAAATTGGTCACTTCCTTTGTATTGTGCTCCTATGATTCGGTATGTTGCTGCATCTTCAAATGGAGGTGGTGATATGGAGCCTACACCCGTAAGTTAGCATTGCTTTTGTTAATAATTTCTGGGTCAGTTTGCTGTTCATTGTAAGAGTTGGTTGATAAAAAAAAGACAGGAATGGCATTGGTCTAGTTTTATTTGAATTTGCAGCAATGCTAACTTGCATGCTTTACTTTGATTTTGTAGAGTTGTGTTGTACTTGACATTGAAGGAACCACCACTCCTATATCATTTGTCACTGATGTCCTCTTTCCATATGCTCGTGATAATGTCGGGAGGCATTTGAGTGCAACGTATGACACTATTGAAACTCAAGATGACATTCATCTGTTGCGAGCTCAGGTGAGTATCTGTGGATCTGATTTGTTTCTCTGCTATGTATTGTTACCACCACTTTAGCTACTTACTTTAGAGCTCTCATACTTTTGCATCATTGATTTTGTATAGTTTAGAAGATGCATAAGTAAGCACAGATTCTGTGATCTTGATTTCTTGGACTATCTATGTGTTGGCCGAGAGTGAACCTCCTTACGATGAAGCATTTGTCTTTGATTTTTTGGATAAAAGTTAAAAAAAATTATCCGTTTTCTTTATGCTCTGTGGTGGATGCATTTGTAAGACAATGTCTGTTTATTGGTGAATATTCGTCCGTCTGTGTTGGTGCAATAACCCATTGAGTCAATCAATCTAAAGTCTATAAAAGAATGTTTGCAGATTGAAGATGATTTGGAGAAAGGTTTAGCTGGTGCTGTTCCAGTCCCTCCAGCAACTGAGGGGAAAGAAGCGGTAGTTGCTGCTTTGGTTGCAAATATAGAAGCTATGATAAAAGCCGACAGGAAAATCACCGCCTTGAAACAGCTGCAAGTAAGCTACGTACAATCAAGAGTACTAGAGTAGACGTTCTTGTTTGTGAATCAGTCGTCGGTTTACTAGTGAAGAAAATCAAGCAGGGTCATATATGGAGAACTGGATTTCAGAACAATGAATTGGAAGGAGTAGTTTATGATGATGTTCCAGATGCTCTGAAGAGGTGGCATGCTTCAGGCATCAAGGTTCGTTTTGTCATCCTTCTCTGCCTCTCATTCATTTATTTCAGAAAGAAAACATTTTGAACGTATTTTATGTTTGCTGATCAATTTTGTGATTTAATCACGATCCCAACAAACAACAACACCCGTTCTTGGTGGAAGTGAGCTGCTAAAGCAAACTGAAAATCCTATCACCTATTTTTGTAGTAGCTCATGAATTTGATACATCAAATTAAGCTGGGTTCACACAGTCCCTGCTTAGTTTGAATTCTACTTGTAACACCATTTTTTGGTAGCTTTTCTCCATTGTAACATCACCTTTACTTTTTCTTCTGAGTTAAATTAGTAGGATATGTAATATGCAGTTGAAGCTCAAAAATTGATGTGGAACCTAACAAGGAGTCAACTAATAGTCAAAGGTACTATTGAGTTTCATGGTTGTGTTTGTTGCCCATTCAACTCATTGAATGCAGTAGAAAATGGTTACATAGTTCAATTTTGTCTGATTTATGAGGTATCACATTACAGGAGTTACTGTTGGCTGAATATGACAAATTAGTTTCTGGCTGTAGGTGTACATTTATTCAAGTGGAAGCAGGCTGGCACAGAGGCTAATTTTTGGTAATACCAATTTCGGTGATTTGAGAAAGTACCTGTCTGGATTCTTTGACACAAAAGTTGGGTGAGTGCTCAACTCAATTTGTGTTATCTTTCTTCACCTCTACTGCTATGAAGACCGTAAACTGGTGAAATATGTAAATTCTGATAATAACAACTACTGTGTGGCTTCTTTTGCTACAGGAATAAAAGGGAAATACAGAGCTATGTAGAAATTGCCGAGTCAGTCGGGGTGGATTCTCCTTCGGAGATACTTTTCGTGACAGACGTCTACCAAGAAGCTACAGCTGCTAAGGCTGCAGGTAATCATCAACTTAAATGAACTTGATGATATTCATATTGGTAGTCATTTTCAATTTGAATTTGTTGAGTTTGCCAAACTTTTATCATCTATTCCACACTGAACTCAAATTGATGATTGATCTGATGATTTAAGGTTTGGACGTCATAATATCTATCCGCCCAGGAAATGGTCCTCTTCCAGAAAATCACGGGTTTAAGACGGTCACATCGTTCTCTCAAATTTAAAACTGCTCTTATTTTCCACAATATTTATGTCGTTGTCTTGACTTGAGTTGGGACGGTAAGAATCCTATTATCTACAACTTATAAATATGTATAAAATACAAGAATAAATCCGTATTAAGCTCGGAAAAATTCGGTTTCGGTATGACCGGAGCCTGGTTCTCGACCATAGGTGAGTCATTGACCTTAGTCACCTCAGGGTGCTGAACAGTATTCTGTTCCAGAGTCATTGATGGCAGACCATCTCCAAACTGAATTTGGAGTGTCGACTCACCACTCTTAGTTGCAGCGGTAACATCCACAACGTTGTCATTTCCGTTAGTCATTTTTCAAATCCGAGACCAAATGAAATTGAAACAGATTAGAACAAATGCAAAAACGAAACAATAGGAAATAAAATAAAAATTATTTTCGTTTTTATTTATTTAATTAATTAAATAACCGAGTTTAATTTAATTAATCAATTATTTACGAATTTAATTTAATTTAATAAATTAAAAACCGATTTTTAATATATTTAACTCGAATAAATATATAATTAATTTAATCTATTCAGATTAAAATCGAAATAATAATATAAAAAATTTTCCGGATTTTCTCGTACAAAAACGAGAACAAATTCCCAAGTCGCCTTAACCTGTTTACTTAAAACACAAATTTGTTAGTCGTAGAAACGTAGGAAAAAAAATTCAGAATTAAGATTGTAGGAATCATATTTTCTACAACTTATAAATATGTATAAAATACAAGAATAAATCCGTATTAAGGAGAAGAGAAAACAAATGTAACAATACCAAACCGTACTGTCGAGATTAAGCAGAGTCGAGAATGAATCTCTTTCCTTAATTCTAAAAATGCCCCGTAGTGTGACGGTTACCGGCGTTCCGAATCCCAGGATACAACTGCTACACTTCTGACTTGCACAACTCAATAACAAAAGCCAACGAACTCTAGTTATACTGTGTGTACTCTCAGACTCGAACAAAAGAAGAGAAGAAGTGAATAGGGACTTAAAAGTGGGGGAAGGAGATCGAATAGGAATGCTCAACGGCTGTTCGTATTGTTGTGTCTTTTGAGTTCTGCAGGGCCTCTTTTTATAGGCTGCAATGGAGAATCTGTAACATGAATGACCCAATCCGCGTGGATTAAATGGCCCAATCCGTGTGTAATGAATTGGCTGATCTGGTCCAAGTCAACTCCGCGTGACATTAATGCCCGAGATCTGCTGACTCTGATTTTGAACGAGGTCCATTTGAACGAAGCCCAAAAGTCATATAGACTTGAGCTAGGCCCAAAAAGACAACCTCCTCCTCGGGCCTACGGCCCATCCAAGGAGACCACGAGCCAAACCGAACTGAACCGCGCGTGTGTGGTTTCCCAGGGCCCAAGCCCACCAGGATAGCCTCCTCTGGCCCAATCACATCCATTACAATCCACTCCTAGTTTATATACTAGTGAGTTTTTCTCCTCCTAATCAATGTGAGATACACATTAATCCTCAAAATTCAACTTAGTTACATTAAATGTAACTCCTTTATTTCTCATTCAAACGGAACCCGAATTATACAAATGAGCATACTACGAAATAGTACTCGCGGAGACGAAGCCAACGCTCCCATTATCCGACACCAATGATGCCCGGAAAATTCGGTTCCAACAGAGACTGATGCAAACCCTTTACCATAATCAATAAGATGGCTGAATAGCTGATATAATTTGTTAATACAAAGAAAATCCTCAACAATTTTAAGTTGGCAAAGAAACCCGGATGAAATATTGGCTTCTTTGTTTGTTTTGTTACGTGTTTATATCAGTCTATTTAATAGCCCTCTAACAGTATTTGATCATGCATGTATTCTCTATCTAGATTTGGTCACAGTAGCCGAATATTTTGACAAGGAAAATGTAGCTGAGATGTCGACATTGATCCGCAGAAGTCGTGTACTTTGTCTTAAAGCAATAGTCATATTAATCATCCATCATTTTCTTGTGTAATCATCACCCCCTCTGAAAGTCTTAGTTCATCATCAGCCATTAGAATACGAACAAAGTTGCATTCATTCCTTCACGCCCATCCCTTTTTGTCTTCTACAGTAACGTCTTTCCCACTTGAATCCCGTGTTCATCTTCAACGACAGGAGAGAAGAAACTTATTAAAAAATGACAATGCTTTGAACAACAACTCAAATGATCTCCAACAACAATCCCCAATTTATTTCAGCCGAAACAGAGTCCGAAGGTGGACGCCCCGTTCTCCAAAACTTGACACAACTAAAAACAAAGACACGAAATAGAATTCAATGACTCGAAAAGGGCCTCCATGTGTGGAGCTCATCAGAAACATGTTGTCTTGAGTCATGTCGTCTGTCATTGCTAAATGCGCAAGACCACCTCAACCTCTGTGTAACACACTGAAATCTAGCCACTCGCACCTACGGATTGACGCATCTGGTTGCCGTTTCTGCACATGCTAATACCAATAGAGTTTCGTTTTCTGCAATTTGTCCCTAATGTCGGCTACAATCGTCGATCGTTCTTTACCCATCTCTGTTACCATCGTTCTTTACCCATCTCTGTTACCATCGTTCTTTACCCTCTTCTGCATATAACAATACTGAGTCTAGCTACAACTCTATAAAATTTGCTTTAGTTTTGTTGGGACTTTCCTGTGGCATAACTCAAATGATCTCTAAATAAAAAATGGGGTTCAGAATAATTATGTAGCTCAACAATGCCACAGTTATATATTTTAATGATCTCCACAGTTACAGAAAGTTTACAGTTCTTGAACCGATCATATAATTGAAGGAGGAAGTACAATTATACTCCTATTACACTACAGCTACACTAAATCAAACTGAAAGAGAAATCATTCCTACCATCCGATTTTATCTCAAGCCTCAATTCCCATGTAAATTGGGACAGATCACACAATCGCCCCTCAAATCGCTCAATTTCCCGAGGTAGACGAAGAAGGATCAGAAACCCTAGGCGAGGTAACCGGAAACAACGGCAGAAGCTGCGGCTCAACATCTCTGGGAGTCGACAACGGCGAGCGATGCAAATAAAACCCCTTCTCAGCAATAGCCCTCTCTTCCTCAAACTGGTCGTCTTCTCCGGCGGAAGTAAGCGGCGTGACAGGGCTAAGCCTCAGCGACGGGAAATCAAGAACACTGGGAGAAAGAATCTCAGGAGCCGGACCCCGATTGAGAGGACTGATTTTCAGGAGATTGTTCTTCATCCTCCGCTCATAGAGCTTGAATCCCTGCTGATGATTCTGGTGTTGCTTTTTGTTTGAAACAGGCTTGATTGGAGGGATGACGAAGGTTCTGGAAGAAGAGGGGGTTGGAGGTTTAGGGTTGGTTTCGGAGGAGCCGGTGAGCATCTGGACTACTTGTTTGAAGGAGGTGGTATCGGCGGTGATGAAGGTGGTTGGGTAAGGGCTGTTGGGGTCGGATCTGGTTATGGGAGTTGGGGGAGGAGATGGGTTTTCTCTTGAGGGGATCTCCATTGATTTCTCAGATCTTCTTCTTCTTCTTCTTCTTCTCCGAAATTGAGATTCTCTTTAGGTTAGAGGTGGGTGCGTTTGGAGTGAAAAACAAGGATGGTTTTGAGTGTGGGAAGGTAGGAGCAGAGTTTAAAACAAGTGCAGAATTGTTGAGCTTCTTCTTCCCCCTCTCTTTATTTTTCCTTTTTAGTTCAATACGGAGTAGAAATTAATAAAATTATATTTTTATAATATCAAATAAAAATATTACTCCGTAATATCTGTAGATTTGTTCATCACAGTTATATCTATGTCTTTTAGTTTTTGTATCTTTTTTTTTTCTTTCGAAATAGGCTCAATTGTCACCTTAATAGCAAAAAACCGATTAAGGCTAAATATGAAAGAAATTACGAGAATAAGTTGTTTAAGACTCTATCTGAAATCCAGATTGGCCAACTAGGCAGAAAACACAACTTTATTCGAAACACTCTTTATATATATAATGATATTAGTGTACTGGCACGTGAAATTTCATATTATTCGTCAAAAAATTAAGATTAACTTTTTTCTTGTAAAGACTATTTATAAAACTATATTTTATTTCATTAAGGTCATGTACGTAGTTGACTTAATATTTCTTATAGAAAATAATCCTAATTTTATTGTAAGAATATATATTAACCTTCAACATAATATTTATTCTCAAAAAAATAGCTTGTATATTTGTTGTTGAAAGAAATGATAATTTTTTAAGATTATTTGTTAATATAATTATTCAATCTATTAATAATTGAAATTAAACGAAAATTGTGTAACAAACAAAGCCTAAAATCACGAGCTCTAAAAGGCTCAACTTTAATCTTATCTATATAAAGATTGACTGTCTAATGCCAAAAGTAAATGAAATTGGTACCGGGCCGGTTTCGGGCCACTCATTCAATGTACGGGCTTTCGGGCTTGCTGTGATTTAAAGGCAAAATCAGACGCATCCATTCAACTCCCATCTCCACCGCCCCAACTTCCCTCCTTTTAACTTGACCTCTCCCCACCGCCTCCAAGACTTATACCTCATACATAGCCTAAGCCTTTGAATCGTTTGCCACTTCGTCTTCATTGAGCATAGTTCGATCCAGGTTCAACTGCAGAACCCTTACCTAATACTCCCTCCGTCCCACAATATAAGCAACATTTGCTTTATGCACATATGCCGATGCACGTTTTGCGTCGTTAATATCTCTAGTTATATGGTGATAAAAATTATAAAATTTTGATATTATTAAAGTACTCGTCAAGACGAATCAAACAAAATCCTATATCACTATATTTCTTTTTATATATTGGAATAAATTTAGAAATTAGTATTGAAGTGTGAATAGTGTCAGAATTTCAAATGTTGCTTATATTATGGGACGGAGGGAGTACTTCTTAATCAAATGATTAGTACTCTTCCGGCGTGGGAGGATGCTTTTGGACTATTTGCGTTTCTTCAAAGGGGTTGTAATGTCGACGAATGGATTTGAGGCCTTGGAAGCCATTAGATGCAGGGGATGTAGCGCATACAATTGAGTTGCGTGCAGATGGGTGTTCTTCTTCCCGTGATTCCAACAATGACAATGAAGCAGAATCACGTCTACAGATCTCCAAGTAGGTGTTTCGTTCAAATTTGGGTCATCAACCAAAATTCATGTTTGAAATTTGATTAGCAGGTTGCAAAGAGAGGAAGCGAGGATCAACGATTGGGAGAATCTACAAAGGGAGAAAGCCGAGACTGCCATACAAAAACTCGAGGTTCGTTTTCTTAGAGTTATTGATCATTGAACTCGATTCTGAGTGTGTCATTTTATCAAACGGTTTGTGTGCCTTAATTAGATGAAGCTGGAGAAGAAGAGACAAAGTTCGACAGAGAAGACTGAAAATGGCGGAGTTGAAGCGGAGAAGATGAGAAGCTCGCTGTGTGAAAGCAATAATGGAAGGAGGAAAGGAAGTGGAAGAATGGCGGGTGGTTATCGGAGGATTCGAATGAGTTCCATTGCAAACTGTTTGGGTATCGGTGAGAAGCTTTTTGATGCTCAACCAGTCAACCCTCATGTGCATATATGGTTATATGTTACCATGTTGGTATGGTTTCGTATGTCAATACTTGTCCTCGACATTAACATAGCATAAAGGATTCCTTTGGTCAAGGCTACCATATGCTTTTAACGTTTCCATTGAAGACATCGCATTGATGAGCCCTTAAATACGTCCTTAACGCAGGTATTGATTTTTTTCCCCCTATTTGGTCTATTCCAATTCCAATTAAGAAATGAAAATCGTAACTGCTTTTGACTAATATATAAAATGGATACCCTTAAACAAGCCTAAATTCCTTTGAGACTTCACCATGAAGTGTAGAAGTATCCAGTCTTTTTCAAGTGGAGAAAGAGGTCCTTCACTGCACAAATCAGTGTGTTCACATCCTTTTCTTCGGCAAGAACATCAATCTCGTCGTCCCCCAACCCACATTCTCAAGGCTCGGATACCGGAGAGGCGGAATTCAGGGCGGTCGTGCCTCTGGGCCGGTGAGGGTCTTTCAACAGTAAGCTAAGGTACTTTATCAACATATAGTCAACAATATTTCTCAATTTAAGTCAATGATTTTAATCATTTCATCAATTTGTTTTTGCAGCAACTGTGCTTACTAGCCATTTACATGTAGAATCTGGATAATCTTCACAAAGATACCAATATCATTTAGCTAAATAACACAAAGGATTCATGAATGGAAATACCTTATATGCTAAAAAAGGATCAAGTTGAAATAGTGATACAGATGTATGCTTGAAATCAGTGTAAAAGAATGTTGTTGTGTTTTTAAAATAATTCATTTAGTATAAGATCATAAGAACAGGAGTTCATGGAAGTTGTAGGGATTGCCCACTATAGTTTTCGATGTATATTTCTCAAACTTGTTATCTTGTTTCCTTATAAATGGATATGATATTTTGTAGGTTTTCTTATGGTTGATTGTGTATTTATTGTGGTTTTAGTAGGTAATCTTTTTTTAATATTTTATCATTTATCATTTTGGAAGTTTTTCAAAATCATATATGCATGTGATGTTTAAAAGCTCAGGTTTTGAGTAATATACGTCTCTTCCATAAATAGTTTGTCACAGGCCTTGAGTAGGCGGCTCTACTGTATACAAAATAAAAAGAAAGCTAGGAAAGGGTGGGTTTGGAAGGTATATGTAGGTCGTTGTATTGATGGGAATCCAAATGAAAGAACAAGTCACAATAAAATAAAGGTATGATTTGCATTTTAGCCATATTGTTTCTTCTCCTTTGAAGGTCAATCAATCAATGAATCTTTCTTACACTGCCTTCACTTATTATAGCAATTCAACCTGCTCTCCCAATCTTGGGTGAATCTTGAAATTGACTGTAGATAACAACGACTGACATGTTTGTTGTCCCATACAATTTTCCAATTCAAGTAAGGATATCCCCATATCTCCATGGAGTTCATTACGCTTAAGTGCAACCGCCTTTTCTATGGGCTCAAAATAAGAGAGTATATATGTGTTCATAGCGAGGAGAAGATAAGAGTGATGATTGTGCTTTAGCTTAATCCTTTTTCTTGACATAATTTATAGAGTTTGTTTCATGCTCCTGCATATATTTTCCTGCTTGGGCTATGGCTGAAGGATACATTCAGAGGTGTAGCCTATAATGCTAAACAATTATTTATTTATTCTGGTGAATTTTCTTTGCAGGCAACAAATTGTAAGTTGCTGCTACTCCTTTATTTAAAGACCCACACAAGAAGTTAAAAATTGAGACTTTTCATCCTCGGTAAATGCCAACTAATCATTAGTCTTGTGGTTCATTTCTATGCTCAGATGGCTTTGATTGTTATGATAAAGCTCTCATCTTTTCTGTTTATGGTGTAGTTAAGAGCTTAATTTTGGAGTTTGTTGTTGTATTCATCTCTGTTCAATTTATGATGTGGACAGGTTGTTGATTGAAGCGATGAGCAGTCCGTATTTCGATAATATAAGAAACAAACCCAAGGCTCTTGACCCTCAAGGAGATGACGGCATGATGGATATTGATGAACATGTCAGTGAATCTCCTCATAATTTCTTGGGCCTTTTAGAAAAAGAAATGAAAATTTGGTGTCAGATTATTCGCTTGTACCATTGCAAATTATAAGGTTGAGTTTCAACGGCTTGAAACCCCCTTTTACTTTCGATCAACGTCTCAGTGTCTCACCAATTGGAATCGCGGCCGCCTTCTGCTGCTGCTGCTGTTTATTTTTTTTGCGGGGTTTATAGGTGGGTTCTTCTTTCTCCACCCGCTATTGATTTCGCTTCTCTGCAAGTAAAGGTTTATTCTTCTTCACCCCTTTTTTATCTTTGTTTCTGCTTCCTAATTTTGCCTTTTTATTTGATGTGATTTTTCTTTTGGTGTGGTGGAAGTGATGTCCTTAATTGACAACTAGCTTTTATAAATATTTTAGGGATTGGGTTCTGTGATATATTTTGGTACCCAATTTCTTGATCTTAAACAACTTGAGTTAGATTGAATACAAAATGCAAACAAGAGTAAAGTTTAACCAACTGATTTGATCAGAAATATCAAATTCATGCTTTTGGGGGTAATAGATCGAGGCTTTGAAGTTATAAAAGCTTGTATATATATAAAAGTTGGTTGTTTGTTGATCGAATTGAATGAAATCAATACCGATAAAAGGCAATAATTAATGGCCGAAGATTAATGAGCTTGATATGAGAATTAGTGTTCCTTGAGTAAATGTCTTCCTCTCCCTTAATCGTCTATGTTTGGATAATCTGATGTTTAGATATTGATAAGCTGAACTGGTTTCTGAACTGATAAGTTGAATTGAACTGCGTCTAATTGGTTTCTATAATCTGATGGAACTAAATTGTTTCTGTTATTCGATACTCATCTTGCAAACATAGATACAATACTCATATTGCGTTTAATTCTTTTCTACGCGTGAATAAGAAGAACACCATCTTGCAAACTCAGTTGTAATCTTGGAAAAGGCTAACTTGGAGACAGAATTTTCTGAAACGAACAAGTGAAATAGGAAAATTCAGTTTTCAAGGCTTGAGTCAATCTGTATGGTTATTTGGGAGTGAAACTTTTGTTTGTTATTATTTCTAATTGGTGGCTGACATAACAGTTATAAACTCTGTTAATGAGCACCTACTACAACAGATTTGAAGATGAGGAATCGTCCAAAGGTTCTGATGAGTGGATTTCGAGACTCTTCATTCGGATGTAAGTTCCTTATATTGAATTGTACATGGGCACAATTTTAAGCCTGCTTTGGGCTGTGTTTTTGCTGCATAGATAGTTTTGTTTTCATGCTTGTGATTAGAAGTCAGTTGGTTTTAATTTTTATTTCATTGCTAACTTTGATTTCGTTTACTTTTTTTTGTCTTAAAAATCGTTCAGGACCAAAACAAGCGCTTCTTTTAAGAGGCGGAGATGTGCTGGAACACTTGGCCAATGTAGACATTGTTGCTTTCGATAAGGTGTAGTTAAAATTCAACTATTCTTTCTCTAATTTCTTTTCTACATACAACTTGGATTAATTTGATTGTTTCCAACTTCTACACAAGAACTTTGACTGAGGGAACACCACGTGTCACTTCAGTAGCATCTTCTTTTAACAATGATTCAAAAGTTTGACATCTTACTGCTGCAGTGGAGAAAACTGCATCACATCCTATAGCAAAGGCTATAGTGTCGAAAGCAGAGTCACTAGGACTCATGATTCCCGCTACAACAGGGCAGTTAACAGAGCCAGGTTTTGGGTCCATAGCTGAAGTAAACAGACATTTGATTGATGTTGGATCTTTAGAATGGATTCTAGGACACTTTGGGAAGAAAACAAGCCAATCTGTTCTACAAAATTTGGAAAACACGCTGATTCATGATTCAGCTAAGGAAACTACTGCACAAAATTATTCAAAAACAAGTGTCATAGGTGCTTTTGAGATTTCAGACAATTTGAGACACAACGCTGAATTCACCGTTGCAAGGTACATGGTCTAGCTATTTGAGTTTGACACTTTTATACCATTTTTAGCTAATTTTCTAAACTTTATGTTATTGGCAGACGGCAAAGGATGGGAATCAAAACGTTCTTGGTATCAGGTGACAGAAAAGAGGCAGTTGCAAAAACCGTAGGTATGGAAAGCGAATTTGTCAAGGCATTCTTTACTCTGGGCCATAAATCGAAATTTATAGCAGAAATTCAAGAGTGTGGACATCAAATAACTATGGTATGATAGCCTTTTTTTAAGCATTAATGTAGTATCTCCAAAGAGTGATCATTGATTATGTACCTTTGCAACTACTTTATTGATCAATTTAGGTTGGTGATGGAATAAACGACGCTCCCTCTTTGGCTTTGGCTGATGTTGGAATTGCTTTGAGGAGTGGAGCAAAAGAAAACGTTGCATCTGATGCTGCGTCTATTGTCCTTTTAGGCAAAGTTTCACAGGTTGGTTGCTTTGGTTTTTATGGAGTGTTGGAGTGTGATTGTTCCATAATGTTTCTATCGTGCAACAATGAGGAAAATACGCCAGAACTTGACATGGGTCGTTGCTTATAATGTGATTGCAATACCATTTGCTGTTGGTTTATGGCATTATGAAGTTACTCTAAATTGTTTCAGTTAGCTATATTTACAATAAGATATATGCTTTTTTTTAACGAGTTTGCGATTTATTGTGCTAGGTGGGTTGATGGCTATGAGCTCCATATTTGTAGTCAGCAACTCACTACTACTACAGCTCCATGGATCAAAGGAGAAGAAAGAATTCAGAGAAAAAATTAAAGCAATTTCATAGATGAATCTTATTTTCTAGGGGTAACATCATATTTAGATAAATCTTTGCTAGCTGTCCATTTTGGAATTTTTCCGTGACTTTAACTTCTGTTGTGGTTATATAATGTAGGAAGTTCATCATGTGTGACAGGAGGGGAAAAATTATTATTAGCCATTGTCTCTTTCGTGCGATTGATTTCTCTTTGGTAAGTATCGTCCGTTTGGTATTTTTATATTTAAGCTCATAGAGCTACAAAAACAAATGATTTTCTTGATTGCAGATCGAAAGTGATGAAGATGCTCTATGGAAGGGGGTCAATGTTAGGGAGACGAAAGAAGTGATGTAAGTAATAGTTATTGATCTATTTAAACGATTAATTGTTTATTTCACCCTTCGATTAATTGGTCAATGCACATAAATCGCTTAAGTGATGGGTGCATATATATATGGAATTGTAACTTTTCTAAGTGACCGTATGCCTTGAATTTTAATTTACATTTTTTCATTCTTAATTTCCAATTGGAGGGCAGTTAACATTGTACATGGGACTATGGGAGGCAGGATGACAATTGTACCCGTTGATATTAGCCGTTGTCAAGCGTGTGATCCTCATAGGATTCAAAAATCAAGAGCAAAGGATCTGTGAATTGATTGTTCTTAGAAATGCCTCTCAAATCTATGTATTTGTTTGAAGGATTTATCCACTTAGCTTTTATCTTGTATTAGCATTAAAGCTGTTAGTTTTCCAAATCAATACATGATAAGGTCTTATCATACTAATATTTTGTGAAATTTAATTTATCCGAATACAATAACTCATGCATGTATTTATATCGCTCTTATCATACACTACTAATATTTTGTGAAGTTTAATTTATCTGAATAAAACAACTCATGCATTCATATTAAGGAAAAAATCATGTATGGATATTGATGTATTTATATCCTGTATTTACAAAGGTTAGGGTCACTTCTCTTTTTCAACTGAAAGAGTTATTATGTGTACATCTGTCATTTTCTTGATCTATCATATTTATAAATTTAAATTTTTGAAGTGATATTATTGAATTGAAAAGTTATGAATATGATTTGTCCAATCCAATTATAGAATATATTTTAACGATGTTATTACATTATTCCGCAAACAGAAAATCGTGATTTCCCGCGCGTAGCGCGGGGCCCCGCATCTAGTATATAAGATAGATAACCTCTATTCTGAACAATTTGTATTTTTTAGAAAACATTACTATGAGAGTTAAAATGTTAGACTATGAGAGTTACATGATTTACTAGATCGAAAATTAAGGGCTCCGCCCCGCGCATCTAGTATATAAGATAGATAACCTCTATTCTGAACAATTTGTATTTTTTAGAAAACATTACTATGAGAGTTAAAATGTTAGACTATGAGAGTTACATGATTTACTAGATCGAAAATTAAGGGCTGCTTTAAAAAACTTCTGGTGTAATTTCCTGCGAATTTTTGTAAAATAATCATGATGACATCAGAGAACATTACTACTCCCTCCGTCCCTTATTGATCTTCCCATTTGCTTTTGACACATTGGTCGAGACACATTTTGTAACGTTAATATCTTTAAATATACGATGATAAAAATTATTGCGAATTTTTGTAAAATAATCATGATGACATCAGAGAACATTACTACTCCCTCCGTCCCTTATTGATCTTCCCATTTGCTTTTGACACATTGGTCGAGACACATTTTGTAACGTTAATATCTCTAAATATACGATGATAAAAATTATTGCGAATTTTTGTAAAATAATCATGATGACATCAGAGAACATTACTACTCCCTCCGTCCCTTATTGATCTTCCCATTTGCTTTTGACACATTAGTCGAGACACATTTTGTAACGTTAATATCTCTAAATATACGATGATAAAAATTATTGCGAATTTTTGTAAAATAATCATGATGACATCAGAGAACATTACTACTCCCTCCGTCCCTTATTGATCTTCCCATTTGCTTTTGACACATTTGTCGAGACACATTTTGTAACGTTAATATCTCTAAATATACGATGATAAAAATTATAATTTTTTAATATTCTCAAAGTACTCAGACAAATCAAACGAGATCTTATATGCTTATATTTGTTTCTATATATTGGAAGAAAACGAGAAGATTCTCTCGGTTTGTGAATAGTGTCGAAAAAGCAAATGAGCCTTATACTAGGGGACGGAGAGAGTACTACTATTACAGCATATTTATAAAATATTAACCAAATCGACACGATGATGGATCATGATAATGAAATTACACAAAGTACATTACTCGGCCCTTTATCAATTTTCTCCAAATTTATTTTAGTGCACTCTACAAAAGAGAGTGGGGAAAAGCATTGACTTCAGAACCTGATTTAGCAGTTTTGTTGCAGTAATCGATTGGTGGATTTGGCAACGTTCATATCATATCATCCACACTCTCTTCTTCTCTGTGTGTACCTCACTTTCCTAATCGAAATAAACAAACTAAAATTATACGTCCCGAATTCGATCCTAGCCAAATTTCTTCCACTATCTAAATTTGGGTCCCAATTTTTCAAATTGGGTAAATTGGGTTTGATTGATTCTTGAAAACGGGAAAGCAGAAGCAAAGAAGCAAGTGCTTCTCTCAATGATGGAATCAAATTCATAATTTTTTTTGATAAAGCAAAGGAATTGCAAAGTTTGGACCAGTCACATATGTTTGGAATATGATACACCGTACACGTAACATATCACATACCCCTAACTTTTTTTTAGGTCTTGCGCTTATTTCGATAGGTCTGAATCAACTTTATGTAATTATCTCAGTTTAGTTTTTTTCATATAGAGAAAACTTGGTTAGAAAGACAAAAGTTTTTTAAGCTAGTTTATTGGACACATAAGCATGAGTTAATAACTTATTGTACAAAGAAGCTAGCTTAAATTTGAGGAAATCAAAGGCAAAAATGAGTTTGCCGAACAGACCGTATGTCTAGTCCTTGAATCTTGATATATTCCATAAACATTATCATAGACATAAAACTATTTTGTTTAATACCATATCTCTAATTATCCAACTTATTAGAAAAACTATTTTGCTTCTAACAAATATTATCATAAACATAAAACTTCTCAACTAGATTAGCTCCATGCTGAAATGTAAGCTCACTATACAATTCATTCAAAACAAAGCACATAGTTGAAATCGACCTACAATATTTCGCATGTTTGGGCCGAATGATGGTCCAATAAGCTAAAAGAACAAATCAACCCATTTTACAGGCAAATAACAATTTAGCCGAGGATAATTGAAAAGAGAAAAACAATTCTAAAAAAAATCCGGATTAGGTGCGAATATATATTGTGCGAATATCTCATTCGCATGCACGTTCTTCAGTAATGACATGCACACGCAAGGTGTGTCCATGTACTTTTCACATATTATCAATGACATGCAAATTTGTCAATAGTGCATGTCGTTGACTTAAATGTACATGTCTATCTACTAGTACAATATTAAAGTAGAAGCAATGTATTCACAAAATATTGAGCCACTTGGCCAATTTTGAGAATGACAAGTGTCTCTAATTTTGTTTCTAAAAAAGGTGAAGTGTAATTTATAATGCATTAATTTTAGGAAAGAGTTGCAACAGAAAAACAAACCTTAAACCCACGATCCATGACATTCATCATTTTCTCCAATTTCGGTTATTAACCATACCCCTCATTAGCTCACCCTAAACACTAGCATTCTCCACGATCTCTCAACACTACTACAATGTAAAGACCATGAATTTTTGGTGTGATTTGCCCACGTTCAGGAATTCAGGTATCTCCCCGGAAGTTGTTATATATGTCTTTTACAAAAAATCATGAAAAGTTATCATCATCATCATCTTAGCTTCTTTGACGGTAAGGATCGTGGGATTAGGGTCCTTCAATCAGTTTATGGCCAAAACTATCCTTAAACAACCATCCTACCATATGAAATCAAGGTATGGAACCATAATCTTTTCCATTTTCTCCAATATAAGATCATAGGTCAATTACCATCTTCATCTAATTTGATATTAGGTTTTGGGTATGGAGCACGAGAGAGGTTAAACATCTGCTACAGAATATGGATGATGTAGTTGTCTGTTTCAGGATTGATATATGTTTATTTGGAGATTGATGTGAACTACGTATTGGGTTTGTGTCTTCGAACTTTTCTCTGCTTGGGTCATTGCAGATCGTTAATTGCTATCGTGCATTATTCATGCATTCTAGATTTGTTTGCCAAGATCAAGTGAAATTCTAATGAAGTCATGCAATTCCTTTTTCTGGGCCATCGTAAATTGTTGTTGAATTCTTTAACATTTATGCAGGATTGTGTCTCCTTCGATTTAATATAATCTTTTTTTTTAAAACAGTTACTTATTGTGATCCATATGCTTTTAATTTTCTTCTCTTCTGACATTTGTCCTTCGATTTAGTATTAGCAAATTGAATTGCAACGCCACCAAGTGATAGTCTATAGCAAACTTATTTTCCACTAACGCCATGAGGGATAGAACAAGGTGAACTTATTAATTTCATTTTTATACTTTACGAAGAATTGTATTCACTACATCGTGCATATTATGGTTTATGTCCTAGTAATTTAAAATTACTTAGTAAGTATGTGAATGGATAACATTCGTATGTGGAAAGTTGGGAAGCTCAATTTTTTTTATGCTTGATTGCAATTCTCCCTTTATTTTTCATGTTTAGCTAGATTTAACTCCTTTACCTAATGTAAACAACTCGTCATGTATGACTACCCGGTAAATGTTTCACCTTAAAGGGATGCAATGGAGAGTGTCTTGCTCAAGTACTTTTGTAATAAGTAAACTAAAATAAATACAATACTAATTTATACTCCCTCTGTCCCGGTTTTATCTTCCTGTTTCACTCCTACACACAAGAATTAAGGAGAGATAAAATGGTGCAGAGGCTGCAGAGTTGCAGTGCAGTAAAATGCTCAGCCAATAGAAATGAAGGAAGAAATTTTTTAAGCCAATAGAAACACACCATTTGAAGCACACGGATCCAGCCCAAATCTGGGATTTTGAAAAGTAGTCTAAAACCCATTTTACCCTTTCATTTCCCTCCTACTTGAGCATTCACCTCTATTACACCTCCATTACACCTCCATTACAGAGCTAAACACAACACAACAAAACTGAAAAAAAAAAACAGAGACTTGAAGACAAAAGTAGGCTTCATTGTCTGATATTGATGGCTTCAGCCTTTGATTTAAATGAGGCTCCACCTCCACTTCAAGAACACTCTGACGCTGACACAAGTATGGAAGAAGCAGGGGACATGGAAGATTTTTCACTTCTTTTCGATCTTAATCAAGAGCCAGCAGAAGAGGAAGATACAGAGCATGACATAACAGCATCCGAAAGTCATCAGGAATCTTCAGAAGCAGAGATAGAGCATGAAGCAAACACACCAGGTCATCATCAACCACCAATACGCAGACTCAGCAATGAACATAGGATAGAAATTCTCATGTGGCTACTAAGTAGAGAGGACAATGGTCATCTTCATCGAGGATCAATAAAGGAAGCTGCACAAAAATTCAACAAATCAGTAAGGTGCATAAGCCAATTGTGGAACAAAGCCAAGCAGCCGAGAAGTGCAGGAGAGAGATTCATTGTGCCTACTAAACACCACAATGCTGGTAGAAAGAGAATTGAAGTACCAACTGAGGCAATCAAAAGTTTGGGAATGGGGCACAGATCATGTATTAGGGACCTAGCAACCAATCTACACTTATCAAAGAGTACAGTGCATAGAATGGTCAAAAGGGGAGCAATTAAGCCACACACAAATGCACTTCATCCAAGTCTCAAGGATAGCAACAAGGTAACAAGGCTGAAATGGGTACTCATGCTACTACAAGGTACAACACCAGAAACAAAGAGAGAATATTATTCCATGTATGACTTTGTTCACTTAGATGAAAAGTGGTTTTATCTTACAAAAAAAACACACAAAGTCTATTTGGATAAGGGAGAAAGGGGACAGTATAGGGCTGCACAATCCAACAAGTTCATTCCAAAGGTGATGTTCACGGCAGTGGTGGCAAGGCCTAGGTTCAATTCAGAAGGGGCATGTAGTTTTGATGGAAAGATTGGAATATTTCCATTCACTTACAAAGAGCCAGCTAAGAGAGCATCCATCAACAGACCAAAGGGGACCATGATCACTAAGGTGGTGGAATCAGTTAATAAAAATGTCATTAGAAGCATGCTCATCAACCAAATCATTCCAGCAATCAAAGCCAAATGGCCACAACAAAGGGGTGAAAAGGTTATATTTATCCAGCAAGACAATGCAAAGCCCCATATTACTCAAGATGATCCTGAATGGTATGCAGTTCACAAGCAAGAGGATTTCACATTCATTTTGATTCAACAGCCACCAAATAGTCTTGATTTGAATATCTTAGATTTGGGTTTTTTTAGAAGCATACAGTCTTTGATGCACAAAAAAATGCCTAAAAATGTGGATGCCATGCTTGATGCAGTTAATGAGGCTTTTAATGAGCTAGACCCTCTAACACTCAGTAATGTATGGATGTCTCTTCAATTTGTCATGAATGAAATCTTAAAGGCCAAAGGAGGAAATGATTATGATTTGCCACACGTTGGGAAAAAGAAACAACAAAGGCAAGGAACACTAGCAACACTGGTTAAGGCACCTATGTGGGCTGTACTAGAGGCTTGGAATATTGTTAATGGGGATACACAACATTCAGCAGCAGCAAAAGCAGAGGGGACACAACATACACAAGTGGCAACACAATCCAATGAAGCAGATGGGACACAAGATCAAACACAGTCAGCAACAGTAGAAGGGAGACATGAACCAACAACATGAGATCATATAAGAATACCACACAAAAATGGTTTTCTTATATGCTCTACAATAGCTCAAATTTTGGTATATAGGGCAACATAGCTCAACTTTTGGTAAATGGGGCAACTTAGCTCAACCTTTTGGTATATGGGGAACAACTCAGTTTTTTTCAATGGAAGCCTAGTAATCTCAGAAAGTTTTAAATGCATCATTGAAACAATTTCATTCACATTAGTATAACAACCATATTAGTCTCATACAGTTATTAATGTCTGGAGTCTTATTGCATATTATGGCTTTTTTAATCTCAGTATATTCAAGAACTTCATCATTTGTTCCCAAATCAATCACAGATAACCATAATAAACCTCTAAGTCTCACACAACACATAATAACTGGTACATTTAGGTTATTAAACCATGGAAAGATTAGAAATTGAATCTCAGTAGATAAAACAATTCCTCACAGATTAACTACATAGTCTCAGGTGTCCCCAAGCATCACTGACCTCCACCCCTAACCCCTAAAACCAAATTTCACCAGGAGCGGCATCAGAATCACAAAGTGACTGGTGGCTCGGCATAATTTGGCTTTATGCATCATTGGGATGGAGCATCTCAGCATAAAAGTTTCATCATTGACATAAGGAATAGGAAAACAGGAAGATAAAATCGGGACAGAGGGACATAGGGGACCATTTAAAGGGGACTTAGCAACATCAGAAGCAACACACAAACCATCAAGCCAACAATCCAACATCAGAAGCACCACACAAGCCATCAAGCCAACAATCCAACATCAGAAGCAACACACAAATCGTCAAGCCAACAATCCAACATCAGAAGCAACAACGAATCCAGGGGACAAAATTAAAATTAGTAATAAGATTAAAGGGGACTTAGCAACATTAGTCGGCGAAGCTCTCAGATTTGCTATCTGAATCATCATCATCTGAGATAACAATGACATCGGTTGGAGCTTCCTCATCTTCTTCCTCATTAAAGGACAACTCTTCAGTTGGAGCTTCTTCATCTTCTCCCTCAGTCGGATCTTCTGCATCTTCTCCCTCATGCACAGAAAACTCCTCAGACAGATCTTCTTCCTCTTCTTCCCCGTCTTCTTTGTTCTCAGGCAAAGAGCGTTCACGGCTATCAACCACATCTTCAAGGCCCTCCCCGCTGGCGAATCTTCTGGGTGAGTAGCTATGAACTCCTTTACAGTTTGATCCCCACTCGCAATTGGGGTAATCGGAGCATTCGTAACTGCTTTCTTCATCACTGAAGGAACAAGAATCAGAGGTATCCCCGAAGCTGTCGTTGTTGCTCATGGTGAGGGAGTGAGATCAACAGAGATTGAGATCGATTAGGGTTTATAGAGAGAGGGGAGCAATTAGGGGTTACAGAGAGGAATGGCGGCGAAGGAAGAGAAGAAGCGTAAGAGATGTGTGAGAGAGATGTGTGAGAGTGTATTTATTTATGAGGTTAGTTGGGAGATGATGTTGGTGGATAAAGATGAATTGAATGAGGGTAGTTGTGAGATTATAAAAGTTTGATAAGGTTATTTTGGGTAGAATTTTGTGGCTGAAAGTAGAAAGAAGAAGAAAAATTTGGGACACTTAAATAGGAAAACAGGAAGATAAAATCGGGACAGAGGGAGTATATGTTACTTTTTATAAACTCTACCACATTGTTGCATCCCGTACATTATGAGATAAATATTAATACAATATTAAAGCTGAAATTATGAAAATAAAGCTGAAACTCTACCACATTTTTTCTATTTTTCCTTATATTTATTTTTTGCTAATTCTTCTTTTAAAAATAAAATGAAAATGTATGTGCATAATTTAACCCAATATTTATAAAAATTACACTTGGTGATACATAAATACGCACATAAACGTGATTGTAAGAAGAAAAAAAGTACAATCTATATAATATCATATCAAATTGATTAGCTTTATCTTATTATAGGGATAAAATATCTATAAAAATAATAATCTAAAATAATTTTTCATTTGTCTTTGGAATTTGAAATGAATAAAAATGAAGCAATGCAATTCACAACAATTAATAACATATTTCTACTCAAACTAATTTCCTTTTTTCTCTTTTTCATCAAATTTTTATTTACGATTTAGATGGTTAGTTACTATATAATATAATTACAAAGTACTATTTTACATAATAACTATTGCATTACCCGTACATGGTACGAGACGATCACTAGTTTGCTTAAATGTGCATGTCAATGGCTTAAATGTGCATTCATTCGCATATTCGCACATTAATATATATTCGCACCTGAATCTTTTCCTTCTAAAAAAGGTCCGATGTAAGTAAGCATCCAAGTATCCAACTGAAGAAGAAAACAAAGAAAAAGCAAAATACAGTCTTATTGCAAGGATATGTGGCGATTTTTTTTCTAAAGTAGGCTTTTTTTAGAATTTTTTTTCGATATGAGCTCGTTTTGAAAATAATTCCCAACATAGGCACTCTTATGAGGCTCGGAAAATAATTTGCCAGCGTTTCTCATCCGAAGCAAAATTTTTATAAAAAAAAAACTTTTTTTTAACCCACGTATAAGAGACGTCTGGTTTTCCATCGTCTCTTAGAGCATCTTTACTCATGTTACTTAGAGTAACACACACTTGTTTTTAAAGATAAATGAAATTAAAATGTCAGATTTTTTGTTTGAATCAAGGCAAGAGTAACAACTCTTTGTTACTCTTTATGACACAAATCACATTAGTCATCCAATCATTTAGTAACATGTGGATTATGTGGTCCAATAGAAAAATTGCATTACTAAGCTATTGATTAAATATCTTATATCATTTATATTACATAAAATTTTATTGTATTTCTTTTTTAACTAATTTTAATTTATTTTTATCTATATATAGACATCCATATTGACTATATAATATATTATTTATATATATAATAAAAATAAAGATAAAATACATGTTGTTTGATGTGAGTAACATGATTGTGGTCAAAAAACTTTTTAATATTAAAATAATAAGCTATGTTACTCATGTTGAGTAACACCCCTAAAGAGGCTCTTATATAGTTATATGTACCCACCTAAAAAAAGAAAACCCTCTCTTTCCTCCTTTTAAAAATAATAAGCTATGTTACTCATGTTGAGTAACACCCCTAAAGAGGCTCTTATATAGTTATATGTACCCACCTAAAAAAAGAAAACCCTCTCTTTCCTCCTGCAAAAACCTGCAAAACCCAAATAAAAAACCTTATGCATCTCTCTCCCTCACCTCTCCTCCTCCCTCCATTACACCTTCAACTAGTGTTAGACCCGTACCCTGTACGAGATTATATAAAGAAAAAGTATAATAATTGAAAATTATTATTATGAAAAAATGTTTGAAACATGTAAACAATATTTATTGAAATGAAAAATATAAAATGAATAACAAATTTTTAGCTACTAAAACATTTTTATTGTTGAAAGGAATGATATATGTAGTTTTTAAGATTTATTTTTGATATAATTATACAATCTATTAAAAAAAAACTATTTAACAAACTAAGTCTACAATCACTCTAAGAGCTCTCTAAAATGATTATCTTTAATATATAAGATTTTCCATATATATGAACTTCTACGTTATTTGGGCAAACTGCAATCACTATGAATTAAAGACATAGATTAAAGACAATAGCTAAAATTAAATCTTAATCGGATAGCAAATCAATATTCAACAATCCAAGAATTCCAAAATAGAGATAATTGATGTAGTCAAATACAAAAACAATGCAACATAAAAGAAAAGATCAAGGAATAAAGTGAACAAATACAATATGTACTCTGCTTACAGTGCTACGCCGTATTGCTACCTATATAGCCGAATCTAGTCCCTTCTAAGTCGTAGATCACATGTTGCAAATTTGAAGTTAGAACACAAAATATAACCTAGTTTTATTCGGAGTAACTCGTAACATATTTAATTTAAACAATATAAGAAAAATAAAATATACATAAGTCAACCCTCTAATTTAGCTCCTCAAGCTTCATGCATTCTCATCGTGGTGTACATCCTCCCTTACTCTCTTTTGATTTCCACTCCCTCTTCTAACTCTTTGGTTATTTGTTTAATCTAAACAACCAAAGTAAGAAAATGAGACATGGAGTAAAGAAGAAGAGACAAGAGTAAAGAAGAAGAGTCAGGAAACATGTATACTCTTCTTTATACCAACATGTACAGAACCAAAATAATCAAAACGCAGAGTTTTGTATATTGTCATCTTCCATGTTTTCCCAAATTGCTTTTAATGGCCTCTTTTGCATCTCCAACAGAATGTGTTCACTCATATTTTTCATCGGGACAAACTCACTTCAGCTTACAGCTGAGTTCACTCATATTTTCACCTTCTGCAACTGTAACAAACATCAAACATTCTATATGAAGATGGCAAGAGTATGAAGTTTGCAGTGCTGAATTGATTCATAAACAACAAACATTGAATCTAGATCTCCCAAAAAATTGTTCAAAAGAGGAAACACAGCTAGAAAATCCAATGAAGTGACTCATTCTCCAAACGAAATAACCAATTCCAAAACTCCTAGTGATAGCAAACTAAGTCAACTTTAACAAAAAGTGAAGTATTCAGCTTTGCTGATGTTTTGAACAAACAGTATAATAAAGCAAAATCAAATCCTATACATGAAATTTAAATTCTCCAATGTTTTCATGGCCCCTTCAGTTTCTGCATTATTATTCTAGAAAACATCAGCAAAGCTGAATTTCATATTTACTTTCATGTGTAGGATCACCATTTCCATTCAGAATTTTATATATTCATTCTATTATATTATCCTCTATGTAGAATGTGAAATACAATTTCACTTCCAAATTTCAAATTTTACTATTATGTCTTTCTTAAATTAATTTTCTAAAGTGATATTTGACACAAGAATCACAAGATTTGTCGTTAGAATGAGTCCTTAACTATTCGAATCACAAACAAAAGTGCATATACTCATACACAATATTCCCTCAAGCAACATTTCATCACAATCATAATGTCTTGAAACCCAAATTCCCAATATAATCTTATAAGCATTACATAATTTAAAATCCTTAATCTTACTGCACATGCTCATCAGGAGTCCATCTTTCTCTAAAGGGTCAGTTTTCCCTCTTCTTCCGGAACTTGAAATAAAGCTCTAGCTATCCAGTATCTTCTCAATCTCTTCAATGGAAAATCTATTTATGGAGTAAATACAAAAACAAAGGAGATTTCACTTAAAAATAGGAAAATTAAAACAAAAGAATAAAAAGAAAATTTTATAGTAGATCATTCTATTCTTGTGCGTTGCAGGAAAGAACTAAGCAGGAAAGAACTTGCATTAACATAAAGGAAATTCTTTACCTTAATTATTGTAATATCGTGCTAAGCTAATGTTGGGAGAAAAGTCATTTGCTTTCCCATCTTGAACGTATGAAATTGAATTATTTTATCCTAAACAACATCACACATTATGATTTTCTAAAAGAATCAGTATATTAGTGCAAATTAACCACCATGGAACAAAATTTTCTCTATCCTGAAATATCTAACCAATAGACTGAAATTCGTCAAAAATTAGCCTTATTCAAACAAATCAGGTAAATTTGACCCGGATTTTACGTCTAAAATGAAAAATGCAAGTAACAACTCACAATTCACAAAGTAGACTGCCAACAAATTAGATTGCAATCAAATTATCTCAAAATAAAATTGAATTCATGCGTATTTAAACCACCTCCATGACCCCATCAGGTGAATTGGACTGAATTTGCAAAGTTCAAAATTCCAAAAACACTGAAATCAACAACGTAACATGCACAATTTCAGATCCTATAAACCTTAATTTATAAGGTTTTTCATACCCTTTTGAAGACGTGGTCTCCTGCGTACCCATAGAAGAGTTAGAAAACCCTCACAAGCACAAACCAGATTTTAAAAAAATAGTAGGAAATGTCAATTAGAAGTATGCAACACACCAGAAGGCAGAAATTGTACAAAATAAAAGATCAAACCTCAATGAAAGAAGTTTAGAATAATAAATTCTCCTTGTTGACATTGGAGCAAACTGAACACAGAGTAGTTTGCAATTTGTGTTTCTCTTATTCCATAAATTTTTACAAAAACATAGAATTAAAAACTTTGAGTCTTGAAACTTTTCCTTTCCCTACACAAGCTTTTTACTGGATCATGAAGTATTTATATTACTCCTATATCTGTAAGATAAATTATTATTTTATGAACTAAGAAAGGATAAAATCTTGTAAACCAGAGTTGTGCAGTACTTCTATATAGTATAAGATAATCTAGCTACATTGTCATGTGAAATATCTTGTGAGACATGGATTAGATGAGAATAAAGTAATCTACACTGAACTTTATAATGCTGTAATATTTGTTGGTATTGCATTTCTGCAACATTGTCTATAACATTTTTGTTTTTTATTAACACTACTACTTATCTCAGCTCAGAATCGAATCCATATTTATCATGGATAAAAGGTCAATCAAATATCAGTTAAACCCGTGCTTCCTGCACATTTGTTTCTCTTCCTGCATTTTAGATATAAATCATTTTACCACATCAACCAGTATAAGCATAGCAACAAATGTTGATCAAATTATATCATAAGTAGTACAATATTAATTAATATCCAAAAAACGAAAAGGTGTGTATTACTGGGTAGTATAATATATTGTGTACAATATATTATGTTTTCAACTTGCTGATAGGTGGGATGATGAGTGACTTTGACAAAATCAACTTTCATTTCTGAAAAAAGAAAAGAGTATGAATTTTGTGAAAATTTCAATCGGCAACAAGTGTTTGCAAATGAATTTTGAACGTTGGAATGAGTCGCCATTACCATAAATTTTGCCCCACAACAGAGATGGTACAACTGTTAGAGATATGACATCAACAATCATCTCATTTAACACAGTTTGACTGATCTAGATCACAACTGAGCAAGCATACCTGCATTATTATTATCTCATGGAAATTAGGCACTAAGGATAATCTCTGAGATCCAGACAAAGGTGTTCCATTGTTGACCATGCATTGTTCAGTACACAAATATGTGGCTTCCAAAAAACAGTAACCAAGATGGCCTTGTTTCAATGCACTGTAACATCAAAAGTCTCCATTGAAGTAAAGAGAGTTGGATTGAATTAGAACTAATAAGTTGATTGAAAGGAGCAGCAGTAAAACCAACTAATATTATCAAAATGGTATGCCGAACCAAGAGCAACCTATTAATGTAAGAGATTAGAAGAGAAAAAACAAAATAATAAACTGCATAATTAGACAATCATTAAACATAATGGACCACCTCAATCTGTTTGTCAATTTCAGTTCCAAGCACTTGACATGAATTCATGATGTTTGGATCAATGGATTGACCTAATTTGATGTCTTCCATATGTTTTATGATTTGGAATTGCTCTATTTGTTTCATTCAGAGGATGTTGTGCAGTATTCTTTAGTTCTTGGGAAAACAACACTGCAAAAAGTATAACAATATCATCCAATAATTTAGGCAATGATGAGAAAAAAAAGAAAAGTAGATGGAGAAACTTGTATTACCAATACCATCCCTCTGTGCAATTGTCAATTTAAGTGTCACTTATAAGCAAAGACGCCCCTAACAGAAATCCTACAGTTCTGTGCAACAGCTACAAGGCTAGAGTGACCTACAAAAATAATAATATGAAGAACTGAGTCAAATTAAAACCACAAAATTACATTATTGTACATTAATTTCTCATGAAATTAAACAAAACTCACCCACCAAATAAAAAAAAACCTATACAGTTGAACCTTGAAAGAATAGAGTTGCATACCTTGAAAGAATTTCACGTTGTTGGTCTCAACAATGTCGATGTCGTCTTCTTTATGAGGAACCGGGGCTATTAGTCTTGTGTCGTCTGCATTGGAGTTATGATAACACGAGATAACACGAAGTGTAACTGAGCAAGCGTAATTTTCCAAACGAACCCTAGTTAACAGGATTGGAGAAACTGGAGGAGGAGAAGGTTTAAAAAGAGTGTAGAATAGGGAATAAAGAGGTTGGAGGAGAACGTGTGGCCATTCTGGTATTAGAGTCTCGATGATATGGAAGAGGAGGAGAGTTGAGAGAAAATAGAGGAGATAGTGGACAAGGCAGTTAGAAGGAATCAGACGAGACTGTGAGAAGACCTAGTTTTTTTAGGAATTTTTATTTTCTTTTTTTTTGGTAAATAGGGTGACATGTGCTTAAGTGGCGCTGAGGTGGCGAAAACTTTAACAAAGTGATGACTTCTCCCTTATATTGTAGTTAGGTAGATAACTCCTCCTCAACCTTCACCATGACCTTCTCCGGCGGCCTTAGGTTTATTGATGAGCTAATCGACGTCCCCAACCCTTCACCGGCGGCATTCTTCCCGGAGGCCGACTTTAGGGTTTGAGATAGCGATAATGTGAGCGAGCTCGGAGTGGGAGAGGATAGGGTTGACGGGGGAGACGACGGCGCCGATTGAGAGGAGAGAGAAGTAGAGAAGGGGGATTTGAGGGAGGATGGGGAGAGGATTAGGGCTACGTCACTGAGAGTAGGAGAGGGAGTCGTCGGTGAGAGCGTCGATGAAGGCGGGGGTGGAGGAAGAGTGGAAGAAGGAGAGGATGAAAGAGAGGGTTTTTTTTATTTGGGTTTTTGATTTGGAGTCGCCGGTGAGGGAGAGATGCAGAAGGTTTTTGATTTGGGTTTTGCAAGAGGAAAGAGAGGTTTTTTTTAGGTGAGTGTATTCTGAAAATCTTTTTTTTAAACCCTACATATAAGAGACGCTGAAAAATCAGCGTCTCTTATACATAAGTTTTTTTTTAAATAAAAGTTCCGCTTCGGATGAAAACCAGCGTCTCTCATATGTGAAAGATTTCCGAGCCTCATAAGAGTGCATATGTTGAGAATTATTTTCAAAACGAGCCCATATCAGAAATTTTTTCTAAAAAAAAACCTACTTCAGAAAAACAATTCGACATGTGGCAGATGGAGAATAAATGTTATAAAATACTCCCTCCGTCCCTTAATGTTCTTCCCATATCTTTCTGGCACATTCGCCGAAACACGTTTTATAACATTAATATCTTTAAATACACATTAATAAAAATTATAAAATTTTGATATTGTTACGAATCAAACAATACCCCATATTACTATATTTTTTTCTATATATTGGAAGATATGTCGAAGATTATCTTAAAACGTGAATAGTGTCAAAATTAAGGATGAGAAGAACTTTTGGGGACGGAGGGAGTCCTGTAATGCACAACTAGACGAACCAACAAAAAAACAAAAAAATAGATAAGTTAAAACACCAAAACAAATAGTGACCGTCAGATACTACCATTTTTACGTGGACACCAATTGGAATTTTTTTCTAAAATGGGCTTTTTTTCAAAAAAAATTCCCGACGTAGGCTCTTTTCAAAAGAAATTCCCAATATAGGCACTTATGTCAGCTTCGGATTTTTTTTATGTGTGAGAGACACTGGTAGAACCAGCGTCTCTCGTCCGAAGCTGGTAATTTTTTTTTTGAATTTTTTATGTATAAGAGACGCTGGCCGAACCAGCGTCTCTTATACATATTTTTTTTTAATTCCTTTTTTTTAAATTTTTTTTATTTGTATAAACCAGCGCCTTATACAAAGCATTTGTTATTTTTTTTTTTTTCAAAGTTTATATATATATACTATTATACATGACTTACTCGTGTTTGGATGGCTCGTATGGGCTCGTTTGAAATCGGAATCGATCATGACCGATTTCGTTGGGTCCGTATTGATCCCAACTTTCACCAGATATGTCTCTCGCTCGATTCTGATTTCGAACGACCCCATACGAGCCACCCGAACAAGCGTAAGTCTCGTGCGTACCTTCTACTGTAAATGGATATTTACAAATCCGTTCCTCCATATCACGCGATGAGAGACATATCTGGTGAAAGCTTGGATCAATACGGACCCAACGAAACTGGTCGTGGTCAATTCCGATTCCGAACAAGCCCATACGAGCCATCCGAACAAGCGTAAATCTCGTGCATACCTTCTTTCACTAGTTCGGAATTGGAATTGATCACGACCAGTTTCGTTGGGTCCGTATTGATCCCAGCTTTCACCAGATATGTCTCTCATCGCGTGATATGGAGGAACGGATTTGTAAATATCCATTTACAGTAGAAGGTACGCACGAGACTTACGCTTGTTCGGGTGGCTCGTATGGGCTCGTTTGAAATCGGAATCGATCACGACCGATTTCGTTGGGTCCGTATTGATCCCAGCTTTCACCAGATATGTCTCTCGCTCAATTCTGATTTCGAACGACCCCATACGAGCCACCCGAACAAGCGTAAGTCTCGTGCGTACCTTCTACTGTAAATGGATATTTACAAATCCGTTCCTCCATATCACGCGATGAGAGACATATCTGGTGAAAGCTGGGATCAATACGGACCCAACGAAACTGGTCGTGATCAATTCCGATTCCGAACTGGTGAAAGAAGGTATGCACGAGATTTACGCTTGTTCGGATGGCTCGTATGGGCTTGTTCGGAATCGGAATTGACCACGACCAGTTTCGTTGGGTCCGTATTGATCCAAGCTTTCACCAGATATGTCTCTCATCGCGTGATATGGAGGAACGGATTTGTAAATATCCATTTACAGTAGAAGGTACGCACGAGACTTACGCTTGTTCGGGTGGCTCGTATGGGGTCGTTCGAAATCATAATCGAGCGAGAGACATATCTGGTGAAAGCTGGGATCAATACGGACCCAACGAAATCGGTCGTGATTGATTCCGATTTCAAACGAGCCCATACGAGCCACCCGAACAAGCGTAAGTCTCGTGCGTACCTTCTACTGTAAATGGATATTTACAAATCCGTTCCTCCATATCACGCGATGAGAGACATATCTGGTGAAAGCTGGGATCAATACGGACCCAACGAAACTGGTCGTGATCAATTCCGATTCCGAACTGGTGAAAGAAGGTATGCACGAGATTTACGCTTGTTCGGATGGCTCGTATGGGCTTGTTCGGAATCGGAATTGACCACGACCAGTTTCGTTGGGTCAGTATTGATCCAAGCTTTCACCAGATATGTCTCTCATCGCGTGATATGGAGGAACGGATTTGTAAATATCCATTTACAGTAGAAGGTACGCACGAGACTTACGCTTGTTCGGGTGGCTCGTATGGGGTCGTTCGAAATCAGAATCGAGCGAGAGACATATCTGGTGAAAGCTGGGATCAATACGGACCCAACGAAATCGGTCGTGATCGATTCCGATTTCAAACGAGCCCATACGAGCCATCCAAACACGAGTAATTCATGTATAATAGTATATATATATAAACTGTGAAAAAAAAAAAAAAACAAATGCTAAATTTTTTTTTTTTAAAATTTTACGTGTAAGAGACGCTGGTTCGACCAGCGTCTCTTACACGGGGGAATTAAAAAAAAATATGTATAAGAGACGCTGGTTCGGCCAGCGTCTCTTATACATAAAAAATTCAAAAAAAAAATTACCAGCTTCGGACGAGAGACGCTGGTTCTACCAGCGTCTCTCACACATAAAAAAAATCCGAAGCTGGCATAAGTGTCTATATTGGGAATTTCTTTTGAAAAGAGCCTACGTCGGGAATTTTTTTTGAAAAAAAGCCCATTTTAGAAAAAAAATTCCACCAATTGAGCCATTTTTTATTCTACAAAAATAACGATCAATTTCAGAAAAGACCCGACACTAAGGACTTAAAATTTGATCTATCAAACAAACGAAAGACTTAAAATTCCTAAACGGAAACACCGAAACTCCACGGTGTATTTTAAACGGCATATTATGAACGTGAATCCACATAGATCGGCAAGTGGGGTAACTCTTAGGATCATCCCATCGTATCAAGTATATATATATATAAGGAGGTCTAGTTAATTAAGACTGCTTGGAAATTAAGCTACATTCCTTATATAAAAAACGTTACTCCCTCCGTCCCACTTTGTTTGTTCTCTTATGCGTTTACACACTTGCCGATGCATGTTTTGCGTCGTTAATATCTCTAACTACATATTATTAAAAATTATAAAATCTTGATATTGTTAAAGTATTAAATGAGACGAATCAAACAAGACCCTACATATTACTATATTAATACACAAAGATTGAGAATAATCGAGCAAATTGAGTTAATAGGTGAATAGTGTCAAATTCCGTCATAGGACAAACAAAGTGGGACGGAGGGAGTACAATTTATGGGAAATACTACAGTAGATCACAATTTTAATATATTAAAAAATGCTAAACTCTAACGAGTAGTATTATCTATACTCTGAACTTATTTCAAACGCGTAATTTAGATTCTAAGTGGTAATAAAATAAAATAAAAAAAATTATACGTGCTTTGTTAAATATTCTGCAGTGACACAAATCTCGCACATCGATCCTCGTATAATTTTCTTTATCTCGGGTATCAATTTGTATCTCGAAACTCTTTCCTTGTATATGCCATGCTACGAAGAAATAGATTTTACCCAATAGCTTAACAAACTTGTAGGTTAAGCTATATCCAATAGTTTTTGTTTCCTTCTTAAAATATATGGTTATCCAACAATTAAACCTCCTTACACATACGTTGGGACGATCAGACAACAATATTAATACCCTAGTTATTTCGTTCTGCAAGCAACAAAAGCCAAAAATCGATCAGACAAGAATATTGCAAGCAACAAATTAAAGCCAACATCAATGGAGAATCAACACCAATCCAGAACTTATGTTGCACACCGGCTGATCGAAGCCCAATCCGGATTATCGTCGCGAGTGGCGGTCACTCTGATGGATCCTGACGTCGACTCTGCTAGAAAACTTGTCATACAAGTTACCTCGGAAAGCACCGATGATAACCTCTTCTTGCACCTCTCCGGTAGAATCTCTTTGCGCGACCAACGATTCCTCCATGAGAAACTGATCGCCATGGGGGTCCACCCCGAAGCCCGGTTTCACACCGTCTTACACCTCTTCTCCATATTCTTCAATACTGACTACCATGCCCTCGACGAGTTGGAGAAGCCGATACGAGCACAAGTACACATGGAGACCTACTACGACTATACACCCCTGAAGAAGAAGAGGATGATGACCAAGATGAGGACTACAGTCGTGTGTTGGGCCTCTCTGCAGAGGAGGATTACTTTGTGAGGCCTACACCTGCCAGAAAGGACGTTGTTGAGGCCTTAGAAAAGGTGATTTTGAGTGAGGAAGTGGTTGTTCGGGAAACGAAATGTGCGGTTTGCTTGGACGAGTTGTCGGTGGGATCGGAGGTGACCAAGATGCCATGTGGCCACGCCTTTCACTCGGAATGCATCGTTACATGGCTCGAGAATCGCGCTTTTTGCCCCTTGTGTCGTTACAAGTTGCCCAAGTCCGAAGATATATGCGATTAGTTCTTAATTAGCGCTAGACATGCAGATTAGGGTTATATTTCTGAACTTTATTCATCTTGAATGATCATTCTTGAATTGTCTGTAATCGTATATATACATATTTTAATGTGTGATGTAAGACCAATTAATACTGATTCTTGATATTTTGAATTGAGATGATTTTTGTTTTGAGTTCACAATTTGCTGCTTGTTGCCTAGCCCTCGATGGATGCCCTGCTTATGAAATTATTGTCTTTTATTTGAAATTTTAGTGGATGGTCAATATTGAATAAACACCTAATGCATCTTAATTTTCTTCCTGAAAAATTGCAACCGGCTAGTGTAAGATTTGTTTATCTACTATATCTACTTAACTACAATATAAGAGAAAAGCCATGTCTATATAAAAATTTGCGCCACATCATCGCCACCTCAGGCCACATCACAAAAAAATTAAAATAATAATTCTCCTACTTCTATCGTGAAAAGCTGATAAAAAAAAACTAAAAATCCTACATTTTCTCCCTTCAACCCCCTGTTTCCTGTAAATTCTCCAAACAACTCCTCCCATTCACCTCCACTCTTTCCTATTCCCTGTAAACTCTCTAAACAAGTCCTCTAAATCCCTCCATAGGTCATCATCTACAGAAGGTTGGTGGCGGGCTTGATTGATGTTTGAATTAAGGATGGCTTCCGCCGGAACTCCTTCCACTATCCCCACCGGCGATGGCTCTTTCTGGACTGACGTCTCCCCTCTTCTCCACTCCGCTTGCCAAGGTCTGTCTCTTCTATACATTGTTATTGTTTTTGTTTTCAATTCTATCCTGATCAGCTTGAGTTTGAGCTTTTTCATAACTTAGGGTTCTTCATTGAAATTTGCATTCTTTCGACATAAAATTAGGGTGATGAATTTGAAGAATTTTTTTTCTGAAATGAGCATTTTACCAGAAAAAATTCCCGACGCATGCTCTTTTCAAAACAATTTCCCAAAATAGGCACTTATTTCAGCTTCGGAATTTTTTTATGTGTGAGAGACGCTGGTTCTACCAGCGTCTCTCCTCCGAAGCTGAAACTATTTTTTTTTGAATTTTTTATGTATAAGAGACGTTGGCTTTTATGTGTGAGAGACGCTGGTTCTACCAGCGTCTCTCCTCCGAAGCTGAAACTATTATTTTTTGAATTTTTTATGTATAAGAGACGCTGGCTGGGCCAGCGTCTCTTATACATGTTAGTTTTTTAATTGAATTTCCAAACTTTTTTGTAGTTTTTTTTTTTAAGGCAATGTATAAGAGACGCTGGTCGACGTTCAAACATAAAAAAAAATGTGTATACGTTTTTTTTTATTTGCACATGTATAAGAGACGCTGGTCGAACCAACGTCTCTTATACAATTTTTAATTAAAAAAAAATGTGTTGTGTAAGAGACGCTGGTTCGCCCAACGTCTCTTACTCTAAACCCGAATTTTTCAAAACCCGCCGCTGTTTCGTTTGAACGGATTGAAATTGAATGTGGGTAGTTGGGGAGATAGCAGTTGAACGTGTTACAGTCTTTAAATTCATCTTCTTTCACATTTTTACTGCAATCCTTTTCTTCTTCTTGTTTTCTTTTCATTCGTTCCAACAACAACAGCAAGGCAATAGAGGGGTGATCCAACAATCGAAGGTAAGTCTTCATTTCTTTTTCTCTTCTTAAAAAATTTTGGATTCATTTAAACAGTGTAATTCCATTTCTTGTTCTCTTAATTAATTTTGTTCACTGTTATTTTATTGTCATACCAGCAACAATCTTCGTTCCAAATTCAGCAAGGAACAGAATGGGGTGAACGGACGAGCGGACGTGAACGAGCGGGTGAACGTTTTTCAACAGAGAAAACGTAAGAAAATTTCTGCACTCATTTTATTTAAGAATCTATGAATATGTTTCAGAAAATAGGTTTAAGAAAATAGGTTTTAGAAAATAGGTTTATAAAAGTAGGGTTAAAAACGAATTTTAAAATGATAATAGGGTTAAAAACGAATTTTATATGATAATAGGTTTAGGTATTTTTTTTAGAATTTTTTAATGATAATAGAATTGAAAACGAAATTTATATTATAATAGGTTTAAAAACGAATTTTATAATTATACTAGGGTTAAAAACGAATTTTATATGATAATAGGTTTAAATATTTTTTTTAGAAATTTTTAATGATAATAGGATTAAAAACGAATTTTATATTATAATAGGTTTAAGTATTTTTTTTAGAAATTTTTAATGATAATAGGATTAAAAACGAATTTTATATTATAATAGGTTTAAGAATTTTTTTATGAATTTTGTAATGATAATAGACTTAAAAACGAATGTTATATGAAAATAGGTTTAAAAATAAGTAGTTGGAAATAGTTGAAAATAATTGGCTTCACTTGAATGTGGTTTGATTTGATATTATAATAGGTTTAAAAAACGAATTTTTTTATGATAATATGTGGCTTCACTTGAATGTGGTTTGATTTGGCTTGAATTTTATGATAAAATGTGGCAATCAAAGTAAGTAGTTGAAAATAGTTGGAAATAGTTGAAAATAGTAATTATGTATAAACAATCAAAGTAATTAGGTTTAAAAAGATTTAAACCACAATTACTTTAAATTTAAAGATAAAATAATTTTATGATAAGTCGTCGTGCTCGTATCGGTTTCTCCAACTCATCGAGGGCATGATAGTTAGTATTGAAGCATAACGAGAAGAGGTGAAAGACGGTATCAAAACCGGTTTGGGGGTGGACCCCGATCTCGATCAGATTCCGGAGGAGGAATTGTTGATGGTGCAGAGAGATTGTACCCGAGAGATAGAGTAAGAGGTTGACTTCGGTGCTATCTGGGGTAACTTGTGTCACAAGTTCTCTAGCAGAGTCGACGTCGGGATCCATCAGAGTAACTGCCACACGCGACCATAATCCGGATTCGGCCCCTATCAACCGTTGTGTAACGTAAGTCATGGGTTCATCGATCTATGTGGGTGCTTCAAAAACCTGATTGTTGTTGGCTACTATTTCCTTGGCGGAAGAAATTGGTTACTAGGGTAATTCTTAGGATCATCCCATCGTATTCGTAGCAAGTATATATATAAGGAGGCCAAGTTAATTAAGACTGCTTGGAAATTAAGCTACACTAGATTCGGAAACCCGCGTTTCGCGCGGGTATGAAATGTGTTTTTTTAACTGTGAATTGTTGTTGAATGGGCTTATCAAACTTTGGTTTGCGTAATACGCTAAGTGTTGTAGATTAGGTGTCGGATTTGAACTATATTATATTTATGTAGTTGCATTTTGAATCATTATTTTTTGTAGTGATAACCTATTGAAAGAGAATTTAAACAGAGACGTAACATGTTTAGGGAGAATCTTTAACATCATACTTTTGTACAATATAAGACTTCATGTGGAAAATGTAGTACTAAAATAATATGGGAAACAGAAGCCAAGAACATAAACAAATGACCTTGATTACGCGATTAAATAAAATGTAAAACTGTTGGTTAAGATTATTAAACGTGTAACGACTATTGTAGTTTCAAAGTAGTCTCAATTTGTATTAGCTTGTGTTAACTACCCATTTCTAGTTGTTTACTGTTTATCTTATGCGGAGTATATTTCGTGTTTTTCTCATATCACTTTTGATTGCCTTTAACATATTTAGTCATATTGATCTACAGTTTATAATATTCTCAATATGTAATCCAGTTTTGTAATTTGTTTCTAAATCAACTAATTTACCAGATTACCCCTTCAGTTACTTTGAAACACCAGTTCACTTTTAATGATGTGATGAATTCCTGATATTAATTGCTTATTTACTCCAGCTTGTTCTCCACTCTCTCGTCCTTTTTCCCTCTGAAATTGGGGGTTTCCCAAATTAAGGTTCTACGTCCAAGTAAGTGTCGTAATCTGTTTTTTGGTTTTGGTTTTTTGTTGTGTTTTATTGTTCGAATTATGCTGGTATATGTTGTTGGTTGATTGTTTGTTTTTGAACGTAGTCCTCCAATCTTTAATCCCTAATCTGGAACACTTCTTTTGTCTCATTTTGTTTTTGTGTTTTTGTTTTCTGTTTTGGATGTTTGGTTCTTTAGTTTCAGGGTAATGATTGTCTTGATATTGTTGGTTCTGGGTGTTAGTAGGGTTTCATAAAATGTCTATGTTATGGGCTTGATTTCGATATTTTGTGTATCACAGTCCTATTGTTTGTTTGTGTTTCGGGCCTTCTGTCTTCCTGGTTTTAGTGCGTGCATTATTTATTGGATATATGATAAGTGTTAAGTTGTAAACCTCTTTTGTGATTCCTGTAATCATTACCGCCTAAATTGTAAATATTAGCTTGTTATCTTTGAACGCGAAAAACTTCATTTTTCCTACGGTAAGCCTTGTTCTCACCGGAATTTTCCTTTGTTTGTATACATATAGTCTTTATTTTGATGTGGCTCATTATTAAAATTCTTGAGGCATAGTGCATAATGGTGTAGATTGTAATAGTATTTTGTCTTTTGAGTTGTATAATATTTAGTAAATGTGCATTTGTCTTACTTACATCTTATTACACTCTCGCGTTATTGTTTGTGTTTTTTGCTTGTGTGGGTCATTTAATATGTTTTATATTAATATGAAGATAAAGCTTGTTCTCCACTCTCCCTCGTCCTTTTTTCCTCTGAAATTGGGGGTTTCCCAAATTAGGGTTCTACGTCCAAGTAAGTGTCGTAATCTGTTTTTTGGTTTTGGTGTTTTGTTGTGTTTTGTTGTTTGAATTATGCTGGTATGTTGCTGGTTGATTGTTTGTTTTTGAACTTAGTCCTCCAATCTTTAATCCCTAATCTGGAACACTTCTTTTGTCTCATTTTGTTTTCGTGTTTTTGTTTTCTGTTTTGGATGTTTGGTTCTTTAGTTTCAGGGTAATGAGTGTCTTGATATTGTTGGTTCTGAGTATTACTAGGGTTTCATAAAATGTCTATGTTATGGCCTTGATTCCGATGTTTTGTGTATCACAATCCTATTTTTTGTGTGTGTTTTGGGCCTTCTGTCTTCCTGCTTTTTAGTGTGTAGCATTATTTATTGGATATATGAAAAGTGTTAAGTTGTAAATCTCTTTTGTGATTCTTGTAATCATTACCTCCCAAATTGTAAATATTAGCTTGTTATCTTTGAACGCGGGAAACTTCATTTTTCCTACGGTAAGCCTTGTTCTCACCGAAATTTTCTTTTGTTTGTATACATATAGTCTTTATTTTGATGTGTCTCATTATTAAAATTCTCGAGGCAGAGTGGATAATGGTGTAGATCGTAATAATATTTTGTCTTTTGAGTTGTATAATATTTAGTAAATGTGCATTTGTCTTACTTACATCTTATTACACTCTCGCGTTATTGTTTGTGTGTTTTTGCTTGTGTGGGTCATTTAATATGTTTTATATTAATATGAAGATAAAGGTTTGGGTAGTAAGAAACATTACGCTTACAATTTACACATTAATGTTCATATTCTGGATATTGATGTTCATAATGTGGGTGATGACAATTTTAAACTTTTTAAGTGAGTCACACAACGACAATTTGTAATATTTGTGAATTTTTTTAAATGACCGAAACCGAAACAATCGCCAGGTTATGAACATTAATTATCATTTAGAACCTAAATAATAGCTTGTTATCCGTGATCGTAAATTCTTCTTTTTTCCAACATAAAGCCTTCTTCTTACCCGAACCTTTTTGTAGTACGAATACAACAATGTTAACATTGTTGTTGGTTTGTTTATAAACTCTTTGTTGCTGAATTAGTGCTCCTTGATTTATACTTTGCTCATAGGTGATTGAATCTATTTGCATGTTTAATGTGGGTTTTTATGGATTATATTTTTTTATTTTGAATTTATTTGACATCGTAGGTTTTAATTTTGTCCAACTTATTTATCTAAGTGTGCTTTTGTTCTATATAATAAATGTAAATAAAGTGAAATAACTTGTCTAAATTTACAATTTTACTAAGTCCTGTATATTTTCAATTCGGGGTGTACTTTTCTTGTAGGGTTAAATTACAACTTTTCATCCGAACTCCTCAACAATTGATTTTAGATATATTTTGTAGGGGTTTTTGCAGGAAACCACCCGCTATTTGTCGAAATTTGCAGGTAACCACCCGCTATTAACGTATTTATTTTTAACCACCCAAATTCTATACTTTTCTTACAATTCACCACCCGTAAACAGTTTTCGTTAGATATTCTGTTAAAACTTGTGAAATTACACTTTTACCCCTCCATTTTTCCGAAAATAACAACTTTGAAAGTTATGGGTCAATTTTTGTAATTTCCTAAAAATGGATTAAAAACCTAGTTCATCCCCAAATCTCAATCTCCTCCTTCAGCCATTGATTTCAGATTAGGTGACCATATACAAAATTACAAAAATGGACGCACTTGATTCAACCCCCCCAATTCCATCGATATCTCTTCAATCTTCCACTACTCCTACTTCTTCCTTTTCATCTATCTCACTAATCACTATCCCTCCCTCCCTCTTTTTCAGATTTACCCGATCCATTTTGTGTACTGCAACAGACCAAACCCTAACCCCTGATTCACGCAATTCGCCGCCTAATCAACCCCAGATCGATCGATTCAACCTCCTAATTCCTCATTTCCCCCCGGATTTCGATCAATTCCAGGGTTGACGACCAGATGCGAGAAAGAAATCCTCATCCGAGACCGACGATTTTCCATTGACCTAGGTTTCCGAAATCGTCGGCGTAAATCCATGGAGATTTGTTCGATTGGGAACTCGCCATTGCTCTTCTTCCTCTTCTTCGTCCTCCTCTTCTCCTCCTCCGCCGCGCAATCGCCGCCTCCTCCCATGACGATTGTTAAATCAGCAGATCCACCACCACCACCTCCATCGCCATCTCCGCCTCCTCCGTGGACAGCACCTCCTCCTCCACCACCACCAGATTCACCCGCTATTTTTTCGAAAGGAAAGGATTGAACGATGGAGCTTGGTATTTGGGGGTTGGCTGAAGGAGGAGATTGAGATTTGGGGATGAACTAGGTTTTTAATCCATTTTTAGGAAATTACAAAAATTGACCCATAACTTTCAAAGTTGTTATTTTCGGAAAAATGGAGGGGTAAAAGTGTAATTTCACAAGTTTTAACAGAATATCTAACGGAAACTGTTTACGGGTGGTGAATTGTAAGAAAAGTATAGAATTTGGGTGGATAAAAATAAATACGTTAATAGCGGGTGGTTACCTGCAAATTTCGACAAATAGCGGGTGGTTTCCTGCAAAAACCCCTATTTTGTAACAAAATTTCTATATACAATAGCATGACCCTAATGCCTTAAAAAGTCTCATGCTTATAGTAGAGCGGGAAGGTTAGATGTATGCAACCAACTGTGAGTTAAAAGAGGAGGGAGGTTGTTTCCAATGACCCAAAATGAAAATTGCGACAAAAATCGCAGTCTAATTACTATTTCACAAAATAAGAATCATAGATAGTTAAATGATGTATTTTGATTTATTCCATATAATTTAAAAGCCAAAGAATAATGCATCATTGGTTCCACTGGAAAATGGAATAAAAATTTCTATATATAAGTTATTTATTATATTTATTTAATTTAGTATTAATACTACTCCGTAATTGCTACTATTCTTGAGTGTAAAATTTTATTAATTTAGTGTATTAATTAGTGGGTTAAGTTCCGGTGAGGGAAGTTGATGAATGTGTTAAAAGAACATAAAGGTTTTTTTTATGACCCAAAATGAAAATTGCGACAAAAATTAGCGCGTTAAGTTTCAGTGAGAAAGAATCTTAAGGTGAAGAGTGAAGAGTGAAGACGTTGAACACAAACGGTGTTACGTATAAACACATACGTTATGATGTATAAACATATTTTTACCAATAAACACACAATATGACATATGAATACACATTATGACGTGCACATACTCTGACGCATGAACACATACGTTATGTCCGATGAACACACACATTATGACACATGAACAAAAAAAGTGTCATGAGTCTTAAGCTAATAACCGATCCCCACCGTATTTTTTTCTTTAATATAATGAAGTTGAAGAACATGAATAGTGATAGATATTAATTGTGTTGTTTATAGATAAAGTAAAAAATTTATTAATTTAAATATGATAATGTTGAAGAATTTATTGAGGTTTATTACTAATATATTAAATTAATTACATAACTAACGTTAATATAATGACTATATAGAATTAACTTTTAAAAGATAGGGTTGCAGAATATTATAAGTCATCAGCATCACCTGTCTAAAAACTGGCCCATCAAACAGGTCATCCTATAACGGGAAATAAGGGTAATATTGAAAAAAAATTATTTCTTATTTTGTTTGAAAAAACTAAATATTCAAATTATATGCAAATACATTTAAGTAGTTATAACCAAGAGGCTTATTTTTTTTAGAATTTAAGGTTCAGGTGGAAAAAGTTACAACACGAAGTGCGGAGTGTCTACGTCACAAATTACACGTCAATGTTCATATTAAGGGTGGTAATGTTCATAATATGGGCGGTGAAAATTTTGAATTTTTTAAGTGAGATTAATCAAAGTGTAGAGTGACCGCCCAAGTTCTGGATGTTATCTGTGAACGCGAACACCTTGCATTTTGTACCGTAAAGTTTATTCTCACCAGAACCTTTCTATATAAATGTATAATATACTTTTCATCGTAAATGAAATTATTCTAAGAGTAATTTTAATGACGAAATTTTTAATTAACTATCATAAATAATCAAATGGGATAAAATGAACGGATCAATTTACATCTCTCTTAATGTTGCTTATTAGCATCACTGAGATTCGAAACCCAAGGAAACATTGCCACATACTTTCTATTGATATCTTTCCTTAATGTATTTAGGAGCATTCCATTGCCACATACTTTCTATTGATATCATTCCTTAATGTCTTTAGGAGCATTCCAGTTGACATTTCCACCTTAACCCGTTAGTACAAAATAAACCAACACCTTTCATCTCAAAATACCAAATAAGCAATGATATCATGAAATGATAATATATATATATAGAGAGAGGCCGGTTCCGGTGTAACGGATTTTGTGGTGTAACAAGGGGATTGATTAGGAGCATTGGATTGGATTAAATCAATGGCTTGGATTAATGATGGAAAAAAAATGAAAAAGAAATTAATAAGAGAGAGTCTGTAATTTGTAGCAGATTACGTATTTGTAGGAATTTCTGATTTTTTGATTTTATTTTTAACGGTTAAACAGGAGAGAGAGAGAGTCCGTAATTATAGAATGACGATTTTCTTTCAGGAGGTTTTCTCCATTGCAGCTTGAATCCAAGTTCACAACATTAACGCTCTTGGTCTTCGTCCAGATCTTCATTCTTCTTGAAGTTCTTCATTCTTTTTCCATTGGCGCATGAATTTACAATGTCTACGGATGAAGTTGATAGTAAAGGTTAGTTCTTTATAATTAGGGTTTCTTCATATTCAGTTTTGGTTACTATGTTGTTCGACTGAAATCTGAAAAAATCAATGGCTTATGTTGCACAAGATATATTCGATTTTGATTAATCGATATTCATGTTTACAATACAATGTGTGTATTCGTATTCTAATGTGAGATATTCATCTTCTCCGTAGTTGTGTTCTAATAGTGATATATTAGGTTTTAGGGTTTCCATTACGAAAGAAGACGATATTCTGATGTTCAACTTTGTTATTCGTGTTCTACTGTTGAATATTCAGTTATAGGAGTTCAATTATGAAAGTAATTAATGAAAAACATAAAGAAGACGATATTCTGATATTCATCTTTGTTATTCGTGTTCTACCTGTGATATATTAGGTTCTAGGGTTTTCATTACGAAAGACTTTTATTCCTACATAAAAAAGACGATATTGTGATGTTCATCTTTGTTATTCATGTTCTACTGTTGAATATTCAGTTATAGGGGTTCCATTATAAAATTAATGAATGAATTACGTAAAGAAGACGATATTCTGATGTTCATCTTTGTTATTCGTGGTCTACCTGTGATATATTAGGTTCTAGGGTTTTGATGAGGCTAAAGTCGTAGTGCCAAATCAAAGAAAACTCTAAACACTAACTAAAATATAGCAAGTAAGTAGAGGTCGAACCCAAGGGAATCAAAACACCAAATCAATGCAGTCAAGTGAATTATCAACTAGTAACAAGTAACCAAGGGGGGGGGGGTGATTGCAAGAACACACAAGTAACCAGTAACAAGAAGAGGAAGTTTGGGTGAGAATATGATGAGAAGGGGTTTCACCTAGCAAGTATCCACACAATAGTCAATCAAGTTGATCATAGATTTATCTCAAGTTCTATTCAATCCTAGGGAATGTTCCTATTCCAATCTTTAATATATTAGCAGGCCAACCGGTCCTGATAATACTTACTATTCAACAATCAGGGAAACCTCTCAAGATTAGATGAAATAACAGCAAAGAGCACAGAAATCATAAGGATGCATGCAATAACTTACAACCGTCAAGTATTAACATGCAATCAATTCTCTTTCATAAAAGCAATCAACTACCAGATAATGCTGATATGAATGCTACAATGACAAGGAATTCCACCGTATATTCCTAGTCTAGCAATAGAAAACTATCAATCAAACTAGGTGATCAAACTAGCAAAACCAATAGAAATCAATAGATGAAGAACAAGAGAATTAATACAAACCCATAGGAAAAGAACAAGAGTTTAGAAATCTCACAACTTAATAACTGAAGGTTTCAACCGCTAGGTAAAACAATGGAGATTAGTTCCTGCTCATGGTTGCAGAACTAAATTGTCTGATGGAAAAGATGATAGAAAAGATGATAGAAAAGGGTTCTTAAATAGAGACTAACCCTAAAAATATACGGTAAAAGATAAATATCCTAAAACTAATAAGGAAAATAAGAAAATAATAAAAGAAATAAAAACAAAGAAAAATAAGGAAAGTCCGGAATATTTTCGGCCTTGTTGTGGCGATCGCCATAGATTCCTGGCGATCGCGGTCTTCTAGTAAAGCTCTGCTGTGGTCTCTGACGCCCCATGGCGATCGCCGTAGAGTCATGGCGATCGCCATGGTGATGGTGGCGATCGCCGCTGCTCCGCAGAATGTCTTCAAGTCTTCATGTCTTCAATCTTTGATCCTCTTCTTCTTCAGTTCTGGTCTTCATTTCTTCACTTCTTAATAAACAACTCAGAACATAATAATGACTCGAAACACATATGATAATACTCCTTAACTGATGTAATAATCCCTAGTTACGCTATACAAAGTGCAGCGTATCAAATACCCACATACTTAGACTTTTACTCGTGCCGAGTAACTTACAGAAAAACTACCCATACAATAAAAAATACTCAAAGCCTCAGGAAGTACAAGAATATCTCCTAGTGATTATATAACCAATAAGCTCCTCCAAAACACACAAAACACAACAACAATAATAAAGAACAATGTGATAAAATAAGCACATACCCAGAACTACACCTTATTCCTCCAAGTGGCCTACCTGAATCCTCCTATACGCCTCCTTCTTATGTCTCCATACGCCAAGATGATAAAAATCCTAAAACACTCAATTTTTTTATAACACTCATCTTGCTTGGGCGCCCTTTCGGGTTTTCATCACAACCACTCAATAATTGTTCCAGGCTCACAAAACTCACATCTCTCAAGACTTATTTTTGCCCCAGCCTAATGCCGATCAAGCCACCTTCTTATTGCATAGATCTTGCTATCCAAGGATTTTGTATGCGTTTTTTTCAATTTTTGTGGCTTTTTCATACAATATATAATCAATAAGCTCATGCAGATACAACCAACACCCAAATAATTACATGTGAATACATTCTCCTCCCCCATACTTAAACATTGCATTGTCCTCAATGAAATGGAAGACATAAAAACGAACCCAGGGAAGGAGACAGAAGACTCACATACAAGGTCGAATGACCTTCCTCCAATAAAACTCAAAGTGTGGTAGAATGAGAAACTAGATGAGCACTAAATGTAATCCAATAATGCATAGCTCATCTAAAGAAAAAGAAAGAATACCTCCAATGTAGAAGGTGACCCAAACAAATCAACTCCTTGCAAAGAACATGGTCACCAACAAGCTAAGCTCCAGCGAATGTAGATCTAGAATGATAGTACTAATGAAACCAAACTTGATGTAATACAACTCCTTACTTTCTTTTCTCTCATATTTTTTTTCTGCACTCTATTTTTTTTTTAATCCGATATATTATTTTTTTCTCGGAATGATTTTCGGGATTTTTTTATTTTTTTTTAGAACGGGAGAGAAGCCTTACAGCGAGATTGGCTACTGACTGTAGCTGACCCTAAGCTTCGGTGATTTCCTCATGTCCATAGAAAAACTAAAAAAAAAAATTAAACCGAACAAAAACAAATAAAAACAAACTCAAACCTCGGGTTGCCTCCCGAGTAGCGCCTTATTTTATGTCGTGTCTCGACATGAAACTCAAGAGTTTTAACTAACGCCATTTGGCTTTGTGAAAACCGTCTCTTGTCTGAATTCTCTCTTGAACCACTCATGGAACGCCTTGAATCTCGTCCCTCTTACCTTGACCACCTTGTCCTTAGAAATGAAGGTGGTTTCATTCACTTTATCCTCCTTGACCGTATCATGCGGCTGTTTAAGCTCAATGTCAAGTGCCTGCACACTAGACCTCAATGGTATCTCGCCTGGCGAGGTCAGTAATGGAGGGCGATTGCCCAAAGAATGTGAAGAGAGCTTACCTTTACGCTCTGGCTTAGCCTGGCACTCCTGCATGTTAGTAGACAAAACAATATCTACTTTTGGGGGCTCTAAGAGATTATCTAAAACAGGTTGCAATTTATCCTTACACGTAGGCTTAATCACATCAATAGCACATAGAGAATTCTTATCAATGTGATCCATATCATATATATTATATTCTACCTTATCCCCATCAAACTCCATAGAGAGAGTCCCACTATTAACATCAATTTTCGTTTGTGCAGTTTTCATGAAAGGTCTACCTAACAGTATAGGTGTGACATTATTAGCATGCTCCATATCCAACACAAAGAAATCAGCAGGAAAAATCAGATCACCAACCATAACAAGAACATCCTCAACAACCCCTTTCGGGTACACAGTAGACCTATCAACAAGTTGAATAACAGTTCCTGTTTTATGCAAAGGTCCTAAGCCTAGTGATTCATACAAAGAGTAAGGCAAAACATTGATTGATGCACCTAAATCTAGCATGGCTTTGTCAAATTTAGTTTCACCAATCACACATGGAATGCTAAATATGCCTGGATCACCACATTTCTTAGGCATGCGTTTTTGAAACACTGCAGAAACTTGTTCACTTATTTCAACTTTCTTCTTTCCTTTCAGTTTTTGATTTCTTTTGATAGTGCAAACTTCTTTCAAAAACTTAGCAAATCTAGGAATACTCTTAACAAGTTTGAGCAAGGGAATGTTTACCTCACACCTACTAAAGGTTTCGAAGATTTCGTTGTCATTCTCCAGCCTTCGAGTATCCTTCAATGCCTCAGGAAAGGGAGCAACAGGCTTCCGAGAGAATAGAGGTGGAAAATTCGGGCGAACATAATCGTCAATGTACTCAGGGGGCTCCCGGCGATCACCATCAGCAACTGGCAAATGCGGTCGCGGATGATTTTGCACCTCAGCTTCTGGAATGTCATGGCGATCGCCACTCAGATCTGGCGATCGCGGTTTCGGCACAGAACAATCATTTAAAGTTTTTCCGCTCCTTAAGAACACTGCACTGACGTTCTCTCTCGGGTTTCTTACCGGTTCCCTGGCCTCTAATTTACTCACAGCTTGAGCAATCTGTCCTAACTGATTTTCAAGATTTTGGATGCTTGATTCCGTCTTAGCGTTTTGTTGCATCACAGTCTGAGCTAAGGACTTGATCATATCTTCAGCAGTCATAGAATTCTGAGGTCTAGGTTGCTGATAATTAATATTAGAAGAGTCATACCTTGGCCTTGGTTGCCATCCACCAACATCGTTTACCTCAGCATTGAGATCATGAAGGGAAGCATTTTTCAGCATTAAAGCCTTTACCATCTCTTTCAACTCATTCATGTCAATCTGTAATTGATCTGAATTAATTGCTTTGACTGAGTGGGATCCCTGTCTACTGCTAAACTGCCTTGAACTTTCAGCCAGCTCTTCAAACATTTCAGTGGCCTGAGGTATAGTTAGTTTCAGAAAATTACCTCCACAAGATGCGTTTACCATTCGACGATCCTCATCAATCAGCCCACTGAATAAGTACATAAGAAGATCATGGTCAGTATAACTATGGAATGGGCAGCTTGAGCAAAGCTTCTTGAATCTCTCATAATATTCGTAGAGACTCTCAGTTGAGTGTTGTTGAAGATTCGTGATCTCCTTCTTCAAGCTGCTCAGTTTTGTGGCTGGAAAATATTTCTCCAAGAAGACTTTCTTCATCTTAGCCCAAGTATCAATACTCCCCGGAGCTTGATAATAAAGCCAATCATTCGCAGCGTCTTTCAGAGTAAATCCGAAAGCTCTCAGCATGACCTGCTCCTCAGTAACACCTCTTGGCTTCATACTAGAACATATGGCATGGAATTGAGCCAAGTGTTTGTTGGGATCTTCTCCTGCTAAGCCATGGAAGTGTGGTAGCTCATGAATTAAACCAGCTTTTAATTCAAAGTTCACACCTTCTTCAATCTCAGGAAACCTCACTGCTAAAGGTTGTTGGTTTAAGTCTGGGGCAGTGAGTTGCCTCATAGTAGGCAATGGCGGTCCATGTCGATCACCCATCTCGTTATCTTGGTTCAGAGCTGCTCTTTGGTTCCAAAGGAATGTCCTTTCAATCTCTGGGTCAAAGGCAACAAGAGATGAATCAGTAGCACGGGTCTGAACCATAAAGGTTCACACCAAACAGTTGATAATTTCACAATTAACACAGAATCAGAAAAATTTCAATTCCCCGGCAACGACGCCAAATTTGATGAGGCTAAAGTCGTAGTGCCAAATCAAAGAAAACTCTAAACACTAACTAAAGTATAGCAAGTAAGTAGAGGTCGAACCCAATGGAATCAAAACACCAAATCAATGCAGTCAAGTGAATTATCAACTAGTAACAAGTAACCAAGGGGGGGGGGGGTTTGATTGCAAGAACACACAAGTAACCAGTAACAAGCAGAGGAAGTTTGGGTGAGAATATGATGAGAAGGGGTTTCACCTAGCAAGTATCCACACAACAGTCAATCAAGTTGATCATAGATTTATCTCAAGTTCTATTCAATCCTAGGGAATGTTCCTATTCCAATCTTTAATATATTAGCAGGTCAACCGGTCCTGATAATACTTACTATTCAACAATCAGGGAAACCTCTCAAGATTAGATGAAATAGCAGCAAAGAGCACAGGAATCATAAGGATGCATGCAATAACTTACAATCGTCAAGTATTAACATGCAATAAATTCTCTTTCATAAAAGCAATCAACTACCAGATCATGCAGATATGAATGCTACAATGACAAGAAATTCCACCGTATATTCCTAGTCCAGCAATAGAAAATTATCAATCAAACTAGGTGATCAAGCCAGCAAAACCAATAGTAATCAATAGATGAAGAACAAGAGAATTAATACAAACCCATAGGAAAAGAACAAGAGTTTAGAAATCTCACAACTTAATAACTGAAGGTTTCAACCGCTAGGTAAAACAATGGAGATTAGTTCCTGCTCATGGTTGCAGAACTAAATTGTCTGATGGAAAAGATGATAGAAAAGATGATAGAAAAGGGTTCTTAAATAGAGACTAACCCTAAAAATATACGGTAAAAGATAAATATCCTAAAACTAATAAGGAAAATAAGAAAATAATAAAAGAAATAAAAACAAAGCAAAATAAGGAAAGTCCGGAATATCTTCGGCCTTGTTGTGGCGATCGCCATAGATTCCTGGCGATCGCGGTCTTCTAGTAAAGCTCTGCCGTGGTCTCTGACGCCCCATGGCGATCGTCGTAGAGTCACGGCGATCACCATGGTGATGGTGGCGATCGCCGTTGCTCTTCAAACATTTCAGTGGCCTGAGGTATAGTTAGTTTCAGAAAATTACCTCCACAAGATGCGTTTACCATTCGACGATCCTCATCAATCAGCCCACTGAATAAGTACATAAGAAGATCATGGTCAGTATAACTATGGAATGGGAAGCTTGAGCAAAGCTTCTTGAATCTCTCATAATATTCGTAGAGACTCTCAGTTGAGTGTTGTTGAAGATTCGTGATCTCCTTCTTCAAGCTGCTCAGTTTTGTGGCTGGAAAATATTTCTCCAAGAAGACTTTCTTCATCTTAGCCCAAGTATCAATACTCCCCGGAGCTTGATAATAAAGCCAATCATTCGCAGCGTCTTTCAGAGTAAATCCGAAAGCTCTCAGCATGACCTGCTCCTCAGTAACACCTCTTGGCTTCATACTAGAACATATGGCATGGAATTGAGCCAAGTGTTTGTTGGGATCTTCTCCTGCTAAGACATGGAAGTGTGGTAGCTCATGAATTAAACCAGCTTTTAATTCAAAGTTCACACCTTCTTCAATCTCAGGAAACCTCACTGCTAAAGGTTGTTGGTTTAAGTCTGGGGCAGTGAGTTGCCTCATAGTAGGCAATGGCGGTCCATGTCGATCACCCATCTCGTTATCTTGGTTCAGAGCTGCTCTTTGGTTCCAAAGGAATGTCCTTTCAATCTCTGGGTCAAAGGCAACAAGAGATGAATCAGTAGCACGGGTCTGAACCATAAAGGTTCACACCAAACAGTTGATAATTTCACAATTAACACAGAATCAGAAAAATTTCAATTCCCCGGCAACGACACCAAATTTGATGAGGCTAAGATTCCTGGCGATCCATGTTAATATCTTCGGCCTTGTTGTGGCGATCGCCATAGATTCCTGGCGATCGCGGTCTTCTAGTAAAGCTCTGCCGTGGTCTCTGACGCCCCATGGCGATCGTCGTAGAGTCATGGCGATCACCATGGTGATGGTGGCGATCGCCGCTGCTCCGCAGAATGTCTTCAAGTCTTCATGTCTTCAATCTTTGATCCTCTTCTTCTTCGGTTCTGGTCTTCATTTCTTCACTTCTTCACTTCTTAATAAACAACTCAGAACATAATAATGACTCGAAACACATATGATAATACTCCTTAACTGATGTAATAATCCCTAGTTACGCTATACAAAGTGCAGCGTATCAGGTTTTCATTACGAAAGACTTTTATTCCTACATAAAGAAGACGATATTCTGATGTTCATCTTTGTTATTCGTGTTCTACTGTTGAATATTCAGTTATAGGGGTTCCATTATAAAATTAATGAATGAATTACGTAAAGAAGACGATATTCTGATGTTCAACTTTGTTATTCGTGTTCTACTGTTGAATATTCAGTTATAGTTGTTCCATTATGAAAGTAGTTAATGAAAAACATAAAGAAGACGATATTCTGATGTTCACCTTTGTTATTCGTGTTCTACTTGTGATATATTATGTTCTAGGGTTTCCATTACGATATTCTAATGTTCATCTTTGTTATTCACGTTCTACTGTTGAATAATCAGTTATAGGTGTTCCATTATGAAAGTAATTAATGAAAAACATAAAGAAGACGTTATTCTGATGTTCATCTTTGTTATTCGTGTTCTACTGGTGATATATTATATTCTAGGGTATGAATTACAATGGAACCTTAATTCACCTTAATTCAATTCTCATGAATTACAATTCAACCAAAACGAGCACTTACTCTATTTGGGAAAACACTCCGTGTAAGGTTTGCCCATACAAGGTGGACATGAAGTGGATTGCAAAAATGAAGTACAAGAATTTGACTACTTCATAAGCCCAAACATTTCTGTGATAATAATAGGCAAGGATATGATCTGTTGAAAACATAACTACATTGAATTCTATACTTCAGAATAAGTAAAAAGTTGTTCACCACGTCAAATGAAACCTCAAATGGGAACAAAAATGTCAAAACAACAACTCTCAATGAGTCCTCCCAAGGTAAACCTTGGGCCTAGAACACACCAATTTCTATCAAAACCGTGACCAACAAAAACCACCCCAAAAAAAGGGGGTTTTTGCAGGAAACCACCCAAAAAAAAGGGGTTTTTGCAGGAAACCACCCGCTATTTGTCAAAATGAAGGGCTCTTTTCAACATTCTCTGCCCCAATCTTTAGCATCATCATCCCTAAAAAAAAGACTACCAAAAACATAATCAGCTAGCAGCAATTAGTAACTAACAGGTAGGAACCTTAATCATCTCTGCAGGTCCGTATATATCTGTTCGAATGATTATTAAACGGTCTAACAAGTCAACTGGGATTCCACGGGGACTCTTCATTGTAGTTCCCCTGCAAGAGAATCCAGCTCATAATCATAACTCCTTATCAAATGAAGCATTAGTAACTAACATAAATCCAGCATAACATCCGTGATCTAGAAAACAAGATTGATTCGAGTTCAGCTCAAAAGGCGCATACATGATTCCTCTGAGTATCACGCTCAATGCATCCACATCAGCAGCGAGACCCATAGTAGCAATCTGAAATGTTAGCATGATTAAGCGCCTGAATGACGGCTTTTGCACAATAAATTTCCTCGACTGTTGTCATGAAATCATGGACAAGTTCAGCATATTCCTGCAATCATAGACAATGACATTGTTACAAGAGATATTTATCTTCTTGTACTTGAAAGCAAAACCCTGGAACTCACCTTGATATTCAATTTCCTTCCAGGAATAAGTACCAAGGGTGTAAATTGGTACGAATCGCACGCCCTCGTTCGATTGGAATCCAAATCTGACAAACTTGTAATCCATAATTGATGGATCAAACCCTAATCCATAGTCGAAAATATCGGCATCCGGGAGAGTTGCAGGAGGTGGAGGAAGGATTAGGGTTTGACTAAAGATATTGCAGAGTAAGTCGTTGATTTTAAACCAGGTCGTTTGGGAGCTCGAGTTCAATCAAACCAGGTCGTGGATTTTAAACCAGGTCGTCTGCGCTATCTCAATGAAGCTTGTTGGACAGCGGTGATTGAAGTTGCGGTCTCTCCTTCAGACTCAGAGAGTGACGAAGAAGAGCGGATGAGATCCAAAATTGAGGGTAGAGGAACACGGCGGGAGAGGAGCCACGACTTGTCAAGGTTCAGACCAACACTTTGCCGCAACTTTGGCCGCCACTCGAACCAGGCAGAGGAGCTTTGACCGCAGCTCGAACCAGGAAGAGGAGGCGAGTCGAAGAAGAGGAGGCGAGGAAGGAAATATGACTCAAACAGAAAGACGCGCTTGGGCATAATAAGAATTGTTCAGATCAACTCAACAGCGGAGAAAGACGACGGTGAGGGCGAGGGTTCGTTCCAGTCGGCGATTGAGTGGGAGGTGAGAAAGCCAGCAGAGGGACGGAGGAGCGGGGGATGGCCTCAGAGAGAGGACGATGCTAAACAAAAAAGACGAGGAAGAAGATATAACATGACCGTCATATTGTATTGATCTAACGGTTGACAGCGGTTCTCACGTTAAGACCCGTTCTCTCTTAAGAAACCGTTCTCACCTGAACCTCTTTCTATATATATATATATATATATATATATATATATATATATATATATAAACTTAAGAAGTCATCAAATGTTCTTCTAATTTATTTATTTTGGCAAAAAAAGGATATCAGTAACAAAAAAAAATGAACATGGAGTCCATGGGTAGGGTGGAGTCCATGGACAATATGAATTTTCACCATCCAAAGCTAATTCATAGAGGCAAATGAAAAATGCAAGGATAGAGATAGTGAAGCTAAGAAGCAAGTTGTTAACTGTGAGACCCATAACAGTATAGCTGATCTATAATCTTGTAACCTTCATGAATAAATCAAGGTCTTCATCCGGTTTAATTCCAACTGCTTTTTCCCTTCTTAAAAGTTCCAAAAGCATATCTGCGTTGGTATCAAGCGAAGGAATAATTTAGTTACTATGCATACCAGTAATCAGAGAGAAGAACATGCATAGGCGCAAGATAGCTTACCATGATTGGTTCCCACGCGTCGACAGCAGGGAAACAAATCATTTAACAGAGAAAATATACCTTTCCAGAATATCATTTAACAACGTTGTCTTGCCTGAGCTTTTTGGTCCAAAGACAAAGCACTGAAAAACATTCATGTTCGTATGCTTTTTTTACGATCTATACGTCTTTTCCGAGTAACACGAATTGCAGAAGAAGCGTCACCATCATACATTAGGTATCTTAGATATTCAACACTCTTTGCAGGATCTAGAAGAGTCATTAAAGCCCACTGTTACAATACCAATAAATCATTGAATTGAGTAAGCCGGATTAATAAGCAAATTAAACATAAACATGCCCCAAATTCCATAGGAAAACTACATTCAGATGATGAGTTGGATGCTTCATACAATTGCACAAATTCAAATTAATCTTAAAGACTTCACAAAATGCACATTAACTCAATCAATCAATTCGACGAATTCAAGCTTATCTAAGATGACACTCAATCAGCCCATGTGTTTCAATCTAGACATATTGCTAACGAATATGTGTATCTATTCTTACAACTCCTGTTGTGTTGGATTGTTGTATAGGGTATAGTATCACATCCGTGTGTCAATAATAGTTTAACCAAAATGTTAAATGGGTGAACTAATGGCCCACCAAACATCCAACACAATGTGATGAAACCCATCAGAGTATCAAGCAATTCACTACTTGATGCCTCTAACTTGATGAATAATTTTTTCAGTAAAGGAGGATACACATACCGTTAGCTGGCTCATTAGACAACAAATTTGCAACATGTGCAGCTGCAGCATCCATTGCATAACCATCAGCTGTACCTTCTACGGTAAGGTCTTCTACATCAAACCCTGTTAAATTCAGTAGTATGGAAAATGAGTATTACTTATATATTCAGCATGACAGCCATAATTGCAGGAAGACAAAATAATAGATGTCAAACACATAGGCAGTCCACTGTAGCAACCAGAAAATCGGAAATTGTGAGGTGTTGAATCCATTGACGCATCCATGTCGGCTCAATGTCAACCGATCTTCATAATCCAAAATTTAGAAATATAGTTTCATAGCACACACATATGAATTAAGGTAATCAAATCCAGTTTATATATAAAATCTAAAACAGATGGAGCTTGATCATACAACATTTAACCCAATTCCCTAAGTTATATTTAACTTATTCCATTTTTACATAAACAAAACTTGCATAATGTGGAATACAGATACCCAACTCTAAGCCGCACAAATTTACATATAGGAAAAATTAAGTTGATGCACACCATCCAAACAATTGAATTTGGGAAAATATACATATATAAACCAAATTAAGTTGATGCTAGCCTAGGTGTCCAGTTTTCAATTAGCATAAGGGATACTGAATTAATGAGTATACAAACATGAATATGGCATAAACAGTTAAGTTAACCAGTAGACATGGAAATTAACACGGTTATTCATTCGGTCAAAACAAACCGAACTGAAAATCAAACCGATTTAAACCGATAAAACCGAATTAGTAGATAACATAAAAAATCAAAAAAAGTAATGAAAAGAATGGGAAAGTTGTCTTCAACTTTCTCTTCTCTGCAACACAATTGCAGACCTTGCAGACTTTACAAATCCAATTAAAAACCCTTCAATCCTTCAACCATTTTTAGTAATGTAATAGATAACACTATCGAGATCTAATTCAACCTCCTGCAACACAATAAATATAACACGTCTTTTTCTTCCAAATCTAACTCAAAACCCTTCTTCTTAATTTCGGTCTCCCCCTAAAATTATCTTCGTTTGGGCCCGATTAAACGAAAAACTAAATCCATATCAATCATCATCACAACATGTACAAATCAATTTTACTCAAATATAAGCAAGATAATAAATGGAAAACCAAACTTAACAAAAAAATCCGTTAAATAAAAAATCCTAATTTGCAATTAAGGTTGTAAAGGTAATAACTAATAAGCAAAGAAGCACCTAGAAAGATCATACCTATAATGCTCTGAATCGTTCGTCCTTAAGCGGACTTCGTTCTGGTCGTCCTCGAAGGCCAATTTGAACTGCTCCGGCTACTTCGTTTGGTCGTCCTTGAGAAGAAGCGGTTGGGGAGATGGGTACGTGTATCTCTAGAAAACAATGGTTGGCGGTTTTAGGCAGATGAACTTCTCTTGACAGATCCGACTTCATTTAATCACCCTTATCTTGCATGATCTTTTTTACCTTCTCTTTCATCTGCTTTGTATTCTCAACCATCTAAAGAGAAAAAAAAATGAACTGAATTAGCAACCTTTTTCGTATCTTTTGTATCGAAAAACAGTAGCCACACACAATGTCATTTTCATCACCACAGCTGTCCAAATGAAGAGCAACATTTAGGATAGGTGTTAATATCTACACCGTCATCATTAAGATCATCTTCCCTCTGTACAAAACCAAGAATTAATAAGGAAATTAAAGCAAAATTCAAGAAAAGTTTCAAAGAACTCACTGAAGCTGATAGATCATTTAGGACGCGTCAGATTTTTCGCTCCCTCAAATCATTCCTTTTCTTGAAAATTTGTTCTTCATAACTTCCTAGATGCTGAACCAACCTCTCCACTCTTTTTAGCTTCAGATATGGCGCCTTTCGCTCACTAATCTGTTTGCAAACATGTTATTAAAAAAGTAGAAATTGACGTGCAGAAATAATAGAAGTTATACGTACTCGCTCCGCATCGACTATATATCCTCCAAGGCTTTTGAAATCTCTCTTATACATAGTCATTAATAAATCCAAGGCTCCCTGGATAAACAAAAAAAACATCAAGACACTTTGTGATCTGAATTATGGAATTATGAAAAACAGAGGATGTTATGCTACTGAAACCGAAGCCTGGTTGCTAGTTTGATTGATATAAATCTGGCTTAACAGAAAAAACCCTACAGATCTAGCTAAACAGAATTGTTAAATCCTACAAATCTGGTTGTTGGTTGAACAAATATGTTCAGTTCAGCTTACCAAATTAAAGAGGAGGTGAGGGGTTTCAATAAGGAGGAATTAAACGACATGGGAGAGTCGGAAACTGAAGAGCCAACAAAATCGTGTACTGAATGTTCAAGAGAAATAGAAGTTGTTTATTCAGTATGATACTTACACAATTTATAACTTTTTACACAAACATAGGCTCAAAAATACTGTAAGTGCACTCTCCTGCTTCTTGGGGCATAATCTTCCTTGAAAACCCACCTTCTTCTGCTCCTAATCTTCCATACCAACTTCTTAATTTCAAATGGGTATTCCGGTTCAAGCTTTGATTTGCTGAGGAATGGGGCGGTGGTGGAGGAAGATGAGTTTCAGATGGATTATGAAGTGAGCAGAAGAATGCTGATAATGGAGAAGAGGTATATAAGCTATGAGACATTGAAGAGAGATGAGGTAATCCATTTTGCACGGGCCTAACACGGAGAGATCGAATCGAGATCAAGATCGAGAGGGAGAGATCAGAAAGAATACTAACCTGTTGACAATGTGTTGCAGAAAGAGATCGGGAGGGAGAAATTGGAAAGATGATCTAAAGCGTTTTCGTCGATCCAACCTTCGTCTATGTTGAATCATGGCATCAAACTCGACGGTAGTAGAACTGTATCCCAAATCCCCAACCCTAATAATACGCAGAAGGATGTCAGTAAATCAATTGCACCTCAGATCCAAAATCAAATGTTAGGGTTATAGCAATTTTAGAAAAGCTCAGCAATTCAGTTGAAGGAATGAAGTTGACAAAAGCAGGTCGACGTCAATCCTTGGCAGAGGTGGTCGGAGAGCGGCGTTTCGGGGCAGCCAAAAAATCTGGATTGGAGGCAGGTGAACGAATCCATGCCCTAGGCGGAGGGAATGAATTGGTTCAGACGGATGAAGACTCAACCCTAATCCAAAAAAACCCAAAACGACTCATTAATTTTGGGCCGAGCACAATTCATTAATTTCGGGCCCGGAAACGGCTCGGTCCCAATTACCATTACTTCTTCAAAACTCATGGATTTTTATATAGAGATAGATTCCTTATATAAAAAACGTTACAATTTATGGGAAATACTAGGTCCAATTGTGTAACGAATCACATTTTTAATATTAAAAAATGCTAAACTCATTATCTATACTCTGAACTTATTTCAAACGCGTAATTTAGACTCGTAATGGTAATAAAATAAAGAAAACAAAACTATACGTGCTTTGTTAAATATTCTGCAGTGACACAACTCTCGCACATCTATCCTCGTATAATATTCTTTACCTCGGGTATCAATTTGTATCTCGAAACTCTTTCCTTGTATTACGAAGAAATAGATTTTACCCAATAGCTTAACAAACTTGTAGATTAAGCTATATCCAACAATTAAACCTCCTTAATCCTTATATATATACACATACGTTGGGACGATCAGACAACAATATTACCCTAGTTATTTCTTCCTGCAAGCAACAAAAGCCGATAGCAATGGAGAATCAACACCAATCCAGAACTTACGTTGTACAACGGTTGATCGAACCCCAATCCGGATTATGGCCGCGAGTGGCGGTCACTCTGATGGATCCTGACGTCGACTCCCCTAGAAAACTTGTCGTGCAAGTTACCTCGGAAAGCACCGATGATAACCTCCTCTTGCACCTCTCCGGTAGAATCTCTTTGCGCGACCAACGATTCCTCCATGAGAAGCTGATCGCGATGGGGGTCCACCCTGAAGCCCGCTTTGACGGAGTCTTCCATCTCTTCTCCATATGCTTTAATAGTAACTATCATACCCTCGATGAGTTGGAGAAGCCGATACGAGCACAAGTACACGTGGAGACCTACTACGACTACACCCCTGAAGAAGAAGAGGATGATGACCAAGATGAGGACTACAGTCGTGTGTTGGGCCTCTCTGCAGAGGAGGATTACTCTGTGAGGCCTACACCTGCCAGAAACGACGTTGTTGAGGCCTTAGAAAAGGTGATTTTGAGTGAGGACGTGGTTGTTCGAGAAACTAAATGTGCGGTTTGCTTGGACGAGTTTTCTTTGGGGTCGGAGGTGACCAAGATGCCTTGCTCACACGCCTTTCACTCGGATTGTATCGTTACTTGGCTCCAGAATCGCGCTTTTTGCCCTTTGTGTCGTGACAAGCTCCCCGAGTCCAAAGATATATAGGGTTCTTAATTAGTTAGTGCCTAGCAGACTAGCCAGGGTTAGACTATGTTAACACTCATGAATCCTCCTGGAGACATGATCGAACGAGAAGATTAGCAATCTAAGAAGAAGAGAGATCGAGTGATTGAGAGCGAGAGAGGAGAGAATGGAATAATTGGGGATTTCTGATATTACTCTCGATCATCTGTTAAAGGAAGCAGATGATGCCTATATATACAAGGGACCCTACCACCTAATATGCCACATTAGTGACTATATGAAATATAATTACATACTATCCTTCCCATACCCCCTCAAGATGGACTCGGGAGAATGAGGCCAATCTTGCGAGAAAGGAAAAGATGCCGCTGCGCTCCTAGTGCTTTGGTGAACAAATCCGCAAGCTGTAAGTGTGTGCGAGTGAAAGGAGTGGAGATAAACCCTTCAGGGATAAGTTCTCGAACAAAATGAACATCGATGCGAATGTGTTTCGTGCGCTCGTGGAACACGGGATTGGCGCCCAAAGCAATGGCAGCTTGGTTGTCACAGCGAAGAGGAATGGGCTTAGGTGTGTCAATGCCAAAATCCTGAAGAAGACCCTCGAGCCAAACAAGTTCACTGCCGGTATGAGACATGGCCTGGTATTCGCTCTCATCTGTAGACTTAGAAATGACTTTGTGCTTTTTAGTCTTCCATGACACTAGTGAAGCACCAAGGAAGACACAGTAACCAGTCAGAGACCGGCTGGAGAAAGCACAAGTGCCCCAATCCGCATCATAGTAGGCATGTAAGGTGAGATCATTGGCAGCTGGATAGAATAATGATGCATTGATGGTGCTCTTCAGATATCGCAGGAGGTAAACAGCTGCCTGCATATGAGGAACCCGAGGAGAGGAAAGAAATTGGCTTAGTTGTTGAACGCAGTAAGAGACATCTGGCCTAGACAAGGTCAAATATAGGAGGCGCCCAACAAGCCTGCGATAGGCCTCAGGTTCAGGGAACAGAGCTCCTTCATCTGGTTTGAAATGAAGGTTCTGTTGCATCGGAAAAGGAGCAGGTTTGCAATTGATCATGCCAGGATCAGTCACCAAATCAAGCACATATTTCCTCTGGTTCAAGAGTATGCCAGCAGCTAAATGTGAGATCTCAAGGCCAAGAAAATATCGAGCCAGACCGAGGTCTTTAATGGTGAAAGTCTTGTGCAGAGACGCCTTGGTAGCAATGATTTCACTCTCAGAGTCTCCAGTGATCAGCATATCGTCGACATAGACCAGAGCAAATGTAACGGATGACGCAGTGCGCTTGACAAACATCGAATAATCATGCTTAGGCTGTTGAAAACCAAGATGTAAAAGGTGTTTCATCAACTCAATGTTCCATTGGCGGCTGGCTTGCTTCAAGCCATAAAGAGAGCGGCGCAGACGACAAACCTAACCTGGCTTGGCTTTTGAATAGCACGGAGGAGGAGTCATGTAAACCTCCTCATCGAGGAAACCGTGCAAAAAGGCGTTATTGATATCCAGTTGATGTAGAGACCAACGTCTATTTGCAGCCAAAGCCAGGAGTATTCGAACAGTACAGAACTTAGCCACAGGAGAGAAGGTCTGCTTATAATCCTTCTCCATTATTTGGGTAAATCCTTTGGCGACTAAGCACGCCTTGTATCGTTCAAAACTGCCGTTGGACTTGAATTTGATTTTGTAAATCCATTTTGATCCAATCGCCTGCTTGCCAGTTGATAAATCTTTAAGATCCCAAGTGTTATTCTGCTCCAAAGCAGCAATTTCTTGCTCCATCGCAGAAACCCATTGGGGATGTTTCTGAGCCTGAGAGAAATGGGCAGGCTCCGTCTCCTGGAACACATTAAACAGGGAATGCACATAATCGGGTGAATGTCGGTAAAGATCTTGTAAGGTGTTGATATGAAAAGCTTTAATAAACGAATCTTCAAGATGAATATAGTGAATATCCCTGGTTGGAAGAGGAGCACAAATAAATTCTTCCAAGTGTGCAGGAGGTCGAATAGGGCGAGAAGAACGTCGAAGAGGAACAATCTGGGAAGTAGGTTCTGAATTATCAATGGGCTGAATTACTGGTGATGGTGCAGTAGGAGAAGGTGGACTGCCAACAGTAGGAATTCCAGGAAGAGGAGTAAGCCCATGTGAAATATCTGAATTGGTAGGCCCAATAGGCCCACTAGAACCAGAATCAGGAGGGAGGCCAGATGGCCCATATGATATTAGAGGAAGAGAAGAGGTAGGCTGCGTAGAAGAATGTTGAGCTTGTTGAAAAGGAAACACATCTTCTCGAAACTTGACATGGCGAGCAACAAACAATTGCTTGGAATCTAGATCGTAGAGTTTGTAAGCCTTTTGATCCATGGGATAACCCACCAAAATGCAACGACGACTCGTAGCGTCAAACTTATCCCTTGAAGGACCATGTTTGAGAGCATAACACAAGCATCCTATGATACACAAGTGATCATAACTCGGGGTCTTACCATATAACCGATGATGAGGTGAGTCCCATTGAAGGACTGAAGACGGGAGAATATTAATGAGGTATGAGGCGGCTAAGATGCATTGATCCCAAAATTTATCCGGTAAGGAAGAGTGCAACTTTAGAGCACGAGCCATCTCAACAAGGTGGCGGTGTGTACGTTCCACTCTACCGTTCTGTTGTGGAACATCGGGGACAGATCGTTGGTGCACAATTCCTTTGCTAGACAATAACTGAGACATGGCATGATTAATAAATTCGGTGCCATTGTCCGAGCAAAAAATTTTCACTCGGGCCTCAAATTGGTTGTCAACATAAGCAAGAAACTACTGAATAGTCCCAAAAACTTGAGCTTTGTTGTTCAAAGAGAAAGGTCCAGGTACCTCTAGAGTAGTCGTCGACCACTGTAAGAAAGTATCTGGCACCTGAAATACCTGGAGTTCTGTATGGACCCCACAAGTCTAGATGCACAAGCTCAAAATTTTTGGAAGCCAATGAATTACTAATGGCAAAAGGTTGCCAATGATGTTTAGCAAGATCACAAATATCACAGTCATAATGCTTCAAAGAGCTACAACCAAAATCCAGATGTTTCATCTTAGACAAAGATAGATGCCCTAGCCGGGCATGCTGCAAATCCAAAGGACTGCTCTTATTACAAAACGAATTTAAAACTTGAGTAACCAATTCAGATTGTATCAAAGGAACTCTGAATTTGGTAAGAATCTTGTTACTATCTTCATGATGCACAGTAAGTTTGTATAATCCACCATCCTTAGCTCCAGCAGCAAGCACCTTATTGGTGATGAGGTCCTGTAAAGCACATCCATGAGCCCCAAAAACAAAAACAAGGTCATCATTAACAAGCAGCTGAGATACAGACAATAAATTGTGCTTGAACTCTGACATGTACAACACTTTGGTGAGTCTCAGATCAGATGAGATGTTCACATAACCAAAGTACTCCACCAGCTGAACTGAACCATCTGGTAAACCAAAGTACTTACACGATTATAAAGCAAATAAGTGTAGCAAGTAGTAAGTTTTCTAGATAAGTGTAGCAAGTAGTAAGAGAGTGTTTTCTAGATTTAAAGCGTTTTATATAAGTCTTGTAACTGTTTTCTCCTCTGAAATACAATTTAATCTCTGTTTCTTCCTCTTTAATATAATCTGATATCTGTTTGCATGTGAATGTAGGCAACACAACGTTGGTGAACTACATCGTCAAGTTTTTCATCGTCGAGTCTTCTCTTTTTCCTCGGTCCGGTCACCGTCAAATCCTTCGTCCGACCATTAGTATCCACACGAAATTTCTCGATGATCAATGTATTCAACTCATCAAAGGTGACATATTTTTCCAAAACAATAGTTTTGCATTCCTTTTCATCAATAAACTTTCATGAACCCTCAAGAAGCCTTCATTTCCCCATCAAAATAAACGGTGATCACAATACGATCGATTTCTATAAGTGAAAAGAAAGAAGATATATTAGCGTTAAATATGTATTTGTGTGAGTTTTTGCTTTATAATTGTGTGAGTTTTTGCTTTATAATTGTGTAAGTTATTATATAAGAGGCTTACGGATTGTGTAATTATGTATTTGTTTAAGTAGATTATGTAACATTTCACGTGTAACATTAAACATGAATGTAATTAAGTTAACTTATTGTGTACGTTGTTAGTGTAACATAAACCTTCGTTGATTATGTAAACTAACTCAATTTGTGTAAGCTAATTTATGGCTTAATTTTATGTAAACGAATAATGTACAAAAATGTGTAATCTAATTATGTAACATTAACGTAACCTAATCGTGTAAGTTTTTGCTTTATAATCGTGTAAGTTATTATATAACCTAATCGTGAAGCGCAAATTATGTAAACTAATCTATTTGTTTAAGCTTAATTTTATGTAAAAAATCATATAAGTTAATTACGTATAAGATAATTATGTAGCATAAACGTGAAATGTAATTAAGTAATATAATTATAACCTAATCGTGTAAGATAACCTAATCGTGTAATATATAACCTTAGTTTTTGCGGTTGATACTCTCCAAGTAATTGTTTCAATTATTTAGGGCATGTTAATCTCGCACCCGAAAAATTATAACCGACACTCGTTTTTGCGCGCATCCTGGGTGCATCCAAATGAACCGGGTCGATCTTTTGCTGTCAAAATGCTCAAAAATTCGGTTTAAGTTGGGCGCTTTAGACGCATCCAGGATGCGCCTAAGAGCGGGGGCTAGTTATGAAATTCCGGGTGCGGGTTTTCCCCCGATTATTTATTTACTTGTTTGAATTCCTGTAGAGTACATTATTATGGTGGCGAAGCTAGTAGAAATTTTAAATAGTGCTATATGTTTTGTTATTTTGATGTGGTTTCAATCAATTTTAGCCAATTCGAACTACATACTAGACTCGTTAATCGTTATTAATGTGATCATCCCATACTCTATAAACGAATATATATTACAAGACATATTTTGATCTTCTAAGAAGGTCTCTTTCGTGATTTGCACACGTGACATCAATGAACCAACGGTATTTTAGGCGGATCCTATTTGCACTGAGATGAGACGGAAAATCAGGTCGAATGACCGTTCTGATTTTCCGGCGAATCTGAGTTCCGCGCGGAGCTGAGCTTCGCTCCGACCGACCCGGCGGATTTACAATCCGCCAGCTTTATCCGCTCGCTTTTCAAAGCTAAAAAGCGGGCGGATTTAGGGATTTGCCAGCTTTTAAGCTTGAAAAGCTGGCGGATTTAGGATTTGCCAGCTTTTCAGCCTAATTTTTTTACAAAATTTAGGATTTACCTGTGGGGTATATGGTAAGAGGCAACTCCAAATGGGGTACGATCCTAGTGAAAGTCCAATTACATAGAATTTAGAACCTTGTTGTAGCTGATGTGCAAGTTCTTCAATGTCTTGGGCTTCACTCTTTACTTATCTTTTCGGGTTTGGATAATTTTCTCCATAGCCTGCTCGGTCATATAGTAGAATGTGTATCTTCAAGCTCTCAATTAGCTCATGGAAACATAAATTTCTGTAAATCATGCAAAGTCCCATAAATTCTAATCTAACCTAAATCATAGAATATGTCTGCAAAATTAAGGGATTCTGCCCTCCTCTGCTGAATGTTTTATCATTATCATAACTTAGTTCCAACATCCAAGTTGTATAGGATCTCAAAGCAAGCTCTCACATCAGCATTAGAATCCATAACTCAACACAAAAGTTAAGATGATAACATAATTCAATTCTTCACGTTTAAGGAAAATGGACCCATATCCATGGAAAATGCAACTTGAAACTCTTATCCTTCTACTTCCTTTTGTCTAAGCTTCCAATTAAATTAAAATTTGAAGCCAGATGATCAACTCAACAGGAAAACAAAAGGAATTTTAAACATCCTTACTTTAGGAGCCATAAAACTCATATCTTTGGAACTGCCAAATCCATGAGCAATGATGATTCTGAACTTGACTTCTTCCTTAGGAACTCCTCTCAATGACTTCTTCCTTAGGGTCTTCAATTGGATTTGAGTCTCTACCATGTCCAGAATTATTACCCATCTGATAAAAAAACAGAAAAGCTCTCACATTTACTATCAAAACAGAAACTATGAAGAAAAACAATTTGATGAAGAATAAAATTTCTCCAGGATGATAACAAATTAGATGATCTCACCTTATCCAACTCGTCTTCAACCAACCCAGATGATCTCGCATGTGAGTGTTTGACTATTAGTTTTAAGGTTGTATTCCGGTCCGTAGTTTATAAGCAACAAGAAGAGGGAAACAATGCCAAAAGAATTGGGCGAATAGAACTGTATATTAGGGCATATCTTGACCAGAAATTTAACAGCAAGCAAATTTGCCTCCCAGCCTCGCGTTTCAAACCTTGGGAGCAAGATATGTAAGAAGCCCCTTTGGATCCTTCAAAAACTCAACATCAGGAATGAAGAATCTGAACAAAACAAAATCCTGGTATGCTTGCAAACATGTCACTGGCGAATTATTCATTAACGCAAAATTCAATACACAGAATCGACATTCAATCCATATTCGAACAGAAAAACTCAATTTCCTCACCGAAACACCTGATTTATCCGCCACAGCTTCGTGAGGTAAAGGCGAAGCAAACAAATAGTATATATGGCAAAGGAATTCAGCTGACCTAGGGAATTAAAGGAGACGGAGGGAGGCATTATTTCGCTTCCATTCGCTGGCGATGGTGATTTTAGACGACAAAGATGTGAGCAGAGAACGGCGCGAGGAAGAGAAAGGGATGAGGAGAATGGCAGAGAACCGAGGAATGGGATTGAAAATATAGGGTTAGAATTAAAGGGCAGTACCAATTTCATTTAATTCTGTTAACAAACAGCAGCCAGTCTTTATATAGATAAGATTACATTATTATACTATATACTAATATACTTATATACTAAGTTATATAAGAACTGCGATCTCGGCTGTTCAGTTCATTGATTGTATACGCATTACGTGATTAATTCTATTATATACATATGGATTAATTCGATTTGATTTCTTTGTTGAGCTTGATTTTATTTTAAATATGTTTTCTGAATAACACGTAACGAAATTTTAAAACATTTAGATTTGTTAACCTAGCTGAACTAACGTACAAATTCTGAACCTTATCGATGATCACGCGATTTGTAGATCTCACCAGACTTGATTAATTAAGCAACCCAAATGCAAATATGATGGAACCGTATACTTTGTTGTTAAATTATGTGGGTACAGATAGAACATGTTTTACGAAGGCAGCCTCCAGTTTGCGGATGCGAAGAGTTAGATTTCGGCTTAATCTAGGAGAGGCAGAGGTCGTACGAAAAAAAAAACGGGAGGAAAGTGATTAAAAATGACCTCACACACCTGAGTTTGACAGAAGATATGGCTCAAGACAAGAAACTCTGGAAGGATAAAACTATAGTTGAAGAACCGTAACGAAGTATGAAGTGTACCCTGAGCGGACGTGGTTCGAGTAGTTTTAGTTTTTTTTAACCTTCCTCTAATATCTTTTTCCTACATTTTATGTGAGACAAGATTACAAATCGTGGGCCAATAGACTGCACTCCTACTTACACGAGCACATATATATGTGCAACAAGCCTAATGCAAAAGTGTAATGAAAAGTCACTCTAAAATTTCTAAAACCAATTGATAATACAATTAGTAATACATAAGACTTAAACTTATATATATAAATAGAAAGTTATGTCTTGATTTTTGATATAAAAATATAGTAGGTGTTGATCTGGTTTAGTGCGCTTAATCTAAACAAGTCGAATAAGGGTGTACGTGTTAGGATGAAAATATAAGAAGAATGTGCATGTGTCAAACGTTAAACGAATTTGTACCAGATCTATATATACACTGATCATCTAAAATGCAAAATCCTAGACAAGCCCTGATCAATTACAGTTAAGCTGCTGCCCAATAATTACAGTGTGCTGACTTTGTTAGGGTTACATTATTTGTCTAAATTCGTGCTACATGATTTAGTTAAGTTTGAGCCATACATTAATGAATTAAATTCATGATAGAGTGCTATATTCCATTGTGGTCTACTTACATTATAAGTTGACCACCACAAAGATTCATTTAAAATAATGCAACTTTGCTGAAATCAAATCTTGGTCTATGAAAGAACATGTACCATATTGGCTAGATGTGGGTGTCAACGTGCCATGAGTTCGAAAATTAGGAAGTTCCATGCTTGCAGGCTCTATAATGTTACAAGTAATATCGTTGACATTAATTTATACAGTACATTGTTAATATCTTTATGCTATGTTGAATTTGGAGGGCATGTTCAGTTGAGAACCGGAGACAAAAATGTTCAAAGTACTACTTTATAGCCAATTTGCACACACAAATATATATAAAAAAAAGTACATTGTAGCTAAGTAGATTGTTCCAACAAACATACAGCATTAATGAAAATGAAATAAACAAAAAAATATTGAGTAGTGTTCATCTAACAGCTTCTGCAAGTGCCCTCAAATCTGCCTCATCTATACCAACAAACATTATCATCTCCTGTGTTTACTCACAAACAGAGAGGCATTCAGGTCTTGCAGAACAAAATCATAAGTTAATGATCTATATACCGCTATAAGATTAAACCATCATCGTTTGGCGAAGCAACGCTGGCTTTCAAGCCAGCCTTATTAGTCAAGGGTCGAAACACGGGTCAGTCCGCCATCTCGAACGAGCCGAGCCAAGCGAAAGAAGCCCGCAGAACAATTTCCGCGATCGCGGAAGAAATGTCCGCGCCCGCGGATTAGGAAAAGACGGAGTGTCCGTCTCGATTTCCGCGGGTGGGCCGCGGGCGGCCTCGATTTCCGCGCCCACGGACCCCGCGCTGAAGACTTCCGAATTTCCTTTTTTAGCGTTTTATTTATTTAATTAAGACTTTTTTAATTTCGAATTAGGGCTGCACTTTTAGGTTAATGTTAGTAGCAACCTCCTTTATAAGTTGAACTTTTCCCATTGTTGTTTTCACGTTGAAATTGAATAGCAGAGCTTTAGTTGAGTTTGAATCTCCTTCCTTTGCTTCGACGTCATTCTACTGATTGGATCCGGAGTTGTTCTCGTTAGCGAACTGTCATCAAGCCAACCTATCGAATTCGTTCATCCATTGAGTGGACTCTCAAGACATCGAGTTCTTGTTGAATCGAAAGATTCAATACTTATCCAACTCTAGAAGAGTTCTAGAAGCGTCATCGACTTCCCTTTCTTCCACGATCCTTCCCGAGGGCATACGAGTCATACCAGATTCGTATCACTCACATTAGCAAATTACTAAAACAATAAATCATGGTAAACATTGCATGTATCTAGTTGAAATTAGAATTATTAGTGGTGTTTTTTTGGTGAAATTATTAATTGTATTCTATAGATATTGAAATTAGGTTTTAAACATGCATGCCTAAACTTATTATGATTAAGGGTACTCCCTCCGTTAAAAACTATTTGTCCCTGGAGCAATTTTAGGGAAAATTTATTGATCAAAATTTTAGACAAGTATACCCTTCATAGTTTAAGTAATGACATAGAGAATAAAGGAAAGAATAGTGAGAGAATAAAAAAAAAATCAATAACAATAGGGTAAATTTGGAAAAAATGGTGTAAAATTATGTTAAAAGACAAGTAATTTTTAACAAATGATTTGTACTTCAAGGACAAGTAATTTTTAACGGAGGGAGTATTATTAAAAAGAATCGGTAAAATGATAATATTTGCGAAATGGAGAGTATATTACAATGGAGAAAAGTTCGAGCGAGAACAATGCTTAATGTAGAAAAATGAAGCGTTCGCGTTCACATATAATAAACTACTGTTCATAAACGGCGTTCAGGTCCGTTTCGGTCATTTTCAAGAAAAGAAGAAGCAATGTTCACATAAATTACAAAATTGACGCCGCGTGACTCACTTAAAAAGTTCAAAATTGTCAACGTCCACCATTAACCTTTAAATTATGAACATTCCCTTGTTTTCATTAATCGCGTTTTTACTACGTTAAGCATTATTCTCACCCGAACCTTTCTCTAGTACAATATAGATTATCTTAATCTTCTTCTCTTAATTACGAAATAGTTCATTAATGCTAATTCTCTCTAATCAAATCTAATCTAACAACACTAATGTTTTGTCCCTTTCCTTGTACTCTTCTATATATAACACACCACACATACACACCACACAAACCACAAAACACAAAAACATGGCTTCCATTTTCCACTACACATTCCTCCTCTCCCTCCTCCTCATCTTCCTCCACCACCATCCCGCCTCCGCCGCCTACACCAACTCCTCCTCGGTCGAAGAATACACGCTCGACGACGTCTACTCTCCTCTCTCCGCATTCAATACACCCCGAAACCGCACCACCCGGCCTCTAAAGAAGATAAAAAAGGGAGCTCAATGCACAAAGGCGCATGAAAACCGCTTTAACATATGTCATGGCGTGAAGGCCAACAATGGGACGGCGCTTCTTCGTTGCTGTAAAAAGCATTGTCGTAATGTTAAGAGCGATAAGAATAACTGCGGTGAATGTAGCAAAAAATGCCGATTTGGGAAGAGGTGTTGTGGTGGAATGTGTGTTGATTTTATGTGGAACGCTAAGAATTGTGGCAAGTGTGGACGGAAATGCCCTCGTGGGGTTAAGTGTGAGTTCGGTGTTTGTGGCTACGCTTGATTCATCAATGGAGGATTTATACGTTTACTAATTATTAATATTACATTATTATTCTATATACTAATATACTTATATACTAAGTTATATAAGAACTGCGATCTCGGCTGTTCAGTTCATTGATTGTATACGCATTACGTGATTAATTCTATTATATACATATGGATTAATTCGATTTGATTTCTTTGTTGAGCTTGATTTTATTTTAAATATGTTTTCTGAATAACACGTAACGAAATTTTAAAACATTTAGATTTGTTAACCTAGCTGAACTAACGTACAAATTCTGAACCTTATCGGTGATCACGCGATTTGTAGATCTCACCAGACTTGATTAATTAAGCAACCTAAATGCAAATATGATGGAACCGTATACTTTGTTGTTAAATTATGTGGGTACAGATAGAACATGTTTTACGAAGGCAGCCTCCAGTTTGCGGATACGAAGAGTTAGATTTCGGCTTAATCTAGGAGTGGCAGAGGTCGTACGAAAAAAAAAACGGGAGGAAAGTGATTAAAAATGACCTCGCACACCTGAGTTTGACAGAAGATATGGCTCAAGACAAGAAACTCTGGAAGGATAAAACTATAGTTGAAGAACCGTGACGGAGTATGAAGTGTACCTCTGAGGACGTGGTTTGAGTAGTTTTAGTTTTTTTTAACCTTCCTCTCTAATGTCTTTTTCCTACATAAATTTATGTGAGACAAGATTACAAATCGTGGGCCAATAGACTGCACTCCTACTTACACGAGCACATATATATGTGCAACAAGCCTAATGCAAAAGTGTAATGAAAAGTCACTCTAAAACCAATTGATAATACAATTAGTACTACATAAGACTTAAACTTATATATATAAATAGCAAGTTATGTCTTGATTTTTGATATAAAAATATAGTAGGTGTTGATCTGGTTTAGTGCGCTTAATCTAAACAAGTCGAATAAGGGTGTACGTGTTAGGATGAAAATATAAGAAGAATGTGCATGTGTCAAACGTTAAACGAATTTGTACCAGATCTATATATACACTGATCATCTAAAATCATCTAAAATGCAAAATCCTAGACAAGTCCTGATCAATTACAGTTAAGCTGCTGCCCAATAATTACAGTGTGCTGACTTTGTTAGGGTTACATTATTTGTCTAAATTCGTGCTACATGATTTAGTTAAGTTTGAGCCATACATTAATGATTTAATTCATGATAGAGTGCTATATTCCATTGTGGTCTACTTACATTATAAGTTGACCACCACAAAGATTCATTTAAAATAATGCAACTTTGCTGAAATCAAATCTTGGTCTATGAAAGAACATGTACCATATTGGCTAGATGTGGGTGTCAACGTGCCATGAGTTCGAAAATTAGGAAGTTCCATGCTTGCAGGCTCTATAATGTTACAAGTAATATCGTTGACATTAATTTATACAGTACATTGTTAATATCTTTATGCTATAGTGAATTTGGAGGGCATGTTCAGTTGAGAACAGGAGACAAAAATGTTCAAAGTACTACTTTATAGCCAATTTGCACACACAAATATATAAAAAAAAGTACATTGTAGCTAAGTAGATTGTTCCAACAAACATACAGCATTGATGAAAATGAAATAAACAAAAAAATATTGAGTAGTGTTCATCTAACAGCTTCTGCAAGTGCCCTCAAATCTGCCTCATCTATACCAACAAACATTATCATCTCCTGTGTTTACTCACAAACAGAGAGGCATTCAGGTCTTGCAGAACAAAATCATAAGTTAATGATCTATATACCGCTATAAGATTAAACCATCATCGTTTATTTTCAGCTCCTTCAGAGCGCGTACTTGAACAAGAGAGCGAGAAGAACTGCAAATCCAGCGGCTCCAAGACTGACCCAAACCCAATAGTTGTTAGATTTCTTCCTCTTTAGTATCACCTTTGGGAGAGCATTATCACGCCGTTTAGCCTGGCCTCTAAATCTGACCTTACTAGAAATTTCCTTTGTTTCCTTACTCTTTGCTGAGATTTGAGTTTCAGCAACTTCCTCTACTTCATCACACTTCTCTGCTTCATTTTCTGTAGCCTCTTCTTGATTGGAGGACAGAGTAGATGCCACTCCCTTCTTCTTCTTCAGTTTCTTCTCGCGCTCCTGTCATGAGAAAAAAGAAATCAACTCAGTTTCAATTGGATTATAAAAAGGAATACAGTAAGGGGTCATTTGGTATGAATATTACTCATACCCATATCTGTGTTTGATATAATCTTGATATCGATACCAACTGAGGCCTAAAGAAACCTTGGTAGGAAAAAGGAATTTAATTACCTTTTGCTTCTTTTCAGCTTCTTTTTGAGCCTTTAAGGCTGCTTTAGCAGCTGATTTCTCTGCCAGTTTTTTCTTCCTATCCAGGGCTTGTTTTTGCTTCTCCATTTCTTCTTGTCTCTTAATTTCTTTTAACTTCACTTTGTCGATAACTGCCTCCTGCTTCGGCTTCTCTCCTACATAATATTCTACCTCTTCTACATCCCGAGGTTCAGAGACAACTGCACTCTCTGCTTGCTTCTTCTTCACTTCCTTTTCTGCAGGGACAGTTGCTTCTTCCTTGATTACTTTTGGGGCAGGTTTCGGTAAGGTCTGAGCTTCCGTCGGCTTAGTTTGCTCCACTAAAACCAATGGCTTTTCATTAGGGTTCCTCATGCGTCCATCTCTACTCAATTGTCGCATGTCCAATGATGTCAATATCCTTTTCTCGAAATCATCTCTAAAAGCCTTACTACTGTTCCAGGACGACATAAATTTCTCAACCTGCATTAAGAAAAATTTATGGGTCAGGAATGATGTATTAAAGTAAAGGTAAACATGCAAACAAAGAAGAGTATAATTTCAAAGAACCTCATCACACGCAAGCTCCTTGAGGGCCTTGACATTCTTCTTTGCAGCAAGCTCCTTTGCATTATTCAAAAGAGTGCGATTTTCATAGAAGCATGAGTTCTGTGCAAAAAAAAAAAGAACCACACTTAGCCATGTAGTTCACATCCCATAAATGCAAACTTATAAAAAACAGCTATTGTTTTTACCCTGTCATCACGTTGTTTCCTGAGTTGATGAATTACTTCATAAGCCTTGTCCCTCTTCTCAGTAATAGAACCCAGCTCTTCCTGTAGTGAGGTGATGTCACTGTCCACTGCTTTTAATTCATCTTCAAGTAGTTTTATTTTTGACCGAACAGCTTGTCGGTCTTTCTTTACTCCGTCCAGGTCAGTACCCATGAGCTATAACCATAAACTAAGGAGTTCAGATTGCTGTAAAACATTATCAGACTGATAAGAAAAATATAAAAAATTCTTAGAGAACATCCATACCTTGACCTGGTCATGGATGGCGTCTTTCTGGCCCAAAGAATCCTGAATTTTAGCCCTCATAGCAGCATTGGCAATAACTTTTTCCCGTGTACCCTCCAATTGTTTAATATCTCTGAGTATCTGTTTCTCCTCTGTCAAAGGGATAACTTCGTGTGTCATCCGGTAATTTAAACTCCGAATCTGCACAATCAGGACATCTTAAAACTCATTCAAGTCACTTAGTCAATTTCAAGATCAGTACTGACTGCAGCTATTACTTACAAGCTCATTAAGCTCTCCCTCGGATGAACACAATCCGGTTCCCTCCCTTCCCGAATTATTAGAGCCACGTAAGCTGCCTAATGCTTCCTTAAGTGGCTTTATTTGATTTATTTTCTCGTCCATGGCTTGCCCGTACTGCTTATTCTCAGCACCGAGGGATTTCAGTTGACCAATTATCTGAGCTCGGTCTGACTGCAAGGAAAATAAATTTAGTAAGAGAAAAATATACTTGAACTTGAAGATATAGCAGCTGCCTTACCCTTTTAGCCTTTAATCCTTCAAGAACCTGAAATCTTTGCTGATTCTTCTTCCCAATTTCCTTATCAGCTTGATCCAATTTGGCCTTCAAATTAGGATCGTCGTATGGACGGTACCTAATAAGGTAAAATGAATGAATCTGAGGTTCTGCAGGCCATTCCTCAACTGCATCTTTTGGAAGATTGGCATCTTCTGTATCAGTCTCTACTTTTACAGGCTCGTCCACTCCATGAGTACCGAATGTAATAGATTCAGCAATTCCATTTGCTGAATCAAGTTTCCCATTTTCCTTCTCATGTAGGTTTGGCATGCTTTCTTCAACCTTGGCTTCTCCATTCTCATGGGGTTGATCAGTTCCTGAAACTTCCATACCCTTTACTCACTACAAAAAAATCAATTTAGCATCTTTAACAATATGGACCAGTTTTTATTCACTTCACCAAATCAGAAGCTCAGTTTGATATTACCCAAATCATGCCAGGCCAAATACTTCAGATATATTTGTTTTCATTAAATATATGTTCGTTTAATGGAAAAGTAAGATCAGCAAGCAGAACCCTGGGCTATTAAAAATTCAATCATTTATATGCATGCATGGAGAAGAACAGATAACAGTATAACACAAGTATTCAGATTAAACATACCTAAATCATCAATCCAAATCAGATCAAGTATATATATGAGTGAATAATGAACCTGAATCGAGAATATAATCAAGAATCGTCCAATAGAGCATAAATCAGAAGAAGCAGGAATCGAAAAAAGTAGGAAGAGGAAATGAATAATTGAATTGAAACGGAGATTCAAGGAATTAAAGAGCAGAGAGTGATTGAATGGAAAGATTACCGGAATCGAAGAGGATTACGAAAGGCAGATTTCGTCTCGTCGCCTTTGAGTTAGAGATAAAGGAAGAGCAAATGAGTGAAGAGAGAGGAAACGTACGTAAATTTATACGCTGGATTACAAGTTTCAGAGTATCATTCGAAGTAGAGATATTGAAGAAACTGAAAGGATATTTGGAATTTAGCAGGTCTTTGTATGCGTTGATTTGTCTTTTTTGCCCTGGATTTTTGCAAATTATTCACCAACACCACAACACCAAACGCAAAGGTCTTTGGCATGAACTTTTCCTGCACAAAAAGATTCCTTTTAATTATGTTATCGTAAAATATCGTTTAAAAATTGAAAAAATAAATTAGTATAGAGTAATGTGGTCACATGCTCACTAGTCACATGCATCCACTACTATAGAGGGCGCATCCAAATTTGACATTGTTGGTTTAGCTTAGGTCACAATATAGGTAATGCATAATCCTCAAGCAAGGTTGTGACAACATAATACACAAAATATCAGAATTTCTCCTTGTAATTACGAACTACTTGTTACTATCATGATCTCATCCTCATGAGTGTCACGTTCAGTATGTTTAATTGTATGGTATAAGTACTGTCCACTTGGAGAAATAACTGAAAATTAACAATGTGACAATTTTTATTGATAAACCATTAATAAATACTTATGGTGACAACCGGGCAGCACTTATTTTACACCAGGCAGCATCATCTCGTTCGGAACGCCGATTTTTTTTTTTTTAATTTTGTTTCTCGTTCGGAACCCCGTTCCGAACGAGACCGGTCCACAAAAATCAATTTCCATTTAATAAATGTCGAACCGGTTCGACACTCGTTCGGAACCCCATTCCGAACGAGATTTTTTTTTTATGACGTCATAATCTCGTTCGGAATGGGGTTCTGAACGAGATTCGGCTATATTTTTTGAACATGCAAACGGCTATATTTTGACGGAGTGTATAAAATCGGAGTTGTATGACTTACATTATCAAACCCAATCGGAAGAAGCACCAAAAATGACGTCTGAAAGCGATTCAACTAATTCTTCAAGGGCGGGTAGTTGGAAAGAAAGACGGGAGTGTTCTTCTAGTGGGACGTCGGTGGAGGAGGAGGTTGATTTGTCTGCGCCGGTAGATGATACATATTTCCATGTAAGTACCTGTAAACCTTTTTTTATAGCGTTTCATTAGAATTTATTTTATTGGTATAGTAGTATTGAAATTTGAGTAATTTTAAATAGGGATACTGTAGTGATGAGGAATATTTAAAAATCGACTAGTGTCCATTTTACGACTAGTGAGAGATTTTCTACTATGGATCTTCTGAGAGAGTGAGTTAGGAAGGTCGGTTATGCCTTGTGTATGGTTATCACCACGAAATCATCAATGGCCAACAAGAGGATATTTCTGCACTGTGAGCAATCCGGTAGTTATAGAAAACATCGAAAGAACGTTAATCTTGAAGGAGATGTAGCAGAACCATCGTCGCAGCGTAGCAACCTTAGTAGGTTAAGGAAGTACAATTGTCCTTTTATGTTAAGAGAATATTATCGACAAGCAACTCATGTTGAGCCGGCTGGGTGGATACTAAAAGTTGAGAAGGCATGTCACAACCACTGTCTTTCCAGCAGCTTGATTGGCCATACATTTGCTTCGAGGATGACGGGAGAGCAGAGACGAAAACTAATGATTGCATCAGCGGCCGGGGCAATGCCGAAGGTTATTTATACACAGTTTCTTCAGGAAAATCCGACTTCCACAATATCAAGGAGGCAAGTGTACACTGTGAGGGAAAAGGAGAGGAAGAAAGCATTGGCAAATCTAACCGTGACCCAATGGTCATTAGATTTCCTCCATCAAAGAGCTTATCGTAAAGACATTCACTACGAGACGAATCCGGAGACCGGGGAGAAAAAGTTGTCAGCGTTTTTCATATCTCATCCGGATTGTGAACATTTGTTGAGAATGTTCCCTCGAGTGGTGATCATGGACGCGACGTACAAGACTAATAGGTACACTAAATTTCATTATTATGAGTTCAAATACCGTTTTTGAATTATAATATTAAATTTGAAATTGATAGGTATGGTTGGCCGTTACTTCAGTTTGTTGGATTCAATTGCACCAACTATACATATTGTATTGCGCTAGCGTTCATCTGTTGTGAGACAGCCCCATACTATGCATGGGCATTGAAACGGCTCAAGTATTTTTTTGGTGCACTCGGAGGACCGGATTGCATCATGTCTGATCGAGAGCTGGCAACAATTAAGGCGGTTGACCATGTATTTCCTAGTGTGCGTCATATGCTTTGCCATGTCCACGTTGATCGGAATGTTAAGGCATTTGCTAAATTGAACAACCTGGACGAAAAAAGTGCATCTGCTAGCGTTCGACGGGTGATGCGGTCTCACACAGAGAAGCAGTATGAGGAGAAACTTGATCACTTCCGGAAAACATGGAGGAATGGTCATCTTGTACAATATGCTGAGAGCACATGGTTTACTCCCCATAAGGAAAAACTTATAGCTGCGTATTGCGATGATATACGCCATTTTAGCACAAGAACGTCTAACAGGTAAGATATTTGAATTTGTTTTTAACGAGAATGATCATGACACTCGATGTTTAACATGTACAATGTTGTTGTCAAGGTTGAAGGTCAACACTCGATGTTGAAGCATATGTTTGATTCAGCTGTTGGAGGGTTCGACACTTTAGTGCAACACATTGACAATATATTTGTCGATCAGCACCGTCGAATACGGGCCGAGATGGAAATGTCCAACCATACTAGCCCGAAGGAGATACAAGATGGGCCTCGGTGGATGAAGACTATTTTCATGCGCATATTGAGGAAGTGCTCCGACAAGTGTTTGAGAATGCTACTGAAAGAAGTCCTTAAGGCAAAGGAGGGAAAGATATGTGGCCCATGTGAGGATCCTTGGTGGGAATCAACACTCGGATTGCCTTGCCCACACAGGATAAAGGTGTTTGTAGAAGAAGGAACGCCATTGTTGCCCAGCGACATTGATATCTTCTGGAAGTAGATCAAGTGGGAAGGAGTGGAATTGAAAGACTTTGACTCTGACGACGACGTGCAATTGACTGCAAATAAGGTTCTTATGGATGATTTCTTTGAAGGGGTGTTTACCGGTAACGTTGATGATTTCGATATGAAGAGGATGGCTGATAAGTGGCGTGAGTGCAAGGATCCTTCTTCAGTTGATGTCCAGGACCCCCCTCGGGGAGAGACGAAGAGAGGAAGGCCTAAGATTCATGCGAAGAAGACGGGTACAAAGCGAGATCCGGGTTGGGATGAGAGGGCTCAAGCTAAGAAAGATAAGGAGAAGGCAGAAGCAAGGAAAAAGGGGATGAAAGAGGAAGAGGGTGCAACTGTGCCACCGAAAGCCGATTCACAAAAGAAATCGTCTGTTGCATCCAACAAAGCTTCAAGCGGGGCGACGACCGTAAAAGGGAGTGCAACTAAACCACCGAGGGCAAGAGGAAATGCTAGATCGAAATGTAGCGGTGACAATTCAATCATTTATCTCGACTTCGACTGGGGGATAGATAATATAGACCTTTTCATGCTCGCATACATAGCTGTTGTGGAGAAAGTAGGTGAATGACGGTCATTGTGGTTATCGATCCCTTGCTTGCTTACTAGGTAAACCAGAGCAACAGTACGTTGAAATCCGATTTGATCTTTCGAAGCACCTCCAACAAAACGGGCATATGTATCATGAGATGCTAGAGGGTTTCAAGACTATCCCGCAACTCATTCGAGAAGTGAATCACATTCGATCGCCATGCTCTCCTGAATTCTGGATGTGCACACCTACAATGGGATTGGTATTTGCCACGAGGTATCAAGTTGCACTAGTGGTGTTATCATGGTTTGGTCCTTGTACATGTCTTCCGATGTTTGCTCCTCTCGGTTCAGAGCCTCCTACCACGGTGTTCGACATTGCACATGTAGGCAGACGCAACCATTACGTACCGGTACGCATCGATATTTTCCTCTCTTGTACCTTATTTCACATATGTTTTTTAGTATACAATAACAATTTTGTGTTGACAGATTTGGTTGGTTGATGACAATTGTCCAATTCCACCCCCTCCAAGGCAGTGGAGTATCTACAAACAACCATCGGTGGACGGATGGGAACAGCGCTTTCAGAGTAGATTCGACAACTACGTATCTGAGAGAGAGTTTCATGGTGGCAGTCCCATAATGACCTAAATCTTGTATTAGTTTGCTTCATGCTCTCCTGGATTATATATGTTTGTTTAATGTTTTGGTGGACAATTTATAAATATTTGAGTAATGTTTTTTCAGAATGATGTCAACATAATCATAGAAGCATTAATATTGAAACAACAACATAATTGAAAAACAACAGCACGAGTACAACGCAGACGGTGAACAACTAACGATACAAGAAATTAAAAATACTTAATTCTCTATTTGTTAAGTGTTGCTGCCAATTTTGCAGCAAGTGCAACGTTTTCCTCCATGAGCTCGGCGTTTTTGGCTTTCAGTTCATCTATTTCGTTGGCCCATTCTTTTGTTCCAATCCTCAGCAGCTCCATCCCTTCCTCAATTCCTTCAGCCTTTGACCAGTTGCATAAGTTGTCTGCATTTAGTTCTTCAATAACGACCCTTGCACGACCTGTGTAGGGTGGATCGATCCAATGTTTGTATTTGCACCCTTTCTCTTCCTCTTCTTCAGTAAGAGCATCCCAACATGCATCCGGGCATCCCCAAAATCTTCTCCCATAGTTGACCTTGTCCCACTCTATTTGTTCGGTACACATATGCACCGTGGGCCTTTTCTGACAACAACACAATTTCGGACCAGGATCCATTGTCGAGGAAGAGGCGGGAAATAGAGTTGGACGATTTGGATACATATCGAAATTTGAGGAAGGAAATTTGAGAGAAAATAAATATAATAGTGAATGTGTGTTTGAAATGGTTTGTTTTGGAGGTATTTATAGATGAAAAGATAAGAGGTATTTGGGAAATATCTGACCCGGTCCCACAAAGTCTCGTTCGGAACCCCATTCCGAACGAGTCTCGTTCGGAACCCCATTCCGAACGAGACTTTGTGGGACCGGGTCGGATATTTCCCAAACCTCTTCTCTTTTCATCTATATATATGTCCCGGGTTTGTTTAACCGTGCAAACCAATGCCGCCTCTAAATATTAACCCGATACCCCAAGATGACGATGATGACGATCATGTAGTTGAAGATGGTGGTGAAGACGATGAAGAAAGCGAAGGTGAAGACGACGGTGAAGACGAAGGTGAAGTCGAAGGTGAAGTCGAAGTTGAAGTCGAAGGTGAAGTCGAAGGTGAAGTCGAAGGTGAAGACGAAGGTGAAGACGAAGATGAAGACGAAGGTGAAGACGAATCGGAAGAAGAACATGAAGATGATTATGATGACGTTGAAGAAGATGGTGGGGAAGAAGATGATGATGATGATTAGTAATGCTCACGTTTATATACTTTGTAATACTTTTGTTACGCATAATTAAAGTGTTGAATTTCACCTTCATACGTCTTTATAACATTAAATCAAAATGTAAGGAAACCAAATACATAAAGCATAATATCCATTAACACTTAATCAACGAAAACGAAACATAATATCCATAACACAGGGGACATAATATTCATTAAAACTTAAACAACAAATACAACGTATCAAACCCTCCAATAAGGTTCCGAATCGTGACCCAAGTTAGCTTCCCATTCATTATGCCTTGTTTGTTGTTCCGGAGGGGCTTGTCCCGCACCCATCCTTGCCCGCTCCCATATAGAATGTGTGGCTCTCTCTTCTGCACTCCTGGACGACTCTGCTTGTGACATCCGTTGAGTTTGAGTGACCTCCTCAGCTGTAGGCGGATCGTCGATACTGAGCATCCGAATGTAGGAATCCAAATTCTCCATGGATAATATCCCCTGTTGTCGATGTGTCCGCATCATAGCGAGTGTCGTCGATACACGCTGCAATACCAACAAATAATTAGGAGATGAGTCATATAGAAAACACAATACCAACAAATAAAATAATATAAGAATTACCCGGTTGAAATCGAGGGTAAGGATCGAGTTCGGGTTACGTGGCGGTCAAGGTCTTGCCGGGGCGTTTCGGCTCACATATGGATGTGAGACTTGAGCAAACCAATCGAGGTATGCATCCTCAGCATCCCAAGGGATAAGAGCTGGTGGGCTGGACGTGATGTACGGACAAGGAATCTCTTTTGAAAGCCATACAGTGCATCAAACTGTTTTCATTGTTCGAATATCAAACGCGTAGCTATATGGTATCAATATCTTGAGGTGCGTACAACTTTGATCTGCTAATCTTCTTTTATGTGTCATGTGTGTTATTAAAGGAGTTTTATGTGGAACAACATTGAAGGGAGTATACCAAGAGAGATTGGGAATCTCACAAATCTTGAACTCTTGTAAGTTTCTAAAATTAATTTCAGTGGCTTGTTGAACTTTTGAAATTCAAATATGTATTAAGTCTTTTGTTAACAAAGTCTCCTTGTACTTGAAATTCAAATATGTATTAAGTCTTTTGTTAACAAACTGTTTTCATATATGTACATATATTATTTCAATGATTTTCTCATATATATGTGCCATTTTGTTTGCCTCAATTTCAGGCTCTTCAATGGGAACCAACTGACAATCTCATTTTCTTTATAATTTGATTAATTTCCATTCTCTGTAATCCATTCTCTGTAATCCAAGTTTAGTATGTTTCTAATGTAGATGCTTTCTTGGCCATACTTAACCAAACTCCTTGAAGATTAAGCAAACTCCTTAAATATTTTAAATATTTTCTGCAAGTGTTTATTTTTTACTTTTACAATTTGTGTAAGTTTTAGATTTATTACATAATATTAAATTCATCAATTATGTTGTTTAAAGTTGTCAAAGTTGAAATTAGACGTAGTCACACAGTTGTTGTCACAGAAAATGGACATCATCTAGGAGTTCTTGATATAAATCATCATGTATTAGTCCATTGTTTTATTATTTTACTTTTCCATATTTGTTATTGATATAAGGGAAATTTTAAACTATTGTTTTATTATTTAGTGTATTGTCAGTGAATATGACATTAAAAAATATGCCTACAAATAGTTGTTACTAGTTATTAGAAGCTGTATTTTTTTTTCTCAGAATTGGATATTTTTCTAAATTTGGTTTTTGTTCTGATATGCTTAAGCTTTCAAGTTAAACAGACAAACTTCATGACTAATACACTTGGTGTTTGCTGCAGAGGAAAGGCTTGTTATCAGTTTTCAATGATAAGGTGAAAGATGTGGTTAAGAGACTTCTAGTCCTAGACGGAGATTCTGAAAGGTGGGAATTTTTTATACTGAATGTAGTGATAGCACTATGAAATTACAATGAAATTCTGTAGTACAGAACATTTATTACATATGAATTTTCATTCTATAGCATGAACATAATTTTCATTCTATAGCATGAACATTTTATCTAATAGAACTTAACAACTCTTCAGGAGTACAGAAACATTAATAAAAGCAAGTTTACCCAAACCTTTGTTCTACTAATGAAATTGTTACAACATTAAATTTTTTGAAGAGTATAACTATATCATGACTACTGCTACTGATGCTACAACAATTTCTATGCAAGCCTTCCTTTTTTCTTCTGATGATTGAAAGCTGCATAAACCCATTATCTAGCAATTATTCCTTTTCTTATTTGTTATCATATCTTTTTTTACATAACAACATATTGTACTCGGTTGCAGGTTGATGCGGGGATAAGCCGCAGTTGCCGACCTAGACACCAAACTCGAATAGGAACTCGAACAGAGAAGAAAGGCGGAATTAGAATGAGATGAAAGAAGGATAATTCGAATGATAGGCCAATTGGAACCAAATCAAACAACGATAAAACCCTTGAACTTAAGAACAAGAACCATACCGAATGATGAAGAAACCCCAACGGATGATTACAACCAAACACAATGACTTTGGTGGGTCAAGGCACCTGGAGGTTGCTCTATGGAGTCCCGATAGCACCAACCTTATGGAGGAGATTGACACACACAAGCACAACTAGGGCCAACTGAACGACAATGCACACGGGGCACTCTTCTCACAAAAGCTCTCTTTTGGGAGGAAAAACGATAAACGCTGTATTCAATATCAAAGTCTGGGGGGGGGAGAAACAATAACTAAGGCAGCCTTATATAGGGTTCATAAGGATGCCGACTAAAGAAATAAACAATAAAAGTAAATCCTAAAATAATAATCCGAAAACAAATAATATCCGAAAATAATGTTTCTGAAATTCTTCGCCGAGGTCCTGGCCGCGGGTGCGGTTATAGAGCCGCGGGCGCGGTTCTTGCCTCCTGGCCGCGGGTGCGGTTATGGAGCCGCGGGCGCGGTTCTTGCCTCCTGGCCGCAGACGCTGTTATGGAGCCGCGGGCGCGGTTTCCAGCCGCGGTCGCGGTTCTTCGCTGTCGTCCTCTGCTCGTTCTCGAACCTCGATCATTAGAACAGTCTTCAATGGTGGTTCTTCGTCTGTATTCAACTCCTTGGAACTGAAGAACGCTACTAACTTGTCTAGCTCTTGTTGGACTTCCTTAGCTCTCGAGCGCGTCAATGCACCTTTAAATTCAGGGACCGGAGGTGTCGGTTGTTGTCCAGATGATCCTTCATCATCCTCCCCTTCTTGAAAAGGATTCGACCTCGAATCATCCAGCTCCTCTTCTTCTTCACCCTCGAATAAAGTCAGATCTTGCACATTGAAGGTAGCACTCACTTGATAGTCGCCGGGAAGCTCTAAGACATAGGCATTATCTCCAATCCTCCTAAGTACCTTGAATGGTCCATCGCCTCTTGGGGACAGCTTTGAGTGGCGTTTGCTGGGGAAACGCTCTCTCCTAAAGTGGACCCACACGAGGTCTCCCTCCTTGAAGATGACCTTCTTCCTATTCCTGTTTGCCTTGCTAGCATTTGTAGCAGCTACTTCTAGCAATTTAGCTCTTGTCCTCTCATGAATTTCCTTGATGTGATCAACCTGTTTTCCTGCATTGAAATCCACTCGCTCCTTCGTAGGTAACGGCATAAGATCAAAAGGGGTTAGTGGATTCAAACCATACACACATTCAAAGGGGCTTATCGAGGTTGAGGAATGGATGGCCCTATTGTAGGCAAACTCAACATGGGGTAAGGCTTCTTCCCAAGCTTTCAAATTCTTCTTAAGAATGGCTCTCAAAAGGGTTCCTAAGGTCCTATTGGTTACTTCAGTTTGACCATCAGTTTGAGGATGACTAGATGTAGAGAATAGAAGTTTAGTCCCTAGTTTTCCCCAAAGAGTTTTCCAAAAGTAACTTAGAAACTTCACATCCCTATCACTCACAATAGTCTTTGGTACTCCATGTAACCTAACAACTCCGGTAAAGAACAAGTCAGCCACATGATGAGCATCATCAGTCTTGTTGCAAGCAATAAAATGAGCCATTTTAGAAAATCTATCAACAACCACAAAAATAGAATCTCTCCCCTTCTTAGTCCTAGGCAACCCTACAATAAAATCCATACTAATGTCTACCCAGGGGGTCGTAGGAATAGGCAAAGGAGTATACAATCCATGTGGTTTAACTCTAGATTTAGCCTTAAGACACTCCAAACATCTTTTCAAACAATGCTCAACATCCCTAAGCATATGACGCCAATAAAAATGAGTATGCAACATATGATATGTCTTGTCTCTACCAAAGTGTCCCATTAATCCACCCTTATGGGCTTCTTCAACAAGCAATAATCTCAAAGAACACTTAGGTATGCACACTTTACTAGCCTTAAACAAGAAACCATCAAACAAGTAAAACTTATCCAAAGTCCCTTTATCTAAACATTGCTTATAAATAGCACCAAAATCAGCATCATTACGATATAACTCCTTGATGTAAACAAAGCCTAACACCTTAGAGTCAAGTTGAACAATTAAAGCATGCCTCCTAGATAGTGCATCAGCAACAACATTGTCCTTTCCCTTCTTGTATTTGATAATATAAGGGAAAGTCTCAATAAATTCCATCCACCTACCATGCCTCCTATCAAGTTTGTCTTGACTCCTAAAATGTTTCAAAGATTCATGATCGGTATGCAAAACAAACTCTCTAGGCCATAGGTAGTGTTGCCAAGTCTTAAGTACTCTATATAACGCATACAGTTCCTTATCATAAGTAGAGTAATTTAGACTTGCACCTTTCAACTTTTCAGAAAAGAAGGCAATAGGCTTACCTTCTTGCATGAGGACTCCTCCAATGCCAACTCCGGAAGCATCGCATTCCACTTCGAATGGTCTAGTGAAGTCGGGAAGCACAAGCAAAGGTGCCTCGGTCAATCTGCGTTTTAGCTCCTCAAACGCCCTTTCTTGAGCCTCCTTCCAAACAAACGCTGAATGCTTCTTAGTTACCTCAGTCAGCGGTGCAGCAATGGTGCTGAAATCCTTCACAAAGCGCCGATAGAAGCTTGCTAACCCGTGGAAACTGCGTACCTGGCTGCTGGTCATGGGTGTCGGCCATTCCTGTATGGCTTTGATCTTCTCCTCGTCCACCTGTAATCCCTGGGAGCTCACTACAAAACCAAGAAATATAACTCTATCAGTGCAAAAATCACACTTCTTCAAATTAGCATATAGTCGTTGTAGACTAAGAGTAACGAGCACTTCCCTGAGATGTTGCTCATGCTCCTCTAGGGACCTGCTGTAAACCAGAATGTCATCGAAATAAACTACAACAAACTTCCCTATAAACTTCCTCAAGACATGGTTCATAAGCCTCATAAAAGTAGAGGGGGCATTAGTAAGTCCAAATGGCATAACAAGCCACTCATATAGACCAAATTTGGTCTTGAAGGCGGTCTTCCACTCATCGCCTTCCCTCATTCGGATTTGATGGTAGCCACTTCTCAGATCAATCTTGGTGAAGTTTGTGGCACCGTGAAGCTCATCCAACATGTCATCCAGCCTTGGTATAGGATGACGATACTTGACAGTTATGTTGTTGATAGCTCGGCAATCAACGCACATCCGCCAAGAATTGTCTTTCTTAGGCACAAGTAAGACCGGAACTGCACAAGGACTAAGACTCTCCCGAACATACCCTTTATCTACAAGCTCCTGCACCTGCTTCTGAATCTCTTGACACTCCTGAGGGTTCATTCTGTAAGCGGGCCGGTTAGGTAACGACGCTCCTGGAATAAGATCAATTTGATGCTCAATGCCCCTAAAGGGCGGTAAGCCCGGTGGAATCTCATCCGGAAACACCTCAGCGAACTCATCAAGAATAGCTTGAATGCTAAGGGGTAGATCAAGTCGAGACTCGGTACCTGCCAACACAAATCTCTTGCAAAGCATCATTAAAGTAGTATCGAAGGGTAAATACTCACCTTCCAGCTCGGCTTTGGACGACAATAGGGCTCGATTCGTCACTGCAGGAACCAGTGCGCCAGAAGAATGACCCGCGGGCGCGGCTGAATCACCGCGGGCGCGGTTTGGCGAATGGGCCGCGGGTGCGGCCTCTGGACCGCGGGTGCGGTTCTCGTGCCGCTCCTTCTGTCGCGAGCTATCGCTGGCCGCGGGTGCGGCATCTGAACCGCGGGTGCGGTTTTTGGTCGCTGCTGTTGTTCCTTCGTTTCTGTCAGGAACCTTTTCCTTGCCTTTGCTCCTTTCGTAAGCTTCTGCTATCTGCGCTGGAGTCATGGGTTTAAGAGTAATAGGCTTACCATTAAAGATGAATGTATGACGGTTAGTATGACCATCATGAGTAACCTTTCGATCGTATTGCCATGGTCTTCCTAACAATATATGACAAGCTTGCATAGGAACTACATCACATAAAACCGTATCCGTATATTTTCCTAAGGTGAATGTTACTTCAGCTTGTTTTAGAACTTTTAATTCTCCACATTCATTCATCCAATGCAATTTATAAGGTCTAGGGTGGAAAATAGTAGTAAACTGCAATTTAGTGATCAATTCAGTACTAACAATATTGCAACAACTTCCACCATCGATAATCATATTACAGACCTTTCCTTGAACTAAACACCTAGTGTGAAATAAATTTTCTCTTTGATTATCTTCACAAGGGGCGGGTTGTACATGTAAATTTCTTTTACAAATCAAAGAATCACCATGTTCATAACCAATTTCATCACTAAGATCATCCTCATCATGCATATCACCTAGGTTTTCTTCTTTTTCACTTTCACTTTCAAGTTCGCCTAGTTGATTAACAATTAATACTCTAGAATTAGGACAATCTTTCATCATATGACCCTTTCCTCTACATTTAAAACATTCAATATCCCTAGCTCTAGAAGTAGGGTTAGAAGTACTCCCTCGGGGTGGATTAGAAGGGCCAAGTGTTGTCTTGGAGGGCACTTGAGTAGTGGATGGCGGATTCCTTCGAGAGCCACTGTCTTCCTTGTTAGGGGCATCTCGGGCTGAAGGATAGGAGTTCCTTCCTTGCTGATTTTTCCAGCCACCTGCGTTTTTGCTCCCTTGGCTCCTAATTTTGGTCTTTCTTTCCACCTTGATAGCCAAATGTAGCAACTCAGTCATTGAGTTGTAAGGGAACATCTCAATCTCACTAGACACATATGGGTGAAGGATACGAAGATATCTAGCCATGGTTGTCTCCTCATCCTCCACCAAATTAGCTCGAACCATTGCTATTTGCATAGCATTGTAAGTCTCTTCGACTCCCATTGATCCTTGCTTCAAATTCTCGAGCCGCTGAATAAGTTCCCTAGTGTAATGTCGGGGAATAAATCGAGCTCTCATCATCCTCTTCATAAGTTCCCAAGTAGTGACAGGATAATCTCCATTGGCAACTCTTCCTCTGATCAAACTATCCCACCAAACTAACGCGTAGCCACTAAACTCCAAAGATGCCAGCTGCACCTTTTTGGCTTCAGGAAAGTTGTGACAATTCCAGACTTGTTCAATCTTGGTCTCCCACTCCATATATACGTCTGGATCACACTTTCCCTCAAAACTCGGGATCTTAACCTTTATCTTCCCCACTCCATCTTGCTCAGGCTCTCTTCGCCTTCCTTGGTAACCTCCTTGGGGACGGTGTGGTCGCCATCCCGCCTCATCTTCTTCTTCAGGATCCTCTTCGTTATCATTATCACCTAGGTCCTGAAATGCATCATCAAAACGGTTAGCAGCATTGTATCTATTAAAGTGAGGTATAGGAGAGTTACGAAAGCGTCCTCTCCGGTCTTGTGGCAAATCGTCCCGGGGTGTAGGCCTGCGTCTGGGTTCCCGACCCATGCGGGCAGCCTCATAGACTTCTTGCTGAGGAGGCAGGGGCCTCCGATTGTCGACTGGAGCATCATAGGAGGTCCCGATGTGCTCTCGAACCCTTGGGGACGGGGTGGTTCGCTGCTGCCGCTCTATGGCGGTGGTAATGGCCGACGTCATCTCCCGAAACATGTTGGTCATAAATTCCGGGGTAAGGGCGCGGGTCTCCGGGGCTTCTTGCCTCCCATGGGGAGAAACTGACCTGCTCATCACTAAAGAAAAGACTAACACAGAACAATATTAAGGTAAGTGTAACTGAAAACAACTCGCTAGTGTTTACTCTCGTATGTTTTCCTCTGCACTCTCTCTCAATTGTCGTTGCAATCAGCTTTTCTTTGAGGAATTGGCTTGTATGGATCAATAACCCACTAAGTTGAAACTACCGAGCTCCTAGCAATATATGAATGATGGTAGAGATGGAGATGGCTAGCGTAGTGCGGGGTTTCGACTGTAAGGTTCTGACTCAAACAAGAGACTGACTCAATGAAAGAAAGGAAATAAAACTCGAAGGCGTTTGCAAGAATGAGAATGCAAAACAGAGATATGATTAAGCTTCGAATTTCAAGAAAAGCCAATAGGAAGCGTACCTTAACTTGTTCCGACTGATGTCGATTGAAGGATCGAAGACGGAGTCGGGAGGGTTAGGTAACAATTGAGGCTCGTATCTGAAGATTTTTCGAACTGTGGTTTTTGAGGCTAAGCCGCGGGCGCGGCCCGAATTCCGCGGGTGCGGGTTTTTGAGGCTAAGCCGCGGGTGCGGCTAAGGTACCGCGGGTGCGGTTTCTGGCGCGTCCTGTGGTTTCTCACTTCCGTTCGGGCTTGTTCAACCCGATTTCCTTTGAGTTCTTGAGATCCGACTTAAACAATATCAAACTAGACTTTGACTCAACAAAACGTAAAATAAAACTACTGACTTTGAGACTTTTCGATTCTTTTTTTTTTTTTGAATTTTTTTGAATTTTTTTTTGAATTTTTTTTTGATTTTTTTTTTTTGTCTCAACTAAACAAAACAAAATTACAGACTTGATGTGAGATATTAATCTCAGCAAAATTGAAAATAAATAAAAATAACAACTAACTTGATTTCCCTTGTAGAAAGATAAGATTCCCTTGTAGAAAGATAAGATTTCCTTCTTTGAAGATCTTGTTTGGGCTTCAAGGAAAGAAATTCCAGCAATTCTTTTGGGTTTCTGATGGCTGCGTTTTGGTAGGGATGGATAGATTTTGAGATGGATGAAGGGCTGAATGGATTTTGGGAACAAGGGTGCTCCAAACTCCAATCTTTCGATCTCCACCAACACTAATCGATCCAAGCTTCTTGCACACAACCTGTAATGACTCAACAAGAAATATCAAAGCAATGGAAGACTCAAAATCAATTTCTGAAAGAAACTGACAAACAAGAAAATAAAAGCTGACTCTTTTTTTTTTTTTTTTTTGTGATTTTCTGGATAGGGGGTCTCTTGATGTTCTTGTGAAGACGAATGGTGTCAACACAGCTCTGATACCAATTTGATGCGGGGATAAGCCGCAGTTGCCGACCTAGACACCAAACTCGAATAGGAACTCGAACAGAGAAGAAAGGCGGAATTAGAATGAGATGAAAGAAGGATAATTCGAATGATAGGCCAATTGGAACCAAATCAAACAACGATAAAACCCTTGAACTTAAGAACAAGAACCATACCGAATGATGAAGAAACCCCAACGGATGATTACAACCAAACACAATGACTTTGGTGGGTCAAGGCACCTGGAGGTTGCTCTATGGAGTCCCGATAGCACCAACCTTATAGAGGAGATTGACACACACAAGCACAACTAGGGCCAACTGAACGACAATGCACACGGGGCACTCTTCTCACAAAAGCTCTCTTTTGGGAGGAAAAACGATAAACGTTGTATTCAATATCAAAGTCTGGGGGGGGGGGAGAAACAATAACTAAGGCAGCCTTATATAGGGTTCATAAGGATGCCGACTAAAGAAATAAACAATAAAAGTAAATCCTAAAATAATAATCCGAAAACAAATAATATCCGAAAATAATGTTTCTGAAATTCTTCGCCGAGGTCCTGGCCGCGGGTGCGGTTATAGAGCCGCGGGCGCGGTTCTTGCCTCCTGGCCGCGGGTGCGGTTATGGAGCCGCGGGCGCGGTTCTTGCCTCCTGGCCGCAGACGCTGTTATGGAGCCGCGGGCGCGGTTTCCAGCCGCGGTCGCGGTTCTTCGCTGTCGTCCTCTGCTCGTTCTCGAACCTCGATCATTAGAACAGTCTTCAATGGTGGTTCTTCGTCTGTATTCAACTCCTTGGAACTGAAGAACGCTACTAACTTGTCTAGCTCTTGTTGGACTTCCTTAGCTCTCGAGCGCGTCAATGCACCTTTAAATTCAGGGACCGGAGGTGTCGGTTGTTGTCCAGATGATCCTTCATCACAGGTTGACATTCTTCTATGATCTATGGAGCCAAGAAGATTGTGAATTTAGGTAATATGTACTGGTTCCTACTTCTCAGCTGTAGTTTATTACTATTTAGGAAGCAATTATTCCTTTTCATGCTTATTTATCTACTTTTTTAGGGCATGAATTGTGTTTGATATTTGCTTTATAATTATACAGTTCATCCAATCAGTCATGCTTATGAATGAAGGTTGTGTTAAAAGTTGGCAATTCATGGGTGAATTGCCAACTTTTAACACAACCTTTTACAGATTTGGTTCAAATTCATAAACTGTAGAATGTTTCTGCAGTTTAAGTTAAAACTGTAGATCTGCAGTTTAAGTTAAAACTGTAGATCTGCAGTATATTAATCCAAAACCATACCTGGTATCCATTAACTTCAAGAATAGCCTTTTTCCATCAGGTTTTTTTGCAGACCAATTGACAATATCTCCAATTCCAACCAACAATCCAATAAGATCTGAAACAATAAATAAAAATAACAACAGATCAGTTAGGTATGAGAATAACTCTTGCAAAAATGTGTTGATTTAGTTTATAATACTAACCATAATGGGTATTCTCATGTAGTGAATTATCATACACTTTCTCAAAATCTATGAATGTAAAGCCATGAGTAGGAATATCTTCAGTCATGCAGGGCTTTACTATTGTAAAGCGTGAAAACAGTAGCTTGAATTTGTGATTTGTAAATTTGTACTATGTATCGTACATCGCAACTCCATATTTTGAGATTAGAAAAGTTTCTCCTTCTTTTAATTGTGGAAAGTTGGTCATCAAAGACTTCTTTATCACTGCATGGGTTTGTTCTTCTTGAATATAAGATTAGATATAGTTAGATAGAGAAATATAGAAACAATAAAACAGGATTGAAATAATATATATACCGTTTCATCCATGAAAATTATGTTGGTGGTGGAGAATTTAGAGGGATCTGCCTTCATAGGAACTTTGAACATTCTTATGCATCTAACCTTCGTAGTAAGAGTGTGTTTTGAAGATGTAATATCGATAATACGTTGAATATTATCCATGGTGTATGATTGGAAGAATGACTGTAGGTTTATGATAAGAAGATGAGAATAGGGAAGAACGTCAATTTTATAATGAAACATTAGGGTTTCATTTTGTGCATAATATTGCTGTCTCTTATTTCTGGAACAAAATTGGCATAATTTAGGTAAACGATAATTCATTGAATAGCATAATACTGCCTCTTATTTCTGGAACAAAATTTGCATAATTTAGGTAAAAGATAATTTTATATGATTCGATTCATGTATGATATATATCTCCTTGTTTAAACAGCTTGCAGATTGTGTACAAAACGTGTATTAATTTCCTTTTTTGCTTTACAGATTTTCTGGCGACTTGGAATGCAGTAATTAGGGTTTTAAAAGTGTTCAAATCGAATCTGGCAAGTTCTAATTCGATTCATGTATGATATATATCTCGTTTAAAAAGTTTTTAGTAAATTGTGTACATTTTTTTGAGTTGTCTTTCCTTTCTTGCTTTACAGATTTTCTGGGCTGTTGGAAAAATGCAGGCAAGTTTGGAAACTACAGCTTGTAGAGGACTGGCAAGTTCTGGGCAGTTGTCTTGCCTTTTATTTTGGGTTCAGTTTTGTTATGCAGAAATAAGTGTAATAATGATTTTGGCTTTGAGGTTTCATAATTGTGTAATAGCTAGGGTGGGAGTAAGCAGATTTGCTTTAATAATTATATAGTTTGAGGTTTCATAATTGTGTAATAGCTAGGGTGGGAGTAAGGAGATTTGCTTTAGTAATTATATAGTAGATTGACAGGTATGGTGGGTGGCTTACTTGGCCTTGGAGGAGGCTTCATCTTGGGTCCATTATTTCTCGAACTTGGCATTCCTCCTCAAGTGGCAAGTGCAACATCCACTTTCTCCATGGTCTTCTCTTCATCCATGTCGGTCGTGCAGTATTATATCCTCAAGCGTTTCCCAGTTCCATATGGTATACATTTAGCTAAATTCATTTAACTGTTTCTTAAACCTTGAGGTAGATTTCTAATTGTGATCTAAGCTTAATAAATTGATGTTTGTGATGGCAGCTGCATACTTTGTCTTAGTGGCCACATTTGCTTCGTTCCCTAGGCAGCACGTTGTAAACTAGTTTGATGTAGGATTAACTTATGAATTAATATACTAGAACTATCTTGTGATCTTATTTCGATATTTTAAAGCGTCCAAAATCAGTTTACGTCGCTTTAAGCGTTGTAAACTAGTTTACGTCACTTTAAAAGCGTCGCGAACCAGTTTACATCGCTTTAAAAGCGTCACGAACCAGTTTATGTCGCTTTAAAGCGTCGAAAATTATCGGCGCCTAATAGCGTCGAAAATAAATGGCATTGACATTTTCGACTCTTACTCAACGCGTCGAGCACACATTTGTCGACGTTTTAAAGCGTCGGAAATGGTGCGAAAAAGCGTCGAGAATGATCTGTGTTTCTAGTAGTGTTAGACGAGGACTAAGGATAATGTATATATATGCATGAGTATATTAACATGTTTAATACTTGAGTTATAATGTTTGTATACTCCACATCCACCGTCATCATAACTACACCCAATAGTTTGGCTATTGAGCCCAAACGTATTAATCCTTGAACACCCTTGAACACCGGGATCGCAAACTTGCCGATCAGAATCAGATTAAGCAAATGAGTAAAGATATCCAAGAAAATATGCAAGCACGTGTAAAAATTTCAAAATCTCATAATCCTTTTGTACGTACACTTAACATGTGGATAAGTGATCTATATACTCTATATTAAGTCAACCTATTCAATTCGATCAACTAGTCAACATGTCGTTTTTGCTGTATTATTCTCTCATATCTCTACGTTAATATAATCAACTCACTCCGATAAACTAGGCTTTTCAGTTTGCACAAATGCAATGTACTTATACAAGTAGTGACAGTGTTTTACATGTTCTTTTTTCGTGTATGAAGTATGAAACATATATAATCAATGAATATCAAAATTCCACATGTAACTTAACTTTTATTTTCATCAAAATCACACCCTTTTTCTAAGTCAAATTCATACACTTTAACCAAAACCCACTCAATTATTCAATAATAATAAACAACATTTTTATCATGGAATAACTTCAAGTTCAAATTTATGATCATCTTGCAGTTAAAGGAGTTTTCTTCACAACAATTCTCCATCATGGAGAAAAGATGGACATTCTCTCTTCTTGTTTGCTCCTTCCTTTGCATATTTTTTCTAACCATAATCACTTCCTTCAACATGGCCTTACTCATCTTCGGCTCGATGCAACTCAACTGGGGGATGCCATCCGAACGGTCCTAAAACAATATGTACCGGCCCAATTCATCGATCTTGACCCTCCTTCGCCTGCTCTTCCAAGATTTGCTTATTATATTTCAGGTACAAAAGGTGACCTAGAGAAGCTATGGAGGATGCTTCGAGCAACGTACCATCCTTCAAACCAGTATCTCATTCATCTAGATTAGCAAGCTTCAGGTGAGGAAAGATCTGAACTAGTTTCTCGGATACAGAAAGATCCGGTTTTTTCTCAAGTAGGGAACGTTCGACTGGTTAACAAAGCTAATGCGATTACCTATGCTGTCCCAACCATGGTTTCGAATTACTCGCATGGGTGTACAATTTTTCTAAAGATGAACAAAGATTGGGATTGGTATATCAATCTAAGTGCCTCTGACTATCCCCTAGTTACTCAAGATGGTAAATATTAACATATAGTTCTATACTTTACAAGTTTGTTGCACTTCATTGTAACACATGTTGATATAAGAACGGTTTTTGTAACGTGCAGATCTTATACACGCATTTTCGAAGGTGGATAGAAATTTGAGCTTTATAGACCACACAAGCAAGTTGGCCTGGAAAGCGTAAGATGTCTTATGTAAATCTTGTGCACGACACGAAAATTTTAAGCTTATGTAAATCTCGTGCATGGTGAATTATACTTAGGAATGGAAGAGGAAGACCGGTGATAGTGGACCTAGGAATCTATTCCACGAACAAGTCAGCTGGTCTAATATTCGTCAAGCCAGATAGAGATTTGCCAACCGCCTTTAAAGTATACACTGGTAAGTTCTCACCTGCTATTCAGCTTTTAACAGTTCAGACCACTGCTTCAGTTTCTGACAGACTCAACTTAAACAATGTGTAGGTTCCGCATGGATGGTACTATCACGTTCATTCATAGAGTACACAATCATGGGATGGGAGAATCTACCTCGAACACTTCTAATGTACTTCACAAACTACATATCCTCACCAGAAGGTTACTTCTGCACCCTCGCCTGCAACTCACCCGCCTTATCAACCACCATAGTCAACCACGATCTTCACTTCATCGCATGGCCACGTAAGCCTCCGACACAACACCCAATCTCCCTCTCCCATTTTCCCGCCATGCTCGAAAGCAATGCTGCTTTTGCACGTAAATTTGCCCAAGACAACGTCGTTTTGGACAAGATAGATGATGAGCTACTTGGAGGAAGGAGAAATGGAGGTTTTACTCCCGGAGGGTGGTGCTCCGGTGACCCGGATTGTAGCCGGGTCGGAGATCCGAATGATGTTAGGGCCGGGGGTGGTGCTCAAAGGATTGGAAAGTTGCTTGATAGGATTGTTTTCTCTGAGTTTAAGAGGAATCAGTGTAGATAGGAAGAGTGGCCCAGATCAGTTGGGCCTGTTCTGTTAGGACAGTTTAAGGGATGGCCTATATGTTGTTTGATGTTCATCTTTGTACAAGTTTCCCTGATTTTTTTTTTGTTCCAAAGTGTCTGTTACTTGTTAATTCTTGATTAATTCTTCAAATTAGATTCTTGATTGACAATTATCGTGTGAGAATATGTTCTCAGTAGAATTGTAGCAATGTTTTCATACTTATAGAGTTTGTCTCTAAACATTCAGTCAGATAAAATATCCATTTATTTGTGCTAAAAGTTTATTGTTTTTTAAAACATGTATTTTTATTGCTTTTCCGTTTTGTATACAGTTTTTTCATAGTAAATATGTCATAAACATTTATTTTCATACATTGAACATTTCGTATATATATATATTTTTTTTTTTTCGTTTCTCTCTTCATCGCGAAGAAGCTACTATAAACATAAGTGTCATTTATTAGAAGGTATATTCCTAAATTTTAGTCCTTTTATTTTCAAAGGGTATTTTATTTTATTTATCTCATTTTAAATAACTTTCTCACCTGATGTTTTTCCCATTTTAAACGTATAACTATTTTTGTATGGTACTTCATTCTACGGAGTATATAGTAATATCTGCTATTTTATGAAAATGCCAAGTCTATTTGGAAAAAACCCTGAATTATAAAATTGATTGCTTATTTGGCCATGACCACCATTAGTTGAGATTTCAGACACATTCCATGGATCCATTAAAGTCAGCAAATATTGCAGTATTAAACGCTTCTTCTCCACCGCCCTCTCGAGTTTCAGACACAAACATTCTTTTTCTCCTCTGTTTTTTTCGGTAAACTCTTCTGTGCTCCTCCTTGCACTTCTTCTACCTTGAGTTCTCCTATGTGGGTATTTCTTTTCCCATGTTATTCTTCATTCCTTTTTTATTCTACATGATAATTGATAAGGTTCTTGCAATTGATTTGGGGTATCATGTGGGTAACCGCTGCTCTGAATTCATCGCCCACTTGCAAGTTACTGCATTAAGAAGATCTTTTTCTATTTTTTTCATTTCTGGTTGAATCAATCTGTTCCTCATCTACCAACTTTTATTTTATTGGTGTGTATAATTTTCATTCGCTTGGGCTGCTGTGTGTTAGGTTACTGTTCAGTCGAGAACTATTGTGGAAAGCTTTTTTTCTCTTTCCTGCATCTAACTTTAGCTGGTTGCTTGCATTTTGTGACAGGCAAATCATAAAAAATGATAGGCATCAAAAATATGCATCAAAAATGAAATTCTTGGACAGAAGTTTAGTCATGGAGAAGAGATGGGCATTCCCTCTAGCTGTAACCTCACTGTTGTGCATCTTTCTCTTAGCAACATTCTTTAACATGGGTATGTTATCATCTCAACAAACCATCAACTCAATCTTCCGGAGATCTGTATCCACAAATCAAACAATCATAGAATTAAACATGTCTAAACCGCTTCCTCCTCCACCCGCCCCTCCCCTTCCCCGTTTTGCTTATCTCATTTCTGGATCAAAAGGCGATCAACATAGGTTATGGAGAACTCTTCAATCCTTGTACCATCCAAGAAACCAGTATGTTGTTCATCTGGATTTGGAGTCTCCCGTGGAAGAAAGACTCGAGCTTGCTTTGAGAATTGAGAAGGATTCTGTGTTTTCTAAAGTTGGGAATGTGTACATGATCAGTAAGGCTAATATGGTTACTTATAGAGGACCAACAATGGTTTCTAACACGCTACACGCCTGTGCAATTCTACTTAGGAGGAGTCGCGATTGGGATTGGTTTATCAATCTCAGCGCGTCTTATTATCCTCTTGTTACACAAGATGGTTAGTTTTTTAAAACTTCATTGATCTCATAACACATGTCAGAAATTCTTGATCAACTGATATTTTTACTGTTGCAGATCTTATTCACACATTTTTGAAACTGGACCGTAATCTGAGCTTCATTGAGCATACAAGCAGGCTGGGATGGAAGAAGTAAGCAATCCTGAACTTTGTTGTTCATGTGTCTTAGACTGAAGCTCATCTGATTGGATTTGTTTATGCAATCCAGGAATAGAAGAGCAATGCCTTTGATTGTAGATCCTGGGCTCTACTCTAATAATAAATCAAGTATTTTCTTTGTGGAAGCTAAGAGAACTTTGCCAAAATCGTTCAGATTGTTTACTGGTTAGTACTTCTTCTTCAAGCATGTGTTTGATATGATCATGCTTACTGATAAAAATCAAGTCTTTTTTTTTTGCAGGATCTGCGTGGATGGTGCTGTCACGCTCCTTTGTGGAGTACATAATCTGGGGATGGGATAATCTTCCGAGAACATTACTAATGTACTATGCAAACTTTCTGTCATCTCCAGAGGGCTATTTTCACACAGTCATGTGTAACATCCCAGAATTTGCTGCAAAAGCAGCTAACCATGACATGCATTACATTTCATGGAACAATCCACCTAGACAGCACCCACTCGCGCTCACCATGAACGACACGCAAAAGATGGTGGCAAGCAATGCACCATTTGCTAGAAAATTTAAGCAAGATGATCCTGTTTTAGACTGGATTGACAGGGAATTGCTTGGTAGAGAAAATGGTGGCTTCACTCCTGGGGGTTGGTGTGACAGTAAGATGAATTGTTCTGAGGTTATGAACCCTGATAAGATTAGACCTGGTCATGGGGCCGAAAGGCTGAGTCGGCTTATATCTAGGGTAGTTCATTCGGTTGCTTTTAAAAGATATCAGTGCAAATAGATGAAAAAGAATTGCAGGAAGAGTGTGCAGCGTTTGATCAAGTATACGGGTGTTGATGAAAGTGTTGGGGAATTACAGTAAATGTTTTCTTGAAGATGAATCGGGCTTACTAAAAATCTTTGTACTAAAGTGAACTTTTTGCTAATTCCACAAGCTTAACAAGAGAAGTTTCTTAGGGATTACCAGCCCTGAAGACCGATTAAATGGTACTAAATTCTTTTTTGACTAATCTCAGAACTGAAGACCGATTCCTGATCTTGCTAATCAAGATAGTGACATTCTTCAAACTTTCAGCAGTCAACTGCTAAAAGTCAGCTGACAAGTTCTTGAGGTCTTATTTGTGCTTCTAGTATAAGTAACTTAGAAATTTGAATACACATAAGTTAATATGTCACTACAGTTCGAGTGACGTGTTAACCTGATCCTGAAAAAACCTCAATTCATCTATTCTATTGATAAGATAATCACATAAATAATTGCATAATCAACACCAATGTCAAATCTTTTAATTTACTTGCAGGCTTAACACTAGAATTAATATATGAGCTCAAAAAAATCAATCATGCAGCTGAATATTCCCACAGACTATTTTGAGGCATAAGAAGATTGGTAACTTTTACCTGTAACAATATACAGCCTGCAAGAAAAGCAGATGAATCTGCCTTTCCATGTAAACAAAAAAAAAATTACCTACCATTTACCCATCTATTTCTCCGAGTTTAATTCACTCCGCTCAAAAAAATTAACAAAAAAAAAATTTTAGGGCTCATCACAATTATCCAATTTACAGAAGAAAACATAATATAAAAGCTAACCCAGATACTAACATCAAATATTAAGGTAATATGATCAGAGAACTCACTAGGAGCTTGATTAAACCATCTCAAGAATCTTTATGTCCCCTGTAGAGTTTGCTGCAACCAGCGTGGATGAGTGGCCCCGCCAACAGACTGAAGATATGAACTGAGAAGCCTCGTCGGATTCATGTGATGAGCTCGTGCTGTTAAATTTGTATGACAATGCAGGCATTGGAAAGGCTTTGTGGTATACAAACACCTTTGGAAAATGAACATAAAAAATATCAGTGCCTCGGTATGAACATGTTGTTATGGATAAATCAAGAAATCTTGAACAATTTGTAAGATGTGCTACCTCATTGGTTTCAGAGCCAGTAGCAATATAGCCATCTGACACCGATAGCCCTACAAAATTCTGGAACAAAAAAATAAATAAAAAATGAGCTGTCTATTTTAAGGAGAAGTATTTCAGAGAAGAAACTGGAGCGGAGTGTACCTTGACATTCACATGGCCAGCGTAAGACTGTAGAGGGCTGTCAAGAACCCTAGATGTGCTTGTTGACAAATCCCAAAGCTTGACTGTATTATCGGTTGATGCTGAGACTAGACTCGTTGAATCAGCAAATTTTACATAGCTCACAGTTTTGTCGTGTCCTACCAATGTGTACAGTGGTACTTTGGGATTTCGCAGATCATAGTAATATACTTTATGATCAGCTGAGCCAAATGCAAAAAACCGACCACAATCCGAGGGAAATTTAACACAGCATACATTGGCCTTTGTTCTTATGGTACCAATGCTTGTCCCCTGCATTTAGGAAGAATAAATGACACATTGTCAGCTATTCTGCAATTAACTGAAAAAAAAAGTACAGAGCCGAAAAAAGCATTGCCTGATTTATACTCCAGAGCTTGACCGAACCGTCATCACTCCCGCTCGCTAAAATGGTTGGATCCGCCAATGAGAAATCTACAGACCACGCCCGCTTTTCATGCTCTTTGAGTTCCATGAAAACTTGACCCCTTGTCACATCCCATACCTGATATTTAGTTTCTTTAAAAATAAAATACTGCTCACACAAACCGAACAAAGAAAAGTTGTTGAATATGTCATTAGCTCAAACTACCTGTACTACGCCTTCAAAATTGCTCGAGGCAATCTGGCTTTTGATGTAACTATTCCAACAAACACTGCTTAATTTTGAGCAGCTAGCCATTTCTACAACAGGATAGTGGATATCTCGGTCTTCATTAAGAATGGCGTCGCATTCAAATACCTTGATCTTCTTGTTCACACCGGCTGATGCAAAGAACTCACCATCACGATCGAAACTTACAGAACACACCAGATTTGATGAACTTAGTAGATCCCCTTGTTTCAAATCTGCTTTAACCCTCAGCTTGGTATATGACAAATACTTGCATAGACCTTCAAGGAAAGGACTAACCCATCCACTTTCTTGGTCTTCACTACAAGCCTCCTTCAGAAATGAATTACTCATACTTCGTTCAGTCAAAACAGCAGATCCTCTGCTGTTGCTACTTATTGCAGTCAATGGTTTCCCAGAAGGCTTGCTGAATTTGCATCTAGTCAAAAGATAGGCTGATTCAAGTTTCTTGAAGTTTTTAACCAATCGAGCATGCTTGGAAAGAAGGCTTTCTTGATTCTCTGATGCCTCAGTAGTATTGGATTCAAGCTCGAGAATATCTAGTCCTATTCTCCCTCTTTTTCTTATGCTCATGTTAGTTGCTTCCTCAGATTCAGCTATATGTAAAAGAGGTGGATAAGAATACGACAGACGAGCCTCATCCTCGTCTTTTGATGAGTAACCTCCCTTTCGCCTAAAAGCTCTTTGCTTATTCACAACTTCTTCAACATCAGAAGACAAGAGTGAGATGATGTCCTGCAACTTACTAGCAGCTTCGTTCTTGGTCTGGCGCATCAACCCTAAGAATTCTAGCAGTACGTCTTGTTCTTCTATATTCTCTCTGAGCTCTATTGCAGCTTCGCGTTCCTTTATATCATCTCTTACCTCAGTAAGAAAATCACTTTGCAGCAAATCACTGTCATACGAAAAGTTCATAATTGAGAATAAATATCATGGATACTCTTGATTCATTAGTTTGATAGATTGAAAATGAAATAACTCTCCGAAAGAAATCTCCATTGGATAAAAGGGGAAAAACAGCTACATTAATCCAAAAGAACAATTTCATGATTGATTACTGATTACTGATTACTGATTACAATACAAAAGAGCAATGGCCATTTGAACGATCATGTCCTTAATGATGTGATCTATATGCATTACTAGATTGTAAAGCAACTAAAAATACGGAAAATTGAAACAAGACAATGTGAAGGTTATTATTAAGAGAAACTGGTGTAGAGAAAGACATTACCCCATTTTTGGTCGACTAGATGGATCAGGATGCAGCAACCACAGACAAAACGAAGCTTCTTTTGGCCACTTAAGCAATATGTTTGGAGGTAAAACTCGGTGCCTAAGACTTGACATTATGCTACTCTTTCCTTCAGTTGAGCTAAAGGTACAGAATAACTGCAACCCAGTAAGACACATATTTAGATTTTCCCCTCTTAAGTTCTTATTAATACCAATGTAAAGAATCACATTTTGAAGGGATTTTGGCAAGAATAAGACCAAGATTGTAGGTTCTTGATACACATAGCATTATGAAATATACTATTATGCAGAAATGGAATACATATACATACCTCAAATAGAAGAACACCTAAACGATAAATATCTGAAGCACATGAGCTTGGACTGCCTGCAATCTCCTCTGGACTAGTGTACCAAGTCGTCTCCATTAGCAACAATGTTTTCATAGGAAAAGGTTGTTTTCTTGCTTCTACCTCATTAGTATCTTTTTCCCTTTCCTCGATTAACTGAGAAGCCTTTTCCACAACAATATCAGGATGAGATTCTTTACCAACTGACCTTGATCTCCACTCACTCAAATCTTGGAAAAAATTCTTAACTTCTCTACTTTGGTTTTTTGGTTCTTCCTCTGGAGAATCAGATCCAGAATCCGAACAAGATGCAGACTCAATGAAGGACACTCGATTGACTGATGACATGACGAAACAAGAAGGTCGTACATTATTGATTACAATTCCATGTGAATGCGCTGAGCCCACAATCTCAACAATCTGCCTAAAAATGTGGACACATTCAACAACATCAACTAGACGTTCGCGGTTATCCAGCCACTGCCTCAAACTAACATCAGCATTATCTATGCTGCAAATAAAAGGATCGGAATGAATCCTTCTCTCTGCAACGCCGGACGCAACAACTTGATCCCTAAGATTATCACTTGCAGCGGGCCCAGCATGACTTTTCATCTCTCTAACGGTTGCAAACAAAGAATCTTGTGATGCATCAGGTGATGAGCTTATCCTGCTGGAATGTTGCACCTGTAAATTCCTGTCTGAAGATGCAAAAGCATCCCATCCTCTAGAATTATTGGAATTCTTCCAGCCCGTGTCAGATGATCCTCCTCCCATTATCAACCACTGATAAAAAAGTCGAGGCCAAATTTCTTACTGCTAAGGATTGGGGATTCTTGAAACACCTCCATCATGTCAGTGGCTTGGATAGTGGATGCTAATCTTCAGTTTCATAATCTAGGATGCATTACCGTCTTTCTCTTAGCTAAAGATGCTGTTACACTGGTATCTTATTATACCTCTAAGGCTCTAACTGACAATTTGACAAAGCAAAACAAAGTATCAGCAATAATTGAGCAAGAGCAATGAAGCAGCAACTTCACACATAGAGAGATATATAAGAACAAATTCAAGAACCAGCAACTTGAAAGTTTGGCAAATGATTTAAGATCATAAACATAAACAAATCCTCCATGTCACTGCACAGTTAATCGTAATACCTTTGGAGCATGTTATGTGCACAAACAAATTGAGTATTAACACAAAACTAGAGCCAGCAAATCCCCAAGAATCTGCATGCCTATTTTCATTCCTATCCTCCACCACACATCCACTTTATATAAGAAAAGAAAGGACACATGATATTCTGAAGCCTCAAGCCTATCCTCTAATCCGAGAGGAGGTCCTCAAAACAAAGCCTAAAGAAAAATTATTATACTTTAAGCAAGTTGAGATTAATTAATAACATGAGGTAACAGGATCATCTTGGACAATTTCCCAGAACATTCTATGTTGTTGACCAAAGAATGAGCCTTTAGAAATGCATGCAAGAGGCTCACAGGAATTGCAAACTGAAAACTAATAGGAGCAGTTTGCATCTTCATCTCCCACAAAAAACAGAGCAACAACACACTAAATGGCCAGAAAAATTAACCAAATCAGCAACTAAAACAATCACAATCAGAAAGAGAGAGGGAGGGATTCACTCACCATGAGAGAAGAAGCACAAGCTAGGCTTAAGTTGCTCTGCAAACATCTGTAGGAGCCAAAATACCAATCAACAAGCATTAACCATTCAAGTGGCATCCACCTTTAATATTTATAGCAGAGAACCACAGCCTCATAAATTTCTTCTCAAAACATCAGCAAACAAAATCCCTACAAAATATAACACAGGCCATATGTTTGTGGCCCCTCCACAAAAGGTAGGTATGAGGTAGTATTGGTATTGCAAGGTTCAAGTACTAGTAGTTTGTATTAGCATTACTTATATAACAAGGGTCCACTAAATTCATAAAGATTGAATTTTTAGCTTGCGACTCTGCACTTTACAACAAAGTGAGTTAACCTAAATTTCCAAAGATCCATATCATCACATCTTGGTAGTACGTGGCTCAACTGTACCCTCTAGGTTTTATTACCAGAATCAGCAGTAGAGCCAATGGAAGCTTGGGAGACGGAATGTGTTATAGGAATAACAGGTGTTAGTTAATTTGTACACGTGGCATAGGGTTATTAGGAGTTTGTTATGTCATGTGACTAGCACGTTTCTGTTAGCTGTTAAATACAGAATCTCATCTTCATTCATTCTCATTCAGAAACTCGTTCTTGTAATCTCTCAATTCTCTCTAATGGAAAGTTGCTTCCTGTTGCCCGAAATTCTTTCTTCTCCATAGAATTCCTGCACCTGAGGTTTGGATTTGTTGTTTGTTGAACATCAGATTCACTTATCTTCTTGTTCTTAAGTTCTTATTCCGTTTTACTTCATCAAAGGTATCAGAGCCACTAACTGGAACCTACAACAATGGCGGAAACGCGTGCGCAAGCAATCTTGAAGGAAGTCGCCTCTCGCGAGCTAGAGGAGGTGGTGACTACGCAAGTCAATTCGATCATCTCTGAGAAAATGGCAGAGATGAATGACAAACTTTCATCGATCACGGCTCAATTGTTCGATGCTGTGAAGATGATTCCTGGACATGTTGGCACAGCAGGATCCGGAGGGAGTCCTAATGGATATCAAGATGGAGCTCCAGGAGGGAGTAATTCATCACCATTGCCAGCACAAGAAGGTCTGCGCAATAGACAATCAAGCTTCAATGGGGGCTATGGGAATCTGACGAGATTGGCAAGAATTGATTTCCCAAGATTCAGTGGTGATCGAGTTAAAGAATGGATGTTCAAGATTGAGCAATTCTTCTTAATTGATCATACACCAGAAGATTTGAAGGTAAGTCTTGCTTCGATCCATTTTGATGAGCAAGCGGCCACTTGGCATAGGTCTTTGATGCAATCTGACAGTGGTAGATTGGTTAGTGGAAATTGGCTGGCATATAAGGAGTTGTTGCTAGAAATATTTGGAGAAATCTTGGATGATCCTTTTGCTGAGTTGAAAAATTTGCAGGAAGTAGATGGTATTGGGGAGTACCATGACAGATTTGAGCAAATTAGGACTAGAGTTAATCTTTCTGAGGATTATCTAGTAAGTGCATATCTTGCAGGCTTAAAGATTGATACACAGGTGCACATTAGGATGTTTCAACCTCAAACTGTGAGACAATGCCTAATGCTTGGGAAACTAGATGAGTCTGCTCATCCTAAGAACACTGTATCTGGGAATAATGGTGTTGTTAAGCCAGGGAATGCACAATCAACAGGGAAAGGTATCCTTAACTTCAAGAAGGGAGCCAATTCAGATTCAGCTAAGCCATTTGAGGGTTGGAAAAAGAGGGAAACCACCAATGTTCCCAGAAAGTTTCTATCCAATGAGGAGATGAGTGAGAGGAGAGCAAAGGGCTTGTGCTATTTTTGTGATGAGAAATACACACCAGGGCATTACCAGAAGCACAAGAAAACTCAGTTGTTTCTCATGGATGTGGAAGAGGAACCAGAGCTGGTGGAAACAGTAACAGTAGAGGATGATTTGGAAGAAGAGAAGATGGAAATTTCTGTAAATGCTATGGCTGGTATTGCTGGGTACAGAACAATGAGAGTGAGAGGTATGTCTGGGAAGAAGAGCCTATTCATTTTGATTGACTCAGGTAGTACTCACAACTTCATAGATGCTAAGATGGCTGTAAGATTGGGATGCAAGCACACTCCTATGGGATTGACTAGAGTAACAGTGGCAGATGGAAGTTCACTTGAAGTTGTAGCTAAGGTTGAGAACTTCAGTTGGAATTTTCAAGATATTACATTCAAAACTGATGTAATGATCTTGCCATTGGGTAATTGTGACATGGTTTTGGAATCCAATGGTTGGAAACCTTGGGCCCAGTGTTGTGGGACTTCAAGAAGTTAGCTATGGAATTCAAAATGGGGCAGAGAAGAGTGGTGCTCAATGGGATTACTCAGGGATCTGTAAGAGAGATTAAGGCCAAGGACCTTAACAAGAAGGAGGCTCATACTGTTCAGTTGGTTATCTTGTGTGTGGAGGAGCTACCTGGCACCAGTGAGGATTTCAGTATTAGCTTACTACAGACAGAGATGCAAACTAGAGATCAATCCTTCCCTAAAATCACTTCTTTGATAGAGGAGTACAAAGATATCTTTGAGGAACCTACTGCCCTACCTCCTCTTAGACCAGATCATGATCATAAGATTCCTTTGCTAGAGGGATCAAATCCTATCAATCAAAGACCTTATAGGTATGTTGTGTACCAGAAGGATGAGATTGATAAGATGGTAAAGGAGCTATTACAATCTGGGGTGATACAGAATAGTTCAAGTCCTTATGCATCTCCAGTGGTTTTAGTCAAAAAGAAAGATGGGAGTTGGAGGATGTGTGTAGACTATAGGAAGTTAAACACTTCCACTATTAAGGATAGGTTCCCAATACCCTTGATAGAAGACTTGATGGATGAACTTGGTGGGTCACAAGTTTATTCAAAGATAGATCTGAGAGTTGGTTATCATCAAGTGAGGATGAACAAGGAGGACATTCACAAGACAGCCTTCAAGACACACAGTGGACACTATGAGTATGTTGTGATGCCTTTTGGCCTTACAAATGCACCAGCCACATTTTAACACTTGATGAACTCAGTGTTTAGAGAATTTCTGAGAAAGTTTGTGTTGATATTTTTTGATGATATTCTAGTGTACAGTGCTTCACTGGGAGATCATCTACAACACCTGAGGGTAGTGTTTGACACTATGAGAAGGAATCAGTTGTTTGCAAAGAAGTCAAAATGTGCTTTTGCAGTGAAGAAAGTGGAGTACTTCGGCCATTTTATTTCTGCACAGGGAGTGGCCACAGATCCTCAGAAAATAATTGCTGTACAGAAATGGCCTCAGCCTAACAACCTCAAGCAGTTGAGAGAATTTCTGGGTTTAGTTGGGTATTACAGAAGGTTTGTGAGGGATTTTGGTTCAATTGCTAGACCACTAAGTCAGTTGCTCAAGAAAAATGGGTTTGAGTGGAATGAAGAGACAACAGAGGCTTTTGAAAAGTTGAAGAAAGCTCTCTGTGAAGCTCCAGTATTGGCATTGCCAGATTTTACCAAGAAGTTTGTCATTGAGACAGATGCTTGTGGATATGGCATTGGAGCTATGTTGATGCAAGAAGGACACCCTCTGGCATTCATAAGTAGACACTTGAAGGGAAAGCAGCTTCATTTGTCTATCTATGAAAAGGAACTCCTTGCAGTAGTTTTTGCAGTTCAGAAGTGGAGGCATTATTTGCTCCAAGACCACTTCATTATAAGAACAGACCAAAGAAGCTTGAAGTACCTTCTAGAGCAAAGGTTGAGCACTCCAATTCAACAACAGTGGCTACCTAAATTACTGGAATTTGACTATGAAATCCAGTATAAGAAGGGCAAAGAAAATCTGGTGGCTGATGCCCTATCTAGAAAAGAGGAATTGGAGGCAGTAGCAATGGCTATCACTACCTTTCAATCAGATCTCTTGCAAGAGATACAAGCTAAGTATGATGATGATGCAGTACTTATGCAAATTATTTCTGACCTCAAGGTGGATCCTTTAGCCAAGAAACACTATACTTGGTCTAATAACACTTTGAGAAGGAAAAGTAAGTTGGTGATTGCAAATGATCCAGTCTTGAAGGACAAGTTGTTACAGTGGTTGCACAGCTCAGGAACAGGGGGACATTCAGGGAGAGATGCCACACTTCAGAGAATGAAATCTTTGTTTTACTGGAAAGGTATGATCAAGGATGTGCACCAATACATTAGAAGTTGTGTTGTCTGCAAGCAAAGCAAGTATGACAATGCAGCTTACCCTGGTCTCCTTCAACCTCTACCAGTCCCAGAGGCTGTATGGATAGATATCTCTATGGACTTTATTGATGGATTGCCTAGTTCATATGGGAAGAGTGTAATTTTTGTAGTAGTTGACAGAATGAGTAAAGCTGCCCACTTTATGGCTTTAGCTCATCCTTATTCAGCTGCCTTTGTGGCTCAATCCTACCTGGATAATGTGTATAAGCTACATGGCTTTCCTCAAACCATCACCAGTGACAGAGATGCCATCTTCCTCAGTGAGTTTTGGAGGGAACTTTTCACTCTACAGGGAGTAAGTTTGAACTTATCCACTGCTTATCACCCTCAAAGTGATGGTCAAACAGAAGTTGTCAACAAATGTCTAGAGACATACTTGAGATGTATGTGCAATGATCGACCTCAGCTGTGGAGCAAATGGCTACCCTTAGCAGAATTCTGGTATAACACTACTTATCACTCAGTTGCACAGATGACACCTTATGAGATAGTATATGGTCAAAGCCCTCCTACCTATCTACCCTATTTGCCAGGAGAATCCAAGGTGGAAGTGGTAGCTAGAAGTCTCCAGGAGAGGGAAAACATGATTCAATTGTTTAAGTTTCACTTGCTCAGGGCTCAACACAAGATGACTCAGGTGGCTAATGCACATAGAACAGATAGACACTTTGCTATTGGAGAATGGGTATTTGTGAAGCTTCAGGCCTATAGACAGCAGAGCTTGGCTCAAAGAAGCAACCACAAGCTCAGTCCTAAATACTTTGGTCCTTACAAGATCATTGACAAGTGTGGAAAGGTTGCCTACAAGTTAGAATTACCAACTTCTTCCAAGATACACCCTGTGTTTCATGTTTCTCAGTTAAAGGAACATGTGGGATCTGTCACCATTGCCAATCAACTTCCTTCCACTTTACCAGATATTTTTGCAAAGGAGCCCGAGCTTATTTTGGACAGGAAGATGGTGAACAGACAAGGCAAAGCAGCTACCAAAGTTTTGGTCAAGTGGCTAAATCAGCCCATTGAAGAGGCAACTTGGGAGTTCTTCTATGACTTCAGCAAGCAATTTCCTCAATTCAAACATTGAGGACAAGGTTTTTTGAGCATGGGAGATTTGTTATAGGGATAACAGGTGTTAGTTAATTTGTACAGGTGGCATAGGGTTGTTAGGCGTTTGTTATGTCACGTGACTAGCACGTTTCTGTTAGCTGTTAAATACAGAATCTCATCGAATGGAAAGTTGTTTCCTGTTGCCCGAAATTCTTTCTTCTCCATAGAATTCTTGCACCTGAGGTTTGGATTTGTTGTTTGTTGAACATCAGATTCACTTATCTTCTTGTTCTTAGGTTCTTATTCCGTTTTACTTCATCAGAATGATGGAGGGTTTGTGTTAAAATTCCCTAAAGAGAGTAAAATAGTACTCCAAAATCGGTGTCAAATCTAATTTAAAATTCAAAAAATCAAGCTCAAGTTGGAAATGACATGATCATGCGAGCCTGCGAGGGCAGAAAATACGTAAGAATCTCAATTAAAGAGTAGAAAATTGGGAGACTGACCGATAAGAAGAGAGAATCTGGAATTGTGGATAACTTACAAGATTCGATTTGATCCTGGTAAATCAAACGGAAACCCTAGGTTGTCTCGTAATGCGATTGTAAGACAAGTGGAATTGAGCTGAAATTGCGACTGCTGGGAAGATTTCACAGTAAATGCATGACATCATATGTTGCAACTTTCATGGCTTACCACGAGTTTGAAACTTTCAAGGATTACACTCTTATCATCCAAAATAATGATTACCATTGCCATATTATTATACTGTAGTTCAGTAAATCCTACACAGGAAATGGCAAGTAATTAACAATGCTACTCTGAATTCCACACTAGATTATTGAGAGATACTAGTAGTTCATATAAGCTTAGAGCTCTACAATAATGACAGTTTGCACACTACAATAACACAATAAGAGCAAAAAAATAAACTGGTTCCGGATACAAGAACCTTACATGACTTTCACTACACCTCTTACTGTACAAAAATCATTCCCACCACCCCCTCATTTCATTCTTTCTTTTCTCTTGGGTAGAACAAAGGTCTCAAATTTAAGAGTTTCCCTTTCTGGGTTCTTCCCAAATGTTCATAAACACCACCATTACACTGTCAAGTAACTGTGTTAGCGACCAGATCCGATCGCGTCCACGGGAATCTTCCTCAAACGGGCTTTATCGAGTCGGGACCGCCTATCAGCCTCCTGGATTTGACGGTCATGATCCTTCATCATTTGATCTGTGTTGCGTGATGGGGCCAAGAGTGGCCCGGAATAGTGGATCTTTTTTCCCTTTGATCCATAACCAAGCTGTATCATAATGCCCGGAAAGACCAACAAATCATAAGTTTGGCATAATAACATAAGACCACAAATCTAGAAGCATATATTTGTCAAATGTAGGAAGATGGAGATAGATTCACTTACAACTATTGGGTCTTTGTTAGAAGCTCTTCCATCATCATCCTGAATCTGATGTTGTTGATCTTGTCTAGATTTAGAACCTGACACCTCCTTGAAAGATCCAGGAAACCGGGAAATGAGTTTTGGAGCTCCATTTTGTGGAAGACCTGATTTAGTAGACATTGTTGGAAAGTCAGCCCCGGTTGAAAGCTTGGGAGCGTCGTCGGTGTTCTTATGGTGAGCGAGTGGGCCCGAGTGGGAAGCTTTTTTATGGCTCTTGGCTTGGTCCATGCCGTGAGATGGTCTAGGTGGTTCGAACGGGAAACCCGAAGCCACGTCCTCTTGCTGAGGATTAAACTTTTCACTTCTGCTCCTCGAATTTTGCTGAACTTGTCTTTTCTGTTAAGAGAAAATACCACCATGAAGAAAAGAGCAGATAAACCAAATGTACAACCAAGAAAATGACATTTGGTGGAAAAAAGCAAGTTACCTGCATTGATACAGCTAATTCTGCATTTGCATCAGGTGCAGGGACAGCTCGAGAGTCTCTATTTGCTTTTCTTTCAAGATCAGCCTTTTGACCTTTGTTCCCGGCAGCTCCTTGTCTATAAGATAAGAAGAAGAAATAAATAAATAGAGAAGGTATCAATATCCTGGTATTCTCAGTCCTGAACTCATAGATCCTTCTTGTTCAAATACAGTTACCCTATCTTGGCAACTAGCAAAGTCATGTCATACTAATTCTGTGAAATGAAGGGAAAAGAAAGCTCTAGTAAGGAAGTCTAGAAGTAGTTTGAATGGACATTTGAAGATGAAACATAAGCTGAAAATTATGTTACTGTGGATCCGGAAAAAAAAGAAGGTAAAATCAGATTGTAGGATCTGGGTTGAATAAGCATGCAAATATGCAATATTACAGCCATAAACCTTATTTAAGCAGTAATTTTACAATTCTTAGAAGATCTTCCTCCTGACTCCTTAGTACATCAGACATTAGTCTCAGAGATGTATGGGACATTTCTCACATTAATTTTTTACTTGTTGCAAATTTTTGATAGCATAAAATTAGCTGTTTCTTTTGTTAAGTCACACACTTATTAAAACAAATATTCAAAGATGATGAGAACAATAGTTACAAACCTTCTAGCCTCTTCATCCCTCAGTTTTGCATCAAACTCCTTGCTGGGAGGATACTTTGGCAAGCTTGACGGATCGCATGGAAGTGGTTTTGTAGTAAAGAACTGCAAGACAAGACAAATAATTGAACACACGTTTGCAAGAACAAAGGGAAAGAGTGGAGGAAGGAACGCGTATATGGTAAGGAAATCCAAGTCAATATCAGTTTCAAAAAGTCAACACGCTGGCACTGAATGCACATGCAAGGAGATATATAACCACAACAATGCTCGGTAAAATCCACTACTATAGACTATAATTTCTTAGACAAGCCAGTTGATAGTTTACCTCATTCTGAAGAGCCAAGGCTGCAGATCCACGGTCATCTGGATCAACTGAAAGTAGTGTTTCCATGAGATTCAAAGCTGGGAGAGGAAAGTCCTTGAATGTGTCTGCAACAACACGTTTGTACGGTTGCTGTGGTTTAAAGATAGTTGCATGGGGCAATCTTGATTTCCTCCAATAATCCTCAGAAGGTGATCCACAAAGCTTGAAAATCTTATGAAGTTGCTCGACCTGCAGACAGAATCATGCAATTAAGATCTTTATGGAATAAATAGATTATAGTCCAGAAGAAAAAAGATTGCGATAATCCACCACCACATGCACATGCAAGGAGATATATAACCACAACAATGCTCGGTAAAATCCACTAGACCACTACTATAGACTATAATTTCTGAGACAAGCCAGTTGATAGTTTACCTCATCCATATAAAATATTAAAATTAAATAACACCTAAATATCATACAAGCAAACACTTTTTATGCATTAAGAGCAAAAAACAAATTCAGTAAAATTTATGCTTATTTCGAAGCAAGTATTTAAGGAAAATACCTCAGTTCGTCCAGGCATTATAGGCTTTCCAGCATACAGTTCAGCCAGTATGCAACCGGCACTCCACAAATCCACTGAAGTTCCATAATGTGTAGCTCCAAGTAAAAGCTCTGGTGGCCTATACCACAAAGTTACAACCCGACTTGTGAGTGGCTGAGTTTGACGAGGATCATATAGAGTCGCCAATCCAAAGTCAGCAATTTTCAAGATCCCACTATTGTCAATCAAAAGATTTGATCCCTTTATATCACGGTGTAGAATTCCTCGACTATGACAGTGGTCAAGCCCACATAGAAGTTGCTGCATGTAGCACTTAACCTGCAAGTAATATACGGGTGTCATAAATCATATGAAAAAATCAGTAGATCTTTTCCAGTGTCTCTATGATTACCTGTGATTCTGTAAACTTTATAGCTGGATGTGATGCAAGCCCTGCAAGATCATGTTCCATGTACTCGAAAACAAGGTACAGGCTGCAAGACATCCTTGAGGTGACAAGACCTTCTAATTTAATTATATTGGGATGGTCAAGTCTACGAAGGATGTGGATTTCTCTAGCCATAAATCGAACACTTTCTGGCTCTAAGTTATCAAATCTTACTTTCTTCAGAGCAACAATTTTCCTCTTTTCAAGATCTCGAGCTCTATACACATTACTGTAAGTTCCTTGACCAATCTACAGAGGAAAGAACGTATCAGAATCAAACTAAATCCAACAAATCAACATTGGATGAACAAGTTCAAGAATCTTTTAACATGTAAATATATTCACAAACCAAAAAATAGAGGGACAGGTGCAGGAAAAAAAGGACTGAAACATGATGAAATATCTATGCAACAGTAAGCAATTAGGAATCCAAATGTTAAGACATTATGATACACACTCTCAACAAATAGATAGCACCTGCATAAAAGAGACAACTGCAAGCGTTTTATGTAGAAAGTTTCTCAAGTTGCTTCAAAGATCCATTTCAAGGTAAAGAATCACACTTTTTATACAAAAAAGCTTCTATAATATCATCACATGTTCTTCTAATTTTGAAGGTTAAACATGGGTATAACTTGCAAAATGCCAGATGTATAGAATAGCAATTGGCAAACTCAGGCTGGAGCAACTTATGGAAGTTTGAGCATGTCTTCAGCAATTATACTTCAATTGATCTATCAAGGTCAATTAAAACTTACAAACACTACCACATTAAACTATAGCTCAACCAGATTTTATTTACAAGACAGTACACAGTAAAAGATACTTACTTTATCAAGCTTCTCAAAAGAATCAGCCCGTCGAGGCACCCAACCCTTAATAGCTTCACTAGCAACTGAAGCAAGCCAAGCTGGCCACCCTGCTGCAACGTGCTCGCCCTCCGTTGCTTTCGGGACCACACCAATTGCCGGATGATGAGCAACGGCATACTCCGGCCTCTCCCTCTTTCTCTCCAAATGCTCAGCATTTACCTTAACAGTCCCATTTCCTGATTTATCAATCAACACTCTCCTCCCATCACTCTCCTCATTTCTGTCTGGCTTCCTAGAGATTTCCTCCCTTCTCAATGAAGGCCCTCTAGAAGCCCTGGGCTCCGAAGAAAGCGGCTTACTCGCCAGCCTCTCTATCGGGCTTTCCTTACTGTCTTCTATAAGAGACGGTTTGCAACAGAAGCAACCCATTGCTCTCCAGAAAACCCGAAACAAGATTGGCAAAACCCTTATTTTGAAAAACAGATCAAAACCCTCAAACGGCTCAATCTCTTACAAAGCTGTCACTATCATAAGAAGAAGCTCACTCAGCTTCCACACCCATGAGTGATTCAGTGTGAATTTCAAGCCGAAGACAAAATAACCGAATCTAATAAACAAATAGTAGCCCTATCCCTTTCGCTATTACCCAGTCAAATAAATCAAATTCAGTTGCAAATCACACGGAGAAAGCAAGGATTACCTCTGAAGTGGGTTTAGCAAACCCTAGGAGGTGATCTAGAAGTGGGCTGAGCAATGGGTGGTGGAAGAAGGGGCATCATAATTCGAGAGAGAGAGAAGGGTGGGGAGAGAGAGAGCATTAATGTGGAGTGAGGGATTTTGCGAAGAAAGGGAAATTAGGGAGAAACACTTTTTACTGCGGGAATTTATATAGGTTCTGAAGACAGCAGCTTTGCAGCATGGGAGATGGGAGAGAGAGGGGAGATGTGAACTGTGTGTGTAAAGCCCAATGCTGATGAGAGAGACATTCTTTCAACGATGAAGCTTTTACCCGCACGCGCTTTCACTTCGCGCGTCAACTCATCTGCCATTTTTCTCCTCGAGTGAAGTAATTTTTTAGTCATGCCATCCATCTCTAAATAAAAATTCATGACTATGAAGAAGTAATGACAATTGAGACTTGGGATTCACTTCATATTCTCCCGACTTCTTCTTCTTCCCTCTTCAATTCTCATAATCTCTTCATATTCCTCCTTCGGTTTTCCTTTTATTGCCCTATTTTCTAATTATAGTTTCATCTCATCTCTCACCCAGCCTCCATACATTTTCAGAATGAGTTTTTTCCTCTGCCCCTCCTTTTCGATTTCACTTCGAGGAAGCGACATCCTGAACTCTTGCCCCAATCTAAACCCTAATCCATGAAACAAAGCTTCTCCGTAATCATCCTCCATTGAACCTCGTCGATTCTTTTTCCAGTTTTGTTCGTTCGTTTCCCTTGCCTTATGCCTTTCTAAGCCTAATTTTGTAGGTCATTGCAATCAACCGGGGGAAATTGATTCCCGAGAAGCCAGCGTCGACACCGACGACCGTGTACAACGGTGTTGATATAGTCTCAGAAAGCCAGGTATGAACATCAACAACTCTTCTACTTCATGACTGCAATTTATATGTGATCGACATGTGTTTCGTAGACCGCAATTTTATGGGAAATCAAGCAGGTGTTCGTTCGGATGTATCTCGAGGAGTTCACTCAACGTTTTTGCAGATTCAGGAGGCCTATGAAACGCTCTCGAATCTTAGGATGGGAGCTCTTTACAATAAGGATGCGAGAGGGCTTCACCTTGCGTTTTCTGCTCTGAAGATGTATCTAATTCTAAACAATGAGGCACCTCTCAGTAGGCTGGTCTGCAATTTCTTTGTTTCCATTTCCTATTTGCAATTTGGTGTCTAAAACTTATCGTTTTTTATGACATATTTTTTACTCACTCCTAAGTAGGGATGCACAACCGGACCGGACCGGGTTTTTTCTATATAAAAATAAAAAAAATCCAAATTATTTAACAATTTTTTTTCAAAAAAAAATTATCCGGGTTTTCCGGTCCTGGACCGGAAAATTCATGGACCGGACCGGACCGAAACCCGGAATTTCTGAAATATGTGGTCCGGGTCTGGACCGGACCGGGATTTTCCGGTCCGGGTCGGTCCGGTCCAAATGTGTGCATCCCTACTCCTAAGGGTGAATTTGTGATTTGACCATATACATTTAGGAAGTGACCAGATGACATAATGAGAGAGCAAAATCATGCTATTTTCTAACTTTTTGTTTAATGAGAGAGCAGTAATGTTAAAATAATGTAGTTTAGTTTTTATGGATTCCTTGCATTGTTGTGACAATATTGAGCTTTGTTACTGCGGAGGATATAATGTATCCATAGTGTTGTATCAACTTTGCTTATTAATATTGAGGATGTTGCTAGGAGTGAATTTTGAGATTGAGAAAGTCTTGAACTTCGTCATCGTGTAAGCTAGGGTCAGATTTGTGCCATATACGGAGTATCTGCTACCTTTCTATAAAATCAATTGGAACTCCACCCTTCCATGGCTCTCAGACTCCTTTAGCACCGGGGCCAAATCGGAATACATGCCCCGCATAAATCCAGAACGCCGACTCTGAAGCCCCCGACTAGCTGCCTATTGGCTGGCAAGTTAAGTTTCGTGGTCGGACATGCTACGGTTGGCCACAACATCTGGATTGATAAGGTCAGCCAATAGGGCTATTTGGGCCAATCCTTCAGTTTTGTACACTTCATTTCAGGTTTAGGTTTATCAAATTTCTAGGTATTTATAATACAAGAGCAGAGTTGGCACCCAAAATTGTGACGGAATGGCCAGATGAACAACTCAAAGGCACAAAACTAAAAGAGTCGTGATTTCTCACATGTTAGTGTGAGCCATCATACAAGCCAGTTTTCTCCAAGAGAAACCTAGATTTAGTCTGCCAAGGTGATCTATTGCTTCTCTGCTTCTCTTTAATAGTTTAATCAGATTTGCAATCATTTTTTAATATTGGAATAGCATATGTTGTTTGATGCATTGTGAAGAGCAATTTCTCAGTAAGTTTAAGTTTCTTTTGATTGTCGTTGCTTAAGCTATAGTATTTTTAGTTGGTCTGTAACCATGGTAATAGTTGAATAACACACACAAAATTTTTGCTCTTTGCAACATAAATATCCCACATGATGAGACAGATTGATCTGACTTGCTATAAAAAAAGTTTGGGGCTTTGATTCAGTAAGTCACTTATTCTTCTAATCTTTCGATTGTTTATTTTTCTGTTAATGTATGGGTTGTGCAAATTAGACCTTCAAGAAAAAGGTATATGTCATGAGTTTTTATATATGCTTCTGAATCTAACATGGAATCCTTTTATTTCTTGTACTGAAGTGGAGACATCTACCTTATTTGCATACCATTTTCATAGTTTTCGGGCATCCAACATGTTAAAATCTATAAGCATAAAGAACTACAAGCTTCTACGTATGACTTGGTCAGTCACGAAATGTTTAGAACCGGAGTCTGCATCCCAAAGTAGTGGCGCCTTGGCCAAAATTGATTATAGGTTGTTTGACTGGTATCGTTTTCTTTTTGTTTCCTTTTGTTACATGCCATGGTTTACTAATTTTTCTAATATGTAGTGGCTATACTACTAAGAAAGAACTTAGATAGTTGCTATACTTGAAACCAAATTTCTTAATTAGGAGCAAATTTAATGTCTGTAGTGTTGTTTATTTTCATATTCCAGAACATATACATGTGGGTTCATGCATACAATCAGAAGATGACATAAATGTTGTTTGTCATTGTTGTAGGCGACAGTCTTGCTGCATTCACGTACGATTTTTGCCTAATTCCAAGTACCAATTATAAGGTTTGGATGAGAATTTTGTTGAGAATTTTACCCTAATTTTAATAGGGCCTCAGTCAATATTTGATTTCAACAAATATTCTGATCCTTCTTCGACTTCCCATTTGCACTCTCATGCTACAAGCTTAGGTGAGTTCTCACTTTCGAGTTTCTCATGCCATGATGATTGTATATATATAATCATGATTATAATATATCAAATGATGAAACATAATTTCATATCTAATTAATTCCTAATTTCATATCTATATACCAGATTGGACTGTTTGGTTTTGGGATAATGTTATTAATAGTGTTATTTGTGTGTGATTGGTTCTAAATTGACTAATTCTTGGGTTCTAAAATAAGGGACTGATTCTTGATTAGTATCTGGAATGTTGTTAGTCCAATTCTTGACAAGTATCTGAACATATTAGTACTCTTAGCCATGGATCTGGACGAATACATGCAAGTTGGATAAGACATTGGCCTAACAAGGTAGATTTATTATTCATTTTATCATGTAGATGAGGTATAGAATTGGGAATTAAGTAAATAAGTAGTTTTTGCATTTTATGTGTGCAGTAGATAAATTAATTGTGTGTTGTGCAATGTGTTGAATGCAGGATAGATCGATCGCTAGCTTTGAGATACAATGTGGTTATTGTAAGGAGATACACATAGCTGAATGCGTATCTTTCCATGTCATTCTTTTTGTGCTATGACTATAATTTAGTCAACTTTTCCAATAATGCATACCAGTTATTCAACTTTGATCATGATCTGCTTAATAATGCATACCAGTAATAATACATACCAGAATTTAGTTTAATGTAGGATGATTTGCTTTGATCATGATTAGAATGATATTTTTCATCTTTTCTAATAATGCATACCAATTTCTTGGTGAATAGACTATTGGTAAAATTTGAGCTTTTGTCTCAATAAGTTGATCTTTCATTTCAGTTTTTTGTACTGAAATGTTTCTTGATTCTGATTTTGTAATACAAGTAACATAAGAGAAGAGGTTTTGTAGTGATAAAAAAGGTGATTCTATACCATTCTCTGTGTCTCAAGGGTGTACATCGGCGCATACGGTGAAGGGAACTAGAGGAGATTGACTGGAAAGCACTCGAGTGCTAGAATTGACACTTCCTAATGGGTAAAAAATAATTTTTAGTAATGTAAGTTCAAAGTTAACATTTATGTAACTAATTTTTACTCTTTCTTTCGTATTGAAAATGAATAAGCTTTTGTCATTATTTACTGTATCGCTTTCGATCTTTTAGATCATCAATGGCTTGAGATGCATAATTCATACATGAACTTCAATATGAGTGAGTTCGTTGACAAGAATACTTTAATTCAATGTGAGTGAACTTCAATGCTTTCATAGGATTGTGACGATTTGAATTTGGTGTGATGTGAAAAATCAGGATTTGTGGAAGTAATTTATCATATCTAAGAGCAATTTAAGATAAATTGACTTTTAAATTGACTATGGTTTCTCAATTTTCTTGCTCATGGCAGCTTACTGTATCTCCATTTTAATTATCTAATAAGCTAATTATAAGCAAGCTCCTAAAATGTTATTCATTGTATTTAATGACATGGAAATCTCCTAAAATTGACTTGGTTGATCTCATAAATTTGAAATTGACACTCTATTGTATGTATAATCAATTTGTTTCAACATAATTAGGTTTTATTTGAGATTATTCATATTATTATTTGAATCGATCAAACAGAATGGAAAAGAAAGTTACAAAATACAACAGAGTGGAGGGCAATTGAATCAAATAATGGTAAGCAACTCTAACATCGGTGCTAATCGTGTTCGTAATGTCTGCATTGCATTTCGATCCGCTTCTAAGCAATCCAATCGCTCTGGGTACATAATCTTCTATTTTTAGTGCATAATATTTGAAATTCTGATTGTTTTTAGTGTTAAGAGTTTGAATTTTGTAATATTGTAGATGCTTAAGGGCTTGGGCTTTGACAGTTCTGGAGCATGAGTTTTGTTACCTCAAGACCGAACTGTATGAGCTTTTTCAGGTAAGAGCAAGGAAATTTCCAATTTAGATTAATTTAAATTGTAGTATTGATTAAACTGTAGAACATGACATTGCAGATGGAACAACTGAGTTTTAGGAAATGGTGTGAGGCTGGCTCTCAGAGGCAAAAATAAATAGCAGCGGCCATTCTCTGTGGAGGGGGGACATTGAAGTCTGGGAGTCATGTATGCTTACCAGAACTCGGCTGGAAGAATGAAGGACGAGGTAGCTCGCTACAAGAAGCTGAAAAAGTTGATTCTTTGAAGTAGTGAGGAATTTGTGCAACTTCGTGTTGATGAACAATTCTCTCAAGGTATTGCATGATGCTTTAGTCTTGAGAATGTTGAAACGTCGTAAACGTCTTTTTGAAGCATTTACGTTGTTCAAAGGTCATTTACAGAAGGAAGAGGATATGGTACAACTAATGGAGATGGAGATGTACGAGATGCTTTCAATTTGCCTAAGGAGTCCATTGAGGATGACAATGAAAAAATTGCCACAAAATTGCTTAATCTTGTATGAGCAGGGAGGTCATTATACCTTAGACACCATTCCTAGAATAATGTTTGCATGTCTCTTTAGATTTGTAAGGCAGATAGCTCGAAAAGATATAGAAATTGAAGGATAGAAGAGTAGTTATGCTAAACAAGATTATGTTGGGTCATTATTTGAAGAAAGGATTGGATTTACAATGCATCTAGATTTAGTTCATGGATTAACTGGCATCTGATAGTTTTTGTTTTTTGTAGTGAAGACAGTTTCAGAGACTGAGTCAAGACTGAAATAAGTAGGTGTAATCTTTTTGTAATTAAGCTGCAAAGACGAAGGGTTACTGGGTTACTCCATCTATTTTGAGGCAAAGTACCACCTACATTGTTCTAGAAAGACTCACGTGAACCGCACATTCTCCAAAAATTGTAATATCGAGTTACAAGAAGATTAAGAAACAATGTACACAAATCCAAAACAAACCGTTGAAATAAACCACAATATATCCTCGCTCCGTGTGGATTTCCGGTTCTACGAGACGAACTCCTGACTGAAAACACGCAAATTACAAATTGAAAGAAAGCCACAAGTGGTCGTACCTGTGGCCAATGTGAATGCGAGACAAGCAGAAGGCTTAGAAAGGCAGAAGGCTTGATGGTTTGACAAAGTAATGTCAGTTGAGACTTGAGACTAATTAATGTTAAACTTAATTTGTCTTCTCTCTTTCTATCTCCCATTACCCAATCATAGTTGAGACTTATTAAATGTCTAAAAAAACTCATAACTATGTGTTTAATTATTAGTATTTCCACCTTTTTGTTTTTTTTCCTTCGCTCTTCACCATTCTGAGCACCGTCAACGACTATGTGATTTTGATTTATATATGAGAAATATTCAATTCTTTTATTAAAAATTACTAAAAAAATACATATATGAAAAAATATCTTAAGCATATGAATATCGACAAAAATAAAACGTGTTTGGCGCGTGCGAAGCGTGGGCAATGACCTACTATATAAATGGTTGACTATTTCCTTACCAATTACTGATAAGTTGACAATAAATTAATCTTTTCTACTCCATTCAATCCCTTCTTCGTCCAATTCGTCAAATCAACTAACCGAGTTTTATCAATGGAAATAAATTTAAATTGACTATTATACAGATAATGACTTTATTGTAACAATAATTAGTAATTAAACATTATATATTACTAATATTTAAAATACTATGTTATTATTAATATATTTAGTTAAAAAAGAACATCTATTCTTTTATTACATAATTATCATGAAAATAATATATATAAATTTAAATAAAAGTAAAGCGCGTTATACCCGCGCTTCGCGCAGGTTTGAAATAGGGACTGTCAAGAAAGCCCCACTTACATAGTTACATACAAAACAATATACACGTCTCATGTCTGCGAATAATCCAACATTAAACGAAGCCAGCATGAATTTGTTTTACTCAATTTGTTGCCTTCCTCTTCCTTAATCTCATTTTCTTACCTATCCTCATTAAGTATAAAATGATACAATACACTAGTTCAAGTGGTTAGCAAATACTACAAGTTAGGTTTTTTACACTCATTTTTTAAGAGGCCATATATGGGGAGACAAAGGCTCTTTCCATAAGGATTATTACTTCACGTGGACCCATTTCTAACTTCTTTGAGACCCACCACCATCCATGTCAGACCACATGTGATATCTGTACAGTACAGCAAGGGCCCAAGAGGCTAAACAGCAGGTTATGGGCCATGGGCCTTTTATTGGGCCAAGCCCACATTTTCATCGAAAGTTGTAGTCAACTTTTCTCCAAGAGAACGGGGCCCTTTGCCCTTTATTACACTCTTTGAGTGTAATATAACATCACTTCTAATCTAAAGTGGTAACTAACCCTCCCCTTTTTTAATTAAATTTTTTATAGAAAATTATATATACCCCTCCTAATTAAACTCCCACCCCTTTCCCTTCATTTTTTTCCAACCCGTTACTTTTCTCTTTCTCTCCTTTCACTCCACCTTCCTCTTCCAAGCATTCCGGACGATTTCGCCGCGATTTCTCCTCGTTTCTCTTCGATTTCGAGCTTCCTTACTCTCGCGCGATCTCCAGGTATGTTTTTTCTTCGTTTTTGGTTGATTTCTGTAGAAATTAGGGTTGTCATCGTTGATTTGTTGTTTTTGTGTAATGCAGTTGTTCGAATCTTGTTTCTGTGAGAATTTCGGCCAATTTCATCTATAATCACTCACAGGTATGTATCTAGTTCAGTTTTTGCTTCTGTTTTGTGTTTTTAGGTTTTACAGTTTGATTTGTTGTTCGATTTTGCTTTTTTCTACTTGATTACAGTGTTGTTTTTGTGTGTTCTCCTTGCTAATTGCACTTTTTTTACTGTATCTCTTTGATTTTTACTTGTCTGTCCCTTTGCATGTGTTGATTTCAGATTTGTTTGTTTAATTTTCGTATTTGTCATCATATGTATGGTATTTAGTTTTATTTGTTCTTTCTCATTGTTGTTTTCGTGTAATTTATGTTAGTTTTGTAGTTTCGATGACAGTTAGTTTGGTTATAAATCTGGTTTTTGTTTTGATGATAATGTGTTGTGTGTGTGTTTTATGTTGAGGACAGTTTGTTTAGTGAAATCTTAGTAATATACTATTTGCGATGACAATGTTTTTGTTTTGATGACAATGTGTTTGTTTGTGTTTTATGTTGAGGACAACTTGTTTAATGAGATCTCAGCATTATACTATTTATTGATGACAATGTGTTTGTCATCGATATCCAGATTTCCCCTTCATTACAATGTTCTTTGCTCTATTTTATTTTTTGTGCATTACAATATTTGATGGCAAACACATTTTGTTCAAATGCGGATGACAATTTGTTTTGATCAAATACAGTTTTTAGTACTCTTGATGACAGTATTTTGCTCTATTTGATGACAATAATTATTTAAAAGTTTTTAGATTTGATTTCAAAATCTTCTATATTAGGATTTGATTGTCTATTTTCTTCTTGTTTATGACAGTATTTTTTGTTTTTGTTCTAATAATTTATATTAGTTATCTTTGATGACAGTTTAGTGCTTTATATTTTGTTTTATTGTTGAATTTTATGACAATAGTTTTTTATGGTTTTTGAGATTATGATTACAGTTTCTTGTATGTTGTATTAAAGTTTTTTTTCATTTGTTTTCCTTTCTTAATCTAAGATGGATATCTCGAAAGTGGAATATGTTTGCCCCCCATCCATGCATATGTCAGCACAAGTTAATATGTTCGCAAATTGGGACGTCTTTCAAATTATTGATGAACATCTTGATGCTGATGGACTATATGAAATAAGGAACGGAATTTTTGCCCCTATTGTTACTTGGGCAGACCAATTGAAGGTGTCATCTCAGCTGCTCTACTACTTTATCCTTCATCAAGTGAAGACAAAAAAACTTCATGAAATGTGGTTCAACGTCAAAGGCCATGTTTGCCGGTTTGGTCTCCCTGAGTTTGCGGCTGTTACTGGGCTGGATTGTCGTGATTGTACCGACTTTGAAATCCCAAATGCAAATATGATTGATGAATTTGGGGTCAGAAGTTTAAAATATAAAGAGTTGTTAGCACTGTTTGTTATAGAGGCCTATCCAGCTAGGAAGCTGAGTTTGGCATATCTTCTTATTGTTGAGGGCGTTCTACTTCCTCAACGACCGAATCAGCCTATTCGTTCTGAATTCTACAAGTTGTCAACAAATTTGGATGAGTTTAGGAAGTATCCATGGGGGAGGTTAGTGTACTCTACAACTATTGAGTATTTGATGAAGGCAGCTACCGTAGGGAAGCCAGAGAAAGGTGAGCGTCCTCATGACACAAGAGTAACAATTTACTTGCATGGATATCCCATAGCTTTAAAGGTATTTTATCCATTAGATAATTCTGTCATCATTTCTTTCAATTACCCTTTTTATATTTTTTGCTGACATGTTTTCTTTACTATATGTTGTATTACTGAGTTAATTTTTCTAGTTTTATCCAGTATTCTTTTTAAGTTTGTCATGACATGTTTGTTTATACTTTTTCATACTTTTTGTCTTCGCTACCTCTTTTGTTCTTCATGTTATGGTTGTATGAATTTTTGAAATCAATGTCGCAACATTTCTTTCATCGTTAATGCTTCGCACGCTTCATTTCACATTCTTCCATTTCTTGTCTGTCAAATTATTTTTTTAAATCTTTTCTATAGCATTCTGTCATCATCTATTGTATCTGCATCTAATTTTCCTTTTAATTAGTTTTATTCTTTTAACTATGGTATCTGTCATCAACTATTGTATCTGTCATCAATTATGGTATCTGTGTTCATCATGCTTATCCTTTTTTCTGTCTATCTGTTTAGGTTTGGATTCTTGAAACATTCCCTCAGTTTCGGGATATTGTAAACTGTACTTCAGCTGGTTCAAGAGAGATCCCTTACTGTCTTCGTTGGTTCAACAAGGATGTCGGTAATATTTGGTTTAGCGCAATTTCGAGACAAGTTAGAGAAATTAATCCGGTATTTATTTCTTCCTTCATCTTTTTCAGTTTTGTTTTATATATCTCATTTATTTATATCTCATTTTTGTCTTCTTTTATGTTCAGTATTGTAGATATCCTCCATATTCTGAGCATGAAAGATTTAAGGATCTGAATTTTCTGGATGAAAGGGATGACGCACTGTTTGATGGATTTGCCGAGCATATTCTGAATGTGGCAAAAGAGAAGGCTGACAAAGAAGCATCCTTCAACACTGAGATTGCAGCTACTATTCCAAAGGCTAGAGTCTATACGCGCAAAAGGAAAATCGACACTGTCAATCAGGCTCCAGCCCTAAGGAATACTAGGGCTCGCAATGTGGATCCTAACCAAACTTTGAAGATAAAGTTTAAGGTTGCTGATCCTAATAATCAATCTCCCCGGTTATTGAAGACTGTCGCAACAAACAAAGCCTCTCTTAAGCAGACCCTTCTCTTAGGACAACCTCCAAAGGGCAAGAAGGTTTGCAATACAAAATCGGCATTGGTGTTGAGAAGATCCCCTAGGAAGAGATCTGTTCTTCTAACAACTAAGCCAATTCCCACTAGTGTGCTCCCTATGAGGGACCCGGTGCCAAATGTAGAAGCTGCGGTTGACAGTGTGCTTCGGAGTTTGAATTCAAGGTTGTCTGGAGGCAGTTCATCCAAGAGTTTGCCCTCAAATGCAAAAGCATCAGCTTCGTCATCATCTAGTGCCAAAACAAAGACAGATTCAAGAAGGTTTGATCCCAAGAGTGCTCCTTTTGAACCAAAATCCCCACCATTTCAAGGCCACTCAACCATTCCTCAAGGTTTGAACAATGACTCCTCTGAGAAGATTTCAGATCTGAGCAAGAAGGTGGATCACATGTGCACTGTGATGGCTGATGTTCAAGGGACAGTTACTGGCCACACCTTGAAGCTAGAGGATGTGTTCAAAAAGCTAGTGGACATTGGGAGCCTCATTGAGACTTTCATTTCGTCAGTAAGAGCCAACAAAGCCGAAACAACTCCTCTTCCAACTGATCCAATCCACAACAATTTTAAGGTGTTGGGGGAAGCTTGTGGACTTTTTGATGATTCTGCTGCTTCTGCGAGGATAATTGGTGTAAAAAATATGGTTGACAGTGTTGGAAAGTCTATGCTTCCCTCTGCCACTGTTGAGCTTAATCTTGAGGGCAGTATTGGTGGCCCATCTTCTCTCCCTGTTCAGCGTAATCACTCAAATAAATCTGTAGACAGTCATGCTGAAGGTACTGAAAAACTTTTGTTTTCGTCATCTGAGAAGTCAAAATCCAATTGCAAGCCTAGGTCTGAAAATATTTCCAAGGAAGACAGTGTGGGTGAGTCTAATATTCCTCAATCCCTTGGTTTAACCCTGAGGCAGTCTCTGGATATCCCCAAGGAATCAAAGGATCAAGAGGTAGCTGTTGTAGATAATGACAGTAAATCAGATTGCAACAATGTTGACTTGTTTGTTCGTGAAGGTGATTCTGAATTTCTAGTGATTCCATCTGGGTCCCAAAATGCATTCCTTACACCTCCTATTGTATTTGAACCAGAAAGTGGTGATGCAATGTTTGTGGATGACAAATTGGTCAACTTAGAGGATGACAAGGCAGTTATGGTTGATGATGACAAGGTTGTCATACCAGATGAACACAAGATAGATATGATTGCTGATGACATGGTTGTCATCCCAGATGATGACAAGGTTGATATGGTTGATGATGACAAGGTTGATATGGTTGATGATGACAAGATTGTCATTCCTGAGGAGGTGTTGGAAGTTGTAGATTCTGTGGTAGATCTTCCAGTCAATCCTATTGATAAAGGGGAATGTCTTGATGTTGATAACATGGAATCTCAAGACAATTTTGAATCTGATGACAATGAGGCACCTGAAGACAATGTGGCTCCTGATGACAAGTTGGTAAGAAAGTCTTCTAGGGTAGGTCATCCTAGCCCTGTCCTTCTAAGCCCCTTCGCAGTGCCAACTAAAGCCATTGGTATGCCTCCCAGACCAGCGTACTCTTTCTATGAATACGATGATCGCTTGGTCTTCTATTCATGGCTAAAAGATGGGTATGTTGTATTTGTTTTTAGCTTTAATTTTCTAATCATTATTTTGTCATCAAATCATTATTCTGTCATATCTATTATATTATTTTAATTCTTAGCTTAAACTTGTCATCAATTTTGTACTCCAGTGTTTGTAATGATGACAGTTTGTTTTGCAATCTTATTTTAGTGATGACAAATTAAATAAAGTGTATTATGGTTGTCCCCTATATATAGTTTTTAATGATTGTGATTCTATCATACTGTCATCCAGATGACAAAAAAGTTTTATTACACTGTCATGCTTTTTGTACCTATTTTACTTTTAGATCATTGTCATCACGGATTGTTGATCAGAATGATCTAAAGCATCATTTTATCTCACTCATTGTGTCAATATTTTATGACAGTTCTATGTCAATGTTGATGACAGTTCTATCTTCACTTAATATATTGTCATCAAGTGTCATCTTATAAATTATATTTTTTATCATTATTTAAATTTGTTATCCTCTTCATACAATTTCTTATAATTCTTTTGATGACTGTTATATACACTCAAAAATATTTCTGTCATCAGCCTTCACCTGTCATCATCCTTCATGCAGCCTTATTTTGGGATTTTTTTTAATTTTTTCTGGTGAACCCCAATGCATGTTAATTTAAAATTTCGAAACCAACATGCATTGGTGAGGATAATTCAAAGTTTGAGTTTGGTTGTTGTTCTCCTAACAACCAATAGCATTAAATGTGTTTGGCCAATTTAATGTATTCTTTTGCAACCCTAACTCCTTTCCTATATATATATCCTCATCTTCCATTCCAGATATCCCATATTCTCCCTTTTCATCTTTTTTTTGTATACCTCCACATATCCAATCGTTTACAAGGCAAGTATTTTATTTTTCAATTTTTTTCTTTTGTTGTTAGTTCAATGGCACTCATTTTTATTTAAAATTCGAGTTTGTGCAGTTCTTTCCTCAAAATGGAAGATGATATCGACTGGGAAAATGATTTCGACTGGGATGAGTGTTTTTTTGTTGAGATGCAGATGTCTATGGTGAAAAATGATTGTAGATTGGTAAAAATCTCCATCCTTTAATGGAATTGCATAATCTCTTTTTCAGTTTTCTTTCAAATTTTAATATGCTTCAGTTTTTATATATTTCAGCCAATCCCTTTTGACCACGCCAATGAATATCTCAAGGAGTTCAAAGATAAGAAAATCATCTTGGCTATGTTAGACAAACAAAATATTTGGGATGTAATGGTGAAATTCAGTGACCATGGGAATCCAAACAATTGCTATAGGTTTGGTGAAGGCTGGAGGAAGTTTGTAGCAGACAATAAAATAGAAAAAGATCAAACTCTCCTATTTGAAGTGATGGGGAGAAGTGATAGAAGGCTTGTGTACCTGGTTAGGGTTGTCAAAACAGCTTAGCCTCTTTTTTGTCTCTTTGTCATCTAGCTATGGACTTTTGTGCTTTTTATGGCTTATCCGAGTGTTGTTGTGTCCTTTTCCTATGTGATTGGTATTTTCCTTTTATGGTCTTTTCATCTATGTAACTTCACTTTATGTGTTGAACTTATGCAATAAAAGAATCAATTCCTATTTTTGCTTTGATGACAGATATTGATATTGTCATTTATTTTTTCATCTGTAATCTAATGTTATAAAGTTATGAATCTTTTAAATCCATGTTTAAATAATATGTTATGATTTCATATACTTGTCATCACTGATGTTAGAGTTATCAGTTTGTCTTATCGGCCAATTATCTAAGTTGTCATCAACTTTTTAATCAGATTTCTTATTGTATTATGTTATCTATCATCATTTGATTTATAATATTTGTATTTATCTTTATGAAGCACGCTACGCGTGCTTGATTTCACTTCTCATAATTTTGTGCTAAAGCTTGATTACAATTTTATGGTTTGATGATATTAAACTGTCATCAACTGTCATTTGTCATCTACCTTCATCTGTGTGCTTTTCTGATGCAAAACAACTTAGTATTTAATATATTCATCCAATAATTCTTTGATGACAGTTATATACACTCGAAAATATTTCTGTCATCAGCCTTCATCTGTCATCATCATTCATCCAGCCTTATTTTGTGAATTTTTTCTGGTGAACCCTAATGCATGTTATTTTAAAATTTCGAAACCAACATCCTCAATTTAATGCATTGGTGAGGTTAATTCAAAGTTTTGAGTTTGTGTGTTGGTCACCTAACAACCAATAGCATTAAATGTGTTTGACCAATTTAATGTATTCTTTGCAACCCTAACTCCTTTCCTCTATATATATGCTCATCTTCATTCCAGATATCCCACACACTCCCTTTCCTCAAAATTCGATATTGTGCAGTTCTATCCTCAAAATGGCAGATGAAATCAACTGGGATGAGACCTTTCTTGTTGAGATGCAGAGGTCAATGGTTGAACATGATTGTAGATTGGTAAAAATCTTCATGCTTTATGTTATTGCCTAATTTCTTTATCTGTTTTCTTTCAAATTTTAATATGGTTCAGTTTTATATATTTCAGCCAATTCCTTTTGACCATGCCAATGAATATCTCAAGGAGTTCAAAGATAAGGAAATTTTCTTGGCTGTGGAAGACAAAGAACAAGTTTGGGATGTAATGGTGAAATTCAGTGACCATGGGAACCCAAACAATTGCTATAGGTTTGGTAAAGGCTGGAGGAAGTTTGTTGCAGACAATAAAATAAAGAAGGATCAAGGTCTCCTATTTGAAGTGAGGGGGAGAAGTGCTAGTATGCTTGTGTACCTGGTTAGGGTTGTCAAAAGAGCTTAGCTCTTTATGTCTCTCTGTCATCTACTTATGGATTTTTTGTGGTTTTTATGGCTTATCTGAGTGTTGTTGTGTTCCTTTTCTATGGGATTAGTATTTTCCTTTATGATCTTTCATCAATGTAACTTCACTTTATTGTGTTGAACTTATGCAATTAAAGAATGAATTCCCGTTTTGCTTCCGATGACAGATATTGATGTTGTCATTTATTTTTTTGTCTGTAATCTAATGCTCTAAATTTCTCAATCTTTTAAATCCATGTGTTTATTAATATGTTATGATATCATATACTTTTGTCATCACGGATGACAAAGTTATCATTTTGTCTTATAGGTCAATTATTTAAATTGTCATCAACTTTTTAATCAGATATCTCTTTATATTTTTGGCATCTGTCATCATTTGAATTTTTTCACTTCTCATAAGTTTGTGTTAAACCTTGATGACAATTTTATGAGTTGATGATTATTCAACTGTCATCAACTCTTATATGTCATCTACCTCCATCTGTGAGCTTTTTTGATGCAAAACAACTAAGTATTTAATATATTCATCCAATTGTTCAACAATTTTTATTTATTGCAATGACCATGTGCTATGTCATCCAAAATACTTGTTCAAATCAATTAAAATAGGACAGTAATGCAAACTATATATGTGTAATAGTATTTTTTATCAATGTAATCAAACTATTCTAGAACAAAAGGTGAACTTCTAGCTTCTGGGGTTTTGTTCATGCATGATGTTCTGTTGTGTCCAGTGGATCCGCATAGACTGCATCTTGCGGGTCTTCTTGGTCCACACCTCCTCTTGCTATGATTTGGGAACTCACCTTCAGACGGTATTCTCTTCTTCTTAAGTTTCCCTGTTCTTTTCTCTAGCTTGGGAGGTAGGCATTGTATGTTCATTATCTCCTCTGGAATCATTTCTTCAGTTTGCCTAGGCACAGGATATATGGTCTCCTTGTAAGATTTCATCCAATTCTCAAATCTATAGTAGTCACTCACAAATCCTGTCACTTTCACCTTTGCTTTCTGCATTGCTGCCATTCCATGTACACAGGGAATATGATCTAGATCAAACACTCTGCAAGTGCAGCTTCTTTTTTCCAAATCGACAACTCCATAGAAATCTCCTCCTATCACCTGGTATTGGAACCCATTCAATGCCCTCACTTCATATTTCTTGGACAGTTTATGCCTTTTTTGAAGAATTTCCTCTATGTTTGGTGGCACCACTTTGCTCAGCGCTTCTTCTGTTTTGACGCGCCTTTCAACGAACCATCTTATCAGCATTTCTAAAACACAATCCAATAGGGCAACAACCTGAAATGACCTAGCCTCTAGTAGGACCTTATTGATGGTCTCTGAATTGTTTGTAGTCATTATGTTGTATCGGTCTCCTTTGCAGTGTGATCTTGCCCACTTCTCAAATTTGGAAATAACCAAGTAATCCCCCATTTCCTGATTAATTGCACATATCTTCTTGAAGTTCTCCTCAAATTCCCTTTTTGTATAGCTGTTTGCAGCCAAAGTGAAGAGCTTGTGCACACCCCTGTCCTTATACCTTGTCTTGAGGTTTTGATGAACATGTCTTCTACACACACAATGCTTTGATGATGTATAAATGCTCTCCACTGCCTTTATAATACTTAGATGCCTATCAGACACAATCACCAATTCCTGTGAACTAGGGATCACTGTGATAAGCTGTTGGAAGAAGAATGTCCAAGATCCATCATTTTCTGAATCAACAATTGCATACGCCAATGGATAAATTTGTTGGTTCGCATCCTGCGCAGTTGCAATCAATAGGTGTCCTTTGTACTTTGTATGCAAATGTGTTCCATCCACCATGATTACCTTCAAAACAGAAGTATTCTGTCATCAACAGTCATTTTTTATATATTTTTGTTACAAACCCTTTGAAATATAGTACTATTTATTGTATTTTTTATATTTTCTTTTCATACACTGTTATCATGCATCCTTTAAGAATTATGTCATCAAACATTGTTGTCAAATAAAAATGTCATCAAAATTTGTCATCATGCATCCTTCAACACATAATCTGAGCAATACACATTTTTGAGATTTTTTTGTAATAATACACTCATCAAATACTGTCATCATTAATGTTTTTAATATATTTTCAAACACTGTCCTCATTCATCCTGTCATGCTTTTACCTTATTTTAAAATTCTGTCATCAACACATATTGTCATCCTTAGTCTATCTATTGTAAGATTTCATCTTTTTTATATTTCTTATGAAGCGCGCGAAGCGCGCTTCATTTCACTTACATCAAAAGTATGTTATAAACCAAATTAATATCTTGAAGAATGTTATTGTATCAAAACTGTCATCATTTTTTTATATGCCAAATTTTCCAGATTATGGTGTAATAATATTTTGTAATATATTTCTATTTAATCAGCATCATTATCTGTCATCAAGTATAGCAAGGTATGTCTACATACCTTTCTCATTTGATCAAATCCTCTTATTGTTGCTCCTAGTGCTATGAACACATACTTGAAGCAATTTTCGTCATCAACCTCTAGCTTTGTGTATGTGCCTATGTTGACTTGTTTGATCATGTGGCAATATATAGGCAACATTCCATAGTTTTCTTGTGGTGTTCCTCTAATCAAATTTTGTGCCCATTCCTTTGCCTTCAAAGCCTTCCAATAGCTCACATCCATACAATGTTCTTTCCTCATGTCGTTCCGGATACTTTTAGGGTTCGGTCCAGTTTTCACCCCTTCATACCTACACACACAATAAATCATCCAAACTGTCATCTTTCAATATTAATGTGTTTGTATAAGACCATAACTATTTTGCTAATATGTTTTGTTACCTTGTTTTAATCTGCTCTCCAACCATCTTGTATGTTGGCTTGCACTGGTTTTCACACCTAAATTCAAAAGAGCATGTGTGTTCTTCTCTATACTTTCTTATCTCAAAGAAATGTGTGTCTTTCAACACCATTGCCCTCAGCCCCCAGTTGCAGTTCTCATCTGCACACTTAACAGTAAACAAATCAGGGGTTGACTTGTATACTTTGTACACAAAGTTCTCCCTCATAGCGACTTTCCTAATGGCAACTTTGAGCATCTCCTTTGAGTCAAAAATTTGTCCAATATGGATGAACCCTGTGTAGTCTTCATAAGAAGGACTATCACCCTCCATAATTTCTCCCCATTCAGTAATTTTGTCCCTTGATTCACAACTAATTACCTCACTCCCACCTTCCATCTCATAATCATTTTGAAATGGAACAAGGCTGTTTTTTTCCCTCACTACTGTCGTTTTAGTTGTCTTCTTCTTTTTTCTCTCTGTCACATACAAAGGCACACTCCATTGCACCTTCTCTAATTTGTTGATTTCAATGAAACAATTGAAGTCCTCGTCCGTCTCTACAATATATGGTATCTGAATTTTCTGGAAAGGATTCAAGTGCGACAACTCAATTTCATGTGCTTGTGTCTTCAAATTAAACCTTTGAATAATGGTATCCTTTGCACCATCCAGCCCTATGTTGATGTCGATTACAAATGCTTTTGAAATCAATGTCCCAACATAAGCATTTGAACCATCTTTCATCTTCCAGTCTCCTCCCCAACATACAGTTAGAATATTCATTTTGTACCTGTATAGCACATGTTATTGTCTACATAAACATTCTATCATCACTCTTCAATTCCTGAATTGTACTGAATCCAATTTTCAATCTGACATCATACCTAATATTTTAAATTTAAATTCCTGAATTGTTATATTATGTCATCTAATCCATCAACATTCTGCATTACTGTCATCCAACACACATCATCTAATTATCAAACTGTCATCACATTTACATTTTTAAATCTAAGTTCAATATTATGTCATCAACTTTCTATATGAGCATCATATTGTCATCAGGATCAACATTCATCAGTTTCATCTATATTCTATCATCACTCTACAATTCCTGAATTGTACTGAATCCAACTTTCAATCTGACATCATACCTAATATTATAATTCTAAATTCTAAATCCTGTCATCAACTCCTTTTCTTAAACAACAATACTGTCATCTTATTTCTATCATCCAACACTCATCATGTAATCCATCAACATTCTGTCATCACTGTTTAAATTCCTGAATTGTTATATTATGTCATATAATCCATCAACATTCTGCATTACTGTCATCCAACACACATCATCTATTTATCAAACTGTCATCACATTTACTTTTTTAAATCTAAGTTCAATATTATGTCATCAACTTTCTATATGAGCATCATATTGTCATCAGGATCAACATTCATCAGTTTCATCTATATTCATCAACACTCTGTCATCCAGTTTTCATTATTTTATTCAATCATTGTTCTTCATCTTATTTGTCCACCAAAATCCTTTTTTTAACAACATTTTGTCATCAAAAATACAGAAAGCCTTTAAAATCACAGTTTTATTTAATTATTTCGTGTGTTTTAGCATTGACATTCATGTAATTATATGATGACAGTTTGAATTTTACCTTGATTTCGATATGCAGTAGGAAGTTTCTTATATCGAGACGGCAGATTGATGCTTTGCTAGTTTGATGATGTCAAACCTTGAATTTCATTCCAGAATCTACCGCGAGAGAGATCTTATGAAGCGCGCGAAGCGTGCTTCATTTCACTTACCAGAAAATTTGATTCGAACCACCAAATTCAGTCGATGCGAACCGAGATTAAGCCTGGCTTCGAGTTTCCTGGTGGAGGCGTTTGCTGCGGCTCGGAGGAGTTGACAGCAGCGGGAAGGATCGAGCTTTCTCGCTCCAAATGCAGAGGAAGTGCGAGGATGACAGCACTTGCAAGGAGGGCGAAGGAAATCCGTGTGGAGAAGGAGAACGTAGATGATCGTTAATGGAGAAGAAGCTGGAGGGAGAAATTTTCGGCAGGGAAGGGAAGGGACGGAGAGGAAGGGGACGCGCGTGTAACAGATTGTAAAAGGAAAAGGTTAGATTGCTTTCCTTGTATAAAAAGGGTTAGTTTCTTCACAAAACATTGTTAAAAGGGTTACTTAGCCCATTTTGGGACTTTTCTCCAAGAGAACGTTTTCGAGATCTAAAGCTATCCAATAGAATGTGATCTATGTCGTGTAGCCAACACAATGTTAATCAACTACATCAATATGTGTGTTGGTGCTCAGGTATCGCGATCTCACGATCAATAACTCGCGAGGTTAGCCCAGTTACAGAATTCTCCTTCGATTGTCAAAGACCTCTCGACCTCAGTTGGATTAACAACTTGGAACGCCACTCTTTCTCGGATCAAACTTCATTTTCTCTCTCTGTTCTTCGTGTTTTTGAGCTCCTAAGTATACGTGCAACCAAACCAGAAGGGATGACGCCCGGATTTGGATCTTCGACGCCCAAGTCAGTATGCTATCACGAGTAAAGGAGCCTAAAGACTCATAACAACACCAAATAGCAGCTCAAACAAGGTAAGAAGAGGGAATCAACACAATACATAATAGTACAGTTCACGAACTACGTAAGATCAATGGAAGAGCGCACGAATCACCTCAGGCTGCGACATTTTTTGCACCAAAGGCACGATCTCGACACCGAGAGTCAGAATTCGAGAGCCGATCATCCAATTCTCTACTAAAATAGATGAATGTGAGGGAGAAAATGAGCTCGATGTGAGACTTCGCTCCTGTGTTTTTGCTCTCTTCCGGGCATCTCCAATGGAGAGCTAAAATGGACATGTCACTTAAGATTATAGCAAATGAAAATTGTACATTTTAGCAATTGTTATTTTTGCCAAGTCAAACAACCCCAATAACAAATGCTAAATTTTTGCTATTTCCTAGCACAATTTCAACATTCTCATGTTATATTAATTTATTTGTTAAATAAAAATTCAATACTCTTTTGACACATCATCAACTTTGTTATAAGGATTGTTATTTTGATTGATAAATTTAGCAATTGATTTGACAATTCAAAGCATCTTTAAAAGAATATTCTTACTATTGTCTATTTTAGCTTACCATTGATGCTTGATTTTTGTTATAAATTTGTTATCTCCATTTATACCAAGCTATAGGAGATAAGAGATGTCCTTACAAAAGAGAAAATTGCGAAATGATCCAAGATACATTTCTCTCCCCTTTATGTTAGTATTTATACCACGTCATGAGGGTCTCATTGTACTCATTCTCTAGGTTGTCAGCGTCCTTACCCGATTTGGGCCTTAAGTGGGCTTCCTCCGCCAATACTGTAATACTCTTGAAATGGGCCGGCCTTATTACGTACAGCTCGCTAGCCCAATGGTACTTGGACCCGAGAATCGGTCCAACTCTTTGCTTTCTGTCTCGTTTTTTCATTATTTATAAATAATATAAGCACAATATCCGCAAAACGGGGCCCTTTGCCCCTAATTATCCTCTAGGAGTGGGAAATAACATCCCTATTAAATGAATGTGTTAACTAACCCTCCCTCTTTTTTCATTAATTTTTTAAAATTAAATATATATACCTCCTAAAATAAAAATGGTACTTTTTCCTCATTCCTATTTCTTCTTCCCGTTATTCTTCTCTCTCGTTCTTCACTGCTTCCTTCCTCTCATCTAAATTTCGTCGAATTTCTGCCCGATTCTCACTGTTTCTCCTCGAATTCGAGCTCCCTTGCTCTCGGCGATCTCGCGATAGGTTTTTTCTTTTGTTTTTGTTGATTTTGGTCGAAATTAGGGTTTATGATCGTGTTTCGTTTGTTTTTCTGTAACGCTGATGTTTCTCTCTCGTTTCTGTTTGTATTTCTCACTGTTTCTCCTCGAATTTGAGCTCCCTTGCTCTCGACGATTCCGCGGTAGGTTTTTTCTTTGATTTTGGTTGATTTTGGTGGAAATTAGGGTTTCTGATTGTGTTTGGTTGTTCTTCTGTAATGCAGGTGTTTCTCTCTCGTTTCTGTTTGGATTTCGACCTCATTTCATCCACAATCAGTTACAGGTACGTATTTTATTCAGTTTTTACTTTTGTTTTGTGTTTTTAGCATTTACGTTCCATTTTGTATGTGATTGAGCTTTTCCTGATGTGATTACAGTGTTGTTTTGTGTGTTTTGCTTGCGAATTGCATTATTTTTACAATATTTCTTTGATTTTTACTTGTGTGTCTTTTTGCATGTGTTGATTACAGTTTTACTTTGTTTCCTTTTTGTATTTGTCATCACATCTATGGGATTTAGTTGTTTTTGTTCTTTCTTATTGTTGTTTTGCGTGTAATTAATGTTAGTTTTATAGTTTCGATGACAGTTAGTTTGCTTAGACATCTATATTTTGGTTCGATGACAATGTGTTTGTTTGTGTTATATGTTGAGGACAGTTTATTTAGTGAGATCTCAGTATTATACTATTGTGGATGACAATGTGTTTGTCATCGAGATGTTTTTCCCTTGAATATTATACTATTTAGATGACAATTACATATTCTGTTTTACTTTGTTTCCTTTTTGTATTTTCATCACATCTATGGTATTTAGTTGTTTTTGTTCTTTCTTATTGTTGTTTTGCGTGTTTTTAATGTTAGTTTTATAGTTTTGATGACAGTTAGTTTGCTTAGACATCTGTTTTTTGGTTTGATGACAATGTGTTTGTTTGTGTTTTATACTGAGGACAATTTATTTAGTGAGATCTCAGTATTATACTATTGTGGATGACAATGTGTTTGTCATCGAGATTCTTTTCCCTTGAATATTATACTATTTAGATGACAGTTATATATTCTGATGTTGATGACAACTTTTTCTATTGTATATATGATTTCAATCACTCCTCTTTTCCATAACAATAGTTATTCTAATTAAATAGATTCATCTAGATGTTTTTCTTATTGAATATAGTCTTTTTGTGTTTCCGTGTTTATATATGATTTGGATGACAGTATATCTCTTTGTATTTTTATGATCTTAATCATTTCTTTTTATGATTATGTTTGTTGTTCAAATTTTCTACCATGTTTTGTTCAAATACAATATTTTAGGTCTCTTTGATGACAATTTTATTGCTCTATTTGATTTTGTTTGAAGGTTGATGACAGTAATTTTCTACCATGTTTTATTGCTCTATTTGATTTGATTTTGTTCAAATACAGTATCTTGTATATAGTCATGAAGGATTTGTTTGTCTTATGATAAAATTTCTATCATGTTGTTCTAATAAAAAAATTTAGGCCTCTTTGATGACAGTAGTTATCTAAAGTTTTTGAGATTTGATTACAGTATCTTGTATGCAGTAATAAAGGGTTTGTTGTCCTTTCTTTTGTTGATGACAATTTTGTATTTTTATGATCTTAATCATTTCTTTGTATGATTATGTTTGTTGTTCAAATTTTCTATCATGTTTTGTTCAAATACAATATTTTAGGTCTTTTTGATGACAATTTTATTGCTCTATTTGATTTTGTTTTGAAGGTTGATGACATTAGTTATTTAAAAATTTTGAGGTTTGATTACAGTATCTTGTGTATAGTCATTGACGAGGCGAATTGTCGTGTGCCAAGTCAAGTAATCCTAACAAGCTCACTAACAAGTATAGTAGGCAAGCAAGGGTCGAATTCCAAGGGAATCAAGTTATCGATTCTTAAAGTTATAATAATGATTAACGAGTGTAAGTAGCCAAAGGGGGGGGGGGGGGTTGTATGTTTTAAGAACAAAGTAAAGAATGTTGATTTGGATTGTAAATATATCAATGGAAGGTGTTTCACTTGACAATTATCCACTAACAGATTAACAAGTTGATCATAAACTCCTTTTAATCCTATGTCGAATTACTCATATGATCGTTCTAATCCCTGTTCTAATGTAGTTATTAGTCCAATTAGTCCTAATAACCCTTACTCAACTATAACCTTGAAACTATCAAGATTCAATAATAAAGCAGCTTTAAGTTCAGGAATGGATAGATACATGCAATACCATAGACAACTAGTCAGATACTCGACATGTACTCAATTCTCTTCACAATTGACATTCACAACTAGTTCATGCAAATTGTGTGTGCTACAAACAAGTATGGTATTTCAACTAGAAATAACCAAACAATAGCAATATGAATGAGATGAAACTACTTAGATGGCCAATCTAAATGAGCAAATCTAATTCAATAACAATACACACAAGAGAATAGAGACAATCATAAGAGTAGAATAAAGGAAAGAAATCTTACAACTTAATCAATCCAAAAGCTTCAAATGTCAAGCAAAACAATGGAAACTTAGCAACTCATGAAGTTCTTGAGGAAAACTCTCAAAAACTTGGAAATGGAATGTGTAAGATGATTCAAGATCATCAACACCTAAAACCTATATGTATCTGCAGAATTAAACTGACAAATTGAAGCTAAAAACGTTATAAAAACGTTACAAAACTTAACATAACATACTAAATCGGGCAAATGAAGAAAGTCTTCTCTGACAGATTTCCGCGATCGCGGTTCCAAAACCGCGATCGCGGATTTTCTTCTGTGATCTGGCTTCTTCATATGGCATTTCCGCGATCGCGGAATTTCTTCTGTGATCTTGGCTGGTCTAGTAGGTTTTCCGCGATCGCGGTTTGGGACCCGCGGTCGCGGATTTGGCTTCTGTGGTCAGCTGCTTCCAATGCTACCTCTTTGTCTTCATCCTGTGGTCTTCTTCAGCTTCGACTCCTGTTCTTATGCTTCAATGCTCCGCATCATCTTCTGTAATCTCATATGTGACTCAACTCTTCAAAACTCCATGATTACATAATACATCATAACATCTAGCATAATCCTATACAAAATGAGCTAATAACCTATAGTAGCGCTATGTAAAATACCGCTTATCAAACTCCCCCATACTTAGACCTTGCTCATCCCCAAGTAAGCTAAATAAAACTTACCCTTACAATCAGCACACATAGATCTCAGGAAGTATAGAGAAAGAATGAACTACAAATTACAAGCACACTTCGCCTCCAAACACCATAGTGAGTACAAAAGATAAATCTAATCCTAGCTCCTATCTAGCTCCTTATCCCTCCATAGTGGCCTACCCTTTCCTCCTTATATCACCACTTCTTATGACACCTCGCCAGCAGCAACAAATGGTCCTAAGACACTCATTTCACTCATTCTGCCTAGGCGCCCCGAAGGGTTTTCACCTAGACACTCATTTCATTTTGCTAGATAACTCACCAATGGATCACATCTCTCAAGTCCACTTTTGCCTCAGCCTATTGTCTACCAGACTACCTGCTTATTGCATGGAACCGCCCTTTCAGGTTTTCAGCCCATCCCAGGATTTTCATTTGCCTTTTTTAATATATTTGTGGCTTTTTCTGTTTATTTTTATTTTTATTTTTTTTAAATAAATACGATCTGAATTCAAAGAACCGAATGGAAACTACTCTAAAGATAAGCAGTAAACTAAATCCCTCTCCCCCATACTTGAAGTACACAATGTCCTCAGTGTGAAAGACATAGAAAATAAATGAGGAAGAGAAGAGAGTAGCTCACTGATCCGGGTTACCCGGTGGGGTGGGGGTTGACGATTGGAGAGCGCGGTGTGACTGGGCTTCGGTGAGGTGGTGAGAATCCGGTGGGAGATGAGAGGAGAAATTGATATTTTGGGGAGAAATTTGGGAGAGGAGAAATTGAAGAGATTTTGGTGAGAAATGGTAGAGATGATGGAAAATTGGTTTGGTGGGGGAGAAATTTAGAGATGATGAGATGGGAGAAATTGGGAGATGATGGGTTTTTGAATTTCTTTTTTTTTCTTTTTCGATTTTCTGCTTTTTTTTTTTTTTTTCAAAACACGAAAGGGAACAACCGTCAATTCCTTTAGTAACAGCGAGATGGTGGGCGTCCAAATAATACCGACAATTCCCGTGCTTTATTCCTACAGGTTAGTAAACAAAAGAAAACAAAACAAGCAAAAAGAAATAAAATAAAATAAAGTCGAAAAGAAATACCTTGGGTTGCCTCCCAAGCAGCGCCTTGGTTAGAGTCGTGGCTCGACTTCCTACTCAGGTCTCAATCATCTTGACCACCTCTATCATAGGTGGGTTTAATCTTCTTTGGGGTTGCCTAGAGGGCTTAGCTCCTTCCTCAAGTAGGATCCTGTGCATACAGGTGGAAGGGCTAATTCCCTTGATGTCCGCAATAGTCCACCCAAGAGCTGTAATGTGCTCTTTCAACACCATCACCAATCTCTTCTCTTGCTCACCTGACAACTTACTAGAGATGATTACCGGGAGGGTATCATTCTCTCCAAGAAAAGCATACTTCAAGTGCTCTGGCAATTGCTTAAGCTCAATCACTGGTGCCTGCAAAACAGAAGGGAGGAGCTTTTCGCTCTCCAAAGTCAGTAACATGGGCCTGCCGGCCAAAGATCTACCTGAAGTGTCTAGCTGAGCTAGAACCCTATGAATATCAGGAGAAAGAGAGAGATTAACTTGTGGTGGGTGAATGATGCTGTTTTCCATAACACATTGCAATTCATCTAAGCCAAAGATATTAAAAGTATCCTGAACTATAGGATCAATCACATCAATAGAACAAATAGAAGCAGCATCTTCAATGGGGTGCTTCATAGCATCAAAAATATTGAATTGCACAACTTCCCCATCAAACTCTAAAGTAAGAGACCCACTAGCTAGATCAATCTTTGTGTTAGCGGTTCTCATAAAAGGCCTTCCTAACAAAATAGGTGCAGCCTGACCATCATGTTCCATGTCTAACACAAAGAAATCAGCAGGAAAGAACAAATTATCAACCATAACCAAAACATTCTCAACTACACCTTTAGGATAAACAGTAGACCTATCAGCTAGTTGAATAATTATTCCGGTTTCATGAAGAGGACCTAAACCAAGCATCTTATACAACGAGTAAGGCAAAACATTTATAGATGCACCAAGATCAAGCATAGCTCCCTCAAAGTGAGTATCACCTATACGACAAGGAATGCTTACCATGCCCGGATCGCTACACTTCTTAGGCATTCGCCTTTGGAATACAGCGGAGACACGCTCGCTTACCGTCACCTTCTGTCGTCCCTTCAATTTTTTATTCCTCTTGATGGTGCAGAGTTCCTTCAAGAACTTAGCATATCTAGGAATACTTTTAACGAGTTTGAGTAAAGGGATATTTACCTCGCATTTGCTGAAGGTTTCGAACAGCTCCTTGTCATTCTTCGGCCTTCTCGTATCCTTTAGAGCATCGGGAAAAGGAGCGGGAGGTTTGGTTGAGCTAAGTGGTGGGAAGTCGGGGCGAACATAGTGGTCTTGTTTCAACCGGAAGTCACCCCGGTCCTCGACCTCAGCTCCAACATCGTTTGAACACTCTCCTAAAATTGATTCGCCAGGGGCATATCCGCGATCGCGGCTGTCAGTCCTCGGTCGCGGATTTGCATCGGTTTCCCCAGAAGATATTCCGCGATCGCGGATCTCATCCCGCGGTCGCGGAATTCCCACTGTTTCTTCAAAACAACTTCCGCGATCGCGGTTCTTGTCCCGCGGTCGCGGATTCTCACCTGTTTCAGATTCTGCCTTTTCAGCAGCAGCATTTTCCAACACTTTTCCACTCCTTGTTGTCACAGGACTAACATTTTTGGTCAGATTCACTACCGTTTGAGATGGTAGAGAATTGGATTTTTGCTGTGCAAGAGTGGTCACAGCTTCAGCCAACTGCCCTATCTGTTTCTCCATGTTCTTGATACTAGACTCAGTAGTTTGGACATGGGTTGTGAAATGCTGAGTCAATGATCTCAACATATCTGCAGTTGAAGGTCCAGAATTGGGTCGTGGGGCCGGAGCTTGAGGTTGGGGTTCATTATGATCACGCCATATGAAATTTGGATGATCTGTATACCTCGGATTGTAGTTGTTCTGCTGATCATTTCGAGGTCGTGGAGGTCCATATCCACCAGCAGCATTGACTTCAGCAACATCATCATCTTGAAGCTCAGGGCATTTGTCTGTAAAATGAGAAGGGTCAGAACAAATACCACATGCTTTTACCTGTTGATGTCCTTTGTGCAGCTGAGAGATCATCTTCTTTAGCTCAACGAGCTCGGTCATAAGAGTGGGGTCTCCTGAGCTTGTGGCATTCACTCCTTTCCTAGTGTATGTCCTACCAAAACTCCTAGTGCTCTCAGCCATGTCTTGCAACTTTTCCATGGCATCTTCTGGTGTCATGTTGAGAATACTCCCACCACAAGCAGCGTCTACCATTCTCCTTTCATGATTAAGGAGACCATTGCAAACATGTAGGACCAGGTCCTCGATATCATACCCATGAAAAGGGCAACTAGCACACAACCCCTTGAAACGCTCAAGGTAATCATAGAGAGTCTCATCTTCACCTTGCTCTACATGGGCAATTTCCTTCTTCAGAGCATTTGCCTTTTTAACTGGAAAGTACTTACCCAAGAACACCTTGTGCAACTTCTCCCAGCTATCTACCGAACCGGTAGGCAAATGATAGTACCAGGACCTAGCACCATCTTTCAAAGTGAACCCGATGGCTCTCATCTTGATCTGCTCCTCAGTGACATTTGGTGGTTTGGTTGTCATGCAAGTGTCATGGAATTGGTTCAAATGCATGATCGGATCCTCACCAGGCAAACCATGGAATGTGGGGAGCAGATTGATCACCCCTGACTTGAGCTCAAAAGTCACCCCCTGAGCAAAGGGTGGAAGAACCACAACTTGAGGTTGTTGTGTCAGATTGGGAGTAGTACGCTCCCTCAATGTGCGGACGACACCGCCGTCTCTTAGAGCATTTGCCTCTTGCTGCGCCTCAAGCAATGCCCGTTGGGCATTAACAACTAACTGAATTTCAGCCAATTGACGTTGGGTGTCAGCAAGAGCTCTTTGCTCGAGAGTCAACTGAGCGCCTTCCATTGCACCTGTATCAGTCTCAACTCTGTTCTCTCTCTGATTTCGATGGAGTGTCCTCTCGATTTCTGGATCAAGAATAAAAAGAGACTGATTAGTAGAACGGGTGTTGACCATTCACTAGTCAACACTAAGGTTAATCAAAACAAGAACTTTAAAGAAAAGAGAATTTGATTCCCCGGCAACGGCGCCAAATTTGACGAGGCGAATTGTCGTGTGCCAAGTCAAGTAATCCTAACAAGCTCACTAACAAGTATAGTAGGCAAGCAAGGGTCGAATCCCAAGGGAATCAGGTTATCGATTCTTAAAGTTATAATAATGATTAACGAATGTAAGTAACCAAAGGGGGGGAGGGTTTGTATGTTTTAAGAACAAAGTAACGAAGGTTGATTTGGATTGTAAATATATCAATGGAAGGTGTTTCACTTGACAATTATCCACTAACAGATTAACAAGTTGATCATAAACTCCTTTTAATCCTATGTCGAATTACTCATATGATCGTTCTAATCCCTATTCTAATGTAGTTATTAGTCCAACTAGTCCTAATAACCCTTACTCAACTATAACCTTGAAACTATCAAGATTCAATAATAAAGCAGCTTTAAGTTCAGGAATGGATAGATACATGCAATACCATAGACAACTAGTCAGATACTCGACATGTACTCAATTCTCTTCACAATTGACATTCACAACTAGTTCATGCAAATTGTGTGTGCTACAAACAAGTATGGTATTTCAACTAGAAATAACCAAACAATAGCAATATGAATGAGATGAAACTACTTAGATGGCCAATCTAAATGAGCAAATCTAATTCAATAACAATACACACAAGAGAATAGAGACAATCATAAGAGTAGAATAAAGGAAAGAAATCTTACAACTTAATCAATCCGAAAGCTTCAAATGTCAAGCAAAACAATGGAAACTTAGCAACTCATGAAGTTCTTGAGGAAAACTCTCAAAAACTTGGAAATGGAATGTGTAAGATGATTCAAGATCATCAACACCTAAAACCTATATGTATCTGCAGAATTAAACTGACAAATTGAAGCTAAAAACGTTATAAAAACGTTACAAAACTTAACACAACATACTAAATCGGGCAAATGAAGAAAGTCTTCTCTGGCGGATTTCCGCGATCACGGTTTTGGACCCGCGATCGCGGATTTTCTTCTGTGATCAGGCTTCTTCAGATGGCATTTCCGCGATCGCGGTTTGGGACCCGCGGTCGCGGATTTGGCTTCTGTGGTCAGCTGCTTCCAATGCTACCTCTTTGTCCTCATCCTGTGGTCTTCTTCAGCTTCGACTCCTCTTCTTATGCTTCAATGCTCCGCATCATCTTCTGTAATCTCATATGTGACTCAACTCTCCAGAACTCCATGATTACAGAATACATCATAACATCTAGTATAATCCTATACAAAATGAGCTAATAACCTATAGTAGCGCTATGTAAAATACCGCTTATCAGTCATGAAGGATTTATTTGTCTTTTTCTTCTTGTTGATGACAGTGTTGATTTGTCATCAAATTTCTATCATGTTGTTCTAATAAAAAAATGTAGGTCCTCTTTGATGACAGTTTAGTGCTCTATATTTGATTTTTTGTTTGAATTTGATGACAGTAGTTATCTAAAGTTTTTGAGATTTGATTATAGTATCTTGTATGTAGTAATAAAGGGTTTGTTGTCCTTTCTTTTGTTGATGACAATTTTGTTCTGTTTTCCTTATTGTTGTGCAGCAGTGGAACATGCAGTTGTTGGCTGTGCAGCAGTGGAACGTGTAGCTGCTGGTTGTGCAGCAGTGAAATATGCAGCAAAAAATTGTGCAGCAACATCTTGTTCAGTGGCTGGTTGCGTAGAGGGATGGAAATCGACAACAGACATAACTTTCACCAACAAAGACGGAAGCTCTAAGGCACACAAAAAAACAGCAAGTTTCTTTCTTTCAAGTAGCAAATGAGAAAATGCCCAAGTTGGCTCCCGTGCAAGAAAAAAACAGAAAAAAATCAGCAAGTCCTTGTATTGGATTTTTTTTGTCGAAGGGAAAGTCTATAGCAAACAATATGTTTGGTTTAGTATGTACAAGACAGTTTGGATAATATGTTTGGTTTTGGATTTTAGATGACACTGTTTGTTGTATGATGACAGTTTGTTGTAATGATGACAATTTGCTTGTATTGTTATTTCAGTGATGAATGTTAAATAAAATTTTCTTCTTTTTGCTTTATATTTGATCAATCATTATATAATAATTTAGTCATCCTTTTTTTATGTTCTGTCATTCAATGTTGTATTGTCATCCAATTTGCTTGATAATCTAAGTTGTTCAAATATCATAATTTTTTTTTCCAGGTTATCTATTTTTCTTTCAATCCCTAAAACATCCTTTTTATTGTTAATAATCCCCTAAATAAACTTGTTTCTTAAAAACTCCATTATTTTTTATAATCATAATTTAACTGTCATCGATATTTTTCTTTTGTTCATTTGTCATCTATATTCTGTTGTCTTAAAATGTTCATTTCTTTTTTCAATGTTAAAGTTTTCTTGCCCTATTTAAATGTCTAAAACAACTCAGTAATTGAATTGTCATCAACCTTCATTTGTCATCAATGTTCATTTTTGTTTCTATGATAGTTAGATTCTTATAGTGTCATCAAGATTTATTATTATTATCACATAGGGCCCGTTTGTTTGTAGTGTTCGGAAACGAAAAGGAAACGTAAATGAATCTAGACCATTATTAAGTGATGATACATTGACAACTTGATTTTGGATTCTAAAATTTATATGCCAAGAGAGGAGAAAAGAGGGGGGAGAGGAGGGGAGGTGAGTTGACGAGAGGATTTTGAAACTCCTCTCAGGGGGAGGTTAACAAATACCCCAACATTACTACTAGGGGAAGGGGGGAAGAAAATCACAATCACAATCACAATCACAATTGTTCATTGATCAAAATCACAATTTTGATCAATGAACAATTCCACTAAACTAGACTAGGTTCGTTTCATTTTCGTTTCTGTTTCCGACATTATAAACAAACGCCACCATAGTCTATTAAATAGTCAAATCTTGTTATCTTTTTTATATTAATCTTATGAAGCACGCTACGCGTGCTTCATTTGCCTCTCATCCAATTGTGATAAAGCTTGGTGACAGTGTTGTGGGGATTCAGTAATTGAACTGTCATCAACCTTCATCTGTCATCAATGTTCATATGTTTTCAACAATTAATAATGCTTGGAGCTATTACCTACTATTCAATATATGTTGACAATAATCCATCATTTATTAATAGTAAGAAGAATGTAAATTGTCATCCAAACTTTGTTGAACCAAAAGAAATGCAAGTTGTATATGCATATATATATTTTTATAAACAAACTTTTCAAGATCCAATGGAGTACTTCTGAGTTCTTGTGTTTTGTTCATGCATGAGTTTCTGTTGTGTCCAGTGGATCCACTTATATTGCACCTTCTTCTTCTTCATTGTTGCTTCTCTATAGAAATCTCCTCCAATCACTTGGTATTGGAATCCATTCAGCGTCCTCACTTCAAATCTCTTGGACAATTTGTGTCTCTTTTGAAGTATTTTCTTCAACATTATGCATCCATCAAATTTCTGTCATCATAAATGAAATTTTATAGTAACATTATGAATCCATCAAAAATTACGTCATCAAACTTCCAATTCTAAACAACATTGTGTCTAAGCATCATATCATTATGTCATCATTTTTCAATTCCTCAAATAAAATTATATATAAGCAACATTATGTCATCAAACAAATTAAAATTGTACCACTGCCATCAAACACACAACATTAATGAAATTCTCAAGCAAAATTAGTATTAACAATATTTTTTGTCATCAAAATTTCATTATCATAAATATTTTCTGTTAAAGAACATTTTGTCATCAAAATTACAAGTCTAGTTAACAACATTATGCAAACATACAAATTTTGTCATAAAAAATCTAACTCTATAGTAACTTATGCATCTATCAAATTTTTGTAATCATAAATGAAATTTTATAGTAACATTATGCATCCATAAAAATTCTGTCATCAAACTTCCAATTTTAAACAACAATATTTTACAGGGATCATCATGTCATCAAAATTCAAATTTCAAGCAATATTATGCTAGCATTAAAATTCTGTCATCAAATTTCTAATGATAATTCAACATTCTGTCACCAAAAATCTAAATCTAAGCAACTCCATTTATAATCAATATTCTATCCATACATCATATTATCACCATGATTCCAATTTAAAGCATCATCCTCAAATAAAATTATATCTAAGCAACATTCTGTCATCAAACAAATTAAAATTGTACCACTGTCATCAAACACACAACATTAATGAAATTCTCAAACAAAATTAGTATTAACGGTATTTTTGTCATCAAAATTGCATTATCATAAATATTTTCTATTAAAGAACATTTTTTCATCAAAATTACGAAGACTAAAACAACATTATGCAAACATACAAATTTTGTCATAAAAAATCTAATTCTATAGTAACATTATGCATCTATCAAATTTTTGTCATCAAAAATCTTATTCTATAGTAACATTATATTGTCTAGGCATTATATTGTCTTCATGTTTACAACTCAAAGTATCATTCTATATTCACCTCAATATTGTTATTAAATTTCCAATTCTAGGTCATCATTGTGTTTGGGCATCTTTTTGTCATCAAAAACCAATCACATAGTGCATTACATAATAATCCATACCATTTAATATCCAATTTATCAAATTATCTTCTGTCATCAATCTCATATTTTATTAAATCAAATTCTTCATTCCAGAAACTATAAGCAGTTTGACCACGGTCATCTAACACACAACAATGAAATGCTCAATCAAAATTAATATTTAGCAATATTTTTAATCTCAAATTTCATTTATCATAAACATTTTCTCTTAAAAAACATACTGTCATCAAAATTACATTGTGTCTAATCATTATTCTGTCATCAAATCCTTAGTTTATCAACATTTTGTCCTCACTGTTCAGCTCATGAATTGAAATGAAACTAAGAAACAATCTGTCATCACACTTTCAATCCTAAAACTAAGTTGAAAATTTTGTCATCAACTTTCCAATCTTAATCCAATATTCTATCCTCAAAATTATAATTCTGTACAACATCTTTCTTTATTCAAAATTCTGTCATTCAATATTTCATATCTAATCAGTATTCCATCTTAGCATCATTTTGTCATCAACATCAACATTCAAAGTATCATTTTATATCCATATAAACTTTGTCATCAAATTTCCAATATTAATCAAACATTGTGTCTAATCATTTTTCTGTCATCAAAATCCTTTTTTAACAACATCATGTCATCACTGTTCAAATCCTGATTTGAATATGAATCTAAACAGCAATCTGTCATCATAATTTTCAATTCTAATACTAAACTATTGATTTTTAAATTCCATGTACTATAAATTATTGCTCTATGGAGCATATGATATCATATTCATTATTTTTCAACAATAAGTTGTCATCAGAAATCCAGAAAGTCTTAAAAATCTCTGTTTTTTTTAAATTTTCGTGTGTTTGAGCATTCACAATCATGGAATTATATGATGACACAATTATTCTTACCTTGAATTCGAATTGCAGCAAGAACGATGTATCTGTTATTTGCGATCGTACTTGTGACAGAATGTTTCTTATCTCGCGACGACATGTTCGATCCTTGAATCTCATCCCAGAAGCTACCCCAAGAGAGTATCTATGAAGCGCACGAAGCGTGCTTCATTAATCTTACCGGAAACGTCGATGCGAAGCGAGTCTCGGAGGCTGCGAGGCGAGGCGAAGCATTGAGGCGAGGAGGAGAGGATGAAGGAGGAACGAGGCGGGGTTTGTATGGAAGGGAAGACTGCTGCGAGACGTGTACAGAAAAAGGATTAGTTACCCCTCCTTCAACAAACAAACCCGTTTTTGGCACAATATCATTGTAGTATTCTTGTTATTAAAATGGAAAAGAATCGGAATCCGGCTATATGTTGGTCCATTACAAATATTACATGATTCCATATTATCATGCATGCCCATTATCCAAAAATCCACCATGAACGGACACAAATTCAAGAACCAAACAAAGCAGAACATATGCTCTGTTCTCACTTTCCTACCCCATTCAACAAAAAATGATACCTATCCCACGCAACTAATCCCTATATAAATACCACCTCACCTCGCCTACTATCACTCAAACTACAACACAAATCAAAGCCTCTAGCAATCAAGAAAATCTCCATCCATGGCCTCCGCCAAGATGTGCAAGCCTGCCCACGAAACCGGCCCATGCCACGCACCAATCCAGGCCCAAGCTCGTCCATGTGGGCCATGTGGGTCCCATGTTCCAGAGAAGAAGCAGCACTTTTGGCACAGGCAACAACACAACAATGAACAAGGCTTTGTGAACGCGCATGGCCCGCATAAGATAACTCAGTGCTTCGGTGCGTATGGAGCCAAGCCGGCTCATCATGGTGGCGCGGGACATGGGGCGCACTACGAGAAGGAGGAGTACGAGGTTGTGCGCGTCGAGAAGAAGGAGGAGCAAGTGAGCATTATTCATAGGAAGAGTAACTCACGTGGAGGGAAGAAGTGTGCTGAGCATTACAAGTATAGTGATAGCAGTGACAGTGAGAGTGACAATGAAGGCAAGGGCAGGAGAAAGAATGGAGTATGAAATGCTAACTTATGTTTTCTCAAGTGGTTTTTGAAATCTGTATGTTATAATTTGTTTGTTTTGTGATTCTATGATGCAGAAATGCTAAGGTGATCGATGAAGGCTTATCTCTCCTGCAGCAAAGCTAAGCTAGCAGAAGAACTTAATATATAAGTGTGACTGAAATTGGATGTGTGAAATAATCTTGAGTTGTGGTGCATGTGCTTAAGAAAATGTTACTATCTCTAATGAGGAGCTGATCAATCAAGTGTGTGTTGTACTATCTTATTATGTGTCAAATTAATAAAATCCTTCTATCAAAGTACGCAGCATTCTCAACAAAGATAAAAAGTCGAGACCAGAACAAATCTTACGGTATATACTATATAGTGTAAATTGTTCGCGTTCAGAATAACAATTTATAATTTAGATGACGATGTTTAAAATAGGAAGAAGGTGTCCATTCACCTCGTTTTGAAAGAAAAAAAAGTTCATGAAATTGTCACCTATAACTCACTAATTTTTTTTTATTTATCTTCTTTTTTGGTTTCACCTCTAGTTTAGCGTTAAGGGACTCCCCTACTACCCTTACATCTAGAGTTCGAGCTGTGTGGGTGGCTCTCCCAACAAACAATTTTTAACCTCCACCAAGTCTTGAACTCGAGACCTCATGTTGGGTAGTTGAGATCTCTTACACCCGACCACATGCTTGTTGGTTGGAAAGAGAGGAGGGAGAGTGGAACCTGAGATATCATTAAACTTGAGATGTCACCTATAACTCACTAATTTTTTTTTGATTTATCTTCTACTGAAACCTGTCCAAATGCAAACATAACAGTTGTGCGTCATCTAGCTATGCATGAAATTTGTCCACATAGAAATGGTGGAGATGATGATTTCAAGTCGGCGAGGTCGGGCCCAGAAAGTGATCATAAAACTCTAGATGCAGATCAAATCAGTACATAATTTATCTCCGTTATCTCCCTTCCTGCTCAATTATTTTATTGTTAGTTTTTGACAAATAAGTTTTGGCGTATTCATGTGAGCTTTCCGATTCAAGGTCCATCCTGCTCGTTATGGCATCATGTACTTTTCTTGGCTGAGCCTTGAATTTGCCGGATTAGTTCGATTCGCCCAATTTCATAATTTAGGGTTTCCTTATCGTCGTTATTAAAACCCCAATGTAAACAGAAATTGATTTTTGGAGGGTTTTAGTTTTACTGTTGTAAAATTCAATGGCATCTTCAGGATTTCCTGTAATCTGCCTTCTGCACTCAGTGATAGCTATCTCATGTGGAACCGCCATGATTTTCCACTCGGAAGAAATCTGTGTGTTCGCCCATGGCAAGGAAACTGCAAGCAAGCTACAAGGATCGACTCCCCACGATCAGCTCCTGATCCTAACATCTGATTCGTTTTCCGGGTTGCTTTTGTTTGTGATTGGTTTCCTGCTGTTTATGATTGCTTTTGTTAAGGACTCTGGGTTTCAGAGCTTCTTTGCAAAAGGATGTGTGCTTCTGCACATCTCCATGGCTGTTTGGAGAATCAGCTTTGAGATGAAGCTTGAGGATCTTGCTCGTGATCTGCCGAGGCAAGTTGTTGGTGATACTACTTTGGCTCTTTCTTGGGTGTTCTTCCTTGTGTACTCTTGGACAGAGAAGTATGATTGAAGATGATGAGGTTTTCTAGAGTTTTTTAGTGTGTAAAAATGGTGTTCAGATTTCTTGTTTATAGTCATGATGATGAATATGGTTTTTATTTCTGTTGCATACCCACTGTAGTGACTCTTTTGGCTTTGGTTACATAGTTTGTTTGTATAGTGATCTGAATTAGAATTTATGATGGAAAAGTATAATGGTTACATAGTTTGTTTGTATAGTGATCTGAATTAGAATATATGATGGAAAAGTATAATCTTTCATGATCTCTGGAATCATGTAGACTTTCTGTGTTGTGGTAGGGAGAGGATAAGAATCAAATCTGATTGTGCAGAAAGGGTATGACTTGAAATTAGTGGCAAATCTGATTGTTTTATGCCCACAATGCTCACTTTTTCAGTTCACCTTTTTTAGGTATTGATCAGGAAATTCCAATCTTGTCCCTAACCCATCTTCCTCCTGCCATTTTTGTGTTTCCTCTTGATAGGTTGTGTTCTTGTCAAACCACTCCCTGTCAATTGAATTCCTCATGGGTTGCAGTTTCCGTTTTTCCATTTGTTCGGGTCTTTTTTCGCTTTTTCTCTCTTTTAGCTGTTAAGTTGCATTCGCCATTCACTGATGCTTGCTTGCAAAGTAAGTTGCAAGGAGAATTTGAAATCGAGGCTTGAGTTCCAGTTTTACTTTGTTTTTTCTGGAAACGAGGCTGGGTGAAATGTATGATCATATGAATTTCAGATCCATTAACTGGTGCCAATACTGGAATTGGATCCACTTAACATATATGTGTTGTCATTGTTTTTATGGCTTCTGAGATATGCATCTGAATTGTGATTGTGGTTGTTGTCTAGAATTTTTCCAGACTCAATGATTTATTGTCTAGATTGTTATGTACAGGGTGAAATTCAGATTTGTTAGAAGACAAGATCTATTGAGGATCACCTCACATTGTCTGAGACTCTCGGCTGAAAGCCGTTCTTTCTCTCTGCAATATCGAACTTGGTGTAATGGTGTGTGATCTTTCATTTAGTTAGACTTGGTGTAATGGCTTCATTCTTAATTTTATTTGTCTTGCTTTTAATCTGAGAGTCTGATGTTCACCCGCTATTTTTAAATTGGAAAGCGTATAGTTCTACATATTGGTAGGTTGATACAGGGTTTGCTCATCTTTATAACTGATTCTTATAATTATCACTGGAGGACAGTTGATTCTTGTAGGATAAAAAGCAGCTCTATAGCTATTTGTTAATAAGAAACCTGAAATGTAGGTTGGTTCATGTAGAAGAGTGCTATAGATTACTTATTTGATCATATTTATTTGACACCAGTTGAATATGTACGAACTATGAGCTCTTGGTATGTGTACTAATATGATGTAAGAAAAGGAGTTTTGGGCCTACACTCGTTCCCTCACGCTCACACATATAAGGTTCTCTCAGTTTTCCGGGATGTCTGTAATGCAGTCTTTGCAATGCACCGCCAATCACCATCCATTGCTCACCAGTGAAATTTTCTAAATCTTATGCAGTATTGACATTCTGGATTAACTATCTATCTTCATGAATCTCTTGGAACTGAAAACTATAGCCACAACGGAATGTTCTGAAAATATCCAAGGTTCAGAAATCTTCTGACTTCACAGACCCTTTGCATTAACATGCCTTATAGAACTGCAAATGTTCAGGATGAAGCTTTTAATACCTTTGTTGCTAATTTTGATACCTCTAAGCTCATCTCAGTGCTTCTAGTAACACCTCTGGAAAACAATCTTCAGAGACAGAAATGGAAAGATTAGAAGAACAGTTAAAGGAAGCTAACTCTGAAAAATCAGAGATAACTTCAAAATAGGAAAAACTCTGCAATTTGCTGCTCGTCTAAATCAATTTCTGATGATCAGGCTTCAGTTACTTCTCAGGTATCATAGTAAATTTAGCTGTTGATAAGTTGTGTGTATCTGCTAAGTGTTTAAAACTATATTCATGCCAATCTCCTTTTTTTCAAGGTCTTCTGTTCTTTGCTACATCAATTAGCTTAACGGTTCGGTTCAGTCATGCCAAGCTTTTTGTGATGATGATTCTAGTCCACAAACAAGTTCTGGTAATAGTAATTGGGGATTTGACACAGATAGTTTTACAGCAATTCCTGGCTCCTCAAATTTCTAAAACAGGTGAAAATAACAACTTTAAGCCATCATGGCCTATGAATAGAGGATACAGGAAGCAGGTTTCTCAAAATGCTGTTGGTGAAATTCAAACTTATGTGCGAGATTACAATCATTACACTGGTTAATTGTTGTTTTGGTGTTCAACATGATATGATAATCTGAACAGTAGGGATCACCCTGCATATACTCTCTATATGGGATTTTAGTAGTGTATATGTGAACTGATCTACCCTTTTAGCTTCAATAACAGCAGTTCTACAATCTTTCATGTCAGAAATACTCAAGTTGTATAAGAGTCTTGGGAGATGAGGTTGTATGAGTACAAAGTATATATGAATTAGTTATGTCTAAATCTTCTAGACATTTATTACACTATATATATGAATTTATTAAGTTTTTGCCCATAATAAATCACAAAGATTACTTGTGGTTTAGACCTGTCAAAAACTGATCTGACCCGATCCGAAAGTCGAAGGGATCCGTGGTTAAACCTGGACCAATCCGAAACTTGTCAAAAACTCATTTCACAACAAATAATATAATGTTCAATAAATATTTTATTATAAAAAAAATAGTTTTAGTTTTATTATACTCCATAGTAAAAAAATTGAACACTTCAAACACATTGGGTCGATCCAACTGGAATCCTCCCAACCCGAAAATTTGCTCACCCACTTAACTCAAATCCTTTACTGTTCGAACTCGATTTGATTGGTTAGTCAGTGATGGTGCGCGCTATTTCTGCAAAACAACGCTCGTCACCTTAAATCATCGCGTTATAACTAGTTGATCCAAGCAAGTCAACCAACTAGCTGATGCAAGCAGGTGATACAAGCAACATACTAATGCAACCAGGTAGCTGACAAGCAGCTGGACGCCTGGACGTAATTTAGCCTAGTAGGTTTGCTTTTTCTATAAATAGGCATGTATAGCGTTTATTTACAGGATCTTCGGCCCAACTTTGAAATATCGACTTAAGGTCGGAGGTTTGTGAAGGTCCTCGGGTATATTCAAATTCGTCGGTTTGTAATCTTCCGATTCAAATTAATAAAGAGCGCAGTCTTCTCGATAACCAAGACCAATTAGATTCAATTCGACCAGCTTGCTAAACTTGGATACCATCAGAGTCACGTTCATTGACAAATGCTTACTCAAAACACGTAAAAAAGGCAAAAAAATATTGGATCTATTTTTTATTACAAATAAAAGATAGTTTTTTTTTAGTTTTTTTGAAAATTGAGATTAATTTTTTATAAGAGAAAGTTTGGAATATCATATAATAAGTTTTCCTATTAAAATTGATTTACCAAATTTGGATGTCTTATTAAATACATTTTGGTACTAATGGATTCCCAACTTAGATTCTTTACAGGTCACGCGCTACACCACTCGACACTCATTTACATTAAAATAACAATATATCGAACGGCTGTAGAGGATTCTAAACTCCTTTTTCAGTCGTCACTCCTACATCAACGGCCAACAATTCATAGATCAAAGCTCCTTTAATAATCGTCCACGTGGCGCTCCATCGCAAGGTGGGGGCTCGCGTTTGCTAACGGTTACCATTCAGAGAATACCGTAAGCAGCGAAGGGCAAAATCGTAAATGAGAGCAGCTAAGCAGGCTGCAGGCAGTGGTAGACTAGGCATTTCTATTTACAGAGCTGCTACTTATACTAAGGGCGCCAAAAAAGGGCAAAGAAACTCTTTTTCTTCTTCTTCTTCTCCTTCTCTCTCCACCTCTACTTTCTTCTTTTGACGTCTGTTTTGGACTAGACTTCCCGTCGACGATTCGCATGGAGCCTTCGCCGCCGGAGAAAGTCGCGCCACTCTATTCCGAGTAGCTATTCTCTTTCTGTGTTCGACTGATTTCTGATTTGGAGACGCGGCGGATTTCTGATTTGTGTTGTTTCTTGCCTTTTTTGGTTATCTGCTGTAGGAAGTTCGTGATTACAGGGAGTGGAGGTGGAATCGGTAGCATTTCTCCGTCGATGGAGGGAGATGGAGTCGAATTTGGAACGCTACCGCCGCTTGCCAAGTCGGAAGCGACTGACCTGAATCAGGTTCATCTCGCTCTCGGAAATTTTCTTTTCTGGATTTTTGTGTGTTTCTAGGGTTTACATTTTGTTTATTCTTCCGGTTCCGATTTGATTGAATTGATCGGAACTGAGTTGGATTAAGGCTCGGATTTAGTGTTGATCGGAGGGTGTGGCGATATGATTACTCGTTCTTGGTTTGTTCTTGGTTTATTGCGGATTAGGGATCGTCATTTTTATAGTTAAAGTTGAGCTATTTGTTTCCCCAGGGATGTTCCCCTTTCTGATACTATGCTGATTCGGTGTTTTGTGTTAAACGGGGGTTTGCACTTTGATGAGGGACATTGCTAGAGGATTATCCTAGTTTTAGTTTTGTGCGTCATTTTGTTTCTATGATGCTTCCGAAGTTATTTTATGCTCTTCTGAATGAGTTGCTCTACTAAGTCCAACAAATCTGGTGGTTTGTGATGAATTACCCCAAGTTCTTATAAACTAAGAAGTAGCCTTTTATATGAAACCTATTACTCTATGTCTCTATTAGATCCCCATTGGTAATGGTAATTCCCAACTATTTCCAGGAATGAGCCATTACCAATCATCCCCCAACTGAAAACATCAGGAAACCGTATCAGCAATTTCTATTTTCAATCCCTAATTTGTTTCGTAAGATCTAACCTAACATCAAAACTGGCTCCTGATGGAATCTTACCAAACGATCCCTTAAGCTACCTGTACATACTCATTCAAACGAATCTTCACATGTGTTTCACTCCATCAATCTCTATATTTACTATGTTTTTTCTCTGGTAGACCATTAGATGCATAATTCTTACTATATGTAGTAATAATCACTGGAAATCTTACCAACACTTGCACACTTGTATGACAGATGGGTAGATGTTGTGGCATTCCAAAATGCTTTCTGTGACATGTTTTGTGTGGTTGTCTCGTGTTGACTTCGTCTGGAACTTTTGATGCTTTTTCTTCTTTTTTCACCTCTGGTTATAAGAAAGTAACAAGCTCACCATTTTCTAAGGTTGATACTTACAATGGTATCAATCGTGCTGTGCCTGGGACAAACCCTAAACATTTATAAATGGAATTTTCTTGTTCATTTTCTCCTCCAGATAACTTGCAATGAGGTCAACAAGGCTGGAAATACTAAAGATCCTATTGTAGTTGAGACTTTTACTGAAGATAGCAAGGGGGAGGTATTTCTTTTTGCTAAATGACTCCACTAACATTGTTTCTTGATGTTCAAACATAAAGCTTTGACACTCAATATCTTAATTATGGTTTCCTTTCTTTGTTCTCAGATGACTAATGCAATGCCTAGCGGTCTAAGTCAACTTGATGTAATTCCTACCAACATGGTTCACTCATCTGAGGGTTTTGACCCCTTTGTACATAATTTGACCATGGAGGATGAAAGCAATCATGACATGAACTTTTCTGATGATGATGGGTATATGAACGATGAGGAGTTTGCAGTGATGCAAGCTCATTTCGATAGCTTAGACATCTCGCCTGGAGTAGAAGCACCTATTCCTTGGTGGCCGTCTCATGAAGGCACTGAAAATCAAAGCGTTTCTGCTAGTAACACTGCTTTCTTTAATCCAGATTTATATAACAATGCTGGGACCTCTACAGGAACAGCGCTAACTGGCTTCTATGGTTCAAACTATTCAAAACAACCTTTCCCAATGCCGTCCTCCGGGGAAAAGCCGCCATTCAATGACACATGGCAGTCAGCATCACATATTCAGCATAAGCTAGCTACTTGGACTACTTACAGCATGCTGCCTTCTGGAAAAATGGCACCTAGTTCTTCTGATGCTAAGGCTGGAAAACCTTATTTTCAAAATAAAATGCTTCATATGTCAAAAACCGTGTCAACAACCCTTTCTGGAGACAAAAACTATTTCACTGGGTGGAAATTTCAGGGAGAAGATAATGATGAACTGAATTTTCCTGCCGGTGATCTAACTCAGCACAACTTTACTGATAGTTATATGGGAGGATTCTCATATATGCAAGATCCCTCACTAATGCTTGATCAAGGAATTACTGCTGAGATTTCGGTTCCTACTGATTTGGCCTCTTCAAATGAGATGGGTAATAGTGAAGCAGAGATTGTACAGAAATTGGAATCATTTAAAAAGTTCGATACTGTCCAAGATCATTCTGATCATCATTATAGTAGTAGTAATCAGTATCAGGTAAGAAGAGTGCCTGAGGTGTACGACATGACAATGCTCTCTTTTTTCTCTCTATTTTCTTTTACTGAATAGTTATGCATAAAATTTGATCTGTTCCTGATTTAACAGCCATCAAAAGATTGGGTAAAGAAAATCCAGGAAGAGTGGCGAATCTTGGAGAAGGATCTACCAGGTGATTTAGTATTAACTTTTGGTCTTCTACATATTTACAGTTTTCTTTGTAGTTTTGACCTCGAGAGTACTGAGTACATTATTTTTTCTTTCTCAATCAAATAGATACAATATTTGTGAGGGTGTATGAAACAAGAATGGATCTGTTGAGAGCAGTTATCATTGGCGCGGATGGTACCCCTTATCATGATGGCATGTTCTTCTTCGATTTTCATTTCCCACCCTTATATCCCGATATGCCACCGGTAGGTAATTAGTTTTACATACTATTTTACATTTTCTCTTCTCTATTCCTTGACTAATGCCCAAAAATTGCTTTCTGCAGCTTGTGCATTATCGTGCTGGTGGTCTTCGGCTCAATCCAAACTTGTATAATTCTGGAAAGGTTTGCCTAAGCCTTCTGAATACTTGGTCTGGCGATAAAAATGAGATGTGGGTCCCTGGTGTTTCTACTGTCCTACAAATCCTTGTCTCAATCCAGGGGCTTATTTTGAATGTTGAGCCCTACTATAATGAGCCTGGGTATGAGGTCATGGCAGGCACACCAGAAGGTGTAAAGTGGTCTAGAAAGTACAGTGAGAATGCATATCTTTTGTCATTGAAGACAATGCTCTATTCCATGAGGCAGCCACCAAAGGTATTTTATTCACTATTATGCTGGAAAAATCTGTACGGGTTTAAATGGACAAATAAACATCTATTCTGCTTTTTTTTGTCCAGAGCTAGAGAGAATAAGAATGAACAGATATTAGAGGAGAACATAATTTTTGTTGGAGTACATGAATAAATTTCTAATAACTAAATCTTTGACATTATTTCGGTGTGCAGCACTTTGAGGACATTGTTTTCGGTCATTTCTACACCAATGCTCATAATATACTGTTGGAATGTAAAGCATATCTGGATGGTGGGCAAGTGGGGGCTCTAGTGAAAGGTGCAATTCAAGAAGTTGAAGGCGGAGAGGACAAGAAGAAGACGTCGTGCTCCCACACCTTCAAAATGCACCTGCCGTTGTACATAAACTCTCTTGTCAAGGCATTTACTAAGATAGGGGTTGCAGACTGTGAGAAATACACTGTTGTAGTGAATAATGATGCAGCAGTACCAGCAGCAGCAGTTGAGAAGCCGAGCAGTAGCAGCAACCTCCATGGATTCAAGTCAAAAGTAGAGCAGAAGAAGGTTGATAATGTGGTTGGAGAAAGCTCATCTTAGATTCTTGTATTGCTGATGTATAACAGAAGCTGATGCATGTTTCTGGATGGTGTGTATACCTGTGTTGGTCAAGTAAATGAGAAACCTGTGAATTTGGTGGTTCGGGCTTGAGGAATATAATCTGTAGCTAATACATTACCTGGAAAATAGTTTGTCGTATTTTCTGCATGCTTAGCTCACTACTCTATAGTACGGAGTAATAGTTTGTTAGAGCTTGCGAGTTGCGATCTAAAAAGAAAGAAATAGACATGGTTTGCACTAGGGAAATTCACGGATTGATTTAGAAAAGCAAAGAAAGGTTAGGACTAGTGGGTGTAGTTTAGGGTGATCGGCAAACCGGACCGGAATAGAACAGACTTATATAATTTCGGTTCCGATCCAAAACCCCGAAAAAAACGGATTGAACAGATTTTAGTATTTTTTTAATATAAATAATATATAAAATAGTATTAAAATTTATATTTTTAAGAAAAATAAATTAATTTACTGATAAATTGTACTCCGTATAATATATTTAAGTTTTTGTTAAATTTCAGGTCATAAAAAACATATTCCAATATCTCTTTTCTTTTACTTCACTCCAATATTATTTTTGGAAAATATTTTCATATATATATTTATAAATTCAATTTTACAAGATTGATTTATAAAATTTGGCAAACACATCGAAAATATTAGCATTATTTATGTTGTTAAATACCCATATACCAGTGTTCTTAATACGATCCTCCAAAATTAATTTTTTATGTTTTGGTGCAGGAAGACACGAGCCCTTTGTAAAAGACGGGTTCCTACACCAGCTACAGCTAGGGTCAAACACCACCTTATCGCTGAGCTACCAGCTAGTTGAACCTTAGCAAAAATATACGTGTCACGTAATTAGACAAATATATAGTATCAAATATTTCTCTTAGTCTAGGAATACAGGTTCTTAAGTCTCATTTTTTTTTTAATTAAACATAAATCTAGATTACTAAAATAAAAACTTAAAAACAATTTCTATCTTAAACCCTCAATAAAATTAGAATCGAATGATTTTTGGACAAACTTTTATGGTAATTTTCCGTGGTACTATGCTTTTTCCTTGGCTTTTCTAATCTAGGGTTCCGAATTCTTCTTCTTCTTCTTCTTCTTCTTCCCCACCGCTGCAACACCAGCTAATGCAAGTTCCCACCGCCGAGTAGCTATGTCGTCTGTCACTTACCACTACGAAACCCTATGCCCACTCGCCTCTTTCTCTCCCGAACCCACCACCACAATCTCCTCTGCCACCCTCTCCGGCGAGCCTGAACCCTACGAAGTCCTCCGCAATGAAATCTCTCTCTCAACCCTAGACTCCTCAACACCTCAAACAACTACCTTCGACTATTTCTCTCTCGATGTCTCAACGGATACAGCTCAAAAACTCACCACTCCGACGACCAAGTCGGCGTGGAAGGATGAGGATGAGAAGAAGCCGGAGTTGGCGCTTGAGAGCGGCTGGTTCCGTTCCAATTGTAAATTCAAAAGCCCTATGCTTCAGCTTCATAAAGGTGAATGCTTCATCAACTAATGTATGTTCCGGTTATAGAGAAATTTACTGACTTTGTTGTGGATGCGATTGTGCAGAGATACTTGATTTTTGTGACTTTCTTTCTCCTACTCAGGAGGAAGAAACCTTGCGGAAAAAGGCTATAGATTCTGTGTTTGAGGTTATCAAGTATATATGGCCTACTTGCAGGGTATGTTGTGTTCGATTGTTCTTATTGTAATTTCTCCATGTGATAGCTGTAGCACTAAGAGTGTCTCTTCATCCTCAGGTAGAGGTATTTGGGTCTTTCAGAACTGGACTGTATCTTCCATCTAGCGACATTGATGTAAGTTGTTTCTCTATATACTAGTCATCATGCCTGTATTCTGTTTTTGCCATTTATATAACTACATGAACTTGCGATGTTAGATTGCAATATCTTTTTGACATAAACAAAATTATGTGATCCCCATTCCTCAATTTTAAGCAATAATTAGCTATGTGTTTTTTATCAATTTTCATCTCCAGTTTGTACACATTGAGATCCTGGCGGGGTTATAACTGCACTCTGGTCATATTTTATTCTCTTTACTGACTCTAGTCTCTAGGTGCTTTGATAACTGTTACTTTATTGATGTTTATTATCTTGAAATTTTGCAATATGTCTTACTTACAGGCTGTGATTCTAGGCTCAAATATAAGAACTCCTCAACTGGGTTTACAGGCTCTTTCTAGGGCATTATCACAAAGAGGAATTGCTAAGAAGATACAGGTTAGCTGTCTACTAAAGTTAGATACTTCTTTATTTTATTTTATTTAAACCCTATTAAGACTTACAATGTTTGCAGGTGATTGGGAAGGCTAGAGTTCCCATTATTAAGTTTGTGGAGAAAACCAGTAATGTTTCGTTTGACTGTAGGTGCGTACTGTTTCATGTTTTCCATGCTCCTCTCTCGTATGCTATATGCAATAGGCAATATGCTGGTCTTTTTTCGTTCCTTGTTGGGGTATTGGTTCATTATTCCACCGATACATATTATTATGCTGGTAGGTAAGACTGTTGATTCTGTAATAGTTGTTCCTGTTCAAATCAATGACATGACATGGATAAGGTTTTGTAGCATGAGGGCTTTTCCTAGAGCACTCCTTTTTATCTTTAAGCACTACCCAAGTATCATTTCATGTAAATTATACATGATAGGATAGTGATCGGATTGTATGAGTACCTGCTGCTGGAAATTCTAGCATTTTGATTAACTGCTGGATGTAAAAACTCACAGTTTTGTAGATTTTTTTATTTATTTCTGATGACAACAATTCTGTTTGTCAATTGGGTGTTAGCTACTAGTGCTATACTCACATTTATATGATTTTTTGGTTGTTATATGTTCTTTGTGGTAATTACCTGATTTAGATTTTTACTTTTTAGACTGCTTCTCTTTAAGCCTAATTACTTCTCAAACCATTTTGCAGCTTTGATTTGGATAATGGTCCAAAAGCTGCTGATTTTATTAAGGTTGGTTGCTTTGTCTCTATATAACTCTGGGTTGAAGCTCTAAATTTTTCACCACTACAATTTCGTATATTTGTTTACTTTTACTGATCTGTCGATAAAGTACTAGACATACAGATAGGATATTATAAAGCTCGTAACATAAAACTTGGAGATTTGTCATATACCCAGTACCACAGTAGTAATGATTTTAGAAGCAAAAGCAATCCACAATTAACACTAGACTCAAATCCATTGTTGAGGAAAATACAAAAATCATTGGGAACTTCAATTATAACAGTTTTAGTTTGTGTTTTTTATGTCTAGTCTATTATTGCTCCATTTCTGGATGAAAAAAAACTATATCACTCTGCTTGTAGTAATGTTGGGAATACAAAAGAAGCTTTAAAAGTGAATGATATTTAATTGAGATGGTTTGTGGTAGAAACACGTGTGCACTTTTCTCTAGACTCCTAAATCTTAATATCTGTACTCCTTACTGCCTGCGGAGGTCTTCTTCTTTGCCAATAAGTTAAATTGTGAATGAAGATAACAATATCGTTAAAATATTCCTTTGGTATAGCTTTTAGCAAGTGAAAGAAATTATGTGTATTCTAGTATCTATATTTTCCAGTATTCAATGTTCTTTTTTCTGTTTTTTTTTGTAGGATGCGGTAATAAAACTGCCGCCATTACGACCATTGTGTTTGATTGTTAAAGTCTTTCTGCAGCAGAGAGAGTTGAACGAGGTAAGCTATTAAGGTTTTCCTCTTGGACTTAATTCTGTGTTTTATGAAAACTCAACGACGAACTTACATATTTAGCTACTTTATTGTTTTAGGTATATTCTGGAGGGATTGGGTCATATGCTCTTCTAGTCATGCTAATTGCCATGCTGCGGGTAAGTCTATTGAATATGTACGGATGTACTAGATTCATGTATTGCCGGCTATTTCAGAAAATGTGATGCAAGTCTTTATTTTTATCATGCAATCTTACTTGAATTTTTTAAGCTAGTTTGTTCTAGGATGCCTCATTTGCCCCATGAATTGAACCTATGTCAGTGTGTCCACTCTGATCCATCCTGCACTTTCCTATTGCTCTATGTGCAAAGTTAGGACAGTCTCTCACAGTTTTCTTAATATTGCAGAATCTTAATGAGAGCCAAACATGCCCAGAACAGAACTTGGGAATCCTACTGGTATGTGCACTGCTTGGAAAAGCCTGTATTTGTTCTCATCTTCATGCTTTTAATGTATTGAGATCTGATCTTTGTCTTTGTTAATGTGAAATTTGAAAACTCTTGGCACAAGTGGCAATCTAGTTACCCGGATTTATTTGCTCAATAACATTTAGCCAGATTATGCTCTTTGGCTCTTCACTTTTTTCCGGGTATTATATGCAAATTCATAATTCATGGTGTCATCATTGGAATTCAGGTTAAATTTTTTGAGTTTTATGCTCATAAATTGAACACCTATGATGTTGGTGTGTCGTGCACTGGTAAAGGAACCTTTTTCTCGAAGAATTACAAGGGGTACGTATTTGTACTTTAGAAATTTGATTTTGTGTATGCTCGAGTTTGCACTTACAATACTTTAGGTAAAGCAAACTTAAAAGGGTGCTTTCGTTCTTGTTTTTTGTTCAGGTTCGTAGGTAAAGGATTTCTCATCTCTATAGAAGATCCACAAGTGAGCGTTCTCTCTGCTCCGTTGTATTTGCTGCATGCTTTTAAGAAAACAGTATCTACCCATATATCCATTGATAATCTTAGAGCAAAAATCAATTTATTTAACAAATGATAATGTCTTCTTTCTTGTTACACAGACACCTGATAATGACATTGGCAAGAGTTCCTTCAACTATTTTCAGGTATTTTGCACTCCTTTTATGTCCTCTTTTTGACATTTCCTTGATATCATTTAGGTTCCACCTTTAGTTAGGCAGGAAATGCAGTTGTAGCATATACATTAAAGTGCTTATTAATGTTGCTGTTTCAGATCAAGTCTGCATTTCAGTTGGCTTATTCGACATTGACAAACGTAAAGACCATCATGAGCCTTGGCCCAGAAAGGAGCATCCTTGGTACAATAATAAGGCCAGACTCGGTTCTAATCGAGCGTAAAGGAGGACGTAATGGGGACATGACTTTTAGTGGCCTCCTTCCAGGAGCAGGTGAACCAGTCCCTAGTAATAATGATGGGCAGGATATCCTATATAATTGGCAAATGAACGACGACTATGATGAATTAGCAGCTGAAGCTCCTTTTGAAAATGGTAATGCATCCTCAGGGAAGGAGAGGAAGAGATCTTCTAGAAAGATCAAGGAAGCACTTCTTGAAAATGGTAATGCATCCTCGGGGAAGAAGAGAAAGTCTTCTAGAAAGATGAAGGAAAACGGGCATTCTGCTAGGGAAGAAGAAAATGGAACTAATGAAGGAAAGATAAGGAAGAGAAAGAAAAAGAGAGACAGTAGTAAGGATTGACCAAACCTTAGATTGTCAAGGAAGGGGTGACCATTCCAGTCCAATATATAGTCATGTATTTTATATAATTCTTGATTATGTAAAATCAATTTTGTTCCAAACTTCCCAATGGTTGAGTATACACATTTTGTAGAAGAGTTTTTGAGTTAAAAAGGACCTTGTAGAATGACAACGGACATCAGAAATGTAGGTAGCTTTGAGCTTATTATTTGTATACCGTTAATGCATGTTCTAAAGTTCCAAGTTAAGGAATTGAAAATCGAATTCAATGTTTTTGCCATTTCGCGTAGAGGAAATCAAATACTTCTGAATATTAAATCTCGGATAATAAGTTAAGGTTCATAATTTTAATTTGGAAATTTTTTGAGGTTATTGTTTAGAATAAAAAAATCGTAGTAATTAAAAAAATGTTATCTTTGTCTCAAACTGTTCGTTTTTTCGTACGTTAAACGGCCGTTTGCATTGAAACTTCCCTAATATTTACAAACATGATATTGATCACATGAATCGTTTTTCCTGTATTTAACCAGCTAGACTGAGCATTAGCCTTTCCGAGATAAAACGCAAAATATTATTTGCGAGATGAAATGCAAAATCTTACGGAGTATAATATGACCTTTGGTACAATTGACAGTGATTGAAAATTCGGCTCTCTCGGTATAGACTGTATAGTGTGATTCACACTGCAATTTCTGTTGCAAACTTACTCTTGCTAACCTCCAGTACTTCGAGGAAGATCAAAATTCCAATGGCGGTTGATTCCGCGTCTTCCTCCTCCTCTGGATCTTCGAATTCCTCAAAAGCTTGGATCTTTGGCGCCGCCGCTGCAGTCGCAATTGGGGCCCAGATTTACCTTCGCCAATCCAGGAAGTTCCGGACCCGAGTCATCGGCATAATACCCGCCCGTTTCGCTTCCTCTCGCTTTCCTGGCAAGCCTCTCGTTCAAATCCTCGGAAAGCCTATGATCCAGGTATTTTGTTATCACTCATGAAATTGGCTTGCTTTACGCAATTCATTCCTGGTATATGCCAATTGTGTTAATGCGTGGGCTCAATGACTGATTAGTGTAACTCTCCAGTTTTTTGTTCATCTTGCAATTCATTCTTAAGCAGATGAATTGCGTTTGTGTTGCATAAGACAAAAGTTTCAGGGATCAAAGAAATATTTGAGGATTGGTTGTGAATCTTGGATCTGGTGTACTATATTTGGTTTTCTTTCTGGAGGTTTAGATTGATAATGGCAAACAATACACTAATACAGTGATTTCAATTGACTTTTGGGTTCGTGAGGATACTTACTGAGTTACTGTACTATTATCGAAGTTCAAGCACTGACAGATGATCTGATCTATCAGAACATAGCTGCTTATGTCTTGTACATTATATTGGTTATTGTATTCATCCAACTTCAAGAAATTCACTTTCTATTTAAGCGAAGTACATGAATCGCTGTGTCTGAGATAAGAGCAGCCGAGTTGTAGTATTTTGACAGCACCTGGTGGAGTGCTTGGATCAAGGGTTTTTTATTCTTTCTGAAAAATGCTTAGATTTATTTGACATACTGATAGCACCGAACACATTTTTGTATCATCTAGAAGTATTTTTGTTTGAATCTAGGAAAGTGTCTGTCCAGTGACTTGCTGGCACTGATAGATTTTTAAGTCCTGCATAATTATTAATCACTTTCTTCATGCAGAGAACATGGGAGAGGGCGAAGATGGCGTCTATGCTGGATCATGTTGGTAAGTTTTAGCTTTGGCCCCATTGGGTTCAGTTTGCCTGTACTGTCAGAATTTTGATCATGCTTCAGTTTTGTCTACAATGAATATTATCTGGGTTATAATAGGATTGAAACGAGTATATTGATTCTCCTGGCATCTTATTTGAAATATAGTACTACAAATAAAAACTTTTTGAGGACATTGGTAGCGACTTCTTTTCTTTCCTCTTTTTGGTTATTCTGACTTATCAGTCTCTATAACATATTTGAAGCGAAAAAAATCTGCAGTTTAAGATGAAATCATAATGTCATACATAACAAAGATCTTAAAGCATCTTCCACTTCTCAGATTTTAATCAGTTTAAGGGGAGCTTAGCTTCCCGTTGCTAAGTTTTGCAGTCATGCGGTGACCTGTAGTAGACTGTAACAGCTTCAACAAATTTATATCAACTGCTGTTTTCCTGGATTTCAGTTGTGGCAACAGATGATGATAAGATTGCAGAGTGCTGTCGAGGATTTGGAGCTGATGTGGTAATGACATCAGAATCTTGCCGAAATGGTAGGAGTTAAAAGTAAAGTTTCTCCATTTCTGTAAGCTTTCAAGTTCTTAATTGAAGTTTGTAATAATCTTTCTCACGTTTTGACCCTCAGGCACTGAACGTTGTAATGAAGTTCTCCAAAAGCTTCAGAAGAAGTATGACGTTGTCGTCAATATTCAAGGGGATGAACCCTTAATTGATCCTGAAATAATCGATGGGATCGTCAAAGCTCTGCAGGTAAATTCACTGTATTATGTTTTAAAATTTATCAAGAACTTTGAAATTTTGTTCTAATTTATTTGCTGGTTTCCTGCAGGATTCCCCTGATGCTGTTTTCAGCACCGCTGTTACTCCTTTAAAGCCTGAAGATGCGTTCGACCCTAATCGTGTCAAATGCATTGTTAATAACAAGGGTTATGCAATTTACTTCTCTAGGGGACTCATCCCATTTAACAAGTTAGTCCTCTGGATGAATCACATTTTGTTTATGAATTATTTATGCTGAGCTGGCACCTGAAGTTTGCTCTTTTCCATAAATGATTAGGTCCGGAAGTGTTAATCCAAACTTCCCGTATATGCTTCATCTTGGCATCCAGGTACTATATTCGTTTCATGCACACCCTAGAATAAGCTAAATGTTATTGCTCCAAAACTAAATTATCACACTTCATTTATTCCACAAACAGAGTTATGATTCAAGCTTCTTGAAAGTGTATGCGGATCTTCCACCTACACCTCTACAACTAGAAGAAGATCTAGAACAACTTAAAGTTCTTGAAAATGGCTACAAGATGAAGGTATGCTTCATTCATATCTCTGATTTTGCATGTGTTCCTAATCAAATAACGTTCTAATTTACAAGCCAACATATAATTCGTTGAAATAGAACAAGAAGTAAACATTTGTCTAGATATTTGTACTTTCTATGAATTATTTGGACACCATTGTCATGTATTTTGTAGTTCAAATTGAAAGCATTATATGGTTGGTCAAATAAAACCAACTATATAAAGGCTGAATGCTATATCACCTACAGAACACGAATCCTACTATTATAGTATTATGATTTATTTATTTTTTATATTAAATCTCCACTTGTTATTACTTATTACTGCATCTTCCATTCTTGGCTTATAGTAAAGGCTTCAATAATCTGTTTTCTTTGACAGGTTATAAAGGTTGAACATGAAACTCATGGAGTTGATGTCCCTGAAGACGTGGAGAAGATGGAAAACTATATGCGGGCTAAGTACTTGTCTTAACATATTTAGATTGAACAAGGTCCTTTCGATATCACTTAAATAACTTTTTGTCAAGGTCTTACACCTTCTTCATTATCTACCAAGGTATTTCTTCTTGTATTTAGAATAAAAATTTCTTCCTATTTTGGCTCGAGCTTCTTGTTTTAAGGAATAGGTTGACACATTTGTTGACCTTTTATTTATGGGTTTTCTTTCATTTTCTTGTATCTTTATGTAATTAAACAAAATGCAGAAGATTGAATCTGTGATCAACTCATTCAACTTATGGTTTGTAAAAGATTGAATTCTACAACTTAAGAGTCTTTCACTTTTATGATGCTCTAACATGTCAAGTTCTGAATTTTCTGTATTGTGAGTTGACAGTAAATAGCTTTGTATTGAGGTATAATAATGCAAGAGTTCAATGATTGTTTACCACAGAACTTGCTCTTTTTGGCAACTCCTTTTAACAAGGAAAACATCACCGTCGGAGAGGTTCCTTGTTGATGTGTTTTTCAGGAGCTCATCAAAGCAGATTGGTTTGTTTTGACTTCTGAGCATAGACCGAATCACTGCAAACATTCCTTGAAGAGATCCATGAGAAACTAATCAACAAGCTTTGGTTATGGTTAGGCCTGCAAGGACTCTGTCGGTGACGTTTTTCCTGCTTCACCGTGTTGCCAAGAAGAGCAAGTTCAGTGTTAACATGACGATCCAAGTTGAAGAGCTGTTTGTGATGCATGGAGGCTATTTCTGAAGGATCAGTATATGATTATTATTTTTTTATGGTGTATATGATTCTTGATACATGAAGTTCAACTCTCTATTATTTTCAACGAACTGCAGAAAGTAAAAATTAAATTGTGCTGGTATTATCAACACATAAGTAACGGCTATATTCCAGGAGAAACAAAGTACTGTAATCAATTTTTAGTGTTGAAGATGAAAGGAGATTGTGTTGTCTGATTCATTCGTTGGCCTGAATCTGAAAACAACGGAGCAATCTCAAACTTCTCATGAAACTGTTATTAGATTTTGTTTCATTTGAAGATCTTTTTTAGAGGAAACTCTCTGCTTCACTTATTCTAATCAGGTGTGCCATTATCACTCCCCGCCTCAATAATTTTAGGGTGTGATCTGTTCTGAATTAATACAGCAGGAATTCAATTCTTTTAAATCTTGCATACCAGCAGTATCAGAATATGTAAGATTGTTCTGTTCCAATATCAGCAAGTCATACATAGATTCATTCATCTCAAATTCTTTGCGTACAGTCAGATTTCAATCTTTTTACATTTCAAACTCAAAATGTATGGTGTTAAAGTGTCTTTTTTGAGTTTTCTTCTCCTATCTTCACAAGTATTGCTTATAGTTAACACCAAATGTCTTACTATGATTCCTTGCATAACAATATATGGCTTCAAATTAATCTATCTAATTAAAAGTAGTGAATTGTTAAACACTGGAATAATATTTTCCCTAACAAACAACCCTTATTTTATGAATGCCAATAGATCCAAACCAGTAATTGACTAAATTAAAACCCCAGGAGCCTCAGAAATTTCCTAGTTGCAGTCTAGTTCATCTGATCTGACACATCAATTAATAAGCTAGCTGGTTAAATGAATTGGATTGGAATATAAACACAATGCTACTATCCTAAGTACTACATTTATTTGTATTTGATTCTTTTGTTTACTGATCATGCGCTGAATATGATGCTGTACATGAAACAGCATGCGTGACTGCGTTAGCCATAACCATGTAAGTGTACAGGTACATATGCACTTATAGACATGGAACTATGATCAACTATCCATTATATAATTTTATGCATAGAAAATTAACAAAATTATAGAATTACAGATTGCAGTTAAGAAGTAACACCGACAGCAAATCACGAAGGATATGGGCATCACGTGGGGAATGCTTGATAGAGATCGTACCTTATTTCCGTACATTCAGCTAGGGACATTATATTTCCTCACTAACTACTACTGATCCATCAATTAATTCACACAATAACGCGTTTCTTTTTCTAAACACCCAGATCGTTCGAGTTTTTGCATGCATTTTCTAATAATTCATTTACTCCCTCCGTCCCTTATTGATCCTCCAATTTGCTTTTGACACATTTGTCGAGACACGTTTTGTAACGTTAATATCTTTAAATATACGATGATAAATATTTTAATTTTTTTATATTGTCAAAGTACTCATTGAGACGAATCAAACGAGATCTCATATGCCTATATTTATTTCTATATATTAGAAGAAAACGAGAAGATTCTCTCGGTTTGTGAATAGTGTCGAAAAAGTAAACGAGTCTTATATTAAGGGACGAAGGGAGTAGTATTTAGTAGGTTCCTCATGTCCGCACTACGCGCAAGTCTTCGGTCTTACTCCCTCCATCCCATAATGTTCTTGTCATTTCTTCAATGACACATTTGTCGAGTTAGGTTTTGTATCTTTAATATCTCTAGTGTATGTTAATACAAATAAGCATCATAGGACATTAATGTCACCGATTGAAACATCTAACATAGGTCGTTAATTGATTTATCTACAATTTTCACGTGTGCATGAATCTATCAACAATAAACTTCGTTTTTTAACTTGATTGAATCTTGCCTTGTGTAGGGTTTCTTGTAGGAGGAGTGGAGGCGTGAAATTCACGATGAGAGGACAAGGCAACTTCAACATGGTCATGATTTCGAACGTGGGAGGAAGTGGCGACATCACATCTGCATGGGTCAAAACTGCAGCTAGAGGAAGTATGTGGACTCCCATGCAGCGTAATTGGGGCGCCAATTGGCAAAGCAGATTCGATCTCCGCAACCAACGCATCTCCTTCAAGCTCACTCTCGCTAATCGTAAGACGCTCGCCTTATACGACGTCGTTCCTTCCTCGTGGACATTCGGCCAGACTTTCGTCTCTCAACGTCAGTTCTAGCTGCATTTATGTATTAATTCATTCTTTCATTCTTTCATATACAAGTGTACCTTTTGATCAACTTTTGTTCATGTATTTTGAGTCTATGAAAGATGTGCATCATTAGTGCAGTGTGGGAATTTCACATCGTTCGTCCGTAAATTCCAGTTTACTTGATTTGAACTCGTTTAAAGACTCGAAATTGTCCAATCCGGACTCGATCAGAAAGCCGAGATTATCCGAAAACCCGAGATAATTGACATATTTTATTTCATTAAGAATATGTACATAGCTCTACTTCAAGTTTCATAATAAAATTTTAAATAGATGAATAATAATATAAAATATTTTAACTTTAAACATTTTTTCCCTTATATTTTTGTTGTTGTAAGGAGCTGATAATGTCTCAAAAATTTATTTATTAATATAATCATTCAATATATTGATAATAAAAATTAAAGAAAAATATAAAGGCGAACTTTAATATATTATATAGATATAATAAGTCCATTAGAATATTCAAAAGGGCCATTATATAGTCCACTAGCAGCTTAACTTAATGGCCATTGGCCCACTAGATAGCCCAGCATCACAAGACAATGGCATCTTGGCATTCGTTCATTTATATGCACTACTAGGCAAAAAATGCGAGGAACCATCATATGAATATCAAGGCAGGCGACTACTGAAGCTCAAGACGGACTTGTGAAGAAGCTTAATGATTCGGGATCAATTTTATCTGCCTGGATAACTATAAGCTTCCCATTCTCCATCTCTGTCCATTTGATTGATTCCTTTTCCAGTAGTTTCAAGATCTGTAGTTCAACACATGAAAAATGTGTACAAATTTTGAACACAGAGTATATACCAAGTCAAGATGAAAAACATACCATTCGTTTACGAGACGCGTCTTTGGGACCTCCCTCATCATTCCTCACCTTCACCTTAATGTGTGGAATATCTGAATAAATTCAAAACTCAGATGATATAACAAAACTTAACCCAGATCAGTAGTAGATTGATGGGTTTAACAGGTCTTACATGAAATGCCACACAGAATGACCAATTGCGAGCGTAGGCGTTGAACAGACTCCCTTGGTTCAAGGTTGCTAAAATCAAACAACACTTCATCTTCACCATGCCTGCAATCAAAATTCAGATAAATGTCATTAGTGTCACTCTGTCAAGGTCAGAAGGATAACATAGAGTAAGACATCCACCCGGTTTCCACAAGCTTCTGCAAAGACTTCTCATCAGCTTCTCGAGCCTTTAGGTTAAAGAATTCTCCCTGAGATTAAACCAACAAAAGTTTACTGACTACTTCGAATTAGAATAAATATAGAGAGAACCAAGTTCTAATAGCCTGGAAAATTAGTCCATGAGGAAGAAACATAAACCTATAGCGGAATGAAAAGAAGCAAAAACTACCAATAACTCATTAACGTACCTTTTCCATCAATCTCTTTGACCGTGCATGATCATGCTTGAGATATGCCTCACCCGCCTATATACAACATAAAAAAGGTTCCAGCTGATTAAAATGCAACAGTTACATTGGAAATTGTAGAAGAACTAAATATTTACAAGGCAACTGCACATATAGGAATGCAAGGGGTAGTAAAAACGTTTCCAGAATTCACTTACAGCTTTATAATACTCTTTCATTGTAGCCCGGTGCTCTATGGCAGCTTTTTGAAACACATGGAAGCTATCGTCATCCTCGTCTTCAACTAAAAAAACAGAAGTTAAAGGAAAAACATGAGAGGTACCAAAAAACACAGTTTAGACTAATGCAGAGGGCGGAAAAATACGTATTGTACGTCTACTGTACTGAAACTAGTTAAGCAGGCCAAAAATAGATCCATGAGTGAACTCTTTTGGTTAGATATTTGAGCTTTATTTATAAAGTTTTTTTTTATGCACAGGGCACCTAGTACATTTGACAGTTGCACAACCAAACAAATGTCTAAGGTGACCTTCAAGTAATAATAAGCAGTAAAGATATCATGCTGACCATCTTTGGGTGGTTGCAGAGAGGTAACATAAAGAGTTTGCTGCAGAATTGGGGTGTCTTTCAGAGGTTGAGTCACGACTTTTCCAAATCTGCCTGAACTGCCTAATGCCTTACGCAGGTGACTCTTTTCGGGTTCCTCCTCCGGTTCTTTGGATGTAAACAGTGACTGCAACATTTCTTTCTCGATATCCGACTTAGCTTTCTTCTTATTCTTCTTTGATGATCTAGGATTAACATTTAAGGACGAATTCCTGTTTGAGTATGTCCTTGAACTTAGATGATAAACCAAAATTCTCTTCAAGAAAACAAAGACATTACCGCACAGAATTTCCATGCTGAGTCTTCCCCTGACATGAAGGATCCAACATCTCTTCATAGCTCTTTGAAGGCTGTTAGAAAATTTTGTAAAGAGCATAATTAACAAAAAATCAGTGGATGCTATAAGAAGTAGGGGAAATCAAACACATTTCAATGAAAACACCACTACAAGTACGCCACAGATAGAATTGAAAGCATCACAAATGAGGTAGGTTAATCGGGAAAGAATTACAATATATTTTCACGGTAATATTCATAGCAGCTACATGTATTGCGTGCCATTTCAGTTATAGTTCTATCAAAAAAGCACAGAAATAGGCATAGGTGCATCCGCAGGTATTACTATGATGAAATGAAATCTTTTACAAGCTGCTAAAAGCTCTGCACAGCCTGATGAAGTTAAAGGTCGAACGGAATCTTGTCCCAAGAACGAGTAAGGCATCAAAAAACATAAAAGTACAATTTCTTAGTTTTCGCTTCGAATAACTAAAAGGAAGGACACTTACTCTCTTTAGAATCAAACCTTCAAAATCACTTACAGCTTCAGGCGCCTTGCTCAAAATATCATCACTCTTCCGTAAAGTAGGAGTTGATATATCAAGAAGTGTTTCAATGCTCTGCTTGGTCACACAGATATTCAAGAAAACAACTATATTAACTCCACGAAAAGTACATAATACAGGCAGCTCAGAAAATAAAGACTACGGACATCTTAATTACAAGAAAAGCGGGTACGACCTGAGCTTAAAATGATTAAAACAAAGTCAAACATCATATTACCCACAAAAATCATCTCCTAATACTAACAGTGCCCATGAACTCATTAACGAATAGGTAAAAATCCCACCTTTTGCATATCATATCCACAAGCGCCTGCAAATGTGCACACTTCCTTGTTAAGCATAGTACTAAAAATCCACAAATTAACTTGAATCATATATCAACAAAATAAGATAACATACTGAGAACTTCTTGGATCATATTCATGTCAAGTTGGAAACCATCTCCAAGCATTTCGAACAGAAATTCATCAACATCCTTGTGAGTGGTTTCTGTTGTCACAGTACCAGATGAAAATTGTACACTTTTCGATGTCCCAGGCCTTGTATAGTCTTTTCCCATATCCAATTCTTTAGTTTGACCTTCATCAGAACAAGGATGCAGCTCAGAACCACTTGAATTGCAAGTTCTTGTACACACCTTAGACGACATGTCTGTCTTGTCCATAGGTTGGTGGGGAGCTGTAGAAGCAGCACTAGCTTGCAATTCACAAAGAATTTCACCAGCAATGTCTATGTCGTTGTTTGCTTGGAAGAAAGTAGAGGCTATGTAATCGATGGAAAATGTTGTGCCAAATGCTTCTAGCAGTTGATCAATCTCCTGAGGATAATGCCGGGATGAACCGCATGATGCATCTACTTCCATTCACACGCCCTGCATTAGTGGAAATTTTAATACAACATTCAACATGGGGCATACAACAATGCACATCACACCTAATATGAGCAACAGTATGCTGCGATGCAATTGCAAAATGGTAATCAGAGATTTCAGTAGTAGCAAAGAAAAAACAGTATGGACTATGGAGTCTTTCTAGAAAATAAGACATGCAATACTAATGACAGCAAGGAAAGAAAGCGTGTAGTACCTGCAAATAAAAGTAGTACCTGCATAAGTTATTACAGAAGAGAATAAATTGTAAGACGAAAAGATACCATGACAGATTTACAGAAGAGAATAAATTTACTATGAAAAGTTATTACAGAAAATTTTCATCCAAACACAAAAAAAAAACGTCATCATCTGTACCCATTTTGTGATTCCACTGAAGATTGAAGAAGAATGTTAATGATTCACACTCATAATCAAAACAAACACATTAGAGCTTCGCCAAACGAAAAATTGAAAACCCCCAAATTCCGACGATTATCACAAACACATAACCTACAGTAAAAAAAGAGACTGTCGATGAACGAACAATGCAGTAAATATACAACACTCTACTCTCTACTCAAAGCATTAATGCGAGAGTACTGAGCATTAAGCCAAAATCTGATCAAGAACAGACGATTCTACGAAAGAAAGAAAGAAAGAACAAGGTAGAATGAAGGGATTGTGCGCTTTACCAAAGACGCTTAAAGTAGGGAATCAAACTGATAATGTGACGGAGAGATTACCTGTTTGCGGAAGAATGAAGCGAAATTTGAATGCAACAGTTGCTGATTGGGGAATTACGTGTTAGAATCCGGAAAGAAAAAGAACGGGAAACTTGAAACGCATGAGCAAGGAGATGAAACTTCGCAGAGGGAGTACTTAAAAGATAAAGGGAATGGTTAGATGAAAGATAAAAGAAAGACTACATAACATTGAAATTTGGAAGAGAGAAAATGTGAAAATGTGATAATTATAGGTTGATACTAGAGATAAAATGGGTAGAATAAAGTAACATAAATGAAATAATGGAGAAACAAAAGTGAACATCCAAAAAGAAAAATGGACAAACAAATAGGGACATACGAGTACTTGTTTTCTTGTAAATTTTTGACGTTTCAATGCCTATATAGAGGTCGTTGTTGTGCTTTGTTTATGATGATGATGTTTGCTTTAAATTCGAAAGACATGTGAATGGCTTCACAACAACCATGTTTTTAACAGAAAATCAACTCGACTACTTGACACTCCAATAATTGAACTCATCACCTACAAAAATATCTGAAACTAGTATACAAGTATTATACTGCAGAAGCAACATAACATTACAACATCTGTTAATTCATTTCTTTATCAACACTTTCTTGAATCATTACATTACATCCCAGAACCATCTCTATAAAAAGCAGGCATCGAATCTGATCGTGCAACAACATTAGAAACCGAAGGACTCATCCTTGCAGAAGCAATTTGCCTAAGAAGAGGCGACCCCATTCTGCTTGAGCTTTCATTTTCTGCAGCATCAGCATCAGCATCTTTTAGTTGAACTTGAAGCTCGATTTCGGTCTGATGAATGGGCCCGCTTTCGTCGCCATCTATCGTCTGTTGATCATCATACTCTTCTAAGGATACGACTGAACATGTTTCTGTTCGTATGGTTGTTGCATCATCAAAGAAGCCCATTCTTCTTTTTCTTCTAGCTGATTTTTTCCATCCTCGAATCGTCTCTCTTATTCTTTGAGGAATTAATGCTGCCTTGTAGTTTGTCCCCATCTGTTAAAAAAAAAGGCAAAATACTTACAAGAACATAAAATTGAAGTCTGAATTGTTTACTGTCAGACTTTTTTACCTGAGTTACTAGTGCATACAGTGGGAGTGTGCTGTAGCTGCAAAGGAACTGCCCAGCAAACCTTCATTTAGACATTGTTTATTAATAATTATAAGTATAAGTATATTATACTTTTTTGGTTGAATATGATAACTGCAGGCTTACCCTATAATCAGTCTCAGGTAGACTAAGAAATGGTTCTTGATAAAGCAAGAGCTATAACCAAATTGCCACTGTAAGAAAACATGTAAAGCTAATTAGCAATTAATTGCAATTAATAGACTTTAATTTTGTGCTACACAAGGGGAGATATTACCAATTTTTAGATGAGGAGACATACCCAGAACCAGAAAAACGAAGCCAGCTCAAACGAATTCTGTGAATGTCGAAAAATTTGCAAGTTAAGTTAGTTCATTAAGCTATTGAGTTAAACATAATGTGCATCTTTAGTTACAGCTACCTGAAATAAGATGAAATGGATCATGGACAGTTGATCCAAGCAAGTCAACCAACTAGCTGTTATAATTTTGATGAGGGTTGCCTTGGATTGATACTCATATATATAGGATTACAAAGATACGGCGGAGATATCAATAACAGTAATATAAAAAAATTCCTATACATTTACGGATACTATCTATCAGTTCTGTTCCAATATCAGCAAGTCATACATAGATTCATTCATCTCAAATTCTTTGAGTACAGTCAGATTTCAATCTTTTTACATTTCAAACTCAAAATGTATGGTGTTAAAGTGTCTTTTTTGAGTTTTCTTCTCCTATCTTCACAAGTATTGTTTATAGTTAACACCAAATGTCTTACTATGATTCCTTGCATAACAATATATGGCTTCAAATTAATCTATCTAATTAAAAGTAGTGAATTGTTAAACACTGGAATAAAATTTTCCCTAACAAACAACCCTTATTTTATGAATGCCAATAGATCCAAACCAGTAATTGACTAAATTAAAACCCCAGGAGCCTCAGAAATTTCCTAGTTGCAGTCTAGTTCATCTGATCTGACACATCAATTAATAAGCTAGCTGGTTAAATGAATTGGATTGGAATATAAACACAATGCTACTATCCTAAGTACTACATTTATTTGTATTTGATTCTTTTGTTTACTGATCATGCGCTGAATATGATGCTGTACATGAAACAGCATGCGTGACTGCGTTAGCCATAACCATGTAAGTGTACAGGTACATATGCACTTATAGACATGGAACTATGATCAACTATCCATTATATAATTTTATGCATAGAAAATTAACAAAATTATAGAATTACAGATTGCAGTTAAGAAGTAACACCGACAGCAAATCACGAAGGATATGGGCATCACGTGGGGAATGCTTGATAGAGATCGTACCTTATTTCCGTACATTCAGCTAGGGACATTATATTTCCTCACTAACTACTACTGATCCATCAATTAATTCACACAATAACGCGTTTCTTTTTCTAAACACCCAGATCGTTCGAGTTTAATTGCATGCATTTTCTAATAATTCATTTACTCCCTCTGTCCCTTATTGATCTTCCAATTTGCTTTTGACACATTTGTCGAGACACGTTTTGTAACGTTAATATCTTTAAATATACGATGATAAATATTTTAATTTTTTTATATTGTCAAAGTACTCATTGAGACGAATCAAACGAGATCTCATATGCCTATATTTATTTCTATATATTAGAAGAAAACGAGAAGATTCTCTCGATTTGTTAATAATGTCGAAAAAGTAAATGAGCCTTATATTAAGGGACGAAGGAAGTAGTATTTAGTAGGTTCCTCATGTCCGCACTACGCGCAAGTCTTCGGTCTTACTCCCTCCATCCCATAATGTTCTTGTCATTTCTTCAATGACACATTTGTCGAGTTAGGTTTTGTATCTTTAATATCTCTAGTGTATGTTAATACAAATAATTAAAATTTGATATGATTTAATACGAATCAAACAAGACCCACATGACAATATATTTTCTTATATATTAAGACAAAACGAGAAGATTCTCTTCGACCGTGAATAATGTACACTATTTGATATGGGACGGAGAGGTAAATAAAATATATGCAATGAATAGTATCATGCTTTATTTCAACAATATAACTCTAATATCTCCATATTGTTAATAGGGGTTTAAATTCATTTACTGACAGTGATTGTGTGACTCAAATGTATTAGTGATTGCGTGACTCAAATGTATTAGCGATGGTTGGAATCGTTTGATAGGTCACCCATAATGAGTAGAGATGATGCGAGTTTGGCTTAGGGTGTTGAACACTTGAACTGTTGATGTATGAACCGGTAAAATTTATTTTTGAGCCAGATATTAAAATGCTAATAAAATGAGGAGAAAAAGAGGTTATATTAGAGAAGATCTGGATTTTTATTTAACTAAATTAAAATACATACAACCAACTATTCAAATTATGTGTATTTATCTATTTAATTATAGTTTTATATTCTTCTTATAATCTGTATTTGTATAATCTATCTATATATAAAAGTTCATGGGTTTGAAGAAGTAAAAACAACATGTACCTAATGAATGCTACTCCATTATTTTAAATCTTTATCCTAATTACCTATTTTCTTAAATGTTAATTCCATCATCAACTAAGAACACATCATCTTCGTCTCCTTTCTCTACCACAATCTCCAAATTCATTCTCATCTCTATCAGGTTCATCAATGCCTTTGTTTCATTCTGACGCCCCATCCTTCCGACGCCCCATCATATAAATACTTTATGTTGCAGATTTCGGTTGCAACCACTGTTGCAATAGTTGTATTTGCATTTTACGAGCTTGTAGAATTGTATTATATCACCGTTCACACATTTTAAATTTATGACCTATTTAATGACTAACCGCAAACGAAAAACCAGATAAAAAGTGTTGTGATTGAAGAAGTAATGGCAAAATGTTTCGGGCCCCATCATTTATCAGTCGGGCTTTCGTGGATTTTGGGCCTCATTTTTACTCTCTGGCCCACAATGAGTGCATGAAGCATTCATTTAGGTTTTCACATTGAGTTACTCATCCCCCATCTTCCTTTTCATTGCTCCATTGTATTCCCCTCCTCTTTACCTTTCGCTGTTGTTACGTCTTTCTCCCTTTCCGTATTCATTTCTCTAATTAATGTCGCCTATTTATCTTCCCGTTGTTTCGGGTCTGTCCAGCTTCTGCCGTTTCTGATTCACTTATGCGTTTCCCTTTGTAACAAATTTCGGCATAAATATGTTGTCATCGTTATTGGGTTTCCTTCGTTTCCTCTGTTTCCATCATATTTGGTTCCTCTTTCAACTTCCCGAATGGCGTCAAACTCATCTCTTCAAATCTTTGCTGCTTCTACCTCCATGAAGAAAAAGATTGCTAAACGTCAGAGGTCCAATTCGAGTTCTATACGACCGCTTGACGCCGGTGCTGCCTATGCTTTGTCCTCCGAATTGTCCAAAGAGTCTAACCAAACGGTGGTCGCAATGGTTAGTCGTCGGTACCGTGAATGTGAATGGGAAATACATTGGTACCGAATTTCTGTTGTCTGATTCGAAGGTTTGTTTCTTTTTCATTATCCCAATTTCATACAGTGTTATCTGTGTTTATGTTTCATGTAATGCTACATCTTGAATCCATGTTTTGCATTCGTGGCCCAAAGAAGAATATTATGTTCCATGTATTGTTTGCTTACATATACTGTTGTTGAAAATATGTAGTTGCCCGTATTATGTTTTCGTCTACCTATATCATGTGTTTCAACAAGTGGTTGGATTTCGGCTGGTACTATTACCCTGGTTTACATCATTTCTGTATTTGCCTGCTTGCATTAATCTGTGTGTCTTTGCGTAATACTGCCACCACCAACATGTGTTATGCTAATATTAACTTTATGTAGTTGTTCACACTAATTTTAAATTCTGAATGGATTGCAAACTGCCATGAAGGCTATGAACTTTGTTTTATTCCACCCAAAAGAGATTTCTCTTTTAATAGGGACAGAACATGTTTTTGCGATTAAGAGCCAGTCGTACTACAATCACGGTATGTACGAGAGTTTCACAATCAACAGTGTATCAAAAGTTCCTCCGACAACAAAGGTGATTTTGGTGTTTTCAAATGCAGAAAAAGAATATGTGTGCTTTTCCTAATGTGTGAAATTACTGAATTCATAACTACATGAATCCCAACAGGATGCTCCGTCAGATTCACTTTCCCCTTTGGGGGGTGAGAAATTATGTGGAACAATTATGGGAAAGAATGGAACTAATTCTACTCAGAAGTTGTTGGGAGATGATGGTGATGAAGGGATTTTGAGAAAGACCCATGATTCAATTGCTATTATGCATATTGCAGAACTGGAAACCAAACTGTAAGCTCATTTCAAATCCAGTGTTGCATCTAATCGTTCATACACACACGTTATCAACCTGTCTTTGTTTATGCATGTGTGAAGTACAAATAATGTTTCAACTCAGAATGGTGGTAGTTCTGATACCAATGATGAGAAACCGAGGGATGGAGAAGACAGTGATAGCCCAACCACATTGTCCGCCGGATCAGACCCTACGTAAGCTAGCCTGCATTCTAGACTGTGATTCACCCTATGATTTATCTTGAGTCAACTTCAGTTTTTGTTTTTATTATGCAGGGGCGTGGAGGATGCTGCACATTCAGATACGAATTCAACGGAGGTTTCCCCAGCCGTCAAAAAGCAAAAGAGCGTTTGAAGGAATGTCGCTACAAGTTGCATTTTTTCCCCTAAATTTACAATTGTGAAACGTCTTCACAGACTGTGTTTTTTTATGCTTCCCGTTTTCCCTTTCAGTTTTGCTGGTTGTTTTCATCAGTAACAGACAGTTCCTGTTTTTACGATCTCCGCCTCAATATTAATCCACCTCTGCATGCTTCCCTATTCTATTCATTTTTGTTCATATATCCATTATCCCACAAAATTATTAGGGCGCGATGAACATCATGTCCGAGTTCTCATGTCGTAGGTGTTGAACACAACATATGTTTATCTGTTGCCCCATAAACTTAAACACCTGTTTCAACCCAAACCAATATTCAGTGATGACATGAAAGTTTACATAATCATTGATTTACAATAGCGCTGCATCATACCAACTACCAATATCTTCTATTCCTAGCGTCGAAAATCAGCTGACATCCACCACACGTTCAACCAAAGTTTAACAGGTTAAGAACTACTTATTTCTTCAATGACCCCCTTAGCTGCAGAACAGAGAACACCGAAATAGAGGATCAAAACTAAATTATACCTCAATTTGTGTACCTTTTTACCCACTCAAATATCATAACTGTAAGGAGACAAAAAACTATACTAAGACTTATGTAATCAATTTCAATGAATGTGAATATAATAACCTTTTGTGACACATAATACTGATTCAGTATTCCTGTAATTGATTTGTTTGCTAACCCATACAGTAGGAAGGAATGGTTTGAACCCTGGGAGAAGGTGAATCGTTCACTCCAGCGACGGGGATTTTTCCATCTGTGTGGGAATCATTGGAGACAACTATACTAACCGGATCACTTAGTGGAGGTTTTTGCTTTATTTGTTTGTTGTTTTAAAAGTGTGTGGTAATTACGAAAATTCCGGAAAGCTGGGTGGTGATTTCAATTCTCTGTTTTGGATGGATTTCGCGAGACAAGAATTAACATGTGGCTACGTTACTCTTTCCAATCACGTCTTCTTATGTGTCTTCGTCAACAAACGACCTACGACTCAGATACGCTATTACCAGAACACCGATGTTTCTGATGCCCTCCAGCTGTTTGTGATAATTCCTACAGTAAATGAGTTCTACAGCGCTGAAACAGGTACACATCATGTTGTCTTTCACTTTCACTGTACATCCGTTTACATGTTTGTGTCATTAGTATACCACATTTAAAATTACATCAATCATGACATGTCGTAGTGAGACTGTTCATATTCAGCATTATTACTAACAATAAATGGATTATTTAATTAGAAAAATACGTTAGTTATTTAATTAGGCTTCTATATTTATCGTCTCACGCCTATTCGTTTCTACGAGTAGTTTTTCCTTTTAATTTAATCTACTAATTTGGGTATTTTATTTATGTTTTGAGTGTATGTTCGTTTCTATATCGTATTTCTCTCATCGATTTTTATGTGTTTAATGTGTATGTCTTTTGAGATTCTCCTTGACTATGGTTGTCTTTTGAGATTCTATTTCAGCATGTTATTATTATGTAAATAATAATTTTAAAATATCACTAATTAATAATTATACCTTTCAGATTTTGTTACTAATCAATATGTTCAGATTTATATATTTAATTAATTAAAAACATCTATTTTTTTTATTAAAAGTTACAACATAAATACATATTGGAAAATAATACGAAATATATAAATACGATAAAAATAAACGTGTTAGGCCCTCGTGAAGCGCGGGTAATGAATTAGTTGTATTATATCATCGTTCACTCATTTTAAAATTAGGGTGTACTTAATGACTAACCGTAAACGAAAAACCGTGATTTTCCCGCGCGAAGCGCGGGATTCCGGATCTAGTTTCAATGAAAAAATGATTTAACATATATTAAAGATAGGGATATTAATGGTGTTGAGTGGAATTTATTACCATAAAATCTAATCTTTTAATATACTACAATTTATTTTATTTTCTAAGAAAACATAAAGTAGTAGTACAACCTGTACATATGTGTTAATGTTATGATGCTAGATCGGATTAAATGGCATACCAAAACGGAATAATTTCATATACTTGAAAAATAAATAAATTAGATTAGATCACCGGCGAAAACGCGTTGGTTATTGTATATAAATGTAGAAAGCTAGGGAGTGGAAATCATTATCGAGAGAGCTACATTAGTGAAGATTCAAAAAGAAAACAAGAAGATTTAACTTAACTATAATGGCTGCAAGAGATATAATTGTGTTGATTTGTTGGGCATGGGTGGTGGTTGTGGTATTGGGAACTCATGGTGTCGAAGGCAGAGGCCGAGGCCGAGCCGCTCGTTGGCTTAATGCGCATGCCACTTTTTATGGCGCCGACCTCAGCCCTGCTACTCTCGGTAATTCTATACATTATATCGGTTTTTCTAACCTATGTCTTAAGGACATTTTTATCAACTATATGTTATGACTAACTATAGAGTAAAAACTTTCAACACGTATTAGTGGTACTATTTTATGATACTTTTCTTGTACCTACTTGTTGGATTCACTATACAACAAAGCCTTTGTATTCTTCTTAAGTCTATATTTATTGTTATAAGCATACCTAGAGTCTTGTTACTACAGTTTAGTTGTGTGTTAAAATAAAGGTTGATCGAGTATGTTATAAAGGTGGAGCGTGTGGATACGACAACACGGTCCATGCAGGGTTCGGAGTGCACACGACAGCTGTAAGCGAGGTGATGTTCAGGAGCGGGATGGCATGCGGGGCTTGCTACGTGGTCCGATGCAACTACAAGACGGACCCACATTGGTGCCTCCCGGGCCACACCATCACCGTCACAGCCACCAACTTCTGCCCACCCAACAACAATGGAGGGTGGTGCAACCCGCCTCACCACCACTTCGACATGGCTCAACCTTCCTTCCTCTCCATTGCTCGGCCAGGAAATGAGGGCATCATTCCCGTCCTCTACCGAAAGTAAGTAGTTATATTGTATAGTTTTGGTTTCAAATCTCTTTAAATTGTCTTATGTTTAATTTGATCGCTAGATGCCCATCATACGTCTAGGACCGTTTAAGAGATAATTAAAACGTCTTTAATGTTGTGAGAACTGATAACTGACAACATGCTGAGATGTTGAATCTTGCCTTGTGTAGGGTTTCTTGTAGGAGGAGTGGAGGCGTGAAATTCACGATGAGAGGACAAGGCAACTTCAACATGGTCATGATTTCGAACGTGGGAGGAAGTGGCGACATCACATCTGCATGGGTCAAAACTGCAGCTAGAGGAAGTATGTGGACTCCCATGCAGCGTAATTGGGGCGCCAATTGGCAAAGCAGATTCGATCTCCGCAACCAACGCATCTCCTTCAAGCTCACTCTCGCTAATCGTAAGACGCTCGCCTTATACGACGTCGTTCCTTCCTCGTGGACATTCGGCCAGACTTTCGTCTCTCAACGTCACTTCTAGCTGCATTTATGTATTAATTCATTCTTTCATTCATTCATATACAAGTGTACCTTTTGATCAACTTTTGTTCATGTATTTTGAGTCTATGAAAGATGTGCATCATTAGTGCAGTGTGGGAATTTCACATCGTTCGTCCGTAAATTCCAGTTTACTTGATTTGAACTCGTTTAAAGACTCGAAATTGTCCAATCCGGACTCGATCAGAAAGCCGAGATTATCCGAAAACCCGAGATAATTGACATATTTTATTTCATTAAGAATATGTACATAGCTCTACTTCAAGTTTCATAATAAAATTTTAAATAGATGAATAATAATATAAAATATTTTAACTTTAAACATTTTTTCCCTTATATTTTTGTTGTTGTAAGGAGCTGATAATGTCTCAAAAATTTATTTATTAATATAATCATTCAATATATTGATAATAAAAATTAAAGAAAAATATAAAGGCGAACTTTAATATATTATATAGATATAATAAGTCCATTAGAATATTCCAAAGGGCCATTATATAGTCCACTAGCAGCTTAACTTAATGGCCATTGGCCCACTAGATAGCCCAGCATCACAAGACAATGAAACTATTTATGTCCAATACACTTTTTTAAACTAAATTTTAAGTTACTAAACCTATATATTAAACCCTAAGTAAATACCCTTCCCCACCCCTTCTCTCCCTGCAAAACCAAAACCGTAACCTCCCGCATCAGGCCGCCTCCGCCCGTCCTCCGTCGGCCGTCCCCTCCCGCCTCTGCCCCCCACCGCCTCCGCCCGTCGGCCTATCTCATCGCCTCTCCGTCACGCCATCATCCAACTCCGGACATGTCTCGTATTCTCGTCGTCCGTCGTCGTCGGAGCTTCTTCCTTGTGGATTTGTTTTCCTTTTTCTCCTCCTCCATGAAACACGAAGTGCCTCTGCAAACATGTTTTGTTTTAGTTGACAAGTACATGTTGACAACTACATGTTGACAAGTTTATGTTTACAAGTTGACCATTTTAGTTGTTGACATATCATTTTAGTTGTGTTGACACTTTTATTTTTGTTTTGTTGACATATTATTTTAGTTGTGTTGACAGTTCATATTTGTGTTGTTGACATATTATTTTAGTTGTGTTGACACTTCATATTTGTGTTGTTGACATATTATTTTAGTTGTGTTGACACTTCATATTTGTTGACAACTTGATTTAGTGTCTTGTTGACAACTTTATATGGTGTCTTGTTGACACCTTTATTTAGTGTCTTTGACAATTTTAACTTAGGGTCTTGTTGACACCTTTACTTAGGGTCTTGTTGACACCTTTACATAGGGTTTTGTTGACACCTCCTCGCATGCATCTTCTTCGGCGGAGCTAGGGCAGTGAACGGCGGAAGCAGGTGTCTACAGCGACGACGGAAGCGGTGACGATGACGAGAGGAGCCGATGACGACGTGTCTACAACGGCGGAAGCGGGTGTCTACAACGGTGGCGGAAGCCAGTGTCTACTACGGCGGCGGAAGCGTATGTCTACTACGGCGGCGGAAGCTAGGGCGACCGCCGACAGAGGAACCGATGGCGACGTCGGTTCCGACAAGTCGGCGACGAGGGGAGATGTCGGAGGAGCGACGAGCGCCGACGTCGAGGGAGGAGGAGGGTACATCGGACCGACTTGTTTTGAGCAGGAAGCCCGTAAGACGTGAGTTTTTTTTTTTTTATATATATATATACTAGGGTACTTTCACAAAACTTAGTTGGGTGATGCAAAAACTAAAAAAACTATCCACTTTTAGGGTATTTACCCAAAAACTGACAATGAAACTATTTGTGTCCAAAAAACATCACGAAGGATTTGTACCCAATGCCCTATTGGACACTATATTTGTAACAACTTCACTCCCAAACTAAAGTAAGTACTTAGTTTCTACTCCTATCCATCTCAACCCAAACACACTCGCTCAATCTCCTCCAAATCTAATTCCACACTTTCTTCCTCCCTGCTCCTCTCTCGCTCAATCTCTCCGTCTTCGATTCAACACCCGTTGTCCTCCTCCCCAAACACTACTTCTTCAAATCCAAGCTTCTCCGGCTCCATCTTCATTCCGACCTCCACCGCCTCCGTCGAGATCTAAGCTTCCGCCTCCGTCTCACTCGACATCGGCATTACTCCGTTGAATCGACGAATCAGAGTTGCAGTAAGAGGATCTGAGCGAAGAGGGAAATGAATGAACCAATTGGGAATGAGATGAGATGGAAGCAAAGGGTGAGCCCTACAAACAAACTCTTCTTCTCTCTATAAAGACGATGGACAAAACTGTGTGCATATGGAGGAAGCAGAGCAGAGAGTGGTCCATAACTCCATTGTAGAGAGAGCTTCCAAGTAAGGCAAAACTCCGCTTTCATGCTCCTTATTTATCATTCGCACTATGCGAAACTCTTTGATTTTGAAACTGATTGCTCGATAGAAAAATCTTTTTCACAGGTTTCTTGAACTTTCGATCTCTCTCTTTCTCGAGTGATTGAATTTGTTTCAGAAAGTTCAAGAACGTTGTGGGAAGATATGGCTATTTCAGGAATTTCCTTCTCCTTCCGATCGTCGCCATACAAAATTGCGGTGCCGATTCTGCAGAATTCTCGGTGATTCGGGAATTTTTTTCTCACGCGTTAAGTTTGAGCATTGAATTCTCTTTGGATTTGCAGAAATAAAAGTTGAATTGAGAACTTTGCCTCAGTCTGATGTCGAATTGTGATTTGAAATGTAGTATCGCAAAATTTTGATGATTTAGTTTTGTAGAATTACGACGAGCTTCAGCATTTTCGAATTGAGCGTTGTAGATCTAGATCTGTAGAGGTTGAGTGATGAATTCACGGTTAGTTTGTGTTACAGAGAGGATTTTAGACTTAGTCTTCTCCCATACTGGATCTTCGGTTCATATTTGTTGTTTCTATTGGCATTTCCCCCAATTACTACACTCTCCAGAGAAATGTTATCCTTTTGTCATCATGTGAAACAGATTGGAAAATGTGTAATTCTCCATAATCTTTCTGTGTTCCATACATTATCAATATGGATTAGGTGGTGACACAATTGGCCAATCTGGCTTTGCAGTGATAGTTTGCTTGCAATGAATCGTCTCAGACATGTGCTTGAATTCACCTCCATCTGCACAATTTCATGGTAAATCAGAGCATCTAGGCTCTAGCTAATCAGTTTGTTCTTCCTGTTTACATGAAATTACCAATTTATCTTATCTATATAAAAGTTGGCTGTCCATTGTCAAAATTGAATGAAATTGGTACCAATTTAATGCATTACTTATTTCTTAATCACCTCCTATTGGATATTTGGGCATGTATTTAAATATCTTTCTTATATCCCTATGTTATATTTATTTATAGTCTACTTGATTAAGTCACAAATTAAATTAATGTGTGAGCTTCTCTTATGACAATGCAAACTTATTCTAATATTATATTTTAAAACTACTTCAAACATAAATATAAGGAAATAAAAAATACTTATATTTACAAATATTAATAAATTTGATAACAACAACAACATATTAACAAATAATGTATAACTATATTAAATCACATACGAAAATCCGTAATTTTCTCACGCGGAGCGCGAGGCCCTTATCTAGTAAGCTTATGAAGCTACGTCATCTTCTCGTGACTACTCTATTATTGATGCTTATTCAATTCCTTCAGTGAACCCCATTTTGGATCTTTTTGAGCTTTGTGTTAAATGGTTCATGATCATTTCTCCTATAGCATTGAAAGTTTCTTTTTCTAAGTCAACAATTTTGATTAGCTCAATTGACCTACATTTGACCTACAATTGGACGACTCAATTGAACTTTTTGTATTGTGAGAGTTTCTTTTGGTGTTTTGAAAGTTTTATGTTGTGTGTTGATAATTTTTAGTGTTTTTTTTGTCTGTGTTGGCAGTTTGTTTTAGTGTGGACGTTTTTAATGTGTTTCATAATTTTGTTAGTGTGTTGATAATTTGTTTTTGTGTGTTGACGATTTTCAAGTGAGTTGATAACTTATTTAGCCGTGTTGACAACTTATTTGTAGTGTTGACACTTATTTTTTGTTTTGTTGACAAGTTATTGGTGGTGTTTGACATATTATTTTGTGTGTTGACAAATTATTATTCATGTTGATAATTTAATTACTCGTGTTGACAAACTATTATGCAGGGACTGTTGACAAAAAGATTGGCAGTGTTGACAAGTTAATGTATGTAAAATTTGACAGTGTTGACAAGGATTATGCAGGAACAATGCAGTTTGTTTTAGTGTGTAAAAAAAATTAATGTGTTGAACATTCTTTTTTTGACAATGTCATTTAGTGGTGTTGACAAGTTTTGTAAAGTGTTGACAATGTTGACGATTTTGTAATATTACTCGTGTTGTATGTTATTGACCGTTTTTTAGTCGTGTAAACAATTTATTTAGTTGGGTTGACAACTTATTATTCTTGGTGACAGCTCTGTTAAAATTTTTATTTACAACTCTGTTAAAAATTTGTTGACAGTTCTTTTAAAAATTTTGTTGACAAGTCTGTTATAATTTCCACGTCAGCAAAGGGTTATTGTCGGTGTTGACAACTTATTATTCTTGTTGACAGCTCTGTTAAAAAATTTTGTTGACAGCTCAGTTAAAATTTTTGTTGACAACTCTGTTAAAATTTTTGTTGAAAACTTTGTTAAAATTTTTGTTGACAACTCTGTTATAATTGTCACGTCAGCAAAGAGTTTTTTCCATATAACTTAAAAAAGTGATGCAACAATTTAAAAAACATTACAGTTTTAGGGCATCTTGGCATTCGTTCATTTATATGCGCTACTAGGCAAAAAATGGTGGTTGTGTTGAAGCACCCTGTCAAAAATTCGAGGAACCATCATATGAATATCAAGGCAGGCGACTACTGAAGCTCAAGACCGACTTGTGAAGAAGCTTAATGATTCGGGATCGATTTTATCTGCCTGGATAACTATAAGCTTCCCATTCTCCATCTCTGTCCATTTGATTGATTCCTTTTCCAGTAGTTTCAAGATCTGTAGTTCAACACATGAAAAATGTGTACAAATTTTGAACACAGAGTATATACCAAGTCAAGATGAAAAAACATACCATTCGTTTACGAGACGCGTCTTTGGGACCTCCCTCATCATTCCTCACCTTCACCTTAATGTGTGGAATATCTGAATAAATTCAAAACTCAGATGATATAACAAAACTTAACCCAGATCAGTAGTAGATTGATGGGTTTAACAGGTCTTACATGAAATGCCACACAGAATGACCAATTGAGAGCTTAGGCGTTGAACAGACTCCCTTGGTTCAAGGTTGCTAAAATCAAACAACACTTCATCTTCACCATGCCTGCAATCAAAATTCAGATAAATGTCATTAGTGTCACTCTGTCAAGGTCAGAAGGATAACATAGAGTAAGACATCCACCCGGTTTCCACAAGCTTCTGCAAAGACTTCTCATCAGCTTCTCGAGCCTTTAGGTTAAAGAATTCTCCCTGAGATTAAACCAACAAAAGTTTACTGACTACTTCGAATTAGAATAAATATAGAGAGAACCAAGTTCTAATAGCCTGGAAAATTAGTCCATGAGGAAGAAACATAAACCTATAGCGGAATGAAAAGAAGCAAAAACTACCAATAAACTCATTAACGTACCTTTTCCATCAATCTCTTTGACCGTGCATGATCATGCTTGAGATATGCCTCACCCGCCTATATACAACATAAAAAAGGTTCCAACTGATTAAAATGCAACAGTTACATTGGAAATTGTAGAAGAACTAAATATTTACAAGGCAACTGCACATATAGGAATGCAAGGGGTAGTAAAAACGTTTCCAGAATTCACTTACAGCTTTATAATACTCTTTCATTGTAGCCCGGTGCTCTATGGCAGCTTTTTGAAAGACATGGAAGCTATCGTCATCCTCGTCTTCAACTAAAAAAACAGAAGTTAAAGGGAAAACATGAGAGGTACCAAAAAACACAGTTTAGACTAATGCAGAGGGCGGAAAAATACTTATTGTACGTCTACTGTACTGAAACTAGTTAAGCAGGCCAAAAATAGATCCATGAGTGAACTCTTTTAGTTAGATATTTGAGCTTTATTTATAAAGTTTTTTTTTATGCACAGGGCACCTAGTACATTTGACAGTTGCACAACCAAACAAATGTCTAAGGTGACCTTCAAGTAATAATAAGCAGCAAAGATATCATGCTGACCATCTTTGGGTGGTTGCAGAGAGGTAACATAGAGAGTTTGCTGCAGAATTGGGGTGTCTTTCAGAGGTTGAGTCACGACTTTTCCAAATCTGCCTGAACTGCCTAATGCCTTACGCAGGTGACTCTTTTTGGGTTCCTCCTCCGGTTCTTTGGATGTAAACAGTGACTGCAACATTTCTTTCTCGATATCCGACTTAGCTTTCTTCTTATTCTTCTTTGATGATCTAGGATTAACATTTAAGGACGAATTCCTGTTTGAGTATGTCCTTGAACTTAGATGATAAACCAAAATTTTCTTCAAGAAAACAAAGACATTACCGCACAGAATTTCCATGCTGAGTCTTCCCCTGACATGAAGGATCCAACATCTCTTCATAGCTCTTTGAAGGCTGTTAGAAAATTTTGTAAAGAGCATAATTAACAAAAAATCAGTGGATGCTATAAGAAGTAGAGGAAATCAAACACATTTCAATGAAAACACCACTACAAGTACGCCACAGATAGAATTGAAAGCATCACAAATGAGGTAGGTTAATCGGGAAAGAATTACAATATATTTTCACGGTAATATTCATAGCAGCTACATGTATTGCGTGCCATTTCAGTTATAGTTCTATCAAAAAAGCACAGAAATAGGCATAGGTGCATCCGCAGGTATTACTATGATGAAATGAAATCTTTTACAAGCTGCTAAAAGTTCTGCACAGCCTGATAAAGTTAAAGGTCGAACGGAATCTTGTCCCAAGAACGAGTAAGGCATCAAAAAACATAAAAGTACAATTTCTTAGTTTTCGCTTCGAATAACTAAAAGGAAGGACACTTACTCTCTTTAGAATCAAACCTTCAAAATCACTTACAGCTTCAGGCGCCTTGCTCAAAATATCATCACTCTTCCGTAAAGTAGGAGTTGATATATCAAGAAGTGTTTCAATGCTCTGCTTGGTCACACAGATATTCAAGAAAACAACTATATTAACTCCACGAAAAGTATATAATACAGGCAGTTCAGCAAATAAAGACTACGGACATCTTAATTACAAGAAAAGCGGGTACAACCTGAGCTTAAAATGATTAAAACAAAGTCAAACATCATATTACCCACAAAAATCATCTCCTAATACTAACAGTGCCCATGAACTCATTAACGAATAGGTAAAAATCCCACCTTTTGCATATCATATCCACAAGCGCCTGCAAATGTGCACACTTCCTTGTTAAGCATAGTACTAAAAATCCACAAATTAACTTGAATCATATATCAACAAAATAAGATAACATACTGAGAACTTCTTGGATCATATTCATGTCAAGTTGGAAACCATCTCCAAGCATTTCGAACAGAAATTCATCAACATCCTTGTGAGTGGTTTCTGTTGTCACAGTACCAGATGAAAATTGTACACTTTTCGATATCCCAGGCCTTGTATAATCTTTTCCCATATCCAATTCTTTAGTTTGACCTTCATCAGAACAAGGATGCAGCTCAGAACCACTTGAATTGCAAGTTCCTGTACACACCTTAGACGACATGTCTGTCTTGTCCATAGGTTGGTGGGGAGCTGTAGAAGCAGCACTAGCTTGCAATTCACAAAGAATTTCACCAGCAATGTCTATGTCGTTGTTTGCTTGGAAGAAAGTAGAGGCTATGTAATCGATGGAAAATGTTGTGCCAAATGCTTCTAGCAGTTGATCAATCTCCTGAGGATAATGCCGGGATGAACTGCATGATGCATCTACTTCCATTCACACGCCCTGCATTAGTGGAAATTTTAATACAACATTCAACATGGGGCATACAACAATGCACATCACACCTAATATGAGCAACAGTATGCTGTGATGCAATTGCAAAATGGTAATCAGAGATTTCAGTAGTAGCAAAGAAAAAACAGTATGGACTATGGAGTCTTTCTAGAAAATAAGACATGCAATACTAATGACAGCAAGGAAAGAAAGCGTGTAGTACCTGCAAATAAAAGTAGTACCTGCATAAGTTATTACAGAAGAGAATAAATTGTAAGACGAAAAGATACCATGACAGATTTACAGAAGAGAATAAATTTACTATGAAAAGTTATTACAGAAAATTTTCATCCAAACACAAAAAAAAACGTCATCATCTGTACCCATTTTGTGATTCCACTGAAGATTGAAGAAGAATGTTAATGATTCACACTCATAATCAAAACAAACACATTAGAGCTTCGCCAAACGAAAAATTGAAAACCCCCAAATTCCGACGATTATCACAAACACATAACCTACAGTAAAAAAAGAGACTGTCGATGAACGAACAATGCAGTAAATATACAACACTCTACTCTCTACTCAAAGCATTAATGCGAGAGTACTGAGCATTAAGCCAAAATCTGATCAAGAACAGACGATTCTACGAAAGAAAGAAAGAAAGAACAAGGTAGAATGAAGGGATTGTGCGCTTTACCAAAGACGCTTAAAGTAGGGAATCAAACTGATAATGTGACGGAGAGATTACCTGTTTGCGGAAGAATGAAGCGAAATTTGAATGCAACAGTTGCTGATTGGGGAATTACGTGTTAGAATCGGGGAAGAAAAAGAACGGGAAACTTGAAACGCATGAGCAAGGAGATGAAACTTCCCAGAGGGAGTACTTGGTCAGAGTAAAGATAAAAGAAAGAGTAATAAGATTGAGATTTGGGAGAGATAAAAAGTAAAAATGTGGTAATTATAGGTTGATAGTAGGGATAAAATGGGTAGAATAAAGTAACATAAATGAAATAATGGAGAAACAAAAGTGAACACTCGAAAAGAAAAATGGACAAACAAATAGGTACATACGAGTACTTGTTTTCTTTTAAATTTTTGACGTTTCAATGCCTATATAGAGGTCGTTGTTGTGCTTTGTTTATGATGATGATGTTTGCTTTAAATTCGAAAGACATGTGAATGGCTTCACAACAACCATGTTTTTAACAGAAAATCAACTCGACTACTTGACACTCCAATAATTGAACTCATCACCTACAAAAATATCTGAAACTAGTATACAAGTATTATACTGCAGAAGCAACATAACATTACAACATCTGTTAATTCATTTCTTTATCAACACTTTCTTGAATCATTACATTACATCCCAGAACCATCTCTATAAAAAGCAGGCATCGAATCTGATCGTGCAACAACATTAGAAACCGAAGGACTCATCCTTGCAGAAGCAATTTGCCTAAGAAGAGGAGACCCCATTCTGCTTGAGCTTTCATTTTCTGCAGCATCAGCATCAGCATCTTTTAGTTGAACTTGAAGCTCGATTTCGGTCTGATGAATGGGCCCGCTTTCGTCGCCATCTATCGTCTGTTGATCATCATACTCTTCTAAGGATACGACTGAACATGTTTCTGTTCGTATGGTTGTTGCATCATCAAAGAAGCCCATTCTTCTTTTTCTTCTAGCTGATTTTTTCCATCCTCTAATCGTCTCTCTTATTCTTTGAGGAATTAATGCTGCCTTGTAGTTTGTCCCCATCTGTTAAAAAAAAAGGCAAAATACTTACAAGAACATAAAATTGAAGTCTGAATTGTTTACTGTCAGACTTTTTTACCTGAGTTACTAGTGCATACAGTGGGAGTGTGCTGTAGCTGCAAAGGAACTGCCCAGCAAACCTTCATTTAGACATTGTTTATTAATAATTATAAGTATAAGTATATTATACTTTTTTGGTTGAATATGATAACTGCAGGCTTACCCTATAATCAGTCTCAGGTAGACTAAGAAATGGTTCTTGATAAAGCAAGAGCTATAACCAAATTGCCACTGTAAGAAATGAAGGAATTGTGTCCTTTAATTAAAGGTGCAATTACTAATTATGAAATAGGACTATTTATGGAGATTAATAATCCAGATATTTTAGGAGTCGCATGCTATTGCTAGTGGCCAATACGACTTATGGGATTAATCAGGTTAAGCCCATGGCTAGAATAACTGGGTCCTATGAGGTCACACACTTAGAGTTTATGGACTGGATCAAGCGAATCCGCAGGCCCGGTAAGCCTATTGGATTTGAAGTACTTGGGAGAATTAAAGAGACAGATTGTTTATCAAGTAAAAGATAATAGTTATCTATTACTTAATGATAGAAGGAAATATATCTTGAAAGATATGTGGTATAAGATAATATATATTAGGAATATATATATTCCAGTAATTGGAAAATATCATATATGGTACTACTTAATGTTAGATTAAGAAAAGGCTTATTGATTTAATATATACGTGGATATACATGGTGGATACTATATATAGAGAATTGAAGAGTCAATTCTCTTAACGTGAAGTTTGCTGAAACCCTAGAGTCACGTCCGTGTATTTTCTCCTTCGTGTCAAGGTTATACTTTTGAGTTCCTCGGTCTAGCAGAAGAGACTCAAAGGTGGTCCAGTTTATTGTTCGTGTGGACTAATTAGAGGAGTCACACTTGGGGCTCTAATCTCTCCATTCCAGTGAGATTCAAACACGCATCAAGAGGTATTTATTCTTTCCTATGTACGATCTATTTAGTTTATGCATGAGATCCTTGGTTAGATGTTAGGAAAACGTTTCCTGAAATTCCGCTTTAAGCATCTAAAATCCCTATAGTGGTATCAGTTGCCTCTTGCATAAATTGATTAGATCAAATTTAAAAGTTTAAATTTTGATGCATGTTCATGTTTTATGTTGATTCAATTATGTAGAAATTGTTTGTATGGATTAATTTGCATGACTGAAACGAAAAATTTGATTTTTCTAGCCATAGAATTCATGAACTACATGTAGGGTAAGTTGCTGATTTTTTTTGAAAATTATGCATGATTTTGCCCTAAAGTTGATTCTTTTGATCAGTTTATGCAATCTGTTGTATATGTTTTGAACATACATGTTAAAATATGATTTTTCATGTTAAAACTATGAATCAAGAAGCCTGAATTTTATGAAAATCCATTACCATAAATTTTCCAATCAAGAGTTGTAAAAGTTACAAACTTTAAGTGGTAGAAACACTGTTAAGAACGGAAAAGATGGTTCAGGATCAATGAGTCGGCCCGATAGCCATTCTGATGGCGATGCAGGCTGGACATGGGCGGAAACAGCACTACCCCGGTGGTTGTGCTGTGGTGGCCGTCGGTGGTCCACTAACGATCCCAAGGATATTATTTACCAAGATAAGATATGATATGTGATATTCTATCTTAATAAATTAGATTTATTTTAATTAATAAGATATTTGATATTTTATTTGGTAAATAAATATTTAGTTAAATGTTACAAGATATTTTGATATCTTATTTGGTAAATTTTGAGTTACCATATTAACTGTTATTTTTGAATATTAGATTCATCATTTTTAGCAAATTAATGATTAATATATGATATTAATTCCATGCACAATTTAATTGAATTAATATAATTAGAAATCAGTTTCTATATTAAATAATTAATTTGATTAATTTTTATTTTATTTTTAAATTTGGATTAATAGCATATTTTATTTAGATGAAATTTTATATGTTATTATTGCATGCGGGTTTAATATTATGATATTATTGCATGCGGTGACTAGTATGGCCCACATTAGGATAGATAAATACGATCTGCGTATCGTTATGTTTTTCTTGTACACGATCTGCGTATCGTTATGTATTTTTGTAATTTAAATTTCTGCAAGAGAGTTTATTTCAATTATATGTAAAACAAGAAGAAGGAGATCCTAATGAGGCTAAGGATGGAGATCCAAGAAGAGGTGATTCAAGGATGAAGATCCATGAAGGACCACAAACTTGAAGATTAGATCTTTATTTGGTTTTTAGGGGCCATACTAGGATCACAATTTTTATTTATTTATTGCATTACTTGAATGTTTTAATATTTTCCCACTTTGCATGCTTGCTTGTCTATTTATGTTATTTAGTTCACTTGTAGATAGACAACATTGCATGCTTAGGTCCCTTAAAAGAATATTGAGATATTGCCTTTCCATATCATAACCCATGAGGCCCTTAGAATTTGTTGGATAGTTTTCGCCTTAGCGAAGTGTCCTTCCTTGACTTTGGGATAGTGCGGGCATGTCTAATAGGGGCATGTAAACCTTGATACGGTTATACTCAACAAGAGACCAAAAGACTTAGTTTTGGATCTTGAGGCATAAGGATGAGTTTAACATAAGATGTGACCATCAACCAAGAGTTATAAAGGGTTATAATTAGTAAAGAGTTTACTTACCTTGATTACATGAGTTTTGGGGAAGTGCCTAAGTACGCTCAAGTTTCATTTAAGATAGGATCTTGGAATCATTTTACTCAGGAAGGGACAATTTTTAATTGAGAATGCGCAATACCTTAATTTTTATATCTTGTCTAAATTTTAAGATATTGCATGTCAAGCATAATTTATCTGCATTTTTTTTTTTCTGTTTCTGTAGTTGCTACGTCTTCTTAACACCTCAAAATCACTCTCCACTCAATTGTTGAAAAAATAAAATAAGTTGAACGACACAAATTTCCTTGATTGGGAAATAAAATGAGAATTGTTCTCAAAACTGAGGGTCAAGAGGATCAAGAAAGGATTTACGTTACTGAAATCTTAACAACTAACTCCAATGATTGGGTATTAGATACCGGTTGTGGTTCTCACATTATTTCGAATGTTCATGGACTAAGAAATAGGAGAAGGTTGCAGAAGGGTGAGATAGATCTTTGTGTTGGAAATGGAGCAACTGTTGCTACAATTGAAATTGGAGATTATAGTCTATCTTTACCTTCTGGCTTAGTTTTAGAACTTAATAATTGTTATTTTGTTCCTTCCATAACTAAGAACTTGATTTCATTTTCGGTTTTGCATCGTGAGGGTTATAATTTTGTTGTTGATGATGGTTTTACAATTCATAAGAATGACATTTTTTATGCCCATGCCCATATGACTAGTACTGGACTATACAGATTGGGGCTCAAATCCGATGTATATAACATTAATACCAAAAGGCAAAAGTCGAATGATATAAGTGAAGCCAATTTGTGGCATTGTCGTTTGGGACACATTAGCGTCAAACGCATGAAGGAACTCCAAAATGTTGGTCGTTTAAAGTCATTTGATTTTGAATCATTTGAAACATGCGAATCATGTCTAATGGGTAAGATGACAAGGTCACCTTTCACTGGTACAAGTGAGAGGACTACTAAGCTTTTAGCTCTCATACATACTGATGTGTGTGGACCTATAAGTACAGAAGCTAGGAGAGGCTATCGATACTTCATTACATTTACTGATGATTTTAGTAGATATGGGTATATCTACTTAATGAAACATAAATCTGAGTCTTTTGAAAAGTTCAAAGAATTTCAGAATGAAGTTGAAAAACAAACAGGCAAGAAGATAAAGGCACTTCGATCAGATCGAGGGGGTGAATATCTGAGCCACGAATTCGACCATCATTTGAGGAGTTGTGGTATTCTAACACAATTGACTCCACCGGGTACACCACAACTGAATGGTGTATCTGAGAGAAGAAACAGGACATTGTTAGACATGGTCCGCTCAATGATGAGTTTTGCTGATCTTCCTACATCCTTTTGGGGTTATGCCCTCACTACCGCTGCATTCACACTAAACAGGACTCCGTCACGATCAGTTGACAAGACACCACATGAGATATGGTTTGGGAAGCCACCCAGCTTGTCATTTCTGAAGGTCTGGGGATGTGAAGCTTATGTAAAGCGTTTACTATGTGATAAGCTCGCACCCAAATCAGACAAATGTTTTTATAGGTTAACTCAAGGAAACGAGGGGTTATTATTTCTACAATCCCGTTGAGAACAAAGTGTTTGTTGCTCGGGATAGTGTCTTTTTGGAAAAGGATTTCTTTTCCAAGAAGTCAAGTGGGAGAAATGTTCAGCTTGATGAGATTCAAGCAGAGCAACAAACTCCACAGCATGAGGACATAGAAGATATGTCAGAGGAACTTGATTTTGGAGGCATACCTTCACAAAGGGAAACCACCCTGATTCAAGATGCAATTCCTCAAGTAGATGAAGCACCCGAGGTCCCACATATTGATGTGGTCAATCCTCCGGCTGAAGAGGTCCCACATACTGATGTGGTCGATCCTCTGGCTGATATCTCTCCAGCTGTGGGACCACTTTGGAGATCAAACAGGCCAAGGCGGCAACCTAGACGATATGAGGATTTTGTCTTGACTGCTGATGTTCTACTTTTAGAGAATGATGAGCCTGCTACCTATAAACAAGCAATGGCGGACCCCGACTCCGAAAAATGGCTTGGAGCCATGAGATCCGAAATGGACTCCATGTCTGAAAATCAAGTTTGGGATTTGATAGATTTGCCTGATGGGGTAAAACCTATTGGATGCAAATGGGTCTTCAAGATCAAAACAGACAAGGATGGAAATGTTTCTGTCTATAAGGCAAGATTAGTTGCAAAAGGATTTAGACAAGTTCATGGTATTGACTATGATGAAACGTTCTCACCGGTCGTTATGATCAGGTCCATTAGGATAATCCTAGCCATTGCCGCTTATTATGATTATGAGATATGGCAAATGGATGTCAAGACCGCTTTTCTAAATGGTTTTCTAGAAGAGAATGTATACATGATGCAGCCAGAAGGTTTTGAGGATCCAGAGAATCCTAGGAAAGTATGCAAGCTTAAGAAGTCTATCTATGGACTTAAGCAAGCATCTAGGAGTTGGAATCTTCGTTTTGATGAAGTGGTCAAAAGTTTGATTTCATCAGATGCGAAGAAGAACCCTGTGTTTACAAGAAATTTAGTGGGAGCAACGTGACCTTCCTGGTTCTATATGTGGATGACATATTACTCATTGGAAATGATATTCCTATGCTGGAGGCAGTGAAGGAATGGCTTAAGAAGAATTTTTCAATGAAGGATCTAGGAGAGGCAGAGTACATATTAGGCATTAAGATCTATAGAGATAGGTCTAAGAGGCTTATTGGTCTAAATCAAGAAACTTATATAGATAAGGTCCTTGCTAGATTTAATATGGTGAATTCTAAGAAAGGATTCCTTCCTATGCAACATGGCTTACGTCTCAGTAAAACCCAGTGTCCTAAGACACCTGGTGAAATTGAGAGAATGAGTAGGATTCCTTATGCCTCAGCCATATGATCCATCATGTATGCTATGACTTGTACTCGTCCAGATGTTGCGCACGCTTTGAGTGTGTGCAGCAGATACCAATCAAACCCTGGAGAGGCACATTGGTGTGCAGCCAAGAACATTCTAAAGTACTTGAGAAGGACTAAGGATAATGTCTTGGTGTATGGAGGTGATGACGAATTGGTCGTCAAGGGCTATACTGATGCGAGTTTCCAGACAGACAAAGATGATTTGAGTCTCAGTCTGAATATGTGTTCATTCTGAATGGAGGAGTTGTCATCTAGAAGAGCTCGAAGTAAAAGAGATTTTCCTAGTTTTATATGTGAATGACATATTACTCATTAGAAATGACATCCATATGTTGGAGACATTTAAGTACTGACTTAAGAGGATTTCTAAATGAAGGACTTGGGAAATGTTGAGTACATACCAGGCATTAAAGTCTATGGAGATAGACATACGAGACCTACTGGTCTGAGAAAGAGTTAGTGTCAATGGTGTATAAGAAAGAACATCCTATGGTACTTAAGAAGGACTAAGGATGAATTCTTGGTTTATGGAGATAATGACGAGTTAGTCGTCCAGACAAGTACTATGAAAGTGCCACATGATTCAATACTATGTTGATAGAGGAGACATGAGGTTGTGCACATTGCACAGACGATAACATTGCAGATATTTTAACCAAGCCTATGTCTAGACCCAAGTGTGACAGTCACATTCGAGTCAAGGGGCTCAAACACATTAGAGAGTTCCTTTGAGACTTTGTTTGTTTTATGATAAATCTTGTTTATTGTTATCACAAACATTTATGCTTGACATATATATGAGTTTCATATTATTATTTAATCACTGCTTGAGATTAGATAAAGTGTCCAAACAATTTAATAGTTAACAAATAGGTTCATCAAAACTGTTTTGGTGAATGAAACCCCATTAAGTGAACTGAAATTATAAAATTGTTAGAAGTCCATGGTCTGAGTCATTAACTTGGATACAAATGACTTTATTAAAGACCATATTGTGAGATTGATTGATAACATCTGGTTTCATGTGTTATGGAGACATAGTGATGTCTAATCAATTACATAGGTGTGTATAGCGATACATATCAGACAGACCAATCTTAGGACTCTCCATGACATTACTGCAGAGTTCTAGGAATATTCATGATTAGTGAGTTCCTTAGACATGAGTATGATATAGTTATCATTTGGCTGCTGGTATATCTTTGACGCTGTTAAACGCTGACCGTAATAGGCAGTTATAAAGGCAGTGATTGGGATTGCCAAAAGTTGAGTGGGAGCTATAGTCGTACAAGATTGGATTTGTCCTCCTATTCCATGTATACCATGATACATTTGGAAAGGGTTGGTGTCTCGGCCACTTGAAGAGTGAGAACAGTGAAAACGCATGGCCATGCTCAGATGGATTATAAGTAATCATCTGTACTGATAGTTCGATCTCAGGAGTTCAAGAAACATATTTGGCGGTAAAGATGAGTTTCATCATATAGTCAAATAAGATATTAAGCGACAAAGGAATTTTAAAATTGCACACTTGTTTTAAGGACAAGTGGGAGATTGAAGGAATTGTGTCCTTTAATTAAAGGTGCAATTACTAATTATGAAATAGGACTATTTATGGAGATTAATAATCCAGATATTTTAGGAGTCGCATGCTATTGCTAGTGGCCAATACGACTTATGGGATTAATCAGGTTAAGCCCATGGCTAGAATAACTGGGTCCTATGAGGTCACACACTTAGAGTTTATGGACTGGATCAAGCGAATCCGCAGGCCCGGTAAGCCTATTGGATTTGAAGTACTTGGGAGAATTAAAGAGACAGATTGTTTATCAAGTAAAAGATAATAGTTATCTATTACTTAATGATAGAAGGAAATATATCTTGAAAGATATGTGGTATAAGATAATATATATTAGGAATATATATATTCCAGTAATTGGAAAATATCATATATGGTACTACTTAATGTTAGATTAAGAAAAGGCTTATTGATTTAATATATACGTGGATATACATGGTGGATACTATATATAGAGAATTGAAGAGTCAATTCTCTTAACGTGAAGTTTGCTGAAACCCTAGAGTCACGTCAGTGTATTTTCTCCCTCGTGTCAAGGTTATACTTTTGAGTTCCTCGGTCTAGCAGAAGAGACTCAAAGGTGGTCCAGTTTATTGCTCGTGTGGACTAATTAGAGGAGTCACACTTGGGGCTCTAATCTCTCCATTCCAGTGAGATTCAAACACGCATCAAGAGGTATTTATTCTTTCCTATGTACGATCTATTTAGTTTATGCATGAGATCCTTGGTTAGATGTTAGGAAAACGTTTCCTGAAATTCCGCTTTAAGCATCTAAAATCCCTACAAGAAAACATGTAAAGCTAATTAGCAATTAATTGCAATTAATAGACTTTAATTTTGTGCTACACAAGGGGAGATATTACCAATTTTTAGATGAGGAGACATACCCAGAACCAGAAAAACGAAGCCAGCTCAAACGAATTCTGTGAATGTCGAAAAATTTGAAAGTTAAGTTAGTTCATTAAGCTATTGAGTTAAACATAATGTGCATCTTTAGTTACAGTTACCTGAAATAAGATGAAATGGATCATGGACAGTTGATTCAAGCAAGTCAACCAACTAGCTGTTATAATTTTGATGAGGGTTGCCTTGAGGGTTGCCTTGGATTGATACTCATATATATAGGATTACAAAGATACGGCGGAGATATCAATAACAGTAATATAAACAAATTCCTATACATTTACGGATACTATTTATCAGTTCTGTTCCAATATCAGCAAGTCATACATAGATTCATTCATCTCAAATTCTTTGCGTACAGTCAGATTTCAATCTTTTTACATTTCAAACTCAAAATGTATGGTGTTAAAGTGTCTTTTTTGAGTTTTCTTCTCCTATCTTCACAAGTATTGCTTATAGTTAACACCAAATGTCTTACTATGATTCCTTGCATAACAATATATGGCTTCAAATTAATCTATCTAATTAAAAGTAGTGAATTGTTAAACACTGGAATAAAATTTTCCCTAACAAACAACCCTTATTTTACGAAGAGACTATACGCACTACATTTTGAAACTTTTTAAACTACATTCTCGTACGCCCAAAATGGGCGTACCGTGCAATTTTCTCGAACATACGTATACGTATACGTATACGGTGGAAAACTGAAAAATGGTATGTACGCCCAAAATGGGCGTACGCCCAGGATATAAAACTCTGCCTCGCTTCTTCTTCCTCCTCTCGTCTGAAGTGCTACTGTTCAAGTCGTAACCTAAAATATCGCCGCCGTCCATTCTTCTCCTATTTCACTCGTTTTCTTCCCCAAATCTATCCCATTCGACTCGTTTTTCTCATACAATCCAAATCCCTCAATCAATTTCTTCAATTTCACTCGGAATCATGCAATCCGAAGAAATGGGGAAAACTTCGAATCCGGCGACGGTGGAGGCTGCGGCGGTGGTGGAGGCGACGGTGGAGGCTGCGGCTTCGTCTGTTCTCCCTCCCGTCCGTATTTGTGCTGGTGGCGCAAGGGTGCGAGGTGGAGGAGTAGGGCGGAAGAGGAATCCGGCGAAAAAGAAAAGGGGGGTGGTGGAGCTGCGGTGGCTGCGGCTGCGGTGGTCGGTGGCGCTGGCGAGGGCTCTGGTGGTGGAGGGGAGGAGGTTGGTGGCGCCGTCGAGGTGGCTGGAGGTGAAGCTGGTGGAGCAGGTGGTGGTCGGGGTGGTGGTCGGGGTGGAGCTCGGGGTGGTCGGGGTGGTCGTGATCGGGGCGGTGCGGAAAAACGGGCCCATTCGATATCGCCGGAGAAGACGCTCCCGATCCACGAGGTACGTTAATATTATTTGTTATTTATTAATAAATTATTAATTAGTCGTTATTTATCGTTTAACGTTTAAATAACGATTAAAAAAAGATTTATTAATGAATTATTAATATAATATTAATTGGTCGTTATTTATCGTTTAACGTTTCACGTTAATCGATAATTAACGATTTAAAGAATAAGATTAATTAGTAAATAATATTTATTAATATAATATTAGTTAGTCGTTATTTATCGTTTAGGTAAAAGAAAATAATATTATATTAATAAATAATATTTATTAATATATTATTAATTGATCGTTATTTATCGTTTAACGTTTCACGTTAATCGATAAATAACGATTTAAAGAATAAGATTAATTAGTAAATAATATTTATTAATATAATATTAGTTAGTCGTTATTTATCGTTTAGCTAAAAGAAAATAATATTATATTAATAAATAATATTTATTAATATAATATTATTTGGTCGTTATTTATCGTTTAACGTTTCACGTTAATCGATAATTAACGATTTAAAGAATAAGATTAATTAGTAAATAATATTTATTAATATAATATTAGTTAGTCGTTATTTATCGTTTAGCTAAAAGAAAATAATATTTATTAATATATTATTAATTGGTCGTTATTTATCGTTTCACGTTTCACGTTAATCGATAAATAACGATTTAAAGAATAAGATTAATTAGTAAATAATATTTATTAATATAATATTAGTTAGTCGTTATTTATCATTTAGGTAAAAGAAAATAATATTTATTAATATATTATTAATTGGTCGTTATTTATCGTTTAACGTTTCACGTTAATCGATAAATAACGATTTAAAGAATAAGATTAATTAGTAAATAATATTTATTAATATAATATTAGTTAGTCGTTATTTATCGTTTAGCTAAAAGAAAATAATATTATATTAATAAATATTATTTATTAATATAATATTATTTGGTCGTTATTTATCGTTTAACGTTTCACGTTAATCGATAATTAACGATTTAAAGAATAAGATTAATTAGTAAATAATATTTATTAATATAATATTAGTTAGTCGTTATTTATCGTTTAGCTAAAAGAAAATAATATTATATTAATAAATAATATTTATTAATATATTATTAATTGGTCGTTATTTATCGTTTCACGTTATTCGATAAATAACTTGTAAAAGAAAAAGATTTAATATTAAATAATATTTATTAATATAATATTAATTAGTTGTTATTTACTAAGAAATGAATTAATTTGTAATTAATACATTATTAAATAGCGTCTTAATAAATTATTAATAAGTCGTACCTAAGAAAAAATTAGTAATGAATATATTATTAAATATTTAAAAGAAAAACGTCAAATAATATAAAATTATAATTCGTAAATATGAAAATAGGCTTTAGAGAGGGCTATTACTCCGACGGGTGGTTCTGTTAGAAAGAAGAAGAAGGGCCCTCGTCACCCTAGCGCACGCGGGATCACAGCTTCCCGACGTCGTGGATCTCCTCCAGACATTCCAGGAGTGCATATAGGAGATACAGGGAAAGCTTTGATGGATGATTTGGATGTTAGTGAGGCGGAGGAGTTTTCAGAGGAGGTGGCGGAGGCAACCGAGGTTGCAGATCAGCCAGAGGTTGCAGATCTAGGAGATTTGGAGGCGCAGATGCATGATGATTACTATGAGGGATCACCTCTGCGTGAGCCATCTCCAGTTGGATCATTGTCTCCTTCTGCAGAGGATCATCAGCAGGAGATTCAGGATCAGCCAGACCTCCAGGAGCCCATTCAGGATCCTGTTCAGGAGCCTGTTCAGGAGCCTGTTCAGGAGCCTGTTCAGCACATTGATCTGGGCTTAGCTGTACCGGTTCCAGGGGATGCAGATTATGTGGGGCATCCTGGAGGTCCTCTCAGTTCACGGCTTTTGGTGGATTACAGCACCCACATTGCTCCGGTGATATGGACTGAGACGTCGTCTCTTGCAGAGCGTATTGAGCATGACCCGGCTTATGTGATACCGCCCTCATCGAAGGTATGCGTTGTTTTCTAAATGAATTTGTGAGGTAAAACGATCCACACGCTTTTCTAATTCATTAATTTCTCTTTTGTACATCAGCTGAAGAGGGTGTTGGATATATACACCCGCAAGGACTTCTTCAGGGAGTATGATAGGCATAAATCTAATGTGCCTGGGTCATGGTGGCAGCTCGTTGAGCGGAGCCACTTACATGTCCTTGCAGATCCCCGGCTCGAGTACAACAGCATCGATCCGATTCTGATTTCTGCATTTGTGGAGCGTTGGTATCCAGAAACCAACACGTTTCACTTTGCATTTGGTGAGATTGCTCCTACCTTGTTAGACGTGCTGAAGATTCTGGAGCTTCCGATCCATGGACGAGCTGTCAGATCTGCTGAGGCAGACATAGATGGGTTTGTGCATCCTCATGTGCAACGGATGTTCGGGTTTGCTACGATCGAGGAGGCTGCTGCGCTATGCTTACGTACGTAGAGTCTATTTTATTATTTATATTTGATTCCATTTTTTAGTTGATTCAATTAAATATTTATAATCCGTGATAAATTATCAGATGGGGGTTTGAACATCCACGGCAAGATAGGCATCACCACGATCCACACCCGACTATTACAGATGTTTGATATACGGGACAGGTAAATTATCGTATATTATAAGAATTTCTCATAATTTCTCGATTAACGTTACTAATTCATTTGTTGTTATTAATTGCAGGACTCCTCAGCAAGAGAGTGATATTGCTTCGCTCTACTTGTTGTCTCTGTTAGGCAGTACGACATTTGTCGACAAGTCTCGGATGAAGGTGAAGCACAAATACCTTAGCATCCTCGTAGATCACAATGAGACAGGGTCCTATGCTTGGGGGACAGCCGTCTTGGCTGAACTGTACAGACAGTTGGGTCAGGCCTCCCGTGCTCAATCGAAGGGGTTTGCTGGCTGTCCGCTCCTGCTGAAGGTAGTTTTCGTTTAATGTTTGTTTTTTTTTCGTGTATATTTTGCTTATGTATAAAACATTATGAAATCCTGGTATTTGTAGGCTTGGATATGGGCGTATTTCCATGGTCTTCGGGGTCATGCTACGCAGGACTTGACATCCATGAATGCCTCAGCGGCGGCTATCCGGGAAAACAGCAAAGTCAAATACCATAAGGATCCTGCTCGACTAGTTTCCCTCAGACTGGTCCTTGACCAGATCACATATGCAGAGGTAAGTACTATTTAATTAGTAATTTCATCATATGTTATGCAATTATTATTTTTAAAAATACGTTTGTCATTTTAAAAAAACATAGGTTCAGTGGAACCCCTGGGGCAAGTTGGATCTCAACGACCCCCAGTATAGGTTAGGTCTATTTCGGGGGCCTCTAGAGTCCTTTGAGGTCAGGGAGTCGCACCATCCTGACCGATGTTTGCGAAAGTTCGGGTATGTGCAAGGCATACCCGAACCCCCGATTACACCACCTACTGCGATCAGAAATGATTCTGCATCGGGGTACACTGTCACATTCGGGGATGAGGACTGCACTTGGGCCCCAGAGACCCTGTCGGATCGATTGATCACCTTAGACGAGCAGGATCGACGAGGACTTTGAGAGTATGCATGGGATTGCAAGGATGGATACCGGACATGGTTTAATGTCATGTCACATCCTTATGTTGATTCCAGATCACCCAGGCAGGACCCACGGGCACCGTTTGACCACCGTGCCGAGCACATACAGATACCTGCGACAGCCTCTGTAGTTGTGGTACGTATTTCAGTCAATATCGCTCAAGTAATAATTATAATCTATTTTATTCTACTTATATTTACATTTTGAAAATGTAGCGGGGCAACATACTCGCCTCTGAGATATCCAGTTTCCTACGTGCATATGGTGACACTCTGCCTCCAGGACAAGCGAGGATGATGAGGGGGTGGATCAGCATATGGACTGGTGATGTAGTACCAGAGGAGGATGGGCCTGTGCAATGATATGTTTGTGTGCAGTATTATATTTTGGATGTTTCTGAGATGTATATTTTGGATGTCGTAGTTTTCATGGATTTATATATTATTAGGATTTTCCAACTTAAAACGGGCTAAGACGAGAATTTGTGCGAAAACCGAGAAAAAACGACTTAAAACGGGCTAAGACGAGAATTTGTGCGAAAACCGATGAAAACCAACTTAAAACGGGCTAAGACGAGAATTTGTGCAAAAAACGATGAAAAACGACTTAAAATGGGCTAAGACGAGAATTTGTGCGAAAAGCGGGAAAAAACGACTTAAAACGGGCTAAGACGAGAAATGACGCGGAAACCGAGGAAAACCTAGCTAGGGTATAGGGTTTAGGGTATAGGGTTTAGGGTATAGGGTTTGGAGAGTGGATAGTGGATATTGAATGTGGATAGTGGATAGTAGATAGTGAATGTGGATAGTGGATAGTGAATGTGGATAGTTGTGTTTGAAATGGATAGTTTGGGCCCGGTTCGTTTAAACGCCTTATAACGCTGAAACTCAAAATTTCAAAATTGTAACATGATAGAAAATTAAGTCTTTAGTCGTTATCAATTCTCGGAATCGAAAAAAAATCAACGAAAACGTCAACGGGCCTAATAAGGCCGAATTGAGATTTGGTGAGGCCCATTACCTAAAAACGACATAAAACGGGTTAATAAGACCTTAAACATTGAAAAACTTGAAATGTAAAAGTTGTATTTGAGCATTACCAATATGACGGTTTCGTTTTTATAATAAAATAACAAAATGAACACTTCGAAATATCTAAACAGTCACTTTCACCTTGTAACGAGTTAATCTCAAGTATATAAGTCGTATAGTTTTACTCATATGTGTGTGATATCAATTCGTTACTCAAATAAACTTTACATAAAACTTTCATTAAATGTTATGAAACACTCAAATACTCCAAAATAACGACATTTCACATCTTCGTATTGTCCATATTGTTTGATTACTCGATATTTAATGAAAGTTTTAATGAAATACGCATAAAATTATGATTAATCAAGCAATATGGACAATACGAAGATGTGAAATGTCGTTATTTTGGAGTATTTGAGTGTTTCATAAAATTTAATGAAAGTTTTATGTAAAGTTTATTTGAGTAACGAATTGATATCACACACATATGAGTAAAACTATACGACTTATATACTTGAGATTAACTCGTTACTAGGTGAAAGTGACTGTTTAGATATTTTGAAGTGTTCATTTTGTTATTTTATTATAAAAACGAAACCGTCATATTGGTAATGCTCAAATACAACTTTTACATTTCAAGTTTTTCAATGTTTAAGGTCTTATTAACCCGTTTTATGTCGTTTTTAGGTAATGGGCCTCACCAAATCTCAATTCGGCCTTATTAGGCCCGTTGACGTTTTCGTTGATTTTTTTTCGATTCCGAGAATTGATAACGACTAAAGACTTAATTTTCTATAATGTTACAATTTTGAAATTTTGAGTTTCAGCGTTATAAGGCGTTTAAACGAACCGGGCCCAAACTATCCATTTCAAACACAACTATCCAAAGTTTTTACTATATACCCCTTCCTTTTCAAATTTTTCAAGTTTTTTTGGCTAAATACCCCTTGCATTATGAAAACTATTTCTTTTTGCTAAATACCCTTTTCTTGTCATTTTTCGTTGTACGTCCCTTCACAAACTCGATTTTCGCGCCGTTTTTCGTTTTAATCCCGTTTTACTCGATTTCCTCGCCGTTTTTCGTTTTAATCCCGTTTTACTCGATTTTTGCGCCGTTTTTCGTTTTAATCCCGTTTTACTCGATTTTCGCGCCGTTTTTCGTTTTAATCCCGTTTTACTCGATTTTCGCGGCGTTTTTCGTTTTAATCACGTTTTACTCGATTTTCGCGGCGTGTTTTTATTTTTAATCCCGTTTTACTCGATTTATTGGGCTTGGCTGGGCTGAATTATTTGGGCTTGGTTGGGCTGAATTATTTGGGCTGGGCTGGGCTGAATTATTTGGGCTTGGCTGAGCTGAATTATTTGGGCTTGGCTGGGCTGAATTATTGGGCTTGGCTGGGCTGAATTATTTGGGCTTGGCTGGGCTGAATTATTTGGGCTTGGCTGGGCTGAATTATTTGGGCTTGGCTGGGCTGAATTATTTGGGCTTGGCTGGGCTGAATTATTGGGCTTGACTGAGCTGAATTATTGGGCTTGACTGGGTTGAATTATTGGGCTTGGTTGGGCTGAATTGTTCGGCTGATGGTTTGAATTGTTGGGATGAATTCTACATCTAGCATACAGCTGGATGTCACTTATATGAAAATGAATGTGTTACAGCTACTACACAGCTGTAAGTCACAGCTGGATGACATAATTTTAAGTTATTGGGCCTTTGTTGTTGTGGGCCTTTTGTCTACACCGACCCAATTCTTCCCTAACCCTAGTAAAACTTCGGCTATAAATTCACTGCCTCAGTGAACCCTTTCATCACATTCTCACTCCGCCGTAAAATCTTAATTGTTTCAAGTTCTTACTCTGTAAGTCTCATTTTTTACTGATTTGGATAGATATCTTCATTGTTTCTAAAATGTTTTCTTACTTTGTATTACAGATTCAAACAAGCATGGCATCATCTTCATCCTCCCCAGTTCCAGCTGAAGGCACTCAGATCCAGTGCCCTAGTAGAAGGTGCTCAAAGACACTCACCGTGTTATCTGCTAATAACAAGGACAATCCCCATACGTATGGACGAAGGTTTGTTACATGTGATTGTAACTGGAGGATCGTGTATCTGGAGCCAGAATACGACCCTCATCATCTCCGAGTCATGGCCAAACTGTTGAAGGAACACGCTGACATGGAGCTCAAACTTCGTATTTTTCACAGGTGGGACAAAGAATCAGCCTTATTCCACCTTGGAGTTCTGTTTCCCAATGAATATGGCCGTGGTCCTCCTTCCCCTGATTCCGATTAGGATGTAATGTTGTTATGTGTCTTGAAAGTTGTTACGTCTTTGCTAAGTCTGTCGTAGTTTCTGGAGTGCAACCTGATAATCCGAACCCCTCTCCACCAGTGCCACTTGAATGACCAAACGCCTCTGCCGCAGTGCACCCAACAACTTCAAACTCCCTCATTATAGTAGGCTCGTTGAAAGTAGGTTGTGCCGCCGTTGCTTTTCCCTTTCCCTTTCCTCTAACCGTCTTATTCTTCACCTTCGCAACATCATTTTTCTCTAATTCTTCCCTTGCGTACTCAAACGCGCTCATCTCTCTCTCGGTTCCCCACTTCTTTCCTACCGCTCCTCTTGGTCTGCCAGGATCCTTGATTCCCGTCGGCTCCAACGCAAGACTTTGATGTGGATACTCCAACATTGTGTACAAGTCCGCTATCTGAGACCACTGACTTTCAGGAAGTTCCCCCTTTTGCCATCTATCGTTGAGCTCAATGAATCTCAACTCCCGCATGGTCTGAGGTACACCAATCTCTACCTCCCCGTTATCATGTTCAATCCTATCCCATTGTAGCTGCCTCCAGAATCTGTGAATCTGATTGAGCTTGAATGGCTTCTTCTGAATAATATGTTGCACCATCTCGTGGATGCACGGTAGGCCTTGACATTCTCGCAGCCAGTAATCTTCGCAATGTTCCTCGTAATTCTTCGCCTTTATATCCTCCCATATATCCCACAACTTATGCAACGCTCTATCAGACACATTATGGAATAGATGCCGAAATATCAATTTCACTTGTGGATTCATTCGTCTGAAAACCCCGGGTGTCTTGATCCGATCCTCTTCCATGGTGGCCCTCACCTTCACAATCTGGCCCTCGATGGCTGCATGGATCCTCACAACCATTCGATTAAAACCGCCTATACTTGAACCGATTATTTTCTTCAACACCTTATGCATTCCCTCAACCCTATGTTTTATTCATTCAATGTCGCGTTTAAGTAAAACAACTGTTACATAATCAAACTAATAAATAAATCGGAAACGTTTAAGTAAGTTAAAAAAAAATTACCTGTTTGAGGTCCTCGTGAAGAAGTGAAGATTGTGTTCCGTCCATGCGCAAACAATGTTTGTCTTGTAAGGGATAAGCCACACCTTTTCAATGTATCCGACGACGCCGCTTCTCCAAGATGTTCTCAATCCTAGCAGTCTTTCCTCGTATTGTTCCTCCGTTCTTGATAGAAAAAGTCTCCATACTTGCGAGCACAACCTTTTCACCGATTCCTTATTTTTCAAAATTCTGGTAGCGTTTACCTCGATGTTGTGCTTGATATGAACCCAACACAATAGGTGTTGAACCGGAAGATCTTTGAACACATATTTGATTGCAGTGATGAGAGCTAGTTCTCGATCGGTCATTATTGCAGTTGGCATTACTCCGACATCCTCAAACAACTTTCTAAGCCTCTGAATTATCCACAAGTAGTGCATTGTTTCCTCCTTACCCGTGAATGCATATGCAATGTTGAATGTCTTATGCGTGCAAGTGAAACCGACAATCTCCACAAGAGGCATTTTATACCTGCATAATATATTTAAATAATGAAGGAAGAGGCATATGCAATATATTTAAACAAAAAAATTTTGATATACAACTATTATGTACCTATTCGTCTTGTATGTGGCGTCAATAACCACGACGTACGGAAACATCTTCAACAAGTGCAACGAGTCTTGATGGGCAAAAAACAAGATTTCCACCTCGTTTGATTTCTTCTTGCAGAGGGGATGCACTACATAGCTGCGCTCCTTCAAAAACTTCAAGGTCCATTGTGTAACAGTCAAATCTCCACGATCCTCAAAATGCATCTTCTGAATAAAGTTGGCGATTTGTTTTGTGGATGTTGTATTCCCTGGAAAGGCCGCACTCAACTGAGTAGCAATAACAGACGGCGTAGTCAAGCTGTTCGCACATACCGTCACAAATTTCACCTCGTTCGGCGTCATTCGACCCATGTACGGATGGCCAATGAAGCTAGTGGAAAGCTTATGATTGTGTTGTCCGTATTTTACCTTCACATACCATCCATCTCTCGCATCCCTCGCCCTGAACCTATATCCTCGGATCTCAAACTTGCAATCCGACTTCTTATCCCTACTATCCCGCTCTGTATTAACAACCTCCTCTGTTTCACCATCCTCTCTTTTCTTTTTCCCTGATCTATACACTCCAGCATGCGAGCACATTATATTCATTTGACGCTCATTGCTATGGCGAGTCACTAATACCATCATAAGTTGTCTACCAATACTCTGAACCCAACGCCTCAAGTGTTCCTTAGTAGGAAACGTTTCTTCGGTATCAAACGAATCATAGTAATCCATACCCTATAATTAATAAAAACTACCATATTTATCACAACTAAAACTTAAAACTACGAGTCCACATCAATCTAAACTATCACTTCTACAAATTATTTGCAGCTAAATAACGTAAATAAATACGAAACGAGTCTAATTAATTACTAACCGAAAAATCTCCGGCGTCGAAGTCTCCTCCTTCTTCGTCGGTATCGTCGTCCCACATCCCGTCGTCGGGTTCACTAAAATACTCTTTCTCATCCACGATCGCATCGTCTTCGTCACTCCCATGCTCGTTCTCTTCACCGCTCCCATACTCAATCTCCGTCACATATTCAAACTCCTCACCATCACTCAAATTTGTAACTCTCCTATTTGACATTTTTGACTTCAACATCCATCCGAAGTTCCTACATTTATACACATACTACATCCCAAACGGTCATATTCTGAAAAAATAGCCGTTGGGATAAAAACAATCGTACGCCCATTATGGGCGTACGCCCATAATGGGCGTACAGGCAAAATATACCCCAACGGTCACTTCTGAATTTGGACAAATAGCCGTTACAACGCCCATAATGGGCGTACGAGTAAAAAATTGTATTTCCCCAACGGCTATTTTCAAACGGCTATATTATTAAAATTTATACTGTACGCCAGTTTTGGGCGTATACATAATACCGTATTTTGTATTTTGCCTCACAATCGATGTTGGAATTTTGCAATGTCCGCCCAAAACCAGCGTACGCCCATTTAGTGTGTACGACAATGTAGTGTGGAAAGTTGCAAAATGTAGTGCGTATAGCTTTTGCCTTATTTTATGAATGCCAATAGATCCAAACCAGTAATTGACTAAATTAAAACCCCAGGAGCCTCAGAAATTTCCTAGTTGCAGTCTAGTTCATCTGATCTGACACATCAATTAATAAGCTAGCTGGTTAAATGAATTGGATTGGAATATAAACACAATGCTACTATCCTAAGTACTACATTTATTTGTATTTGATTCTTTTGTTTACTGATCATGCGCTGAATATGATGCTGTACATGAAACAGCATGCGTGACTGCGTTAGCCATAACCATGTAAGTGTACAGGTACATATGCACTTATAGACATGGAACTATGATCAACTATCCATTATATAATTTTATGCATAGAAAATTAACAAAATTATAGAATTACAGATTGCAGTTAAGAAGTAACACCGACAGCAAATCACGAAGGATATGGGCATCACGTGGGGAATGCTTGATAGAGATCGTACCTTATTTCCGTACATTCAGCTAGGGACATTATATTTCCTCACTAACTACTACTGATCCATCAATTAATTCACACAATAACGCGTTTCTTTTTCTAAACACCCAAATCGTTCGAGTTTAATTGCATGCATTTTCTAATAATTCATTTAGTATTTAGTAGGTTCCTCATGTCCGCGCTACGCGCAAGTCTTCGGTCTTACTCTCTCCATCTCATAATGTTCTTGTCATTTCTTCAATGACACATTTGTCGAGTTATGTTTTGTATCTTTAATATCTCTAGTGTATGTTAATACAAATAATTAAAATTTGATATGATTTAATACGAATCAAACAAGACCCACATGACTATATATTTTCTTATATATTAAGACAAAACGAGAAGATTTTCTTCGATCGTAAATAATGTACACTATTTGATATGGGACGGAGGGGTAAATAAAATATATGTAATGAATAGTATCATGCTTTATTTCAACAATATAACTCTAATATCTCCATATTGTTAATAGGGGTTTAAATTCATTTACTGACCCAAATGTATTAGTGATTGCGTGACTCAAATGTATTAGCGATGGTTGGAATCGTTTGATAGGTCATCCATAATGAGTAGAGATGATGCGAGTTTGGCTTAGGGTGTTGAACACTTGAAATGTTGATGTATGAACCGGTAAAATTTATTTTTGAGCCAGATATTAAAACGCTAATAAAATGAGGAGAAAAAGAGGTTATATTAGAGAAGATCTGGATTTTTATTTAACTAAATTAAAATACATACAACCAACTATTCAAATTATGTGTATTTATCTATTTAATTATAGTTTTATATTCTTCTTATAATCTGTATTTGTATAATCTATCTATATATAAAAGTTCATGGGTTTGAAGAAGTAAAAGCAACATGTACCTAATGAATGCTACTCCATTATTTTAAATCTTTATCCTAATTACCTATTTTCTTAAATGTTAATTCCATCATCAACTAAGAACACACCATCTTCGTCTTCTTTCTCTACCACAATCTCCAAATTCATTCTCATCTCTATCAGGTTCATCAATGCCTTTGTTTCATTCCGACGCCCCATCCTTCCGACGCCCCATCATATAAATACTTTATGTTGCAGATTTCGGTTGCAACCACTGTTGCAATAGTTGTATTTGCATTTTACGAGCTTGTAGAATTGTATTATATCACCGTTCACACATTTTAAATTTATGACCTATTTAATGACTAACCACAAACGAAAAACCAGATAAAAAGTGTTGTGATTGAAGAAGTAATGGCAAAATGTTCCGGGCCCCATCATTTATCAGTCGGGCTTTCGTGGGTTTTGGGCCTCATTTTTACGCTCTGACCCACAATGAGTGCATGAAGCATTCATTTAGGTTTTCACATTGAGTTACTCATCCCCCATCTTCCTTTTCATTGCTCCATTGTATTCCCCTCCTCTTTACCTTCCGCTGTTGTTACGTCTTTCTCCCTTTCCGTATTCATTTCTCTAATTAATGTCGCCTATTTATCTTCCCGTTGTTTCGGGTCTGTCCAGCTTCTGCCGTTTCTGATTCACTTATGCGTTTCCCTTTGTAACAAATTTCGGTATAAATATGTTGTCATCGTTATTGGGTTTCCTTCGTTTCCTCTGTTTCCATCATATTTGGTTCCTCTTCCAACTTCCCGAATGGCGTCAAACTCATCTCTTCAAATCTTTGCTGCTTCTACCTCCATGAAGAAAAAGATTGCTAAACGTCAGAGGTCCAATTCGAGTTCTATACGACCGCTTGACGCCGGTGCTGCCTATGCTTTGTTCTCCGAATTGTCCAAAGAGTCTAACCAAACGGTGGTCGCAATGGTTAGTCGTCGGTACCGTGAATGTGAATGGGAAATACATTGGTACCGAATTTCTGTTGTCTGATTCGAAGGTTTGTTTCTTTTTCATTATCCCAATTTCATACAGTGTTATCTGTGTTTATGTTTCATGTAATGCTACATCTTGAATCCATGTTTTGCATTCGTCGCCCAAAGAAGAATATTATGTTCCATGTATTGTTTGCTTACATATACTGTTGTTGAAAATATGTAGTTGCCCGTATTATGTTTTCGTCTACCTATATCATGTGTTTCAACAAGTGGTTGGATTTCGGCTGGTGCTATTACCCTGGTTTACATCATTTCTGTATTTGCCTGCTTGCATTAATCTGTGTGTCTTTGCGTAATACTGCCACCACCAACATGTGTTATGCTAATATTAACTTTATGTAGTTGTTCACACTAATTTTAAATTCTGAATGGATTGCAAACTGCCATGAAGGCTGTGAACTTTGTTTTATTCCACCCAAAAGAGATTTCTCTTTTAATAGGGACAGAACATGTTTTTGCGATTAAGAGCCAGTCGTACTACAATCACGGTATGTACGAGAGTTTCACAATCAACAGTGTATCAGAAGTTCCTCCGACAACAAAGGTGATTTTGGTGTTTTCAAATGCAGAAAGAGAATCTGTGTGCTTTTCCTAATGTGTGAAATTACTGAATTCATAACTACATGAATCCCAACAGGATGCTCCGTCAGATTCACTTTCCCCTTTGGGGGGTGAGAAATTATGTGGAACAATTATGGGAAAGAATGGAACTAATTCTACTCAGAAGCTGTTGGGAGATGATGGTGATGAAGGGATTTTGAGAAAGACCCATGATTCAATTGCTATTATGCATATTGCAGAACTGGAAACCAAACTGTAAGCTCATTTCAAATCCAGTGTTGCATCTAATCGTTCATACACACACGTTATCAACCTGTCTTTGTTTATGCACGTGTGAAGTACAAATAATGTTTCAACTCAGAATGGTGGTAGTTCTGATACCAATGATGAGAAACCGAGGGATGGAGAAGACAGTGATAGCCCAACCACATCGTTCGTCGGATCAGACCCTGCGTAAGCTAGCCTGCATTCTAGACTGTGATTCACCCTATGATTTATGTTGAGTCAACTTCACTTTTTGTTTTTATTATGCAGGGTGTGGAGGATGCTGCACATTCAGATACGAATTCAGCGGAGGTTTCCCTAGCCGTCAAAAAGCAAAAGAGCGTTTGAAGGAATGTCGCTACAAGTTGCATTTTTTCCCCTTAATTTACAATTGTGAAACGTCTTCACAGACTGTGTTTTTTTATGCTTCCCGTTTTCCCTTTCAGTTTTGCTGGTTGTTTTCACCAGTAACAGACAGTTCCTGTTTTTACGATCTCCGCCTCAATATTAATCCACCTCTACATGCTTCCCTATTCTATTCATTTCTGTTCATATATCCATTATCCCACAAAATTATTAGGGCGCGATGAACATCATGTCCGAGTTCTCATGTCGTAGGTGCTGAACACAACATATGTTTATCTGTTGCCCCATAAACTTAAACACCTGTTTCAACCCAAACCAATATTCAGTGATGACATGAAAGTTTACATAATCATTGATTTACAATAGCGCTGCATCATACCAACTACCAATATCTTCTATTCCTAGCGTCGAAAATCAGCTGACATCCACCACACGTTCAGCCAAAGTTTAACAGGTTAAGAACTACTTATTTCTTCAATGACCCCCTTAGTTGCATCATACTTATTTCCTCCTTTTTTACATCAAAACTCACACCAACTTACTTTTTATTTTTCTCTCTCCTACATAAAAATCCACACCCTCTCACATTCTCTCTCCTTCTCACTTTTTCTTTTCATAACCTTAATTTTCCTCGATAACGACAAACAAGAATTATATATCGGGACGAAGGGAGTAAATGAGTTCTACAGCGCTGAAACAGGTACACATCATGTTGTCTTTCACTTTCACTGTACATCCGTTTACATGTTTGTGTCATTAGTATACCACATTTAAAATTACATCAATCATGACATGTCGTAGTGAGACTGTTCATATTCAGCATTATTACTAACAATAAATGGATTATTTAATTAGAAAAATACGTTATTTAATTAGGCTTCTATATTTATCGTCTCACGCCTATTCGTTTCTACCAGTAGTTTTTCCTTTTAATTTAATCTACTAATTTGGGTATTTTATTTATGTTTTGAGTGTATGTTCGTTTCTATATCGTATTTCTCTCATCGATTTTTATGTGTTTAATGTGTATGTCTTTTGAGATTCTCCTTGACTATGGTTGTCTTTTGAGATTCTATTTCAGCATGTTATTATTATGTAAATAATAATTTTAAAATATCACTATTAATAATTATACCTTTCAGATTTCGTTACTAATCAATATGTTCAGATTTATATATTTAATTAATTAAAAACATCTATTTTTTTTTATTAAAAGTTACAACATAAATACATATTGGAAAATAATATGAAATATATAAATACGATAAAAGTAAACGTGTTAGGCCCTCGCGAAGCGCGGGTAATGAATTAGTTGTATTATATCATCGTTCACTCATTTTAAAATTAGGGTGTACTTAATGACTAACCGTAAACGAAAAACCGTGATTTTCCCGCGCGAAGCGCGGGATTCCGGATCTAGTTTCAATGAAAAAATGATTTAACATATATTAAAGAGAGGAATATTAATGGTGTTGAGTGTAATTTATTACCATAAAATCTAATCTTTTAAGAATCTGGATCAGGTGAGAATGATTATTATTGTGCGAATTGCGAATGGATGCACCTTTAGGCGATTGACATGCACTTTCTTCAGTAATGACATGCACATTTAGGCCATTGACATGCACTCGCTCAGATTTGCATGTCATTGATAATTTGCCATTGACATGCATTTTCGGGGTGTGTGCATGTACTTTTCACATATTATCAATGACATGCAAATCTGACCGAGTGCATGTCAATGGCCTAAATGTGCATGTCATTACTGAAGAAAGTGCATGTCAATCGCCTAAATGTGCATCCATTCGCAATTCGCACAATAATAATTATTCTCACCTGAATCTTTTCCATCTTTTAATATACTACAATTTATTTTATTTTCTAAGAAAACATAAAGTAGTAGTACAACCTGTACATATGTGTTAATGTTATGATGCTAGATCGGATTAAATGGCATACCAAAACGGAATAATTTCATATACTTAAAAAATAAATAAATTAGATTAGATCACCGGCGAAAGCGCGTTGGTTATTGTATATAAATGTAGAAAGCTAGGGAGTGGAAATCATTATCGAGAGAGCTACATTAGTGAAGATTCAAAAAGAAAACAAGAAGATTTAAATTAACTATAATGGCTGCAAGAGATATAATTGTGTTGATTTGTTGGGCATGGGTGGTGGTTGTGGTGTTGGGAACTCATGGTGTCGAAGGCAGAGGCAGAGGCAGAGGCCGAGCCGCTCGTTGGCTTAATGCGCATGCCACTTTTTATGGCGCCGACCTCAGCCCTGCTACTCTCGGTAATTCTATACATTATATCGGTTTTTCTAACCTATGTCTTAAGGACATTTTTATCAACTATATGTTAGGACTAACTATAGAGTAAAAACTTTCAACACGTATTAGTGGTACTATTTTATGATACTTTTCTTGTACCTACTTGTTGGATTCACTATACAACAAAGCCTTTGTATTCTTCTTAAGTCTATATTTATTGTTATAAGCATACCTAGAGTCTTGTTACTACAGTTTAGTTGTGTGTTAAAATAAAGGTTGATCGAGTATGTTATAAAGGTGGAGCGTGTGGATACGACAACACGGTCCATGCAGGGTTCGGAGTGCACACGACAGCTGTAAGCGAGGTGATGTTCAGGAGCGGGATGGCATGCGGGGCTTGCTACGTGGTCCGATGCAACTACAAGACGGACCCACATTGGTGCCTCCCGGGCCACACCATCACCGTCACAGCCACCAACTTCTGCCCACCCAACAACAATGGAGGGTGGTGCAACCCGCCTCACCACCACTTCGACATGGCTCAACCTTCCTTCCTCTCCATTGCTCGGCCAGGAAATGAGGGCATCATTCCCGTCCTCTACCGAAAGTAAGTAGTTATATTGTATAGTTTTGGTTTCAAATCTCTTTAAATTGTCTTATGTTTAATTTGATCGCTAGATGCCCATCATACGTCTAGGACCGTTTAAGAGATAATTAAAACGTCTTTAATGTTGTGAGAACTGATAACTGACAACATGCTGAGATGTTGAATCTTGCCTTGTGTAGGGTTTCTTGTAGGAGGAGTGGAGGCGTGAAATTCACGATGAGAGGACAAGGCAACTTCAACATGGTCATGATTTCGAACGTGGGAGGAAGTGGCGACATCACATCTGCATGGGTCAAAACTGCAGCTAGAGGAAGTATGTGGACTCCCATGCAGCGTAATTGGGGCGCCAATTGGCAAAGCAGATTCGATCTCCGCAACCAACGCATCTCCTTCAAGCTCACTCTCGCTAATCGTAAGACGCTCGCCTTATACGACGTCGTTCCTTCCTCGTGGACATTCGGCCAGACTTTCGTCTCTCAACGTCACTTCTAGCTGCATTTATGTATTAATTCATTCTTTCATTCATTCATATACAAGTGTACCTTTTGATCAACTTTTGTTCATGTATTTTGAGTCTATGAAAGATGTGCATCATTAGTGCAGTGTGGGAATTTCACATCGTTCGTCCGTAAATTCCAGTTTACTTGATTTGAACTCGTTTAAAGACTCGAAATTGTCCAATCCGGACTCGATCAGAAAGCCGAGATTATCCGAAAACCCGAGATAATTGACATATTTTATTTCATTAAGAAAATGGTGGTTGTGTTGAAGCACCCTGTCAAAAATGCGAGGAACCATCATATGAATATCAAGGCAGGCGACTACTGAAGCTCAAGACGGACTTGTGAAGAAGCTTAATGATTCGGGATCAATTTTATCTGCCTGGATAACTATAAGCTTCCCATTCTCCATCTCTGTCCATTTGATTGATTCCTTTTCCAGTAGTTTCAAGATCTGTAGTTCAACACATGAAAAATGTGTACAAATTTTGAACACAGAGTATATACCAAGTCAAGATGAAAAACATACCATTCGTTTACGAGACGCGTCTTTGGGACCTCCCTCATCATTCCTCACCTTCACCTTAATGTGTGGAATATCTGAATAAATTCAAAACTCAGATGATATAACAAAACTTAACCCAGATCAGTAGTAGATTGATGGGTTTAACAGGTCTTACATGAAATGCCACACAGAATGACCAATTGAGAGCTTAGGCGTTGAACAGACTCCCTTGGTTCAAGGTTGCTAAAATCAAACAACACTTCATCTTCACCATGCCTGCAATCAAAATTCAGATAAATGTCATTAGTGTCACTCTGTCAAGGTCAGAAGGATAACATAGAGTAAGACATCCACCCGGTTTCCACAAGCTTCTGCAAAGACTTCTCATCAGCTTCTCGAGCCTTTAGGTTAAAGAATTCTCCCTGAGATTAAACCAACAAAAGTTTACTGACTACTTCGAATTAGAATAAATATAGAGAGAACCAAGTTCTAATAGCCTGGAAAATTAGTCCATGAGGAAGAAACATAAACCTATAGCGGAATGAAAAGAAGCAAAAACTACCAATAACTCATTAACGTACCTTTTCCATCAATCTCTTTGACCGTGCATGATCATGCTTGAGATATGCCTCACCCGCCTATATACAACATAAAAAAGGTTCCAACTGATTAAAATGCAACAGTTACATTGGAAATTGTAGAAGAACTAAATATTTACAAGGCAACTGCACATATAGGAATGCAAGGGGTAGTAAAAACGTTTCCAGAATTCACTTACAGCTTTATAATACTCTTTCATTGTAGCCCGGTGCTCTATGGCAGCTTTTTGAAAGACATGGAAGCTATCGTCATCCTCGTCTTCAACTAAAAAAACAGAAGTTAAAGGAAAAACATGAGAGGTACCAAAAAACACAGTTTAGACTAATGCAGAGGGCGGAAAAATACTTATTGTACGTCTACTGTACTGAAACTAGTTAAGCAGGCCAAAAATAGATCCATGAGTGAACTCTTTTGGTTAGATATTTGAGCTTTATTTATAAAGTTTTTTTTTATGCACAGGGCACCTAGTACATTTGACAGTTGCACAACCAAACAAATGTCTAAGGTGACCTTCAAGTAATAATAAGCAGCAAAGATATCATGCTGACCATCTTTGGGTGGTTGCAGAGAGGTAACATAAAGAGTTTGCTGCAGAATTGGGGTGTCTTTCAGAGTTTGAGTCACGACTTTTCCAAATCTGCCTGAACTGCCTAATGCCTTACGCAGGTGACTCTTTTCGGGTTCCTCCTCCGGTTCTTTGGATGTAAACAGTGACTGCAACATTTCTTTCTCGATATCCGACTTAGCTTTCTTCTTATTCTTCTTTGATGATCTAGGATTAACATTTAAGGACGAATTCCTGTTTGAGTATGTCCTTGAACTTAGATGATAAACCAAAATTCTCTTCAAGAAAACAAAGACATTACCGCATAGAATTTCCATGCTGAGTCTTCCCCTGACATGAAGGATCCAACATCTCTTCATAGCTCTTTGAAGGCTGTTAGAAAATTTTGTAAAGAGCATAATTAACAAAAAATCAGTGGATGCCATAAGAAGTAGAGGAAATCAAACACATTTCAATGAAAACACCACTACAAGTACACCACAGATAGAATTGAAAGCATCACAAATGAGGTAGGTTAATCGGGAAAGAATTACAATATATTTTCACGGTAATATTCATAGCAGCTACATGTATTGCGTGCCATTTCAGTTATAGTTCTATAAAAAAAGCACAGAAATAGGCATAGGTGCATCCGCAGGTATTACTATGATGAAATGAAATCTTTTACAAGCTGCTAAAAGTTCTGAACAGCCTGATGAAGTTAAAGGTCGAACGGAATCTTGTCCCAAGAACGAGTAAGGCATCAAAAAACATAAAAGTACAATTTCTTAGTTTTCGCTTTGAATAACTAAAAGGAAGGACACTTACACTCTTTAGAATCAAACCTTCAAAATCACTTACAGCTTCAGGTGCCTTGCTCAAAATATCATCACTCTTCCGTAAAGTAGGAGTTGATATATCAAGAAGTGTTTCAATGCTCTGCTTGGTCACACAGATATTCAAGAAAACAACTATATTAACTCCACGAAAAGTATATAATACAGGCAGTTCAGCAAATAAAGACTACGGACATCTTAATTACAAGAAAAGCGGGTACGACCTGAGCTTAAAATGATTAAAACAAAGTCAAACATCATATTACCCACAAAAATCGTCTCCTAATACTAACCGTGCCCATGAACTCATTAACGAATAGGTAAAAATCCCACCTTTTGCATATCATATCCACAAGCGCCTGCAAATGTGCACACTTCCTTGTTAAGCATAGTACTAAAAATCCACAAATTAACTTGAATCATATATCAACAAAATAAGATAACATACTGAGAACTTCTTGGATCATATTCATGTCAAGTTGGAAACCATCTCCAAGCATTTCGAACAGAAATTCATCAACATCCTTGTGAGTGGTTTCTGTTGTCACAGTACCAGATGAAAATTGTACACTTTTCGATGTCCCAGGCCTTGTATAATCTTTTCCCATATCCAATTCTTTAGTTTGACCTTCATCAGAACAAGGATACAGCTCAGAACCACTTGAATTGCAAGTTCCTGTACACACCTTAGACGACATGTCTGTCTTGTCCATAGGTTGGTGGGGAGCTGTAGAAGCAGCACTAGCTTGCAATTCACAAAGAATTTCACCAGCAATGTCTATGTCGTTGTTTGCTTGGAAGAAAGTAGAGGCTATGTAATCGATGGAAAATGTTGTGCCAAATGCTTCAAGCAGTTGATCAATCTCCTGAGGATAATGCCGGGATGAACCGCATGATGCATCTACTTCCATTCACACGCCCTGCATTAGTGGAAATTTTAATACAACATTCAACATGGGGCATACAACAATGCACATCACACCTAATATGAGCAACAGTATGCTGCGATGTAATTGCAAAATGGTAATCAGAGATTTACAGAAGAGAATAAATTTACTATGAAAAGTTATTACAGAAAATTTTCATCCAAACACAAAAAAAACGTCATCATCTGTACCCATTTTGTGATTCCACTGAAGATTGAAGAAGAATGTTAATGATTCACACTCATAATCAAAACAAACACATTAGAGCTTCGCCAAACGAAAAATTGAAAACCCCCAAATTCCGACGATTATCACAAACACATAACCTATAGTAAAAAAAGAGACTGTCGATGAACGAACAATGCAGTAAATATACAACACTCTACTCTCTACTCAAAACATTAATGCGAGAGTACTACGAAAGAAAGAAAGAACAAGGTAGAATAAAGGGATTGTGCGCTTTAGCAAAGACGCTTAAAGTAGGGAATCAAACTGATAATGTGACGGAGAGATTACCTGTTTGCGGAAGAATGAAGCGAAATTTGAATGCAACAGTTGCTGATTGGGGAATTACGTGTTAGAATCGGGGAAGAAAAAGAACGGGAAACTTGAAACGCATGAGCAAGGAGATGAAACTTCCCAGTGGATGCTCAAGATTTTCTCGGAAATTAAGAATAGTTAGGAATATAAGATTATAAGAGAGAAAATTATAAAGTGAATGGTTAGAGTAAAGATAAAGAGAAAAAATAGATAAGATTGAAATTTAGGAGAGAGAAAAATTGAAAAGGTGATAATTATAGATTGTTAATAGGAATAAAATGGGTAGAATAAAGTAATATAAATTGAATAATGGACAAACAAAAGGGAACACCCGAAAAAAGGAAAGTAGACATACAAATACGAACAGGAGTATTTGTTTTCTTTTAAATTTTTGACGTTTCAATGCCTATATAGAGGTCGTTGTTGTGCTTTGTTTATGATGATGATGTTTGCTTTAAATTCGAAAGACATGTGAATGGCTTCACAACAACCATGCTTTTAACAGAAAATCAACTCGACTACTTGACACTCCAATAATTGAACTCATCACCTACAAAAATATCTGAAACTAGTATACAAGTATTATACTGCAGAAGCAACATAACATTACAACATCTGTTAATTCATTCTTTATCAACACTTTCTTGAATCATTACATTACATCCCAGAACCATCTCTATAAAAAGCAGGCATTGAATCTGATCGTGCAACAACGTTAGAAACCGAAGGACTCATCCTTGCAGAAGCAATTTGCCTAAGAAGAGGAGACCCCATTCTGCTTGAGCTTTCATTTTCTGCAGCATCAGCATCAGCATCTTTTAGTTGAACTTGAAGCTCGATTTCGGTCTGATGAATGGGCCCGCTTTCGTCGCCATCTATCGTCTGTTGATCATCATACTCTTCTAAGGATACGACTGAACATGTTTCTGTTCGTATGGTTGTTGCATCATCAAAGAAGCCCATTCTTCTTTTTCTTCTAGCTGATTTTTTCCATCCTCGAATCGTCTCTCTTATTCTTTGAGGAATTAATGCTGCCTTGTAGTTTGTCCCCATCTGTTAAAAAAAAAGGCAAAATACTTACAAGAACATAAAATTGAAGTCTGAATTGTTTACTGTCAGACTTTTTTACCTGAGTTACTAGTGCATACAGTGGGAGTGTGCTGTAGCTGCAAAGGAACTGCCCAGCAAACCTTCATTTAGACATTGTTTATTAATAATTATAAGTATAAGTATATTATACTTTTTTGGTTGAATATGATAACTGCAGGCTTACCCTATAATCAGTCTCAGGTAGACTAAGAAATGGTTCTTGATAAAGCAAGAGCTATAACCAAATTGCCACTGTAAGAAAACATGTAAAGCTAATTAGCAATTAATTGCAATTAATAGACTTTAATTTTGTGCTACACAAGGGGAGATATTACCAATTTTTAGATGAGGAGACATACCCAGAACCAGAAAAACGAAGCCAGCTCAAACGAATTCTGTGAATGTCGAAAAATTTGCAAGTTAAGTTAGTTCATTAAGCTATTGAGTTAAACATAATGTGCATCTTTAGTTTCAGTTACCTGAAATAAGATGAAATGGATCATGGACAGTAGCAATTCTGGTTTCTTGAACCAGAATAGACTGTCACGCGGCTTTAATTTTGTTCCACCGAAAAATCCAGACATTCCAGTGCTCTCCAAGGTTAAAGTTGCAATAACATGTTGTAATTTTGTTCCAACCAAGAGAACCAGCTGCAAATCAACTGATGTCACAACTCAAACATTTAAGATTTTAAGTGTTTTAGATATGAAATAAACTTACTGCTATAGGTATGATAGCAATCCAGAAATATAAATTTGACCCTGTAAATCATGTCATGTAAGACGAAAAACTTAAATTTTAGTATAAAGCTCGTAGGTTATTTTGATCATGACAAAAAAATACATACCCTTTATGTTAAAAAGCATGAAAGCGATGACGAATCCCCATAGAGGTCCACTGAAATGTGCACAAAAACTCATATAAGACCTTACAAAAATGTGATTACATTATATAATGCCATCAGGGAAGTTAACTAAAAAACTGGCATTGCTAATCTCATCTTATTATTAAAAAAGAATTATCCTGTATTCAATCTGTAAAATTAATCCTGAGCAATGTAGTGGGATAAAAGAATAAGCTTTACCTCACTCCAACAATCCTTTGAAATTCTTCTTCCATAGAGCGAATCATGTAGCTGTGGAAATCATATTTCCGTGTAAGGTGATGGTTCTGTCATAATCAAAACATCAGCAAGATTTTCAACATTGCTTAATGTAATATAAGCACGTCATCAAGGATAATATGATCAACACAAGAAGATTACCGTGATGAAGCCTTTGCGAAGTGTCAAATAATCAGAACGAACAACTGAATGCCCAAATTGTCGAAAGAAGCACGTCTACAATAATGATGAAATCATGAGGTAAAGCAGGAAAAAACACACATCACATGTAGCCAATGAATATGACAAAAACTCATGTTTTTTACATACCACCCATATCATCAAACCATTCCTGTCTGTAGGATTTGAAGATTGAACTTTAACAAATGTAGATTGCCTTCGAAGAACTAAATCCCTTGTGATCTCTGACCATAAAAGATTCAAATCTTAATCACTTTTGTCTTTAAGTGATGTGAAGAAATAAATAATAATACTACCTGTTAGTACATCATGTCTGTCCACATGAGCCTGATCTTCCCATGCCCTCCAACTATGAATCTGAGAATTATTAGCATTAGAAAAAAGAAGATATAAGATAAAATTAGCATCAGATATTGTGTATGAAACATCACTAACCTTTACAATTGCCAACAACATAGTTAAGCAGCTGTAAGAAACATGTGTGATAGCCATGATAAAGATAAACCTATGCAGCTGTTCAAGACCTTCATATGAAACAAACGGCTCGTAACCCTGAAAATAAGAACTTCAAAATTCAGAAGATATCCAAATCCAAGTACAAATTGGAATACAAACATAATATAGAAAAAACAAAATCAGCTTACCTTTGGACACTTATTGAGGTTTAGTGTATTTAAAGATCTCCTAATCACAATTGGCACAGACGTCATCAAAAGCTTACGCTTGTTATTATCTCCGCTTTCTTCATCAACCTCAGATCTAGTGCAGGGAGCAAATGCACTGTTGAAGAACTTTGCATCTATACAGATATTGGATATTGTGCTGGAAGTTGCAGATAACAGAAGAGAAATGAATCCAAGCACCATCAGCTCTGTTATAATCATAAAATTATTAAACATTGTTTAACTAATAAACTTTACTGTCATAGAATTGAAAAAATATGTACCTTCTTTCATTTTCTCCACAGCTTGAAGCAGAGGTCTACGATTTGTTTTTCTCAACCACTGCAATAAAATCAAGATTAGATGAATCACAAATCAAGAAAATAACAAATATGAGAGTGAAACTCACATTACTAAGACGGATAATGGATCGCTCAACCAGCAACGAAACAACAACGAAGACGGTCAGAACCGATGCAACAGACCAAGTAGGAGTCAGAGCCAAAGATCTATCCTCTGATTCTTCAGCCATTTCAATAACAACTTGTAGATGTTCCTAATCAACCGCCATTTCAATAACAACTTGTAGATGTTCCTAATCAACTACGGTAAGGCTCTCGATTCAGACTCGATCTGTGTTCGAGGTGCTTTGGACTCGATTTGCAGGAGGTGAATTTCAGAGACTTTAAGTTTGTTGTAGAGGTGATATTTTTCAGAGGAAAATTATGCCCTTGAGCAGCTTGTTACTCAAGCTTGACGAAGGCACCGAAATACCGTTTCGGGTTTTGCTTTCTCAAGAAATCTGACACTTCTCTTGTCAAAAGCTAGTGGGTGTTAGTTTTATTTGATTTTTTAAGCCTCTCCTAAATTAATTTGGGTGTGCTTTCACTTCAATCCTCAGACATATACACTACACGTGAGATTGTTGGGTTTTATCAGTCCATTAAAACACCTTTTTTAATTGATTTAATTCCAACTTGTTGGGTTTTATCAGTCCATTAAAACACCTTTTTTAATTGATTTAATTCCAACTTGGACAACACAATACAAATTTCGTTACTATTTGTGATTTTTTTGTCCTTTTGTGCTTGAGTGCTTCAGAGTTGGAGTGTTACCGCAGTTATTGAAAAGTCCTTCAAATTTAATATTTTGGAAATTACTTTTCTTACCCTCTTTTATTGACTATTTAATTAATGATTTGAAGTGATATACTAGTAGAAAAAACACCTGTTGCAGCCCCCCTGTTGAGGCGGTCACCTTAAAAACCGACGCAAAAAGTCTTATTCTACTATCTGTTGAGGCGGTCAGTCGTTTAGTTCGCTGCAACAGGTACTTTAGAGGCGGGCAAATATCCGTTCGCCTCAAATAATATTTGTGTTTTTGACTTATTGAGGCGGTCAGTAATGCGCCCGCCTCAACAGAGCCCAAACATTAGAGGCGGGCAGTAAGACGCCCGCCTCAACAGATGCGTAAAAACAATTAGAGGCGGGCAGTCATGCGCCCGCCTCAAAATATAACAACAATTAGAGGCGGGCAGTCAGGCGCCCGCCTCAACAGATGCTGCGTAAAAACCATTAGAGGCGGGCAGTCATGCGCCCGCCTCAAAAAATGCTTCAAAAAACGCCTGATTTATTTGTTCGCACGGATCATCATTTTGAGGCGTTGATTAGGTCTAAATGTTTTAATCTGACGGCTTAAAATAATTTGTGCTTTCTTCCTCCCTCGTTCAACGCCTGCAGCCTCTCCTTCCACAACATCCTTCTCCTGTCAACGTCTCTCCTCCCATCGTCTCCTTCTTCCTCCCTCGTTCAACGCCTGCAGCCTCTCCTTCCACAACATCTCGCTGCACAGGCCGACATCAACGACTCCAACACCCTCGCGGTGCTCTTCTCCTCCGTCCCCTCCACCCACGTCCTCCTCTCATCTTCGTCAATCTCCCATCCCATCTCATTCTCTCGTTGCCTCCTCTCATCCTCTCAATCTCATCCCCTCCTCCCATCCTCTCAAATCCCTCTCGCTACTATCCGGGTTCTTCTTCCTCTCAAATCCCGGAGAAAAGCGCAGGACGGAGGCGATTTTTTTGTCTAAAGGCACCGAGCAGACGGAGACGAGTCAGATCTGAGGCGATCTCGGAGGACGGAGGACGGAGGCAATCTCGGAGGCGAGTCAATGGTTCCTAGAAGAGCTGAATCTGAAAGAGGTTCAGAGGCGAGCCAGATCTGGAAGAATTCAGGATGGAAATGAGCGGAGACGAGCCAGATCTGAAAGAATCGAGGGCGGAGACTCACATCGCCTCAGATCCGAGCGTCGGAGTCTCGAAATCGACTCACATCGCCTCAGATCCAAGTTCAAATATGCAATATGTATCGAAGCTCCATTGAAGCTCCATTGAAGCTGATACTCTTGTATTATTTTATTTTGATTTGTTTATTTATTTCATTAAATTATTTATATAGTCATATTCTTGTAAATTATCAGATCGATATGTTCATGTATTATTTCAATCGGTTAATCGACAAATTTGTTTACTTGAAGTTGTTCGTTGATTTATTTGTTCGCACTTATTTCAGTTTGGTTTGGAAAATGAGCTGAAGCTTTCAACAAGCATCATTTAATTATTTCAATCGTAATTATTTCAGCCCAGCAGATATTAGAGGCGGGCACATGCTCGTCCGCCTCAACATGCATCATTTCTTGAGGCGGGCACCATTTTGACCGCCTCAACAGACCCCCTCTGTTGAGGCGGTCGCCTTTCTGCCCGCCTCAACAGACCCCCTCTGTTGAGGCGGTCGCCCTTCTGCCCGCCTCAACAGAGGTAGAAAACGTTGCATCTGTTGAGGCGGTCACCCTCCCGACCGCCTCAACAGCTCATGACCTGTTGCAGCCCCCCCTGTTGCAGCGACCCCTGACCGCCTCAACAGGGTTTTTTTTGACCGCCTCAACAGGTGTTTTTTCCACTAGTGATACATTTATAGTCTCAAACTAGATTCGGACAATTACGATTTTTTCGTATACGGTATAATGTTGTAAATAGACGGTTTATGATATATATATGCGGTGGATGACAATAGAGATGATCGATAAAACGGAGATATTCAGACGAAGAAGGGTGATGATGAGCGACCTTTTTTCTTTAATTTAAATTTTTTCTTTTCATTTATTTTAATAAAAATATGACATGTATACGAAACAACAATTATGTATATGAATAAATTATAACTTATCACCTCACATTCTCACTAATTAGATATAGATATATTTTGTTACACTAACTTTTATTAATAAATATTAACAAATTTTAAAAATTTATTAATTTAGTGCATTCATTAACTAAATTTGATATTATGGAGTTGAAGAATATGAAAAAATGTAGATATTGATTGTATTGGTTGCAATTAAGAGAAGATGAAAGTTTTTTATTAAAATTCATGAATGAGATGATAAAGAATTGATGACAAAGAATTAGTTAATGCATTGAATAAGTATCAGTTGTCATAACTTTTTCAATGGGTAATAATTTATATGAGATATAGATGGGAGATAGAAAGAGAGAGAGAAAAATTAGGCTTAAACATTAATTAGTCCAATTGACATTACTTTCAAAGAATGATATATAGATTAAAAATATCTAATTAATCCAAATTGAAACGAAGGGATTGGAAGGGGGCATCGGGATGAAACGAAGGGATTGGCGAACGGGGTTGAGATCAGAATGAGTTTGGAAATTGTGGTAGATGAAGGAGACGAAGAGGATATGTTCTTAGTTGGTGATGAAATTAGCATTAAGAGAAGAGATAATTAGGGTAAATATTTAAAATATTAGCATTCAGATTAATTTTTAACCGGGGAAGAAGGGGGCACCGGGATGAAACGAAGGGATTGACGACCGTGATAAAGACGAGAATGAGTTTAGAGATTGTGGTAGAGGAAGAAAACGAAAAGGATGTGTTCTTAGTTGGTGATGGAATTAATATTTAAGAGAAGAGATAAATATGATAAAAAAAATTGAAATATTAGCATTTATTAGGTACAAATTACCATTACTTCATCAAACTCATCAATTTTTATATATAGATAGATTGGTGCAACACACTTGCTTGTTCAAAATTAATTTGAATTTTAGTGGTTTGCTGCACATTCTTAGAAAAGTCCCAAGGAAATTGTTTTCTTTTGAAATTTTTCTAACCTCTTTCATTGACTACATTGACCATATTGACTAGTTTTTCAAAATTAATTTGAAAAAGGACTAATTTGTGTCATTTATTATCTGAAAGCATGTTTGATGATCTTGATTGTCATATTCATACTCATAATGGTGTTAGGAATGTTTCCAGAAATGGAAAAATCTTGATTAAGAGTGTGAAAAAGAATGGCTTATATCATGTTGTTTGAAATCATGTTTTGTCTACCTCTTCTGCTGAATTGAATGTTTGCATGAGTATGGATCATACTAAATTGTGGCATGATAGGCTAGGGCATATAGGAAACAAAGGACTTCATTATTTGTTCAAACATGATCACTATAGGTGGAAGAAAATATTTTCTTTCAATTATAGACCACTATTCAAGAAAGGTTTGGGTGTATTTAGTATTTACTCAAAGCTAAGAGTGAAACATTTGATAACTTTAAATTCTGGAAAACAAAGGTTGAGGGTGAAACTGATTTCAAAGTGAAATGTCTTAGAACAGATAATGGTCTAGAATTCTGCAATCATGAGTTTGATCATTTTTGTCATGTTAATGGTATTAAAAGGCACTTAACTGTGTCAGGCACACCTCAGCAGAATGGCACTGCTGAGAGAATGAACAGAACCTTGCTTGAAAAGGCAAGGTGCATGCTCATTAGTGCAGAGATGAAACACTCCCTTTGGGGTGAGGCAGTCATTACTGCTTCATACCTAATAAACAGATCCCCTTGCTCTGCCATTGGTTTTAAAACCCCACAAGAATTGTGGAGTGGAACCAAGCCAAGTTTAGCTCACTTAAGAACTTTTGGGTGCACTGCTTATGATAAACAATCAATTGGAAAGTTAAACCCAAGAGCTCTAAAGTGTATTATGCTTGGTTATCCTGAAGGGGTAAAAGGCTACAAATTATTACTCATACAACCAGGTGGATATAGAGTAATAATTAGTAGAGATGTCACTTTCAATGAAAGTGAGTTTTATTTCAAAAGTCGTCTAACCACTTCCTCTGAGAATTTAGACAGGTCCAACAATAGTGAAACTCACTTCTATCTTCCAAGTGCTTCTACTATGCCTTTTGATGAAGAGTTCGACATTGGGCATTCTCCTGAACCAGTGTCTCCTGAGAACTCTGTGCAAGTTGAAGATTCCAGAAATTCTGATGAACAAGAAAATGTTCAAACAAGTACTGAAGAGCACTTGGCTGTGCAACCTCACCAATCAGGTGGGCAGGTAAGTAACCATTCTCCTCAAATCTCATCTCATATCCCCTCTGAAATCCCCTCCTCTTCCTATGTCCACTCTTCTCTGAAAATCTTGATGTTGGTCCTTTTGTTGAAATGCCAAATCTGTCTGATTATCAATTGACTAGAGATAGGGCTCCTCGTGAGAGGATTCCTAATAGGAGATATTTTGGGAATGAGATTCAGTTTTCTTTTGTGATTGTTGAGGTGTTGAATGCTTATACTCCTGATCTGTTTGAACATGCTGTCAAATGTGCTCATGCTAAATTCTGGAATATTGCTATGAATGAGGAAATAGATTCTATGTTGATCAATAAGACTTGGCAATTGGTTCCAAAACCAGATAATGCTAGACTTGTTGATTGCAAATGGATCTATAAGCTCAAAGATGGTCTGAAACTTGGGGACCAACCTAGATACAAAGCTAGATTGGTTGCTAAGGGATTCAACCAAAGAGAAGGTGAGGATTATCATGAAATCTTCTCACCTGTTGTGAAATATAAGACTATGAGGTTATTGATTGCTATGGTTGCAGTTTATGATTATGAAATTGAGCAAATGGATGTTAAAACTGCTTTTTTGCATGGTGATCTAGATGAGACTATTTATGTGAAACAACCTAAGGGATTTGTGGATCAATCTAAGCCTAATCATGTATGCTTGTTAAAGAAATCCATATATGGCTTGAAGCAATCCCCTAGGCAGTGGAATATTAAATTCAACACTTGCATGAAAAAACTTGGTTTTACCATTAGTAAGTATGACCCATGTCTTTATTTCAAATATGTGAAGTCTGATTGTCCTTTGTATGTCTTGCTGTATGTTGATGATATTTTGCTTATTTGCAAGTCAAAGGGACAAATTTCTGATGTTAAAGTATCTCTCAAACGTTTCTTTGACATGAAGGATTTGGGTCATGCCCAAAGAATTCTTGGTATAAGGATTGTTAGGGACATATCTAAACATCAGATTTTTCTTTCTCAAAGTGATTATTTGCTGAAAGTTTTTGAAAGGTTCAAGGTTTCAAATGTTAAATCCTCTCCCATTCCCTTAGGGGGGCATCTTGATCTTACTAAGACTAAGATGCCTCTACCAAGAGATGAAGCGGAACGTATGAAATCTGTTCCTTATGATGTTGCAGTAGGTTCTGTAATGTATGCCATGATTTGTACTAGACCTGATCTTGCCTTTGCTATTAGTGTTTTGAGTCGGTATATGGCTAACCCTAGTGAAAAACATTGGGTAGCTATGAAGTATCTTTTAAGATACATTGCAGGTACAGTGAATGTGGGTTTAGTATATGGTAAGCATTCTTCTCCTTCTGAGCTCTTTGGTTTTGTGGATTCTGACCATGCTAGCACCAAAGAAAATGAAGAAAAAATCAATAGAAAATCTATTACCTCTTATGTGTATACTTGGTGTGGAAATTGCATTTCTTGGAAGTCTCAACAACAGTCTATTGTAGCTTTGTCTTCTACCGAGGCATAATACATAGCTGCCAAGGAAGCAATTTGGCTCCAAGGTCTACTTAGAGAGATAGAAAGAAATGATTATTCTTCGGTGTTACACATGGATAGTCAGAGTGCACTTGCTTTGTGCAAAAATCCTGTCTATCATGAGAGGACTAAGCACATTGATGTTAGACATCATTTTATCCGACATAAAATTGATAAAAAGGAATTTTCAGTTCAGAAGATCGACGGTAAGATTAATCCTGCAGATTATGAAACAAAAATTGTCCCTACTGACAAATTTCTGTTTTGCAGGGAATTCTTACATGTGACAGAGATCAACCTGCACTGAAGATGACGCATCAAAAAAAAAGGGTCAATGGTAGAAAAGATGTAAATCCCAAAACCAATGCAAACTGGGCAGTTTTACTACTCATGTAAACTTAGAAATTAAGGGGGCAAATTGTAGAGATTAATTATCAAAGTTTATATGTGGAAACTAATGATTATGGAGTTACCGTTTTGAAGTTAGACATTGCAACCAAATGGGCTTAGCCCATTTAGGATGACAATGTTTGGCTCAATTCTTGGCAGCTCATAATTCCATGTACACATATGAATATGAGTTTTGTCTATAAAAGACTACTTGCCCTAGGTATCAAAGTTGGTTGGAAAAACAATCTTCTATGGGGACACCTCTGAGCTTGAGAGCTTTTAAGGGTTTTTACTCTTTGTGTATGCTCTAGCCATGTGTTCTTGAAGAGCTCTCTCAATCCAAACTTCTGATCTCTCTTTGCTCTTTAATTTATAACCTAGTGGTTTTAGGTATTCTAGTTGAGGCCTAAAACGTTTTTCGTTTATTCCGCATTCTAGTTTTTACAAATGCAACAAACCAAGTAGGAGTCAGAGCCAAAGATCTATCCTCTGATTCTTCAGCCATTTCAATAACAACTTGTAGATGTTCCTAATCAACCTCCATAAGAAACTACTACAAGTCTCAATATTTGGTACCTGGATTTCAGCATTTCCAAATTTTTGGGACTCAGTCTGACTTTGTTAATGAAAAATTGAGCAATTTCATGTGTTGAGTTTGTTTTTATTTGCCGCCCGCAGGAGGAAGAAAAGGGAGGCAGACACACGGGGCAAGAAGAGATCTCATTTATTGTAAGCTTACTTCCCGGAAACTTGTTTATGCTTCTTCTACGTTTTTATGGAATTGTTTATTATTAGTTTCTGACGACATTCATCGTTTAACTGCAAAAGGAAGGGTTGAAAACTGAAGGATTCTGCCATTAAAAAAAAACTGGAAAGCTGTATAAAGATTCCATGAGATGAAGAGCTGAATGAGAATAGCCATGAATGATCTGGACCTACTTAATTAAATGGAGGTAGTAATAACTGAAGATGTTTATGATCAAGTGCGTTTTGTCTGCTAGTTTAATTACGACAACATCAATGATCGTTAATCTCTATCTCAATGTTACATACTACTACGGAATATTACTTGCATGGAGAGCGAAATTTCGGTGTAAGTAACTCTTAAACGTAAGAAAAACGAACAGATCGCGTTCACATATTACACGTCAATGTTCATATTCTGGATGACAATGTTCATATCGTCTTAATTTTTTTTTTGAACGTTTTCAACGAGGTACCAGTGACACTTGTAATTACTTCGAACTTCGGGTTTTTTTTCTTCTCAAAATGACCTCAAAATTTTTTATCGTCCAGATTATGAACATAGTTTATTATCTGTGAACGCGAAAACTTCGTTTTTCTTATATCTTGTTATATCTTGTTCTCACTGGAACTTTTCTATTACGTAGAAACTAATAAGAAAGTGATCGATCTATAGAGATATAAAGCAAGTTGTTATAACTTAAACATGTAACTTGATCTAGGTTCATGTTCATATGTATTGAGTTTTAAATAAGGGCAACTGACTTGGAACATGTGATGGAAAATCTTAAATTTTGTCATGTGTCAGGCTATATACGTCACATGCTAGCACGCTGCAAAGTGCAGATTACCACCTGTGTATTATAATCATAGATCGGAGTAATTAGTAGTGACATATGTTTATCAAACCAAAATTTCCTTGATTTATGTATCGAGGATTTGACCAGAAAAAATATACTCAGTTCCTGAATGCAAGCTTAGGTATACACATACATTTTCTAGATACCATTTAACAAGTAACACTATCCTTGACAGACACATGGACCCAAATGTAGGAACATTATTCTATTAAAAGATCTAGTTATATACTTAACCTTCTAAGTATAATATTCATTTCAAAAACTGACTAAAAAATCCCGAAAAAAACAATTCCCAAATTGTCAAACGAACACAAAAAGAAAGTTTTTTTACTGCTACAGTAAACCAAATTTGTGTAATTACTGTAATCTCAAGTCAGACCTAAAAATATCCTTTTCTGGATAGAGTTGAGCTGACACTTAACATCCAAAGTACAGTAGTTATAGTGTCACCAATCAATAGTAACGGTTTCTTGTTAACCAGAAAAACATTTTTATGTGCTGTATTTTTTCCTAAAATAAGTTCATTGATTATTGAACAAGACAAAGTGGGGCTTACTAACCACTTATTACAGCCCATTTTATCCTAACCGGCCCAATTAACAAAATGGATCAAACTTTCCTAAAGTAAATAAAACAGTCTGAAATTTGAGTTCATTTGTTGACCAAGCTGCAAGTTTTCCTTATCTCCCCTTGAGTTCCTGTCAACACCTCAATCATCCCCATCTTGACCATGGAGGCACGAAATCTTTCGGTCCACAATGCTGCATTAGCCGCCATCTCCATCACCATCCCCTTCGTCTCGGTGTTGTTTATTAGCGCTTGATCGCTCTCGAGCGCCACCTTCCCTTTCACGACGTTTTCGTAGTACTTGTTTGATAGGATCCTGTTTTGTGGCACTGGCGAAGGGTTCAACGACACCGTTGCCTCCTCGTGATGCCCCTCCGGACACCGTTGCCTCAGGTGCTCTTTGTACCTGTGAAGGTAAAATATAATCATAGTAAGAGGAGGACGTAAAATATGTTGGTAATTTTAGGTTCATTTGTCGTTTTTGTATGATGGGGATTCACTCACGAGTTTATTGTGTTTACGAAGAGTCTTGAGAGTGCGTAGTGTGTCTCGGGTATGTGAAATCCAACCGGGAATTACATATTCATTTAGGGATGTATATCATTATCAACACATGTCATGTTCTAATGGTTGGAATTCGAGACCAGAAAGAACGCAAAAGTAAAGTTGTTGAGAAACCACATGGTTTGACCCAATTCGTCCAGAACAAAGTTTTTTTTAACCTTCGTTGGTCTGCAGGGACGGGGTTAACCATGCGTTTTTGCCGAGCAGTTGTTTTGTGTGTATATTTCGAGTTTCATAAAGTTGCACGATATAGCTAGCCATATCTCAAGAAAACGTACCTTTGATCGATTCCGAGCGCATTGGCGGTCCATCCGGGCGCGCCATTAGCGCTGTTGAGTTGGGTCTCGATGACCTTGCAGTGCAATCGGCCCATGGAGTGGGCCCCAAGGAGGGTGACGAGGTCGAGTGTTGACAAGCCTTTCTTGGCAAAGATGGTAGTCATGGCGTTGACGTCACGCGAGAACGGAACAGGGAGGTTACCGTAGACCTCAGTGGCGTTGGACACAGTCCCGTCGCGACGACCGGACGGGACGGGGTAGTACGGTAAGCTGGCCATCACGGCCGCGTCACGGGCAGCGAATGTTACGATGTCCGCGCACGAGACGGTGTTTGGGCACTCCGCTTCCAGGCGCGCTTTGGCCGCCTCGATGCCCGTGAAGCCGCGTAAGCCGATGTTGGCACCCGAACCCATCTCCACCTCGCCTTGGCCGCTGCCGTTTAGTAGCACCGACCCATCACATCCCTGCCATTCAAAATTAGGACTAATCAAAGTCTACCACATAAACACGAATTACCCTTTCTATTGTCAATTAATTTTACGATAGAACCTCAATACTTATGTCTTAGGCCTATTATATTGCACACTCTATGGATTGCAATAGGCCCACAAAGTTTTCATATTGGACAGGTCCATAAGGACATTGAGTATTGAGCCTATACTTTTCATTTTTGAACCTTTGAAAGCATAAAATTAAAGCGCTGTTATATAACGTTTTAGTAATTCGACTCAATGATTAAAATAGTCGGCGTAAACAGTTCCTCCGGTCCATAATGTTGTCATTCGTATGGACATTCCATCACATTTAAATCTACATATATGCATGCTTTTTTACGTTAATGATCAACATGGAAGAAGAGAAGCATACCCGGACAAAACAATCGTGGAAATGGAGGCGAATGAAGCCAGCGGAGATGCCAGGATGACGAGCAACCTCCTGTTTGATGACGTCCTCGACGACCTTCTCGGCCTGAGGGCACGTTTTCTCGTAAAAGCCTACTCGAAGACCGTTTCCGGCGACGACAGGTTGTTGAAGAGGCGGTGCAGCGACATCGGCCAAGCAGATGCAGGGGAGGAGGAACAATATTGTTGCAATAGTATATCCGAAAAAGAGTTCCATCATGGAATGTAGCCTGCGATAGATATGGATTGGAGAAGACAAGTTCAAAACTTTAAATTGTGAATTTTGGTGTTGATATAGGATGTCATAACATCGTTGACATGGTCTAATTATAGTTGCTTCGCTTTGGATCTATATTTAGGTTATTTGTCGCCGGTAAGATTGATTCGCTACCTATTTCATTCAGAGGTTGCTAGATTTTGTGGAGTTTTCATGTGTTTTCCTTTTCTTTTTCTACCATAGTTTACGTGTAGAAATAAGAAGTGCACATTTTTAGCCTTTAAAATAACGAAGAATACATGCACTTTTAAAATTTATAAAGGATATATACCCAGGCATAACTGCATAAGATCCGTATAAGAATAATTATAAGCGTGAGAATGTACGGATGGGTTATTTACCTCACATTTTTTTACATTTACACTTATAAAAAGCTTCATTACATGCATACACATTCGCATGTGTACACATCTATTAATTTACACATATAGAGAAAATACATGTCCAGACAGCTGTGTACATGCGAGTATGAAGAAATATACATATCTTATGTTCGTAGGTTAAAATATACGTACATGATCTTTATCCATATACACACTTACAATACATGCAAATATTTTGAATAATAATGTTTATAAATGAACAAATGTTTATATTCTGGATAATAAGGTTAAAATATTTTGAAAAATGAACAAATTACGTTTATAAATGTTTATATTCTGGATAATAATGTTCATAATATGGGTCATGAAATATTTTGAATAATAAAGTTAAAATATTTTGAAAAATGAACAAATTACGTTTATAAATGTTTATATTCTGGATAATAATGTTTATAATATGGGTCATGAAATATTTTGATCTTTTTCAGCGATGGACGCGGTGACATACTAGTAATTACTGCGTACTTGATTTTTCCCCTCAAAAAAATTTCAGCGTCCAAATTATGAACATTAGCTTGTTATCTGTAACGTGAAAACTTCATTTTTTGCTACGTTAAGTCTTGTTCTCACCCGAAAATTTTATAACTTTTATTAATGTGTATTTAAAGATATTAACGTTATAAAACGTGTCTCAACGAATGTGTGGAAAAGAGATAGGAAGAACATTAATGGAGAACTAGTACAATTTTGACACACGAAAAACACCTCATACAAAATTAAACATAAATGCTAAACGTCTCCAAAATAATCTTCACCAATTACGAAGTGCCTTAATACCCTTGTGTTTTACAAAATCAGATTTTTTTGAAAAGTCACAAGGAAATCTGAAGCGGAAACATCGTTGTCGACTATTGAGAAGTCGGGCGATTGATTCTTCCTCTGTAGTCGCAAGCAGATGTATTGCTTTCATTTGGGTGGAAAATTCGAAGGAAAAGTTGAGAGGGAATTACTGGCTTACTCTTGAATCCAAGCGTCGGATTGGAGCAACGATTTCGGATGCTGTGAACTGGTGTCTGAATGATTGTTAAATCAGGTTTAAAATTTTACGGGATTTTCCCCAATTTGCCATAGCTACAAAATTCAACTAAATAGGTGAACAAGTGATTTTAATTGGGCGGGGCAATTAAGAGAAAGGAGGAATAATTATGGATGGACTGCTTGTCTGCTTGTGATTAGAGAAACGAAGATTGGAAGTTGAAGGGACAAAGAAGCATATGGCAACAAATGAAAATTAGAAAAGAAATGAAGGGTAGTTTTGGAAATATTTTAACGGTGATGTATTTTAACGGTGATGTTTAAGCCAGTAAGTTTTATATCGATAATATCTATAACTATATGTTAATAAAAAAATTTAAAATCATAGGTTAAAATACCGTACGGTACGGAGGGAGGGAGTAGATGCATAGGCCGAATCTATGAAAAGGCTATGCGTAGAACAGCAGCCGTTACCTCCTTCCTCCACCGAACCCCATTCCTTCTCCTTCCTTTATATTCCCATCTGATCTCCTTCTCCTCTCTTTCTTTATTCCCTGATTCACACCAACTATCATCCATGGCGGATCGATTCTTCCCCAACCAGATGCCCGACTTTATTCCCGAACCCTCGCTCGATCAACCCGCACCTGACACTCCACGCGCCGACTCTCTCTCCAAGCTTCTCCACCTCCCTTTCCGCTCTCTCTCTCAACACCTCCTCAACTCAGCTTCCGAAATCAAGAACACTGTAAGTTATAGCATCCGTTATCAGCCGCGGTTGAATTTTGAAATACTTAATTGATTTTCGTGTTTTGAGTGAAGGTGGTGAGAGAGACATGGAATCGGAGTGGTACGAGGCATTTGCAGGACTATACGCTCTATACTGGTGCCCTAGGCACTGCTTTTTTGGTGTTTAAAGCATTTCAAGTCTCGCAGAATCCCGCTGATCTCGCTTTGTGTGGTGATATTGTTAGGGCTTGCGATTCCGCTTCTAGAGGATCCAAGTAATTAAACTCAGCTTAATTCTATATATAGGGGTTTAATCTATAGATTCCAGTAGCAATCATGTATTTGGAAGCAACCTAATAATGAACATGATAAAAAAAAATGTAATGAACACGACTTACATTCAATGTTAGTGGCATGAGCATGACTATTCATGGCTTTGAAATTTAATGTTCGTGACATGTTCACGCCGAAAACTCAATGAACTGAAAATAAAATTGATAAAAATACATCTTGAAATATCAATGAACATTTTTTAGCACAAATGAGTGAACATTGGTCAAGAGGTTGGTAGGTTGTTTCCTAAGAGATGGTTGCAATATGATTATTCCCCTAATTAATTAAGCTTTGTGGTCTCAGGCATGTCACTTTCATATGTGGACGGGCTGGTGTTTGTGCTCTTGGAGCTGTTATTGCTAAACATTCTGGTGATAATAATCTTCTTCAGTACTACTTAGCACAATTCCAAGAGGTTTGCATCTTTTCTTTATGATTTCATTTGCTCTTAGTTGGTTTCTGTAGTGGATTTACACTCTGCTGACTGTGGTTGATGCAGATTACGCTTCCTAGTGATATACCAAATGAGTTACTCTATGGGAGAGCAGGGTATTTGTGGTCTTGTTCCTACTTAAACAAGCATATAGGAAATGGAACAGTATCTTCATCCAGTATGGTACACAACTGAAAGCTTCATCTCTGTCTTTCTATGTCTTTTTGAAGATCAATATTGATGTAAAATGTCTGCAGAGAGCTGTTATCACGGATCTTATTAAGTCTGGTCTGAAATTGGGGAAAGGGGGGAGCTCATTAATGTATGAATGGCATGGGAAAAGATATTGGGGAGCTGCACATGGTCTTGCTGGGATTATGCATGTTTTAATGGACATGGAGCTGACTAGAGAAGAGAAAGAGGACGTCAAAAATACGCTGCGGTATATGATCAAGAACCGATTTCCAGGTGGGAATTATCCTTCAAGTGAAGGAAGCGAATCTGACCGCCTAGTTCATTGGTGTCACGGTGCTCCTGGGGTTGCTATCGCCCTTACAAAAGCAGTGCAGGTTATATACTTACATTTGAGTTCCCACACTGATTTTTTTTATAAGAACATTGATGTGAAAACTTTGTTATAAATTTGCTAGGTTTTTGGTGACAAGGAATTTCTGCAAGCGGCAATGGATGCTGCAGAGGTGGTATGGAACCGAGGGCTGCTTAAACGAGTTGGAATCTGTCATGGAATCAGTGGAAACGCTTACGTCTTCCTTTCACTGTACAGGCTTACTGGAAACCCCGAGTATTTGTATAGAGCTAAGGCATTTGCTTGCTATCTCCATGACAGAGCTGAGAGGCTTATTTCTGAAGGGGTTATGCATGGAGGCGATCGTCCTTTCTCCATGTTTGAAGGTGTAGCGGGAATGGCTTATCTCTTCTTTGATCTGAATGAACCTTCTGACGCCAGGTTTCCTGCATATGAGCTGTAAGTCTGTATATTTTCACACATCATGTATTTTCACACATTATGTATTTTCACACACTATGTATTTTCACACTATAGAGGCTGTTTTTGTTCTGGAGAAATAAGAGTTTACACGTTGTACTTGTATATATGAAATATAATAACCCATGACAATGTTTACTTCTTCACATAATGTAAATTTTATGTATGTTTGATGGGTCTGAGTAATATTTGTCCTTGACTATCATAGTCTATCGTGTTTTTTTCTCTTTTTTTTTTCCGCCTGCATCTGAATTTGTTCGTAGATTGTTCTTAATTTTTGCGCACTGTCATAGGCGTAGATTTTTAGGAGTTCTCCTGGGTTGGCTTTATATTTTTTCCTTGGTATGTTTTAGTTGTTCTTATAAACATGAAGCTTTATGAAATTAGAGAAAGGACAAGTCATGTGTGACCAATGCAAAAGGGGATGGGATGTTATTTTACTCAAACTGCAATGCCGAAACATTTTATTTTTACAGGAAAACTTACTTGGAGAAGATAACACAATAACACTACTAATCTACAAACTACTGAACCCAGATCTTTAGCTGCACCCTTCTTCTCCAATTGCAATGTTGCTCAATCTCACAATCAAGCCAAACCAACCAGCTTCTCACTTATCTCCCACACCTTACGTGCCTTCTCGGGATCGCTTGCTTCCTGTGACATCTGGTTCTCAAACGACGCTGCAGCCTTGTTCCAGCTCCAGTATACGCCCGACTTTGTCAAGCTCGGGTCACTCACAACCTACACAATAAACCCACCATTAATATCTCCATCACAATGCATTATTTTACAGGTGTGTATAACTTTTCTATATTACCTGTGCAAGCCTCTCTCCAGCTTCATCTTCAGAGACATACCCCTTGGTAATGAACCTCTGGAACACCGGGAAAAGAAGCCTGAACAAGGGAATGTGCTCTCTGAACAAGCCTGTAGTTGCAATGCAACCGGGATAAAGAGAAGCAAACGTGATCCCGGTTTCTTCATGGTATCGCCTATGGAACTCTTGCATTGTTAGCATGTTGCATACTTTGCTGTCCTTGTAAGCTTTGGCGCCATCAAAGTCTCCGCCATCAATCATGGTTGATGTGTTCAAACCCGTCAATCCTCCCGCTAGCCCTCTCATGTCTCCTAGATTCGCCTTTGGCGGTACGTTCCCTGCCAACGTGTTCGTGTTTCCTGATACAATTGCAGAAAACATAGTTTTTAAATAGGACTGCTCTATTTGGGAGAACATAGATAAATAAGTATACCAGTAATGGATCCGACAATGATGAGTCGCTTAGACGGGTAATCGGATTTGTTCATCTCATCAAGCATAAGGCGAGAGAGCAGAAAGTGTCCAAGATGATTAGTGCCAACACTAAGCTCAAACCCTTCAGCTGTGTAAGTTGGCTCCCTAGCGGTTGGACGGTAGACAGCGGCATTGCAGACTAAGACGTCAAGGGGCCGTTTGGATTCCTTGAAGGTGTGTACAAACTGCCTGACACTATCAAGTGAAGCAAGATCAAGATGCATTATAGTGTAATTCTCCTTGCTCATACCAGCTGACTTAGCCGCCCTCTCGGTCTTTAAAAAGTCCCTGCAGGCCATTATGACGTGCCATTTTCCGGTGTCTGCTAACTCCTTTGCTGTTGCAAGTCCGAGGCCCGAGGAAGCTCCGGTGATCACAACGCAGCCTTTTCTTAGTGTCTTTTTGCCGTCTGATGTGGATCGAGTCACTGATGGAGTCGCCACCATTGTTGTCTGAGCTTTGATGGCCTTGTTGGATGATTTCCTTTGGCTGAAATCACTCTGTTTTTCATAGCAAACAAAAACAACAACAATCATTTTATTGAATAATGATGAATCATGGAAGAGTTTTTGTTGAGTCTGATAAGATTTGTTACCTTGCACCTCAATACTGAGGAGGTGAAATCAGATTTAGCATGGTCATTGAGAGAGACACCAAAGAAGCTTGATTCCTTGTGGGTGGAGAAAGAAGAAGGAAGCAGAGTTGAAGACTGGAGAGCCATTAAATTTGAAGATCTTAGGGTAAGTAATGTTTTTGAGTGAGTAAGCAATGACTTGGTAACACAATTGAGGGCTCTATTTATAGGGGAAATGGAAGCCTCTCATTGTAATTTGAAATTAGTGGGGACAAATAAAAAAGTAAAATGAAAAACTATCTCTTGGAGTATGGAGATGAAATGGGATAAGATAATTTTTGCAGGAAGTATATACCGTTGTAGCCAATCCATGGACTAGCTTTAGATTTCATCCACACAAATATTGAAGTGAAAAAATAAGAACAAAAAACTATCTTGGAGTTGATATTTGGGCTCACTAGACTGTGCACATCCCACACCTCCAAGTTATGGGCACACAGTAATTCCACTTTGGCACCTTCCTAAAATGTCACTCTCCAAAAATCTTGGCCAAGTTGCCGTTTACTGTTAGAGACAGTTTGATTTTAGTATTACATAGGTTTGTCATGCAAACAATTTACAAACCAGTCTTATTTTGGTGGAGGTTTTATAAGACTTGATGATTAGAGTAAATAAAAACACCTTGTTGAAATATTCAATGGAAAAAACTTGTGAACTTTTGGAATTTAACCCTCTACATAGAGATTTAACTGTGGTCCTTGTGACAAACTGCAAATAATCAAATTGGAAACTTAAGTTTTTATTTCTCAACCATCTACACTTTCTTTCTTTTGACAACATGTAATTCTCTTCATCATAAATCAATTGGATGGAGTCATTTTTGTTCCTTTTTTTCTCTATCAAATGTCTCCTCATCACACCACAAAGAACAAAATAACACAAGCAATAAACAAAAAAAAATTACCACCCAATTTTCCCTATACACAAATGTGACAATACCTACTTTTTTCCCCCCACTCTCATATCCTGAATGGCAACCCAAAGTTCTGATAAATTCTAATTTCTCCTCTCAGACCAGCCGTAACAATAACTATTTCCCACGCCGCCCTGTTTTGGATAACTCCGTTCGACACCTCCAAGCTATTACGAGGACTCGAGAATTTACTAGCAAGAGGAGGCTTCTCTTCTTGCCATGTCGTCATAATCCTGTCAAAAAAATAGCTGTTTGTTGCACTAGAAATTGTCCCATGAAATGGGCTGTTGTTGTTGCTACTGCATCTCGATCCAGATGGTGATCCCTCAATGCAGCTTGAATCTTCAACTGGCGTTGTTGGAGGATGATTGTTTCTTGAGGCTTCGTCTAATTGACTGTGATATGTTCCTCCATGTGGACGATGATCCACTGATGATGATGAATTGTCTTCTCTTGAAGAATCAAAACCGGGCCAAGGGATGGCAACTGATACGTCTTGGCTGTGAAAGTGCTCGTATGAGCGGGTCACTGTTACGCTTTTGGTTTTACCGGGTCGGGACTCGCGTTCGTGTTTCCATACGTATACGTGAGAATCCTCGCTGGCACATACGACGTATTTTCCAGTTGAGGTGATGGATGCTGAAATTTGGCTATTGGTGTTACGGAAACCTGTCATAAAATGAATAGAGTGCAGAATATAAGTGTCTCAAGCTGATTCTTAGTATCATGCAAATTCGTTCACAATAAAGCATCTTGTTAGGAGACATAAGCCATATTCAAATGTTATTTCACTGAAATACTCTCATCTATGTTTTGTTGGACAAAAACAATTTTGGGACTTGTATAATTTTACGTTCTAACTTCAGTGAAGTGCCTGTTTGTAATGGTTCATTTTTCCATCCCCTTCAACAACAGCCCAGGTTAAGGGTGAAAGTTTTTATCTACCTAATGAATTTGCTAGTCTTGCAGCAACTTCACCCCACCTCAAGTGTGAATGAAATGGATGATCCCTTGATAATACTATAAGTAATTGCCTAAACTTGAGTACTTGACTGCATTGATGCCTTATCCCATATCATACTTTTAAGCCGGTTGCAGGAATTGATAAGAGGTTGTAGTATCTAGAAGCAGGAGACGAGGGAAAAACATTAGAAGATCTACCTTTAAACTTGTGGACCAGATCTACACCATTAACAACACGAACTCGTGAATCAGCAGATGTTATAAGCACTTCAGAAGAACTTCCAGGCACAAACTGTTCAACCAAAAAAGTTAATTAATTAAGAAACAATACAGTTTTCATTTCTGTATCAAGTTAACCAGAAGACAATCAGCAGTGTGTGGCAAAGAACTACATCTGACCTGAAAACCAGTGATTTTCTTTAAATGTGATCTCTTTTTCTTGTTTTGCAGGTTGATTTGAGATTTCCTTTGCAACTTGTTTTCTATAGAGTAGAAGAGAAACAAAAAAGTGAACATGAGAATTATTGATAAAAATTATGGGACGCCACATTGATGAGATGCACACCAGAACAATACCTGATGTATTATATAAGCAACAGGTACCCTTGTAAGAACCAACTAATGCACCCTTCAAGAAAGAAAAAAAGGACTTCATGAGACAGTTTAACATAAAAGAAAAAGCAGAGAAGCAGTTTGGATAGACTCTTGCAACTATATAAGACTAATAATTGCATGAAACTGGACCAACCTGACCATCTGGTGTAAAGCAAGCAGCTGTAACCATCTCATGCAGATCATTCCAGTCAACAACTTGGCGATCAGGAATGCTCCAAATGCGAACTTTAGCATCTAGAGATCCACTGATGAAATATCGATCATCAATTGGGTTAAACTGGATGCAAGTTACTGCAACACCAAACAACAGAAATGAATTAGAATACTATAGCTCTTGATTAAACAGGATTTTGAGGTAGAAAAATATTAGCAAATGACATACCAAGTCAAGGATGAGAATTTTAATAAGCAAAAGCTCATTTACTAAAACTGTATCATTTAGATCACAACATTTGATATATGTGTGCATCAATCTAGCTATGGTGAATAAGTATCTCATAAAGCATATAGTAAAGTCTTAACTAAGTAAAAAGCATATGATTACCATAATCGCTGTGTGAAAATATCTGCAAGCAACTCTTGCTAGACAAGTTCCAGAGGCGTACAGTTTTGTCCATTGAAGATGAAAGCAGAAGCTGAAAATAGAGAGATCAACATAAACACTCTTTACAGAAATTTCCAACAATTTTTCCATATTAAAAGTACCTGCTGGGTATTTAGTTTCAAAGATAATGCAAAATTTATGCTATTTCAAGGTAGTCATTGTCAGAATATTCTAGCTGTGAAGATACAGTCAACCATAGGTGAGTAGCACAGGTAAACTTCCACGTCAGGACCTTCTTATTCTATCTTGTTGCAATATCTGACGAAAAAATGATCACTAATAAATCTTTTGCTAAAGCTTCAGGTCTAAAATTTTAATCCCTAGATAAGACTTCAAGCAAGGCATGACAAGCATGATGATCCTTCAACAAATAAATGAAAAGGCAATATTCACTCTAGAATTATTAAAACTTTGATTCATCAATATTTTATGGCAACCAATAACTCAATAAGGTGCTGGAATCTATGTTTATTTTTCATGTTTTAATACAATACTGAACAAAGCCATAACTTCCTGTAACTTCTTACTCATCTCGGTAACATGCCGAGATGATAATGACATAACTTGATTGGACCAGACTTACAGCGAACTTCTTTTACCTTGTACCTGGTTCCAAGTTTAAGATTTTCTATCCTAAAAATACCCCACATGTAATTCACATTGCCAAATTTCCAATAACAATTTTCAGACAAATGCTAAATACAATCTGAGCAATTCATCAGCTAAAGTTATTGGCAGAAATTAAGAACTTAAATTATAAACCAATAACCAAAGAAAGGCTACTTAATCTATAAAAGGAATATCCTAAGAGACAACTACTTTCAACAACAACGAGTCAATGCTGTATAAAAGCCAGAACAAATTGAACAATTTTCCCTCCCAAGATGGAACAAAGACCATTTTCTATACGACTCTGAGATACAGCAATACATCAAAGACACCACAGAAGAGATCAAATTGCAACAAATGTTAAGAATTTACCTGAGACTTGGACCATGATAGGTCAAGCACGTCGTCAAGATGCCCCTTGAATGAACAAAAAGGTTTTTCTGATAGCCCAAAAACAGTCTCCGGAATTACAATATGGTCCAAACTTAGTGATTTCCTGCTAACAGAAGTCCTTCCCCGCCTCTTCTTCTCCAAAGGGCTTCCCAAACTAGGGGAAAGTGAACTTGGTTCAGGCGACCCATTCGTCAATAACAACAGGCTCAAGCTTATATCGTCTTGTCTATCAATCAACAACTCACCTTTCCTTTCTGATTCCACCACCTCCCAAACATGAATCACACAATCCTCACCAGCACTGGCCAAATACTTCCCATCCAAACTGAACTTAATGCTCCATAAAGACCCATTATGAGCTTGAATTTCCTGGCTCTTGTATACACCAGTCAGCTCCTTAACTGATTTCCCATACTGCCTTACCCGAACCCTCTCAGGCCCGCTAAAAGAGCCATCTTGGCTATCATCTGTGGCAGAACTAGACCTTCTCCCTCCTTTCTCGGATGACGTATCCCTCTCATCACTACTACGCCGCTCTTTATGCCCCGTAACGTTGCCAGCTGCATTCTTAATACTCTTGAACCAGCTCACCTTCTTCTTTGCTCTTGCTCCAGTCTCACCATTCGCATCCGACTTATCATTCGCCTGCTCTTCCACATTCTGCCGCCTCATCAACTCTTGGACAATCGGAGACTGTCCAACAACTATCTCGAATTCTTCCATCGTCAATTGCTTCCCAGTCCCAACCTCCCTCAGCTTCCCCCACATTCCATCTTCTCTTACCTCATTCACCACAAACTCTTTGCCTGTGTCCAGATTTCTTATAGTACACATCTGCGCACTCTCATCCTCAACATCCTCCACAGAACTACCACCTCCATCCATATTTTCAGCACCGACAACAACATCTTGAACATCAACAGTGCTATTCTTACCAGCAACAAAATCACTATTTACAGTATTTCCAAGAATGACAGTAGAACAAGAAGAGTTCGAAATGGCCAAATTACAGAGATCGTCATGGCTAAGTGGCGCAACAAAGGAAGAAGATTCGCATTCTACCTCAGATTTGGACCGGCTGAAGGCGGAATTAGGCGAATCAGTGTCGGCGCCGAGGTAATCAGACGAAACCGATCTCGAGAACTCAGATGAGAGGCCGAGAGCGCGGAGGAGGCGATCGCGACGATGCTGAAGCGATGAAGAGGAGAAAGCATCATCAGAGATCCAGGAATCGTAGTTCGGAACCGAAACCGGAAGCTTAGAGCAACTGCGTTTGGCGCGTGAGGCGAAAACGACGTCGTCCTCTTCAGATGCAGACGTTGATGAGTTCGAAGAGGAAAGTACTCGATCGAGTGAATCGTGGAAGCAATCTTCTTCGTCTTCGTCGGTGCCGGCTCTGCTCATGGCTAGGGCATTAATGCCCAAGCAGAAGCCGGCGAAAACAGCGTCGAAGTGAAATTGAGGATCAGGAACTGAAATGGAGAGTGGAGGATCGGGAAATTCCAGATCCGATGAGGGAGAACGAAGCCCTGTGCAGAAGTTCGTGCAGTTTACAGGCGAGCAAATGTAGAAGATAGAGAGTGTTCTTTTAATTTATATTTTTCCGTAATTTGTTGATGAGGTTTTTGATTGGTTAATTTTAGTATTTTATAGTATTATATTATTCTGGTAAGTCGAGGATTTAGGTTATTTTATTATTATTTTTGGACCTATTGAACCGGTTGAAAATGAGGTTTTGTAAAAATCTGATCTTGACTTAAAAATACCATATAACCTATATCATGTGTACATTTTTTTTTAGAAAATGAAAATGCTTATGCATAGCTGGTTTTGAGCTTTCTATTTGCATGTTACAACTGTTCAACTAGGTTAGAATGGACATTGAAATTGTACTACAACTCGTTACATTGATATATGTAGCAACTTTTGCATAGGTATCATACATTAAAGCTAACAAGTTTCTTGTTACAATTAAATTACACCAAATTGTTCTTGTTTTCAGCAGTACCTAATCTGTGCATCTTTTTTTTGTCAAAGCCTAATCTGTGCATCTTTTTTTTGTCAAAGCCTAATCTGTGCATCTTAATGCCTATGTAGTATGTACTTGTTATATACGGTACTTCTCATACTAAAAGTCATTAGTGGAAAAAAAAAGATAAATTTTATAAAAGGTGTGGATTAGAAGTGATTGATTCTTAATCTACTAATTACGAATATTCTCACCGCTATAGTATAAACAAAAGTACAAATACATGCACAAATAGATTAATTTGTGATATGCATGTATTTATATTTTGGTGTGCTGAGGTACTTTACAAGTGTGTACTCCCTCTGTCCCGGTTTTATCTTCCTGTTTCACTCCTACACACAAGAATTAAGGAGAGATAAAATGGTGCAAAGGCTGCAGAGTTGCAGTGCAGTAAAATGCTCAGCCAATAGAAATGAAGGAAGAAATTTTTTAAGCCAATAGAAACACACCATTTGAAGCACACGGATCCAGCCCAAATCTGGGATTTTTAAAAGTAGTCTAAAACCCATTTTACCCTTTCATTTCCCTCCTACTTGAGCATTCACCTCTATTACACCTCCATTACACCTCCATTACAGAGCTAAACACAACACAACAAAACTGGAAAAAAAAACCAGAGACTTGAAGACAAAAGTAGGCTTCATTGTCTGATATTGATGGCTTCAGCCTTTGATTTAAATGAGGCTCCACCTCCACTTCAAGAACACTCTGACGCTGACACAAGTATGGAAGAAGCAGGGGACATGGAAGATTTTTCACTTCTTTTCGATCTTAATCAAGAGCCAGCAGAAGAGGAAGATACAGAGCATGACATAACAGCATCCGAAAGTCATCAGGAATCTTCAGAAGCAGAGATAGAGCATGAAGCAAACACACCAGGTCATCATCAACCACCAATACGCAGACTCAGCAATGAACATAGGATAGAAATTCTCATGTGGCTACTAAGTAGAGAGGACAATGGTCATCTTCATCGAGGATCAATAAAGGAAGCTGCACAAAAATTCAACAAATCAGTAAGGTGCATAAGCCAATTGTGGAACAAAGCCAAGCAGCAGAGAAGTGCAGGAGAGAGATTCATTGTGCCTACTAAACACCACAATGCTGGTAGAAAGAGAATTGAAGTACCAACTGAGGCAATCAAAAGTTTGGGAATGGGGCACAGATCATGTATTAGGGACCTAGCAACCAATCTACACTTATCAAAGAGTACAGTGCATAGAATGGTCAAAAGGGGAGCAATTAAGCCACACACAAATACACTTCATCCAAGTCTCAAGGATAGCAACAAGGTAACAAGGCTGAAATGGGTACTCATGCTACTACAAGGTACAACACCAGAAACAAAGAGAGAATATTATTACATGTATGACTTTGTTCACTTAGATGAAAAGTGGTTTTATCTTACAAAAAAAAAACACAAAGTCTATTTGGATAAGGGAGAAAGGGGACAGTATAGGGTTGCACAATCCAACAAGTTCATTCCAAAGGTGATGTTCACGGCAGTGGTGGCAAGGCCTAGGTTCAATTCAGAAGGGGCGTGTAGTTTTGATGGAAAGATTGGAATATTTCCATTCACTTACAAAGAGCCAGCTAAGAGAGCATCCATCAACAGACCAAAGGGGACCATGATCACTAAGGTGGTGGAATCAGTTAATAAAAATGTCATTAGAAGCATGCTCATCAACCAAATCATTCCAGCAATCAAAGCCAAATGGCCACAACAAAGGGGTGAAAAGGTTATATTTATCCAGCAAGACAATGCAAAGCCCCATATTACTCAAGATGATCCTGAATGGTATGCAGTTCACAAGCAAGAGGATTTCACATTCATTTTGATTCAACAGCCACCAAATAGTCCTGATTTGAATATCTTAGATTTGGGTTTTTTTAGAAGCATACAGTTTTTGATGCACAAAAAAATGCCTAAAAATGTGGATGCCATGCTTGATGCAGTTAATGAGGCTTTTAATGAGCTAGACCCTCTAACACTCAGTAATGTATGGATGTCTCTTCAATTTGTCATGAATGAAATCTTAAAGGCCAAAGGAGGAAATGATTATGATTTGCCACACGTTGGGAAAAAGAAACAACAAAGGCAAGGAACACTAGCAACACTGGTTAAGGCACCTATGTGGGCTGTACTAGAGGCTTGGAATATTGTTAATGGGGATACACAACATTCAGCAGCAGCAGAAGCAGAGGGGACACAACATACACAAGTGGCAACACAATCCAATGAAGCAGATGGGACACAAGATCAAACACAGTCAGCAACAGTAGAAGGGAGACATGAACCAACAACATGAGATCATATAAGAATACCACACAAAAATGGTTTTCTTATATGCTCTACAATAGCTCAAATTTTGGTATATAGGGCAACATAGCTCAACTTTTGGTAAATGGGGCAACTTAGCTCAACCTTTTGGTATATGGGGAACAACTCAGTTTTTTTCAATGGAAGCCTAGTAATCTCAGAAAGTTTTAAATGCATCATTGAAACAATTTCATTCACATTAGTATAACAACCATATTAGTCTCATACAGTTATTAATGTCTGGAGTCTTATTGCATATTATGGCTTTTTTTAATCTCAGTATATTCAAGAACTTCATCATTTGTTCCCAAATCAATCACAGATAACCATAATAAACCTCTAAGTCTCACACAACACATAATAACTGGTACATTTAGGTTATTAAACCATGGAAAGATTAGAAATTGAATCTCAGTAGATAAAACAATTCCTCACAGATTAACTACATAGTCTCAGGTGTCCCCAAGCATCACTGACCTCCACCCCTAACCCCTAAAACCAAATTTCACCAGGAGCCGCATCAGAATCACAAAGTGACTGGTGGCTCGGCATAATTTGGCTTTATGCATCATTGGGATGGAGCATCTCAGCATAAAAGTTTCATCATTGACATAAGGAATAGGAAAACAGGAAGATAAAATCGGGACAGAGGGACATAGGGGACCATTTAAAGGGGACTTAGCAACATCAGAAGCAACACACAAACCATCAAGCCAACAATCCAACATCAGAAGCAACACACAAACCATCAAGCCAACAATCCAACATCAGAAGCAACACACAAACCATCAAGCCAACAATCCAACATCAGAAGCACCACACAAGCCATCAAGCCAACAATCCAACATCAGAAGCAACACACAAATCGTCAAGCCAACAATCCAACATCAGAAGCAACAACGAATCCAGGGGACAAAATTAAAATTAGTAATAAGATTAAAGGGGACTTAGCAACATTAGTCGGCGAAGCTCTCAGATTTGCTATCTGAATCATCATCATCTGAGATAACAATGACATCGGTTGGAGCTTCCTCATCTTCTTCCTCATTAAAGGACAGCTCTTCAGTTGGAGCTTCTTCATCTTCTCCCTCAGTCAGATCTTCTGCATCTTCTCCCTCATGCACAGAAAACTCCTCAGACAGATCTTCTTCCTCTTCTTCCCCGTCTTCTTCGTTCTCAGGCAAAGAGCGTTCACGGCTATCAACCACATCTTCAAGGCCCTCCCCGCTGGCGAATCTTCTGGGTGAGTAGCTATGAACTCCTTTACAGTTTGATCCCCACTCGCAATTGGGGTAATCGGAGCATTCGTAACTGCTTTCTTCATCACTGAAGGAACAAGAATCAGAGGTATCCCCGAAGCTGTCGTTGTTGCTCATGGTGAGAGAGTGAGATCAACAGAGATTGAGATCGATTAGGGTTTATAGAGAGAGGGGAGCAATTAGGGTTTACAGAGAGGAATGGCGGCGAGGGAAGAGAAGAAGCGTAAGAGATGTGTGAGAGAGATGTGTGAGAGGGTATTTATTTATGAGGTTAGTTGGGAGATGATGTTGGTGGATAAAGATGAATTGAATGAGGGTAGTTGTGAGATTATAAAAGTTTGATAAGGTTATTTTGGGTAGAATTTTGTGGCTGAAAGTAGAAAGAAGAAGAAAAATTTGGGACACTTAAATAGGAAAACAGGAAGATAAAATCGGGACAGAGGGAGTATGATTTTGTGAGGGGATAGACATTTGAGCCGGATTTTTTTAGTTTTGCACCGATTTAAAACCCCTTGACGCACTTTAAAAATTGACTTTATATCACGGTTTTGTGAAATTCGGGTTATAAGATATACTTTTTACTCAGGTTCTGAAAACTCCGGGTTATAAAGTCCCTGAATTGTTTAAAATCCGGGTTATAAAGTTGACGTGGCTTTTTAAAACTTTATACCCCAAAATTTTCAGAACCGTGGTATAAAATCATTTTTTTCAAAATCAAAAGTTAAACGCCACGTGATAGCGTTTTGATTTCGGTGTAAAAACAAAAAAACTTGGTTCAAACAAGACCCCCGTTTTGTAAATGTGATGTAGTTGCGAGACAATATGACATTTATATGTTCATAGATTAATATATATTCTACCAGACTATTTTGTGATAATTTGTGCACCCATGAGCACTAGTGATTGAGAGATCGTTGTAAACGAGCGTATATGTGTATTAGGTCCAGTGATTGAGAGATCGTGTACAAACGAGCGTATATGTATACTAGGTCTGACAGATAAGTCGGATGGGATTCTACCCTAAACCTAATGAATTAGTTGGATAACCAAACTGATGTTTAATTAGAGTGGTTGTACAGCAAAGAATGTGTACAAATCCTTCTTAAAACTGGCCAGGCCATTATAGTGACTGATATATAGGAGAAGCTGACAACTGTAATTTTAAGCTCTTTGATTCTCTCGAGCCCTTCCATTTCCAACTACAATTCAGTTTTTACATCTTTTTTTATATTTAATATCAAAATATTTAAAAAATAATTATAAATAGAATTGTTGAGTGTACCAACGAAAGAGCTTCTATTACATGTAGCTCTCCTCTGCTACCGATCATCCATAATAGAGAAACTTACTACTTTTTACGTCCATAAATATAAGGTCCATTTATTTTTTCAACACTGTTTCACGGTCGAAAACAATCTTTCGACTTCTGACTATTATATAAGGTAAAATATAGTCATGAGTAGTCTTGTTTGATTCATATCAATGGGTACTTAATAATATCAAAATTTCACAATTTTAACTAATTTGTAACGAGAGATATTGAAGAAATAAAATGTACATCGGCAATATGTGTCCATTTGAAATGGGAAGATCAAAAGGGGACAGAGAGTACTATTTTCGTCTTATAATATACTCCAGTCACATGTAAGGTGTTTCACGAGAATTAAGAAAAATATAAATTTAATGATTAAATGAGAGTGAAAATTTTAGTAAGATTTCATTTTAACTCATTCAATCAAAATTTCTTATTATATTTTTTCCTTATTATATTTTTTAACACTCTTGTAAACTCAATATATTATTAATGGAAACATTTTCACAATTTTTACAAGTATTATCCTTTAAATTTATAGGGTCTATGCATTCTAAATTCTAACCCGATATTTGATTATTATTTTTATATATAGGCATTTTTTTGAAAATAATTCTCGATCTATGTTCTTTTTTAACTAAATTCTCAGAATAGGCATTATTCCCAAGTTCGGAAAAATTCAAAGGTGAAAACAACATCTTTCCTCAAACCCAACATATTTAAAAAAATATAGAAAATAAAAGAGATAGTGCATTGATTTTTTTGAAAAAAAATTAAATTTTTGTGGTGTCTAATAATAATTTTATGTGAACAACTCTCTCCTACACATGATTATTTGTGTGTTCTTTCTTTTTAAAATAAGATGGTTTGAATATTCTCTATGTTTGAGTTTTTCTGAATCTGAAAAAAAAAAAGTCTATTCTGAAAATTAAGTTAAAAACTAGTGTAGATCCCGTGACATTCACGGACAATTATGTAAATGTATTTTTTATGTATAATGTTTTATATATTTATAAATTTTATTATAAATTATTTTATTAATAACTATTATAAAGAATAGAATTAGAATTTGTCAACTTATTTTAAAAATGATTTATTCTTAAACTCAATAAATAAATAATTTTAATATAATCAAAATGTGGAGAAGGTGGGTATAGTTTAATCTTTATTTAAAAAAAAATTGTTTTAAAATATAGATATATGGCCAATAAATGAGTGACACATGACGCAATTTTTAACAAAGACTTGACTTCTCCCTTATATTGTAGTTAGGTAGATGAGTATAGATCGAAAATTATTTTTGAAAAAATATCTACGTAATAAAAAAAATCCCAATGAATTCCATTAAATCTGTGGTTCTTAGCTGGCTGGTATTTAAATTTGTTCGTCTGCTTAGTGGTGATCAGTTATGTAGTAAATAGATCCACTGAGTAGGTAAGGCACTTTCTTACAAGCTTTTAAATTGCTAGGAGTATGCTACATTCCCACCACTCGAAATAAAACCATAAAAAATCCATTTTTCTTATAGAAATGTATGTATTGTGCTTTTTGAAAGGGATAGTCACATGAAAAAGTGTAGTTTATAAATTGACATTTGTTTCGTTTTTGGTTAAGGTTTTATCTGATTTTAAAAATAAATCATAATCAAGACAAATCGAATGACACAAATCTGGATTTTAAGTTGTTTATAAATTAATTGAATTATAATGGTCGTTTCATGGCCATACGATGTTGGATATTTTCACCTAACTAATAATCTTGGAGCTCGGATCAGGTGCAAATGGCTAAACGTATGAATGTACAAATATAGTCATTCGCATACACGTTCTTCAGTAATGAGATGCACACACATGTGTTGCATATTTGTATTTTTCACATATTATTAATGACATGTATAATCTGTCAAATGTGCATGTCGATGACTTGAATGTACATATGAATTTTTCCATTCGCACATTCGCACGTTAATAATACATTCGCACGTAAATCTTTTCCATAATCTTAATATATGGCCCACCGTTTCCAATATTGTTCTAATCATCATTCTTTTTGTCAAATGACTAAAATTATTATATTGGTACAAACTTGAAAGCAATTATATAAATAATTTATCAACTGTAGTCTGTAGTGTATTATCCTCTTAGAATTTGATTAGAAATATATAGAAAAATATTAAAGTCTTATGATACAAGTTTGATAGAAGCCTAATCTATAGACCCACTCTCATGTTACCACTCGAAAGAAATCACATATATAACACGCCAAACTTAAATTATTAAAATGGGCCATCAACAACGTTATAAAATAGTCAAATGTTCGAACTCATATGCATAAGTGTGTTAGCTTTTTTTTTATGTAGGCAAGAATAAGTGTGTTAGCTTAGCTACATGAATATTACAAACAAAACAAAAGTACCTATTTGATGTATGAAAAAAAAAAGAGGGTTGGCTAGGATTGTTGTAGTTAGGTCCGCATTGATATATGGGGGAAAATATTGACCCACGACAAAATCTCAAGAGCAGAAGATGGTGGCAACAAAAATGAAGATGTTGCGTTGAATATGCGGCAATATCAGGGTGGATAGAATCATAAATGAAGCTATATATAAGAGAAAGGGTTTGACATCGGGGGAAACTGCGGGAAACTATAGACTTTGTTGGTATGAGTATGTGCAGAGGAAGCAAACAGAAGTTTGTATGTGTGAGAGGTCAGGTAGATTTCGGCGTGTACAAAGAGGTCGATGTTGTCCTAAGAAGAGCTGAAGAGATGTGATATAGAAGGACCTGACACGCTTAGAAATGACAAACAATATGACTTAGAGCAGGAACACTTTGAGGGAAAAGATTAAGGTGGTGGAGCTATAGAGAATGTGGAGAGAGGTTAATACAGAAGTTTGTATCTTTTTCCTCCAAGTGTTCATGTCTTAATTTTCTCATTTATATTCTATTGTTTCTTAGGCATGTCTACGTTCACATCCTCTCGACAAGTGTCGGGGTATGAATTGTTCACATCTAGACGAGGATAATGAAGGTCTAACGTGCTTAATTACGAAGCTGCATCGAAGCATATTTCCATGTTTTGCTTCTAATTATCATATGTCCTCATGCATGTGTATATATGCAATCAATTAAGCAAATAGAGTAACAAGCTACGTACCCAATATATAAAGACTAATGATTTGAGCTCATATATATCTTCTAATAATTTGGGCCCGTTTTGCATAAAAGAGGACTCATTGATAATTGGAATTAGAGGGATAGTGAGGGAAGGGTTCGTATCTTTATACTCCGTATTAGATTAGATTGACTATTATGAAACGGGGATATGCATCCGAAAATTTATAACTGACACTTACCTTTGAGCGCATTTTTTATTTATCCACGTTATTCAAAAAATCGCGTTTTTAACTTTGGGCGCAATATGGATGCTTCCAAAACAGACTCTTTTTTTTTTCTTGGGCGCATTCTATCCGGTTCGTTTGGACACATCCGACCTTAGATGTGCTCAAAACATATGCGAGATATAAAAATGTGCGTGTTGGACTGCTGGGTTAAACGCCCTTACGAAAAGTTGCTATCACGATGACTGATTTTCTTTAAGGTACGAATGTACATTGCATAGATTAAATTTTTGTTTTTGTGTAAAAAAATGTTATACTTTGTAACAACTTAACCCTTTATCATACGATCGATCCGTCGATTCTCATAAATGTCACAATACGTCTACACTAGATAACTTAAATATGTCATTGATATTAGTAGATCAAAATAAAAATATTACTGCAAAGTGCATGTGTTAGCTAGTTTGTCAAAGTTTCATCGGTCAAAAACTCTATGAGGCTTAGGGCACTTAAATACATTTTTTTAACTTTTTTAAATTTTTTATTTGAATTTATGTATTATTTCAGATAATCATTTTTCTGTCTGTGCAATCGATTAGAAGATGATTTAATGAATGATTGTTTGGTTTCTTACATTGAAAAAGATTTAGCTAGATCTATTAACACCAAAGAAATTCTTATGAGATTTCATAACAAATCTCATAACATGACACCTTGAAAAATGTTATTGTAAGATTTATGTCGACTAGGAGATGATCTTATTAATTACTTATGTTAATGTAATTTCCTTATGAACCAGATAGATTCTTAAAACAATTTATGTAATTTTTTTCTCGTACCGTCAATTTTTTTTTTGGCATACCGTCGTTCTTTTTTTCGGCAAAACAGATCCCCACTGGATGAAAATCCTGGGTCCGCCACTGCTTAAATACCTAACGCTATACATACACTCTATGTAATACAAAGTTGCTTTTCAACAACGTGGATGAGAGCAATTAAGAATATTTTGAGCCCCTCATTTTTTGTTCTTAATTCATGTATATAGCTGTATATGATTATGCTACATCGTTCTTGTTGCACTTATCAAAATATGGTTCATAGTCGTATTAAATATTATGTAGATCAGATGATTATCCTAAACACTCGATTATTGAATGTTTATGTTTATCTAATCAACTACCAATACAAGTTACCAAGCCAGTTCAAAATGAATTTGTTGGATTGAGAACTTGAGTTAATTAATGACACTTGACAATGCATGTGATGAATGGTCTTTGGTCCATCATAATAATTAGAAGAAACATTGATAATGGTTTAGAGTTTTGATTGGACAGCCCTTGTGCCTACATATCTAAACACACTGTTATACGCTTGTATCACTTTTTTAATTGGTTAGGTGCAATCTCAAGCTATATATATACTATGGTTTTTAGAGTATTGATTGGACAGCCGTTAGCATCAAAGAATTGAAAAATAATACGAGGAATCGACAGTTTTACGATTTTATGAGATCATGAATCGGGATTGGATCATATTAGAGTATTGTTTTAGACTATTGTTTCAACTGGTTTCAGTTCTGGCCCATTTCGATTATAACCGAACCGTTGTGCATACCCGAATGTACCAATCACGTCCGGTTTTGGTTAGTGATGAACCCTTGTGCATCTCTATATGTACCAATCACGCTAATGTATTGTTCCTTCACATTAGAGTAAACTAGTTATGAAAGTGTGAGTTTGTTGGTTCACATTCTCTATATAAGTGTCGGAGAGATTGTCCACATCTAACCTGCTCCGGCGGGAACAAACTGAATCGATTGTTGTTGCTGTATATAAAAATGTCAAAATTGAAAAACAAATTGAAAATTCATAAAGAAAGAACATTGAGCTAATAATGGAGTGGGAACAAACTGAAAATTCATAAACCCATCCCATTGGATTCGTATGAAAATTGTATATCCTTTTAATCGAGTTCGTCAAAAAAATTAAGATTAACTTTTTTCTTGTAAAGACTATTTATAAAAATATATTTTATTTCATGAAGGTTATGTACGTAGCTTGACTTAATTTTTATTATAAAAAATAATCCTAATTTTATCGTAAAAATATATATTAACCTTCAACATAATATTTATTCTCAATAAAATAGCTTGTATATTTGTTGTTGGAAGGAATAGTAATATTTTAAGATTTATTTGTTAATATAATTATCCAATCTATTAAGTAATTGAAATAAAAAATAAAAAATAATAATTGTGTAACAAACTAAGCCTAAAATCACTCTAAGAGCTCTAAAAGGCTCAGCTTTAATATATAAGATAGATTCTATCAAACCCCAGACTTTCAATAGAATAAAATGATCATGGAGGTCATGGAACAAGTCAAAGATGTAAAATGAACACCTTAGGTTATCCACAATGGAGAAACTTAGAGTTTCTTAAACTTTAAATTTAAAAGAAAAGTAAATAAGTTGTCATAAAATTGTAAGAGAAACTTACATTGATTCTTGGGGAGTTTCTTCTTCAAGAAACTCATTTCTTTTACACATCTCTTACACATAAAGAGAATTGACCAATTATTTTCTTCTTCTTTTTATTTCTAAAATAAAAGATACTTATAACTATTATTATTTAATATTTGAGTGATGTAATGATGACAAGTAAAGAAACTTTAGATCAATTTCTCAATTGTGGATAAAATTTATATATAGTTTTTTTTTTGGATATTAGGCAAGAACCGGGACCCCGTGTCCTAAGACACCGACAATCCCTGATCATCTCGAGAGATGATCCTGAAAAAGGACCGAAGAGATGGATTACAAGCATGTAATCCAGCATGACACCTTAAGGTCCTGATATTAGCATCAGGTAAAGACGAGCTATGGAAAAACATAGCCAGTTTTAGAGCAAGGATATTGACATCCTTATTAGCGAGGAAATCAACAGCTTGATTAGCTTCCCTGAAGCAGTGATAAATTTGGTAAGAGTTGATGTTTTGAAGCGCTTTCTGACAATCAAAAATAATAGAGGATACTCCCTCCGTTAAGAATTACTTGTCCCTGGAGTCCAAATCATTTGTTAAAAATTACTTGTCTTTTAACATAATTTTACACCATTTTTTCCAAATTTACCCTATTGTTATGGATTCTTTCCTTTATTCTATCACCATTCTTTCCTTTATTCTCTATGTCATTACTTAAACTATAAAGGGTATACTTGTCTAAAATTTTGATCAATAAATTCTCTCTAAAATTGCTCCAGGGACAAATATTTCTTAACGGAGGGAGTATAGTCTAAGGGATTTTCCATTGTTGCTTAATAGAATTTATAACAGTAAGATTATCCCCTTCGAAGATAACATTATTGAGGTTGAACATGTTAGCTGTTTTAATTGCATGAAGGGCAGCCAAAGCTTCTATACATAGAGGAGAGTGGTGATGAATAGTGAAGTTATCAATGAAAATAATTTTGCCATCATTTTTCCTTGCTATACAGGAAATGTACCCTTCATTACCATTTTTAAGTGATCCATCAAAATTTACTTTAATCCAATTGTCTGGTGGTGGTTTCCAAACCCGATTAGTCCTTTTACTTCTATTTCTTTTTTGAGTTTGTTTTGGTCCTTTCTCTTTAGCTTGGAGGTTCTCCCATTGGTTGAATTTAAAGTAAGCAATATCTGCTGGAGATCTGTTGTCAGTGTTGTTTTTTGAAAACACATTATTGTTTCTGTATATCCATAATTCATACCACATGAAAATCAGAGATTTGAGATGTTTTTTGTGATTAGGGTCAAGCAGTAATTCAGAAATGTATTGCGTAATCGGCATATCATGTGGTATTTGAATTTGAATATTTAGTAGTTGAGATAATTTTTTATAATTCTTAATAGTATTGGGACACTGAAAGAAAAAGTGAGTGGCGTCTTCTTGGGAATGATTACACACTGAACAATATGGAGGGACTCTGTTGTAATATCTATTTAATCTTTCTGTAGTTGGTAAGTTGTCAGAGATAGCTTTCCATAGAAATTTTTTGATTCTAGGTGGTAAATTTTGTTTCCATAGCCAATCAAATAGAGAATTGGATTGATCAAAGGTATTACGTTCAGATAGTGATCTAGCAGAAGCAGTAGTAAATTTACCAGAAGTATTTAATTTCCATATTAGTGTGTCTTTTTGTGTATAATTTGGGATGTGAATATTTAGTATATGGTCTACTAAGTGATTAGGTAACACCAAATTTAGTCGATGTAAATCCCATTTTTTATCATTAGTGATGTAATAATCAACCGTCTCGTTAATATCAGCTTGTGTGAAATTATGATAATTCCTTAATTCTACGTTGGGTAACCAATGGTCAGTCCAAAATTTAATGGATTTTCCATCTCCAAGTTGCCAAAGAAGTCCTTCCTGAAAAACTTTGCGGAGATGTAAAAGTTTGGAGAAATGCCAGGATTGTTTTTTATTTCTTTTTGAATATGTTAGAGGAGAATCATTTTTAAGATATTTTTGTGTAATAATTTTTACCCATATATTGTCTGGATCTGTTAAAAGTTTCCATAGAAGTTTCATATGTAATGCATCATTCATATGTTTAGCTTTATGAAGGCCCATACCTCCTTGTGATTTAGGTTTACAAATTTTATCCCAAGAGGATAAGGGTCTGTAATTGGAAGAATCTTTGTCCCAAAAGAATTGTTTGGTGATTTTATCCATTTTTTCACAAATGTTTGTTGGAAGTGAGAAACATTGCATGAGGTGATTGGCTTTGGATAGAATATTTGATTGTATAAGAATAGCTCGTCCTACTTGCGAAATGGAGTTAGCCTTCCATTTAGAGAGTTGTGCTTTCATATTTTGCAAGACATAATCAAAACAATCACTTTTAACTCTTCCTCTGGCAATTGGGATTCCTAAATATTTTTCCATTGAATTCGTTGTTTGTAGACTTAAACTAGACGCTAAGTTTTGTTTTTGTTGTGACGAAATGTTAGGCGTCGTTTGGAACGTACTTTTATGGTAGTTAATAGCTAACCCCGATATATTACTAAGTCTCTCAAGAGTTTTCTTTATAAAATTCATGTTAGTGGTATTGGCATTTGCGAAAGTCAGAGTGTCATCTGCAAAACAGAGAAAAGGGATCCTTGTACCATGTTGAGATAATTGAATACCCACTTTATGTTGTCTCTTATCTGCTTCTATTTGGAGTGTTCTGGCCAAATGTTCCATAATTATGATGAAAATAAAGGGTGCTATAGGGTCACTTTGTCTAAGGCCACATTTAGGTTTAAAGGCGGGACCAAGGATGTTATTGACCAAGACTGAAAAAGAAGTTGAATTAAGGCAGGACATAACCGATCAATCCATTTATTATGAAACCCAAATTTCTGTAAAACTTTAATAAGAAATGGCCACTGCACCTTATCATATGTTTTTTCCATATCTAATTTTAAAGTCATCCATCCTCTTGAACCTTTCTTTTTTCTATGAAAAGAGAGGAAAACTTCATGTGAAATTAGAATATTATCAAAAATAGATCGATCTTGGACAAAAGCTCCTTGACAGGGATGGATAATTTTGGGGAGTAATTTCTGTAATCTATTAGCCATTATTTTAGTGATGATTTTGTAAACTGTATTACAAAGGCTAATGAGTCTGAAGTGATTAATAGTACTTGGAGCATCCGTTTTTGGGATTAAAGTAATGAAAGATTGAGAGCAATCTGATAATAAAATCCCAGAGTGAAAGAAAGATTGAATAGCAGATATTAAAAGCTTTGAAGAGGAGCTCCAATATCTTTGATAAAATTCAGCTGTAAAGCCATCCGGACCAGGTGTTTTATTATTAGGCAACTCGAATACTACTTTTTTAATTTTTTCAGCTGAAGGTTGTTTTAGAAGCTCTTCATTATCTTCATCTGTAATTAGTTTAGGGATCATATTAAAGTCTCGTTCAAGTAGAGTATTAGTATGAGAAGGTATAAAACGTAACTTAAGATCATTTGTAATTTATTAAGTAATATCTTGTTGGGTATAATATTTTATATTTTGGAGGGATTGATAGCAATTAATTTTCTGTTTGAATTTTCTGATTTTGACAGTATTTTGAAAATATTGTGTGTTTTTGTCCATTTCTGTTAGATGCTTAATCTTTGCTCTTTGTTGCCAGTAAGTGTGTTGAAAAGATAATAATTTGTTATATTTATCAATGAACCTCATGTATTTTCTATATGTATTACTATTAGAATCTGAAATAGTATTCTGAATTTGCATGAACCTAAGTGTATCCTCAGTTTGTTTTAGTTGGAAATGAATGTTATGAATATTTCGAAGCGCCCATTTTTTATATTGTTTCTTAACTAGTCTTGGAAACCCGCGCTACGCGCGGGTATGAAACATGTAGTGGGTGTTGTGTATTGTTGTTGTATTTGTGTCTTATAAATGCGTTATGGTAATTTATGGTTGAATGTTAATTTGGTATCCTATTTTGTGTTGTGTAAAAAACCTATTTGTGTGAGTATGAGGTTATCGTAGTATAATTGTAAGTAATGGTGTGTATAATCTTAACGTTAACATTACGGGTAAGCACAACAGGCTTGTTAGTGTGGGTTATATTTTTCGCATTAATTTATTACACCCATACTTGTTGGTTGTTTGTGTAGGGGGCATTTGTGTGTGGTTTTGATTGGTCGTAGGTTTATGTGATGTCGGTGTCTGTCATTTCTTTGAAAAGTACTCCGTTGAATGTTTTTTTCGTTTTTTACCACCCACACATAACCTACTCACCCGCGCATTGGTACTTCTCTAAGTGGTGCATATTGTGATTATTTCGGTACTTCTATAAGCCTTGCGCCTCTATTGAGTAATGCCTGAGACTTGCAGCCTCTATGATCAAGTGCAATAAATGCCACCGTAGTCAATCAAGGAAGAGAAGCATGGTAATAAGAAGAGTGCAATGTTGTTTTCATTAGTTAAAGACACATTGAAATATATCTAAAATTAACAAACTTTACCATGAGTTAAATTTTTAAAATGAAAAACCGGACTTTCTTGAACCAAGATTAAAAAACAATGTGAGTAAACACATGCAACACCCATTAATAGCTTTTGCTGCAATATGACCAATGCAAGATAAGGAGCAAAACATAACACCAATCCTAGGAAGTAGTAGATAAACATGTCAAAAACAATGGAAGTTCAATATTCATTTTTATCTTAATATTTCAAACATTTAAAAGAAATATAATGGAAACTTCATGCGACCTACCAAAAAATGTATATCGGGGCGCATCAAAGATCCTACCACCTACTCCCTCCGTCCCTTTAAGTTAGTCTCGTTTCTTTTTTGGGCGTCCCCTAAAGTTAGTCTCATTTCCATTTATATCCATTGAATTTTGCCTATAATATCCTTACTTTATTTATTTTGTTCATATTTTAACAACATTTTATCAATCAAATCAACCTTTTTCATCTAATAAATTTCTCATTGGTTGGATTTTATGATTTAACGTGCAATCACTTATACTCTTGTTTTGATTAGACTTGCCTTAATTGAAGTGCAAAGGACACAATGAGACTAACTTAAAGGGACGGAGGGAGTATAATATGAAACATATTCTAACTCTCATCAAATATATACTGTAAGAAAAAATCCACGTACCCAAGCATCAAATCAGGAGTTGCATGAGCTCATGAAGTCTCTGTCAAACCAACATCCAAAAGTATCCAAAAACAAATCCAAAACACAAAGATAATTATATGTAGTATGCAGAACTAAAATAGTCTCAATGAAGCTGCATCAAACAAACACCAAGAAACTCAAACCAATTATCAATTGATTCAATTCCACTTCAATTTTTGCAAAAACCTTTGAAATTCTATTTTAAAAACATAACTATCAGCATCAGCTTGAAGCTGCATTTCAAATTTTACATACCTCAAGTAAATGTGAAGTTGCAGCATTTGGCCTCATCATGCACATTGGCAATAGTTCCCTAATATTCCCAATATGAATTTTGCCAAGTATCCAAGAACAGTGAAAGCCCATGAAGTCTCTGCCTGTATGCATAATTTACACATAAATGCATCAGAAGAACGGTGTTGAGAAAAAGGGAAGAAGAATTGAGTAGAGCATGAGCTTATTGAATAATGTGATTTCCAACCATCTTATGGTGACCGAAAAACCCATGCCCTCTCTGGAACGCTCCCCCACGCGCCTCAAAGGCCCTCACTCCAAATCCCCAATTTCCTCCCCAAATCAACACTCCACTAGCCCTAATCTGAGCATGCATGCTCGAAATCTCTCAAATTTATGCAATAATCTTAGTCACACAGTCCTTCTTTGGGCTCTGGGAGGTTACACTCGGGAAAGCCGTCTGAGCGGTGTGCGTATCCGAGGCGTGGTCAATATCCTAGGGTTCCAATCGAGAAACCATACCTCTCGACCTGGGTGTACCATCTCACTAGCAAGAAAAGTGTTGGTTATTCTGAGGAAGAAACCAAGGAAGGATCCGATTAGAACCAGGTGCAAAGTAGCTCTGAAATGGTATCACCTGCGACCATTGCGAAAGAGACAAAGAGCAGCAGGGAGGACCTGGAGCGACGCTGAGCAAGGCAGAGAGGAGGATGGAAGAAGCTCCGATACTTTCATCCCCATGGAACAACAATGGTGGTCGGCGAAGGAATCGATGATATGGATTTACCCCAAATATCAACAACCAAAAAGAACTCCCTGCACTTAAAGGTTTGAACCTCCTTACTCTGATTTACACAAATCCTACTTCTATGCATCTAAACTGAGAAATCATGGTCACTTCTACTATATATACGCGTGTTTACTGCTTAGCAAAATCCACAACTTCCTCCATCTCCTCTCTGTCAAGAATTATAACTCTCAAATTCCTAAGAAATCAACTAGAATGGCCAACACTAGGAAAACGTTTGCTGAGGTACTCTGCTCACCCCCCAGATCCAGTGAGCACGAGGAAACTAATGGCATTATCACCAAGCCTGGGACCCCAACAAATTCCATCCAGAACACTAACTCTACTAGAACCACACCCACCACTGTGATGGCTAAGGCTAGGCACAATGCCTCTCAAGCCAACACTGTCAGAGTTTCTTTGAGAAGCTCTAACAAGATCTCAGGTGATGCCAAGATCACCAACAAGGAGGATGAGGCTCTAACCAAAAAGACCAACAAGGAGGGTAGGGATTCTGGCAGAGAATCCATGCCTAAAGCCAAGGCTAACAGTCAGAGAAAGGAAATCTCTACTGAGGAGAGCAACAAGGATGGTAGCAACATAACCAACCCAGCTCACAACAAGAAAAGCTCTTCCAGGAACAAAGAAGGGGGGACTCCAGCTGACAGCAAACAGGAAAAACTGAACCCAACAAAAAAAGCCTCAACTAGGGACAAAGGTAAGGGAAAAATGCAATTTGATCATGTAGACTACCTGGCTAAACTAGCCAAAATCACCAAGAAACCAGAAAACCACAAAAACACCAACTCACTCTTAGGATTTGTACTAGGAAATAGGATTGAATTCTCTAAACTTAGATCCAAACTCAAAAATGAATGGAGTGAAATCAAAGGGGAATTTGAAATCATTGATAAAAAGAATCAATGGTTTGAAGTTAGATTCTCCAACCCTTTGGACAAAAACATGATATGGAATAATAGGCCATATCATATTTTTGGACAATTAGTCACCATCAAACAGTGGAAGCCAGACTTCAACTCTACTCTTGATCCCCTATCTACTATTGATATTTGGATTAGGATACCAAAGCTACCAAGAAGCCATGAAGATTATCCTTGAATCTCATGGCTTAGGCACTTTCATTAGAATGGATTCTATTGAGAAAAGACCAAGCTGGGCTAGATTCAACAGAATCTGCATCAACATCCCTATAACAAATACACTCACCACAACTGTCTTAATCCCGGATAAAGAACTAGGACTCAGAGAATACCCAGTATGGTACGAGGATTTTCCTGAGGGCTGTGGCAACTGTGGAGACAAGGATCATGTCTTCATTAGATGCCCTCTAAAAACTACCACTCCTAGGAAGATCCAACTCCAATTTACCAAACCAAAGAAACATTCCAGTGAAGAGGAAGACTGGAATATACCAAAACAACATCAAGGTAAATCCAGAGGGATGGAGGAGAACTTCCATTTGGGTGTGAAACCCTATCTCAATGATAAAGGAGGGATTAATATCATCTACAACACTGAACAATCGGGGTCAATCAGCTCCAACTCAGGATCACTCCACTCTAACAACTCTACTAGATCAATCAATGAGGAAACTCTTGATGATATGGAGAAGAACAACACTGAGCAACAGACAGTTACTACCCCTAAGGAGGAGGGAGTGTTCACAGTACCCCCTGCATTTCCTCAACAACTCAATATCCACCCTGTCACCTTTGACTGTCTCATGGTGCCAGTCAATGAGGAAGAAGAGGAGGGCTTGATCATGGATGGCCATAAGCCCACAAGATTAATTGAAGACACAATCCTTGCTACTAGACAACAACCAGTGACTAAAGAGAACCAAGAAGAGGAAGAGGAAGGCCTGGATTATGGGGATGAAGAATACTATGGAGAGGAGTTCACTGAAGAAGAAATGGCTAAACTAATGCAAGATGATGAAGATCCTGCAACACTCAACACAACCACTTCCAACAATTCCTTCCACTCAATCCATACTACTAGCTCCATGGCTAATAAAATGGAGGGACTTGAAGTTAACCAGGAGATGTCCACCTCGGGGTCCAGCAAGAGGAAGAACTTTGGAGGAGATGATGACACTGCCTCTTCACACAAAATGGGGCACAAAAAACCCAAGATTTAATGGATTATCCTTATATCCAGGAGTTATCAACAAATGATCTATCAACCAAAAACCAGTCTCAAACCAATGCTACTAGTTGTTTCTACCCTTCTTCTCCAATAATCAACACTAGTAGAACATGTTTAGATGGGTTTCCCTCCTGGATTTCCTCTGTTAAGTGCTCTTTTGTTTGTTTTCAGCAGCTTAGTTTATGGATTTTGGTCTATCTTCTCCTTGTTTTTATCTTTCCTCTTAGCATTGTAGCTTTTCTGCTACCATATGTAACCAGTTGTAATGCCTCTATGGCAGTTGTTTTCAATAAAATTAAATCACTTTCTTATCTGTATCTCTTACAATTACAACAATGGTATAAAGTGATTACTCTATCTTCTATACAATTTCTTAAGTTTACTTACATATCTCAACAATCTCTTAATCAACTGCTTACTGACTACTTTACAACTACAGGAACCAAATGCAACAACCAACAAGGAACTGGAGGCAACAACAATATTAAGAACAAGCTGAACAAATGCATGACTCATGAAGCAAAGCATAAAGAAATACTAAAGACATCAAATTCGAATTGGCACTTGTTACTGATTTTTATTTGCTTAAATGACAATATGTGTAATTGGACTGTTAAGGTGACCATGACCTGGAATAGGTTGGGGTTGTTTGTACAAAATAAAACAGGTACCACCTCAAATGGAGTAACAAACGAAGTACAAATAGGTCATGGCGGTTTCTTTCAAAAACAAAAGCCCATAGATGGCCACCAAATACAACCACACATGATCCTTGTGGAAAGAAGCAAACTAAACCAATCGGCTTATGCCCATAACAATGAAAATCTGAGAAGTAAGCAAAGCAAAAACAAATCAAAAAATAAAGGCAATGGAGTTAGTAATCCAAACAAGGGAATATTAAATAACAATAGGTCAAGAACCAATTGGAACAAAACTATAAACATTACATCATCATACACTAGTGTATCAAACGGCATAATCATAATGAATGAACACCAATATCGCCTAGCCAATAGTTTCCTATGAAGATTGCACTATGGAACGTCCGAGGCATTGGACGGAAAAATGTGTGGCTAGACACTGAAACTTTCTGCAAGATTCATCACATCCAGATAATGGCTCTTGTGGAAACAAAATCACAAAATATACCGGAGGAAAAAATATGGAAAAAAGCAGGGTTTGATCATATGGCATGCTCTCCGGCAATAGGTTACTCAGGGGGTATTATAGTGATCTGGAAAGAATTCCAACTACGAAACGAAACCATCAAACTACACACAATTGATAACCGATTTATCACTTTCAACTACACTGATCATGAAAACAGTACCAAAATTTGTATTATTTTTGCATATGCTCCTCCACAAGAAAAGGATAAAGACGCATTCTGGAATGACATTAACAGATTCATTTCTACCATTAGCACCCCTTTCCTAATCATGGGAGATCTCAATGATATTCTTATCAGTGAAGATAAAGAAGGAGAAGTCATACCAAACCAAGGGAAACTTCGAAGATTAAATGTGTTTGCAAATGCAAATGATCTCTTTGACCTACCAACATCAGGAAATAAATTCACTTGGAGAAAATCTAAAACCCTAACAAACACCATTAGGGAAAAATTAGACAGAACAATGGTACAACACCAGATCATGAGCTGGTATCCTCTACTAAATACAAAAAATCATGCCTTTTCCTCATCAGATCACTGCCCTATATCCACAGACATATCAAACAATACAAGCATCCAAGCTCAACCCTTCAAATTTGAAATGATGTGGACTAAAAGAAAAGACTTTACCAACTTGGTGCAACAAGTCTGGAGGAGTGAATACCAAGGAACTCCAATGTTCAAACTGACAAAAAAAACACAACTACTTAAACTGAAAGCTAAGGAATGGAATAAAACAAGATTTGGGAATATATTTGAGCAACTTAAGAAAGTTGAAGAAGAACTTATCAAAATCCAAACAACACCAACTGACTCTCTACTGGAGAATCTAATAGCTAAGCAAAATAATCTTATCAGCAAAAAACAAAATCTATTATCATTCCAAAAATCATATTGGAGCCAGAGAGCAAAAACTACAAAACTAAAATTTGGTGATGCCAATACTAAATACTTTCACCGAGTGGCTTCAGGGAGAAGAGCTAGGAAGAACATTAAGGAAATTACTACTACAGAAGGTACACTAATACTAGGACAGGAGAATATCAGACAAGAAATCAAAAATGACTTTACTAAGAGATTCACGAAACAACACATTGATCCAAACAAGATTAATACTATTCTGAAAAATATCAAACCCGAAATTTCAAGCAGTGACAACTCTGAGCTTACCAGAAATGTAACAAATGAGGAAATCACCCAGGCCATCAAAGACATCCGAGAGGATAAAACACCAGGTCCAGACGGAATGCCCTCTGGCTTTTATAAAAAATATTGGGACATTGTTGGACCAGACCTAATCAAAGCCGTCAAAAGTTTTTTTCACTCAGGAAAAATGCTTAAACAAATTAACCACACCTTCATTACTCTGATACCAAAGAATGATAACCCACGAACCACTAACCACTACAGACCAATCAGCCTCTGTAATACGGTCTATAAAATCATATCTAAAATAATTACAGAGAGATTGAAGAGGGTCGTCCAAAAGATTGTGCACCCTCTCCAGGGGGCTTTTGTAAAAAATAGATCCATCCAGGACAATGTACTAATTGCACACGAAGTGTTCCACTCTTTCAAAACAAAAACTGGGAAAGATGGATGGCTAGGACTGAAACTTGACATGGAAAAAGCATATGATAGGGTTGACTGGTCATTCCTTCTCCAAACCCTTAGAAAATTTGGTTTCTGTGACAAATTCATTAATTGGATTAAAGAATGCGTCCAATCAGTTTCATTTTCGGTACTAGTAAACCAAGGACCAACTGAACAATTCTTTCCAAGCAGGGGCCTCAGACAGGGAGACCCACTCTCACCTTTTCTTTTCATAATCAGTGCTGAAGTTCTCACTCGAACCTTACAAATGGCGGCTGACCAACAAAAAAACCCAATAGGAATCAAAATCACTAGAGGAGGGACTAGAATCCCTTTTCTTGCATTTGCAGATGACATAATCATCTTCTCGGATACAAAACAATCAACCTGTCAAACAATTAAAGATATTATTGATGACTACTGTGCAGTTTCTGGACAATTAGTCAACTTCCATAAATCTGCCTTCCAAGTAACAACGAACACAAGTAATTCAACAAAATCCCATATACAACGAATTTTCCAAGTCAACCAATCAACAGCCCTGGAGAAATACCTAGGATGTCCTATAATCAACGAACAGGTCACACAACACACTTTCTTCCCAATAGTTGAAAAATCAAATCAACAATTAACAAAATGGAAAGCCAACTCACTCTCAATGGAAGGTAGAAAAGTATTAATTAAAACAAACCTAGCAGCTCAACCCAACTATATTATGCAAAGCTTCATGCTACCAGACACAACTCATAAACAACTTGACAAAATCAATCGTAAATTTTACTGGAATAAAGGCGAAAACCAAAGACCAATGATTCAATGGAATGATGTCTGCAAGCCTAAGGACAAAGGTGGTCTAGGGTTGCGTACCAGTAGAGACATGAATGTAGCCTTGCAAATGAAATTAATATGGAAGATACTAGCAGAACCCAGCAACATCTGGGTAACAATTATAAGAGAAAAATACCTTAAAGAAATAAACATTATCAGGTACAAAAAACCAAAAGATAAGAAAGCATCATGGCAATGGTCACAAATGACCAAACTAATCCCAGAATTCACAAAAGGTCTCATCTGGAAAGTAGGCGATGGGCAAACAATAAAATTTTGGGAAGATAACTGGTACCCAGAAAAGTTAATTGATCAAATATACACAGAAGAACCTATTAACAACCAAGATAACATAGCTGAGTTCCTCAATGAAGATAGAAGCTGGAACCATACTAAATTAAGGAAGTACTTTAATGAGCAATCTATCAAGAAAATAGTATCCTACCCAATCCCGATAAACCCCATTCGAGACAGACTGTACTGGAAAGCAAGTAAAAATGGTTGGTTCTCTACGCGTAGTGCTATTGAAATGATATACGAAAATAGACATCTTCAACCATCCTCCAATGAGTGGATCTGGAAACTAGATATAGCACCAAAGATTAAAACCTTCCTCTGGAAAATCACAAAAGAAATTCTTCCAACTCGGGTGAAACTGGTTGAAAGACATACCCCAATTACTACCAATTGTCCTAACTGTAATAACTGCTATGAAGACATCCACCATTTTCTCTTTAAATGTGCTGAGACCCGTCAGGCTCTGAACAAGTATAATGATTCCTATACCAATAAATTAGACGAAATCTATGACGAGGAATGCTCAATCATAACATTACTAAATAACTTAAGAGAACAGACAAATAAAAGTGACTTAGAACAAATCACTACTATTTGGTGGTCCTTGTGGTTTTATCGAAACAAGAAGACTTTCAACGAAGGTGAATTTAATAAATTACCTAACATATTACAATTTATTAATCAGCATAGAACTGAATGGGCTAAAACAAAAAAGGAAACAGATGAAGATGGAAACGAGCCTAGACTAACTAAAAAACCTACACGACGTAAAAGGGCAAAAATCAAATGGACAAAACCACTAATCAACTATGTCAAATTAAATGTGGATGCATCGGTCCCATCAAATGGACCTGCATCATTTGGCGCTATCATTCGAGACCACTTGGGAAAACCAATCCATATGGAGAATGGTAACCTTGGATTCATCTCACCTCTTACTGCGGAAGCCCTCGCAATGCACTTGGGCATCAGAGCGGCTATCCAACTTGGAATCTCTCACATTGAGATTGAAGGTGACAATCTTCACCTTATTAAGGCCTTAAACGGCGTGTGGGCTTGCCCATGGGAAATTGACTTAATAGTTACAGACATAAATCTTGACTTGCGACATTTTCTATCTTATCGCATTTCCCATGTCTTTAGGGAGATTAATGGAGTGGCGGACCATCTTGCGAAAATGCACCACTTCACCCAATCACCCGATTTGGCATCCTATCCAGATCTCCATGATCTCGTCTTTCGGGACACTCTAGGGCAGTCTGTTTCTCGGTAAACATACTCCCCTAAACGCTTTCCTAATCAAAAAAAAAAAAAAAAAAAAAAAAAAAGTGATTTCCAACCTGTTCTCCCTAAGGATAAACTTCTTCTAAAGCCTTAACATCTTCTTCTAATAAAAGCAATTCCTGACAAAGAAAATATATGTTGAGATATCTTAACCGGGACAAAAAAATCAAGAAAAAAACACTGGATCATATGAGGCCAGTAAGAAGAATCTAGGAAATTTCTTAGCGGGGTTGAAAAGAAAACTTTGAGAAGAAGACAATTGGTTGTTCTCGGAAACATAGATTCAGTTTCTCAAACCTAAATTAGATTTCTTACCCAAAGAAAACTAAATCTAGGTTTCCAAAAGAAATACAGAGCTTCATCAAGTAAATTGTTATGATTATGCAAATACATCAAGTTACCCACATAATTGAAGAAGACACCGCAGCGGATTGTCGACGTCACCAGGATTCCGACAGATCCGACAAACGTCTTCCTCGTCATCATCTCGCTTCATCACTGAAGCATTGTGCTCGTGCTCTCTTCCTCCACATCTTGAGCTCCTTATCCGATCGGTAAATCGGCCAAATCCTTCTCCTTGCACACAGAAGAAGACGATGACGAAGACGGAGACGCCGAGCCGTACGATGTCTCAATCCGCTCGTCGCCGGAGATGGAGGATGCAGACTCTTGACCGTGGAGGCCCGGGACGGCCGAAGATATCTCCATTGATTAGAGAGTGAATTAGGGTTCCGACGAAATCGATCTTCCCGGGAAGAAAGAGAACTTCTTGTATTTTTCCAGGACACCGGTGTTTTCGGCCGAATTGGAAACTGGAGTTCCGGCTATCTTCGGCTACAGAAGTTAACTGGCGGCAGAGAGGCTCCGACTGAGCGGCGGTGAGAAAGATGAGGCGTTTTGGGATGGGATGAAAAGGATTGAGAGGCGTTTTGGTATGTGGTGCAGGGGTTTTAGGCACTAAACAGAAGATGAAGAGTAAAGTTGCTTAGAAGAAATCGAAAAGACTTAACGCTAAAAGATGACTGGTCGAGAAGCCCGAGACCTTAATTATTGGACCGACGCCGGCCCAAAATTCATTGTTTGAGCCCGGTACAGTTTATCATTACTTCTGCAAGTATCCTTTTTTTTTTGCTGATGTGTTGCAGTTGTACAACATAATGTGTGCAAAGCATACTCTTACATGATTGTTGGTAAAGTAGACTTCGTATTTGACATCTTGATAAGATTCTTTTACAGGAGAGGTATCTATTTATTTGTTGTTGCTTGCACAATGTTTTTTTTTTTGCGTGTGTTTATAAAATCCATTCACATCCGCTTCGTCAAAGTCAATCTCTCGAGTTACAGGTTCGTTTCTCTTTATACATCAATTTATACGTGCTAATTCTACACTCTAATTTGTTCTTGATTTTCATATTATTGATTCATTCTTAGAGATATAATGGAAGTTATTAACTTTATTTAGCTGGATATTGTGCAAGATTTTAATATAGAGGAGGTGGAGCCTATGGACTTGTGTGCTTTTATACTGTGTCATTCTATTTTACGTATGACTGGCTTGATTTTCAAACTATGCAAAAGATATTTTGATTCTCGGTTTTCCAGTGTTAGAAATAGCCACTTCTCCTTTGTTCTTAGCTCTTATATATATATTTTTTTTAAGTCTTAGTGTTGATGAGTATTTTAAGTCTTAGTATTGGGTAAGTATGATGATTGTGATTGAGAATTGGGCATTACAATTGCGGGTAAGATTTAAATGTTAAGGGATTTCCTGTGTGTTTTCTAAATTATGGTTTTTTTTCCTTCTAATTGCAGATGTTGACAAGTTCTTCCAGCATTGCAACCCTAACAAGTATATTTGTTCCAATGGTTGTCGTTCGGATGATCCTGCTGGACAAGCTCTAAGACTGGAGATAAGAAGAGCTAAATAACAAGGAATCAAGAGTGCTAGAGGTAGAAAAAGGCGATGATTCATTTGGAAAGAATTCTAATAAATTCATTGTTTTTTAATACTCTTTTGAATTAAAATTTAATTTTAACCACTAAATGTTGTTTGACTTTTTTGAATCCTTAACCATCCAATTTATGGTTTTGAATTGAGATGTCAAAGGTAATAATGTCTTAAATGTATCCTTGCAAGGAATGTGTTGATCACTTCAAAGAAGTTCTTAGGTAAATATTGATATTAATTCTTCAATTGACTGCTTGTATGCAGACTTATAGTCTGGATTTGCATTCAATAGCACATCGTTATGGGATGGAAAATCTCAAAGAGAAATGGAGATGATTAAGAAGCGGACTAGAGAGATGATTATGATAATTTAAAGAAACGGCTGGTTTTTTACTCAGTTGAGTTGCATCAATAATTATTGGTTGTTGTCAACCATATTGGAGTTGATAGTAAGCGTTATCCTATATCTTTGTTTTGCATCATTGGTTGCTTATATTATGTAGTTCTTATTTTCCTTTTACTACGCATACAACATGTGCAATAAAATCGCATCTTATAAATGGGATTCTAATGATACGGTGATAGAAAACTCCATATGGTTAGTCGATAAGAGTTTTTTCCCCTTTTCGTTTGAAAGTCTTGGATTTGGAGTAAAGTGGAGCATAATAAATTTTAGTAATATTATTGAATTGAAAATAACAACAGTTTGGCATATTGTAATATAATATGATACTTTATATCTACTTCTTATTCCAGTTTGGCTATGGTTTGCATAGTTGCATGAAAATTGTTAAAGGAATTTAGAAGTTTCTGTAAATTAGAAGCCCCAACATTTTTTTCACAAGAATCCTGAATGTGAAACTGGATTGTTCTCCAAAAAATATGGTCACTTGATTTACTATGTACCTCTCTTATTTATTGTTTAGTCATTTTTAACATAAAACGTATGATATGAGAGTTATAACAACCATCAAAAGCTTTGCGAAGTGGGATCGTTAAAGCTTAAAATTCAAATGTCTACTCTAAATCATGTCATCTGAAGCTTCATCTGTATAATATGATTAGTGTTATTGTTTATTCGCGCTTTATAAAAACTCTTAAACACCTATAAATGTAAAGTACTAATTTTATAGATCTTATGTATACAATTACAATATAAAATTTTCATGTAAATCTTTGTTACCGTGCTCAGTTTTGTAATATTTGAATTGTGATTAGAGCTTAAATTCTCAACAACATTTGAAAATGGTCAAAGTGGGAGCTTAAATTCTCATACTCTTCTCCACCGAGCTTCAGAAGGTAACATTGATTCATCTCTTCTGTGTTACTGTAATCCAGTTTTAGATGACGTTTATTCATATTGATTGGTTACGCCACTTTGAACATGAAAACAGGATGAAGGACGTTACATTTGAAGCTTATTAGCACCTAGGGCTTTGGGTTCGTTATTGACGAGAAAGCCAGCATGGTTTCTCCAACCATTCACAGCATGCTTACCTCCACAGCTCTCAAGTTAACTCTAAATTTGAATAATAAATTTCAACATATTGAAGTATATATTCTTAGATAAGAGCTCAGTTATGCACTTTTCTTATAGTATTTGAATGGGTAGTTTTGAAAAAGTAATAATTTCAAATACTAAAGAATTGTTTATTTTCTGAAAGCATAAATGTGTACTATAATTTCTAAGCAACTCTAGACACTCATTGATACAATATGAAAAGAGTTATGTGATGAGGAACTCAAACTCCAAGCAAAAATGTGTTGTCAGTGTTACTACCTGGTTAACGTCAATACCAAATCTTGCCAGTTCTTATATACTTTGGGAGATCTCTGTGTGTTTATTGATTATTTTTATTCTTCTACATTAGATGTGTACTTTTTTTATGATCTGTCCCAGTTAATATAACAATAAGAGGCTACAATTCCTCACTCGACATTAGGGGTGCATTTGCATTCCGTTTCTAAAAAGAAATTTAATTGGCTACAAGTATGTGTATATATAAGTTTTGGTAATTCGTTTTTCTTTATTATGCCAACTTTATCGATGAAGTTTTTTTTGGATTATTACTACAAACACGATATATCCATATCAAAGGAACGATTTCAGGGATAAAGTCGGGCCTCCACATCCACAACTGCGGCGACACCACCAATGACTGCACATATAATAAGAAACTTCTTCGTCATTACTATGGTTTATATCCTCTATTTATAAGTGAATTCTCTTTTTTCCTACCGAAAGAAGTATGTGTACCTATGTCATTTTCTTTGATAGATTATGTTAATAAATTTAACTTTGTTGAGGCTATATTGTTGTATTAGAGGTCGTGAATATGATTAGCCCTACTTCGATTTCGAAATGCCTATTTAATTAAATTAAACCGACTACAGATAGTTGTAATTGCCCCGCGCGAAGCGCGAGGTTCCGTGTCTAGTCCCCAATAATAATAGGAGGTTCTTCATGATTCTCGATAATTTGTGATATAAAATTCCAGAAATCATTCTTTTCATTATCCCTGCTCGGAGCATATATAAAAATTACGATATAAGTTTTGTTGGGCTCAGAATACTGTATAACTATAGTGTTAAAATTTATATATAGTTTCTTTTGCTTATGTGGAAAAGAAATAAAATTTTAAAATCACATAAGAAACTCAAATTAGAGATCTCCATTGTGGATGACCTATGGATGAAAATTATCACTACAAATGCACATTTATTTATAGCATATCCACAATCCACTAATCGAGAATCATTAAGCAAGCCCTTATTATTTGTTTCTCTACACCAAACATGAATACATGAATCCATGAATCCATGTAATATGCAGTACTCAAAGCCACGACCATAACACAACACAAAATGCACACATTAACAGTTACTCCCTAAAATCTGTAGGAACGAAGCAACAAGGTATAGACCCATTATACACGATTCTATTGCTATTTTCCAATGAATAGATCACTTGTAGGTTCCCATACCGACACCAGCCTCTCCTCCATAAGCCTGGACGGTTCCTCTCGCCTTAGAGTAGCATATGTAATAAAACTCCGAGAGAATGGCAGTGAAGAGGACAAATGCGGCTCCAGAAGCAAACACACCCTTTCTTAAGGTTTCACAAGACGGAGGCTTGTCTTGTCCATTAAACACCCTTGATCCAGTGTGATACGCGTTCTTGGCTGAACCAGCCAGCAAGCAGATCTCAGCAACCAAGAACGTCAGCCTGAAACAAAGAGATTTGCTTAATTACTGCAAAGAGGGAGAAGTATATGATAATGCAGATGTAGTTTATTTTATGCACATAATTTACCAGCAGAAGATGAAGAGCATGACAGCACAGGCCCTGGATCCGTTCGGTTTTAGAGATTGGCCACAGCAGAAGCATCTGCTAGCTACCATTATGAGGAACTGGCTAGCCATGAGGAACAGGAATGCACCAACACCGTAGCCTGTTGCAATGTCTGAATCATAGACGCAGTAATCGTAGTCCACATCCGCATCATGTCCATTTTTGGCCTGTGAAGAAAGACAGACTCAAAATCACGTAGCACCATTCAAAAACAATACTACAGAACTCTAGATCTATAATAGACGGGCAATGCCAAGCTAAGCTAAGTAATCGAAGACAGATGTTGTAGCTACTGGGAATGAAATTAGATCTTTACATGCAATAGCTGAGGTTAGGTAGTTGAATTTGAAGAAAGAAACTTATGAATTGCATCATGAATCTGAATCGAGTTCACCACTTCACCTTGTCCAGCCATTTTCACAATCTGAATCGAGTTCATCTTAATCCTAAAGGTTAAACCTAGTGAAACAAATCAAATTCTTCAGAAAGGAGAAACGAGCTACGACTGGGAAATTTCATCAAACACGTAGCGAGCATGATTCAACTTTTGTAGCCTTCTAGATCTATTCACCAGTATAACAGCCAGTAGCTTGCTCACTCGAACATATCAGTAATTCACGGACAATCTCGCATTTAATATCTCAAATTCCATATAATCCGAAATACAAAATCCAATCATTCAGCAAGAGTTTGCAGAAATCAGACTATACAGCGAATTCAAAGCTCAATTTCAAAGGAAACAGGAAAGAAGAGAGGAACAGAAGAAATTCGAACTTACAGTACTCTTCCTCTGTTCAGCGGCAACAGCGAGACCAAATGCTATGAGATCGAAGACGAAGACGGTGATGATCACTAGCTTTGAAGCCATTACTGTAATGTAGAGATTCAACTCCGAAGCTCACGCCGCGCAGATCTGAAATTCCGCAATTAATTTCGCTCTCCTTCGCTTTGTTCCTTTTTCTGGATTAAGCAAAATAGAGAGGGAGATTAAAATAGATTTTGACCTTATATAGTGGTCGCACTGTTCATTTGCACCCGAAAAAACACGCTTAATTACAAACTCGCACATTAATATTATCAATTTTCAAACCCAAATTTAATTAAACTTCAGAGGTTGATGGTTCTTGTCGGCTGTGGAAGATTAAATAAAAACACCCTTAGGGCTCGTTTGCTATCGATATCTAGATATCGGGTATGAGTATCAATATATGAGTATGAGATATCGGATATGGGTATTGGTATGGGTATGGGTGATATCTTTGATATACCAAGTTTTTTAGGGATATCAAAAACACACAAAAACACCCTCTAAAATCATTTCGATACTCATACCTGATATACTTGGCTCATACCAAACAACAGATATCAGATTGATATCGATATACTAATTATACCAAACGCAGATATGGATATGAGTGATATCTCATACCTATACGGCTATACCTGATATCTAGATATCAATATCAAACGGGCGTAAATTGTGTCGGTGCAAACCTAATTTTGATTTTCTTCCCTTTCCTCCCACTTGTATTACCAATGAGATGTGGGTTAGGTTGTCGCTTTCTGTACACCAAGCAAATATTTTACCTTAAAAAATACGAGTATTAGGGAGGGATATACTCCCTCCGTCTCCATATTTCCTTCTTCTTTCACATAATACACAAAGATTAAGAAAAGGAGAAAGAAGAGGAGAGAGGAGAAGAAAAAGAGGAAAGAGAGTGCATTGGGATGAGAAAATAAGGAGAGAGAGAAATTAAAGGGTTAAGATCTGAGTATAGTAATGATAAGAGAGATAAAAGTGAAAAGATAATTTAAATTGTTGTGGGTTTTGTAGTAATTGAAAAGTTTTTATGAGGGTAATGTGGTAAATATTTATGATCAAAAGTAGAAAGTTTTGATAAGAGAAAGAAAATAAGGAAACAACTTAAAAGAAAGGAGGAAGAAAAAAAAGGGACTGAGGGAATATTACAAGCAACAAGGAAATGAAAGTAATCTGGGTGGTGATCACAAAAAGTCACAAACTACTTTTAATATAAAAAGAAAGTGTTTATACCATGTGTTTACTAGGGAGGATCATCTGTCCAAACTCGGACCGAACCGGAATGGTCCGGTCCGGGTTTGGACCGAAATTTATATTTTTTGCAAAATTAATTATAAAAGTTTAAAAAAAATTAAAATTAAAATTATTTATTAATATATTGAAAAATATTAGTATAGAAATATTTAATTTTATGAAAAAATATTTATAATTTATAATTTATATAGAATATATTAATTTTTATATTAAAAAATAAAAAACCGGATCGACCCAAACCGGACCGAATTTTGGACCGGATCCGGATTTTCATAAATATGTGGCTCGGAGCCCGGATCAGAATGGACCGGTCCGGTCTAAAAAACTGGGTCGAACCGGATTTTGCTCATACCTAGTGTTTACCTACAAACACAATGTGTACAAAATATAGAACTGTGATGCACATTTGGATGACTATTTTACGTAGAAAAACCCCGCACCCACAAATTTATAATTGGCACCCACAAGTTTTTTTTAAAAAAATCTGGTTTCGATTTTGGGCGCATCCGGAATGTGTTCAAAGTGAACCGGCTTTCTGAAACCCGATTTAAGTATTTAAAACATTAAAAAATTAAAAAATTAAACCGATTTAAGCATCGACGCATCGTAAATGCGCTCATGGTTTAACAAGTTTAAAAATATCATTATTTTGTAAACCGGGTTATGTAAATCATTATATCGTAAACCGATTTATACATGGCCGCATTATAAATGCGTCAAAGATTAAGAAAAAATTAAAAAAATATTTGGGCGCAGTTGCAGGGCGCCCATAGTTAAGTCAAATTAGGCCTCAGGAGCGCAGCTTCGTCTTCCCGTTCTCTTCTCAGCTTCGTCTTCCTATCGTTCCTCCCCGTCTCTTCTCAGTTTGTTGTTTCAAATTAGGGCTCTTCCCCGGCGTAAGTAAAATTAGGGCTCGGTCTCCTCTTCTTCGGCTATGGATACGACGGATGATATGGCGCAGGCAGAACCGGTTGTTGTGACGGAGTCGGATGCACCTCCTCGGAAACGCAATCGGCTTCCTCGAGTCGAGGTGAGCTTATACGTGAGATCTGATTTTTTGTCAAATGTGTGGAGAAAGGGTTGTAATGGTGTGTGTGCAGAGATGCTGAACTTTTTCTTACTTGTTTATAAAATTGTAACTGGTGCTGTGTGCAGAGATGCTGAATTTCTTGAATGAGCAAAGATGCTGAATTTCTTTTATTTTGCTGTGTGTTGTGCAGAGATGCTAAAATTGTAACTGATTTTTTGACAGGTTGTAATGAATGAATTTCTTGAATGGCATACAGTGCAGAGATGCTGAATTTATTGAATGAGCAAACTTGCTATGTAGGAAATCATGAGTGTGCAGGATTTGTGTGTGTGCAGAAATGAGGTGCTTGAATGGTGTGTGTGCAGAAATGAGGTGCTTGAATGGTGTGTGTGCAGGATTTGTGTGTGGAGGATTTTATGTATGAATTCAGTTGTGTTTAAATGCATTCTTTGTGCTGAAATAATTTTTTGACAGTTTAGACATCAAATTGTGCAAGTTTTTGACATAAATGTGCAAGTTTAGACAGTTTATATTGTATATACGTACTTGATTGATCCATATGCTTTCTATCAATATTTGTATTAATTCTTTAAATTATTACTAAGTTTTGAAATGATAACAAAACAGGAATTAGTTGAGAATATCAGACGTGCTATGCGTATGGGACGACAGACGGGAAAAAGGCGTGTCACTGCTTCTGGTCGTAAGAAAAGAACCCCAAGAAACTCCAAGACACGTCGTGTGCAGAGTCCAATCGGTCCTCCCGTCATTGCCACTGAAGACCCCATCATCCATGACCATCCAGTATGCGCCACCGAGGATCCGGTCATTCCTACTGAGGATCCTATCATTCCTCCCGTCATTGCCACTGAAGACCGCTTCATTTCCACGGATTATCTTGTTCGTGACGATCTAGTATCTCCCACCCAGGATCCTGGAGAGCAGAGTACTCATCAGGAAGATGTTGTTATGGAGGACGTACTCGCCGAGCAGGTCACAGATCCGCTAGCTGAGGAGAAGCCCTCATAGGGAGTTGATGAACCACCTTCCTTGTTGAAGAGTTATAAGTCTCACATTGCACACCGCATTTGGCATACAGAGCCTACTAGACAGCCTCCGGCTGAGATTGTTCGGCATTTGAGATGTCATACACGAGCTACTGATATTAGGGACATTCGTCGTCATATTCCAGCAGAGACAGTGGTCCCATTCCCTCAGTGGTATGATATTGCTCGACGGAACGGTTTGCCTCGCTTGATGCAGCTTCAGTTCGACGGTATCGACAACTCTCTTATTCAAGCGTTTGTTGAACGCTGGCATCCAGAAACCTCGAGCTTTCATTTTCCTTGGGGCGAGATAACAATCACGCTCCATGATGTTCTAGAGATCTTGGGGCTTCCTATTGAGGGACATTCAGTGACGACAGACTGGCTGGGCGAGAATGCACAGGATCTGACGTACTGTGAGGAACTCTTCAGACAATTGTTTCGTATTGATGAAGAGTATATTCAGAATTATGATCCCGAATTTGATTTTGGCCCTTTGGTGGATAAACTTAGTCATGGTAAAGTCGCGAGTAAGATATTCTGGGAGTATTTGATCAGTATGATTTAGAGAGGCGATGAACCCGCGAGCATAGCCGCTGGTTTTTTGTGGTCCGCTTTGTCTACTTCTGTTTTCGTGGACAAGTCCACGAACGAGCTCAACACACGAATGTTGCCTCTTTTTCAAGATACGAAACATGTTGTGAACACTGCTTGGGGCACCAGTGTATTAGCATATCTGTATAGAAACTTAGGCGAGGCACACAGATCTCTATTTTTGGCCTTAGATTGAAAATATGATGGATGGTTGAGATTTTTTCTGATTTTCTTAATAAAACAAAATATTAAAAAGTGTATATTTTCTGATTGGTTAATTTGTACAGCACATGGATCCCCTTCTTTGGCCATTAGATTAAAACGGTAATGAATGGCTGAGATTTAATTGATTGATTTATTAATAGAATGAATATATATGTAATGTAGTACTTCGTACAACGTTTTTTGCTGAGATTTTGTAGTATGTATATATGTAAAGATTTTTTAATATACCAAATACATTAGTACAACTTTTTTGGGCACTTGATTTTAATTTCATAAAAACATTGGTTAAATAAAAATAGAACATTTTACAATGAAATATTACCAAATATATTGATTCTCAAATTGAAAAGGGAGTGAATTTACATCGATGAAACATATCCGACTCCTCGTAATAAAAAAACTTTAAAAATCCGATAAACTAAGTCCATATGTGTGGGTCTCGACCGGACATTATCCATTCCTCCATGAAGTTCTTCATCCTATCCTCATATACGGGGCTTTTTTCCCATCCCGAAACACTAGGATCTTTGTATTGCATCCATTGCCTTGGCGGTGGTGGGATAGGGCAGTTCTCTACTAGCGAAATCTGAGCAACGATCACAATGGTTAGTAATAATATGTTGAAAGATAAACTTAGTCAAGTTTCTTGATATTATCATACCGGTATAAGATGGTCTTTGTTTCCGACTAAAGCCATTGCATACACACTTGTGGGAGGGCAGGCACCTGGCGGAGCCCAACATGAAAGACAAGTGCATGGTCCATCCCATGTTAGAATAACAAGAGCAACTTGAAATTTAGTGGCAAACACCAAGCCCATTAAAGGCACTTGCATCCAATATTGCTTCTCGCAAGGGGAGTTGGTGTAGTTTACTTCCATAATCAGACGATCTAGCAATAATTCACCCTCTATGACACGGTGCCACAATTCTCGATCTATCTACAGTTCCTTTGAAAGCTCCCACCTCATTTCATAGTAGGAATCTTGATATCGTCCTAATAATACGGATAATGAACGATATCCACAATGACCATCGCTCCTGACATTATCTGCTGAATAAATGTAGGCAAACAAGAATGGCTCAATATTCTTTTGACCCCAGTTCACCCCGAGGTAGTTGATCACCTTTTGTGGTCCTGATTTGGGCTTGTGTGGCCTATTGGAAGACAATTTTGGTGTTGCAATTCCGCTACAATGTGTCCCTTGATCCGACTTGCGTGATCTAGTTGCATCAGCCTTCCTCTTCTCCTGCTACTTCTTCCTAAGCTCCTTTTCCTCCTTCTTCTTCCTAAATTCCTCCTCCTTCCTCTCAAGTAAAGTTGGGTCTCTTTTATTATCTCCCTTCTTTTTCTTACTTGGCCTCCCTTTCCCGGTCTCACCACGAGGAGGCTCTTGCGCAGTAGTTGTTGAAGGATCTTTGCATAATGCCAAACGTTTAGCCATATGAAACACTACATCGTCTTGTATATCACCGTTTTGAAAGTCTGTACAAAACTTCCCGATCTCAACATATTCAGCTCTGAGACGAATGTCATCATCATCTCTAAGATCCTTAGCTTCAACGCCCTTCCACTTGATTTGCTTCCAAAACATATCAATCTCTTATGGCACCAACGGGTAACCCTCCTCTAGAAAGATCCTGATCCTGTGTGGACACGGTAATCCTAGGTTGGTTCTTCACCACGTATCATTACATTGTTCATCCTTGGGTACCAATCCTTTCTCGATTCGACGAATTTTCTTTAATAGAATTTTCAAGCACTCATATGAGCCCACCCTTAGAATACGCTGGAAAAACACCATAAATGAATCATTTTTTAGTATCTTCTTGGGTGACATGTACAAACACTTTTTCATCTCCGTCTTGATCTTGTGATGTTGATCCATGAACATATTATCGATTATATGCACAATGGAGTCCAACCCTCCAACGGAATTAACAAACATTCTCTTGAGCATAGAGTGTTGAGACTCGACCCTGAATAAATACAAAAATTATAGAATTAACAAATATTTAGATATCTACAATTTTACTCGGTATAGAATTTGCATTTACCTGTTTGATAATCTTGTGGCAAAATGTAGAACATCATCGCACCATGCACAAACTAGTTTTTCCTTATGGGGAGTAAGCCAAACATCCTCGACGTAAGCACTCAGACCGTCCTTCCATTTCTCCTTGAAATATGCAAGTCGTTCCTCGTACTCCTTAGAACCCGTCGGACACTACTCGACAGATAATCTGGGCAACAGTTTTTCCCTACAACATATGCCCTAACATTCCGATCTACATGGACCTGACACAAAAAATGGCGCACATTTGGAAACACTATATCCACCGCCTTGATGAGTCCAAGATCTCGATCAGACATGATACACAAGGGTGTCTTATTCTGAAACAACCAATCTAATCGCTCTAGTGCCCATACATAGTGCTTTGTTGTCTCTTGACTCATAAACACAAGAGCAATGCAATATGTATAGTGGGTTGAAGTAAATCCAACAATCTGGAATAACGGCATACCATATCTAGCACGCAACAAAATAATCATTTAGCCACAAATACATCTTTCGGATGTTCTAAATATAAAATAATTAAAATATACCTGTTTGTCTTGTAGGTCGAATCCATAATGACAACATTCGGATATAGTTGCAACAAATGTCTAGCGGTTGGGTGAGAAATAAAAAGATCGCTCAAAACCTTCTTCCCTTCTTTGTTGGTTTTAGTCTCATGATCTGTAAAATATCCTCTGTCGTTCAAAAACTTCAATGTGTATTGGACCACACTTAGATCGCCCATGGTTTTCAACCTTTCCTTAGCCTTGCAACTACACACTTGACTTCTTGATGTAAACACAATTCGGATCTTCGTCCATAAATTCTCACCAAATAGCCTTCGGTTGTGTGCCACACATGGAAGCAACCACCACTCTCTTACGTTGCTCCTTCGTAAGTCGTCCCGGAAATGCATGCCCAATCAATTTTTCGTCAAGCACATGGTTGTGACATCCATTAATGACCTTTAATATCCACGTGGAACCTCCCTTTTTCTGAATCCCGTGCAATTGAAACGGACATAGATTTTTTCTTGATCTACTTTCATTTTTATCTTCAGAGGGAACAATCAAGCCATCAACCATCTTGATCTTCACTCCCGCTTTATATTTCCCTGATTCCTCACAATGTAATATGATCTTTCTGTCCTTCCATGACTTGCATGTGGTAATCACCATACACAATCCATAACCGACATTCCTAATCCAATCTCTCAAAGCATCCATACTGATCCACTCTTCATTAGTATTAAAATGATGAGAGAAGTCTTGTGAAATTTTTTGATCCTATATGATTTATATATTAGAAATTTTTTGATCCGTTTAATCAATCTCAATGCCAATAATTAACTAACAAAAAAACTCTAATACAACTATCACAATCCACACTAATTAAACTAGATGTCTAGCTACAAAATATTCTACAAAATAATTAATAATAAATAATCAAACTTTGCTTAAACAACAACTAATTGAACATAAATGATTATTTACATACCGGAAAGCAACAAGAATCGAGTGACTCAAGACCGGGATCATCATCTTCATTCACTAACGATTCCATACTCGAAGACTCACTCTCTGACGACCTCCTCCAAGACGACGTCTCACTTGAAGAAGACATGCTATCAATATTTTGATTTGTGAATTTGGTTACTCATCACTTCAGAACACATGTATATATATAGACACTAAAAGTCCCAATAGTCATGCCCATAAACCCCAACGTTCATATTTTTTCCCGTTAAAAAACGGTCTGATTCATGGCGCACTGAAGCCGCGCCGAAGGTGACCGTTGCTTTTTTAAAATTCTCGTCGAGTCATGGGCGCATCCTCCCTGCGTCGACGAACCCAACCAACACTTCGGCGCAATACTCCTGCGCCCAGTGGACCATCGAAAATCCAGCGAACCCGGTTGACCGGTCCTGTGGATGGGCGCAGTAAGGGTGCGCCGATGGTTTGTCTTGGTTTTTTGGATGCAATTTGGATGCGCCCAAAACGGGTGTCAGTTATAATTTTCCGGGTGCGGGGTTAAACACCCCTATTTTATGGCCAAAAAAGTACTTCCTCTGTCCCTTATTATAGTTCTCGTTTTCCATTTTGACCGTTTCGAAATATAGTTTCTGTTTTCCTTTTATGTTTTATCTTTTTATCAACATCACATCAAACTACACTCTCTTTTCTCCTTTTTTACATCAAAACTCACATCAATTTATTTTTTATCTTCTCTCTCCTACCTAAAAATCTACATTCACTCACAATCTCTCTCCTCTCCACTTTTCTTTCCTCTTTCCTTAATTTACCTTGATAATGACAAACAAGAACTATAATAGGGGAAAGAGGGAGTAGACAATTATACAAGAGAAATGAAAATACAGTATACAGTAGAATAATATACATATTGAAAAAATGATATAAACACAATATTCAATGAATAAATGCATTCGTAAAATATTTACAATGTATGGAATTTGAATATGTAATGTATGTTTAATTTCCAGAATCGCCTAATACTTCTGTCTTGGCCCATAACAGTTTTGGGCCTGAGCCCAAAACCTTTTTATCATTAAAGTTTGTTTAGGGCTGGTATATTTTACTACATACCACATTACCACTTTTTAAGTTAGAAAAAACTTCTCAACATCATTCTTCATCTATGTCAATTTTCTCAAAACGACCCTTGTTTTATGGCTTCGACTCTGGTGGGGATGATGAGTTGGATGAGAATTGAAAATGATATACTATACACATCGTAAATCATCTAACAATAAAGGGAGAACACTAGAAATCAGACTAACTAAAACATGAAGATCAGAAGAAAAGTCAAAAACAAGAGAAGCTAAGTGGTCGACGACCATATTAACCTCATGATAAATATAACGAAACTGGACGATTCAGTCTCTACTTATAAAGCGGTGACAAGCAAGAATATGACTAGCAACCGATGCTTCTTTGAGCCATGAAGACTAAACCACATATACCTTCATGCTTGTTCCAAGAACTCCCCCTAATTTCAAATTATTGACGATTTCAGGTCATATATATAATTAACTTTTATATTTCTGATTAATTTCGATTTTAGCATCTATTTTAGTATAAATATATTGTGGAAAAGTATCTCTCAACTAAAAAAATATTGTGAATTAGTGACTTTGGTCAGCCGCCTCCTATAAGTCCAGGCAGAATATTATTTATAGGAAGTATTCCTATTCCTGAACAAACGAAGAAAGAAAGAACTTAAAATTTCCATCTTATCTTAATTATATGGAAGCAAATGTAGTGGTGCTTGTAGTTTGCATGAATAATGCATGCATCTTATCTTATCTTATTTTATCTATATAAAAATTGGCTGTCTATTGTCAAAATTGAATGAAATTGATACCAACTTAATGCATTACTCATTTCTTAATCACCTCCTATTGGACTTTTGGGCATGTATTTAAATATCTTTCTTATATCCCTATGTTATATTTATTTATAGTCTACTTGATTAAGTCACAAATTACATTAATGTGTGAGCTTCTCTTATGACAATGCAAACTTATTTTAATATTATGTTTTAAAACTACTTCAAACATAAATATAAGGAAATAAAAAATACTTATATTTACAAATATTAATAAATTTGATAACAACAACAACATATTAACAAATAATGTATAACTATATTAAATCACATACGAAAATCCGTAATTTTCTCGCGCTCCCGTATCTAGTCTATATAAAAGTTGGCTGACCAACGAACGAATTGAATGAAATCGGTACCTAATTAATACTATATTTATGTTAGTCTTTTTCATTTTTATTAATTAATTGTCATTAATTCTAATTCATTTAAGTCTTATTGATTAATTCTAAATCCAATTAAGTCTTTTTGTTTTCATTATTAATTATCTTATTCTAATTCTTATCTTATTTAATTTAATATCTAAAATTTTATCTTCTTATATATTAGAAGGTTGATTGTCTTTTGTTAAAAATTAATGTAATTGATACTTATCTCCATCACAGTCAATACTCCTAATCTTTCATTCTTAAACCTTAATGGTTTTAATAAAAAAACCTTTTTGCATGTTGGGTTTTTAATGATTAAAAAGAATGACTATTAAATTAGAAATATAGCTTCACCAGTGTAATTTTTAACTTTTATCATATTCGTATTTTAAAATTTATGTAGTCAAATTTCATTGATTGCACGCAAATCGTTGAAGGTTGAGACTTTTGACTCATTTCCATAAAATTATATATATGAACCAATATAATATTCCAAAATTACTACAAACATAAATATGAGGAAATCAAAAATACTTATAACTACAAATATTGACAAATTCGATAACAACAACAAACATATAAAAAATAATGCGTAATTACATTAAATCACATACAAAAATCTATAATTCCACGCGCGAACATGAAGCTTGATAAATCCATAAATCTATATAAATTATCGCATTTCATATATAATTAGTATATCATAGTAAAAATATATTTAAATAAATAATTGAAGTACTGGGAAAAAGATGAACGCCTTTACACGACATTGATATAAAATTATGCACCTTATCCTTTCCGATTATGGTAATGACAATTAAGTTCCACACTGAATTGGGTTAAAGAAAATTGGAACCCATCACATATCAAGAGTAAAAGTTGTTAATCAAGGATATCTCATGTTAGTGTTTTGTGCGCACAATTATGCATGCACTTTCTGACCTACCTTATGAGTTATTACCTTATTCTTCTAGAAGGGTGTTTATAGACACCCCGAATTATTTATTGTGCATCTGTACAGGACATTTTATTTCCTTTTATTCTTAATTAATATTTTTGTCCTCAACGTAGTAGAGTAAAAATAAACCGGATATTTGATTTGTCCTCAACCCCATGAAGGACAAATGTACAGGTTCATTTTGGTTCAACATAACCAAGCCGGATCATATAGAAAACCGGTCCTATAGTTTGGGTTCGCTAAATTAGATCAGGTTCAATGATTTGGGTTTGTTTCTGGTTCAGTGGTTGAGTTCATCGAAACTGAACCGAAATTAGAGACATTTTATTAGTCAACCGAAGTTTTATAATATGATAAATGATTTTATTAGAATTTTTAGTATTTTTTGTCCTCTATTAGATAGAAGACATAACTGAACCGGAAAATTTACAAATAATTTATTTCCCGCTATCATGTTGAGGACAAAATTCGGATATTTTTAGGTTACTTTTTTATCCTCACCCCTATAGAGTACAACTGATAGAGTGCGCCAATTAAAATCCTTAAGCGAATTATTTAAGTTTTAGAATCAGCTAGAGTTAAAGTAGATCGATGAAAACATATTTATGCTAATAGCGCATACAAATTACATAAATACAAGCATATTATTTTCTATCTATTATAAATATATGAATAAATAATCGTGATTTTTTTTATTTCTATAAAACATAATTTTTCGTATCATAAAGAAACTAATTTTTTATCAACTATAAATCCAAAATACAAGTCTTAACAACATTCATTTTGGATTTAAACTTTATAAAATGAGTGCCTGCTATAACTCGACTTTCTCATTAAGCATCTCAAGTTGGACCACCACTAAATCAGTCAAAATAATAAAGCTCAAATATACTTTTGATCTACTCGATCGATCTTAATCATTTTGATAATAATTTTGTGGATCTTCACTAGCTTTTATTTGAGATCAGATTATAAGTATGTACTCTAAAAAACTTCATGATTTATGTGATTATTGATGAGTACGTCAATATATTAATATTTATTATAGTTCGGCGATGGAATTTAGATGATGTATTCAGAAATCTTAAATCCAGGTGTGACTGAAACCATGTAAGAAAGAATCATTTAAAATGGTCTCTTAACAATTTTTTTTGGTGCAAAAATGGTCTAATAACTTATGTGAAGGATACTTTTTAGGGTTTGGTTGCGTCTCTCTCTTTAACATTCCGATCGGGACTCTGTCGATGAAGTACTTGGGGCTTCCTATGAGCTCGAAGAAACTGAAAATTTGTCACTTTTCTGGCCTGATCAACAGGATTATTAGTCGTGTTCAGTCTTGGTCCTCGAGATGTCTTTCTTATGCTGGAAGACTTGTGCTTATCAAGAGCATTCTTTTCAGCATGAGCACTTATTGGTGCAACATTTTCCTTATTCCCAGCTTTGTTCTTCAAAAAATCGAAGGTGTTCTTCGCAGCTATCTTTGCCTCTTTGGTATGGGAAAGAGTTCAGCAAAAAGCACCTGATTGCCTGGGATACTGTTTGTATGCCTAAGGAGAGTGGTGGGCTTGGCTTCAAGGAGCTTCTCTCCTAGAATAAGGCATGTCTCACTCGTTCTATTTTCGAAATCGTACATGACAGAATGAGCATTTGGCTTGAGTGGATTCATGCTTACAAACTCAACATTCACTCCATATGGACGGTTCCTATCAAAGACAGTGACAGCTGGAGTTGGAAAACTATTCTGAGAGTCAGAAATGAGCTCCTCACCCTCCAATCCCAAACTCAGTTGACTAGCTTGTTAATGGAGGGCAATAACAATTTTGCTACTGCTGAAATTTACTTCCTGTTCAGACCTCTGCAGCCCGCCAACAACGCTTTCTCATGCATTTGGGGTGGTTACATCTCGCCTCGCAGCAGCTTCATCACTTGGCTTGCTACTCACCGTCGTCTCACTACTCTTGGTAAGCTTCACTGCTTGGGCATTCGTCTTTCTAGCACTTGTGTTCTTTGCAACATTGAAAGCGAAATGGAAGAGCATCTCTGGATTAAATGTTCCTACACCAAAGTTGTCCTGAATATGGTTTTTCAAATGCTTAATATTAGAATCCGGGTTGATTCTCTGGCCAGTTGGACTACTTGGCTCAACACCAGTTACAGTGGTCGTCGTCCCATTGACAAACTCATTAAATCAAGTCTCCCCTTCTTCGTCTACTACACTTGGAAAAGTAGGAACAACAATCTTCATCAAGGTACTTCTACTTCCCCCGCTGAGTGTGCTAGCTAGATCATTGCTGACATGAAGGATTCGGTAAACATTAATGTTAATGATACTAACCCATGGAGGCACCTTAGTTAGTCACTTCTTTTTTTGTGTTTAGGCTTCTGATCGCTCCTCTTTACTCCTTTTTGTGTTGGAGCTTTGCTTTTGCCTTGCTTGGAGCCTTTCAGCCAGGGCCGACCCAGTGGGGTAGGCCAGCGGGGCGACCGCCTAGGGCCCATCGTAGATGGGGGCTCAATTTTAATTATAAACTAGTACTATATCAGAAATTGCAAAAAATTTCACATTGTAATATTTGGTTCAATGGTAGAAGGGTGAAGTATTTTACATTTTAGAAAGGAGATTTCGGATTTAAATCTCACATCTTACCTTTTTGAAAGCTATTTTCCCCAAAATTTAACTTTTGGTCTCTATATATTGATTATTCTGATTTTATTTTGTTAACATACTTATTTTAATTGTTTATATTTAATCTTTTTACAATGTAGTACAATACACAAGAATTTTTCTAAAATTTATTTTTCATATCTCACGCAATTCACTTTTTTTTTAAAATTAATTTTGCAAACGATTCTTTTTAAAATTCACTTGTATATAAGAAAAAAGAATCCTCTTTGCAAAATTTATGTATATTAATGTGAGTAGGGCCTAAATATAAATTTTGCCCTAGGGCCCACGAAAGCATAGGACCGGCAGTGCTTTCGGCTGCCATTTTGGTGTGACTAGTTTTGGTGCCTTTGTGTTGTATGTGATGTAAATTCCCCCTCCATTCTAATGAAGGAATTTTTTTTTTTAAAAAAAAGATATTAATTTTTTTCAATATGAATTTTTTCACACTAACTCGAGATTTTCTGACATTATGACATGGCTCGTGTCGATCAAATGAATTAAACTAAACAATCAAGATAAAACAAAGGAGTACATCAATTTATGGGTTTGGGGAAAGAAACGTAATGATCACGAATCTCTTTAAAAATGCTAAATAGAAGTGCATATAGGAATTTGTGTTGTTCACACTATATAGTTCGATAAGATAGACACAACTTCATTTTCCCGCATGTTCCTTTGCTTTACTCCATCTCCATGTACATCCATGAATGATCCATCCTATTTAAAGTCTTTGAATTTTCTAGCCATGCTTAAAAGCAAAAGAACATAAACAAAACAAAGTTGAAATAGTAGGTGTTTGCCACAAAAAACAAGTATACTTTCTTGACCCGCCCATAATACGGAGTATTAATTAAGTATCAGTTCCATCGCACCTCAATCAATCCCATCCCCATGCATGCATCATTATATAATTAGTGCCATATTCCACACTCAAATACCATTCGTTTAATTCGTCAACGTAACATACAAATGGCAAATGTGGCACTTTGACTGACCAATCATCATGCAACACGTGTGTGATGACTTTATGTCACAGCTCGCGTCGAGTTCTTGTACTCCGTAATTTCTCCGAGCTCTTCCCCTGCGCTATGCTTTTTGTTGCACGCTTAAATCTGCGCAAAGTCAAACTCCGCGCAGAGTTACGGAATGAGCGGATTTATAATCCGTTAGAATAATTAAAAATTTTGTGAAAAATTAGGTTGAAAAGCTGGAAAATCCTAAATCCGCCCGCTTTTTAGCTTTGAAAAGCGAGCGGATAAAGCTGGCGAATTGTAAATCCGTCGGGTCGGTCGGAGCGAAGCTTAGCTCTGACGTGCACTAAAATTCAAAAGTCTAAAGTTGTTATACTCCGTAGAAAACATGTTGATTAATCAATTACTTACCGGGATTAAGTTTGGACTTGGTATATAGTATCACGCTAAGTGCTAAGGAAAAAACGTTCATTAATTAATTCATATTGTAAGATTATCAACACGGTTTTTTCATTTTTTGTGGAAAAGTCTAAGAGCATCCCCAAAGGGGGCTTTAAAATCGGGGTTGTAAGAAGGACTGTAAGCTAAAGCCTTTCTTATAGCTTTACTGTTTTTTTTGTGCTGCAATGGAGGCTGTAAGGGAAAGGCTGTAAGGTTTATAAAATTACGTTTATATCCCTTAATTTGTATTATATTACTAATATATTTTAGTTTTAAATAAATAAATAAGATCTTATTATATTAAACATAAATATTTGTTTTTGTTAATTGAAATATTTGTTATATTTAATTAATCAAAATTAAGATAAAATATTAGGCATTTAGATCATTATTGACAAACACACAATGCATAAATTGAACACATTACCGAAATACATATAAATTGAAGACATTACAATGAAAAAGAAATAAACTAAGGCGGAATACTGAATTGAACAATAAATTAGTGAATTGAATACATAAAACATTAGAAAAACCTTAATCTTGACCATGTAGTTGCCAAATGTGTTCCTTCAAGTCTTCTTGAAGTAGGTGGTGAATATTTGAGCTCCGAAGATCTCTTGTCATTCAATCGATGGTACGGGATAAGAAGTAGGAAGAGAGCTAGTGGAGAATCCGAGGCCGACGTTCTTGCTAATGCTCGAGCTGATTTTTTAGAGGCAACTGGAAAGGAGTTTTCAGAAGAACACATTTGGAGAGTGTTGAAAGATGAGCCAAAATGAAATCAAACTTTTCTTAACTTTCTCAACAAAAACCACCCAAGCTCTAGAAGTGCAGGAAGCTCAAAGAGATCGAGATCTGATGTGGAAGGTGATACTCCTACAAGTGCTTATAGTGGTCATACCATTGAGCGCCCAGAGGGTATCAAGACTGCTAAACGCAAGGCAAAAAAAGGGGAGTCTTCAATTTGCGTTCTACAAGATGAGCGTGTTCATATGATTGGTATAGAAAAGCATGAAATGGTTCTTAAAGCACATGAACTGGAAATGGCAAAAGAGACCCGCAGGAGAGAAAAACAAGCCCATGATCTGGAATTGGAGAGGAAGCAACAAGAATTCGAGAGGAAGATGCAAATGCTTCAATGGATGTCAACACAAGATAACCTCGGTGAGGATGGAGAAGAAGTCAAAAAACGCCTCTTGAAAGAACTTGCTGATTTCTGATGGATGACTATGCATTAGTGATGAAGATGAGTTAATGTTTTTTTTATGTCTTGCAAGTTTTAATTCTCGCATGTGTGTTTCAATCTTTGTATGTGTGTTTTTATTTTGGTTTTAGTATTTGCATGTTTGTTTCAATATGTGTATGTTTGTTTCAATGTTTTTATGTTTGTTTCAATATTAGTATGTTTGTTTCAATATTTGTATGTTTGTTTGAATGTTTTTATCCTTTTTTTCAATTTTTGTATGTAGTTTAAAGTAATATAAATAATTATAATTGACATTTATAATATAAAAAAATACTAAATTTATACAAATAGTTCCCTCAAATGTAAATTAATTGTAAACACATTAGTTTTGTATAAAATTTTATCTTAAAACAAATTAATTAATATTTAAAGGATTTATAGAAATTCATAATACTCAAAATAAATAAATAAAATTATTTATTCAAAATATATACAATATGGGTGTCTATGGATAGAGAAAAATGTAACTATAATTATGGTATTTGTTTTATAATTTTTAATTAAGTATATTTGTAGATATAACATTTTTAAACAAGTAATAACGAAAAGCGCGGACGACCACGATCGTGCCACGTGGTGCCCATCTGACGCTCCTGGGCAAGCCAACAACAGCGCGACACGTGTCACTTTATTAAAAGTAAGATCAGTTTGGCTTTTTGCTTTAAATGATGTGTTTTTGACTTTTTTATCCCGAAATGACGTCGTTTTGATTCATTTGAACTGGAAAAAAAAAATTGTAAACAAACACAACATAACAACAGTAAAACTATAGCATTTTGGGCCGAGTCTTTAAAATGGAACGATATTAAAGCCCAATAGAAGAGCTATAAGAATCTGTAATATATTTTATTCATTTAAATTCTTATAGCCTCACCTTACTGTCACCATTAGCAATGCTGTAATGATAAGAGAGAGGCTACCAGTATATAGCTATATATAGAACTACGAAAGTCGATCAAAATGAATGTTTATATGCGACTTATTCAAACAGCATTACCATATAATAGTAATTAAGTGGTCATGCTTTGAAGTTAACTTTTTTATATTTGAATCAACCGGGTTTTCCATCCATGCATATATGTTTTTACGTATTTTCTTATTGTATTATACTTCTTCCGTCTCCAAATGTTCTTCTCATTGTTATTTTTGACACTATTCACTTTACAAAAGAATCTTCGATATATCGTCTAATATATAAGAAAAAACATAGTAATATGAGATCTTGTTTGATTCGTCTCATCGAGAACTTTAACAATATCAAAATTTTATAATTTTTATTAACGTATATTTGGAGATATTAACGTTTTGTAACGTGTCTCGGCAAATGTGTTAAAAGTAAATGAGAAGAACATTAAGGGACGGAAGGAGTATTTATTTTGAAAGCTGAACAAGAAAATTGTACGCGATGCACTATGTAAGGGTTCCAGCCATTGAATATGGCCTAAGACGACATTAATCTAGCTTGCATAAAAAAAATTAGATAATGATAAGTTACTAGATTAAGACTCAAGACACTTTTGTCTTTATGAACTATAATATGTGTGTTCACCAGTCATAACGATCCGTGTACTTACGCCAGAGTATGTATACATGTCATATAGTGTCATTGGTGAAAATGTGTTCATATATTATAACGTATGTGTTCATACGTAACAATGTTTCTGTTCTTCGTCCTTATTCTTCACTTTAAAATTCATCATCACCATAACTTAACCTTTGTATTGCTTATATACAGTTTCAACCAATTATATTATATTTTAGCTGAAAATTTACAAACTGTAGCCACGAGTTTATGGCTTTTTGTAAAGATAATCTTAATATATATACTTGTTGAAAATTACCTAATATGGAGAGATTATACATTTCCAAAGTGGCAATTAGGTTTTTCCTTGAAAGAGCCATCCAATACGTGGTTATAATAAAATATTCATTAATCTAAAGAATATATTATACCTACTTTAATGATAGTTTACTTCCACAACTCACTGTACAACAACTCAAACAGAATTTTAAGAATAAAAACATAAAGAAGGCCTAAGCTGAACAGAAGAATAAATCTTACATATACTAAAACAAAACGTTGTTTTGCCACATGTCGTCCTTATATTCAATTCACCTATGTGTCGACCTCTAAGCTATGCTACATCATCCACCATGTCATCCTCCACATCATCTGACTTTATATTTTGATATATATCTTTGAATTAAATAAGTAAAAAAAATCAAAAAGATATCTAATGGGTTATATTACAAAAAGAAATATGAATTTTATCTTTTATCATATTATATCTTTATCTTATATATATATATCTTTATCTATTATTATGTTATCAATCTAATTAAATTGAGTTATTAATAAACTTAAACTATAAAACATAAATTGTAAACTATAAACTATAATCTATAAATTATAAACCATAAAGTATAAACAAAAATCTATAAACAAATTAATAGTAGAAAATATAAATATATTATTAAAATATTTATATACATGCGACCCCGTACATGATACGGGAACACACGCTAGTATTTTCTATAGTTGGACGTCCAAATTAGAATAATCGAAAGAAAAAGTTAAATTTTCTGTTTGCGGTTCACTGAACTTAAGTTGGCGGCAACCTCAAATTCCAGATGGGCCGCCATAATCAAATAAAATACATGCGGCTGCAGTGAACCCTCATGCCACGTGTCTAAATCCGGACCCCACAATGGCTCAGGCAGTTCACCCTTCACTGTTGCTACGTGGAGTCAGTCTCCATCGTCCGATCAGCCACTCGTGGGTCCCACCCTACGTCAGCAAAGACTTCTGTCCTACGTAATCTAGGGTATCTTCCCTTCCCCTATATATTATATATATACACACACTCGTGCTCTCTTCAGAAATTAATTAAAGGTTGAGAAAATGGGAATACCCGAAAAAGATCCGCTTGCCCAGTTGAGCTTACCACCGGGTTTCCGGTTCTACCCTACAGATGAAGAGCTAATGGTTTCGTATCTTTGCCGTAAAATCTCTGGTCACCATTTCGATTTACCCATCATCGCTGAGATTGATCTCTACAAGTTTGATCCATGGATCTTACCCAGTAAGTACCATCAATTAGTGTTGTTTTTTTTAATGTGAAATGAGTTTATTTATGTTATGTGATGTGATTAGGTAAGGCGTTGTTTGGGGAGAAAGAATGGTATTTTTTCAGCCCAAGGGACCGAAAGTATCCGAACGGGTCGAGGCCCAATAGAGTTGCCGGGTCGGGTTACTGGAAGGCTACTGGTACGGACAAGATTATCACTACTCAAGGAAGAAGTGTTGGTATCAAGAAAGCATTGGTGTTTTATGTAGGGAAGGCGCCCAAGGGAACCAAAACGAATTGGATTATGCATGAGTATCGTCTCTCTCAACCCACACCTTCAAAACCTGGTAGCTCTAAGGTAATTCATTAATCAATTCAACACAAAATTAGTATTATGTCGAATTTTTATCTGGTCGGGCTAGTTTTTGACGAATCTAGTATCAAATTAATGAATTATCAATGTACTAATTATTATGATTATGGGATGAATTTGCAGCTGGATGATTGGGTGCTATGTAGAATCTACAAAAAGAACTCAACCGTTGCACAGCCATCAGAAAGAGCAGCCTGCAACACAGGTGGTTCGTCATCCACGACGTCATCAACTAAGTTCGATGACGTCCTCAATTCGATTCCGGATATGGCCGCTCGTTTCCCGCGGGCGGGGATGCAGGGTTTCGGGTCGGGTAATCTGGACTGGGCCGGATATAGTGGACTGAGTGTTGGGCTGGGCCAGGCCCAACTTCAACACGGGATGTTTATGAACGGTCACATGAGTGGTACGTGCGTTGCTCCTATGCCGCAGAAGTTGGGCCGTTTGGAGGAGGAGGTGCAGAGTGGGCTTAGCCCATTGGGTGAATTCTTCGGGTATCCGGATCTTGTTGACCCGTATGGGATGCGGTTTGGGGTCGGACTATGAGTGGGGAGAGGGATGCAATTGGTTTATTTTTTCATTTCTGCTGATGGAATTTGAAAATAGCAAATATTATAAATATGTTGTTAGAATTAGTAAGCTAGCTAGCTAGTTCTAGTTAGTTTTTGAGTGGCTTGCATATTGAATTCGCTTGGATTTTGTTTTTGAATGTTTAAAGATGTGTTGATGTAACCTTGCATTGCATTGGATAATCTCAATGCCACTATAGGTTTTTGCATTGAAACACTTCTTATTTTAGCTAATTTGTATGGAACCATCCTTTATATGTCTATTGATTTAAAGAAATTGTAAAATTTTATAATTTGTATATATAGAAACCCGGTCCGGCCGGTCCGAAAATGTCCAGAAATTTCCGGTCCGGTCCCCGATCCATGAGTTTAAAAAATTCCGGTCTTTGGTCCATGGGTTTAAAGAATTTCACCGATCCAAAAAATTCTGGTCTGGACCGGTTGTGCAACCCTACAGATAGGGTGTGTATGGACTCAAAAGAGTATTATGCCTTGCTCTATAATTTGTGTGTGTTATAGTTGTTTTTTTGGTCAAGAGTGTGTTATTGTTGTTACAAGTGGAGATAAGTTTCAGCATGAAATAAGTTTCAGCACGAAATACGAAGTGTGGCATTCACAATTTATACATCGGTGTTCATATTCTGGATGTAATGTTCATAATCTGAGCGATTTGAAATTTTTAAGTGAGTCATGTAGTGACAGTTTTGTAATTTCCGTGAACAATTTTTTTTCTTCCAATGACTTGAAAACGAAAATAATCGTCAGATTATGAACATAACCGTCCAGATTATGAATATTAACGTGTTATTTATAAGCACAAAAACTTCGTACTTCCTACCGTAAGGATTTTTTCTACCCGAACCTTTCTCACGATTTCTCACGAGTGAATGAAATGATGAAACAGCTAGCTGATGATTTCATGGATACTTGGTACTCCGTACTATATTAATCTGAATAGCCCAATAACAAACGGCCCAATCTGCATAACCGTTTCATGGACCCAAACGCCGCTGATTTATTACTTGTTACAATGGCCTTTTACGAGGGACACTAATTATTTTTTTTGAAGTTATAAATGTATTATAGAAAAATTATACTTGAATGATGATACTAAGTTGAGTAATTATATGTCCAGTAAAATAAGTGGTGAACAATTCTTTCTCACTGTGTAAACCAGGTTGATGAAAGGAGTGTTATTAGAGAATTATCATTATATGATATTACACCTACATTTGCCCAGACATGTGATCCAAATTTGATTGTACGGGCACAAATCAACTTAATATTAATCAAACTATAGAACAAGTGTAATTCTTAATGCTAGATAATATCAGATCCAATCATTTGTCGAATTTTACATTTTGATCCAAACATATAGAGTACTGGCGGATCGAAACTTGTACTGCCGGATCTAGATTAAACAAAGTGTTTGAAGTACGGAGTATATTATTTAAATAAGGGTCAGAATGTGAGATATATTTGCAGAAAAGATCCAAGAAATAACGGCTGGCACTGAATCAGCCTCATCTCTTCTCTTCTGGTGCCAATTAAACTACAGATTTCAAACAGCTGTTTAATTATTCCATACTTAATTGTTTTGATATATTCTTTTCTTTAGTGCAGCAACTGATGGCATTATCATCAAAACTAAAATCACATGCCTGTAACAACGGCTAGTGCATAATAGTCGTTTTTGCTTCACTTGTACTAAAGTATGCTATATGCTGGACCCTCCTGTCTTGGCCTCTTCTGCTGCTGTAAATACAGATCATAATTAGAATCCATAAACAATTCTTACTTAAATATCTTTAAAATTAAGCTTAAAAGGGCCTTCTTAAGCTATAATTAACCGCTTGGTTTACATACTTCACAACTGGAATTTACAGGTGTTGTTTTACGTGTCGACATGAAACGAGCTCTTAGCGCACCAAAAAATTGTAGGCGTGTCAATTCCGGCTTTAAAGAATTCGTGAGGTAAAGTACCTAATATGGTGAAAATTCCCTTTGACATCCATAATTTTCTAAAATTCACATGGTATCCTTGAATTCAAGAATAGTAGCATATGCATTTTCGTATCATGTTACATGTGGTATTTGAGAGAAACTACTTATAAAACACAAGCATAGAGCTTAATATAGGGCTTTACAAAATGATTATAATTATTTGATGCTATATGTGAAAAATAATGAAGAAAAACAAAAGATTTACGTTTGATAACTCATAACATCATTTGATTTTCAAAAAGATGTCATCAGTATTTTTTATTCATATCTTAAAATTATCGTGTCTATATTATGAGAAAATCATCTATGCAACCCAAGTTTTTGATGGTGGCTAGTAACACGTTGGTTTTTCTAGTGATGGCATGTTTCTTGACAAAGTTGAACTCCATTAAACCATAATCAAATAATCAAAACTCATTCCATAGTCTTATACCCGGAAACTCCTAGGACCGAGTGTATCCCGCGTCGGACACTTCGGGACACTCGAAAACGCCTGAAAATACGTCGGAAACGTCTCCTGAGGGCTCGGAAACAGTCAACGTTTCCGTTGACTTTTTAATCGGACATGACACTCGGAAAATGGACGGAAACACGTTTCCAGTGGAGTTTCCTAATTTTTAAAGAAAATAAAGATATAGAAAAAGAGGATTTAATATCATGTGCTGAACTTGGTTTTATTGTTGAACTTGATTATGTTGTTTGATACTCTATTTCCCTTAATTTGTGAGTTTTTTAGATGTTGAACTTGATTATGTTACTCAGAATTACGTATGTTAAGTTACTGTATTTGGCTTTATAAAAGATTTAATACCGTGTGTTTATAAGAGATTTATAAGAGGATTTAATATCATGTGTTGAACTTGATTATTCTACTATTTATTCTCTTTAAATTGATATATAATTAATGTTGCCGTTTCTCCGCCGTTTCCCTTTTCGCTAAATTTGATGTTGTCGTTTTCAAGAGTCCTAAACGTTTTCGTGTCGGAAACTTCCGGGAGTTTCCGGGTAACATAGGTCTTCATCAGAAAAAGTTCACATCTCTTAGCCTGGAAATGCAAATAAGTAGGTAAAGAAGTCCCTCAAGTAAAACATTACATACCAAAAAATATTTATGTCCTCTTCCACTGATTTGAAATTAACAAATGTATTGCGATTTGACACCCTACGGGCAAATTCATTTCATTTGACAGCAAGCACGCACCAGCTGGCGTATTTTTCACAAGTAAATATGAGCTGTCAAACTGGTCCCCCCTCCAAATAATAAATTCGGAGTATAAATAATTAAACAAACTTAAGTGCTCTGGTCAATTCAGTAAGCCTTCTCCTTCCTTCAAATTCCTCTGCAAAAAAAAAAATCCTCAAAACCGCAGCGCACCAAATTCCGCTCTCTGCATCTCCTTCTTCATCAATGGATCGGAAAGTGAGGAGTGTAGCGAAGCCACCGGTGCCGGCGGGAGGTGCGAAGACGGCGAGATCTCGAGCGCAACGAATTATGTCGATGCCTTCGGCGGAAGCTTCGGCGCTGATGTTCGATATGGATGCGTATGTGTTTCCGGCGGGAGAATGGATGAGGAGGAAGGAGGCGAGCAAGGAGGTTTTGAAGCGAGCGATTACGCCGACGAAGAGAAGGCCGAGTTTGCGATGGCGGAATTTTCAGACTAGACCTAGCCCCCTTTCGATTATGTCGACTGCTTGATTTTAGGAGATTGTGTAAATGATGATTGTTTGATTAAACCGTTCATGATTTTGTAGTGATAAAGTCCGGTGGCCGATAAAACCGGAGATCGTGTATATTAGCGCATATGCGCATTGAAGCTACAATACAAGCTCATGAGGTTCCATCCTAAAATCAATTGGCAATAGCCGGAGTAATCCATGATATTATATAGTGAGCTTTTTATTATCTCAATTTCCGATGTGGAAATCTTATTCTCACATATAGTGCTTCGATTTAGCTGATTGTAGTCCATATATTTTTTTGGCTCAGTCTCTTCGGATTGATATTAATCAAAGGCTTACTGAATTAATTGTTTTGTTCATGGCTTGTTCTTTTGGTGGTTTGAGCATGTTTAGAGTAGGCCGTTTGATGTGAATTCACTTGTTCTTCGTGAAAAGACTTTACGAAGGAAGAAGATTCGATTTACAGAAATTTAGGCTAGTGTTTCCTTAAGTTTAATATTCTCAATTTCAGGCTAGGGTCGTTTTGTTGGGGCGGGGCTAATCGCACTCGACGCAATTAGCTGAAAAGCTGACGAATTCTAAATTCGCCAACTAAATTAAGCTACCGAATTATAATTCGTCAGGTCGGTCGGAGCTAAACGCCGCGCGAATCTTGAATACACCGGAAAATTGACCTGGTCATTCGACCGATCATTTCAATGAAATAGAGTAAAAAAAGCCTTCCCGTTTTGTCACTATGGTTTTGTTTTTGATTTTGTGTTAAATTAGGTGAGGGGAAGGTTCTATGTGGTATTTCTAAGTTCTTGGGTCAATTCAAATAGTTTCTTAAGGAAAACACTCATTTAGTGGGATATAATAGGTTGTTGTTGTAATGATATTTGGAATGTTTCTAGGTTTCAATCATCATTCAGCTTAAACTGGAGTTTAGTTCAACTGAATAAATGATTGAAATTCTGCAGAAGCTAAGGATGATGATGCTACAAAATTACAATGATTATATTAACATTGTTGGATACATGGTAATGTTACTAATGTCACATGTACAAGTATTATGTGTATATGCATAATTCCAGCAATCAACCTCACGATTATGATACATTCCACAACATAACAATCTCATGATCAACCAAGCCTATATCTGATTCAAGTCTTCTTCAACCACAAGAACTGGAGTCTGGGGATGTCTACACCTGGAAATGGTAGGTGGATTTAGTTAAAGATAGGTGAGACTGATAAATTTTGTTTAAGGCGAATAGTATAATATACCTCAGGAGGCTCTATCGATGATGTGGAGTTTGTTTCAGAAGAGGCCTCAGCAATTCTTGCTTCTGATTTCTCATTTGAGAAACTAGAACACATGAAAATGAAATTTAAATGAGCAAATAAAAGGAAAAGGAGTTGAGATTAGGAAATATATATAAGGTGAGTGGTCTGTATGTCTAAATTGACGATTATCTTTTGAAAATTGGATTAAAAACTTGGTCTATACAACGTACTTGGTCTCTTTTATATTTGAATAATTTGAAGATGACCATTAGAGTTGAAGTCAAAAGATTTGTTTTGCATAGTTAATAGGAACTTACGTGGAAAGTATTGTCACCCAGATAAGCTCTATACAGTCAACCCAAAGAAGTCTTTGTTCTACAGGGATGACACCATAGGTAATCAGGTGTGCGAAAGGCCAAAGCTTCCATCCTGCCTGCAAAACAAGCCCGAAAAATATGTTTTTAGACAAAATGACATGTTAAGGCAACAACAACTTAACACATATATATATATATATATACCAAAACCAACACTAAGTGAAAACAAAAGAGTAGCACTTGATTATAAATTTAGTTTAATGCCGCACAAATCACAGGGTCATAATTCATAAACCTTCCGGTACAGATAACAAACTGCTGATGACTCAACTAACGTCCTTGCCGTTGTCAAGATTTAGTAACTATTTTTGTCCCTATGAGATCATATACGACAACGATTATGGTTGGAAAAGGAAGGCACACATAGTAACTACTCAAAAGAGTAGACCTCACGGCCAATGGGAACCCAACGCCAAATCCAGCTTACTCTTGTTTCTTTCGGCCTCTACTATCCCATGAGATTTACAATGTCAGAGGCATATGAATAAATTTGTTGACCATTTGCAGTAACCAAAAACATTGAATAAGCATGTCCCAGTTACAATCATGTGGAAATTTAATGAGCAAGCTTGTATTTCCATTAGAGGAAATGATGTGTGGACTGTAGAGAGTATTGTCCTAGTTACAGTCAGCTGAGACCAACCACATTTTCACCAGTCTATGTAAACCAATTTTTTTTTTAAGCGAAATAGAATTGAAGTTTTAGAAAATGATTTAGTTTGACAATATTTACCAACTTGGAGAAGAGGAAAGAAGTTTGAACCAAGACGAAATCAGGTAAAGGTGAAAGCCCATCTAAACATTCAAGATCATTTTCCACTCAATAACTTAAGAGACACTAAACAGAATGGGGTCTATATTGTGAGCAATAGGAGCACTTACTGTCAACATAGGCCAGAATGTTGCCCTCAATTCATTAATTATAGTAACAGGTGAATCACGTCGCAAGATCGCAACAACGGTATAGTATATGCTGTTCCACAACGCAGACCATGCCGTTTGGTCAAAGGCAACTTTAACAGGAACCACCCACCATTCTTTGAAAGGAAACAGGGTCTGGAAAATGATACAAGTATTAGATTGAATGAAGTAAATTGGAAAAAAGACAGAATTTAAATGTCACCAGATATCAATCAAAGTTGCTATGTAAGAGTAAATGATCACCTCACAGAATTCATAGTAATAATGTGATAAAGATCCATGCAGTGTAAATCCAACAAGTCCGGATCTAAGCATACGTGCTCGGTCAAATTCTAACAAGGGCTTTCCTTCAACACACTGCAAACTTAAACACAGAAGAGAATTAGCAATGACGACTATCTTCAAAGATAGCTATCGAGTCTGGTAATCTGAAAACAAACCTGGGCTATCCAGTCTCCTGCAGAGTAGACAACTCCACTGATCATCATTTTTGCTAACACAGGGTTTGTTTTAAGCGCTTCTTCATATGCATCCCAACTATGCTGAGGTGCATATCTCAAGATTTCAAATAGAGTCCATCCCTGCAAGCCAAAGATGAAAAAAAGTTCAAAAAAATACTTTGTACATTAATGGATATGAATACCATGTAATAGAGTAGAACTTCAATAATCAAATTGTGGACAGTAGCACAAGTAATCAAATATAGGATTTCTCTCCATCCACACTATTTGGTCTACACAAAACAGTTGAATCAAATGAGCTCCAATTAAGTAATGATTTTAGCTTTGCTTCAAGAAGTCAGAAGCAATGTCTAACTAAATTCATACACAAACTATAATTATGATTTTCTAGTGGTCTCGGAATTCAGGTGACACTTGAACCACAGTACGAATTGAACCTTCCGAGACTCTTTCACTAAATCTTGATCATTGAGCTACACTGTTCAAACTATCACTCTTGTTTTAATATATCAACATATTCTGCACTCGGCATGTGAATTAAACAAATGAGATGAGAGTCATACATTGAAACTTAAACTTGTAGATTTCAGAGCTTCTAATGTTAAACGTTACTCCAGTGGTGACAAGAAGAACTGTTTTAGAGTAAGAGCTCCAATTAAGTAATGATTTTAGCTAGAAGCAATGTCTAACTAAATTCATACACAAACCATGATTATGATTCTCTAATGGTCTCTGAATTTCAGGTGATACTTAAACCACAGTACAAAATGAAATTCACTACACAAAAATAAACAACTCCTGAAACACCAAACTCAAAGCTGGAAAACTGAAAGGTGACAAGAACTCACATGCCAATAATCATGGTCGATAGTGAGCAGCTTGGTGACTGCAAAGCTCCCGGCAGCAAGAACAATGGAGGCATTAATAGCCCTATCGACAAACTTCTCAAAATCCTCTTCCTCATCATTCTTTCCTCCTCCTCCACCTCCACCAATACCAATCGCATCCACACCACCACTCAATCCATCTAACGACAGTCTCCCTTCGAACATCAACTCACTACTGTCGCTCTCCCGGTCAATTCTCATGGCCATAGCTCCGTCCTGATGGTCTGTAGAGTCTCCACTCTTCACCGGAATAACATCGAACTCCTTGGCCGCCGATCGAGCGGCGAAACGGAGTTTAGGGGATGCGGAAACGGTGCTGGGACTGCGTAGCTGGTTTTTGAAAGGTTTGATGGCGGATTTGGAGTTGGATGTAGGGGTTAGGGTTTGGGGAGTGATGCTTGTGTGTAAAGCAGAAGCCATGGATGGACTTGGAGAGATCAAGGCTCAACCGACGTGGTTTCTCTCCGAGTCGAGAATGAGAGGGAGGTGAAACGGGATGATTTCAGGAAGAGTGGTGTTATACGCTGCGACCAGGACTAGCGTATAAGCGTGGACACGAAATCTTGACCGTCCGATTCATCTATGATCTAGATCTTTGTGGGATTGACTTCAGATCAAATGGTTGACATTACAGGCTGACATATTTCTTATACTACTTAGTCCCTAGACCTGGCCATATCCGGGCTCGGGTCGGGCCAAGGCCGGGCATGACTCAAATTTCCAGCCCATATTTTCGGGTCGGGCTAGCCCGAGGCCCGGTCTCAGGGCCTGTGATAGTGCCCATATCCGGGCCGGGTAGCCCGTCGGATAGCCCGGTTATGTTAAATCTGTTTTTCTAAAGAAAAAAGATGAATAAAATACCGCATAAATGAATCAGTCGACGGCGAAAAGGCGAGGCGGGCACCGATCGACGACGAGAGGCGAGGCGACGCTGAGGTGTGTGAGGGTGAGTATGTGAGACGAAAATTATGAGAAGTCTCTTTGAGTTTGTGAATTGTGACCTAGGTTAGAAAAGAGTGAGACCGAGTGAAAGAAAAGGAGGCGGAGGCGCAAAGATGAGGAAACAAAACCTAGGTTAGACTATTTTTATATAGTATATGTGATGAGGCGATTGTCGTGATGCCTATCAAAGAATACCTAACTCAAATCCACTAGTATAGTGGGAAGCAAGGGTCGAATCCCAAGAGAGTCGAAATACAGTTTAAATCACAATTTTGTTCCTAACAAGTAACCAAATTGGGGGGGGTTTGTATGTAGTTGAGATCAAGGAAGTAAACAAACACGCAATTGTTGAGATTAAGTAGTTTGATGGAAAGAAGTTCACTTCTCGGTTATTAGCACATCAATCATGCAAGGAGAATTGATCATAGAAACCTAACATCATATATTCATAAACATTCAATTGGTTTATCCTACTCTTTGTTCATATAAAGTAACTAGTCCAACAAGTCCTAGAAACCCTTATTTGATTATAACCCTAGAACAACTAAGATTCAATAATCAAATAGCATTGAGCTCAAAGATAAGTAGGCTTGTGCAATACCATTGGCGACAAGCCGATACTTGACACAAGTTTATAATCTCTACCCTATAAACAATCACAACAAGTTCATGTAGATAAGGATTGCTACCAAAAGACAAGACTCTTCAACAAGAATTATCAAGTCTAGCAATATAAAAGATAGAAATCAAACCTAGTTTGCAACCTAGATTAAACCAATATCTCTCAATAGCAAATTGAGGCACAAGAGATTATAAAATAAAACAACAATTGAAATAGAATATAAGATGTAGGAAACTCACAATCCTCCAATGAAAGAAGGCTTCAAACCTCAAAGTGAACAATAGAGATTTAGTTACACATAGTCATGGAAGCTCTCAACAATGGAGTTTTCTTACTAAAAACCAAGATAAAACTCTAGGGAGAAGGAGAAGAGTTTATATAATTTCTCCCTAGAAAAAACCAAGAAAAATAAATAAAAACCAAGTCTTAATGCAGCAAATTAAAGATAAACATAACTTGTTTCGGAGTTACAAATCAAATGGAGAGAGGAAGGTTTAGCATCCAATGCCATCAATTCAATGCTGACTCCGGGTAGAAATCTCGACCGAGATGTTGGAAATCTCGACCGCGATTTGCACATGCTGACGTGGAATGACGTAGAATCAACAGAATCTCGATGCTGGAAAATGGCAAAATCTCGACCGAGATTTTGGGATCTCGACCGCGATTTCTTGTCTGCAGCTTCTTCTCTCCGTCTTCTTCTGGTCTCGAGGCAGCTCGGCTTCGCCTCTCGACCTCTCCTCTGGTGCAAGTGTGGTGTGTACTCCTCCTAAGCTCCATCCCGCAAGTACCAATGAAGGATACAAGCGGAATCTCCTAACTCCACCACCAAAATCACTTTCGAGCTTCCCGCAAATCCATAATAACAACTCCAACCGGATTCCGGAAATACACTCGACAAGCACCTAAACTCCTCTAATCCTATGCTAATAGTCGCTAGTTATCACCATATAACATGCTCCTATCAAACTCCCCCATACTTAAACCTTGCTCGTCCCCGAGAAAGCAAAGTGATGCTAACTCCTCCAATAAGCACAAAGGTCACAAAAGCATGGGAAAGCTTGCTAGCGACTATACTCCAAACTCCGTGTGTAAGCAAGTAACTCTAATCCTAGCTCCTGACTAGCTTCTTATCACTCCGAGGTGACCTACCCAATTCCCTCCTTATATCACCACTTCATATGACGCCACTCCAAAATAGTAACCAATATCGAACCAAGTGACGTGCAATAAGCACAAGTGGACTCCTAATCTCCTCTAAGGCTAAGGGAACAAATAATGGGCAATAATAGCCAAATAAAACCGAGTCACCCACTCGCTTAACACACTTCTTATTCCTCCTCTTCTTTTGATGTCCTAAACCGCTACATAATATCCAATCAACACATCAACCACCAATCCTAAAACAAGAAATCTGCATAGTACAACCCCAACAATATGCATCAAACTCCAAGAAAAGAACCTAACCCTAGAGCTATCACAACCGCCAAAGATGTACCAAAACAAATCTCAAATCAAAGAAAGAGATAGTAAAATGATCATGGGTATGCAAATAAAGATCAATGAGAGAAAAAGAAGCAAGATATCTAACTCCTTATCCCTCCATGGTGAATCCTAAAACCCGAGACAATCCTTCTACTCCCTTCTTATGTCTCCAACGCCATAAAAGTGCAAATCATTCAACAATGAAGTCAAACAAATCACAACACATTAAGTTCGGCGCCCTTTCGGGTTTTCACCTCCCTTCTCAAGACATCAAAATTTTTTTTTTTCATTTTTTTTTTTTTTTATTTATTTATTGGGCGCCCCCCTTTTCAAGACAATCAATTTTTGCTCGCCCGGGTTTTTCTCTTTTTTTTTTCTTTTTTTTTTTTTTTTTACAATGAGATAAACAAACTAATCTATGAATTGAAAAACAAGATAGATAGTCTAAACTCCCTTCCAAAAGAGAACAATCATGATAGAGGAAAGGAAGAAAAGACTCACAACCACTAGAAGAACCGACAACCTCCCCCATACTTGAACAAAACATTGTCCTCAATGTGTAGCGGAGGACCTCTAATGGTGGGGACGAACCGGGTCATCTCGTGATAGGTGGAATGGTAGTGAACCGGCAATGTGGTAGACCGGGAAAAGTAACCATGAAACGGAATGGTGAATCGAATGTGTGACACCCGGGATTGCAATGAGCAACGATCCGAGTGACATGGAGGTAGAGGATGAGGTGACGTCGTCGGCGCTAGATCGATGTTACTCGGGGAGGCGACGACGTTTAGGTATGGATGAAAGAAGCGGAATGGTGGAGTGAAGGTGAAATGGAGGTGATAGAATATCAAAAGCACAATTTCTTTTTTTTTTTTTTCTTTTTTCTTTTTTTTTTTTTTTTTTCTTTTTTTTTTTTTTTGAAAGAAAAACAAAAGACTAGAAAACTACCTCGGGTTGCCTCCCTGTCAGCCCCTTAGTTACCGTCGTGGCACGACGTCTATCATCTCACCCGTACTCTATAGGTCCCCTCGGAACCTCGGCCTTCATGATCTCATTCTTGAACCACTCATGGAAAGGTTTGAACCTTAGACCATTTGCCTTCGTCACTCTCCACACCTTCTTGCACGTCTTCTTCTTCTTTTTACCTCCCCCATACTTAGAGTCAGGTGGGGAGCATTTGGGCTCTTTCGGTACAACCTGCACAAAAGAACTAGCAGGTATCTCGACCTGTGACGTAAGAAGAGCGGGGCGATTGCCCAAAACAGTAGTGGAGAGAGTAGCCGTGGTATCCGAGTACAAATCGGGAGGGTCAACCACCTTATCAACAATATTGACATCAAGAGTCTCCTTCATAGGAGGTGAAGCAATATCAATCAAACAAACAGAAGGCAAGTGAAAAGAGTCGACGTCATGGATATTATGTTCTATTAGATCACCGTCAAACTCCATAGTTAATGTTCCACCAAAAACATCAATCTTAGTCCTAGAAGTTTTCATGAATGGCCTACCTAACATAATAGAGGCCGTAGCATTATCACTTATATCCAAGACAAAGAAATCAGCGGGGAATATCAACTTATCCACTTTCACCAAGACATCCTCTACTACTCCCCTAGGATACACACAAGAACCATCAGCAAGTCTTATATCAATGTCAGTTTTAAGCAAAGGTCCTAATCCTAGTGATTCATAAATTAATGTAGGCAAAACATTGATAGAAGCACCCAAATCAAGCATAGCCTTATCATATCTAGTGTCACCAATCACTATAGGGATAGTAAATATACCTGGGTCCTCACACTTCACCGGTATCCGGTGTTGAAGGATCGAGGAGACTCTCTCGCTTACTTGCACCTTCTTCTTGCCCTTCAACTTTTGGTTCCTCTTCATGGTGCAAAGCTCCTTCAAGAACTTGGCGTACCTAGGAATACTTTGAACAAGTTTTAGTAAAGGGATGTTTACCTCGCACTTGCTAAACGTCTCAAAGATCTCTTGATCGTTGGCGGGCCTTCTTGTGTCCTTGAGAGCTTCCGGGAAGGGAGCGGGAGGCTTCTCGGAGTATAAGGGAGGGAAATTGGGGCGCACATAGTTCTCTTGCCTCAAAGCAAAGTCTCCTCTATCCTCGTACTCCTCCTCGGGCCTTGGATGTGTGGTTTTAGGCTTAGGACCCCCTCCATGCATATCTCGGTCGAGAATGTCACCAACAGGTCGAGATTGACTTCCAGAACAGAAATCTCGACCGAGATTTTCAACATCTCGACCGAGATTTTCAGAACAGAAATCTCGACAGCGATTTTCAACATCTCGACCGAGATTTTCAGCATCTCCTCCAGAACGCAAATCGCGCCCGCGATTCTTAATTCTCGACCGCGATTTCTGTTCTGCGGCATTCCTGTCCATCTCAGCTTGGACTTCGGGACTCGCTCGGCCTTCCACCCTCTCCTCATCTTCCAAATTGCCTTCAAGAACCTTTCCACTACGCAAATGAATAGCACTTACATTCGCTCTTGGATTCACCACCGTTTGAGAAGGCAAGGATGACGAGATACGCTGTTCAAGCCTAGTTACCGATTCCGCCAATTGCCCGACTTGGTTCCTAAGATCCCTCATGCCGGACTCAGAGGTTTGGACATGAGTGGTGAAGTGTTGGACCAAGGACTTCAGCATATCCTCGGTGGAAGGGCCTTGAGGCTTGGGTGCATAAGGAGCTCGGTTTTGATTGAAATTCTGAGCACCTGCCGGATCACTCCATCGGAAGCCCGGATGATCATTCCCTCGTTGATTATAGTTGGTGTTGTTCTGATCATAACGAGGTCTAGGAGGTCCGTAACCTCCCAAAGCATGAACTTCAGCAATAGCGGGGTCTTCTAGCTGGGGGCATTGGTCAGTATGATGCCCTTCTTGAGTACATATCCCACAAACGACCCCCGGCTTTTGATTGCCAAGAGTGAAACCTTTGATCATGCTCTTCAACTCAGCAATTTCCTCTTTCAGCTCGGTATTCTCGGAGCTCACTGCACTTGCTCCTTTCTTTGTATAAGTTCGCCCGAAACTTCTTGTTCCCTCCGCAATCTCATGGATCCGGTTTCGGGCAGCAGTAGGAGTCAAATTCAAGACGCTTCCATTGCAAGCGGCGTCTATGAGCCTCCTCTCATGATCTAGTAACCCATTATAGAGGTGGGTCACCAAATCCTTCTCCTCAAACCCGTGGAACGGGCAGCTAGCACACAACCGGGCGAAACGCTCACAATAGTCATAGAGCGTTTCATCATCAGCCTGCTCAACATTAGCAATCGCTCTTTTCAAAGCAACCGCCTTCTTCGATGGGAAGTACTTCTCAAGAAAGGCCTTATGCAGCTTGGCCCAAGTGTCAATAGTCCCCACCGGAAGCAAATAGTACCACCTTCGAACCCCATCTTTCAAAGTCAATCCGAAGGCTCTCATCTTCAATTGCTCCTCCGTGACATTACTCGGCTTGCTACAACTGCAAATGTCGTGGAACTCGCTCAAATGCATGATTGGGTCCTCACCACTCAAGCCATGGAACTTCGGGAGCAAGTTGATGAATCCTGTTTTGAGCTCGAAGTGAACTCCTTCATTAAGGGCAGGATAAGTGATCCCAAGATGTTGGGCATTCAAATCCGGATCGGTCAGCTGCCGCAAGGTTTGTTCCGCCATGTTTTCGATCACAATCTCGTGAATAGCTTCTCGGAGATTCCGCCGAAAAGTCCTCTCGATCTCTGGATCAAAAGCAAATAAAACTTGATTAGTAGAACGGGTGTGGACCATACGAATGATCCACACCAAGGTTAGAAACAAAAATGAGACAAAAACTGTAAGTTTGACTCCCCGGCAACGGCGCCAAATTTGATGAGGCGATTGTCGTGATGCCTATCAAAGAATACCTAACTCAAATCCACTAGTATAGTGGGAAGCAAGGGTCGAATCCCAAGAGAGTCGAAATACAGTTTAAATCACAATTTTGTTCCTAACAAGTAACCAAATTGGGGGGGGTTTGTATGTAGTTGAGATCAAGGAAGTAAACAAACACGCAATTGTTGAGATTAAGTAGTTTGATGGAAAGAAGTTCACTTCTCGGTTATTAGCACATCAATCATGCAAGGAGAATTGATCATAGAAACCTAACATCATATATTCATAAACATTCAATTGGTTTATCCTACTCTTTGTTCATATAAAGTAACTAGTCCAACAAGTCCTAGAAACCCTTATTTGATTATAACCCTAGAACAACTAAGATTCAATAATCAAATAGCATTGAGCTCAAAGATAAGTAGGCTTGTGCAATACCATTGGCGACAAGCCGATACTTGACACAAGTTTATAATCTCTACCCTATAAACAATCACAACAAGTTCATGTAGATAAGGATTGCTACCAAAAGACAAGACTCTTCAACAAGAATTATCAAGTCTAGCAATATAAAAGATAGAAATCAAACCTAGTTTGCAACCTAGATTAAACCAATATCTCTCAATAGCAAATTGAGGCACAAGAGATTATAAAATAAAACAACAATTGAAATAGAATATAAGATGTAGGAAACTCACAATCCTCCAATGAAAGAAGGCTTCAAACCTCAAAGTGAACAATAGAGATTTAGTTACACATAGTCATGGAAGCTCTCAACAATGGAGTTTTCTTACTAAAAACCAAGATAAAACTCTAGGGAGAAGGAGAAGAGTTTATATAATTTCTCCCTAGAAAAAACCAAGAAAAATAAATAAAAACCAAGTCTTAATGCAGCAAATTAAAGATAAACATAACTTGTTTCGGAGTTACAAATCAAATGGAGAGAGGAAGGTTTAGCATCCAATGCCATCAATTCAATGCTGACTCCGGGTAGAAATCTCGACCGAGATGTTGGAAATCTCGACCGCGATTTGCACATGCTGACGTGGAATGACGTAGAATCAACAGAATCTCGATGCTGGAAAATGGCAAAATCTCGACCGAGATTTTGGGATCTCGACCGCGATTTCTTGTCTGCAGCTTCTTCTCTCCGTCTTCTTCTGGTCTCGAGGCAGCTCGGCTTCGCCTCTCGACCTCTCCTCTGGTGCAAGTGTGGTGTGTACTCCTCCTAAGCTCCATCCCGCAAGTACCAATGAAGGATACAAGCGGAATCTCCTAACTCCACCACCAAAATCACTTTCGAGCTTCCCGCAAATCCATAATAACAACTCCAACCGGATTCCGGAAATACACTCGACAAGCACCTAAACTCCTCTAATCCTATGCTAATAGTCGCTAGTTATCACCATATAACATGCTCCTATCAATATGTATATGTTACTATTATATTTTTAAATTAATATATAATACGGGCTAGACCTATTAGCCCTTAAGGGCCTGAAGTCTATACCGTACCCGGCTCTCGTACCCTTACGGGCCGGGGGCCGGCCCGACAAGGCTTTACCTAGTGTCCAAGCCCGCCCGGATAAAGGACCGAGCGGGCTAGCCCGAGTTTGGACAGGACTATTAGTCCCTAAATGTTTGTCTCATAAACACTCTTCATAGAAGTGTGGAGCTTTAATGAGTACTTATACAATGTCAAAAATTATAATTTTTATTTACATGTAGTAGTCAAGGTCATTAACATTTAACGGTACAAAACATGTATAAGCAAATATATCCGAGTTAAATAAGACTAATATTTAGGGAGGAAGAGTACATTATGTCATGACACATTGTTTCATGATTAACATGTAATAATTAGAGGTTTTTGCATGGAATCACCCCTTATTTAGGCCAATTTGTATGGAACCACCCCTTATTTCACTATTGATTTAAAACCATCCTTTATTTTAGTTTTTATTACAAAATCCCACCCTCGGTCGATTTCTGTTAACTATTCCGTCCAAATGCTGAAATTACTATTTTGCCCTTAACGTTTTTAACTTATTACTAAATTTACCAAGTAACATTACCTACTACTACAAGTTTTTACCATTTTTTAATTATTTTTTCATCGATTACCTTTGAATGGGGGAAATTTTATATCCTTGAAAACTTATTTTGAATCAAACAATAATAAGCATTTAAATCTCAGTATCAATTCATATTCAAAGGAGTAATATAAACAATTGTTCTTATCAACAAAAACTACACAAGCAGAATTTAGTCTCCTCCCATGTGATTCACAAAATCAAAGCCAAACCCCAATCCGGCGTATCACCTCCACCACAACCTTGAAAGCTATTGTGTATCCACAACTGCAGATCTGGAGGATATAGATCAATTTTTGATCGAGAATTTCAGATCTTTGTACTGCAAAAAGTGTGAATGCGATTGTGAGGAAGAGGACGAAGGAGAATCGGAAACGCCTGCGAGTTACGACACCTCGGAGAAATCCTTCGAGACTTCAGATCTGACACCTGGAGGTCTAGATCTTAGCGATTCTCGCAGCTTCTTCAACTCTACGACATCATCAGATCTGAGCGTCGGAGGCGCGAAGGCGGAGTAGAGAGAGGATTGTATCGCAGTGCTGAGAGCGTCGGAGAATCTGGAGGAGGATTTTCGGCGATCGATGAGGGATGTGATGGTGGTGAGAAGGTGGTTGGATATGAGACTAAATTGATGGGAGAAGAAGAAGAAGAAGTGGCGGAGAAGAAGATAGATTGTGGTTGTCAAACCCAAAAACCCTAATTTGAAAGATATAAAATTCCCCATTCAAAGGTAATAGATGAAAAAATAATTAAAAATGGTAAAAACTTGTAATAATAGGTAAGGTTACTTGGTAAATTTAGTAATAAGTTAAAAACGTTAAGGGAAAAATAGTAATTTCAGCATTTGGACGGAATAGTTAACAGAAATCGGCCGAGGGTGGGATTTTGTAATAAAAACTAAAATAAAGGGTGGTTTTAAATCAATAGTGAAATAAAGGGTGGTTCCATGCAAATTGGGCTAAATAAGGGGTGGTTCCATGCAAAAACCTCTAATAATAATGTATTGGGAACAATTTTAAATATTAATTGTGGGAAAATTGTGTAGATAAAGTATGGTCCTTACAGGGACATTTGGTTGAGAAATTATGTGGTTGTGCTGCATCTTTCAGTTTATCCGCGAAACTCTAGACAAAAAATGAAGAATCTTCACACTTCAAAAACACGTAGAATCTCCACATCATAAAAACTTGTAGAAGTTTGGATTGATCTCCTAATTGTGTTTATTGGAAATTTATTTAAAGATTGTTAGTGATATTGAATATGGACCAGTGAAGAATCAAGTGGGTCCAAGTGAAGATGAGGTGTAGAACCCATGACAAGTCATCATACTTCAGCATTGAAGAGTTGTGGTTCTAACATAACTGGGACCCAAGATTGACAATCTATCTGTTGGAATATCTGCAAAATTTTCTTATTTTCTTGTGTTCAATTCTATGCAAAATTTTCTGTGATACCAGCAACACTGTACACATGTGGTTGTCTTCAATAGCAAACCAAAAGATAGAGGATTTTACAAAACTGTCAAGAGTCATTCCCAGAAGAGAAGGAAGGAGTATTTGCTGAATGAATCATTCAGCAAACTCACATACAAATAAACTGAACTTACATTTTGCAGAAGAGTGTTTTTCAAGTATACTCTAATGAATTTATCATACGAGACACTCAGAACTAAAAAGAATTTATATCATTGATATGTGCACAGAGAGAGTTCAAGTTTCACTTGGAGGTAGTACGAGACGATCTTGACCTTCAACCAACTTTGCAGATCTTATGATATCTCCTGTCTTGAGCTGTGGAAGAACATCTTTTCCAATTGTAGTGTAGCTGCAAGTTCGAAAATTAACACAATGAATATTAAACCGAGTGTCTAACAAGATAACTTGGTAGATATATGTAGGACATACCCAAAAACTGAGAATTGACCTTCATCAAACGATAATCCACCTAAGCCAGACTAAAACACGAATATAAAAAATGGGTAAGATTTAGAAAGTACAATCACTTGCAAATTCTGACAAGGGTTAGCTAATATAAGCACTTACGTTCCTCTTATCATAAAGATAGAAGAAGAACTGATTTGGGGACGAGTATTCCTCTGAGACATCATTATGTGCCATAACAACTGCGCCATAAACGGATAATGGAAGCACTGGCAACTCACCATCCTAACAATGCAGAATATGAAGGAATAAAAGTTATGTTTGTGTATGGAAAACAAAAGTAGTAATTTGTTGAAGATGTAAATTTACCTGCACACTTAATGTTGTTTTGTATAGCGGCTCAAATTGACCAGAGGGTTTTATTTCCAAAGGAACACTGTATCCAGTGTTTCTATCAAGCGTGCTATCTGACAGAACAGCTTGATCAGTGTTGCTGAGCTTCGTACCGTTGTAGACACCATCAATTACCTAATGAAGAATCATATTGAACATAATTGCCTTGATCGGTGAAATGAGCATTGTTTTTGTGTTTTGATTTGATATGAGGTTGAAGTGATTATTCAAGTACCTTACCAGTTTCGCAAAGTTTCCTGCGGTTAGTGGTGCTGAAAATCCGTCTATGACAATCTGTTATGGAGAAGAAAATGATATTGTATTGTAACCAATAGTTTCCAGATTAATGTAGGTTAAGATAGTATTCTTATGCACCTGAATGGTAGCTGTATTTTTTGCCACACCGGCTTCAGGCAAAAATGCTGAACCATCTCCCTTTTCAATGGTAAACTCAACAATACCTCTTCCTGTTAGTCTGCATACAGAGTTTGAACTTTTAATATGCTTCATGATGTTAAATACATTGACTATTTGATTTTAGATACAGTGAAATTCCTATCAAGTCATATATAGTTAATCTAACAAATTATGTGAATTCATCGTTGGAGAATAAACTAGCTAGTGTTAAGTGATGCCACAGCTCATAAGATATTTTTAGTATTCCTAGTAAGAATTATAGGATCACGACGATGAGGACAGGTGTAAAAGACCTTTGAACAAGTAATCTTTTCTTTAGCATCAGATTTAATGGATAGGATGATTCTCGAATTGATATAAATTGCAAAATCTGCAGAATCTGACATGCCTTGGGTATTTAGCATATTGTGCCGGCATTAAAAATTGCAACCCTGGAGCCTGTTCAGAACAAAACATAATTCCAACTTCAGCCAAGCACATAGAATATTAGATCTCACCAGTTGTAGAATAATACAAGTAAGCAACTATATAGTTATAGTCCCTAACTCATATTCATGACATATCTTCTCAGTGAACAAGCTGCTTCTTGCAGATTGATTGAAAATTAAGTCAAAATTAAGTCAAAATTAAGAGACTGCAGGCTCCTTGGAACTAAAATAATGTCTTAAGCATTAGTTTCCTACAGGATGTCTGTTATTGTTCTTCTTTTTCAGGATCGTTCTTGATTACCACAATCACATTGAAGAAAAATTCTTGATCTATGAAATTCAACATATCCGCACACTGAACTTAAATAACTGTACCTGTAATAATTCTATATCTGCAACAGTATCCAGTGCAGAAGCAAGGCCTACTGATACTTTGTCTGGGTTTTTATCTTTAATACTCTCAAGGAGAGCTTGCAATCCACCCTGAGAAGGCAAAATAAAATTCCTATTAATGCCATGAAACATCAAAATCCTTATCGACATAATAATGCCACATATACGAAATACATGTCAAAAAAGGCAGTGCTGCAAAGTTCAATCTACATATTCACACACACAAAAGGGAAAAAGAAAGTTCAACATAGTACCTTCCCATCAATTAGAGTTGTATACAGCACAGAGCCCTTTTCCTTTAGATCCACAGGCATGCTTGATAAGATTTTATCCTTTTCATCCTTTGCTATCTGAAAACAAAAAAGCATCACAAAGAAATTATTATGAGCATACTGGCATTATACTAGTTGGAAACCTGTTTACTTTTTCACCTTCAAAATCCTTATCAAAAAAAATTAGGCAAAAGTGAAGTAAACTAATATACGTGACAAGGTAGGTATTATTTTACGAACATTCAAAACAACAAATCAGCTTGATTCAGTGTATTCTTTTTCACAATATGATATGATTCCCCATAGAGGTATATAGATAGAATACAATAGCTATCTACCTTCAAGGCCTTCTTTACATTCCCCTCCATTGTTCCATATGGCTTCCTTTGCGGAATTCTCAGCAGGTATGAAATGTCTTCTAGCGAATCCTGAAACAAGAGAACATATATTCCAACATGCGGAAACAATTATAGAGTGCCTGCAGTTGGAGGGTAGCTTAGAAACCTATCTGCAAAGTATTCACAGCATGAACTAACCTGAATAGTCTTCATACTTGTATTTGCAGGGATAGCTCTTCTTAGAGCAAGTTCTCCTGTTCTTGGGACTTTGGTATCCGGAGAGTAAAGCACTGCTTTTGCTGGAGGAATTAAGTAATCACCCAAACCTGAGAGAGGTAGTGGAGATGATATTTGAACAGCAACAAGGAATGCTGCTAGAGCACATTCAAGCTTCTTGATTCCATTAGGGAACATCAACTTAGGAGAAGAATCCGAACTCTTTTCCTGCATCACTGTAATTCTCATTTATGAATTCAGATAATCATGAAACCAACAATTAGCTTCTTAAAACATAGCTAATAAATAACAGGTGATCAAACACAGCTGCTTTCATGATTGATTAAACTAATTTCAGCAAGACAAACTAGTTTCTACAAATGCGAGACAAATAAAATCCCCTAATTTCAGCAAGCGTAAGTGATGGATTTATGCTGAATGTAAATCCGTCTGAACACCACGGTAGAACAATCACAGAATCAACAGACAAAGCTAAGAAAAAAACAAGAGATACCTCTGAGCGACAATGTGCATAAATGCGCCCAATTTTGGAGGTCACTAATGGCGTGTGACCTCTGCGAAGCTGGCCAGATCCGAATAGGGAACGAATGGGGAAGAAAAGAAGGCGATGGTGAGATGAATTGATAGAGGAAGATGGTGTGATGGGAAGTTGATAGAAAGGAATGTGGGAGGAAAAGGATAACGATGAAGCCATGGCTTTTGCTTGGTTTGCCGCTCCTCAGCCAAATCCAGTACTTGCTTTATATCTTCAACTCCTTTTATACCATTGTTAGCTTTTTGAAATGTCTGATTTGCCCCTTCCTTCGAATTCACCAAGGTAATAAATAAAAAAGTGGAAAAAAAAGGTCCCACCGAGACTTGAACTCGGGTTACTGGATTCAGAGTCCAATGTCCTGACCACTAGACCATGGGACCGTTGCTTGATAGTTTATATAATCAAATTATTTTATACATCTATTGAACATTTTTAGATGACAATACTTATGTGTTCCCTAACACAAGGTATACATTTTCTCAATGAACACTTCTGGTCACTGTAAACAAAAAATTGTGATAAATCTATAGTTTTACGAATGTTTGTGAGATGAGTATGTTTTATGTTTGGCAAAAATTATCTTGTTCTAAGAATTTGCTTCAATGGCAACAAACAATGTATACAACGTCACTAAGTAGGAGTGACGCCATTTGAACGGATGACATATATTTAGAGTTGCCAATCAGCACGATCAAGTCAGGTTCAAATTCTCTCATTTCGGATTTGAGTTGAGAACGAATTGGTTGATACGAACAAGAAGTCAAGTTAGATCGGAATCAAGTGTAATATGAATGTCACTTGGAGATCTTAATGGCGTTAATATAACACATTCACATATCAATATCATATAACTCCACTTGGAGGAGAATGTTGATATGTGAAAGTGTCAACATATTGTTGATTATCATATTAAAGGATGCAATTTGTCGAAATGAAATTGGTTCTCGTTTCAAAGGAATATTACTTTTAAAATATGTCACTCTAAGAGTGGTTTTCACCTTTCAATAATCATGTGAAATACTTCCTATATATATATATATAGAAGAAACATTAATATTTATCATATACACAGTACACTTTCATGTCCCAAATCTCCCCAATGAAAACTAAAACTATTTTTTCTTGTGAGATGTGTCAATTATGATGATTGTCGGTTGTCGCAAGAATAACCACAATATTCATAAAATATATAAAGTTAATGAAAACATAAAATTAAAAAAACGTTTGAGGGAATTTGATCTAAAACCACTGTTGGACCCCATAAATATAGACATCGCGACACAACACTTCGCGAGTCCCGGGTCAAAAGATCATCAGTAAAACAGCCGAGGACCTCTTCACCACACCTGGACAAACAACTTGAAATCTCAATCTCGCTCGATCAAAATGTGTCTTCTAGCCCCTTTCTTGCTACCTTCAACTTGTTCTTGAGCTCCTTTGAACTTGCACAACCAAACCAAGATGGTTGATTCCTCAGATTTGGCTCTCTGACGCCCAAGTCAATAATTGAGCACGAAAGGATGAATCACGAGGTGTACAAAACAACATCACAAGGCAATTCAAGCAATGGAAAATAGCAAGAAGACCAATAACGCGAAAACCACAGACAAGTCTTACGAACCCTCAATGCGAATCACCTCAAAACGAAGTAATTCTCACATCCAAAGCAAGAGCTCGACACCGAAAGTCGGAATCCAAGTGTCGATCATCGAAACTTCCACTAAAAGGGATAGAATGGGGGAAATGAAACAAGCTTTGGAGCTTTTGTGGAAAAGGAAGAAGTCCCTCCCTCTCTTTTCTGTTAGAGATTTATACTCTCACGTGGGTCCCATTTAATCCACTACCCACTTGTTACATGACGAGCTTTGGGCCTATTCGCATGGGCCGCCTCTCCTTCCTTGAGCCTTGCTTGCTTCGGAACGAGGTCACGAGTTTGAGCTTTTCTTGGCCTCGCGAGTCGAGAATTGGCTCCAACAACCACAACAAATTTCAAAAGATTAGATTTACTTATTTTGAAGTGGATATGGATTCATTATTGAAGATTATAAATTAAGTTTGAAGTGGAATAGAAAGTGCGCGTCCATGGTGACTTTGTCCTACAAGGTCGAACTAGCGCCTCTAGACCAAATCTTTGGTGACAGTCATTTCCATCTCCCTCGGAAGAGCCATATATTCACCACGAGATCAACCAGATGAAAACGATGTGGGAAGAGATATCTGTTGGAAATTAATCCCCTAAGAACTTAAAACGCCAAGATCAATCATGCTAGAATTATTAAGAACATTTTTAGGAATAACTTGATCAATAACGGTAATCGAACCTTTATGCAGAACTATGAACGAGAACCGTAGGTACATCGTCTTCCTCAATCAAATCACCTTTAGTGCTTTATGGTTTTGTCTTCTCTCTGATGGGAAGAGATAGTGGAGGCTGCTAATCGATTTGATGTATTGGGGACCATAACCTAATTTTCTTTATATATCTGACCTAATGGAATCTCATTAAGTCTATTGGGCCAAATCTGGTATCCACTCATTGGGCCCATACCGTTTATCAGAAGTTTAAGGTTTTTCTTAATTGAATCACTTAATTAATCCATATAATAATTAGCCTTATAATATGATTGTCTTATAATATGTAATCCCACATAATATTATTAGATTAAATAATCTAACAATCTCCCACTTGGGATACATATGAAAAAGACATTATATTATGTAAAGTCTTTATGTGTACACGTCTTGGCTAACTTTATAGACTTTCTCTTTATTTCAATCTGGTCCATCTTATATATCAATATGAGATCACGGCGGTATTAGAAACAATACATAGTAACTAAACCTTCCGTGTTCACCACACCAATATATTAAATGACATAGATCAAGTATGGATGAGTGACATGGAAATTACATGCAATTTGATCCCAAAACATGTCTATTTCCAACTGGTCCTACTTCATTTGGAGATCAATCCAAAACATTCAGTTCAGAGATCTTATTCATGACACAAGTCACCAAACTTTATTATGCATAACCAAACACAGAACATCTACATAAGCTCCCACTAAACCAATGTATCATAAGAATGCCAACACACAATTATAAGCACAACGCTCATAAATAACTTCAGAAGGCAATAACCATAGGTGATACATTGATATCATTGAGCATGTCCTTATTTGTTCCATATAAAAAAAACTTGATTATCCTGAACCTTTCTATCAAACAAAATCTTGATGTTAATGTATATCTTCATAACCCAGATCTTATAGCTATCAGAGAACAACACTAATACTTTATTGTCACAGAATAACTTTAGCGGGCTCTTGATGCAATATATGCAACCCAATGACAAAATTAGTACAAATCATAGTAGAAGTGGCTATAAGTGTTTGAATGACACTTTTCCATAATATAGATATTCAAGCCAACATTTGATTAATGATCTCCAAAATGCACGATTTCCTATAGGTTGGAATGAAATATTTCATTACCTACAAAAGTTGCATGACCCTTTGATTACTTTCCAAAGAGGTCCCTTAAGTACCTGCATAAACCTGTAGTGAAGTACACTATAACTAGATGTGCACATAATAGAAGAAACATTAGACTCTTCCAAGACAGAGGGAAGAAGCCTTCTATTTCATGAATTTATTGATTTTCTTTAGGACACTAAGTCAAAGAGAACTGAAATTACCAACATTCTTTATTGTCAAGTATGCTTTATTGACACGACCCTTTGATGACAACTTGATGATACCCTGAGAATAATCTCATAGTATCTTTATGCCTAAAACAAAAGACATACGACCAAGTTTTTCATCTCAAAATTTCTAATGAGAGATATCTTGGTTATGTATTATAAACCAATATCATTACAAGACAACGACATATCATCAGCATATAATACTGAAAATAACCTTGCTCCCACTGAATTGTGACACACACAATCTTCAACCTTATTTACCTCAAACCAAAAGAGATAAGCACTTCGATGAATTTCGTGAGTCCAATATCTTGAAGTCAGCTTGAACCCATATATGGACTTCTATAGTTTATGAACATCATAGATTTTTAATCTATAAACCATATAAACAAATACTACCAATAAGGAGCATTGTCTTTAGATCCATATCATGTAGCTCTAAATCAACATGAGTTACAAGTGTTATTCATATTCTTAAAGTTTCTCTATGAAACTACAATAACTGACCTCCTTAAACTCAATGCCTTTTTCCGAATAAATCATGTGGACAACCTTAGTATCTTTCGATGTTGCCTTAAATCTTTAATTACTTAACTTCATGACAACTCGAATAGATTCCAAATGTTATCGACTTCTTTGGATTTCATCTTATCGTAATGGCATTGATCCAATTCCCCAAAACTAGAATTTTGAATGACCTCATGAAGATTTATTCTTTGTTATTCTTCCAAGATCTTGTTCTTCTGTATGGTATGTGAATAAATAATATAGAATCACACACACAAGATCTTCTAGTTTAAGAAGATATAAACAGTGATAATCTGGATTTGTATATAAACATTCTTTATTGTCAAGTATGCTTTATTGACACGGCCCTTTGATGACAACTTGATGATACCCAGAGAATAATCTCATAGTATCTTTATGCCTAAAACAAAAGACATATGACCAAGTTTTTCATCTCAAAATTTCTAATGAGAGATATCTTGGTTATGTATTATAAGCCAATATCATTACAAGACAACGACATATCATCAGCATATAATACTGAAAATAACCTTGCTCCCACTGAATTGTGACACACACAATCTTCAACCTTATTTACCTCAAACCAAAAGAGATAAGCACTTCGATGAATTTCGTGAGTCCAATATCTTGAAGTCAGCTTGAACCCATATATGGACTTCTATAGTTTATGAACATCATAGATTTTTAATCTATAAACCATATAAACAAATACTACCAATAAGGAGCATTGTCTTTAGATCCATATCATGTAGCTCTAAATCAACATGAGTTACAAGTGTTATTCATATTCTTAAAGTTTCTTTATGAAACTACAGTAACTGATCTCCTTAAACTCAATGCCTTTTTCCGAATAATACATGTGGACAACCTTAATATCTTTCGATGTTGCCTTAAATCTTTAATTACTTAACTTCATGACAACTCGAATAGATTCCAAATGTTATCGACTTCTTTGGATTTCATCTTATCGTAATGGCATTGATCCAATTCCCCAAAACTAGAATTTTGAATGACCTCATGAAGATTTATTCTTTGTTATTCTTCCAAGATCTTGTTCTTCTGTATGGTATGTGAATAAATAATCTAGAATCACACACACAAGATCTTCTAGTTTAAGAAGATATAAACAGTGATAATCTGGATTTGTATATCTTCTTTTCTTTATTGGATCTCTATGATTAGACTTCTTGAGGCTGTTGAGTTTGCTATATGGGAGGAACTTTAATGTTGTCGCATTCAATAGCAATAATAACGACAACTTAGACAAAATTGTCAAGCAAGAACTAACTTAGTGAGTTCAAGCATGACGTTCCTCAATCCTTCCCCGCCAAACTCTACATCCTCAAGAAAGTCAACAGTTCCCGATCCAAACAAATGACCGGAATACTAGAATCACAAAACTTTAGTTTTACAAAGACACACCAATATATGTGGTATCACTTGAACCACATTAAGTGTTTCTAGGTAATGATTCCTTGAGAGCATATTAAAATAAGGAAGTATGCATTTCTTTATGTATCATGATAGATATTTAGCACAATCCTTTCCTCGTGTCCAAAACCTTCTACAAATGAAGCAAATCTTTTAACCTTATTTTGCTTCCTTTGTTTTGAACCTTCAATAGACTTTATTTTGGTAACCTTAGTTTTCTTTAATTTACCCTTTTCTTTAGAGGTAACCTTAGGAGGCTTTATGTATCTTTGCCTTCATCTTATGGCAAAACATTATTTAATCTCGATCAAAACCTTTATGAGACTCCAATCTCTTCTTTACCTCTACAAAGTATCTGAATGGTATTAAGTTTGAACATATAACCTACACAATTAGAACGTTTCCACATCTCATTATCCTTCTTTCTTTCGAAATATCGGAATCTCCAGGAGAAGAGTTAGCTCTATCTTAAATGCAATGTCAAGATCTACACACCCAAAAAAAACAATGGACCTTATATTTCAATCTCTTATAGTTAGCATACTTAATGATTGAAAGTCAATTTAAATTTGCAGATACACCCACAAGAATTACTAAACTGAGAGTAATATAGTCAATAACTTGAATTGTAAACCAACCAAAGAAGTGAAACTTTAAAGCAATTGTACAAAATCTCATCTCAAGATATCAAGTGCAACATTAATATCAAGTCTTTGGACAGTAACATCAATAGCTAGTGATACTCTTGATGTAATGATCAAACATTGAGAATTATTCATATTAAATAACAAATCGATCTTTGAACCAATTTACTATTCATATGCATATCCTTATAATTGTCACATGTTCACCTTTACACTTACATGTGAAACCCGGCCAAGTACTAAACTACCTTTGGGTTGATTAATACTTGCATGGATATACATACACGTTACATTTAACATACCTTATGGACAACTGCAACAAGAGAGATCACTTTGGCAACGTCAAGTGCTAGTTATCTCACTTAAATGTTAAACTTGTACAGTTTCAAATGATCATATGACCCGAATTGACAAATAGAAAATAAATGGGAAATTACGGTTCACAATGACATTATACCTTATTATGTTTCCCTGAAATTTCATAATGGAAACATTACAAATAACCAACTCTCTAGTAAATCTTGTAAGACTTTATCCTGTCAAACAATAGTCTTTCTTTGGACCGACTATCATTCACATTAATGAAGTCCTTCATTAGAATTATATAATCTTAAGCAAGATACCGAGCACAACTTGACATCCAGTGTTTGCACCGAAATATCAATTGCAAGTGGTACTCTCAACGCAGTAATCAAACAACAATAATATGTCCAGTCAAATAATAGTCTTTCTTTGTACCGACAATTATTTACATGGACAATATCTATACAATTATTAGTGTTTATTATCGCATGTGCATTCATATATGGCCAAACATTAACCTTCCTTTGAGCCGATTAATATCCGCATAAATAAGAACACACAAATTATATTTTATAAAATTAAACTAAATTAATCTACATAATAGAGACTACTTTGGCAGCATATTAATTCAATTAAAATAGTCTAAACTCTTAACTATAAAGTATAACTTAATCTTAAGATTACATAATTATACAAATAATCAAACATTGATAATATATCCTTAGAATTATCAATATTTATTATCACATGTGTATTCACTGTTTGGCCGAACATTAACCTTCCTTTGGGCCGATTAATATCCGCATAAATAGAAACACACGAAACTTTATAATTTAAATTAAACTAGTTTACACATCAAACAACTAATATAATTTAAATAATAAAAAACAGATTAATTATGTAAACAAAGTGCTTTAACATGCATGATATACATATCCACATAATTATATAATTATATAGTGCAGTACTATATACCATCAATCAAGCATTGTATAATACATGAAGCACATAAATATCTGTATGTATATATATACCACAAAATACGTGATTACATGTATCTTGTCCATACAATCACTTTACATTATATCATATCATGTATAATCTTATATCATATACATCCTCGATATCACACATGCTGCAACTAGCTTAATCATTATTAATACATGTATATATACACTCTACGGCATATCATTAGGTACAAAATTTGCCCAAAAAACGAATAGTACATCATCGAACAGTATATATACATATATATAGCAAACCATCAGAGAAGAGATACATACCACAAACGAATAGCATACCAATAACAAGACGAAAACCCTCGACTATCTTAACATGTCACAAACGATAGTTATGCATCATGACAAAATACAAGAGATACATGTTTGACTATTCAATTATATTACACAGTCAACCAAATATGCCAAATCAACACAAAACATCGAACTCAAGATCGAAGACGTACCGGTGTCGCGACAGATCGAACAAAGTTCAAAGGCATATAAGTCATAAAAACCGAAACCCGATCTAATAATCTAACATAATTATGACTCTGATACCACTTGTTGAAAATTAATCCCCTAAGAACTTAAAACGCCAAGATCAATCATGCTAGAATTATTAAGAACATTTTTAGGACATACCTGGATCAATAACGGTAATCGAACCTTTATGCGGAACTACGAACGAGAACCGTAGGTACATCTTCTTCCTCAATCAAATCACCTTTAGTGTTTTATAGTTTTGCCTTCTCTCTGATGGGAAGAGATAGTGGAGGCTGCTAATCGATTTGATATATTGAGGATCATAACCTAATTTTTTTTATATATCTGACCTAATAGAGTCTCATTAAGCCTATTGGGCCAAATCTGATATCCACTCATTAAGCCCATACCGCTTATCAGAAGTCTAAGGCTTTTCTTAATTGAATCACTTAATTAAGCCATATAATAATTAGCCTTATAATATGATTGTCTTATAATATGTAATCCCACATAATATTATTAGATTAAATAATCTAACAATATCAATTTGTTCTGATAGAAGTGTCAACTAATAAGAGAAGAATGAAATCAAAGAAATTGGTGATGAGATTAGTTTAGTCAACTAATTGTTTTAATGTTCGAATTTTAAAACTAAAGCGTATAGCGATGTAAAAATATGATATTCGTAATCTATACATTGCTCTTAGGGTAATTCATTCCTCGAAGAGATAACTTTGCTTAGAGCTTACCAATGTTGTTGTTGGTAGCAAGAAGTGAGAATGAGGTGAAAAGAATTAACAAATTTGAAACCAAATTCAGTAAAAGGAAGTGTATATTTCCGTCTCATAATATAATTCTTATTTTGTATGATACTATTCACAATTCGAAAAATCTTGTAGATTTCTTCTTATATATAAAAAAAACTTGTAAACACCAAGTATATTAACGATACAAAATGTGCATCTACATACATTATAAGACTTATATTATTGGATTGAAGGAGTATTAGCGTTGACGTGAACACCAAAGATACGTCACCCAATAAAAAACTTGTGAGGACAAGAAAGTGAGACCCAAAATTATTGTGCAAATGTCTAAAATGACAATCTGTAACGACAGAAGTAGTATTATACAATGATGATTATTGAGTTGGCTTCGCCTCCTCTACTATACCACTCTACCCTACCATAAACAAACCTAACACAATCCCTGATCACCATCAAAACTATGATCAAATCTCCAATCAATTACAACATCATCGCACGGGACCACAGCATGGTGACATGGCTTCCGAAACGAGACGATATGACTACTCATCAAAAAAGCTGTGACGCGCTCGGACACGTGTATGTCCTCCATTCGCATCTCATGAAGCTTCTTCACGTACTCTGGCACGTGTTGTAGGTCCCACACAACACCGACTCCTCCGGGCTTTAATACTCGCACCACTTCTCCGACGACTCTGACCCTCTCGGCCGATGCAGCTGCTGTTGAGCGGCCGTGCTCCTTCCCGACTCTGTGGAGAAATACTGCTGATACTACTGCGTCGAAGTAGTTGTCGCTGAAGGGGAGCTTTCGTACGTCTCCTAGTTCCCTGCATGTCACGTATTCCTGGTGTCCGGTTTTGAAATAGAAATAAAATTCAGGCCTCTTTTCGTAATTATGCATAGTTTAGGGCTGTTAGCAGTAGTAATTAACTAATTATGCATGAGTGACAATTTCGAAGATGTCTTTTACTCCCTCTGTCCCCTTTTATAAGCCCCATTTGATTTTTCAGCACTATTCACAATTCGAGAGAATCTTCTCGATTTCTTCCAATATATAATGAAAAATATGGTCATATAGGGTCTTGTTTGATTCGTCTCAATGATTACTTTAACAATATCAAATTTTTATATTTTTTACTAATAAATAATTAGAGATATTAACGAAACAAAACGTGCATCGACATCCGCACTGAGGTCAAATGGGGCTTATATTGAGGGACATAGGGAGTAGTAAGTAATAGACCATACAATGCAATCTCTAACAAAAATAATGATTTGATGTTCTAAACATAAACTCTAAATTTTAAATAAAATAATAATCAAATAAAATGAAAATTCTAATTAGTCGTCGTCTATTGTTTAATAGACTCTCTAGTTGGTTGTCTCGACGTTAGAAGATGGCTAATTGAAGTTTCAGTATATTTGATTAGTTGTATTTTTGCATCTAAAGGTTAGTTGTATTTTTGCATTTAAAGGGCGTCTACATACACTACTAGCTGTCTAATAATTGTCATGCAGCGTTCTATATCCTTATACCCTCTAGAAACCTTAGTATGCAAAAAACGAGATAGAGGTGTGTAGCTGATCTATTAATCGCCTTCTACACAAATACGTTTAGAACAACCACTATGTTGTGTGGCATCTAGACCTGTCAAAAACTTACCCAATCAGTTAAGTCGATCCAAGTCGACCCGAAAAGTGTATGAACCCGTTTGGGTCAAATCTGTTTTCGACCCGAGCTCGTTCAACCGAATTTTTTTGTCAACCCGATTGATCAGAACCCGTTTTCAAACCGAACCGTTTGCCAGGTCTAGTGGCATCCCCTTTGTTATGAAAATTTTACTTTATTTGCAAAATAAAAACTAACACAAAATCTTATAATAGTAAAAATCTTAATAGCAAGTAAATTGATAAGTATAAAGATTCGGTACGATTATGATTAGCGTATGAATATATAAATACATCCACATGTCCATATGTGCATGCATTTTTCAGCTAATGTAGCATTGTTATTTTAATGTATTTATAAAGGGTCATCATCCGGTGGGAAGAGCCCTTAGAGTGAGAAATGAAAATAATATCCAAGGGATGGATATCAAATGTGCACATTTGACCGTTGACCATGACCGTTGACCATGATCGTTGACCGTTGACCGTCGACAATGTACACATATTTTTTTGGCCCAAAAAAAATATTTGGCGGGACTGTTGACCGTTGACCGTTGACCGTCGACAATGTGCACATTTTGTGTAGAAAATGTGCACATATTTTTTTGGCCCAAAAAAAAAATTTGACGGAAAAAAATTTGGCGGGACTGTTGATAGTTGACCGTCGACAATGTGCACATTTTTGTATAGAAAATGTGCACATATTTTTTTAGCCCAAGAAAAAAATTTGACCGTTGATTATCGGTCAATTTTTTTTTCTTCACCTGATTTGTGTGCATAAAGAAGAAATGTGCACATTTTTTTATCATGATGATGCGCACATTTTATTTGTAAAATATGCACATTATAACTAATGTGTCTATTTTGTGCAGAAAATGTGCACATATAACTTTGTCTTAAAAACGAATGTCTGTCATGAAAAAAATTGGCGGAACGAGTGTCTGTTTGAGAAAAATTTGCACATCTTATTATATTGTGCAGAAAATGTGCAATGTAATTTTGGCCCAAAAACGAAAGCTTTTCATGGAAAAAAAACTCTGAAAAACAAGTTCAAAAATTGTGTTGGGAAAGATGTGCACATCTTATAAAACTAATGTGCCTATTTTGTATAGAAAATATGCACATGTAATTTTGTCATGAAAACGAAAGTTTTTCATTAAAAAAGAGCTCGTCAAATCAAGTTCAAAAGTTGTGTTTGGAAAAAATGTGCACATATTTTTTTTGGCCCAGAAACAAATGTTTATAAGGAAAAAACAAAATTTTGCGGGAAAAAAAAATTGGCGAGAAAAAATTTTGGCGGGAAATTTTTTGAACTGGTCAAAGTTTGACCGTTGACCGGAGTTGACTGTTGACTTTTTGAGAGAGTTAATCTACACCCTTAGTTTGATTTTGATCTAAAGCCTAATATTAATTCTCAATTCCCACCTTAAATTTTCATTCTCAATTGATCATTTTCCATTTATAAATTATACTCCGTATATGTCCAATTTTAATTAATTAAATATAAAATAAAACAAAGATTGGGTGCAGTGTAAAACGTAATTCAGTGCAATTAGAAAGAAATTAGACCTGAACGCCTTGAATGGAGGCGGTGCGAAGAGTAGACAAAGTAACCGATTTATTAAGATCCAGCCCCACAACCCGACCCGAACTTCCCTCCTTCTTCATCCTCTTCGCGACTTCATTCAACAAAACACCTCTTCCACATCCAACGTCAAGCGCAGTCCTGACATTCGACCAGTCCGGCACAGCCCCAATCATCCGCCGCGACATCTCCCATCGAAGCGCGCCCGCGGAATAAAAGAGATTCCCCGCAACAAAAACAAGAGAGACAGCCGCGAGCGCGGCGAATGCGGCGAAGAATCCGGCGAGGAAGCAGGAGTGGAGGTAAGAGGAGATCGGGGAGAAGTAGAGGAGGAAGAGGATCGAGAGGAGAGCGAAGATGAAGGCGTGGAGGAGGAGGATCGCTAGGGTTTGCCAGTCGTCGATTCCGTAGATTGTGTAGATTGAGGCCCAATCTCGCTTTGATTGAGCCATGATTTTGGGGATTTAGGGATTTGGAGTGGATTGGATTGGGGATTTATCAAGTGGAGTGTGGGGAAGTAACGCGTTTTGGTGACAATCAGAGATTCCTAAAGTATGGAGTATTTTTGGGGTTAAATGTGGGGATCTGAAATCTAGCAGGAGCACCGCCTATTCAGCGTGGAATATTTATGGGAGTTGAACGTTGTCCGTATTTAATGGGGTAGTCCGTAGTGCAATTCGGACAACGGAATCGGTGTAATGCAATACGTGCAACAAGGAGGAAAAAAAGGTAATTCAGCAGGAGAATGTAATAAATGATACACTATAATAATACTGCTAAGTCCCAATACCCTACTAATCACTCGTTTATGAATCTCACTTTTTATGAATGTGAGGTGTGATCTATCAAGAGGGTCCCGTTTCTTAATTGTTAAAAAGTGACATTAGACGTGTGCTATTGAATTATTGTTTAGTTTTTCATACTACTCCATGTATATTAGTGGGATTATATGATAGTACCTACAATCTCGAAAACGCCTAAGAGTTAACGTTTTTCGTATTAGGAGCCCTTCAGAACTCGCAAACTCTTGAATTTATTTTAGGAAATGTTGTCAAGACGTTTAACAGTTGACCACAAAGAAATTGAACGTTTTTGTAGTTGTTTTTATGCATTTCTTTGTTTGAGAGCACTAAAACTTCATTATGCCGATTTCCTCTATGATTTCGCCTCCAAACTTATTCATTTCACTCTCCTTTGAAATAATGTCAAGAGTGTTCACTTCTCTTTAATAGTCACTCTAATAATATTAAGAGTAGTTCATATATTTTTTAAAGATTAAGATTTTGTATTCAGAAAGAAGTGGGAGCTCAGCTAATTTTCCGACTCTCATTTACTATAAATACCTGCCTAAAACAAATTGATGAAAAAAATATTCAATTAACTTTTAGCTCTTTTTCTATTGCATTATTAATGAGCACATATATTAAAACTAAATAAAAACATCAATTTTAGCGTGGTTTATTTATAGAATTATAGCTTACTAGTTGATAAACATCTTGATAATATTATTTCATCCATCATACTATACAATATATTTACTCTATTTTATATTTAAAATAATATAATATATATCCCTTTTTGAGTAACATAGCCGACAATTAGTCTCGGCCAAACTAGGGTTGTCCCCCCGGCCCGGCCCATCCGACCCTCTAGCTTCGCGGGCTTGGACATTAGGTAAAGCCCTGTCGGACCGCTAAGCCCGGCCCGTAAGGGTACGAGGGCCGGGTACGGTATAGACTTCAGGTCCTGGAGGGCCGGTAGACCCGACCCGTATTATATTTAATTAAATAAAAATTAATTAAAAAATATATATACCAAAAGTCTAGCCGAAAAAATAAAAATTTAGTACAAGCGCCATTTGGGTCTAACTTAATTAAATCACTTTCTTTCCGCCTCTTTCGCTTCACTCTCAATAGTATTTTGGACAAGTTTATTGCATTGTTTTTAAGCATTTTTAATTAGTTTTTTCTTTAAATTTCATTTAAAAACCGGATCGGGCTACCCCCCGGGCTACCTGGTCCGGATAGAGGGCCGGGTATGGACAATGTGTTAGGCTCTACATCCGGGCCGCGGGCTAGCCCGTCCCGTGAAAATGGGCTGAAAAAATGACCTCAGCCAGGCACAGGCCCGGGCCCGCATCTAGCCAGGTCTACCAGCAATGCAATATACAAGTTTCTGACGAGGTATAAGATCTTTTAGCTCTTTTTTAGGTAATATAACGAAGTTGGATCTTTTAGCTCTTGTTTAGGTAATATAATGAAGTTAGATATTTTAGCCTCCGCCCGGGACGATGAAAATCAACTGTGATGCGGCGGTGTCAGCGACCGGGGTTGTGGAATTGGGTTCCTTTGTCGTGATGCAGGTGGCAAGGCGGAGATTGTGGGAACTCGTTCGATTGTGGCTAACACAAAAGTTGTTGTGGCTGAGGCGGAAGCCATTTATTGGGCGCTCCAGTGCAGTGCAAAAAGAAATTTCAGAAGGGTGATCGCTGAATCTGATTCTTTGTCGGTGATTTCCTAGCTTCGAAAGAAAACCCCTTGGAGAGGAGTGTTGGGCTGGTTTTTGAAGGAGATTCACAATCTTGCCGTGGGTTTTGATTTTTGTGGATGGAGCCATGTGAGGAGGGAAGGCAACAGACCTGCACATTTGCTAGCTGGAATGAAACCCGACTTTGCAGTAATTTCTATTTGTCCTTTTCTAGTGAGCTGAACATTTTGTTAAAATTTGATCTACAGTAATGAATGGTTGATATTTTCCGCTAAAAAAATACAATGCAGTTCAGAATTTACAATTTTAACTAGTTAGAATGGTTGTGCGATGAATCCTCTTGCAACCTCTATTTTTGGGGGAAAAACCCCGCACTCGGAAAATTATAACTCTCACCCACTCTTAGGCGCATCCTTATTGCGTCCAAACCTTTTTTGTAGGATGTGCCCAAAACTGAACCGGATTTTCGAGCATTTTAAAGGCAAAAAAAAAAAAAAAATTGGGCGCATCCAGGGTGTGCCCAGAACCGACCCGGATTTTTTGGGCGCGTTAAGGATGCGTCCAAAACGGATGCGGGTTATAATTTTTCGAGTGCAGGATTAAACGCCCCTATTTTTTTGCAACCTCTATTTTAAATCTTGTTTGGAGTAATTTCTAAGTTTCTTCCCTTATACTCCATTTGACAAAAACATGTGCACTTAGTTTCATGCACTTTGAATGTGCTAGTTGTAGCAATATCTATATATATATGTAAAAACTGGATGATTTTGGCCGAAAGTAAATGTAATTGGTACCAGGCTGATTACATTTATTTCTGGGTTTGGGTCGGGTCATGGACTTTGTTAACATATTTTTATTCTTTGGTATCTTTGCTTCGGGCTTCTGTTTAATGCTTAAATACAGTCGGTGTGATCTTACTCTCATCTTTATTGTTCGCTTTATCTTCTTCTTCGATTAGCTAAGGGACACGACGAATTTGGTATCGGTAACTTGAAGGTATACATCAACCACATCTCAATCCCTAAATCACGGATCATCCCCAAATTCCTCAATCCCCAATCCCCCTCCCCCTTCCCCTTCCAATTTCCCGACCGAGTTAATGCCTAAAACCAAATTCTTACTTTCTCTTTCCCTCTCCAATTCACGGTGTTGCTATGTGTTGTTGACTGCTTTCGTCTCTTCTCCGACTTCCTCCGGCTCTTGCTTTGGGCGATATAAATTCACCATGGATATTGTTAATATGCAAAGATTAAGAGGAATTGATAGAGATTAGAGAGGAAGATCGAAACTCTATTAGAGAGTAATGTGTGAAGCTTCAATACAGGCTGTCAAGTAGCGTGAATATTACACTTTATACTACTGTGTTCACTTAACCGCCTAACAATAGTACTCTTTCTATGTGACGTCACTATTACTGTCATTACCCCTCCCCCCCCCCCCCTCCCCCGCAAGCTAGGCGATGGAGATGGCAGAAACATCCCGAGGGATTATTCACGGAGAGCAGGATTCTCTCTTTTATTGTGCTTTGTTGGTTGCTATAACTTCTTTTTTTGCTGTAACGTAGGGATTATTCTAAATTTATGATTTTTTTTTTGGTGAAAATTCGGGCTATACGTGAAGGAGTTTTATTAGCCATAAATTATAGAGTCCTCCCTAGAAGAGAGTTTGTCATGTACAAAAAAATCGTTCAAACTAGCAGGAAAATCAGAAAAATCAAGAATATCAGAAACAGGAACTGAGCAGGAAAAAGACATTTGAGCTAGGCCATCGGCCACTTTGTTGCTTCCACGACGAGTGTGCTGAATTTGCACTTGCGATGGGTTATCATCAATGAGCATCCAACAGTCTTGAATGAGATAGTAGTGTGCATGGGTGAGTAATCTTCAGGTCGACAACAATCAACATGCCTCTGTGCAGTATGTTTCAACAATTAAGCATGGAATACCCAGGTCCAAGCCTCGCTGCAGTCCGTGCGCCAATGCAGATAACTCGGCAAAGAGAGTAGTACCAAATCCCTGCGAGATCATGAAACCATTCAGAAAATTCCCAGCACTATCACGGAATACACCGCCTCCACCAGTTGGCCCCGGATTTCCCTTGGAAGCCCGGTCGACGTTGAGTTTGCACCATCCGGACGGAGGGTGAGACCAACCCAGCTGAGCAGCCTTCTCAGCAGCCGTTTTTGGTAGCAAACCTGGGATTCTGTCACACATAGAAGCTCTGTATAGTTGCAGTTGTGAGACAACAATAGACGAGAGAGATGAGACGCCATCATGGTTCTCGAACACAAGCTTGTTCCGACATTTCCAGGTGAACCACGCCATTATTGCAAACTGGGATGCCCATTCATCTCCTGCTTTAATGTTGAGATTTATCCATTCTCTAAGAGACGTAGCCGAAAAGAAACCATTCGGTAAGGCGTTACCTGCAAGAGCATACCAGACTTGGGCAATGGCATTACAGTCACGTAGAACGTGGATCGCCGTTTCCTCGCACCCATACCTCGGGCAACTAGGATCCGAGGATATATGACGACGAACCCTGTTAGAATTACATAGGATACTGTTCTGAGCAACAAGGTAAAGGAACTGCCGAGTGCGTTCCTGCGCCTTTACTTTCCAGATAGCAGCCCATACAGACTCGGTAGCTGGAGGATTAGGCTCGTCTCGCACCAATGGAGCAGCTGATTTTGCGGTAAACACTCCTGACGAAGATAATCCCCAGAAAATTTTATCAGTCGTTGTCACATGCGGGTTCAAGCGAACTGTCGATATTCGGTGACAGATCGAGGCGGGAAGATGTGTGTGCAAAATATCCCAGCGCCAACCTGCAGCAGACCATAATTCAGCAACTTTAGTGCCCTCAAGTTCAGGAGTGAGCGGTTGAGTAACGTGGTCGATCAATTTATAATCATCTAACCATGGGTGCAACCAAAACAGAGTTGAAGTGCCATTACCCACCGCCATTCGTAGCCCCTTCTTGAGCGTCTCTGCCCCATGTACGATCCCCTTCCATGTGCGGGAGCAGCCCCGAGGCCGCTCGAACATATCAATATCCAAACGACCATGGCAGTATTTGCTACGTAAAACCTGAGACCATAGACTGTGCGGTTCCTGAAGAGTGCGCCATCCTAATCTTGCCAAGGAAACTGAGTTCCTTTGCCGCATAGGTTGGAGCCCTAGTCCACCATTACGTTTTGGCTTGGCGATAGTTTCCCAGGCAACCAAATGCATACGCCTCCTTTCCGACGTCGACCCCCAAATGAAACCGCGGATGGATCGGTCCAGAGCATCACAAACTGACCGGTGAATAAAATTGACTGCATTGCATATAAAGGGATACTGGAGAGAACCGAGTTTGCTAGAGTAACTCGTCCTGCAAAAGATAAAGAGTTCGTTTTCCACCCACTTAGCCGAGTTGTTACCTTGTCAAGCAGAAATTGGTAACGATCTTTAGTCATCTTCTCGACTGACGTCGGAACCCCGAGATAATTTCCAAAGTCATTACTGATCTCTATGGACAACAGGCTAGCAACCACTTGTTGCATAACAGAAGTTATAGACTTAGAGAACAACACACTACTCTTGTCATAATTAACTTTCTCCCCGGAGGCCGAGCAAAAACTATCTAAGCATTCTTTTATCACCAAAGCTTGACGAGCGTCGGCCTGAGCAAACAGAACTAAATCGTCGACGAAGAAGAGATGTGAGATATGTACCGACCGGACAGTGACTGGAAGCCATCGACCGTCTTCTACCGCTTCTTGAATAATATGTGACAACCTTTCCATACCTAGAACAAATAGATATGGGGACAACGGATCGCCCTGACGGATGCCCCGGGAGGGCATGAACTGGCTAGCCCGAGACCCATTCCAAAGAACTTTCATAGCACCCTGAGTCTGACACAACATTATCACATCAATAAGGTGAGGCGGGAACCCAGCAGCCCGGAGAGTAGTCTTAAGAAAACTCCAACGCACTCGGTCGTATGCCTTAGCCAAATCTATTTTCAGAATCATCCACTTATTAGACTGAGCTGCATTCATCGAGTGGAGAGCTTCTTGGACCACTACGACGTTATCGATTATCTGACGTCCCAGGATGAAAGCCGCTTGAGCCGGCGAGACAAGCGATGACAAGATCGGTTTGAGGCGATCGACGATAGCTTTAGTAGCCATTTTAAACGTCACATTGAGCAAGGAGATAGGACGTAGATGAGCCGGGCTAGTCGGATTAGGAATCTTACGCAGTAGGACCATGAAGGCGTCTCCCAATCTAGACGGGAACACACCCTCATTCAGTTTCTGTAAGACTGTGTGACAAACCTTAGGACCCACGAGTTCCCAGTTTTGCTGATAAAATACTGCGTGGAAGCCGTCCGGGCCAGGCGACTTATACGGGTTCATTTGCTTAAGTGCAATCCATATATTTGTTTCTGAGAAAGGCGCTGCCAAACAAGCAATATCAACCTCAGTCAAGGGCGGGAAAGTGCGACTCCAAGCAGGAAGATTGGTGACTTGAGTAGGGACCTGTTCTGCTGTATAAAGATCTGCGAAAAATCAATCACCAAGTTCTGTAGCCTCGTTTCTGATAGCCATTCCCCCTCAGTATTTTGAAGTTGCAGAATTTTGTTCGCTCTTCGTCTGATAATTGTCGAAAGATGGTAGAAGCGAGTGTTACGGTCGCCCTCAACAAGAAAGTGAGTTCTTGATTTTTGAAACCATAATATTTGTTCCTGGTGAAGTATAGTTTCTAGCTGCTCCTTCAGAACCCTTTCCAAAAGCAAACAGGTAGACGTGGGACGTTGAGAAATCCGTTTCTGAACATGCTCCAGCCGTGCCCATAGGACTTTCTTGCGGATGAAAATATTTTTGAAGACCCTCTTGTTCCAAACAGTCAGCCTATATGAGAGAGAAGTTAGAGAGTCTGCCAAGTTACCCTCAGTTTGCCAGGCAGAGGCCACTTGATTTTTGAAATCCTCATGGGTCTGCCAAGAAGCAAGAAAGCGGAACGGTCGAGTACCCGAGTTGTCAGAGACCCTAGGCTCCACTTGTATCAAAATAGGTCGATGATCCGAATGGGGTGCCGATAAATGGCGAACACAAGCCTCTGGAAACTGTAGTTGCCAGTCGGTGGAACACAAAGCCCGGTCTAATCGTGCACCATGAAACGTAGCCATAGACCTACCTGTACTCCTGTAGTCCACGTAAAGGCAGGTCCCGAAAATCCAAGATCAACCAAGCCAAGGTCGTTAAAGAAATCCTGGAACTGTTGGGAGCTCCTCGTCGATCCGACAGAAGACGAAGACCTCTCTTGAGTTGTCAATGTTGCATTAAAATCACCAGCTAGCAGCCAAGGCCGACGGTTTATTGTTGCAAAATTCTCAAGAAGTTGCCAAAGCTCAGACCTCGAGGATGGGTTCGATGAGGCATAAATAGCGCTTAAGATCCAAGGTTCCTCAGAGCGTCGTGAAACTTCGACTGTAAGATGTTGAGCATGATGAATCAGAGGCGTGACTGCCACATCAGCAGATTGCCAGAACAACCATATACCCCCTGAGAATCCCTGAGCATCCATACGAAGCACACCATCATAACCAATTCTATCACATACCGCATCCGCTCTAGTTCCGCTTATATGAGTCTCGACGAGGACAAGCAGAGAAGGACGATGTATCCGGATAAGCTCCTGCAGAGCCTCCATAAAGTTTGTGGATCCCGCACCACGAGTATTCCAAACCAATGTACTGAGTTCTAACATAAAAAACGATATGAGAAAGGACGCAAGATTATGGGGCGCATAGGCATTAAATACATCGTCAAGACGATGCAGGGCATTACTGATGATTTGGGGTACTGAGACCCGACAAAGCAGAGGCTGTGATTCCGTGATTAGTGGCAACAATTCCACTACCATTCGGTTGGCCAGGGCTGGGAGGTGTAACTGAAACAGCCATGTCCGGTGGTTCGAAACCAATACGCTCTGACGACTGAACACATGTGTGGACATCCCGGCTACCGGTCGTGACTGAACACGTTGTGCCATCAGTAACAACAGAGGGTGCAAGTTTTTCCGTTTGTTGGGGGTTCGGTCGAGCAAGAATTGTGGAGGGCGTGAATGGCTTGATAGGAGGCTTATTGGGCTTTAGGTTTGATTTTTGGGCTTGGGGTGTATTATTCAAAACCATATCTTTAATCAAATATGATCTTTTGACGTCAGCTTCTTTGGATAGAATCGCATTCCTTCCGGATTTCCCTTTATTTTTCTTGTTTAAGGAAAGAGCATTATCCTTAATATCTTTCTTGTCCTTCTTTTTGGGGAAATGGCCCACATCAGCAGAATTAACGGTTCGTTGAACAAATTTTGTGGCTGCATTCTCGGGCGAGATTTCCTGGTGAGATTCTGCTCCCAGATTCCCGGGATCTACGCCTGACACAACCTCCTGATCAGATTCTCCCGTCGGCGAGGCTGTTTGCTCCTCCAGTTCGTCTTTCTCGACCTCTGTATGGTCCTCTTCCTGAACTATGTCCTGTTCCCCAGCGCCCAGAAGGTGAAAGCGAGACCCCATATTGATCATAGCAGTCGTAGTCTCAGTTGTAGGATTCTGCTTTGAGGTATCCGGTTTCGCAGTCTCTTGCCTAGCAGAAGTTTGGACTGATTTCTTATTGTTTTGAACACCGGGTGACTGGTTGGTAGCAGCGTTTCTGGACTTTCGCACATATTTCTTGGGTTTATTGAAATCACCCCAACCTTTTTCCTCACACAGAGTCGTAGCAGCCTCAATGGGATCAACCCTCGTGCCGGAACTAGATGCTTGATCGGGGAAGGAAACCGGACACTTATCTTCCACATGGCCAATTTTACCACAATTGTAACACATTTGTTTAATCCCTTCATACTCAATGACCCAAGTACGTCCTTGTAGTCGAAAACGAGACAGCAGAGGCTTTGCCAAATCAATTTCGACAGCAATTCTGACGAATTGTCCCCGATCGGCAGCTATCGTCGTCTAATCAACCCTTAGTACTTGACCCACAAGAGAACCCACTCGGCGCAGAAAACCGTCATGGAAATACTCTAGACTAAGCCCCGGTATACGAATCCAAGCCGTGAGAAGTTTCACCTCGTCCTGATACGGATTGAAATTCGGTGCCCAACGACGCATCATGAGGTAGTTATCTCCAATCATCCATGGTCCCTGTGTCATGACGTAATTAAAGTCATCGTCATTTGAGAATTTTGCCACATAATAGTCATTGCCTATGTCAACCAACGAATATGCACCCCGAAGCGACCATCGTTGGTCCAGACGACGCTTAATATGTATGTATCCAGGCCCTTTGTCTAGCAGATGGACAATTAGAGATCGGATCCAAGGGCGACGTAGTTCTCTTTTTTCTGATGCAGACAGAGCAAGAACAGGGCAGGATGGGTCAGCATTGTCAGGGTCGTCTTCATCGTCATCCATTTCGTAAAGATCCGGTCTATCCTTCCATACTACTGGCTCAGTAACAATGGCCTGATTGGTTTGAGGGCACGAGGCAGTGGGAACCAGGTTCTTCCGCGTTGCAGCGTTGGGGTTCGTCGCCTCCCCCATATTATGCACCATAGCATCCTTGAAGGAAAGCAGGCCAGTTGTCGTTGTTCCTTTAGGAAGTGCATTAGCTTCAACAATGGATGGGAACAAGGTTTTACTGGGCTCGAATAATGGATTCGTGGCGACAGATTGGGATGTGGGGTTCTCCTTATCAATCTCCATTTGCGACGGTGGCTCAGGATCCTTCCCCGGCGAGGACGCCATGTTTGGTTAAAAAGCAGATTTGTGTAGCAATAAGCAGATTTGGTTAATTCTCGTAACTCGTTACTTGTATTTTGCAGTGGCTCTAAATTTATGATTTACTCACCAATGCTCTAGCAATGGATTGGTAATTGGTAGCATTTTCAATTAATGATAGCTAATACATTTCTATTGGTTTACTTATTGTTATTACTAGGATCTTGATGCCCGCGCTACGCGCGTGTTTTAATCTTGCATTAAAATATAGATTATAGATGTCTAGAGTAAATAAATTGTGCTTTATTTTACCAATATAATCCTGATATCTTTATATTATTCATGGAAAATTAAAGAGGCCGTGTGAGCCAAATTTACCGGTTGGGTCTGAAATCATTTGATCGTCATAATGAGTAGAGAGATAATGCCCATTTGTGATAATAGGAGGAGGAAAAGGAGGTTGTAGAAGATTAGTATTTTCACTACATAAAATCTACCAATCAAATTATTAAAGTATTGAATGGCAAGGTGAAAATAGATTGTTTTTTAGTATTGAATGAGAGGCTATTGAATGTGGGGATTGAAATTTAATTCCCCAAACATCTAAATTTATATTATATTAGGATAGGATTGCGCATGAGTTGAATGTTTTACCTTTTACACTTCACCCCATCCTATGGCAAGACTCTTTGACCACTTTGCTTTCATTACAGAACTTTGTACTCCATTAGGTAGTCATTACTGAAGAAAGTGCATGTCGCTGACATATCCGTACAATAAAAATTCGCACCTGATCCAGATTCAAACTTTATTATGTCGATTTCCTTTATGATTTCGTCTCCAAACTTATTCATTTCACTCTCCTTTGAAACAATGTCAAGAGTGTTCACTACTCTTTATTAATCACTCTAATTATGTCAAGAGTGATTCATATATTTTTTACAGATTAGGATTTTGTATTTACTTTTAGCTCTTTTTCAATTGCATTATTAATGAGCACATATAATAAAACTAAATAAAAACATCAATTTTAGTGTGGTTTATAGCTTACTAAGTTGATAAACATCTTGATAATATTGTTTCATCTATAATATATTGTTGGAGCCGGTTCTCGAGGGTCTCGCGAAGCCCAGAAGAATCAATCCCAGTTATGACACGCGACCCGGATCAAGCCCAAGATCGGCCCACATGAGTTCAAGCAGCCCACGAGCATGCAAGGCCCAAAGGAGAAAATCCGGTAAGATCAGGCTTAGGAGGGGTAATATCGTAAATGACTCGCGTGGGGCCCGAGGGAAAGTATAAAATCCTAACCGAAAGGAGAGAGAGGGGAGGGAGCATCATTTACCAGAAAATATCCGTCTTCCTCTCGAGAGCGAAAAACACTGAAGTTCTCCATTGCTTCAATCCTCCCAATCGACCTTGTTCCCGAGGCGTTTGGACGATCGACACTTGGATTCCGACTCTCGGTGCTAAGATCAAGCTTTTGTGATAGGAATGAGTGAGTTCCGAAGTGATTTGAGTAAAGTGTAAGAATGAGCTTTTGAGCTTACTAATGGAGTTTGGTTGCTAGTTTTTCCTCTCTTTGCCTGACTCTCTATTCATTTGTGTCATTTCGCTTCGCTCTTCCTTTCACTCTTTTGCACATTAGCTGACTTGGGCGTCGGAGAGCCAAATCCGGAGTCTCCCCCCTCCTGGTTTGGTTGCGCAGGTGTTTGAAGCTCAAGAACAAGGGATTCGCTCAAGGAGAAGATGGAGAAAAGCGGAGTTTGATCGAGTGAATCGTTATCTCCAAGTTGTTTGTCCAGGATTGCGGAAGAGGTCCTCGACACTTAATTGAAGACCTGTTTTCCATTATCTCGCGAGGTATCAATTTCCGGGCTCCAACATATATAATATATTTACTCTATTTAATATTTAAAATAATATAATATATATCCCTTTTCGGGTAACATAAATATGGAAGTTTCCTACGATTACCAAGATCTTTTAGCTCTTGTTTAGGTAAGATAATGAAGTTGGATCTTTGAGCTCTTGTTTAGGTAATATAATGAAGTTAGATCTTTTAGCTCTTGCTTAGGTAATAATATAATGCAGTTCGGAATTTACTATTTTAACTAGTTAGAATGGTTATGCGATGAATCCCTCTATTTTAAATCTTGTTTGGAGTAATTTCTAAGTTTCTTCTGTTCTACTAGTTGACAAAAACATGCGCACTTAGTTTCATGCACTTTGAATGTGCTAGTTGCAGCAGCATATAATAAGATATCCACCCTTGTCGGTCTACGGACATCCTTACACCATAAATCAACCCATTATCTATTTAACGAGTTCTGACTTTCGAGCTGTTCTACACAACCAAAATTGCAACAGGCAACTTACAAACGAATTGATACATTCATACATCTCTTTCTTGTCGGTGAAATAAAAAAAAAAAGATATTTCCTGTAGGCTCCTCGGTAGACTTGTTGATCAGGTTGGTCGAGTTAAGTTCAAATTCAGGTAATGACAAGCAGGTCCAAGTCACTAGAAGTTAGCGAACGGTTTGAGTTAATCAACGTCTTGATCACCTGATCAAGACAAGTTCGAATTCAGGTAATGACAAGCAGGTCTAGGTCAGTAGAAGTTAGCGAACGGTTTGAGTTAATCAACGTCTTAATAACGTTATTTTTTTATTTCATTTACTATTGAAATATTGTGAAAATATTTTAAATTAAATTAAGTAAGTCAAAATAAATTATACGACATTTTTATGATTAATTTTATTAACATACTCAACATTTTTCCATTAATCAGGTCGGATTCGAGCCACTGTTATAATATCGGGATAAATTCGGGTTACTGGCTTTCGATTGGGTCGGGTTCAAAAGTGGCAAGTCTATCAGGTCTGTTTTCGTATTCAGTCGTTTCTTCACAATAGTCTCTGGTGTTCTAAACAATTAACCAGCTTCATGTGCTTCATTTATGTGTTACATTCTGTTAATGTTCTTCGGCAACAATTTATAACAGTGTAACCCTTGTCTTAACCTTTTTATCAAGAAAACACTGACAAATTTTCCCAAGGAAAGAATAACACATTGCGATGTATGGTTCTACTGAAACTGGTGATGGACTTCGTGTGAATTCTCTTAGGAGATCCATTCAAAAGACATGAGATGGGTTGGAGGTGTGAAATTGTTGATCATTACATAAGTCTGTTTTGAGATTGATTGTACTACAATTTTGTGATTTTCCTATTTTCAACAGATTAAAGCTAAGAAGAAAACACGTTGGGCATGGATGGAAATCGTAACAGAAGAGGCATGTGTACAAGAGTGTTACCATCGATGCAATGACTTCATTGATTTGTGTATCTATTTTAACATAAAAATTTTAAGAAGTCAAATAAAAAACTGAATGTACTGTTTTTCTGTTTGTAAATCTATTCAGGTAGCTTTTGCTTTCACATTTTGATTTTGTGATTTATTTCTTTGAAATCTTCATTATACAGATGATAGGACATGGTTAAATATTGAATGTTTCGTTTTGATGCAGTGAAAAAGAACAATTTCATTACCTATATTTATATTTACATGTCCTTGCCACCGTTTTATTTATTTCATGTTTCTTCTATTTTTTTCAAATATAATCTTATCCGTTAATATTTCAGATCCGCCAGTTACAAACGGTTCTTAATTCTTATCTTAAAAAATGTTTGTCCTAGAACCCACCTCTAGATTACGTTTATGTCATCCAAGTAACTAATTATCAAAAAATATTCTATATAATCCCTATTGAGCTTCCTCTTATTGACTACTCCCTCTGTCCCTTTAAGTTCTTCTCATGTTGTCCTTTGCACAATTCTTAAGGAAATTACTGCAGCAAACAGTGCATAGGTAATGCTACCCAAACCCATTTTTAAGCCAATGAAAACAGTTTGCTTAATTTCAACAGCCAATCAAATTACACCATTAGCATACACACGGATTGCCATATTAGGCTAACATAAACAGACCAAAATACCCCTAAGAAGAAAAACCATTCAGCTGCTATAAAAGCAGTTAACACACTGCAGACACATTCAATTTATTCTCTATTTACAGCAAAAAACCAACTGAAATTACAGCAAAACAGTGAGAAGCTTGAAATTAAAAACAGGGCATCATTGCCTGAGGAGGATGGCTTCAGCATTTAATTTGAATGAACCTCCGGTCCTTGATGATGATGGCTACGGTTATGAGGAGATGGGGGACATAGGAGCAGAACCTGAATTTGATTTCGATCTAAACCAAGAGCCAACAGCATCAGAACCAGAGGTTCATGAACAACCAGCACAACATCATGAACCACCAACTCCTAGGCTCAGCAGTTCTCAGAAAATGCAACTTCTCAATTTTCTTCTCACCAGATTTTCAGAGGGTTCACTACCACATGGATCCATCAATGAAGCTGCAGCACTGTTCAAGGTGTCAAGAAGAACAGTTAGTAGTATCTGGGGTATAGCCAAGAAACAAAGACAATCAAATCTTACATACAATGTGGCCACATTGTATCATAATGGAGGAAGGAAGAGAATTCAAGTTGATCAAGAAGCAATCAAGGCACTTAGCATGGGGGACAGAACATGCATAAGAGACTTAGCAAGCAAACTAGGTATTCCCAAAACAGTATGTCATAGAATGATCAAGAGCAAACAAATAAGGCCACATACAAATGCACTACATCCTGGATTGAAGGAAGCACACAAGCTGACAAGGATGGAGTGGATTCTGAATCTAATCACAGGCAACACAGTGCATGAAAAATCAGATTACCACCCAATGTATGATTTCGTGCATATTGATGAGAAATGGTTCTTTCTTTCAAAGAAGACACAAAGAGTTTATCTAGCTAAACAGGAGAGAGGTATGTATAGGGCTGCTACTTCAAGTAAGTTCATTCCTAAGGTTATGTTTATGGCAGCAGTAGCAAGGCCAAGGTTCAACACAGATGGGGAATGCACATTTGATGGAAAGATTGGTATCTTTCCATTCACATACAAAGAACCAGCTAAGAGAAATTCAGTAAAGAGACCAAAAGGGACAATTATCACAAAGCTTGTGGAGTCAATCAACAAGGAAGTTACTAGAAGAATGTTGATTGACCAGATCATACCAGCAATCAAGGCTAAATGGCCAGAAGGAGGACAAAGGGTCATTTACATACAACAAGACAATGCAAGGCCTCATATTACTCAACAAGATCCAGAATGGCAAGAGGTACACAAACAAGATGGCTTCACTTTTATTTTAATTCAGCAACCAGCTAACAGTCCTGATCTAAACATATTAGACCTAGGATTTTTTAGAAGCATCCAATCCCTTATGCACAAGAAAATGCCAAAAGATATTGACACCATGCTAGAAGCAGTTTTTGATGCATTTAATGAGTTGGAACCCACTACTCTAAGAGATGTGTGGATTACACTTCAACAAGTAATGAATCAAATCTTACAAGTAAAAGGAGGGAATGACTTTGATATTCCACATATCAACAAAAAAAAACTGAGGGCACAAGGACTTCTGCCAGAGATAGTCAAAGCAACAACTTGGGCTGTTATACAAGCATGGGATATTGTTTATGGGGACAGTCAAGCACAAAATCAAGCAAATCATGAAGGACACAGTGAAGCAAATGACTTGGAACACAGTCAAGCCAATGTTGAAGGGGACAGTGAAGCAAATGACATGGAAAAAAGTCAAGCCAATGTTGAAGGGGACAGTGAAGCAAATGACTTGGAACAAAGTCAAGCAGATGTTTATGGGGACAGTCAAGCACAACATCTGATAGACAGCCAAGATGATTTGGGGGACTACATAATCATGTAAACACAGAAAGCATAGAGTACTGTTTTTTTTTGGGTTTAGCTAAGACAGTATGACCACTGTAAGCATTCATAGACCAGTTTTTGTAAGGGTGCTTACAGTATTCATATTTTTGTAAGCCTAGCAAAGTTCTTCTCATGAAGTTGTTGAAAAAAAAAAAAATCTCAGGTGTCCCCTTAGCCATCACAGAAACAATTCCATCTCCAACAACTCTACACACTTGGCCTCATTCATTCAAAACTGTCACTGGCTTCCTAGAGTAGTGCTAAGATTGCCTTAGCATTACAATGGCGTGCCAAAGTGACAGTTTATCCTGGTTTCCTAGAGTATGTAAAGCAATTGAGATATCTTACAGGAATTGCATCTCAGTTTAAAAGGATTCTTCATTGATTAAAAAAAAAAATCTCAGGTGTCCCTATACCATCATAGACACAATCCTAATCTCCAAAAACTCTACACACTTGGCCTCATTCAGTCAAAACTGTCACTAGCTTCCTATTGTAATGCTAAGATTGCCTTAGCATCACAATGGCGTGCCAGAGTGACAGTGTTAACTGGTTTCCTGGAGTATGTAAAGCAAATGAGATGGTCAGAAGAACTGTGTCTCAGTTTATAAGAACTCATCATTGATTAAAAAAAAACAGGGACATTTCATCAGGGACTAACTCAACTAACACAGGGCCAACAGAGAAGAACTCAACTGAACACAGGGACATTGAGTGAGGGACTAACTCAACTAACACAGGGCCAACAGAGAAGAACTTAACTGAACAGAGGGACAAAGTCAGGGACTAACTCATGTCAACATAGAGCCAACATCATTAACCACAACTCAACAGAATCAACAGAGAGGTACTCAACCTCAACTCAGCAGATATACAGAGAGGTACTCAACCTCAACTCAACAGAATCAACAGAGAGGTACTCAACCTCAACTCCACAAAAATGCAACAGAGAGGCACTCAGGTTCAACTCAACAGATATTCACCATAGAGGAACTCATCCTCAACTCAGATATTCAACATAATTCCATAAAACCATCCAGTCAAAACCCAAAATATAACAAAGTCCACATTTCATAATAACAGAGTCCACAGTTCACAAGCAAAACAACAACCAAAGTCCATAATAACAGAAATTCCCAAAATATATAGCCTTCAAGAGGGACTTAGCTATATTGTGTCCGAGCGGGAGGGGGAGGCAGAGACAGATGGAGAGTCGGGGATGACAACAAGCTCCGGCGTCGGCATATCCACATCAAATGACACCTCAGGCGTCGGAGTGTCTGGGATCACGATGATCTCCCGGGGACGAGACAGGGCCTCGTTTTCAGAGAGCTCCGGCGACCACCTCATCTCCATGGACTCCTTCTTCTGCTCCGGGGACCAGAGCATGTCGATGTCGATATCCTCGGACGGAACGTGGCTCCAGGTATGGTCTCCAACACAATCTGGACCCCAGTTGCAAGGCGGGGACAACGAGCAACCAGATCGACCCACAGAGGCACTGGGGTCGACATCAGAATCATCTTTGAAAAACAGATTCAAAGCTTCTTCTGAGTCGTTCTTACAGAGGTTTTCAGAGATTGATGGCGATTGGGGATCAACAGAGAGAGAGGAGCTCGGATTCGAGACAGAAAACGAAACCCGTCCGGTGGACAACGACGGTGTTCCGCTCTTGGTGAAGCTTTGAGATGGTCGGGTATTGGTGGAGGAATCCATTGGAAGAGATGAAGGCGAGAAAGAGGCGAGAAAGATGAGAGTTTTTTGGCTGCTAGGGTTTTCAGAGAAGAGGCGACAGAAGGGAGGAGAAGAGAATGAGATGGTTTTATCGGGTAGATTAGGTTAGAGTTTGGGCTGGGTTTTGGGCTGGGTTTTGGGCTGGGTTTTGGGCTAGATTAGGTTTATCTGGGTTGGGTTAGTCCGAATTAGGAGGATTAGTGGGTTAATTGTGGATTTATTACAAAAATCTGAAGCTTTGTTATGGTAAATTAAGAAATTGATTATGTAAAAATGGAAGTAATTTAATGGAGATGAAGGTGGTTGATGATTTTAATGGTGAAAATTAAATGGAGAAGATGATGTAGATGGTTGATTTGATTGATAAAGTGTGTAAGAGATATGAATAAAATAAATAGAATAAGGGTATAATGGGAAGAAATTAATGGATGAAAAAGGAAATGAGAAGAACTTAAGGGGACGCCAAAAATAGAAACGAGAAGAACTTAAAGGGACGGAGGGAGTATTAGATACTCCCTCCGTCCCTTTAAGTTCTTCTCATTACAAATAATGACACTATTCACGTATCAATCTAATTTGTTAGATATCTTATGATATATAAGAACAAATATACTGATGTGGGGTCTTGTTTGATTCGTCTCATCGAGAACTTTAAGAATATCAAAATTTTATAATTTTTAGTAACGTATATTTAGAGATATTAACGATACAAAACGCAAATCGACATACGTTCTTAAAAGAGATGAGAAGAACATTTGGGGACGGAGGGAGTATGATTTTTTGGTTTTCAAATACGCCTCTTATTGACTATGATGATTAAAACTCGACTAATGCGAGTTCTGCTTCAGAAAATTCATGATTGATGCACCTGTGTATGTATTCCTGAGTCTGTTTTACTATATAAATCTGCTATGAATTTGGTTTCAGTCTAATTTGTTCTCTTTCAGGTAGCTACATTTTGGAAGTGTGTGTCCTCTGCTGAAGGTGGTGATTATCCAGGTGGTCTTGCCGTTGTTGGTTGTTTACGTTTGCCATAAGCACTATTCTTGAATCAGTGAGCAAGCTTCCACATTTATTTGTGCAAGTTGAGCCAATTCCTCTTGAAGATGCGAACCACTGAAGGGCATACTCCTAGTTCAAATCTTTGAATGCTAGGAGGAGAAATCTCGATTGACTATCGATCTTATCATGCTATTGTGAGTCAGCCGGTATTGGAGTATATAATGGCTAACATAATAGGATTTGATTCTTTTCAAGTGCCCAGGATGAGACCTTCATTGGAGTATTGGATGATGGGATTAGACTGTAAAAGAACCTTCTCAAAACTTGGCTGCAGCTGCTGTCATCCCTGAATTGGCTAATTGAATTGCTGAAACTATCTGGCAAAGTAAACTTTTGTGTTCATCCAAATGCTCCACTTCAGCTAATTGAATTGGCTAATTGAATTGCGAAGGAAGGAGTCATTTCCCTCCTTAAATACAATGGAACAAACGCAGCCTACATACTGACGTGGGAAACAAACTTCCTGATGACATGAGTTTGATAATAGTGGCTTAGGATGATATATGCACAAGGTTTCCTTTAACAAACAAAAAATACAGGGGGTTTCACATGGACAGTGCTCAAATATGTTGAAAACTGGCTTTGTTTAGTACAACACATTATTCCGTTTCTGACATGCTTAGTTCGTTATAAAGTTGTCATAAACAACCAATTACGAAACAACTGGGTTTATTTTGTAACCTTTTTCAGTGCGTGACATGTTTTAAGTTTTCGATAAGTTGTTGAAATCTTTCTTGAGACAATTAAGTTTATTTAGTTTGTGTAAAGTTTCAGTTTCAGTTTCAGTTTCAGTTGTGACACATTCAGCTTATCACAAGTCGTTGAAAATTAGGTTTATTTAATTTGTGACAAGTTGTTGAAAATTATTTTGTGAAAATTAGGTTTATTTAATATGTGATAAGTTGTTGAAAATTATTTGTGACAGCTATGTTTATTAAGTTTATGACAAGTTGTTGAAAATTATTTCGTGACAACTTGGTTTATTCAATTTGTGACAAGTTTCAATTTCAGTTTAAGTTATGATACGTTCAATTTATGACAATAATTTTGTCACAACTTGGTTTAATCAATTTGAAAATATTTTTGTGACAAATTGTTTAAGATAGTGTTGGCGCTAATGTCTTTCCCGACAAATAAGCATCTATATTCTGAAAAACACACAAGGTAATACATTTGTCGATGATCTTGGAATGCACAGGATAAAATACTCCACAGGTACATGTTTTCGTTGGGTCACAAAAATATGTCTCTCGCTCACGACCGATTTCGTTGGGTCCGTATTGATCCCAGCTTTCACCAGATATGTCTCTCGCTCGATTCTGATTTCGAACGACCCCATACAAGCCACCCGAACAAGCGTAAGTCTCGTGCGTACCTTCTACTGTAAATGGATATTTACAAATCCGTTCCTCCATATCACGCGATGAGAGACATATCTGGTGAAAGCTGGGATCAATACGGACCCAACGAAACTGGTCGTGATCAATTCCGATTCCGAACTGGTGAAAGAAGGTATGCACGAGATTTACGCTTGTTCGGATGGCTCGTATGGGCTTGTTCGGAATCGGAATTGACCACGACCAGTTTCGTTGGGTCCGTATTGATCCAAGCTTTCACCAGATATGTCTCTCATCGCGTGATATGGAGGAACGGATTTGTAAATATCCATTTACAGTAGAAGGTACGCACGAGACTTACGCTTGTTCGGGTGGCTCGTATGGGGTCGTTCGAAATCAGAATCGAGCGAGAGACATATCTAGTGAAAGCTGGGATCAATACGGACCCAACGAAATCGGTCGTGATCGATTCCGATTTCAAACGAGCCCATACGAGCCATCCAAACACGAGTAAGTCATGTATAATAATATATATATATAAACTTTGAAAAAAATAATAATTAACAAATGCCTTGTATAAATTTTTTTTTTAAAACATTTTACGTGTATCTTACACGGGGGAATTAAAAAAAAAAATCTGTATAAGAGACGCTGGTTCGACCAGCATCTCTTATACATGTTCAAATAAAAAAAAAGACCATTTATATGAGACACTGGTTCGACCAGCGTCTCTTATACGTTAAAACATAAAAAATTACCAGTTTCGGACGAGAGACGCTGGTAGACACATAAAAAAAAATCCGAAGCTGGCATAAGTGTCTATATTGAGAATTTCTTTTGAAAAGAGCCTACGGCGGGAATTTTTTTTGAAAAAAAGACCATTTTAGAAAAAAATTCCCTTAGTTGATACGAAAGGTATCTCATAACACCCTAAATCAGTGAATCAACCAAAGTTATCAAACAAAAAGAAAGAAAACGTCAGTGAGAGATGTACCAACATGTTTAGAGTGGTTGCTCCCACGAGCTATGGAGTTAAATAATCTGATTTCTTGATCTGGAATTTTGTCGAACAGCTGGTGCGCATGCTCCGTGGTTGAGTTTGTTGACTCTGGTGAAGAAACTAATAAGCGCGGACATGAAATTGATAGCATTACGGAGATCGTATTACACAAAAAAGCATGAATTTGGTGGTTGACCAATTTCCACCATCAGAGTGGGCGGAACGCAAAACTTCAAATTGAATGAATTTTTTTAAGCCCCAAATCAAACCCCGATCAGAGTGGGCGGAACGCAAAACTTCAAATTGAATGAATTTTTTTAAGCCCCAAATCAAACCCCGAGCACTTAGCAGCTTGATGCTTTCTGCTTATATATAGTGGTTAAATTTTTTAATATGGTAAGTTGGTGGTTGTAACTTGTAAGGCCAATTTCAATTATCTAAGTGATTATATACCAAATTCCCCCTTAATTTTATTAAAAAATACTAAACATTTTTCCATTAATCAGATCGGATTCGAGCCACTGTTATAATATCGGGATAAATTCGGGTTACTTACTTTCGATTGTGTCGGGTTCAAAAGTGGCAAGTCTATCAGGTCTGTTTTCGTATTCAGTCGTTTCTTACCAAGCTATAGTCTCTGGTGTTAATGTGTTATAAACAATTAACCGTGCTTCATTTATGTGTTACATTCTGTTAATGTTCTTCGACAACAATTTTTAACAATGTAACCCTTGTCTTAACCTTTTTATCAAGAAAACACTGACAAATTTTCCCAAGGAAAGGATAGCACATTATACATTCGAGGAAGTCTCAGTTTATAGAACAAAGCATGATTAAAGACATGATTATTATCAATACCTATACCTTAAAACAGATGTTCAGAGATGAGAAGATTCCCAACTAGCATAAACAGCACCAAGAATCTTTTCATGAAGAATGGGTCCAGAGCAAGTGATTATACCTCTATCAAGCCCTTCTAAGAATACGCCCTTTGAGAAATCCAGTGGACGCCCTCCTGCATCCGTTACTACGCCTCCAGCTTCCTGCACTATCAGCACTCCTGCTGCATGATCCCATATCTTCTCTTTATATCCAACACTCGCAAATTTCATGTAGATTTCAGCATCTCCCCGAGCTATGGCTGCATATTTCACCATGCTGTAGACACGTAATGGCTGCTTTCTGCCAGTAAAAATGTTGAAGGGGGGAAAATAACAGTCAATGACTTGATGCTTAATCTCTAGAATTCAGAAATGGCAATTGAATAGCAGCTTTCTTTTGCATTATTCATAATGGGTTTAGCTCTAGACATTTTTTAGAGATAACAACATAGAATGAGTACAAAGAGAAGGAATGAAAAATGTTGATATACCTAAGGCCAACACTTTCAGCAATGTCTTTGGAGAAAGAATGGCTAGAATTTGCTTTTTCCACCGGCTCACAGAAAGTTGCTAAAGACGGATGTTGAATTGAGGAAACTCTAATCAAACTTGCAGATTTCATCCAATCAAAAGTCTGTTTAGCAGGAGCTAATGTTTGCATCCATGCCTTACCAGTACCTCTTCGGGCATACATCACACAACCTTTTTCACACGGGTTTGGAGTTAGAGATGTTTTCAAGGTGGGTTTGTGATGATGATTTAGCATTTCCTTTTTGACTGGGTAATTAGGGCATCCAAGAACCCCAAGAGCAACTTTTCCCTCCTCAATCAATGCTAAGGCGACAGCATACTGATTACCACGCACAAATCCCAATGTACCGTCCACAGGATCAAGGACCCAATGCCTTCCTGCAACGCCTCCTGAAGAGTTGCATCGACTAATGGCTTCAAGTATTTCTGAATGGCTGAGTGGATGACTGGGATTTTTTAGACCAAATCTAGATGCTTCAGATAAGCACTCATTTACAGTCTTTACTACATCATCTAATAAGCCTGATGACTTAGCCTCTGACAGCATTTGAGTGTCTTCTTCTGCTATAATGGAGACATTTTGGCTCCCAAAAGATTCCGATAGTATCCAGCTCACAACAGCTTGAACACTAAAATCTGTTCATGCAGTAATGCCGTTCTGTCATCAAATTCACATGCAATCGAGTTGTAATAGAGCAAGTTGAACTGATGTGATCATGTAAAGCATTAACCAAACTAAAACAATTTCTTATGTTAGAAACACAAGCAGATGAAAGCAGTGAAAATGATGTTAGCTTTCAACTAAAAAGCCTCATCTCTTTTCTTTCTTATTATGATTTTCTTGAATTCAACTACAATGTTCCTTTGACACAGCATTGCAGATCAATTCGTATGTATTGCAATCTTAGATATTTAAATTCACTCACAATTTTGTTCCATTTGTCCCAACCTACGAAAATTCTCTACATTTGTCTTTCAGCTCCTATCTCATCTTCTTTAATAAAATAATGCAACAGTCAACAGACTGATTTGACATTGCACCAACTAGCCTTAAACGTGAATCATCTCAAGGTATGAGACAGCTCCAAACTCATTATTTTATCAATTCATTTATCACGTTGCAGTACCAATATAACTACCAAAAGATAACTTACATCACACAAATGTAGTTAGCAACTACCAAATAAAGCAATCCAAAAACCAGAAATTCGACCTAATTCTCAACCGAAACGCGTTATCGTTTTCTCGCAGACAAATCAAACAGCTAGAAGATGCAAATCTAATCCAATCACCAGAATCTGGAGCAAAAACTTGATTCAGAACAAGAGAAGACAAAGGATTGATTGAATACCAGCAACAGTAACAAGCGAATCGTCGGCCTTGAACTTGACCTGATCACCGTCCGTGGGAAGCAAGTTCCTCTGCACTCTCTGACAGAGACTGCAAGCCAAGTGAACTACTCGAACAGCCACATCCAACTCCGAATCGAACTCATCCCCCATTGCAGAGAAGAAGGAGAAAACAGGAAACGCAAAGAAGAAGAAAATGCGAAGAAGAGGGAGGAATTGGTGAGAAGTTGAGAAGCAACGGCGTCTACATTTGGGGATTTTTCGCCTTTGAAAGTGAAGGGTGGGGACGAGAAGCACAAATGGTTAACGACTGAGTGACGGTGTGAGTCGGCGTGCCGAATCTGAAGTTGGTGGGGAAGGAGGATATGCGGACACGTGACTGTCATGTGCGTCTTCTTTTATGAGTAGATACGGATATTTTGAAGTGGGCTGGGCTTCGGCCCATTAGTTATGGTGTTATGGGCTTTTGAGAAAACGGGGATTTCTGGCCCATGGTGTTTTACCAATTTTTTAGTTTGTCGCTGACATAATCTTGTACGATGAGTTTTTTTTTATTTTTTGGTCATCAAATAGGGCGACGCCCTTGCGAGAGAATTATATTAAAACTTAAGAGTTGGATCCCAGAGAGATTTCATTGTCCAAAACAAGGAGATTAGAAATGCAGGAAAGAATACTCAGATAAATAACAAAATTGGAGGCGATGGACATGGCCTCTGCTGCAAGCTTATCAGCAACTGCGTTGGCTTTGCGATTGATTTGGACGAGACTCACAGGGTCATTGAATGTACGAATTAGACGACGACATTCCATGATCATGCAGTAGTCCGGGTGAGGCCTAGGGAAGAAGTCGTTGATGAGATCACATGCTTGAGAGCAGTCAGTTTCAACTTGAAGGGCTTGAATATTCATGGCCAAAGCGAGCTCAAGACCATGTCTAATCGCCCAGATTTCAGACGTGAGAGCAGCGCAAATGCCACATTTAAATGTAAAGGCTTTCACAAACTCACCACTACTATCCCTGAAAACACCACCACCTCCCGCAAGGCCCGGATTGCCCCGGGAAGCTCCATCTACATTCAGTTTCAAAGCCGGGGTCGAGGGGGGTTGCCAGTGAGACAGTAGGCGCCTAGGCATGATAGTGATGGGATTTGAAATCGGGGGGAGACCATCCTTCGCAGCCTAGTAGGACTGAGTGGTGAGAGACACAATGGTTGACAGCCTACCTATGTCATTAGTGTTCGTGAAAGCAAGAGCGTTCCGAATTTTCCAAGAGTGCCATAGCATATAGCCAAAGATGGTGCTCCAATTATCCCCGGCCCGAATATTCTGTGTAATCCACTTACGTATTTCAGTTTGACTGTAGAAGTCATGAGGGAGATTGTTTCCACTAAGAGACGCCCAAACCTTGCGAATTTCAGCCCAATTCCGAAGCACATGAAGGCAAGTCTCTGGGAGTCCGCAACGAGGGAAGTTGGGGGAGTTAGTCAGGTGCCTCATTCTCTGCACATGATTGCATAAAAATGACTCATGGGCCGCAAGGAACAGGAATCGTCTCACCCGTTGTTGTGCAGGCAAGGACCAGATGAATTTCCAGCTAGGATCAGCAGGAGGTAAGGGAGTCTCACGTACCAAATGGCGTGCTGATCTTGCAGAGAACAAACCCGACTGAGTGTGCTTCCATGAGAAGTTGTCAATGTCCGCTGCATTAACTGATAACTTGACAGCCCTAAGTGGATCACAAATGACTGTGGGAAGATAGGGGGTGATCATATCCCAGTTCCAGTCAACCCTAGTCCACATCTTCGCCACCGTCGCAGCCAGAACATTGTCAGGAATAGGGGACGACGTGGAGTCAATCAAAGGTGCCTCGTACAACCAAGTGTGGTCCCAAAACAAAGTTGATTGCCCATTACCAATCGATGTTTTGAGGCCTTTCAAAAGGGTGTCTGAACCATGCATGATGCTTCTCCAGATATGTGACTGTCGGCTTTTCTGGGCAAACATGTCGACATCAAGGCGCCCATTACAGTATTTTCCACGAAGGACGCGACTCCAAAGGGACTGAGGTTCTTGAAGAAGTCTCCAACCTAATTTAGCCAAGAGTGTTGTATTTGATTGTCTCACCGATTTGCAGCCCAAACCACCCGAACTTTTAGGGCAAGCAATCTTCTCCCAAGCAAGGAGATGGATTTTGCGTTTCTCTGATGTCGAACCCCATATAAAGTTGCGGGTCTTTTGTTCCAGGGCATCACAGGTGGACCGTGGGAGCATGGCTAATTGCATTGTATATAGTAGGATAGTGGAGATGACCGTATTGGCAAGTACTACACGACCTGCCAATGAAAGAGTCTTAGCCTGCCATCCACTGAGTCTCTTTGAAACTCTGTCAAGCAAGAAGTTGTAGCGCTCCTTGAGCATTCTGCCACAAGCCACCGACACCCCTAGATAAGACCCGAAGTCCTCGACAATAGGAATCGAGAGCCTCGAGGAGATGGTAGAGCGGGTATCTTGGCTGACCTTTTTAGAGAAAATCATTGAGCTTTTAGAATAGTTAACTAACTCTCCCGAGGCAGAGCAGAAGTTGTTTAAGCAACTGCGAATAGTCTCGGCCTGATCCGGAAGAGCTTCGGCAAATAGAACGAGGTCATCTGCAAAGAACAGGTGGGAGAGCTCTACTCCCCCCGGATTGACCGGCTTCCATAGGCCTCTGTTAACGGCGCTCTGTATGATATGAGAAAGGTATTCCATACATAATACGAATAGATATGGCGACAAAGGATCGCCTTGACGGATGCCTCGCGATGGTACAAACCTTCCTGTCCGACTGCCATTCCATAAGAGATCGAAAGCCCCTGAAGACTGACAGGTCATGATCGTAGCAATGAGTTCATCCGTAAAGTGAGCACGTTGAAGTATAGTACGCAGGAAGGACCATCGGATGCGGTCATACGCTTTGGCCAGATCAATTTTCAATATCATCCAACGGGTCGTGCCATTCGGATCAGACATGGTATGCAATACTTCCTGAACAATCACAACATTGTCTATAATCTGACGCCCGGGTATAAAGCTAGCTTGAGCATGCAAGACCAGCTGGTTCAGAATCGGTTTGAGACGATGCACTATCATCTTCGTGGCGATTTTAAATGCCACGTTTAGCAGTGCAATGGGACGAAGCTGAGCTGGACTAGACGGGCTATCAACCTTAGGAATGAGTACCATGAGAGCATCGCTCAGACCTGAGGGAAGGACACCATTGTTGGCAAGATTTAGGACCGTGGAAATAACTTGTGGGCCTACCGTCGACCAGTTTTTCTGATAAAAGATTGCCGGAAAACCATCAGGACCCGGAGCTTTGTATGGACCCATTACTTTCAGAGCACTCCATACATCTACAGCAGTAAACTGTTTTGCCAAGTCATCCAGCGAAATCTGATCGAGCATGGGAAAAGAGACCGGGAGGACTGGGGTAATATTAGGGCTAGTCGGGTTATCATCAGTATACAACTTCTCAAAGAATTCAAGGGTGAGCCTTTCCACATCAGATGCTTCTGTTAACCAGCGTCCCGACTCATCTTGCAAAGTGATGATCTTGTTGGAGCGCCTCCTTATTATAGTAGAAAGGTGATAGAATCTAGTGTTACGATCAACGTCAATAAGGAAGTTCATGCGGGATTTTTGGAACCATAGGGCTTGCTCCTGCTGGAGCGTTTGTTCAAGGTCTTTCCATAAGGAAAGGATCAGGTTCAGCAAGCGTTGGGAAGGTTGGTGCGACATCTTCTTCTGAGCACCTGCTAACCTAGCTTCAAGTTTACGTTTCCTAAAAAATATGTTCTTGAAGGAGCGTCTGTTCCAGGATGAGAGATCGATCTGAAGTTGCTTGAGAGAGGCTCCAAGGTGGTCCTTCTGTCCCCATGAGGCCTGCACTAACCCACAGAATTCGTCATGAAGCATCCAAGCGGATTGGAACCTAAAGATACAGGATGATGGGGAAGCTGATGGTGTGTGTTCCAGATTCAGAAGAAGCGGCAAGTGGTCAGAGTGAGACGAAGTCAGATGGCGGATGACCGCCTCCGGAAATTTGAGGCGTCAGCTCTCAGAACCAAGTGCCCTGTCCAGTCTGCTTGCCTTGTACGTGGACATATTGTCGCCTCTAGACCATGTGAATTGAGGCCCACTGAATCCCAGGTCGATAAGTTCTTGGTCGTCGACCCATTCAGCAAAGTTCAGAGAGGCCCGTTAAGAGTACTCAGAATCATAGGTTCTTTCATGCGACGATATAGTAGCATTAAAGTCGCCGGCCAAGATCCAGGGACGATTGAGAGAGTTCGAGACGTTATCAAGGTCTTCCCAAAGTTTCAGGCGACGATGAAAGTCTGGAGAAGCATAAATCGCTGGCATGATCCATGGGTCCTCGCCCCTGCTGTTGATTTCAACAGTTATGTGCTGGCTGTTCAAAGAGATAGGAGAGACAGTGACTTCAGAAGATCGCCAGAGCAACCAAATTCCCCCGACAAAACCCTCTGCGTCAACTAGAAGGATGCCATCAAACCCAATCCGACGACAAACTTGGTCCGCCCGGACCCCGCTAATGCGTGTTTCAACCAAGGCTAGTACACTAGGGTTGTGTACTCTCACTAGTTCATGGATAGCAGTAAGAAAATTGGCGCTACCGGCGCCACGAGTGTTCCAGAAAATAATGCTGATGTTCTTCATAGGAAACCAAGTTTGAAGAAGGTCCATAAAAAAAGACTGAGACATTAAGTTGCGATCAATCTGAGCAAGGGAAGCATCTGTGAATCTCCGGAGAGCGTCACCAGTTGATGGCGTCAGATACGCCCTGCATAGAAGAGGCTGATCCTCCGTGAGCAATGGGAGCAGCTCGACAATCATTTTGTTCGCGAGATGCAGAGTTGTTACCTTGAAGGGCCCCGTCTGGTGGTTCGAGAGCAGGAGGCTTGTTCTGTTGTACAAGGTCTGCGAGAATACTGGGATTATGGGTATCGGGGTCTCTCGATCCATCGGTACTTGAGGCAGGATGAGAAAGAATGACGGGTGAAGAAACTGTTGGCAAGATCAGAGAAGGGGCCTTAATTCCAGAAGAGATCGTAATAGGTGCATGTGTGAGTGCTAGGGTGTCCTTAATGAGCATAGAATTTCTTTGGAAAGCCGTGTTTTTTGCCTGGGATAGCTTGGATGAGATTTTCCAATTTTTCTTTTTGTTAGAAGGCAAGAAAATTCCAGTCAAATCTTTTTTTTCCTTCTTTTTCTGATTCTTTGAGGTTTCCTGCTGAATATCTTTATTTTGTTCCTTATTCTTCGGAGATTGAGTGGGCCCCTTCTGAACTAACTTGATTTGACTGAGATCCTTTGTCACCGTTACCTAGCCTGTTCAAGATGTTGAAACGAGACCCCTGACCCTGACCTTGGCTCTGTATCCCCTGATTCTGACTGTGACTGTGTTTGCCCTGAGTCTGTATCTGAGTAGGAACTGATAGATTAGAGTTTTTGGCCAAGTCCTGAGACTGATTAGTCATGGTTCGTCGTTGTTGCTGGGCGTTAGTCGACTGTTGAGGAGATCGTTGTTGAGTGGCAGTGTGGGAAGATCTCCTAATCGGCTTGACCACTTTGTTCCATTCTCCCAATCCATCTGGGCAAGATGCTGGGTGGCGAGTGGGTTCTTCCGGAACGGGGGTAGCTGATGTCCCTGTAACAAGCTGTCGGGCACTGATCTTTTAGGTGTCCAATCCTGCAGCATTCGTAACATAAGTTCTGAATCCCTTCGTACTGTATTACCCATGAACGTCCACGAAAGATGAACTTAGGGACGAGCGTCTTGGCCAAATCTATCTCAACAGCCAAGCGAACGAATTGCCCTCGATCAGCCTGAATGGTAGTGCGGTCAACGCGGATGATCTTGCCCACTAGGCTGCCAACTCTCGTCAAAAAAACCTTCGTGAAAGTATTCCAGGCTGAGGCCTGGGATGCGGATCCATGCGGTGATCTTTTTGGCTTTGTCGTAAAAGGGATCAAAGTTCGGCACCCATTGACGAATCATGAGGTAGTTGTCTCCAATCATCAATGGTCCCCCCGTGAGAACGAACTGATAATCCTTTTGATTGGTGAATTTCGCAACATAATAGGCATTACCAATGTCGACGAGTGTCAAAGACCCCTTGAGAGACCATTTTTGCTCCAACTTCCTCTTGATTTGTAGGTAGCCCGGGCCTTTGTCAAAGAGATTAATGATGAGAGAATGTGCCCATGGCTTCCGAAGTTATCTCTTTTCCAACGCCGAAAGTTTGATCACAGGAAACTGAAGGCTCCCTCCGTCGGGTTCTTCTGAATCATCGTCTGTGTCGTAGAGCTCAGGACGGTCACCCCAACCCGAGGAGGTATGTTTCTGGTTATCACGTGCAGTGACTTCATTCGCCATGATTTGTTTGAAGGAGAGTGCATTTGGGTTGTGGGAAATCAGAGCTTGGGGTTGTGCGGTAGGGGATGGAGAAGGAGGCGGTGCTTGCATGGCGGGCTGCGGGTTCGTGACAGTAGTCGGTGGAGCAGTGGCACCATCCGGAGCCAACGGATCCAGATCCATGTGGCTATGAACCGCCGGAGAGGCGGCCATACGGTGAACTAGGACAACAAATTGAAAAGTTTGGAAGGCGGGATACCAGCGCGTGCAGCGCGTTCTCTTTTACCAAAGTTGCAAATTACTCCCTCCGTCCCATAATGTTAGTCTCATTTCTTTTTGTGACACTATTCACAAACCGAGAGAATCTTGTAGATTTCTCCTAATATATAAGAAAAAACATAGTCATGTGGGGTCTTGTTTGATTAGTATTAATGAGTACTTTAACAATATTAAAAAAATATAATTTTTATTAACATATAACTAGATATATTAATGATGCAAAACGTCTCTCGACATATGTGTCTGATTGAAATGGGACTAACAAAATGGGAGAGGGAGTAGTACTAACAGAATATCCCGATGAGTTTATTTTAATATAGAGGGTAGTGTTAACAAGTCAAACTAGAAGAAAAATGAAGTAAGAGATGTTGGATGATACATGTTTTACGTTGTTTATTTCTTTAGTCCAATAAGGCATACGGAGTATTCAATTTTTGCAACGGTGTGTGTTACGTACTTACGTCAACCAATTCCAAAGGCTATACAAGATGTGAAAATCATGAGATTAATCATCATGCTTGTTTGCGATTGGAACTAATGCATGCCTACGTTGCATGAGATTATTTGGTCATTCCTCTGAGTATATTAACAATCTCCTAAATTTGACTGACTTTATATAATAAAATCACAGCACTTGTTTATTTCTAATAAATTGCAAATTTGATGTTTTTAGAGCAAGTTAAATTGCAAATTTGAATTTTATTATGAAGATTAAAATCGAGCTTGAACACATGATTGTTTATTTTCACATTTAAAAGGGATTATGAACTTTGAATCAGTACACTGATTGCTTTCAAAGCATGGAGAAATTCATTGTTTGAACGCTTAACATGCATAAAACAAGAGTTTGAACGAGCCAGCAAATGACCCAAACATTCTAGACGCTCATTTGGTCCACCCAACATACAACTGCCAATTTTCCTAGTTTATTTTAACATTTATTATTTTTACATGACCCAAACATGAGCTACTTCTCCTATAACCACGGATTTTATGATGGAATCTTATGAACTTGTGTACTAGTCCCAACTGCACATACACACAATTGTCCACACGATCTCATTTCGTTACTGTCGCGGATCTACCGTGAGCGCAATAGACTTATGGTATTAGAAAAGGTTTGGTCAACTGCTACATAACCATTTGCACTTGCGGGGAGTGTGAGAATATACGAGTCAAGTCTCTCCACTTGTGGAGAGCTTGATGGTCTAGTTAGTATATAAGTACACGAGCTACTCTGTTTACAACCCATTAGTTTTATGATAGAACCTTATAAACTTGTGCGCTAGACTCAACTGCACATACACATGTTTGTCAACACGATCTCAGTCCGTTAAATCTCCGAGCAAAAATTGATTAAACTAATTACATCTGCAATTAGTTGGAGGGAAACTAATTCTTTACCTAATTATTAGTACTTTAGCTACGTAGGATTTGAATAATCTTATCTATATAAAAGTTAGTTGTCCGTTGAACGAATTGAATGAAATTGGTACCTCATCGTTTAATAGACCATGTTATTCGGCCAAGAGATCTCTTCACTTCACGGGCTTTGTTTTGGACTTTATTTTTGGGCCATGGATATCCATAGAAAATCTAATCATAATCTAATAAAAAAAACTTAATGTTATGTCAAAAAGTAATTGAAACTTTAATTTGGGATATCGTTACTCCCTTCATCTTCTTTCGCAATAAATTCTCAAAAGTTAATATCTTTTTTAATGTTTTTTTTATCCTTTTATTGCATTTTTTACTTTGAAAATTGGACTTCAAAATTGAATTTCGTAAAACAATACCCATTTTATTATTGTGACTTTTCTATAATAACATGAAAATAAAACTATAGGCATCTATCTAGAACCAACATATAACATCAGTCTGAGAACATCAATCTTATTAACTATATAACTTATCAATCATATTACAATTAAAACAAGATATAAACTATACAACACCACGTTATTACTTCAATTCGTTCGTTTAAACCTCGCACGTAGCGCGGGCTACAAATTTTAGATGAATTGTGCTTTAACGTTTTTTGAGAACCTTATATATTGAAAACTTCGTTGTGTTTTGTTAAAAGTTAATGTAATTGATACTTATTTCCATCACAATCAATACTCCAAATACTCCTCATAAGAATTTCTATTGACATGTTTTTTCGCTTTTTATGTTGGATTTTTTATGATTAAAAAGATTTACTATTAAATTAGAAATAAAAACTTCACGAATGTAATTTTGAACTTATCTCATTTCGTATTAAAGGTTTAATGTTGTCAAATTTCACCGATTGCACTTAAAATTTTTGTAGGTTGAGACTTTTGAGTCAATTCAACTGAATTATATATATAAATCAATATTATGTTCTAAAACTACTCCAAACCTGAGGAAATAAAAATATACTTATAATTATAAATATTAACAAATTTAATAACAATAAAAAACATAACAAATAATGTGAAACTACATTCAACCAAATACAATAATTTATAATTTTCCCCGCGTAGCGGGGGTCCGTATCTAGTAATATTACTACCACGGGATTAGTACACAAGAGGGGACAGACATTAATGTGGTGATACGACTTGTATATATTAGTCCAATTTTGATTGACATTAAGCTTAAGCCAAAAGCTCTCAAAGCTAAAATACTCTTACTTTACTTAGCAAGTAAGATTCAAATATATATGGCTTGTTTCTGCTTTCTGGTGGATCAGAAGAGAAGCGTAAGGCGTTCGAAGCGAGTTGCAGGGCTGTGTTCGAGATGTGGCGGCGCAGCTAAGGTGGCGGATATGGTGACTCAAACCAGATTCTGCTTCGTCCCGTTTTATTGCGCCACTAGGAAAGCTATTTTCTGTGTTTTATGTGGTGCTACTCTTAAAACTTACTCTTAGGAATAGGTAATATTTGTAGGACATTGTGTTGAGTGCTCCCGAACTCGATGCGATGCATTGCTTTTATTGATGTTTTTCTCTCTGCACCTGAAAGAATGCATGTTGTGTTGAGTCTACCGATAAGAGATCTTGTCCACGGGTGGATAGATAACTCGATGTCCGAGTTTGAAATGATGAAAAAGTGGTCAGAGTGCCCAAATTGATCCATTGACACTAGTCTTCACGATCGTTCAGTACAGCTCTTGCCAGCAGCAGCTTGTTTTAGATGGTCGTGAGTACATGTTACTGTGGTTAATTATCAATAATCTTTTCTTTTTTTTGAGATCTTGATTTGAAGATGCAGCAGCTAGCTTGTATTTTGATAAATTTGGCAATGCGAATCTGATCCACGGCTGCTTCCAGCCCCTGTTGGCTGCTTACATATATTCTATTGTTTACGATAGATTCAGAATGAAGAATGAACTTTCATTTGTTGAATCACAAAAATATCTGTTGTTTTTGTTTCGGGTTCATGTTGTTGTCGGGTCCGATAGCAGTTACTTAACTGAACAACAAATGTACTAAACAATGGAAACAACCCAAATCAAATGCGAATTCAATCATTACAACTTCACTAAATTCAACTCTAATCTGGTTCTGCTCATGCCTAAAGGCAATTACCAACAAACACTATACAATTGTAGAATTTCTGCAGAAAGAGTAACTTGTAGATCAACAAAGAAAGAGAGGGGGGGAGAGATTTCATGTCCTGTATGTCAATTTAGCTCCCATACTTTCTATTCTAATAGGACTTGCTATCCTTTGTGTTAGTGGAAGAAACAGGATAGCAAGTCCCATTAGAATAAGTGAAAATGTTTTAAAGAAAGTATGCAAGCTCCTCTTTAACATCTCAATAAATGGTTCTTTCCAATGATACCTTCTGGAGCCACACAGTACACTAAAAAGAAGAGACGATTTTCTGAACTCCTCCACGGCTGCTTCCAGCTCCCGTTGGTTGCTTACATAATACGGAGTATTATATTGTTCACGATAGATTCAGATTGAAGAATGAACTTTCATTTGTTGAGTCACAAAAGTATCTGTTGTTTTTGTTTAGCTCTTTTATTGCAGAATAAAAAAAATCAGAGTCTGGAAACTCAACTTCAGTTCAAATTGAATGACAAAAATGCATTTGAAATAATCAATGTCAATTCATATAGTATTTCTGAAAGTGTCATACTGAAATAATCCTTTCGACAATTATTTTTAAACAATAGCTGATTGCATCATGATTTATTATACAATTAGATGAGGAAATCGATTTGCAGTCATCCAGATTGTTCACCACCACCTGCAATTCACATCACGACAAATCACTTCAAAAAAATCAGTTACCAGAAGAGAGAAACAGTTTGAGCACCAAATCCGAAAATTAAGCAACGAGCAATCAAAACTCGCGAATCAGTCGCTAACCTGATATCAGGTCACAGTTTTGAAGCACTGAAGCTCCTGGCTGAAGACTCAATCTTGTTGAAAGGTTCTACCCATCTACCCTTTCTCAACGTTTTCCTTTAGCCAATTTTCAGAGGTCGAATTCTCAAAGGCTGGAAAAAACTGAAGTTTTCATCTAATAAAACACTAAGCAATTTAATCAACATGTTCCTTTCGTCTCGTGTCACCAAACGCTTACAAGCTCGCGAGCTCCTGAACATCTTACTCCAAATTATAACAAAGTTTCATTCCCTACAAGTTTCACAATTTTGTTAATTTACCTAATGACTAATTCTCTTATCATCACCCTCAGCAACAACAACAGCATCTGGCTGCCTAAACTTGCTGTAAATATCCCCTCTATAAAACTCCCTGGTTCTCCACACCAGCACCATCAACACCATAGCTCCAAACACATTGGTTCCCGCCAAAATCAAGAACGAAGACCTAAAACAATGGCTTCCAATACAAGTCAGCTCCTTCACCCCTTGCTTCATGGCCTCTCGATCATACAGCCTCCCAACCACCTGCACATTCAGCACATACGACCCCAACGGACTCGCCAACTGCCCGCAATTGAACAGCGTCGAGTAGTATTTCAGCCCGAACAGCTCCGAGATGATCGTGAAGATCAGTGTTAATTGCGCACCGAACGAGAATCCGATGAGAAGCGAGGCTAAGTAGACGGATCCCGGCCATGGAAGCGCGATGAAGAGGTTCCCGATTGCGGACGCGAGCAGCGCCATTGACATGATGAACGGACGCGGGATCTTGAACCTCTCGAGTATGATCTCGGAGGCGAATCCGGCGAAGACTCTGCCGAAGTAGTTCCAAATGCTGATGAGCGAGACGAACGTGCTTACTGTTTTGGTTGGATAGCCGAGAGACTCGCCGATTTGCCCCATGTTGTCGATCGCTGTTAGGCTGCAACCTAGCCCGCAGAAGGTCCCGAGGAAGAGGATCAGCATGTCGATACTCAGCAACGCCTGTAGAATTGAGTAGTCTTCTCCCCTCGGCGGCTTCTTCCAGATCGGATCGCAGCACGAATTCGGAGAATTCGTCTCTAATTCCTCTTTCACAGCTACAGCCAGGTTAGGGTTAGGGTTTGGGTTCCTAATCGGCTGTTTCCGATCCAGAAGCTCCTCTCTGATGGCGATTACAAGCGGCATGAACAACCAGAAGCAGACAACAACAGCGCTACCGACATACGCGAGGTGCGAGAAATCCACAGTCCGTTGAGCAATGGTGACCGCCATAGCCGTCAAAGCAAGAGCAATCGAAACATACAGGTAATGATAAAACACAGTGATCTCCCTCGGATGAGTAGAAGCCTCCATGATTCTCATATTGACAACAAACAGCACAGATAAAACCGCCGGGAGCCAGGCGATGAGCTTAATCAACGATTTCGCATCGTCGCCATAGATGGCGTGGTAAAGCTGAGTGAAAACAGCGCCGCTTAATCCTACATATCCCTTGAGAAGTCCAAGCATCATGCCTCTTCCCTGCGGGAAGTTCTTGACACAAGTAACAAGCGATCCGGTGTTGGCGAAGTTCTGCGAGTTAGCGCCGATGCAAATGTAGAGGCACATTTGCCAGACGGAAGGCTTACGCACGTATTGCTTGACGGAGATGTAGATCATGGTGTAGCCGACGGCGTTCATGGTGGATCCGATGAGGAGGACGAACCAGATGGGAGTTACTTCGGCGATTAGGCCGGAGAGAACTCCGACGTTTGCGCCGAGGTCTTTGAAGGTTCCCATGAGGTTGAGAGTGGATTGGTTGTAGCCGAGAGTGGTTTTGATTTCTTTGGAGTAGACGCCGAAGAGGTAGGTGGCGCCGGCGCCGGACATGATGAGGAAGGAGCCGAACATCATGTACCATCTCCCTAGGAAGAGTTGCAGGAGGAAAGAGCGGTTCGTCGCCATGGATGATGGGATTTGGAGTTGAGTTCAGAGTTGGAGTTTGATTTGGTTATGGAGTGATTGGTTAGGATTTCACTTTATTAAATGGTCGTTATCCGGAATGGATTAGTCAATGTTGGGATAAGGACAGAAAGTTTAGTATGGAAAATTTTGGCGCTATTAATGAGAGTGTGGAGTAAGTGGATCCGTGAAGAACGGGTCTTATTTTTAGTCTTTGAAAAATTAGAGAGAAACTGCGTCGACCAAACGTAGTTGATAAAGATCGATCATAATTGTCTTGTTTAATGGGCGGAAAATGGGCCTCGACTTAATTATTTAATGGGCGACAAAATCGCTTACCTATTGGGCCTCAGCTTAATTGTTTAATGGGCGACAAAATCGCTTAATTCTTGGGCTCAGCTTTACTACAAAAGAAGTTATATTATTATTTATCTCAACCTAGGTAAGTTTAGGATTCAAGTTCTCCAAATAAGCTCGATCTCTTCCTATAATATGTGTTCTTTCTCTTCTCGAGGGTCTTCTCCTCTCCTTGTGTTAGAAAATAAGTAGAGATTTAACGAGTTTTTGGGATCGTCCTCACTCATTTAGGAAGGAGAATATAATGTATTTTGGAATTTCATTGCGAAGTATGTTAAAACTCATTACCGACCATATGAAGATAGAGGCTCAACAATGAATTTTGGGTAATGATCTAAAATCTAGCAAGAGATGGAGACCAAGAAAAATCTAGAGTTATCAAGAGAGTCCATTAGTAGACTAATCTAGAAACACTAATGGATAAGATTGATAGAATTTTCTAGATTTAGTGTAGCTTAGTCTTACATAGAGAATTCTAGAAATTGCTTGAGCAATCTCAAGCAATCTCCCACTAGTATAAATAGAGGGATGCTCCCTCATTTGTAATTATCCCACAAAGTCCCAATTTACTAATTAAGTGTTTCTTTTGTATTTGTGTGTTTACTTCTTGTGCTATTACACCAAAATTTCCACATAGATTAAATCTTGTCAATACCACAAAACCCTTTATTCCTCAACATTTGGTATCAGAGTCGGGTCGTGTTGCGGGCTTTGCGGTTAGTCGGGGTTTGGCGAAATTTTACGATCTGGGATCGTGGTAGTTGCTCGGGGAGTAACGAGGTTTTCGTCGGTGTTTAGAAATCTCAAATTGCGTCGTTGTGCTGCCGGATTAATTGCTCGGAATATCGTGTACGACAAGTGGGATTGAGAAGCTAAACAACAACAATTATACATATTGGAAATCGTGCATAAAGTCATATCTCCAAGGGCAAGATTTATGGGAGACGGTAGTGGGTGCAAGCACAACTCCTCCAGAGAGTACTCCAGGAAATGCAGAGGCCTTACGAAAATGGAAGGTACGTGCGGCTAAAGCCTGATATGTTATTAAGGTTACTATTGAAACACATTTAATTGAGCATATTAGAGATGCAAAGACTCCGAAAGAAGTATGAGACACATTTGCATCTCTATTTTCACGTGCGAATGACGCACGATTGCAAATGCTAGAAAACGAGATAGGGACAATTGCACAAGGTCAAATGTCCATATCTCAATATTTTATACGGGTGAAGAATATATGTCATGAAATATCCCAGCTAGATAAGGAGTCAACTATTAGTGAGGCACGTATGAGACATATTATAATATATAATACGTGGGTTAAGGCCGGAGTATAATACTTTTATCACGGCGATACGAGGATGGCCCATACAGCCATCGTTGTTGGAGTTGGAGAATCTCTTGGTAAATCAAGAGACACTGGCAAAGCAGATGGTCGGTCTTTCTGTCAAAGACCATGAGGAGGCCCTTTATTCAAACAAAGGGAAGAATCAAAGGCCTTATTACAGGAAGAAGCCAGATGAGTTTAAGGGGGGACCGGGCAGTGATAAACATAAGAGGCAAGGAATCATGGGTCCTAAGCAGGAGAAGGTAGGTGCAAATAAAAACTCTGGGAGATGTTTCAGGTGTGGCAAGTTGGGTCACTTTGCTCGGGATTGCAGAGTGAAGATTGTCGAAGGAAACTCAGTGGAGGAAAAATCAAGAAGGACTCGTGAAGATGATAGCGAAGACGAGTGAGACGTTACTGCTTCATATGCAGCAATAGAAGAAGAGGAGGAAGAATGTGCTCTGACTACTACGATAGTAGATATTCCTTCTTCAGAAGCTTGCATAGCTAACAGTGTCAAGAAGGAACGAATCAACTATGAGAAAGACTGGATAGTTGATTCGGGTTGCTCACATCACATGACTGGTGATATGAGCAAGTTCACGACGCTACAGAAGTATGAAGGCAAAGAAGCAGTCATCACAGCAGATAATACTATGCATCCAGTACAACATGTAGGGGACTTGACAGTTTCACCATGCAAGGGAGGTTCTAAGGTTCTGAAAGACGTATACCATGTTCCAGGAATGAAGAAGAATCTCTTGTCGGTTCCTCATATTACATCTGCGGGAAACTATGTTGTGTTTGGCCCAGACGATGTCAAGGTGTTGGCAAATGCAAGCATACTAGTGAAGTTCTCATGGAAGGGAAGAAGGTACGAAAGTTGTATGTGTTATCAGCTAGAGAGGCATATGTAGATAAAGCTCGTCAACATGAGACGAATGATCTGTGACATGCTCGGTTAGCACATGTTCACTTCAATCGGCTAAAGGTGATGATGAAAAAGAACATCATGAAGGGGCTTCCTTCTCTAGAAGTACGTGAAGGAGTTGTATGTGCGGAGTGCCCGTTTGGGAAAGCACACAGGCTGCCTTTCGGCGAATCAAAGGTATGAGCATCAAGACCGTTGGAGCTTATACACTCGGATGTATTTGGCAAAGTGAAAACGCCATCTTGCTCAGGTAAGCAATATATGCTCACATTTATTGATGATTTTTCAAGATATGTGTGGGTATATTTCTTAGAGCGGAAAAGTGAAGTATTTAAGAAGTTTACCGAGTTTAAAAATCTGGTGGAGAATGAACTCGGTGAGAAAATAAGGTGTCTCAGAACTGATAATGTCGGAGAATACACCTCAAAAGAGTTCGAAGAATATTTGAGGAAGCACGAGATACGTCGTCAGCTCACGTGTCCATACACACCTCAGCAAAATGGAGTTGCTGAAAGGAAGAACAGATATCTTAGAGAAACTTGCAGAAACATGATGCACGCCAAGTAGGGATGCACAAAAAAAACCCGGACTGGAAACCCGGACCGGACCGGACCGGATCCGGTCCACATATTTCAGAAATTCCGGGTTCTGGTCCATGAATTTTCTGGTCCGGTCCGGAAACCCGGATAATTTTTTTTTGAAAAAAATTGTTAAAGAATTTGGAAAATTTTATATTTTTTATATAGAAAAAACCCGGTCCGGACCGGTTGTGCATCCCTAACGCCAAGAATTTGCAACCTCGTTTTTGGGCAGACTGTATGACTACTGCAGCACATGTCATCAACAGGATGTCTCAAGGAAAACTTGGGTTTCGGTCACCTTACCAAGTTTTGTACAAGAAAAAGCCCACGGTAACACACTTTAGAGTATTCGGATGTGTGTGTTACGTGTTCGTCCCAGAGCAGAAGAGACTCAAGATGGAAAAGAAGGCCATCAGGTGCATATTTGTGGGATATGACCAACAAAGGAAAGGTTGGAGGTGCATTGATCCAACAACCAACAAAGCCTACGTCTCATGTCACGTAGTCTTTGATGAAGGGTCATCTTGGTGGGGTCATGATAATGTGGTTCTACCATATTCAGGAAATATTACAGAGGAAGAACAAGTGGAGCCGCAGGTTGAACCATTAGTGATCAGTGACTCAGGACCAGAGATTCAGAGTTCAAAGTCTCAGAGTACTTCAAACCCTTGGAAGTCAGGTGTAAGGAAATCACCTGAAAAGGAGACTATGTCCAGTGGAGGAAGTAGCTCGAGTAGAGATGATGAAGCACCATCAAGAACACCGTAACTTGGTAGAAGGGTCGATGATGAATCTGGAGTTCGAAGATCTACAAGGATGAGAAAACCAAATCCAAGGTACGCTGATGCAAGATTTGCTGAAGCCCTGTCTCTTCAGAAGTGTTGTATTTCTCCAAACAAGGATGAAAAGCCAGCTTCATACAATGAAGCAAAAGGAGTTACTGAGTGGAAGAAAGCAATGAAGGACGAAACAAATGCATTGAAGAAGAATGAGACATGGGAACTCGTTCCAGTATCAAAGTTTGGTAAGTTCAGTTCCAAACTTGGAATATGCACCAGAGAGTCGGTATTGAGGGGATGTTAAAACTCATTACCGACTATGTGAAGATAGAGGCCCAACAATGAATTTTGGGTAATGGCCCAAAATCTAGCAAGAGATGGAGACCAAGAAGAATCTAGAGTTATCAAGAGAGTCCATTAGTAGACTAATCTAGAAACACTAATGGATAAGATTGATAGAATTTTCTAGACTAGTTTCCGGGCCCCGTGCTTCACACGGGCTACACAATTTTTTTTATATACATGAAAACAGAACGCATAAATGAGACAAAAAAAAAGTAAAAACATAATCCTGATATACAAAGTGCTTATTTAAAACGAGAGGGCATAAGTATTAAGTAAAATAAAAAAGGATTTCTATACATAATAAACTCTCCACGGAAATAAAAGAAGTAGAAGAAAAAAATAATATTGTAACTAAAATAGATTATTTCATAATTGCAATCGTTTTACCATCATTTTACCATTAATATGAAATAAATTATTTCAAAAATAATTTTGATATCGTTAATAAGCAATAAGTTAATGGTAAAATCTCATTATGAATTGGACGGTATATCAAAATAACATTGTAACTGAGGGATTCCATGAGTTTACAATGTTTAGCATGAGTTTACAATGTTTAGCATGAGTTTACAAAGTATCATCTTTCTATATATGCTCTTCCCAATTAGTTTCTTCTAAGAACTACTTAGTGAAAATTTTGGATCTTTACAAACTTTTGCATGCACCATTTTCAGTAGAGACCAAAAAATTCCCATCTTGGTTGCACAAATAAATTCCATTCAAATATGAGAGAAAAAATTTATTTGGCTTTTACAAAAGGGGAAATGAAGAATCGTATAATTCAAGTGAACCAGAAATCCAAATATATGAAGAGATAAGCACACCACCAAATATATGAAGAGAGTTCGTCAAAGAATGGCAAGAAAGCAGCCTTGTATGCAAACCTAACAACTCAGAACCATGTACATTGTGACAATTACTAAGATGAGCATTAACATGGCACAACCAGCCTGAAATGCACACAAACAAAAAAGATTCAACTTATAATCAGATTAAGGCACAACCAATATCAAAAGAAGAATAGCAGCAAGAGACAACCAACTCAAAATTGAAATGAAAGAAAAAGATCATGTTATATAAGAAATTAGTGAAATTCAATCCAAAAATATAAACCTTTAGGTTGAAAGAAATTCGAACACAAAAAGTATATTAAAATTGATATATAACCTTAATTCAGATGATTTAACCTTCAACCAGACAACCTACAATTACAACACAATGATTTATGTGCTTAAGAATTGCACTATTCTTAGCACTAACAACAAAGGTAAAACATGGTAAGGAAAATGTGTTAAATCACATAGATTAGATCTTTGAACTCAAAACAAAATATTCTTATTAACCAAACAATTCATTGACAAACCTAATTAGATAATTACAAATATTGCAAGTGTAGAAAGATGGAGACCATGAATGTTTTGTGGGAAGATTCTCTCACCAAATTGATATCCAAGTCCTACAAAAGAGCTAATCCCGTCCCAACCCTAATATAAATCTCATGATTCTCATCTATATGATTTCGATAAAGAAGTTGATTAAGGACATTCAAATTGAATATTAAATAGTATAATTATACAAATTTATTGAAAAATAATCGAATTACCTGATACTCTACAAGATGTAGCAATTGCCTTCTCAATTCTGATGGTTCTTCTCCACAATCGCCCTTGCTAAAATTTCATGTATTTCTTTTGACAATTAGTTCATAATCAATGTGACAGTGTGTAATTAAACACTTAGTGGAAATCTCTGGTTCTTTGTAGCCTTAATTTCGTGGATAATGATTAAGAAATAAACTTGTAAGCACACACACAATGACACAAGTGAACAGTTTGACAAATAAATTTACCTTGCCACCAAGTTGTACAATCTTCTTATTCTCCAACCGGTGACATAAAAGACTAACTAAGATAACTATCAGAAATATCTTCAGAAAACTTTAATTAAAATATAAAGACCATAGTCAGATACATACTACTATAATATTTAGATTTATTCCAAGGTAGACTGATCAGTCATTAGTGTCTCTTTGTTTTTATGGCAGACTATACTAATCAACATCTATGATGAGTGTACGTTGTGATGTGCATGTAAATTCAACATTTTAATGAGATTGGTTACTATCCAGACTCAACCAAGCTCAGGGCGGTCATAATATGTAGAGAGATTTTATTTCACTACAACAAACAAGACCAAACTTTACTCTACTGCAGTTTAGGATTTCTAACATTCAGGAGTGTGCTATACACAGAAGATTCTAAACCTAAACACAAACCTCGTGATCAGCTTCAGTAGGGGAATATCAGCATTCTCTTGGGTTCAGAAGAATTTTTTTTTATAAGAATAACATGCATATTTTGAATGTGAGTTCAGTGTCATTTTTTAAAATTTAAAAGTACAACATTATTTATAAACCAGGAAAAGAGGCTCAAAGTATGGCCGAAATTTAAGCTACGAAAGCATCGGCGTAAATTTTAAAATCTCATTTTATTTTATTTTTTTGAAAAATCACTTTTATTGATAAGAAAAATGACAAAGATATCAACGCGTTTTAAACCGGAAAAAAACGGTTCGTTTACTTTAAGCAGCGTTACATGCCGCCTAATTCAAAGTAGTGAGTTAACAATTAGGAGCTTCAAAAGTGTTTCTCTCGTTTTTGTAAACAAATTAGCCTTTCCACAAGTTTTTCTAGCAATTCCATGAGTTTGTTGGTCGACGGGATATGGTAATTGATCTCAAGCCTAACTCGTTTTTCTAAACAAATTATCCTTTCGATTAGTTTTTTAGCAGTTCCATAGTTAATACAGTATAAAAAAAGGTTATAACTTATTTTTTTAGTTTATATAAGTATTTACTTTTATTACTGTTGTAAGAAGACATTTAATTATTATAACCTAAAAACTACAGTAGTTTATAAATCATTTACCGAAAAAAACTTAATTTCTCACTCCAATTTCATAAAGCTGACCTGGTCTAAACTCAATGGAAAAAAAATCCTAATCAAATGCTTGATTTTATTCATAAATGTGATGCAAAGTGCATATAATAGCAAACGAAGGTGATAATGTTAAGACTGAACCAATCATAATTAGTCAGAGGTATCTTTATATACCATGTAAAAGCAACTGTACAATTTTATCTTAAACCCCATTATGCACCAACAGAACAGAAGAAGTAAATGTTCAGAAGAGATGAAATTTAAACCAACACAAGCAACAATGCAGAAAATCAGTAAGCAGCAGCAGCAATAGCAGTTGTCATCTAGCATACAACGTTCTCGTCTCCAAATGTGTTTTCTCCACTGTAAGTAACATACATGAAACCGTCTTCATCCTTCTTCTCTTCATATATAGATGACATGATGGCACCTGCAAAATCATTATCAAATCAAATATATGCCAAAGAATAAACTTATAGGAATGATGAGTCGGAATTTGATGCTTTTGACAGTTGGTGGAATTCAGATGACTTGCCTGTTGGGGGAAGGACATTATCGACAAATATAAAGATGGCCTTCTCAGCGCCAAGCTTGATCCTCTTCCGAATTACGTAAACAAACTGCCCGACTGTCAGATCAGCTGGAACCAGATATCTGAACAATATTTGAACAAAACTACGGTTAGGCACATCTTCAGAGTTGTTTCTTATTCATTTTTACTACTAAGATTCTATTTTTTCCTTTTCAGATTTCATTCTTAAATAAGCTAACCAAATTATCTCATTGCATGTGCTTATATAGAGAAAACAAGAAAACTCTGACTCAAAGAGATGATATTATGTCCAGAGCTAGTGAGTACTCACTTTTTCTTGTCAATAGTGGGAATATCACTTCTCTCAGCCTTCTCAACAATGACCTGAAAAAGTTTCAAGGCTGATCATCAGAAACCACAAACACTTTTAAGGATTTTCATTAATGTCTTGGAAAGTGGTTATAACAGGACAATAAAATCTTTACTGTGAGAGAACAATTTCTATAAGTTGTTGTATGTGATTGACTCTAGGGTGCCAATATGGATGATAAAGCTGCAAGTGGAATCCACTTATTCAATGCATTCTTTGAGCTAAGGCGATAGCCTACTCTCTGTGTGTGCTATAAGTGCTAATGGTATCAGAAACGTCTTGGAAAGTGGTTATAACAGGACAATAAAATCTTTACTGTGAGAGAGCAATTGATACCATTAGCACTTATAGCACACAAAGAGTAGGCGATAGCCTTAGCCCAAAGAATGCATTGAATAAGTGGATTCCACTTGCAGCTTTATCATCCATATTGGCACCCTAGAGTCAATCACAAACGACAACTTGCTTAAGTCACATAGAGTCAATCACAAACGACAACTTTAATTAAGTCACATAATTCATTTCATAAAAATGTCATTTCAGAAAAAGGTCTTAAAGGATGCCTCAAGCAAACTTTGACACAATCATAAACACATTTAAAAGTGATCAAATATCCTGCACAAGAGATCAATGGCAGCCAAAAGTGAAACCAAACTCAATGCAGGAGAAACCAACACTACAATATTTAGGATATGCAGTTCAACAAGCCTAGAAAACTGTGAAAAGAAACGAGCTTCTGACATGGAGTACCCTTCACTAATTTTCCATCAACGGTTCGATCAAAAACTACCTTGCGTCTGATGTAGCATTCACTCATTATTTCATCTTTGACTCCATGTGTAGGCTTCTTCGACGGTACATTCAGACTGTGAGGTAGGATTTGAGAGGGACAAAATTAAAGGTTTCTGCAAGACAAATATGTAGGGATATGCATCAGATTTTTGCTTCAAAGGTCATGTATGTAAGAAATAAAAAAATACACAAAAAAGATGGAATAAAAAGAAAGAACCTCATTGAAGAACGCCATAGCCTCAACAACCTCCTTTGTGAATGTCCTTCCTACTCCCGAGGTTCCTTCAACACCGTTGTCTTAATTGACTGAGAATTTTCAAAGAAATCAGTTAAAATTTTGTCAGTAGCTTCTCAAAAAAATCAGTTAAAATTTATGATTTCAATTCTTAGGAATGTTCTTACATTGACAACATCCAATAGATTTGTAACAGATTCATGATCGTGAGTGTAAGGCAATTTAAAGTGTTGGGCATCCACTGGAAGAAATATGCAATTCTCTTTCTACAAGGCTTTGCAAGTTCTTCAATAACAGCAAGCAAATTTCCTCAAACTCAACAGTAGCAAAATGAACTCTCTTTGCCAAAGTGGATATTACACTGGCCCAATCTTTATCTCCACCAAGGTTTCCACATGACAATTAAAACTTCTATGCAACAAGTTTTGTGAGAATGTGTTGTCAACCTTCCAATTTGTAGCATCAGAGCAATTAAGAATCCCACCCAATATTGCTTTAACAGAGAAGGATAATGATCAAAGAAGGCTGACAAAGATGCTTTAACCTAATAAAATTTAGCTGCCTTGTTTTCACCTTTGCAACCAATGTCACCTTTGTCATGTTCAGAAGTTCCACTGATGCCAATTGTGCAGATTCCAGAAGTTCTTGTTCAGCTGACGGGTTTAAAATTCTCATTACTTCTCATCCATCAGACGAAGAAATAGATTTGAATTACCTCACGATCATTTGCACACATTTTAATGAAAGTTGAGGAGCGTCATTATTAGACAGAATTGTGCCTTATCAAAGACAACATCAGTAGAACAAAAGACAGACCTAGACCTTGATCTTGAGACTGATCTTTCCACTGATTTTCTGGTGATAGTGGCATATAATTCAGGACTCGAGTAAAAACAATAAATGAGATCGTACATATTAGCACTTTGCATACCGTCTGTCCATTCTTGGACTTCTGCTTCTGCTTCGGCTTCTACTGCGACTCGGGCTTCTGCTCCTAATAGGGCTACTCTCATATTTTTTCACCTTCGGTATATAGACAAAACCCAGAAGACTAAATAATGGCTTCAATAAACAAAAAGGAATATCTGGAAGATAACAGACTAAATAACTCACTCTGATATCAAGCCAATTCTACTGACATTGAAGCAAAAACACGCATATAGATCAACACTAATACATGGAAATTACAAGAAAAATCAACTGGTCTTCGACAAATGCAAGTTTCAATGGGTAAAAATTTCTGCAACAGGAATTCGTGCTCAACACATCAGCTGCTAAAGAAAGCAACTCTAATTGGATTCAGTCCACATATAGAGCTTCCATTTTTCTGTCTACCAAACTTCTCAATCCGATATCAAGTCAATTCCACTGAAATTGAAGCAAAAACGACTAATACAAAGAGAATTGAGATCGAATCGAATCACACCCCTGGGCGGTAGAAGATGATGCTTCAGACTCTTCAAGGGCATCAAAAGCAGGCAATGACGAAGCCAGACTCTCGGAATCTCGAGCTTCTGGCTCAATTTCGCGTTCGTCGGCCGGAGCCTGGGTGAGGGTTAGGGTTTCGGGAGGACCGAACAGTTGGTAAAAAGCTGACAATTGGAGCTCGGGGAGGGTGTTTCACCTACGAATGCGGCTCCGACGACAGAGAAGAAGGGTGACAAGCTGAGAAGGGGTGACAAGCGGAGAAGGCAGATCGGGGATGACTGATGCGGCGAAGCGAGAAGGGGGGAGGGAGAAGAGGGAAAAGTCAGATTTGCCCTTTTCTAATTTTCAAGAAGCTAAAGAAGGACAGTGACATTCTTCGTAATTCCTACGGAAATCCAAGCTACATTACAAAGGCAAAAACTTGATATGTAATCTCAGCCATCCATTGTCTTTTTTAGCTTATGTGGCATATTTATAGCCATTGATAAAAGTATTTCTTACTCAATTACATTCTCTCATTTATTGTAGTTTGGATTAGTGTAGCTTAGTCTTACATAGAGAATTCTAGAAATTAATCTCAAGCAATCTCCCACTAGTATAAATAGAGGGATGCTCCCTCATTTGTAATTATCCCACAAAGTCCCAGTTTACTAATTAAGTGTTTCCTTTGTATTTGTGTGTTTACTTCTTGTGCTATATTACACCAAAATTTCCACATAGATTAAATCTTGTCAATACCATAAAGCCCTCTATTCCTCGACAAAGTAGGTAAATTATGAGTAACAACATCAAGAACATATCCACACAAAAACGCAGCAAAAAGAGGGAACTAAAAAGTTACCGTCCCACAGAAACACAACAGAGTTGTAGGTAAAGGAATCAGAAATGAGGAGTAAAAAACTTGCGGAAAGGCAATAATTAGTTACCTCTTCCTGTAACATTTTTTGTGGTTGTAGCGTAGGTAGCTAGTTCAGGAGCCATTCTATTCCCATCTTTACTAACATTAGTACATTTTCATGAAAGCTACTGCTTAGTGTTATCAAAACATCGATATGCAGAGGAGTGAACCACCTGATAGCCGTTAATTAACTGAGCAACAAAGTTACCAAATAATGGAAACAACCCAAATCAAAGCTAAAACACTAGAATACGAATTCAATCATCACAACTTCCCTAAATTCAACTCTAATGTGGTTCTGCTCATTCCTAAAAGCAATTACCAACAAACACTATACGGTTGTAGAGTTTCTGCAGAAAGAGTAACTTCGAGATCAACAAAGAAAGAGAGGATTCACGTCCTGTATGTCAATTTAGCTCTGTCTGATATAATACTAAATGGGGGAGCTTAGTGTCACTGGCTGGAGCATTGAGCAGTTTCAAGCGACAACAAATGTTGTGTTTTCGGTTTTGCATCCTAATCTATCCAATAGACTGGAAAAACTCAGTCAATCAGAGGCATCAGCAACTACACAGAAAGAGAAATATTTGAAGCTACCACACATGTTCAGCAAGGAGCATTATGACTTTGAGATACTAATCATCCCTTCAAATCTCTGTTCAATGCATCAAGCACAGCTTGCGGAGTTGTCTCCTCCACAATCACAATTTTGTCTCTTGATTTTGAACCTGAACCAATTGACACTTGTCTCCTCTTTACCCCTAAAACCTGTTCCAACATTATGTGTACTGTGAGCTTCTTTTTTCCACAAAGTGTATCAGTTGCAGGAATATTAATACAGTATGCTTAAAGAAGAGAACTAAGCAAACTTCGCAGCAGGTATATATATATTCTGTTATAATCATCTCATGCTATTTTTTCAGGCTAGACGCACTATCCACATTCCTTATTATCCCAACTGTTTAGTAATACAACCTAGCCAGCATTAAATAATTCAAGTTGATATGAGTGAGTTATATCAGGAAAATCATAAGTTCTAAACGCTGGGTAGAACTTCCAACTCTTTATTTTCACTTCCAATATATATATGCCACAAAATATAGCACATAAACAATACACGAAATATGTCGAAGAGTGTCACATAGAAGAAGAAATATACTAGAGTCCAGAATACCAAACCCATCTTGGTTTTGACACAAAATTATCTGATGCTTGTGTAGTCTTTTTTATGCTTTACATAAAATATGGAAGTATTGACTTGGACACCGCCAAAGTGATTTTACAGGCAATAATAAAGGAAAAGTTTGCATGGGCGACCAAACTGTGATGGATAGTGCATAACTAAATTAGTACTGATAATCACTTTCCAAAGCAGGTATTCTGATGATTCCAGTCTTCTACAACATACAAATTCTATCGAAGGCCCAAATGTTGGAATGAAGTAGACCTGGCCAAATTAGGGCTTGGGCCGGGCCAAATTCCAAATTCTACCCATTTATCAGGGCCGGGCCAAGCCCTCCCATTTAAAATGGGACAATTTCGCTATCCATATCCTCCCATAAGAGACCTCAGGGTGGCCCTCAACTACTTACACAGATAAATTAAATATCAGAAATCGGGCTAAACCGTGTTATTAAAACCTGTTTAGTGCTTACAAGCAATTCACCATCCAAAAACGCATGCTAAAAAGGTACAAAATGCATGCTTACATAACAATCCTCATAACCGAATTCAACAAAATTTTAGTGTGATGGAATGGAAGGAAGGAGGTTGGAGGCGTGAAGATACTAAGTTTACAAAGAAATGAGGTTTACACTTTACAACGTCAAAGATTTAGGTTGCCTGATATTTTTACTTTTTCTTTAGTTATTTATTAAATTTTATTTAAAACTATAATATTATATTAATAATATAATATCATATATAATATGGGACGGGTAGGGCCGGCCCTCAGGGCTCTACTCCGATACCATATCCTCCCACTTTAAAAAAGGGTCGGGCAGGGTCGACCCTTATGGGTAAAATCTTCTACCCGTATCCTCCCAAATTTTAGAGCGGGCTGGGAGGGCCGGGCGGGCCGGCCCTGGTTTGGCCAGGTCTAGAATGAAGAATCCACAAAATTGAACATGGTTAAATTTTCCAGAGGCAGCTTGAAATCTTAACCTCAATATTACAATTTGTTGTTGCTAGAACCCTTATCAATCAGCGATTCAACTTGAAAGCTCTACAATCAATACAAATTAGCAACCAGTGATTTTAACATCACATTCTACAACAAAGGTTTCTTGAACAAACAGAAAAAGCACCAACTTTCACATGACAATTCAAAGAATTCGCTAGACAAAATTGCATTGAACTGCAAATTTGCATAATCTTACATGTAAATTAGTAGCTTAGGCCAAAATTGAAAGCAGGAATTCAATAAAAATCTTGAAACATAGCAAGCAATAAGCATACATAGATTTCATTCGATTCCATGGAAAGAGAGAGAGAGAGACTAACAGAGCTGATGTAGTCAAGAAGAGCGGAATTGGCTTCGCCGTCTCTCGCAGGAGCGTCAATCTGAACTCCGACCGCCTCGTCGTTGACGTCTGCAACCAATCAACCAACCAAATCAGAGTATGAGAAAGAATTCGAGAGAAAGAGTGGAAGGGAGAATGAATGAAAGGCTGAACCAGTAATGGAAGCGATCTTGGATCCAGGCTTGGCGTGGATAGTAATGGAGACGGAGGAAGGTGGATATGGCCGGATGCAGCGCGGAGAGAAGAAGGTCGGAGACTGAGTTGACACTGTCGCTGAATCCTTCTTCGCTTTCCCCTTCTTCGCAGGCGCCATTCCAAAAAAAACACATATATATTCTCACACAAAAAAAACACATATATAAGCAATATTATCATCAGAGATTCAGGCTCGAGTCGGAGAAGAAGAAGAAGAAGAATGTTGGCGTTATCCACTGCCATGTTTGCGTCTTCTTCCTGTTTTCCGGCGCGCAAACCACTCGCTATATCCGCTTCTATCACCGGAAGTCTTCGCCAGAGCTTCGACAGCCCATTTGTACCGGAGGTGAAGCTAGTTTTAAATTTTCTTCACTTCTTCATCTAAACATAGGTTCATCTTGCAGGTTGAGGAGGCAGCGGCATCGTTGCAGGCGGAATTTAGGGCAGTGGATTACATGGTGGCTCGCAACTCCGCTCGGGTTCTTAAAGCTTACCAGAATGCTAGGGTTGGGTCTCATGTGAGTTCTCTTCAACTAATCTCAGATATCTCAGTTTGGTCTAAACTCTGCAACACATTGCATTCTTAGAATTCAGAGCATATGAGCGCAGTTATCTCTCTATGATGATCAATTTGTATATAAAATCACCATTTCTTGAGCCAAGCTTGGAGTGAAACATCAATGTGGGATTTCTGTGTGAGTTTTACACCCTTTAGTTGCTCATCTTATCAACTCATGCTATAGGATTTTTTTAAATGTGTGTGACCTGCGGAATTTGGAAACTTAGCTCTATAATGTTTAATTTGGAATTTGGTCTAAACTGTACAACACATAGCATTCATAGAATTCAGAACATATAAGCTCAGTTAATTCTCTATAATGATCAATTTGTATATAAAATCATTTCTTGAGCCAGGCAAGGACTGAACTGCTTGATTGAACACCCTTTTGTTGGTCAAATTCATCTCATTGTGTGTGAACTGTGGAATTTGGGAATTTTGGTTTATTATGTTTAACTTGATCATGTTCTTATCAGTTTTTTGCTGGGTGCACTGGATATGGGCATGATGAAGCTGGGGGACGAGAAGGACTTGATGGAGCATTTGCAGAAATTTTTGGAGCTGAGGCTGCTATAGTCCGTTCGCAGGTCTCAATTTTTCTTGTTTAACCATTCAATCATAACTTTGCGGGACATTACTTGTATAGAACTATAAATCTATTATGTATGGTCAGTTCTTTTCAGGTACACATGCAATCACTTGTGCTTTGTTTGCAATCTTAAGGCCTGGTGATGAGGTAAGATACCATTGTCTCTTGAATATTAGCTCGTATTATTATAGTTGAATGTACTGTGATCTCATACTCACGGAATTTTCAGCTTTTGGCAGTTGTTGGTGCTCCTTATGACACCTTGGAGGAAGTCATTGGAAAGAGAGACTGTAATGGAATTGGATCATTGACAGATTTCGGTGTCAAATACCGAGAACTACCTGTAGGTTTCCTTAGAGTATCACTATGACTTCTTGCACAAAAAGTACATGGACAAATGTTTTATGCATGAAATTATCTGCTTTAGCTAGCTGAGGATGGCGGGCTAGACTGGGAAGGCTTGACAAGTGCTGTAACTCCTCAAACAAAATGTACACTTATACAGAGATCTTGTGGTTATTCATGGCGTCGCAGTTTAAGTGTGAAGGAGATAGGAAGAGCTATAAAGATCATAAAGGTGAAAAGAAAAAATTGTGGTTAATTTTCTATATCTTCTAGCAAAATTTACTCTATAGAGTTGAGTTATAGCTATACGTATACAACTGGTAAGCTAGAATATTCATTTGCTGACTAAATTTATACTAAAATATTAATGGTACAGTTTTTCTTTAAAACATTTTGCAGACACAAAACCCGGACTGTGTGGTTATGGTGGACAACTGCTATGGTGAATTTACCAATAGCATTGAACCTCCCATGGTGGTTAGTCATTCTTTTTCCTTCTGATATAGCGACATAAGGAGACATTTATTTGCAAACATCAGTTTTAGGCTCAGTAATTGTTGACAGGGAGCAGATTTAATTGCTGGGAGTTTAATCAAGAACCCTGGTGGAACAATTGCACCATGTGGTGGATATGTAGCTGGGAAAACAAGATGGGTAACAGCTGCTGCTGCTCGTTTATCTGCTCCAGGGCTCGGGATTGACTGTGGCTCAACTCCTGGTCATATTATGAGGGCTTTCTTTCAAGGCTTGTTTCTTTCGCCTCAAATGGTTGGAGAAGCCATCAAAGTATGATATCAGCTTTGCATAAAGTTAAAAATAAATCTGTTTATAATATATTGCTTATAATGTTAATGTTATATATGATAAAAGGGAACACTATTAGTTGCTGAGGTTATGTCATCAAAAGGTTATCAAGTACAGCCGCTTCCTCGAATACCAAGAAATGATACAGTGCAGGTCTGGATTCACAACCTTCTTTTTTTTTCAGCGAAAGACTGTTATTATCTTCTTATGAACCGAGTAAAATTTGATGTTCATCTTGAATTTATGTCAACTAACATATTGGCTTCATCATATCAATAATGGAGTTTGTGTTCACTTGTTTTGTATCATCTCTCCATTTTCAAAGGCAAATCTGATTTTCCTGATCTCAACCTCCATTTTTACAGAGTGTAAAGCTTGAAAGCCGTGAGCGTCTCCTTGCATTTTGTGAGGCGGTGCAGAGAAGCTCGCCTGTGGGTTCTTTCTCCAAACCCGTAGCTGGAACAACTCCAGGATATGCCTCAGAGGTTGGATTAACTAACTGGATTTAATATCACTCTACTTACTTACTTTTGTCTTTATCTACAGTTGATCAATTATTCAACAGGTGATTTTTGCTGATGGAACTTTCATTGATGGAAGTACAAGCGAGTTGTCGTGTGATGGACCACTAAGAGAACCCTTCGCCGTGTATTGCCAGGGTGGAACTCACTGGACCCAATGGGGTATGGTTCTTGGTGAGGTTTTGAAATCCATATAGTTCAATGCAACCTCACAATTTTGAGATTCTTCATGATCCAACCAGTTGTGGTAGAAAACTGTATCAGTTCGATAATACACGACAGATTTATACTAGTAATGTCCCAAGAAATGTGTGTAGGATAGATTTTGTATTCTAGTGTTTGATGATATTGCACAGTAAGTACATTAGCTCTCTGAATTCGATACCTTCAAGCTGTTAAGCCAAACTGTGAGCTTCAAGGTGTAGATTATGCAATTCTTACAAGGTTTGTCTAGGAAACAGTCTATAAGTTGTTTTTAGTTTATAAACTGTTTATTTTTCGAAAAACGTTACTCTCGTATCAAAAAAGACGTGTAGAAAAACAGTTCGTTTATAAACACTTTACCAAACAAAGCCAAAATCTTTTGCCGTGCAATTTTTGTACGAACGAGTTGTATGAGCTGATTTTTTAAATTTTTGAGCCGAAAATTTTAAACGTCATGGCGTAGCACGTCATGGCGTAGCGTTTTAATTTTTCATGGTTTTTTTTAAAATGCCACGTAATACCGTTTTAAATTTTCGGCTTAAAAATTAAAATCTTTTCTTTATAGTGTAAGAGGATCCGGATCGAGCTCAATGAAATCTTGGAGAAATCAAGAAATATGATCAAATTCGTTGAATTCAATTATACAATTTAGCATGTGTGTAGCATACTAGCATGAGATCCGCTAGTATATTTAATGATAGAATATTTTTAATAAAATGTATATTATTTCAAAGAATACGTATGGAATATTTGTCAATTCTATAGTTCATGATATTAAAAAATTATAGTAGAAACTAAATGTCTTCTTTGATGATTTATTTTTTTACACACTAATAATTTAGTAAAAAATCACAGGAAAACATTTTAAAGTAAGGAAAGAGTAAATTTCTTCTATATAAAAAATAGACCTTTGTATACACATTTGTGTATTATTCAAAATATATAAATAAATAACCACCACCATACTTATCACAAATTTTCCTTTGTCTTTTAGAATCACTTTCTCCAATTAGAAACGTTTCAGTTTTCTCTCTATCATTATTTACTTCGTCTCTTTTATCTTTTTTCAGTTTATACCATTTATTTCTCCTTTCTCTCGCAGCTCTAACGCCGAATGTCAGAACTGATAGATAGCTTACAGATGACATCTCTTTTGGAAAAAATTCAATTGTAAATCGAAGCGTTAAACCACTGATCTAGAGCATAATTAGTATTTTACAATTGTCTTTTAACCACCATCAAATTTATCACAAGTTTTCCTTTGTCTTTGAATCACTTGCTCCAATAAGAAACGTTTCGATTTTCTTTCTGTCACTATTCAGTTATGTCTCTCTTACCTTTTTTCCAGTTTATGCTATAAGCATCAAACCACTTATCTAGATCATAATTAGTGTGTTACTCCAATTGTAACATGAAGTTGCTTAGACCTCCCAAGCTATATCATCATCTATGTTTATTATAGCGATTCATATTCACTCCTTGTAAGATCCGTTAGATCAAACTCGAACGACCTTGCATTAGTAAAATCATGAAATTTAATGGGTTGATCCGAATCTGAACCGTCGAACCCGAAAATTCTATCAATAGTTTGACCCGAATCCTTTTTTAACCGAATTCAAAACCATCCAACCGTTTATTAGATCTGCCTCACTCCATTCGAGAGAAATTAAGCAGTTTGCTTCTGTGAAACAACTGATTTGGGTGTAGTTTAGGAACAGATTCGCTGAATTCGTAGAGAGAAGAAGAGCGATCAAAGGTTCGGTAATTTGTAGATTAGATTATTTTAATTACTTAATTTCTCATTGTTTTACAGAGAAACAATACTACTCTAGTTTCTAAGGAAATCGCGCACGAAAAATTCTGGACGGGTGGGTTCCTTCATCTTTGGACTCTCTCCTCTGTACTCCTTGATCGTTCCCTTCGTGCGACGGCTGACGGCGCCGGTGACATCTCCTTCTGACATGTATGTATTCCGTTAAGGGATTTGAATGATTTTAGGGCATTTTATGTATTTAGGATTTTGGGAATTTGGAGATTTCAAGCTTCCATTTTGATTTCAATCGGAGGGATTAGGAAAACAAACAAAAATCTCCATTTTCAGTAATATTAATGGAGTGAGTTTGGTGAACGTGGTTGATTTGCCAGCAAAAATACCATTTCGATTGCATATATGTTGCTGAACGTGGTTCAAACCCATGATTTTATATTGATTACTGTTTCACAGTAGTTTGACTGTTTCTGAAACCGATATCTAACTGATTCCGAAAAACACTAATGTAATTGTTGGAGCATATTCAAGATCTGTCATTTGAATTCTGTGCAACTTCTAGTTTGACTTGAAATGTTGTTGTAGTAACTTCTGCAATAATCGATTATATTGCATGTAATATAACTGCAAATGCCTCCTTTGGTTTGGTAATCCTAATTGGAGTTCACATTTGGCTTGAAAGTAGTGGGATTTTGTGGTCTTCTATAGAGATAGATTCAACCTGATTTTTATCAAGTTTAGGTAGGTCACTTACTTCGGTCATTTTGCCCAATTAAATTGTGGTTTCCTTCCAGAAAAATAAGGTTTACTCTTCACTGGTTTTGTCATTCAAATACTAATTCTTTTTTTTTCATATGTTGGTTATATCAGCATTGAGGACTATTGGTGATGGGAATCAGTAAGACTGAGATAAACTTGAGGAGGTTACTTGCAGCTGCACCACAACAGCAAAATCAGGCAAAACTGATACATGTAAATGATTGATTCTTTTGTATTCATACATGAGCTTTGTTTGTCTTACCTTCAGGAAAAATTTATTTAGTCAGTAGAACTGATGTGTGTATGAGTTGAGCAAATGAGAAGATACCCTCTTCTTTTTGGGTACGCCTTCTAGGAGAGGAACATTAATTGATAACCTTGAAGTGATGGTAGCTTATTTTCGTAATTGTAGTATGTAGCGGCTATGAGAGAACTTTTGGAGCAACTAGCTGCTGAAACAACTCCAGAAGGTTTGCAAAGGTACATAAAGTTCCAGTATCTTTTGTGATGTATGATTCTATAACTGATTAGGAACTTCTTTTTCTTAGTTGGGCTCAGGATGTTTTTATTAATTTGTAGGTTAAGTTAGATTGTGTTTGGTAAGATGTGCTTGTACCTGAGAACTGATAAGGTCGTTGAATGTTGATAAAGTATGATGAGGTAAACTGAGAATGAGCACTTAGAATGTAACTGTAGCTTTACAAATAATACCAGAATGTTGAACAATGATTTCAAAAGTTTGATTTTAGGTTGAGCTGGAAGCTTCCAAGATTATATATACTATTTATACTCTGTGAACATTGATCAGGATTTGGATCATTATGTTACTTCTACATAGAAAATGAGTGCATAGAGATAAGCCAGTTATTTCATAGAATGATAACCTATCTGATTGTAAATTGTAATAAGAGTATACTTTCATATGTAGACATAAGAAGGTAATGTTGAGTTAAGGCACTTATTTTCAGAACAAAAGATGACATCCTAGTCTTAAAAAAATCATTTGTTGCAATCACTGGAGTAGTTTTTTTTAAATTTTAGATTCCAGTCAAATTACAACTTTGCTGTTGGGGTTTTCTTGCAGAGTTTCTAAGACTAAGGTCAATGATTATTCTGAGAAAATTGAATCAATTGCCTCAAAGTTGGTCATGCCTTTGGTGAGTGCTTCTCTACTCAAATTCCATCTTTGGACTTTTGCAGACTGATCGTTGCTAATCATAAAACACTAGACTAGTAATACTTGGTATTGATAGCTGTTGAATATGAATTTGATTTTGAAGGTAGATTTTCACTCATCATGAATCAGATGCATTTAATCTTGACATCTGATCTGAAAGAAAGGGCCTATGGCTCATTCAGTATGATGAATTTAAACTTAGATACTTTATTTACACCTTTTCTGTATCACTGTTACAGGATGAACCAGAAGTGCAGGAGGGACTTGCTGAAACACCCATTCAAGAAATCCCTCAGAAATTTGAAGAGAAAAGTCTGGTTTCTTCTTCTGCTTCTGGTCTCAGAAAAAGAGTAGTGTAAGGGAGACTATTTTATGATATGATATGATTTAACTCACCTGTCTGTATATATTTTATCTGAGCCTTGAGATCATTTGTCTACTTGAACAGACCGGCAGCTATCATTGAAGATAGAACACGTGATAATACTGGTGATCCTTCTACACCAATCAAATTAGATTCTGCTGCCCAATCTCACATTGAGAAGCATAGGTATGATTTGATTGTTACTGGTGTATTAGATATTAGTTTTCTACATAAACACTTTCTACCTATATAGTTTTTCATGCAAATCCTTGCATTTTTTCTGTTGCAGACAGCTTCAGGAGGATTTGACAGATGAAATGGTTGGACTGGCTAGACAACTGAAGGAGAGTAGTCTTGTGATGAGTCGGTCATTGCAAAATACCGAGAAGGTAAGAACTTGATCGAATTTCCACATTTTTATACATATTAAAATAATTTACTAGTATTCCAATCACAATTCTTTTGAGGCTTCAATTAAGTAGGAACAGGATGAAGGTTAAACATCATATTTTCTTCAATTTCTGATATCTGAACTACCATAGATTTTGGTAACTTCCCGTGCTCTTTGGTAGATTTTGGTAAATATTTTAGCTGTTGTTTCACCAATAAATCACGAATGACGTCTTTGCATTGTGGTTATGTGCTTGAACCCAGATACTGGATTCAACTGAAAAGGCAGTTGAAGTGAGCTTAGCAAGCACAGGTCATGCCACTTCCCGAGCAGCACAAGTGTATTCACAGAGCTCTAAGACATCTTGCCTGACTTGGCTTGCAATGTTCGCCATGATGTGTGTCTTTATCATGGTGGTCCTTCTAATTAGAGTTACGTAGTACACAATCAACGTCCTTCATCTGCTCTACACATAGTATTTCTGTCCCCATGTTCTTGAAGTGTTAACCGCCTTTTGAATACCGAATGTAACAATGAATCTCCTTCAAAGCCTGTAAGTTAGAGAAACACTACTGGATAAGGTTTTGGTATTATGATTCAGAATAGCAACTTGTGTGATAGATCAGACAGATCAATAGAACTTGTATTTATTTTCATCAATTGTTTGGAATTTCAGCTTTTGCTACTTCCTATCAGTTCAGTGGATTGATTTTTTCACAACATTGCGGGCAGGAGTATTGTGTAGGGTGTGATTGGCATATGAGCTGTGAGAATGTGATCATGTATGGAAGTTTTGTAATGTAAGTTGTATGTTGCCAAACACACCTAAATGAGTATTCAAAGGACAAGAACACTTCAAACTATGTTTACAAGGACAATTCAGCTACAATAGTAGTATAAACTTTTATCACAACACAAATGTTTGGATGTTAGGAATTTCATTCTTGAGTATAACAAACCATAGCCATAACAACATGAGAGAATATTACATAGAAGTAAGACAAACTTGAGTAACACTATAGCAGTTAACTGTGTCAATGCAATGCTTCAAGCCTGGCCATAGATGAATTAGTTCAAAGCGACATTTGGGCGAAAAGCAGCTCCAACTCCTCGTCTTCTGATGCAGATCTCTGGAAAAACAAAAACAAATAAGGATCATTTCGATGAATTTGGACAAAAACGCTATTCAGTATTCATGTTGAAGAACAGCCTACCTGAATGGACATAAGGTGCATAATTTTGTGAAGAACACGACGACGGTGAATAGCATAAGCACTGCTGGATGGTAATTTCTGCATCCTGTTGAGTTCATTCTGAATTGCAGCCTTCTTCTCTCCCCCACTCATCTCCTTACTTTGGTTTTCGGTTAGTACAGAAGTTGTACTGCATTCAGAAAAATCGACATCCATCTTGTTCGATCACAGTATTTGACAATTCACTTTCACAAAACCTGGTTCAGAGAATGTGGTTAGCATGAGATATATCATCATACTACAAAGAGTGTGATTATCACTGAGGCTGTAGCATTCATAAGCTGTAATCTGAAAACCTATCAATAGAAGCAAACTTAAGGTAAGTTCATGAGTTTGATATCATACTTTAAAACATAGAAAAGTAAACTCATGAGCAGTAGGCATCCTAAACTGTGAATTTCTGAAACAAACTCAAATTCCAAACAGAAGTAGCCATTAATTCATCTCCATAACTATCAGGAAAAGGAAACGCAAACAGGCAGTAACTGAAACGAATCATCAATCCCTAGGGTCAATCGAACACAAGTTTCGGGCACACGATCGAGAATCGAATATTTAAAAATTAGGGTTTGAGCAGAGGAGCTAAGCAATTGTCAATGAAGCTAATTAAGCGAAGGAATTACACCACGAAGACTTACCGGATGATTATTCCGATTGCAATTGATCCACAGGGCCAACTTTGGAGACACTTCTGCTCCAAGAACAGATATTTGCTACTCGTTCCTGATTCTTGGGCAACTTTTGTTTGATGGACTTTACAATGTGACCCGAGCTTTTTATTATTCCGGATAAATCTCCTATTCTTTTGTATGTTTTAATATTTGCCCTTGGTTTATGGGGAGAGAATTTACATGCCAAAAGCTCCAAAAAAATGTTTTATCACACAATGCTATTTTTTTATTTCACTCTAGTTCAACGGTTGAGGAGACTCTCCTATTACGCTTACGTCTAGAGCTCGACCTTTGTGAGTGACTCTTCCAACAAACATTTTTTAACCTCCACTAACTCACCAAGTCTCGAATCCAAGACCTCGTCTTGAGTAGTCGGGGTGCCTTACCACCCGACCGCATGTTTGTTGGTTCTAGAATGCTAATTTGAAATCAAATGGACATGTAAAATATTCGAAATCGCTCATTATCATTCAAAAGTAAGGTCTAAATATATATTTTAATTAAAATTGATAAAAACACTACATTTCAAGAGGGGTTATATCCGAAAAAACACTATTTTTTCCGAGAATTTTTGGATCTAAGGTACGTCCGCCCCTGCGTACGTATAAGTACAGTATGTTAGATTTAGTGTCTGTTCGGGAAGCAAAAAATAAGCTAGCTTATTTTTCCAAAAAGCTTGAAATCCTAGCTTATTGTTTTCATAAGCTAGCTTATTTTTCTTTGAAATTAAGGGTAAACAGATATTTGCCGAACAGGCCCTTAGACTCCTTAATTCTATGTTTAGATGCTTTCGAAAGGTAGCAAATCCAACAAATTATAGCCAAAGCACTATATATGTAAAGAGTTGAGACAAAATTCAGCTTTGGTGAGAACGAAGACTTAAACAATTATAAACAATTATTATAACAAGTATATGTTATATGTGTCACTGAACGTGTGCATCACTAAAATACGAGTATACCCCTACAATCCTTATCTAAATTTTCATCTCCGATCTTTTTCATTAAAATGTATATATACTAACAATATTGTCTTTTTTTTATCTTATGCAATCCTAATAGGATAAGGATCACCATAAAATTTCTAGACTTTAAGTATCTTAAGTAGTATTGGTAATCGATATACATTATAAACATTATCTTCTTTATATCTGAAAATTAAAGTTGTGCAACGTAACTATTTGGATTATAAACTTATATCACTGATTTTATACCCTTACGCAATAGCTTAAAGTACGCAACACAACTATTCATAACTATATACGCAACACAAATATTTGAATTACAGTTTCAGTGTGACAATATGAATAATTGAGTACAATTTTTACTTTGAAATGATCAATTTTGCATGTAAAAGTCCTAATATATTGTGTTATTTTATTAACTATTATAACTTTAATTGCTGATTTAGGTGGCGTATTTTTTAGCTTTGTAGAAAAGGTAACAAGAAAAAACGAATCTAGACTTTTGTTTATGTCATTAATCCCTTTCTCTAGCTCTCTTGTTGTTGTTTTTTCCATATAAGGCTTGTTTGGCAAAAGTAGTGTTTAGTTTATAAACACTTTTTCAAAAATAAGTGGTTTTGTTGATTTCGAAAAGCATTTAATAAATTTAATTTACATTTTTTTCCCTCTTTATATATTGTCTAAAAACTACCGAGTTATACATATTTTCCCATAAAAATTAATTTTTTACCGATCATACTTTTATACAAAAACCTGGTTTGAAATAACTATATATTGTACATCTATTTTGGATTATTTTCTCCTCCCTTGACCCATTTATGCTAGAATTGTAAATTTGATCAATGTACATTAACATTATTCGTGGTCTGGATTCATCTCATTTCCATTACCGTTTTTAAAAATTACCGTTTTTACGAATACAAAACAAACGTTTAAACAAACTTTTTTAATCGACATTTAGGATTATAGCTTATGTCTTTGGTTTGTATTTTCATTTACCATCTAACAAAAGCCAATTAATCTGCATAGTGTAACATAAACTTCATCATCCAAAAATTTACTGCTGTAAAACTGAATTTTAAAATTTTAGAAGCCGTATGATGTAATAAAAATACGAAGAGACTATACGCACTACATTTTGAAACTTTTGAAACTACATTCTCGTACGCCCATTTTGGGCGTACGCCCATTTTGGGCGTACCGTGCAATTTTGTCGAACATACGTATACGTATACGTATACGTAGGAAAACTGAAAAATGGTATGTACGCCCAAAATGGGCGTACGCCCAAAATGGGCGTAGCACTTCAGACGAGAGGAGGAAGAAGAAGAAGCTGGAGTTTTAAATCCTGGGCGTACGCCCAAAATGGGCGTACGCCCATTTTGGGCGTACGCCCAGGATATAAAACTCGAGCGAGCTTCTTCTTCCTCCTCTCGTCTGAGTGTACTGTTCAACTTCGTAACCTAAAAAATCGCCGTCGTCCAATCTTCTCCCATTTCACTCGTTTTCTTCCCCAAATCTATCCCATTCGACTCGTTTTTCTCATACAATCCAAATCCCTCAATCAATTTCTTCAATTTCACTCGGAATCATGCAATCCGAAGAAATGTCAAAAACTTCGAATCCGGCGGTGGTGGTGGAGGCGACGGTGGAGGCGACGGTGGAGGCTGCGGCTTCGTCTGTTCTCCCTCCCGTCCGTATTTGTGCTGGTGGCGCAAGGGTGCGAGGTGGAGGAGTAGGGCGGAAGAGGAATCCGGCGACAAAAAAAACGCGGGGTGGTGGTGCTGCGGTGGTCGGTGGCGAGGGCTCTGGTGGTGGAGGGGAGGAGGTTGGTGGCGCCGTCGAGGTGGCTGGAGGTGAAGCTGGTGGAGCTGGTGGTCGGGGTGGTGGTCGGGGTGGTGGTCGGGGTGGTGGTCGGGGTGGAGCTCGGGGTGGTCGGGGTGGTCGTGATCGGGGCGGTGCGGAAAAACGGGCCCGTTCGATATCGCCGGAGAAGACGCTCTCGATCCACGAGGTACGTTAATATTATTTGTTATTTATTAATAAATTATTAATTAGTCGTTATTTATCGTTTAACGTTTAAATAACGATTAAAAAAAGATTTATTAATGAATTATTAATATAATATTATTTGGTCGTTATTTATCGTTTAACGTTTCACGTTAATCGATAAATAACGATTTAAAGAATAAGATTAATTAGTAAATAATATTTATTAATATAATATTAGTTAGTCGTTATTTATCGTTTAGGTAAAAGAAAATAATATTATATTAATAAATAATATTTATTAATATAATATTATTTGGTCGTTATTTATCGTTTAACGTTTCACGTTAATCGATAATTAACGATTTAAAGAATAAGATTAATTAGTAAATAATATTTATTAATATAATATTAGTTAGTCGTTATTTATCGTTTAGGTAAAAGAAAATAATATTATATTAATAAATAATATTTATTAATATAATATTATTTGGTCGTTATTTATCGTTTAACGTTTCACGTTAATCGATAATTAACGATTTAAAGAATAAGATTAATTAGTAAATAATATTTATTAATATAATATTAGTTAGTCGTTATTTATCGTTTAGGTAAAAGAAAATAATAGTTATTAATATATTATTAATTGGTCGTTATTTATCGTTTCACGTTTTACGTTAATCGATAAATAACGATTTAAAGAATAAGATTAATTAGTAAATAATATTTATTAATATAATATTAGTTAGTCGTTATTTATCGTTTAGGTAAAAGAAAATAATATTATATTAATAAATAATATTTATTAATATAATATTATTTGGTCGTTATTTATCGTTTAACGTTTCACGTTAATCGATAATTAACGATTTAAAGAATAAGATTAATTAGTAAATAATATTTATTAATATAATATTAGTTAGTCGTTATTTATCGTTTAGCTAAAAGAAAATAATATTATATTAATAAATAATATTTATTAATATATTATTAATTGGTCGTTATTTATCGTTTCACGTTTTACGTTAATCGATAAATAACGATTTAAAGAATAAGATTAATTAGTAAATAATATTTATTAATATAATATTAGTTAGTCGTTATTTATCGTTTAGCTAAAAGAAAATAATATTATATTAATAAATAATATTTATTAATATATTATTAATTGGTCGTTATTTATCGTTTCACGTTTCACGTTATTCGATAAATTAGTAATTAATACATTATTAAATATTTAAAAGAAAAACGTCAAATAATATAAAATAATAATTCGTAAATATGAAAATAGGCTTTAGAGAAGGCTATTGCTCCGACGGGTGGTTCTGTTAGAAAGAAGAAGAAGGGCCCTCGTCACCCTAGCGCACGCGGGATCACAGCTTCCCGACGTCGTGGATCTCCTGCAGACATTCCAGGAGTGCATATAGGAGATACAGGGAAAGATTTGATGGATGATTTGGATGTTAGTGAGGCGGAGGAGTTTTCAGAGGAGGTGGCGGAGGCAACCGAGGTTGCAGATCAGCCAGAGGTTGCAGATCTAGGAGATTTGGAGGCGCAGATGCATGATGATTACTATGAGGGATCACCTCTGCGTGAGCCATCTCCAGTTGGATCATTGTCTCCTTCTGCAGAGGATCATCAGCAGGAGATTCAGGATCAGCCAGACCTCCAGGAGCCCATTCAGGATCCTGTTCAGGAGCCTGTTCAGGAGCCTGTTCAGCACATTGATCCGGGCTTAGCTGTACCGGTTCCAGGGGATGCAGATTATGTGGGGCATCCTGGAGGTCCTCTCAGTTCACGGCTTTTGGTGGATTACAGCACCCACATTGCTCCGGTGATATGGACTGAGACGTCGTCTCTTGCAGAGCGTATTGAGCATGACCCGGCTTATGTGATACCGCCCTCATCGAAGGTATGCGTTGTTTTCTAAATGAATTTGTGAGGTAAAACGATCCACACGCTTTTCTAATTCATTAATTTCTCTTTCGTACATCAGCTGAAGAGGGTGTTGGATATATACACCCGCAAGGACTTCTTCAGGGAGTATGATAGGCATAAATCTAATGTGCCTGGGTCATGGTGGCAGCTCGTTCAGCGGAGCCACTTACATGTCCTTGCAGATCCCCGGCTCGAGTACAACAGCATCGATCCGATTCTGATTTCTGCATTTGTGGAGCGTTGGTATCCAGAAACCAACACGTTTCACTTTGCATTTGGTGAGGTTGCTCCTACCTTGTTAGACGTGCTGAAGATTCTGGAGCTTCCGATCCATGGACGAGCTGTCAGATCTGCTGAGGCAGACATAGATGGGTTTGTGCATCCTCATGTGCAACGGATGTTCGGGTTTGCTACGATCGAGGAGGCTGCTGCGCTATGCTTACGTACGTAGAGTCTATTTTATTATTTATATTTGATTCCATTTTTTAGTTGATTCAATTAAATATTTATAATCCGTGATAAATTATCAGATGGGGGTTTGAACATCCACGGCAAGATAGGCATCACGACGATCCACACCCGACTATTACAGATGTTTGATATACGGGACAGGTAAATTATCGTATATTATAAGAATTTCTCATAATTTCTCGATTAACGTTACTAATTCATTTGTTGTTATTAATTGCAGGACTCCTCAGCAAGAGAGTGATATTGCTTCGCTCTACTTGTTGTCTCTGTTAGGCAGTACGACATTTGTCGACAAGTCTCGGATGAAGGTGAAGCACAAATACCTTAGCATCCTCGTAGATCACAATGAGACAGGGTCCTATGCTTGGGGGACAGCCGTCTTGGCTGAACTGTACAGACAGTTGGGTCAGGCCTCCCGTGCTCAATCGAAGGGGTTTGCTGGTTGTCCGCTCCTGCTGAAGGTAGTTTTCGTTTAATGTTTGTTTTTTTTTTCGTGTATATTTTGCTTATGTATAAAACATTATGAAATTCTGGTATTTGTAGGCTTGGATATGGGCGTATTTCCATGGTCTTCGGGGTCATGCTACGCAGGACTTGACATCCATGAATGCCTCAGCGGCGGCTATCCGGGAAAACAGCAAAGTCAGATACCATAAGGATCCTGCTCGACTAGTTTCCCTCAGACTGGTCCTTGACCAGATCACATATGCAGAGGTAAGTACTATTTAATTAGTAATTTCATCATATGTTATGCAATTATTATTTTTAAAAATACGTTTGTCATTTAAAAAAAACATAGGTTCAGTGGAACCCCTGGGGCAAGTTGGATCTCAACGACCCCCAGTATAGGTTAGGTCTATTTCGGGGGCCTCTAGAGTCCTTTGAGGTCAGGGAGTCGCACCATCCTGACCGATGTTTGCGACAGTTCGGGTATGTGCAAGGCATACCCGAACCCCCGATTACACCACCTACTGCGATCAGAAATGATTCTGCATCGGGGTACACTGTCACATTCGGGGATGAGGACTGCACTTGGGCCCCAGAGACCCTGTCGGATCGATTGATCACCTTAGACGAGCAGGATCGACGAGGACTTCGAGAGTATGCATGGGATTGCAAGGATGGATACCGGACATGGTTTAATGCCATGTCACATCCTTATGTTGATTCCAGATCACCCAGGCAGGACCCACGGGCACCGTTTGACCACCGTGCCGAGCACATACAGATACCTGCGACAGCCTCTGTAGTTGTGGTACGTATTTCAATCAATATCGCTCAAGTAATAATTATAATCTATTTTATTCTACTTATATTTACATTTTGAAAATGTAGCGGGGCAACATACTCGCCTCTGAGATATCCAGTTTCCTACGTGCATATGGTGACACTCTGCCTTCAGGACAAGCGAGGATGATGAGGGGGTGGATCAGCATATGGACTGGTGATGTAGTACCAGAGGAGGATGGGCCTGTGCAATGATTTGATTGTGTTCAGTATTATATTTTGGATGTTTGTTTGATGTATATTTTGATGTATATTATTAGGATTTTCGCACTTAAAACGGGCTAAGACGAGAAATGACACGGAAAACGAGGAAAAATGACTTAAAACGGGCTAAGACGAGAATTTGTGCGAAAACCGAGAAAAAACGACTTAAAACGGGCTAAGACGAGAATCTGTGCGAAAACCGAGAAAAAACGACTTAAAACGGGCTAAGACGAGAATCTGTGCGAAAACCGATGAAAAACGACTTAAAACGGGCATGGACGAGAATTTGTGCGAAAAACGATGAAAAACGACTTAAAATGGGCTAAGACGAGAATTTGTGCGAAAACCGAGAAAAAACGACTTAAAACGGGCTAAGACGAGAATCTGTGCGAAAACCGATGAAAAACGACTTAAAACGGGCATGGACGAGAATTTGTGCGAAAAACGATGAAAAACGACTTAAAATGGGCTAAGACGAGAATTTGTGCGAAAACCGAGAAAAAACGACTTAAAACGGGCTAAGACGAGAAATGACGCGGAAACCGAGGAAAACCTAGCTAGGGTATAGGGTTTAGGGTATAGGGTTTAGGGTATAGGGTTTAGGGTATAGGGTTTGGAGAGTGGATAGTGGATATTGAATGTGGATAGTGGATAGTAGATAGTAAAAACTTTGGATAGTTGTGTTTGAAATGGATAGTTTGGGCCCAGTTCGTTTAAACGCCTTAGAACGCTAAAACTCAAAATTTGAAAATTGTAACATGATAGAAAATGAAGTCTTTAGTCGTTATCAATTCTCGGAATCGAAAAAAAATCAACGAAAACGTCAACGGGCCTAATAAGGCCGAATTGAGATTTGGTGAGGCCCATTACCTAAAAACGACATAAAACGGGTTAATAAGACCTTAAACATTGAAAAACTTGAAATGTAAAAGTTGTATTTGAGCATTACCAATATGACGGTTTCGTTTTTATAATAAAATAACAAAATGAACACTTCGAAATATCTAAACAGTCACTTTCACCTTGTAACGAGTTAATCTCAAGTATATAAGTCGTATAGTTTTACTCATATGTGTGTGATATCAATTCGTTACTCAAATAAACTTTACATAACACTTTCATTAAATGTTATGAAACACTCAAATACTCCAAAATAACGACATTTCACATCTTCGTATTGTCCATATTGTTTGATTACTCGATATTTAATGAAAGTTTTAATGAAATACGCATAAAATTATGATTAATCAAGCAATATGGACAATACGAAGATGTGAAATGTCGTTATTTTGGAGTATTTGAGTGTTTCATAACATTTAATGAAAGTTTTATGTAAAGTTTATTTGAGTAACGAATTGATATCACACACATATGAGTAAAACTATACGACTTATATACTTGAGATTAACTCGTTACAAGGTGAAAGTGACTGTTTAGATATTTCGAAGTGTTCATTTTGTTATTTTATTATAAAAACGAAACCGTCATATTGGTAATGCTCAAATACAACTTTTACATTTCAAGTTTTTCAATGTTTAAGGTCTTATTAACCCGTTTTATGTCGTTTTTAGGTAATGGGCCTCACCAAATCTCAATTCGGCCTTATTAGGCCCGTTGACGTTTTCGTTGATTTTTTTTCGATTCCGAGAATTGATAACGACTAAAGACTTCATTTTCTATCATGTTACAATTTTCAAATTTTGAGTTTTAGCGTTCTAAGGCGTTTAAACGAACTGGGCCCAAACTATCCATTTCAAACACAACTATCCAAAGTTTTTACTATATACCCCTTCCTTTTCAAATTTTTCAAGTTTTTTTGGCTAAATACCCCTTGCATTATGAAAACTATTTCTTTTTGCTAAATACCCTTTTCTTGTCATTTTTCGTTGTACGACCCTTCATAAACTCGATTTTCGCGCCGTTTTTCGTTTTAATCCCGTTTTACTCGATTTTCGCGCCGTTTTTCGTTTTAATCCCGTTTTACTCGATTTTCGCGCCGTTTTCCGTTGTAATCCCGTTTTACTCGATTTTCGCGCCGTTATTCGTTTTAATCTCGTTTTACTCGATTTTCGTGCCATTTTTCGTTTTAATCTCGTTTTACTCGATTTTCGTGCCGTTTTTCGTTTTAATCTCGTTTTACTCGATTTTCGTGCCGTTTTTCTTTGTAATCCCGTTTTACTCGATTTTCGCGCCGTTTTTCGTTTTAATCCCGTTTTACTCCATTCATTGGGCTTGGCTGGGCTGAATTATTTGGGCTTGGCTGGGCTGAATTATTTGGGCTTGGCTGGGCTGAATTATTTGGGCTTGGCTGGGCTGAATTATTTGGGCTTGGCTGGGCTGAATTATTTGGGCTTGGCTGGGCTGAATTATTTGGGCTTGGCTGAGCTGAATTATTGGGCTTGACTGAGCTGAATTATTGGGCTTGGCTGGGCTGAAATGTTCGGCTGATGGTTTGAATTGTTGGGATGAATTCTACATCTAGCATACAGCTGGATGTCACTTATATGAAAATGAATGTGTTACAGCTACTACACAGCTGTAAGTCACAGAAGTCACAGCTGGATGACATAATTTTAAGTTATTGGGCCTTTGTTGTTGTGGGCCTTTTGTCTACACCGACCCAATTTTTCCCTAACCCTAGTAAAACTTCGGCTATAAATTCACTGCCTCAGTGAACCCTTTCATCACATTCTCACTCCGCCGTAAAATCTTAATTGTTTCAAGTTCTTACTCTGTAAGTTTCATTTTTTACTGATTTGGATAGATATCTTCATTGTTTCTAAAATGTTTTCTTACTTTGTATTACAGATTCAAACAAGCATGGCATCATCTTCATCCTCCCCAGTTCCAGCTGAAGGCACTCAGATCCAGTGCCCTAGTAGAAGGTGCTCAAAGACACTCACCGTGTTATCTGCTAATAACAAGGACAATCCCCATACGTATGGACGAAGGTTTGTTACATGTGATTGTAACTGGAGGATCGTGTATCTGGAGCCAGAATACGACCCTCATCATCTCCGAGTCATGGCCAAACTGTTGAAGGAACACGCTGACATGGAGCTCAAACTTCGTATTTTTCACAGGTGGGACAAAGAATCAGCCTTATTCCACCTTGGAGTTCTGTTTCCCAATGAATATGGCCGTGGTCCTCCTTCCCCTGATTCCGATTAGGATGTAATGTTGTTATGTGTCTTGAAAGTTGTTACGTCTTTGCTAAGTCTGTTGTAGTTTCTGGAGTGTCTGTTTTAATTTAACAAGTAATCCCTTGTAGTGAATTCAGAACTTGTTTCATTTAACCCATCTAAAACATTAAAAAATAACAGACAAGACAATACTATAAAAAAGGAGTCAAGATATTAAAAGCATAACAGACATACAACAGAAGTCATCAACTAGAATTTCAAAAGGTGAAACATTCAACACATCCGAATTCACTACAGATCAACATCTATACTACCATAATTAATGCGATAGTCCTTCCATTGTTGCATCCTCAGCGCGAACCCGCGATCCAATTCATTCGCACTAGGATCCTTGAACATGCGCCAAACTCCAGGTACAGATGGTACCGGACAGTCTTCTCTAAGGCACACCTAAATTACAAAACATAAATACCATGTTAAGCATTAAGAAAATTGAGTGAAAATCACAAATACTTTAGTGAAAATCATACCGGTATGTAGTGGTTTGCTAAGCCCACACGAGCCATTGCATAAATTTTCAAACCATGACTGGAGCATTGTTGATACACCTTCATCGGTAAGCACAAATATGATCGGACTTTGGATAAGTATATCAAACCAACCTGAAACTTAGTGGCAAATGCTAATCCAATCATGGGCATACTCATCCAGTATCTTTCAGGACATGGTGATCTGCTATAGTTGACCTCTTGAACAAGAGCGTCGAAGTTGTTTGCCAAATCCGGGCGTAGTCTGGTCATGACTCGTCTGTAGATATCACTGTTCTCTAACAGCTCCGTAGTCAGTTCCATGCGAATGCGAGGATATTCTTGTTGGTGATGCCCCAACAACATGGCTAGTGACCGATATCCACAGTGTCCATCCGCCCTTACGTCTTGTGCATCTACAATGTATGGAAACATGAAGAGATCAACATTGTCAACCCCGAAGTCTACCCCACATTTCGTCATTGTTGGCTGAGGGAACTCATCTGTAAGAGTGCAACCTGATAATCCGAACCCCTCTCCACCAGTGCCACTTGAATGACCAAACGCCTCTGCCGCAGTGCACCCAGCAACTTCAAACTCCCTCATTATAGTAGGCTCGTTGAAAGTAGGTTGTGCCGCCGTTGCTTTTCCCTTTCCCTTTCCTCTAACCGTCTTATTCTTCGCCTTCGCAGCATCATTTTTCTCTAATTCTTCCCTTGCGTACTCAAACGCGCTCATCTCTCTCTCGGTTCCCCACTTCTTTCCTACCGCTCCTCTTGGTCTGCCAGGATCCTTGATTCCCGTCGGCTCCAACGCAAGACTTTGATGTGGATACTCCAACATTGTGTACAAGTCCGCTATCTGAGACCACTGACTTTCAGGAAGTTCCCCCTTTTGCCATCTATCGTTGAGCTCAATGAATCTCAACTCCCGCATGGTCTGAGGTACACCAATCTCTACCTCCCCGTTATCAAGTTCAATCCTATCCCATTGTAGCTGCCTCCAGAATCTGTGAATCTGATTGAGCTTGAATGGCTTCTTCTGAATAATATGTTGCACCATCTCGTGGATGCACGGTAGGCCTTGACATTCTCGCATCCAGTAATCTTCGCAATGTTCCTCATAATTCTTCGCCTTTATATCCTCCCATATATCCCACAACTTATGCAACGCTCTATCAGACACATTATGGAATAGATGCCGAAATATCAATTTCACTTGTGGATTCATTCGTCTGAAAACCCCGGGTGTCTTGATCCGATCCTCTTCCATGGTGGCCCTCACCTTCACAATCTGGCCCTCGATGGCTGCATGGATCCTCACAACCATTCGATTAAAACCGCCTATACTTGAACCGATTATTTTCTTCAACACCTTATGCATTCCCTCAACCCTATGTTTTATTCATTCAATGTCGCGTTTAAGTAAAACAACTGTTACATAATCAAACTAATAAATAAATCGGAAACGTTTAAGTAAGTTAAAAAAAAATTACCTGTTTGAGGTCCTCGTGAAGAAGTGAAGATTGTGTTCCGTCCATGCGCAAACAATGTTTGTCTTATAAGGGATAAGCCACACCTTTTCAATGTATCCGACGACGCCGCTTCTCCAAGATGTTCTCAATCCTAGCAGTCTTTCCTCGTATCGTTCCTCCGTTCTTGATAGAAAAAGTCTCCATACTTGCGAGCACAACCTTTTCACCGATTCCTTATTTTTCAAAATTCTGGTAGCGTTTACCTCGATGTTGTGCTTGATATGAACCCAACACAAGAGGTGTTGAACCGGAAGATCTTTGAACACATATTTGATTGCAGTGATGAGAGCTAGTTCTCGATCGGTCATTATTGCAGTCGGCATTACTCCGGCATCCTCAAACAACTTTCTAAGCCTCTGAATTATCCACAAGTAGTGCATTGTTTCCTCCTTACCCGTGAATGCATATGCAATGTTGAATGTCTTATGCGTGCAAGTGAAACCGACAATCTCCACAAGAGGCATTTTATACCTGCATAATATATTTAAATAATGAAGGAAGAGGCATATGCAATATATTTAAACAAAATTTTTTTGATATACAACTATTATGTACCTATTCGTCTTGTATGTGGCGTCAATAACCACGACGTACGGAAACATCTTCAACAAGTGCAACGAGTCTTGATGGGCAAAAAACAAGATTTCCACCTCGTTTGATTTCTTCTTGCAGAGGGGATGCACTACATAGCTGCGCTCCTTCAAAAACTTCAGGGTCCATTGTGTAACAGTCAAATCTCCACGATCCTCAAAATGCATCTTCTGAATAAAGTTGGCGATTTGTTTTGTGGATGTTGTATTCCCTGGAAAGGCCGCACTCAACTGAGTAGCAATAACAGACGGCGTAGTCAAGCTGTTCGCACATACCGTCACAAATTTCACCTCATTCGGCGTCATTCGACCCATGTACGGATGGCCAATGAAGCTAGTGCAAAGCTTATGATTGTGTTGTCCGTATTTTACCTTCACATACCATCCATCTCTCGCATCCCTCGCCCTGAACCTATATCCTCGGATCTCAAACTTGCAATCCGACTTCTTATCCCTACTATCCCGCTCTGTATTAACAACCTCCTCTGTTTCGCCATCCTCTCTTTTCTTTTTCCCTGATCTATACACTCCAGCATGCGAGCACATTATATTCATTTGACGCTCATTGCTATGGCGAGTCACTAATACCATCATAAGTTGTCTACCAATACTCTGAACCCAACGCCTCAAGTGTTCCTTAGTAGGAAACGTTTCTTCGGTATCAAACGAATCATAGTAATCCATACCCTATAATTAATAAAAACTACCATATTTATCACAACTAAAACTTAAAACTACGAGTCCACATCAATCTAAACTATCACTTCTACAAATTATTTGCAACTAAATAACGTAAATAAATACGAAACGATTCTAATTAATTACTAACCGAAAAATCTCCGGCGTCGAAGTCTCCTCCTTCTTCGTCGGTATCGTCGTCCCACATCCCGTCGTCGGGTTCACTAAAATACTCTTTCTCATCCACGATCGCATCGTCTTCGTCACTCCCATGCTCGTTCTCTTCAACATACTCGTTCTCTTCACCGCTCCCATACTCAATCTCCGTCACATATTCAAACTCCTCACCATCACTCAAATTTGTAACTCTCCTATTTGACATTTTTGACTTCAACATCCATCCGAAGTTCCTACATTTATACACATACTACATCCCAAACGGTCATATTCTGAAAAAATAGCCGTTGGGATAAAAACAATCGTACGCCCATTATGGGCGTACGCCCATAATGGGCGTACAGGCAAAATATACCCCAACGGTCACTTCTGAATTTGGACAAATAGCCGTTACACACAATTTTTTTCTCGTACGCCCATTATGGGCGTACGCCCATAATGGGCGTACGAGTAAAAAATTGTATTTCCCCAACGGCTATTTTCAAACGGCTATATTATTAAAATTTATACTGTACGCCCATTTTGGGCGTACGCCCATTTTGGGCGTATACATAATACCGTATTTTGTATTTTGCCTCACATTCGATGTTGGGATTTTGCACTGTCCGCCCAAAACCAGCGTACGCCCATTTTGGGCGTACGACAATGTAGTGTGGAAAGTTGAAAAATGTAGTGCGTATAGCTTTTGCCTAAAAAAAGTGTATTCGAGACGCATCTATGCACAAACCGTGGTCTTTATCTTTCCCACCTCTAAGGGCGACACGTGGCGCTCGCCGCCAAAAATGGTGAAACGCGTCGTTTTGGTATGCCTTGTGGATTCTGGCTAGCGCCGATTACTTCTTTCCTCATACTGACATCATCGCCTTCAATTAGATCACGCGATTCCTTCTCTCTGTATAATCTTCCAATTCCCAGTCCATCCTTCTTCATAATCGAAGCAATAGATGTACAGGATGGAACCCTAGCTATTTAAGCGCTCTCTTCCCCTCTTCTGCGAAGCCTCGAGCTTTAGTTGCTTTCTTCAATCGGCTGTTGATACTTGTTTTTTAATTCGACACTGTAGATTTTCTGTGATCGAATTGAAATTCAGTTGCTTGATTGTTGATTTTGGTCTCTGATTTTTTAGGTTTGGAGTTCCAATTTGGGGATTTCTGCAGGTAATTGTATGGTTTTGCGATAATCCACATTCTTCACTAGCTGTACTTCTCTGGTGTTTCTGAATTTGTTTGGTTGATTATTCTGTTTCTTTCCAGGATTATTTATCCGCCTCTTGTCACCGATTAAGCGTGGAAGGACGATTGTTAGGATGAGCATGATGTTTCCAGCTCCTAAGAAGCAGGTACATGTAGATTGACTGAGATTTTTACTCTTACATTTGGAGAGGATTGACGATTTTGAGATGATATTCCCCCATTGACATGTGATTTTTGGAGAATATTTGTGAGAACTAATAAAACGCTGCTAGAATGCTAGTTCCATTGGATTTCAATGTTAACTTGAATTTCGATGATAGAATTTTCCATGCATTTCATTCTGAGGATTAATTTTATCTAATAATCACATGCACTGCTTAGGTTTTCTGTGGATTTGTTTGAGAAGAAAACTGGTGTATAATTGCTTCATTCCTGCTGTGTTTATCATACCTCAGGAATCATACTTAAATTGATTTTTGGGATTATGATGGTCAAGATGAATTTTCTCATGTTCAAATAAATTGATTGGAGAGACTAGTGGATTGGATATGGAGATATCATTCTAATAGTGTCTTTAATCTGAAAATCCTGCTTATGTTTGATTTATTTTATCCTGAAACTTAATAAGGCAGCGTTTCCGGTTTCCTTTTAGTGTCAGGAACTCGGAGACGTATTTAGTTAACCTTATGGTAACTATCAACGTTTCCGTATACATTTCCCTTTCCGTTTCCGTCTAATTGATTGTTCTATTGTTTCTTTTTTCTTCTTCTTAAGATTCCAGACCCCCCAAAAAATGTCTTGGTTGTTTACATTTAAGCTTGGGACTACAATTGTTTTTATAATGTGGAGGAATCACATCTGAAAATTGGGTTTCTTCCTAAACCCTACACAAACATAATTAAAACCACGAGGATTTAAAATGTCAGAATGAAAAAATCGTCATATAATATGAGAAACCATCTTCTACTTTCAAGTGGTACAGCAGAGTGGATATAGAGATATCATTCTAATAGTGTATTCAATCTAAATGTCTTGCTTATGTTTGATTTATGCTATCTGGAAACCTTATAAAGCAATGTTTCCCACTTCCTGTTAGTGTCAGGAACTCATAGCCGTAACGAACTTTACGTTTCCCGTTTACATTTTCCTTTTTAACAAGTTGTTCTAATCTTTCTTTTTGTGCTTCTCAAGATTTCAGAACAATCTCTAATTTTGATTCAAAACAAAGTTTCTCGTTTGTTTTGAGCTTGGGACTTGTTTATAATATGTAGAAATGACATCTAAAATTGGTTTTACCCTAAATCAAATTGTTCTTATAGAAAACGAGAGGATTTAAATGTCGGAACAAAAAATTGTCATATAATGACTAACTTTATTTGTTTTCCATAGATTGTATATGACCAGCCTCAAGCAGGAGGTGGTCAATCCAGGGATCGTATCAGTGAATTACCAGATGAAGTGGTCATCTCCATTCTCTCATGCTTGTCAATCCAAGAAGCTGGAAGAACAAGCATTCTTTCTCGTAGGTGGAAGAATGTGTGGAAGTTAATGATAGACTGGACCTTATCACTGGAGGGTATTCTGATATCTCATCAGTTGGCTATAGGTGATCGAATCAGTGAATTACCAGATGAAGTGCTCATCTCCATTCTTTCTGGGCTGTCAATTCGTGAAGCTGCAAGAACAAGCGTTCTGTCACACAGATGGAGAAACGTCTGGAAGTTGATGATGCATTGGAGCTTAGCACTTCAAGGTACTGGTAGGGAATGAAAAATGCAACTGCAAGACAAAGCATGTGTAAGGTTTCTGTATTTTCATAGATTCTGTTTTGTTAATATGTAGTGGTATTGGTATATATAGATATAATTATATGTAGAAGGTAATATGTTATTGGGGTTAAAAAATTTGTATGTTTTGAGTACTGGCTTAGATGCTTTAATAATAGACCTACTACTGCTTTGTGTCTGAAATAGCTGCTTATCTTGAGCTAGTTTTTCAAGTTGCAGATTGTTTAAATGGATGAATGGTGATCAGCGTTGTATTCTGGTTGACACTTGAGTTGCTGAATTTTCTTTCTTGTAAACTGCTTGGAATAGATGCCTGGTTGGCTTTACCAATGAATTATTGGCAACAATCTGGGTAGTTTCTACTGAACGGCGTCTGATTCCCGAACTTAGGTATCAAGAATCGAGTTAGAAATGAACTATGTAGTGTGCCTATATGTTTATGTTTTCTGTTCTTGTTTCTTTGTTAAATTCTCTGTGCTGTAAATCTGTGCATAAATTTCTCTCCGAGTTTTCTAGTATTGTTGAGAATGAAAACTTCCCTCCTCGTGCTTTTGGTTTAAATTACTGTAAGGTTTTGAATGTTATGTTTGCTCAACTTTTGTTTTGTTAGTTTTGGAAGTCCTTATCTAGGTAGTGAATGAATATTTTAACTATATGGAGATATTGTTGGTTCATCCGTACATAGTTGAATAAGATCTGCTATAGCATTGTGGATTAGTGCATGTTTTTGTCACTTCGGACGGTTATTTCACAAGACAGAACACATTAGTAGATCGGATAGTCATCATACGATATTTACAAGCTGAGTACTTGATTCGGATGATCAACTTTACACAGCATAGTCATGTCACTCCTCCAACTCCCCTCCCATTTAGTAAAGAAACATTGATCGAGTGGCTTAAAAGACGCCCGATTAATTAATTAATTAGTAGCTGATTAATTTAGTAAAGAGGTCCAATTGCAATTAGGGAGTGACCTAAAAGACGCCCGTGGGCGCGCGGTGGCGAGGAAGTGTGATGACTCACCTCCCGCTGCAACGGTCGACTTCTTTCCTTAGCCTTTTTATTTTCCCACCATGTGATTTGCATTTTAATATTGTTCCATATCATGTACTACTAGATCGAGAAGAAAACAGCCCCACCCGCAAATCCGAAATTTCTGAATCGTAATCATTTAAATTGAACCCGTAACTCGTTTCGTCTAACTCGAATGATTTGAAATTTATGGGTAAAAAACGGATTGATTATTCTCAACCTGTTTTTTACACGATAAATTGGGCAAAAAGAAAAGAAAAGAAAAAAGCGAAAAAATAACTCATACTAACCCGATCGGCTTGTTTTAATCCGGTAATATTAGATTCGAAATGACCGATCTGAAATATACCGGATCCGAAATATACTGACCCGGATAGTCTGACCCGATTATCAGGCCTAGTACACTACCACTCACTAAATGAGATTATCTGCTTAATTAATTACTAACTAATTTTTGTGGGACCATAACGGGGATGTGGAGCCCGCCGCAGTATATAAGTATATAACCACACCACCGCCCCCCTTCCTCTCTCAAATCCACTCACCACTCTTTATGTCCCCCCATTTCAATTTCTCTGCTCTCTCCCCCATTTCCATCTCGGAAAAACCCTAGATTTCAGCTCCATGTTTTCCATCAAACTAGCTTCGATGACCGCCGCTGTCCTGCTAACAGCGCTTATCCTCAAGCTCTCGCTTCCAGTGCTCATGGACTTCCTCAACTACGAGCTTCCACTTCTATGGTCAATTGCCGTCTCATTACTCAAGCCTCCTTACCTCTACCTTCTCATCAACTGCATCATCCTCACAATCGTCGCTTCCTCCAAGCTCCAGCCGCAGAAGCCCCAGGCCGACAGATCTGCACCACTCACTCCTCAAACGGTTAGGGTTAAGGCTCGAGAAAGCGTCAGATTCGCGATTCAGTCGCCGATTAACCGTATGTTTGATCTGAATGAGGATGTTCCAGCAGTCTCGCCGATCGTATTTGGCTATGTTGACGATTTGCCGGAAGAGAAGGCGAAGGAGGAGCGTGTAGATAGCAGCGAAACTGAAAACGAAGAGTTTTCCATTTCCAGATCTAGTTGGATGCCTTCGCCGAAGAGAGATCAAAACGACGACAAACCGCTCCTGTCTCAGAGATTTTCTAATCGCAAATCTGTCAAGGCCAGTCCTGAAGGTAATTTCCTCTCACTTATGGAGTTCATAATGTGCTCTTCTTGCTGTAATTTTTGGATAACCATTGCACTAGTCCGTTTGAAAACTGCTACTAGCTCCGTCATTATGCAATTGAAACCGCCTCTGTCAGATTTCAGTTTTCAAAATTTGAAAACAAGAAGTTGTTGAATATAGCCGTTATCTTCTCTTGATTACAGGTGGCAAGGCGCGATTGGGTGTTTCGAAGCCGAGAGGTCAGGACGCGTTGGAGTCCACGTGGCGTACAATAACAGATGGCCGTCCAATGCCGTTGACACGTCACTTGAAGAAGTCGGAGACGTGGGGTCCACGTGGTCCCCGGAGTGACAGCTCACCTTCCGGCTCGCCAGCTCGAGTGATGAAGAAGTCGGAGACGCTCAACGACTCGTCCCCTGGATCAGCGAGGCTGAAGAGAGACTCACCGAGTCATGACGAGTTGAACCGCCGAGTCGAGGCGTTTATCAAGAAATTCAACGAGGAAATGAGATCACAGGGTCAAGATTCGTTGACTCAATATAGAAAGGTGGTCAGCCGTGGAGCCCGCTAGATTCTATAAGGTTTTTTTTAGCAGATTTCATACGTTTTTATCCATAATGTTTTGTAAAATCTCATGTTTTAAAATTATTATGATTATGAATTTGGGTTTCATTAGTTTGAGTTAGGTATCCCATTTCCATAAGGAAAAATGACTAATAAAGTAATAATGGTACGTTATAATAATTTTTAAATTGAGAACGTGCGAATGACTAATTTGCATCAAAATAGACTTAAATGTGATTAAAATTTTGATGCATAACTTTTGAAAAAGTGATGCACATATACAATTTTTACGTGAATGTTCTTCAGCTTCTCAATAAATGTTCCTTAAAAAAGGAATGTTCTTCAAATTTTAAATGTTTTTAAGTTTGTCAACGAATGTGCACCAAATTATTACTAAATGTTCACAAATTTTACTACTAATGTGCATCATTATGACGTTCGTATTTTAAAAGTTATTCTCACCCGACATTTTACCAAGTAATAATAGTCTCAATTTTCTCTTATGAACAAAAAATAATCTCAACTTTCATATCAATAAAAAATAATTACAATTTTTAATTTATGAACAAAAAATAGTTTAAATGATTTTTTCGATTGAAATTTTGCTTAACTTAATAATGTTTACTCGAGATTTTTCATAATTGGTAATAGTAATTATTGTTTACATATATTATATTTATTATAAGAGGTTGTCTTGTCTTAAATTCTTTTGGTTGATAAATTAGAAGTTGAGATTATTTTGTTGATACGGAAGTTGGATTATTTTTGGTCATTTTCCTTTTTCATAATATGCTTCCACGTATCTCCATAAAAACAAAATAGGCTTAAATACCGAAAATCACCCATTAAAAGGGTCGATTTTCTCAAAATCACCCCTTAATTTTTTTTGTTACATAAAACCACCCTTAAAAAGGTTTCGTTAGCCGAGAACCACCCTTTGACTCATTTCTATTATATTTTTGTTAGTTCAAATATAAAAAAAAACACCCTTAGTCGATTTGCTCAAAACCACCACAACCCCCGTTAACAGACTTCGTTACTCGAACAACTCCCTCGGTCCCATCTAACGGTGACTCGACGACGACCACAACACTTGCCTCGCCACTTGAAAGTTCTCAACAACAAGGACTTCGTCCCCAACCACAAGTGTCCTTACGCACAAACATCTTCCTACGATGTGAAACCCTAATCCTCCCTTTCGTTTCGTTCACATCGGGTCAATTCCATCTAAAAAGATCAATCAAAATAATTATTTTATTTTATTTAAAATTAATGGAAATAAAACGGAAATGAGATGGAGGGAGGTGTTTGAGTAAAGAAGTCTATTTACGGGTGATGTTCTATATTAATTTTTTTTAAGAGGTGCTTTTTAGCAAATCGAGCATTTTAAAAGGTGGTTTTTAGAATTTGAAGTTTTGAACTAACGGAAAAGGGACAGACAGTGGTTCTCGGCTAACAATTTCTCAATTCTCACCCATCTCCCCTCTCGACTCCATTTCTCAATCTCTCGAACTCCCCTCTCTCGACTCCATTTCTCCCCCAGAAGCTCCCTCTCGAAATCCCCACGACCGAAACTCGAACTCCCGCTTGGCACGGAATTGGAACTCGGAGCCGACGAAGACCCGTCTCAACAAAATTCTGCCTCGGAGCCGACGATTCCGCCTCCATTCTTCATCCCTTCCTCCATTCAAGCTCCAAACATGTAAGTTTATGGTTTGATTTAAAAAAATTCTATGCATTTCTAAAAAAAACCTAATTGTTGAAAAACCCTAATTTTGGAGAATTAGATTCCCTAACTGTTGGTTTCATAGATGTGACCCTAACTGCTGGTTTCATAGATGTGACCCTAAGGAGAGGAGGCTTCACCAATTGATGTATGATGATGGGAAAATGAAGAGTTTGAGAGGGAGATGGGAATGAGCAGTGCGGGATCAAGGAAGCCACTTGTGACAGTTGAGGGGTTGATTCTCGTCGGCTTTTCCTTGTTTTGGCGCAGCGTCGTCGTCTTCGCCCTAGTTCGCATTCTCGCCGGTGTTTTCTTCGTCTTCGTCGTCGATTCACCCCAGAAGAATGTAAGTTTGTTGTTTATATGCTTCTCGTTTTTAAAACCTAATGACATCTATACAAATTTCTCACCCAATTTTTTGGTTTTTGTATGAAATTTGTGGGATTACGTTGAATCTACACTCATTGCGTGAATTTACCCTCATCAATTGTTCCTTCTCTGCTTCATCTAAAGGTTAGTATCCTAATTTTTTGAATGCAAAAAATTGTTTCCCCCAATTGATAAAAACTCCTAAATTGCAAAGTGGTGTGTTAAAAATTGAAACTATTTTAGTTGTTGAAATGAGTGTAGATAATAGTTGATTTTGACACACCTTTGTAGTTGTTGATCGATGTCTATTATGTTGTCCAATATCATTCATGATCCTCGAGACTTTTATTTGTAGGCTGTGATGGAACTGCTAGTAAAATCGTAACGAATATTTGGTTGTCATTTTTTGTTAGACTTTCGAAATTATCAAGAAGCAGGAAGAGACCAAAAGCAAGAAATGGCGTTAAAGGGGCAGGAACTCAAGAAGTTGCAACTTGAAGCTGAAATTGTAAGTTGATACATCTAGCTTATTTAGATGGTTTCTTATAATGTGTATTATATCCTAATAGTTGCAATCCGTTCTCTTTTATATTGTCGTTTGAAATAGAATGGACGGGAATGGACCTCAATCTAGACAAGTAGCCTTGTCTTTCATGACTTTTTTTTATTGTTAGATGAGTTAATAATGTCTTCCTCTGGTATTATCCTTGATAAATCCTTCATACGTTCTTTTCCAGGAGAAGCAAAAGATGGTATATGACGAATTGAAATTCACAACTTTAGCAGGTCTACAGTACATAGGAGCTCCAAGAGCATTATCTGTTTCCTCATTTCTATTTGGTAGAGAAGGGTTGCCCTGTAAAAACAAACGAGCAGTTTATATTGAACAGAGTTCTGCTTGACTTGATAAAGAAATTTAGCTCAACTCAGTGAAGGGAAAACTGATTTCTGCGCATGAAACTCAGGATAATGTTGTACCAGGTCCATGGAAGCTTGTCTCATGAAACAACTTTGAATAGACGACCCTTGCCTGTCAAAGTACACTCTGTTGTCATGTCTTTTCACTGCTGAGGATAAACTGCTGCTACAATTCTGATGGAGAATTTGAAAGAACGATATGAATGAGAATGCAAGGAAAAGAATGAAATCTGATGTAGAATTTGTGACAACAAGTTTGGTGTTCTTCTTTTTTTTTTTTTTTTGTACTTTTATACAGTTCTACCTCAATGAGTTAGGATTACTGTCGAAAATCTGACATATAGGATACAGAAGTACTGTTGTTAGCAATCCAGTTGATCCACATAAAATCCACATTGAGCTAGCAAATGCATTTGGTGCTCACATGATTTTGATTTAAGTTGCTTCATTTTTATACCACCTTTTCATTACTGACACGAATCATATGCCAAAAATATAGTCCCGATTTTTTTTTCGAGAGACTTGTTAATTAATACTTGTTGTTTATTGAGTTGGCTATGGATGTTGAGCAATACATTGCAAATTAGCGAGCTAGCTAGTTTTTCTTTTCTCTTCGTACCATTTTCTTTGAGATCATGGTGATGTCTTTGTTGTTTTCTTAAAGAAATTATTTTCTATCTACTATTTTTATACAACCATTAATTTTAAAAAATCACAAAAATAGGTAGTTTATTTGATTCCATAAATCTCATCCATATACATTTAATTCCTGAATTAATATCCAACCATCCAATTTATCAAAAATCCTCTTCACCAACATCTGTTATTCAAGTTTCGCAAACCTCCATATCTTCTCTTGAATAGTCGGTCCCCAAATCATCACTTGACCATTCATCGACCACTTTTTTGCCTGGTCAAAACCGAATATCATTTAATACATTCAGAAAACGTAACACAAGTGTCATTACTAGACAAAACTTTTTAACTTACACGCGTATGTAAATTTGTACAATGAAGTACACTATATTCGTTTATAAGAATGTGGTGAAATCCGGAATACAACCATTAATAATGGAACATATACAACCGAATATACAATAGTAGAACACGAATATCAACGATTAGCATCAGAATATCGTCTTCTTTATGTAGGAACAACAACCTTTCATAATGGAACACCTATAACCGAATATTTCAACAATAGAACACGAATAACAAATCATCAGCTTCTTCCTCTTCATCAACGTCTGTTATTCCAGTTTCACAAACCTCCATATCATCTCCTGAATTATTGATCACCAAATCATCACTTGACCATTCATCAACCACTTTTTTACCTGGGCAAAACAGAATAATATTTTGTAATGGAACCCCTTTTGTATAATGAAGTACACTATATTCGTTTATAAGATGATGTTCAAAACCGGAAAAAAGCCCTTTCACAATGGAACCCCTATAACAAAATATTTCAACAGTAGAACACGCATAACAAAGATTAAAAACTGAATATCGTCTTCTATATGTAGGAACAAAAGCCTTTCGTAATGGAACCCCTATAACATAATATATCAACAGTAGAACACGAATAACAAAGATGAACATCAGAATATCGTCTTCTTTATGTTTTTCATTAAAGCCTTTCGTAATGGAACCCCTATAACAGAATATATCAACAGTAGAACACGAATAACAAAGATGAACATCAGAATATCGTCTTCTTATGTTTTTCATTAAATCCTTCCGTAATGGAACTCTTATAATAGAATATATCAACAGTAGAACACGAATAACAAAGATGAAAATCAGAATATCGTCTTCTTTATGTTTTTCATTAAATCCTTTCATAATGGATTCCCTATGTCAGAATATTGCAACAGTAGAACACGAATAACAAAGATGAACATCAGAATATCGTCTTCTTTATGTAGGAACAAAAGTCTTTCGTAATGGAAATCCTAGAACATAATATATCACTAGTAGAACACGAATAACAAATATGAACATCAGAATATCGTCTTCTTTATGTTTTTCATTAATTACTTTCATAATGCAACCCCTATAACTGGATATTCAACAGTAGAACACGAATAACAAAGATGAATATCAAAATATCGTCTTCTTTATGCAGGAACAAAAGTCTTTCGTAATGGAAAACCTAAAACCTAATACTTCAGAGGAAGAACCGAATAACAAAGTTGAATAACAGAATACCGTCTTCTTTCGTAATGGAAACCCTAAAACCTAATATATCACTATTATAACTGAATATTCTACAGTCGAACACGAATAACAAAGATGAACAACGGAATATCGTCTTCTTAATATTGGAATACCGTCTTCTTTCGTAATGGAATACCTAAAACCTAATACTTCAGGGGAAGAATACCGTCTTCTTTCGTAATGGAAACCCTAAAACCTAATATATCACTATTATAACTGAATATTCTACAGTCGAACACGAATAACAAAGATGAACAACAGAATATCGTCTTCTTAATATTGGAATACCGTCTTCTTTCGTAATGGAAAACCTAAAACCTAATACTTCAGATGAAGAACACGAATAACAAAGATGAATATCAGAATACCGTCTTCTTTCGTAATGGAAACCCTAAAACCTAATATATCACTATTAGAACACCCGGAGAAGATGAATATCTCACATTAGAGCACGAATACACAAACTGTACTGTAAACATGAATATCAATTAATCAAAATCGAATATTTCTTGCGCAACATAAGCCATTGATTTTTGCAGATTTCGTCGAACAACAAAGTAACCATAACCGAATACTAAGAAACCCTAATTCTCAAGAACTAACCTTTACGATCAACTTCTTCCGTAGACATTGTAAATTCATGCGTCAATGGAAAAAGAATTAAAAACTTCAAGAAGAATGAAGATCTGGAAGAAGAGCAAGAGCGTTAATGTTGTGAACATGGATTCAAGCTGCAATGGAGAAAATTAAATCGTCATTCTATCTCTCTGTTTAACCGTCATTCTATCTCTTTCTCTCTCATGTTTAACGTTTAAAATTTAAATCAAAAAATCCAAAAATCCTACAAATACGTTAACTGCTAATAATTACATACTCTCTCTCCTATTAATTTCTTTTTCTTTTTTCTTTCCACCATTAATCCTAGCCATTGATTTAATCCCATCCAACGCTCCTAATCAATCCACTCGTTACACCATAAAATCCGTTACACCGGAACCGGACCCTATATATATATATATGGTGGCTATGAAAACTAGGTTAAAAAAAAATAAGTAAAATCTAATGGGCCGACCCAATATGCAATGTTGATCCATGATCTTGAAATAACAGTAAAACAAAGTTCCTAAAATGCTAATGTTAGGAGTCAAAATGTGTTGAGTGATAACGTATTGTTTCACGGCCTCTCTAAAGATGTTAGGGCGTTGAAGTACATATAAGCACTCCTTCTTCCCTCTCCTCCTCCTTCTCTAACGTTGAACGAGAGAGGAGAAAAAAAAGTGGTTGTTGAGTGACTGAGAGTATGATATATGTAGTTTTTGATAATTTTTGAATATAAGGTAAAAATATCTCTAAAACAATTTGTATAATACATGCATTCTTATCTCTTATTGGTTTTATAAGAAAACTTTTAGCATGAGCACATACTATTAAAATATATTGAAATTTCCCGCCTTGACAACACCCCGCTCAAAATGGAAAGAAACTGAGGCATCTAATCCCAAATTGTTCGTTATCTTTCTTTCTTCGCACAAGATATTATGACGAAAGAATCAAAACTCCCGTTCAAGAAACAGGAGATCTTCTTCTCGCATTCACATCAAATTTGCTAATTTTACATCCTGCAATCCAATTTCGCCCTACTTCCTCATTTTCATCTCCTTCCTGTCTCTGCTTTTCATGTTTTGATTTTGCATCAAAAACACCCGATTTAATTTAATCGCCTGGTTAATTTCATCATCTTAACCGTTTAGAGATATCGTCGAATTTCTCGTTGCGTAAATTTTAGAGAATTTAGGTTGAAATTTGCTTCGAAATCCGTTTCTGTGTGATCTAGGTTTTCAAGGATCGGTTACTCATCGCGCATCGCCGGCTGATTCTTCGCGAAGGCTCCATTTATGAGGCTCTATTAGGTTCCATTTATCGTCAGATTTGGGGATTCTCCCACGAGAAAGAGAAAATGTTGCCGCCTTCACCGACGACGTTGGCTCGGAGCTCGCTGGAGGAGATGCTGGAGAATATCAAGCGGCGGGACGAGAAACCGAAGGACTTGCCTCCGGCGCTTCCGTCTCGTCCGATGTCGAGAGGTCGGCTTCCTCCTGCTCGACTATTGTTGCCGGGGAATTTCAGGATCAGTAAGGAGGAAATAGATGGAGACAGTAAAGAGGTGAAGAGGAAGTCAGACGATGTAGCTTTAAAGAGGAAGAAAAATAAACTTGAACGACTCTGCGAAGACTCTCCTTACAACTTCCATGAATCGCATCAGACCGCTGCTGATGAGAGGTCCGGTGGTGTTGCAGCCGCTACCTCGACCTCTCGGCCGGCTGTGGATTGGGAAGACAATATCGGTTATTTTGTTAACAAGGTATAGTTAATATCATTTAGTTCAGATGTTAGTAGTATCATTGCTCTGGAATTCTGGATTTATTTCTCGTGAGATTGTTGCTCAGAATGTGCTTAATAGTTTCTGTGGAAATTCTGTTGGTAATATTCCGAAGGTGGTAGACAGTTCTTACTAATTTATGACTTATGAGTTCAAGGTGATTTAAGTCCTTAAAAATTGGGATTATGCTTAATTGTTTTTTTGGTTCTAAATTCGCGATTGTCAACGTTTAGAAGTGTCTTATCTTTTAAAGAACTCGCGGAAAAATCATCTGTTTTGTCAGTTTATTTTCACTACTTACTTCTTTTTGGTTGAAAAAGTCACATCCTGAAAGTTGGTTTTTCAGAAACTTTCCATTTGGTGTCGGCTTTCTTCCGGGCAATGGGAGCTTGGAACAATTCAGGCAACATCAGGAGAGGAAGCTTCTGTATGCCTTGTAACAGAAAATGTGAGCTCGCTAGTTTATCCCAGTTTTCTTAAGATCACTTATACTCAACCGGAGGTTTCTGAGTCATCAATTGTTGTAGATTGTCGAGGTGTTGACAAGAGACCTTTTGCCAGCAAACCCCGATATCTTAGAGGGTGTAGATAATCTCATTCAGCTAAGTTACTTGAATGAGCCCTCTGTGCTTCACAATCTGCAATGTAGATTCCATAAAGATATGATTTATGTAAGTGTTTGACGCTTTCTTATTTCTACTTCACACTGTTACGCTTCAGTTATTTGTCTTCAATTATTCATGATATTCTTTTTTCGAGTTGGTTGTTTAGAGCAAAGCAGGCCCTATCCTAATTGCTGTCAATCCCTTCAAAGATGTGCAAATATATGGAAGCAATTTTATCACTGGGTACAGGGAGAAGCTTGTTGATAGCCCTCATGCTTATGCCGTGGCTGATGCTGCTTATGATGAGATGACGAAAGGTCTGGTGGCACATGCAATGTACTGGACTGTTTTACTCTTTAATCTTGTTTTTTCAGTTTGAAGGAGCTATTTTCATTTTTTTTTACCCTGCAGATGGAGTGAACCAATCTATTATTGTAAGGTTAGTTCAGTGTTTTCCTGTTATTTTAATAGTTACAAGTATAAATTGTATTTGTCCTATCAAAGTAGATTCCAAGTTCTCACTACATTACTCCATTGGATGTTAAATTAGTGTAATTCTACAAGTGTTCAATTTTTTCTGTACAGTGGGGAAAGTGGTGCTGGGAAAACCGAAACAGCAAAAATTGCAATGCAGTACTTGGCTGCTCTAGGTGGAGGTGGAAGCGGGATTGAACACGAAATTCTTCAAACAAGTTATATTTTGGAATCATTTGGCAACGCGAAAACCTCAAGGAATGACAATTCAAGTCGATTTGTGAGTAAAAGATGCCAAACTCCCTCAGTGTAACTCTTAATTTTGTGTCGTTTTGTTTTGGTTTTGGTTTCTCCAGGATGCATATATACAAAAAATTACCTAATGTGGCTCTAACTAATGGAATTTCTTCCTGCACAGGGGAAGTTGATTGAGATTCACTTCAGTGCCATAGGTAAAATGTGCGGTGCTGCAATTCAAACTTGTAAGTATCTAAAATTAAGCACATTATAATTCAAAATCATTTTTCTGTCCCATTCACTGACACAATCAATCGTTTGATACCGGTTGATCTGCAATCCGATGGATAGTCCTACTTGAAAAGGTATGTGCTAGTATACCAAGCCTAAGTTCAAACCTTATATATGTTATTATGCTGCAACTTGAGGTTTCTACTGTTTGTGCAGTCGAGAGTAGTTCAACTGACCAAGGGAGAAAGATCATACCACGTCTTTTATCAACTCTGCGCTGGAGCTCCTCCTGTTCTAAGAGGTAGTTTTAGCACATAGCTTAATGGAAATTGTGCATGTCTGTTGAAAATGAGCATGGCTGACATTAAATGAAGTTTCTTTGGCATTTCTGCAAGTATTAGTCATATTAAGAATACTTTTTTTATGTCAAAACTACCCCTAAATTCCTACCTTTTTAGTAAATTTACTTCTCCATTTAAAATAAGTAAAAAAGGAGTAAGGGTATACTGGGGAAAAAATTGAATAAAAAAATCTTAAAAGACCTATATTATATTACAAAAATGATAGGCCTATATTTCTAGACAGAGGGAGTATAATTTAACAGTCTATATTTCATGCTCATCATTATTTTTTTGTTTGCCGTTGCAGAGCCACTGAACCTTAGGGAAGCCGATTGTTACTTTTATCTTAACCAAAGTGATTGCCTTACAATTGTGGGGGTTGATGATGCTCACAATTATAATAAGCTCATGGTAACTTGGATGATAAGATATTATTCCTATGAAGAAAATAGAATCCTGTTATTATACTGCTGAAAGGATATTCCATTAATATTCTTTATCTAATACCTTTCAGGGTGCCTTAGATATTGTTCAAATCAACAAAGATGATCAGGAGAATATGCTTTCAATTCTTTCTTCTGTACTGTGGCTAGGAAACATAAAATTTCAAGTTGTTGACAGTGAAAATCATGTTGAAGTAGTGGATGATGAAGGTATTCTTCTATAGTCTATTTTAGTAAGACTGATAACTATGCTTATAGTATCTGGTAAAAATACTTTCGGAGAAGTTTTGATGGACTATCGTTGATTTAATACTGATCAAAATGATTGGGCGTAGAGTTTCTATACTTGGGGTTTTGAATATCCTGTTTATACAAATGATCTTACTTAATGTGAATGGAAATGCATTCTCTACATGTATGCCTTAATATTTTATGTATGTGTTCTTAACTCATATTTTATAGCTTATTCTGGTGTATATTTACAGCTGTCACCTCTGCTGCCAAGTTGATGGGATGCTGTGTGCAAGACCTCATGCGAGCTTTATCAACTTGCAATATTAATGCTGGCAAGGATAGTATTATCAAGAAGCTGACTTTGCAGCAGGTCATTTAATTTGTCTTCCCCCTGTGCAGATCCATGCTAAGTTAGCCACCGTCTTATATCAAGCCCTGATTGTTTATAGATCTATATGCAGGCCACAGACTCTCGTGATGCATTGGCAAAGTTCATCTATTCAAGCTTATTTGATTGGCTTGTAGATCAAATAAATAAGTCACTTGCAGTTGGTAAAACACATACAGGGAGAGCAATCAGCATACTTGATATTTATGGCTTTGAGTCATTTCAGGTATATGATTTCATTTCATGAATTTAGGTATCGACTTATAGCTCTTCCGCATCTTAGTGATTTCTGTGTTATCATATATACATTTAACATTTCAAATTTGTGTCTTACTATTTTCATTTTCAGAGGAATAGCTTTGAGCAGTTATGTATAAATTATGCTAATGAGAGGTTGCAGCAACATTTCAACCGCCATCTATTTAAACTTGAGCAGGAGGTCAGATTTAAATTATAGTTCTTGTAATATTAATGTTTTTATTTTTGCATGGCCATATTTCATTATTTCTGAACTGTTGGAACATAAAATAAGGTAACTTTGGCAGAATGTGAGATTGAAGTTCCTTTCACCTTAGTGTTAGTGTTGAATTAAAGATGCACTTTCCCATCCCAGTCATTTATATATCTAGCACAGGATAGTACACTATTAGAATCAATCTCCCACAACATAAAAAACAGATATTTTTGTTGACTCTCAACCTCCTAGGCTGGTACTCTTTCATTGCGATAAAAAAGCCGTTTTCATTGCATGTTTAATGTTGCTAGTAGTTTGCATTTCTTGCAAAAATTTGCATAGGAATGATTGACATGAACGTCAGGAATCATTTTTAAAATTAAAATAAAGAATTACTATTCCAATCTTTCTTCATTGTGCCACATTTGCATAGCTTTTTTTCTTTTTTTCTTTTTTTCTTTGAATATCAGGACTATGAAGCAGATGGAATTGATTGGACAAAGGTTGATTTCATAGACAATCAAGACTGCCTAAATCTCTTTGAGAAGGTATGTTTCTATCAAGTTTTCCTACTTCAGTCCAGTGTGAGGTGATCATATCACATCTTCTTATGTGTTTAGTTTATGAGCAACTAACTCTAGTGCCCCTAGGTAATTTATCGGAGATAAGCCTCAAGTTTATAATAAACTCTCACTTTACTTATGTTTACTCACACTTACATCTCACTCTACTGAATATGTAAAAGTAGCTTCAATAGAAAAGTCTTGTAAAGTGACAATACCTATTTAGCATTTACATTTAACTGCCCTGTAATTTTCTTTCATGATACAGAAACCACTTGGGATGTTATCTTTACTGGACGAAGAATCAAACTTTCCAAAAGCAACAGATGTCACATGTGCGGACAAGCTTAAGAAACACCTCAGCTCTAATCCCTGTTTTAAAGTGGGAAGAGATAGGAGGTTCAGCATCTGTCATTACGCTGGAGAGGTTGTTGTCGTTTGAAGAATGCTTGATCTATATCTATTACAAATAACTCATTCTGTTCTTTGTGAAAATATTTTGTTTATGACTTTATATCACGAGTTTATTGAACTTAGCTAACTATGTAAGGTTCATCAGGTTTCTTATGATACGGCTGGATTCTTGGAGAAGAACAGAGATCCATTGCCTTCTGAGTCTATCCATATACTCGTGTCAAGCAGTTGCTCACTTCTTCAGTCATTTGCCTCAAACATTCTCAATGCTCAGTCTCGCATCAGCAGCTTCCAGAAGCACAGTGTAGGGACAAAATTTAAGGTATTGCAACAATTAATAATAGTTTACATTCCTATTCTAAAGGTTTGTCCCTTCTGGGATAGCAATCATCTTCTTAGATACAAGGTGATTTGATATATTGAGATTAAATGACATGCATCATAGATCATATAGGCTGGTCTCCTTTCTTATAGCTTGAATATAGTCCGCGTTGCTTCTTTGAATTATTATACTGAATTTTGAAAGGTTCTGTTGGTCGTAATATTGTTGACCTTTGTATGCAGGGTCAGCTGTACAAATTGATGCAGCGCCTGGAAAGTACGACCCCCCATTTTATCCGTTGCATTAAACCAAACCGTAACCAGCATCCTGGAATATACGAGAAAGATCTTGTTGCACAACAGCTGAAGTGTTGTGGAGTTCTTGAAGTTGTTAGGATTGCAAGATCTGGTTATCCTTCCCGAATTACGCACCAGGATTTTGCACAAAGGTATCAAGCCTTTCTTAGGCTTTTGGTGATCAATTAAGCTTATTTAATTTCAGGAAAGACTCATAATTCCCCTTGGGTGAATGCAGATACGGATTCCTGCTTTTGGATAAGAATGTAACTCAGGACCCCTTAAGTATTTCAGTTGCTGTTCTTCAACAATTCAATATCCTCCCTGATATGTACCAAGTTGGCTACACAAAATTGTATTTCCGTACAGGACAGGTGCCTTTTTAAACTGATTTATTCAGGCTTCCATTTCCTTAGTAGCATCAGAATAAAGATGTGTGAAATGTAATATGTCCCAAACCAATTCTATTTACAGATTGCGGGACTGGAGAATATGAGGAAACAAGTTCTGCAGTCTGTTCTTCGTGTTCAGAAAATCTTCCGTGGCTACAAGGCTCGTTACCAATATCTTGATGTGAAGAAAAGACTGGCTATGTTGCAATCATGTACTTCCATCTCTTCTTGCCTATTATCTATATTTTTCCTCCTTGCATTTTCTTGCATCATTATAAGCACCTTGAATTTTGTACGAAGTTTCTTAAAATCGTTATTGGCTGAGGTTGCTTCTAATTTGCTCCCATCATGCAGTCATTCGTGGTGAAAATGCTAGAAGGAATTTTACTTCGCTGTCCAAGAAGCGGAAAGATGGTAGTCGCACACAAAAGCATAAGCATAAACATAGCTCATCAAGAGACGAGCAGCATAAAGCAGTTGTACATTTACAATCTGGTAACATTTTTCTGGTATTCTAATTTGTAAGTGAGTTGTTTGACCAAATTCAAAATCCTCAGTTTTCAATCTATCTTCTGCAGTAATACGGGGTTGGTTGACTCGGAATCAGGTCGATGATGTGCAGTCCCCAGAACATATTAATCCTATAAATGCAGATGCTGATGAACATCCAGCCATTAGAACTCCAGAACTTGAGCCAATTGTGAATGGAGAATCTCCTTCTGGACAAAAGCAAGACCAGTCAGATTTAACAGTAGAAAATCAGCTAAAACGTCAACTCGAGGAGAATGCAGCACTTAAGCAACAGATGAAGCACTTCGAAACTAAAATGAAGTCAATGGAGGAGATGTGGCAGAAGCAGATAAAATCTTTACAAGTAAAATCCTTAACTCTTATTAATCTCAAAAAAAAAAATATATAACCATTTAATTTTCTGTTTCAGTTGAGTCTCTCGTCTGCCAAACGCTCTCTTGCCTCAGAGAACAACATAGGAGCGTCTGAGTTTTCACCGTTACAAACCCCTAGATACTATGATTCAGAAGACAATCTGTCACCAGCTATAACTCCAAATTCAAACACACCTAACAGATCACCTTCAAATGCGATTATTAGAGGCGGTAGAGGAAAGGAGCCAAACGGGACTTTAGCTTCAGTGAATCAGTTGGCCAAGGAGTTTGAGCTAAGACGTAAGAGATTCGATAACGATGCAAAGGGCCTTGCTGAACCCGGCAACAAATCAGGGTCGAGTCCTGAGGATGAACTGAGGAGGTTGAAATTCAAATTTGATGCATGGAAGAAAGATTACAAGAACAGACTGCGTGACGCGAAAGGCACGTTGCAGAAGCAGCAGCAGCATGGTAATTCTGAGGCGGATAGACGAGGTCGAAAATGGTGGGGAAAGTTAAGCCAGAAGATAACATGAGAAATGCCTTGGATTGAAAGAGAGGATAGGTATATACCAACAAATTAATTATATGAAGCTGTCCATGGAAAGTGCACAAGACTGGCAGGCTTCGGTTGCAATTATGCACATGGGTTTGGTGGTGCTTCTAAGCTCAAAATGGATTAAAAAGAAGAAAAGAAAAATGTCTGAGCCCGGGTTCGAACCGGGGACCTCTAGTGTGTGAGACTAGCGTGATAACCGACTACACCACCCAGACAAGTTGATATAGTAATTTTCAGATATATTATACTCTGTGAATATCTGGCTCATATTAACTTAAGAAGATATTAATAACGCATTATTTTATGAGGTTATGGAAATGACTTTCATCGTTGTTGTATATGTTAAGTTGTTTGGACCTTGATTTATGGTTTTGATTGAATACACAATTAAACAGATATGAGTTTTTTGATGGAATTATATACGATAATATTTGAACATTAACTTCTACTATATAAGAGCTAAGAGTATTTGTTTGAATAATATTGACAAAGTTTGAAATTTTGATAAGAATTCTACTTTTGTGCCAATGGTGTTTGGAGATCGGACATATCAATTATCAATATGTCTAGCAAAATGAGATGTTAAGTAGCGTTTGTATAGAAATTTTGAGTTTGAATCTTTCTGACGACGTGTATGAAAAGACTGAATAAGAATTCTACTTTTATGCCCATGGTGTTTGGAGTTCAGACATACCAATCACCATTGTTGTTGCATGGCGTGTTCAACCTTTGCTCCGACAAATACTTAAGGCTCCTCTGTTCAGTTTTGATAACAAAAATGATTCACCAACAAATAATGCCTCCATTTTGCAAAACAAAGACCACTACAAACAATTCTTTTTCATAAATGGACAAATATGTTGTTTACCTTTGAGGTGTTTGCTGATGTAAGCTAAAGTGTCACAATCTGGGGGTCCACGGGCTAGAGTGCAGCGTGGACCGATTAGATAGGTTGGGAGATTGTGCACACACAAGCTGACGAGGCGAATTTGTCGTATGTCAAGTCAAGCAATCCTAACAAGCTCACTAACAAGTATAGTCGGCAAGCAAGGGTCGAATCCCAAGGGAATCAGGTTATCGATTCTTAAAGTTATAATAATGATTAACGAGTGTAAGTAACCAAAGAGTTTGTTTTTGTATGTTTTAAGAACAAAGTAACGAAGGTTGATTTGGATTGTAAATATATCAATGGAAGGTGTTTCACTTGACAATTATCCACTAACAGATTAACAAGTTGATCATAAACTCCTTTTAATCCTATGTCGAATTACTCATATGATCGTTCTAATCCCTGTTCTAATGTAGTTATTAGTCCAACTAGTCCTAATAACCCTTACTCAACTATAACCTTGAAACTATCAAGATTCAATAATAAAGCAACTTTAAGTTCAGGAATGGATAGATACATGCAATACCATAAACAACTAGTCAGATACTCGACATGTACTCAATTCTCTTCACAATTGACATTCACAACTAGTTCATGCAAACTGTGTGTGCTACAAACGAGTATGGTATTTCAACTAGAAATAACCAAACAATAGCAATATGAATGAGATGAAACTACTTAGATGGCCAATCTAAATGAGCAAATCTAATTCAATAACAATACACACAAGAGAATAAAGACAATCATAAGAGTAGAACAAAGGAAAGAAATCTTACAACTTAATCAATCCGAAAGCTTCAAATGTCAAGCAAAACAAATGGACTTAGCAACTCATGAAGTTCTTGAGGAAAAACTCTCAAAACATGGAAATGGAATGTAGAAGATGATTTAAGATCATCAACCCCTAAAACCTATATGTATCTGCAGAATTAAACTGACAAATTGAAGCTAAAAACGTTATAAAAACGTTACAAAACTTAACACAACATACTAAATCGGGCAAATGAAGAAAGTCTTCTCTGGCGGATTTCCGCGATTGCGGTTTGTGACCCGCGATCGCGGATTTTGTTCTGTAATCTGGCTTCTTCAGATGGCATTTCCGCGATCGTGGTTTGGGACCCGCGGTCGCGGAATTTCTTTTGTGATCTTGGCTGGTCCAGTAGGTTTTCCGCGATCGTGGTTTGGGACCCGCGATCGCGGATTTTGCCTCTGTGGCTTCCTTGGCTTCGTCTTCAGCTGCTTCCAATGCTACATGTGGTCTTCTTCAGCTTCGACTCTTCTTCTTATGCTTCAACGCTCCGCGTCATCTTCTGTAATCTCATGTGTAACTCAACTCTCCAAAACTCCATGATTACATAATACATCATAACATCTAGCATAATCCTATACAAAATGAGCTAATAACCTATAGTAGCGCTATGTAAAATATCGCTTATCAAACTCCCCCATACTTAGACCTTGCTCGTCCCCGAGTAAGCTAAATGAAACTTACCCTTACCATCAGCACACAAAGATCTGAGGAAGTATAGAAAAAGAATGAACTACAAGTTACAAGCACACTTCGCCTCCAAACACCATAGTGAGTACAAAAGATAAATCTAATCCTAGCTCCTATCTAGCACCTTATTCCTCCATAGTGGCCTAACCTTTTCTCCTTATATCACCACTTCTTATGACACCTCGCCAGCAGCAACAAATGGTCCTAAGACACTCATTTCACTCATTCTGCCTAGGCGCCCCGAAGGGTTTTCACCTAGCCACTCATTTCATTTTGCTAGATAACTCACCAATGGTTCACATCTCTCAAGTCTACTTTTGCCTCAGCCTATTGCCGACCAGACTACCTGCTTATTGCATGGAACCGCCCTTTCGGGTTTTCAGCCCATCCCAGGATTTTCATTTGCCTTTTTTAACATTTCTGTGGCTTTTTCTGTTTGTTTTGTTTTGTTTTTTCTCTTCTTTTTTTTTTTTAAAAAAGAAAAGAAATACGAACTGAATTCAAATAACCGAATGAAAGCTACTCTAAAGATAAGCAGTAAACTATATCCCTCTCCCCCATACTTGAAGTACACAATGTCCTCAGTGTGAAAGACATAGAAAATAAATGAGGAGGAGAAAGGAGTAGCTCACTGATCCGGGTTACCCGTTGGTGGAAGATCGGGGTTCTGATGGAACCAAGAACGACGAACTTCCTCTCTCCAGCCCTGAAATTCCAGCTGCATCCCACTCATCGACTGCTGCAAACCGCGCATATCAGCAGCATAAGACGACCTGAAGGAGTCAAACTCAGAGTAGAACTGAGTGTAACTCTGCTGCATCCCTTGCATCTGATCAAACAACCTCTGCTCCCAGGGGATACTGGAGCTATCAGCAACTCCACCAGACGTACCGACGCCAAACTGTGCCTGAGCATCAGGCATCATCTCATCATCATCATCATCATCGGCGTCATCAGCAGCCATAACCGGCTCTCGAATGGTGATCCCACCCCGTGCACGACGTCTAGCGGGGGCACGAGGTGCAGCGGGAACAGGCGCCAGCCGGAAAGTCTCAGCAGGACCGTAGAAAAAAGATGAGGCATGGCGATCTCAGGCTCACCAACCCATACCCACGCGTTAGGACTACCCCGCAACAGATGGACGGTGGACCGGAGGAACCGCAGATCATACTCAAAAGGCCCTACAGAAGGGTCAGGACTACCCTCCACATCAAAATCTTCAAAGTCGTCAACTACCGCCTGCACAATCAAAGTGATCATGCCTCCCAAGGCAATCTTTCCCTTTGCTTTGTTTCGGGCGGCTTTACAAGAAGCAACAAAGAGCCAAACCCAATCGGGGGTAAGCTCACACTCCGACATGAGACTAAAGAGATACTTGAGCACATAAGCAGGAACCTTGTTGAGCTCAGTCATGCCAAAGAAGGCCATGGCTAACACCTTGTGTGTCAGCCTGAGACAAGGATGGGAGAGCTGATAATTGTAATCGTTTCCATTAGCATCCCTCGGAACACCTGTCCAAGTTTGCCACATATAAATGTGGCGATCACCCACACCTTCCTCATAGTTATCCGAGGGACCACGTGTGATCCCCAAGATATCTCTCAGCTGCTCGGCAGAAACAGTATATTGCTGCCTCTTGTAGATGAAAGTAATAACAACAATTGTATCATCCTGGGTCCTCGTCTTCAAGGTGGAAAGAAACTGACGGGACAAGTCCACGTGGGAGGGCGCGGAAAGTGCCATGAACCCGCCCAACCTAGCATGGTCGAGCATAGCTTGAGTACATTCCGCCATACCCAAATCCTCAAGGGTAGGGACATGGAAGAACCGAGTCGCAAGTGACTTCTTTCCCTTAAGAGTGGCAGCATACGATTTCACCTGTTTTTGCCCCTCAGCATCATTCTTATGAGAGCGCGACATTTTCAACTGAGCAAATAACAAATTCCACAATCCAACAACAAACGCCACACAACAATTTCCACAATCCAACAATCAACGCACACAAATTCGAAAACAATCCACAACAGCAGCAACAACAGCACAATAGCCCTTCTCGAGGTGAAATAAGCAGCAATCAATATTCCGAAACCGAAAGAAACACTTACAGAACCTGAGCAAGGAGCCGGACAGAAGACAATCCGCGATCGTCTAGTTGTTCTGAGTCCAAATCCGCGGTCGCGGAAATCGTGACTGAAGTGCTGTTGCCCTGTAGGCAAATCCGCGGTCGCGGGGGCGACGACTGCGAAGTGAATCTGGGAGGGTGGTAGTGCGTTTTGGGTGGCGGTGGTGACGAGTGGAAGGGAGGGCGAGAGTGGCGAGGAAATGGGTTGGGTGTCGTGGAGGCCCTCCGGAGAGATGTAGGGTGGACGGCGAGATGTAGGGTTCCGGTGAGGGTTTGAGTGGTGGAGGAGGAGATGTAGGGTTGACGGCGAGATGTAGGGTTCCGGTGAGGGTTCGAGTGGTGGAAGAGGGTTTTGGTGAGAGAGATGGGAGATTGAAGAGATGGCTGCAGGAGAAGGTTTTAGAAGGGGATGGGTTAGGGGTTTGAGTGGTGGGAGATGAAGATAGAAGAGAATTTGGGGTGAGATGAGAAATTGGAGAGATGGAGAGATTTTGAGGAAAAATTGGTGAGATGGAGAGAAATTGAGATGTGGGGTTTGGTGGGAGAGAAATTGAGAGGAAAATGGGAGAAATTGGGGAGATGTTGGGTTTTTGATTTTTTTTTTTTTTTTTTCAAAACACGAAAGGAAACAACCGTCAATTCCTTTAGTAACAGTGAGACGCTGGGCGTCTAAATAATACCGACAATTCCCGTGCTTTATTCCTACAGGTTAGTAAACAAAAGAAAACAAAACAAACAAAAAGAAATAAAATAAAATAAAGTCGAAAAGAAATACCTTGGGTTGCCTCCCAAGCAGCGCCTTGGTTAGAGTCGTGGCTCGACTTGAAACTACGTTCTCAATTTTCAACACTTGGTTCTTCTAGAGCCATCTCATCCAAAGATTCCTTGGTGAACCCTTCATGGTAAGGTTTTAACCTTTGACCATTCACCTTGAAAACATTGTGGTTGTCTTTGTCAAACAACTCCACGGCGCCATGAGGAAAGACGCGAGCTACAACATAGGGTCCATTCCAACGGGATCTCAGCTTCCCAGGGAAAAGTTGAAGGCGAGACTGATATAGCAAGACTTTATCTCCCACTTTGAAGTCTTTTCTCAATATATTCTTGTCATGTCAAGCCTTCATCTTCTCCTTGTAGATCACAACATTCTCATACGCATCCCGGCGTATCTCCTCCAACTCTTGAATTTGCAATTTTCTATACTCACCTACAACATCCATCTCCATGTTGCACTTCTGCACCGCCCACCATGCCTTGTGTTCCAGCTCCACTGGAAGGTGGCAGGCTTTGCCGAATACAAGTCGAAAAGGAGACATACCAATAGGCGTCTTGTAGGCGGTTCTATACGCCCAAAGTGCATCATCCAATCTCAGGCTCCAATCCTTCCTATTCGGAGCAACCGTCTTCTCAAGGATCCCCTTGATCTGCCTATTGGACACTTCAGTTTGTCCATTGGATTGGGGGTGGTAAGCGGTAGAGACCCGTTGAGTGACATGATACTTCTTCAAAAGCGCACTCACCGTTTTGTTACAAAAGTGAGTTCCTTGGTCACTAATGAGAGCCTTGGGTATCCCAAAACGAGAAAAGATATTCTCTTTCAAGAAACCTGCTACCACTTTGGAATCATCAGTTCTGGTGGCCTTCGCTTCCACCCATTTGGAAACGTAGTCCACCGCAAGCAATATATATAGATTCCCAAACGAGCTAGGAAAGGGTCCCATGAAATCGATACCCCAAACATCAAAAATCTCGCAAAAGACTAATGGTGTTTGTGGCATCTCATTTCTTTTAGAGATTTTTCCGACCCTTTGGCATCGATCGCAGGCTTTGCAAAAGGCGTAAGCATCCCGAAAGATGTGTGGCCAATAGAAACCTGCGTCCAATACCTTCCTAGCTGTTTTGTTTGCCCCAAAATGTCCCCCACATGCATGAGAATGACAAAAAGTTAAAAGAGACTGTACCTCATTATCCGGGAGGCATCGTCGGATTACCTTGTCAACGCAATGTCTCCATAGGTAGGGGTCATCCCAAACATAGTAGTGCGATTCCCGCTTGATCTTGTCTTTTTGAGCTTTTGTGTAGTTCGGCGGGAATTCTTCGCGAACCAGATAGTTCACTATGTTGGCATACCAAGGCTTGAAAGACCGGAAGGCGAGAAGTTCGTACTCGGGATCCCGGTGAACAAATTCACCATCCAGAATTCCGCGGTCGCGGCTTGAGGCCCGCGATCGCGGACAACTCTCTGTTGCAATTCCGCGATCGCGGATTGGGTCCCGCGGTCGCGGATTTCCTGCTGTAGAAACCCGAAACAGATTTTCATCCGGGAACGTACCTTGGATCTGAGCCCTGAATTCACCATCTTCTTGCACAATCCGACTCAGATGATCAGCTACCGAGTTCTCGACTCCTTTCTTGTCCCGGATTTCCACATTGAACTCGCTCAAAAGTAAGACCCATCGTATGAGTCTCGGCTTGGATTCCTTCTTCGTCATGAGATAACGAAGAGCAGCGTGATCAGTGTGGATAATCACCTTTGTGCCCAACAAATACTGTCGAAATTTCTCAAGGGCAAACACCACAGCTAACAACTCCTTCTCTGTGGTGGAGTAGTTCCTCTGAGCGCCATTCAAGGTTGTGGAAGCATAATAGATCACATGCATTGCTCTTCCAACCTTTTGACCAAGAACAGCTCCCACCGCATAATCACTAGCATCACACATGATCTTAAAAGGTAGAGACCAATCGGGTACCTGAATAATGGGTGCCTCAGTGAGGTGGGATTTCAGAGTGTCGAATGCTTTCTTGCACTCGGTAGACATCTCAAAGGTCACTTCCTTCTCAAAAGCTCACATAGGGGTGTGGAGATTTTTGAAAAGTCCTTAATAAACCTGCGATAGAAACCTGCATGGCCTAGAAAAGAACGCACTTCACGCACATTAGTAGGATAAGGCAACGATTGAATGATGTCAATCTTTGCCTTATCGACCTCAATACCCCTAGCTGAAATTATATGACCCAAAACAATACCTTGTTCAACCATGAAATGACACTTTTCAGAATTCAACACTAAATTAGTATCTACACATCTTTTAAGCACAAGTGACAAATGGTGTAAACATGTATCAAAGCTATCCCCATGTACTGTAAAATCATCCATGAATACCTCAATGAAATGTTCAATATATTCCGAGAAGATACTTACCATACATCGTTGAAAAGTCCTAGGTGCGTTACATAATCCAAAAGGCATTCTACGATATGCAAAAGTGCCAAAAGGACATGTAAAGGTTGTCTTCTCTTGATCTTCGGGCGCAATGGCCGCCTGAAAATAACCTGAGTATCCATCCAAGAAGCAATAATAGGGACGACTGGCAAGTCGTTCAAGCATTTGATCAATGAAAGGTAAAGGAAAGTGATCCTTTCGAGTCACCGCATTCAGCTTACGGTAGTCAGTGCATACCCTCCAACCTGTTTGAGCTCTAGTAGGAACCAACTCACCATGTTGATTCTCTACAACTGTAATGCCCCCCTTCTTAGGGACACATTGTGCTGGACTTACCCACTGACTATCCGAGATGGGAAAGATCATGTCAGCTTGAAGAAGTTTCAGCACCTCCTTCTTGACCACCTCCATCATAGGTGGGTTTAATCTCCTTTGGGGTTGCCTAGAGGGCTTAGCTCCTTCCTCAAGTAGGATCCTGTGCATGCAGGTGAAAGGGCTAATTCCCTTGATGTCGGCAATAATCCACCCAAGAGCTGTAATGTTCTCTTTCAACACCATCACCAATCTCATCTCTTGCTCCTCTGACAACTTACTAGAGATGATTACCGGGAGGGTATCATTCTCTCCAAGAAAAACATACTTCAGGTGCTCTGGCAATTGCTTAAGCTCAATCACTGGTGCCTGCAAAACAGAAGGGAGGAGCTTCTCGCTCTCCAAAGTCAGTAACATGGGCCTGCCGGCCAAAGATCTACCTGAAGTGTCTAGCTGAGCTAGAACCCTATGAATATCAGGAGAAAGAGAGAGATTAACTTGTGGTGGGTGAATGATGATGTTTTCCATAACACATTGCAATTCATCTAAGCCAAAGATATTAAAAGTATCTTGAACTATAGGATCAATCACATCAATAGAACAAATAGAAGCAGCATCTTCAATGGGGTGCTTCATAGCATCAAAAATATTGAATTGCACAACTTCCCCATCAAACTCTAAAGTAAGAGACCCACTAGCTAGATCAATCTTTGTGTTAGCGGTTCTCATAAAAGGCCTTCCTAACAAAATAGGTGCAGCCTGACCATCATGTTCCATGTCTAACACAAAGAAGTCAGCAGGAAAGAACAAATTATCAACCATAACCAAAACATTTTCAACTACACCTTTAAGATAAACAGTGGACCTATCAGCTAGTTGAATAATTATTCCGGTTTCATGAAGAGGACCTAAACCAAGCATCTTATACAGCGAGTAAGGCAAAACATTTATAGATGCACCAAGATCAAGCATAGCTCTCTCAAAGTGAGTATCACCTATACGACAAGGAATGCTTACCATGCCCGGATCGCTGCACTTCTTAGGCATTCGCCTTTGGAATACAGTGGAGACACGCTCGCTTACCGTCACCTTCTGCTGTCCCTTCAATTTTTGATTCCTCTTGATGGTGCAGAGTTCCTTCAAGAACTTAGCATATCTAGGAATACTTTTAATGAGTTTGAGTAAAGGGATATTTACCTCACATTTGCTGAAGGTTTCGAATAGCTCCTTATCATTTTCCGGCCTCCTCGTATCCCTTAGAGCATTGGGAAAAGGAGCGGGAGGTTTGGTTGAGCTAAGTGGTGGGAAGTCGGGGCAGACATAGTTGTCTTGTCTCAATCGGAAGTCGCCCCGGTCCTCGACCTCAGCTCCAGCATCGTTTGAACATTCTCCCAAAATTGATTCGCCAGGGGCATATCCGCGATCGCGGCTGTCAATCTGCGGTCGCGGATTTGCATCGGTTTCCCCAGAAGATATTCCGCGATCGCGGATTTCATCCCGCGGTCGCGGAATTCCCACTGTTTCTCCAGAACAACTTCCGCGATCGCGGTTCTCGTCCCGCGGTCGCGGATTCTCACCTGTTTCAGATTCTGCCTTTTCAGCAGCAGCATTTTCCAACACTTTTCCACTCCTTGTTGTCACAGCACTAACATTTCTGGTCGGATTCACTACCGTTTGAGATGGTAGAGAATTGGATTTTTGTTGTGCAAGAGTGGTCACAGCTTCAGCCAACTGCCCTATCTGTTTCTCCATGTTCTTGATACTAGACTCAGTAGTTTGGACATGGGTTGTGAAATGCTGAGTCAATGATCTCAACATATCTGCAGTTGAAGGTCCAGAATTGGGTCGTGGGGCTTGAGCTTGAGGTTGGGGTTCATTCTGATCACGCCATCTGAAATTTGGATGATCTCTATACCTCGGGTTGTAGTTGTTCTGGTGATCATTTCGAGGTCGTGGAGGTCCATATCCACCAGCAGCATTGACTTCAGCAACATCATTATCTTGAAGCTCAGGGCATTTGTCTGTAAAATGAGAAGGGTCGGAGCAAATACCACATGCCTTTACCTGTTGTTGTCCTTTGTGCATCTGAGAGATCATCTTCTTTTGCTCAACGAGCTCGGTCATAAGAGTGGGGTCTCCTGAGCTTGTGGCATTCACTCCTTTCCTAGTGTATGTCCTACCAAAACTCCTAGTACTCTCAGCCATGTCTTGCAACTTTTCCATGGCATCTTCTGGTGTCATGTTGAGAATACTCCCACCACAAGCAGCGTCTACCATTCTCCTTTCATGATTAAGGAGACCATTGCAAACATGTAGGACCAGGTCTTCGGTATCATACCCATGAAAAGGGCAACTAGCACACAACCCCTTGAAACGCTCAAGGTAATCATAGAGAGTCTCATCTTCACCTTGCTCTACATGGGCAATTTCCTTCTTTAGAGCATTTGCCTTTTTAACTGGAAAATAGTTACCCAAGAACACCTTGTGCAACTTCTCCCAGCTATCTACCGAACCGGTAGGCAAATGATAATACCAGGACCTAGCACCATCTTTTAAAGTGAACCTGAAGGCTCTCATCTTGATCTGCTCCTCAGTGACATTTGGTGGTTTGGTTGTCATGCAAGTGTCATGGAATTGGTTCAAATGCATGATCGGATCCTCACCAGGCAAACCATGGAATGTGGGGAGCAGATTGATCACCCCTGACTTGAGCTCAAAAGTCACCCCCTGGGCAAGGGGTGGAAGAACCACAGCTTGAGGTTGCTGTGTCAGATTGGGAGTAGTACGCTCCCTCAATGTGCGGACGACACCGCCGTCTCTTAGAGCATTTGCCTCTTGCTCCGCCTCAAGCAATGTCCGTTGGGCATTAACAACTAGCTGAATTTCAGCCAATTGACGTTGGGTGTCAGCAAGAGCTCTTTGCTCAGGAGTCAACTGAGCGCCTTCCATTGCACCTGTATCAGTCTCAACTCTGTTCTCTCTCTGATTTCTATGGAAAGTCCTCTCGATTTCTGGATCAAGAATAAAAAGAGACTGATTAGTAGAACGGGTGTTGACCATTCACTAGTCAACACTAAGGTCAATCAAAATAAGAACTTTAAAGAAAAGAAAATTTGATTCCCCGGCAACGGCGCCAAATTTGACGAGGCGAATTTGTCGTATGCCAAGTCAAGTAATCCTAACAAGCTCACTAACAAGTATAGTAGGCAAGCAAGGGTCGAATCCCAAGGGAATCAGGTTATCGATTCTTAAAGTTATAATAATGATTAACGAGTGTAAGTAACCAAAGGGTTTTTTTTTGTATGTTTTAAGAACAAAGTAACGAAGGTTGATTTGGATTGTAAATATATCAATGGAAGGTGTTTCACTTGACAATTATCCACTAACAGATTAACAAGCTGATCATAAACTCCTTTTAATTCTATGTCGAATTACTCATATGATCGTTCTAATCCCTGTTCTAATGTAGTTATTAGTCCAACTAGTCCTAATAACCCTTACTCAACTATAACCTTGAAACTATCAAGATTCAATAATAAAGCAGCTTTAAGTTCAGGAATGGATAGATACATGCAATACCATAAACAACTAGTCAGATACTCGACATGTACTCAATTCTCTTCACAATTGACATTCACAACTACTTCATGCAAACTGTGTGTGCTACAAACGAGTATGGTATTTCAACTAGAAATAACCAAACAATAGCAATATGAATGAGATGAAACTACTTAGATGGCCAATCTAAATGAGCAAATCTAATTCAATAACAATACACACAAGAGAATAGAGACAATCATAAGAGTAGAACAAAGGAAAGAAATCTTACAACTTAATCAATCCGAAAGCTTCAAATGTCAAGCAAAACAAATGGACTTAGCAACTCATGAAGTTCTTGAGGAAAAACTCTCAAAACATGGAAATGGAATGTAGAAGATGATTTAAGATCATCAACCCCTAAAACCTATATGTATCTGCAGAATTAAACTGACAAATTGAAGCTAAAAACGTTATAAAAACGTTACAAAACTTAACACAACATACTAAATCGGGCAAATGAAGAAAGTCTTCTCTGGCGGATTTCCGCGATCGCGGATTTTGTTCTGTAATCTGGCTTCTTCAGATGGCATTTCCGCGATCGCGGTTTGGGACCCGCGGTCGCGGAATTTCTTCTGTGATCTTGGCTGGTCCAGTAGGTTTTCCGCGATCGCGGTTTGGGACCCGCGATCGCGGATTTTGCCTCTGTGGCTTCCTTGGCTTCGTCTTCAGCTGCTTCCAATGCTACATGTGGTCTTCTTCAGCTTCGACTCTTCTTCTTATGCTTCAACGCTCCGCGTCATCTTCTGTAATCTCATGTGTAACTCAACTCTCCAAAACTCCATGATTACAGAATACATCATAACATCTAACATAATCCTATTCAAAATGAGCTAATAACCTATAGTAGCGCTATGTAAAATACCGCTTATCACAAGCGCATATGCGCATTAAGCCCAATAAATAAGTTCAATGAGGTTCCACCTAAAATCAATTGACAATAGAGAGAGTAATCCATAGGCTTATATATTAGGCTTCTTTACTCCCAACTTCCGATGTGTCTCAACACGAAGGATGGTCATCTTGCATTAACACAACACCAATTCCACGTCCATAAGCATTTGTCTCTACCACAAAATCCTTGTTGAAATCAGGAAGAGCTAAAACTTGTGCATTACACAAAGCATTCTTGAGAGTCTCAAAAGCAGAAGTAGCTTCCTCGTCCAAATCAAATTTACCATGAGTCTGTCAGTATATACATGACTTTCTTGCCAATCCATCATTTCACCCTCATAGTTCAGTAAGAAGATACATCAACTACTGGATTGATGGAAATTTGAGATAATTCCTCTTCTACTATAGGAACTACTTCCTCCTCCATTCTGTCAAACTCCATCATGTACAAGTGACCCCTCTTATGCTTCAAGTAATGATTTGTGGTGTACTTTTATCACGATAATAAGTAATAACACAATCCTTTTGACATCCTCTCATTGGCAAGAACTTCCTAAGGTGCTTTAAAGTTCTTGCTCTGGAATGAAGGTTTTTAACCTTGCTAGATAAGCACTTCAAATTTGCAAGGATAATCCATAATTTCACTTGTCTCTTGCAAGTTTTTCAGTTCCATTATTAGATCATCTGAAACTTCCCCAAAACGCTCAAGAACCAAATTCTTATACAAATTCCAATCAAGATTAATACCTTTGTATTCCTTTGCTTGGACAATTGGTTGATGCCACTTAGCAGCTTGATCGTCTAGGTGAAGTGACGTATTATTGACCCTAATCTCCTCTGACGTCTTGTCAATAAAAAAGAACTGATCACATTCAAAGATCGATTCCTTCACCATTTTTCCTCATTGAAACGAGGAAAATCCAGGCCAGACAATCTTGTTATACCAGAATAGCCAACACCTACATTGCCAAGATTGTTTCTCATTCTTGCGCGAACCTTCACTCCTTGATGTGGACTCTCGTGCGCCGACGACACTGAATGCCTTCATTGATCGATGTTTGAAGCTGATGAAATCATTCGCTCCACACCTTGACTAGTCGACCCAAGAGTTGTCGACATTAGCCCAATCGCTCGAAACAATTTGACGAAATATTTGACGGATTTCATCTATTGGTAACTCTTCGTAAAAAAGGTAGATAATTGGGTGGTTTAAAACAATTATCGATATAAAAAATAATTTCTTGCAAAAACCAACGTATAACGGGTTGTTTCCTGCCATCAAATGAAAATTTCACAATATTAGGATATTTTGTAGAGAAGGAAAAACTTTAGTGTTATTAGACAAATTTCGGTAAATTTTGTGGGCCATAAAAAAAGAGAAGTGTTCTTCAACCTAGCTTTGAAGTTGAACAACACAGACCTTTTCCCTCTTTTCTGCAACCGATCGATAGCGGTTGAAGCGACGCCTCCCGGAGCTCAACGACTTCCGTCTCAGGCACTGCGCCCTCAACTCACAAGGTAAGGTACCTAGTCTGCCACTGAGCTTGATAATTAGGTTAGCTATATTGGTGGCACTACTGAATGTAGAATAGGTTGGATGCCAAATTGGCTCTTAATAGCTATTAGAGCTATATGAGTTTACTCGAGAAAATGGGTGCTTTAACAATGACATCCATGTTTGTTGTGTTGAAGCAGAACTAAACAATGTTGGACGAGAGCAAGTTTGATGTCACTTATCAGCTGTGGGCACTTCGGATACCGCGTGAGTTCTGCAAAGCTGCAACTCGCATACTCAATGGGTATGAGACTGTTATCGAGTTCATTATTTGCTGTAATGACTAATGAACTGTCAACTGCGATTTTGTGATGCTGTAGTGTAAAAAATAATATGGCTTTTGCTCAGTATTTTGTTAAATACTGTATCTTTCATTGCGTATTAATTTGGGAAAAGTAACTTGCTGTAATCATGTCATAAAAATCTGTGAGGGCTCTTTCTTTGCAGATATCTGCTAGATAAACCTCGAGTAAAGCCTATTGTTGAAGACCCCACAAGTGATAAAACCCGCTACATGGTTTTTTCAGATAAAGTACAGAATGCAGGTAAATTTTGGTGCTATGCTTGTATCTTCATGTTGCTTATTGTTAGGTTAAGTAAGCTGGTTAATCAGCAGCTTTCCCCTCCCTGCAGTTTCTTGTTGAGGAAATGATACGATGCCTACGCTAGATCTTTTTCCTTGTGCTTAATATCTCCTTCAATATAATCTTGCTAGTCAAGCAGTGGCCCTTCTAATTGCCTTGTTCTGTCCATATTGCCTGTTGAAACTAGAGTTAATTGTGATTTTAGAAATTATTTGGCATACCTTTGGTGTTTATTTATTGCACGCTTACGCATAGAATGTATAGCATAAGAATATTATTAATATCAAATCATTGGTTACTCTTGTTTGGCTTTGCGTTATGCAGCACACTGTCTTATTTCATTGTGTATTTGATTCAGTTTTTTTGGTTGTAACATTGCTTGTGAACAGATTTGTCAGATGTACCCGAGCAAAAGCTTGCTGAACTTAAGAAGCTTTTCGAAATTGAAGTAGTACCCTACTCTCTGACTCTTGGGTATTCCTACTGGAATGCAGGTCAGTTGCAGTTCTTTAAAAGCTTTGATTGTTTATATTTGTTATCTTAGTTATTACTAGCTAATAAGGAAGTGTGAGCTGCAATTTAATGCTTAGGTTAAAAATTTATATAGATAAATGAACTAGGTATATCAAACAATCACTCTTGTAAGGGTCGATTTGCATTAAACCATCCTAGATAAGAACTTGTTTTAAATCATATCCAATGTTCATTGCAATTTGGCCACCCCCATTCTACACTCAGCAAATGTGAAGACAAAGTATGAAATATCTAAAATGAACTCTTATTTAGGCATACTTGTTACGTTGCTGTCATAAATATGGACATTATATTTTTGTTTTGAACTCATTTATAAGGGTAAAATAATACAATGCAATTTTATTGTTGTTTGATCGCTGAAAGCTGAAGGCAATTTTTCCACATAAAGGGTGGTTCTGTGGAAATTGCATACTACAGGTGGTTTTGTAAACTTCTAACCAAAAAGTAACCATATTATCTCACAGCTATGTGTAATGATTTGGATTTAAATTTGAGGATTGGGGAAATTTTATGTTAAGGAAATGGAGAATTGCGTGATATTTTAAATGAAGAGGAAGAAGAAAAGGGACAAGAGAAAGAGAAAGTTATGTGTGGTTGTTGTGTATTTTGAGTCTCGTGTAATTTTTATTACTATTTTTATTTGTTCTAGCAACAGAATCATTCCCCTAGTTATCGTATTATATATCCTAGCTTCTAGGAAAATTGAGAACCTTAGTCAAGTTATTTGTAGTTTGTTCTACTTGTATCACTGATTCTATCTTACGTCGTTATGAATTGTGAAAACTCTAGCCGTCCTAGCCCCCTTACACTGTAGAGGTCCTCAATGTAAAAAATAGCAATGGAATTTGCTCCTGCTCAGAGTCAATACTCATCTTATGCATAAAGTTTGAGTTCTACTAGTGGCTTGCTTGATTGACTTGCTAATTCATTTGTAGACCATATTTTGAAGCAGATTTTGCCAGAAGGAGTTGAGGTGCCTTCGTCTTTCGAAACTATAGGCAAGTATTTTTGGCGGAAGCTTTCTCTTCTTTGCTAGTTTACTATATGGTTCTTCAGTCTATCTATGTTTCATTTCATGCTCCTGATGCATTTGTGAATATGCTGTTTAAATTCATCTGGTTTTATGCCTGTGCAGGCCATGTTGCACATTTTAATATAACTGACGATCTGCTTCCATATAAGAATGATATTGCTAAAGTTATTTATGATGTAAGTGTTTATACTCTCTGGTTATTGTAATTTGTGCAACATTTAATTTTTTAGCTGGCCTGTATTTTGTTTGCTCAAAGACCGTTGACCTGTTCAGTATTTACAGCTTCGTTGTACACTTACATCATTTGAAAATTGTGCTATTGCTAATGTAATTTTTCATAATTCTTGGTAATTTTAGACTGAAAGCTTTTAATAGTATATATTCAAATATTTAATTCCCCTTCACATTTAGTTTTTTTATGGTTCCCATTTTCTGAAATAGAATATATATCTTCTCTTTTCTCAGAAAAATTATCCAAGGATTAGAACCGTGGTCAATAAGGTTGGATCCATAACAAATGAGTTCCGAGTCCCCAAATTTGAAGTTCTCGCAGGAGAGAATGATATGGTTACAGATGTAAAACAATATGGGGCAAGGTTCAGGCTAGACTATGGTTTGGTTTATTGGAACTCAAGATTAGAACATGAACACATGAGACTGGTTTCACTTTTCCAACCGGGGGAGACTATTTGTGACATGTTTGCTGGAATTGGTCCTTTTGCTATTCCAGCGGCACAAAAAGGTTGTGTGGTGTACGCGAATGACCTGAACCCAGACAGTGCCCGTTTTCTTAAGATTAATGCTGAAATCAACAAGGTTAAGGATCGCGTTTTCAGTTATAACATGGACGCAAGAAAGTTTGTATCTGAAGTTATGGGGGTACCTTTGGAAGGAAATCTTCCAGAAACATGTGAACTTATTCAAATAGTTTCTGATAAATATAATGCAAGCCTTGATCAGGAAAAGGAACCAGGTAGCCTTTAAGTACAGTTAGTTTTCGAGGTTGACTTTTTATCTTCTATTTGCAGTAACAATTTTTTCATGCTTATTAACAGAGAATAAAAAAGAAGCATGTGGTAACAACCTGTGTAGCCCTGATAGTCAAGATGGCTTGAATTCAAAGGGAGATGCTACTCTATGTGTCAGTAAACGTCCCGCACAGTGTGATCAAGAAGGTTGTACACAATATTCGAAGGGAGATGCTACTCTATGTCAGATTTTTTTATAATGAACTTGTTTATTTTTAAAAAGTGTATTAAATAAGTTCTTCCCTTGCATTTAATGATTGTGATATATCTTCCTTAACAGTATTATCATTCGTTGCAGGAAATGTAGATAGCGAAAGAATTGGCAAGTCTAGGAGTAAAAAGCGAGCTATTAGCAAACCGGAGCCTCCTAAGACGAAACCTTGGGAGCATGTTGATCACGTGATAATGAACTTACCTGCTTCTGCCATAGAATTTTTAGGTATATATTTTAATCAGCATTATAGATATACAATCCCTAAATGTGCACATGGTTACAGATTAGTTTGCAAATACTCACAATTGCTCACAATACCTATATGTATTTGCAAGAGTCAAATAGTAACATAATAATCTTTTTTTTATCATTAGTTGCTTGCAGGACTAGTTCTATACCACTGATTAGTTATCCTGGAACTATTTAAGTTATTACCGTCCAGCAAATTGGATCACTCATCTTGAGAAGTTCTCAAGATGAGTGATCCAATTTGAAAGCTTGTTCTCTTACTTCTGTTACAGAATTATCCTTGTTCACACCTTAGTTTTCGCTTCTAGTTGGATTGTTGTGTCAACATGGCACCTAATTTTTTTTATTTCTTATCAGATGCATTTCGTGGACTTATCCAGAAGAAGCACTGGAAGGGGGCTTTTCCTTTGATTCACTGTTACTGCTTCATTCGATCCAATGAAACAGAGGAATTCATAACTTCAGTAAGCTTTTTCTGCAAATATCCTTTCCGCCATTAATTGTTGTCCTTTTTAATAATCTTATCATCTCTTAAGCATTTATCTATATATCAAATCCCTATACGTTTCCCCTTCAAATAATCCATTAGTGTAGTTACCATTAGTCTATTACAAGACCATGATCTTTGCTTCAGTTGTGTTGACTAGTTGGTTTTCTTTGTTTTTTCAATATTATTTCTCCTATCATAATTGTTCTACTTGTAAAATATTACTGTACAATGTATTATTTTGCAATATATGTAATCCCATTCAATCCTCATATAAAGGTTGCAGAGTCTGCTTTAGAAGCTCAAATACCCAACCCCGTGTTTCACAGGGTTCGTGATGTTGCTCCCAACAAGGTGATTACTTATTACAAACCTCAAAACATAACAAGATCATTTGATTGAAAAAAACATCTTAATTATGCACTAACCATGGCTTATATTCCAGGCCATGTTTTGCTTGAGCTTTAGACTGCCGGAGGAAGCATGTGCTCGTGAATGTGTCGTTTGAATTCATGTTTAGGTAAAACTTAAGGCTCTCAGGTTTGAACATGGAATATGTTTTGAGTTTCCTATGTAGTCAATGCCACATTCTAAAAGAAGATTCTATTCAGCTCTTAATCCCAAGTTTGGTTGTTTTCTACACTGACAATTCTATCCAGCATGTAACAGCATAGTGATTGTCTTATAAACTACATGATTCTTTCTAGCTGGAAAACCCTTATTGTGAATGTGGTTGTTGAATTATTATGTGTGGGTAAACTACTTTTTAAGTTTAGTGCAAGAATAATGTGGGCAACAAACCAAGTCTAATCTTTAGATGAAAATCATGAAATGGAAACAAGTGCAACATTTATAAAGCAACACAAGAAATCTACAATAGCGACGAAATGGAAAATTTGAGAAGAAAAATGAAGCAGCTGAGATACAAATGCGTTCAAGTTTTAATTATAAAAAAATAAATTATGCGGTGAGCGTGGATCGAACACGCGACCTTCAGATCTTCAGTCTGACGCTCTCCCAACTGAGCTATCCCCGCTTTGATGTTACTGTAACACTCTTTAAGAACTTAACAATGTTGTAAACAGTGCACTTTTATCACATCTCCTATGCTTTGTTCTTTGGTACAGAACACCCCAATAAACCCAAGTTTTTATCTGCGTATACATCCTTTATTCATATATTGTCGTTTTTTAATGATCTAGCATTTATCTCCGATGTACATATCAAATCATTATAATTTCCTCCCGTTAAATAAGCCATTTGTGTAGTTACTACTTACTACTAGTCGATTACAAGACCATGATCTTTGCTTCATTTTTGTTGGCTAATTAGTTTTCTTTGTTTCATTCAATATATTTCTCTTATCACAATCAGTCTTCAAGTAAAATATTACTGTACAATGTGATATTTTGCAATATGTGTGCAAGTGGAAAACCATATGCTAATCCCCCATTCAATCCTCATATAAAGGTGGCAGAGTCTGCTTTAGATGCTCAAATACCCAACAAGGTGAATACTTGTTACTCATTACAGACCTCAAACTCATAACAAAATCATTTGATTAAAAATCATTATAATTATGCACTAATCATATTCATAGTTTATATTTCAGGCCATGTTTTGCTTGACCTTTAGACTGCCGGAGGAAGCATGTGCTCGTGAATGTGTCGTCTGAATCCATTTTTGGGTAAAACTCAAGGCTCTCAAGTTTGAAGATGGAAATCTGAAGGAAGATTTTATTCTGCTTCTAATACCCAAGTTTGATTGTTTGAATTCTAACTCCTGACAATTTTATCTAGCATGTAAAAGCAGCATAGTGATTGTTTTGTAAACTACAACATGATTCTTTCTCGCTGGAAAACCTTGTTGAATTACTGTCTCATTACACTGAGAAAATATAATCTTAGATGAAATGGAAACAAGTGCAACATTTAAGCAACACAGGAAATCTACAATAGCGATGGAATCAAAACAAGTGAATATTAGAAAAGTTTCCATTCTAGTTTTTTTTTTTTTTTTGCTTAGAAATCCGGTCTTCCATTAGATAAAGATAGGTTACATAAAGTTGGATGGAAGCCCATAAACAAGTTAAATGTACCATTCCTAACATTGTTAGAGTGACTAATAGAAAGAGTCTTAATACGTGAAACTGTGTCCTCCAAAGATGGAGAAAGCAAATGGGATGAACTTCTACCCATTCTAGTTTTTATTATATAAAAATTCAACAAAGCAAATGGGATGAACTTGTGCCGCATTATCACGCGACCTTCAGATCTTCAGTCTGACGCTCTCCCAACTGAGCTATCCCCGCTTTCATGTTACTTTATTTCTTTTTGAGATGTTATTCTGTGAAACTTGGCAAAATTTTGTACTTTTTCACATCTTCTATTTCGTTCAGTACACTCAAATAAACCCAAGATTCCAAGAACTGTGCCTTGTACGTCCAAAGATTCAAGGATAATGGACACTAGGCTGAAAATGAAGCACCCTTTACTTTACAGAAAGAACAGTTTGTGACAGCAGGCATAGATAATCATCCTCTTTCCATTCCATTTACACACTAAAACAGATTTTACAAAGCAGAAAAGAATAATTAGTTTCAGCACACATCCTTTAAAATCCTGATTTGCTAATTTAAAACTAACAAGACACCAACAAGCTGCAACTGCAACAAGTAGAGATTCTTCATGCTTTCAGTGCTTCTAACTCCAAAGATGACAGCTGGTTTTCGTCAATGGAAGCTGAGCCCTTAAAAAGAAGAATTGCCAAGCTTCCAACACAGAAATAGATGAAACAGCCATGACAATGGGTTACAAAAGACCCGAAATCCATCCCAACAATGCATTGCCATCCCGCTCCATACAACTTGTCGAATTCCTACATTCATACACAAAACTTTACTTTCCTCCAAAAATTTTGTTAAACATATATAGCTTGATCAGTCTAAAATATGTAGATGAATGCTACGGCTACCTGTTTAATGAAACGGGCGATTTCAGTGGCTTCTGTGACATCATAGGAATCAAGGGCTTTAGAAGCCAGATCAAGAGCGTCTTGCTGCATGGTTTGAAGCATATCAGTTTCGTCGATCACTGCCTTTCCTTCTAGCATTATGAAATCTAAGAATTTGATTTATTTCTGAATATCAAGAAGAAGAAAAATTCAGAACAAGAGTATGATGAGCGAATAAGCCATGTTATATATCCATACTAGACCTGGCAATCGGGTCGGGTCGGTCGGGTTCGGGTTAAGGGTGCTTTGGGTCTGGTATTTTTCGGGTCGGGTCATTTCGGGTCTAAAATTACTGGGTCAAAACAGGTCGGGTTGTTACGGGTTTATAGGCGGGTCGGGTTCGGGTCTAAAATTACCGGGTCAAAACAGGTCGGGTTGTTACGGGTTTACAGGCGGGTCGGGTTCGGGTCTAAAATTACCGGGTCAAACAGGTCGGGTTGTTACGGGTTTATCGGCGGGTCGAGTTGGGTTCGGGTCTAAAATTACCGGGTCAAACAGGTCGGGTTGTTACGGGTTTATAGGCGGGTCGAGTTTGGGTCGAAATTTTTTGAGTCAAACAAGTCGGTTTGTTACGGATTTATTGTCAGATCGAGTCGCTTTGAGTAAAAACTTACCGAGACATAACAAGTTGAGTCGTTACGAAATATTCATGTTAAATTTGGGTCAATCGTGATTGCAAATTTTAATGTATGCTTCGATAGCAACACCACTACATTACCTTCTTTTCATTTATTTGAATAAGTTTGGCATAGTAACTTTTAGTAGATTAGCTAATATTTGAAAAAAAACGAATAAAAACATTTATAAATTACAATTTACAACCTATGGACAAGTCAATAACCATCGACTAAATAAAACACGGTAGGTTCAATGCGACGGCAAATAAAGACTTGATATGTTGCTCAAAATCAAAACACATCTTCACAACCATAATCAATCCATCTTTTAATGCAATTCAAGATAGATAGAGTATTAAAATGAAAACAATCTGTCAACTTAGTCACATAATTCAAACTGCAACAAAATAACAATCTCATAACTTAGAAAGTAAAACATGTTCTTCATATTCTTGTCAATCTTCCATGTCCATTGGCATTGGACTATCTTCACTGTCATTGTTGATGTCCATTCTTGTAAATTAGATTTCTAATCTTCTTCTAAATCATCTTCGGGAGCTGTACAATTAAAACTGTGAATTAAACTCATATATATATAAGATCTAGGCTGCGTCTATATGCACACGTTTTTTTTGCTAAATGCACACTATTCTGTGCGGTAACAATTGCAGTACAGAACTGTGCGTTAACTCTTACCGCACCAGAAGACTCAGGGGCATTGTTGGAATTTTTTCTGAAACCTATACGACGCTGGTGCGGTAAGAATTACCGCACAGATCTGTGCGTTAACAATTACCGCACCAGATTAATCCCAGATTAAGCAAAAAAAAAACAGATTTTCATTAACTTAAACCCTGTGCGGTAACAATTACCGCACAGGAATATTATTTTTTTTAATTAATATTAAAAAGTATTAAAAAAATATTAAACCTGTGCGGTAACACTTACCGCACAGGTTTAATATTTTTTTCGGTAACTATTTTTTTAAACCTGTGCGGTAAGTGTTACCGCACAGGTTTTTTTGAAAAAATGCCCGTTGGAATTTTATGCCCGTTGGTGCGGTAATAGTTAACGCACCAACGGGCATAAAATTCCAACGGGCATTTTTTGGTTGTATATATAGGTTGAGCTATCTTGTTGAAGTTTTGCAATGCACACTACAATGTCTTATAATTATGAGAGTAGTGAGGATGATGGTAACGACAATTGGATATCAGGGGTCGTGGAAGAAGAATACGAAGTCGATGAAGAAGAGGAAGTGGACGAAGAAGACGAAGAAGTCGATGAGGAAGTGGACGAAGAAGAGGAAGAAGGCGAAGCAAATGTATCAATTGCATTAGACGATTGGACTCCGTTACCGATTTTGGTTAGTATATTATCAATTTAAATTTTGTATTTAATTGCATGAGATTTAGGTTAATTAGTTAAAATTGCGTATCTAAGTAATGTAGTTTAATCAATATAGGAAGAAGACTTTAGACCACATTTTAGTACTGCGCAAATGTGGGATAATAAAGAAGAGATGATGGAATGGACAAAACAGAGAGCAAGGGATTTAATGATAGTTTTGGTACATCGTACATCTAGCAAATATTGCGTTGATTTTGTATGCGATAGGTTTGGAAAACCTAGATCGGGTAGGCCGAAAGTGAATTTAAAAAATCCAGAGTTGCCGGTTCCGAGGCTTCGTCACCGAAAATCGAAGAAATGTGGTTGTACATTTGAGTTATATGGGGTTCGTATAAAAGAAGGGCCTTATAGTTATAAATGGATCGTGAATGTTGTAGAAGGTCGTCACAACCACACTCTTCCTACTAGTTTTCATGGGAATTCATTCGTGGGTAGAATGAGCAAAGAGGAGGAGAAAATAGCAAGGGAAGCGGGGGATGATCGCAAGACGCCAAAAAACATACTTATTCAGCTTAGGAAAAGAGACCCGCAAAATGTGACATCCATGAAGCAGATTGCCAATTTTTTGCAGAAGATCAATTTTGAAGATCGTGGTGAATTGTCAGTTACTCAGTGGTCTCTAAATTTTCAGAAAGAGAACAAGTATTTTTGTCAACCTTTGAGGAACACGAGGACGAATGAGGTTGAAGTCCTTTTTTTCGCTCACCCGGAGTCGATTCGTTTGTTCAGGAAGTTTCCTCACGTGATTATCATGGACGCCACATACAAGACAAATAGGTATGATATGACTTTAGTGGAGATGGTTGGTTTCACTTGCACGCACAAGACGTTCAACATCGCATATGCATTCATGGCTCAGGAGACAGTAATGCATTACAAGTTTGTGATGATGTGCGTTCATGAGTTGTGTAGAAATTTGGGAGTGATGCCGAAGGCTATAATGACCGACTGTGAGAAGGCTTTGTTGAGAGCAATCAAACTTGTGTTCAAAGACACTGATGTGAAGCAACTATTGTGTTGGGTGCACATTAAGCACAACATCCAGTCACACGCAGAAAAAGTGATTAAAAATACTAAAAGGGCGGAGAACTTTGTTACGCAATGTTGGGAGATATTTTGCTCGAGCACCGAAGAAATCTACGAAGAGAGGTTGAGAAAGCTGAGAGATTCATGGAAGAAGGGCATTGTTGGTTACGTTGAAAAGTACTGGTTTACTCCGTACAAGGAGTTCATAGTTAGAGCGTGGACGGACTACACTCTTCACTTTCACACAAGGACTACAAACAGGTATCTTTGTTTGTTTAGTTGTAAATTTGGACCACCATATTATTAATGCTAATGATTAGAAATTGTGTTTATTTAGGGTGGAGGGGATGCATAAGGTGTTGAAAGAAATTGTGGGTTCTAGTAGAGGAGGCTTCAACAGAGTGATCGTGAGGATCCACCATGCGGTCATAGTTCAGATGGACCTGATTAGGGCGACGATGAACCAAGCACTTACCACTCGGCAAATGGTCTTTGATGACCCAACCTTTCCTCCTGGCATTCGAATGTTGTTTTCAAGGCTATTTTACCGAGTGTCAGATAGGTGTTTTCTGTTGTTGTTGGAAATGTACCAGCAAATATTGAAGGAGGAGTATTCAAATGTTTGTGATGATCATTGGGTTCGAGATTGTCTTGGGATGCCATGCGTACACGATCTTGCTAGGGCAATCATTTCAAAGACACCTCTTGTTCCGGATGATTTTCATGACTTCTGGAAGGAACTGAGATGGGAAGATGATGCAATAAATTTGTCCTTACCCGACGACAATCGTTCAATGTCTATTCCGGAGATCAGAATGCGTGAAATGTGGGCGAAATGGGAAAGTGGAGATTTGAGGGATGGAACTCTATTCAGATTAAGTGAGTTGTACATTGACTTGGAGCATCCGGAACAAAGTTCTTTGGTAGAGCCAACAAACTTGTTTAGGAAAGGAAAAGGAAGGCCGCCGGGATCAAAGAACAAGGAGAAGCAGCGAAATGGGAATTCTCCTCCGAGAGAAAAGAGGGAAAAGAGTTACCACGAGTACGTTAGAGAAGACTTAACAAATACTGAGAATGCGCAAAAAGTCGCAAAGGAGAAGGCAAATAGGCAAAGTGAACGACCAACTTGTCCTAAAAAGCAAGCAAGTCAAGTGTCGTTCGACTTCGGATCACAGTCCCAACCTGAACCATTGTTTTCAGAGACCATCGATTTAGAAGACGAAGACATGAATGCCGTGCCCCTAAGAGCTTGCTATCCAGATCGAAACGAAACAGAGGAAGGAGAAGATGAAGAAGAGATTGAAGAAGCCATAAGTTATATGGGGGTGAACTTGGGGGTGAAAAATATTGACTACTTTTGGCTTTCCTACATGACTTCTGTGAAAGATGTGCGTTCAGACGGACATTGTGGGTATCGGTCAATGGCTCTACTTACGGGTATGCAACAGAGTCAATATCGTATGATCCGTGCTGCGTTGGCAGCGGAGCTTCTTGGAAACAAAGAGACATGGGAGCCCATACGACGTGGACTACGGGTAGGAACATGGGATGATCTTATTGCTCAAGTTAACTACATGAGAAGTCCTTGTGAGAGACCATTTTGGATGGACATGCCATTTATGGGTTTGGTGTTTGCCACAGTGTATAATGTTGGTTTAGTGCAACTGTCCTGGGATGCGCCGTGTTTATGCTTGCCAATAAGGCAGTCTACAGTGAGCCCTGGTCCTCCACAGAAGATATTTGGGATAGCTCTTGTCGGATGCAGTAATCACTGGATACCGGTAAGAATCTGTGGTAATCTAAACAAACGTCATGAAACGTCGAAATCATTTATACTTATTGATTAATTTTCTTTGTATATCTAGGTTTGGCTCCGTGATGGGGCACCATTGCCACGTTGTTCCGGTTCGTGGAGAAGATTTGCAGATGACAACATCAAGTGGTGGGAAGGGATATATGCTGGCCAAGTGGACTTGTTTCGACAATACCGCTTCACTGCTGGAAAGCGTATGGACTACATGACTTGATTTGTAATAGTTTAGTAGCCTTGATCTTTAGACTTCGATTGGAATTGATTTATAATATGTAATGACTTGTCTTGTCTGCTTTGAAATATGTAATGACTTGTCTTGTTTGCTTTAAATAGTGTTTTCAGTAGAGTTAGATGAGGTAGGTGAAACAGTGAAGTGAAATCAGTGAATCCATAAACTACAACACACTCAGCATAAATTAAAAAGACAACAGACTCATTAAGGAAAGACAACAGACTCATTAAGGAAAGACAACAGACTCATTAAGGAAAGACAACAGACTCATTAAGGAAAGACAACATACTCATTCTTGAAATTTAAACTAAACACAGACTTAACGGAGATTCACTGATTTGATACCCAGATCCCTATAATCGGAGTCACTGTCATAAAAACTAGGAACAGGGTCATTGGGAAACCTCTGTTGTATCCAGTGTTTGGCTGCTTCAATACTCTTAGCCTGGTGAAAATATACCAGCTTCAACTGCTGGTCAGCTATTTCCTTCAACAGTTTTGCAATGACTCGGAGATGATGACTGTCGTATTCTGGCTCAAGATACACGATCATGTAGTTACACTGACATGTGGTATACCTTCGTCCATACGTATGGGGATTGTTCTTGTCATTACCAGTGAACACCTTGATTGTTCTTGAGCACCTTCTACTCGGGCACTGGATCTCACTGCCTTCTGCTGGAACTGGGGAGGATGAAGATGATGCCATGGTTGTTTGAATCTGTAATACAAAGTAAGAAAACATGTTAGAAACAATGAAGATATCTAACGAAATCAGTAAAAAATGAGACTTTTAATTGAAATACAGAGTAAGAACTTGAAACCTAATTATTTTACGGCGCAGTGAGAATGAGATAATAGGGTTCACTGAGGCAGTGAATTTATAGCCGAGGTTTTACTAGGGTAACTTAGATTTGGGCCGATGTAGACAAAAGGTCCACAACAACAAAGGCCCAATAACGTAATTCGGTCATCCAAAGGTGACTTACAGCTGTGTGGTAGCTGTAACACACTCAAGCAAAATATGGTGATGCGTTAGCAATAAACGCACAACTGATAAAACAACTTCGTCAAGATCCAACAGAAAAATCCCAGCCCAACAAAGACGACGCCCAACATTCAAGCCCAGCCCAGATTCTGGTGCGTTAACAATTAACGCACAGAATCTGTGCGTTAATTGTTAACGCACAGAGTCTGGTGCGTTAACAATTAACGCACAGATTCTGTGCGTTAACAATTAACGCACAGATTCTGTGCGTTAATTGTTAACGCACCAGCCCTTTTACCCAGAATCAAATGTTTCTGGTGTTTGTAGGGTTTAGGGTATTAGGGTTGGTGCGGTAACTGTTGTAGTACCAACCCTAATTACATAAAAATTCATTTTTTATGTTGTTTTCTTATACTATTTGATATTATAAAAAGTTTTATTACCCAAAGTAATGTTATACTACTGAAATATGTCGTTATTGAGAGTTTTGTGAATAATTTTATCAAGTTTTACTAATGTAATATGAGATTACGAAGAGTTATATGATAAAAATTCATATTATACTAATGAAATACGAGGTCAGTTGAGTCAAACGATAACAATTAAGTGTTAAACTAATGTTATATGATGAAATAAACACATTATATGAAGTTCATTTTAGTAACGAAGTGGTATCACATACATATGAGTATAACTATACAACTTATATACTTGAGAGTAGTAGCATACAGGTGAAAGTCTTCGTTTACATACTTCTAAGTGTTAAAGTTGTTAATTTCTTATAAAAACGATAGCGTTTGATTGGTAATGCTCAAATATTAATGTTACATTTCTTGACTTTTACGTTTTAAGTGCTTATTAAGTCGTTTTATGTCATTTTTTGTCGTTTTTTGTGTTTGGGCCTCATTCAAATTTCATTAGGCCTTATTAGGCCCGTTGACATTTTCAATAATAATTTTTCGATTCCGCAAAATGAAAATAACTATTCGCCGTATTTGTTGTCATGTTACAATTTCAAAATTTCGATTTTCATCGTTTCAAGGCGTTAAAACGATATGGGCCCAAACTGTACACATATGACTTGTTTTATATCCATTATCCACTATCCATTATCCATTATCCACTATCCATTATCCATTATCCATTATCCATTATCCATTATCCATATTTCGATTTGGCTTGTTTTATATCGTTTTCAGTCGATTTTTTGCGTTTCTTAGTCGTTTCGACACGTTTTGAACCATTTTTATTAATATTTGACGTACTTGGTCGTTTTTCGCCTTTTCCAAAAAAGTCAAGTTTCGCTAAGCTTTGCTCATTTTGGCCATATTATGCCATCATTTTGGCCACATTTTTACACTTTTTTACAACTTGTTCGGAAATCCTCCATATTTCGATTTGGCTTGTTTTATATCGTTTTCAGTCGATTTTTTTCGTTTCTTAGTCGTTTCGACACGTTTTGAACCATTTTTATTAATATTTGACGTACTTGGTCGTTTTTCGCCTTTTCCAAAAAAGTCAAGTTTCGCTAAGCTTTGCTCATTTTGGCCATATTATGCCATCATTTTGGCCACATTTTTACACTTTTTTACAACTTGTTCGGAAATCCTCCATATTTCGATTTGGCTTGTTTTATATCGTTTTCAGTCGATTTTTTTCGTTTCTTAGTCGTTTCGACACGTTTTGAACCATTTTTATTAATATTTGACGTACTTGGTCGTTTTTCGCCTTTTCCAAAAAAGTCAAGTTTCGCTAAGCTTTGCTCATTTTGGCCATATTATGCCATCATTTTGGCTACATTTTTACACTTTTTTACAACTTGTTCGGAAATCCTCCATATTTCGATTTGGCTTGTTTTATATCGTTTTCAGTCGATTTTTTTCGTTTCTTAGTCGTTTCGACACGTTTTGAATCATTTATCAATATTTGACGTTTAGTAGTTTTTAATTATTTTTTGCGATTGTGACCATTTTCTCGCGTTTTTAAGAAAAGCCCAAAATAAATAAGCAAAAGTTAACCAAACATTACCAAAACATAGTATCCAAACAAACTATACATCACTCCAAGTCACGACCCTCATTCCCACTACGTTGCCCACTACCTTGCCCTTCCTCGTGGATTGAATGCCGAGAAAGCTGAGATTGACGAACCGGAGCTGGAGCCATCGGTGGAGCCTCGTCAGTCAAAACTCCAAGGAGACGCCTCATGAACTCATCCATATCTGCAGGCCTCCTCTCTGGTGGTGTCTCCAAGAAAGCTCGAATCTCACAAGTCACTAGCTGGGTCCGCTATATTAACAACATATCAAAACATTACTATCAAATATACTAATTGAATGAATATGACTAATAAAATTTATAATCGTACCGCAAAACTGTCAACCGAAGGTGGAATACGCAGCGGACCAACTGGACGATCGAGTCTACGTGATCTGGGATCCACTAGAGGATGAGAAACTCGATCATACCAATCGAGATAATCATCTGTGACTGCCCAATAGTACGTCGCTCGTGGCTCCCGAATCTGTAACAAAGGCCTGGGGTCCTGATCCCACACACCAAGCAGATCCTCCGCAAAGTGAACTGAATAATGCGTCAGCCTGTTGTTACGTGTTACCTGGATGGGCTCTGGGGGAGGATCTGGGATACCCTGCACATGTCCAAACTGTCGCAGCAGGCGACCTGGCTGATAGAGCTCCTCGATGTCCAGACAACGGAGAATGCCCTCAAACAAAGACGGGGCGTACTGCGGAAGTCTGAAATCCACATTTGCAAAGGGAAACCAATTAACCTGCAACAAAACATTACAAAACAGTTAGTATAGTTTACATTCACACAATATAACGAAAGCATACATTCTTAAAATCTGACCTCCTCATAACGAACACGGTCAAGCATGCCACGAATGGCAACCAAACGATCCGTGCTCTTCCCCTGTGGCACCTCTCTGCCCTCCCTCATAGCAGCTGCGGCGTGGTCCATAGAAAGTGGATCTGTCACAAAATGTCCACGAAAATGTGGAAAATATGCCCAGATCCACGACTGCAAAAAAAAGATAATTAGAACTCGACTTCCTAAACATAGCCAATCCTATAGTTGTTTGCGTACTAACCCGCAAAAGAATGCCAGAACTCCCCATCCCCATAGCCAATCGCCTCGACGCCTGTCCAAGGTTGCGATACAGATGAGCTAACACTCCAGCTCCCCAAGCATATCGGCCAGTGCTGTCGTGGTCGGCCAAAAGAACTAACCACCAGTGCTTGACTGCTGTAGTCGACTTGTCCACTAGAACTGTAGTGCCGAGAAGCAACAGTAAGTACATAGACGCAATGAGGCTCTCATCTCTCTGTCCATCCTCCATCCGCATCATATCCTTCAATCTCTGCTGAAGATAACCCAAAGGAATGCCTCCATCCCTATACCAAGTCTTCACCAGTGCCTCCTCTACGTGAAGCATCTCAGCAGCAAAAGTGAAGATCTCCTCCCTGCTCAAAACTGAGCTACAACTCCTGCCATGTATAGGCAGCGACAGGATCTCAACCACATCGTGAAGTGTAGGACCAATCTCTCCAAATGGCAAATGAAATGTGTTGGTTTCTGGGTGCCATCTCTCGACGAAAGCAGAAACCAACACATGATCGACAGGACCGGACCCGATATAGCGTAGATCAGTCAATCCAGATCGCTCTGCAACCTGAAACCACGAATCTGGACCAGGTCTCCTAAACGCCTCTAGTGGAGTGCAGTAGGCGGTGTGGAAGTGAACCTTGACGACCTTCCGTGTCTGGAAAAAAAGTAAAAAATTAACACAGTTACTTCTACAGAATGTCGTTCATATTTCACATATGAACATTATAGTTCAAATACATACCAAATCAAGAGGAGCCTCGCCTTCTGGAAGATCAGCAGGCTGTGGAAAATCAGCATGATCTGCAGCACGTCCACGTCCACGTCCACGTCCTCGTCCTCGTCCTCCGCGTGGACCGCGTCCACCTCGTGCTGGAGGATCAGCAGCGTCTGCATCAGCAACATCATCATCTGCCTGAGCTCCTCGGCCTCCTCGCTGTCTCTGTATAAATGGAGGAAGAGGACGGGGGCCAGCTGGAATCACAGGTGCGGGAGGATCAACAACTGTAAGCTCATAAATAGCCCTGGCGATGTGCGTCTCATAACTCTTCAGCAACTCCTTTGTAAAAGGACCTCCGGGCATCCAAGGTACAACAGGAGGTGGTACATGAGGTGCAGCAGCCGGATGCGGTACATCATCAGTCGGCGGAGGTGGTACATCTGGCGTAGGAGACGAAGGACCTAAATCTGTAGGAGCTGGCGATGAAGGACCTAAATCTGTAGGAGGGTCGTCTCTCCTAAGCTGATCTGTCGGTATATCGAGATGAGATACAATATAATCTGTACCTAAACCCTCACCGTCTCCCAGCATATCATCATCCAAATCAGCAGCTGTATCATCGACGTCCATACCCTCCTCCTCACTCTCACTGTAACCCTCATCATCAGCACACAGATCAACATCCAGACCACAATCCCTAACTGCCCCAGTATCTGTAAGTGCACGAGCCTCGCCAGTGGGTGTCGAACTAGAAGCATTCAGCTGATCTCGAGCAGTAGCAAAACTCTGACGTATGGACGCTGTAATCTGCGTCCTCCTAACACGCTCTGCAGCAACAGGAGCCCCCGGAACAAAACCACTAGAGGCCATCGTATCTCGCACCCCCTAATGTTGTTGTTATAGCGTAACGTTATTTTCATAGCGTTACAAAAATAACGTCAAATTCAAAAACGTCTTTTCCATGACGTCGTAACGTTACAAACAGTTGTTGTAACGTCAATCCTAATCAAAATCATCTCTAATTTCTAAACATTTTGTTCATAACGTTACGAAATTAACGTTATAATTCGCCTAATTTCAATACTTTATATACTAATAGTTCATAACGTTACAAAATAAGAGAAGAACAATGTCATATTTCATAAAATAATTAATTCATTACTTTTACAATATAGAATGTCATATTTCATAACATTATGAAATTATTATATTTCATAACGTTATAAAATTTCATTAATTTCATAACGTTACGAATAAATTAATTAATTTCATAATGTTACCAAATAATATAATTTTATAACGTGACGCAATAAATTACTTAATTACGTTACGCAATAAATTACTTAATTTCATAACGTTACGCAATAAATTACTTAATTTCATAACGTTACGCAATAAATTACTTAATTTCATAACGTTACCATATAAATTAATTTCATAATGTTATAAAATAAATTAAATAAATTGATAACGTTACGAAATTTATTTAAATATTTCATAACGTTATCAAATATTATTAAATTCATAACGTTACGAAATTAAATAACTAATTTCATAACATTATCAAATTAAATAAATAAATTGATAACGTTACGAAATTTATTTAAAAATTTCATAACGTTATCAAATATTATTAAATTCATAACGTTATGAAATTAAATAACTAATTTCACAACGTTATAAATTTAATAAATTAATTAAATTAAATAAATTGATAACGTTACGAAATTTATTTAAAAATTTCATAACGTTATCAAATATTATTAAATTCATAACGTTATGAAATTACTTATTAAATAATTTCATAACGTTACGAAATAAAATAATTAAACTATTTAAAAACATTACAAAAGTTATAGAATATTTAATAAAAATACATACTTGATGTAGATCTACGGGAGTCGAAAAAGCTTCCGGTTGCGCCTCGGTTTGAGAATTCAACCTTCTATTTGCTCGAGTAGCGTACCCGGGACCGACGTTTTGGACGGGTCGCTTTCGGTTTCTTCGCCTCGGAGCGGGTATCGGGGCGGGTTGGGCTGCTGGTGTCGGGTCGGGCTTCGGGAATCGGGTCGGGTCGGGAATCGGGAATCGGGTCGGGTCGGGTCGGGCACCACCGCAGTTCTCCGTCGGAGCTCTCTCCGGGCACCACCGCTGAACGTCAATGGAACCTCCTCTTCCTCTTCTTCTTCCTCCTCCATAGCAACCCAGCAAGCGCCACCGCTGAAGGTCGACGGCGCTTCCGCCATTGTTGGCTGCTCCACGGTGGGGGGGACGACTCCGGCAGAAATTAAGGGCCCAGACGAACCGCCATGGTCGGGGCAACTCGAATCCATCGTCGATTGAAGGTTTTGATGGGTTAATCGGTGGTTTGAGGGGTGGCGATATTTAGGGTTTGGCGGTGCAATTTTCGCAGACGAGAGGAGGAAGAAGGTCGGGGGAGAAAGAATTTTTTTTTTAAAAGATGTAACGTGGTGCGGTAAGGGTTACCGCACCATTTTGTGCGGTAACGCTTACCGCACAGGTTTAAAAAAATATTAAACCTGTGCGGTAACACTTACCGCACAGGTTTAATATTTTTTTAATACTTTTTTAATACTTTTTAAAAAAAAAATATTAATTAAAAAAAATAATATTCCTGTGCGGTAATTGTTACCGCACAGGGTTTAAGTTAATGAAAATCTGTTTTTTTTTTTGCTTAATCTGGGATTAATCTGGTGCGGTAATTGTTAACGCACAGATCTGTGCGGTAATTCTTACCGCACCAGCGTCGTATAGGTTTCAGAAAAAATTCCAACAATGCCCCTGAGTCTTCTGGTGCGGTAAGAGTTAACGCACAGTTCTGTACTGCAATTGTTACCGCACAGAATAGTGTGCATTTAGCAAAAAAAACGTGTGCATATAGACCAAGCCAAGATCTAAAATATCATAATAATGTGAAACAAACTAACTGCTTACCTTCTTCAAGGTCTAGTCCATAAAGCCAAGAACGAGTCGCCAAAAGAGCTTCGACGGAATCCTTATTAAGAGAAGATCTCCACCTTGTAATAACTCTACTTCCCATGCTAAATGCAGATTCGGATGACACGGTTGTTATAGGAATGGCTAGAATATCTCTTGCCATCCTAGAGACACTAGGATGGCTGAATGAACCTGAGAGAGTGAGAGTTGCTGCGTGAAGACGACTTCTCTGGGCAGAATCGACTTCTCTGGTCTGTAATCAGGTTCGACTTCTTTGGGAGGATCAGAATCGACTTCCTTGGCCTTTGCTGCTGCGTGAAGACGAGCTCGGCTGCGCGAAGACGAGCTGCTCAACAGTCAATTTGGCAAGACGAAGTCACGAAGGAGATGACATGAAAGGAAGAGATAGGGGCGCCGTCAAATTTTTGAACATAAGAAAGTGAGAGCTGCTCAACAGCTCAGCAAACAAAACCCTAGTTGGAAATTATGAAAATGATTTTGATTAAATGATTAAATTTTACAAGGATGGTGTAATTTGAAAAGTTAGAAATTTTGATTAAATTATATTCATATGGTTAAATGTCTTTAATAGACATTAAAATCAAGTTTCATTTCATTCCGACATCATTTGGGCATCGTTTTGTCAAATTGGGTCTTAAGCCCATTTAAGGCTTTTTAGCGTTTACGCATAGTTCTGAGCCTCGTTTTGTATGAGCGAGACCTTATTGATATTTTATATGCCTAATAAGACTAACTTGTATAATTTTTCGAACAATAATCAACATCGATGTTGTAGACCATACATATTGCACCAAGTTATAGAGTTATCACTAGTTTGGTTTTACAAAGGAGGTGCTATTTGAAATGTTAGAAGTTGTGATTGGAAGTTACCCACATGGTTAAATATCTCTAATAAGCATTGAAACCAAGTTTCATTCCATTCCGACATCGTTTGGGCGTCGTTTTTCCAAATTGGCCTTAAGCCCATTTAAGGCCTTTTAGCGTTTACGCATAGTTTCAAGCCTCGTTTAGTGTAAGCGAGACCTTAATGGGACTTTATATGCCTAATAAGACTAAGTTGTATAATTTTTTCAATCATAATAATACATCGATGTTGTTGACCATACATATTGCCACAAGTTAGAGAGTGATGACTAGTTTGATGTTTAGAAAAGGAGGTGTTACTTGAACATGAAGAAGTTTTGATTGAGAGTTACCTACATGGTCAAATATCTCTAATAGGCATTGAAATCAAGTTTCATTCCATTCAGACATCGTTTGGACGCCGTTTTGCCAAATTGGACCTTAATCTCATTTAAGGCCTTTTAGTGTTTACACATAGTTTCGAGCCTCGTTTTGTATAATAAGACTAAGTTGTACATTATTGGTACTTTATATGCCTAATAAGACTAAGTTGTACATTAATGGTACTGTCACTTCATTTTGAGTAGTGTTATTGATAGATTATTAGTGTTGTTGACAAAGTATTAATGATGTTGACAATTTAGTTAGCCGTGTTGACAACTTAACTAGCCAGGTTGGCAGTCTATTGGTCTCGTTGACGGTTTAATTAGTCGTGTTGACAATTTAACTAGTCTTGTTGACAGTTTATTTAGTCTTGTTGACAATTTAATTAGCCATGTTGACAGTTTACTTTACTAGTTCTCTAAAAGTTTAATTATCCATATTGACAGTTTATTAGTCTTAGTGACAATTTATTTAATTGTGTTGACTAATTAATTAGTCATGTTTGCAATTTATTATCTAGTGTGTTGACAATTTGTCCAATGTGTTGACAGTTTATTAATGTTGTTGACAATAGTTATCTAGTGTGTTGACAATTTTTTGGGTAAAATTTACAATTTCCGCTTCTTTATTACTTTTTTCTTTTTGGCCAAATTTTCGGGTCAAAAACGGGTTGGGGCGGGTCAACCCATTTTTGACCCAAAAAAAATCAGGTCAATCGGGTTTGACAGAAAACGGGTCACGGGTTCAATTTGACGGGTTATGACCCAGAAAAATCGGGTTGGGTCGGGTCGGGTTTGCGGGTCGGGTTAATTTCTGCCGGGTCTAATCCATACTAGTCTCATCCAGAAAGGGTCACAACAGTGCAACAACATCCTTTAGTTGTGGTCCAAAATTATTCATCTACTGATAATTCCAATTAGACAAATTTAAGTTTTTAAATGGTGCTGGTGAATCCCGATAATTTGGGCGAATGACGTGATTTTCGTGGGGCCTGACGAGCTAGCTTGAGTACCGATGGCTCAGTCTCATTGGTCGAATCAATATGATGCTGCAGCATGTCGACTGGTTTTCGGGATATCACATGGACAACCTTGTTCTTTATCAAGATCCTTTGTCCATAAGCATGTGTCTAAATCAAGCATTTTTGTGTGTATACTGTTGAGGAAAAGAGCAAAATTGGGGAAAAGAGAAGATAAATGAATGAAGAAACACAAAACAGAAATCTGGGTTCCAAAAATATATATGTTCCTTGGTGACATCTTCTGATACAAAACAACCATGAATATATATGAATTCTAAAGCTCCCCTTATTGACACACAAGGGTTTATAAATATGACTAGACTGCTAAAGACCACCTTACATTAAAATACTCAACTACAACCCCCCATCCAAAATCATCATAGCGTGTATCAACAAAATGAATAGAACACTTTCTGCAAACAAAAGTAATATGTCATCCCCCGGAGAAGTCTCTACCTTCTCTCTACCCTTTTTCTCTCTGTATCTACACTAGATTTAACAACCAAAACCGACGTATACAACAACACAACCTCCTGCAATTGTGGGACGTATTGCTTTTACACATCTTCAAACACAAAAACAAGAAAATATAGTACCAACCTTATTCTCAATCACAATTCAAGCCACAAACTTCGAGCACAATGCCGCCTCTGGCTGTAAACGGGTTTATTCGGACCCACAAGAGGGAGAAGATGGAGGCGAGAAGAATGGACCAGACGACGATGATTGTGGGGACCCCGTTTTGTCTTCCCATCATACCCTTAAGGAAAGGGTAAAGATGCATGATCACCCATAAGGCGAAGAATAGCCTCCCGAAAAGCGGTCCCCACGACTCGTATCCGTTGTTGATGGCATCAGAGATTCCTACTATGACACCAATGCAGTTTATGATGAGCAAAGTCATGGGGGCCACCAACAGAGATGTCCATTTGAACAAGTAGAGCTCAGAGAATTCTCCATCATCAGCCGCCTTTGACGTGACAGTGAAGTTTGTGTTGACTCCAGCAAGAACCTTGAGAAGACCCTGGATTAGGGCAAAGAGGTGAGCTGACACTCCACCAATTACCCAAAACTGCTCATTCCTCCACCAATCGTCTATCGCCACGTGTCCCCACTGCATTTCCAGGACACTTGTTACCGCGATCGAGATGAACAGACCCATGAAGAGGACACCCGCATAGAAGCTAATCTGAGATGATGTATCACCCAATACAGAAGCAGGCATTTAGTACTAGTGCAGTTCAGAAAATTCATTGAAATATGCATTATCTTGCATTTTTAATGTTGTTTGGACATTATGACACAAGATAATGCAATTGTCAATTGATCCAAACAAACCCTTATTCATTTTTTCGAGAGAAAATGAGGGGTATTGTTGTTCAGGAAATTGAGGTGGGTCTATTTGGATTGCATTGAAAAAAGCAAAATCCTGCATTTCAATGCCATTTTGGACATTAAGGATAATGCATTTTCAAATCTGATCTAAACAAACCCTGATCAATTTTTTGGAATAATGAGGGGGATTGTTACCTCTGGAACAATGAACTTGCCCGTTAGTAAGCAGACAGCGGGGAGAGTACAGTAGACGAGCAATGGGATTGATGTCAAGGGGTAGACAACAGAATTTATGTATGAAAACCTCTCCAACGGCTTTAAACCACTATTGTAACCGTACCATATTGGGCAATGCCTACTGAGGAGAATTTCAACAGATCCCAAGGCCCACCGAAGCACTTGATGGAGACGATCTGAAAGGTTAATTGGAGCTGACCCTTTAAATGCAGGCCTTTTGGGCATGCAGTAAACTGATCTCCATCCATGGCAATGCATCTTAAAACCAGTCAATATATCTTCTGTGACGGACCCGTAAATCCAACCAACCTGCATTAAAAAGATAAAATTAGGATGCCGAACATACAATATAAATGTTCGTCACGAAGTAAGAAAATACTGTATAAGACCTCTTTTCCCCATTCTGTTTTGTCCTCGTAACCGCAGCTAATGACATGAATGGCTTCCTTCAAAAGCGAAGCTGAGCTTGCACTATGAGAAATTCCACCCTCTTCTAAAAGTGCTGAAGCAATGAAAACTGGAGACTGTCCAAATTTCTTCTCAAATTTTACTTGGGGCATAAGAGTTGACTTCTCACTGTCTATTCCTGCAATAGAGATTCAAGTTAGTGTCATGTGTGTTAGACTAAGAATAATCCACACAATAATTTTACTGAAGACTCACCTTCAATCCCCTCTTCGATGTTTTCCAGAGCATGTATCTGTTTTGTTGAGTTCTCCTTTGTCTTAGGCTTCTTAACTTTGTCCTTGGATTTTGTTTTTCGGTTCTTTTTGCGGGATCCACTGCAGCAACAGAAGCACCATTTTGGCCAGCAGTTGCATGTCTTTCCCGGGACTTTCTTCTTTTTTGGAGCATCATAACCATAAAGTGCTTGCCTACGGAAAACGCAACCTGTACCCACGTAAATTGGTCCTTGAATCCCGTCTAGCCCCTTCATGTTTATCTGTTCGTAAAGAGACGACATTGAGCTACTTTTTTCTGTTTTCCACATTTAAAAGAGGGAGGAGAAGAGTAAATCCACTTACATCAAAGAAAACAACGTTGCGGTTGGAGTATCGATCATGCTTATCAATACCGTCAAACCTTTGAGGAAACTGGACATAACAGATCTTCTTTCCAGAAATAGGGTCCATCATGAAGCACATGGACTCACGCAGTGCCTTGCTGTTGTTAATGTAATGATCACAATCGACATTGAGAAGATAAGGAGCATTTGATAGGATGGCAGAGACTCGTATCTGAACAGAAAAATTCGAGTGATTAGGACACATAAGTGACGTAACTATTGATAATCACTTGTTATGCTGCAATAAAAATGGATGTGAGAACTCCACCAAAGAATTCATGGCGCCAGCCTTCTTGTGATGATCAAATCCTGGCCTTTTCTCACGAGAAACATAAACAAGACGGGGCAGTTCATTTCCCTCATTATCACGCACACCATTTTGCCCAAGGAAAACCTGTTGGGAAATGGAACAAGCCGAAAATTTTATATGAAGTACAAAACCTAAAAACTATAAACAAACAATGCATATTATAGCCATCCGCATACTAAAGGTCACACAAGACATTACCTGGATCATTCCTGGATGATCCCGCACATCGTTTCCAGGCCATGGAGTCCCGTCTTGCATTGTCCATCCTTCTTCAGGAACCTTCTGCGCCATTGCAACAAGTCCATTTATCCGGATTTTGAACTCATCATAATCTCTCTGGAAACATAGGAACCAACACAACAAAACTATAATCAGTTGGAGAAGACTTCGATAGATAAACACACCTAATATGAGAGTAAAAAAGAGTTGACATCCTAATCAAGACAGAAAAAAACCTTCATTGCCCTGCGTTCCCTGACAAATGCAGGATTCACTTTGTCTTTCAAATAATCAACCTTCAGAGAGAAGTACCACTCTGGAGCACGCGGTTCAATAGAGAACTTTTTGCAGAACGGGACCCACTTCCTAGCAAATTCAGATGTCTCAGAAAGAGCTTCAAAAGTAAGCATTGCAGCACCGTCATCCGAGACATAGCATGCGACTTTGTCCACTGGATAATCCACAGCTAGGATTGAAAGAACCGTGTTTGCAGTGATTAGTGGGGGCTCCTTCAAAGGATCGACTGTACTCACAAATACATCCACTGGAGCCAACTCAGACGGTTTCCCTTCTTTCTCGTACCTAGTATTGATTTTGACACAAGGGTAAGTTGCAACTATCACATTAAAGCATTTTATGTAATGCTGAATTGCTGATACATTGATAGGGAGTCTGATAGATGAATACCTTAATGATAAACGATCCAGGTATGTTTCTCGTTCAATTGGAAACCACTTTGGAAATTGATCGAATATCCAAGAAACAGCAAACCAGATTTCACAAATGACCGATATGAGCCAGAGAGCAAAAGCGTCTTTCACCGGATGGAGAATTCTATAATTGAAGAAGAAGCCAACTATCACAAGCCGAAGAAGGATTACAATTCTGTACGGATTTATCCTACTCGAAGGAAGAGGTAACTTCCTGGACAGTGGCTGCCTTCCCTCGTCCATCCTTAAGAAACAGATGCAATACAACATCCAATCAACTCTTTGTACCAGACTATATGCATATTAAAATATTACTATTTTGAAAAATAAATAAATGAATAGCTATTAAAAACAAGAACTACTCCAAATATCTGATAGAGAAAATCAATCTCAGTAGTGAGAATCGACTATCAAGCATGGCATATATTAATTAAATTAAAAAAAATTATACCTATGCTAGGTATGAAATTAAGATAGAATGGTGCTTAGCAACAGATGATGTTCTGTGAACACCTTGCAAAGTTTATAGGTTAATCAGAAAAGAACATAAAAAATTGAACAGGCCTGCTGCTGTCATGCACTTATTCTCACATGCAAATGCATAATGGACATGGTAATAAATGCAAAATTATAATATATAATAGAAGTTAATAAGTCATTTTTGGCAATTTGCTGCTAACTGTTCTATGTCCTCCAACTATACAACTGGTCACTTTCTCATGCAGTTGTCTTTCCAATATGTTGTCAAACACATGCTAGTTAAAAATATCATCATTATTTAAATTGTAAAAATCTATACACTTAAATTGGCCAAATCCAAACTAAAGTAGTATAACAAAAACTAAAAGATACAATTAAATTAAATTATGTACTAGAAAGTTCTGAAAATGAAATGGTCTATTGCATTTACAAAGATTTGAGGGGAGGAGCTGCTTACATGGGTAAATCAGGATCATCAAGTTCACCATATTCTCCTTCATGCTTAACCATCTCAAGCTTCTCATTTTGTCGCTTCTTCCAATCCTCCATTCTATCCTTCCAAGCAACACTTCCATACCCATATACAGCCAAGTCTTTCTTAGGATCCATAGGTCTTGGCGGCACTAAAAGATCAATCACAAAATTCAGAATTTGCATAAACGTATTGTGAAATACAGGATCTAGAGTTAATCATGAGTCAAATAGACTTACAAGACATAGTAGAATCAGCATATGACATCGGATGAACTTTCTTCCCACGGCTCATAAATGGAGGAATAATAAGAGCATGCTTATCAGGGGATACCCCGGCATCCTTTTGTGTGGAAAAACAATCACATTTAGCAAACAATTCCATTGACAAAAAAATAAAGCGAAAAATTCTGGAAAAAGACGCTGACCTCTTCTCCATAGGTTAATAATGGGATCTCAGGATTAAGTGCAGAAGGATCGAGCTCTGCTGGTGTTGTGAGTCCAGAGGCGATAGATGTTCCACGGCCTATGTTAAACCGAGAAGAGAGCATTGCCTCAGCAATATTATGAGGATCCCTTCCATTGTTAGCATAATCAAGCTCATTTTCAATATCATCAAAATCGTCCTCATCATCATCACCTTCAACTCTCGGGCTTCCTGAAATTCAAATGAAGCGGGAAGCTAAGACTACCTCCTTTAGAATTTTTAGGGTAAAAGAAGAGAATGTGAGAGGATTGATACCTTTAATACGCTTGAATCGGGTTTTGCACTGAGGGCAAGCTTGATTTCCCTCTCTTCTTTCATACTCATAGCAAGGTCTACACACGGGGAAAGCACATTCATTGCAAGCAACAAATGGCTCTCCATCCACTGTAATCTCTATCTCATCACCACAAATCTTACAACATTGCCCACTTACCTCCTTCACAGATGTAACCTGTAAAACACCCAGATTTTTAGCAGCCAGTAAATTCAAGCAAACAGATCTGGAAGCTCAAATTGAAGCACTCAGCTGAAACACCAGACACAACCTAAGACTTTCTCTACCTCTGAATTCAGTTGAATAGCAAAGAAGATTCTTAAGTTCACATAACTGGGTTACTTTTATGTGTATACCCGTGAAAATTTACAGCCTTTATAGCATAGAGTAAGAAACAACTTCATGAAATTCACATGACTCTGTAATGGGTTGTCAATTACAAGACTGATAACGTAAAGTTTCCTCAAAATTAAAAAGAAGGCAAATTTGCCACCCCATGCGCAGCTGGAGGAATTAGAACAGAATAAGAAAACCTAGATCAGCAATCCCTTGGGCTGAAAATCCACCTCAATTACTACAAGGAAATAAATTATATCAATAAATCCTCAAAGGGATATGTTCTAGGAGGAAGTTAAGTTAAGTTGATAAACTAACAAGGAACCCAAGAAAAAACAAAAAAATAGGGTAATGTCAAACTCATGAAGCTGTCGGCGGAGCAAATCAGCAAATGGGTAGTGTTCAAACCGGAAGACAACAAAGTAAAATGAAGCATTTGCAGCCTCTGAAAGCAATTTAAGATGTACCCACAAGCTATTGAGGTATAATAAACATAGAAAGGGGGAGGAAATCTTAAGGAGTAATTGAGGACTTACTCTTCCTATATCATCAGCATTGATAAGAACAAACTCGTTCCTATTGTGGGAGCCGGCAACAAGCCTCCCTTTAGTATCCATTCTGAGCAAACAGGAGCCACCACACAAGATTAACCCTCAAATCTGATAAATTTCTACACTCCAATCAAAGGGAAGAAGAACCATAAAAAAAGCCCTAAAGCTTAATCGAACCCTTCCTTGTTCCTTCCCCTTTTGTTCTGTAAACACAACCCCACATTACAAAGAGAAGAGGGCCCAAATATGATAAAGGTTGATTCTTTACTTTGAATGAAGGGTGCTTTGAGTCTGTAAAAACTGGAAATGGGAGAAGGGACAACTGGGGGAGAGAACCGACAGAACAGAGAGAAATGAGTTTACATGTGCGTTGAGAAATGCAAACTGGAAATGTGAAGTGTAGATCTGAATAAATATATATATGATGAACTGAAATCTATAGAAAGTGAGTGAGGTGGGACCTAAATGGGACCCTATTCCGGCTGAGATACGGTGGTTGTGATGGTGGTGGTAGAAAGTGTAAAAAGGAAGCATTAAAGAGGTGATTTGGCTCCTCACTCATATACAGCTGTTGAATGGAATTAGGGTCTGGTTTTATAAAAAGTTTGCCTGGATTTCTTCATCCTCCGCTGTCTATTGCTCTTTTTGGGTGCCTTGTCTAGTCATGGAAATGGTTGGTTGTATAATGAGGGAAGGTTATAAAAAAAATTAAAAATTAAAAATTAAAAAAATCCTTTATTAAAACTAGTCTTCTTTTAAAAAATATTTACATTTTCAATATAATATCTTTCTTTTTTAGTTGTTTAATGGGCACATATTAGAAAAACCATTTATAAAAACAAGTTTTAAAAAAAAAAAAAAAAATTCATTCTAATCTCACTTCATACCCCTAATCATCCTCTCATACTTTGTATAAAGGATTGATTATAATACGGTTAAGCATGCTTCAAATGAAAATTATTTCTTTACATGACAAAAATATAAACTCATCACGACAAAAAGTATAACTCGAAATCAAAATATTTAAAAAAAATTTGCATTATAAGCTTCTTATCTTATGTCAAGAAGGACTTGTTAAGTGTTTGTGGTTTGTAGTATAAATTTGTGAAAACGTATTTATTATGATCAAGTGACCTTTCATTCTTAAGGTGTGTGTACAAATGTGTGGTAGTGTTCGAAGCTAAACTCATATAAACTTTTATCGCATTTACAAGAACTAAAATTTACAACTTGATATACATGTTAAGCATGCACATTTACATGTTACTACATGTACTTCAGCGTATTCAAATTAGGTTTCACGAATACTGCTTATAGAATTTTCGAAGAAAAATATTTATACTTTTATCACGCTATTTCTAATAATTTTATGTACATACATGTCACTTTTCACTTTACCTATTGCGCACTTAAAGTCTTAAATATTTTCTATTTTTTCTTTTAATTTCATAAAGTTGATAAACACATTTTCTATTTTTTCTTTTAATTTCTTAAAGCTCATAAACCACGCATCCCCAACTTTATGATCTGCACCCATTTGTTGGCACATTTCATCAGATGAGTCTAGAGGGTCGGGTTTGAACGCACCTGTGCCAAAAAAAATTGATTTAAGATTTTAAAAAAATCAATTTCGTTTGAGAGCATAAAATTGAAACGAGTTTTTTTTAAACAAAATTTTAGACGCAATACTATTCTGCTCAAAATCGGATGCCACTTAAGTAGGTGCGGGATTCTTAATTGATTAGAGTTTTCAATTTCATTTGGATGGAAAAATGTTTGGTTGGGTTCAATTATGTTCATTACTACGGATCATAGCATGTCTCAAAAGTTAAAGATCACTTAAAACAGATTTTAACATATTCTATACATCTCTAAGAGAGCATAAAGCATACTCACAACCTTGTAACCATTTTGCATTTGTGAACGGTTGTTCACATTTTCAATTACTACAATATAAATAGAAGGTTACAAAATGAGAGGTAAGCTATGTTAGTACTCCTCCATGTGCGTATATAACTTGTAAGCTGGACTATTAAACGGCCGAAAAACAGTATTGGAGTTATAAAAATTGTGTGCAAGTGACAACACAACTTGTTTTTGGGAAGACGATGCGTGGGCCCAAAGACTGGCTAACTTCACATGTATCATGTATAGTTTTCAACCACCATTATACACTTATTTTTATTTTTATTTTTTTTGCAAAAGGCAAGAACCGAGGCCCCCATGCTCTCAGAACAATGACGGCCTCTGATCATCCTTTAGAATGATCCGAAAAAAGGACATCAAGGTTGGGGGACAACCTTGGGTGAACACGTACTGCGATGACCATACAAAGATAGGTTGATGGCCGTAATATTAACATCCTTGTTAGCAAGGAAATCAGCTGCTTGGTTCGTCTCTCTAAAACAATGTTTGAAAGTGTAGTTATGAATAAATTGTAGGAGATGCCGACAATCCATTATAATTGTCTTAATTTCCCATGGTATTTTCCGAATTCGGGTAATCGAATTAATAACCGTTAAGTTATCTCCTTAAAAAATGATATTACTAAGGTTATGAAATATTGCTGATTGAATTGCTTGAAGAGCAGCATAGACCTCAATTTGAAGAATTGTCTGTAAATTTGTTTTTTGGTTATTGACGAAAATGATTTTACCATTATTGGTTCTGCAAATATTAGCAACAAAAGCTTCTGTGTTAGTATTTAATGATCCGTCGAAATTTATTTTATACCAATTCTTTGGTGGGGGGTGCCAAGTTCTGTTGTTCTTCTTATTCCTATTGCGACGATTATGTAGTTTTGGACCTACACCTTTTATCTGGGTTGCATCCCAGTTGCGTAAATTAAAATAAGCCATGTCAGTCGGATCTCTACGTTCCGGAGTAACTCTGTTAAATACAATTTTATTTCTATGTTGCCATAATTCATACCAGAAGAAAATAAGAGGTTGTAGTATTTTAACATGTTGTGTGTTGGAACTAATCGTCTCTTCAATAAACTCATTAAGGGTTTTATCTTTTGGTAAGGTGAAGTGTTGATTAAGGATTCGCGAAAATTTTAGGACATGTTGTTCCGTGTTCACACATTGGAAAAAGAAGTGTTGTGAGTTTTCGAGAGGGTGATTACATCGAGAGCAATGGTTAGGGACACGGTTATAATATTTATTTAATCTTTCTGTTGTTGGTAGATTATCAGAAATTGCTTTCCACATGAAGTTCTTAAGTTTGGGAGGGATTTTAAGACTCCATAACCAATCAAAAAGATTGTTAGAATTTTGGTTAGAGCTATGTGTATGTAGTTGCCTCGCGAGTTTTCCAACTTCTAAATAATTTGATGAGGACAAGGGTTTTTGGGAATGTATATGGTTATAATCTGATTTACAATATCTAGTGGTAACACAGTCTGGAGTCGTCGTATATCTCAAGTACGAGAAGCAGTTATATAGCAACTAACAGTTTCCTTAATATCGGAAATAGAAGAATTAAAATATGTATTTAAAGTTAAATTTTGGATCCAGTTATCTTTTCAAAATTTTATATTGGTACCATCACCTATTTTCCAAAAAATGCCTTCTTGGAAGATTTTCCTCAGGTGTAATAGTCTTGAGAATTGTCAAGATTGACATTTGTTTCCTTTCTTACAATTAAGGATATTGTTAGTTTTTAGGTATTTTTGTAGGATTATTTTAACCCATAAGTTATCTTGGTATGTCAGTAGTTTCCAAAGTAATTTCATTTGTAAAGCATTATTCATGTGTTTTGCTTTGTGTAATCCTAGACCTCCTTCAGACTTTGGTTTGCAGATATTATCCCAAGAAGTGAGTGGGCGGTAATTTGGATTTGTGCTATTCCAGAAGAAGTCCTTATTAATTTTATCTATTTTGTCACATATATTGTTAGGAAGAGAAAAACGTTGCATCAGATGATTGGTTGTAGACATTAAGTTTGATTGGATTAAGATTGACCTTCCAGCTTGTGAAATTGAGTTTGCTTTCCATTTTGAAAGTTTAGAGGACATATTTTGGATAGCATATTCGAAACTTTCACTTTTGACCCGACCCCTAACAATGGGGATTCCTAAATATTTCTCCATAGAGGTAGTTATCTGAAGATTGAGGATCGATGCAAGTGCTTGTTTTTGAGATTGTGAAATATTTGGTGTTGTTTGAAAGGAGCTTTTGTGGAAATTAATAGTCAGTCCTGATAATGTTGTCAATTTATCTAGAGTTTTCTTAAGGAAATGCATGTTTGTGCTATTCGCATTGGCAAAAATAAGGGTATCATCAGCAAAGCAAAGAAAAGGGATACGAGTCCCATGCTGAGAGAGTTGAATTCCTACTTTATGTTATTGTTTGTCTGCTTCTATTTGTAGTGATCTGGCTAGGTATTCCATTGCAATAATGAATAGGAACGGAGCAATGGGGTCTCCTTGTCTTAAGCCACAGTTTGGTTTAAAAGTAGGTCTGGTTTAAGGAATTGCAAAGTACAACAAAACCAAGGACTTTATAGTGTCTTACCATGATTACTCCATAATCTGTTTGCCCTTGTCTCGGTTCTTACGTTTCTTGTTTGATGAGTGAGTGGTGGTCAGTCGGGCTGTTTTCTGGAGTGGGGGTCTCTGAGCTACTTCCTTGTGCCTGGGGTTCTGGATCAGTGTTGCAACGGATTGTAATGCCACCCATCTTGTTATTGATAGTGTTGGTTGTTTTGTTGGAAGCACCAGTGGCGGAATGAAAGGAAGAGTCAACAGACACATCAACATTAGCATTAGGGTTGACCACTGAAGGACCTGCACCATCATCATGTTTGGGAAAGAAGTGTGACATCAGGGCTGGGAGAGCTTGTTTGATAAATTCTTCAGACATAGGTTGGACCGACATAGTAGTCTGCGAGACAAACTGGAGACCAGGGTAGCCTTCAACTGGAATACTAGGCTGAGAAGTGGTGGAAGCACGAGTGTTGACAGGAACAATGGAGACCCTAGGTCTAGTGTAGGTTGGAGGAGTGGGGATGAACATGGAACCAGTAGTGAATCTTGGCTGAATCAAAGGAGCAGCGGAGGAGGAGTTGGCATTGATGGAGAAATGGTTGCCATAGAGCCTTCTTGCAGTTTCTTCAAAAGTTGTAGCTTGGTTAGTGGAACCAACAAAGTTAGCAATAATAGATCCAGGTCGGTGGTTCATCACTGGACAGTTTTCAAATGCATGAAAAGGAGAAGTGCAAAAACCACACCCAGTGGAAAACCCTTCATACCAAACACGCAGGGTAAGCCTTGTCCTATCAAAGTGTTGAACTTGAATGTATTCTTGAAACTGTACCTCTTCACCGATGGGCATGTTGATAAGCATTCTAGCAAACCTGTTGCGAGTTCGAGCATTGGAAGCCTCGTCGATTCTGATCAGAGTGCCAAGGTCGTTGAAATGCAGAATGTGGTTGAGCCCGACCTCATTAGCAAAGTAGAACGGCAGGAAGGGGATACGAATCCAAATATCGATCGAAGTAAAAGGTTCAAAGTTTAGGTTAAAGTGAGGAGTGAAAGGGTGAATGACAACTAACCGGCTAGCCGCATGGAAAGGACGATTGTTCCAGATAAGATCACGATCTTCCCTGTTGCTGAAGATGAAGTGAATCCAGTTGTTGCCGAAATATTGAACTTGAACTTCACCTCTGATGGCTTTCCATATATGCTTCAGTCTGTTAGCAACATGAGGAGGGTCGAGGTCACCATCTACAGCTCTGGCCACCAAGCTGAAGTGAGATAGCTGAAGGAGTTGATTCTGGATATCATTGAAGAACACCTCGTCTGGTTCTCTAGGAGTTTGAATCACAGGTGCATGTCGAAGAGACAGTGGGACATAGGACGCAGGAACAGGTTGAGGGAACTAGATATGCTCCTCGTCATGCATGATATGATCTTGGAGGTTATGGGGCAGATCTTCACTCGCAAAATGTTGGGAGATAGGGAGTTGCAAGTCAGGGAGATCCCTAATGTCTTCATTCGCAGTCAAGGACACAGCTGGACTCGGTGGAGGATTGGTATACATAAGAGCAGGGGCCGTGACAGAAAAGATTTCAGAGTTAGAGTTGCTACGGTTAACTGAGAGAGAGTTGAGGTTGGTTCCATAAGGGAAACCAACCAAAACATGGGAGAAGGAACGATTTTCTTCCATGGACAAGGAAAAAAACAAAGGAGTGTGCGTGTGTTTGTCTGTGGAGGAAGAGGAATAGCAGTGGATGTTCAGAGAGTAGGTATTGTTGTGGGGTTGGACGAGGATATAAAAAGAGCTAGGTTGCAAGGAAAAGACCGAGAGAAAGTAAGGAAAATAGGGTTTGACATTATTTTGATAAATATTAAAAAAAGGAAAGAGGTTAGGGTTGAGGCAACGTGGCATCTGGTTTGAAAGAAAACCATCTGTTAGGGCAAAACCGGGGAAGAGAAACCGTGTAGAGAAAGGTTGGAGGGTGGGTATTAAAAAATTGATAAAATTGGATGAAATGGTGAGTTGGAGCAAGGTAAGGGTAACACGATACCGAAGTAAATGCATAAGCAAGCTGGAGCGGTTGAGTTGACACGTGTACACCAGAGAATGATCGTCAATGGTGGTGCAAATCTTGGAGATGATCTGAAACAAATTTTCTTCCCTCGCCATGGTGATGAAGAAGCAAGGAGGTGAATGGTTGAATCAATTGTAATTAATAACCGAAGTGACAAGTTGGTTGTGCAGGCGAGCATGATCATTATAAGTGAAATAATTAACATGTAAAATGAAAATAGGAGAGCTATAGTACCTAAGCTTATACATATAGTGAAGTTTGTAATTGTCATGATAAGAAAACCAGATATCCATCATTTCGATCAAAGCCAAGATAGTAATAAAATTATAGTAATATTCAATTATAATTATGTAGCATAGGATATAGATGTGATAAAGATTAAAATCAGGAAGTATGATCATGTTAAAATAAATACCAAAGAGACGTAAAATGGGATTAACATTAGAGCAAGGAAAGAACATGTGATTATACAAAGAAGATATAGATAGATAATTAGGGGCTACTAAAAACACGCAATTCATAAGCTGATTATAGAGATCACTAGAAATATTAAGAACATGGAGGATACATATATAATCAATGAAAAAGAAATAGTAACTGACCTTGTAGACTTCATCAGGGAAGTACAGGGATCGATTGTTGGAGCATTTACTATGTTTGATACAGATGTGACCAATTTCGTTGATAGCACGATTTGAAGTACTCCTTCCTCCCTTTTTTATGTTCTTATTTTTCATTTTAAGTGTCCAATTTTGATGTTTTTATTTCTATTTTTAATCACAAATCTTTATCAATATACCCTCATCAAAATCCATTAATTTCCCCTAAAACCACAATAATTTAAAATACACTTTAATTTTTTTCTCACTCAATCTTAACCCTTTAATTTCCCATCTCTCACTATTATCTCATCCCAATACACTATCTTTCTTATTTTCATCTCTCTCATCTGCTTAATTCTCGTGCAAAGAAGGAAAATAAGAACATAATTAAGGGACGGAAGGAGTAATAAATTTGTTGTAATAGGTTTTTAAAGTAGGGGTACATAAAGGGTTGACAATAGTTTTGCAAGTAGGTTTGAAGTATTTAAAAGAAAAGAGAGAAGCAAACATACCTTGATTAAAACCGTTATACACTTGTATTTGTATGGAATATACTACTTACTTTGTAAGCCAATAATCACAATTAAGTAAGTGAATTGTGGATGGCGTAATTTTGTACATTACTCAAACATGCGTATCAATACTGTACTGACATACAAGTGTGGGAGTAATGACATGGCAGAATGTAGTCCCTACCATATTTAACAATTGTCATAACTTGCAGCAATATCAACTAAGTGCACTGAAATATATTATAGATGATGACATTTATATTACTCGTTTTGTAAGTTGGAATTACGTCTTAAATCTATTCACATCGGATGTTTTGTTTGGTGATTAATTACAGGAATTGTTTGCGTTATGTCAGTTATGTGTCTCATAACCTTGCATGTCAAGCATGAGTAGTTAAACCATATATTAAACTCGATCCACTTACATATTTGCTTAGTACAATATACGAGTAGTAACCAATGATAATATACATGTCATGATTTAGTGCTTATACCTGAAGTAATATTTGGCGAATGGATATTTTACGTTGACACGTTTCGATAGGGCATAGGTTGTGAAATAAATTTGACTTAATCCAACACGAGAAGGGGAAAAGCGCGTTTGAAGTTATAGTGTTATACACATAAATGAACTTAAAAGGTTGACAACTACTCCATAAATAATGAATGTAATCACATCAATAGAGTTCTAGACTAACATTAATGATGCCAAAGCAGAATCCATCAGTTTTTTAGCCTTATCATGGTGGGACTTACTTTCATAATAGAAAAGATATACCCTATATACAACCATTTATACATATACATTTATATTCAATATACGTAAACACTAATATTTATATTGTGCGTGTTTGCGAACTTATACTTTCATACATTAATATATATCCATACTGTTACAAACCATATAAGCAAATGAATAATTCACCATCATTTATTAGCCTACAATGTGTTAGATAAAGATTGACTTTTATGTACACAATCACCTCTATAAATATGAATGATTTGTAATGAAAATTACATAAGAGAAGTACAAAGATCATTATGTATTCAAAGATTGTTATGTGTTCACCATAAGCACAACTCTCATTTTCATACATTTCTTCCTCAAAATTATAACACGTTATCAGCACGAGCCTAAATCCAACTGAGCTTCAACATCTCGAAGGTATTATCCTCCTATTATCTTGTTAATTTTATAAATCATACACACTTAATCAATTTTTTATTGATAAGTATGCTCTGTAGTCGCCCAAAATCTATGGGATCTTCTACATCAGAAACTCTAATATTATTTCGTTCTTGTTTTGACTTAAGACCATATATATCTCTATCAACATAAATTTTAGAGATTTGGTAATTTTGCATACAAACATGATATATGAACCAAAATATAAAACTTGCATAATCATAATGTTCATACACACGACACTATGTAGATTAAGAAATCTACTTATTTACAAACTGGTTTAAGAAAGAAAATGACATAACGTCTTACTACTTTGGACTTGTACTCGGACCATCTTGCTTCATCCCTTAATCGCAATGACAATGCTTTGAGACCCACATGATATAAGCTATGATAATAACCATGATCATGGACATGCTAAGGGCCATCTTTAGCAAAACCAAATTGGTTTCTGACATGACTCTTGATAATCTGAAAACGGATGGTGAACCGGTGTCGGAGGAGTGATCGGAAAATTGGGTGTTGGAACGAGAGGATGAGGGAGATGAGGATAAGGATGAACGATATATGGATGAATGGTAAAGGTAAATGGATAAGGGGTATAAAAAGGGACAGGTATAACCGGGTATACGAGAAAACCCGGAGGCGTATCCATATTTCTTATTGCTTACTTACTTATGTTCATTCTTTTGCATGCTTTATATAGATATCATCTGTTAAAAGGTAATACTATAGCATCCAACAACATGTTCGTTGCAATTTAATTTTTTTCATCATTATTCATACCAACTTTGACATTTTAGACCTGCTATTTGTAGACTAGATGTAAAAATATCAAATTATTGTCTATTTCACGTGCATAAAATTTATCCTTGTTGCATCAGTTCACATTTGCATGCATAATACTACAGTCCTACACATCATAATGCATACAAATACTATTATGCACTTTATTTATAAGTCAATATTACTATTATGCATACTACTCTAATATTAAAACACAAATGCATGTACGTAACATTTATATCACTTTGTCAAAAGTTAAATTTGGTAAACTAAATAGTTACACTTTCTTTTGACTTAAATGTTCATCTATAACGTCTCATACACGGCTCGTAATTTATACACGCATAATGTTGAGCATCTTAATAATTTATGTTTTACAACTTTTACTTGTAGTAATTCAATGGCAAGCATCGCTAAGAGGGAATTTGACATTCTCGAGTTGTCGGGCCAGAAGTACCTTGAGTGGAAGGTAGACGCCTTTACTCACCTCAAGGCAAATGGCCTTGAGCAAACAATTGCCGAAAATAACAATGCAACGCCACAAGAGAAGGCAAAAGCAATTGTATTCCTCCGCCACCACATACATGAGAGCCTCAAAACTGAGTACTTGTTTGTTGAGGATCCAAGAGAATTGTGGGAGAGTTTGAATGAACGCTATGGACATCAAAATGAGGTCCTTCTCCCACAAGCACTCTATGAATGGAGCAACCTAAGGTTCCAGGACTTTAAGTCCATATCTGAGTATAATAGTGTTATACATAGGATCACATCTCAATTGAGACTTTGTGGCCAGATAATAACTCAAGAACAAATGTTGGAGAGGACATTCTCCACAATGCATGCCTCCAATGTTGTCTTACAACAACAATATAGGGAGAGAGGCTTCAAGAAATACTCAGACTTGCTAAAAAGTCTTGTTGGTTGCTGAGAAGAACAATGACCTCCTCATGAAAAACCACAACATGAGGCCTACTGGTTCCACAACGGTTCCTGAAGCAAACGCTGTAGACAAAGGGTTCCCTGAAGGAAACGCAAATGAATATAAACAACAGAATCATGGTCATGGTCGTGGCCGCGGAGGCCGTGGAGGCCGTGGAGGTGGCCGTGGAGGCCGTGGAGGTGGCCGTGGCCGAGGAGGTCGTGGTGGCTATGGTAGAGGTCGTGGCCATGGATACAACAAAGGTCATGGTAACTACCAGGGATACAACAAAGGCCATGGTAACCACCAGGGCAACAAAAGCAACAAGGGGGATGGAAAGTCAAAGGTCCACACGGGACAAACTGGACCCTCCCAGAAATCCAAAAATGCTTGCTATAGATGTGGCATGACTGGTCATTGGTCAAGGGTATGCCGTACAGCTCCACACTTAGTGAAGCTGTATGAAGCTGCGAAAAACAAAGAAAAGGCTACCGAAACTAATTATGTTGAGGATGTTGGCAACTCTAAAATGGCAAGTATGGATACCCCTGCATTCCTCAACCAAGAGGGGGGTACCACTTCATTCCTCAACTATGACAATGACGATGACCTCGCTTTTGAAGGCTTGAACTAGCCTCGAAATGTCTCAGTCACCTCTTATGATGTATAATATTGTATAATATGTATTTCCTTTACTATCTCGTAGAACCCTGTATAATATATCTTTCTTTCTGTAACATATTCCTTAAGTGCTTGCATTCTGATTTCCGCAGTATCCTGTATAATATGACTATCCTTGTGTAATATATATGAAGTTTTCCTCTTATTACTTTACTTCTCATTTTATTTCCCTTTATATAGTGAACATGGAACTGCCTAAAATGAAACTCGATGGGAAGGAGAAATGTCTTCTAGACAGTGCAACAATGCACACTATTCTAAGAAACAAAAGTTACTTTACACATCTAAGGCCCTATGAAGGCAATGTAACTACAATATCGGGTGTGTCAAAACTCATCGAAGGCTCCGGAAGAGCAATTGTTCTACTTCCAGGTGGGACAAAATTAGTGTTAAACGACGCATTATACTCAAGTAAATCCCAAAGAAATTTATTGAGTTTTAAGGATGTGCGCCAAAATGGGTTTCATATGGAAACCATGAATGAAAATGGGAAAAAATATTTGTGCATCATAAGGCATGAACCTGGCTTCAAAAGGATCCTTGAAAGGATGTCAAGCCAAACCTCTGGAGTATATTATACATATATTCATCCACTTGAGGTCAATGCAGTGATAAGTAAAAAATCAAAGGACAAAGCTTCATTTACATTATGGCATGAGCGTCTGGGTCACCCAAGGACAATAATGATGCACAAAATTATAAAGGGCTCACTTGGACATCCATTAAAGAACATTAAGGTTTTGTCGTTCAGTGATTTTAATTGCTCTGCTTGTTCACTTGGGAAGCTAATTATAAGGCCTTCAAAGGGCAAAATCGAAAGTGAAATGCCAACATTCTTGGAAAGAATCCAAGGAGATATATGTGGACCATTTCGATATTTTATGGTACTAATAGATGCATCCACACGTTGGTCACATGTGAGTCTACTATCAACTAGAAATGTTGCATTTGCTAAACTCCTTGCACAAATAATCCGATTAAGGGCACAGTTCCTGGATTATACTATAAAGAAGCTTCGGCTTGATAATGCAGGAGAATTCACATCCCAAATATTTAATGATTTTTGTATGTCGATTGGGATTGATGTAGAGCACCCAGTGGCTCATGTTCACACGCAAAATGGTCTTGCTGAATCATTGATAAAGCGATTACAATTAATCGCTAGACCATTATTAATGAAATCCAGATTACCACCATCCGCGTGGGGGCATGCTATATTGCATGCTGCAACATTGGTTCGATTGAGACCAAGTGCAAACCATGTATATTCCCCACTGCAATTAGTATCTGGAAAGGAACCAGACATCTCACATCTTAAGGTATTTGGATGTGCAGTTTATATTCCTATTGCTCCACCTCAACGCACAAAGATGGGACCACAAAGAAGATTGGGAATATATGTTGGTTTTGAATCCCCATCGATCATAAAATACCTCGAACCTACAACAGGTGATTTATTCACAGCCAGGTTCGTTGATTGCCACTTTGAGGAAAATACATTCCTAAACTTAGGGGGAGACAAGAAAAGGGTGGACCCAAATACTAAAGAGATCACATGGAACGCAATAGCGTTATCTCACCTTGATCCAAGAACAAAAGTGTGTGAACAAGAAGTGCAAAAGATTATTCATTTGCAAAATATTGCAAATCAGTTACCTGATGCATTCATAGACACAAAGAAGGTAACAAAATCACATATACCAGCGGCAAATGCCCCCGCAAGAATTGAAATACCCATTGGACAACCAGAAGCGTCCATTGCAAATGAGTCTACAACACGTCGAAAGCGTGGGAGACCGTTGGGGTCAAAGAACTTGAAACCAAGAAATACAAAGACCTTAAAGGGTATAGCAGAAGAGGCCACCATGGCTTCTGGAATAAATGATAAAGATAAAAGGATTGAAAATGAAAACATCTCAACAGAAAATGATATCTTGGATAAAGATCAGAATGTCGACAATTTTGAGATTTCCACAAATTATGTTTACACAGGTTTACAATGGAATAGAAATGATATCATTGTTGATGATGTATTTGCCTACACAGTGGCAATAGATATTGTGGCTGAAGATGATGATATTGAGCCAAAATCAGTTGATGAATGTCGTCAAAGAAAAGATTGGTTAAAATGGAAAGATGCCATTCAGACAGAACTAAAATCGCTTGAAAAGCGAGAAGTCTTTGGGCCTGTAGCCTATACACCAAAGGGTGTAAAACCAGTCGGTTACAAATGGGTTTTTGTCCGAAAACGGAACGAGAAAAATGAAATTGTAAGGTACAAGGCAAGACTTGTGGCCCAAGGTTTCTCTCAAGTCCCTGGAATTGATTACGAAGAAACGTACTCTCCAGTAGTTGATGCAACTACATTGAGATTCCTAATTGGCATGACTGTGTTCGAAAAGCTGCAAATGCGCCTAATGGATGTCGTGACAACATATTTATATGGGTCACTTGATACAGACATCTACATGAAAGTCCCAGAAGGACTAAAAATACCAGAGGCCAAACATCGAGAATTATTCTCCATAAAGCTGAAAAGATCATTATATGGATTAAAACAATCAGGACGAATGTGGTATAATCGTCTCAGTGAATATCTTATGAAAGAAGGATACAAGAACAATGCAATGTGTCCATGTGTCTTTATCAAGCGATCCATGAATGGATTTGCTATAATCGCAGTCTATGTTGATGATTTAAACATCGTTGGAACTCCACGAGAGCTTCAAGAGACTGCAAAATATTTGATGAAGGAATTTGAGATGAAAGATCTTGGTAAAACAAAGTTATGCTTAGGTTTACAAATTGAGCACCTTAAGGATGGAATATTCGTTCATCAGTCAAATTATACTGAGAAAATCCTAAGAAGGTTTAATATGGACAAAGCTCACCTTTTAAGCTCTCTTATGGACGTTCGATCTCTAAATGTTGATAAGGATCAATTTCGCCCAAGAGAAGAGGACGAAGAAGTCCTTGGCCCAGAAGTGCCATATCTAAGTGCAATCGGTGCCCTTATGTATTTAACTAACAATACAAGGCCAGATATTGCTTTTGCAGTGAATCTATTATCCAGGTTTAGCTCAGCACCTACAAGGAGACACTGGAATGGGATCAAGCATATATTCCACTATCTTCGGGGCACACATGATCTTGGTTTGATGTACCGTAATCAACAAGATGTCACCTTAGTTGGATATGCGGATGCAGGGTACTTATCAGATCCACATAAAGCCAAGTCATAAAATGGATACATTTTCACATATGGAGACACAACTATCTCTTGGAAATCAACAAAACACACTGTGACTGCCACATCATCAAATCAAGCTGAGTTGATTGCTTTATATGAAGTTGGAAGAGAATGTGTGGTTGTACGAGCAATGATAAAATTCATCCAGAAAGAATGTGGGATGAAGCCCATCACCGACAAGCCAACAACATTGTATGAAGACAACTCCGCTTGTGTTGCTCAAATGAAGAAAGGCTACATCAAAGGAGACCGCACAAAGCACATACTTCCAAAGTTCTTTTCAACCCGTGAACTAGAAGAAGCCGGAGAAATCAACGTCCAACAGATCCGATCAGATGACAATTTGGCTGATATGTTTACAAAGTCATTGGCTCCAAAGAAATTTGCAGAGTTGGTATCTAAGATTGGAATGTGCAGATTTCGAGAGATACATTGATCTCAGGGGGAGCATATACGCGCTACACTCTTTTTCCCTTCGATCAAGATTTTATCCCACTGGGTTTTGCTTAACAAGGTTTTTAACGAGGTAGCATCAAGGCGTAAAACGAAATTCATAGTTGCACTCTTTTTCCCTTCGATCAAGTTTTTATCCATCGGGTTTTTCCTGACAAGGTTTTTAATGAGGCAACGTATACTCTAAATGAAATGAGTATAATGAAAGGTGATTATTCAAGGGGGAGTGTTACAAACCATATAAGCAAATGAATAATTCACCATCATTTATTAGCCTACAATGTGTTAGATAAAGATTGACTTTTATATACACAATCACCTCTATAAATAGGGATGATTTGTAATGAAAATTACATAAGAGAAGTACAAAGATCATTATGTGTTCAAAGATTGTTATGTGTTTATCATAAGCACAACTCTCATTTTCATACATTTCTTCCTCAAAATTATAACACATACCAAATTTCCATCGTACATATGCAATTACATCTTTGCTTTTCTATTTAAACGGAACTATAGGTCGAACTATTGTAGTACTTATATATATATATATATATATATATATATGTTGACGTCACACAATTTGCGAGCACAATTACAATAGAGTGTATGTTAATTTAACATCCTTTATGAGAATCATCCAATGGATGGTTTAAGACTATCTTCCACTTGAGAAGGAATCTCGGACCTTACCTAAAATAAAAAAAGAAAAGAAAAACTAAAAACAAAACAATTAGTCTAATCTAGTAAACTTAGTATTTGATCGAAATGTAAGACGAAGTTTGCTTATCCACTCATACATAATGTGGTTTTGTAAGGGCAACTCCAATGACTTGCTATAAACGGAGATAGCAAATTTATAGCAAAAATCAAACACCAACAATAAGCTAAAATGACAAATAATAAGAATATTCTATTAGAGGTCCTTCATTTATCCATCTTGATTGCTAAATTTGGCAATCCAAATAACAAGTCTAAGTGTGTGTGGTCCACTAAATCAATGATATTTCTTTAATAAATTAAAATTTGAAAGAGTGAGAAATTGGTGTTACACTTGAAAATGACAAAATTATAGCCAGTGTTGTTGGTGTTACACCTATTTGCTAAAATAACATTTGTTATAATGTGTCATTTCAATTTGCTATAATCCTAGTTGGCTTGCTAAATTTAGCAAGCCATTGGAGATGCCCTAATGTCTACCTTAATTAAATTATTTTTCACTTTAGCTCATAACACGTTTGATATATATGGCTTAGAATCTAAGTGATGTTATATATAATATAATTATTAATAATAATAAAAACAAAAATTCTCTAATTTATTTATTTACATGAATTTTCATACTAAACTAGCCCTCCTGCTGCTTTGAAAGAGAATAATAAATGCATGGCACCACTATCATAATTAGATAGGTTAGAGCATTCATAATGGAGAAACTCAATTTGGGTTTCTTAATTTATTTATTTATCTTTTTTTCTCTTACTTTTGTCAGAAAACGAGTTTCTTATTGAGAAATGAGTTTCTTAGTAGAGAAACTCTCCTCTAGAAACAAGTGAGGTTTCTCTGCCACTTACTTACATTTTTTGCCATTTTTATTTATTTCCTTTTATTTTTCAATTTTAAGAAACCACGAGATCTCCATTGTGGATACCCTTATAAATCATACCTTTGCACCTAACACTGGTGACTCATTTATATTGTTTTTATTATTATATATTCCCCCTTGGTACGTACGCTTTACTTAATTACATAGTTCTATATACGTAGTTCTATATACGGAGTATTAGCTAATCAAAAGTCATCTATAAATTATCTATATATATATATTAAAATAAAGTTATTTAGAGCTCTCACATTCACTATGACCCCATCATGCTTACGTGTCATTTTAGCATTAATCCTCAAAAAATAAATATTTTCTAAATGCTTAATAAATCTAAATCAAACTAACTAATCCCAACAAAATAGATTTCATTCTTAGAGTTTGTTGACAATTCTAACTTTTATCCTTATCAAATTTGATTAACAAAATTCGAACAATGATAAATCTTATTTTGTTTCTTAAGCTACATTTTAAAATCTTAAAGTATGTAGCAACAATCTTTTTAAAATTTTGTGTCGTATACCTCTTATAATTCATGTACAAATAATTTTATAAATCAAATGTAACCATTTCCTAGATTTGAAAATATTAGAGCATCTAACATGATTTATAAATGCATCCACTAAATTTAGTTGATTACTATTAAATTTAAATTTGAAATAGTTTGTTGGCCGATTAATTCATGTACAAACAATACGTACATATACTAAATTAATATATATGTCTTTTTTTGGTCAAAGATTAATATATATGTCTTGAAATAGTTTATTTTTCAAGTTTTCATTTCTAAAACATATATGTTACTTAATCACCAACTATTAACACATATAGTAAATAATTTTTTTTACATATCAATCAAGTTATAATATCATGTCAAATATAATGAAATTTTTATTAATTCACACCAACATAAATTAACCATGAGGTTAAAACTAATAACAGATTTTCTAATCTATGCTCTAAGGGCATGGGATATAAGAGTCCAAATGTAGAAAAAATTGGTAGATGTATGCTAAATTTCATTAAATTCTTTATTGTGATGGTATATGATTTCCTTATTGGGGTTACAATTTCTTTATCGGGTAAACTTAACATATGTCCTTACCGAAATAATAATCCTATCATACATTAACAATAAAATAACTTGCAATTATCATTTTTCTAAGCTTTTTCTTTAATTCTAACTTATAATATCATGTCACATATAGTTACATTAACTTAATGTTTTATATGCTATTCTATAACTTTTTATCACTATAGTTGGAATTTTTTTTACTCAACTAGGCATTTATTTATTCAATCTCATTATAGCAGCTCCTCGAGCTCAAATTCGAGTTATGGCTAGAATCTTTGAATTCAAATCTTTCGGATTTCATGAATTGTTGATCAAATTTTTTTCAAGTCAAATCGACGTTTTAGATCGAGTCAATTTCTGACAATCTGATTATTACATTTGTTGCAATTTGCGTAATAACTTTTTCATGCATTTTTTCATGGTAATTCAAATTAGTGGTAATTCAAATTATTAAACTTAATTATATAAGAATGTCATTTTAGAATTCTTAAAAAAAAATCATTTATATTTTGGGATAAAATTTCATACAAAACAAATAAGTTAATGGTTCATAAGTTATATAAACAGCGCATGACGCGGTAATTACGCTAGTTAGCATTATTAAAAAGATTTTATATATAAAAAGACATATATATACTTGTGTTTCATGATAGCAACCTCGTACGCATGCAGTGGCGGATCCAGGGGGGTTGTGGGTGCAACCGCCCCCACGGACGTCCGGTGAGAAGCTTACTTAGCGGATCGAGCCCCCACGACAGTCGGAGGTATTTCCGCCATGGAAGAGGTGATATTCAGATCTGAGGAATGGAAACAGATACGTTGAGAAGAAGACTTGTTCTTCTCTTATTTTTAATAAAAATAATCACATTTCAGCTATGGCCAAAACGATGTCGTAAAGCTAAATGATAAAAACGTCTTGTAGATTTTTCCTTTTATTTATCTTTAAAAAGAAACAGAAATTAAAAATAAAATATATACGGGAGTGTGTTAGGACTTTTGTTTTTAGATCAAAGAGAATATTAATTCAGGGGATTCTCTCTCAATTTTCACTTGTGAGGCTAAATATTTAAAGGGTTATAACTTATGAATCATATTTATTTTTGGGTTTTCATATCTTTAAATTACTGATAATTATCCAACTACATGGAACATATAGAAATTGAAAAAATCATTTGTTTTTCTTAACATTATAATTGCGGTAGTTAGTGATTAACTTAGAAACAGTGACGTACGCAGAATTCGAACTTAGGAGTGACTAAATTATATATTAATCAAAATACTACATTTCAAGAGGGATTATATCAGAAAAAACGCTATATTTTACACTAATTTTTTTTTTCGGGAATATTTTTTTCAAGGAGGGGCCTAACGTTGGTCCGCCCCTACTTAGAAATACTTGTTTGAGATTTCAAGAATATATTCATTATTTATATGCATCTAATATACTTAATTATAATTAATTTTTTTTATCTATTTCGATTAGCCCCACAGCCGAAAATTTCTAAATCCGTGACTGCTGGTACGTGGCATGTTAATTTTAATATGCTTTATACATGCACTCACTCGATGTTGAGTTTCCTTAGTGTGGAAGGAGTTCACTTTCGATCGATCACTTCCCAACCACGTTTAGTTTTGTTCTTATTTAATCTGGTGGATCCTGCATGTGCGCGCATGCCTAGCTTAGCCATATGCCATATGAAGCAAAACAAACCAACAACCTAAAAAAGATTGTACCAATTGCAACTCCACATTTGTCTATATAAAAACTCAATATATACGCAATATTAATCCTAGCTAGCTAGCCTCCTCTTGCATTGCTTTCAATTCCTCTGTAAGATAAAATATCATTATGTATTTGGTCTACGTAAGTTTTTTTTTGGAGAAGATATAAAAGTATATTAAGAACGGTTTTTCTAATTTATGCTCTCAAGATCCATAATGTTGAAGGATTCTGTGTAATATTGCTCAAGATTTTATAACAATTTTATTATGACGGTTTATCTTTTCTAACTTAGGGCGCCTTAGTGTTCATTATTGGTGTTCTTAATATGTGCCCTAAAAGCATTCGAAAGAAAACTGTTTTAAGAAAGGATCTAGGTTAAGATGCTCATAATGAATAGATTTGTCGAGTTTACAAATTTATGAGACTAGGATTTCTCGGCCCGCGCTAGGCGCGGATTTTAAAACGGCTCTAACGTTTCGCTAATTCCATCTTTTTAAATGAAAATAGCAAACATATATATTTGTTTTTTCAATCTTAACATTTGATACTCAATATTTTCATTTGAGTGTTATATATTATGTAAAGGTGTTGTACTTCATTTAAAGGTGAAGGTGCAATTGTCAATATTTCTGTATTCTAGTTGACGATTGTTTAAAAAATGCAAGCGGTCTTTATCAAAACTATATATACCGGGTAAGGATAATCTGAATCATGTACTTGCAATTGACAAAATAAATTGATAATATAAACACAGAATTAGGGCGAGTCACATATATCCTCAAATTAAAACAGTGTCGGAATTTATTTATCTAAGAGAATGCAGTGATCGCACTAATGCAAGTTGAAGAAACAAACAATCGCCAATATATAATAATCGAGACCAAACCTTTCTCCATATCATTAAACTGTTATATTCTGGCACATTGAAATTACCTTTTTGCACAAATAGATAAGGATGAATATCATGAAATGCATTAAATAAAATCTCAATCAAACTAATTCATTTTGGATGAGAAGTTGAATTTTTTCATACTCCACATCAAAATCACTCAAAAAGAGAAAGGAAAACAAAAAACAAAGCTTATCCTCTAAGAGATGATCTGTGCAGAAAATACAACCACCAAAAGCTACAAATTTTGAGGTCTTTTGACTCAATAAGAATAAGCATCAGGAACCAATGTTTAACTGCTAATTTATTCTTGTAATGTCACAAATTGAGATACAAATATATAGTAAACAAAATTATTCTCTCAATTGATTTGTTCACTTAGACCAACTGGACAATCATAGGTAAAACTATAAGTTGTTTAAGAGGACTCGGTCAGAGTGATCACGATGGATCACTCGGTCCTGGATGTGTCATTGAATCTGTACGAAAAACAATGCCTTTGAAGATGATTTAGTTTGGCTCTTTGACTTGGCACCCGTCTCGGTTTTCTCGGCTCTCTTTTCGTCCTTTGTTTTCTTGTTCATCAGAAGAAGAAAACAAATCTGAATATCAAGAAAGTGTAGTCAAGATTATACCGGAGAGCAGCCTCTCTTGCAGCGTAACGAACTTCCGGCTTTTCACTTCGTTTCTTTTGGATAGCTTCCAATGTGGCTCCAACTATAGATCTTGAGTACGGTTTTTTGGTTGTTCTTCGCCTCTTCTTCAATGTTTCAGCAGTAATGTCCTGTGAATTTTTGAAAATGGAAGGTTAATCACAGAACAATTCTCAGTGCATGAATTAAGATGCTGGAATTTTTTACCTTATTGTGCTATTTCCTGTAAACAGCAGTCCAACAAAGTTTGGCAGGCTTGAGGCGGTTGTGGAAGTACCTCTTGCATTTCGAATTGGCGAACAGGAAAACCTTAAAGGCAAGATCATCTACCATGTCAGAACTAACAGACTAATACATATTCAGAGAGGGGAAGCAATGAAATGTATGCAAACGATGTGATTTGATCTCTTCAATTAGAAGGCGGTATAATTAGCCTATAATGGAGTATTGTAGTGTTCATACAAATATACTAATAGCACACTAAGCAATGAACAAATCAAATGAAGTGTACAAAGTATGCAAAAATTACACTCCACTGAAAGCAAACAATCCCCAATATAATACCTGGTGAATTCCACTTTCATGTTTAAGAGAGCATTACAGTCGCTCTCGTTTTTTTACCAGTGCATTCTTCACATTCTGATAAATAGAGAGCATTACAGAAGTTAATTTGACAATGAACATGGAAATATAGGAAGCAATACTTGGTTAATGAAAATAAAATAGAGATTAATAAAATGTACTTCCAAGTAGGTAGGATTTTGCAAGGCTGCACAGGCGGCTAACTCAGCAGCAACAAATACATTATATGGTTGTTTGACTCTCCAAAGGTACTCAATAATGCTCAAAGGAAACGCACCATATCCAACCCTAAGTCCAGCTAAACCTATTTACAAACATAGATGAAATAATGAGATTCTAAATCCAAAACACCTTTTCCAAATGGAGATAATGCACCTCTGTTATTTTGTTAAATCACAACATACCTGATCTCTTGCTAAAGGTTCGAAGAACAATCAGATTTCCGTGCTTCTGCACCCATTTCATTTTAGATTCGAGTCCAGAAAACTCAATGTAAGCTTCAGCCAAGACTACCAGTACGGGTAATTCAAGAATCTTCAACAGCAAATCATCATTGATTATACTGTCATAAAAGTAGACCAGGAGTATGTATCAAGTGTAAATCAGCGAAAATTTCATTCACAACACAGTAAGCATAAAAAATTAAGAAGGGTAGTAACAATTACCTGTCATCTGGATTGTCACATGAATATCAAGAACAGAAATATCAGGAAGAATGAAGATAATCACAATTCACTAATCAAAGAATGAACAAAAAAATCAAGAAATACCTTATTTTCAAGATAACCCAATTCAGTGTCTTTATCTTAGAATTGGCTCTAAACATATTTACTTGCATTAAACTCCTCAAACGATTTATAATTAGTCAGACTTGTAGCTGAGACTATAAAAAACAGAAATATAATGTACTATAAAATCATGCAATCAAGTTTTGCCTACTGAATTAAGAAAACATAATAAGACCTCTTGAAAAAATGCCTTCTCGGGGTGCTGAGCAGATTGACCACGATGCCTGCTCGTGTTTGATTCCATCCTCATCCTACAATACAGGTAAATACGAAGGTAATATTTGAGAAAATTTCCTGGGTGAGAATATTTGCATCAAATATAAGCAGTCAACCTTATTTGTGTCATGAAGAATCCTCCTTCGCTCTTTTGAATGGCAGATTGCACGTTTTATCCCATGGTTGTCGATTGTGCCTTTGGGCCATAGTTCAACAAGCTGAAATGTAGATGCAACGTGATTAATGCAGAATATATTTAAACAAATAATGTATCATTTATGACAGATCAACATTCAAATAGACATGAAAATTGTCACAATCTGAGCTATGACATGATTTGCAAATTGATAAAAACACAAACCAAGTATTATAAGAAATGCAGCTACAGAAAGAATAATCACATCCCCCAAACCAAACTATAACCTCCACCTACATCAGTATTTAGGAAGGAGGATGGGGAGAAAGGAAGAATGACTGGTAACATTTAAAAACAGAAAGTGGAGAACGGCAACAACAAATATAAAGTTCCAGTGGCGTTATGGTGTATATAATAAAGAAATATGGAATATTGCGATATTACATCAACATCAGATTTTCTAGCAAAAAATAAAGTTTAAGAACATAAATCAAACCTCAGCATATAATTTTCTGGCTTGTCGAGCTATGACATCATCAACACCCTGCAGCGATCAACATCATATTTTAATCTAAATGCTCTCTCAGTGCGAACCTCTTCAACCCATTTTGATGTATTAAGGAAGGATTGCCTACCTGTGAAAAGAAAGTGTTATCAGTGCTAACAGTTACCACACATGTCCAAAACAGTAGTTCAACTTCAAAGGAAGCTGAAAATAATCTTCTAGATGAAACTCGGGGTGAGGGGACACACTAATATAATAAAATATAAATAATTTTCTCACTTGCAACATCAAAAACAATGACTGCAACAGATGAATCCTTAATATAACTGGGTATAAGACTCCTAAATCTTTCTTGGCCAGCTGTATCCCTGCACATAATCCATTCTAAAATGTCACATTATAGTGTGATATGCAATTTTTATTTGAGTAAAAGGCCCAAAAAGTAGGTACTGAATCTTACCACAGCTGCAAACGTACAATTCGATCTTCAAGATACATTGTCTTTGATAGAAAATCTATTCCGATTGTAGCCTGAGTATTCAAACATACATTTATATGCTTAGTCTTAAAATGCAAAACTTCAAGCCAAAGAAAACATGATAGACAAAATGCATGTATATACAAAATATGTGGAAAAAACTCAAGAAAGATAGATTACAACTATAAAGACCCGTAGACAAAGATTGTGTAAGAAGAGGAAGTATGTGAGAGCTGAAAAGTTTAGTGGCTGTTATAGAGTCTAATACAATTTTTTTTTATTCAGTTATCTATTAATTAAAATTTGCAAGCAATCTATGAAAACAAATCAGGGTTTCGAGCATTTAGTATGTATTGTGGGAGGAATTTCGACTAATTACTTTATATCAATTACAATCAACCATGTCAAAATATTGTCTAATAAGTTAGATACCTTCAAACACAGGTTAACTGATGAAAACATTAGCAGAAAAAGTTGACTGCATTGCACCATGATGAAACTCGAGATCATAGAAAATAATCAATATGCAGGTGCCAAAATGATAACCATATTGACATTATAAGAAAGATTTCCACCAACATATATACATTATATTTGAAATACAGACATATCTCAAAAGAGAGCAGTTGTGACTTGTGATTATACAGTTGATCCATCCTAATCTAAGAAAATGATGCCGCAATAGAATAAAAAAAACTCAAGAAGAGGAGCTAATATAGAAATTGTGGAAGTAGATGTTGATGGGGGGCAGATTAGACGATACACAGCCTTGCGAAACTACAGAAATACTAAGGCAGTGTAAGACAATAAAACTCACTCATATATACGATTTTGGATGGCATCATCTCCTTCCAATTTCTCATGCCAAAGTATGCGTTCATTAGCTGTCTCCCACAACTGTTCCTACTCGGAGGCCATCGATCTATATTGACCAGGACTATGCAAATCAATCACAGAGTATAAAAACAGACTCTGCATGTTCTGCTTCCAAACTTCTTACTTCTTACTTCTTACTTATAAAATAACCTAAAAAATACATGTATAATATGACCAACAGGAGTGCAGAAAACTGAATCAGTATTACATATGATGCATATGAGAGGCTTGAATTCACAACAACAGTAACATAGAAGAAGAAGAGAGCAGTACCCATTTGGGGTTTTACAGAGGAGGTAACCACGTCAGAATCTTCAACAACCTATCGAAAGATAAAGAGAAAAAAGCTGATGGTAAAGTGACATTGATGGATGTGAGTGAGGTGAGAAGGAGAGTGACCTGTTGATTGTGATCGAAGAGGGTGACGCCGAAGGATTGGAAGGCCTTGCGGCGATGGGGGCCGAGGTGGGCGGTGGAGATTCTGGAAGCGGGCAAGATGTCGGAGCTGACGACGCCTCTTGCAATGCTCTCCGCCATTTACCTTCAGGAGGGCAGACGATGAAATGAGGGAGAAGACGACATTGAAGGAGGAGAGGAAACGAAGGAGGAAAACGATTAATGAGAAAGAGCGTTACAAACCCTATCTCTGGAATAAGATCGACCTTGTACAAAGGAAGCCCACCGCATCAATAGTCGAAGGGTCCAATATCAGCCCAAAATGCACAAATAAAATAATGGAATCCGAATTAGAGTGATTTATTTGTGGCATTAACTTTTGTTGTAGTATTTATTGTTTGGAATTTATTACCAAATATTTAGCTTTATATTATATTAAGATTATATATTTTATTGTGATGGTTTTATAAATTTTCAATTTAGGGTAATAATCTCTATATAACTACTAAAGTAAAACACTTTCCTCTAATTCTAGCTATGTCACGTGGCATACTCTTCATTTAAGCCATCCACTTTGCGCCATTTCATTGGTCACAATTTTTACTATTTATTGTAATTTTCTTAAAAAAATGTTATACTTAGAAAATCATGTGCAAAAATATCATAAAAAGATTGCTTAAGATCTTTCAGATTACAAAAAGATTTTTATGTGTTAATTTTTTTAGACTTTGACCTTACAATATACTATTATGTTATTTCACAAATTTATAATTTTATTTTTATGATATGACATATTACAAAAAGATTGATTTCTTAATAAAAAGAGAAAATATTATATTTTTGTGTTATGGTAGTGTTTTAAATTATATAGTTTTATATATTTTGAAATTAATTTATTTAAATTTGTTAAAAAATTGACTTATGATAATTTGATCAAATAAGATTTTTGGTGTAACAATTCATTAATATTCGTTGGTTTTTATATTTAAAATTTTAAAACTTAATTATATATCAATATCATTTAAGATATCAACTTATTTTCATATAAAATTATATATTACATAATACATCGTACTACTTATTAACTATATCGAGTTATATAAACCCGCGCATGACGCGGGAACTAGGCTAGTTTCTATAATTAATATGATTATCACGTACCTGAGGTCTCCGGCCCTCATTTTCACAAAAAAAAAAATGATTATCACGTACCTTCAAGCATAGGACAGAAAAACTTTTTTTCATAAATAATTAAAGCAGGCCCATTCCGTTATGGCCCATTTATAATGAGGCCAATTCCATTTAGGCCCATTTACCAAATTAGTTAGACTTTCTTGACCAAGCCCCCTAGCTTCTTCTTGCCATTGGGTTAACTCAATTATTCGAACAGGCCCAAACTGTATTCAACCCAATGACTGGACTACGTGATTCTGTTAAGAGATATTTGTATTTTTTATTAAAAAAAAAAAATACATGAAAAATATCTCAAGTATTTTAAGATCGATAAAAATAAAATATATTAAGAATAGAAAAGCAAACGATCACTGCAAACAAAAAACTAATTTTGTAATATTCAAACCAACTAATCAAAGACTTTAATTATTGTGCAGATAGTATATACTGTACATCCCTATCAAACTATGGCCATTGGTCACATCTACTTTCCTCCCCCAATCAATTAAAATTATTAAATCACGCGGTCGGTTTTGATTGGTGACTTTTCTTAGAGGCAAGTCTGATTTTAGGATAAGAGCTATAGAAGTTGGAAAAATTATGTAAAATGAACTCTATATATAATGTCAAATAGGGCCTAAGCTAATATCACACACTAACAAGTCTTCATCAATTGTATCAACACAAATATCATCCATGGCCAACGAAGAGAAGCATCACCACCACCTCTTCCACCACAAAGACGACGGGCCCCTGGATCCCGAGAAGGAGAGGAAGGATCACAAACATCTCGAGCTCCTTGGTGGGGCCGGTACCGTCGCCACTGGTGCCTATGCTATGGTATAATTCTTTTTATTAGAGGCGATACTTTCACACGCTTTTTGAAAGACTGGTATTCGTAATATCTTTAATATTCTGTTAAATTTGTGGATTGTATAACTATAGCATGAGAAGCAGAAGGCAAAGAAGGATTCGGAAAACGCCCACCACCACAAGATTGGAGAGGAGATAGCTGCCACGGCCGCGGTGGTAGCGGCCGGATTCACATTCCATGAACACCATGGGAAGAAGGAAGCCAAGCATGAGATCAAGGAAGAGAGGAAGCACCACCACTAAATTAATGAAGTTTGTCTACATAATAATTGCTTCGTCTTTTGAATTTTCCTCTGTATGAATAATGTGCATTTATATTATTGTAACACATGTGTTATATATATATATATGAAAACTATAATTATAATATATATGGTGTTATGTGATTGGCTTAAGACAACAATGAGCTTCTAAGGAAAATAAATAGTGAAATGATCCAAGTGAAAGGGAGACTGAACTTTTCTGTTGATCTGTACTTGATACAAGATCATATCACTATAGTCAATAATGGACCCAAGAATTTGTGAATGGAAGTTGATGTTTTTTTCTCAAAAAATAAGCATATTCGTACGCTAATAATATTATTATCTGATTTATATCCAGTTAAATTATATAACCTTATGTATAAGATTTTGTGTACGTACACTCGTACGTGAATGAACCCTAATCCATCGTCCATCGAAATTTAACATTTAAATCCCCAAACCGAGCCAAGAAAACCATAATCCCAAATACACAATGTAGAAGCAAACCCACATACAAAATGTATACGAACAACTTGTAAAATTATGCAATATACTCATTCTTTCTAGAATGATGCATTATTTCATAGTATTTCTATATAAGATCTAGATTTTAGTGTAAACAAGTGGTCATGCATTCATGCTCAAGGTAGTAAACCATTGAGGTAGCTAGTGGTGGGCGTGGTGGACATGGTGGACGTGAACGTGGTGGGCATGGTGATGGGCCGCGTGATGATGATGGGCCTGGTGGTGATGATGGGCCTGGTGGTGATGGTGGGCCTGATGATGATTATGGGCCTGATGATCATGTGATTTCTCACCTCCAGAACCACCGGTACCGTCAGTATTAGGAGCATCGCCAGCATCAGGAGCATCGCCGGTATCTACACTTTCGCCACCACCATCGTGCTTCTTCTCCTTCTCCTTCTTCTTCCGTCTATCTTCTTTTCCTCCATCAGATCTTTTGCGCCAAATGATGCACATCTAATCGATCTTAGTGTTGTTGAGCAAGAGAATCAGAATATGATCTTTTTTGTATAATAGTACTATTTGAGACCCGAAGCCTAATTTATAGAGAACAAAGAATACCTGAAAGATTGCTTAACACGTTAATCGTTTATAGACGGTTGAGTCTAGAATAGTAGAATGTGATCAATCAATACATTTGACAATGTGAACCTAGTAGGAACTAGGAAGGTTCCTTACAACATTGCACGTACGTAAGCTATGAATTATATTATAGTCCAATAACGAAGCTTCCTTTTTTCCAAGCTCTTAAAATGAGTAGTCTATAATATGGAATATGAATATTCCAAGTACTTTCGAACTGAAACTTAACATAGATCAAAAGGGGGTTCTTCGTCCTCCACATGTTTACAACAATGTACATTCCAAGATATATATTCATGTCAAAAGAATAATATGTCAATGAGTAAGAATTACTGCAGGGAGGTTTCAATCCGCTTGATCATCTGATCTGCCGTCATTGCGCCTTCCTGCCAGAAGCAATTCACAAAATTCGTTAGCTAACTCATCACATAAAGAGTAATCAACATCTGACAAACTATACTTACAAAGCGATCACAGGGCACTCCATCCTTGAAAAGAATGAAAGTAGGCAGCGCCTCGATTCTGTACTTATCAGCAATGTCGGCGTATTTATCAGTGTCGATTTTCACCAGCTGAATCTTGTCTTCCAATGCAGAACTGACTTTATCAAGGATAGGAACCATTAATTGACAAGGACCGCACCTGCAAATCAAGGTGTATAATAAATCAACATGAACATAACCAAACTACTTGAAATCAGTTGTTGAGCAGGAGACTCACCAGGTTACATAGAAATCTACTAAAAGTGGTTTATCTGAATTTGCCAGCAATTCATCGAGGGAGGAAAAATCCTGCGTACTGGCTTTAACCTTCAAAAATATCATGGTATATACTTACCCACCTTCTAGGCTAATACTATATCAGTATAATCACGCACATAAAACTGCAGCAGTTTGAGCTTCCACTTTTAAGCTTAGTATCAAACACAATGATGGTCATCAGCTTGCATTGAGGGGAAAATGATGGAGTTACCTTATGGGTATATACGCTCATGAGGTGTATTAGGTTTGATTGGTCATGTATTTTATAGTAGAGGGTTTACCTTTTTTTAAAGGGATACAGATTATAATAAAAAACACTTCTAACCAATAGAAATCAAAGGGTAAATACCCATTAGGTATCTAAATCACTCCCCGCATTGAGGGGCTCAATAGGGGAAATCCCAAAGAGGATGCAATGGTTAATTTTTAATTGTTTCATTTTTTTGCATAACTCAATTAAAACGATTCCAGGCTCCTGAAAATGTAGCCATGGCTGACTATCTGGTATCATCGAACCTTTAGTAATAATCTCTCTTCTAAGATGCTTATGATTGTCCTCAAACCATCATTCATTTAAAGCAGAAATCCAATACATGTTGTTGATGTTTATACAAAATACAGGAAGTTACTTTCACCAAATCCACTGGCATTAATTCACAAGGTAGAACTTGTTCTAGAACGGAAAGAAGAATCTATCAGTACGAATTTGGTGTCAACAAGATGCACATGGAATTTCACTATAAATCAACACAAATAAAATCCATTACGCAAATACACTCAACAACATTTCGGTTACCAATTGATTACGTAATTAGGAAATAAGATAACAATTACTAATGAGGTAGAGAATGATTACCACAGGAAAAGCTCGGGATCGAGAGGGAAACATGGAACTTTTCCCGCTAATTTGGAGGCAAGGAGAACTGAGACATTGCTGGGAAGAAAACCTAGGGAAAAAAGAGGAAGAGGTGAAACAGCTCCGGTGCTGGGAATTCAACGGCCAAATAGTCGCAGCCGGTATCGAAATCGCCATTGAAATAGGAGAGCAAAGCAGTGGTGTAAAGCGAAACGATGGACGATGGGGTTTTTCCTTTTTTGAAGCAAATAAAATGCCTTTATCTAATCCAAGTTGATTAATTTTTCCTCTGTCTCGACGCACCCAAAATAAGCAGTTAGCGCACAACTTATATAAACAGTTAGAAATTGTCGAAATTGTCGAAATTGTCGAAATTGCAAAATAGTCCTGGTATCTTTCTCCTTCTCATCTGCTCCCCCAAAAAGTGAACTACTACGACTTCAAGGAACCACCGCAGTAGCTGCAACTAGATTTGAATTCCAAGGTCAATGACAGATCTGAAGCAGTGATTCACAGACGATTGGTTTCGAAGCCTAGGGAACCCGTTTTCATGGACGAATTCGAGCAAAAACGAGAGAAATAAAATCAATCTTTCTAACTACATTCAAGTGCAGTCAGCCTAACTTATTCTAATTGGGTTTACCAAATTGTTTCTTTAGTATCATCTAGTTACTTGACATGAACCGATTCCGTTTTCGGCCACCAATCGCCATGTCGACTACCCTTCTCAAACCGTCAATTTCTTCACATCCCAATTTTAGGGTTCCCAAATGATAGTTGAAGCGAATGAAAACGTCGCCTCATGGACTGCCTAAGATAAATGAAGTTTTTCTTTCATGAATGCTCAGATTTTCGTTCGAGATGGGTTGAGTCCACTTGTGCGTCTTGAGTTATTGGGATGGAGACTTGTTTGATCGTCGCCAATTCGCCATAGATGAGAAGGTGTGCAGAGACAATAACCTAGGGACTTGTTTGCAATTATAATAGAATATAATATATACTGTGTGCATCTGGTGCTTTTTGTTAGTGCGCCGTGCGCGTAGTATTACCCTAATTTTTAAACATCTTTAAGCTTACAAATCATAAATAAAGCCCAGTTCTTTGATATGTTATGTTGTGGCCTTGTGGGCCATAAAAAGCCCATTTGTTTTCTGGTTTCGGTCGGAAGGATTAAGAAGAAACCTACCCTCGTCGTCTTACCTTGGCTTTGAACCTTCCCTTCCTTCTTTTTCTGCTGCAACACCGGCTAACGGAGGCCTACAGGAAGCTGAACTGTGTCTCAACTCACAAGGTAAAGCCATTTATCATGTACGTTTTGATGTTTGCCGCAGCGCCAATTTTAAACATACATAATCATGTACGTAATTTTTGAAACTAGAATTTACTTGAGTTTCACTTGAGCTGCATATGCCAATGCAAATGCTGAAATGCATCTTTTCTAGGTTTCAAGTATTCCCATCTGATTCAGATATTCATGTGTTAGTCCTGGGCATCAAATTATCCTGTCTTGATGAGAAAGAAATGTTCTTTTGTGGATTACTGAATCTGGCTGTCATACTATATTCGTTGGTTGCATGTTCTGGATATTTTTCTAACTGGTGTGCACTTTGCAGTCAGTGATCATGTTTGATACACTACCAAATGATGTTTCTAGTTTATCCCTTCAAGATTTTAATGTCTGCACTCTATGTGGGAACTGCAGATTGATAATCATGATTGGAGCTCTGATTCAGTCCAGTAATGTCCCTGCTTTTGCCACAAGAAATGCTGGGTTCCAGGGAAAGGATAAGGGGACAAGGATAGGTCCGAGGATGTTGGCGACAGTTTCTACCTCCAGGACGAGAGTGGGGAGTTTGAGAATAGGGGGTTTCTCTGGTCTGCGAGGAATTAATTCGTTGGATATGATTGGATCTTTTAAACATGATTTTGTATCCAGTGTAGTGGCTGAAGTTTCTAGAATTCCTAAAGGGACAGCAAGCAAGTTTGTAGTTAGAGCAATGTTTGACCGCTTTACAGATAAAGCAATTAAAGTTGTAATGCTTTCCCAGGAGGAAGCAAGGCGTCTTGGCCATAATCATGTTGGAACCGAGCAGATTCTCTTGGGTCTAATTGGTGAAGGAACTGGCATTCCTGCAAAGGTTCTTAAGGCTATGGGAATTACTCTGAAAGATGCTCGGGTGGAAGTTGAGAAGATAATTGGTAGGGGCAGCGGATTTGTTGCTGTTGAAATCCCTTTTACTTCCCGTGCCAAACGTGTTCTAGAACTTTCACTAGAAGAATCTCGTAATCTAGGTAACGTTTTCTCTTGAATTTTATAAACAACAGTCTAATTTACATTGTGAGTAGCACTTTATCTTCAACTTTTGCTGTTTGGTACTATAGGCAACAACTTTATAGGAGCTGAACACTTGATGTTGGGATTACTTCGTGAGGGTGAGGGTGTAGCTGCTCGTGTTCTTGAAAACTTAAAGGCAGATTCAAAAGACATTCGCACACAGGTGATAATGGCTTTCAGTAAATTACATTTCTTCATCTTTTTTTTATTCTTAAATGATATATGCCATTCAATGTAATAATTAGATTATCCGCATGGTCGGTGAAAACAATGATACTGTCAGTGTTGGTGTTGGCGGGGGCAGCTCAAACAGTAAGATGCCAACCCTTGAGGAGTATGGTACAAACTTGACAAAACTAGCAGAGGAGGTCTTATCATCCTTCTATTTGTTGTTATTATTCAATTCTTGTTTGCAAAGCAGGGATCTATATTAAACTTGATGTATGTTGTTACAATTTTAGGGTAAATTAGACCCTGTTGTTGGAAGGCAGGAGCAAGTAGAGCGTGTTACACAGATCTTAGGCCGAAGAACTAAGAACAACCCTTGCCTCATTGGAGAACCTGGTGTTGGTAAAACAGCAATCGCCGAAGGTCTTGCTCAGCGTATTGCTAGCGGTGATGTTCCCGAAACTCTTGAAGGGAAAAAGGTAACGAAAATTATAGACAGACTTCGATTTTTTTATCAGTATGATGACAAGTTTGGAATTGTTTGATTCCTTTTTCTTTTTAACTTTGTGTGCAAATTGATATGATTCAGTGTTTACATAAATTCGGTGTTTACAGAAAAGAAGAAATATCCACATAATACTGTCTTTTCTACAGTCTCTCTACATGTCAAACTCCAGGAACTTCTATCCAGATGGTGTTGACTTATACCATTTATTCAATTTATGTTTCAGGTTATAACCCTTGATATGGGTCTTCTTGTTGCTGGCACGAAATACCGTGGAGAGTTTGAGGAAAGACTGAAAAAGTTGATGGAAGAAATTAAGCAGAGTGATGAGATTATTCTCTTTATTGATGAGGTACACACTCTTATTGGAGCTGGCGCAGCAGAGGGGGCTATTGATGCAGCTAACATTCTGAAACCAGCTTTGGCAAGAGGCGAATTACAAGTTGGTCCAATTTTCTTCTTTCCCTCAATACACTCAATATATCATAGACACTTACCCTACCCATACTCTTATTATGATTGTGTTTTTAAATCATGCATAATGTTCAGATTGCTTGAATCTGTTTACAGTGTATTGGAGCCACCACACTTGATGAATACAGAAAGCACATTGAAAAGGACCCAGCACTTGAAAGAAGATTTCAACCCGTTAAAGTGCCCGAACCTTCTGTAGATGAAGCTATACAGATTCTGAGAGGACTTCGTGAGCGTTATGAGATTCACCACAAGGTCCGTTATCTAGATGAAGCCTTGGTCGCTGCAGCTCAATTATCTCATCAGTACATCAGGTGTGTATACATTTTGGCTGAAGGGAAAAAAACCTGCATGCTTTCTCTTACTCGTGCGAGATATTGTTGTTCAGCAAATTTGCTTTTGAAATCATCTCTCGTTGACATTTCCATATGATTTATTACGATCAACTTGGTTTTCCTTAAGATAAACTGTTGTTCTTTGGCCTAATCTGTATGTAATTATGTATGTATGTATGTATAATTGTATAGAACCTCACTACATACATTATGAAAAATACTAACTGTGGAAGCAGATCTAAGTTTTATCCTCACCTCTTTGGATTTGGCCTTTCTTTTCCAACGGAGTATGTTTTAGGATAATGTAAATTTTTTAATAATTGTAATTTTGAACTTTAACACCTTCATATATGTGATGTTGAGTTCTGATGTGACTGTTGGTTGTATAATTTTCCTGGAATTTGATTGATATATTTCTCATCACTTTCATTTGATTTTCTGTCAACCCGTCATGATAAATGTTATGCTTCAGTGATCGTTTTCTGCCCGATAAAGCCATTGACCTGATTGATGAAGCTGGTTCTAGAGTCCGGTTGAACCATGCTCGGGTACAATTTCTGTGCTTCAAATCATATTTTTACTCATTCCTTAGTAAGTATTCACTTTATTCATGAATTACACTGATTTTTCAGCTCCCTGAAGAAGCTAGAGTGATCGAGAAGGAGCTTAGGCAGATAACACTTGATAAGAATGAAGCTGTTCGAAGCCAAGAGTTTGAAAATGTAAGTAGCTATTAACTTGTAATAATTTAGATTTCTAGATCATGTTGTATTAATAAGATTGCTTGTCCCATACTAGGCTGGGAAGTTGCGTGATCAAGAAATGGACCTTAAGGCACAAATCTCTGCCTTGGTAGAGAAGAACAAGGAAATGAGCAAAGCAGAGGAAGAGGCTGGAGAAGGTGGGCCTGTGGTAACTGAAGCTGACATCCAACAAATCGTGTCAGCTTGGACTCGTATTCCAGTCGAAAAAGTCTCGTTCGACGAATCCGACCGTCTCCTCAAAATGGAAAGCACCCTTCACAAACGAGTCATCGGTCAAGACGAAGCCGTTGTCGCCATAAGCCGTGCTATTCGTCGAGCCCGGGTCGGGCTCAAGAATCCGAACCGGCCAATCGCCAGCTTCATCTTCTCAGGTCCGACTGGTGTGGGTAAATCTGAGTTAGCAAAGTCGCTTGCAACTTACTACTTCGGGTCCGAAGAAGCCATGGTTCGCCTCGACATGAGTGAGTTCATGGAAAGGCACACTGTATCAAAACTCATCGGTTCGCCACCCGGTTACGTCGGTTACACGGAAGGCGGGCAGCTAACCGAGGCCGTTCGGCGTCGCCCTTACTCGGTCGTCTTGTTCGATGAAATCGAAAAGGCCCATCCTGACGTTTTCAACATGATGCTTCAGATTCTCGAAGACGGCCGGTTAACCGACAGCAAGGGTAGAACGGTCGATTTCAAGAACACGCTTCTCATAATGACGTCGAACGTGGGAAGTAGCGTGATCGAGAAGGGAGGACGTAGAATCGGTTTTGATTTGGATTATGATGAGAAGGACAGTAGCTATAACCGGATCAAGAGTCTGGTGATGGAGGAGATGAAGCAGTATTTCAAGCCCGAGTTCTTGAATCGGCTCGATGAGATCATCGTTTTCCGCCAGCTCACCAAAGGCGAGGTGAAGGAGATTGCTGATATAATGCTGAGGGAAGTTTTCCAGAGGCTGAAGCTTAAAGAGATTGAGCTGCAAGTGACGGAGAGATTTAGAGATAGAGTGGTGGATGAAGGGTATGATCCAAGCTATGGAGCGAGGCCTTTGAGAAGAGCTATAATGAGATTGTTGGAGGATAGTATGGCGGAGAAGATGTTGTCTAGAGATATTAAGGAGGGCGATTCGGTAATTGTCGACGTCGATTCCGATGGGAAGGTGGTTGTACTTAATGGTAGTAATGGTGGTGGTGCTCCTGAGTTTCTGCAGGACGAAGCCATCTCTTTTTAAGGTTAGAATGATAGATATAGATATGTTTGCAGTTAGGGTTTAGACTGTGTTATATGACTTATATCCATTTTTTTGATGTCGTTTGTTTTCATATACATGATAAAGTAAACGGCAACAGAAATAAGCTCATTGAGATAAAATTGGCATTTCAATACGTAGCTTGTGCTTCGAGATGGTTAAACGCTACATAATATGAAATGAAATCTTACACAAAGCTAGCAGGAAAAGGATTCTCACCTAAACATATCAATTAGGGACTAATCTAGCTTCCAGGTTATATCAACACAACTGACACCCTTGTTCCATACACAAAGCTGGATTCTAATACAGCCATCCTTGTCAAACAAGTAAGAAGGAAGCTGAATGAAGTCTTTCAAGGGACGACGACAAGTGGTATCTCCAGCATCATTCTCGTATCGGTTGGTAAACGACTGAAAACGAATGCAGCTGTCCTCGCCTCTCACAACGAGAGCATAAGCAAACTTGTTATTGTACCCTTTGATGCAGCTGAGCATACGCAGCACGACAAACTCGTCGAACCGACTCATGGAGAAGTTGCATACACTACCGAAGCGTAAGCAAATCACCGAGCTGGTGTGGCTGTTTTCCAAATGGTGGGAGAAACTTGTTTGGCAGACTACAGATTGACAGTCAATAAAGGGACATCCGAACGGAGCGTAGGCACAATTCTGTTCATGGGATCTCTTCGAGGAGTAGGTGATTTGTTTGGGGCAACCGCAGTATTTGTAGAAGCACGAGACCTTGAGTGATTTAACCGCAACCGTAGTATTTGTAGAAGCAAGAGACCTTGAGTGATTTTACCACACTTTCTATGGCTCGACACCTGATAGTGCCGACTTTCCTGGAGCATGAAGGACACTTCTGTTTGACGGTTTGACAGCAGGAGGAGCAGAGTACATGCCCTTTGAAACACTGCAACCATAATTAGCCATATGCTAATGCAAATTCAGATAATTTGGCACTTGAATTTAGAGGTGTCAGAACTGAAACCGGCGGTTTCAACGAAGGTTAACCGGACGAACCGGTCCGGAACCAAAACCGTCCGGTTAACCGTCAGTTCACACCAATAAATATAAAAAGATATATATATAAAAAATATTGAGTAGAAGAGGAAGAATTTCATTTTTTTAATATATAAACTTCAATATCTCAGTCAGTTTTCGATGGGGGAAGTTTTTAAATGTTTTATGTCGGTAATAAAAGAGCTTTCGACATTAAAAAATTAGAAGAAATATGCTTGTGTATATAAAGACAACAAATTACTTACAATGTTCATGCCTCTATTTTTTTTTAATTATTCCGGTTCAGGATCGAATCGGAACCGGCTAAAAAACCGGCGATTTTTCGGTCAAAACCGGAACCGATCCAGCTGAACCGGCTCCTTGTCGGTTTAGGTTCACGCATATGTTAAACCTTGAACCGACGGTTTATGAACCGGCAACACCTCTACTTGAATTGAGTTTCATCCTTTAGTGTTTTATTTTCACCTTAAGCATAATTAAGTAAGTAAACTTAGGTACTAATACAAGAACACTCTGTATAGTCCAAAAACATGAACAAATTAAGAAACGTTTCACCAAAAAAACCAAATCAAAAACTTAGAGCACAACTAACAGACAACAGTGTCCCTTAGCAATGGTCCCTTAAGGGATTTTTATTCACGCTTTCTATTCAACGTCTTATCGCCCTGGGTGTTTTTGCGTCACGTAAGGATTCCTTATGTGACGCAAGAACTGCTTAATTTCTGGGAAAATACCTTACGTCACGCAAAAAACATGAACCGAACGTGACGTAAGGATTCCTTACGTCACGTATGGCCATCCTTACGTAACGTAAGGTTGTTTTTGTACGTGACGTAAGGATTACCATTCTTGCGTCACATAAGAATGTGCCATAAGCTAAATGACCTTCTATGTGTTTGGTTTAGATGGTTGGAGCATATGTCCAAATAAGTGTTGTACAAATGACATGATCCGGAGTGTACGAGGATTACAATTGCTTAAAAAGTGGTCAAATACGAGTAATACTATGAAGTGGTGGTTGTGAGTAACACTAATGAAGTTATTGTATCCTTAATAGTGTTTGACCAAAATTTCAATCAATTCCGACATCGTTGGGGCTATATTCCGACAAGTTAGAGAGTTATGACTAGTTTGATATTTACAAATGAGGTGTTACTTCAAAAGTTAGGGGTTTCGATTGGGAGACACCAACATTGTTAAATATCCGTAATAGGCATTGAAAACAAGTTTCATTGCATTCGGACATCGTTTGGTCGACGTTCCGCCAAAATGGGCCTTAAGGCCTTTTTAGGCCTTTTGGCGTTTACGTGCCTCATTTTGTGCGAGCGAGACCTGATTGATAATCAATATACCTAATAAGAGTAAGTTGTATGATGTTTTAAACAATAATCAACATCGATGTTGTAGATCATTCATATTCCGACAAGTTAGAGAGTTATGACTAGTTTGATATTTACAAAGGAGGTGTTACTTCAAAAGTTAGGGGTTTCGATTGGGAGACACCGACATTGTTAAATATCCATAATAGGAATTGAAAACAAGTTTCATTGCATTCGGACATCGTTTGGTCGACGTTCCGCTAAATTGGCTCTTAAGGCCTCTTAAGGCCTTTTAGCGTTTACGCATAGTTTCGAGTCCCGTTTTGTGTGAGGGAGACCTTATTGGGACTTTATATGCCTAATAACACTAATTTGTATAATTTTTTTAAACATAATATAACATCGATGTTGTTGACCATACATATTGAGACAAGTTAGATAATGATGACTATATTGATGTTTACAAAGGAGGTGTTACTTGAAAATTAAAAGGTTTTGATTGGGAGTTTCCCACATGGTTAAATATGCATAATAGGCATTGAAAACAAGTTTCATTCCATGCGGACATCGTTTGGGCGTCGTTCCGCCAATATGGGCCTTAAGGCCTCTTAAGGCCTTTTTAGGCCTTTTGGCGTTTACGTGCCTCATTTTGTGCGAGCGAGACCTAATTGATACTCAATATACCTAATACGAGTAAGTTGTATGATGTTTTAAACAATGATCAACATCGATGTTGTAGATCATACATATTCCGACAAGTTAGAGAGTTATGACTAGTTCGGTATTTACAAAGGAGGTGTTACTTCTAAAGTTAGGGGTTTCGATTGGGAGTCACCGAAATTGTTAAATATCCGTAATAGGCATTGAAAACAACTTTCATTGCATTCGGACATCGTTTAGTCGACGTTCCGCCAAATTGGCTCTTAAGGCCTCTTAAGGCCTTTTAGCGTTTACGCATAGTTTCGAGTCCAGTTTTGTTTGAGGGAGACCTTATTGAGACTTTATATGCCTAATAACACTAATTTGTATACATTCCAACACCGTTTTGACGTCTCTTCACCAAATTGGACCTTAAAGACTTTTTCTGCGTTCGTAAATTGGACATAAGGCCTCCATATGTTTCACATCTATGTTTTTTATACAAAACAACAACAAATCGTAAGAATTAGGTAAAACCATACGTCACGTAGGGATCCTTACGTGACGTGTGGATCTACATTCTGTTACAGAATGCAAATCCTTACGTGACGCAAGGATCTACATTCTATAACAGAATGCAGAACTTTATATTTTGTTCAAAAAAATCTATAAATTACAGTCTCAACACTTCATCAAAGTTTTTAACCAATACACCTATCAATTCAACTCAATTTCCCATACAATTCATAATTCAATTAAATAACATTTCATACTCATTCATAATAACTCATTTCATACTTATTCATGTATTATTCACTCAAATGAATTCAAAACTGATAAGTCAAGTGTAAGTACTTACCTTGCTCTGTTGGATGTAAAAGGCCGTATGAGCTTCAAATCCAATCAGCAACTCAGGATTTTGAGGACCTCTAGGAGTAGGCACCTTCAAGTGAGGATTATATTGGACTTCATTTTTTTCCTTCCTCCTCCTCTTAGTTCGTTCCTCTTCCTCTTCATCTAAATCAACTTCATCCTCCTCCTCATCACCACCACCTTTTGGTTGGTCAAAGTGGTCCTCACCTTCAGGATCTGAACTGTCATCAGATGTTTCCATTTCTCGAGGCTGCTGAGATGTTCCCTCACCACCATATTCAGGATCTGAACTGTCATCAGAGGCGCTTCCATTCGACGAGGCTGTTGAGATGATCCTAATGGCCCACCAGGTCCAGAAGGTGGAGCTACATTATAGTAATTGTCCCATTGAGGGTCCGAGACCCTGTTGAACGTACCAAGCTTGCCATCCCCTTGAATGTTATAGGGTTGGTTTGACAACAACATCATCTGCACCATACTTTCTCCCATTGGTTGTGATTGAGCAACTGATAAGCCCTACATATATTCTTGAGGCATACTGTGAGGGAGAGGCCAAATGGAGCCCGAGGACGATCCAGGAACATGTTGTGGTTGCTGAATAGTTTCATCCGGGTACTCCAGACGACGAGGGGAAGGTTTCTTAGTTCTCTTCTTTCCCTTTCCCACATCTAATGGTGGTTCTTCTTGTTTCTTCTTGTTTCTGTTCCTGTTACGTGTATCACGCCCAGGACGATCCATATCCTTACAATTCATTCCTGTATGATTTCAATAACCATAATGCAGTTTAACACTTGAATTTGTAGTTGAAAATGAAGGAAAATGGCCAAAAAATGGAGGGGGGAGAGGGGCTGCAGTGGGGGCGCCGTAAAAATGGTGTGGGAATGCTGTGAAAAGGCTAGGGTTTACACCGAAGTCATTTTATAGGCCCAACAATCCTTACGTGACACAAGGATTGTTGCGTCGCGTAAGGATGGCCTTGCGTCACGTAAGGATTGTTGGGGTTATTTGTGAAAATAATCATTCATAATTGTTGTAATGTTTGATTAATTTCGAGTTTCTAATGTATTCCAAATTAAAGAAAAACAATATGCTATTCATTACGTATATGGTCAATTACCTATAATAATCATTGAAATATCGTTTGTGTAATGGGGTTAATTCAAGTAATAGGTTATAGTGTTGGCGTATCATATATAATAAGGTAGTATACTTTATAAAAGAACGGCGTTTACGCATAGATTAACGAAAACAAGTAGCTGTTCCAACATAACGACAAAACAAATAGTCTTAACGAAAAGAAGTAGGTGTTCCAACTCATAATGCTCAAATGAACAATCAAGAAAAGAAATAGATTTAAAATTTTAAAAAGAAGATCTAACGACGAGGGTCCAACGGCCTGAACAGTATCCTGTATTCACATGCGTTCCCAACTTTGAAGTGCTTAGTGGATGATTCCCCTCTCTCCCCGTCCTGAACCTGCTGCTGTCGGTTGATGGGTTTAGTGGAGGATTCCCCTGTCGCTCCTTCTTTGGGCGTTGCTCTCGATCCTGACGCTGTGGGTTCCTAGGCCCAATGGAGGATTCCCTTGTCTCCAGTTCCTGCTCCTCGTGTCGGTTGATGGGTTTAGTGGAGGATTCCCCAATTTCAATAAACGCCCTCATCATCTGAATCATCTTGATCAGAATAGGACATCACTATAATCACAAACATAACCAAATCATCGTTACATACTCAAATATGACCATAATCAATCCAAACAACAACATTACATGCTTTTAATCAACATTTTACTATAAACAAATCAATAATCATAATATTCTGTAAAAAAATTACATATGAAGGTAAATATTAAGGATTTACATTCTGTAAATCCTAACGTCACGTAAGGACATCCTTGCATCACGTGAAGCAGTCCTTGCGTCACGTAAGGACTTGCATTCTGAAACAGAATGCAAGACCTTACTTACAACTTCGTATGCAGTAAAACTCAAATCATTTTTACTGTTTTAACACTCCATCAATTTTTTCAACAATAAAACACTATCTATTCAACTCATTCAATCCATAAAAGTCAATATCAATATCAAATCCCTAAGTATACAATATAATTCTAAAACAATACCAAATAATCAATATATATTCTATAAAATTCATAATCAATACAAGCAACTTCAATTTCATGCTCTATAATCAAAGAATTGACACAATCCTTTCAACTTCGAACTAAATATCATCAAAAGACAATAGAAATATCATATTCACTTCAATAACATACCTTAATGATGAAAGGATGATGTTTACTTACCTTTAGATGACGATGAACTTGATTTTGTTGTCGAAATTGAAGAAAAATGACAAAAACGAGAGGATGGAGTTTTTGCTGGTGTGTGAGCGCCGCCAACAATATTGAGGAGGCTGTGAAAATGAGTAGGGTTTCACCAAAAGTCTTTTTATAGCAAAAGATCATGGGATCCTTACGTGACACAAGAGGTTCCATGCGTCACGCAAGGATATCCTTACGCGACGCATGAATATCCTTGCGTGACGTAAGGATGTATGACCATCCTTGCGTCACGTAAGAATACCCTGGGCGATAAATAACATTACGAGGTGGGCGATGAATAGCATGAGCCTTTTTATTGTCAAGAGACTTTTGGTAAAAGTGTCCCTTAGCAATGGTCCTTTAAGGGATTTTTATTGTCAAGAGACTTTTGGTAAAGTGACTATTTTAATGGGGTCTTTTATCTAGGGTCCCTTAAGTACGTTTAAATTATTTTAGTTAATAATACAGAAAAAATAAATAAAATTTAATAGTATTATAAACATATTTAAAGTGGGTGTCTATAAATAGATAAAATTGTAACTAGAATTGTAGTATTTTTTGTATGTTTATTTCATGCAAATATTTTAAGCCAAGTCAAATTTAAAAAACAAAAAAACTGAATAAATCAACAACATATGAGTTGTTTGGCTTTTGAGCCACCCACAACTTCATTTCTTGTGCATCAGAGACAAAAACCTAAAGCCAAACAAACAAATCTTTAGTTACTTCGGTCCCTTATTTGGTCCAATTTATGAGACTCTCTATCATGGTCCCTTGTCAAAATTGTAATATTTTAATTATAAATATTTAAGAGACCCTCTTAAATACTCCACTAGCCTTGCTCTTAGAAGAACTAATATATGCTTGTCAAATTCTAGTACTCAGTAAAAGTTATTTAAAGGGAGGGCAGGGATGACAAAATAAGAGAGGGAAAGTAAATGAAAGAAATGAAGAAGAAATTTAATGGACGTTGTTTGGATGGGATGAAAAAGAAAAGAAAAGAATTTTAAATTTTAAATAGTTCAATTAGAAAGAATTATTGGGTTACATAAAGTTGGATGGAAGCCGAGAAACAAGTTGCGCTCTCACACCTTTCTGAATACAAAAACTCAATCTGTGAAAAATAAATGAACCATTCCTAGCATTGTTAGAGTGACTAATAGAAATGGTCTTGATACGTGAAAGTGTATCCAATGCCTCTTTATCCAACTCTCCAAAGGTGGAGAAAGCAAATGGGATGAACTTGTACCCATTCTCCTCACACTTAGATGCATACTTCCTTTTCTTCTTCTCCACCGCATTGTGCAAAGCCACACCAGGAGCCCTGGAACTCACACTCATGCCAGCAAAGGGAGAGATACCAGTCACATCCAAACAAACATCTTTACCCTGAAACCAATTAAACAGTAAAAGGTCTGCAGGCCTAAGATCCTTCCCAACATCTGAAAGAAACCCCATGGGGGCCTCCTTGCGTACTGCGATCCCAACTTTGGAACAAATATCAACAAGGATGTCACGCACCAAGTTATGTCTGTACTTCACACCCACCTCACTAGAACAATGAACAACGTGATCTCCCCAACAATCCATCTTGGGGGCATTGCAACTAGGGCAAAGACTACCTTCAGAGAACAAAGGTATAGTGAGTCTGTAACACAACACAGAACGAAATTGGCGGTGGTTCATCCGCTGCCCCAAGCCATCAATAGGAATAGTAAATAGATAATCTTGAGCATGCGGGGCACGGATAGAACTAAGAACAACAACCTGCCTTGGACTAAGCATGAATCTGGCAACAAGATTTTTCTCAATAACACCAAAGTAACACTTTGCCAGGGTTTTCATCATTTGGGGGGCAGTGGTACCAATAGTGAGAGAGAGAGCATCAACGTTTCAAAAGGCATTGAAATTATCAAGAGCATGCTGAAAAGAAGAGCCAGAAGAGACAATACCCGTGTTGACAAGAATCTTGGCCTGCAGCGAACTCGTTTGGAGGCGAGAAGCAAGAAAAGCATAGCGCATTACATCCTCGGCAGATAAGATACCAAGACCTCCCAACTTAATTGGGAGAGTGGCAAACCGCCATTGCCAATCCCCAAAGCCCGGCCCTGAAGCAGTGACAATCTTCTCCAAGGAGATGCGCAAGGCTTGATCAAAATTTGAATCAGGGGATTGGACGTTTTTAAACCGTGTTTGGAATGGAAAAGAAAGAAATGGTCTAAAAAATACACTAAAATCCCTTCTAAATCCTAATTCCACCAAAATTGAGGGGACTATTAACACTTATTTACTCAAACACCAATCTCAACTCTCCTCCCTTTCCCTTCCCTCCTATTTCCCCTTTTCAAACAGAGCCTTAAAACCTGAAATACAGGAGGGGTGAAGGGCTGAGAGCAAAGAGGGCAATTCAAGACAGCCGAGTCGGATAGTTGTATTGATAGTGAGCCGTCCACAGGAAGTGTCAGCTTCACATCAATGTCTTTATCCACCAGCACGAATCCCAGACCTTCACTACCAAAATTTGTTGGTTATTTGGTAAGGCTAGGTTTATAGCTCCAAACCCTCACTTTAATTTGAACAATTCACAGTTTCCAAGTATTGTAATTGATTTGACACCGCGTGGAAACCAACAGACTACTACAAGGGAGATCGACAATAATGGCGAACGAGTTGGTTTCCCGTAACGCTGTAGTCGATGCACCGTCGTCGGAGCCTAGCAAGCGGCAAAAGACTGATACTGGAAACGCCGCTTCTGCTGATACGGCGAACAAACTCAGTCTGTTGGATTGCTCTATGTGCCACAATTACCTAACTATTCTTGTGTTTTAGGTATCCAAATCCCTACTATACAGTATATATTTCCTTTCTTTTTCATCTTCTTCTTGATTAGTTGTGTAATCAGGCCATCTTCAATAAATTAGTCTCCTATGGAGTTAATTTGGGACAAGGAAAAAGATTCTACTAAGCTGTCGTTTATGATGCTTCGAAATTATCATTAAACAAGCAAAGACAACATTGATCTGCTTCTAAACATTGCAATAGATTTTCTATCAGGATTCTTGATATTTCTTATATCATTAAATCAAAAACATGGAAGCTGGTATGTTTGTTTCTTGATTTTAATTTCTTTTTCAGTGCCCGTCTGGTCATATAGCATGCTCATCTTGCCTCTGCAAGCTCAATTTTAGGTGCCCTTCTTGTTCTGAGCAAACAGGTACCATTCGCAATACCAGCATAGAAAGTCTTCTTGAATCTGTCAAGATCTCATGCTCCTATAAGATCAATGGTTGTCCTGAAAGATTCAGTTATTGTACTAGGTCACATGAAGAGACTTGTATTTACGCCCCATATCCATGCCCCTTCGCATTCTGCACCTTTTTGGGTACACCAAAGGAACTGTCTCTCCATTTGAAGGGAAACCACCAAAACACAGGCTCTGTGCTTCCTCTACGTTTTAATCAAGTTTGCCAATTTTCTGTTACTGCTAATGACAAGTTTGTTGTTTTCTTTGGAGATTGGGATGATGGGCCTATCTTTCTGCTCGACACAAGAGAAAAAAAGACGAGGATTGGTTGTATTCTAGAGCGGAGTCTTGGTCAAACATTTGGCTATACACTTACCATGGCAGATCAGTGTACTTCTCTGTCGTTTAACTCAACTACATGCTCATTGGGTAACGATTATCGCAGCAACGAGGCGGAGAATGAGCTAGACTATATTTATCCTGAAATATTTGATTTTCATAGGGGTCTGAATTTCTTCCTTGACGATGATGGGTCGGTCAGTCTAAAGCTTTGTGTATGTGGCAAGGATGAGCCGGATGAGCCTTCTTTAGAAATTGCACACGGTAATGGTACATCGCGGTCGTCGCCGACTGAAGGAGTTGTTGCGGTTAAAAACATCGTCGATTCCCACACGGTAATGTTGTCCAACCAGAGTGTGTTGGATTGCTCAATCTGCCACAAACCCTTAACTATTCCCGTCTTTCAGGTATTGCAAAATTCTTACTAATTTCTTCAATTCCTTGTTTCCTTTTCTGGTTGCTTGTTTTGAATCTTCTCTAGTTTTCTCATGATTCCATGGAAATTAGTTTCAATTAGCACCAATCAATCCTCTACCTATTTAATTATATAACCAAGCCTTCTGCTAATAAAAGAAACTTAGAGCTTGATAGATGTTGCTTGATTTCGCTTCTTTACTTGTAAAATGTCCCCGATGGCATAACGGATGCTGCCCCTGCCTCTACGAACTCAATTTCAAATGTCCTTGTTGTCCGGATAAAGCTTGCACCATTCGTAATTTAGCCCTAGAAAAGGTTGTTGAATGTATCAAGATCTCCTGCCCCTACAACATCTATGGTTGTGAGGAAACACTTAGTTGTTGCAACAAAATTTCACATGAAGAGACTTGTGTTAATGCCCCGTACTCGTGCTCCTTCAGACCCTGCACCTTTTTGGGTTCTCAAAAGGGGTTGTATGCTCATCTAAACACCCAACACACAAGCTATGTGTTGCCGTTGCGATTTAATCGAGTCTGCCAGTTTTCAACCAGCTCTTTGCCCTTTGTTATTTTCCTTGAAGAGGAGGATGGGAACATTTTCATGCTCAACATGAAAGACACAAGAATGGCAATCGACTGTGTTCAACAACCCAATCTTCACAAGTGTCAAAGATTTGGTTATACACTTACCGTGAAAGACAAGTCTGGTTCTCTTCTGCTCAACTCAGATGTTACATATTCTGAGCGTGATTACAAGTTTGCTGAGCCGCCTTTTTGGCACCTCAATCACCATCTATCATGCTTCAGAGAAGCTCTTCGTTACTTCTTTCCATCTGAGTGCATGTCTATACAGCTTAACCTATTTAAAGTGATGCTCAAACAAAAAAAAAGTGATGGTGAAGCTCATCAATCTGCTTGTACAAAGAAGGCAAATTAGTTGGACATAAGTCTGAGGGTGTGCTGATTTTGCTTGAGCGGACTAATTACCTGACAACTTTAATCTTTTTGAAATGAAATGGTCCATTTTGTGGTTTAACTGTGATTGATGATCCTTTTACAGTTACACCCTCCCAATGCTTCCTTTTGAATGTTTCTTGTGGAATATTATCCTAATTTTTGGTAATTTATGCAGTTTCTGAATCCGATCAGATGGATTTGTCGGTTTTGTATGGCTTAATGAGCTAGTGATTCTAATCTAGAGTTAAATCTTCCCAGAATGAAAGTTGGTTATGCTTCAATTGCTCAACTATGGGAGGAAACTCTTTGAATAACTAAAAATGCAGATGAAGTATTTATCGCAGTTTGAGCAACCTGGTTACATTTTGGTGTAGTCAAGTAGTCAGGTAAGGCCATAAATAGTGTTGTTTATTCGCAAACACAACACTCGGTTTTTGCAGGTTCATTCTTGGATTGGACCATCTTTGCATGATTAGGATGAATGTTATCTCTTGTTTTAGGTGAATATCTACTGTTCCTTTTTACAATTGAATGTAACAGTTCATTGTCAGCACATTAACATCAATTATTAACGGCACTTAAATTTAAGTGTGTAATAGATCAAAAGAGTAAGAAATTTATATGAATATTTTTTTAATTAAATCCTGTCAATCCAAGATGAAACTAGCAGGAAATAGGAAAAACCCAATATATTGCTTAAACCAATCTGTGTAGCACTACTTGGTCAAAATGGAGATGGAAAGGACTGAAGACACGTTTGATACTGCAATGTGGTGATCCTTCCAGGTGGGTAGATGGAACTGAAGTCGGTTTCGAATCCCCTCCTGTATTGCAAGATGAATTTGACGAATCCGAAGAAGAACAAGAACACGAACATGAGCAAGAAGAACAAGAGGAAGAAACACTCACAATTACAAGTTCAGCTTCTCTTAGGAAACGACTTACCAAAAGAAACAAAAGGCTTGATTCACTTGATGTTGAAGCCATGGCAGTTGCTGCCTCAAATACCCACCATTCCAAGGTAGTTTCAGTTTATATGTACTTGCCACTCTCATTTTACAGATAGTTCCCTTTTTTTGTAGTGAAATGCACACTTACAAGATTTCATAAATCATGTGTCCACTTCTTCAACTTAGAACTTATTGCAAATTCAGTTTTGCAGCTTGTTGAGCTTTTAAGTTGTTCCGGGAGAAATTTCATTGGATTGTAGTTGTTCCTAGAGAAATTCAGCTTGTTAAGCATCAAAATTTTGAAAACAGAATGCTCATCCAACGAGGATAGTGTTGAATGCTATATTTGTAACATGTATGTGCAAAGTTGATGCAATTTTACAAGCACGCCACCATCTTACTAAGATTTGCTCTTTCATAGATGATACAGATAAAATATATCCGAGAAAGGATTGAGAAGGAAGAGATAGATTGGTTGATTATGATGTTCTTGATAAACAACAAATTCAAAGATTCGGCGTGGGATGATAGAGATAAAAACACATCCGAACACTTTGAATCCAATTCCATTAGAACATAGACAACGTATTACAAAGGAAGAGAATTGCTTTGTTTTCTATATGCCTTACAATGAACTTAAAAGGGTCTATATAAACTATGAACACCAATAACAAGTATGTAATATATTTTGTTGTAACAAATTTCCCTCCGTTACACAGCTTGGTCTCAAGGTTGATCTTTCACCATATCAAACCCACTCAATCCAATACATGTGTAGTTTTTGCCTCCTTGAGTGATCTTCCAGTGAATCAGAACAAAGAAAGCATCCCAACATTTCAGCAAGAGTCTTAGTACAAAACCAATCTCGATAGAAATGTAGTAGCAAACTGAGCAAACCTTGTCAAGCAACTCCACCTAATTTCCAAGCAAGACCATTAAATCCATTGAGCTACTAGGGATTTCAGAGATGGACTGTCAACATTTGAAGAGCAACAAATGGTCCACACAATTATACTCGGATCAACTCAATTCTATTTCCACACCCAAGTAATCCAACAACTCCCTGCAACTGAACACTCAACCATGTTATTGTTATCCCTAATTCATAAGTTTTCTTTGGATAAAAAACAAAGGACTTCACTGAGTCTACTAACCCAAAACCATCAGTAATACCATTTGATGGCATTTTGTCAAACACCTGATGTGCACCTCTTACTAAATGTTACCCGAGAGACCTCTCCCTTTTGACAATTACAAAAGATATGGCATATGACAAGCATTTGTGGAGGGAGAAGATTCGTGTGTCAAAATTGCAGACTAGTTTGTGATAGAGTTGGTTATATAAGTTAGTTAGTTAGTTAGACACTTGTATCTATTAGAGAGGAGAGTGTATTTTGTTATTGATTTTCTGTTTCACATACAACACCTATAAGTAGGCTTGTAACTCTCATAACAGATCATTCAATCAATCAATTCATTTTCCTCTCAACACTTCTCTCTTTCGATCCATGTTGACATGGTATCAGAGCCAATAAGGCTCGATCTGGTTTTTCCGCGCTCACGTCTTCTCCATTTATTACAATCTGTAATCGTCTTCTTCGATCTGGCTCTGTCAGATCATCATCTTTTTCATCTTCTTGATTCTCTTCTTCTCCATCTCTCCTCATGGGAGAAGTAGGAGTTGACGACACTTCAGCCAATTTTGCCGATGGCAGATCATCTGGAGTTCCTCCTATCAACAACCTTCATCCTTTCTTCGTGAATCCTTCAGATCAGCCTGGAACGCCGATCGTTTCTCAAGTCTTTGATGGAAAGTCTTATGGCGAGTGGCGCCGATCTGTCAAGGTTTCCCTCTCTTGCAAGAACAAATGGTGGCTCATCACTGGTACAATCGCAAAGTCAGCCATGGATGATCCTATGTTCTTGATTTGGGAACGTTGCAATGATCTTGTTGTCGCCTGGTTATTGAATGTTGTTAATCAAGAAATCCGGAGTAGTATCATATACTATGAGACTGCTCGCGAGATTTGGGAGGAACTGGAAGCTCGATTTGGACAAAGCAATGGTGCTCAAAGGTATTCAATCCAGAAGGAGCTCAATTTGATTTCCCAGGGAAATCAATCCATAACTGCCTATCTCACCAAAATCAAGACTCTATGGGATGAATTGCGTTCTCTGCGCAAGATTCCAATGTGCCATAGGTGTGGAACTTTGCAATGTTCCACTGAGCAAGAAGATGAAGATAAGCTCATCCAATTCCTCATTGGATTGAATGATGCTTATGCAGCCATCAGGGGACAAATCTTGATGATGAAACCTGTCCCTACCATTGCTAATGCTTTCTCCTTATTGTTACAGGAAGAAAAACAAAGAGAATTGGCTGTACAACCAAAGGTTCTTCTTGATGCTGCCTCACTATATGCAGGGAACACATCTGGTGCACCTAGGAGCAAGAATGATGGCAAGAAATCATCTCTCTCTTGCAATCATTGCAAGAAGCCTGGCCATACTATGGAGAAATGCTATAGGCTTCATGGTTTCCAAGCAGATTTCAAGTTCACAAAGAGCAAGAAAGTGGCAGCCACCATCCAGACAGAGGAGAACTCCATTGAAGCCAACACATCTTCCTCTATTCCAGGATTCTCACAGGCTCAATGCCAACAACTTCTGTCTTTTCTCCAGAGCAATTCACCTCAAGGTTTATGTGGTGCAGCCATTGTGAGCAATAGTGATGTCCAACATGCTCTTAACCTTGCTGGTATGGCATCTAAACCTCTATTTTCAGTAGCAAATTAGGTGATAGATAGTGGTGCAAGCACACACATGTGCTCTGACATCAATCTTCTTAAATCTGTCAGACCACTAAAGCAAAAATTCTCAGTAATTTTGCCTAATGGAGAAAAATTCATGGTTTCATTACAAGGAGATGTCGAGTTGTCTCCATCTTTAGTTCTGACTGATGTGTTGCTTGTGTCTTGTTTCAAGTTCAACTTGATTTCAGTGGCAAAGCTTACTAAAGACATGAGATATGATGTCATTTTCACCAACAAGAAATGTGTTGTGCAGGACCTTTCCAAGAAGAAGCTTCAGGAAATTGGTAGCTGTACTAATGGCATTTATCTTCTGCATAACAACATTGGCTCTCAACCTCAATCACAGCATTTACCTGCTTTAGTAGTACCTAGTCACACTACTAGCATAAATAAACATTGTTCACAATCTGTTGCTTATATGTGGCATCTCAGATTTGGCCATTTACCTTTCTATAAGCTCAAAACAATGTCTTTGTTTCCTTCTACACACAAAAATGATAGTACAAATGAGTTTGTTGCTTGTGATGTCTGTATGAAAGCAAGGCATCAAAGATTGCCATTTTCTAATAGCAAGATTTCTACTAAAGATATTTTTGAGCTCATTCATGTAGATACTTGGGGTCCTTATCACACATCAACTCGAGAAGGATACAGATACTTTCTCATTGTGGTGGATGACTTCAGCAGGACCACATGGACTCATCTTCTCAGTACTAAGAGCAATGCTTTTGACTTCATCGAGAGTTTCATAGAGATGGGTTGGACTCAGTTTGGCAAGAAGGTCAAGGTTCTGAGGTCAGACAATGCTTTTGAGCTGGGATCTAGTCATGCTACACACCAGTATTTGTCAAGCAAGGGAATTATACACCAAACTTCATGTGTAGCAACTCCTCAACAAAATGGTGTAGTGGAGAGAAAGCACAAGCATCTCCTAGAAACTTCAAGGGCTCTTCTATTTTCAATCTGGTGTCCCAATCTCTTTTTGGGGTGATTGTGTTCTCACTGCAACACACCTCATAAACAGATTTCCTACTCCAGTTCTTGACAATGCTTCCCCTTATGAGAAATTATTTGGTTGCAAACCAGATTATGCTAGCCTAAGAACATTTGGTTGTCTCTGTTATGCTTCAACTTTGAAAGCTTGGAGAGATAAACTTCAGCCTAGAGCATCCAAATGCATTTTTATTGGTTATCCATTTGGCAAGAAAGGATATAAGCTTCTGGATCTTGACACTAACAAAGTTCTTGTGTCAAGAGATGTCACTTTCATTGAGCACATCTTCCCTTACTCAAATATCACACCAGCCTCACCTCCTTCTCATTTTCCTTTCCAGGATCATGTTGATTCCTCTCAATCTTTTTCAGACTCTACTCCTACTCCAAACCAATCACCTATATCACTTGATCCTATCACTAATGCTATATCTCCTCAATCACTATCTCCTCAAACTGACCAATCCATTCAAAACACATTAGCTCCACAAATTACTAGACCTTCCAGATCTCATAATCCACCAGCATACCTTCAAGACTATGTTTGCAACACAGTATCCATAGACAATCCTGTTGAAGCTTCTCCTCTTTGTCCCCATACCCTTACTTCTACCATGACTGAAGCATTTTGCTTCCATGTTTTAACTCCCACTTATACTCATGATGAAGTAGAACCATCTTCTTATTCTGAAGCTAGCAGAGATGATAGGTGGATCAATGCTATGGATCAAGAATTCACTGCCCTAGACCAGAATCACACATGGGATCTTGTTCCTCTTCCATCTGGTAAGAAACCCATAGGTTGCAAATGGGTCTTCAAAATAAAGAAGAAAGTTGATGGTACCATTGAAAGGTTCAAGGCTCGTCTGGTAGTCAAAGGTTTTACTCAGAAGGAAGGTATAGATTACAATGAAACCTTCTCTCCAGTTATTAAAACAACCACTGTGAGATGCCTGGTTAGTCTTGCCATTAAGAGGGATTGGCAGATCCATCAACTAGATGTTAACAATGCTTTTCTCCATGGAGAATTGCATGAGGAAGTTGACGAGGCGAATTTGTCGTGTGCCAAGTCAAGTAATCCTAACATGCAAACTAAGTAATATAGTGCGCAAGTAAGGGTCGAATCCCAAGAGAATCAGTTTATCAAATTCTTAAGTTATCACTATGACTAACCAATAAACGTAACCAAAGGGGTTTTTTTTGTGGTTTTGATACGAAGTATCGAATGTCAACTTGGTTTTAACAAGATTAAGCGAAGTGTTCCACTTAGCGGTTATCCACAATTAGATTAACAAGTTGATCATAAAATCCTTTTTATCCTTATGTCAATTTCTCAAGTGATCGTTCTAATTCCTGTTCTTGAATAATTATTAGTCCAACTAGTCCTAATAACCCTTACTCGATTATAACCTCGAAACTATCAAAGTTCAATAACAAAGTAGCAATGCATTCAGGAATAGATAGATACATGCAATATCATGGACAACTAGTCGGATACTCGACATGTACTCAACTCTCTTCTCTAATAACAATCACAACTAGTTCATGCAAATAGATTGTGCTACACAACAAGTATGATAATTCAACTAGAAGTATCAAACTCTAGCAATATGAACAAGACACAACTAACTTAGGTGATCAATCTAAAGTAGTAAATCTAGTTCATCGACAATACAAACAAGAGAGTTGAGACAATCAAAGAGTAGACAAAAGGGAAGGATAAACTCACAACTTGTTGAATCCAAAAGCTTCAAACGCCAAGTGAAACAAAGGAACTTTAGCAACTCATAAGTTTGTGAAAACTCTTCCAAAAACTTAAGCAAAAAACAAGACTAGATGATCAAGGATGATCATCCACTACCTATATAGTATCAGCTGATGTAACAGCCGAATTAAGGTCTAAAAAACGTATGGAAAGTTACAAAATTAAACACAAATTACTTCAAATGGCAAAGACATCAATTTGATTCTTCTGTCGAGGAACCGCACCCGCGGGTTGAGAGCCGCGGGCGCGGTTTTTAGTTTCTTCAGATGTTCTGGATGGCAGAGGGCCGCGGGCGCGGCTTGAGACCCGCGGGCGCGGCTTGAGCTTTCTCGAAAGCTTTGGCTGAAGGTGAGAGCCGCGGGCGCGGTTTGAGACCCGCGGGCGCGGCTTGAGCTTTCTCGAAAGCCTTTCCTGAAGGTGAAACCCGCGGGTGCGGCTTGAGACCCGCGGGTGCGGCTTTGTTGTCTGAGGCAGAACCTGCTGATTTCTTCAAGTCTTCGTCTTCGTCTTCGTCTTCAGCAGCTTCTTCCTTATGCTTCAATGCTTCCAATGCTTGTATCATCTCTTGGAATCTCGTATGTAAATCTTCTCTCGAATAGCTCCATGATACAGATTACATAGAAACAAATAACATAATCCTATACAAAACTAGCTAATAATCCATAGTTGCGGTATGTAAAACACCGCTTATCAAACTCCCCCATACTTAGACCTTGCTCGTCCCCGAGTAAGCTAAAAGAAACTTACTCTTTTACAATAATCACTCAAAGATCTCAGGAAGTATGAAAAAGAAAGAAACTACAAATTACTAACACATTTAGTATACAAACAATATGATGAGAAAGAAATCTATCAATTTTGGTCTTCCATAGTGGTTATCATGCAAAAAATTTTGTCCTAAGACACTCATTTCACTCATTTTGCCTAGGCGCCTCGAAAGGTTTTCACCTAGCCACTCATTTCATTTTCAATCTCACCATTCCTTACCGCCCTCAAGTCCTTTTTTTTGCCAAGCCTAATGCAAGCCGAACTACCCGCTTATTGCATGGATTTTTCCATCCCAGGATTTTCATTTGCCTTTTTTCGTATTTTTGTGGCTTTTTCTGTTTTTAATTCCATGCAAAGTACAACAAAATAAAAACCGAAGGGAAATAACAAGGAAATGAAACTACTCTAGGATAAGCAATGAACTAATTTCCCTCCCCCATACTTGTAGTGCACAATGCCCTCAGTGTGTAAGACATAGAAAAATAATGAGGAAGAGAGAAAGAAGCTCACTGATCCGGGTCATCCCGGTTTGGATATTCGGGCCAACGAGCATGCATGTCGAGCCGTAAGTCATCCACCGACTGCTGCAGCCTCTCAACATTCTGGTTCACCGTCTGAACCGACTGGTAGACATACTCAATCCGCTCGAAAAGACGCTGCTCCCAAGGTATGTCAGCAGGAGCTGCAGATGATGAGCCTTCGCCCCATTGCCTCTGAGGCTGAAAACGAGGGGCAGGCTCCTGGGAGTCATCATCATCATCATCCTCAAGGTCAGCTGGCTGCTGATCCAGCTGCGGAACCGGCTCCTGGATGCTGATCCCACCGCGAGCTCGTCGTCGAGCAGCTGCACGAGGGGGAGCGGGTGCTGGGTTGAGCCTAAAAGTATGGGCTGGCCCATAAGCAAAATCCTCGGTGAGAGCAATCTCGGGAGGACCGAGCCAAACCCACATCCGCTCGTCTTCAGTTACTGTAACCGACTTGAGCCACCTAAGTCGGGTTTGCAGAAACGTGGTATCCAGCAAATAGGGACCCATTGAGGGGTCCGGACTACCTACGCAGTCAAGCATCTCCCAGTCGGGGACGACAGCCTCTAGGATGAGGGTGATCATGCCACCCAAAGCAATCTGCCCCCTTGGTTTTGAGCGGGCTATCTTACAGGAGTGAACAAAAAGTGAGAGCCAATCCGGAATTACCTGACATTCCGGCATAAGAGCATACAAATACTTCAGCTGGTATGCAGGCACCTTGTTCACCTCAGAGAGCCCAAAGAAGGCCATAGACAGGGCCCGATGTGTCAGGCGGAGACATGGATGGGACATCTTAGCATTGTAGTCATTACCATGGGTGTCCCGAACTTGTCCCGTCCATGTGTACCAGACCTGTGTCGGGCTGTCGCCAACTGTAGTGTCATAATCTGCAGAGGGAACCTGAGAGATTCCCAAGATGTGGCGCAGCTGTTCGGCCTGAACTGTAAAGGACCGTCCATTGTAAATGAACTGGATGGCCGAGATGAAGGTGGTCTCCGAGACGGTCTTGGTCTTGAGGCTTGCCAGAAACTGATAGGTAGCCTCGGCATGAGTGGGGGCTGACCTGTACAAGAAACCCTGCAGCCCTGCGTGCTCAAGCATGGCTTCAGTGCATGCAGACATACCCAAATCATCGAGGGTACGTGGATGAAAAAATCTCGTGGCTACACACTGCTTAGCCCTTAAATAAGCTAAGTTGGTCTGAACCTGTTGTTGCCACAAATCATTTTTGTGGCCTCAGGATGTTCCTGCTGCAGCCATCAGAGTGTATACGCAAAACAAATGCTACCACAAATCCGCACACAACAAATATACCAAACAGCAGCAGCAGCACAATAGCAAAAAGCCCTCCCCGAGGCGTAAGCAAATCAACAACGATTAGTGCGGTTGGGAGAAGAACTTACTGAAATCAGTAAAATGGACGCAGAGGTGGAAACCGCGGGCGCAGGTTGGGGGCCGCGGGTGCGGTTTTTGCTTTTGTCTGATTTCTGGCGAGGAGGGAACCGCGGGCGCGGTTTTGGGGCCGCGGGTGCGGTTTGTGCGAGCTGGAGATTTCTTGGCAGGGCGAGGCCGCGGGTGCGGGTTTGTAGCCGCGGGTGCGGTTTCGTCGAGATAGAATCGTCTGGGCAGGGTGAGGGTGCGGGTGCGGGTGGTAGCTTTTGAGCCGCGGTTGCGGTTGGATGCCGGCGCGGGTGCGGGTGCGTGTGGTGAGGAGGATTTGGTGGGAGTGTGTTGGTGTTGGGAGAGAGGGGGGTTTGGTGGGAGCTTTTTGATTTTTGAGAGGTAGGGTTTGAGGGAAGTGGGAGAGAGGGGGGTTTTATGTGGTGGGAGAGTTTTATGTGGTAGGGGGTAGAAAATGAAATTTGATATGGAGAAGGGTAGAAGATGAAATTTGATATGGAGAAGGGTAGAAGATGAACCGTCAATTCCTTTTCTTTTCTTTTCTTTTTTTTCTCTTTTTTTTTTTTTTTTTTTTATAAACGAAAAAGAAGAACCGTCAATTCCTTTAGTAGCAAACGACCATCGTCTTCTCGTCTTGACTTCCTAGAAAATAGAAAACAAAACAATTAAAAAGAAAATGAAATTCAAGGGAAAAAGAAGAATACCCTGGGTTGCCTCCCAAGCAGCGCCTTGGTTAGAGTCGTGGCTCGACTTGGTTTCCCGTCTTCAATTTTCCAAAGTTGGCTCTTCTAGAGCCATTTCATCGAAAGACACTTTGGTGAATCCCTCATGGTAAGGTTTTAACCTTTGACCATTCACCTTGAAGACGTTGTGGTTGTCTTTGTTAAACAACTCCACGGCGCCATGAGGAAAGACGCGAGCAACAACATACGGGCCATTCCATCGGGATTGCAACTTACCCGGAAAAAGTTGAAGACGAGATTGGTAGAGCAAGACTGATAGGAGCATGTTATATGGTGATAACTAGCGACTATTAGCATAGGATTAGAGGAGTTTAGGTGCTTGTCGAGTGTTATTTCCGGAATCCGGTTGGAGTTGTTATTATGGATTTGCGGGAAGCTCGAAAGCGATTTTGGTGGTGGAGTTAGGAGATTCCGCTTGTATCCTTCATTGGTACTTGCGGGATGGAGCTTAGGAGGAGTACACACCACACTTGCACCAGAGGAGTGGTCGAGAGGCGAAGCCGAGCTGCCTCGAGACCAGAAGAAGACGGAGAGAAGAAGCTGCAGACAAGAAATCGCGGTCGAGATCCCAAAATCTCGGTCGAGATTTTGCCATTTTCCAGCATCGAGATTCTGTTGATTCCACGTCATTCCACGTCAGCATGTGCAAATCGCGGTCGAGATTTCCAACATCTCGGTCGAGATTTCTACCCGGAGTCAGCATTGAATTGATGGCATTGGATGCTAGACCTTCCTCTCTCCATTTGATTTGTAACTCCAAAAACAAGTTATGTTTATCTTTAATTTGCTGCATTAAGACTTGGTTTTTATTTTTATTTTTCTTGGTTTTTCTAGGGGGAAATTATATAAACTCTTCTCCTTCTCCCTAGAGTTTTTATCTTGGTTTTTAGTAAGAAAACTCCATTGTTGAGAGCTTCCATGACTTTGTGCAACTAAATCTCCATTGTTCACTTTGAGGTTTGAAGCCTTCTTTCATTGGAGGATTGTGAGTTTCCTACATCTTATATTCTATTTCAATTGTTGTTTTATTTTATAATCTCTTGTGCCTCAATTTGCTATTGAGAGATATTGGTTTAATCTAGGTTGCAAACTAGGTTTGATTTCTATCTTTTATATTGCTAGACTTGATAATTCTTGTTGAAGAGTCTTGTCTTTGGTAGCAATCCTTATTTGCATGAACTTGTTGTGAATGTTCATAGGGTAGAGATTATAAACTTGTGTCAAGTACCGGCTTGTCGCCAATGGTATTGCACAAGCCTACATATCTTTGTGCTTAATGCTATTTGATTATTGAATCTTAGTTGTTCTAGGGTTATAATCAAATAAGGGTTTCTAGGACTTGTTGGACTAGTTACTTTATATGAACAAAGAGTAGGATAAAATCAATTGAATGTGATGAATATAGGGTGTTAGGTTGCTATGATCAATTCTCCTTGCATGATTGATGTGCTAAAAACCGAGAAGTGAACTTCTTTCCATCAAACTACTTAATCTCAACAATTGCGTGTTTGTTTACTTCCTTGATCTCAATTACTACAAACCCCCCCCCCCCCAATTTGGTTACTTGTTAGGAACAAAATTGTGATTTAAACTGTATTTCGACTCTTTTGGGATTCGACCCTTGCTTCCCACTATACTAGTGGATTTGAGTTAGGTATTCTTTGATAGGCATCACGACAATCGCCTCATCAAATTTGGCGCCGTTGCCGGGGAGTCTAATTTACAGTCTTTATCTCATTTTTTTTGTTTCTAACCTTGGTGTGGATCATTCGTATGGTCCACACTCGTTCTACTAATCAAGCCTTGTTTCCTTTTGATCCAGAAATCGAGAGAACTTTCTTACGGAATCTCCGAGAAGGTATTCACGAGATCGTAGTGGAAAACATGGCGGAACAAACCTTGCGGCAGCTGACCGATCCGGATTTGAATGTCCAACATCTTGGGATCACTTATCCTGCCCTCAATGAAGGAGTTCACTTCGAGCTCAAAACAGGATTCATCAACTTGCTCCCGAAGTTCCATGGCTTGAGTGGTGAGGACCCAATCATGCATTTGAGCGAGTTCCACGACATTTGCAACTGTAGCAAGCCAAGTAATGTTACGGAGGAGCAGTTGAAGATGAGAGCCTTCGGATTGACTTTGAAAGATGGGGCTCGAAGGTGGTACTACTTGCTTCCGGTGGGGACTATTGACACTTGGGCCAAGCTGCATAAGGCCTTTCTTGAGAAGTACTTCCCATCGAAGAAGGCGGTTGCTTTGAAAAGAGCGATGGCAAATGTTGAGCAGGCTGATGATGAAACGCTCTATGACTATTGTGAGCGTTTCGCCCGGTTGTGTGCTAGCTGCCCATTCCACGGGTTTGAGGAGAAGGATTTGGTGACCCACCTCTATAATGGGTTACTAGATCATGAGAGGAGGCTCATAGACGCCGCTTGCAATGGAAGCGTCTTGAATTTGACTCCTGCTGCTGCCCGAAACCGGATCCATGAGATTGCGGAGGGAACAAGAAGTTTCGGGCGAACTTATACAAAGAAAGGAGCAAGTGCAGTGAGCTCCGAGACTACCGAGCTGAAAGAGGAAATTGCTGAGTTGAAGAGCATGATCAAAGGTTTCACTCTTGGCAATCAAAAGCCGGGGGTCGTTTGTGGGATATGTACTCAAGAAGGGCATCATACTGATCAATGCCCCCAGCTAGAAGATCCCGCTATTGCTGAAGTTCATGCTTTGGGAGGTTACGGACCTCCTAGACCTCGTTATGATCAGAACAATGCCAACTACAATCAACGAGGGAATGATCATCCGGGCTTCCGATGGAGTGATCCGGCAGGTGCTCAGAATTTTAATCAAAACCGAGCTCCTTATGCACCCAAGCCTCAAGGCCCTTCCACCGAGGATATGCTGAAGTCCTTGGCCCAACATTTCACCACTCATGTCCAAACCTCTGAATCCGGCATGAGGGATCTCAGGAAACAAGTTGGGCAATTGGCGGAATCGGTAACTAGGCTTGAACAGCGTATCTCGTCATCCTTGCCTTCTCAAACGGTGGTGAATCCGAGAGAGAACATAAGTGCTATCCATTTGCGCAGTGGTAAGGTTCTTGAGGGAAGTTTGGAAGGAGAAAAGTTGGTGGAAGACCAATCGATTCCCGATCTCCGAGCTGATTCGGACAGAAAAGATACAGGGGTGAAATCGCGGTCGAGATCCCAAAATCTCGGTCGAGATTTTGCTTCTGGAGACGGTGATTGCATTTCCGAAAAATTGACAGAGGGAAATCTCGGTCGAGATAGGGGAATTCGCGGTCGAGATTTGCTTTCTGGAAGTGGATCTCATCCTGTTGGTGACATTCTCGACCGAGATCTGGAAAAGGGGGGTCCTAAGACTAAAACCACACATCCAAGGCCCGAAGAGGAGTACGAGGATAGAGGAGACTTTGCTTTGAGGCAAGAGGACTATGTGCGCCCCAGTTTCCCTCCCTTATACTCCGAGAAACCTCCCGCTCCCTTTCCAGAAGCTCTCAAGGACACAAAAAGGCCCGCCAACGACCAAGAGATCTTTGAGACGTTTAGCAAGTGTGAGGTAAATATCCCTTTACTTAAACTTGTTAAAAGTATTCCTAGGTATGCCAAGTTCTTGAAGGAGTTGTGCACCATCAAGAGGAATCAAAAGTTGAAGGGCAAGCAAAAGGTCCAGGTGAGCGAGAGAGTGTCCGCTGTGTTCCAACACAAGGTCGCAAAGAAGTGTAGCGACCCAGGTATGGTTACTATCCCTTGTGTGATAGGTGAGACTAAAATTGATAAAGCTATGCTTGATTTGGGTGCTTCCATCAATGTTCTTCCTTACTCATTATACAAGTTGTTAGGACTAGGACCCCTGAATGAAACGGGGATTGTTATTCAATTAGCCGATAGGTCTACGGTCGTCCCGAAAGGGGTGGTTGAAGATGTATTGGTCATGGTTGATAGTCTCATATTCCCTGCTGATTTCTACGTGCTAGACATGGAACATGATAATCAAGCTGCACCTATCCTTTTGGGTAGACCTTTTATGAGAGCAGCGAACACTAAAATTGATCTAGCTAGTGGGGCGCTTACACTTGAGTTTGATGGGGAAGTGGTGAGCTTTAACATCTATGAAGCTATGAAACACCCCTCACGTGATAATTCGGTTTTCTCTATTGATGTTATTGAGCCTATAGTGCAAGAGACTTTTGACTTGTGTGCTATTGATTCATTGCGTTCTGTTTTAGAGAATAGTTTGACTACTTCTAGTGAGCATGATTTGGTTTTCACTTCGGATATGTATGAGGACTTGGCTCAGTTGGATGCTCCAGATATGCGATTGGCCGGTGGGCCCTTGTCACTAACTCTTGAGAGCGAGAAATTGCTCCCTTCTATTGTGCAGGCACCAGATATTGAGCTCCAAGAGCTGCCTTCGCATTTGAAGTATGCTTTCTTAGGGACAGGTGACACGTTGCCGGTTATCATCTCGCGCATCCTCACTAAGGATCAAGAGGATCGGTTGGTGCAAGTGTTGAAGGAAAACGTCACGGCATTGGGATGGACCATTGCCGATATCAAGGGCATAAGCCCTTCGACTTGCATGCACCGAATCCTCCTAGAAGAAGGGGCAAAGCCTAGCCGTCAACCGCAGCGACGATTGAACCCACCTATGATGGAGGTGGTGAAGAAAGAAGTGCTTAAGCTGCTGTCCGCGGACATGATCTATCCAATCTCCGATAGCCGGTGGGTTAGTCCTACTCAAGTTGTCAAGAAGAAGGGAGGGATCACAATCGTGGAGAATGACGCAGGAGAGATGGTGCCCCAAAGAACTCAAAAGGGCTGGCGTGTCTGCATTGATTACCGCAAGCTGAACGCGGTAACTCGTAAGGATCACTTCCCTCTTCCTTTCATTGATCAAATGCTAGAACGCCTTGCAGGTCGCCCTTATTATTGCTTCCTTGATGGCTATTCGGGGTACTTCCAAGTAGCCATAGCTCCGGAAGATCAGGAGAAGACCACCTTCACTTGTCCCTTTGGCACTTTTGCTTATCGTAGAATGCCATTCGGCTTGTGCAACGCACCTGGTACTTTCCAACGATGTATGGTGAGTATCTTCTCCGATTTTGTTGAGAATTTTATTGAGGTCTTTATGGATGATTTCACTGTGCATGGGGACTCATTTGATGCTTGTTTACTTAATTTGACACGAGTACTTCAAAGATGTGTTGAGACTAATCTTGTCTTGAACTCGGAGAAGTGTCATTTTATGGTAAACCATGGCATTGTTTTGGGCCACATTGTGTCATCCAAAGGGATAGAGGTTGATAAGGCAAAGATTGACGTGATTCAATCTTTACCTTATCCTACTAATGTGCGCGAAGTGCGTTCCTTTCTTGGCCATGCAGGGTTTTATCGCAGGTTCATTAAGGATTTCTCAAAAATCGCGACACCCCTTTGTGATCTCTTGAAGAAGGATGTGACTTTTGATCTCACCGACAAGTGCAAGCTTGCATTCGACACTTTGAAGTCACACCTCACAGCCGCACCCATTATCAAGGCTCCGGATTGGTCTCTCCCATTCGAGATCATGTGTGATGCTAGCGATTATGCGGTTGGAGCCGTTCTAGGTCAAAGAGTGGGGCGAGCTTCACATGTCATTTACTATGCCTCTATGACCTTGAATGGGGCTCAAAAGAACTACTCCACCACGGAGAAAGAGTTGTTAGCCGTGGTCTACGCCTTGGACAAGTTCCGGCAATACTTGCTAGGGGTGAAGGTGATCATCCACACGGACCATGCAGCCCTTCGTTATCTAATGACGAAGAAGGAATCGAAACCTCGACTCATTCGGTGGGTTCTCTTGCTAAGTGAGTTTGATGTTGAGATTCGTGATAAGAAAGGGTCCGAGAACCCCGTAGCAGATCACCTTAGCCGGATTGTTCATGATGGAGGAGAAGAAGCGAGACCAAGGCTAGGCTCCTTCCCGGATGAATCTCTTTTCCAGGTTGACATGGGTCCTCCTTCTCTTTCGGCTGCTCAACTCTTAGCTCTTCGGTCCCTTAAGCCATGGTATGCTCATATTGTGAACTATCTTGTGCGGGGTGAATTTCCGCCCAATTACACCAAGGCTCAACGGGAACGGATCAAGAGTGAGGCCCGGTTCTATGTGTGGGATGACCCATACTTATGGAAGCATTGTGTTGATAAGGTTATCCGAAGATGTCTCCCGGATAGTGAGGTACAATCGGTTCTTTCCTTTTGTCATTCTTATGCTTGTGGGGGTCATTTTGGGCCTAATAAGACTGCTAGGAAGGTTTTAGATACCGGCTTCTTTTGGCCTCACATCTTTCGGGATGCGCACGCTTTTTGCAAAGCTTGTGATCGGTGTCAAAGGGTTGGTAAGATCTCCCGGAAAGATGAGATGCCACAAACATCGATGATCTTTTGTGAGGTTTTCGATGTTTGGGGGATTGATTTCATGGGTCCCTTTCCTAGCTCTTATGGGAATCTTTACATATTGCTTGCGGTGGACTATGTTTCCAAGTGGGTGGAAGCAAAGGCCACTAGAACTAACGACTCGAAAGTAGTGTCTACTTTTTTGAAAGAGAACATCTTTTCTCGGTTTGGGATTCCTAAAGCTCTTGTGAGTGATAGGGGAACTCATTTCTTGAATAGAACGATGAGTGCTCTTCTAAAGAAGTATGGCGTTACCCATCGAGTTTCTACCGCTTATCATCCGCAGAGTAATGGGCTGGCCGAGGTGTCTAACCGGCAGATTAAGAGTGTCTTGGAAAAGACGGTGGCACCAAACCGAAAGGATTGGAGTCTCCGCCTTGACGATGCACTTTGGGCCTACCGAACCGCTTACAAGACGCCCATTGGAATGTCTCCCTATCGTCTTGTGTTTGGGAAAGGATGCCACCTTCCGGTGGAACTTGAGCACAAGGCGTGGTGGGCTGTGAAACAATGTAATATGCGGATGGATGAAGCCGGTGAGTCCCGGAAGCTGGAATTGCATGAGCTTGAAGAGATACGTCGAGAGGCGTATGAGAATGCGGCTATCTATAAGGAGAAGACGAAGGCTTGGCATGACAAGCAAGTCTTGCGGAAGGAATTCAAAGTAGGAGACAAAGTCCTCCTATATCAATCCCGTCTTCAACTTTTTCCGGGCAAGCTACGATCGAGGTGGAGTGGTCCCTACGTGGTAGCACGTGTCTTTCCTCATGGAGCGGTTGAGCTCTTTGATAAGGGAAGCCACACCACGTTTAAAGTGAATGGTCAAAGGTTGAAACCTTACCATGATGGTTTTTCTTCCAAGGTTGTTGAGGAGTTGGCTCTTGAGGAACCCGAGTCCGCTACTTGAGTTGCAAACTCACGTCGAGTCAAGACGTTAAAAGCGACGCTTATCGGGAGGCAACCCGAGGGGTATTCCTTACCCTATCTTTCGTTTCTATTTTTTTTTTTTTTCCTTTCTTTCTTTTGTGTTGAGGGACTAACTTTGCAGGTCCGATCTCGGAAATTCGCTCCCGCGTATTTTTCTAAGTATGGGGGAGGTGCTGACAAGCGGCGGTTTGCAGAAGCAAAATCGCGGTCGAGATTTTGCTGGCCCTTCTAAAAAAAAAAAAAAAAGACAAAAAGCAAGGACAACATCAGCAAAAATAATCTCGATCGATCCCTCCCTCATTCTCTTTCCATTCCCACTTCATCTTCCTCAAACCCTCACCTCCATTTTCACACAAATCTCAAGCTTTCACTCTCAAATCTCACCACATTCACCCATCTTCTCCATTCTCATCTTCTTACTCTCACACTCACTCCCATTCCTTCATTAAACCATCCACCATCTTCACAAACCCTAACCCCCAAATTTTCACCTTTCATCTCCATTGTCACCAAGAAGAAGGTTTTGGGCCAGATTTGAAGAAGATTCGGCTTTGGTTTTTGATTTCCGCGGTCGAGAGGTGAGTTTCGCGGTCGAGGGTTGTCCAATTTTGAAAATCGCGACAGATCTGGAGTTTTTCGGGGTCGAGATTTGACGGGTTGAAGGGCTGACACACCTGTTTTCCAGCGAGGGAAATCGCGGTCGAGATTTGCCAAATCGCGGTCGAGATTTTCGTGCAGCAGCTACGGGTGTTTCCAGAACGTAAATCGCGGTCGAGAGGGGCACTTTCGCGGTCGAGATTTTTCTGTTCTGGCCAGCTTTTGCTCCTCGTTGCTCAGGTATCCTCCTCGGGTCATTCTTTTCCTTTGGCGGTGCCCGCCTTGAATTTGTGTTTTGCTAGTGTTGGATAATGGCTTCTTCATCCAAGCGCTCTAGAGCTAGTCATGAGCCTACTGATCCAAAGACTATTGTGGCTGATAAGAACATTGAGGTTACTAAGTTTGTTGATCTCCCGATTCTTGACAAGTTGGGTTTGGGAAGAGTTACGAGGGAGATGTTTGATAAAGCTGGTTTGGGAGGATTCCTTGACCAATTTGCCGAAACTCACCCTAATTTGACTAGGGCCTTTCTCACCACCATGAAGCCACTGTATTATGAGGGAAAGTATGTTCGGAGTCTCAGTTTCACGTATCAAAAGAGAACCTACACCGCCACTCTTGAGCAAATGCGTGATGCCTTCGGGGTCACCAAGCAGGACAGTTGGGATGATTCGGTGACGAATGATGTAGTGACTGACTGGTGGGAAGAAATGACAGGTATTGCGTTTGATTACAAGAATGAGACGGACACTAAGGTGAATTTCCCTCCTCTCCGGATTATCCATAAGATCATTGCCATGTGTTTTGCCGGAAAGGGGGAGACAAATAAGGTCTCGAAGGTGCAGCTCTTCCTTATGTATCCATTTGCTCTGGAGTGCAACTACTATCCGTGTTGGGTGTCGGAATTTGTAAAATCTTGTGTTGACTGCCGGACACTAAAAGGCGGTGATATTTCGCAAGGTGGGATGATCACCCTTGTTGCTTTGGCTGCGGGGGTTCCGCAAACGGTTCTTGATCGTGACCCTCCTCTTGTTGGTAAGATTGCCTATGATGAGGATTGGTGGTATGTTCATGGTTGGTTGAAAAGGCGGGAGCCGGTCAAGAGACGTTGGTTGTACCGGTATGGTCTCAAGTTCAAGTTTGGGGTGTGGTACCCACGTTCCGAGGAAGTACGTTTGCTGCCCTCCGGAGACATGCGGATTGAGCCGGATGTGCTTCCGAAGTATGCTGAAGCAGACTACGGGTATGGGGCTAGTGGGTCGAGGAGGCGGCCTCGAGAGGATGATGTCCCGATGGACGATGTGCCGACGGGGGGTGTGCCGTTGGTTGATGTGCAACCTGAGCAGGATGAGCCTCGGAGGGAGGATATTCATGAGCTTGAGGCCCGGTTGGGTCGAGTTGAGGTTAGTGTGCAGTCGTTGGTGTCATGGTCGGGCGAGTTTGATCAGCGCCAAGAGGCGCATTGGGCACAGCAGGTTCAGTGGCAGCAAGCTGCGCAGGCGCACTGGACTCAGCAGGCGGCCGATCACCAGGCCCAGGCGGCATATTGGGCTCAACAGGCTGCACGGTGGGGCAACCCACCTCCACCTCCTCCCGGGATGGACCAGTGATTGTATGTTTTCTCTTCCTCTCCTACTATGATTTGTTCTCTTTTGCTGCATTGGGGACATTGCGCTGTTTAAGTATGGGGGAGGTAGTCGAGGCATGCTCTTACTTGTTTATTGCTTTCTAGATTAGTTTGTTTTTGATTGAGTCTGCTTTGAGTTTGTGATTGAGTCTGTAGAATTGCGTTGTGATGTTGTCCTTGCATCTTTGAGCTGCATTGAAAAAAAAACAAACAAAAAGAAAAAAAAAAAAAAAAAAAAAAACGTGCTTTTGGTATTCTATCACCTCCATTTCACTATCACTCCACCATTCCGCTTCTTCCATCCATACCTAAACGTCGTCGCCTCCCCGAGTAACATCGATCTAGCGCCGACGACGTCACCTCATCCTCTACCTCCATGTCACTCGGATCGTTGCTCATTGCAATCCCGAGTGTCACACATTCGATTCCCCATTCCGTTTCATGGTTACTTTTCCCGGTCTACCACATTGCCGGTTCACTACCACATTGCCGAACTTAATGTGTTGTGATTTGTTTGACTTCATTGTTGAATGATTTGCACTTTTATGGCGTTGGAGACATAAGAAGGGAGTAGAAGGATTGTCTCGGGTTTTAGGATTCACCATGGAGGGATAAGGAGTTAGATATCTTGTTTTTTTTTCTCTCATTGATCTTTATTGCATACCCATGATCATTTTACTATCTCTTTCTTTGATTTGAGATTTGTTTTGGTACATCTTTGGCGGTTGTAATAGCTCTAGGGTTAGGTTCTTTTCTTGGAGTTTGATGCATATTGTTGGGGTTGTACTATGCAGATTTCTTGTTTTAGGATTGGTGGTTGATGAGTTGATTGGATATTATGTAGTGGTTTAGGACATCAAAAGAAGAGGAGGAATAAGAAGTGTGTTAAGCGAGTGGGTGACTCGGTTTTATTTTTTTTATTATTGCCCATTATTTGTTCCCTTAGCCTTAGAGGAGATTAGGAGTCCACTTGTGCTTATTGCACGTCACTTGGTTCGATATTGGTTACTATTTTGGAGTGGCGTCATATGAAGTGGTGATATAAGGAGGGAATTGGGTAGGTCACCTCGGAGTGATAAGAAGCTAGTCAGGAGCTAGGATTAGAGTTACTTGCTTACACACGGAGTTTGGAGTATAGTCGCTAGCAAGCTTTCCCATGCTTTTGTGACCTTTGTGCTCATTGGAGGAGTTAGCATCACTTTGCTTTCTCGGGGACGAGCAAGGTTTAAGTATGGGGGAGTTTGATAGGAGCATGTTATATGGTGATAACTAGCGACTATTAGCATAGGATTAGAGGAGTTTAGGTGCTTGTCGAGTGTTATTTCCGGAATCCGGTTGGAGTTGTTATTATGGATTTGCGGGAAGCTCGAAAGCGATTTTGGTGGTGGAGTTAGGAGATTCCGCTTGTATCCTTCATTGGTACTTGCGGGATGGAGCTTAGGAGGAGTACACACCACACTTGCACCAGAGGAGTGGTCGAGAGGCGAAGCCGAGCTGCCTCGAGACCAGAAGAAGACGGAGAGAAGAAGCTGCAGACAAGAAATCGCGGTCGAGATCCCAAAATCTCGGTCGAGATTTTGCCATTTTCCAGCATCGAGATTCTGTTGATTCCACGTCATTCCACGTCAGCATGTGCAAATCGCGGTCGAGATTTCCAACATCTCGGTCGAGATTTCTACCCGGAGTCAGCATTGAATTGATGGCATTGGATGCTAGACCTTCCTCTCTCCATTTGATTTGTAACTCCAAAAACAAGTTATGTTTATCTTTAATTTGCTGCATTAAGACTTGGTTTTTATTTTTATTTTTCTTGGTTTTTCTAGGGGGAAATTATATAAACTCTTCTCCTTCTCCCTAGAGTTTTTATCTTGGTTTTTAGTAAGAAAACTCCATTGTTGAGAGCTTCCATGACTTTGTGCAACTAAATCTCCATTGTTCACTTTGAGGTTTGAAGCCTTCTTTCATTGGAGGATTGTGAGTTTCCTACATCTTATATTCTATTTCAATTGTTGTTTTATTTTATAATCTCTTGTGCCTCAATTTGCTATTGAGAGATATTGGTTTAATCTAGGTTGCAAACTAGGTTTGATTTCTATCTTTTATATTGCTAGACTTGATAATTCTTGTTGAAGAGTCTTGTCTTTGGTAGCAATCCTTATTTGCATGAACTTGTTGTGAATGTTCATAGGGTAGAGATTATAAACTTGTGTCAAGTACCGGCTTGTCGCCAATGGTATTGCACAAGCCTACATATCTTTGTGCTTAATGCTATTTGATTATTGAATCTTAGTTGTTCTAGGGTTATAATCAAATAAGGGTTTCTAGGACTTGTTGGACTAGTTACTTTATATGAACAAAGAGTAGGATAAAATCAATTGAATGTGATGAATATAGGGTGTTAGGTTGCTATGATCAATTCTCCTTGCATGATTGATGTGCTAAAAACCGAGAAGTGAACTTCTTTCCATCAAACTACTTAATCTCAACAATTGCGTGTTTGTTTACTTCCTTGATCTCAATTACTACAAACCCCCCCCCAATTTGGTTACTTGTTAGGAACAAAATTGTGATTTAAACTGTATTTCGACTCTCTTGGGATTCGACCCTTGCTTCCCACTATACTAGTGGATTTGAGTTAGGTATTCTTTGATAGGCATCACGACAATCGCCTCATCAAAGACCTTGTCTCCCACCTTGAAATCTTTCCTCAAGATGTTCTTGTCATGCCAAGCCTTCGTCTTTTCCTTGTAAATCACCGCATTCTCATACGCATCCCGGCGTATCTCTTCAAGCTCTTGGATTTGCAACTTCCTAAAGTCGCCTACCTCATCCAACTCCATGTTGCATTTTTGCACCGCCCACCACGCCTTGTGTTCTAACTCCACCGGAAGGTGACAAGCCTTTCCAAACACAAGTCGATATGGGGACATTCCTATTGGAGTTTTGTAGGCAGTCCTATATGCCCAAAGTGCATCATCCAACCTTAAACTCCAATCCTTTCGATTAGGAGCCACCGTCTTTTCCAGAATCCCCTTGATTTGCCTATTGGACACCTCAGCTTGTCCATTGGATTGGGGGTGATAAGCAGTTGAGACTCGTTGAGTGACATGGTACTTCTTTAAAAGTGCACTCACCGTCTTGTTGCAAAAGTGAGTACCTTGGTCACTTATAAGAGCCTTTGGAATCCCAAAACGAGAAAAGATATTCTCCTTCAAGAAACCTGCTACCACTCGGGAATCATCAGTTCTGGTGGCCTTCGCTTCCACCCATTTGGAAACGTAGTCCACCGCAAGTAAAATGTATAAATTCCCAAACGAACTAGGGAAGGGTCCCATGAAATCAATACCCCAAACATCAAAAATCTCACAAAAGACTAATGGTGTTTGTGGCATCTCATTTCGTTTAGAAATTTTCCCGACCCTTTGGCATCGGTCGCAAGCTTTGCAAAAGGCAAACGCATCCCGAAAGATGTGTGGCCAATAGAAGCCGGCGTCCAATACCTTCCTAGCCGTTTTATTAGCCCCAAAATGCCCCCCACATGCATGAGAATGACAAAAAGTAAGGACAGACTGTACCTCGTTATCCGGGACGCATCGTCGGATTACCTTGTCAACACAATGTCTCCAAAGGTAGGGGTCATCCCAAACGTAGAAACGTGATTCCCGCTTGATCCTATCTTTTTGAGCTTTGGTGTAGTTTGGCGGGAATTCTTCGCGAACCAGGTAGTTCACGATATCGGCAAACCATGGTTTGAAAGACCGGAGGGCGAAAAGCTTGTATTCGGGGTCAATTTCTGCATACTCGGCTGTCAGAAAACCGCGATCGCGGTTATTGAGACGCGGTCGCGGCTCTCCTTGCAGACAGATTTCTGGCAAACACAAACCGCGGGTGCGGTTCACTAGCCGCGGGCGCGGCTCTCTCTTTTCCGGAAGTTCGTGAGAGCATAAACCGCGGGTGCGGTTCCCTAGCCGCGGGTGCGGCTCGTACTCAGCAGAAACAGAAATTGCAGAATTAATTTGATACAAGTTTTCGTCCGGGAACGTACCTTGAATTTGAACCTGTAATTTTCCGTCCTCTGCTACAATCCGGCTCAAATGATCAGCTACGGAGTTTTCGACTCCCTTCTTGTCCCGGATTTCCACATTGAACTCGCTTAAGAGCAAAACCCATCGGATGAGTCTTGGCTTTGATTCCTTCTTCGTCATGAGATAACGAAGAGCAGCGTGGTCCGTGTGGATAATCACCTTCGTGCCCAAAAGATATTGCCGAAATTTTTCAAGGGCAAACACCACGGCTAGCAACTCCTTTTCCGTGGTGGAGTAATTCCTCTGAGCTCCGTTCAAAGTCGTGGAAGCATAGTAGATGACGTGCATTGCTCTTCCGACTTTTTGACCAAGAACGGCTCCCACCGCATGATCACTAGCATCACACATGATCTCAAAGGGTAGAGACCAATCGGGTACTTGGATGATTGGTGCTTCGGTGAGGTGGGCTTTCAGAGTGTCGAATGCCTTCTTGCACACATTCGACATGTCAAAAGTAGCTTCCTTTTTCAAAAGCTCACATAGGGGCGTGGAGATCTTAGAGAAGTCCTTGATAAACCTGCGATAAAAACCTGCATGGCCTAGGAAAGAACGTACTTCACGCACATTAGTAGGATAAGGCAACGATTGAATGACGTCAATCTTTGCCTTATCGACCTCAATACCCCTAGCTGAAATTATGTGCCCCAATACTATCCCTTGTTCAACCATAAAATGACACTTTTCAGAATTCAATACTAGATTAGTATCTACACATCTTTTAAGCACGAGTGACAAATGATTTAAACATGCATCAAAGCTATCCCCATGTACCGTAAAATCATCCATAAAGACTTCTATGAAATGTTCAATGTATTCCGAGAAGATACTTACCATACATCGTTGAAAGGTCCCGGGCGCGTTACATAATCCAAAAGGCATCCTACGATATGCAAAAGTGCCAAAGGGACATGTAAACGTCGTCTTCTCTTGATCTTCGGGTGCAATAGCAACCTGAAAATACCCTGAATACCCATCTAGAAAGCAATAATATGGACGACCGGCAAGTCGTTCAAGCATTTGATCAATAAAAGGGAGGGGGAAATGATCTTTTCGGGTTACCGCGTTCAGCTTGCGGTAATCAATGCATACTCTCCAACCCGTTTGAGTTCGGGTAGGAACCATCTCACCTTGTTGATTCTCTACCAATGTTATGCCCCCTTTCTTAGGGACACATTGAGTTGGACTTACCCATTGACTATCCGAAATGGGGTAGATCATGTCAGCTTGAAGAAGTTTCAGCACCTCCTTCTTAACTACCTCCATCATAGGTGGGTTTAACCTTCTTTGGGGTTGCCTAGAGGGTTTAGCACCTTCCTCAAGAAGGATCCTGTGCATACAGGTGGAAGGGCTAATTCCCTTGATGTCAGCAATGGTCCACCCAAGAGCGGTAATGTGTTCTTTCAGCACCATCACCAACCTTCTCTCTTGTTCACCTGTCAACTTGCTTGAAATTATTACCGGGAGGGTATCATTCTCCCCAAGAAAAGCATATTTCAAGTGCTCGGGTAATTGCTTGAGCTCTACAACCGGTGCCTGCACAATAGAAGGAAGAAGCTTTTCGCTCTCCAAAGTTAGTAGCATGGGCCGACCGGCCAAAATTCTACCCGAAGCGTCTAGACGAGCTAGAACATTTTGAATCTCAGGTGGAAGAGACAAGTCAAGTGTTGGTGAGTGAACGATGCTGTGTTCCAATACACTTTGTAATTCATCTAAGCCAAAGATATTGAAAACATCTTGGACTATAGGATCAATTACATCAATTGAACAAATAGACGCAGCATCTTCGACGGGGTGTTTCATAGCATCAAAAATGTTAAATTGAACTATTTCCCCATCGAACTCTAAAGTGAGAGATCCACTAGCCAAATCAATCTTTGTGTTAGCGGTTCGCATGAAGGGTCTCCCAAGCAAAATAGGAGCAGCTTGCCCATCATGTTCCATGTCTAACACAAAGAAATCAGCGGGAAAGAACAAATTATCCACCATAACCAGAACGTTTTCAACTACACCTTTAGGATACACGGTGGACCTATCGGCTAGTTGAATAACAATTCCGGTTTCATGGAGTGGACCTAACCCGAGAATCTTATAGAGAGAGTAAGGCAACACATTTATCGATGCACCCAAATCGAGCATGGCTCGTTCAAAATGTGTGTCGCCTATACGGCAAGGTATGCTGACCATGCCCGGATCGCTGCACTTCTTAGGCATTCGCCTTTGAAATACAGCGGAGACACGCTCGCTTACCGTCACCTTTTGTTGCCCTTTCAACTTTTGATTCCTCTTGATTGTGCAAAGTTCTTTTAAAAACTTTGCATATCGAGGAATGCTTTTGATTAACTTGAGCAAGGGGATGTTTACCTCACATTTGCTGAACGTCTCAAACAACTCCTTGTCGTTTTCCGGCCTTTTGGTGTTCCTAAGGGCATCGGGAAACGGGGCGGGAGGCTTGGTGGAGTCGAGAGGTGGAAAGTTGGGACGGACGTAGTTGTCCTGTCTCAACTGGAAATCCCCCCGATCCTCCACTTCGAGTTCAACATTTTGTGAAGGAAAATCTGGAATATTTACCTCGGTGGATGAGCCGCGGGTGCGGTTCTCTACCCGCGGGCGCGGCTCGTCAGAGCAATTGTTTTCTGGCGCAGTGGAAAAACCGCGGGCGCGGCTCTTCAGGAAAACTGACTTCTAGCGCAGTGGAGGAACCGCGGGCGCGGTTTTCAACCCGCGGGCGCGGTTCTTGGCTGTCCTCAGAATCTAATTTTTCTGCCGAAGCCTCGACAAGCTTTTTGGTTTCCCCCAAAATCTTACCACTTCTTGTTGTCACTGCACTCACATTTCTGGTTGGATTCACCACCGTTTGGGACGGTAGAGAATTGGAATTTTGTTGTGCAATGGTGGTAACAGCTTCAACCAACTGCCCAATTTGCTTCTCCATGTTCTTGATGCTCGACTCAGTCGTTTGAACATGAGTTGTGAAGTGCTGAGTCAAGGATCTCAGCAGCTCCGCAGTAGATGGTCCAGCATTGGGTCGAGAGCCTTGAGCTTGTTGTTGGGGCTCATTTGGATCACGCCACCGAAAATTGGGATGATCTCTATACCTCGGGTTGTAGTTATTTTGTTGATCACCACGAGGTCGTGGGGGTCCATACCCACCAGCAGCAGCATTGACATCAGCAACATCTTCACCTTCAAGCTCAGGGCATTTATCTGTAAAATGAGAAGGGTCAGAACAAATACCACATACCTTTACTTGTTGTTGTTGTCCTTTTTGCAGCTGAGAGACCATCTTCTTCAACTCTACAAGCTCAGCTACAAGAGCGGGATCCCCTGAACTTGCTGCATGCACTCCCTTTTCGGTGTATATCCTACCAAAACTTCTTGTGCTCTCAGCCATATCTTGCAATTTCTCCATGGCATCCTCCGGCGTCATGTTGAGAATATTCCCACCACACGCAGCATCAACCATCCTCCTTTCTTGGTTAAGGAGACCATTGCAAATGTAAAGCACAAGATCCTCGGTATCATACCCATGAAAAGGGCACGAAGCACACAACCCCTTGAAGCGTTCAAGGTAGTCATAGAGCGTTTCGTCTTCACTTTGCTCGACATGGGCTATCTCCTTCTTGAGAGCATTTGCCTTCTTCACTGGAAAATACTTGCTCAAGAACACCTTGTGCAACTTTTCCCAATTATCAACCGAACCGGTTGGCAAATGGTAGTACCAAGAACGAGCACCATCCTTCAAAGTGAACCCGAAGGCTCTCATCTTGATCTGCTCTTCCGTGACATTTGGCGGTTTGGTCGTCATGCAAATGTCATGAAATTGATTCAGATGCATGATTGGATCCTCACCAGCCAAACCATGGAAACTTGGGAGCAAATTGATCACCCCCGACTTGAGCTCGAAAGTCACCCCATGAGCAAGGGGTGGAATAACCACAACTTGAGGTTGTTGTGTCAGGTTCGGTGTTTGTCGCTCTCTCAAAGTGCGAGTAACACCACCTCCTGGTAGCCTTGTCTCAATTAGCTCTCGTTGAGCATTAACGACCAACTGCATCTCAGCCAATTGACGTTGCACTTCAGCAAGAGCTTCTCGATCGGCCATTTCTACTATCTCAGTCCCGACTCTGTTCTCTCTTCGATTCCGATGAAAAGTTCTCTCGATCTCTGAATCAAGAATAGAAAGAGGCTGATTAGTAGAACGGGTGTTGACCATTCACTAGTCAACACTAAAGTTAGTCAAGATAAGAACTTAAAAATAAGAAAATTTGACTCCCCGGCAACGGCGCCAAATTTGACGAGGCGAATTTGTCGTGTGCCAAGTCAAGTAATCCTAACATGCAAACTAAGTAATATAGTGCGCAAGTAAGGGTCGAATCCCAAGAGAATCAGTTTATCAAATTCTTAAGTTATCACTATGACTAACCAATAAACGTAACCAAAGGGGGGGTTTTTGTGGTTTTGATACGAAGTATCGAATGTCAACTTGGTTTTAACAAGATTAAGCGAAGTGTTCCACTTAGCGGTTATCCACAATTAGATTAACAAGTTGATCATAAAATCCTTTTTATCCTTATGTCAATTTCTCAAGTGATCGTTCTAATTCCTGTTCTTGAATAGTTATTAGTCCAACTAGTCCTAATAACCCTTACTCGATTATAACCTCGAAACTATCAAAGTTCAATAACAAAGTAGCAATGCATTCAGGAATAGATAGATACATGCAATATCATGGACAACTAGTCGGATACTCGACATGTACTCAACTCTCTTCTCTAATAACAATCACAACTAGTTCATACAAATAGATTGTGCTACACAACAAGTATGATAATTCAACTAGAAGTATCAAACTCTAGCAATATGAACAAGACACAACTAACTTAGGTGATCAATCTAAAGTAGTAAATCTAGTTCATCGACAATACAAACAAGAGAGTTGAGACAATCAAAGAGTAGACAAAAGGGAAGGATAAACTCACAACTTGTTGAATCCAAAAGCTTCAAACGCCAAGTGAAACAAAGGAACTTTAGCAACTCATAAGTTTGTGAAAACTCTTCCAAAAACTTAAGCAAAAAACAAGACTAGATGATCAAGGATGATCATCCACTACCTATATAGTATCAGCTGATGTAACAGCCGAATTAAGGTCTAAACAACGTATGGAAAGTTACAAAATTAAACACAAATTACTTCAAATGGCAAAGACATCAATTTGATTCTTCTGTCGAGGAACCGCACCCGCGGGTTGAGAGCCGCGGGCGCGGTTTTTAGTTTCTTCAGATGTTCTGGATGGCAGAGGGCCGCGGGCGCGGCTTGAGACCCGCGGGCGCGGCTTGAGCTTTCTCGAAAGCTTTGGCTGAAGGTGAGAGCCGCGGGCGCGGTTTGAGACCCGCGGGCGCGGCTTGAGCTTTCTCGAAAGCCTTTCCTGAAGGTGAAACCCGCGGGTGCGGCTTGAGACCCGCGGGTGCGGCTTTGTTGTCTGAGGCAGAACCTGCTGATTTCTTCAAGTCTTCGTCTTCGTCTTCGTCTTCAGCAGCTTCTTCCTTATGCTTCAATGCTTCCAATGCTTGTATCATCTCTTGGAATCTCGTATGTAAATCTTCTCTCGAACAGCTCCATGATACAGATTACATAGAAACAAATAACATAATCCTATACAAAACTAGCTAATAATCCATAGTTGCGGTATGTAAAACACCGCTTATCAGAAGTCTACATGAAAGCACCTCCTGAATTACAATTAAGTGATTCTTCTCTGGTTTGCCGCCTAAGGAAGTCTTTGTATGGTCTCAAACAAGCATCTCGACAATGGTATGACAGATTATCTTCTGCTCTTCGTTCCAAAGGCTATTCTCAATCACTCAATGATTACTCCCTCATCCACAAACAGTCTAAGAGCTCAATAGTGTTCATGGCAATCTATGTTGATGACATATTAATTACTGGGAATGATTTGTCAAAAATCAATGCCATCAAGGAATTCCTAAACTCAGAATTCAAGATCAAAGACCTTGGTAAGCTTGCTTACTTCCTAGGAATGGAGTTTGTACCACATAAGGATGGTTTAGTTCTTACACAGCGCAAGTATATCACAGAGTTGCTAGATGAATTTAATTGCAGTTCAGCTCGTCCTATGCTTACACCTCTTGAGCTCAATTCCAAGCTGTCACCAGAGAAAGGATAATTATTGACAGATCCTTCGTACTATCGACGTCTTATTGGCAAGCTCAACTTTCTTGTTCACTCAAGACCTGATCTTGCATTCACAGTACAACTCCTGAGCCAATTCCTACCGAAACCAAGGCAACCACATCTTGATGTTGCATTCCATACTCTACGCTACCTAAAAGGGACATCTGAACTGGGAATTCTTCTCTCCAATGCTCAGGATTTCAAACTTCAGGCCTTTTGTGACTCAGACTGGGCCACTTGTCCACACTCCAGACGATCTGTAAGTGGTTTTGTGGTTCTTTTTGGAGGATCTCCTATATCCTGGAAATCAAAGAAGCAACAAACTGTCTCACTTTCATCAGCTGAGGCAGAGTACAGGTCTATGCGTCGAGTCTGTGCTGAGCTAGCCTGACTTTCTCGTTTGCTTCATGAACTGAGTGTCCCTCGCATCACTCCTATTGCTCTCAAGTGTGATAACCTTGCATCAATCTACATTGCTCGTAATCCGGTCTACCATGAACGCACCAAGCACGTGGAATTAGACTGCCATTATGTTCGAGAGAAGTTGCTTGAAGGCCTCATCTCAATCTCACATGTGCCTACCAAACAACAACTAGCTGACATTTTGACCAAGTCTCTAACTGGGGTTCTACATCATGATTTCCTTCCCAAATTGGATGTAGTTTCTCCAACTACCCTCCAATTTGAGGGGGGTGATAGAGTTGGTTATATAAGTTAGTTAGTTAGTTAGTTACTTAGGTACTTGTATCTATTAGAGAGGAGTGTATTCTGTTATTGATTTTCTGTTTCACATACAACACCTATAAGTAGGCTTGTAACTCTCATAACAGATCATTCAATCAATCAATTCATTTTCCTCTCAACACTTCTCTCTTTCGATCCATGTTGACAGTTTGCCCTAGGGAATGACCTCTTTGATTTGGTTTAGGGACCCTGGTTAAAGATTGCTTCGGATTTTTATCCTTCTTTTTGTGTTGTTGTTTTGGTCTACGTGCTTTGTGTTGGTACTTTAGGTCTTCTCGGATTCATACACAGTACATTTTTATCATGGCTCCAATCGAAAAGTTCTTAAGGACACAATCACTCAATCTAACACAAACTTACATTCAACATTTATTATGAGATTACCTAATTCCCTAATGTCTTCTACGATCATAGAAAATATCTAAAGAGCACATTGGTAACTGAAAACCTCACAAAATTGCCATTGCTTCAGCTGTCATAGTATGCATCTCCACTGTGAAGTGTTCACAAAGGCAAGCGATCACACCATCCAACTGGTCTCTTAAAAATAGCTCCAAGGCTTGTTCCCTATAGTTGTAGCATCAGTAAAATATATAACTTAAGCACATAACTCATTGAAACTATTTTGAACTCATTTTTGATGAGACCTGATTCCTCAGGGCTCGATAGATAGGGATTGATCTTTTGATTTGAGATCTAACAACCGATAATCTTTTGATTAGAGATTAAACTACCAAGGAAGAACCTTTATTGATTGATAATTGATTGCCGTAAAAGCCTAGAACAATGAATCTATTTATAATCTGCCTATCTCCTAAAATAAAGTAAATCATAGAATTAAAAGATATCTTCCTAAAATAATAATATATCCTAGATATTATAGATTCTACTAAATATAAAATATTAATTAAACTAAAGATAGACTTCTTCTAATTAATAATTAGGAAATAAATTATATTCTACTAGATAGGATCAGGATCCTATCATTCCCACGCCGTGGAGATAAGGCTTGTCCTCAAGCCTTCAACCGTGATCGATGCATGTGATCTCAATGTCGTTGTCGATTGCAGCAGAGGCATCCATCAACAGTAACTGCGGAGCTGCGCAACGATGCCCTGGTTTGTATGTTTCCTCACAATTAAAGCAAAGGCCCTTTGACCTGCGGTGTTGTTGTTCTTCCCAGGTGAGACGCTTGACCCCTGTGGGCAGTGCAGAATTGCCTGGAACTGCTGTAGGAATTGGCTTGGGAGTCTCAGACAAAGGGCTAAGCTGGGTAGAAGACTGTTTGGGGGAACATGTGTTGCCGGAAGAAGCCTGAAATTCCTTTGTTGCAGTAATCGCATCCTCCTGACACAATGCCAACTCGAATGCATGAGAGAGGCTGGTTGGAGAATGAAGGCGAACCCCTGCTTGGATGTCTGCTCGTAGACCGGATAAGAATAAGCTAACTTGGTGTGACTCGTCGAGCCCATGGACCAAGTTGATCATTGTTTCAAACTCGGTGATATATGCGGATACCGGACCTGGCTGTTGAAGCTTGGAGAGGGCGCTCATGGGGTCTCTGTTTTTGCGGGACCCAAAGCGTTTGCACAAGACGGTAGAGAACTGTCGCCATGTGAGGTCGTCGCCCAAGGAGTGTCGCAGCCAACGGTACCAGGCAACGGCGTCGCCTCGGAGGTGGATTGACGCCATGGTGACTCTCTGTTCTGGGGGAAGCGGGTTCAGGGAGAAAAATTGCTCGGCTTGAAAGAGCCAGCTTTCTGGTTCGACACCTTCAAATCTGGGAAAATCGAGGCGAATTGGTCTACCCTGGATTGGTGGCTGAATGAGTTGTTGGCGGTTGTCTGGCGCGGGCGGCGGTGGTTGTTCGACCGCGGCCAATCGATCAAGGATGCGTTGGATTCCGGTCTGGAGATCCGTCAGCATCCGGGTGTGGTCGGCTTGGGTCCTGTCGGAGGCGTTCATGCGTTCTTCCAATTCCTTCAGCGTCATCGTAAAGGAAAGAAAAAAAATTTGTGGGATTTGGGTGGGAAAAAACCTTGCTCTGATACCAGATGATGAGACCTGATTCCTCAGGGCTCGATAGATAGGGATTGATCTTTTGATTTGAGATCTAACAACCGATAATCTTTTGATTAGAGATTAAACTACCAAGGAAGAACCTTTATTGATTGATAATTGATTGCCGTAAAAGCCTAGAACAATGAATCTATTTATAATCTGCCTATCTCCTAAAATAAAGTAAATCATAGAATTAAAAGATATCTTCCTAAAATAATAATATATCCTAGATATTATAGATTCTACTAAATATAAAATATTAATTAAACTAAAGATAGACTTCTTCTAATTAATAATTAGGAAATAAATTATATTCTACTAGATAGGATCAGGATCCTATCAATTTTCAAATACCCAAGCATTGCTTCGTGCATCAGCCAAAAATACTAGTTAAAACAAGAGCAGAATCTTCTTCATCCAAATTCTCTCCCATAACCTGCATCAATATCATTTTACTATAGTTAACACAAGTGCAAATTCTTCTTCTTTTACTGTATCTGCCAATGATTTGACGAGGGAAACATGATCGAGCCAGACCCATAACAGATTAACAGATATATGAAATACACTACTCACATGTATTTATTCATCAATGTACCAAATAATGTGCAGTAACACATTCAAATAAAGGGCATCGGTACAAATGTAATATCTCTACAAGTATCCTTCAGTACTTCTCTACATATATATTTCTCTTATTGCTCTTACCATCTGTGCATCAAAAAGCAACTATTATTTGTATTTATAGCTCATCAGAGGCGTCTTCTGAAATGCCCGACTCAGCAGCGTCATATAATCTGCCACTGTCATCACAAAGACAATTATTTCATTCTATGAATCCTCCACATTCTCAAAAAAGGAATCAAACCAAAGATTGTTAGGGTTGTGTCTCAGATGTACTTGGGAATTTTGTCACAGTTTTCAGAAATCCAACCAATCTGCCGCTTATCGTTGTCGTATATCACCATTCTATCCTGCATGGACACATCTGCAGAAGAGGCAAATAAAGATGAAATCTTGATCCACCATCTTATAATGTCAAAAAATTTATTAATTTTGCTTTGTTTACTCACCTCCAATAATATTGATATCCCCAAGGTCTGCTTCACTACCATCTAAAATAGCCAGACAAACATTGCCCTTTTCCTAGAAAATACAGAAATGAAAACACAGATCAGGAACATTTTCCTCAATTTCACAAGAATGACTCAAAAAACTTCTTACATTTATGATGAGATAATGTTCAGGTAGCAGTTCCATCATTGCATTCTTGGGACTCTTCAAACGAATCCCTATAGGTTTAAAGAAACTCTTGATATCGTTAGTTGATTTGAAGCGTTTTGTTCCTTTCCAGCATATTGGGAGGGTCTCGTCATCAGTTGCATCGTTTAAACTTTTGGAGTTGACGCTGCTCTTTATCTGCAACAAATTTATCGTTCATCAGCTCCAGTAAATTACAATAGCCAGCTAAAAAGATAAAGCTTCAAGTTTTTACTATCTTTACCATGGATACAACACTCTTGTAAGCTTCTTTGTTAAAGTATGTAAATGTGCTTCCACTGTCAAAAATAAAGGACAGACCCTTTTTTATGACGTTCTGCCCATCAAACTGTAGTTCAGCAGGCCCTATCGTGTAGTGCCTCCTGAAAAAGATCTAACGTTAAGCTGATCCATTTTTTAGTTAAGCAATCAGATTATATATGGAAGCTTACCCAGAGTTTTCCAACATTGGCACCCACACAATGCCAGAAGGAAGGTGATTATTTCCCAAAAAGAGCCAGCCTCCTCCTTTACTACTAAAACAGTGACCAACAACGTTTGTGGTTAATCCCATTTCATGAAGTTGTGACAAAATGCTTGATTGTCCCTGGGCTAACCCTAGAACCCCGTCTACAAAAGGGGTGTGGGTTGATCCAGATATTTCCTGATCATATCCACATCTGTAACCATAACACAATTTCAGAATGACGAATCGTCTAATTCAATATGCTCTTGCACTAATTTGAAAAACACATAACAGTAAAGAAAAAAATCTAATTCACCCGAAAGTTAGAGATTGACGAACATCCGAATTGTTTGTCAATTTCATGCTGAAGTCATCCTTCAAGAGTACACCTAGAGATGAACCATGATCAGCATACTGAATCTCGTAGTCACACTGGTCAGCAGGATTTCGGCAAGGGTAATTTGCAGGGTGGTCAACGAAGGAACAAAAGGGGTCCTTGCATAAGAGAAGGTCTTTGCTAGGCTTGTAAGGAGCATGTGGTCCCTGCATTCAGGAAAAAAAATCATACATAAATCATCTCAGAGAATCCAGTAACACATCAGTGATAAATGTTGATGAATAATCAAGTTATGACATACAGCATACCTTAACACAGTTCACACAAGGAGCATCACACTGAACCCAAGTAAGGTCACTACCAGTATCAATGTCAAGATGAAAAGGCTCGGCTCGTTGGCCTATGTGTAGGATTGCATAGAAATATCTGCACAGCAATCAAATGATAGTCAATTAATTCCATCAAATAACACAACAAATTTACTTAGTAATGAAATGCCATCCTTGTATATAACCAGTCATTCCAACTTCCAAGCAAAGCAAATCTATAGACTTTTGTACACAAAGATCAAAGGTTCACCATGTACAGCAAAATCTGCACTCTCTAAAGACCCAGAAAAGCAAAAGCTCTCTCCTTTGTTTTCTCAGAAAGACCAGAAAGTCCACTGCTACTAACATAGCCTTCCAGGAGAAGCCTTTATGGATTAAAATCATGAATAACTGAAGCCTGAAAAGGCTCAAGGAGAGAATTCCAGGTGTCAAAGTGATTCAAAAGCACAATTTTTTTGGCAACTTAGGTTATCTTCAAGAAATGAAAAGGGAGCTAATAACAGTAAAAAGTCAAATAAATCAGCAAAAAGAAGCTTCCAACGGAAATACACAAGACCCACCATCAAGAATCAGATCAAACAAGATGGGCATGACTAAAATTAGGGGAAGGTTAAAATGTGGTCCAAATTGCTCAGTCAACTAAAGCTTATCAATCGGTCACCAAAGAAACATCGATTATCCAGAAACAAAAAGAAAAGGAAAGGAAAGCTTACCCTTCAGGATAAACTCTACCACCAGCGGGAAACACGACTGTAGATCCAAAGTTCTTGGTGCTTCTCTTGAACAGATTCAAGCTAAGAAACTGTTGGGAATTCGCAGAGCACAAAGCGAGAAGAATTGCAAGAACCCAAATCAAGAACCTCATCCATGGGCGAGGGTTGTTGTTATGCGTCGTCAAAGCCATCATCAATCAATGAATTTGGCTTCAGGGGAACACAGGAAGGAGATTAATTTCGAAGTGGAAAGTGGAAAGTGGAGTGTAGGAAGAAACAAGAGGGTCTCGGGAACAGGTAATCGTTGATTCGTGGGATTGGTACTTGGAAAATGAGGCCAAATGGACCCACAATCAAACTCAGCTACTGTAAATATGCAACAAGGTTCGTGTTTGGAGTAGGCGGAAGTTGCAGAATTGAAGGATGAGGCTATTTATAATGCCCGCAACCTATTCGACCAAATGCCTCTCAAAGTCCAAACACGGTAAATTCGCGATAGATTCCAAAACGCGTCACTGAAATCGGGACCACAATTTTTGTTGTTGTGGCAATTGCAAGCAAAATGCTACGGAGTAATAGTCCGGGGGTTGATACTTGAGAGGTGGTAAATTCAGTTTTTGTCGTGAAGTCTTCAAATTAAGATAAATTATTACTCCCTCTATCCACTAATCAAATTATTGACATATCATACGTTTTTCTTTGTTGATATCTCTAGTTATATAGTGATAAAAATTATAAAATTTAACATTATTAAAGTTTTCGTCAAGATAAATCAAACAATACCTCACATCACTATGTGTCTTCTTATATATTGAAATGAATTTAGATATTTGTATTGAATTGTAAATAGTGTCAGACTTTCCAATATTGCATATATTATGAGACTGAAGGAGTACAAGATTATGCGGAGTATATATTAAAATTAAAATAATGATTTTTATTTTTTAGAGATAATGAAATAATTTCAACTTTTGATAATAAAAAATATTAGATTTTGTAGTAGTTAGAAGCAAATAATAATATCAAAATATTACCATCTAAATATAGTACAAATTGGGTGAGAATCTCATGAGGACACCTCTCTAGATAAGGACTAAGGATCAACTTGATCCAAAGGCCCCAACCAAAGATTAGATGGGGCCCGCGATATAAAAACCTAAAATTTCCCTAATTACTTCATATCCTTCCATACACCTTCAAATTCAGATCTGGAATTTTCTCTCCCAAAACTGAACCGCTTCGCTCGATTCCTAAGGCTGAATACGGAGTTTCTACGCTCGATTTCAGTCCGATTCAAACTCGATGAAGAGGAAGGTAGGAGATCTATCGCCGAAAAACAGATTGGGAGCGTTTTCACATGAAGACGGAGCGATTTCACTCGATTTCATAACAATTTGAAAGAAATTACACACGATTCCACAAGAGAAGAGGAGTGAGGAAGCGATTCTTCACAAATTCAATCAATTCCTTCAAATCTATGTCCAACTCGCCTAATTTGAAGCAGATCTGGAAGAAATTCAAAGATAAGACTGAGAATTGCTAGGTTTCAAGGTAATTATCTTTGAATTGCATAATTTAGTTTGTATAAACAAGTAGTTTGCATAGATGAGTTTATAGAATGTTCTATAGTTACTAGTTTGTGTTTGTGTGCATTAGTGAATGAGATTGAGAATTAGATCCAAAATTACTAGGTTTGAAGGTTTATTCTCCGCGGACTTATCAATGTAAATCGGGAATTCACTGTAAGTTGTATAAACTATTAGTTTGATTAGACGTGTGCATGCTTTTGTTGCTCTTTGTGCATGTATTAGACCTTCTGTGTGCATGAACAAGAAAACTAGTTGTGCGCATCAGCTTTACCTTTAGTGTGCATGAGTTTTTTCTTATGTGTGCATGAACCAGTCTATATTTCATAAATTCAGTGTATATATGAGTTTTATATCATGTTATATAAACTTTCAATCTTAATGTAGTTATGTGCATCAATTTTACCTTTTGTGTGCATGAGTTTTATCTTCTGTGTGCATGAGTCTTGCATATCTGAGTGCTACCAGGAGGTGTTTTCTAGGTTCTAGCCTACTAGTTTTCTTGCGTTCAATGGATGATGATTTTTAATCTAAGGATTTACTTACCTCTCTCAATATAAGCTTGAGTTTGTTAGATGGATGTTGATCTAAACATTACTAATCTGTATGCATATGATTCGTCAATACATCTGTGTGCAAAAGTAAATTCATTTGTGTGCATGAGTGAGACATTGTGTGCATAGTTAGCACTTTATGACTATTTTCTTGACATGTTTGTCTGCATCATAAATCTAATGTATAGATGTGTTTTACAGCATGTTCTATACGCTTTAAATCTGAATTTAGTTGTGTGCATGAGTTTTTTTTCTTGTGTGCATGACTTGTTACTTCTATGTGCACGAGTATAACCTTTTGTGTGCATCATTTTTTTTGTTCTATAAACTTTAAATCTGATTGTAGCTATGTGCATGAGTTGAACCTAGTGTGTGCATGAAGTTTAATTTATGTGTGCATAGATTTTGCCTTATGTGTGCATGAGAGTTTGCCTTCAATGTGCATGAGTGTTTGCATTCTTTGTTTTTTTAAGCATCAACCAAAGCATAAAATGTATGTGAAATTTGACAATACATTTGTATTATAAACTGTAGGTGACACACCAAAGTATTGGAATTAGAATGGAATAATGCAAGTTGCTCCACCTCCACCCAAAAATTAGTGTAACTTTAGTTTCGACTTTAGTGCAACTCCAATTTTAACTAGTATACGTGTTAGCGCAGCTCAACTCAATTTTCAATTAATGCATGTCCATTCCAACTAGTACAATATCAATACTAAATGGTAATTTCATTTCATTGTGGGCATTTATTATACCTTTTTTGTGAAGAAACAAATCTTTATTTCATAAATTCAATTTATATAAGTTTTATAGCATGTTCTATAAGCTTTTAATCTGAATATAGTTGTGTGCATCGATTTTTCCTTATGTGTGCATGTGTTTTACCGTTTGTGTGCATGGGTTTTACCTTATGTGTTCAACATTGTATTGTAAGATAAATCATCTGGTTGGGGATTTTTATCAAACAGGTGGCGTGCGTCCGTTAATTTTTCTCCTTTCTTCGAAATACTTTGCCATCAAAGATTTTCATGCTAGCATAGCCTTGATATCCATCATAATGAACAACCTCAAAAGTTGATTCCATGTCACTTGACCTAATGTATAAGAAACATATTGTATACTACATCAAAATAGTTTCAAATCAATTTCAAATCTTAATTTTTTGCGTGCATACATGAAGAAGATATCGAGATCCAAAGAATGTGAGAGAAATGTCTTAATTTTATATGCATCTCTAAATTAAAGGTCGAACTACTCTCAATTTTATATACATCCCCCAAAAGATAAGGACATAAGTCAAAACAATATTGTGTGCATCACTTGTTACTTGTGTGCAACAGTTAAGCCTTATGTGTGCATAAGCTATTGCTTGTGTGTGCAGCAGTCACATGATCTGCGTGCATCAGAAAATGAGAATCCTCAAATACTGAACATAATGTGTGAAACAGAGGTCGAACTAGAGAAACAATTTTTTTTGCTCGATAATAGCAATTTTGCTTGAAGAGTATACAAACAATTCAGATCTCAACTCGAATACACTTTCCAAATCAACTGTCGTATAGTGCAGATTCCGAGCTTAAGAAAAGCTAGCCTAAATACACTTTTCAAATCAAAGCAACACCACAACAAACACAATTGAGCTAAAATGCAAATCCGACTGACTGTAGAAGAAATTATAACATCATCTAAGACATAATTTATCCAATTCGCTTAAATCCAATGGAATAATTCATGTCAACAACACAAATTGATGTCAAAGACGTATTATTACATGAATCGATCAAAACAGATCCAATCTGCACAGAGGAAGTGATGTCGGCGGCGAGGGAGTTAGAGGAGGAATCCATGAGCGTCGGCGATCGAAGGAGAAGGAAGAAAAGAGAAGTCCAACGAAGGAAGAGAGCGACATCGCGAGAAAGGAGAAGGAAGAGGAAAGGGAAAAACAAATTTTGGGAAAAATATGACCTTTTTAGCAAATGGAGGGTGAGGATGTGTCCTTATTCCTCATGGGAAGACACATCCTCATTGGATCTTTTCCCGTACAAATGACCTTTTTAGCAAGTTGTGTATGATGATTGATGACATGAAATTATTATTATTTTCACGGGGGGAGTTAAATTGCTTAAGAGACTTAGATTTTAAAGTCGATATATTTCATTATTGCACCGAAGTTTTAAACGTTGTAATATAGTGTTTTAAAAAAAGGAAGCATAAAAGGGAAAACCCCAGGTGACAACGCTCTATATTCCCGACTCAATAAGTAATACTAGGGTGCAATAAATTCTTCTGTTGCTTAACTAGTTAGATAAAAAAAGTTAATATTTAAAAACTCATTAAACTGTATTTTGATATACAAAAATAGTTTTTTTGGTGGATTTAAATAAATTTAGGGTGGGGATGGTGTCCCAAAAAATTATAAATTAATTATAATTACAATTTTGATTTTGTACTTCAAAAAGTATAAATTAATTTTATTTTTTATATTTTAGGTAATTAATACAAACTCAAAAGAACTATTTTTTTTTTATGCAAAGGGTTGGGGTTGTCCCAAATTTATTGAATAGCAAGGAATTACATTGAAGCAGAAACAGATTGATCAAATTCAATCAAAGACATCAGTTCCTCAAACGGTTCAGCGTGGATTTGCAGCACCTCAGGGCAATGATGACTATGCTTGGCAAGCCAGTCCGCTGGCTTGTTGATTAGCCTGGGGATGTGCATTAGCGAGACCGTCCAAGACGGATCAAAGAGTAGCTCGCGGATCTTAGTGACAACAGCCCGGTGACGAGTGGGAGCAACATCAGTGTTAAGAATGAATTTAACCACCTCAGCAGCATCCAGCTCAGCAATGAGGGAACAAATGCCCATTGACTTGGCCAGCATCAGCCCATGAAGTAGCCCAAGAAGCTCAGCGTGAAAAGCAAAGTCACCCACAGCTCTCGCAGTGAAGCCGCTGCAATAAATTCCATTTTGATCTCTAATCAGTCCACCCGCAAAAATCCAGTCCGATCCATCACGGAAGGATCCATCTGAATTGAGTTTGAACGAATTCGGAGGGGGACGCTGCCAAGCTGCAGCAGAGGCAGGAAGCTGGTGGAGTTTGTTTGAGTGAGCCAAACTCAAATATTCTGTTGCACGATCAATGATGAATTGTGAACGAGGCTCAGATATAGAAGTATCGGAAGCAAAAACGCGAGCGTTTCTCCAACGCCAAAGCCACCACAGTCCATAAGCAAAAGTGGATGGCCACGCTCCCGAGCGAGAGATGTTATCAAGTATCCAATCTTTGATATTGGTCGAGCAGAATCCAGCCAGGCGGGAAGGGTGAATGAAGTCCTGCCAAACTTCAAAGGCAACTGCACAGTCGCGAAGAATATGGATAGTAATTTCCTGATGTTCCGAGCAGAGGCCACATGATGAGTCAGTAGCAATGTGCCTACGGACCCGGTTAGCGTTGCACATTACAGCATCTTTTGCTGCGAGCCACAAAAAATTACGGATCCTCTCGGGCACCTTGACCTTCCAAATTAATTCCCAAACCTTTTCTGTCTCGTCTCCTTCATCCTTCCTCAAGAAAGTGAGCATTGATTTAAGGGAGAAGAGTCCAGAGCCAGTCCCGTTCCAGCAAAAGTTGTCCCCAGTTCCTTCGTCGACAACTGATATTACATTGATTTTCATAATTAACGCAGGGGGAAGGAGGTGTGAGAACTCATGCCAACTCCAACCTCCATTAATCTAGTATTCAGAGACTGTTCGGCCCAGATCGTCTTCAGGAATCACCCCTATGGCAATATCCTCAAGTGGTTGCTGAGAAACCCAAGGATGACTCCAAAAGAGTATGGATGTGCCATCACCAACCTCCGACTGCAGTCCCTGCAGCAGGGGTGTTTTCGCCTTCACTAATCCCTTCCATAGAGTAGACGAATTCTGTGACGCAGTGAGCATGTCCCGGTCGCATCTCCCATTGCAGTACTTATTGCGTAACACTCGTGACCACAAGGAATTAGGCTCTGTAAACATTCTCCAGCCCAACTTGGTCATGAAAGCAGTATTGACATGTCTCATATTTTTCATCCCCAATCCTCCAGCAGATTTAGGACGTCTCAGTTCCTCCCACTTGACTAGGTGCATCCGGCGCTTATCAGTTGTGGATCCCCACACAAAGCCTCGGGTTTTCTTTTCAATTTCTTCGCAGATAGACAACGGGAGAGGGGTTGTCTGCATTGCATAAAATGGCGTGGCTGCAATAACCGAATGCGCAAGGGTCACTCGTCCCGCCATCGAAAGCAATTTGGATTTCCACCCTGACAATTTAGAGTTTACTCTGTCGACAATGTGCTTGAAGGAGGCCTTAGTGAGCGGCTTTTTAGACATAGGAATACCCAAGTATTTCCCCAAGTCTTCGGTATCCTGCATTTCTCCAACCCGGCAAATCCTGTCAGCAAGGTCCCTCGGAGTGGAGTTAGAGAAACATAGCATGGATTTCTGCAGGTTAACCTTTGCGCCTGATGCCGAGCAAAACTTATCAAGGCAAAACTTTACCACCTGCATCTGTTCAACTGAAGCATCTGTGAATAAAATCAAGTCGTCGGCGAAAAACAAATGTGACAGCCCCGGACCATTGTTGGACAGCCGAATAGGACGCCAAGCACGAGAGCTGACTGCTTCCTCGATGATATAACTTAGACGTTCCATACACAAGACGAAGAGATATGGGGAGAGGGGGTCGCCTTGACGAACACCTCGGGAAGGCGAGAAGGATTCACTCATCATTCCATTCCACAAAATCTTCATACTACAGGAAGAGACACAATTCATAATAGCCCTGATAGTGTGAACCGGGAAGCGAAGCTCCTGCAGGGTGTCTCGGATGAAGGGCCAGCGGATGCGGTCGTATGCCTTTTCAAGGTCGATTTTAATGACCATGAATGGCGTAGCAGAGGATTCCCGCATTGAGTGCATTACTTCCTGGGTTATCACGATATTATCCGTGATTTGACGTCCCGGGACGAAACTCGACTGCGTTGGAGCAACAACCTGTTTCATAATCGGCTTGAGTCTTGTAACGAGAGCTTTAGTGGCACCCATGTTATCAATCGCACTCTTCATCTCCTCTTCTGAAAAAGTCCTACACAGATTCTCAAGATCAGTCGAGGGAATACCAGGGAATCTGTCACGAGGAACGTCGAATGTGCCATCTGAATCAGATTCATCAGTGTATAGCAGTTGGAAGTGGTTCGTAACCAGTCTCTGTAATTCAGTCTTATCCCAGATCCAAACATCCTGATCTGAGCGGAGAGCTTCGACCCTGTTCATCTTTCGGCGAACGACGGAGCAAGCATGAAAAAAGCGAGTATTGCGATCCCCGTCGAGCAGGGCATCCGACCTGGCTTTCTGTTTCCAGAAAATATGAATCTGTTCAAGCACGTTGTCAAGCTGTTTTCGTAATTTTCTCTTAAGATGCAGCAGGCCTTGTGCAGGATTATCACATAAAGAGCGTTACAGTTTGTCTCTCTTGCGAAATAAATTCCCAAAGACTTCTTTATTCCAGTCATCTAAATTAAGTGCCAGAGATGACAAGGCCGAAGCTAAGGGTGCTCCATGCTTCCAATGTTGACTGAGGAATGACTGAAATTCCGAGTGAAGCATCCACGCTTCCTGAAACTTAAAGAGCTTCCCTGAGGCACGATAGTTAGTAAAACCTTCACAATTCAGGAGGAGTGGACTGTGATCCGACTGATTGGCGGCTAAATGTTGGATCGATCCATCCTCAAACACAGTACGCCATTCAAGGTTGCACAATCCTCTGTCAAGTCTCGCACAAGTTCTGGTAGAGATATCAATGCCACGACTCCAAGTGAATTTCGGCCCGGAGTAGCCCAAATTCAGAAGTTCCATGTTCTCAATCCAGCAACTAAATTTCTCACACCTTCTATGCATGTTATCAGATTGGCCAGTTCTCTCGTCAAGAGACTTGGTCTCGTTGAAGTCCCCCATGAGGAGCCAAGGAAGCTCATTGCTTTCCTGGAAGTCAAGAAGGCGGGTCTAAAGAGCTTCCCTGGAAGCAGAATTACGATTGGCGTAAATCGCTGAGAATAACCATTGGGACTGCCCTGCTCTGGAAACAGAAACTGTAACAACTTGCGCATGAGAATCAACTTCATCGATCTAAATCACACTGCGGCGCCATAAGACCCATATTCCACCACTGAACCCGATTGCATCTGAGCGGATGATACCGTCGAAGCCAATCATTGAGCACACCTTATCTGCCTGAGAACCACTGATTCTAGTTTCTAATAACACCAAAATGGACGGTTCATGGAGTCTGATCAAGTCCTTCAACGAGCGGAGGAATTCCGGACTGCCCGCACCCTGGGCATTCCAGACAATAATTTTTAAGTTTGTACTAATCATAGAAACCAATTTGTGAAGTAACGGATCAGAGGTTGACCAATTAACAACTAACTCTGTCATCCCTCGTGCCCATGGCGCCATCTCTAATCTGAACGCCATCAGTTTCTTCGACGGAGTTAGACACTTCGACTTGAGTATTATCTTCCATGAGGGTGTCAACGGATGGAGCCAGAGCACCCGTAGGTTGTCGGGAGAGTGGATCCAGGTCCATTGTTGAGTCATCCTGGTATGGTGGATCACTAGAGTGCTTAGAGAGATTCGACGTCAAGTCTTTGCTCTCCAAGGCCTGCGTAGGTTTTTTTTTGAGGATTGTCACTGACTTTCCTGTGTGATGGGGCAGTTTCATAACAGAATCCTCAACCAGATCTTTTGTGACAATACTTTCTGAAATCTTTTGGGTATGGCTTTTGTTAATTTCCTTGTTTTTCTCCTCTTGTGGACGTGTGTGATTCCTTTTTTATTTGCCTTACCAGATCCTGTGGGGCCATCGCCTTTCTGTTGTGTCGAACTTTCCTGTCCACCTTGAATTACGCATACTTGTTTTCCTTTCTGGGCAGCCTTTGTGTCCTTTTTAATGTTGGGATTATTCTGCGGATCAATCTTTCCCTGCACAATATCTTTCTGTTTCTCCCCCTCTGTAACAGCTTTTTGACTAGTTTCCTCAACTGAAGCTTCCTCCCGATTCTCCTCCGTATTAGTGGCAAAGATCTGGAAGCGTGATCCCGAAATCTCCGCACTTGCTGAATTTTGAGATTTTTCCGCCACTGTTATGGAATTCTGGCCCGTATCTCCATCGGGTCGGGTATTCTGCCTCCGACCCGACACCAATTGGAAACCCTCGCCGTCCACTGCATTTCGTGTCTTCGCCGTGGACTTTTCTTTGTCCCCGTCGTCCGCTTTCTTCCCTTGGGATGGTGGTGGTTTTTTCCATACTCTGCGCTCCGGAATCATCCAGCCCCCCCAGTCTTCAAGGGTTTCTGGTGCAGCTTTCTTCACCACTTCTTGGTCAGCATTCATCTCAGTTTCATCTGGGCATTGGTCTTGAGCATGTCCAATTTTGCCGCATTTGAAACAAATCATACGGAGCCCCTCGTACTGAATTTTCCAAACCCTACCATTCATACGGAACTTGGAAAGTAAGGGTTTGGTGATGTCACTCTCTATGCTTAGGCGAGTAAATCTCCCTCTCTCAGCCGAGCAGGTGGTTTTGTCAATCTTCATGACTCTCCCAATTTTTCCGCCAATTCTGCTGAGTATGGCTGCATCAAAGTATTCCATCGAGAGGTTAGGGATCCGAACCCAAGCAGTAATTAATTTGATCGGTTCCTCACATGCCACAAAATTCTGTTTCCAACGTTGGATGGCTAAATAATTCTCACCCACCATCCATGGCCCATGGTGAGCACATGATTGAAGTCTTGTGCATTTTGGAACTTGACAACATAGTATTCATTATCAACATCCACCAGGGAGAATGCACCTTTTAGCTTCCACTTCTGTTGCAGATTCTTTTTCAAAGCCATGTACCCCACTGTGTGACCGAAGACCTTGACAATCAGAGCATTCCGCCAAGGTTTCCTTAGACGCTTTTTGTCATTAGCAGAAAGAAGGATTACAGGACAGTTGGGGTCATCCACTTCTCCCACATCATCAACTGGCTCCTCTTCCTCCTCAAAGTACCCCCAGTCATTAGATTCATCCTCTGTTCCATTTTCAGCATGTGTCCCTCCTGTAACCTTGTCTTTGTACGAGACCACCGCACTAGTTCCCTCTCCAGCCTCCTTGTTCCCCAGTGCAGGGAAGTTTTCAGTGTCCATCTCGAAGGCTGTCTCAACACGTCGCTTCATCTTTTTGGTTGATCGTTTTAGTAGGTCCGCCTCCTCCGGCGAAGCAGAGAAGACAATTATGGCCGACGCCGGCTTGTCTGACTGAGAGTTCATAGAGAGCTTTTCGATTTAGACAGTAATATTTTTAACTTGTCAAAAGAACTATTTTAACCCCTTAATTATCTTCTTAGTTATTTTTTGTTTAAACTAGTTTATGAACTATACGTAACTAGTTATTACATATTTCTTAACAAAAATAATAATCAAATTTTAGGAAAAAGATCCGGTGAGGATGCCTTTACAAAGAAGGAGTGAGGATCAATCTCCACCGTCCGTCACGTTTTAATCTTGTCCGTCCATTTTTCCCTTTCTCTTTCCCTTTCTTTTCTCTTTCAACGATAAAATTCAGCCGCTCTCTCCCGACCTCTTCTCGTCGCCGACTTGCTCCTCCGTAGATCTCTCCATCACATCGCTCAAATTTGACGAATTCGTTCTCTATAGAAGAAGGAAAGTGGCACAAATTCGGTAGAGGAGAGAATCATCCTCCATCGCCGCCATCGTTTTCTTCTCATCGAATCCTTCTTCTGCTCATTTACTCGCCGCCATTGTTGTTCTTCAGCTGTTCCTGGTGTTCCTTAGGCGAGAGTGTGTTCGACAGTGCTCGCGCCACTGTGTTTTCTCTTTTTGCGTTTGTCGCCGGCCAAATCTAGTGTCCTTCGTGATATGGATAATGCGTCTCCTAATTTAGGTTTAGATCTGTACTGTGTGTTTGATTTGATTGTTGTTTCTGCATATATATTGCATTTCATTACAGTATCAATATAATGTCTCAGATTTCTGGATTTTTGTACGTGATTTGGTTGAGCGATGCACCTTTTACCATTGAGTGATGCACCTTTTACCATTGAGTGATGCACTTTTTTACAATTGAGTGATGCACCTTTTAATAGACTACGATGCACCAGTTGAGAATTTTAATGATTCTTGTGCATAATGCATCAATGTTCATTGGTTGATGCACCTTTTACCTTTGGCTGATGCACCTTATAATATGCTATGATGCACCAGTTGAAAACATTGATGATTTCTGTGCATAGTGCATTAATGTTCACTGGTTGATGCACCTTTTAGCTTTGACTGATGCACCTTATTTCAGGATGTGATGCACCTAATTATAAGATTGACCAAGCAAGCTATTCTACAACCAATTTTTGAAGTAGACGGTGCAGTGTATGATTCTAGTGTTGAGATTGATGAAAGAAAGCGTTTGTTGGCCGAAGTGATGACAAAAATGTATTCTTGTGTTGACATTGTTGGTGATGACATTGATAGATTGAAAGAGTTTTTAGCTATTTTAAATGATCAAAAGGCTGCATTCACAAGATTTGAAGTAGTTGATCCTTCTTCCTTAACACCAGCTAGAAACTACAAGTTTGAAAAATTTGTTGGCCCGTTACCTGATCAAGTAAATATCCATCCTCCTGAAATGGCAAAGAACAAGTTCAAGAAGAGGTGTATTAAAGGTGACCAAGAAGTTGGAATTGAACATTCCAAGAAGAAGAAAAGGGTTTGTAAAATTTGTAAGAGATCGGGACACAACATCACTACTTGTCCTCAATATGTCCATTAGTTTCTCTGAGCTTTCATTGTAGTTAGTTATTAACCAGATATTTTTGTAATGCACCTATTAGTTATGACTGATGCACCAATTGTATGCACCATTTGCATCTCAGTGATGCACCAATTGCATCTCAGTGATGCACCAATTGCATCTATGTGATGCACCAACTTTTATTAACAGTGCATAGCACCTTGTTTACTTGACTGAATTAGTCTTGATTTTATTTTTCAATTTTTTATCCATTCATTTTCTGTACCTTATTTATCCATCGATTATCATTGAGTGATGCACCAAATATCACTAAGTGATGCACCATTTTCAATTAAGTGATGCACCACATTTCAATAAGTGATGCACAAACTATATATCCGGTGATGAATCAATTTTGATTATGTGATGCACCATTTTCATCGTGTGATGCACCAACAAACAACTACTCATGCATTTTATGCCATTGTGAGTCATCAGCAACCACAAACCATTTTCATGTGCAAACCACAAATACCTAAAAACCAAACTTGTCTTACAACATAAAAACCAAACTTGTTTTCTGAAACCAAATATGTCTTACTACAAACCAAACTGTTTACAAACATCCAAATTGTTCACATCTTCCTATTTCATCCCTACAACTTTCTACTCTTTACTCTTTACTTTGCACGTCCACGTCTACGTTCTTGTTGGGATGTGTCAACTTCTTCTCCACTTTCTGTTATCATTAAAAAGAACACATAGATAATTAATAAAATGACAGACAATAAATATATCATTGATGCACCAACTCTTACTAGGTGATGCACCAAAAAACACTGGGTGATGCACCAAAATCAAATGGGTGATGCACCAAAACCAAATGGGTGATGCACCAACTCACACAGATTATTAAAAAACTGGCAAAATGATCAGTGTTTACCATCAAGTGGAGTTGTTTCTCCATGATATTCTGATGAAGTTGATGGTATTTCTTCTTTTTCTGCCACTGTTAAACCATAGACATATATCATTAATTAATAGCAGCCAATACATATGCATCAATGTACCAATAGACATCAACCCATGCACCAATAAACAACCACTCATGCATTTTACAATAATTATACATGCGTTTATACAAACGTACCAGTGTTTATATGTGGTGGATAACTAATGATTAGTGTTCCATTCTTAGCTCCTATTTCTTTCCTACATTTTATACATAAAAAACATTTTCGTGTGATGCTCTAACACACACTAAATAATGCACCAACACAACTATTCGATTCAGTACATCACATACCATGCACAAAATACATTCGATGCACCAAAACACAATGGATGATGCACCAAAAGAAAGTGGATGATGCACCAAAACAAGAGCGAGGATCTTACCCCATCCTTCGGATGAGCAAGAGCGAGAGCAAGAGCGAGGGAGGTTTTTGGAGAAGATGAACGGTTTGTTTGAGTGAGAATGTGAGAATGGCGGTTGTTTCGAGGCTTTTATATCGCGCGTGATAAATGAGCCCACCACGATCCTCCTTAGTTTCTGGCCCTTGGATCTTACCCCATCCTTCGGATGGAGTAGATCCTTATTTCTTCTCTAAGGGGGTATCCTCACCGGAATTGCGTCCCAAATTTTATACACTAGCAAAGATAAATTTGCAAGTTTGATCCAAACACTTTACTAAAGGGGAATTGATGAACTCATTGCAAAATAAACTAAATGATTAATTCGGAAAAGTCGTTAAATGAATATTAAAATGTATGGCCATTTAAATAAAAAAAATCATTAACATAAATAAGTTAAGAATCCGGATCAGGTGAGAATAATTATTATTGTGCGAATATGCGAATAAATGCACATTTAGGTGATTGACATGCACTTTCTTCATTAATGACATGCACATTTAGGCCATTGACATGCACTCTGTCAGATTTGGATGTCATTGATAATATGAGAAAAGTACATGCACACACACCAAAAGTGCATGTCAATGGCAAATTATCAATGACATGCAAATCTGACAGAGTGCATGTCAATGGCCTAAATGTGCATGTCTCACCTGAATCTTTTCCATAAGTTAATACTAATAGTCAAATCCGTACCAAATTGCATTTATTAGCCTTGTCCCCTTCTCTTCCACCAAAATACTTTACACTTCATCAAAAATCGGAAAGGCTTTTTATACTCGTGTCAGACTAGATTAATTCCGCGCAGAGTTAGACAACGCGCGGATTTTCAAAAGTTTTCAGAATTCGTGGACGTATTTTTATTTTTATTTTTATTTACCCCCACGATTTATAAAATCGAGAGAATAAACTGGAAATAGGAAAACCGGATTAGAGATACGCCGAAAATCGTGAGCTTTGAAAACTTCAAAAAAATATCTCGCCATTAGTAGCTGAGATATTTTTTGATATTTTTATTTTGCGGCGTTTAACGCCGCGCGTTTTCCAGCTCCGCGCGATGCTGAGATACGCCGGAAAAATCAGTTAGTCATTTTGCATGTCCATCAGTCAGATCGAATGCAATTAGCCTCGCCATTGTCATTTTACACATGAATACAAATTTCCAATAACAATGGCGAGGTGCGGAATGACTAACTGATTTTTCCACACGTCCTAATTTTTTTTTAAATTCATATATCACCTCATTTTTAACTGATCACGATCACAATTTGCATAAAAAGAGTAAAAAATTACAATTTCCAATAACAAACCTCCTAAATCACTACTCAAACACCTAAAATGAGAGGCTAAAATGACATTTTTTAGTAATCCGACCAAAAGTATAATTTTAACGCTAATGTTTTCCTCGAATTCCTCGACGATGGAATCACAATCAGCGACAAATCAAATACAGACAGTTTCTGTTCTTAATTTGGAATCAATTTGGGACTCCCAACAATGTATTTTGGGGAACTTCCCAACCAGATCAAGGAACAATTTCCGACACCAAGGAACACCATCCTACAAAAACCTAAATAAGAATTTCTTTTGTTGGTAGAAAAAATAAACTTATAAGGTTGCAACCAACAGTCAAAGATAAATTACAGTTTCACATCTCTGGCAAAAGATAACTGATATCAAGTTTGTGACAAGAAATCAATTTAAATGAAGGATAGAAGAATGTAAAATCTGGCAGCAATGAACTCAAATATTTTCGACATTCGTTTTACAGGGACAAGCTCTCAGCAAACTCTGCCTACATTTTTTTTTGTAGTCTTAGGATAATGAATCTCACGACAAGCTACTAATGATGTATATATGTTAACAATATACACTAATGACAAACCCTTTTCTTCTCCTTAACTCAAACTAATGCTATAATGGTGATACATGTGCTTAGTAAAAAAACTCATTCTAGGGACCAAAGGATGATGATCAAATGAATGAAATGACACAAACCAAACTTGCAAGAAAAATGAGGATGAGATGAAATCTGTACAAAATACCATACTGAGTGAAGGACGCCTCTATGAACACGCAAGACCACACAAGTTTCCAATTTTACCGAAAAACCACTGCAAAGAGTTTGGACCGTCATCATCAAGTAAAGGCGAAGCAGGCAATGGTAGCTCGGAAGGTAAGTGTCTATGAAATGAATCAACTGCTGCAGCTACACCGTCTTCATTTTCTATCAGCTTTGCTATTTCCATAGCCTCAGATTTCACCTGAAAAACGTCATCTAGTTAGGAATTATATTGCCGAATTGCCCAAATAGCATCTTAGTGCTCGTTTGGTTGAAGATAGGAGTTGAAGTTACTTCCCAGGGATTAAAATCTATTTAATTGTAATTTCGTTTAGTTAAGAAAAATTGTTTGGTTGAATTTTTATGTAAAATGGAAGAAGTCGATGTGTTTTGAAGAAATTTGAAATTCCAATATAGTTAATTCCTGTCTGTCAGATTTTTTCTAACCAAACACATGATTTTATCTTACTTTATAGGCTTTGAGAATTCAACTCCCAGCCAAACAAACACTTGGATAACATAATATTAACATGAACGTGGAGTGATTACCTCTGGCTGGAGCATAAATTTTATAGCATTTGACAGGGCTTCAACACTGAGCTGATCAATAGGTATGGGTTCGGGTCCAAGTCCTCTCTGATAAACTCTATCAGCCCAAAAGAATTGGTCCCCAAAAAATGGAACTACAGTCGTTGGACACTGCAATTTAAGATAGTGTTTGATTAGGATATTTCCACCATTGTAAATTCAAATTATGGTTTCAGCCACTAATCCTAATTACTAGAAATCCTTAAGTTAATGTATATTAATTAAACATACCCCAGCCTTTAATCCAGTGGCTGTGGTTCCAGCACCACCATGATGAACCTGCAATTTCCAAATACAGTATTAGTAATTTAAGGAAATGAAGAGTACTTACTAAATAGGATATTCTTCTATTATATAACTTCAAAAACATAATTAGTTTACCTCCTAGGGCTCTCAGATATGCAATTGTACGTTAAAATAAGAGAAATAATTTTTAATAGTTCAATAGATATGAAATGATAAAAATGTCATGTGTATCTCAACAAGATTTGCATATACACGAATCTAAATAGCCAACTCACTCACCACAGCAGAGCATTTAGGAAAGAGCCAATCATGGGGGCAATTTTCAATGAGGAAGATATTGTCGGGCAAATCTGTAACTGCAAGTCATTCAATTAAGACCGTTAGAGAGTGTTAGCTATCCAACTTGACGATTTTCAGTTGCCAACGCAAGTTAAACTAATCAATTACTGCTAGATAAATCATTTCAAAATTTCAACAGAATAATGCTCCAACTCAGGAATTCAGCAGATGAGATAGCTGAGGAGCCATCTATCTAATGAAAAATGCAAATCATGAAATGGGTATTTGAGATTAGAAAACCGTCACAATACCTGACTTGCTAAATTGATAAACAAAACACAAGATATTACTCTGCTATGGATAACAAATGTGGTTACCATACATGCTCAAAAACAATGAGATGCAGCAGTGTGTAGAATATGACATTTTATAATACATGCAACACCCAGATAAGAATAACATTTGCATCAGAAGCCATATCATAGAAATTAAATTGGTAAACAGAAGGTTTGAAAGAAGACACGAGATCTTGTGAAAGGAATACTTACATATACCAAGGTCTCCCCAGCCACGGTCGAGAATTCCCCGCTGTCCTGTCTCTTTTAATGCTTCCAAAATTATTGCCGTTGTTTTCCTAGGATTTTCAAGCGGCTGTACATGAAAACTAGTGCAATTAGTACTAAACAACATTAATCAAGTCATAAATATCAGAAACTAAAGTTTTCCGTTGCTTCTTGAAAAAGCTCATAGGTGGTTTGATAAAGTGAAAATAGAGTACAGAATTTATAAACTTGAAACTCTAGCAAGTCAGTAAGACTGTTTACTTTGATATCCATTCAGCAACTTGTTATAGTATCAAGAAAACCGGATTAGAAACAGAAGCGGAAGAGAATATAAAAAGAAACAAAATCTGCGACAGGGAATAGGCCAGAAAACTGTGACTCGTACTAATATCTACAGAAATAAGACAGAATTTCAGGAAGTAATTAGTGAAATAAAAGATTACCATGCTCCCAAACCCAATATATATTGGTTTTGGCCCTTTCTGGATCCACTCAACAAACTCTTCCTGAGGTTTGTACTTCGATCCAAGATTAAGAAAACAATAACCAACAACGTCAACAAGAGGTCCCCAATCTGTAAAAAGTAAAGTAAGAAACCTGAGATTATATTTTAATGATTAATCATGCAAAAAAAATGTTATAACATGTCGCTAAATCATATCCCTGAGAAACCTAGATATCAAATTGGAGAAAAAGTACCAAACCTTGTGGTTTTGGCACCACATGTGGGCTCCATATGTAACTTGTTGGCAAATGAGCTATTGATTCACGGTACATGCTGAAGTATGCAATAGGAGGCAGCTTCAATTTTCTTTTTCTGAAGTCATTGATGTAGCTTCGTATGCCCCACCATACCAACAACTCAACAACTATATATGAAAGCTGCATGATTTCCAATTTGGATGGCAATAAAGGAGTTAGTTAGCTACAAGAAGAAAGGAACCAGACAGAAAGATGATCCAGAAATTACCCAATTGCCGCTTTGAGGTACACGTGCAAGTGGATGAGAGAATTCATATGTCGGACTGCCATTAAAGAAGCAAGATTAAGGAGTAGACATTTGCTGATTTGCACTATCTATCTCATATTAACAATGACAACAAATTGGCATATCAAGAAGAATATACAAATGAATAACATCAAAAGGATTTGCATATCATATAGTGACTGAAGTTCAGTATGAATGTAGAATTCTTTTAAAGCTATTTTTCTTCGAAAATCTATCAATTCTCTTGAAGATAGAACAAAAAGCAAGTTATTCTGCTGGTTAAAAGGAGAAACCAGCAATTCAACAAGTATGTGTCTGCAACTATAATGTGGTTTTACTGGTGTATATGATCATGAACAAATGACAACAAAATGAATAGTCATCCATAATAATATCTAAAGTAGGATTTTGGTATAGCATGTAGAGAGAAATTAAAAAGAATCTTACGTCCAAGGCATAGTGAAAAATATGTGAAGAGGGACCCCAAGAGCTTCAGCAATATGAGTGTGTCCTGCAAAGAAAGAACTATTAATGCAATGAAGTAGAAGGTCTTCTGGTGTCCACAGTACTGTGTATGCAAAAATAGTTCTTATCCAGATAATGTCCTTGCCAAATTCTAGATAGTTCAAAGACCAAACAAAAATATTGGATTCCTTGGATTTCAACTCACCATAAGCTGGAGGATTTGCAATAATTGCTTGTGCTTTAAAAGGTACACCTGTAAGAATATTGGCTTCTGTGCATGCAGGCAAGAGAGACTCAATTATGGCTTTTAGTTGCTTCCTTTGAGTTGATATATCTCCTGGAGCAGATGGAATGAGCCCTTTATTCCGCACCATATCTGATAAAGTGACAAGGGTAAAAATTGTAATTTAATACACTAAAACTAGATATAAAGCGAGTAAAACATCATGAGAAGTAGAATAGTAAGAATTGACAGGAAGTGAAAAAAATAAATTTTGATAAACAAGATGTCATTTTAAGCTAAGTACTTTGCAAATTATTTACAAGGGAATTTGATTTCTCTAGCATAACACTAAGTTTACAAACAACTCAAGGCATTAGTTTATAACCCTTTGTACGAAAAACTAGTTCTCCGTCATATACCACCAGTTATGTTTTCCTATCCCTTTTCCATCAAGACATTACATAATTCATTACCACAAACACCTCTCTATGGTCAATGGTGCAACTTGATCATCTGACTCATTGTAGTGAACAAATACAAAATGATCAATTTTCTTCAGTATCTCATTAAGATTGTTGGCTTATAAGCTTCAGTGGTTCTATAAGCCCTAATTCTTGTGATCTTATCATTTCTGATCACAACATAGTATGTAAGCTATTTAGCAAACAGAATCATGCAATGAATTTCTAAAAGTGATGGTTAACAACATAGAACATTAGATATTCAAGCCTTTAAATAATCTGATCACCTCCTATCAACCAATTATCCCACCACACCTCCTAAAATTAAAAAGGCAATAAGAAAATCTATGCAATTCAGTATTGAGATTTAAATTTCTTACATCCTGCTAAAACTCGAGGATCACCACCCAAAGGGTAAAATTCCACACCGGCTGACTCGACAAAGTCTCTAAAATTGAGGTGCGTAGCCAATCTTACATGATGACCAAACTCCTGCATCTCCAAAAAGTCTGATCACTAACCATAATCATACCACATACATTTCCTTGTTCTGCTCAAATGAATAGATTCTTCCAAAAACTGAATTTAAAAAATTACCTGCAATCTCTTTGCCATGGCCAGAAATGTTTGCACATCTCCCCTCGTGCCAACCACAAGAATAACAATGTATAGCCTTGGAATAGATTTGTTAAGCTCTGCAGGTGCCTCATCCACAGCTACTGGTGCACTCTCAATGGCTTGAAGTTCCAACAACTCTGATGTTACAGGAGCACTATTTTCTAAATCAACTTCTACTGTTCCATCCTTTTGTATCTTAACTAAATTCACAATCAACTTTTTCTGAAAAGAAAAATTCAGCAGTTACTTCAGCAAGGGCAAAGCGTAAAGGCTACGATATCTGAATAATTGCCACTAAACCTGTTGAGGGAATGCACTATTCGTATTCTCCAAAAAACACCCATTTCAGATCATTCACGAATCACGATAAAGAGTCTGAATTTTGTAAAGTGAAATCTCTTCATACATGTTTTAGTCAGATTATCTACTAAAAAAAGTTTACAGATTTCCATGCACAGAAAGGAAGATAAGGTACAAGAAAAAAGTGTCGGATTTATGAATTTATGACAAATACAAGGCCCAAAGTATTCACCTTTTCACGCTCAGAGAGCCTATCCAGTTTTAGATCAGGCCTTGGACTCTCCTTTTCGGTCTTACTCCTGAGGAAAGGTGACGGATTTTCAAGCAGTGTAGTTTTGCCAGCTCCCGTAGTGCCCAATCCAATAGGTGCTGTTATATAGTGATCCAACCCTTCATGGAGAATTTTCACATCAGTGAATATACTATACAGCACAATATATATACATATACAGATCCACAGAAAGGTACAAGTTATACTAACCACAATCTTTAAGCATGTTCATCACATTCATAACCAATGCAAATGATTTTGTCATATGAAATCAAGCGTACCTAGTGCACCTACATTTTCTTTCACAATTCAAGACGGACAACCAAAACTACACCAAATCACGTAAATATTCAATGTTGTGCTAGTACGCTCATTCCTTACTATCCAAATCACAATTTACCTTTTGTAGATTATTTCCACAACAGCGACAAGAAGAAGACAACAATCAAAAGCACATACCTTTACGAGGTGAGTCATAGGAAGTCCACTCCTCTGATCTGCCTAACTCTGAAGCTGAAGCCTGTCTTATTGACCCCACACTATGTCCATCTCCACCACCAAGACTAGTAATAACCTCCTCATCTTGAGGATTGCTTCCATTGCTAAAACATTGATCTGGATCATTCTCCAAATTACCTCCCATACCTGAGACCTTGTTACCCAATTCAGATTGCTCATCCGAAACTACAATCTCATGAACAAATTGCTGTGTCAGAAGCGAAACCCCTGCATCGCTGGACTCGATTTGAAGCTCGTTTCTCCACTCAGATCGTTTCGAGAATTCGGGTTCCTCTACAACTGGTTCACTGAAATCAATACCCTGTTCATAATCAATCTGCAAACTCTTTCCACCAAAATCCCCTTTACTTCCTCCTAAGAGAGGTTCTAAATGATCAACTCCGTTTGAATCCATTCCACCAATAATCCCACAAATCTAATATAGCAAACTTACCACAACTTCTCGCGGCAATTTCATAGCTATATACACGGAAAATGGAACATAAGCATTAACAACTGCACACACTAACAAACCCAGCACGAAATTTTGAAAGGACAACTGAGTTTGCTTAAATAAACCCCAAAAATCGTCAATCTCCAGCAGAATTGAAGAGAATTGACTACGAAAACTAGCCTGTCCACCCGAAAGATTAGGAATTGGAAAAAACCCAAAACTTTGTAATGAAGAAACGGGCAAGGAAACCAACCAGTCAAAGTGAATAGATGAACGACTGACCGGTGGAGCTTGGAGTTGAAATGATTATGGAGGAGAGATTTCTTCACCTTCCTCAACAGTTTGCAAATGCAATTTTTATGACTAAAAAGAAGACGCCTGGATGGTTGATCAATGGAATAATATATTAAGCCAATTGTAAGCTAACAGCTACCCCTCAGGGCAAACTGACCCATCACAAGAATCATACTCGTACACGTTGACGGAGTAGCGAGGACTAAGGAGGGGTTTACAAACTTAAAACTTGTCTAAAACCCTAAGAAAAATGAGTTGTCAACAACTGAGGTTAATCATTTTCTCTATCACCAGTAGTTTCTCTGGAATTTTTAATTATTTCCCTTAATTAATCTACTCCATCCGTCCCTCTTTGTCCCTCTTTTTCCTTTTAAGTTGTTCCTTTATTTTCTTCATCTTATCAAAACTTTCTACTTTTGATCATAAATATTTACCACATTACCCTTGGAAAAGCTTTTCAATTACTACAAAACTCACAACAATCCAAATTACATTTTCACTTTTATCTCTCTCATCATTATTATACACACATCTTAACCTTTTAATTTACCTCTCTCCTTGTTTTCTCATCGCGGAGGGAGTATCTATTAATCTTGCACTTATTGGAAGAATAAATGTTAGTTAACGGAAACAAATCACCTCACTTAATTCTTTTCTTTGTTGTTAAATAATCTATCATAATCCTATCCTAATCTTAATCTTATCTTAATATATTATAAAATTAGGGGTTTCTCCAATTAATCACATTTTATTTAATGCTTTGTTTCTAACTTAGGTATTTTCTTGATTTTTTTTCATTTCTCATTTCATACGTTTACGAATATGTCATTCAAATGAAGATTTTGACTCATCAACATATGTCAATATTGGATCTATATGAAACTTATCGTCATCTTCTACTCTTCGGTTCCTCAAGGTGTGAAGTTTTATACTCCCTCCGTCCCTTTAAGTTCTTCCTGTTTCTGTTTTGGGCGTCCCCCTAAGTTCTTCATATTTCCATTTATATCCATTAATTTCTCTCCATTATACCCTTACTTTATTTATTTTATTCATATCTTAACAACACTTTATCAATCAAATCAATCTTTTTTCATAATAAACTTCCTATTGGGTGAATTTTATGATTTAACGCGCCATTACTTACACTCTAGTATATTATAAAATTGGATGTTTGTGGTAATAAATTCCACTAAACATCATTAATAACCACCCTAATCAATCTGAAATCTGTAATCCACTAGACAAGAATCATTCCCCTATAAGGAGTGTAGAGCATCATCTCAATTAGGGTTGCGTCACCCGACTCTCTAAATCCCCACTCGGTTGTTTTGAGTCGGACGTTCCAACGCTCCCTGAACTGATCCGATGGACAGGAATGAAGCTACTGTATCGCCATCGCCCGTAGTGCTGCCTCCACCAATGTTGACATCCAGAATACCAGACCAAGGATTTCTCAACATCAAGCGGAAAGGATTTTGTTCGTATTACGCCGTAAGTCGTTAAGCCGAACATGAAGCTTCGAAAACAAACCCCTAAAGCCTAAACCAACAGAGAATGGAGACGACCACTCCTAGGATCTAGCTGCACAATCAAAGCATATGTGTGTCACAAATGGAAAGTCATTACACCCGATTCGAGGTACTTGAGAGAAGCGACTACCTCACGGTAATTTTTTTTTAATCTTTTTCCCTAATCCTTCGTCTCGATCGTATTCATATTTCGTTATGTTATTTGGTTCTTTGATATATGTCTGAATCTGGAAGCCGATCTCTCTCCCTTAACATCCTTTCAGTATTCTCCCTATCAAGCTTCTACCGAAGTTCAAGTTCTCTCTCCGTTAGGCATATCCTCCGCCTTGGAATTGTATCTCTTTCCAAAATCACAACTTTTTTAAAATAAATGTCTAAAACAGACCAATTACCAAATCTTCCTTTGTCAAATTTCAGGTCGGAGCATTGTGTGGATTGTGTAGCGGCCCCTACGATGCTACAAAATCTGTTATTCATAAACGACTTGGCAACTCCATGTCATTTAGGGCCGAATTAATTGATTTGATGTGTGAAATTTGATGTGTTTTCTAATCTAGGGCTCACTGGCTTTGCTCAAACTTCCTTTGTGGTAAGAATTTAGTTTAATTTAGGATGATTTGCTTTAACTATGAGTTATAGAAGTGTTTATGTATCTAACTTAACTTATTTAGGATACAATGTTGTTGGTATAAAGAGATTCACTAATTAGCCGAATGCATATCATTCCGTACGTCATTTTTTGTGCTATGAGTATAATTTAGTCTCTTTCAGTTGAAATGTAAAGTATAAGAATTTTATAATATATGTCCTTTTTATGATGACATGCTTAATCTTGGAATTCTCTATCCCGCAATTTTATGGCTTGGGTTTTCGATTTGCAAAAGTCGTTGAGTTCAATAGTGGTATTAGATCGTTTGTATTCTAAAAATTGTTGGGTTGAGGTTCTCTCTTGTTCACTGTTGATTGTAGGCTCAGTTTGGACCAAGAGAAAAATTCCTTTCTTGGCAAAAAATCCCCAGGGAAGCCAAGTAGTAACCTAAAACCTTACTGTATGAAAACCTAATTTCTCCATCCATTCATTGATTCTCTAATCGACTCTTTATGGATTAGTTTATATCAGTATTCAATCTTCCATTGCTTTCTATTGTACTTATTTTCTTACAAGCTGATGCACAATAGGTCTGTACAATACATACTCAAAATTTAACAAAATCTTTATTAAATTAAGAAACAAAAAATTACCCTCCTAATACTCTGGACATATAATGATATAAGTAGCTTTCAAGAAGGGATTGGAAAAGGAGAACCTGAAACTGTTTCTTTTGCTATTTTTACACGTGAAAGGGTTGATTAATGTATTCTGATTATAAATATGACTATAATTGGCAGATTAAAAGATTAATTGTAGTAGGAATGTGCTATAGCGATTGGATGCTTGGCCCTTGCTCAAGGGAATAAGAGAATTCTTTAAAGAAACAAATGGGAGTCAACAGTCAATATCAAGACACATCAGTTGAACGTATTTCGCGAGAAGTGACTATCGAAAAGTTGTGGCATAATCAAGGTACGATCATAGATGGCTGGGAAGTATTTGATATAGTTTACATAGTTCTGTCAGGAAGTATTTTTATAGTGCTACTACTCTTAATGGAAGAAAGCTTATTATCTTTGTTAATTTTGCATAGTGTGTTCCCAGATTTTGACCCATGATCGAGAGCACTTATTGTGGATTAGATGACCAATATGAAATTTGTGATATATGATCCATTTTCTGTTTTGCCATCTTATATATATATGTGTGTGTGATAACAGATTATCTAAATAATAAATTGGAGCAAAAGTCAATGAGATCAATAATGGTATTAGATAGTTTGTATTCTATAAATTGTTGGATTGAGGTTCTCTGAGTCTGTTGCTCACCGTTGAAATGGTTTTGTGTGATAAAATTTGTTGGATTGTGAATTCCTTTAACCCTTTTTTGGTGCTCAAATGAGTAAAAACATGATGAATTGGTTCTCAAAACGACTACTTGAGCGTAAATTTTAAGCTTCAATTGGGAAGTTAGGGTTTAGGGTTTTTAGGTTATCTGTTATTACTTATTAGAAAAGACTCAGTATAACGATTGTAATTGAATTTCTTTCTCTGTTTATTCATTGAACAGATATATATTTCCATCCTTTCCGATTTCTCCATTTTTGCAACTCATCTGAAGCAGGAGGGTTTCCATCACAAGATATTATGGCAGATAGAAGTATGAGGACTGACATTTCAACAGATGCGGATACAGAGAATAAAAATCACAGGGTAGTCTGTTTCCTTAGAAACTTCTTTCACATGATTTTCTTTTCATATTTCGATTCAAGACCATTGTATTCGCTGGTTTTTGGTGATCTTAGTTTTTGCTTTGTTTCTAAAAGTTATTTTAAATCATCTCTAATGGGTTTTTATAACATTTTCTACCTAAACTGAGCTAATATGTTAGTGACGTTTTTTACAGCTTGATGTAGTCAATGGAGGAGCTTCTGATTCAAGTGACAGATCAAAGGATAATAAAGGTTAGAAGGTAATGAGATGCATTTATTTCTCTTAAAACTGTCTTGGCGTAGTTGTTCGTCTTAAGAATGTGTAGTTGTAATCTGTCGGTTTTTTCTGTAGTTGTAAAGAATGCAATGATTCACAAAGAAGGTTGGTGAGATGTGAAGAATGAGAATTTACTTGAAGCTATTTTTGCACCTACCTTTATCAATAAATTATGTTATTGGTTTAACTTGCCTTTTTTCATTTCGTTTTGCAGTTGCAAACTACATGATTTTGATGATGATAAGGTGAGAATTATAGTGGTTTTCGTTTTTAGTATTTACAACTATCTGATGTTCCTTTTTTGTTGATAATTTGTGTAAAATTTAAAAACAAGGTTAGGTTGGTGAGATGTTAAGAATGAGAATTTATTTGAAGCTATTTTAGCACCTACCTTTATCAAGAAATTATGCTTTTTAGTTTAACTTTGCTTTTTTCATTTCGTTTTGCAGTTCCAAACTACATGACTTTGATGTTGATAAGGTCCAGTATATGCATCCCCCCTCTATCAAATTGCACCCAACCCCCTACTCTTTGGCTTCACACAAGAATGAGACACTCCCGCTGAGCTTTCAGTTAGTGGAAACCATGGGCTATGTAGATGCAACCCTTCTTCATATCCTTCATGTGGGGCATGAACAGTACCTGACCGGTCACAAGGTACCACATTCTCGCATTTCATCTCTGATTTACCTCATGTAACACCTTTCCCAATGCAGAAAATATTACAACTATTTCTACTGTATATATACATTTCTGATTTACCACATCACCGCCTATCATTACTGATTTACCTCTTGCAACTGCATTTCTACTGCAACTAGGTTGTAAATACTGCAATTGTTTCCACTGCATTTATACATCATTCAATGTGGGCAAGATGTCTGGCCCTCTTTCTACTACATTTCTTGATATATTGTTTCAGATTGTATGAGGGTAATCATTTTTCCCACCTTTCTACGTTGTGTCGGCTTTAGGATATCATTATTGTCAAACTGTGTTGATATGGTTGATGTTGAAAATGCTTCTACCCTATTGTATCTGTAGGGAAAGTTGTAGTTCCTCTATACTCGTCCTAAGAATATGAAAACTTTCGGATTGGTTTCGCCACTTCTGTATTATAATTTTGATTTATTTTAGATTTCAAGTTATGCTCCTCTCTGAGACGTGAATTATCATGTTGATGTAGCTGTAGGAAGGAAGGAAGAAATACAGAGGTTCATTTTATCATGTGGTCTCGACTCATCATCTACTTAACACAAGTCAGCAAAAAATACCTCAAAAGAACACGTTCAGAAAGATAAAACTCATTATCTTGAGATTTGTTAGATGGATTTTCATATGACTAATCTATGATTTAAACAAATTATATTAACCAATTACATAATTCATTCTCTCATAAACTAAGTAATACTTTAACATGAAATGTCATGATTATATGGGTAAAATAAAGTACAACATTTTTTACAACAAACATTCCTAATCTATTTTTTACACAACTAAAAATCCGCGCATAGTGCGGGCGGTAAAATCCTAGTATATATATATATATTATAAAAGTAGATGTTTGAGGCATTAAAGTCCAATCCCTAGAATTTAATCATCTCCCATTACTCCATCTAATTGTATTTGTCTAATGGGAATTTGGGCCTCATTTTCACTTAATTTTCGGAACTGAATTGGGCCTCAGCCTCACCCTAATCTACAGATGGCCCCGATGACATCCCGCTGAAGAAGCATACACTGACAGAGAACACGAAACGAAGACGAAGACGAAGTTAGCGGCCAAGACGAAGTCGACGCCCTTACCGCCTGCCATCACATGCTTGCTATCGGTAGGAAGTTCGTCGCGCGAGTTTGTAACGACTCACCGGATTTGTTGCTTCGTGTTCCTGGATTAAGATCGGCACTGCTTGATCGAGGGTTCCGACGAATTTATCGCTTTGAAACAATTTTTTTTGTTCTCCTACATTACTCATCAATCTTCCCTTATTGTCTCTTTACACTCTTTCATATTTGCTCTCGGCTTTCTTTGTCTACTGGTTGTTCTAGGGTTTTTTCAAATTTCAGTGTTACGCCCCTGAGACTGTGTGGTCATTTCTCGAAACCTAAAAATTCATGGAAGTTTGTCTGTAGAAAAAAAGGTTCCAAGCATAGGAGGAGCTGATTTTGAGTTTGGTTTAGTCATTGTTTAAGTCCAGGTGATGTATCTTTTCTTAATCAGTCATACTGAACAACTCAAGTTTGTTTGATTTTGCCATTAGTGGTGATGCAGGATCTCTGTTCATAATGATTCTTGCCAGCACTACACTTATGTTAAGGTTAGTGAAAATTTTGAACTTTTAAGTTCCAGCGGTTTCTCTAAACTTTGTTTTGCACTATCTGTTGTTCTGGTCTCATTGATTCAAGATTAATCAAAATTTTAAGATCTAACCAGTAACCATGAACATTGGTGGTGTTAAATCCTACATTTGGTTGATACAAATGTGCATTTCTTGCCAATTGAGCAAAGAGGTTACACGCGATTATTCATACATTTAGTTTAGCAATTATTATTTTTGCATCAAACATGGTCTTCCAATTTAGCATTTGTGGTGTGACTTCATGATCCTATATATTGTTGGTTGCAGTTTTGTACACTGCTTATGTATGCTAATTGTATTCTGATTTTGATATGGAATATCTTACTTGGGTTCTTTGCTTCCCTGCATTTTGCCAGGAAAACTGCAATTTGAGGCTAAGGTACAAGGTTCGCAGGACTTGAACGATGAACTGGAATAAAATGGTGGTTTCACTGTTGTATATTGAGGTGAGTTCTAAATTATTTCTTGGGTCCTGATTCTAATGTGTCAATGAAACTTGTGAAATTTAATGTTGCGAATAATTTAATGATGTCTGAAGTGTATGGGCATTGGGTTGAATGTGAGTAGATTTCTTATTTTGTAGGATTCTGTAAAAGTGTTGTATATAGATATTTGATCAATTGGATTTGGATTCTTACTTCTTGCCACTGCAGAATGTAGGATTGAGATCACCGACTGAACAAGTTTTAGGGTGTATTTTTCCTGTTCTTTGTGCTCTGATTTTAGTTTGTTTATTTGGATAGGGATTTGACTGGTTGATTAGGGTGTAAGTAGTAGGAATTGGATCAGAGTATTGGAAATTTAAAAAAATTAAGTGGTTTCAGGCACAAGTATGGATTAGTTTGAGATAATCACTTGGTGGATTCTTGGAATCATGAGATAGATGATGGAGAATAAGGGTTTACGCACAACCCTTAGGGTTTGATTTGATTTTGGTGTATGCTTATGTGTTTGAGAAGTGAGCATTTTTCTTAGGGTTTGATTTGATTTTGGTGTATGCTTATGTGTTTGAGAAGTGAGCATTTTTCTTAGGGTTTGATTTGATTTTGGTTGAATTGACTTAAATAGATTTGCTTTTGGTTCGTTGATTTAATTGGTAATTGGTTGAAAGATGTGATAGATTTTCTTGCAACAAATAGTTGGCTGTAAATTTTAAATGCCGAATTGGTTTCAGTTCATTGTTTGCTCCATGAATTTCATTTGGAGACAATTTATATGGTAATTGGAAAGGGTCAAGTGTAATTTTCTTTGTGAAATGAACTAGAACAAGTGTACTATTCTTTATTGGTGTGTATGTATTGGGCATGTTTGTCTCTTCTTATCTGCTACTGATGATTTCTGAAACTCGATTAGGGTTGTAGTGATATTCATGAACAATATGAATGTTCCAGTGTAGAGATTCGTCTTCAAGCTTCAGATGAACCAGTATTATGGGTCTAAGGTGGAGGAAGCTGATCTTGAATTCTCTGAAGGTCATTTCTTATCAAGCTTTCGGTATCAATGACCCTTACTAAGCCTCTTTCAAAGGGTGGGTAAACTCGGAAGATCTCTGTTTTCTGCACTGAAGGTCTTTACTATGCCTATTTTTTTGGTTGCTTGAGTGAAGAGATTCAACTTCAAAGAAAGAAACTTGATAAGAGGTGGATGAAATTAGTTTTGTTGTTTGAACGTGACATAAACGAAATTTATATAAGCATGTTATTTTGCAGATTGTAGATGGGAAGTAACTGCTTACTTTTGTTCTCTTCCTGAGGCGAGTACAAGAAAGGATGCAGAGTTGTGGATCCCAATAGATGCAAAACAATGGCAGCACCCTCCCACCAATAAAATCAATGTTGCTGAAGAACCGTAGATTTAGGAGGATTCGTTGTATTTTCCCTCTATCATATTGCTTCCATAGTAATGTGAAAAGAAAATTGACCACTGGATTTACCCTCTATCTTACTCCTTTTCCTTCCTTAGGTAATTCATTATGAGCTCCCTAGCACGTCAGAGATTTTCGTTCACCGATCTGGCCGAACTGGCCGTGCTGGGAAGGGAACTGCGATTCTTATTCACATGATGATCAGACAAGGACAGTCAAGATGATTGAACGAGACGTAAGAAGAAAATTTGTAGAGGTTAGTTAAGATATCATCTTCTCCGAATCTTTTCATTCACAGCTATATGATTAGTCATGTAATTGTATTTTAGGATACAATCTGAGCTCAAAAAATATAATTTACCCAGAGCAGTCTTTCTAATTGCATAGCATTTGTTTGTTCAGTTTTACCCTTTCTTTCCTCTTCTGGTCTGTATTAACATATTGTAGAGCTATCACTTTGATAATGTTCCTGATGCTGTTTATGGATTCATTCTTCAATCTACAGAGAAAACATGTCTAAACTGCATGGGCTCTGGTGGTGGTCGATTTGGTTCATTTGGGAACTATAACTTTGACCGACATATGAGATCTCATGGCGAGTATTAATTGACTAGGCATGGAAATATTTCTAGCATTTCTCAGTGATTTCATAATTTTTCCCTATGTTTGTATATGATTTCACTAGACCGTTTTTTGTGTTCTATACTTGCTTATACATGTTTTGCCTTTGTTCTCTGAATACTGAATTTGGAATGAATAATGAGTTCTTTATGACATATTTGCATCATTCCTACACGGTGAGGATAAAGAATGGACTACTCTAAATCCGCAATCATCTAATCCATCTTAGTTTGGTGTCTTTAGTTTGGTGTCTCTTCTCCTGCAAAATTCAAGTACAGTATGTTACTCCGTTTCTCTTTTTAACTTCTATAACTATAAACTAATATCATGTCATTTTCTTTTTTTTAATTACATTGCTGCATTAAAACATAATATTATATTTATTTATCGTAGATATCCATCATCCTTTTCTTATGCAAGACTAAAGACCCGCGCTTGCAAAAATCCTAGTCTATTATAAATTTAGAAATAATATTAAAAAATTAATTTGTGAATATTATAGTTTTAAAAAGAGAAATCTATAAACGTATAAAATGGACCTTTGAAATAAGCCAATTAGCATTCAGTGCTCATTCTTTTTTTTTTTCTTTTTTTTTTTGTATATGGTAAGGACCAGAGACTCACCTATGGATAGGTGACAACCCTTGACCATCCAAGTGAATGGCCCTAAGAACGTCGGTATGAGAGGACATCATACTCGACTGTAAGAACATTGGTCTCATAATTCTGATATAATCATCAGATATGATATTATCCTTATTACACTTAAGGATAGTTTTAAGGAAGTGCATATTAACATGCGGCTTAGCTAGTAAGTCCGCAGGTTTATTTGCTTCTCTAAAGCAATGAAAAATCTTGACATTACCAATAAAGGTAAGTAGATTTTGGATGTCAATTATAATATTGTGAATCTCCCATGGTATCTTCCAAATATTATTAATATTATTAATAACAGTAAAATTATCTCCTTCTAATATTAGTTTCTCACAATTCAGTTTTTTGGCAAGCTTGACTGCAAAAAGTGCACTTAAAGCCTCTGTTTGAAGGGGTGAGTTGGACTTGCCCTTTTTGTTGAATAAATCTATTGTATTTCCTTCCTTATTACGTGCAATACATCCAACCCAGGAATCATGTATAGATGTAAATGAGTCATCAAAGTTAATCTTAATCCAATCTTCTGGAGGTTTTTTCCAGCTTCTATTAGTTATCTTATTTATGTTTCGTCTAGTCTTCTGTTTGAGTCCTTTTATATTTGCGTTATTATTTTCCCAGAATTTGAATTGTTCAAAAGCAATTTTGTATATCCATATCGAATACCATAGATGGATTAAGGCTTCCAACATATTTTTATTACCTTTGAGGCTATTGATGATATGTTGTAAATTCTGTAAGAAGGGAGCATTCGGTTGGATGTTAAATTTGAAATGAAGTAATTCCTCAAATTTATTCATTTGTAGTAGTGTATGAGGGCATTGAAAAAGCAAGTGTTCCGTAGTCTCCGTTATACTATCACATCTTGAGCAATACGAAGGAACTCTGTTGTAGTATTTATTGAGTCTTTGAGTAGTTGGCAAGTTGTCTGAAACGATTTTCCACATAAAGTTTTGATATCTTGGGGGAATTTTTAATGACCAAACCCATTTATATAAATCAGTATGATTAATTTGATTGTGAGTGGTATTAAATTTTCTAGTTGAGGCTGTACTAAAAGCACCTGATTTATCCAGAAGCCAGACAACTTTGTCTTCCGCATTTCTAGGCGATATATATATACTAGCAATTTGTTCAACTATATGATTTGGTAAAACTTCATTAAGTTTAGGGATATCCCATTCTTTATTGTTGTTAATAAAAAAGCCTACTTTTGTATTAATGTCACTCTTATTTGGATCATGAAAATTTCTTAAGTTTGTGTTTTGCCACCAGTTATCTGTCCAAAAATTAATGTTATTCCCATTTCCTAATTCCCACCCAATTCCTTTATGGAATTGTTCCCTTAGATGTAGCAATCTCGAAAATTGCCATGATTGTTTTTTCTTCTTTTTGAAACTAAATATGGATGAGTTTTGAAGATACTTTTGATATATTAATCTGACCCAAATGTTATTTCTATCCGTAATTATTTTCCATAATAATTTTTGTTGCAAAGCAATATTTAAGTCTTCAGCCTTATGAAGTCCTAATCCACCTTCATCTTTGGGTCGACAGATTTTATCCCATGAAGTTATTGATCTATAATTTGGATTACTATTGTTCCAGAAGAAATCCTTATTAATCTTATCAAATTGAGTACAAATTCCTTTTGGGAGAAGAAAACATTGCATAAGATGGTTAGCTTTGGACATTATGTATGATTGAATTAAGATCGTTCTTCCAGCTTGAGAAATGGTATTAGCTTTCCATTTGGACAGTTGTTTTTGCATGCTCTGTACTGCATATTGAAAACAATCATTTTTTACTCTACCTCGTACTATGGGAATTCCAAGATATTTTTCCATAAATGTTGTAATGTGAAGATTAAGAACAGCTGCTAGAGCTTGCCTTTGTGGTATAGAAATATTTGGTGTTGTTTGAAAAGAGATTTTGTGGTAGTTTATCGCAAGGCCGGATAGGTCCGTGAACTTTTGCAGTAGAGTTTTAATGTAATTCATATTGCTTAAGTTTGCATTAGCAAGAATTATTGTATCATCCGCAAAGCATAAGAAAGGAATACGCATACCATTTCGGGTGAGTTGGATACCAACCTTATGATTTGTTTTTTCTTCTTCTTTTTGTAAATTTCTGGCGAGATATTCCATTACAATTATAAAAATAAAGGGTGCAATTGGATCTCCTTGTCTTAGACCACATTTGGGTTGGAAAGTGGGTCCCGGTTCATTATTAACTAAGATAGAGAACGACGATGAAGTGATACAGGTTATTACTCTATCTATCCAAGTTTTGTGGAATCCAAATGATGTCAGTACTTTGATAATAAAAGGCCATTGAACTTTATCATAAGCTTTTTCCATATCTAATTTAAGAGTCATTCATCCCTTTTTTCCTTTCTTCTTCTGGTGGAAGGAGTGAAATATTTCATGGGATAATAATATATTATCAAATATTGATCTATCTTGGACAAAAGCACCTTGACACAGATGTATTAATTTGGGAAGTAAAAGTTGTAAACGATTTGCCATAATTTTGGTTATAGTCTTATATATAGTAGAACATAAGCTTATTGGACGATAATGATTGATAGTTATTGGGCTGTCAATTTTTGGTATTAGAGCAATAAAATATTGTGCACAGTCTTTTAGCATCTTTCCAGAATGGAAAAATCCTTGAACCGCTTGTACAACTGATGGTCCTACAGTAGACCAATATTTCTGATAAAACTCAGCATTATATCCATCTGGTCCTGGCGTTTTATTATGAGGTAATTGAAAGATCACATCTTTAATTTCTTTGGGAGTGGGTTGCAATAACAACTTGTTATTATCAGCTATAGTAATTGAACTTGGAATAATCTCAAAATGACTATCTAACAATTGTGTATTGTGGATTGACTGAAATCGTAATTGAAGATCCTTAGTAATTTCCTTTTTAATTTCCTCTGGGTCGTAGTATATTGTTTTATCTAAGGCCTCATAATAGTTTATTTGTTGTTTATAACATCTAATTTTGGCTGTAGTTTGAAAATATTTCGTATTTCTATCTGTTTCTTTAAAAAAAAAAATTTGCTCTTTGTTTCCAATACGTATGTTGAAATTCTAGAAGATTATTATATTTGGTTAGAAGCCTATTATAAAGGGGAATTTTATGGTTTTGATTATTAATGAAACACTCATTTTGTACAAATTGCAATCGATCCTCCCCGTTAGTTTGATTTGTTCCAAGACATTATTATTATTTTTCTTTAACCACATTTTTGTTTCTTGTTTTAGTTTTTTTTCTTTCATAAATAGTTTAAACATGGATGAGCCAAAAAAATTGTAATTCCAGATCCTTTTTACCAGTTGTTCATAATTTTTATTTTGTGTCCAAGTGTTCTCAAAACGAAATGGATACTTTTTAATAGTCATTTCTTGCCCCAATTGTAACGTAATGCAGCAATGGTCAGAAGTTGTAAAAGGTAAGTGATTCAACGTAACCTTGTTGTAATAATTAATAATAGCCGGATGAATCATAGCTCTGTCCAATCTTTCTAATATAGTCGTATTAGTATACTTGTTACTTCTTTTCCAAGTATACGGCGAACCCTGATAATTTTGATTAAGTAACCCGTGGTTAGTCATGAAAGTAGTTAATCTAGTAAATCTATTTGTGTTCGGTTGATTTCCTCCAGACTTGTCATCTGGTTCTAAGATGTCATTGAAATCGCCTATTATTATAGTAGGTTTTTTATGTGTATGGATAATATTAGAAATAAAATTCCGGAACTCAGTTTTAAGGTGTTCCACACTGGGTGCATAAATGAAGATTATTATGTAGTGAGTATTACGATCTTCATATTTTGCTACAATAGTGTTAGGCCCTTGCTAAATACACCCCGAGCGTTTTCTAAATAACGCCCGGACCCTCGCGTTACGCGAGGGAGCGTCACCTCGCAGAACGCGAGGGAGTTTTTCCCCTATAAAAGGGGAAAAACCCTACTCGGCCCATTTTTACAGCCACCATAAAAAAAATCTGTCGCTCTCTTCTCATTTTACCATCTCTCTCAATTTCAACCTACTTCTTCTTCCTCTTTTCAATTCAAATCTCCATATAAGGTATGTTTCTAATACTCTTATGCTTTCTAATGTTGTTTTTAGATGAATATATGTTGTTAGTATAAAAAATTGCATATTATATGATGTTTTGATATTGAATGTTGATTTAGAAATGGTTGTATAATGGATGAAAGATGATGATTTTGAATTATGGTTGATGAGTGGATGTTGTTTTATGTTGAATAGGTTGAAATTCATTAGGGTTAGGGTTTTTGATTAGGGTTGTTGATTTTATTTAGGGTTTTGATGTTTATTTGGTAATTTACTTAAATTGATAGGTATTTTAGCTAAAATATTGAATTTTCGCCGGAAATTGTCGCCGAAAACTGTTGCCGGAAACTCATGATAGTGCAAATTCACGCAGAATGCTACACCCCTCGCAGAACGCGAGAGTCGTGCCACTCGCAGAACGCGAGTGTCATGCCCTCGCAGAACGTGAGGAATTGCCATAACTGGCAATTCTTTCCTCTTCTGCAGAACATGTTAGATTTATATACTGATTTTACTTTATATTGTTTTAGGTAATGGATCGTCCTGAACGTTCAACCCGTCGAAGAAATTGGAACGCTGTGAGAGAAAATCCACCGGTTGAAAATGCAAAAGGGAAAAGAAAAGCAAAGAAGACAACATCGGTAGAGCTCTTCCCCGAGGGGCTCCCCGACGTTGATTATCGCCCCATAGAGCGATACAGTGGGGTCCATAGTTATGTCGGGGAAGACTGTTCTGTGCCTAGTGGGATAGAACGAGCAGATACATATCAAGGGTATCGAAATGATGATTGGGACCTTTATTCTCAAGAGTCAGTTTCATGTGCACAACCGTCAACTCAATGTGCACCACAATCAACTCCATATGAACAACCGGGTAGCACTATTGGTGGCTGGGACAATATCATTCCTCAGTATGCTCTAGTGTAAGTTGGACAAGGGTGGGGTGGACAAAGTTGGGTCGGTGGACAATGTTGGGGAGGTGGATTTGGTGAGGGAAGTGTTCCTCAAGACATGGGTTAAGGAAGTAGACAAGCTTGTTCTTCTTCTTACAATCCTCAACCAGAACCGATGGAACAAGAGAACCAGGATGAAGTTGTTGGGGAAGAACACGAAGAAGAAGGTGATGATGATGATGAAGAAGAAGAAGAAGAAGAATAAGAAGAGGTCCAGAAACCAAAAAGAAAGAGGAAGTCCAAGAAGGAAGAGCCAAAATATGATCCTGAGCTCACTCATGACACACCTGGAGGTCCAGAAGATCCCGAGTTGCTTAAGGGATTTGAAGCACATGTTGCGTTCCACATCCAGAAAGGGGAGGTAATTGAATTATTTATTTATTTTCTGCATTTTCAATCCATTGCACATATTCTGCAGAATTATCAGAAAATGCATAATATGTGCATTTTCTCGCAGAATGCGAGGAGTGACACACTCGCAGAAAGTAAGGGTGTCACTCCTCGCAGAACGCGAGAAAATGCACATATTATGCATTTTCTGATAATTCTGCAGAAACTGTATTTTTTGAAAATTTGTTCTGCAGAGTCTAATTTGTGTATTTTTCTGCAGTTCAAAGGTCCGATGAAGCCACAACAACGGACAAAGCAGAGCAGTGATTGTCCATTGGACAACAATGACTGGTCAGAGATTCCCGGTGCAGTTGGACTGTCAGATCTCCCTGACATGATGTACGAAGAAATCGACTTTCCTTTGATTGAAGCGTTCATCGAACGATGGCAACCAGAGACAAATTCATTCCACCTCCCTTGTGGTGAGATCACTATTGGCCTTCTTGATGTCTATATGATTTTAGGCCTACTTATAGAAGGGAAAGCAATGACGACATGTAAGAAACTGGGTGCCAAGTTTAGTCATGATGAGATTCTAAAATACTATGGTAGGAAGGGGCGGAAATTTTTGGAATAGATCCTCACACTTTAGATTCTGGGAGGGTGAAAGCTGAATGGTTTAAAAGGCATTGTGAAACCCTAGGTCCAAAGCGAAAGGGTTTAGGTTGGGTGTTGTATACTGCTTCCTCGATCTTATTTCCCGACAAGTCACATAACTTGATCCGGCTTAGATATGGGCCTTTTGTGGAAACCTATGCCCATGCTACGGGCATATCGTGGGGTTCAGCTGCTTTGGCCCATCTGTATAGGCAGCTGGGGATATGAACACGACAAGGCTGTGCCCAGATGTCTTTTTGTTACACCTTGTTGCAGGTATTATACTTTCTAAGCGTTTAATTTACGTACTTATATATATTTTCATATTTAACGTACTTTGTATTTCCTAGGCATGGATCTACAACTACTTCTCACACTTTCGACCTACTGAACGTCCTCGGTGGAGAGCGGAGCAACCATGGGTATACCGGTGGATGCCTAAGAATGTAAAGCTGAAGAAGGGACAAGTCGGAAGGGACTATAGAGGAGCGCTCGATATTCTTATGTCGGAGATGGTAAGTTTCTGCATTTTCTGTTAAGTTTCTGCATTGTCACAGTTTCTGCATTTTCTGGAATTTCTGCATTTTTTGATTACGCAGCATTTTCTCGCAGAACGCGAGAAAATGCAAGTTTCCGCATTTTCTCCTAGTGTCTGCATTTTCTGTTAAGTTTCTGCTGTTAAGTTTCTGCTGTCATTTTTGTAGGTATGTTGGAACCCGTATGGAGCACAAGACTTCACCGATCCTGAGCTTGCTCCCGCTCTATTTCACGGGGTGCTATCGTGTTGTGACATCACCGAACCACACATGCTTGATCGGTGTCTGAGACAATTTGGGAGAGTGCAGCGTATTCCTAGGTCAGTCATCGAACCGCTCAAAGCTCATAGGTTGAAAAACATTAGGCGTTATAGTGTTTTTTATGACGCCAACCAATGGCTTTGGAAGTCAAGAGATGTTCACTCTATGTCTCTCGATGATATGGGGCCAGTTGCTTTTGTACCACATGAATGCTCCCATGATTACATGGATTGGTACATCAAGATGACTCATAGGTATATCCGTCCTGCAATCCCTGGGATGATTACTGAGAGACAGATAATATTAATTGTTTTGGTTTATCTTGCGTTTCAAATTTGATCCTTTAAAGTTTATTATATTCATTCATTTGAACAGGAGCCACTGGAATCTATTAATACCCTGTCACTTTAGTGAAAACTTAGGCTCTGAGAACAAAAGGCCATGTATGCTGCTGCTTGATTCTCTACATATGGCATGCCCGACCTGTCTGGAACGGGACATAAGAAAGTAAGACAAACTTTCTCTTTTATAAGGTTATTTTACCTGTTAGCTTTGTGTTCAAACCCGTATTTGTTACGCTAACTTGGCTAATTATAACTGAAAGGTTTGACTTGGACATCTACAAGGAGAAAGTCAGACCAAAGAGTTTCTAAAATTCCTTTTCTGATTCCAAAGGTAGTGATTACTTGCAAGTCGTGGTATTAATCTGCGTTTATAATAACCCTCATAATCTCTTTCTCTAAAAAATGGTGGTATTACAAAATGAGTGTTAATTTTATTCAGGTGCCATTACTAAATATTTGTGTTGGTTGTGTTCAATCATCAAGAAGAGATCATGTAGTCTCTTGAATGATGCATTGTTAGGTTTTTTTCACTTTCTGGTGATGCATTTATAAGTCGTCTGCTACCAATTCTGGACATCAACACCTAAAACCCACATGCCGAAACAAAGTACAAAAATGCCTCAACTCACCCAACAAGCCAAAAAAACAAAAACATGAATAACACACTTTCAAAAAAAAAACACAACCAATGAAGCAAAAACGTTATATTAAGCGTGCTTTTATTTAAATTAAACTAATATAACATAGGGAAAACATGCACAATAACCCGTAACAAATGGATTCATCAAATAAATGACGGACACACGGAATAACATGAGATACAACTACAATAACTGCATAAGTTTATATCCGCAAAACTCAAAAACGAGGAAAATGATATTTAAAAAAAATCAACACGCAGACAAAGCACAACATACACCATTAACAGTGGGTAAACCATAAACAAACACAAAACAATAAAGCACAGTACACTTAATTGTGTATCTTCTCTCTCTTCCCTTCTTTCCACACCTTGTCTCTTCGGTAATGGCTCGTATTCTACGTTGGTTAATGGTCGGTCAATGGTCAATTCCGGTTAAACTCGGTCAATGGTCAATCACTTGGGTCAAAACTGCCATTGAATTCCGTGATTAGGGTTTACTTCTCATTTCTCATTTGATTTTTTTCTTAAATGGGTTTGTTTGGAGAGATTTGAGGTGATTTTTAAAGAGGAAATAGAGAAAATAAATTATTTTGTAAGTTGATATGAATAGATAGAATTAGAAGGTTTTTAAGAGAAAATAAGAGAGATTATAAGGGGAAAATGAATCCCTCTAAATTTGTGAAATTTAGATGGAAATTTTGACCCATCTTCATAAAATCCACTCCAACTTTTTTCAATTAAACTTTTTTCTTAAAACTCTTTTTAAAAAAAATGAAAATCCCTCGTTTTATCCGGTTCAGATCTTCTGTTTCAACCCTTTATTCCAAGTGTTGTATCATATGCCGTGTGACAACTTTATCCCATTAAAAAAATACTCTAGAAACTACACTGTGCAATAACTTTTCAACCTCATTTTCCATGTACCCACTCCAACAAATCTCTTACCCATATTTAAGTTGACGAAGCGAAGAAGACTCGTGTAACGTGGAGAGCGGATTTGTTGAGTATCGAAATGGAAGATGACTTCGTTGAGTGGCGGCGACGCTTCCCGGAGAAAACTCAAGCCTGATTTTAGGTTTAATTAATGATAAGGAATTTGGGAGTATGATTACGATAATTGTACTCCTTAGTTGTTTCTAGATCTGAATTTGAGTATGGTGACGTTTCAACTTCTGAATTTAGAAGTATGAGTACTAATATTGCACCGACAATCTGACGATTGGGGATATAATCAAAGACGGAGACGACGAAGTTGCTAAAATTCGCGTTGTGTTACCAAAGACTGTTGATTATGAAACCCAATTTGGGTATGTTTCGGAGACGGAGACGACCGTACTCGGAGAACCCCCAATTGGGGTATAATCTGGTTTTAGGTTTTAATTTTGGGGAGAGATGATAACAGTTGATTATGAAAAAATTGAAAAGCAATATGGAGTATGTAATTGCGATAATATTGATTATCGCCCCTATTAATCAAGGGGAACACTGAGCACAAGCCAAAGATTATGACTTTTATAGTGGAAGTTACATTCAAAAATAAGTAAAAAGCATTAAAGAGACTAATGGACTAGCCCAACAACTTTGGCCTAAACTCGAAATAGATGCAAACTACCTAGATGCCTTGCAAAGTTGAAATTAAAAACATTGATGCTGCAAATTTCACTATTAATCTTAGTCTAATCTAAGTCTTAATCACACTATTAATCATTCTTAGAATTATAATAATCCCCATCCATCATGAAGTATATACCACAACATGCAACGTTACAATAACCTCGAGATGCCTTGCAAAGTTCTCTTTTCTATTTTGGAATTACTATTGTTTTGTTTTTTCATGCTGCAAATTGCATCTCCTTTCTCCTCAAAATGACCAACTTTTTTACATATCAAAAAAAAAGAAGATCACAGTCTCCAACAATATTTAGCAACAAGACTACACATTGTTATCTGTCATCCATTTAAAGTCCTCCCATGAAAAGAACACAACCCTGACACCAACATTTTTAAAAACACCTCTAAACTTTGCTCCATCTTTCCTCACTTTTAACCTAAAATCTCCTCCTCCAATAATCATGCAATCCTTGTAAATGACAACCCTCTTCCTCTACTTGTGTTTTCTGGTTCTTGCAATTCCTTCACAATCCGCAACTGTTGTTGTAGATGGTGTCAATGACTGGAAAAACCCCATTGTTAACATTGGAGATTCCATTGGTAAGCAAGAATTTACCCTTTAGCTACAACTTGAAATACTTAACTAAAATTTCCTTCTTGATTTTCAGTTTTCAGGCACAAGTATAACTACAGCCTCTACATTTTCAGAAGCAGATTAGCCTTCAATCTCTGCAATTTCACTGAAGCCACTCTCCTCACAAACCCCAACTCCTCCTCCTACTCTGTAATAAACCCCCAAACATAAACCCTAATTTCAAAATCTGTTCTTTTTACAAACCCTAACTTTCTAATTTCTCCAACAGTGGCGACCAACGAGGCTAGGAAGCTTCTACTTCTCCTTCAACAATGGCACCAACGAGCTCTGCAAACAAGGACAGAAGCTAGCAGTCAAAGTCATTCCACAAACCACCGCTGCTCCGTCGCCGGAGGCGTCTTCTCCGGGATATCCATGGCCGTTTCAGCCGCATGATGAGCCTTCTTCTCCGGCTTCTTCTACTGTGACGCCGCCATTGGTGGATGCTGGAAAAGGAGGAACGATTCCGTTTATTAACAGTAATCCGGCGGTGCCTCTTCCGACTGGTGAAGTTGATTCTGCAACTAATACTGTTAGTCCTCTCTCCAATTTGGGCTCTAATCATGGCGTTCGTGTAAGTCCAACTTTTTTTACTTTTACATCATTAAAAATTGAAATTGAGATGATATGAATCTGGCGCAACTTGAGTATGGTAGATATGATTATTTATGCATGTATAATGTATAAAGTAGAAGTTGATTATGATTCATGATGGAGGGAAATGATGTATGCTTGATTCAACCTTGAAACAGAGAAAATTTAAAGTGAAAAATACTACAGTAGTATTTTGAATGATCTACATAGAATCGAAAGTCTATCGGAATAACCTAATTAAGGCACCTTAAATATTCTTAGTTATCCTTGTCTTTTGAGTTTTGATCCTATGTTCGAGGTAAGTCTCAATAGTGAGACTTGAAATATGGATGAGCGCAAAGGCGCATTGAGCCCAACATATAAGCTCATTGAGTTCAATCTTAAAACCAATCGATAATGGAAGTAATCCATAGATTTATATTTTTGCTTTATCCCAACTTCTAATATGAGAATCTATTTTAAGTTTATACTCCCTCCGTCCCTTAATGTTCTTCCCATCTCTTTCCGACACATTCGCCGAGACACGTTTTATAACGTTAATATCTTTAAATACACATAAATAAAAATTATAAAATTTTGATATTGTTAAAGCTCTTGATGAGACGAATCAAACAAGATCTCATATGAATATATATTTTCTTATATAGTGGAAGATATGTCGAAGATTCTCTTAAAACGTAAATAGTGTCAAAATTGATGATGGGAAGAACATTTGGGGACGGAGGGAGTAAATTTTAACACAATTATTCTCTTCTTAAGACTGATCAATTTGCAAAGAAAATGGAAATGTTTGAACATCAGCTTGATATAGAGAGCAAGGGTTGACTAGTACAATATGATCATTGTGTAAGATATGTATAATTTGTGTACCTTAATGATGGTGTGAAATCTGTACCATAAGGGAAAAGTTTAATGGATGTGATATCATTTGGTTACTTGAAGTAAGAGTTTTAGTTTAATAAGTTCTTTTGACTGTTTCTTTTGTATGCAGCAAATGCAGCTGGTGGGGTTGCTTGGATTGTTCACTCCTCCATGGGTGTTAATCTTACTGATGCTGTAAAAGGAGATTAGTGGAGAGATGGGTAGGATTATTAGATGTTCCTATGTAAAAATATAGAGTACTTCTCCTTTCACACTCTTTAGCATTCTCAAAAGTTAGCGGGTTTTTTGGTTTGTAAGGGAATAATTTGAAGCAAATCTATTTTTATTCTTTTGTGTCATGATTTGGTATTTATAGATCTTGGTGACTTTTTTGGAATCAGTGATGAGGTTTAGCGATGCTTTTAGGGTGGCAATTGAGCTTTCACAACTGCAAAAGTGGCTATGATGACATTGCTTATCATTTGTGCGTACCGAAACACAACGGCTAGCTAGATGTATGATACTATGATCTCAACCATCAAACATATGTTAGCTTCGTATTATATAAGTTACACACTTGGGTATTTTGGCTCTACTTAATCCATGAAATATATATTTGGTTATCATAATATCTCAAAGTTAGGTGTGTGTACAAATTCTAGATCATAAGCTAGAAATACATTTAGAAACTCTTCTAGAACGTGTAACAAACATCCATGTACTCAATAGATTGGGTGGATTGAACTCGTGTTTGTTTTGGCTAAGGCACACAGTTCACTCAGTACACAAACATAACAAGTTAATTTATGATTTATATACTAGATAATTTGGTCTCAATCTTTTGATTTAACTCAAAAGAGGGGTGAATATAGACCCCTTCAATTAAGTAAGGTTTAAACGTTAAAAATATATATTTATTATAAAAACTTCGCATATATTATATTTATTATTTTTATATAAATTTATACTGTACTAATGTATGAAATTATAATTTTATATTATAAGTTTTTAAAATTTAAATTTAGAGTAGAATTATTTAAATTAATAATTGTAAAACATATTATAGACCATAGGTTTGAAAAACCTTCCATTAAATGAAAGTTAGTAAACCATAACAAAACAAATTAAACCGGTAATATCTTGGCATATGACGTGGCCTTTTTGATACCGACCCGTTGAGTTTTGCTGAATGCGAGTTTTATATCAAGCGGTGAAATGAATTGATATTTCGCCTTCACCAATTCGCCGCCTTCCTCTACTCTCCAAATCGAATCCCTAACCGGACCTCCAAAGCTAGCACTCATGGCGGCATCTCTTGTAAGACTCAGACACACTCTCCAATCGTCTCTTCGCACTGCTCGTTGCTCCGCTTATCATCGCCCGCATTGTAATTTTCTCAACTCTCTCTGTTAAATTGAACAGTTCTAGGGTTTTAGTTTCGATTAATATGCTGTCAATGAATCTCTATTGCATATGCCTTTACCTCTCTATGTTTGTCCCCCTTCGCTGAATTAGGGTTTCAAGGATTTTAGTTTCTAGGGTTTTAGCTTCTGATTACAGTTTTGAATTGAATATGCATAGGTTTGTATGATGAAACATCCCCTATACTTGGAGCTGGTCACAATCCCTTGAGACAATTATCCACAGCCACAGCTGAACCCATTCCAGAAGAGGAAGAAGATGGTATTAATATGAAAGGTGTCAAGATCCCAGGAAGACCCCTCTATCTAGATATGCAAGCCACTTCCCCTGTTGATCCACGAGTCCTTGATGCCATGCTCCCTTTCTATGTATCCCGCTACGGAAACCCCCACTCTCGAACCCATTTATACGGATGGGAGTCTGAGAGTGCAGGCGAGGCTGCTCGTGCCCAGGTGGCTGCCCTAATTAAGGCGTCTCCTAGAGAGATTATCTTCACATCTGGAGCAACTGAGTCTAACAACATCTCTGTCAAGGGGGTTATGCATTTCTACAAGGAGAAGAAGAGGCATGTCATTACTACCCAAACCGAGCATAAATGTGTGCTTGACTCATGCCGACACTTGCAGCAAGAGGGCTATGATGTCACTTATCTTCCTGTGGAGCAAGATGGTCTTGTGAATTTGGAGAAGCTTCGTGCTGCAATTAGGCCTGACACGGGTCTGATATCAGTCATGGCAGTGAATAACGAGATTGGAGTTATACAGCCGATGGAAGAGATTGGAAAAATCTGCAAGGAGTTTGGTATTCCTTTCCACACTGATGCAGCACAGGCTTTGGGGAAAATCCCGATTGATGTTGATAATTGGAATGTTAGTCTCATGTCGTTAAGTGGGCACAAGGTTTACGGTCCTAAAGGTGTAGGCGCCTTGTATATGAGAAGACGTCCTAGAATTAGGGTTGAGCCTCAGATGAACGGAGGAGGACAAGAGAGGGGAATTAGGAGTGGGACAGTGCCGACTCCATTGGTTGTTGGGTTTGGTGCAGCTTGTGAGTTAGCCATGAAAGAGATGGAGTATGATGATAAGAGAATTAGGGCTTTGCACGATAGGCTGTTGAACGGGGTTAGGTCAAAATTGGATGGAGTTGTGGTGAACGGAAGCTTAGAGAGGAGATACCCGGGAAATTTGAACTTGTCGTTTGCCTATGTGGAAGGCGAGAGTTTACTCATGGGATTGAAGGAGGTAGCGGTTTCGAGCGGGAGTGCGTGCACGAGTGCAAGTTTGGAACCGTCTTATGTTTTAAGGGCGCTTGGAGTAGAAGAGGATATGGCTCACACTTCGATTAGGTTCGGGATTGGGCGGTTTACTACCGAAGAGGAAATAGACAAAGCGGTTGAGCTGACTGTGAGGCAGGTCGAAAAGCTTCGAGAGATGAGCCCTCTCTATGAAATGGTGAAAGAAGGTATTGACATTAAGGGCATCCAATGGTCTCAACATTGATTGCTTTGTTCTGGGGAATCTGTAATCCTATCCAGTTTTTATGCAATGAGGCATCATACAAAGGTGAGACTGATAGAATAAATACATGACACTTGTTGCACACAGAGAGCATATCCCTTTGTTTTAAGTTATTGCATGCTTTCATGAAAACATTGTATGTTGCTGTTGTATTAAGTTTTGCTTAGAAGCTATGGCGTTGTGGTGCATGATCTGGAGTTTAGCTGAAACAATAGTATCTACAGATATAGATATGTGCTTCACAGAGATGATTGATTGGAATTTCTGTCTTATGTTATTTTCCATATTTCTTCAATGTATTTGGAACTAGACTCCTTATGCTGTAAAAAATAAGCAGTTTTTGTTTGAATGATTGCCACACTACTTTCTTGTGTTCTTTTAGCACTTGGTGAAGGTTTAAAGATTTGTATGGGAACAAATGTTCATATCTTTTATACCCGATATTAAAATTTCTGGAGTCAACTGAAGATGTTGCATCAATAAACACAGACACCAAAAAGTCTGTTTAAAAATGTTTGTAATGAGCAAAAAATGAGGCCCTCAGATTAAGTCCAGCAGTAGTCACAGCTTCCAATTAAAGCCAGTCCAGATTCATAGTACCAGCAGCTTGAAGCACCAGCACCAGCAAAAAAGAACATTATTATACGGAGGAGTACATGTATAGAAAGAAGAAAAAGAAGAAGAATGATCGTTAAATCATCGTAGCGAGGTGGTGCTAGCAGAGCTGCTGAGAATACTTGCAATATGGAGGCTTATGAAGGGAAATCAACATGAGCTGCTGCTTATGGTAACAGAGAGAAACAAACTCTGCCGGAACCAAACAGCATGAATAGGATTATCCATCATTGGGCAACAAATTGAACACAAAAACCTGCATGCAGAAGAATTTTCAGCGGAAAAAACGAAGCCCTCAGATTAAATCGAGCAGTAGTTACAGCTTCCCATTAAAGCCAGTCCCCATACATAGTACCAGCAGCAGCTTGAAGCACCACCACCAGTAACAATTTTATAGTTATATAGTAGATAGATGGAGATGGATATAGTAATGCAGTATGATCAGAATCAGAGGAAGCAACTAAGAAAGATGATTAGCGTGGTGGTGGTGAGGCGGTGGTGCTAGCTGAGCTGAAAATACTTGCAATGTGGAGGCTTATGAAGGGAAATCAACATGAGCAGGATAATGATAATCCATCATTGGGCAAAAAATCAAATGTTTAATTCACATTAGAAATGGAAGCACATTATTAAGATTTAACCCACAGAAACCTGCATGCACAAGAACAGGAATTACAAGCGGGAAAAAAGAAGAAAAACCTTTTCTCCATTTTTGTTCAACTTCACCATTACCAACAGTCCCTTCGGATGGATTGAGAGTAATAGTGAAGTTGAGGAAAGTGGAGAAACTTAATAAAATGGATCATGACTGGAAATCAACATGAACAAAATGGAGGAACTCAGTAAAGTGGAAGGGGAATGGGAAATGGAAGGATGAAGTTGGTACTTGCTTTGGTACTTGGAAATGGGGTTAAGAATTCTAGGGTTATTTTTGGGTAACCCGGTCAGAAAGATGGTATGGGCCTAACTTAATGGGCTGGGTACGGATCATCCAATCCTCTTAAGATATCGCCACTCCCAAATCTTCCCCCGCCATCGCCTCCCCCATCTCCACCTCCAACTCCATATCCATGGCAGGAGGCGAAGAAGTAGAAGTCAAAATCAAGCTACCAGACTCTCACTCCCACCAAACCCTCCTCTCTCTCCTCTCCCCCTTCCTCACCACCACTCACCTCCAAGAAAACCTCTTCTTCGACACCCCTTCCTCCTCCCTCGCCTCCCTTCGATCCGCCCTCCGTCTCCGCTTCTACAACTCCAACCACCGCGCAATCCTCTCCCTCAAATCCTCCCCCTCCATCTCCATCTCCCTCGGCATCAGCCGCGCAAACGAGCTCGAGATCGAAGTCGAACCTCTCTCCGCCCGCGCCTGCATCGAAAATCCTGATCTCCTTCACCGAATCGGACCAACAAGGCCGAATTTGGTGATCGAGAAGGTGAATGAGATGATCGGGGGAGAGGAGGAGTTACGATTTGTGTTCCTTGGAGGGTTTAGGAATGTGAGGAATGTGTTCGATTGGAGAGGGATGAAGCTTGAGGTTGATGAGACGCTGTTTGATTTTGGGACTAGGTTTGAGATCGAGTGCGAGAGCGATGAGCCTCTGAAGGCGAAGGAGTTGATTGAAGAGCTTCTGCAACGGAATGGGATTAAGTTTTCAAACTCTACCTCTTCCAAATTTGCTGTTTTTAGGGCTCGAGATTTGCTACTGTGATGACTACTTTCATGTGATTACTCTCATCTGAGTGTAAGTTTTGTGTTCCGCAATTTTACAGCAAGGTTTGAAAAGAGGTGAATGAATCCAAAACGAACATATAAATCCTGAATTTTATTAATGATCTGAGTTACAACAAACTTTCATTTTTTCACAAGTGCAGAGCAAAAGCTACCTAAGCCTGAAGTATTTGTTTGAATCAGATACAGAGATTTATGTGAAATAGAACAAGAATCTTCAACTTATTCCATAAACAACATTTCTGTAACCCGGTAGACTGAAACATTACAGGTACATCACAAGCCCTACATGACCAACTAAATCTCCTAAGATAAAAATGGCTACTTATTCACAAGCCAATTTGGTGTCGAAGCTGCTCAAGCAAATGGCGAAAGCCTGAAAAGCCGAGAGAGGGTACCGATAATCCATAGTAAACATATCCTTACCCACTTTACCAAACTGCAATATTATCTTATCATCAGCCCGAGACGAGGGCTGAGAAGAAGCCGGTGCAGGTGCAGGAATCGGAGCTGCAGGAGCGGGAACCGGAGCTGCAGGAGCTCCAACAGGCGCCGGTGGTGCAGTTGTTGCAGCAATTAACTGAAAATTCTTAACCGATGCAACCGTAACCCGACCTCTAAAATTGAGGCACCAACACTGCAGCTGTTCATGCCACCTAGGGGACTTGTTCCTAAGAACCAAAGGCTCGTTCCCGTCTTCTTGGGATCCGAGGATGATGTTGGAGAAACGCGAGCTGCTGAACTCGGATTTTGAGAACGACATGCTTCGGAAGGAGTCCCCGAGGGAACGAGGGAGAAGCTCGGGATGGCCCGGGACATTGCCACCTGGGTCGAGGCATGATAAGGGGATCGAGTGCATGAGGACGTTCATTCTGCGTGGGCCCCGGGTTCCAAGTACGTTCAGCTCGTATGTGACCTGAGATATGTTGTGGGAACCGCTTGGGGGTTTGGGTGACACTTTCTTGGAGTGGAATCTTCGACTTGTTCGGCCAGGTGGAGAAGATTGTAGTATGTTGTGTGGAGCTTGAGTGTCGTAGATGATGAATTTTGTACCTAAGAAATTTGATCTGAAGTAGGAATGGCCATTAGAAATATAAACCACAACCAAAGTGGATATAGGGGTTAATCACTTCTTCGTTTTAAAAAGATCAGCAGAAAAAGAGAACCACACCACAATACAAGAGGCCACAAAAGAAAAGAGGCGTGTTTCATAGAGAGTTGAAACTTGAAAGGTGGCGCTAATCAAAAGCAGCCCCATGTGAGAAAGAGAACACAAAAGCACCCTCTTTTTGTTTCAGAAAGATCCCAAAGACAATATCAACTTGCCTAGTTGCCAACATAATCATGGGTGTGAAAGATGGTAAAAAATACATATAGAAAATTGAAGAAACATTTTAGCCCCTGAAACTAAAAACCGCATGATTTCATGAATGATCTTCTCCAATAATAGTAAATGACCTAAACAATAGATTTATTAACACATGAGAGCAACTGAATTACAAAATCTATGTACTGAGCTTTTATTTTTTTTGGTGAATGAGAGACAGCACTCTCGGCAAATCATAAACACAAAAACCAACTACACAGAAATCATCCTAGGGGAACAAAATCCCCTAAAGTCAGCAGACAGAAAAGAAAGAGCCCCAACAGGGGGAGAGTCAAGAACAACAAAACCAAGCGAAAAAGAAAAAGCCAAAGAGGCGAGGAAGTCAGCAACAAAATTCGCCTCTCTGTAGATGTGACAGACCTGGATCTCCTAATGTACTGAGCTTTTATTGATCTAACAACTTGGAACAATTTGTCATTACTGAGTAGAAGATAGGTGATAAAAATAGATTTCAGAGAAACATGATTAATGCCTCAATAATGCTCCCAGCAGAAAAAGATGCATGTTTTTTCTATTAAAAGAATGTGATGAGTTACCTTAGTTTTCCAATGTAGGTACTGCTTGACCTCGATATCTTGTCTGCATCCATGCTGATGACATACTCAGTACAAGTGGTTCTCCTGGTTCTTTTTGCAGAGAGAAGAAATTTTCCATTTTCAACAAGTAATGCTGCAGGTGTGAGGTGTGGGGAAACAAACTATGTTTTAACATAAACCAATAAAGGAGCATTGCCACTAGAAAATAAACTCGATATCATCATTTATAATTTTTATTCGAAGCCATATGAATGATTAATTCACGCAACTCTTGATTCTACGAGTATACAAACTAATGGTTGTTTGAAATGAGTCACAGATCATATTAAAGGAGCTATCACAATGATGTATGTTAAAAGAAGTAGATGTACTCTATAAATATGAATCTAAATTACCCAAACAAATACCATAATCATGGACAAACAGTTAATAAGATGAGGGATTTATCAGCACTTAGTCACCTGTTAGATAATTTGTGCATAACCAATTAGCAAATCGTCTGATGGTACTTAGGACATATATAAATACCCTCAGCATTGAAGAGAAAGAGTATAAGTATGTAATTTTAACAAAGAGTGGCAGGAATAGTATATCAGCTAACATTGTACTACTATTTAGCAATGTCAAATATTGAACCCATAAGACACATTGTCAATGTATATCATGAATTAAATTCAACCTGAGTTCATGGAAACCATTCTATGTCTGCCTGACAATAATTTTGCATCAAATATCTGTGATTTATGCAAGCTATGAAGTGCACCATGGAGAATATTCAAACACCACAAATTATTGTGGAAATCTATGATGAAGAAAGCAACTTACTAGGACTAAGGCAAAGGAAAAGGTGGTAGGTTAAATTAGACTTGTCTCTCTTGATAAAGCATTGAATAGTTCCATCCCTTGGTCCAGGCTGTAATATACACAAAAACGGCCAAATCAATTGATAAATCACATGTATTAGCAGACGACAAATCATTCTAAAGGACATTAAAATGTATCACAAATCAAAGATAACAGACAATTAATTAAGCCCACCTGCTTTAGGGAAACTGGGAACGTAAGCTTCCCACAAAACTCAGGATTCATAACGATTTCCTGACACATTTCCCTCCATGATCTACAAACAGCAGCACAGGCAACAACATGCTTACGTGCAGGCCATGTGCTCACATTAGCCTCCAATCTCTTTACAACATCCCGTAATAACTCGGGCGGTAGACTAGCCCACGGACTATCCTGGATGACAATAGGTGGGTCATGTAATTCATGTACAGAGCTATGAGATTTTCCTCTGAGGTGACTTGGAAGTCTCACATCAAAGCTCCTCCTTGATAAGCTCCCAATACCATCCCTTACATCACGGACAATACTGCGAAATGACATAGACTCCAACACAAGAAGAAGCCTATATATCGTTTGATGAATTTGGTTGTATGAACTCGCTTATTGTTCAGACTAGATCATTTAGCTGAAGAGACTGCTGCAAATACAAAAAAGTTTATCAATGAATTGAAAGAAAAGAAACAGAAGATTGGACATGCCAAGCAAGAAAAGAAGATTCCTTTCGAAAAGCAATGCTCTACAAGAAGATTACTTTAACTTTAAAGACAAAGGTAAGAAACTCCACACTTCTAAATTAATCAACCACCTAATCATTTTATACAAACTATTACTGTTTTCTGAATATAGTCCTCTAACCCAAAGCTTGCAACAAATTTCCCAAAGTAATACACAATTCAACAGCAACAAAAACTACTACACCAGTTTCCCGTGTAAATAAGTAATCTAAAAATATAGGTACCGTCTTGAAAGCACGAAAGCTCAGTATTTTATCATCCGTTAGGTGAACCATAGTCAGAAGAAACGAAGCAGTGAACGTTTCAGACCTACCAAACCTTGTTTAAATATTACAATCATGCTCTTACTTTAAAATTTTCAACGTAGGCAGAAATCGTTAAGCTAGGAACTGCAAATTCGAGCGATCTTTCAAGAAATTCCTAAAAACGAATCAATGAGAAATTTAAGAACTTTTTGTAGTAAAATGTCCAGAATATTGAAATGATCCCGGGACAAAGCGTTATAGAAGAAGAAATGAAGCAGAAACACAGAAGATTGAACTCCGAAACCGTCGAGGGAGGGTATGCAGAGATCTAGGAGAAAAAGTTATAGAGAAATTATTGAATAAATTTTTTGAGAATACAAAGCAAGCAAAGAGAGAAATGAATCTCCGGAAAAGGAATATGGAAGAAATTGAGCAATACCTTGAGCAAGCGAAGTGAATTCCTTCGTCTTCCTCGAGCTTCCTCAACTAAACGACACGGTTTCTCCGTCCCCTGACCACCTTCTTCTTCTTCTTCTTCTTCTTCTTCTCTCTCTGTAGCTGAGCAAAGCACACACTTTATCCGGAATCCAAACTTTATTAAATCTCAACTGGACCGGTTCAGTCCAACTAAACCGCACTTCTTCATTAATTAATTCTGGACCGGAGATTGGATTCGACTTTTTTATTACTCTCTTCGTACCTTGCTTGTGACACATTTATCGAATTATTTTTATAAAAATAAAATTTATATTATTAAAATATTTTTGAGATGAATTAAACAAAATGTCTTATAATTATTATTTTTCCATATTGAAAGAAAATAAAAAGACGTAAGAACCATGTTTAAAATATATATTTAGAAAATATAAAACAAACAACCAATTAGAAAATTGGAGTAGTTAGGCCAAATTGCTTCTTACACATATTTTGACCTTAATTGATTGGGTAAATATGGATTGGCTGAAACTTTAGTCGGGTGGTTGAGCCGTCGTATGGTCGGCGTGGAAGTAGCTACGAGTAAAAAATTTCGTGTATGGCTCTGAATTACTACCTTGTCGTGATCTTAGCCTTAGTTTAGTAATATCGTTTGGTCAATAATACCTTTAATTACCCTACATTTGCATTATTTTATTCTATAAAATAACGTAAAAACCAATTTCTTCTATCAATTTGGCGTAGACAATCAGCGGCGGTGCGGTGGATCATGTGATAGGAGTTAATGGCGGATTTTTCACGCGTTATCATGATGGCTTCATGGTTATATCGGAATTGGCGAAACTGTCCCTGGTTTTTTCATCTAAATTAACTCTCCATGTTCGTGCATTCTTTTCTTGTTCTCCATGTGAATTGTAATTAGGTTAGTAGGTAGGTCCAAAAAAGTGAATGATACTAGATTGTATGGAATATGGTAGATTGCTAGTATCATGATTTAGAAGTAGTTTACGACCATCACGATCATGATGGATGTTTTTACCTTGCTTATACGCATGCCTTAATGTCCATCATAGTACGTTGGGCAAATAAATAAAGTTCATTTTATCTATATGAATAAAGTTTATTTTTTATTTATTTTGTTTGGTTAACCGACTGAAACCACTTATATTCTAGATAATCATCACAATAATGTTGAGAAAACATGAGAAGAGAGATGATGAGAGTGAGATTACGTTATTGATCTTGATCCGGGTTTGAGAAAACATGCATGTATGTTGCCTTTATAATGAGGTTATTTACTAAACTAACATATAAGCTTTGCATAAGAGGCTGATCATTATGTTATGTATATATGGAGTATATGACAAGAAAATTTATATATTTAGTGAGAAATTTCATTTTTAATTTCCAATGCTCCATCCATGCATGTGAGATTCGTGCCATTCGCCATGCCTACATAAAATCGATCTTTGTCTTTTCTAATGTTTAATGTGTCTTTTTTTTCCCTAAAGCTGAACAATCGATCAGTTTTGTATATGAACATTCACCAACAGTTGTTCACTATGCAAGTATGCATGCAGTGTTTGGCCTAACTGTTTAAATAATCGGGTTTAGATATTAATGTTTGTACTTTCAGTTGAACCGGGCTGGTCATGTCCTATCAAAATATAAACAAGGAACGAGCACTCCTAAAAGCTCAAAATGGCCGAGCTAAATTAATTAATATATAAAAGTATTATACTCTCTCCGTCTCATTATTTGCTTCTTGATTCTCTTTTTCACACTATTCACAAATCAATGGAATTTTCGTAATTCCGAGCAATATATAAATCGAAACATAATCATGTGTGGTCTTGTTTGATTCGTTTTATCGAGTACTTTAATAAAATTCAAAATTTATAATTTTTACTAATCTATAATTAGAGATATTGATAAAACAAAACGCACATCGTCATACGTGCCCGGGAGAAACAAGAAGGAAATAAAGGAACAGACGAGAGGGATTGTACTTCGTTAATTTATAAAATTTTACCAGACCGTCCACACAGACTATACTATTACTATCGTATTGTATTAATAATTCAACCGGTTTGAATCGGACGAGCTTAACCTTTCCTGTCATACAAAATACAGAGTATTCATTTTACCTTCATACGGTCGGGTCTAATATTAACACACAAGCTAACTTTTGTTTGGGTAAGGAGAGACGGCACTCTCTGTCATTTTATTGAAAACGAAAAAGTTATGTAACAACTAAACGAGACATAGCTAAACCCCTTACATCATCAGCTAGAATGGAACTAACAATACTAGAAATATTCTGAAAGAAGTGAAAACCTAAATTCAAAGAGTATGCATAGTTTGCTAATCCGTCAGCAAGACGATTAACCTCCTTATACACATGAGTAACCCGGACTATCTAGTCCCTAGTCAAAAAGTCATGGCACATACGTACCAGGAAAGAGAGGGGGTGCGAGTCCACAACCCCTGTCTTAAGAAAACCCACCACCAATTGAGAGTCCACCTGCACAATAATCTGGGGAAAACCAAGCTCCCAAGCAATATGCAACCCATAATAGACCTCCCAAAGCTCAGCCATAGGTGTCGTGCAAATCCCGATATTAAGGGCAAAACCTCCCCGCCAGCACCCATCCTCCCCTCGAAGCGCTCCACCAGCTATAGCAAGACCGATTCCCTTAGCGATCACCTCACGATACCCCACAGTCACAGCTCGCCAAACAGCAGAGGCCCCTGCTTTAGCTTTCACGTTCTCCAGGTCATGAAGATTACCGATTCCATATTTGCTACGAAGGGTTCGGGCCCATAAGCTACTCTCATCCAATAACAACCTCCACCCCAGTTTACCAATCATTGCCAAATTCACCAATCTCGGCCTCCTGATGCCTGCTCCTCCATCTTTCTTATTCTTACACAAAGTCTTCCAGGAGATCAAATGCATCTTTTTCGACCTCTCATTACTTCCCCAGATGAACTGTCTGCTGATCTTGCCCTGAAGCATTGCAAAACTCGGCTAGAACCCTTTTCAAAACTCTGATTTGTGATAAAGAGGCTTCGGCGAAAAGAATCAGGTCATCAGCAAAACAAATATGGGAGAGTAAGGGTCCCGAGCGGGACAGTTTAATCGGTTTCCATTCCTTACTCTCTACAGCAGTGTCAGTAAGGTGGCAAAGCCTCTCCATGCATAAAACGAACAAATAGGGGGATAAGGGATCCCCTTGTCGCAATCCCTTCCGAGGGACAAAAGACGCAGTGCATTCCCCATTCCACATGATTCGCATACCCGGCGACCGGACACAATTCATGATCCAATTGATCCAGCTCCGTGAAAACCCCGCAGCTCTTAAAGTATCTTCCAGGAAGTCCCATCTTATTCTGTCATATGCTTTCTCAAGATCAAGTTTCAGAAGCATCCATCCTCTCTTACCCTTCTTCTTCCTCATCGAATGCACAACCTCTTGGACAATCACAATGTTATCAGTGCTTCATCTCCCAGGAATGAAACTACTATGAGCCGGGCCGACGAGTTTAGAGATCACTTTCTTCATACGGTTCACAAGGGTCCTGGTAATGGCTTTGAACAAAACGTTACAGAGGCTTATAGGGCGGAACTGCTCAATTCTCTCGGGTTTATTGACTTTAGCAATAAGGACCAAGAGTACATCATTCGTATTCTGCGGGAGAACTCCAGTGGTAAAGAAATCCATGACAAACTTAACCGATGATTCGCCGACAAGATCCCAACAACGTTGGTAAAAAACCGGTTGATATCCATCCGGGCCTGGTGCCTTATACGCCCCCATGTCCATAATGGCATTCTTGATTTCAACACTAGTGAAAGCACGATCTAAGTCTCTGGAATCCGGCTCAGTCAGGCTCGGGAATCCATTACTAGGCAGGAGCGTAGGCGTCATGCTATCACTGTCAACAGTAAACAGGGACTTGTAATAGGAAACAACAAATTCCTCAAGTCTCTCCGGGTCCGTCTCCCAAGTTCCATCAACACTGCGTAACGACTCAATTCTGTTCCGACGGCGTCTAATCACAGTCGAAGTGTGGAAGAACGAGGTGTTGCGGTCACCAAGCCCAACCCACTTCTCCCGAGATTTATGAAACCACATCAATTCTTCTTGTTCCATAGTCAAGTCGAGTTCTTTCTGAAGCTTTTCTTCTTCATCCAGTAACTCAGCATCCGGGCGTTGGGAAATTCAATCCCGCACTGCATTCAGCCGATTCACGATCCCATCCTTTCTAACGTGAATATTACCGAAAACTTTCTGGTTCCACTTCTTGAGGTTCACACTAAGGGCCTTCAGCGCAGCAGGTGTGGGCAGCGACTGATCCCATGAAGCCCTTAACATCTCCTTAAACTCAGGGTGTAAAGTCCAACTTGCCAAAAACCGAAAAGGACATCTCGAGGGATCACAGACATGGCCAGGTTTCAACTGAAGATAAAGCGGGGCATGATCCGAACACATGAACGGAAGGTGCGTCACGCTTGCCTCCTGCCATTCAACTCGGCCATGAGCATTGCACAAAACTCTATCGAGTCTTTTCTGGATTCTATTACTCGGATTGCGCCCACGAATCCAGGTGAAACGATTTCCTCTAAAACCCAAGTCAACAAGGCCGAGCTCATTAATCCAGTTCCCAAAGATAGTCGAGTCCGCAGAAAGTCTGCCATTTCCTCTCTCCCTTTCGTCTAAACGCACAATGGTATTGAAATCCCCACCAATAAAAGCTGATTCTGAAATAGAATTCATAGTGCCCTTAAGATCATCCCAAAGGTTACAACGCCTTGCAGGAGTAGGTGTTGCATAAACAATGATAAGGTGAAAATGAGATTCATCCGACTCGAATAAAGCATGAATAAACTGAGTATCTGAACGCAGCACTGTAACCCTGTAATCACAGTCCTTCCAAAGCAACCACACATCACCACTCTGCCCAATAGCATCCACTCTAAAACTGTTAGGATACCCGATATTTCTGCAGATAGTCTCAGCGTTACGTCCCGCAGCATGAGTTTCAAAAATCCCAAGAACATCCGAGTCGAACTTCTTCGCCAAATATCTAATGGAACGACGAAAATTAGGTTTATTAGCCCCCCCCGGCAATTCCAAAGTGTGCAATTCATGAGGAAACAATTGTGTTTTAGAAAAAACGGGGAAAACCGTTAGGCCTCCAAACTGACTCTGCCATTCCTCGGATCATCTAAGGAATCCCGTTCAGCGTCTCTTCTCCCCTGTTCATAAGCAGCCATTAATCTTTCCTGCATATTTTCTTCCAAGTCACGTAGCTGCTCAAGAGAAGGCAGTGTCTTGTTAGTTTCCAATTTGTCCACTGGATCGTCCGACCTAACAGTAAGAGTAGTGCATTCTCGGCCCAGACAGGAGTCGTTCGTTCATGGTCTTTTCCCTGTTGTTTAAGTTCCCATAGGCTTAGCACTCACTTTCCGGGCTGACTCATTCCCCACCTTAAACACTACAATCTCACGGTTTTGGATTTCAGCAGGTGTGGGTCCCTTTCCAATAACCGAATCCGATATAGCAGCAGGAGGGAGCACACATTCAGTTTTCTTTCCTTCCTTAGAATTATTCTCCTTAGGTAAATCTTTCGATTTTTCCTGAGACTTACCATATTCTTCATCTGATTTTCCTTCCATATCGCCAAATCTGTTTGAGGTCGAGATTTCCGAAGATTTCTCAATCCAATTACCCCGGATATTCTTCTTTCCTTTCCTGACCACCGGTTTCCAGTGATTCCCCGACCACTTTTCCATCGACTTAATCTCCGGTGTCGGACCCCGATTCTCCTGTGAGTTTTGAACTGCTTCTTTTGTCACATCCATTGCCTCAGTTTCTGCCTGATCACTCTGATTTTGCTGCCTCTTTTCTATCCCAATCTTCGGACAATTTGCTATTGAATGGCCATAGATTCCGCATTGACCACAGATCGGACTAAGGCCTTCAAAGGTGACGAAGAACCTAGTTCCATTAACTGAAACAGATCCTTTAAGTGGCTTCCTGACGTTCACTTCAACACATACTCTCGCGAATTCCACGTTGAAAATTCAGCGTAGTCATGTCAACTTTCAAAGGCTTCCCTATCCCCGCAGCGATACTCATGAGAATAGCACGATGATAGTAGATCATAGGAATATTCGCGATGCGTATCCACACCGGCGTAGTTTCAATGTTATCAACCGCCGCATCAAAGTCGGGGGACCAATCCTTGAGTAGGAGGTGGTTCCCGAAGATCTTCCATGGTCCTCCGGTTAGAATTCTCAAATAATCTTCCTTCAATTCCAGCCGGATCATGAAGAATCTCCTAGGCAAATCAATGATAGTCATCTTTCCCCTAGGTTTCCAGACTTCATGAAGCTTCCTCTCTAAGGTTAGTCAGAGATACAACTTTCCCAAGAACCCGCACAACCACACACTGCTTCCAAAGACCTGTCATAGCATTCAACACTTCTTCGCCGATAACAACCTCCGATTCTCCCTCTACCCCATTCGGATGTGTAATCTAAATTTGCGAAGTGACAAACTCATCACTCAGAACAGATTCCGGCATAGGCATGCCCCCTCTTCCTCCCCTAGCAACTCTATTCGCCCAAGAATCTGAGGTATCCGGAGGATCCCCCAATGGCGGCATATCATCATCCATGGCATCATCGGCGTTCTCATTCTCCGGCGCCACCCTACTGGTTTTGGTCGAACTCATTCAGAGCGTTTAGGTGGAATCACTTTTCTTAGTCTTTCTTCTCAATTTTTTGACAACACACAAGCTAACTAACTTCACCATATATAATTCTATATACTCGACCCACTATATATTAGTATATTACCATGCAAACTTCGCTTAATTTAAGGTTAATATGCATCAGAAATCCTAATTTATTAAGTAAGCTTCACGGTAAGCTAGCACGTACCTAAGAAACCTTGTTATTTTATAACAATAATAAAAAACATATGAAGATTAAAGATTTAGTTATTCATATATATGTACCTAATCAATTTGTCATATACATAGAGCATCTAGCTAGCTCTATGTTAGGAGATTAGGAATAAAATGCCCTTTTTTCTTAATTAGTATCCACGTACGCAGTCGAGAAACATGTGGTTTATGTTTATGGGGCAGTTGAGAGTTTGAGATGAGAGGAGATTATCAAATTAAATCAGCAATTTGCCATCTTCTTCTTCTTGGTCTCCTACGTTTGTCCATTTCCTCAAATTTTCCATCATATACCAACAACGTTATTTTAGAATTGAAGTATATTAATAGCTGTCCGTTCACCTGAAATTTCTATAGCTGATTGCAAATTGCAAATTAGTAATTTAATTATTCGAAAACCTTTTGAGTATAGCTTAATTCTTGTATTTTATTTCTATATATTTGACATCCATGGAGATTCAATGAGGTTTTCTTAGCTGATTTCCATGTTATTGTTAAAGAAAGGCAAGTCATTTTCAGTAGATCATCAAGATCACACATTAATCCGTATTTGTTTGACAAAAAAAAAACATTAATCCATATTTATTGTTTTAAATTAATGTATGGATAAACTCTTGTGGCATGAGGAGTGGTTTGACTTTGACCACTTTGATAACCTTGCAGCACCTAACACACTTTTCTTGCTAATCCTAATTATGTTAAATTATATATGCTTCCCTCATTTTATTTAATTTTCCACGTGATCATCATAAGATTTATAAGAATCAATTATTAGACTAAGATAGTACACTTCATATTGCAGCAATAAAAAAGAGGTGAGATATTGTCTTCATCCTTAATAATCTTTAAATGATTATACCAGCTCTTCATCTCGACGCTTTAGAATGTCGCAACCCGTTAATAAAAAAATAAAACAAAGCGTCGGAAACAATTTAGCGACACTAAAAAGCGTCGACACTCTCGTCAGAAAAAGCGTCGACTAATAAGCGACGCTTTTTGGCGTCGAAAATCCATTAAAAAAGCGTCGGCAATCGACACCTTTTCTAGTAGTGACAACATCGCAATATAGAGGTAGAGTGATTCCCTCCGATAAGATAAACCATACAATCAAAATCATTTCTAACGTAATTCAGATCATACAATAGCTATGATTATATCAGATTTATAAGACCAATTTTTCTAACGTCAAGCGTGTATGACACTTGCTCGACTTTTGATTCACACAATTAAACTTCTTTCATCTTGTTTTTAAAAACATCACACGTAGAAACATAGTCACCTAGTATGTGGACAAAAGTGTATAAACAAAAGTGTACATACTTACATATAAGTGATTAAGCTCTTTTTTTTATATATAACTTTCTTAGTATAATGCAAGGTATTTTGTCTTAAATGGGCATGTGTTCGAATGTGGTGTCCTCTTTTGTTGCAGTTTGTTTGTTCACTTCTTCATGAATGTGTAGTTCCTCTTTGGACTTGCCCCATAGCACAATGTAGAGTCCCACCACCAGCAAAGTTGACATGAATATATCCATTATCACCCACTATGTCAATTTTTGCTATCATCTTCATTTCTTGTACTAGAACACTAATAAAACTATCATAAGCCATCAACTATCAACTTGTGTGTAATACCAACTTGCATCAATCATGTAGATTGCTACTTGTCTCTATAAAATGACAAAAATACCCTAATGTAACCCATTTCGACTTGTCTGAAGTTGTCCGTGCAGATGGTTGTGTGACTAAACTACTCCCTACCACCAAAACAAATCCATAAACCGCAAATCCCAATCTTTTAAATTTCTTTCTTTAAGCTTGGCAGAGGAGCTATGCAGCTCCAGAAGATCCAACTTGAATGTAACCCGCATTGGTAGAAATCTTGTGAAAAAACATTTTTTTGGTTTCAAATAGTTTTAGGTGTTGGACCCGGTTCTCGCGATCAATAACGTGGACCCGGTTCTCGCGACTCTAATGACGCAAACCCGGTCCGCGACCGAGAAGCAGGCCGCGAGCCCATAAGGCCAGAAAATGGGTCGAGAATGAGAGGCCCATTAAGAAGCCCAATAGGTGAAGAGAGCGATAATGGATTGTGTGGGACCCACTGTGTGGTTATAAATCCTAACGGCAAAGAGAGAGAAAGGGACAGTCGACTGAGAGCATCTTCTTCCCCTTTGAGAGAGAGAGAGAAAACACAGAGGGCGATTACTCGTTTCCGAGCTCGTCTCTTCGTTCCCGATTTACCTCTTTTAGTAGGAAATCGGATGATCGGTACTTGGATCTTGACTCTCGGTATCGTCATCGTGCTTTTGAGGTTTGATTCGTCACGATTGGTTGAGTTTCATCATTTACTGTTTCATTGAGTTGGCTCACGAGGTTTCATTGTTTTAGTCATTACTTTGGTCGCTATCTTCTCTTTGTGTTGCTTCATTCTGTTGTTGTTATTGAGGCATTGTGTTCGTTTACTTGTAGCTATTACTGATTTGAGCGTCGGAGAGCCAAATCAGGGGGTTCAACCTTCCGGTTTGGTTGTGCAGGTACCGTAGGGATTGAAGAACACAAAGAACAGAAGGGAATAGCACATTTTGATCCAGATGACAGTGTATTACAAGTTGTTGCTCCAGTTTGCGTAAGGAAGGTCTCTAGCACTTGAAGATTCTTAGAAGGCCAGATCTCGCGAGGTGTTGATTGCGAGATCGCGAACATCTGGGCTCCAACACTGGCGCCGACCGTGGGGACCTTCTCGCGCAGCTAGCTCCCTTTGAAATCTCAAGAGTCAGCTCGCGAAGGGCAGAATCATGGTTGAAACTGGCAGAAGCGGAACAGTAAACGCCACCACATCACACCTCAATCAAAACACTCTCAATCCCCCACCACTCCCTCGCGTCGAAGAGGAAACTCCCGAGCTTATCACTATCCCTCGGGAGCAGAATGAGCTTTTTGCCGCCTGGATAGCGCAAGGCGCCCCGATTGTCCCAAATACAGCTAACCAAAGGGCCGAACCTCTCAACGACCAGACCAATCGCGACGTGAGAGAAATTAATCGAGAAGAGGTAGCTGAAATTGTCCCGGATGACAGAGCCTCGGTGTCTAGAAGGCCGAGGGAAAGAAATGACACTCGCGACGTGGATCGGGGACGGTTCGACTTGAACCAGGCCCCAATGAGTCATCAGGAGTACTACAACTCTCAACATGATGTTCGTTACGACGAAAGGGGCCGCGCATACTACCCTGCGCAGGAACAACGCGAGTATCAGAAAACACCCTACTACAATCGCGAGGCGTCCCAGAACCCTCCTCTCGACTTTTCAACAATATTTGGCCCCACAGCTTTTGCAGAACACATCATCAGAGCCCCACCGCTACCAGACTTTAGATTCCCGACTATCAAGGAATACACTGGTAAGGGAGATCCCAAAGAACATCTTACCCGGTACAAGTACGCTATGATCGCGAGGGGTCCGGATGAGGCTACCCTTTGCAAGGGATTCCCAGGAACACTCGCGGACACCGCCATGACATGGATGTTAAATCAACCACCCGGGAGTATCTCTTGCTTTGCAGATATTGAAAGGGGATTCTTGTTGCATTTTGGCTCCTCGAAGAAGAGAAAGATCACCATGCAAGAAGTGGTCGGGGTCAAACAAAAAGTGGGTGAAAGCCTGGAAGAGTATGTGAAAAGATTCTCGCTAATGGTCCTAGAAGCTGATGACTTCGATGATAAAACCGCCAGGGTCGCGTTCTTAAACGGGCTGGCCGACGGGAGCGAATTCAAAAAACACCTGTACAGAAAGCAGGAAGGGTCTTATCAAGCCATGTTAGAAAGATCTTACGTCGAAATACAAGTTGAGACTCACTCGAGCGCGCCCACAGGGGGTGGAAGTCAGAACAAACAGAACCAGAGCCAGAACTCTAGAAAGAGTAATCAGAATTGGGGGAACAAAAGACAGCAATTTGAGCAGGGGCAGAGTGATTCACGTGCTCCAGGTTTGGTAACGCAGCGTCAGAATCAGAATCAGTACCAAGATTACAGACAAAATACGGACCAAAACCAATTTCAGGAGCATAATTTAATGAACCAGAGGGATGACCACTCCGGCTACAGAGGTCGCGGCCGAGGCAATGGGGGCCGAGGTCGCGGTCACGATGGAATGTGGTGCGCCAACCACAACTCCACTACTCATAACACGGATGAGTGCCGGAGTGGCCCAAGGATGAACAACGAGCCCGAGCAGAGAGCCGTCCTCATGAATCAGAGAGGCGGGGGAACCATCAAGGCAGGGGTGGTAGAAACCCTGGCCGGGGGCCATTCAGAGGGGGAAACAACAACGGTGGGCGAGGAAGGGGGCGCAATCAGCAGCACGCGAACGATCCTCATCCACCTCAACGCAACCAAGATTTCCCGCGACCAGATGGTCATGTAGGGACCATAGCCGGGAAGCATGTCCCTATACCCCCAAACAGGCGTGAGCAACGCAAGATGATCAACGCACCGCTCCCTCGCGGGCTCGCAGTTATGAGCATCGCGAAGCCCCTTTCCAGAAAACCATATCAACTAGTCTTTTCTAACGAAGAGATCAATGAGTGGGCAGTCTCTTCTGGTGATCCATTGGTTATACATCTACAAATTGGCACGAAACTAGTCAGCCGTATTCTGGTTGACACGGGCAGCTCTGCCGACATAATATATCTGGATGCCTTCGAAAAGCTAGGGGTTGATCCACGAATGAAAAGACCGACACGAACAACCTTAGTAGGCTTCGCGGGAGAAAGAGTCACTGCTCTAGGAGTGGTGAGTTTAGATGTAGTGATGGGAGATGAGACAGGGCCACGAAGATCAGAAAAGATTGATTTCGTAATCATCCCGACAAGCTCTTCCTATAACGCGATCATCGGGAGAGGCACGTTGTGCAAGTTTGATGCCGTAGTATCCATGAGCCATTTCTGCATAAAGTTTCCCACACCATCCGGAATTGGAGTCGCGACGGGTGTGGAAAAGGAGAGCATCTCTTGTTATATCAAGTCTGAAAAGGGCGAAGAAACGCCTCTGCTCGCGAATCAACTTTTGTCCCGGGCATGCCTAATGTTGAGGAAGAAGCTGAGTTAGATGTTCGCGAGCCCCCTAGATATCAGGATTCTGAGGGGAATGTGGACAGAGCAAAGTTTTCCGGATTTAAAACGCAGGAAGTCACTCCTTTTGTGAACAAAGAAGAGAAGTTATCGGTAGGGGGTAACCTTGACCCTATGGTGATGGTAGAGATTGAAAACTTGCTATCAGAATCGCGAGACGTCTTCGCTTGGTCCCCCAAAGATTTGAAAGGAATTCCCCCATCAGTGATCACTCACTCTCTAAATATTAGCAACGATATCCTTCCCAAAAGACAGCGAAAGAGAAAGCAAGCAGGTCCGAAGAATGAGGCCGCGGCCGCAGAGCTCGCGAAACTCCTAAAAGCTGGGTTTGTTAGACCGGTACAATACCCGGCATGGTTGGCTAATGTCGTCATGGTCGCGAAGAAAGGAACGGGAAAATGGAGGATGTGTGTAGATTTCACAGATTTAAACAAAGCTTGCCCGAAAGACAGCTACCCGCTACCTTCTATCGATCAGCTTGTAGACTCCACCGCAGGACATGAAGCACTTAGTTTTTTAGATGCTTACTCAGGATACAACCAAGTCATGATGAACCCCCTTGACTCAGAACATACCTCTTTCATAACAGACAAGGGAACCTTCTGCTACAAAGTGATGCCTTTCGGCCTTAAGAACGCGGGGGCCACTTTCCAGAGACTGGTAGACCGCATTTTCAGTGATCAGATAGGAGATACAGTTGAGGCCTATGTTGACGACATTGTGGTGAAAAGCAAGGAGCAGAGTAATCACGCTCGTGACCTGGCGGAAGTATTCGCGACGCTCAGAAAGTACGGCATGAGTCTAAACCCAGACAAGTGCGTGTTCGGGGTCACAGAAGGAAAGTTTTTGGGCTTCATGATTAGTGCTCGCGGTGTCAAGGTAAATCCTGATAAAGTCAAAGCCGTTCTCGATCTTGAACCACCGCGGTCTACCCATGAGGTCCAACGGTTTGTAGGCCGAGTAAATTATTTGGGGAGATTCTGTGCCAAGTTGGCCGAACGAAACCTCCCTTTCTTCGAAATTTTGAGAAAACCAAAGAACTTTGAGTGGACTGAAGAATGTGGTCAAGCATTCGCGAGCCTCAAAGAACATCTGACAAAGCTCCCGATCCTATCTTCCCCGGTTCCGGGAGAAACTCTCCAGTTGTATCTCGCGGCCAGCTCAAGGGCGGTAAGTGCAGTCCTTGTTCGCGAGTCAGAAAAGCCAGTCTATTTTGTGAGCCGAGCTTTATTGCCCGCGGAGACACGGTATTCCCCAGTTGAGAAGTCTGTACTCGCACTGATAACGGCTGCTCGCAAACTAAGACCCTATTTCCATGCACACCCGATTGAAACCCTAACGGACCTACCACTAAATAGCTTCATGACAAAACCAACCGTTGCAGGGAGGCTCACGAAATGGGTCATCGAAATGTCAGAATTCGATGTAGTATATCGGCCCAGGCCAGCTATCAAAGCACAAGCGCTTGCCGACTTCATCGTCGAAACAAGTTTCAGAGAAGGGGAAGTAGCGAATCCATATGGTGAGCAGATGATGTGGATAATGCGCATTGACGGGGCTGTAAACGATGAGGGGTGTGGCGCAGGTGTGATTCTCACGTCGCCTACGGGAGACGAGATAAGCCACGCCATTGCACTAAAGTTCAAACCCACGAACAATGAAGCTGAGTATGAAGCCTTAATCGCAGGGTTAGAATTAGCCATTGGCCTTTCAGTCTCTGTGCTATCATGTTGTTGCGATTCAGAAGTTGTGGTAAAGCAGGTGCAAGGGCTTTATGAAGCGCGAACGGGGAACCTCCCGCAGTACCATGCACGGGTCGCGACGTTGACCTCGCTTTTCATGCATTTCGAAATAAAGGCAATCCCAAGAGAACTGAATAAGAAAGCAGATGAACTCGTGAAGATGGGAGCCGGATGGGAAGGTCCTAAAGAAGAACGCGAGCGAAGATCAGGGTTCATGGTGTCAAAAGGGGGCCCCCCGAAATATCTGTTTTTTGTGAAAGAAGAAAGCGCCATCAGTCGCGAGATTGAAATGATGGCGATCAACACTTCATATGAAGATTGGCGTCGCCCATTCATTGACTACCTCAGATATGGTCGCGGTCCAACTGACCCGAAGGAACTCATACAATTAAAAAGAAAGGCTGGACGTTTCTATATCAGCAGAGGCGAGCTTTACAAGAGAGGAGGTGACCCTTGCGAGCTGAAGTGTATGGGTCACTACGAGACAAAAGCCTATCTCGAAGAGCTACATGCTGGGCTGTGTGGGACACACGCAGGGTGGAGGCCCCTGGTGTACAAGGCTTTGCGCCAAGGGCATTTTTGGCCCACAATGAAACAAGATGCTCAAGCGATGACGCGAGCTTGTCAGGCGTGCCAATATTTCGCCCCTGCCTCCCACCAACCAGGAGTCCAGCTTCAGATCATGGGAAGCCCCATCCCCTTCGCGATGTGGGGGTTGGATCTTCTTGGCCCTTTTAAACCAAAGGCCCCAGGTCAGCTCGAGTATATCATTGTCGCAGTCGACTACTTCACAAAATGGATTGAAGCGGAAGCACTCGCGTCGACAACAGTACCTGTAGTGAAAAAATTCCTTTGGAAGAACATTATCTGCCGCTATGGGTTGCCACGCGAGATTGTAACCGATCGTGGCCCTCAATTTAACTCGCCCCAACTGATGGCATGGTGCAGCGATCTGGGAGTTAAGTTAAAAATTGCTTCAGTTGCACATCCACACTGCAATGGGCAGGTAGAAGCCGTCAATAAAAGCATTGTCACAGACCTGAAGAAAAGACTGGATAACGCCAAGGGCAGATGGGCGGAGGTCCTGCCACTTACTCTCTGGGCCAATCGAACCACAGTGAAAAAAGCAACAGGAGAGAGTCCTTTCGCCCTCGCGTATGGAGTAGAGGCCGTGGTTCCAGTAGAAATTTTGTTCCCAAACGAAAGACTCCTTCACTATGACCCGGAAACCAATGACGAAAAGATGAGGATGGAACTCCAACTTCGCGAAGAAACCCAAGAGATGGCGGTTATTCGGGCGGCCGCTTACAAAGCGGGCGTCGCGAAGTATTATAACAAGCATGTCAAGGAGAGAGGTTTCGTGAAAGGAGATCTGGTCCTAAGAAAGACAGAGGGGGGAAAACTCGATCCCAACTGGGAGGGGCCGTACATAGTGGATCGCGAGGTCGCCCCAGGGGCCTATCGACTGAAGGATAGCTCTGGCAATCACGTTGCAAATTCCTGGAACGTGATGCGACTACGCCGCTATTACGCCTAGCCTACTCCCCCACACAGGTATGAATTCCCACGTTTTGTAACATGTCTGCGTACCTTAGATAAATATTTCATGAAAAGCGATACAATCGCGATATAAGACGTTCTAACAAGCTGTATGCAGGCGAAAGAACCGATTGAAACTAAACATTAGCAAGAATCTATCATCGGGTTACCAGAGGAATAAATACTTTCGCCACAAAGGGGGACGTAATCTCAAAATAAAAGGTACGTGCACATTTCGGGAATTCAGAATGTTGCATAAATCCCGTGACGCTGGGCTGGGGCCAAGAGCATCCACCCAGGTCGCGAAGCCGTGACACTGGGTTGGGGCCAAGAGCATCCACCCAGGTCGCGAAGCCGTGACACTGGGCTGTGGCCAAGAGCATCCACCCAGGTCGCGAAGCCGTGACACTGGGCTGGGGCCAAGAGCATCCACCCAGGTCGCGAAGCCGTGACACTGGGCTGGGGCCAAGAGCACCCACCCAGGTCGCGAAGCCGTGACACTGGGCTGGGGCCAAGAGCATCCACCCAGGTCGCGAAGCCGTGACACTGGGCTGGGGCCAAGAGCATCCACCCAGGTCGCGAAGCCGTGACACTGGGCTGGGGCCAAGAGCACCCACCCAGGTCGCGAAGCCGTGACACTGGGCTGGGGCCAAGAGCACCCACCCAGGTCGCGAAGCCGTGACACTGGGCTGGGGCCAAGAGCACCCACCCAGGTCGCGAAGCCGTGACACTGGGCTGGGGCCAAGAGCACCCACCCAGGTCGCGAAGCCGTGACACTGGGCTGGGGCCAAGAGCACCCACCCAGGTCGCGAAGCCGTGACACTGGGCTGGGGCCAAGAGCACCCACCCAGATTGCGAAGACGTGACGCTGGGCTGGGGCCAAGAGCACCCACCCAAGTCGCGAAATCGTGACCGTCCGAGAGTGAGTAACGACATTCGTCCTCCTCACCTCGACCACGAAGTCCTGACCTTGATGGGATAATAACCCATCAAGGCATGGAACTCAGCGAGTTTCACTCCTGAAAAAAGTCAATCATGAAACTATATACTCAGCATGGAAATATGCAATACAAAACGCTAATGAATCCCCATCTGTTTTGACAGACACTCCTGCACTAGAGAAGCAAACGATCATAGGCATGATCGCGAACGAAACAGAAAATGGCAGTTTGTGAGGAAACAGGCGCTAAAGCTCCAATTATCCGCGAGCATGGATTTCCCAAGGCATCAAGAATACCTTAGCTAAGGTATGATGAGATAAACACGCGAGCTACTTTGTTTTGTCACAAGAACAAAGAATCTGATTCCAAATTCATTATAGGAAATCACATTCTCAAACACAAAGACGCTCATAGGTGCGCGAAAAACCCTACTACTGGCTCGTACGCATGCAGTAGTCAGGTGAGAACACACTCTTTATTACATCACAGGTCATGACATATGAATAATCTATACTTACGCGATCGATTTCCTCGCAGGGTTTTTCGTAAGACCAACAGAAGAATCCTTCTGAACGAAAGATGTTGAAGAGTGACCTATTTATGATATTAAGTATTCTCATTTTGGAAACATTTTTAAGTTCTAAAGTCTATTAATAAGACACATACTTTTAATCGCGATGACACAGTGGTGCACATTACTTTTTGAGTTCCAAAGTTTTTTCCGATAATACCAGTCTAATTTATTCATAAGACCTCGTTCATTCTCCCTCCTTTCTTAACACATAGGGCTCGCGAGACTGTAAACACCCTCACGAGCACTATGGGGGGAGGGGAAGAGGAGGAGAAATTACCATACAAACACAAAATAAAGAGACATTAAAAAGCACTAAGCCTAGAGAGGAACGACGACCTTCACTTGATACACCACAGTCTGAACGGGAACTTCGGGTGGACTAGCACGCCACATGGTGAAAGTCACCTCATCTCCCTCACGAAGATCATTCTCATACGCAAACTCACTCCAACCTTCACCCAGAAAGTAAGAACTCCCAACCTTATCCAGAGTCACGTCCCAAGGTTCGAAATTGACACAAAGGACAAGACTCTTAGCACCGAAATGGCTAAGGTGTCGATCACAATGTTCCTTCGGGAAACGCTATACGTAGAGAAGAGGAGTCTAAGAAACGAACAAACAAAGAAAGGCAAAGTAAAAAAGATATTTACCAAGCATCTGCCAGTAATGGCAGAGGAATCCATAGTAATAGTGAAAGACTCATCCAGAGACCCCTCTCGAGTTCGTCGTGTCCTGGCCATGGTGGTATTCTTTGAAAAAGGCAGACAAAGAAGGAGAAGACAGGAAACGCTATTTATAAAAGAAATACACCTGACCCGCAGTTAATGCATTGAATGATTAAAACAGAAAAGTGGTTGGGAGAACAAAGGTAATAAACACAAAAGACATGCAAGGAAATAATTGTACGGTCTCCTCATGAGACCCAAAGTAAAGCGTCTAACACACATTTAGACTCGCGATCACATTCCGATCCACGGGCCACAGAACCAAATAACAAATTACATATAACGCCAACCCAAGAGTTTGCAGACAACGCATAAAAAGAAGTTAAACTTCATCAGGAATGTCCAGATACCCGTCAGCTTCAGCCAGCACTGAATCGCGAACCCCTCCCGCACTACCAACGTTTTTGGCCGACGCGATGTTTTCTCCAGCAACAGTCTGTTCGCTGTCAATAGCCACAACATTGACCCCAGCATCCACATCAGACGATCTGGCGCAAGAACGAGTCGAAGAGTCCGCTATTTTCTTCATCCTTTCCTCCGAGTAAAATACCCTTTTAGGCACCTTAGGAATTGGGACTCGAGGAATGTGAGACTCCATCCCTTCAACGACTCCTTCGCCCTCAGGTAAGAAGGGTTCGACGGCCCAACCTTCAAGAAGGCTCGCGTCGTCGTCAATAAAAGTCCCAAGAGGAGGAGAGGTATACGCAGGGATCTCGGCAGGAAGACCACAAAGATCCGCAGGATCGTAAGGGAAGTTAGCCACTTTGTGCTTTCTAAGCTGACGCTTGAGTGCAGTAATCACCAGGGTGTCGCGAGCCAAACTGATAAAATCAATACGACATTTCTCGCGATAGCTAGAAGCATACTGCTTGGCACCTTCGCGACGACCCTTGTCAAAAGCTTGGTCTTTCTCTTGTCGAAGCAAAGATAGCTCTGCATGGTGATGGCGCTCCGTAGTCCTGGCCGAAAGCTCCAAGTCACTTATCTTCGCCATCAGCTCATTTACCCTGTCAGCATTCCTCTCTTGCTCCTCCTTTAGTTTTTTCTTCGCGGCCTCCTTAACATCTTGTGCTTTGTGAGCAAAATCAACCATCTGGTTATATTCTCCCTCCATCTTATTATAGCCATCTTCAAGGGCGATGGAATATTGCCCCGATGCCTCGTTGAGAAGAAGCGACTACAATAAACAAAATATGTTAGTTAAAATCACCTACCGACAAGAAGGAAGAAAACCATTCAGGAAGAAAATAAAGGAAACCCACCGCCAGATTGAGTCTCGCGAGCCCTGCTTTACCCCGAACAATGCCCTCTAAAAATCCAGGCATCTCTGGGAAACCAGGTCGATCGCGATGAAAGAACGTTCTCACTGCCTCTTCCTCGGGAAAAAGCTCAGCCAGATCCTGAGAAGGGGTATCTTGACCACCTTCAAGGGTCATGGGCTGCTTACCCTTGGTAGTCTCCGAGGCCCTCCCTGCAGGGGTTGCTCGGTGCGAGGAAGGAGACCCGCCGGCCCCTAAGGGGATTGTCGAACCAATCGGGGATTGGTCATCTAGAGGCTCGGGCGCGCGTGTTTCGGTCTCCACAGATTGAAGCACGGACTCGCAGATATTAATACCGCCGGCAGAGATTTTCTTCTTTTTGGAGGGAGTTTTGTTTCTGTTCGCCAGCTGTTTTCGGCGCTTGCTCTTCTGTGGGGCGGGGACCTGCTCATCAATAGGTTCCTCGTCAAAAGAGTCGTCAGAACCCTCCATAGTCGCGAGACGCGAAAAGTATCCTGTCTCTGCAAATAAAAAATAAAATAAATAAGTATATAATAAAAATCCATAAGCATATGACATCGCGAGTGCGTAACAATAAAAGAAGGATAAGTAACAATAAACAAGAAAACCATTGAACAAGGGACATAAGAAATACCATAATGGTGCTTAAGACTAAGTCCACGCTGGGCTAGCACCTCGTGGGTAATACACCTCAGGAATATGCGCGTCGAAACAAGATCAGGGAAATTATGGAACTTACGGTAAAGACAATCTTTCTTAGTCTGAGACCAGTTACCAGATTTAGGTTGAGTCGCGAGCATCGATATCTTGGTCGAGATCCCAGAACCCGGAGGTGGTCGTACCAAAAACCAATCAACCTTCCACTTTGGTATGCGGGGAGGACCATCCCACTCCGATCTGCCATTTTTTACGGCGGTAAACATCCCCATTTCTTCAGGAGCCCTTCGCGTAGAGAACATAAGAAGAAAATGACAAGGATTGGGTTTTACCCCGATATCCTGACACCTCATCACATAAATAACCAAGGCCCTCCAAAAGTTAGGATGCATCTGAGCTGGGCTGTAGGTCAGCTCTCTCAAGAGCATTTTAGTAAAGTTGGAGAAGGGGAGCCTAAATCCTAATTTAAGAGACGACATACTCAAAGGAAAGAAAGTGCCATATTCGTCAAGGGAAGTCCCATCCAGAGATGGAAGGGCAAAAATTGTACCCTCTGGAAAAGGATAGGTATCCGCGACGGTAAAAAGGTCGCGAAGGGTAAGATCAGAAGGGAGGGCCGTAAATGGGTTCCTGAGATTCTTGACCTTTTTATGATGGACGCGGCGAGTCAAAATCTGTACACGACCCGTCGGGTTATGGAAAATATCTTCGATTTCCACGCGAGGAAGATCATCTTGCCAGGAGTAAAAATTCTCATAGTCCTCGCGACCGATTATTACTTCCTCAGAATCCTGAGGAGGACTTTTATTGCCACAACCTGCATCTGGTCGCGAGGTAGACGGAACTTCGTCGTCGTTATGTCTAATAGAGTCTCCTGTGGACGATCAAGAAGAAAAAGATCGAGAGTTAGTTTTCCAGGGAAAGAACACGAAACGCGAATGCTAGAAGGAAGCTTCGCGAGCCATGGGAATAACAAACAAAGAAAACCCTGGAAAACAAAGAATATAAGATCTAAGGGGAAGTTAAACAGACTACTGGTGGAAACCCTAAGAAATGGTGAAATGAATAGCTCAGAAGCCAGGAGCGGTAAAAAAGAGTTGGCTTTGAAGAACAGTGAAGGTTTCAACAATCTAAGATGACCTTTAAGGGAAAAAGGAATGCCCATCGAACAGAAGAAAGAAGAGGAAGCACCGCCCAGTAAATAACCAATAGAGGTATGATGAAAAATCGCCTGACCGCCATGAAAACCAGTAAAAGCTTCGAAAGAACACAAGAAATAGCGGAGATACAGAAATATCGAAATCATGTGTAGAAGCAATAGAAATCAACAAATGAAAAATGAATTCAAGATAGAACTTACGAGCCATTGGTAATTCGACGATCGTCTGAACGGATGAAGATTTCTCGAAGTTTTATTAAGGATGGGTTTTACAGAGGAATATGAGCGGTTGGAGTAAAGAAGAAGAGAAGAATGTGGTCTGGCAGCCTTTTATAAGAAGATAAAAATCCCAAAAGGAAGCCACGTGTTGAAAGGTGTCAGAACGCGGGAATACAAAACGTCTCGAATTTAAAATTCAAAATTCAAAACAAGCGCGATGGAATGAGGAGGAGTCGCGAGCGAATAATCTCCATGGGACTCCCCGAGAACCCGGCTTCAATTCTTACCCAAGCTTTGCCTTCGCAAAGACAAAGACTTGGGGGGCTGGCTGTTGGACCCGGTTCTCGCGATCAATAACGTGGACCCGGTTCTCGCGACTCTAATGACGCAAACCCGGTCCGCGACCGAGAAGCAGGCCGCGAGCCCATAAGGCCAGAAAATGGGTCGAGAATGAGAGGCCCATTAAGAAGCCCAATAGGTGAAGAGAGCGATAACGGATTGTGTGGGACCCACTGTGTGGTTATAAATCCTAACGGCAAAGAGAGAGAAAGGGACAGTCGACTGAGAGCATCTTCTTCCCCTTTGAGAGAGAGAGAGAAAACACAGAGGGCGATTACTCGTTTCCGAGCTCGTCTCTTCGTTCCCGATTTACCTCTTTTAGTAGGAAATCGGATGATCGGTACTTGGATCTTGACTCTCGGTATCGTCATCGTGCTTTTGAGGTTTGATTCGTCACGATTGGTTGAGTTTCATCATTTACTGTTTCATTGAGTTGGCTCACGAGGTTTCATTGTTTTAGTCATTACTTTGGTCGCTATCTTCTCTTTGTGTTGCTTCATTCTGTTGTTGTTATTGAGGCATTGTGTTCGTTTACTTGTAGCTATTACTGATTTGAGCGTCGGAGAGCCAAATCAGGGGGTTCAACCTTCCGGTTTGGTTGTGCAGGTACCGTAGGGATTGAAGAACACAAAGAACAGAAGGGAATAGCACATTTTGATCCAGATGACAGTGTATTACAAGTTGTTGCTCCAGTTTGCGTAAGGAAGGTCTCCAGCACTTGAAGATTCTTAGAAGGTCAGATCTCGCGAGGTGTTGATTGCGAGATCGCGAACATCTGGGCTCCAACATTAGGCATGAGCGAAAATATGATGAAGTGAGAACGGTGTATGATGCACGCAAACGCCTATCGAAGCAGATATATATATATATACTTTAGTGGAGTATAAATATACATTCATACACACATTTTGACGCATGTATAGAAAAACTACTTGTTTTTGGAAATATAACACTTAAAAGAGCACTCACCTTCCCCAGAAAAGGGTCTCTTTCCACAAGAATGCTGAGATGATAGCAGTGAGAACAAGTGACAAAGGAGTAAAAGATGCAGAAAAAACTGGACCCTTCTTTTTTACTACCCAAACTTGCAAAGAGTAGGTCATTCCTGTTACTATCACACCATGCATAAGTGAGCAAAATACTCTTATTTCATTTATAAATGCAAGACATTTACCATGACAATATAGCATTAAGAGAAAAGCAAGTTTATATGAGTTTAGTGTACTATTTCGACCGTCTATGTCAATTGATTTTAGGTTGAAATTTTACCAGATTAGGCGACGCATCGTAGTCGTGCGAACGTTAATGATCAAATGCTCTCATAACAAAAGATATAATAAAAAACATACACAATATGCCACAGAGAAGAGGTTGACATCCCATCCAAGTTTCCAAGAAGACAAATTCCTATCAATTGCAATACCATACAAGAAAGATTGTATGCAACCAAAGAAACACTGCAGAACAGTGAGTCTCAATATTGCTGGATATTGTTTCACTATTGCACCCGATTTTTTTTTTCTGAAATAAGCATTTTACCCGAAAAAATTCCCGACGTAGGCTCTTTTCAAAACAATTTCTCAAAATAGGCACTTATTTCAGCTTCGGAATTTTTTTACGTGTGAGAGACGCTGGTTCTACCAGCGTCTCTCCTCCGAAGCTGAAGCTATTTTTTTTTGATTTTTTTATGTATAAGAGACGCTGGCTGGGCCAGCGTCTCTTATACATGTTAGTTTTTTAACATTATTTCCACATTTTTTTGTAGTTTTTAATTTTTTTTTAAGGCAATGTATAAGAGACGCTGGTTCGACCAACGTCTCTTATACGGTGAAACATAAAAAAAAAAATGTATATGAGACGCTGGTTCGACCAGCGTCTCATATACAGAGAAGTTTTTTTTTTATTTGCACATGTATAAGAGACGCTGGTCGAACCAGCGTCTCTTATACAGAGATGTTTTTTTTTTATTTGCACATGTATAAGAGACGCTGGTCGAACCAGCGTCTCTTATACGTTGAAACATAAAAAAAAAATGTATATGTTACCCAGCGTCTCATATACAGCGATGTTTTTTTTTATTTGCACATGTATAAGAGACGCTAACATAAAAAAAAAATGTATATGTTACCCAGCGTCTCATATATAGCGATGTTTTTTTTTATTTGCACATGTATAAGAGACACTGGTTCGACCAGCGTCTCTTATACCGTAATGTTTTTTTATAATAATTTGAAATAATAATGTAAATATGAAATTGTTGTGTAATAAATCTGATAAAAAATCATAGAGTTTAACATAAAATTTTAAATCAACAAATATGTAATAATTCTAATCTTCGTCTTCACTCTCTGTGTGACCATCATCTTCTTCTCTACTTGGCTCTTGGACGGGTGCTAACGTAGGCTCGTATCCCCACCCACATATATTACGTTCATCTCTAGAAATTGGCCTGGTGGGAGAAATAAATACACTTGAAGCACTAGTGAACATAAATGAACTTGGTGCATGCATTGATGATGTCATGTATGAATAATGAGACGAGGAACTCCATCCACATTCACCGAGATCTGAGAACGACGGTTGCGGGATTGAAGAACTAGGAAAATCTTGAAAGGAAGAATAATAGGGCGGAGGTGTTGGAGAGGCTATGGGAAACGATGTTGGATAAGACATTGGTGGCGTAGACGCTGACGCTGGCGGAATATAGGGAGGTGACATAGTCATTGGAGGATCTTGTTGGCTATAGAAGAATGATTGATCTACAGACAATTGGTTAAGAACATCAATCCCTTGCGTCGTCACCTGTTGTCCCTGGAAAAAAAAATCATAAGTATGTTTGAAATATTCAGTGTAAATATTATATAAACTGATATGTTATATTTCATACTCACCACCATATACAAGTCTTGAGACAATGGTTGATATTGTCCTGCTGGCGGCCGAATATGTGGACTAATAAATCTACGAGTAATTGATCGGTACCAACTCATATACCGTTCTTCCACTGTTGAAGGACATGGGTCATCCAGAGGCATAGCAATCCAATCCGCACGTCTGTTCCACAACTCTATAAATTGCTTGTGAAATATGCTCCAGTCTGTCTCATGCTTCCCCCTTCTGTTAACTAAATGCAACTCAGCATAGTTTTCACATGCACCCGGCACATGTTGTGGAAATCCGAATTGACGCATCACACGGTCGGGTCGATGCCACTCAACTATGTCAAAACAAATCATAGGGGCTTGGGTCCTCCACACATTGCATCCTAAAAAAAAAATTCTACCAAGCCTCCCTAGTTCACTTGGTGTGTAGGGATCCCATGCAAACTAAATATAAAATAAAATGACCTTAAGTATGTTGAATATATGTATTATGTAATTAGACATTAAAAAAAATACAAACCTGATCGCTCCTTAGCCTATCCAATGCATCTCGATAATACATAAGATCATGACTTTTACCATCATATACGAAATCACACTTCAACCACCTAAATAAAAAAAGAGATTGATAAAAACTCGCCCGAGATATATGTATATGCAGTAATGGTGAATGTTACCTCAATGCAAGTGAATCTTGACCATTCAGAAATTGGTCATCAAGTGGTGGAGGTTGTGACCCTTCAGATAGGGCAGCCTTAGCTTTCCTCCTTCTATCTCTCTTCCTCGCTAGGAGATCTTGCTCCGGGTCTGAGACCCCGATAAACCTTGGCCTCCCAATCGGCATGCGTTGCCATGCCCATAACTACAATCATGACATTAATTAACCACTGAAAACCGATAACTTTAAATTCAATAAGTTATATTATATACCTGAAGTAAGATCAGTGGACCGCCTATTTGAGAGTGATGTTTCTCTGAGGCTTTGCATAGATTGCGGTAAAGATATGCCAAAGTAGCACTACCCCAGCTGTAGTATGCCGCATACTCTAGATTCTCCAGCAACGGCAAATACACTACTTGTATTTCGCCTCCACTGTAATCTGAGAAAAGGAGGCCACCCATTACCATCAAGATGTATGCCCTTGCATAACACTTGATCATCTCCTCATCCGCATTATCCGGCAATTCACTAAAGTTTGTTCGTAGCCATGAAAGCTTCAATGCTGAGCCGCCGAGTGATCGACTTGGATCTTTACCGAGCAAACGGATGACTTCTGATCTCCAATGGTGACCTGCAGTGCCTGATACAGCATAGCCATCCACACATAGTCCAAACAACACAGCAACATCTTGGAGTGTGATTATTGCCTCACCCACGGGCAAGTGAAATGTATGTGTCTCAGGTCTCCATCTCTCCACTAATGCTGTAATAAGCTCCTTGTCTAGTTTGAATTTGGATCCTAGATGGGATACGCAATAAAATCCAGCAAGACGAATGTATTCTAAGACCCTAGGATGGGGATCGAACCAATGTCGCAGATGCACTCTAGTTTCTAAGGGTGTCATTGTCTATACAAAAGAAAGGGAAAATTAGAGATATTTAAGCATGCAATGTACAAACTAACTAGTGAAAATCGATATTTAAGCATGTAATGTACACTTACATAAGCGGCATTGTTCCACACATCCGAAGATCTGTGTTGTTCTTGCTGACTAAGCACCTCAGACGATAATGGACCAGGGTTAATCTCCATGTACTAGCCATTGAAACAACAATCATAAACATACATGAATACAATCAACTTCATAAACAACAACAACAACAACAACAATCATTACAAATGTCTTAATAAACAACAACAACAATCATTACAAATGTCTTCATAAACAACAACTACAAATAAAGTACAACAATGAAAACTAGGTAAAGCTAGTTATGTTGTCCAGAACTGCTAGCTCGTGATGCACATGTCCTCCTGTTGTGTCCCTCTTGCCCACATAGTTTGCAGTTGCTTTTCCCTGGAGCACTAACAATGTCCATCTCATTATGGAATCGAGACTCTTTCCGCCTTCCTGGTCTACCAACGTCACGAAGATCATTCGGATCTGGCTTCAATGTTGGTCCCTCAATCACAGGCCAATCTAAAATATCTCCTACTGGATAAAAGGCTGTCTGATATGTCCTCATCAGAGCCTCTATGGAGTAAAGTGGATCAACATATTCAACATACGAGAAGCTCCTGTGGCGACACACTGCTAAGACGTGAGGGCAAGGTATCTTATAATTCTTCCATCTTTGACAAGTACATGTCCTACTAGTCAAATCCACGACGTATTGTAAGCGCTGGCCGTATTCCTGGACGGGTGGAACATGCACTTCATATACATGTCTTAATGCGTTGAATGAGATTACTTGTGCACGACGAGCTATTGTAACATTGTGCTCAATCAACGTTTCCACTGCATTAGTGTATCGTTGCCCTGCCACATTTCCAAGACACTCTACAAAGTACGAATTAAGTCTATAGAATGTCGATTGGACAAGACCTGTGATAGGTAAATTTCTGGAACCCTTCATCACCCCATTAAAACACTCAGACATGTTGGTTGTCATCACTCCATACCTGGAACCGCCATCATGACATAAGGACCATTTTTCCTTTTCTATGTTCTCCAAATAAGTTTTTGCCGTTACATTTTTGGAGCACAAAGTAGAGTACCCAGCATCAAATTCCGCCTCTTCATGTTTGTATGCTGTTGCACCAAGTAATCGCTTCAAGTGCTTGTTTCCAACAGCTGTGTTGAAATTTGAAACAATATGGCGAACACAAAACCTGTGATATGCATTTGGAGCTCTCCAACGCTGTAGCTCTCTCATAGCCTTCAGGATACCCGGATGCCTGTCCGATATAACACATATACCAGTGCGGTCTGTTACTCGACGACCAATTAAATCCATGAACCAAGACCAATTGTGACCATTCTCACTCTCAACAACAGCAAACGCAATAGGAAAAATCTGTTGATTTGCATCCACAGCCATTGCTATAAGTAAAGTACCTTTGTACTTTCCATACATGTGAGTTCCATCAATAGTAATCAAAGGCCGACAATGTTGGAAACCTTGGATGCTTTGTCCAAATGACCAAAAAACACGTCGGAAGATGAATCCACTCCCATCAGCACTTGGTACCGTACTCCATTCGACAACAGTACCAGGATTGGACTGTACAACTGCAGCCATAAACCGAGGCAAAATAGCATATGATTCCTCCCAATCACCGAAAATGGAAGCTATTGCCTTTTGTTTTCCACCCCATGCTCTTTTTTACGTAATGGAGACCTGATACGAATTCTGTATTATCTGCATAATGGTCCTAGGCTTCAATGCTTTGTCAACTCGGATAAGCGAAACTATTTCTTCAGCGATGAACTTTTGCGAGATATTACGATTATCCATATGCATGACATCTCTTACGCAGCTAGGGACATGAGGACCTTTGTATGTGCTTATCTTCCACACATTGTCAAGCTCACCGACTTTATGAGCCGATAGTTTCCATGTGCATCCTTCGTCTTTTTGCACGCAGACAACTGTGTACCATCGATCTCTGACCTTTTTCACCTTATACTCCTTCCCCTTGGATGCTGAGTACACTACAATTCTTCTTTTCAACTGCTCGAGTGAACTAAAAAGTTGTCCTTTGCAAAATTCATCTTCATTTGGCAGTGGATCCATTCCAATCCAAGTTTGCCATGAGTTCATCAATGTTGGATCAGGTTCTCCAGTCATATTCCAACTCGGGGTGATTTGCGCTGCTTCTCTAATCATGTTAACCCTAGCTATATCAGCTTCATTGACATCCTCGTCCTCTGACGATTGATCGATGTCATCATTGTGATCAAGACCAAACGCATCGACAAACGCATCCTCGTGATCATTGTTTCCCTCTCCATGTACTACCATTTGTGATCCACTCATTACTCCAGATTGAATATTTGAGAGTAATCTGGTGAATGAGGTTTCACACTGGGGGTTGTATCCACCTTCCATTCTAAAATGTCAAGGAAAATTTTATCATAAAATTATTTTATCTTTAAATTTAAAGTAATTGTGGTTTAAATCTTTTTAAACCTAATTACTTTGATTGTTTATACATAATTACTATTTTCAACTATTTCCAACTATTTTCAACTACTTACTTTGATTGCCACATTTTATCATAAAATTCAAGCCAAATCAAACCACATTCAAGTGAAGCCACATATTATCATAAAAAAAATCGTTTTTTAAACCTATTATAATATCAAATCAAACCACATTCAAGTGAAGCCAACTATTTTCAACTATTTCCAACTACTTATTTTTAAACCTATTTTCATATAACATTTGTTTTTAAGTCTATTACCATTACAAAATTCATAAAAAAATTCTTAAACCTATTATAATATAAAATTCGTTTTTAATCCTATTATCATTAAAAATTTCTAAAAAAAATACTTATACCTATTATAATATAAAATTCGTTTTTAATCCTATTATCATTAAAAATTCCTAAAAAAAATACTTAAACCTATTATCATATAAAATTCGTTTTTAACCCTAGTATAATTATAAAATTCGTTTTTAAACCTATTATAATATAAATTTCGTTTTCAATTCTATTATCATTAAAAAATTCTTAAAAAAATACCTAAACCTATTATCATATAAAATTGGTTTTTAACTCTATTATCATTTTAAAATTTGTTTTTAACCCTACTTCTATAAAACTATTTTCTAAAACCTTTTTTCTGAAACATATTCATAGATTCTTAAATAAAATGAGTGCAGAAATTTTCTTACGTTTTCTCTGTTGAAAAACGTTCACCCGCTCGTTCACGTCCGCTCGTCCATTCACCCAGTCTGTTTCTTGCTGATTTTGGAACGAAGATTGTTGCTGGTATGACAATAAAATAACAATGAACAAAATTAATTAAGAGAAGAAGAAATGGAATTACACTGTTTAAATTAATCCAAAATTTTTTAAGAAGAGAAAAAGAAATGAAGACTTACCTTCGATTGCTGGATCACCCGTCTATTGCCTTGCTGTTTTTGTTGTTGGAACGAATGAAAAGAAAACAAGAAGAAGAAGAGGTTGGCTGTTGTTGTTGGAACGACTGAAAAGAAAACAAGAAGAAGAAGGATGGCAGTAAAAACGTGAAAGAAGAAGGGATGAAGATGAATTTAAAGGCTGTTGGCCTGTTGTAACTGCTATCTCCCAACCACACGCATTCAATTTCAATTTCAATTTCAAACCCGTTCAAACGAAACAGCGGCTGGTTTTCGGAATTAGGGTTTAGTGTAAGAGACGCTGGGCGAACCAGCGTCTCTTACACAACACATTTTTTTTTTAATTGCACATGTGTAAGAGACGCTGGTTCGACCAGCGTCTCTTACACATCACATTTTTTTTAATTAAAAATTGTATAAGAGACGTTGGTCGAACCAGCGTCTCTTATACATCACTTTTTTTTTTAATTAAATATTGTATAAGAGACGCTGGTTCGACCAGCGTCTCTTATACATGTGCAAATAAAAAAAAAACTTCTCTGTATATGAGACGCTGGTCGAACCAGCGTCTCATATACATTTTTTTTTTATGTTTCACCGTATAAGAGACGCTGGTCGAACCAGCGTCTCTTATACATTGCCTTAAAAAAAAAAATTAAAAACTACAAAAAAATGTGGAAATAATGTTAAAAAACTAACATGTATAAGAGACGCTGGCTGGGCCAGCGTCTCTTATACATAAAAAAAAAAAAAAATAGCTTCAGCTTCGGAGGAGAGACGCTGGTTCTACCAGCGTCTCTCACACGTAAAAAAATTCCGAAGCTGAAATAAGTGCCTATTTTGGGAAATTGTTTTGAAAAGAGCCTACGTCGGGAATTTTTTCGGGTAAAATGCTTATTTCAGAAAAAAATTCATTGCACCCTATACAAGCAACAAAAAAAAAACAGATTCAATTAAAAATGATCCATATTTAGCTTTTTTATATATTGTACTATAGTTTTCAACTATAAATTTGTCAAACCTGTAAGATGAGCCACAGAGACCAAGTTATGTTAGACCCAAGCATCATCAATGAGCCTTTAACCCAATCTCCATTAGAACTACTTCTTATCGAGCTCGAAACCGAAACCCTAACACCATTATTTTGTTGATTCCATTTCATCAAGTTTAAAGGAGGACCCTTTACAAATGCAAACCTCATTGCTCCAGAAATGCCAATTAATGTACCTAACACCTTGACAAATCCATGAGCTTGGGTAAACAAAACACTCTCCATCCTAATACAAATAAATTTTAAAGGAATTAATTAATCTATTTAATGATAGGAAAAAGATCTGATATGAATATGCTTACGGTAAGATTGTACGAACACATGCATATCCTTTAATATTCACATGCAGACGCAGACATGTGCATGTATTTTTTCATACAACGTTAAATACATGTACATAGATGAGAATGTGAATGTATTTATGCATGTATGTGAGAGATATGCATGTGAATAATTCATTTGTATATTCTTACCTAAAGAGAACAGCTAAGACAAAGGTAAGTGCAGGAAGTGTATTAGTACAGGCTGCTGCAAATGTAGCTGAGGTGAAGTTAATCCCTTCATAATAAAGCTCTAAAGGAGCAGTTATCCTGCAAAAAACACATCATAGTTAATCAAGAAAGCAATGATTAATGAAGTAATTAATATCTTGATGTGATTATTACCCGGATAAGGAGATCAAGAAGATCTTTCCTAGTAATTTGAAAGACATGGCAGGGGCCTTCCTTTCGAAAAAGCAGGCAAAAGGGTCGAGAGAAAGAGAGGTGAAAGCTTGTCGATACGCAACGAAGACGAAAGGTTTGATCCCTTTGGACATGGCTAATTTGGAGATGAGGGCATTTCCAGCATAAACAAGCATTATAAAGATGACTGCAAGATAAGCTTTGTGGCTTTCAAGAACCATTGAGTTGTAGTGCTCAAAGTTTCTCTTCATCTTCAGCCTGTCTGGTTAGTTAGTTAGTTAGTTAAGTTTGCATTACTACTTGGGATTTAATCTCCACTATTTATAAGCAGAATAAGCGCACAAAAATGGGATATTTAATTCGGATTCAGTTCGGGCGAGAATACCTTTTAGGTAAAGAACGTGAGAATGACTGATTTTCATCAAAATATACGTAAATGTTCATCAAAATATAATCAAATTTTCATAATTTTTTTTATGCACATCCTTTGAAAAAATGATACACATTTACGATTTTTGTCTCAATGTTCTTCGGTTTCTCAATAAATATTCTTGAAAAAATGAATGCTCTTCGATTTTGAATGTTTTTAAATTTGTTAATAAATGTTTACCAAATTAGTACTAAATGTTCACCAATTTAAAATGTTTATCATTCTTACATTCGCATTTTAAAATTTATTCTCATCCCGTACTTTTCCATTTAAATAAATTGCTGAATATATAATGTCATTGTAATGTTTTGCTGATATAGTGATCCACCAGGAAAAGTGCAATTTCCTAAAGAGGCAAGTTGTGGTAGAAATGATTATAGTTCTTGACCTTAAAAATAGCAATTTTGATCTACTTAATTAAATACGATTTTTCTAGGTAAAGCTTTCATAAATAGGAAATTTTTATTGATTTTTAAAAGATTTATCCTTGTCTTTTTTCTTTTTTTCTTTTTTTTTTGGTGTTGAAATAGATCCTTGTCTTTTATAGGTACAGTTGATTGATGAGAAATGCTTGGACATAAAGGCGGATCCTATTTGGATCCTATATGCACTAAGATGAGACGGAAAATCAGATCGAATGACCGTTTTGATTTTTCGGCGAATTTGAACTTCGCGCAGAGCTGAGCTCCGACCGACCCGGCGGATTGTAAATCCAATCCGTCAGCTTTATCCGCTTGCTTTTCAAAGCTAAAAAGCGGGCGGATTTAGGATTTTCCAGCTTTTCAAAGCTTAAAAGCGGACGGATTTAGGATTCGCCAGCTTTTTCAAAGTGAAAAAACGGGCAGATTTAAGATTTGCCAGCTTTTCAGCCTAATTTTTTACAAAATTTTCAAGTATTCTGGCGGGTTATAAATCCGCTCATTCCGTAACTCCGCACGAAGTCAAACTCCGCGCGACCCCTAGCTCCGCGCGGATTTAGGCCTGCAACGAAAAGCAGTGCAAATAGACACCGCGGACATAAATTGTAAAAAGCAATCAAATATTAGGTCTGCCAACAAAAATTAACACTAAGCTACATATGTTTCCTTTTCTTCTAGCTATTTCCTACGTTTGGAACCAAATGCATATCAAATTTTTCCTTGAAATGAAAAAATTTAGAGGAAGGCAATAGTTTCTTATTCTAAGGGCAAAAAAGATCTCAAAGCTCAAATTATACTTGAAGGAGATTTAGATGTCTTATTTTGCTATATCAGATTATTAATCATTGTCATTGCCACTAGCTAGCGAAATTATGAGATTGTCCATACATATATAATTAAGATATGAGGATGCTATATATCCACGTACGTGTTGGGCAAACATAAAATCAACATGTGCTCAACTATTTGTCGTGGAACCAATTATTTGCTTTTATTTTTAGTGGGTTTAAGTTCATCTTCTGCATGCTTAGACACTACATAATCAATAGAGAGTGGCATGGAAGAATAATTCATATAAATTAGCATATGCTGAAAATGCGACTTTTTTAGATAAATGGAGATAATGAGCTAACATGCAACACTGCTCCGATCCACTAGTGTGCGTTTTTACACGTGAAATCTCCTCATTATACAATGCCATTAACCTCCTAACAATTCTCTTTTAAGTTTTTTTGGTAGAACAATCTCTTTGTGATCATTGCTCATTGTTGTATTTATGGGCCTGATCTTAGCGGACTGCTCTTTTAAGCCTTGATCCGGATAACTGGGCCATCCGAAACCTGGATCCAACAAAAGCGTGAACTTCTTTGCGGAAATTTACTCAAATCTTAAGTCTGGTAGACATGTTCACTACGGATTATCTTTTTTGAGCAGACATGTTGTCTATCAAACTCTTTTTGGTGGAGATATTGAGGAACACAAATCCTGATTCATTGTCATGATGAAAACAAATTAAAGTGAATTCAACTAAATTCTTTCCATTTCACTTTAACCATCACATTTTAACACAATTTTTATTTATTTAATATACTCCCTTCGTCCCTTTAATATTCTTCTCATCTCCAATTTTTACACTATTCACAATTCAATACAATTTGCTAGATTATTCTCAATCTATAAAAACAAACATGGTCATGCAGGATCTTATTTTGTTAGTCTTATTGAGTACTTTAACAATATCAAAATTTTATAATTTTTAAAAAGATATAATAATAGATATTAACGACGCAAAACGTGTCTCAACAGATATGTCAAAATGAAATGAGAAGAAAATTAAGGGACGGAGGAAGTATATACTAGTGTGATATTTCCTCTCTTGATCTATGTGGGAGGATATTATCCCAATGGAAAAGACTACATATATATAACGTGTAAAATGATATAACGTGTAAAATGATAGAATTTTACACAAGGATACATGCATAATTTGAGAGTTATCACTTTTTAATAGACCTGACAAACGGGTCGAATGGATCGGATTCGGGTCGAAAACGGATTCGGGTCAATCTGGTTGACAAAATTTTCGGGTAAACGTTGTGTAAACGTAGTAAGGTCCATCCCAACATGAAGACACTAAGGTCAGACTAAAAGATTGATGTTCGATTTCGGTTTTATTCGGTTCGAATTTGGACCTATAAACAGCCATACTTTTGAGTATCAAAAGGAGACACAAAGATTGTTGTTGTTGTTGCTGCGGCATCATAAGACAATAGAGACAAGTGATAACTTGCAAGAACAAATGTGAAAGTGATAAAGAATAGAGAGAATAAGCTTCTTCAGTCCCAATGAGATAAGTTGCTTATCAAAGAAACCAGTATGTTGCAAGAGGATGATGGCCCACAAACAAGCACCAATTTTTGTCATTAGAGATCCATACACACAGAAAAGTTAAGGCCAATTCCGAATTCTTTTCCTTCTAGTTTGGCAACTTCCTAAAAGCTTCTTCAACCCAAAAAAAAAAAAACTCCCTATAAGCTTCTCATCCAAAAGGCACACACAAAGTTTTCAATCAATCATGATGAAAAATTCAAAAGGCAGCAACAAATTGAGGTTTGGCATCCATGATAAACACAATCAGATACACAGCAGAAGTTGCATCTAGCCTTCATCCACAGTCAACAGAAAGGATGGTGATAGATAATACAAAAAAGTTTTCAAGAGAATTTGAAAAAAAAAAAATCCAAGAATTATTTTAAAAAAAGTCACATAAATAGCCTACAAAAATAATATTAACTTGCTTTCCTAGCAATTGCTCAAACATACAATGATAATTTGTGCCTCACTGATTACCGCTAATGTTTACCTCCATTCGCTTTAACTCCAACGCCATTCTATCATTCTCGAGCTTCATCCTTTCGTTATCCATCTTCATCTTCTCCAGTTCTCTATCCTTCTTCCTGCTGAATTTCTGCCACTTAAACCGCTGTTTCTCAAGTTCCAACATCTCTAACTCAATTTGGACTTTCTGTTCCTGTAACTGAACCGAACGTGACTTAATCCACTGTTTCTGCAACCAAACTTGTTTGGATCCCTCTGTCAAACCAAGATTCATTTCACCCTGTGGATTTTGGAACTGCATAAGAAAATTCTTGTTCAATTCCGAGTTAAAAGCATTTTGTAAACCCAAATCTTCAGTTCCCTGTCCAAATCTCATCCTCTTAGTGGCATCCTCATATTCTTCATGCTCATCACTATCCGAGTCATGGTCATCATCGTCATGATCATCAGACTGATGCCTTCTTGAATCACCAGCTTCATTTTCATCTCTGCTTCTAAGTGCCAATTGCAAGGATTTCTGTAAAGCCGGATCAGGAGGCAAATGTAATCTATTCCCGTTATGATACGAACACATCTCTTCGTAGAACAAATGCTTTGAGCTCAAAATCTTCTTAACCTCATCCTTTGATTTTTCAGTCAAATGTTCCATCATCTCTAATAAAGCCGGATTCTCCACAACTTGACAAGACGTACCCCGTCCAAGAATATCATTCAGTTTCTTATATCTTTTGTTCAAGTCATTAAACTTGTCTTCACACTGCTGGGGCGACACGTAAAATCCCCGTTCAGCCATAACTTTCGAAACCGACTTCCATTTGCCCTTTTTCTGCAAATTCGCGTACTTTCTTCTCCCTCCAGGCCCGTGTTCAGAAGCAACATCTTCACCAATATACGAAACAGCGGTGATCAAAAGCCGAATCATTGAATCTGTCCACTTCACACGCTGCCAAATGGTTGCTTTTTTCCCCTTCGGCTCATTTTGTCCATCAGCGCCTTCTTCATTGAAGCTTGGTTCATCCTCATCACTAGCTGAATTTTTTCCTCTATCCATCTTATTGAAATCAGCCATAGAATTTGACTGATTTCGGGCATGGATGTGCCCCATTGTTAGAGGGAAAACATCATGCATAGATTGATGGGTCATTGAACCTTGTGGAGGCTGATTGTGGTGGTGTTGATGGTGGTTGATCCGAATCGAACCTTGTAAATCGATGCCGCCATAGTTTGAGCCACCAGGCATCATACTTCCTGTGGATAAATTGCCCTCCATGTAAACCCCTCTTTTCTCTATGCAAACCCTAATTTTCGCATGAACTTCAAATCAGCTCCCAAAATCCTGCCAGCTCAGTGCAAGAGCAATCAAGATCGTCACAGACTTGAATGAATACATTCATTCAACAATCATCTAGAATTCAAGGCAGCCAGAACAGACCCACAAACAGAAATCCAAAGCGCAGCAGAACAAACACAAGCCCTCTCAACATAAAGTATCTCAACAAAAAGAAAGTTCTTCTTTTGGACCAAGTTATCAACAGTGAAAAAACTCAATAAATCCACAAGGAAAGAAATCAAAAGGGGAAGAGAAAAAGGCACAAAATGAATCAGAAATTGATGCACATACTTAATACTAGCATAAACTCATCTGGGTTTTTAGGATCTTCAGTCCTCAAAGCAATAAAGCTTCCATGGAAGAAACTCTTTCGTCTCTCTCCCTGAGTCTGCAAGTGGGCAAATAAGGAGGTGGAGATCTAGAAGGTACAATAATGTGGGAATGAAGAATTTATAAGTGTAAACAAATGGAAATGGAGAGGAATAGCCAATAGGATGAGTTTGTAAATTTATGGAAGCAAATAGGAGTATTTGATTGTTGGATGAATTGATGAGAAGGAATGAACAAAGTGGGTCCGTATTAACCTTGTTTTCTTCTCGTCATCCTCGGCGACTTCCTCTAGACCTCTACGGCCGGATGCTTTCATTTCCTTTCTTCCTTCTTTTTACCAACTCACAAGTGGCATAGAATATGATTTATGAAAATGAACCATGAGCAATATTGATCTTAATATTCTATGTCATGCACTCTAGTTAGTGCCTATTCGGCAAATCATTTTTTATACTTAATTTCAAAGAAAAATAAGCTAACTTATGAAAACAATAAGCTAGGATTTCAAGCTTTTTGGAAAAATAAGCTAGTTTATTTTTTCCTTCCCGGACAGAGCCTTAATCTTATGGATTATATAGTATTATGTGAATTTATTAAAATCACTATTACTTTATTTCATTTTGTTAACGACATAATAAAAATAACGATATTGTAACGTTTTAACGGTATATGTGTCGTTATTCACGATATATAAACTTTCGTTTCACAAAGGACTTAATATGTCGTGTACTCTAGTTGATCTTCTAGATTATAGTATTATGTGAATTTACTAAAGTCACTCTCACTTCATTCTATTCTGTTAACGACATAATAAAAATAACGGTATTTTAACTGTTTTAACGGTATATGTGTCGTTATTCACGATATCCGAACTTTCGTTTCACAAAGGACTTAAATATGCCATGCACTCTAGTTAATCTTATGGATTATAGTATTATGCCAATTTACTAAAGTCACTCTCACTTCATTCTATTATGTTAGCGACATAATAAAAATAACAATATTTTTAACTATTTTAACAGTATATGTGTCGTTATTCACGATATCTGAACTTCAGTCCCACAAAAGACTTAAATATGTCATGCACTCTAGTTAATCTTCTGGATTATAGTATTATGTCAATTTACTAAAGTAACTCTCACTTCATTCTATTCTCTTAACGACATTAAAAATAACGGTATTTTTAACTGTTTTAATGGTATATGTGTTGTTATTCACGATATCTGAATTTTCGTTCCACAAAAGTCTGTCATGCACTCTAGTTAATCTTCTGGATTATAATGTTATGCGAATTTACTAAAGTTGATCTCACTTCATTCCATTCTATTAACGATATCGTTAAATAACGGTATTTTCAATTTCAACCGTTTTAACGATATATTTTTCATTATTCACGAAATTTAAATTTTCTTTCCACAAAGGACTTATAATATTGTTATAATAGTTTGGATTGTTTTTATTTTTGAGTATGAATTTAAAATTAAATAATCGGTATTATTATTATAAATTTTATAATTATTTTATGCCAAAGAAAATATTAGATTGATATCACTTATAATAAATACAGTAATAAATAAAATCAAAACACGAAATTTAAATATAGAATGACCGAGTACTAAATAAGGTGAACTTAAATCAAACGTATTCAAACCTTTATACTATTATTACAAGTATGATTATTGAGAATATATTTAACTTCTATTTTTGAAAAAAAAATAATGTGAAGTTTAATTTTTCTATTTCGCTTATGAGCGTCACTCTTTTGTCGGAAATTCTTTAGGAACAATCCGTAGATAATGACTGAAGTTGATACAAACAAAGTTATAACTCATGCATAGTAATATTTAGTGATGCATATCATTTGTGATGCCGTGTGCATTATCCACTGTCTTCATTTAAGGACTCATCATCACCGCAATCCGACCTTATATCCCGTATCTATTGTTTCTCCCATAATGATCTAAAATGGAATAATTATTTGCATATTGATTGAGATTTGCCATTTGAGCCATTAACTGGACATGCTCCTCCTAAACTAAGAAATGGGAATATAGTACAATGTATAATAGATTAGGAAGAACTTTGTCATCTTCGTACTGACATCTGCAATTAAATAAAACGATGTTATGCACCAAAAAAATAAAATAAAACGATGTTAAAAAAAGAGTACTTTTGCTGATTAATCGTTTTGTAAAATCAACTTGTGAGCTGTGACCGATCCAACCCGACCCAAAGATCCGAAGTTGGACCCGACTCCAAACGAAGTGCTCTAAAATAGCATTGCCGGGCTATGAATAAATCACAAATTCAAACCCCGCCGGCAGCCGCACCTTCTTCTCAATCCGTTGCTTTGTTTCTGCAGACAAGTTCGAAACTGCTGCCATGTCGACTGAGGAAGACAGCGCGGTGAAGGAGCCCTTGGATCTCATCAGACTCAGTCTCGACGAGCGTATCTACGTTAAGCTCCGATCCGACCGCGAACTCCGTGGCAAGCTTCATGTAATCATCTCATTCTTCCTCTTCTTTCTTCTTTTGATTCTTCTTACTACAGTGTGAATCAATCGCTCCTAATTCTTTCGGTTTAGGGTCTTTGTATCTTTTCCTGCTCCAGTCAAAATTAGGGTTTTGATGCAGAATTAGGGTTCTTTTTGCTGGAATTGCCCATGAGTTTAGTAATTTCTAGAATGTAATGTAGGACAGTTTCCTTGAGGCTATCATGCAATTTACATATCATGAGTTTGGATGTTTGAGAAGCCATGGCATTAACTGTTTGTATGGTATACTACCTGCCAGAGGCTCAAACTTTGATCTGTAATGATTGAACTAAGGCCATGGTTGTTTTGGTTTTGCAGGCATATGATCAGCATCTCAACATGATTCTTGGTGATGTTGAAGAAATAGTTACAACTGTAGAAATTGATGATGAGACTTATGAAGAAATTGTCCGGGTAAGCAATACTATTCCTTCTTTTTCCTCTCTTTTTTCACATTGATGACGATACATTTATTTGCTTAGATGCAATAGCTATGGTTGGAATTCTTAGGTCTTGTTTCTGTTTTCCTTACTTTGTTTTAGAAGTAATTTCCTAGGCCATGCTCAATGTAGTTGGTTCCTATCTCTTTGACCAAAGCTGTTCATGAACAAGGATCAAAAGGATAGTTATATGCTATGCTTGTTTTATAACCATTCTTTCTGTAAATAATTCTAATTGTTATGCTCAACCTGTTTATTTTTATGTTGTAGACAACAAGGCGTGTCGTCCCATTTCTCTTTGTTAGAGGTGATGGTGTAATTTTGGTATCTCCTCCCTTGAGGACAGCTTGAAGCAATGGAATGTTCTTGTGTGTGCTTAAACCATGAAGGGTCTTTTTGCTTGGTGCTCTATGGTCTATACTTCTTAGCCACACAGACGAGATTCGGCTTGTCAAAGTAGCTGTTAACAAGACAAACAACAGAAATCGTCTCTTGTTTTTAGGATTATCATATTTTCCTGCATGTGATGTACTCTAGCCTATTTGAAAGCACATAATCTATCTCGCTCTTGAATTTATTCTGGCCTTATGTGGTCTGTTTGTTTGAGATTTCCCCTTGCTGCTGTTTCAAAATTTGATATAGCCTGTTGCAATTAGTTGAAAATTCTGCTGTTGCATCTCGTCAAATGTCAAAAAACTAATCTACAAACTTGGTTATATTGCCCATCTAATGATTCTTATTATTATGAATTGCCAACAAAAATATTGAAAAAAACGTTGAGGAACTACAACTAGACACACGAACTGGAAAATAGCCGGGAAAAACACTGCTTGTATAATGTAGAGGAAGCATTTGATGAATTTGTTATTTATGTCACTGGAAGAGATTCTGTAAAGCAAGCAGTGTTTAAACGTGTCCTATCGAGCTCCGCCCGAAGAAACTCTGAGCTGCACTGTTGTGCAAGTGCCTGATGCAAATGAGAATTACAACACAGGAAAATTAGGCTGTTTTGTAAGTTATTTGTGTAATGCAGTACAGAAAAAGAGATTGTCTTACAATAAGATCATCTGGCGACACTTTTGTCATTCCTTGTTCTTCAACAGGCTCTTCGCCTCCACGATTGGCTCGGGGATTCCGACTATTTTCACCTAATTCTGAGATGCTTTCTATTGCCTTTTCAAGCAACATTCCACGTATAGACTCCAAAGATCTCCTTGCACTATTGGTAATGTAGGAAAGGAGTATAGTCTCAAGATACTTGAGCTGTTAAAACAAAAAAAAGATATGTACTTATAAAAACATCAATTTTTTTTGTTCAAATCAAATATGCATAATAGTTGTGTTCATCATTCACCTCAAACATAAGCTGGGAGTATCCATTCGCATCGAGCAGTCTGAGGTCAGTGTCTCGGTTTTCATCAAAGAGGCTCAATAAAGTATCAAACAAGCCTTCAACAAGAATGCCAAGTGTTCTTTCTAAAAGGGGTTTATTACCAGCAAAGACCTGCATTCATGATATGTGGAAGATGGAAATATCAGGATATTGGTTTACAGAAGAATGTAGTATCAACTATACCTCTGCATGCACCGACACGAAAGTATGCAATAACTCCACTGCTGCATCTCGTACGCCCTGTATAAAACATGATCAGGCAAAGTTCCTAGACTTTGGGACGCAAAGATACAGAAATTTAGGTGATCAAATACCTTGACTGGATGAGCTGCACCCCACTGAACTCCTGCATCTAGTAGATAATTAGTAGCTGCTTTTCTTATTAAGCTTGCCTGGTAGCAACAAGAAGTACAAATCTTGTTACAACTTGTTTCTAATATAGATTAACTCTACATTTTGACAAGGATAAAAAAAAAATTATTCTTAGAAAATAAGAAGTGAACTGGATTGAAACAAAAAACCAAAAACAATTTAAACTCCAACAAAAAAATATTCATGTGAAAGTACAAGAACTGTTTTATAAAAATGTTAATTTCAATGAACATGTATTTTACCTTGGCAAAAGTATATTTATCAAGAATATTGTCCTCAAGAGCAGAGAAAGCCTTCACAAGGTCCATTTTATCACCATCTTCTCCACTCCTACCATGGAAAAGATAATATAAAAAAAGGGTCAATTATCTAATTGTTTTGAACTACGTATCTTTTTCACACTTGTGCACCAGAATAAGATCTGTAAAAATCATATTTAACGATCTAACAGCTATCTCTAGAAATTGTCAAGATGGCCGTAACATATGAAGCTCTTATGCTAAATGTATCAAGTGAACATTACACAGTCAGAGACTAGAAATCTAAATGCTCAGGACTCACAACTGATGACATTTACTAGCACTTTTATCTATGTCATGAATGCCATTATCAATAGCTAGAGCTAAACATACAAAATAGGCAAGCAAACTAGAACGAAATTTGGCTCTGAGTTCGCAATGCAGTTGAAAGAACATTGTACATAAGACAGTGTGTACAAGATATACCGTTTCTTGTCAAAATGAGTACAACAAAAACTATTTAAAATCTTAAAACAGAAGGTTATTTTCTGTTAGGACTGCAATACTACAAATTTTTTAGGCGCATAGCTTGATCACGGCAATCAAACAAACGATGATTAACAAAATGGTGTCATGGGACATTATATCATGTTCAAAAGCAAGACACTAGCCATTTTATAAAGGACTAACATCTTTACAGAAAGGGTGAAATTTACCGAGATTGTGACCAGACGCGTTTGTACTTATCGTACAATTCGTAACATAGTTCATCTTTGCAGTATCCAATATTACTCAATACCATCAAAAGCTGTTGATGGGGACCAAAAATACTTCCATGCAGAAGATCTGATGAGATTTCTTGTGAACCAAGATTATAATCATTAGGTAACTGCGATCTTCCATGTCTTGATTTGTTTTGAATAACGTCATTTCCAATACGCTCAAGATGCCCTAGTACATGTGATTTTATATGAAAATGTTCACAATTTCAGAAAAAATAATAATTTAAAGAATTGAGAGGCTAGACTGTCCAGTCAGCATACCACAGAAGTCCAAGAAACAATTCAAAAATGCGATTTTAACAGATTCCTGGATTTGTTGAAATTGCATAAACATGTCTTCTGTCTTCACCTCCGTCTTTAACATCTGAAGCATCCTGGATATAGCATTCATAACATCAGACAGAAGGCAGGATCAATCTGAAGATACAAGAGATCTAATAACTACATTATACAACTCTAGAGCCAGATTTCCAGTACCAATATTTTCTCACTCTCTCTCTTTTTTGGTACTCTTGCTGAATGTAATTCTTCACATTCTAAGATACCTTATTATCACTCGGGTTTTTTAAAATGGATTCGTGTTATCTAAAGATTCTTCCTACATCATGCCTGATGCCAAGCTTATAAACCGAAGCCTAACCAACTTTGAACAGGGGAGAACCCACTAAATATATCACATATGAAAGCAAAAGAGTACCAATTCTATAAATGAAAACAAAAAATATCAAAACTACGGAAAGCAGCTATGTTTCCAAATAATTGAAAAGCTGACTTACGAGTTTTCTTGATCCATTGCAGAAATTATCACTGATCTGAAGGCTAAAGGCAAGAAAGATATCGTGTATGGAGATTTATTTCTTTCAATTATAGATACCGGGGTCCATGCCTCATCCTTTGCCACTTCCTCTATTGAAGTTTTCATCCAGGCACAGAGCCCGAATACATAAATCTTTGAAACATCTGAGTGCATTGTTCTAAGCACTGGAACTGTTAATATCAGGGAGAATACATTAGAATTTTTCAAAAGTGAGTACATTGCAGGCACACAAAAGCAATACTTACTGATAACTGGAGGTGCAGAATCTTTAGCTTCCAATGCTTGAGATGCTTTAGATACGTCCTTTATGGCATCACTCATGTATGGTCGAAGCATATTTGAAGTTTCAAATTCTTGAAATGTGTTAAGAACCTGAGACGAGGCAGTAAATTTAACATTCATGTGCCAAACCAAAAATACAAAACAACTTGAGTAAACAAAGTTACCTTAGCTTCATAAAGGGATACCGTACTGCGTATCATCTTCGCAACTTCATCCAGAGAATGGGCTGAGTACTTCCCTTCTCCAATTCTATCCTCATTCCTACTAGCCGATGCATTTGAATCAGAAGTGACCTGCATAGAGTGATATCCAATCATCACCTGGTTCTACGAATGCAGAAAGAGTTGAGAGAAAATCTAACAAAGTGATAATCTAAATTTTAAAGCTGACTTGATGTTGCAGAAACAAGACTACCCCTAATCATTGTCCTTTAGAAATTCACATAGGTTTTTGTTATTTACTTAATTCCTGCTTTTCAATGATACAAGATCGTGTTTATCTACTTAAAAGTGATCAGCCATGGAGCTAACAAGTTTATTCGCACCAGAAGTTGCAATTTGCAAAATTGGTTGGTTAATGAGACTATAGCAAGCAGCATACCTTAGGCAATTTCCAACTAAATACAGAAAGTGATACTTTCCAAAAGGCTGGAATACGGTGGATAAGAATTGCTGTTAGCCCATGGATATATTTTCCTCTCAAAGCATCAACTTCATCAGCAGAGTCTAGAGCATGCTCATGATCTTCACTGGCATTTGGCTGAGAAAGAATGAAAGATGAAGGGGTAAATGTTGTAATTTTAACAATTTTACGTCTTTTGCATTGTTGCGTTACTTCAAGTAGACGTTATACTTACAGAATGATTAGCACCCAGATGCATCTGTGTACACCTCATATCAAACAAAGCCCTTTTACTCGTTTGTTGGTGCAAATTTTCCATTCTTGTTTCATGATCAAGGGTGCAGTTCTCGAATAAATCTCGAATTCTTTGGTTCTAGGAAAAAAATAAGAACTCAGTAATTCCGAATGACTTAGTACTTAACATAGAAAGGAATGCTTATGTCAATGTGGTCCTTGCCTGTATGTTCAAATAATGCCATACAGGATCTGACTCCGGTTCCAGCTCCAAAAGCAGTCTCACAGTGTTTTCAAGCTAGTTAAGAATTAATTATATATCAGATATGAAATAGATGTATCACATAGAGAAGGCATCCTTTAACGATATGACCAAGATTGTGTCAAAAGTTGCAAACTTTTGACACAATCTTGGTCATATCGGTTACTTCCTCCCAACCTGTTGGGGTAAGGAAATATCAATCCCGACCACCCCATACCCCGTTTTTCGGGATAAATGGGGATTGATGTTGTTGTTGATGTTGTTGTACTATGCTATTAAAGGTAAATATTAGACTGAAACTAATGCATAAACCACCCTAGTATTAGCAATTAGAATTATGGATTCCTAGTATTTATAAGGTTGAGCGTGCAATGCACTAGTATAGCAAACTTACATCTGCTAATTTTATCTGTGGATCTTCCAATGAATTGTGAAGTGTGCTTTTGAACTCTTGCATCACCTTTTCAACCTCCTCAAGGACACGCTTCAATATTCCAACCTAATAAACCATGACATATACTTTCAAATAAACATCAACTTAATATGAAGGCTAAGTAGATGTATGTAATGAGTAATGACATACATGAGATGGAAGAACTATAGACTTTGCTTTCCGGTATTCCCTAACTGCAAAGTCATATTCACCCTTAGAGACACTAGTACGAATAGTATTTGGCAAGTTGAATAGTGTCCGGAATCTCTGAAGCATTCCTTGAACAGATCTAATTTTTTCCGCTTGAGCCTATGCATTGACATATAAAAGATTTATAAATGTCCTCCCTAACTTCTTCAGTGTCAACCTAGGAAGATATGGATGGTATTTACCTGTCTCTCTAAAAGTGGCTCGAAAGCACGGTTTGCCAATGCGCTAACTCCTTGAATGCAATTATACAGATGAGCAGTTCCTGCACCTTCAGGATCTTCTTCAATCCGTTTCATTTTTGATTGAATGTCTATTCACCAAACAGAATTATGCTTCATTACTGTACATATGCAGCACTGAAAATAACATATACATACTGGAAACTTCCAAGAACATGAAAATGGGCACAATACATACCATCAATTGTGGTTTTGCAAGAAACAAAACAATCAAAATTTTCCTTGACCAAATTTCTCTTTTGATTTGTCCTCCCTTGAAGATCAGTCTTCAAACCCTTTGCACCGGCCTCCAGGTCCGCTGCAGAAGTTTCTTGGTGTATTCTTGACAAGAATAACTTAGCATCAAACTTTTCAGAAAAATAAGTCAGCTTCTCTGCAAAAGTAAGCAGCAGTAACATTGTTAGCAGCAGCCCAGTAATGTGCATACTTCAAATCCAGTAGCAGAGCACCACAAACAATCAAAATCCAGTACACGCATAATTGTTGACAGAAAAATTTCAATTTTGATAGCGAGTTTTCATGTGCTTTTTAAACTACCCCATTAGTTTGTTTTGAGGAATATTTACATTCAGGTCCCTTACTAGCACAACCAAATTAACTTCTATACGCTACCGAAATAAGATTATCTGGAACATTATTTTATTATATATGAGAGAGGGTTGATTATGGGATTTCTGTTGTATATTTGTACCCATCTGACCTGGATAATATTTGAGTACTGCCAAAATACCACACTGGCTTTAGCATTACTTCACTGAAGGTTAAGTTTATATACATGAGGCCTTGAAGGTCAGAAATTTCTGGCAATGCCTCAGTTGGGATCGGAGTTTAAAGACTATTCCATCCCAAAAGAAAAAAGAAAGGAAAACACACACTCTACCCTGCAGAAATTCTTTTCATTGAGCCAGATAAAACCTAAACTGTAAACATATTGCCTTATTTGACAAGTTTACAGAAGTACAAGGTAGAGAAAAACACGCTAACAGCCTACAAAGATGTACTGTATGAGTATAATGTAAAACATATAATGAAAGGTCAAAGGAATGATCTATATTAAGTAATAATGAACAGATTCACTGATTTTCTAGATGAAAAGAAAACTCTATAAGGCGACAATTCAAAAGCAAATACTTTGTGACACTTTTATAATAGCCTAAGCAATTCAAAGTACCCCGGAGCTTATCATCCACTTTATCTCGATCAGACTGGGCCATAGAGGAGTCGGTAATGAGCCTCAGTGACTTGTTATCTATTATCCTGCCAATAAGCAACAAACATTGAGTTAACAGAGAATTTCCAGTACATGGCACCAAGTAGGAGGATAAAGAAGCGGCTTCATCAAATTATCAACAATGCACTCATATGATCTCAACATCTACAGGTTTACAGTAGGTAGAGTAGAAGTAGTACCACATTTTGGCTGGTGAGAGAAAGACAAAGAAAGAGGAAAACTATACATAAAAGCATAAATAATCAACTAATAAAATTTCATGTGTACCCCAGGCCCAAAGGATCAATGCACTCCATGCCACGAGGAAATGATTGCAAAGAGTTCAACACTTTTTTGCCTACTCCAGAAGGCAACTTTTCAATTTTTTGAGCCACTGGAGCAGCCCTTGCCTCCCGCATAACTCGTACCCTTCGAGCAAGCTTCAAAAACATGAACGCAATCAAAGTGAGTAAGATGTGCTCCAAATAAGTTGAAAATTGATAATTAACAGAGGAAAATGTGCAGCTCAACAGGCAGAATTAACTTCTAATTCTGAAATTAATAGCACTGACACAAATCTTACAATTCCTAGATCTTTCACAGCATTAAGTTTCAAATTGCGAATGCAGCAAATCGACATAGGCTCTCTATTCCACTTCCAGTGACACAAATAGTAGAATTCGACAAAATTACCTCGGCCTCATCAACGCGCTTCCAACGATCAGGCTCCTCGCCATCCCACGCTTTATCTCCATCATCCTTTTCTACTACCGCTTTCCCGCCACGATTCGAAGTCTTGGACGAATCATCGTCCCCGGACGAAATGCTCAGCAACTCCACATCCGAATCATCATCTTCATCAACAGACTTGTCGTTCCGCGTTTTAGCCATCGGAAATCAGAGAATTTAGGGTTATGCGACGGCGGTTCGACGGCAACAAATTGTACGTAGTTAACGAGCGAGAAGAGTTGGAGGAGATGTAGTAATCGAAATCAATCTCATTCGGATTGTTGTTAGGAGCGATCGGGAAAATGTTGTAATCATTATCAGAGTAGTTCGCCATTTGATCTGCTCGTTTTGCGGGGAAGTCGTTGGAGCTGCTGCTATGCTACGAACTCGGAGGCTGTGTTTGGAATGAAAATTTATGGATAAATTCATTAAACCACCCTTTATTCTCACTTTTTGCATTAAACCATCCATTATTAAATAACTTGTATTAAATCACCCTTTTTTGTAAACTGGTTGCAGCGGGCAACAGATTTACAAATACAGTTTAGCTTTTGCCTTCTGCATTCCATCACTACATGATTGCTTCTTCTATTTTAATTTTTGTCAATCTATAAAATTTGTGCAAGAATCAAGACTTCGAGAATTATGGTAGCTAATATGCGGATGTTATGATTGAATGTGCGACCGTTCTAGGTTGAATAAGAGCAGGAATGAAGGTATCCGAGACAAAGTCGGAGTGACTAATATCCAAGATAAGTTGCAAGCATCAAGACTTCGGTGGTTTGGGTACGTTCAGAGGTGACCGCTTGGTGTCCCCGTTCTTAGTTGTAAGGTTTTGGCGTTAGGGGATTTGCGTCGAGGCAGAGGTTTGCCCAAAAGAGTTGGATGAAAGTAATTCGTAAAGATCTCTCCGCTTTGACGCTTTCCGAAGACTAGACTCGAGACAGAGCTTTGTGGAGGGACAAGATTCGTGTTACCAAAGCCTAAGCTAGTTTTTCCATTTCCTTGAAGCGCGTAATCCTTGTTTTTGTGCTCGTCCCTTGTTCTAGCTCCTTTGTACTTTTCTTTATTGTTCTTCGCGATGGTGTTTGGTTGGTTTTGGTGTTTACTATATCTGGTGTGTTAGGCCATGGATAGACTATATGTGGTGTTCCTATATATGCTTTTGATCATATCAGACACTTTCTCCTAACTTGTTGGGGGTAATTAAGTACCCAATTTTGATCCTCCAGACCCCGTTTGTCGGGATATAATGTGACATGTTATTGTTATCTGAAATCTGCAAAAGAGTTCGCTAAACACACTACTAATTAAGTGATTATGATCCAGAAAGAAAAAGAGCCAACTTGCATATTCACATTCAGTTATTAACCATGTTTCACAGATTAAAGAGCATGTTCAAACTGAAAGAAAATATTTAAACCAGATTATACATTTAAAAAAACAGAAATTGAATGTTCTAAGCATTCCATATGGTTGTGGGTTGAAGAAAAAATCATATCAAACTCATTCACTCGTCTTTTCAGCTGCGTAAAGCGCCTTAATCTGCTCAACATCGTCGTAGCTGCCCAGGAAAATCGGTGAGCGCTCATGTATTTTTGTTGGCACCAAATCAAGCGCCTGAAATTCAGTTAACAGATTCAGATAAATAATTAACCATAATAGTTAGTTAGTACTTGGTAGCAGTTACATACCCTTAGTTTGCCTGTGAAAGCTTGACCACCAGCTTGCTCCATGAGAAATGACATGGGGAAAACTTCGTATAGAACACTTTTCAAGAAAAAATCAGTGACAGAATTTAATTTAAAAATACAGAGGAAACAGCAAAACTAAATTTGATGAAAGAATTAAAACTAATACCGAAGCTTTCCATTGAGGCTCTTCTTGTCAGCAGGGTACAAGAAAATTCCACCATACAACAATGTGCGATGAACATCAGCTACCATACTACATAAAAAAAGCATCACAAAAATTCAGATCAAACTCAAAAAGATGATTTAAGAGTCAAATATCAGATCAAACCTTCCAATATATCTCAGGGACTTTGGAGAAGAACCATCAGTTGGGAATTTGCATTGCTCCACAAATCTGAGATCAAACAATAAGTAAACATTGTGCTAATATAATATAAAGAGACAACATGGTTTTACATACTTAGCTGTAGGACCATCCCAGTTCTTTGCATTTCCTTCATTTACTGAATAGATCTTTCCCTTCTTAGGAATCTAGAAACAAAGGTAAGAAAAAATCAGAGTTTTATATATAAAAATGTGTTGAATGAAAGAAATGAAATTTTCACCTTGATGTCAGGGTGAGTGAGGATGAACTCTCCAAGAGATGGGTCAAGAGTGAATCCATTAACACCACTTCCTGTACTTAATACAAGCTGCAAAATTAACCACATACAGAAATTCAGATGCATGAAAATTTGGTATTTGGCGCGCAATTAACAACCCTTAATTATGATCAAGAAATACCGTGCAAGAACTTCCATACATACAATAGCCAGCCGCAACCATATGTTTTCCGGATTGAAGTACATCATCTAGAGCTGGCTCTTTTCCTTCTTTGATTGAATAGATTCCAAAGATCTAAACATTATGAGCTCTGATTAGTAAACTTTAAGGTTTATGGTTTAAGGTTTAGAATTTACAGTTCCAATGGAGACACCACAATCGATGTTGGAGGATCCGTCCAGAGGATCAAAGACAACACAGTACCTAGATTAAATGAAACGCATGATCTAAGTGATACTATGTTAGGCTAAGAATTTAAGGAGCAAATTAAACAAAAAACATACTTTCCGCGAAGTGCTGGATCGACAAATGTGGCCTCTTCATCTTCTTCCGATACAAGAATGCACTAAGAAAACAAATTTGTTATATTAATTGAAATCTGATTTTGGTAGGAGGTTGATGATTGGTAAAGACTTACAGTACGACCACTGCTGACTAATGCCTTGACAAAGACTTCATTGGATAACACATCCAGTTTCTTTTGCTCTTCGCCCTGAGTAAATTAGAAGGTGAATCTTGAACTTATGATATAAAACATCACCAAATTTTAAATGGACCGACTAATGAAATACCTGAACATTGGTCTCTCCTGCAAGTCCAATGAGTTTGGCAAGTCCAGCCTGAGAATGAAGTTAGCATAAAGAATGAAACTATATGGGAATTTCATAATCTGGAGCCACTGAGACTGAGTTTTCCTTTTTATATAAAAAAAGAAAGATAAAATAAAGTAAAGTTTGTACTCCATATACGGAGTACTTCTGAGCTCCTAAAAATAAAATGATTCTGGTTGTCCATTGTCATTGTCTGATTCCTTTGTTACATATAAAGGTGATTGAGTATATTACAACGAAGAAACATTGTTTATTTCCATGCAAAGCTTGGTTCTTGACCACATTAATTTATCATACACAACTTACAAGCTAAATCTAACTAGTGAAAATACACGTGTGTATGTTATATGTTGTCATCAAAGGGATAAAAATCATGCATAAATCAAAACAAATACTCAAATCAAGTAGAAAATAAATGTTGTAATCAACCAAACTTGTTTGTGTTTGGACCTTGTTAACAGCAGAGCAAACAAACTTGCAACCAAGAACAATGTGACTGAGCAAGATGGTGAAGTCGCCACGCGACTCAGGCCGCTTTGTCTGCTCGTTCAACACGTAGCGTGTTATCGTCATCAGATCGGTCCTATACGCATCCGCCTCATGATCCATTTTTTTCTACTTTTTGATATTCCTGAAGAGTTCTTGATTTGAACAGAGCAGAGAAAGATGAAGATGCAGAAGAAGGAATATATAACAGTAGAATTAAGCCCAAGGAGAGAAATGAATGGAGGAATCTTGAAGAGGACACGTGGAGGCTGAGGAGTGAGAGATGTGTGTGTGGTAGTGCCGAGGATAATGCAGTTGGTGTCCTTATTCTTGATCATCTCTCGTTTGCCTATCTTTGTCGACTGAGTAACATCAACTCCATTGGATCAAATATCTCCATCCCATGATGAAGTTGACCTCTTACTAGCTCCATCTCTTTGTAAGGTAACTATAAATACCTACTTTATCTTATATTTTGTCATTTAAGAATAATACACAGATATTATTCTAACCTGACAGCCTCACACAATTCGATCAAATATGTTATGTACTCCACTGTATTTCAGAACGAAAAATATCTTCCTCTATCTAACAAATAGTATCCTCCACTTGCAAAAAACAACAACAAAAGTGTTAAAATAAGTTTTGGGCCAAGACTGGAAAGCCCAAAACCAAACTCGTACAATCCGGCCCAATAAGTCTGGCGACAAAACAGAAAACGGAACGCACACGTGCAAAGCTGAGTGCAGATTCACGCAGGCGTCGCAGGGGATTACTTCCTCCAAAATCCACCTTCCTCTGATCACCTTTCACTGCCATTAATAGCCAGATTCTGTTCTCCGGAAAATTCAAAGGTATTTCTTTCCGACAAAGGCAAGCATCTCCATCCATTTATGATCTCAGATCTCCTTGCATAATCGGTTTCCCACTTTACCGATTTGACCTCACGCTTCGCTTCTAAATCTCACCGAATCCATAATTAGCCCTCTAGCTGGTCACTGGTCGAGGGATAGATTCGTCATTCGGAGAAATCTCCCGTTCGATGTAGTAGTAGTACTAAGTGGGGACCTTCTGTATCCTGTTCTTGAAATCGAGCAATTGGATCATAAAACCCTAACTTTTCCGTTTTCATCATAAGCCCCAACTCTATTCAATCGTGTATGAGTTGAATCGTTTGATCTAGGGATTCTGTTTCGCGATCTGATTTTGGGAGAGGGAATTGTTTTTCGATGGCGGATCAGGTCGATGAGGACTTGCAAATGGCGCTGCAAATGAGCATGCAGACATCTCCACCTCCACCGGAGCCAAAAAGGAGCAAGCCGAGGGAGAATACTGTGATTCCGATGGAGGAGTCGCCTGAAGCGAAGGTTCGGAGGTCGCAGCGGGAGCTCATGGCTGCTGCAGCGGAGAAACGGATGATGTCAATGGGCAAAAAAGCTGTTCCAGCGGCGAAGGAAGTGGTGTCTCCTCCTGCTGCGGAGAGTGTTCCTGTGCAGATGATGAAGGAGCGCGTTGGAGATGGAGATGGAGGGAGCTCGTCTAGTAGTGTGGCAGTTGAGATTGAGCTTTCTGTGGATGAGGCGAACCAGTTGTTCTCCATGGTGTTTGGTAGCACTACGTCGAAACAGATTTTAGGTCAGTGGACCAATCAGGGTATAAGGTAATGTGACTTTCGAATTTGAATGTTGTTTACTTTTCTCTTGATTTCTTGTCTGGTGACGATCTTTAGCTCTTAGAAATCTGGTAATGCTCCTGAATTTGGGGATCTTTCAAGTTTATGGTTGAATGCTCCCAGAGCAGTGGAGTTCATTTTTTTTCTTCTTAAAATTCATTCAAGGATTGAAACTCCAAGGCATTCCTAACAGCTTGTGGAAGCGACATATCCCAAACCATTAATTCTACACCGAGCTAGTTCGTGAGCAACAAAATTAGACTTTCTAGACTTATACATCCACCTAACCTCAGTACAAAAATCAGCAAGCTTACAGATGTCAAAGGGAATAATAGCTATTCCGGCAGGGCAGTCATGGGTGTTACCTTTCAAAGCATTGATCAAGCTAAAGACCTCTAAACATAGCTTTTGCTTCACCCACCAGTGGATCAAATTCGGGATGAAGAGGGGTCAGAGCATGAATCACTCTCTAAAGAGAAGATTCCATGTTGTAAAAGATTCTCTTGCCGTGCTTCATCTGTTCATGTTTTGCAAGTGAATGGGATACCTTTAAGTTTCCTACTTTGCAATCCATTTGTTCATGATCAAGATCATTTTAAATGTATTGTTTATGTAATATTAAAGCATTCTAAATGCTTTATACTGACTCCAGCATAAGCTTGGCAGATATTTATGATGTTCAAGGACAAAGTTAGTGTTAGCCAGGTGTATAGTTCTTGAAACAGAAATTTGTTGACATTTCAGTGTAATTTTATCTTCCTATAAGTTGATTTAAATTGGTATTATTCATTTCAAATGCATCCTTAAGGAAGGACTTGAGTAGTTTGAACTTCGAGTTAATTGTTTATAGTATTGTACAAAATGCCTAATTTACTTCCAATGGAAGAGCCTAAAGTTGGGAGTGCCTGTTTCGCAATTGTAACTATCCTTTTGATCAATGATCGACAACTTATGTTCTTCAGAAGACAGTGTTGAATTAGAGACATGATACATGAGATGCAACTGCTATCAGCTGCAGGGATTGGGTTGCAAAACTTACAATACATCCTACCTTCCTGGCTGACCTTTGTGTGAAAGTCCCATTGTACTCTATGTGGTACAAAATTCAATGCAATCAAATCTTAAACTTAACTAGTTGATTTTATATCAGATAGAGTTTCCGTTGCTTCCATAAGCGTAAGATTCAGCTTATCTGATCTATTACATCATAGGATAGAAGCTGGCATCATATGGTCTTTGATTCATTTCCTATTTAGTATTTACTGATTGATATGCCTTTACTTCTAGATATACTTCCGACAAAATTTTGAATGTGGACTACCTTTGGTCGGTAATAATATCTCTGTTTCAAGCTAATTGATATATGGACACGTGACATTGTTTTTGTACGGTATTTGTTTCTAGCTAATTTTCTTAAATTTTCCGGATGCAGGTTCAGTCCTGATCCAGAAACTTCAATTGGTTTGGTGCAGCATGAAGGCGGACCATGCGGTGTGTTAGCAGCTATTCAGGTACGTTCTAGGATTTTGTAGTTCTATTTCATATCAATCTGTGTATCCCTTGCATTCCACTAGTTCCTGTCTGTGATGTTTTCCTACTATTAAATGTCATCCACACTATACCTGCTTAAACATTTTAGTTTTTTTAAACTTTGTAAAGTAGTCAGAAGTCTATGTACAGTGCAATCAGCCTTTGCGTCAGCATGCTGATGATTTTATGTCTTGTATTATGAGAAACTTATGATTGTTATTGAAACATCTCTTTTAGTACATAAGAAATGTAGCTGAAAAATTGTAGGAGCCTTAATGGGTTAGGAGTTGGGACTTGGGGCACCAGGCTACAAATGCATGAACAATGACCAGTGGCTAAAAAGCTCAAGTTCATAATACTGTTCCCTATTGGTTATCTTCAAGTTCTTGATTGTGGATTTTCTTGATGTTGTGCACTCTGGATGAACATGAAAAAAACTATAAAACCTTGTCATTGACTAGTTGCGCTGTGCTTAGGTGGAATGAATAATCTCTTGGTAGTAGTAGTTTCGTATAATTTTTTCATTGTTTAATTTTCTTGGTAGTAGTGGTTTTGGGTAATTTTTCATTGTTGATTTTTTCTTTTATCAGCACTGTTTTTGTAGTCATAACATGGAGCTATATATTTCTTCAGCTTTGCACTTTTTTTTTGCTTAAAACTTTCTTGATCTGTGCAGGCATTTGTTCTTAAGTATCTTATATTCAAACGGGAGGGTTTGTCCAATAATGAAGTTCTACCTGGTCTACTTGTTTCCGTCTCTGAACAGGCTAGAAAAAGGTTCGAACTAGTTCATGGCTTCACGCAATAAATTTATTCATTTTGCAAATCAATGTGTTATGGGCCTTAGAATAGGATCTAGTCACGGGTCTAGAGACTCGAGAATCTTTCTTAGAAGCTATGGTGGATAGGTAGAAGATGGATAGAGGGTGAAGAGGCTCGTCCTTGACAGAACCCTTCTATGTTTTCTTTGAAACGTCCTAATTAATATTCTACTTGACTTCATTGAATAATAAAAGCCCCTTATATAGGCTAAAGATAACAAACCTAATTTCTAAAAACAAGGAAAGATAAATAATAAAAGATATACTATATTCGGACCCCCGCGCTACTCGCGGGTCAATTAGGAATTTCCGTATATGGTATAATGTTGCAAATAGACGATTTAAGGTATAGATAGGCGGCGGACGACAGTGGATATGAAGAGAACATGGAGATCTTCACACGAAGGAGGGTGATGATGAGCTATCTTTTTTCTTTATTTTTTCTCGTTTCATTTATTTTAATAAAAATATGGCACGTATACGAAACAACAATTATGTATATGGCTAAATTAAAACTTCTCACCTGACATTCTCACCAATTCGATATAGATATATTTTGTTACACTAATTTTTATTAATAAATACTAACAATTTTTTAGTGTTAAAAATTTATTAATTTAATGCATTCATTAACTAAATTTGATATTATGAAGGTTAAGAATATGAAGAAATGTAGATATTAGTTGTATTGGTTGCAACTAAGAGAAGATAAAGGTTTTTTATTAAAATTCATGAATAAGATGAGAAGGAATTGATGAAAAAGAATTAGTTCATGCATTGAATAGGTATCGGTTGTCATAACTTTCTCAAGGGCTAATAGTTTTATATACGGCTTAACGTTGTTAAATAGACGTCGAAAATTGAATTGAGGCTTACTTTCAATGCAGCAATTTAACCTCAACAAAGTTAAACTTGTAAATAGAATCAATTTCAACAAAAGAAAAAGACACTATGTAAATAGGGAATATGAATACATCAAACATCATTAACTCGGTGCATTAAATCGGTACCGATTACCATTACTTTGTCAAGACCCATCAATTTTTATATATAGATATATTCTCTATCCTAATATATCAAGATAATATAAAATAGTCTTAAATAATAGTAAAGTAAATAATAGTAAATCTCTTCAACCAACCGAACGTATCTTTCTCTCAGCCCATATCATCACATCCCATCCCGGCATCGAGCTTGTCCTCAAGCTCAGATCCTGGCTGCACTTCAATCCAAAACAATTTCCCACATTTGTGCCCTCGTACGCAAGGGACGTCACAATTGTAGCACAATCCCTTAGCCCTTCTTTCTGCCATTTCTTCTCTTGTGAGTTTCTTGATGACTAAGCTAGTAGTGCTGCTGTCAATTGGTTTGTCTGCTGTCCAAACTGCTCCTTTTAATTCTTTATCTGCATTGGAAACAGTCATCTTGGGCATTAAAGACACACTCCTTTGTGATAAACCTTGCTTACGCTCCAAAGCTCGAGCCATATTCATGGCTATTCCAAGGTTTCCAGGCTGCTGCATCTTAATATCAATTCTGAGGTCCTCTTTTAACCCTACTGTAAACAAACTTACTTGTTGCCTTGGGGTTAAATCAGAAGTTCTGGCCAACAGTGTTTGGAATTGACGTTGATAGTCCTCAACCGATCCTGATTGTTTGAGATTTGCTAATTCTCCTAAGGGATTATTACTCATGGGAGGTCCAAATCTCACATGGCAACATTCTCTGAAGCGCTCCCAACTCAGGTTTGTCTCTTCTTGTTCAATCTGATCGAACCACAACTGTGCCTCCTCTAACATATGGAAAGCAGCCAAGGCCACTTTATCTCCTTCTGCAGTTCGTTGATTGTTGAAGAACTTTTCACATCTTTTTAGCCATCCAAGGAGATCTTCGGTACCATCATATGTAGGGAATTCCATCTTGGAATATCGAGGTACCATGGGGCCTGCGGTCTGTAGTGCAGTTCTGTAAACTGCCCCTCCTCCGCTGCTTTCTTCATTGGCCAGAGACTTTCCTTTGCCTAGAACTGCTCTTGATAGCTCTACCATCTGCTCCTCAAGTGCACTCTGTCGTGTGGCCATCTGTGTCATGAAAGATTCCATCTTGGCAAGTAAACTTTCTGTATCACCCATGACGACTGGCTCTGATACCAAGATGTTATGGGCCTTAGAATAGGATCTAGTCACGGGTCTAGAGACTCGAGAATCTTTCTTAGAAGCTATGGTGGATAGGTAGAAGATGGATAGAGGGTGAAGAGGCTCGTCCTTGACAGAACCCTTCTACGTTTTCTTTGAAACGTCCTACTTAATATTCTGCTTGACTTCATTGAATAATAAAAGCCCCTTATATAGGCTAAAGATAACAAACCTAATTTCTAAAAACAAGGAAAGATAAATAATAAAAGATATATTCTCTATCCTAATATATCAAGATAATATAAAATAGTCCTAAATAATAGTAAAGTAAATAATAGTAAATCTCTTCAACCAACTGAACGTATCTTTCTCTCAGCCCATATCACAATGGCAGAATTGTCTCTGCATTCAGTGGCTATACTCTTCTGCCATGATTGCATTTGCATGAAGGAGGCATTTTAAGTTATAAAATCATTCATCACATCTGTTAATGAGATATAACCTTTGAGCTTCTTATGCAAATCTCATTCTGCTCACTGTCAGAGCTGGAAGCGTTTTTTTTGTTCTGAATTGATATCCCTGTTATGTTCTTACAAGCAATCCTTTTTTTTACATTCTTTGAGCTGTTACAGAGCACTTGTTAGGAGTATGGGGGAGATATTGTTCCGATGTGGAAGTCATAAAAGGGCAGTAATTGCTAATCTGATTGCCTTTGACAAAAATATTGAGGGTGCCGCAGAGGATTCAAAAGATGAAGTAAGATTCTACTATTCCAATACTGGTCTAAATGAAATTTGATTGAAAAAAAACACTTTTATCTCGTGTGGGAGCTTATGCTCTACTCCAAAATGCTTATTCTCTCCATTCTTCTTTTTTGTCTCACAGCTAATTGCGAAAACACTGGAGGGCCTTTCATTTGAGTCAGGCTCTGATTTACAGAAAACAGTAAGAATCACAACATATGATTCTTATAAAGATGTAGTTCAGAGGCTGGAGGAAATGATTCCCATCTTTCAAAGCCGAATGGGAGCAATGTTGTTCCTAGTTTCTGCCCTGCTTTCTCGAGGATTGGTATGGCTGTCTGCATAAGTTCTGAATATGTAATGTGAACCTATCATTGTTCGATAAGTGCAATAATATTAAGATATTTTAATGATGTTTATCGCTACTGGATTATCAGTAGAGATATGTTTTCAACTTTTTTTTAACTTTATTTCCCAGATAAGTTCAATTGTTGGAACATGCTGTAGTTGAACTGACTCCTCAGAACTTGTGCTTGCTTGTTCAGGATGCAATTCAGGCTGATAGAGATGATCCGAGTGTGCCTTTAGTAACTGCTCCTTTTGGACACGCCTCACAGGTAATTTGCACTTAGGAAGTTGTACTATGGTTTATTTCGAATGAATATAACAAGACTGATTTCTTATTATTATGGCCACAGGAAATTGTAAACCTCTTACTGTGTGGTCAAGCTGTTGCCAATGTTTTTGATGAGAGGATAGATTTAGGTGGTGGAATGTTCTTGAACGGTATATCCACAAACGTTGAAGTTGGTTTTCTTACTTTGCTAGAATCCCTCAATTTCTGCAAAGTCGGACAACATTTGAAACATCCAAAGTGGCCAATATGGGTTGTGGGGAGTGAATCCCATTATACGGTCCTATTCGCCTTGGAGCCAAATGTTCAAGATGAAAATGAAGTTGAGGAGAGAGAAACCAAGATAAGGCGAGCTTTTGATGCTCAAGATCAGAGTGGAGGCGGTGGATTCATCAGTGTTGAAGGGTTTCACCAGGTTTTAAGAGAAACCGACATTAATCTCCCAGCTGATAAAGTCGATCAGCTTTGTGGAACAGGCTTCATTGTATGGAGTGAGTTTTGGCAGGTGCTCTTGGATCTTGACAAAAGCTCAGGCGGTTTAAAGGATTCTAGTGGATTAATGGGCAAAAAAGTGTTTGATTTGTATCATTTCAATGGAATTGCAAAGTCAGTCACAACTTCTGAAGGTGAAACTCCTGCTCAAAGGCCGAGGCTCACAAAACTTAGGGTATCGGTCCCGCCTAGGTGGACGCCTGAAGAATTCATGGTGAAAGAGAATCAATCAAATGGTAAAGAGATTTCTCAAGATGTAAAAACCGAGGCTCCTCAGCACGCTCCATTGGTGGATTGCGTGAGAACGCGGTGGGCCCGTGCAGTTTGCAACTGGACTGGTGATCCACCAAGTATAGTCTAGTTTAAGGTATACTGTTATACTTTACCTTATAGTCTATATGCAACTTGGCTTTGAATATTTGCATTCAAATTTGAGCATTAAGATTATTGTGTTCTTTGTTGAGAAGATGATATTTGTTTCTTTGTCCCCTGATAATCGTGTCAGTATATTTTTGTAATGCAAATACTTGTTTGGTAGGAGAGTTTTACTGAGGAAGAGGTAGGTTTGATAAATAGCAAGGATGTTGTTAATTAATTTTATGGTGTTCAGCTGCAGCCTGCAGGTATAGATCAAATGACAATGGCTGGCTTTGTGTTCACAGCCTAGGCTTTAAGATAATGCCTAAAGAATGGATAAAACACACAGATTTTGCACATCGCTCATGATTCATTTTCTCATTTGTCTTCTATGTCTTCTCGCTGAATTCATCCTCTACCTAAATTCTCAAAATTTATATGGTATTCATACTTTGGTATCAATTCATGTGTCGTCTAAATACATAAATGGATGCATGATTCATGCTTTTGAATGCCTTCTGTATGTCCTTTTGTGTATTGGCATAACAACTTGAGCTTACAGTGGATGTTTTTTATATGCAAAAAAATACCTCCTCCATCTCCACTGTAATCCTCTGAATCATTGTATGAATCCTGCAGTGAACGGATAAACCTCTTGTCCACAATGTTTTTAACATTTACTATCAAGATCCAACAAAAACTAGGGATTTCTTATAGGAAAGTATCATATAATAAAAATTGTCAAAATGATAAATGAGAATGATTGTAAAGCATTGGATCAAGAAAGATCCAAGAGCCTAGATGATGACACGTAGCGCCACTTTGTCACCCCTTGTCACCACCACCGGACCGCCACCAGACCGCCTCCGACCACCTCCGGGCCACCTCCGGGCCACGTCGGACCACCTTTGGGTCTCGTCGGAACAAAATTATCACAAAGATGTATAAAATTGTTCACAAATATTACAAAATTATTTATCACTCAAACGTTCATTACAATTGGCTTAAATATTCATTACGTTGTTCATAAATATTCATCAAAATGTTCATAAATGTTCATTTGTATATACTCTACTGAATGTTCATCACATTCTACTTGAATGTTCACCAATTGAATCTTCATCACATTATACTTAAATGTTCACCAACAGAATGTTCATCACATTATACTTAAATGTTCATCAAATTATATTTAAATGTTCACCAAGTTTATTACACTTGAATGTTTATGTTATTTGGACAAACGACGGACCATCACCGGACCACCACCGCACCACGAGTGCACCACCACTGACCCACCATCAAGCCACCGCCGGACCACCGGACCACCACTTATGTGGAACACCACTTTAATATAATTTCTATTAAAAACACACTTAATTTTCATCAAAAATCACCTAAATGTTCATCATTTCATACTTAAAGTTCATCATCTCATACTTCATTGTTCACAAGGATTTAATAAAATGTTCATTACTCAAAGTTCATTACAATCGACTTAAATGTTCATCACGTTGTTCATAAATGTTCATCAAAATGTTAATAAATGTTCATTTTGATATACTCTACTGAATGATCATCATATTATACTTAAATGTTCACCAACTGAATGTTCATCACATTATACTTAAATGTTCATCAACTGAATGTTCATCAAATTATTTTTAAATGTTCACCAAATTTATTACACTTAAATGGTTATGTTATTTGGACAAACGACGGACCACCAACGGACCACCACGACCGCACCACCACTGACCCACCATCAAGCCACCATCAGACCACCGGACCACCACTTATGTGGAACACCACTTTAATATAATTCGAGTAAAAAACACTTGATTTTCATCAAAAAATACCTAAATGTTCATCAAACATCCTTAAATGTTCACACGCATTAAATAAAATGTTCATTACTCAAAAGTTCATTACAATCAGCTTAAATGTTCATCAGGTTGTTCATAAATGTTTATCAAAATGTTGAAAACGTTCATTTTGATATACTCTATTGAATGTTCATCACATTTTACTTACATGTTCACCAACAGAATGTTCATCACATTATAATTAAATGTTCATTAACAGAATGTTCATCACACTATATTTAAATGTTCACCAATTTGAATTAGACTTAATTTTTCATTTATTTTTATACTTTAACTTTTTCATTTATTGTTGGACCTCCACCGGACCACGCTGGACCACCGCCGGACGGTCGTCGGACCTCCACCGGACCGTCATCGGACCTCTACCGGACAACCACTAGGTGGTCGCCGGGAGGTCGCCGGACCACCACAACTACCCCACTAGAAGTGGGGGTAAGTAGTTTAATCTAAGCCATTGGATGCATCAGAATACTTCCTATAGGGCAGGAATGTTGGTGCATTTAATTGCAATCAAATTCATCAAGGAAAAAGAAACATTTAATTGCAATCAAAATCAAATAAAAACGAATTATAATTTAGATCGGAGGGAGTAGATACTTAAAATACATTATGGGTCCCTAAGAGTTTTGGGTCGTAGGCGGTTGCCCCTTCCGCCCATGCCTCCGGACCGACCCTCCCGTGCCTACAATTTATTTTCTCCCTAAAAATTTAACACGCAAATAATTTGACGCGTTCACTAATCCGCATGCTCACATAAGAAAAGATTTGCAAGAGAACCCTTTATTATATACAAAAAAAAAAATTAGTAACAATATTGTTCCGACCCTTAACCGCTTATGCACAAACTCATCCTAAATTTGGACACATATTACAATTGAAAGCAATTTAGGGTTTATATTTTAGAATAATTCAATTGATTGGACCTTGTTATGTTGGGCTCAAGTTCATTAGGGTTTTGTTGTTTTCCATTCTTTCCATCTTTAAATACAATGAACTCTCCATGTATTTCATGCTTTTCTTCAAGTTAAAAAGACATTCTTGAGTGCCGGCTTTTTGTTTTATATTAAATTTTCTCAGATGTCAGTTTCTCACTTCTCGCTCATCACGTTTCGCACTTCTCGCTCATTCTCGCTCATCACAATATAGGTAGGTAGGATATCTCCCAAAAGTTTAGATTCATGGACTCTTGTGGGGAAAAAAATTGTTTCTCACTTCACGCTCATCATAATATAAGTAACATATATTTGTATGGATGGTGCTCCACCACAATGAAACCTCGGAGGAGTTATGACCGTTAGTGTAATATAGGAGGTTGAGAAAAGAAACGGAGGAGTGAAGACACGAAATTGAAGAGGACAAGATGGATGTATGGAAGGTGCTCCACCACAATGAAACCTCGGAGGAGTTATGACCGTTAGTGTAATATAGGAGGTTGAGAAAAGAAACGGAGGAGTGAAGACACGAAATTGAAGAGGACAAGATGGATGTATGGAAGGTGCTCCACCACAATGAAACCTCGGAGGAGTTATGACCGTTAGTGTAATATAGGAGGTTGAGAAAAGAAACGGAGGAGTGAAGACACGAAATTGAAGAGGACAAGATGGATGTATGGAAGGTGCTCCACCACAATGAAACCTCGGAGGAGTTATGACCGTTAGTGTAATATAGGAGGTTGAGAAAAGAAACGGAGGAGTGAAGACACGAAATTGAAGAGGACAAGATGGATGTATGGAAGGTGCTCCACCACAATGAAACCTCGGAGGAGTTATGACCGTTAGTGTAATATAGGAGGTTGAGAAAAGAAACGGAGGAGTGAAGACACGAAATTGAAGAGCACAAGATGGATGACGAAGACAGAAGGAATGAAGACAAATCACAATTGATGAAAATTCGACTTTTCAAAAGTAAAGAAAACAATTACATTTTGGTATTGATCTTTAAGACTTCTACACAATTCTCTTATTCGTTCATAAACTTTAACAATCCAATATATTCGTCTCTAAATTATTTTAGTCATACAAGGTCCATTAAAATGTTAAATGTTTGTTAATAAACTTGGATACATAATATTTTTACTCCCAAACATTTTCCTCTTTTTGATTGATAGTACAAACTTTATAACATTATGATTGAGTCCCAAATTAATTATCATAAGTGTTTGATTACTACTCTTTAATGTAAGCAAAAATTTACCCTTATATTTGATATCTCAATTAAAGACTCGTTTGGTATTGATATCTAGATATCATGTATGGGTATGAGATATCAATCATATTCATACCTGCATTTGGTATAATCAGTATATCGATATCAATCTGATATCTTATGTTTGGTATGAGTCAAGTATATTAAGTGTGAGTATTGAAATTAGAGATGGGCATCCAGTTCGGACCGGACCAGAATGTTCCGGTCCGGTCCAGAACGTAAAGTTTTATCACTCATACCCATATCCATATCCGATATCTCATACATACCCATACCCGATATCTAGATATCGATACCAAACGAGCCTAGACCTGGCCATACCCGGGCTCGGGCCGGGCATGACTCAAATTTTCAGCCCATATTTTCGGGCCGGGCTAGCCCGAGGCCCGGTTTCAGGGCCTGTGATAGTGCCCGTACCCGACCCTCTATCCGGGCCGGGTAGCCCGCCGGATAGCCCGGTTATGTTAAATCTGAATAAAATACCGCATAAATGAATCAGTCGACGGAGAAAAGGAGAGGCGAGGCGGCGCTGAGGTCTGTGAGGGTGAGTATGTGAGACAAATTTTGAGAAGTCTTTGTGAGTTTGTGAATTGTAACCTAGGTTAGAGAAAGAGTGAGACCGAGTGAAAGAAAAGGAGGCAGAGGCACAAGGATGAGGAAACAAAACCTAGGTTAAACTATTTTTAGATAGTATATATATATTATTATTATTTTTTTAAATTAATATATAATACGGGCCGGGCCTATCGGCCCTTAAGGGCCTGAGGTCTATACTGTACCCGGCCCTCGTACCCTTACGGGTCGGGCCTAGCATCCCGACAAGGCTTTATCTAGTATCCAAGCCCGTCCGGATAAAGGGCCGGGCCAGGCGGGCTAGCCCGAGTTTGGTCAGGACTAAACGAGCCCTAATATAAATTAAATAGAGGGAAGGATGGATGATGAAATGTGTGATTTAAGGACGGGCGGGCTAAGTCTTTCATTTTCTCTCTTCGCAATTTTTATATTATACTAGCGTGTGTTCCCGTACCATGTACGGGGTCGCATGTAATGAATATTTTAATAGTCTATTTATATTTTATACTATTAATTAGTTTATAGATTGTAATTTATAATTTATAGATTATAGTTTATAGTTTACGATTTATGTTTTATAGTTTAAGTTTATTAATAACTCAACTTAATTAGATTGATAACATAATAATAGATAAAGATATATATATATATATAGTATAAGATAAAAATATGATATGCTAAAAGATAAAAATCGATATTTCTTTTTGTTATATAAATCTTTTTTATTTTTTTAATTATTTAATTCAAAGATATATATCAAAATACAAAGTCGGATGATGTGGAGGATGACATGGTGGATGATGTAGCATAGCTTAGAGGTCGACACAAAGGCGGATTGAATATAAATGCGACTTGTGGCAAAACAACGTTCTGTTTTAGTATACGCACATGTATAGAAGATTAGATTTAAGGACGATTAAAGGAAATGAGTGAAAGTTTAGGGATAAGCGAAAATTGCACGACAATAGAAAAGGTCTGAAGTTTGAAGCAACTCTTGTGAACGAAGCGGAGCTCATCGCGCACCAACCTATTTTCCCTCTTCCCGCCCGACCGCTGTATTGCAGTCGAACTCTCCTCTTTCGTCTCCACCCTTTCTTTCACGGTATGTTTTTTCCTCGATTTCCCTATTCAGATTTCCAATTTCTATATTTCTCCAAGTTTCTTAATTTAGGGTTAGGGTTTAGAGTTGGGAACGAAGCTAATCTGCACCTAAATTGTAGAAAAGGAACGGTTTGTTTTTGGTTTGAAATTCATCTGCCTACTGAATAAAAAATGTTACTTTGTATTTCTTTTAGAATTTGATCCCATGTTAAAATCACTGCTAATTGCCGGCGAGATGACCTTTTCTGTTCTTCTGGACTGCGAACAGTAGATATTTATAAACTTCATGTTAACTCACAATTGAAGTTTTCTTTTCAAACACCAAACTTTTCACTAAATCTTACAACTATGAGGGCTTTCCAAGTTTTTTTTGTGACTCTAAGACTGGTGCCATGCACTTAATGTCATGTGATTGAAATCTTATTAATCTAATTATGTCTCAGAAGATGGAATCACAGCAGAACCAAGGTGAGAATAAGTCATCATCTGCGTCTATTACATCATGCCGTAGGAAGAAGAAAGATGACGCGACTTTCCTTGAGGATGTGAAAGACCATATCGATGAATTCATCAACGCTTCCATGGACGAGCACAAGAGTTGCTTCAAGAAAACGATTAACAAAGTGAGCCGATATATATAACATTCATTCAATTATTCATACATCAAAAGACTGACCATAAACAAAGTCCTTGAGATTCTGTAACTAAACTGCACAAAATGTTTAATTGTTTGATGCAGATGTTTCGAATGTCAAAAATAGTGGACGAGAGGAACTCCAGTGCCCAACAAGTCGAGAGTGCCCTGCCTCTTCAAACTACCATCTCAGACTAAACTTTGTTAAATTTGATATGTTAGGCATCTCAGACCAAGTATAAAGGACTTTTCCTCTTTTATGCTGCAAATAAAAGTTGCAGAGCTTTTCTGTAGGATACTTGCTCTTGTTCATCGACAAAGCACCTCGTGCATCCTTGTACTGCATACATTAGTAACCTCGTACGTGCTTAATATTCGAATTTGTCGCTGAAGTAGGATGTTTTCCTGGTGCAAATCAATGTCAAAGACTGACAATAGTAGATATACTTTTTTGGGGTAGACTAAAGAGAATTATAAAGTTAATTATGCAGTTAGACATTTTGTTTATTTCTTCATCCTCCTTAGAATCAGTGGTGAAGATTGTGGATTGATGCAGATTACAGAGGTTTAAGAACAATTGGTTGCCTGGTTGAACAACTTTATCTATTTTTTATGCGAGGTAGGACAACTAAACGTTCTGGATGCTTCAAGATTAATAAACAAGAAGAAGAAATACGTCAACTCAAATGTTTGTTTACTAGCTTACCAATCCACCAATATTTTTGTAACATTTTATTAATCAACTCTAAGCTTGTCTATTAACAATGGGGAAGGTGAGCTACCAAGACCCAAATGTTGATCTCAAACATCCCTTCAAAAAACACCCTATAAATACCATCTCTTCACTAAGCTACAAAATCATTCAAATACAAACTCCTAATAACATGGCAACTTGCAAGCTAAACAGCTTCCTATTCTCTCTAGTTGTAGCACTCTCCATTTCATGCCTTGATTTTGGTTCGGCATCTCGCCGACATCTTCTCCAGACCGGTCCAGGCCTCCCTCCTCTGCCAACAACCCTCCCAAAGGTGACATTACCTCCACAAGCAGTCACCCCGAATCCCAACGCTCTCCCACAACCGACACTGCCCAACCTCCCAAAGATAGCGACTTTGCCTCCTTTTCCAACTACTGCTCTCCCCAAACCTACATTGCCATCGACTTTGCCTCCTTTTCCAACCACAATACCTGCCGCTCTCCCCAAACCTACATTGCCATCGGCTCCTAAGATGACCCTGCCGACCTTTCCTTTTTTTTCGCCTCCTCCTTCTCACTAAATTCACTCTGGAAGCCTCTCTCCTAAGTTACGTTTAATATGTCGCCATACCATTATACGTAAGCTTGGCTAGCTCTATGACGATTCACACATCTACCGTTGTTTTTATGTTACGGGCAAACCAACCTCCAGCTTCGAACCTGAGACCTGTCGGTCACACGTCTGTTGTTGTATTTTTCCGTTCGTTTCCTATATTGATTTGATAATTGAGCCCAATTCTATCAAGTTGATTTAATATGTATTTTTGGCTTTCCATTGTTTCGGTTTACTAGTTTACAGTATTGTGTAAAGCCGAGTGTTGTGTGCATGTACCTACAATACTAAGATATGTTTCATGTACTAAGGACGTTTCATACTTTTCAAATGTTAGTATATAGAGTGTTGTTTTATTTTAGTTTGGGGAGAAAAGTCCGAGTATGAAACAAATATTGGTGTTCGTAACCATGAACATCAAAAGTCATGCTCATCTTATATCTATATAAAGATTGACTGTCCATAGCCAAAATTGAATGAAATTGGTACTAGGCTATTAATGACTCCTGTTAATGGGCTTCATAATGGCCTCAAATTTTTTCATCTCTCAGCAGCCCGTTTTGCTTCATTCCTTTTGTCCTGCATCACTTTTACGCAACCCTCCATCTGAGTTCAGTTCCTCGGTCTCTTCTTCTACCACGGCTCCCACGTCTCCTTCAATTGTTTGCCTGTTGGCGTTTTTCTTCAATTCCCGGTCTTTCGCCTCCCACCTCTAACCTTCAACCATCCTGGCCCTAAAGAATGTTTGCCTCACGTTTAGGGTTTTGGTTTTGGTGGTATGAACTCCGTACAGTTGGGATAAAGAAGGCGATCGAAGCTCATGATGGGAAGGAGACCGATAGGAGGAATAAGGCTTCATGCCTTCAATTTCCTCCATGACGGAAGAGCACAATACGAGAACCGCCGCGCTTAGGCCTAAACAAAGACACAATTTCTGCTCCGTTAGCCACGACAGTGACGCACTTGTGCGTCCAAATAACACCGCAGCTTTTACGCTTCCGTCGGATAACCATCCCCTCATCTCCGTTAGTCCTCTTTATTCTCTTCTATTCTGCCAATCCCTAATTTTCCATCTCTCTTATTGCTTTACGCTGTTAGAATTTCACATTGTGAGATTGTGTTTATTTCACTTTCTTTGGGTGGTTGATTGCAGGATTTTCAAAGGGCTTTTAGTATGATGAAAGATATTGCTATCGAGTTGGAGAACCGAAATGGTTTGCTCCTCTCCGTCTTTAGCCTCCATTAAGATAGATTCTCATTTATCCAACTTTAGTTTAAGGATTTTAAGTACTGAACTAATCAACTCAATTACATAGTTTCTCACACCACCCTTTAGTTAGTGTTGATTGGATTGGAGGCTGCCAAGATGGGATCAAATTTCATGTTTTTGTTTTGATGAAAATTGGGTGGGAGTTAGAGTTGGATTCCCAATTACTCATGGAATTTGGGATGGGTTTTATATTTTCAAGTCCCATTCTATCAAATGGGATCATTTATGTAGTGGCCTTTGTGATGATTAACCATTGTACCATGGCTTTTAAGTAAATTCTTGTGAACGAAGCGGAGCTCATCGCGCACCAACCTATTTTCCCTCTTCCCGCCCGACCGCTGTATTGCAGTCGAACTCTCCTCTTTCGTCTCCACCCTTTCTTTCACGGTATGTTTTTTCCTCGATTTCCCTATTCAGATTTCCAATTTCTATATTTCTCCAAGTTTCTTAATTTAGGGTTAGGGTTTAGAGTTGGGAACGAAGCTAATCTGCACCTAAATTGTACAAAAGGAACGGTTTGTTTTTGGTTTGAAATTCATCTGCCTACTGAATAAAAAATGTTACTTTGTATTTCTTTTAGAATTTGATCCCATGTTAAAATCACTGCTAATTGCCGGCGAGATGACCTTTTCTGTTCTTCTGGACTGCGAACAGTAGATATTTATAAACTTCATGTTAACTCACAATTGAAGTTTTCTTTTCAAACACCAAACTTTTCACTAAATCTTACAACTATGAGGGCTTTCCAAGTTTTTTTTGTGACTCTAAGACTGGTGCCATGCACTTAATGTCATGTGATTGAAATCTTATTAATCTAATTATGTCTCAGAAGATGGAATCACAGCAGAACCAAGGTGAGAATAAGTCATCATCTGCGTCTATTACATCATGCCGTAGGAAGAAGAAAGATGACGCGACTTTCCTTGAGGATGTGAAAGACCATATCGATGAATTCATCAACGCTTCCATGGACGAGCACAAGAGTTGCTTCAAGAAAACGATTAACAAAGTGAGCCGATATATATAACATTCATTCAATTATTCATACATCAAAAGACTGACCATAAACAAAGGCCTTGAGATTCTGTAACTAAACTGCACAAAATGTTTAATTGTTTGATGCAGATGTTTCGAATGTCAAAAATAGTGGACGAGAGGAACTCCAGTGCCCAACAAGTCGAGAGTGCCCTGCCTCTTCAAACTACCATCTCAGACTAAACTTTGTTAAATTTGATATGTTAGGCATCTCAGACCAAGTATAAAGGACTTTTCCTCTTTTATGCTGCAAATAAAAGTTGCAGAGCTTTTCTGTAGGATACTTGCTCTTGTTCATCGACAAAGCACCTCGTGCATCCTTGTACTGCATACATTAGTAACCTCGTACGTGCTTAATATTCGAATTTGTCGCTGAAGTAGGATGTTTTCCTGGTGCAAATCAATGTCAAAGACTGACAATAGTAGATATACTTTTTTGGGGTAGACTAAAGAGAATTATAAAGTTAATTATGCAGTTAGACATTTTGTTTATTTCTTCATCCTCCTTAGAATCAGTGGTGAAGATTGTGGATTGATGCAGATTACAGAGGTTTAAGAACAATTGGTTGCCTGGTTGAACAACTTTATCTATTTTTTATGCGAGGTAGGACAACTAAACGTTCTGGATGCTTCAAGATTAATAAACAAGAAGAAGAAATACGTCAACTCAAATGTTTGTTTACTAGCTTACCAATCCACCAATATTTTTGTAACATTTTATTAATCAACTCTAAGCTTGTCTATTAACAATGGGGAAGGTGAGCTACCAAGACCCAAATGTTGATCTCAAACATCCCTTCAAAAAACACCCTATAAATACCATCTCTTCACTAAGCTACAAAATCATTCAAATACAAACTCCTAATAACATGGCAACTTGCAAGCTAAACAGCTTCCTATTCTCTCTAGTTGTAGCACTCTCCATTTCATGCCTTGATTTTGGTTCGGCATCTCGCCGACATCTTCTCCAGACCGGTCCAGGCCTCCCTCCTCTGCCAACAACCCTCCCAAAGGTGACATTACCTCCACAAGCAGTCACCCCGAATCCCAACGCTCTCCCACAACCGACACTGCCCAACCTCCCAAAGATAGCGACTTTGCCTCCTTTTCCAACTACTGCTCTCCCCAAACCTACATTGCCATCGACTTTGCCTCCTTTTCCAACCACAATACCTGCCGCTCTCCCCAAACCTACATTGCCATCGGCTCCTAAGATGACCCTGCCGACCTTTCCTTTTTTTTCGCCTCCTCCTTCTCACTAAATTCACTCTGGAAGCCTCTCTCCTAAGTTACGTTTAATATGTCGCCATACCATTATACGTAAGCTTGGCTAGCTCTATGACGATTCACACATCTACCGTTGTTTTTATGTTACGGGCAAACCAACCTCCAGCTTCGAACCTGAGACCTGTCGGTCACACGTCTGTTGTTGTATTTTTCCGTTCGTTTCCTATATTGATTTGATAATTGAGCCCAATTCTATCAAGTTGATTTAATATGTATTTTTGGCTTTCCATTGTTTCGGTTTACTAGTTTACAGTATTGTGTAAAGCCGAGTGTTGTGTGCATGTACCTACAATACTAAGATATGTTTCATGTACTAAGGACGTTTCATACTTTTCAAATGTTAGTATATAGAGTGTTGTTTTATTTTAGTTTGGGGAGAAAAGTCCGAGTATGAAACAAATATTGGTGTTCGTAACCATGAACATCAAAAGTCATGCTCATCTTATATCTATATAAAGATTGACTGTCCATAGCCAAAATTGAATGAAATTGGTACTAGGCTATTAATGACTCCTGTTAATGGGCTTCATAATGGCCTCAAATTTTTTCATCTCTCAGCAGCCCGTTTTGCTTCATTCCTTTTGTCCTGCATCACTTTTACGCAACCCTCCATCTGAGTTCAGTTCCTCGGTCTCTTCTTCTACCACGGCTCCCACGTCTCCTTCAATTGTTTGCCTGTTGGCGTTTTTCTTCAATTCCCGGTCTTTCGCCTCCCACCTCTAACCTTCAACCATCCTGGCCCTAAAGAATGTTTGCCTCACGTTTAGGGTTTTGGTTTTGGTGGTATGAACTCCGTACAGTTGGGATAAAGAAGGCGATCGAAGCTCATGATGGGAAGGAGACCGATAGGAGGAATAAGGCTTCATGCCTTCAATTTCCTCCATGACGGAAGAGCACAATACGAGAACCGCCGCGCTTAGGCCTAAACAAAGACACAATTTCTGCTCCGTTAGCCACGACAGTGACGCACTTGTGCGTCCAAATAACACCGCAGCTTTTACGCTTCCGTCGGATAACCATCCCCTCATCTCCGTTAGTCCTCTTTATTCTCTTCTATTCTGCCAATCCCTAATTTTCCATCTCTCTTATTGCTTTACGCTGTTAGAATTTCACATTGTGAGATTGTGTTTATTTCACTTTCTTTGGGTGGTTGATTGCAGGATTTTCAAAGGGCTTTTAGTATGATGAAAGATATTGCTATCGAGTTGGAGAACCGAAATGGTTTGCTCCTCTCCGTCTTTAGCCTCCATTAAGATAGATTCTCATTTATCCAACTTTAGTTTAAGGATTTTAAGTACTGAACTAATCAACTCAATTACATAGTTTCTCACACCACCCTTTAGTTAGTGTTGATTGGATTGGAGGCTGCCAAGATGGGATCAAATTTCATGTTTTTGTTTTGATGAAAATTGGGTGGGAGTTAGAGTTGGATTCCCAATTACTCATGGAATTTGGGATGGGTTTTATATTTTCAAGTCCCATTCTATCAAATGGGATCATTTATGTAGTGGCCTTTGTGATGATTAACCATTGTACCATGGCTTTTAAGTAAATTATTGTTCTAACAACACATTATCATATCAGGTGAAGGAGCTTGAAGCGGAATTGATAGAGTTGTTGAACGCTTATGATGAATGCACATACTTTTCCACTGTATTACAATCCACTAAAAACATTTATCAGCCTGGGCCACAGGTGTCATATCTCACTCTCTGTTGGATTTTTATATGAAACTACTCAATTTCCCTGCTTAATTTTAATCCCACTTCTTTTGAAATCTTATTCCTTTTTTTTCATTTGTAGATAACTGATTTTAACAAGCTGTTTAAGAATGAGATTAGAAAGTTGAAGGGTGGCAATTCTTCAAAAGGACAGAAACTTCAATATGTGCACCAATTCAGAGAGGCTGTTTGGTTATGTGTGTGCCATTGATGAGCCCTTAAATTTGTCGTTAACGCAGGTATTGATTTATTTAATTCCATTTATAAAGTGGATGATATATATTAGGATATAACATTGGTTTTTTTTGGTTGAATTACTGTAATACTAAATTAATCCAAATTTCTATGAGAAGTTATAGTTTATGAATTCTCCTAGATTGATAAATGCCTAAATTTCAGGGAATTAATGGATTTGATAAGAAGACTCTTTATATACGACTTTTGAATTTTGAATGAATGCTAAGGAGAAATAGGAGATTGATTCATAATATTTGATTTACAGTATTTCTCATTGGAGATGAATCTTCTGATTCTGACTGTTTGCTGGTGTTTCTCATTGCGTTTCATGTCGTGTATTTATCGGTTTCTCGATGAATAGTTCTACCTTTAGCTATCAATGTTTATAACATAATGATTTGTGCTTACTTTTACAGGGCTTTGTCTAATTCTGATCAAAGTTGAAAGCAGAATCTGCATTTCATGAGCTTTTAACCCTTATCTGATACGATAGGAGTTTTAACTTCTCAATGAAAATTTATTTTGTAGAAAACTGCATGTTGATATTGTTGCCATCATTTTGCAGAAGTTGCTTGATCTGGGATAGGCTGTTGGAACTGAAAATCAAGGGCTTTCTCAAGATTTATTAAATCTCTTCCAACCTCAGGGTACAAGTCAAGCGACCTTCTCTTGGAAAAAGTCCAAGGAAAGGTAAAAATCTGGTTGATACTACCAAAAGTTGTTTTCCATATTGAGTTCTCGCGTGTAGTGTACTAAAATAATCAAACGTCTTAGTTGCAAGGTTCAATAGTCATAGAAAGAATGTGATTTATTTTTCACTGTTCTTGCTCTACTTTTGGTGAAGCTGGTAGAAAGCAATGAAAAAGTTCAGTTTGTTTATATATTATGTCACAAATCTTGCATTCTTTACCCATTACTTAATCTATGTAGATCGAACTATCCACACTATAATCATTAAATAGGCTAAGCTGGAAAACCTGAAATAGTTTATTGTTGGTTTGAACAGGAGTACTCATGGCTAATTTTGACATGTAATTTTTTTAAACTTCTGGTTATTCTATCAAATATTTCTATTGTAATGTTTCATTGGATTCTATAGTTGGGGAAATGTTTGACTAACTCTTCTCAAATCAACACTGATATTCCTCTGTACGAGATCAATGGGGTAATTGATTTTGCTTAATTGAATCTCTAACAAATTCGAGTTCATTCCAGGTAGGCGGATTAACACTGATGTAGTGATGTTGTATGGTTTTGTATAGATGGCTTTGAAGCTTGAGCATTGAACCAACAAAAGTTGATGATTGATCTATGCTGCTCAATACATGTAAATTCCACTTATAACTCTAAATTTTGTCCCTATTGATGTGAAGTTGCTCACTAGGCGAGATGGCAAGGATCATGTTCCCCATTGTTGATCTTGATGCAAGACCAACAACGAAGCCGAGAATCTTCCTTGGATTGCTCTGGAAGCAGCTCAACCATCTCGGGTAATTAATTTGTAATAAGGCAATTAAACTAAGAAATTTTAGTAGAAAATGAAACAGTACTTGATATTTGATCTACTGCTTATAGGAATGCTGGGTTTGATCCTGCTTTGTTTCGGGTTGATCCGTATGGAAATGTCGTCTACTACTATGTTGATTCTGCTTCTCCTCTCGCATGGGAGATTGATCATTTGTATCCTTGCTCAAGTAAGCTAGAAATATGCTTGACTGTTATAGTATTCTGTCAGATTCAGTTAATGTGATGATTTTCACTGAAATGTGATAGGAGGAGGATTGACAGTACCTTGCAATCTCAGAATTCTTCAATGACAAGTTTGTAGGAGAAAGAACAATAAGCTGGAAATTTTAGGGCCATGGTGGGATTTGCAGCTGGGTATATCCATAAACCAGTTCTTATCCATCTTTGCAGCTTCCAACTCTGATTACAAGTCTGTGTTTTTCATTGTCGATTCGAAACAATCTTGATTGAGGTGCTAATTTAGCGAGTTCATGCATAATGAATAAAATTTGCAGACACAGGGCATTCTCATGGTTGTTTAAAGAAGGTGCAAACGAAGAGCTAAACGAGTCACAATCTGTTGATTCACACAATTTTCCTCATCATTTTGTTGAATCACAAGAGAGAATGGGGATGGCCCCATCTGCAGTCGTCATTACTCGAAGGATCCTTATGATGCTAAGAAACTAAGGCTTAACACACCGATCATTGGTAGAATTAATGAGAAATGGTATTTGATTTAGTTTTTTTTAAAGTTGATTCTAATTTTCATACTTTTGTAATGACAGCTACATCAAAATCTTAGCATGGTGTTGTGCTGAAAGAAAATGAGTGTGGATTTGGCGACAAACCCGTATCAGGCCATAATGATTGCAAGGAATTCCTTGAAACAAAGAGAGGAGACGTCACTGATGAAAGCGGAAATGCATAGGCTGGATGATGAAGTGAAGGAAATAATGAAAAAAATGAAGAGGAAAAGGTAACTATTCAGGATTTGGAGATGGAGTTGATCAAGAGAAAAAGAAGTGTTGAGAAATGTCGCCGATTGCCTGAGACACAATCTTCCTATAGAGCTATGCTTGAGAAAAACTAGACTCTCATACTATCTTTTTGTTTACATGACCTTAATAATCATTTTTTACATAAATCTGAATTTCTTCATTGTCTTTTAAAAAGAGTGTTGTTTACAAAGAACAAGTGAGACTGAACCAGACTGCAGCAAGTGCACTGACAACAAGGCTCGAAGCACAAAAGGAAAATTGTAACTGCTGAGATACAACTCCACAAAAAAGTTCAAACAGAAAGAAGAACTTGAAAAACAGACACGACCTGAGTGGGATGAAGTAAGGCTCTCTTGCTCAATTTATTATTTTGGATGGTGTACTCTATCTATGTGAAATTTCTGGTTAGTGGTGATCTACACTCATCCTGATGTCTGATTGTTAAAGTTTCAATTTCTGTGTTAGTTTGAATGGAATTCAATTAGAAATGAAAGTTTTTGTCCATTTTTTATCGTAAGTTTGTTCTATCCTCAGATGGTAAAGAATAATAGTAATATTGCACTGTGAAACAAGTCAGATAATATTTCCCAAGTCTGTTAAATTTAGCATAGACCACATAAAAGTAAAAGTGTTTGAAATTTGACTTTTTCTTTTCAGAATAATGACAACCTGCAACTACCTTAATAAAAAAAAGTATTAATCTTAGGTTAAAATAGGATATGTTGATTGTCGTATCATCTGCAATGAAATGAGGACCTGTGGTAAATCTTACAGCTCTCCTTTCATCTTTTTCATTCATGCTTTCCTGTGTCCATAGCTTTTTTGTGAAACACTTCGTGCTTTCCTCCTGTTCTACGGCTGGTATGTATGCTCTATTACGAGTCAAAAACAAATTTGAATTTCATGAATTCGACCCGTTTCCCCTTTTTTCAATTTAACTTTTGTTCTGTCAAAAATTTAGGTTTTGGATTGCCGCGTTTAGAGATCGAGAGGAAGGAGAAGGACGCTATGCAAACTGCAACTGTCACAGAATTAGTTGATTCCATTTTAAGTGCCAATGGCCTTCGTTTTGCAGTGGTGCTTTTCCATTTTCATCTTACTTAGATTTGAGTACAAATCTTCGTTTTGCAGTGATGACGAGCTTTGTGGCTTTACAAAGAGGGTTTAACAACCGCGGTTAGTTTTTGTGTGGATCTTTGCTTCTTTTCGGGTCAAGTCAAGTGTCTTGGAGATATATGTGGGTAATTTGAAAGGTACAATTCAAGTGTCTTGAAATGGCTTGATACTGAAATATTGATTGTAGATCAAAGGTGAGAAGAGCTTATTAACTTGACATTATGTGCTTCCCATCATATAAGCGCTTTGTGGCTTTGAATATAACCAAAACTATTAGCATATGTCGCTTGTATATGTAAAGGCTAGCAGATGGTTGATCGAATTGAATGTAATTGGTACATATTTAAATCTAAATTAAATTTTTATTAATTAATTATCATTAATTCTAAATTTATTTTTGTTTCTGTTAATTAATGATCTCTGAAATGTGAAATCTAATTAATTCTAAATATTTTTAAGTTTTTTTATTTTTCTTAATTAATTATCTTATTCTAATTTAATATATCTTAGAATTACTTTAAAAATATAAATTATAGTATTAACTCCTTATGAAGGCCGTTATGTTATGTTAGAAACTTGATTAAGTCACAAATTAATAAAATAAAGTATTGAGTAAACTTCTCTCATGACACTCTTTATTTCATTATTATGTTTTAAAACTACTTCAAATATAAATATGAGGAAACCGAAAATACTTACAATTACAAATATTAACAAATTTGATAACAACAACAAAAATATTAACAAATAATGCGCAACTATATTAAATCACATAGGAAAATACGTAATATTTTCGCGCGGAGCGTGAGTCCCGTATCTAGTGAACATTAAGTGAACAATAATGTTCGCTAGATTGTTACGTAAGACATAATTGCTATCAGAACATAACCCATTAACCCTTAAACATTAATTATATATTACTTTAAAAAGTATTTTTGTTGTTTTTTTATAGTTTTTGGCAGTGCATACATCAATTAAACAAGGGCAACCAAGTATTTCATTTATATTTCTATGTTGAGTATAGTTATTTTGATTTATATACACGAGGGATATGATATCCAATCTGATCAAGATTTTTTAATAGGATATCGGAAATATCTGGATACAAATTCGAATAACAATTTTAACATTTTTCATTTATGAATATTCGATCAGTTAGGCGAATATCCATCAATAAACACCCGTACTCAAAGTCCTCCAAAGTATTTCAAGTTTATAATAGTTTGAGCTGTTTAAGGGTTTATCATGTGTCCCATCTTTAAACACATCTTCCTCGCGTACAAACGAGGACTTGTATTTTCTTCGCCTGCCTAGTTTGAAAGGTATATTGAAGCAATTCGGATCTCCTGCTGCAGATGGTGTAATCGGTCATGTGCCAAGGAAGGAAAATGATTTATTTTTTATTTCTATAGGGTTTAGAATAGTATAATCTAAGATTTAGAATTTTAGGGTTTACTTTAGGGTTTGGAAGTATTGTTTATGGTGTAGAGAGGATAGAGTATAGAGTGTTTTTAAAATTTTACAAATTAAATTTGTGCTTGGGCACAAAAATGAGTTACCGAGAATCCGGACTGATATTGAAGGGTATACGGAGTAGTGTTTAGTCTCTGGCGTGTAAGAGCAGAACTCTATTTGTCCATTTCCATGGTTCCTAGCTCGATTATATCTCCGATCACATCTGATTTCGTTTTCGATGAAACGATCTCGTTTCTTCACACAAACTTTTCATTTCCCCCCAAATCAATAAATAAATCAGAGCGGGAGAAGAGTGAGTGACTAACTCTGCAAATCGAGCGATCACGTTGTAGAAGAAACTGATCGAATGTGCGAAAATGGAGGATACTAGATCGAACGGAGATCCAATGGAGGAGAAGAAGCCGGCGTGGAGGAAGGAAGAGGACGCCGACAACGTGCTCGCGGTTGTGAAGGGGCTTCTCTGGTCAATCTTCTGCCCGGAGCCGATCAGCGACCTTTCTGGTACCTCTTTCCTATATCGCACTAAAATCTGTCTTCGTCGCGACTTCCCTCGGCTTCGCGAATCTTCTAAAGCCGCTGCAATCGATGTTCTGCGTTGGACTCGTCGTGGTAGCGCTCTCCTCGTCCTCTCTGTGAGTTCTCTTCTCTCTCAACTGTGATAATCGTCGAGTCTGCTTCGGATTTTGCTTTTGGCGTTGTGCGATTACAGGACCTGCGGAGTTTAATTGTTTGTTGTCAGGCTCAATAGAGCACAAATCCTAGAAGATGATAGTTGTCTTATCAGTATAAATCTGATTTTCTTAGAATCTGAATGCAGTTGCTTGTATAGTAGCATCTTAGGATAGTAATTTGCTGGATTCTGCTATCTACCTCAGTGTTGCTCCCTCTATAGTGGATCACTGTGATAAATTGACTCATGAATTAGTCGGTTATGTCCATATAATGGGGGTTATCTTGCATCTTGAGGTTTACCACAGATAAAGAAAAGTTAATTTGCGATTGGAAACATTAGAACTTCAGTTTCTAGATGCTTGTGGCAGCACAAAACAGTAGATGTGTTCATGCAATCATGCAGCATTGCTTGAAAAATTAATTGTGCAATTTGAACATATGTTGTTCACTTTCGTAGACTCATACTAACATACAGATGGATTATTGCCTGTGTTTGTTTGACATGAAACATTATTTCTCACTTCACGAACCTTCGTGTTCAAAATTGCATGTTGCTGATGTCTATCGCCATATCGTATGCAGGTTAGAGCAATATCTGTAACTCTTACGGGATTGTCGGTCTTTATGCTGTTTTTTCTCACTGCATTGTCATATCGCACTTCTGGTGTCTTTAGCTGCTGCTGCTGGTTTTTTGGCCATTTTCTTTTCTTGTGTTGCAGCCATCTATATTGGGGGGTTGTCCGTTGCTGTTTTTGTGATTTCTGTTTCAACTATATCAACAATTATCGCTGTTCTCATTACTGCAGGTATGACTTCTAGTCTTCTAGTGATACTGTCTCATGTCACATATTATAATTTTTCTGCTCTTTTTCTCTGTTTGGTTCTTAGATTCACTTCTGTTTTCTTGACTTGCTTCTCAAGAATATAGAGTTGTTCTAGCTGGGGTGATATTTGATTGCCAAGACTTTGCCAAACATTATATAATAGGCAAGTAAGCATCTCCAAGATTAGGTCAATTGTTTCTTGACTAAATTTGTATCAGTAGTGTGGGGAGACTTAGAGAAGTGAGAATATTAAGATGTGGCAGAAAAGGTAAAAGTTGCATTCTGAGTGATGGAATTAGTAATAACTACTCTAGCTCTTCAATCCAAGTTTGATTTTCATGTGCATAGTTTAATGCTTAAGCTGACAAACCATGATGTTGACAATTGCTTGGATTAGAGAATGGGAGATTCCAGGAGGTACCCTTTATGTGTTGAACAAACTTCTTGCAAGATTCTATACCTTTGAATTTAGAAATAAATTTAGGGAATATGTTATAGAAATAATAATAACAAAACCCCACTAAAATGTAGACTAAAAGAATAAAAATAACTTAAATGTCTTAAGCTAGGCCCAAAATGGAATGGAGCTTGCTTATTTATTTTTTGTTCTTAGCTAGTGGGTGTGAATTAAGCTTAGAAGTTCCAAAGTGGCCAATCCGCGTCATTGTCCACGTAATCATATGTCATGTTGGCATAGACGTCGGGGCGTGGTGGAGATAACATCATGCCATTGTACATGTCATCAAAATCTATTTGTGGCATTGTAAATGCATCCTCATCCACCCAATTTCCCATTTTTGGGTCATCCTGTACCACAGGAAAAGAGTCTGTTGGGGCAGCAACGGTCTCCTCTGGCTGATGAGCAATATTACTATACTGCAAGTAATCATCGATCATGTCAGAGTAGTCTGACGGTGGCGGTGGAGTAGTATTCATCATCATCTCCATCCCATTGGTGTACAACATATCAGCAAGACTATCAGCGTCAGCAGGAGTGTCATCCTCGTCTTCCGCTAGAGATTGTGGGCGGAATAACTCGGCAGCCTCGGCGGCTGCTCTCTGAATGTCCCTGGTGTCGGAGGAGGCGGGAAGGGGGAGGCGCCAGACGGAGTCAGCGTAATTGAGGGTGGCGGAGCTGCCGCGGAGAGCCATTGCAGCGACGTCGTGTGCACGAGCTGCCATTTCAGGGGTGGGGAAAGTGCCGAGCCAGATGCGGGATTTCGCGTTGGGCTCTCGGAGCTCGCAGACCCATTTGTCGGGACTCCGATGGCGGATCCCGCGGAGAAACGGGTGCCGGGTTTCCTTGAACTTCTTCCTGCCCGATCGCTTCTTAGGGGTTGATTCTGCAAGCCTTATTCCCTCGGTTGCTGTCACCGGTGATCTCACCGACTCGTAGCTGTTTCCTGAAAAATGTTCCATTGTTGCACTGCTAATAGTCTGATACTCCTGATAGTTTGCAACTGAAAGTGGAGTGTAGTTTGTTTAGTTCGTTATGCTGGCTGTTGGGAAGTTGGAATACTGATCGAAGAGGGAAGAAAGATTTGGATAATTTTATTTTTCTGTGGGGATTCACTTATACATAGGACAGACGAGGGTCGACGTGTTAAGTTTTGTAAAAAAACACGGCAACAGCTGGGAGAATGTGGGATCCACAAGCCACGTCCGCTTATTTATACTGTATTATACTCCACTGTACCAGCACTAGAAAGCTCGAATAAATATCTGCTTCCTGGCGGCAGTTTCGTCTCTCAAGTACACTCACCATAAGAGTCTGCCACGTGATGCATTTCATTAAAAACGCAAAAATATGATAAAAAGACTAAAATACCCTTACATTGTTATTTTAGAAGGGTAACACGTGATGCATTTCATTAGTGTTGTGATGGGCACACGTGCTGGTCACGTGCTTAAAATCTATCCATTTCGGACAACACCAAATAGCTAGTGTAAATTGTAACTTCTTATTCTTCTCTTTGATTAACCATCAGATCACATAAATATGTACCAAAAAAACAATCTGAATGAGATTGCAGTATCACAACAAACATCTACAACATTCTATGTTTTCCTCAATAACCATTCTATATCATAAAACATAACAATCTTCATCATCTGAGTCCGAAAAACTCACTGTCATCAAACGACTCATAAGCCACATCATCATCACCTTTATCCTTCAGATTTCCATCTTCTTCAAGTAATCAAATGATACAAAGTAATCTAATTTGAAACTCTTTAGTGAAGACAACAAAAAAACCAATGAACCTATAATATTAAGTTCATGTACTTGTAATATATAATTCATGCACCTCTAAAAAAGTTGATCCTTGTTTCTGCTGTTTGAAGATAATGCAAAGCCAATCCTTGTAAACTTGGCAGAAAGTTCACAAACAAACAAAATTTCAGCTTTAAGGTAACATGAAATTGAAGCACCATGAATTGTTCATCATTCACAGTACTAACATTGCTCTTATCTGGTACAAACTTGAGGCAAAGATTAATAATTATGGCTTGCAATGCCATAGCCAAACCAGTTACGAACAAGATCATAACAATCCATTGTAAAAGATAGTATGTAAAAAGTTAATTGTCTATCATTCCCTTAAACCAATCCACCAAATCCTGCAAGTACCTGGAACTCATGAATCCACAATAACCTATCATTCCCCATTAGTCAAATTTAGGGTGGAAATCAAAGATATTATAAATCTGCATTTGCATATAGCCATAAAATCGAAGAATGGTGACAAATTTCTCAAAAATTATAGTAAAGCCCTCAAATGAAAAGACCTAAATCCCCAAAATCCAAAAACATCTCAGTAAACAAGAATATGAAAATCAAAACCATCAATTCCCAAAACAAAAGAAGCCACAAAGCCCTAAAATCTGAATACATCTAAAAAAAGTGGAAGAAGAAGATCATAGCTTCAGTAGGAGTAATAGAAAATCTAGCCATGAAAAATAAATAAAAAATAACAAATCGAAGGGAAGAAATAGCTATGGAAAGAGAGAAAGATTTGTACCTGGTGAAAGTCGAGAGGAAAAATGGTTGGGAGAGACGAAGAGCTCCGGAAACAAATCGAACCGAGTAGTACACCTTCGAACAAAGATTGAACAAATTCCAAACCTGGATCTGCAGATGAAGAACAACAAATCCGAGAATGGTGAACACGAGACTAGTGAGGAAATCGATAAACGAGAGGGAAAGAGAGGGATCAATGAAGGAAGAGGAAATAGCAAATCTGGTTTTCCCTCTCAGGAACACCAAACTATTGGGGGCAAGATTGTGAATCTAGACATCGAAAATAAGTGACGAGTACTCAATTTTAATGAAAGCATGGGGTTCAAGCTTTTTTTTTTCTCTGCTTTTAAGTAATATAAAATAGCAATTTAAACTTATACTCCCTCCGTCCCTTAATGTTCTTCCCATCTCTTTTCGGCACATTCGTCGAGACACGTTTTGTAATGTTAATATCTTTAAATACACATTAATAAAAATTATAAAATTTTGATATTGTTAAAGCTCTTGATGACACGAATCAAACAAGACTCCATATTACTATATTTTTTCCTATATATTAGAAGATATGTTGAAGATTCTCTTAAAACGTGAATAGTGTCAAAATTAAGGATAAAAAGAACTTTTGGGAACGGAGAGAGTAAGTAGTTGACGGAAAAATCATCCGAACAAGCCATTGTTTACTCTTTTCTCAAAAAAAATAAGTAAGCTTATTTATAAGTAAAAATAAGTAGCAGCTTGAGCTGAAATAGTAGCTGAAGCTGAATAAGTAGCTGAAGCTGAAGCTGAAGATGAATGAACAGCTGAAGATGAAAATGTTGTTTAAAAAGCTACTTGAATGTTCGGTACTTCTAGCTGAATTTGTAATAATAATAGTAAAATTACGAAAAAGGATACAATGAATTATTTAAATCTTTATTGATAAAGGGTAATATTGGATTAAAAATGAAATTAAGCTTGTTAAGCTCCATTAATCTAGGGGGTGTAACATTAACAAATTAAGCTACTTTAATCTACATTTAGCTTCATTAAGCTTGTTAAGCTAGATAAATGTTTTTTTACCGAACACTTAATAACTAGATTTAATAAAAATTTAAGCTCCGTAATGTGTAAAAAAAGCTCTGTCGAACGGAGCCTAAATATATCGAGTTGAACATTAATTTCATGTAGCTTCTAATTTGAGCCATTAAATTTGACACTTTGGTTTTCATATTTTACTTACCCGAGTATCAACCTATTACAAATAGGTAATGATTGTGATTATCTTCTTCTATTAATAATTCAAAAACTAAACTATAAGTTTTTCATCACATATTCAAAGATTTGTGGTTATAAGTTTATTTGAATGAAGTTTTAGTTCACGAATTGGAATATTTATTAATTAATGTGTCTCAGTACATGCATAGAATATGCAAGAATTGTTCTTTCATGTATTATTAATTCTTGTGGTGATAATAGTGTTTGGACTTACTCGATAAGTAGTTAGTACTATGTTGATAAGAACACGTACTGTTTATGGATAGGGATGTTATCAAAAATATGAAACCACCGAATAAAACCATGCAATCATGCGTCACGCATGGATTTGTTTACCTATAAAAGCCCAAAAATGAAACTCTATCACATTATCATCTTCCTCAACATTGTTCCACGGCGAATGCGTTCTCAAACGCACCGATTTACCCAAAAACCATCATTCTCATCATCTTTTTTGCATATAAGGTATGTAAACATTAAGATTTCATTGTTATGGTATGGTATTGATGTATATATGAGGTTTTCATGTTGTTTTGATGATATTTACTTCAAAATCCAATGTGTATGTTAATTAGTTGATTAGAAATGATTAAACTTGTAATATATGAATGGATTGTGTACTTTGTTGATAATTTATTGACCAATTTGATATTTTCATGTGTATATAGTTTATTAGGGTTTTGATATTGAATTAGAGTTTTGTGAATTAGGGTTATGAATTAGGTTGTTGAAATTTGATATGGTTTTAATGAAATTATTGAAAAACTGTTAGAATTTTGGAAAAACTGTTGAGATTAGGGTTTGAAACATGGAAAAACTGTTGACGAACAATTTCTGGAATGTGCAATTCCACACGTCATGCATGGCTTCAATCCATGCGTGACGTGTGGAATTGCACATTCCAGAAATTGTGTTCTGCAGTTTCAGATTGGATTTGATGATATACTGATTGAGTTTTTGATGATATGCTGATTAAATTCAGTAAACTGATTAATTTTGTGGAATTGCACATTTTATGATGCAGATATGGATGGTGGTCGTCGACCTGGACGCGATACTCGTCAAAGAAACAGAGAACTGAAGAAAAAAGATCCCATAGTTCCAAAACCAAGGAAGAAGAAGAATAGACAAGAATCGCCTCCTCGTCGTTTAGAGTTTTCTGGTGAGATGCAACAACAGCAACAACAACAGATACAAGAGCAACAACAACAGCATCAACAACAACAGCAACATCAGCAGCTAGCTTTGTCTGCTGCAATTTCGATCCCCAGGGTTCCTGATGAAGGATCATCTGGACAGCAACCGACACCTCCGGTCCCCGAGTTTGAAGGTGCATTGACTGCTCGAGAGCTAAGGAAGTCCAACAAGAGCTAGACAAGTTAGTAGCGTTCTTCAGGTCCAAGGAGTTGAATACAGACGAAAAACCACCATTGAAGACTGTTCTAATGATCGAGGTTCGAGAACGAGCAGAGGACTGCAGAGAAGAACCGCGACCGCGGCTGGAAACCGCGCCCGCGGCTCACTCGCCAACCGCGCCCGCGGCTCACTCGCCAACCGCGCCCGCGGCTCACTCGCCAACCGCGCCCGCGGCTCACTCGCCAACCGCGCCCGCGGTCGGGAAACTCGGCGAGTTCATTAACTTCGCCGAGGCTTCCTTTTGAAACATTATTTTCGGATGTTTAATTGTTTTTCGGGATTATTATTTTAGGATATACTTTTTATTGTTTATTTCTTTAGTTGGCACCCTTATGAACCCTATATAAGGCTGCCTTAGTTGTTGTTTTACCCCCCCAGACTTTTGATATTGAATACAGCGTTTATCGTTTTTCCTCCCAAAAGAGAGCTTTTGTGAGAAGAGTGCCCCGTGTGCATTGTCGTTGAACTGACCCTAGTTGTACTTGTGTGTGTCAATCTTCTCCATAAGGTTGGTGCTATCGGGACTCCATAGAGCAACCTCCAGGTGCCTTGACCCACCAAAGTCATTGTGTTTGGTTGTAATCATCCGTTGGGGTTTCTTCATCATTCGGTAAGGTTATTGTTCTTAAGTTCAAGGGTTTTATCATTGTTTGATTTGGTTCCAATTGGCCTATCATTTGACTTATCCTTCTTTCATCTCATTCTAATTCCGCCTATCTTCTCTGTTCGAGTTCCTATTCGAGTTTGGTGTCTAGGTCGGCAACTGTGGCTTATCCCCGCATCAAATTTGTATCAGAGCTGTGTTGACACCATTCGTCTTCACAAGAACATCAAGAGACCCCCTATCTAGAAAATCACAAAAAGAGTCAGCTTTTATTTTCTTGTTTGTCAGTTTCTTTCAGAAATTGATTTTGAGTCTTCCATTGCTTTGATATTTCTTGTTGAGTCATTACAGGTTGTGTGCAAGAAGCTTGGATCGATTAGTGTTGGTGGAGATCGAAAGATTGGAGTTTGGAGCACCCTTGTCCCCAAAATCCATTCAGCCCTTCATCCATCACAAAATCTATCCATCCCTACCAAAACGCAGCCGTCAAAACCCTAGAAGAGTTGCTGAAAATTTCAGTTCTTGCACCCCAAGCCAAGATCTTCAAGGAAGGAAATCTTATCTTCTCTACAAGGAAATCAAGGTGGTTAGTAGTTTCTTTTATTTTAAATTCGAATTTTCTGAGATAGTATCTCAGATCAAGTCTGTAATTTCGTTTTGTTTAGTTGAGACAAAAAAAAAATTCAAAAAAAAAAAATCTAAAAAAAAAGAAAAAAGAATCGAAAAGTCTCAAAGTCAGTAGTTTATTTTACGTTTTGTTGAGTCAAAGTCTAGTTTGATATTGTTTAAGTCGGATCTCAAGAACTCAAAGGAAATCGGGTTGAACGAGCTCGAACGGAAGCGAGAAACCACCAGGTCGCGACAGAAACCGCGCCCGCGGCCCAGTAGCCGCACCCGCGGTTCAAACCGCGCCCGCGGCCCAGTAGCCGCGCCCGCGGTTCAAACCGCGCCCGCGGAATTCAGGCCGCGCCCGCGGCTCCGCCTCAGAAGCCACTGTTCGAAATCCGCGCCCGCGGAACCGTCACTGTTTGCCTTTCCATTCCTTTCAGATACGAGCCTCAATTATTACCTAACCCTCCCGACTCCGTCTTCGATCCTTCAATCGACATCAGTCGGAACAAGTTAAGGTACGCTTCCTTTTGGCTCTTCTTGAAATTCGAAGCTTAATTCATATCTCTGTTCTGCATTTTGATTCGTGCAAAAACGCCTTCGAGTCTTATTTTCTTTCTTTCATTGAGTCAGTCTCTTGTTTGAGTCAGTCTCTTGTTTGAGTCAGAACCTTACAGTCGAAAACCCCGCACTACGCTAGCCATCTCCATCTCTACCATCATTCATATATTGCTAGGAGTTAGGTAGTTTCAACTTAGTGGGTTATTGATCCATACAAGTCAATTCATCAAAGAAAAGTTGGTTGCAACGACAATTGAGAGAGTGTGCAGAGGAAAACATACGAGAGTAAACACTAGCGAGTTGTTTTCATTTACACTTACCTTAATATTGTTCTGTGTTAGTCTTTTCTTTAGTGATGAGTAGGTCAGTTTCTCCCCACGGGAGGCATGAAGCCCCGGAGACCCGCGCCATTACCCCAGAATTTATGACCAACATGTTTCAGGAGATGACGTCGGCCATTACCAACGCCATAGAGAGGCAGCAGCGATCCACCCCTTCCCCAAGGGTTCTAGAGCACATCGGGACCTCCTATGATGCTCCAGTCGACAATCGGAGTCCCCTGCCTCCTCAGCAAGAAGCCTATGAGGCTGCCCGCACGGGTTGGGAACCCAGACGCAGGCCTACACCCCGAGACGATCTCCCACAAGCTCGGAGAGGACGCTTTCGTAACTCTCCTATACCTCACTTTAATAGATACAATGCTGCTAACCGTTTTGATGATGCATTTCAGGACCTAGGTGATAATGATGACGAAGAAGAGCCTGAAGAAGAAGATGAGGCGGGATGGCGACCCTATCGTCCCCAAGGAGGTTACCAAGGAAGGCGAAGAGAGCCTGAGCAAGATGGAGTGGGAAAGATAAAGGTTAAAATCCCGAGTTTTGAGGGAAAGTGTGATCCAGACATATATATGGAGTGGGAGACCAAGATTGAACAAATCTGGAATTGTCACAACTTTCCTGAAGCCAAAAAGGTACAACTGGCATCTTTGGAGTTTAGTGGCTACGCTTTAGTTTGGTGGGATAGCTTGATCAGAGGGAGAGCTGCCAATGGAGATTATCCTGTCACTACTTGGGAACTCATGAAGAGGATGATGAGAGCTCGATTTGTTCCCCCACATTACACTAGGGAACTTATTCAGCGGCTCGAGAATTTGAAGCAAGGATCAATGGGAGTCGAAGAGACTTACAATGCTATGCAAATAGCGATGGTTCGAGCTAATTTGGTGGAGGATGAGGAGACAACCATGGATAGATATCTCCGTATCCTTCACCCATATGTGTCTAGTGAGATTGAGATGTTCCCTTACAACTCAATGACTGAGTTGCTACATTTGGCTATCAAGGTGGAAAGAAAGACCAAAATTAGGAGCCAAGGGAGCAAAAACGCAGGTGGCTGGAAAAATCAGCAAGGAAGGAACTCCTATCCTTCAACCCGAGAGGTCCCTAACAAGGAAGACAGTGGTTCTCGAAGGAATCCGCCACCTACTACTCAAGTGCCCTCCAAAACAACACTTGGCCCTTCTAATCCACCCCGAGGGAGTACCTCTAACCCTACTTCTAGAGCTAGGGATATTGAATGTTTTAAATGTAGAGGAAAGGGTCATATGATGAAGGATTGTCCTAATTCTAGAGTATTAATTGTTAATCAACTAGGTGAATATGAAAGTGAAAGTGAAAAGGAGGAGCACCTAGATGAAATGCATGATGGGGATGATCTTAGTGATGAAATTGGTTATGAGCATGGTGATTCTTTGATTTGTAAGAGAAATTTGCATGTACAACCCGCCCCTTGTGAGGATAACCAAAGAGAAAATTTGTTTCATACTAGATGTTTGGTTCAAGGGAAGGTTTGTAATATGATTATTGATGGAGGAAGTTGTTGTAATATTGCTAGCACTGAATTAATCTCTAAATTGCATATTGCTACTATTTTCCACCCTAGGCCCTATAAATTGCATTGGATAAATGAATGTGGTGAATTAAGAGTTCAAAAGCAAGCTAGGATAACTTTCTCCTTAGGGAGGTATGAGGATACAGTCTTGTGTGATGTCGTTCCTATGCAGGCTTGTCATATATTGTTAGGTAGACCAATATGATAGAAAAGTTGTTCATGATGGTCACACTAACCGTCACTCATTTATTTTCAATAATAAGCCTATTACTCTTAAACCTATGACTCCAGCACAGATAGCAGATGCATATGAGAAGAGCAAAGGCAAAGAAAGAGCCACAGACGAAACTGAGCCAAAACCGCGACCGCGGAAGTTGGCAGGTCTCGACAGAGCCAAAACCGCGACCGCGGCTCGAAACCCGCGATCGCGGATCGAGAAAACCGCTACCGCGGCTCTAAACCCGCGCCCGCGGAAGTTGGCGCAGGAGCCCTTGTTGTTTCGACTACCCCGCCTCGCGCTCTTTTGTCCTCCAAATCCGAATTGCAAGGTGAGTACTTGCCATTAGACACTACCTTGATGATGCTTTGCAAGAGATTTGTGTTGACAGGTACCGATTCTCGAGTTAATCTACCCCCTAGCATTCAAGCTATTCTTGATGAGTTTGCTGAGGTGTTTCCGGATGAAATTCCACCGGGCTTACCGCCCTTTAGGGGCATTGAGCATCAAATTGATCTTATTCCAGGAGCTTCTTTACCTAACAGGCCAGCTTACAAAATGAACCCTCAGGAGTGTCAAGAGATTCAGAAGCAGGTGCAGGAGCTTGTAGATAAGGGGTATGTTCGAGAAAGTCTTAGTCCTTGTGCAGTTCCGGTCTTACTTGTGCCTAAGAAAGACAATTCTTGGCGGATGTGTGTTGATTGCCGAGCTATCAACAACATAACTGTCAAGTATCGTCATCCTATACCAAGGCTGGATGACATGTTGGATGAGCTTCATGGTGCCACAAACTTCACCAAGATTGATCTTAGGAGTGGTTACCATCAAATCCGAATGAGGGAAGGTGATGAGTGGAAGACCGCCTTCAAGACCAAATTTGGTCTATATGAGTGGCTTGTTATGCCATTTGGACTTACTAATGCTCCCTCTACCTTTATGAGGCTTATGAACCATGTCTTGAGGAAGTTTATAGGGAAGTTTGTTGTAGTTTATTTCGATGATATCTTGATTTACAGCAGGTCCCTAGGGGAGCATGAGCAACATCTCAGGGAAGTACTCGTTACTCTTAGTATACAGCGACTATATGCTAATTTGAAGAAGTGTGATTTTTGCACTGATAGAGTTATATTTCTTGATTTTGTAGTGAGCTCCCAGGGATTACAGGTTGACGAAGAGAAGATTAAAGCCATTCAGGAATGGCCGACACCCACGACCAGCAGCCAGGTACGCAGTTTCCACGGGTTAGCAAGCTTCTATCGGCGCTTTGTGAAGGATTTCAGCACCATTGCTGCACCGCTGACTGAGGTAACTAAGAAGCATTTAGCATTTGTTTGGAAGGAGGCTCAAGAAAGGGCGTTTGAGGAGCTAAAACGCAGATTGACCGAGGCACCTTTGCTTGTGCTTCCCGACTTCACTAGGCCTTTCGAAGTGGAATGTGATGCTTCCGGAGTTGGCATTGGAGGAGTACTCATGCAAGAAGGTAAGCCTATTGCTTTCTTTTCTGAAAAGTTGAAAGGTGCAAGTCTAAATTACTCTACTTATGATAAGGAATTGTATGCATTATATAGAGTACTTAAGACTTGGCAACACTACCTATGGCCTAGAGAGTTTTTTTTGCATACCGATCATGAATCTTTGAAACATTTTAGGAGCCAAGACAAACTTGATAGGAGGCATGGTAGATGGATGGAATTTATTGAGACTTTCCCTTATATTATCAAATACAAGAAGGGAAAGGACAATGTTGTTGCTGATGCACTATCTAGGAGGCATGCTTTAATTGTTCAACTTGACTCTAAGGTGTTAGGCTTTGTTTACATCAAGGAGTTATATCGTAATGATGCTGATTTTGGTGCTATTTATAAGCAATGTTTAGATAGAGGAACTTTGGATAAGTTTTACTTGTTTGATGGTTTCTTGTTTAGGGCTAGTAAAGTGTGCATACCTAAGTGTTCTTTGAGATTATTGCTTGTTGAAGAAGCCCATAAGGGTGGATTAATGGGACACTTTGGTAGAGATAAGACATATCATATGTTGCATACTCATTTTTATTGGCCCCATATGCTTAGGGATGTTGAGCATTGTTTGAAAAGATGCTTGGAGTGTCTTAAGGCAAAGTCTAGAGTTAAACCACATGGATTGTATACTCCTTTGCCTATTCCTACGACCCCTTGAGTAGACATTAGTATGGATTTTATTGTAGGGTTGCCTAGGACTAAGAAGGGGAGAGATTCTATTTTTGTGGTTGTTGATAGATTTTCTAAAATGGCTCATTTTATTGCTTGCAACAAGACTGATGATGCTCATCATGTGGCTGACTTGTTCTTTACCGGAGTCGTTAGGTTACATGGAGTACCAAAGACTATTGTGAGTGATACGGATGTGAAATTTCTAAGTTACTTTTGGAAAACTCTTTGGGGAAAACTAGGGACTAAACTTTTATTCTCTACATCTAGTCATCCTCAAACCGATGGTCAAACTGAAGTAACCAATAGGACCTTAGGAACCCTTTTGAGAGCCATCCTTAAGAAGAATTTGAAGGCTTGGGAAGAAGCCTTACCCCATGTTGAGTTTGCCTACAATAGAGTCATCCATTCCTCAACCTCGCTGAGTCCCTTTGAATGTGTGTATGGTTTGAATCCACTAACCCCTTTTGATCTTATGCCGTTACCTACGAAGGAGCGAGTGGATTTCAATGCAGGAAAACAGGTTGATCACATCAAGGAAATTCATGAGAGGACAAGAGCTAAATTGCTAGAAGTAACTGCTACAAATGCTAGCAAGGCAAATAGGAAGAGGAAGAAGGTCATCTTCAAGGAGGGAGACCTCGTGTTGGTCCACTTTAGGAGAGAGCGTTTCCCCAGCAAACGCCACTCAAAGCTGTCCCCAAGAGGCGCTGGACCATTCAAGGTGCTCAAGAAGATTGGAGATAATGCTTATGTCTTGGAGCTTCCCGGTGACTATCAAGTGAGTGCTACCTTCAATGTGCAAGACTTGACTTTATTTGAGGGTGAAGAAGAAGAGGAGTTGGATGATTCGAGGTCGAATCCTTTTCAAGAAGGGGAGGATGATGAAGGATCATCTGGACAGCAACCGACACCTCCGGTCCCCGAGTTTGAAGGTGCATTGACTCGCTCGAGAGCTAAGGAAGTCCAACAAGAGCTAGACAAGTTAGTAGCGTTCTTCAGGTCCAAGGAGTTGAATACAGACGAAGAACCACCATTGAAGACTGTTCTAATGATCGAGGTTCGAGAACGAGCAGAGGACTGCAGAGAAGAACCGCGACCGCGGCTGGAAACCGCGCCCGCGGCTCACTCGCCAACCGCGCCCGCGGCCGGGAAACTCGGCGAGTTCATTAACTTCGCCGAGGCTTCCTTTTGAAACATTATTTTCGGATGTTTAATTATTTTTCGGGATTATTATTTTAGGATATACTTTTTATTGTTTATTTCTTTAGTTGGTACCCTTATGAACCCTATATAAGACTGCCTTAGTTGTTGTTTTACCCCCCCCCCCCCCAGACTTTTGATATTGAATACAACGTTTATCGTTTTTCCTCCCAAAAGAGAGCTTTTGTAAGAAGAGTGCCCCGTGTGCATTGTCGTTGAACTAGCCCTAGTTGTACTTGTGTGTGTCAATCTCCTCCATAAGGTTGGTGCTATCGGGACTCCATAGAGCAACCTCCAGGTGCCTTGACCCACCAAAGTCATTGTGTTTGGTTGTAATCATCCGTTGGGGTTTCTTCATCATTCGGTAAGGTTCTTGTTCTTAAGTTCAAGGGTTTTATCGTTGTTTGATTTGGTTCCAATTGGCCTATCATTCGACTTATCCTTCTTTCATCTCATTCTAATTCCGCCTATCTTCTCTGTTCGAGTTCCTATTCGAGTTTGGTGTCTAGGTCGGCAACTGCGGCTTATCCCCGCATCAGTTCCCCTCATTACTTTCCTGGCACCCCCATTCTGATCCCACATCAAACACTGTTTCCACAACAAAAACAGTTTCCAGGCTATCCGGGCTATCCACAACAAGAGCAATCATTTGTGGAGATGATGAGACAAGCTACTGGTTCTCATAACTTTCAGAACCCTCGGACGGGTGATGACCAATACGCACTGGTTGCTTGTAGCAGTGCAGGGCCATCAGCTGGGGGTGCAAATGCTGATTCTGATTCTGATTATGAGCATGAGCATGAGCATGAGGAACATGGTGAGGAAGAGGATCAGACATATGAGAATGTTCATGAAGAACATGAAGAAGCGGAAGAGCAAGAGGAGCGAGAGGAACAACCCAGAAGACGACGACGACGACGACAACCTCCGGTCAAAAACATATACGTCCCTCAGTTAGAGGGGGTACTCCTGGAGGTCCACAAATTCCGGAGTTGCTCATAAGCTTTGAAGCTCATACAGCCTTTTTTGTGCAAAAAGGAAAGGTATGTAATTAGAATTTGGTTTATAGATTCAATACTTATCATAACTAATTTAATGTTAGGAAAATGGTTGAAAAAAATGAAAAAATTACTATCAGTTCATTATTTGATTATATGAAAGATGAAGTATGTTTATTTTTATTTATGAATTGTAAATGTGTTGTGATATTAAATTTGTTAATGTATGAATTGATTTGATTAAATTGATGGATTATTTGTTGAACTATTTGTAGTTTTGTTGAAAATTTGGTTAAGGTGTGCTGCACAGAATGCAGAAATTGGTTTCTTTGCATTCTGTTTAATGCAAATCCACGCGTGACGCATGGTTAATGTCCATGCGTCACGCGTGGAATTTCATTTCAAAGAATGTCAAAGTTTTTGCAGTTTCTGGAAAAAATTTATGCGTTATTGAAATGATTTGTGTTACGTAATCAATTTACAGGATAGAGGCGTACTCCCTTACCAGACCAGACAAGTCGTACGTCACGTGTGGATCCATTCCATGCGTGACGCACGGTATTGAACCATGCGTGACGTGTGGAATTGCCATAAGTCATACATTTCAAACCCCTTAACCAACAAGTCATACATTATAATACATTTCAAACATCATAATCACTAAAGTAAAAAAAAAAATCACAAATCAACATGTTTAGTCATACAACTAATACCGTGAGCATGTAAAATCCATAAAACCTAACTAATACAAACCCCTAAAACAAGTCAAAACCTTAAAAAGTAATATTATAATACATTTTAAATATCATAAATCAACATAAATTCACAAATCAACATGTTTAGTCATACAACTAATACCTTCAACATGTAAAATCCATTAAACCTAACTAATACAAACCCTAAAACAAGTCAAAACCTTAAAAAGTAATATTATAATACATTTTAAATATCATAAATCAACATAAATTCACAAATCAACATGTTTAGTCATACAACTAATACCTTCAACATGTAAAATCCATTAAACCTAACTAATACAAACCCTAAAACAAGTCAACACCTTAAAAAATATTATTATGAACAACAAATGTTACCTTATTAAGGTTGTAACTTGAAAATGGAGCTTCTCCACCTCTTTCATTGGTGCATTCCTCTTCATTCTCCATATAGAAGGAAAGGAAGATAGTTAAAAATGGTGTTTTGCTCTCAAAAATGTTCAACAATGGTGTTCAAAGGTTTTTGACATTTGAAATATGGAAAAAAAGGAAGATAATAGGGATTAATGTAGGTGTTACGGAAATAGTAAAAATATTAATGGAGTTATTACAGTAGGTGAGACAAGACGTACGTGCTGGCATGAGTTCTGAAAATAAAATCTGTGCGTCACGCATGGTTAATGTCTACGCGTGACGCATGGATATAATCCACGCGTGACGCACGGTTCTCTTCCATGCGTGACGCACAAAATGACACATGATCCCTTTGATTCTTAGTAACACTGATGTGTGCATGATTTCCAATCAAAATAAAATTACATATTGTCAAAGGTTGGACATTTAGGCCACGTAAGAAGTCCAAACAAAGGATATGCTACTTTACAAGTTAATAGGTGTTATTTGGAGTTACCCACATGGTTAAATATACCTAATAGGCATTGAAAACAAGTTTCATTACATTCGGACATCGTTTGAGTGTCGTTTCGCCAAAAACCGCCTTAAGTCCATTTAAGGCGTTTTTAGTGGTTTTAGCGTTTAAGTGCCTCATTTCGTGTGAGTGAGACCTTGTTTCTACTGAATATCCCTAATAAGAGTAAGTTGTATAGTATTTTCAACAATAATCACCGTCAATGTTGTAGAATATACATATTGCGACAAGTTAGAGAGTTACGACTAGTATGTTTTTTACAAAGGAGGCGGTACTTTAAAAGTTAGAAGTTGTGATTGGGAGTTACCCACATGGTTAAATATCCATAATAGCCACTGAAAACAAGTTTCATTACATTCGGACATCGTTCGTGTGTCGTTTCGCCAAAAACCGCCTTAAGTCCATTTAGGCCGTTTTTAGTGGTTTTAGCGTTTTGGCATAGTTTCGAATCCCGTTTTGTATGTCTGAGACATTATTGGGACTTTATATGCCTTATAACACATTTGTGTATAAATTTTTCAAACATACGTGAACATCAATGTTGCGACCATATATATTGCAACAAGTTAAGCTTGTGGTGAGTAGTTTGATGTTTTACAAAGAGCGTGTTACTCTAAAAGCAAAAGGTTTTGATGTAAAGTTACGGACATGGTTAAATATCTCTAATAGGCATTATAAACAAGTTTCATTCCATTCCGATGATGTTTCGACGACGTTATGGCGAATTGTGGTTTTAAAGCCTTTAAAAACAGCACGGAACATGAATTATTTTGTATGACATAAGTACAAATACATTGAATACATTGACATGGACCACATAAGCAACAAAAAAATACATTGACATCCATGCGTCACGTATGGTGTAAAACCATGCGTGGTGTGTGGATGCATTCCACCCGTGACTCATGGTTTTATGTTGCAAAATCTTATTGTTAAATTTAGAATGCTTATATTGTTGTTATGTTGACGAATGTTCAACCTTATTATATTTCAAATTGTATATGGTGCGCCATACATATTGCGACCTCGTTCGGTTTTCAAACTATGTTTCACTTACAAAGGTATAAATTTGATTTTCAAGTTACACACATGATCAAATAGACATTATAAGGATTGAAACAAAGTTTCATTCCATTTCGATAAAGTTTCGATGACGTTTTTGTCGAATTGGGCTTTATCGCCTTAAAAAAGACACTAAAAATGTGTTTCTTTGCACACTTAACTAGAAATACATTGAATAACCCTAGATTCATATATGCAAATCCATGCATGACGTACGTACGGATACAATTTGTGCGTCATGCATGGATGATATCCGTGCGTGACGCATGGATACAATCCATGCGTTTTCTGGAATGTGCAATCCGTGCGTCACACATGGATGACCTGAGCGGCAAATAGCAAAAATGGTGAGCGTTAAATAGAAATTATGTATTTTTAGTCGCAGTATCTTCCTCCTTTGTTCCTGCTTTGTCTCACGAAGGACGGAGTAATTAATTTTAGAGTATGGGCCCGTGACGTTTTATCTTTAGAGCACTCTCTATATATATGAGTTTCTAGAGTACGGAGTAGTATATACCGGAGTATATATATATACATAGCCATACGGGACTCTGTGATTACTACCGGAGTATATATACATTTAACGGCTATATACACTCGTTTTTTTGTCTATATATACTCATTTTTTTGTCTATATACACTCATTCATCCACGCAAGGGAAAGGGCGTGAGTATAACCCACGCAAATAGGAAACGTGAGCGTGACAGTTTTACAGATACCCGAATCATTTTGGTCACGGCTACACGTAGTGTTCGCGTGGGTATAAAAAAAACTTATCGAACTCACGCTTTATACAAGCGTAGGTCATAATTGGAAAAACAAAAAAATAAAATAAAAAACACACCCACGGATATAGAATGCGTTAGCGTGACTATATCAATTTTTTTGTTTTTATTTTTATTACCCACGCTTTGTATAACTACAAGGATTCTATTCAAAAAAGTTGACACGTGTGCCAAAGAGACCCTTCAGGGAGTACTTTTTTTTCAGCTAATTTGGCGTACTAACCACGCACATGCTAAGTGTGGGTGTAGGTATATTTTTGAAAACCCATGCCCACGGATTTCAAAAGCGTGGGTATATTTTTAATATTTCCATTATTATCCTACCGGTACAATATATGCAGGCGTAATATTTTATCAAAATATCCACGGATACGGTTTGCGTGGGCGTGACTGTTATGGTTGGATATCCGTTTTAAACATATGTCGACGCCTACTACACGCGTGATAACATACCCACGCCCAAGTGCTGACTGCGTGGGTATTTGAGTGTATATAGACAAAAAAATGAGTGTATATAGCATCACCCTATATATATTAGTCATACGAGATTCGTGTGATGCACATCCCCGTTTAAAATTTCTAAATATTTAGTTCAATAGTATTATATCATTACTAAATTAGTCGCAACAATATTCAGCCCTCAGTTGATTCAATGCAGAAATTTAAGTTTCCACGAATTAAGTTCCTAGGAAGTTAATTTCAGGAATTGGAGTTCTCGGGAAATATACATGCCGGGTAGAGATCATCGCGCTAAGGGACTCACTCCTCTTCAAAGAACCACGGATCGAACAACAAGTTAGATCAAATCATTGAGGCATGAAACCAAGTTCTGAACATCGAATTCAGAGAGAGTTAACTACCTGTCATATCATCGCGCAACCAACACCAACGCGGTCATCTGTCGAGCATTGGACCCCTTAGCACTATTCATCAAAGCCACCACATGCTGATTCAAGCTCGAATAAGATGACAGGTGTGTTAGAAAAGAGTTCAGGTTCTAAGTAATGTATGTCTATAAATACTCTTCTAACTCCCTTTGGGAAGAGATTTTTTTTGAAAAACTTTCTAAGAGAGAGAGAAAGAAAAGAGTATAATTTGTGTGAAGAATCGTCATTGTAAATCTGAGTATTTTTGAGATATCAAATAGACAAATTTCCTTTATCGCGTTCATTCTAGAGCTACACTGTGTTTCATATTTCTATCCAAGCACCTCAAAATAACGCGATCCTGACAGACACATTTAACAAAACATGTTTTGCGTAGTTAATATCTCTTATTATATCTTTCTGAAAATTATAAAATTTTAATATTGTTAAAATACTCAATGAGACGAACAAAACAAAATCTAACATGACCATGTTTGCTATTATAGATTAGAATAATCTAGCAAATTGTATTGAAATGGAAGAGGTTATAAATTGGAGATGGGATTCACAAAATTTCCAGAAGAGAGGAGAACATTCCTCTATTTGTCCATTTCCATGGTTCCTACTGTTGGAACTGATTTTGACTGGACTTCCGGGCACTTTACTGGTGGGCTGCGGTCACCGGTTGTGCCGGATTATGGGAGCGTTGGCTTCGTCTCTGCGAGCACTACGCCGTAGTGTATTCACACGTCAAAATCGGGTTCCGTTTGAATGAGAAATGAAGGCTCAAAGTTGGTTGCTTGACTAAGTTCAAAGAACAATTTTGGAGCTGATTTTTGACATGGGTTTTGTCCCACATCGAAAATTGGGGTGAGAATATGAAGGGTTTATATACCCCAAACCCCATACCCTTGGTAAGCCCTTGGGAGAGGTATGGAGAGAGGACACGGGGGGCCCTCGCGCAGTCCGTCCGTCCGTCCTGGTCCGTGGTCCGTGGCTCGTGGTCTTGTGGAATGGGCTACGGCCCAAGCAGCTTAGCTTCCCTTTTTGAAGTGGGCCAGATCTGAGAGTTTTGGGCTTCCAGATCAGATTTTGGACTGCCTCGTTGGGGACGCCCAACTGAGTCAGCAGAACTGCCTCCACGATTTTCTCCACTTCCCCACATCTGCCTCCACTATCTCCTCCTCTAACAAACCGAGAATCTCTACTTAAGAGAGTTCTGGTTCTCATTCTCTGCATCCGAAAATAACAACAATCTCCCATCTCTTCTCTTCTTCTTCTTCTTCGAGAGTACTGCGCAGATACTAGTTCGTTGGCTTCTGTCTTTTGATTGTGCAAACCAGAAGTGATCGTAGTTGTATCCTGGGATTCTCAATGCCGGTAACCGTCACATATACGGGGCGTTACAGAATTAAGGAAAGAGATCTAATCTCGACTCTACGCAACAGTTTCGTCAAGAACGATTCGGTAAAATTCTTTCTTAATTCTGTTCTTCGTTTTAATTCTTTACACATTGTTATTCTGCGAAATACAGGTCCTACAATCTTAATTCTTTACAATTTTATCATGTCGCTAACAATCTGTTTGAGTTTTAAAGGAAAAGAAAGTTACATCCCGAAGAAAATTGTCTGTACTGCGTACAGTTTCGGATCTGTGTTCAGATTCGAGTAAAAACGAAAATTAATCTTTATAATTGAAAGGTTGTTGTTGTATTACAGAACCAGGTTGCTGTTGTATTACAGAACCAAAAATCTGTGTTTACAGTTCACAGATTTTTGATTCTGTATTTACAGATTGCAGAATCTGTGTTTTACAGTTCGCAGGAATTCAGTTCTGTTTTATAGATTCGTGATTTCTGGAATTTTTTACAGTTCGTAGGAATTCAGGTCTGTTTTACAGATTCGTGATTTCTGGAATTTTTTACAGTTTGCAGAAATTCAGTTCTGTTTTACAGATTCGTGATTTTCTGGAATTTTTACTGGTTTACAGATTCTGTGTTTACAGATTCGTGAATTACTGGTTCTGAGTTTAACAGATTCGCAGATTCTGGTTCTGTAATTTTTACAGTTCGCAGATTGCTGGTTTCTGCATTTACAGTTCGCAGATTTCTGGTTTCTGCGTTTACAGTTTTGCAGAAAACTGTGTTTTTTCAGAATTTTGAAATCTGTTTTGCAGAGTTACTTCTAAGTCATACTAATATTTGTTTGTCTTATTAAACAGATACAATGACTAACGGAGATGAGAAAACTGCTGCTGACGCTGGAAAGGTCACTGGGTCGCCTCGAATTCAGTTTGGGACTATGTCTCTCGATCAGGCTCAGATACTTGATAGGGTTCAAGTTCAGAACAGTCCGGGTCATGAGAGTCCGATCAAGGAAACCCCCTCGGTCGTCCAAATGGATCTGCCACCAGTGCCTCTTCATTCGGCTCAACCGAGTCATCCGGCTGAAACGAGTCATCTGGCTCAACCTCTTCATCCGGGTCAAATGAGCCATCCGGGTCAAATGAGTCATCCGGGTCAATTGAGCTATCCGGGTCAAACGAGTCATCCAATGGATCTGTCTGATGTTCAGTTGCCTCATCTGTATGTTCCCCACAGACCTTATGTGACAACTATGCTGAACACAATCCATGCTGGGATCCTACCCGAAAAATTTGACGGAAAAGGGTTCAAAATATGGTCTCAGAAGATGGAGTTCTTCCTGAGCATGCTGGGTCTGGACAGGTTCTTGAAGGAGGGGAAACCTATGTTCTCCCCACATGACACTGATGCCCTATCTGATTGGGCGAAAGGGGACTATGCATGCAGAGGGTATCTTACTCATCGCATGATTGACTCGCTGTACAAGGTCTACTGTAACCATAACACCGCTAAGGAATTGTGGGATACTTTGACAAAGAAGTACAAGACACAAGATGCTGGCTCTAAGAAAGCGGCAGTAGCAAAGTTTCTGAACTACAAGATGGTAGATTCAAAGTCAGTCGTGGAACAGGTTGAAGAACTACAACTGATCGTCCATGAAGTGATCTCGGAAGGAATGACCATCTGTGAGGCTTTCCAGGTAGGTGCCATCATTGAGAAGCTTCCTCCATCCTGGGAGCAATTCAAGGTTTACTTGTTGCTGAAACAAAAGGAAATGAGGATTGAAGACTTGATCGTGAGGCTTCGGGTCGAGGAAAACAATAAGAGGGCCAATCAAGTTGGGCTCTCTAACAAGGCAAACCTGACTGAGCATCGAGACAAGGGGAAGAACAAGAAGTTTCAACCTCAAAACACCACAAACTTCAAGAAGCAAGGAGCAAAGAAGTTCAGTGGAAAATGCCACAAGTGTGATAAGGTTGGTCACAAGGCAGAAGAGTGTCGCAGCAAGCCCGACAACAGAAGAGACAAAGGGAAGAAGTCTCAAGCCAATTTAGCTGAAAACTCACTGACAGCAGACGACCTGTGTGCGGTGACTGAAGTGAATTTGGTTGGGAGCAACCCAAAGGAGCGGTGGTACGATACAGGTGCCACTAGACACATCTGCTCGGATAAGGGATTGTTTACCACTTATCAGAAAAGCCGAACAGAGTAGAAGCTCTTCATGGGAAACTCTGCGACATCCAAGGTTGAAGGTATTGGGAAGATCGTGCTCAAGATGACTTCTGAGAAGGAGCTGACTCTCAACAATGTGCTTCATGTGCCAGACATTCGAAAGAATCTGATCTCGGGGACTCTTCTCAACAAGAATGGGTTCTGTGTCAAGTTTGTGTCTGATAAGTTAGTTCTTTCTAAGAATGGGATTTATGTGGGGAAGGGTTATGTGAAGGATGGACTGATCAAAATGAATGTAATGACAGTCCTTCCCAAAAAGGTTGTAACTGATGTTTCAGTGAATGAGAATAATCCTATTGCTTATGTCGTTGAGTCTTTTAATATTTGGCATGAAAGATTGGGACATGTTAATTATAAATCTATAAGTAGACTAATAAGCATGAACATGATTCCAAAATGCAAAACAAGTAAAGACAAATGTGAAGTATGCGTACAAGCGAAACTCACAAAAACGCCATCACCCCATGTAGAGAGAACAACTGAACCTCTAGGACTAATTCACACTGATTTATGTGATTTAAAGTTCGTGCAAACTAGAGGCGGTAAGAAGTACTTTGTAACCTTCATAGACGATTGCACACGATATTGTTATGTATATCTGTTACATAGCAAAGATGAAACTTTGGAAAAGTTTAAAGAATACAAGTTGGAAGTTGAGAACCAACTTAGTAAAAAGATTAAAATGATCTGAAGTGATAGAGGAGGCGAGTATAGTGAACCATTTAATGCATTCTGTAGAGAACATGGAATCGTTCATCAAACTACTGCGCCTTACTCACCTGAATCTAACGGGGTTGCGGAACGAAAGAACCGAACTCTCAAAGAAATGATGAATGCAATGCTGCAAGAATCTGGGTTATCCCAGAACATGTGGGGGGAAGCGCTGCTAACCTCCAACTTCATTCTCAACAAAATACCGCATAAGGTGACTGGAAAGACGCCTTATGAGTTGTGGAAATGTAATGTACCTTCATACAAATACCTCAAAGTGTGGGGGTGCCTAGCAAAAGTGGCGGTACCACCCCCTAAGAAGGTCTCAATAGGACCAAAAACCATTGATTGTATCTTCATCGGGTATGCACACAATAGTAGTGCGTATCGTTTCTTGGTATACAAGTCTGATATACCAGATATACATGCAAATACAATAATGGAATCAAGAAATGCATCCTTCTTCGAAAACACGTTCCCGTGTAAGGATAAAGAAAATCCGAAACGGACTCGTGAAGAAGGCGAAGCAAGCACTTCTGTTCAACCAACAGAAGAGGACAATGATGAACCTAGACGTAGCAAAAGAGCTAGAAAGGAAAAATCATTTGGTCCTGATTTCGAAATGGCTTATCTTTTGGAAAATGAACCTAGAACATTCAAAGAAGCCATGTCAACACCAGATGCACCTGCTTGGAAGGAAGCGGTGAAAAGTGAAATCGACTCCATTATGCAAAATCATACATGGGAGTTAGCTGAGTTGCCATCCGGTTCGAAAGCTCTTGGGAGCAAATTGATTTTCAAAAGAAAATTAAAAACCGATGGCTCAATCGATAAGTACAAGGCTAGGCTTGTGGTGCAAGGATTTAGGCAAAAAGAAGGCTTGGATTTCTTTGACACCTACTCTCCAGTAACGAGAATAACTTCAATAAGAATGCTAATAGCCATTGCAGCTATACGCAATCTAGAAATACATCAAATGGATGTAAAAACAGCCTTTCTAAATGGAGAACTAGAAGAGGAAATTTATATGAAACAACCTGAGGGTTATGTTGTCCCTGGACAGGAACACAAAGTGTGTAGACTTGTGAAATCCTTATATGGACTTAAGCAAGCTCCTAAACAGTGGCACGAAAAATTTGACCAAGTAATGATGTCAAATGGTTTCAAAATAAATGAATGTGACAAGTGTATCTATGTCAAGGAAACTGCAAAAGGATACATTATATTGTGCCTATATGTGGATGACATACTCATCATAGGTAGCAACAATGACATGATCAAACAAACCAAGAACATGCTTAATGGAAAGTTTGACATGAAAGACTTGGGACTAGCGGATGTGATCTTAGGGATCAAAATATTTAGACATTCAGAAGGAATAGTCTTGTCTCAACAACATTACGCCGAGGCGGTACTTGAACGATTCAAGAACTATTCAAATGGGATTGCAAAAAGTCCGGTGGACCCGCATCTCAAACTGAAGAAAAACTCGGGTAATGGCATATCACAGTTAGAGTATGCTCGTGTGATAGGAAGTCTTATGTACTTGACAAATTGTACAAGACCAGACTTAGCACATGCTGTCAACGTACTGAGTAGATATACCAGTAATCCAGGACACAATCACTGGAAAGTAATAACTCGAGTATTGAACTACTTGCGACATACTCGGAGTTACGGGCTGCACTATGGAAGATATCCAGCCACTCTGGAAGGCTATAGCGATGCTAACTGGATATCAGATTCAAAGAACTCAAAATCCACCAGTGGGTATGTATTCACGCTGGGTGGTGCAGTTGTATCATGGAAATCCTCAAAACAAACGTTATTGGCCAGATCCACAATGGAATCTGAGTTCATTCCTTTAGACAAAGCAGCTGAAGAAGCAGAATGGCTTCGAAACTTTATGGAGGATATTCCTTTGTGGGAAAAACCAGTGTCAGCTTTAGGTGTACACTGTGATAGTCAATCGGCTATCTCTCGGGCACTGAACACAATATATAATGGTAAGTCTCGCCACATAAGACGACGACATAAAACCATAAGACAATTGCTCTCAATTGGTGTAATCTCAATCGATTATATCAAGTCAGCTGACAACTTAGCAGATCCGTTCACTAAGGGATTGTCAAGAGAGCAAGTTGTAAAGTCATCTAGAGGAATGGGTTTAAAGCCTATGACTAAAGAGGATGCTTGATGGCAACCCTACCTAAGTGATTGGAGATCCCAAGAAATAGGTTCAAGGGGAAAACAAATTCAAGTCGAATCTAGAAGCGCACTTGGAGATATTATATCTTCTTCCCCAGTTCCTAGGATGATAAAAGTGCGATGGCAAAGTAGAGGTTAAGCATTTGCTTTTAATGATTCCATAAACTTTGAAAGAACAAAGTAGGGTATTGGTAATACCATTTATGGTCAATCACCTTATGAGTGTGAAATGGGGCCGTTTCTAGGAGAAAGAAGAGAGGCTGCTTTCTCCAAGTTCACTCATGAATAACCAGGGATGTTCACGGCCAAAATGAACACAATCAAGAACCTAGTTCTGTGAGAAGATGAAACTGTGTGATAGTTATTGTCTAGGTTTACGTCAAAGTCCGGGTGGTTCAAGACATCATGTTCACTACCTGGTCGAGTAAATCCGATAGCTACTCACAATGAGTGGTTCAAGGCTGAAAAACGCCACCAGCTCAGATGCAGTGATTCTTCGCCCGTACTCTCAAAATTTCTGTCTGTCTTGTCTAAGCACGTGTAATAGAATCATTTCTATTCATGTGGGGGATTGTTGGAACTGATTTTGACTGGACTTCCGGGCACTTTACTGGTGGGCTGCGGTCACCGGTTGTGCCGGATTATGGGAGCGTTGGCTTCGTCTCTGCGAGCACTACGCCGTAGTGTATTCACACGTCAAAATCGGGTTCCGTTTGAATGAGAAATGAAGGCTCGAAGTTGGTTGCTTGACTAAGTTCAAAGAACAACTTTGGAGCTGATTTTTGACATGGGTTTTGTCCCACATCGAAAATTAGGGTGGGAATATAAAGGGTTTATATACCCCAAACCTCATACCCTTGGTAAGCCCTTGGGAGAGGTATGGAGAGAGGACACGGGGGGCCCTCGCGCGGTCCGTCCGTCCGTCCTGGTCCGTGGCTTCTGTCTTTTGTCTTTTGATTGTGCAAACCAGAAGTGATCGTAGTTGTATCCTGGGATTCTCAACGCCGGTAACTGTCACATATACGGGGCGTTACAGAATTAAGGAAAGAGATCTAATCTCGACTCTACGCAACAGTTTCGTCAGAACGATTCGGTAAAATTCTTTCTTAATTCTATTCTTCGTTTTAATTCTTTACACGTTGTTATTGTGGGAAATAGAGTTCCTAAACCTACTCCTAGCTCGATTATCATCTTCGATCACATCTGATTTCGTTTTCGATCTTCTACACCTGAGTTCATTTTCCCCCAAATCAATAAATAATTCAGAGCGGGAGGAGTGAGTAACTCTGAAGAAGATCGAAGTTGCGAAAATGGAGGAGACTAGATCGAAGGGAGATCCAATGGAGGAGAAGAAGACGGTGTGGAGGAAGGAAGAGGACGCCGACAACGTGCTCGCGGTTGTGAAGGGACTTCTATGGTCAATCTTCTTCCCTGAGCCGATCAGCGACCTTTCTGGTACCTCTTTCCTATATCGCACTAAAATCTGTCTTCGTCGCGACTTCCCTCGGCTTCGCGAATCTTCTAAGGCGGCTGGTGTCGATTTTCTGCGTTGGACCCGTCGTGGTAGCCCCCTTCGCGCTCTCCTCGTCCTCTCTGTGAGTTCTCTTCTCTCTCAACTCTGATAATCGTCGAGTCTGCTTCGGATTTTGCTTTTGGCGTTGTGCGATTACAGGATCTGCGGAGTTTAATTGTTTGTTGTCAGGCTCAATAGAGCACAAATCCTAGAAGATGATAGTTGTCTTATCAGTATAAATCTGATTTTCTTAGAATCTGAATGCAGTTGCTTGTATAGTAGCATCTTAGGATAGTAATTTGCTGGATTCTTCTATCTACCTCAGTGTTGCTCCCTCTATAGTGGATCACTGTGATAAATTGACTCATGAATTAGTCGGTTATGTCCATATAATGGGGGTTATCTTGCATCTTGAGGTTTACCACAGATAAAGAAAAGTTAATTTGCGATTGGAAACATTAGAACTTCAGTTTCTAGATGCTTGTGGCAGCACAAAACAGTAGATGTGTTCATGCAATCATGCAGCATTGCTTGAAAAATTAATTGTGCAATTTGAACATATGTTGTTCACTTTCGTAGACTCATACTAACATACAAATGGATTATTGCCTGTGTTTGTTTGACATGAAACATTATTTCTCACTTCACGAACCTTCGTGTTCAAAATTGCATGTTGCTGATGTCTATCGCCATATCGTATGCAGGTTAGAGCAATATCTGTCTGACTCTTACGGGATTGTCGGTCTTTATGCTGTTTTTTCTCACTGCATTGTCATATCGCACTTCTGGTGTCTTTAGCTGCTGCTGCTGGTTTTTTGGCCATTTTCTTTTCTTGTGTTGCAGCCATCTATATTGGGGGGTTGTCCGTTGCTGTTTTTGTGATTTCTGTTTCAACTATATCAACAATTATCGCTGTTCTCATTACTGCAGGTATGACTTCTAGTCTTCTAGTGATACTGTCTCATGTCACATATTATAATTTTTCTGCTCTTTTTCTCTGTTTGGTTCTTAGATTCACTTCTGTTTTCTTGACTTGCTTCTCAAGAATATAGAGTTGTTCTAGCTGGGGTGATATTTGATTGCCAAGACTTTGCCAAACATTATATAATAGGCAAGTAAGCATCTCCAAGATTAGGTCAATTGTTTCTTGACTAAATTTGTATCAGTAGTGTGGGGAGACTTAGAGAAGTGAGAATATTAAGATGTGGCAGAAAAGGTAAAAGTTGCATTCTGAGTGAACAAACTTTTTGCAAGATTCTATACCTTTGAATTTAGAAATAAATTTAGGGAATATGTTATAGAAATAATAATAACAAAACCCCACTAAAATGTAGACTAAAAGAATAAAAATAACTTAAATGTCTTAAGCTAGGCCCAAAATGGAATGGAGCTTGCTTGTTTATTTTTTGTTCTTAGCTAGTGGGTGTGAATTAAGCTTAGAAGTTCCAAAGTGGCCAATCCGCGTCATTGTCCACGTAATCATATGTCATGTTGGCATAGACGTCGGGGCGTGGTGGAGATAACATCATGCCATTGTACATGTCATCAAAATCTATTTGTGGCATTGTAAATGCATCCTCATCCACCCAATTTCCCATTTTTGGGTCATCCTGTACCACAGGAAAAGAGTCTGTTGGGGCAGCAACGGTCTCCTCTGGCTGATGAGCAATATTACTATACTGCAAGTAATCATCGACCATGTCAGAGTAGTCTGACGGTGGCGGTGGAGTAGTATTCATCATCATCTCCATCCCATTGGTGTACAACATATCAGCAAGATTATCAGCTTGAGCAGGAGCGTCATCATCCTCGTCTTCCGCAAGAGAATGTGGGCGGAATAACTCGGCAGCCTCGGCAGCTGCCCTCTGAATGTCCCTGGTGTCGGAGGAGGCGGGAAGGGGGAGGCGCCAGACGGAGTCAGCGTAATTGAGGGTGGCGGAGCTGCCGCGGAGAGCCATTGCAGCGACGTCGTGTGCACGAGCTGCCATTTCAGGGGTGGGGAAAGTGCCGAGCCAGATGCGGGATTTCGCGTTGGGCTCTCGGAGCTCGCAGACCCATTTGTCGGGACTCCGATGGCGGATCCCGCGGAGAAACGGGTGCCGGGTTTCCTTGAACTTCTTCCTGCCCGATCGCTTCTTAGGGGTTGATTCTGCAAGCCTTATTCCCTCGGTTGCTGTCACCGGTGATCTCACCGACTCGTAGCTGTTTCCTGAAAAATGTTCCATTGTTGCACTGCTAATAGTCTGATACTCCTGATAGTTTGCAACTGAAAGTGGAGTGTAGTTTGTTTAGTTCGTTATGCTGGCTGTTGGGAAGTTGGAATACTGATCGAAGAGGGAAGAAAGATTTGGATAATTTTATTTTTCTGTGGGGATTCACTTATACATAGGACAGACGAGGGTCGACGTGTTAAGTTTTGTAAAAAAACACGGCAACAGCTGGGAGAATGTGGGATCCACAAGCCACGTCCGCTTATTTATACTTATATTATACTCCACTGAAACTAGAAAGCTCAAATAAATATCTGCTTCCTGGGGGCAGTTTCGTCTTTGTACTCCTATCAACTCTCAAGTACACTTACCATAAGAGTCTGCCACGTTGATACACTTTTTCTACAAAAACCAATTAACTGGGACCCAACTGTTTGTATATTCCATTAGCCCACTTCTATTTGTTTATCTACAAGTATGATTTTCACGGGAATTAAGGAATTGTAGGAATATAATGATTATAGGAAAAAAAAAAGTATAAAGTGAATGGTTAGAGGAGAGATAGAGAGAAAGAATATACTCCCTCCTCCCAAAATGTTAGTCTCATTGTACAAAAATCTCTTGGATTAAGGCAAATGATGAAAAGTACATAATTGCATTGGAAATGAATGAATGTAAAATATTAAAATAATTCATTAACCAATGAGAGAAGAGTTTACAAATGAAAAGTACATAAGTGTATTGTAAATGATGAATGTAAAATATTAAAATAATATGAGTAAGGGTATAATTGGAAGAAACTTATGGACAAAAATGGAAATAGGACTAACATTTCGGGACACCCGAAAAAGAAAACAGGACTCATATTTTGGGACGGAGGGAGTATAAGATTTGAATTTGAGAGAGAGAAAATGTGAAAATGTGATAATTATAGGTTGATAGTAGGGATAAAATTGGTAGAATAAAGTGACATAAATGAAATAATAGACAAACAAAAGAGTACACCCAAAAAGAAAAGTGGACAAACAAATAGAGATAGAGGGAGTAGTGTTTAAAAAAAAAGTGGACATTAATTTATCGAGATGAACATTAATTTCATGTACCTTCTAATTTGAGCCATTACATTTCACACTTTGGTTTTCATATTTTACACCATAGAGACTTTTTCTTACCCGAGTATCAACCTATTACAAATAGGTAATGATTGTGATTATCTTCTTCTATTAATAATTCAAATACTAAACTACTCCGTATAAGTTTTTCATCACATATTGAAAGATTTGTTGTTATAAGTTTATTTGAATGAAGTTTTAGTTCACGAATTAGGATATTTATCAATTAATGTGTCTCAATACATGCATAGAATATGCAAGAATTGTTCTTTCATATTATTAATTCTTGTGGTGATAATAGTGTTTGGACTTAGTGGATAAGTAGTCAGTACTATGTTGATAAGAACACGTACTGTTTATAGATAGGGATGTTATCGAGCTAGTAGGAGTATTAATACTCCGTAGTATGTATAGGCCCTTGCTAAATACCGCCCGGGCGTTTTCTAAATAACGCCCGGTCTCTCGCGTTCTGCGAGAGAGCGTATCCTCGCAGAACGCGAGGATGCGTCACCTCGCAGAACGCGAGGGTGGCCTACCTATAGAAGGGAAAGCAATGACTACTTGTAAGAAACTGGGGGCCAAGTTTAGTCATGATGAGATTATAAAATACTATGGTAGGAAGGGGGCGGAAATTTTTGGAGTAGATCCCCACACTTTAGATTCTGGGAGGGTGAAAGCTGATTGGTTTAGAAGGCATTGTGAAACCCTAGGTCCAGAGCGAAAGGGTTTAGGATGGGTGTTGTATACTGCTTCCTCGCTCTTATTTCCGGACAAGTCACAGAACTTGATTCGGCTTAGATATGGGCCTTATTTGGAAACCTATGCCCATGCTACGGGCATATCGTGGGGTTCAGCTGCTTTGGCCCATCTGTATAGGCAGCTGGGGGTATGCACACGACAGGGTTGTGCGCAGATGTCTTTCTGTTACACCTTGTTGCAGGTATTATACTTTCTAAGCGTTTAATTTACATACTTGTATATATTTTCATATTTAACGTACTTTGTATTTCTTAGGCATGGATCTACAACTACTTCCCACACTTCCGACCTACTGAACGTCCTCGGTGGAGAGCGGAGCAACCATGGGCATACCGGTGGATGCCTAAGAATGTAAAGCTGAAGAAGGGGCAAGTCGGAAGGGACTATAGGGGAGCGCTCGATATTCTTATGCCGGAGATGGTAAGTTTCTGCATTTTCTGGGATTTCTGCATTTTTTTAGTACGCAGCAGTAATTTGTTTGATTATGCAACATTTTCTCGCAGAACGCGAGTTTGTGGCTCCTCGCAGAACGCGAGGATGCACACACTCGCAGAACGCGAGGAAATGCAAGTTTCTGCATTTTGTGGCAAAGTTTCCGCATTTCATGGTGTTTTACAGACTTCACCATGCGTTTTTCTGTCATTTTGTTAGGTATGTTGGAACCCGTATGGAGCACAAGACTTCACCGATCCTGAGCTTGCTCCCGCTCTATTTCACGGGGTGCTATCTTGCTGTGACATCACCGAACCACACATGCCTGATAGGTGTCCGAGACAATTTGGGAGAGTGCAGCGTATTCCTAGGCCAGTCATCGAACCGCTCAAAGCTCATAGGTTGAAAAACATTAGGTGTTATAGTGCTTTTTATGACGCCAACCAATGGCTTTGGGAGTCAAGAGATGTTCACTCTTTGTCTCTCGATGATATGGGGCCAGTTGCCTATGCACCACATGAATGCTCCCATGATTACATGGATTGGTACATCAAGAGGACCCATAGGTATATCCGTCCTGCAATCCCTGGGATGATGACTGAGAGACAGGTAATATTAATTGTTTTGGTTTATCTTGCGTTTCTAGTCTTTGTTTGTCTCGAATATTAACATAGAATGAATGTTTACTTGCGTATAGGTGATTGGCCGGGTGTACAATGACATGGACCGGTATCGGTTTGCCACTCCAGAGGATTTTGATTCATATCACGCCCAAATGCTCCTAAGTATGTCAACTCTCGCTCCCTTCCGACCACGAGAAGACGAGTAGCCTTTCGTTTTGTGTTTTGGATTGTGTTTTGGATTGCTTTCTTAGGTGTTTTGTTGATTGGATAATTTTGTTGGATTATGTTTAGGGATATGTTGGTGTTGCTTCAATTCTGTTCGTTTTTTGCATAACCTCGCAGAACGCGAGGTGCACACCACTCGCAGAACGCGAGTCTGCCCTATAGGAAACAGGGTGCTCTCAGTTGATATGCACGGTCTGTGGCACGGTTGGTGTTACTCGCGTTCTGCGAGTGACACCATCCTCGCAGAACGCGAGTAACACCAACCGTGCCACAGACCGTGCATATCAACTGAGAGCACCATGACATTAGTTCCAGTTTAAGAATTTAAAAAACCATCTCCAGTTCAACATTACATTACAAATTCAGCGAATAAAACATAACTTCAACATTACATTTCAAAGGCGGCACATCGATGTGACACAAGATCGTGCAAAGAAAAAGCATCTCTTTCAGCGTTTCGCCACCAAGGAGTAAACACATGAGGTAATGGGCAGTTTTCTTCAAGACGCAACTACAAGAAAACAACAACGTTAGGAAGTTGCATATTAGATAGTAATTCATAAGTAGATCCAAAAACTTACCGGAACAAAATGTCTCTCACTCTGAATATAGAATAAGCAGAACGTCGGAAGTGTGTCACCATCTTCTAACCAAGTAGGACGTTGTAGAGGAAGGTAAGTGTAGTTAGCACTTTTTCCCACCGTTACGAACACTATGTTGAATGTGGATGCCACAAGGCATCCCATTTCCGGGGTAGCTAGCCAGTGATCTTCTGGAGCCCTTCCTATTCCTTCCCATGTCAGTTGGTGTAAAGCGCTCTCCAAAGTTGGTTGTTGTGGAGGTCCAATCCAAGTTCCGTGAACTAGGTGCCAAATCTCTTTGACCTTAGCTATCATCAAATCTCTTACTTCCCTCCATAAGTGTTGGTTGTCATGCAATTCATGAGCTATTGCTCTAAATCCACAATTTCCATCTCCATTTACCTCAAACCAACCATTCACATGGGTGCGCATTGACGCGGGTATGTGAGACTTGTACTTGCCAATCACCTTAATCTTTGGTTTCTTGAATGTTTCAGAATTAGAAGCATTTTTTTGCTTCTTTGGGGGTGTTTCTTCCAAATCTCTAGCATCCATCTCAACATTAGTGTGCTCCCATGCAGACGGTCTTCTTTGCGTTGACCTAGGTTGTTTGTTAGGAGCTCCGACTGGACGACCTCCGGTGTGCTTTGAAATAGCCGGCTCTTTTAGAGGAGTATTTACTTTCCCAATGTCTAAAACAGTTTGTGCACACTTTTCTTGATCATGGGGGCACAATTTCGGAAACGTTTCCTCATAGAAAGTCTGAAAAAGACGCCTTGCCACCTTACTCTTAACTTCCAGTATGCCGGGAACATCAACTTCTTCCAAACTCAAAGTACTCCAGAAAGGGTGCAACTCTGATACTCTTAGTGGTCTTTGCTCCTTCCAATGTCTTACAATCTGATGAACACACATCAACCCATCTCTAATCTTGATCCCGCAGCTACAAAACATATTAAAGTGCGCACCTAATCTCTCCCCCTTCGTGTATTCCTTAAGCAAAAATTCTATGCATTTGTAAGAGACTTTGAACTTCAAGACTTTAAACAAGTCGGCCCCTTCAACAACTGTGAAGCTCTTATTCAAACTCTCGGTGAAAGACACAGTAATCTCCTTAAGTTGGTTCTCCGCCATTGTTTTGTATTCTTTGAACATTGTGTCTAGCCTAGCATTTCCACTTGACAAGTATGACTTAAGACATGAATGTGCTCCTTCAACTCTAAAATGTTCGAAAAACAATAAAATGCAAATACAAATCAGAACCTGTGGATCCTTCTGTAATGTGTAACTCCTCGCGTTCTGCGAGGTGTGTACACCTCGCGTTCTGCGAGTTCATACATTGTTCCAGGATCTTTGCATTCGAAAATGCATCAACACTGAATCAAGGAATTTACTCGCGTTCTGCGAGGTGGTATGCCCTCGCGTTCTGCGAGGTGTGCATTACAGAAGCTCTTTTTATCATATGTAGGAGGTAGACATAAATAACAGAACATACCTGTTTGTCGTGTTATTCCCGAGAGTGAAGACATTATCCGTCCATGCTGAAACAAGTCTTTCTTTGTAACGGTTTAGCCAATTCGTTCTCACGTACTTCAATACGGCTGGATAAGCTCGCCATTCGTCCTCAAGTTTCTTCAAAGTACTCTTGTAATCTTCTTCAGTGGTTTGTTCGAACACGTTATAATAATCATTTGAAATATGAACCCCCAATGCTTGTGTGCCCATAGCTATCTTGGCTCTCGCCTCTATGTTCTTCCTTACATGTCGCCTACATAAGAGAAACTTTGCATTTGGCCATAACTTGTCTGTTGCATTCATAAGAGCCATCTCACGGTCAGTGACGAAGCAAGTAGGCGATGCTCCTATTCTCAAATACATCGTCTGCAGCTGCTGCAACGCCCATAAATAACTATCCTCGCTCTCAGCCTCTAACCATACCCCGCACACAACAAAATTCTTCCATGTAGAAGTCAAACCGACTATCTCCAGGAAGGGAACATTGTACCTGGAACCAAAATACAGTAAGATAAATACAACATAAAAACAGAATGATAAATACTTACCTGTTCGTGCTATAAGTCGAGTCCATCAAAAGGACATATGGAAACGCCTTTAAGAGTTTCATTGATTCGGGGCTAGCAAAGAACAAGTCGCCTATTAACGAAGGGTTCGTTGCACTTGGCCTATACTCCATGAAGTAGTTGCTCTCTTTGCATTGGTGAAAGAATTCTTGAACCACGGTTCTACCTTCCATTTCCTCTTCCCTTATATGTCTTACCAAATTGTACACTTGGTTCTTCTTTGTGCAACTTCCGGGATCCTTGTTTATCTCAGTGTAAATCTGATTTGGAGAACAATGTGAAAGTACCATCTCACGAACCTTTTTCTTTTGATCCGGGGTTGGCCTCCCGGCAAATGCATTCCCGACCAAACTATCTCCAATAGGATGGTTGTGCAAACCACAAACAACCACTAATCTCCAATTCTCTTCAACCCGGTTCTCCATGAGCTTCAACTGAAATTTACACCCCGTTTTCTTGCTCTTTGTGTTTGATCTAACACCGACACCTTTAGGCCTATGGCTTCCCCCTTTCTCACAAATGATTTGAATCTTACCACTTTGCCCCAGTTTAGATGGTACAGTCCTTCCAATAGAGATCATAAACTTGTGTTGCTTTGCAACATTCAAAGCCCACAAATGACCAATCTCCTTAGAGGCAAACACTTGCTCCGTAGTGAAATATTCCGAATAATCCCTAGAAACAACCTCTTCCTCACATACGGGACTATCAAACTTTGGTGCAGTGCGTAAAGAGGGAAGAAAACACATCTCCTCTCCTACGTTTGTTGGTGGGTTAGCAAATTGTGAATGAAACGCATCATAGCTTGATGGCACCTCATATGTACATGGCAATTCACAAGTAGATGGCACGGGCAACTCATAAGTAGATGGCACATGTTGTTCATATAAAGATGGTTGATGATAATATCCAAAGTCGTCAATCCCTAAATCAAATGACGGTGGCGAAACGGGCACCGTATTCCGCGAGGGGTAGGTGTAGTCATTCAACTGGATTGCATTCAATCCAGTGAACAAAGAAAAATTCACCTATACACAATGCTTCTGTTAATACTCTGTAATGTGCAACTTCTCGCGTTCTGCGAGGGAGGCACTTCTCGCGTTCTGCGAGTGGCTTCCTCTCGCAGAACGCGAGAAGTTGCTATTTCCTGAAACTAGTTACTGAACGGGATAATTTAACATAACATGAGTTCCTACATTCAAAACCATAAAAACCCTAAAAACATGAACACATCTAAGTTTTTGACATTATATGCAAAAGTCATCTCTTCAACACTTACCACTACTACTAGATTTAACATGAAATACAACATAATAAGTTCATTTTAGCTCTTAATGGTGCAAAACAAATTAAAATTCAAAAATTAAGTAAGAACATTACCTCATTTGAATGGTAACTTGATGAACCACCATCTTCATTCCCTCCTTTGTTGAATTCCTCTTCATCTTCCATTATTTTAGGTGTTTTTAGAGTGTTTTGAAGTTTTAAGGTTTTGAAAATGTGTTTTAATGGAGGGTGAAAGAGGTGAAAGATGATAAAAAGAGGTGTTAGGGTAGGGTTAATAGGAGTTACGGAATACTTAAAATAAGGGGGTAGTTATTATAGTTAGGTGGGGACAAGACATGTAGTAATGGCGCACAACAACGTCAATCTGACATGCTAAGCTCGCGTTCTGCGAGGACACGTACACTCGCAGAACGCGAGGACACGTGCACTCGCAGAACGCGAGATTAGCATGCATGTAATTAACCTAATTTCTTGCTAATCTCGCAGAACGCGAGTGTACGTGTCCTCGCAGAACGCGAGTGACCCGGCGTTGTTTGAATAAAGTACCGGGCGTTATTTAAGAATCATGTATGTATATGTAGATATAGATGATAATGTAAAAAAATAGAAAAGGAAAGCAATTAGAAGTTGTAAATTCGATTCCTAGATACGAACTGGTCAACAAAGATGAACACAGCCAAAAAGGGTAGCATATACCTTTGCTACTTGCCACATACTCCCTCCTTCCCACTATATAAGTTTCATTTCACCTCGGTGCGGATGCCGATGTACGTTTTGTTTCGTTAATATCTCTAATTGTTTATTAGTAAAATGTATAAAAATTTGATATTGTTATTAGTAAAATGTATAAAAATTTGATATTGTTAAAGTAATCACTGAGACGAATCAAACAAGATCCCATATGACCATATTTTTCGTTATATACTGGAAGAAATCGAGAAGATTCTCTCGAATTGTAAATAGTGCTGAAAAAGTAAATGAGGCTTATAAAAGGGGACAGAGGGAGTATATATATAGAAATTAAACTAGTGTGTGTTCACGTAACATGTACGGGGTCGTATGTAATAAATATTTTAATAATATATTTATTTTATACTCTTAATTAGTTTATAGGTTGTAGTTTATGTTTTATGGTTTATAATTTATAGATTATAGTTTATAGTTTACGATTTATGTTTTATAGTTTAAGTTCATTAATAACTCAATTTAATTATATTGATAACATAATAATAGATAAAGATATATATATATATAAGATAAAGATATAATATGATAAAAGATAAAATCGATATTTTTTTGTAATATAACCAATTAGATATTTTTTTGATTTTTTTTACTTATTTAATTCAAAGATACATATAAAAAAGATAACCAATTAAGATTGATAACATAATAATAGATAAATATATATAAATATATATATAAGATAAAAATTTAATATGATAAAAGATAAAAATCTATATTTCTTTTTGTTATATAACCTATTAGATATCTTTGTGATTTTTTTACTTATTTAATTTAAAGATATATATCAAAATTTAAAGTCGGATGATGTGGAGGATGACATGGTGGATGATGTAGCATAACTTAGAGGTCGACACATAGGCGAATTGAATATAAGGACGACATGTGTCAAAACAACGTTCTGTTTTAGTATGTGTATAGATGAGAGGGGATATAAGTTTTTGTACCAAGAAGAGGTAGTATATATGTATGTGTGGTGGACTGTGTATGTTCATGGCTATTTTTAGGCCCTTACTAAATACAGCTCGGGCGTTATTTGGTAAAACGCCTGGCACCTCGCGTAACCCGAGGGAGCGTCACCTCGCAGAACGCGAGGGGCGTGTCCCTCGCAAAACGCGAGAGTTTTTTTCCCTAAACCCCTATTTCTTCTCATTTTTACATTCTATCGCCGCTTTTTTTACTCGCTTTCTCAAAAACGTACTTCATCTTTTTCTTTTCAACACAAATCTTCAATTAAGGTATGTTTCTTCTTCCCTTATGCTTTCTAATGCTGATTCTAGATAAATATATGTTGTTAGTATATGAAATTGCATATTATATGATGTTTGGATATTGAATGTTGATTTAGAAATGGTTGTATATAGTATTAGGTTGTTTGGAATGGATGAAAGATGATGATTTTGTATTATGGTTGATGAGTGGATTTTTTTTTTATGTTGAATATGTTGAAATTCATTAGGGTTAGGGTTTTTTATTAGGGTTTACATTTTATTTAGGGTTTTGATGTTTATTTGGTAATTTACTTAAATTGATAGGTTTTTTAGTTAAAATATTGAATTTATGTTGAATTTGTGTTGAAATGTTGCCGGAAACTGGCCGGAATGTATTAGATGACCGGAGAAGAAAGTGTGAAATCACGCGTCACACGTGACGTCACATCTCGCAGAACGCGAGTGTCATGCCCTCGCAGAACGCGAGGAATTGCCAGTTATGGCAATTTCCCCTTCTGCAGAACATGTGTATTCTGCACATTTTGTTTTCTGTGTTTTTTTCTGCATTCGTTTATTTATTGATTTTACTTTGTATTGTTTTAGGCAATGTATCGTCCTGGTAGTTCAACTCGTCGGAGAAACCGAGACATTGTGAGGGAAGAACCCCTGGTTGAAAAACCAAAAGGGAAGGGGAAAGCAAAGAAGACAACACCCGTAGAGCTCTTCCCTGAGGGACTCCCCGACGTTGATGAACGCCCCAATTTGTTCCAAGACAGTTATTCATGTGGACAACCGGGTATTTGGGACTCATACCAAGGTGGCTGAGACCTTATTTCCCAAGATAGTTATTCATGTGGACAACCGGGTGGCTGAGACCATTTTTTTCCACAGGCTGCACTAGTGGAAGTCGGACAGGGGTGGGCTGGACAAAGTTGGGGCGGTGGACAGCGGTGGGCTGGACAAAGTTAGGGCGGTGGACAGGGGTGGGCTGGACAAAGTTGGGGCGGTGGACATGGTGATGGGAGTGGACAAGCTTGTTCTTCTTCTTACAATCAACAACCAGAACCGATGGAAGAAGAAAACGAGGATGAAGTTGGGGATCAAGAAGAGGAAGAACATGAAGAAGAAGAAGAAGAAGAAGAAGTGGTCGTGAAAACAAAAAGGAAGAGGAAGTCAAAGAAGAAAGAGCCAAGATATGATCCTGATCTCACTCATAGCGTACCTGGAGGTCCAGAAGATCCCGAGTTGCTTAAGGGATTTGAAGCACATGTGGCTCACCACATTCAAAAAGGGACTGTAAGTCTTTTTTTTAAATTTTTTTCAGTATAATCCAGTTTGCACAGTTTCTGCAGAAACTGTGCATTTTCTCGCAGAACGCGAGATGGCACCCCTCGCAGAACGCGAGTGTATGCAACCTCGCAAAACGCGAGAAAATGCACATAATATGTATTTTCTGTCTGCATTTTTAGCTAATTTTTTTCTAATCTATATAATATGTATTTTTTACTGCAGATCAAAGGTCCGATGAAGACACAACAAAGGACAAAACAAAGCAGTGATTGGCCATTAGATGACAATGAATGGTCTGAGATTCCCGGTGCAGTTGGATTGTCAAATCTCCCCAGAATGATGTACGACGAAATCGGGACACATAGGTATACATGGATTGCATGGATTGGTACATCAAGAGGACACATAGGTATATCGGTCTTGCAGTCCCCAGGATGATTTGTCATGAACAGGTAAATCTTGCATTAGTCTTTTTTTGTCTATAATATGAATATAACTTATTTTTTTTACATGCTTTTAGGTGATTGGTCGGGTCTACAATGACATGGATCGATATCGGTATGCAAATCAAGATCAATTTCCTTCATATCACGCTCAAATGCTACTATCTCTTCAAGATCTCGCTCCCTTCCGACCACAACAAGATTAGCCTTAAGTTGATGGATAATTTTCGATTGGGTTTTGGATTGTTTATGTTTTTGGATTGCTTTGTTTGTTGGATTGTTTGAATTTGTTTGTTTGATTAGTTGTTGGATAATTTTGTTGGTTTCCTTACATGGTTTATTTTAGTGCACCTCGCAGAACGCGAGTAGATCCATAGTCAACCTCTCACTCTCAGTGAAGATGCACGGTCTCTGGCACGGTTTGTGTCGCTCGCGTAACGCGCAAGACACGCACCTCGCAGAACGCGAGATATTGCATTCATTCCAAATTGTCCATTACATGAGTTCCTGTTTTGCAGAAGAGAAATAACTATGCTCCAGTTCAACATTACATTACAAATTCAGCGAATAAAACATAAATTCAACTACGTTAAGCTATAGGCGGCACATCGATGTGCCACAAGATCGTGCAAACAATGAGCATCATATTCCGCGTTTCGCCACCAAGGAGTAAACACAGGAGATAATGAGCAGTTATCTTGAAGACGCAACTACAATAAAACAGCAACGTTAGGAAGTTGCATATTAGTAAGTAATTCAAAAGAAGATTAGAAACTTACCGGAACAAAATGTTTCTCCCTCTCAATATAAAATAAGCAGATCGTGGAAAGTGTGCACCCTGGTCCCCACCAAGTAGGAAGTTGTAGAGGAAGGAATGTGTAGTTAGCGTTTTTTTCTCACAGTTACGCACTGCGTTGTATGTGGATGCCACAAGACATCCCATTTTCGGGGTTGCTAGCCAATGATCTTCTGGAGCCCTTCTTATTCCTTCCCATGTAAGTTGGTATAGGACGCTCTCCAAAGTTGGTTGTTCTTGAGGTCCAATCCATGTTCCTTCAACTAGATGCCAAATATCCTTCACCTTAGCTATCATCAAATCTCTTACTCCCCTCTATAAGTGTTGGTTCTCCTCCGTCTCATACGCTATTGATCTATATCCATAATTTCCATCTCCATTTACTTCAAACCAACCATTCACATAGGTGCGCATTGACGCAGGTATCTGAAGCTTGTACTTGCCAATCGCCTTAATCTTTGGTTTCTTGAATGTTTCAGAATTAGAAGCATTTCTTTGCTTCTTTGGAGGTGTTTCTTCCAAAGATCTAGCATCCATCTCAGCATTAGTGTGCTCCCATGCAGACGGTCTTCTTTGCGTTGACCTTGGTTGTTTGTTAGGAGCTCCGACTGGACGACCCCCGGTGTGCTTTGAAATAGCCGGCTCTTTTAGAGGAGTATTTACTCTCCCAATGTCTAAAACAATTTTTGCACACTTCTCTTGATCATGGGGGCACAAGTTCGAAAACGTTTCCTCATAGAAACTCTGAAAAAGACATCTTTCCACCTTACTCTTAACTTCGAGTACGCCGGGAACATCAACTTCTTCCAAACTCAATGTACTCCAGAAAGGGTGCAAATCTGATACTCTTAATGGTCTTTGCTCCTTCCAATGTCTTTCAATCTGATGAACACACATCAACTCATCTCTAATCTTGATCTCACAGCTACAAAACATAGGCAAGTACAAACCAAATCTCTCCCCCTTCGTGTATTCCTTAAGCAATTTCTCTATGCATTTGTAAGACACTTTGAACTTCAAGACTTTAAACAAGTCGGCCCCTTCAACAACTGTGAAGCTCTTATTCAAAATCTCGGTGAAAGACACACTAATCTCCTTAAGTTGGTTCGCCGCCATTATTTTGTATTCACCGAACATTGTGTCTAGCCTACCCTTTCCACTTGTCAAGTAAAACTTAAGACACGAATGTGCTCCTTCAACTCTAAAATGTTCGAAAAACAATAAGAACAAACGTTATGTGCAAATACAAAACAGTCACTTTGCATCATTATGAAATGTGCAAAGTCTCGCGTTCTGCGAGGTGTACACGTCTCGCGTTACGCGGGGATGTGCATTACAGAAGCTCCTATTCTCAAATATAGAAGGTAGACATAAATTAGAGAACATACCTATTTGTCGTGTTATTCCCGAGAGTGAAGACATTATCTGTCCATGCTGAAACAAGTCTTTCTTTGTAAGAGTTTAACCAATTCTTTCTAACGTAGTTCAATACGGTTGGATAAGCTCCCCATTCAATCTCAAGTGTCTTCAACGTTTTGTTGTAACCTTCTTCAGTGGTTTGGATGAACATGTCATAATAATCATTAGAAATATGAACCCCCAATGCTTGTGTGCCCATAGCTATCTTGCCTCTCGCCTCTATGTTCTTCCTTACATGTCATCTACATAAGAGAAACTTTGCATTTGGCCATAACATGTCCGTTGCATTCATAAGAGCCATCTCACGGTCTGTGACGAAGCAAGTAGGCGATGCTCCTATTCTCAAATACATCGTCTGCAGCTGCTTCAACGCCCACAAATAACTGTCCTCGCTCTAGGCCTCTAACCATACCCCGCATACAACAAAATTCTTCCATGTAGAAGTCAAACCGACTATCTCCAGGAAGAGAACATTGTACCTTAGACCAAAATACAGAAAGATTGCACCTTTAATTCATAGTCTTAAATGTTTGACTGCGGAATAGCATCTGTAATGCACATTCTCGCGTTACGCGAGGACACCCCACCTTGCGTAACGCGGGAATTTACTCTATTCCACAGTAGATATATTCCAAAATGCAGAAATACTGAATCAAGGACATTCCTCGCGTTACGCAAGGTTGGGTGTCCTCGCGTTACGCGAGAAGTGTTTTTTACCACAAATCTTAAAATTTTCATGAATTTTTATATACAACAAAAAAACAGAATGATAAATACTTACTTGTTCGTGCTATAAGTAGAATCCAACAAAAGGACATATGGAAACGCCTTTAAGAGTTTCATTGATTCGGGGCTAGCAAAGAACAAGTCGCCTATTATAGAAGGATTATTTGCACTTGGCCTATACTCCATGAAGTAGTTGTTCTCTTTGCATTGGTGAAAGAATTCTTGAACCACGGTTCTACCTTCCATTTCCTCTTCCCTTATATCTTTTACCAAATTGTACATTTGTCTCTTCTTTGTGCAACTTCCGGGATCCTTGTTTATCTCAGTGTAAATCTGATTTGGAGAACAATGAGAAAGTACCATCTCACGAACCATTTTCTTTTGATCAGGGGTTGGCCTCCCAGCAAATGCATTCCCGACCAAACTATCTCCAATAGGATGGTTGTGCAAACCACAAACAACTGTTAATCTCCAATTCTCTTCAAAACGGTTCTCCATGAGCTTCAATTGAAATTGACACCCCGTTTTCTTGCTCTTTGTGTTTGTTCTAACTCTGACACCTTTAGGCTTATAACTTCCGCCTTTCTCACAAATGATTTGAACCTTACCACTTTGCCCCGGTTTAGATGGTACACTCCTTCCAATAGAGATCATAAACTTATGCTGCTTTGCAACATTCAACGCCCACAAATGACCAATCTCCTTAGAGGCAAAAACTTGCTCCGTAGTGAAATATTCCGAATAATCCCTAGAAACAACATCTTCCTCACATACGGGACTATCAAACTTTGGTGCAGTGCGTAAAGACGGAAGAAACCATATCTCCTCTCCTACGAGGTTAGCAAACTGTGAATCAAACGCATCATAGCTTGATGGCACTTCATATGTACATGGCAATTCATAAGTAGATGGCACGGGCAATTCATATGTAGATGGCATGGGCAATTCATATGTAGATGGTTGATGATAATCACCAAAGTCAATCCCTAAATCAAATGACGGTGGCGAACATGGCCTTGTATTCCGCAAGGGGTAGGTGTAGTCATTCAACTGGATTGCATTCAATCCAGTGAACAAAGAAAAATTCACCTATACACAATAAAGAGTTAATACTCTGTAATTTGCACTTTCTCGCGTTCTGCGAGGGAGGCACCACTCGCGTTACGCGAGGTGCTCCATCTCGCAGAACGCGGGAAAGTGCTAAGGTTCAAACACTGTGAAACGGGGTCATTTAACATAAACTTGAACAAATGTAAATTTTCTACAGTAAAAACCCTAAAAACATAAACCCTAAACAAAATAAGGTTGAAGAACAAAACTTTTGGACATTATATGCAAAAGTCATTTCTTCAACACTTACTACTACTACATTTAACATGAAATACAACATAAGAACTTCATTTTAGCTCTTAAAGGTGCAAAACAAATTAAAATTCAAAAATTAAGTAAGAACATTACCTCATTTGCATGGTAACTTGATGAACCACCATATTCATTCCTTCCTTTGTTGAATTCCTCTTCATCTTCCATTGTTTTAGGTGTTTTTAGAGTGTTTTGAAGTTTGAAGGTTTTGAAAATGGGTTTTAATGGAGGGTGAAAGATGATAAAAAAAGTGTTAGGGTAGGGTTAATAGGTTTTACGGTTTACTTAAAATAAGGGGGTAGTTATTATAGTTAGGTGGGGACAAGACATCTATTAATGGTGCACAACAACGTCTTTCTGACATGCACTACTCGCGTTACGCGAGGTCGAGACACTCGCGTTCTGCGAGGTCACGTACACTCGCGGAACGCGAGATTAGCGTCTAAAAAATTACCCTAATTTTTTGCTAATCTCGCATTCCGCGATGGTACGTGACCTCGCAGAACGCGAGTGGCCGGGCGGTGTTTGGTAAAGGCACCGGGCTGTATATTGCATCCGTGTATTTTTAGTCGCACTATATATCTTTCTCCTTTGTCTTACGAAGTACATAGTCAATAATTGTAGAGGATGGGCCCATGACATCAGTGCACCGTGGCTCCTAGATTTACAAGGATTCTATATATCGTCGCTCCTGATGGAACCAAATTATCACACGCCCCAAAACATCTCGCTTGTATCATCATGGAACGCGTTGACAGCTCAAAACAACTTGTGTCTGTACGCCTCGGTAACGCGTTCCCACCCCATGAATCAACTGCCTGCATAAGCACTTCCACCTCCTGCTTGATGATGACACTAATCAAAATTACTTAGGGAGCACGTCTTGGAAGCAACTCAAGTACTATAAATAAGGACTTCAACCTCCTTCAAAGGGATCGGAAATTTTTAGAGAGAAAATTATTCGATCTGTTGACGATCTTTGTGTAGAGTGTTTTCAAAGAGAGAGAAATATAAATCGCCTCATTTTCGCCACTTAAATTTATTGTCTCAACGCGCTCTTTTACTCTTCCTTTTCTCAATCTTTCTATCGCGCTATATTACACGGATTCGTCAGCTCCGTCGGGGCAAATTAACACTGGACTGGATTGGGACATTCTTAGAAGCACAGACCTTTCCACAAGGTCATTTCTATCATCAATTAGAGCAAGTACTACAAATGGTAGATTTGGAACTAAATCACCACAATCACAAATCGAGGAATCAAGAAGTTGCTAAGGTAATTTTTGGTGTAATTTGCATTAGGAATATTTATTGAAACTTTCTGGTTGATTTTCTATGATGGTTATTTCTATGAGATTATGTTAGATGAACTAGTTGATATGTGATAGCGTAGAAGATGAGATGTGAAGTAGGGAGATATTTTATGATTTATGTCTACTGATGCAAGTGATATATGATTGAACCATTTGAAAGTTTGAATCATTACCGTAATGATGTAAATTTATAGGATTTACTAAACACTTATTATACTAGTATGTTTTATTATATTTGTCTATCCATTATGACATACCCTCCCATATTGGTAGTCCACTCTTTACAATTGGTCCATTTAACATCTAACAATTTTTTTTTGTATTTATATTTAATATTTTAATGTTATGGATCAATAAGAATCAGTGACTACCAAAATAGACTACCAATGTGGACTAAAAGATCTCTACCGCTGAAGGTGTAGTGAGAGACTAAAAAACCACTATTGCCGAGGGTTTTTAAAACATTGCATCAGTTGGAGAAAAGAACGCGCCCCACGCGCCCATAGTGAGTGTTGAGAGTTTTAGTGTTTCACTGGCCTCCATGGCCCAGCCTGAGAACACCGGTCCTACCACCGATGAATCCATGCAGGATTCTTCTAACGATATTCCGCCAACTTTTGTTCCGCCAGATCCCCCTCCTGATCCCCCGACGATTCAACCCGAAACTGGTGATGAAGAGATGACTAGCTCGCCGGAGGAAGATTCCCCTAGTCTTTCGGCTGAGGAATGGCCGCTTATCCCGTCCGCGAAGGCTCCCCCAGATCGACAAAACGCTGGTTGTTTCGTACTCCGCGATTGTGGTGGCGAATGTGGGCACACAACCAGGGCCCACCATAACTTCTGTTGAACCTCCGGCGACTGAGCCCGGGGTTTCTTTCAAGGAGAAGTTGAATCAGGGCTTCCCTGGAGTCCAGAAACTGTTGGTGAGTGATGAGTTCCTCCAGGACAAGATCAACATCGTGCTTCCTCAAGATGAGAAGGGCATTTCTTCGGTCACTATCCACTAGGATGTGATTGATAATCTGGCTAAATCTTGGGAGAATTCTATGGTTATCAAACTTTTGGGGCCAGTTGTTGCTTATCTTACGTTGGAAAGAAGGCTTAGGGATATGTGGAAACCTAAAGGTAAGTTCATTATCGTTGACTTGACGCATGATTACTCGATCGTGAGGTTTGAGCTAGTGGAGGATCACTTCCCGACGTTTATCTGGGGGTCCTTGGACCATTTTCGGCCAGTGCCTGATGGTGCGTGATTGGGTCCCTGATTTTAATCCAGCGTATGCGAAGGTGGTCTCCATTTGTGCTTGGGTCAGATTTTCGAACCTCTTGGTGGTTCTTTATGATGAAAGGATCATCAGGCACATTGCAGCAAGCTTAGGAAGGCCTTTGAGGGTGGACAAAAAAACTCTCCTTGCTACGAGTGGAAAATTCGCCAGAGCCTGCGTCGAGCTTGATCTGAGTAAACCACTATGTGGTGCCATTGAGGTCAATGGGGAAATCATCAAGGTAGAATATGAGGGGTTGGGAGAAATCTGCTTAGAATGTGGTAAACAAGGGCACTTGGAGGCTAAGTGTCCCCTGCTGAAAAAACCAGAAAGCTCGGCTCCTGAGAAGACGGTGGAGGCTCAGGCGAGTGGCTCTAGTGGTCGTATTCGGGGCCTCGGAGATTGGGTCATGGTTAATACCAAGCCGCCACGTAGACAAAACAACAGGAACCCCAACAATCAGAAACACACTGGACCTCTGAAGCAGAAACAGGGGGCTAACAGGTTCAGTGTTTTCGAAGGCGGTACCGTCCTTGAGGCTAAGAAAACCAAGCATTCTTATCTTTGGCGGAGCATTAGGTGCGGTATTGAGGAAGTCCTGAGTAAAGGGCTGAAGTTTGTTGTTCAGAATGGAAGAGATTGCCGATTCTGGGAGGATCAGTGGATCAGTGACGGCTCCCTCAAGGAACAGGCTTTGGGGAGCATTCCCCCGACCATGGAGAATAAGAAGGTCTGTGACTTCTGGATTTTGGGTACGGGCTGGAACTGGCCTGCTCTTAGCCCGCTTTTGCCTTCTCCTATCTTGAATCGCCTTGCTTCCTTCGGGATTTCTGTTGAAGGAGATCAGGAGGATTCTAAGTATTGGGATCCTGCTCACTCGGGGGACTACTCTGTAGCCTCTGGCTGTAAGTTGCTCGGGGGGTCTAGGACCTCAGGGATTGATGATCAGACGCTTGCCCTTATTAAAGTCAGCTGGAAGATCAAAGTGCCTGAGCGCATTCGATGCTTTCTCTGGTTGGCCCTTAAAGGGAAAATCTTGACTAATGCTGAGAGATGTCGCTGACACATGTCGACGAACAATTTGTGTGCCCGCTGCAATAACTGTGAGGAGTCCATGATCCACCTATTTAGGGATTGTGTGGTCTCCAGGAGTATTTGGAATGCTGTTTTGACAGGGGCTGATATTGGGGAATTTTTTTATGACAATCCGACTACTTGGATCTCCAAGAACCTCAATTAGAAGTATAATTTGGCCAGGGGAGTTGAGGATAACGTTCTCTTCGCCACTACTTGCTGGTGGATTTGGAAGTGGCGGAACGAACGTATTTTCGGAACTGTTTCTCAGATTGACGATAAGTCGGGCTTTGTTATGGAGCAAGCGGTTCAGTTTCAGCATGTTTGGGAGAAGGAGAGTATTGTGCAGGCGGACTTCGACTCTTCGCCCGCTGCAGGGCTCAGCACCTGGCTTTCTCCCGGCTCGGGTTGGTGCAAAGTTAATGTGGATGGAGGTCGTCGTCCCACTACGTGGATGGCAGCTGCGGCCGGTTGCATTCGGGATGACACTGGTATGTGGTTGGGAGGTTTCATGGTTAACTTAGGGCCTTGCCCGGTGATTCATGTTGAGCTTTGGGGCATTTACTTTGGCCTCCAGAGCACTTGGGATAGAGGCTATCGTCAGATTGTTCTTGAGTCTGATTCGTCCACAGCCATTGAGTTTGTGACTAATGGTGTTCCTCCTCACCACCCCCTCTCCAGCCTGGTTCTTCGGTGCCAAGGCTTCATTGGTAGAAGTTGGTCCTTACAGCTTCGTCATGTTCTCCGGGATGCTAATCGGGTTGCCGACCTGCTTGTGTCTCACGCTTTTAATCTCCCTTCTGGTTTTCATTTTGTTTGTAATCCGCCTACGGGCGCTGAGGACCTTGTTTTAGAGGATGTAATAGGGGTGGCTAACCCTTCTTTTAATTAGCCCTTTCTATCGAGCGACCGAGAGTGCCGCCTCTCTTTTCATCAAAAAAAAAAGATCTCTACCGCTCCCAAAGGTGTCATTACCTCCACAAGCGGTCACCCAGAATCCCGACGCTCTCCTGTAACTGACATTGCCCAACCTCTAAAAGATGACGATTTTGACACCTTTTTCAACCAATAAGCAAATAAAGGGTGATTTTATGAAAATTGACCTAGATGGTTCCATTAAAAACCTCAAAGAAAAGAAAATAATGACCTACTGTTTTTTAAATCATGTCAGAATACCAAACAATTTTGGCTCATTATTGACCGACATGTAGATGTGAACTTTTTTATCGGTTAATACGGAGTATAAACTCATAGTAGTTCTGTTTGTAACACGTTCTAAGAAAACCACACAACAAGCATGTGGTCGAGTGGTAAGGGACCCCAACCACCCAACATGAGGTCTCGAGTTCGAGACTTGGTGGAGGTTAAAAATTGTTTGTTGGGAGAGCCACTCACGCAGCTCGAACTCTAGATTTAAGGATAGTAGAGGAGTCCCCTAACCGCTGAACTAGAGTAAAAAAAAAAAAAAAAAAAACACACAAATTGATGAAAATAATATACTCCGTAAAAAACAATAAAGCAAAGACGTCATGATTATAGAAGTCGGCAACTGATGGTCAAACTTATAATTTTCCCCCAATCAATAAATAATTCAGAGCGGGAGAAGAGTGAGTGACTAACTCTGCACATCGCGCAATCACGTTGTAGAAGAAGAAGATCGAAGGTGCGAAAATGGAGGAGAAGAAGCCGGCGTGGAGGAAGGAAGAGGATACCGACAACGTGCTCACGGTTGTGAAGGGACTTCTCTGGTCAATCTTCTGCCCGGAGCCGATCAGCGACCTTTCTGGTACCTCTTTCCTCTATCGCACTAAGACCTGTCTTCGTCGCGACTTCCCTCGGCTTCGCGAATCATCTAAAGCCGCTGGAGTCGATGTTCTCCGTTGGACTCGTCGTGGTAGCGCCCTTCGCGCTCTCCTCGTCCTCTCCGTGAGTTCTCTTCTCTCTCAACTGTGATAATCGCTTTCTTTCGAGCCTGCTTGTGCAATTACAGGACTTACGGGGTTTGATTGTTTGTTGTCAGGCTCAATAGAGCACAAATCCGAGATAGATGATAGTTGTGTTACCAGTATAAATCTGATTTTCTTATCTGAATGCAGTTGCTTGTATAGTAGCATCTTAGGATAGTAATTTGCTGGATTCTGCTATCTGCCTCAGTGTTGCTCCCTCTATAGTTGCGTTATGCGATTACAGGAACTGCTGAGTTTGATTGTTTGTTGTCAGGCCCAATTAGAGCAAAAATCCGAGATAGATGATGGTTGTCTTACCAATCTTAATCTGATTTTGAATGCAATTGCTTGTATAGTAGCAGCTTAGGATAGTAATTGCTGGATTTTGCAGTCTGCCTCAGTGTTGATCCCCTATAGTGAAGGATTATAGCAAATTGACTCATGAACTAGTCGTTTATGTCCATATAATGGGGGTTATCTTGCGTCGTGAGGTTTTACGCAGATAAGCAAAGTTAGTTTGCAATTAGAAGTGTCAGAATTTTGGGGAACTTTACAACTTCAGTTTCTGAATGCTTGTGGCAACACTAAATAGTAGACGTGTTCGTGCAGCATTGCTTAAAAATTAATTGTGCACTTTTTATCATTTTCATAGACTCATAGTAACATACAAATTGATTATTGCCTGTGTGTTTGCTTGAAATGAAACGTTATTTCCCACTTCGTGAACCTTTCTGTTGAAAATTGGATGTTGCTGATGTCTATTGCCTTATGTTATGCAGGTTGGAGCAATATCTCTCCTGACTCTTACAGGATTGTCGGTCTTTATGCTGTTCTTTCTCACTGCAACTGTTAATGCTGTTGTCATATCGCTTCTGGTGTCTTTAGCTGCTGCTGGTGGTTTTTTGGCCATTTTCTTTTCCTGTGTTGCAGCCATCTATATTGGGGCGTTGGCCGTTGCTGTTTTTGTGATTTCTGTTTCAACAATATCTGCAATCATAGCTGTTCTCTTTACTGCAGGTATGACTTCTAATGATACACATACGTTCTTTCACTCACTTCTGTTCTCTTAACTTTGCTTCTCAAGAATATAGAATTGTTATAGCTACTAAGATATTTGATTGCCAAGACTTTGCCAAATATTATATAATAGGCAAAGTAAGCATCTTTGCTAGTTTACTTCAAGTTTAGGGCATTTTGTTTCTTGATTAAATTTGTATTAGTAGTGTTAGAGGGGACTTTGAGAAGTGAGAATATTAAGATTTCGGCAGAGAAGGTAAAATTTGCCTTCTGAGTGATGGAATTAGTGTAAGAGCTCTAGTTCTTCAATCCAAGTTCGATTTTCATGTGCATAATTTAATGCTTAAGTTGACAATTGCCATACCATGTTGACAATTGCTTGGATTAGAGGCTGAGTGTACTTTACTTCAAATAATTATGGGAGATTCCAGGAGGTGCCCTTTATGTGTTGAACAAACTTCTTGCAAGTTTCCATACCATATAGGCTATAGTGATGAAGGTTGTAAACCAGTAGAATCGACTAAGTAAGACTGATAACTCATGTAAAATTATTCTGCCCGAATGACTTGTTCTCTGAGATATTAGATGAGGCTTTTCGTGCCATCTTGAAACACTAGTGAAAATCAGGACTCTTTGTACACCTTTTTTTTATATTTGAGATTTATACTCCTACCTAAAAACAATTCTTTTGACATTAATATCATCTTATGCCAGGTTGGGTCGGGTTCCTTTACACAATCTGGCTGGGATTGAGGAAAACCGCAAGCATTGCAAAACACTCAGTTGGCATTACAGGATCAGCTATTACCGCCTACTCAGCTCGACGTTCCCATCGACATGAGCATCACAACCACCATGGTTGAACCTGATTTGTATTACACTTGTTGTACTGTGTTGTTCTGTATCAAAAGCTTGCCTTCTAAAACATAACCATAGCTTCTTTATGCCTTTATCAACTCTTGTTCTCCTTTGTTGTTTTCCAGACACATGGACAAACATAAATATATTTTTGCACCCATAAAAAATGTGAATTCTGTATCCTTATGCCTTTATCAAATTAAAATTGTGATTTGTAAATCTTGCTAATTACAGAGGAGATTCATCATTTGACAAGCTCTTCTTCTCTAGCTTCTCCTAATTCTCTGAGACCTCCAACTTTGAGTTCAATCTCCTCTATCAGCTCCTCCCTTAGAAGATCCTGCCTTGCTGATTCTTCCATGTCTTCTTGCTGAATTCATCATCACCAAAAATCGAATTCTCAGCTCAATCAAATTTTTGTACGAGTACTCATCATATGAAAGAACTATACCTTGTTGTAGATCCAGTGACCAGTACCATCTCCTCCGTCTCCCCTGTAATTCTCTGAATCATAGTATGGGTCCTGTAATGAAAATTTTCCAGGTATCGATTATATGTCGAAAAACAAAAACACATTTGAAAAATGGATGCAGAATAAGATGCTTACTTTGGTGGAACCAAAGAAACAACATCCCCAGCAAGTGAACATGGCGTACATGAGATCTATACAATCAAACAAACTCACAATCTGAATCTCTGGAAATCAAAATATAGTTAAGTTTTAAATAAGTTAATACACTCACAAACATTCTTGATGGATTCATCACTGAGATGCCAAATGGATTTATTGGTGATGAGATCTCTTTGTCCTTCCATGTGTTGGACAAGAACTGCCATTAGATGCAAATCAGGGAGAGCATTTGCTGCTCCAACCAATGCTCCTCTCTTTCTGGTTTTCTGAGCATTCAGCATCCACAAAAAATAATGATTATATTAAAAAATAGAGAAAATAAGGGAGAAAAGACTACTCACCTGGTTTCCATGGAAGCTTAACTTGGAGATTGGAAAAGGCCTTGGATTATGGGTGTCGAGATTTGAAGTATGGAGAGAAGAAGTTGCTGCAAGGGTGACCCTTATGATTGTAGCAGCCATTTCTTGTTCAAGTTTTTGATCCAAGATTGTGGCTGAACTATATTAGGATTTTTGTTTGTTAAAAATCTGAATAATAGGTGTATTTGATTCATGGTTGGAGGGAAGGAAAATGATGCAATGGATAAGACAACCATTTCCATTCATCTAGCCTCCCCCCAATTGTGTTGTCCACTTCTGTTGAAGTTGAAAGGTTTTAATCTGCTCCGTAGATTTATATACGCCCGGCCTATATGCACGCGATTTCCCCCTAAATGCACACGAACCTGTGCGCAGAACATACGCGCACAGATCTTTACAGTGTAAAACTTTGTGCGCACAAGTTATGCGCACATATTCGCGTGCATTTAGGGGAAAAATCGCGTGCATATAGCCATTGCCTTTATATATCATCATTCAGTTTTCTCTATTTGTATACATTCATATTTTAAGCACTCCAAAGTAATGCTCATCACTGCTCAATTATCAAATATTTAGTGGCGTTTTTTACCGATTTTTTTTTACCGGCATTTCAAAAAAAACCAGCCTTGCACAAATCCAAGTTATTTATTCGCTCTTTATCTTGCACGTGTCGGAGAATGCAATAGAGTCGCTAATTACTTGTCTTTTAAAGATTTCATACTATCGAATCTCCAAACCTACATTGCGCAAATTGGATCGTCTCATAGCTTGGATTCAAGTACTAGAATGCATCATGATATGTTCAACCCTTCCTTTTAGACTTTAGATTTATAAAGTTCTTCAAGGTCTTTGAACGTTGATGATTTTGGCTTGCTTATCGTGATGATTTTTAGTATTTTTGACTTCAGAATTATATGGAATAAAACAAAATGATTCATCTACTGTTTATACTTTCATTGAAAACAACCTCTTTGTTGTCTTAACACATGATAATGTTGCGTACAGCTGATTCCCCTCATCCTGCTTTAAGCACGAGCATTTTAAGGCATCGAGATAATATTGTAACACCTGACAATAATCATCATGTCCAAATCTGTTCAAAGCTACGTAATAAGAATGACGGTATGTTAAACACGAACCATGAGTTATTGGGCCATTGGGCCTAGTTGGTAAATTTGGGCCCAAATGTTTGCTCGGCCGAGACGGGTTTGGTCAGAGAGAGGGTTGTTGTTTTTATATCACTTCGACGCCGGCCATAACCTTTGCTCACTTACCAGCTCCACCAGTCAGGAACAGGTTCGTATCCTCCAAAATTTCCCGATCTTTAAGTTTGAAATTGATTGCGTTGAATCCGATTCTGATTAGGGAAATGAAACTATTTTAACGGATCTTATACAATAGAGACCGGCTTTCTAATCTATATGTAGTTTTTCTTTGTGTGTGTTATTGATTGATTATCCTAGGGTTAGTGATCTATGTTAATCTATCATTCAGCTGGAAGGATTTGACATTTTCTAGTCAATGTCATGCTATATTGTTTCTACTGCGAGAGGAAGGGATTTGCGGTTTCGCAAAAATGATTGTCTCTGAACCTTTTTTCATCTTCGTCGCCCCTTTTTGTTCAATACTTGTCGTAGCCCAGCGTATAATTGATAAGAAATTGCCTTTTCGGGGATATTTTCTTCTAGGAGTCTGGTTGCGATAATAGCTTGTATCTTTACACATAATTGAGAAAATGGTGCGAGCATTGCAAAAATTTGATTATATTCTTATTCCATTAAGATGTTCTTGAGGGGCTAATTTGATGTTGATTGGTGATCTATATTCTAATGGCTTAAGAGTTCCGTGTCATATTGAGTAATGGCCTAATGGGATTGGGTATATCATGGAAAGTGGTGCAATACTTCATTAGCAGAATTTTGAGGTCCACGAAACCTCTTGACGGGCTGACTGACCAAAATAGGAGAAGCAAGCTTAAACCTTGTAATTGTTGATGTTGATTTTTAGCTAACGAACAAATCTGATGTTATCGTTTGACATTATGATTAGGATTGCCTTTATGATGACTGAACTAGTTTGCAGTTTTAATTTGAAGTAGGAAATGGCCATATGTTTGTGCATTTTATTCTCTTTAAAATAGGAGAAGCAAGCTTAAAACTTGTAATTGTTGATATTGATTTTTAGCTAATGAACAAATCTGATGTTATGGTTTGACATTATTTATGATTAGGATTTCCTTTCTGATGACTGCACTGGTTTGCGATTTGCAAGTGAAGTAGGAATTGGGTATATGTTTGTGCATTTTATTTTCTTTTCATTCAAGTGAATGTTCTTGCTCAATATATGGTATATGATGAGTTCTAATGCAAAAAAGGTGAAGAAATGAAGTGTTTTCCTAGACTTTATCAAGCTGTGGAGGTTTTCCTTCTATGTTAACCTGAAACACTTTTCCCCAACATATTGATGAATACACCAGCATAGAGCTAATATTAGCTTTAGGTTAGGCTCTTTGCACATATTATTTAACAGACGATTAGTTGCACACAGCATAATATTCTAGTGGAATGTAAAGAATGTATCCTTTCTTTGAGACACAAAATTTCTTTGCCCTTTGCTATATACTGCTAATGGCAATAAAGGCTTTCTGACGATGCTTGATTGTTGCATAATTGATATTAGTTCGTCTAGTTATCATACTTATTTGTACAAGGAGGTCTAGACCTGCTTTTACAATCATCCTTGATTTTTTTTTTTTTTTCAAAATTATAATGGTTGCAGCATGTAAGTAGCATTAACCAGACTTGTTGAGTGTGTCTTGCCTTTAAAGTGACTTCATGAGTCACATGACTTGCGATTTTTTCAGTCTTCATTTTCTTCTCTAGATTATATAACATAATTTACTTATTTTAATGCAGTGTCTTGAGAGTTCAGCAGCTGTTCAACACATCAACCCTTATCTATGTGAGTATAACAACTAATCTGAAACTTTATCTTCTTTGCTGTGGAGCTTGGTTACTACTTACTAGCAGTACCTTAGCTGAAATTCTATTGCGGTTATATTTATATTTTATATGGCATTTAAACTAGTTGTATGTATTAGCAATATATTTTCTATCAACAGTCTTAACTTAATCAAGAAAGAAATACATTTTAAACAAGCTGGTCTTTATCCACTCAGGGCGGACGAGGAACCTGTTGATCAGAAGAGGTATCTTGAGGAACGCTGCAAGCCCAAGTGCGCAAAGCCCTTATTCGAATATCAAGTAAACCTCCTAAACATCTCCTTTCTACACAACCAAGAGACACACAAATGACTAAATCTTTATTTGCATTTGTAGGCATGTGTTAGGAGGATTCAGGATGATGAAACTGGACACAAGCACTGTACTGGACAGTACTTCGACTACTGGTCATGCATAGATAAATGTGTAAGCATTTCTCTTCTACTTGTCTTTTAATCCCATTCATATGCAATTCATTTTGATCGAGTTGGCTTTGCAACAAATGCAGGTTGCACCAAACCTTATTGCAAAGCTGAAGTGATTTTGTGGGGAATTTGCTAGCTGCAGATGTGTGCTTTTTTGCACCTTGAAGCAGATTGAATCTCATAGCTCACTTTCTGCATTTCTCATCTTGCATCATGGACAATATCAAATTTAACTTTTGGTGAATAAGTTCAGGATACTGAATTTAAATCTTGAATGAGGGTTGGATTCCTTAGATCTTCCAGTGTTTATTATGATTATGATTGTGGTTTCATTGACATTGTTTGGGATTCTGAATTACTAGAAGGCTTAACTACAAACACAGGTCATGGTATCAGTATTCCAGTGAAAAAGTAAAACTTAAAAAAGAAACTATTCACGTACGAATATATATTAATCTATGAATTACCGATGATTAATTCACTAAGCAAGTATACGGAGGAAAACCCCGCACCCATTTTTTTATAACTGACACCTGCTTTTGGCGCATTCCGGATGCGTCCAAAACATTTTAAAAAAAACCCGGTTCAGTTTTGGGCGCACCTAGGATGCGCCCAAGTTAAATCGGATTTTTTTAAATTTCGACGGCAAAAAAAAAGATTTTTTTTTTTCTTGGACGCATCCTGGATGCGTCCAAGATTGACCCGGTTGAAAAAAAAAAAATTGGACGCACCCAGAATGTGCCCAAAGCGGATGATAATTATAAAAATCCACCACCGGTGGAGGGTTATAATTGTTGTTTATTTCTCAATCAAGGCATTATTAGGGACACCGACCAAAGCAAAAAAATGATGTTTGACGGCAAGCTCTGAACCAACGGACTGCTTGTTGAAAAGTTCTTCTCACTTCACTTGTCGTCGATTGCTTCAAGATTTAAAATGTAAAGGAAACTTTAATCTGGAATATGTACCAAAAAGTCTAAAATTAAGGTGGTTTTATGTACTTAATTGCCCTTTTGGAAATTAAACGGCAGACCCTTGAGCTGTTGATATGGACTGGAGGCTTTGTTTTTTTGACCTCCAACGTCGCCCCTTCCATCTTTTTCACAAGTGGGGGGAAAGTGTTATTGGTTGGTAGTTTCACATCATAAGATTTAGGATCTTAAACACATTGTTTTTTATCATCACTATTCATCCAACCGAAAAAGTGATAACAATGATTATTCGGTGATGACGATGACTAAGATGAGAATTGTAGACGGTGTGTGTCGATGTATACACAATGTATGACTCACGCACATAAATTCCGTAACACATGCATACATGATGCTTCGACAAACATAGTTTTACAAAGCTGTTAACTTTCTAATTTATTGCTAAAATAAGCTAGTTTGTATTTGCCTAATACAAACTGAAAACGGCTGAACAAACTGATTATGTACATCATCACGTCATGATGGGGCATAAGTTACAATATTCATGTGTATCGTCAAGGATTCTCATCCTAAATGTCCATCCTCTAAGTTTGTTTTTCTCTTGCTACCATCCTTGGATGTCACAATAGTTTTTTTCATAAAAATGAATTTATCATTTAACTTTTCTTTTCTGTCCTTTCCTTCCACATTATTAAAAAACAAATGCTTACACTAACCTAGACACAAATTTAAAATCGAAGATACATCACTAGTTTTATAAAGTTCTATTCTACACCAAAAATATTAATTTAATAATGTTATGCAATCGTGTAAAATTATCTTGAACTAGGATTTTAAAGCCCGTGCGATGCACGAGTCGTTTTTGTGATCTATAATCTTGAAAATTCATTAGGTTGTGTGCATGTTTTGATGTAACTAAACAATTTTTATCGGGCGAAGCCACATGACGGTAACCATTAATTGGCTTTTATCGGCCCAACGGCACAAACAAATCAAATGGCCCATTCTCAAATACTAATAGGTTGGAGATTAATGAAAGGAGATTAATGACAAGAGAGTGAAATTTATTACTTCAAACATCTAAATTTATAATATGCTCCCACCGTCCCTTTAAGTTCTTATTGTGTACTTTGCGCTTGGATTAAGGCAAGTCTAATCAAAACAAGAATGTAAGTAATGACACGTTAAATCATAAAGTTCGATATAGGAAATTTATTAGATGAAAAAATGTTGATTTGATTGATAAAGTATTGTTGAGATGTGATGAGTTTTGATTATGACAAACATCTACTAATGATTTACTTGAGTGTATAGGAATGTTACTAGTGGTTGCAGGATGCTGAGAAATGCTTGCTGGATTTCATGAGACGTAAGGTTACGTCGAATGAAAGCCAGCTGTGCAGTGTAGGTCCATCCGAGGAAGAATATTGGTCGAGATATTTTGGATGATGGCCTTGGAGAAATAAGGAAGAGTTGACTCACAAATAAGGAAAGAGGCAACTCGGTGGAGACTTGGTCTTGAGACGCGCGCCCGTTTGATTCATTGAAGAAATAAGGAAATAATATATATAAGGAATATTTCCTTATAGATAATATTTCCTTATACATAAAGAAGCAGCGTGCCTATTAAAGACTTAAGTTTAAAGACTTGGAGATCAAGTCGGAAGATTACACGGAAGAAAAGTATGGAAATTATATCTAAGGAAGATAATTCCTTAAAGATAGAATTTACCATATATTTGATGAAGATTTATGGAAAGTCGGATTTGAAGTCTTGGAGAAAAAAATAGAAGATTATTTTGGAAGGAACGAATGATATTTTATTTAAGGAAGAGATTTCCTTATAGAAAATATATCATATCTTTGGTTAAGCTTTATGGTAATTCAGATTGAAGACTTGAAGCACAAGAAGACGTCTAGTTAGAATTATTTAGTTTGCTATATATTGTGAGAGATTCATGTAGTTTTAGCAAGTCTTCGAGAGCCAAAAAGAACTAGAGCGTTGAAAGTTGTGAAGAGAGAGACTATGAGTGTTAGAGATTGAGTTCAAGTAGAAGAGAGATCTGAGATCTAGGTGAGAAGCTTAGAAGAGTGATCCAAGTTCTTATTGTAACAAGAAATCAATAACACAAGTAGACGATTCAAACTCCTTCTAGTGAGAAGCTAGAAGGGAGTGGTTTTGCCCTGAAATACTTATTGGTATTAAGGATTTCCACTATATATCCTCGTGTTCAGGTACGATCTTTCCTGTGTTATTTTAATTCCGCTGCATTACGTTCCAGAGAACAAATATTTGTTCTTTGGTATTTTACGCTAACCGATCCAACAAGTATTGTTAAGATATGAATAAAATAAATAAAATAAGGATATAATGAAAAGAAATTAATGGATAGAAAAGAAAACAGAAAGAACTTGAGGAGACGTTTAAAACGAAAACAGCAAGAACTTAAAGGACAGAAAGGGTATTAGTGTTCCGATTTTAGCCTCAGGTTTCTTTTTATAAAACCTTGGTAAGCGGGAGACCAGTCCCAAGAAATTAAACCGATAGATAGCAGTACCACTACCAAATACTGAAACAGTGAAACCCCCATCTCCTTCTTCTTCTTCTCCCTCTTCATCGATCAGAGATGAATCCCGAATTCTCTCAGACGACGAAAACAAACAACTCCTTCTTCCCAATATCCATAGATCAGATGCCCGAAGCTCCAAACCGCACCTCTAACCACCGCCGGTCTCACTCCGACACCTTCTTCCGCTTCCCTGACGATCTCCTCTTCGACGCTCCCATCACCTTCGATTCCTCCAACAACGCGCCATCCCGGCCTCCGATTAGCCACTTCCGAAGCCTGTCGGTGGAGGAATCGGCCGATTTCTTCCAAGGGATGATGGATAGTGGAGATAAGTCAGTGGCGGTAGATGTGCCTTCGTCTTCCGGAGGAAGGAGGCCGGGGCTTCACCGACGGAATAACTCCATGGATGGAGCTTCTTCGTCTTTCGAGGCTGATTCGTTTTTGGATGGGGTCAAGAAGGTTATGACGCCTGATAAGCTCGCTGAGCTTGCTTTGCTTGATCCCAAAAGAGCTAAAAAGTGAGTATTAGAAACTTTTCCCCTTTTGATCTTAGTACAGTTAATTCCTTTGTTCTGTTAATAGGATCATGGAGTAGTTTTCATATGTTAATGCTTTGTTTAAATTAAAGCAAATTAGCACCTATTATGTGTAGTTTCATCAGCTCACTGAATGTGTTGCTGATGTGTAGTTTCATCAGTTTGAGAACAGTAATTTTGTTCCAATCTGGGGGTTTATTGGAATTTTGGATGTAATGTGTTGTGATGAATTTTTCTTTTAGGATTCTATCCTGCAGGTTGCAGGAGCCGTAATTGAATTAGTTTTTTAATTCTGGATTTTTCATCATGCTAATTATTTTCTTCTTTGTCTAGTAATCTGAAATGGTTCCAAGTAAGTTTGTGAAACTGTGAAGGATTATATCAAAGTTGAATCAGGCATTGTTCATATCAGTTACGTTGTCATTATCAAGTGTGTCAATAATGTTCAGATGAATGCATTATGTCGTCATTATCAAGTGTGTAGCTAATGTTCAGGCGAATGTGTGCTAATATGTGACTTAAACTTCAATTTAATTTTCATTGGGTTATAGGATTCTTGCAAATAGACAATCAGCTGCACGTTCTAAGGAAAGGAAAGTACAGTACACTGGTGAGTTGGAGAGGAAGGTTCAGACTCTGCAATCAGAAGCAACAACCTTATCTACACAAGTCACAATGCTTCAGGTAATGACTTCCAATGATATTTAATCAGAAGCTATCAACATGAGCTACAAAACAACTGACTTTTTTTTGTGGGGTTGAATCTTCTATAAGCATTATATATGTGCATGCTTCATATATATGATTTACTTCTTATATCAGAAGCCCGTCTTTGAGTTTGACTAGGATCATTTGAAGTTGGTGATACATTGTAGTTGATTATTTTCTTTTCTTGGTTTAATTTCTGCTTTGCGGTCTGTGGTGGCACTAACCAGAAATCTATTGAATCCTCCATTGATGTACAGGGAAAAATTAATTCTCGACATACTCAACTTATAGGCTGATATGAGCTTCAGCCAAATCCTTTGATTTTTTAATTGGGAGACTGCTATACTATTGAAATCTAATTCAGTAAAACCCATACTCTTCTCTGTCAAATACTCAAATGAACAAAGTATATCTGTATGGTGCAGAGAGACGTGTCTGGGCTGACTGCTGAAAACAGGGAGCTTAAGCTTAGACTGCAGTCCCTGGAACAACAAGCACAACTAAAAGATGGTACACTAAACATATAAATTCAAAGCACTTGGTATTTTGTTTCGTCGTCACTGCATTTGCACTTAGAATTGTCTAAACATATAAAAAAAAATTTTTGGTTGACAGCGTTGAATGAAACTTTAAAGCAAGAAGTTGAGAGGCTAAGGATAGAAGCTGGACAAAATCCATCCTCGAACGGCAATGCTCCTAACAGAAGCTCAAACCCATTTGGTATCCAGCAGACTCAGCGGTCTAACATTGACCAAAACTCTACTAAGCAACTTTGGCCAAGCTTCTTGGACTACAAATCATAAGGCATAGACACAGTAAACAAATCATCTTCTTTAGTTTTAAAATATTCCAAAGAAATAGCTAGATTTGCCTTATTGTACATAAGTTTATGTAATTGATTTCGATCATATTCTCTATCATGATACGATGATACTTTTGGTTTCTCGTCAGTTATAAGCCTGAATTCACAATGTTCCCCAGCCAAGTGAGCGTAGCGGCCTGTGTGTAACTCTATTAGCTGGTTTTGTATCAGTATAAGATAAACCTTTGAGATTTTGTGTAAGTGATTATAATGGAGTGAGATGTAGGACTCTGTTTAGGTGGTTCATCTGGAAATTTTAGCATGCATTGTCCTATTTGTTGTTGTTTATTGTATATGATTGGTTTCTCTTTCAATTGATCAACAGTCATAGTTACTTTCTTCAATAATAAGTGAGAAATCGGCAATCAGTGAGTGGTGATTCTTATTGATTTAAATTAGACCAGTCATAAAATGACCCGAATTTGATGGATAAAAACGGGTCGGATCTGTATACTAGTTCAAAACGAAGGGATGGAATTATAAATGCATGATATATTTATATAAAAAAACGAGAATAATCCGACTAACCAAGGGAAAAAAATAGACTAATCAGTGTGATCTGTTTCAAATTGGACCCAAAATAAGTGTATAAGAATGTGGGGTGTTATATAAAAACGCGGGGTCTATACGCACTACATTTTGAAACTTTTTGAACTACATTTTCGTACGCCCATAATGGACGTACGCCCAAAATTGGCGTACAGTGTAATTTCTCACGTATACGCTAAAAATATTGAAAATTGGTCCGTACGCCAATAATGGGCGTACGCGGCGGATATAAAAATCCGCCTCGCTTTCTTCTTCCTCCTCTCATCGTATCAGTCGGCTACTGTTCATTTGTAACCCTATTTGTCGCCGCCGTCCAATCTTCTCCCATTTCACTCGTTTTCTTCCCTAAATCTATCCTATTCGACTCGTTTTTCTCATACAATCCAAATCCCTCAATCAATTTCATCAATTTCACTCGGAATCATGCAATCCGAAGAAATGGGGAAAAGCTCGAAATCCACTCCGGCGACGGTGGAGGCTGCGGTTTCGTCTGTTCTCCCTCCCGTCCGTATATGTGCTGGTGGCGCAAGAGTCCGAGGTGGAGGAGTTGCGCCTGGGCGGAAGACGAATCCGGCGAAAAAGAAAAGGGCTCGTGGTGGTGGAGCTGCGGTGGCTCCTGAGGTGGTCGGTGGCGCTGGCGAGGGGTCTGGAGGTGGAGGGGAGGAGGTTGGTGGCGCCGACAAGGTGGCTGGAGGTGAAGCAGGTGGTGGTCGGGGTGGAGCTCGTGGTGGTCGGGCTCGTGGTGGTCGGGCTCGGGGCGGTGCGGAAAAACGGGCCCGTTCGAAATCGCCGGAAAAGACGCTCTCGATCCACGAGGTACGTTAATATTTTTTTTTAATTAGTCGTTATTTATCGTTTAGCGTGAAACGTTATTCGATAAATAACGATTAAAAAAAGATTTATTAATGAAATATGAATTATTTTTTATTTATTAATTAGTCGTTATTTATCGTTTAGCGTGAAACGTTATTTGATAAATAACGACTAAAAATAAAATAATAATATATTAATAAATAATATTTATTAATATAATATTAGTTAGTCGTTATTTATCGTTTAACGTTTCACGTTATTTGATAAATAACGATTAAAACGAAATTTTTTATTATTAAATAACATTTATTAATATAATATTAGTTAGTCGTTATTTATTGTTTAGGTAAAAGAAATAATAATATTATATTAATAAATAATATTTATTAATATAATATTAATTGGTCGTTATTTGACATGGTTTAATGCCATGTCACATCCTTATGTTGATTCCAGATCACCCAGGCAGGACCCACGTGCACCGTTTGACCACCGTGCGGAGCACATACAGATACCTGCGACAGCCTCTGTAGTTGTGGTACGTATTTTAGTCAATATCCCAAGTTATAATTATAATCTATTTTATTCTACTTATATTTACATTTTGAAAATGTAGCGGGGCAACATACTCGCCTCTGAGATATCTAGTTTCCTACGTGCATATGGTGACACTCTGCCTGCAGGACAAGCGAGGATGATGAGGGGGTGGATCAGCATATGGACTGGTGATGTAGTACCAGAGGAGGATGGGCCTGTGCAATGATATGTTTGTGTTCAGTATTATATTTTGGATGTTTGTGTGATGTATATTTTGTTGTCGGTATTATATTTTGGATGTCGTAGTTTTCATGGATTTATATATTATTAGGATTTTCCAACTTAAAACGGGCTAAGACGAGAATTCGTGCGAAAACCGACTTAAAACGGGCCAAGACGAGAAATGACACGGAAATCGAGGAAAAACGACTTAAAACGGGCTAAGACGAGAATTCGTCCGAAAACCGATGAAAACCGACTTAAAACGGGCCAAGACGAGAAATGACACGGAAATCGAGGAAAAATGACTTAAAACGGGCTAAGAAGAGAAATGACACGGAAACCGAGGAAAACCTAGCTAGGGTATAGGGTTTGGAGAGTGGTTAGTGGATAGTGGATAGTGAATGTGGATAGTGGATAGTGAATGTGGATAGTGGATAGTGAATGTGGATAGTTGTGTTTGAAATGGATAGTTTGGGCCCAGTTCGTTTAAACGCCTTATAACGCTGAAACTCAAAATTTCAAAATTGTAACATGATAGAAAATGAAGTCTTTATTCGTTATCAATTCTCGGAATCGAAAAAAAATCAACGAAAACGTCAACGGGCCTAATAAGGCCAAATTGAGATTTGGTGAGGCCCATTACCTAAAAACGACATAAAACGGGTTAATAAGACCTTAAACATTGAAAAACTTGAAATGTAAAAGTTGTATTTGAGCATTACCAATATGACGGTTTCGTTTTTTGTAATAAAATAACAAAATGAACACTTCGAAATATCTAAACAGTCACTTTCACCTAGTTACGAGTTAATCTCAAGTATATAAGTCGTATAGTTTTACTAATATGTGTGTGATATCAATTCGTTACTCAAATAAACTTTACATAAAACTTTCATTAAATGTTATGAAACACTCAAATACTCCAAAATAATGACATTTCACATCTTCGTGTTGTCCATATTGCTTGATTAGTAAAACTATACGACTTATATACTTGAGATTAACTCGTAACTAGGTGAAAGTGACTGTTTAGATATTTCGAAGTGTTCATTTTGTTATTTTATTATAAAAACGAAACCGTCATATTGGTAATGCTCAAATACAACTTTTACATTTCAAGTTTTTCAATGTTTAAGGTCTTATTAACCCGTTTTATGTCGTTTTTAGGTAATGGGCCTCACCAAATCTCAATTTGGCCTTATTAGGCCCGTTGACGTTTTCGTTGATTTTTTTTCGATTCCGAGAATTGATCACGAATAAAGACTTCATTTTCTATCATGTTACAATTTTGAAATTTTGAGTTTCAGCGTTATAAGGCGTTTAAACGAACTGGGCCCAAACTATCCATTTCAAACATCATATCTCAAGTTTTTACTATATACCCCTTCCTTTTCAATTTTTTCAAGTATTTTTTGGCTAAATACCCCTTGCATTATGAAAACTATTTCTTTTTGCTAAAAACCCTTTTCTTGTCTTTTTTCGTTGTACGTCCCTCCATAAACTCGATTTTCGCGCCGTTTTTCGTTTCAATCCCGTTTTACTCGATTTTCGCGCCGTTTTTCGTTTTAAACCCTTGTAGTGAATTCAGAACTTATTTCATTTAACCCATCTAAAATATTAAACACATCCGAATTCACTACAGATCAACATCTATACTACCATAATTAATGCGATAGTCCTTCCATTGCTGCATCCTCAGCGCAAACCCGCGATCCAATCCATTCGCACTAGGATCCTTGAACATGCGCCAAAATCCAGGTACAGATGGTACGGGACAGTCTTTTCTAAGGCACACCTAAATTACAAAACATAAATACCATGTTAAACATTAAGAAAATTGAGTGAAAATCATACCGGTATGTAGTGGTTTGCTAAGCCCACATGAGCCATTGCATAAATTTTCAAACCATGACTGGAGCTTTGTTGATACACCTTCATCGGTAAGCACAAATATGATCGGACTTTGGATAAGTATATCAAACCAACCTGAAACTTAGTGGCAAATGCTAATCCAATCATGGGCATACTCATCCAGTATCTTTCAGGACATGGTGATCTGCTATAGTTGACCTCTTGAACAAGAGCGTCGAAGTTGTTTGCCAAATCCGGGCGTAGTCTGGTCATGACTCGTCTGTAGATATCACTGTTCTCTAACAGCTCCGTAGTCAGTTCCATGCGAATGTGAGGATATTCTTGTTGGTGATGCCCCAACAACATGGCTAGTGACCGATATCCACAGTGTTCATCCGCCCTTACGTCTTGTGCATCTACAATGTATGGAAACATGAAGAGATCAACATTGTCAACCCCGAAGTCTACCCCCACATTTCGTCATTGCTGGCTGAGGGAACTCATCTGTAAGAGTGCAACCTGATAATCCGAACCCCTCTCCACCAGTGCCACTTGAATGACCAAACGCCTCTGCCGCAGTGCACCCAACAACTTCAAACTCCCTCATTATAGTAGGCTCGTTGAAAGTAGGTTGTGCCGCCGTTGCTTTTCCCTTTCCCTTTCCTCTAACCGTCTTATTCTTCACCTTCGCAGCATCATTTTTCTCTAATTCTTCCCTTGCGTACTCAAACGCGCTCATCTCTCTCTCGGTTCCCCACTTCTTTCCTACCGCTCCTCTTGGTCTGCCAGGATCCTTGATTCCCGTCGGCTCCAACGCAAGACTTTGATGTGGATACTCCAACATTGTGTACAAGTCCGCTATCCGAGACCACTGACTTTCAGGAAGTTCCCCCTTTTGCCATCTATCGTTGAGCTCAATGAATCTCAACTCCCGCATGGTCTGAGGTACACCAATCTCTACCTCCCCGTTATCAAGTTCAATCCTATCCCATTGTAGCTGCCTCCAGAATCTGTGAATCTGATTGAGCTTGAATGACTTCTTCTGAATAATATGTTGCACCATCTCGTGGATGCACGGTAGGCCCTGACATTCTCGCATCCAGTAATCTTCGCAATGTTCCTCATAATTCTTCGCCTTTATATCCTCCCATATATCCCACAACTTATGCAACGCTCTATCAGACACATTATGGAATAGATGTCGAAATATCAATTTCACTTGTGGATTCATTCGTCTGAAAACCCCGGGTGTCTTGATCCGATCCTCTTCCATGGTGGCCCTCACCTTCACAATCTGGCCCTCGATGGCTGCATGGATCCTCACAACCATTCGATTAAAACCGCCTATACTTGAACCGACTATTTTCTTCAACACCTTATGCATTCCCTCAACCCTATGTTTTATTCATTCAATGTCGCGTTTAAGTAAAACAACTATTACATAATAAACTAATAAATAAATCGGAAACGTTTAAGTAAGTTAAAAAAAAATTACCTGTTTGAGGTCCTCGTGAAGAAGTGAAGATTGTGTTCCGTCCATGCGCAAACAATGTTTGTCTTGTAAGGGATAAGCCACACATTTTCAATGTATCCGACGACGCCGCTTCTCCAAGATGTTCTCAATCCTAGCAGTCTTTCCTCGTATTGTTCCTCCGTTCTTGATATAAAAAGTCTCCATACTTGCGAGCACAACCTTTTCACCGATTCCTTATTTTTCAAAATTCTGGTAGCGTTTACCTCGATGTTGTGCTTGATATGAACCCAACACAAGAGGTGTTGAACCGGAAGATCTTTGAACACATATTTGATTGCAGTGATGAGAGCTAGTTCTCGATCGGTCATTATTGCAGTCGGCATTACTCCGGCATCCTCAAACAACTTTCTAAGCCTCTGAACTATCCACAAGTAGTGCATTGTTTCCTCCTTACCCGTGAATGCATATGCAATGTTGAATGTCTTATGCGTGCAAGTGAAACCGACAATCTCCACAAGAGGCATTTTATACCTGCATAATATATTTAAATAATGAAGGAAGAGGCATATTCAATATATTTAAACAAAATTTTTTTGATATACAACTATTATGTACCTATTCGTATTGTATGTGGCGTCAATAACCACGACGTACGGAAACATCTTCAACAAGTGCAACGAGTCTTGATGGGCAAAAAACAAGATTTCCACCTCGTTTGATTTCTTCTTGCAGAGGGGATGCACTACATAGCTGCGCTCCTTCAAAAACTTCAAGGTCCATTGTGTAACAGTCAAATCTCCACGATCCTCAAAATGCATCTTCTGAATAAAGTTGGCGATTTGTTTTGTGGATGTTGTATTCCCTGGAAAGGCCGCACTCAACTGAGTAGCAATAACAGACGGCGTAGTCAAGCTGTTCGCACATACCGTCACAAATTTCACCTCATTCGGCGTCATTCGACCCATGTACGGATGGCCAATGAAGCTAGTGGAAAACTTATGATTGTGTTGTCCGTATTTTACCTTCACATACCATCCATCTCTCGCATCCCTCGCCCTGAACCTATATCCTCGGATCTCAAACTTGCAATCCGACTTCTTATCCCTACTATCCCGCTCTGTATTAACAACCTCCTCTGTTTCGCCATCCTCTATTTTCTTTTTCCCTGATCTATACACTCCAGCATGCGAGCACATTATATTCATTTGACGCTCATTGCTATGGCGAGTCACTAATACCATCATAAGTTGTCTACCAATACTCTGAACCCAACGCCTCAAGTGTTCCTTAGTAGGAAACGTTTCTTCGGTATCAAACGAATCATAGTAATCCATACCCTATAATTAATAAAAACTACCATATTTATCACAACTAAAACTTAAAACTACGAGTCCACATCAATCTAAACTATCACTTCTACAAATTATTTGCAACTAAATAACGTAAATAAATACGAAACGATTCTAATTAGTTACTAACCGAAAAATCTCTGGCGTCGAAGTCTCCTCCTTCTTCGTCGGTATCGTCGTCCCACATCCCGTCGTCGGGTTCACTAAAATACTCTTTCTCATCCACGATCGCATCGTCTTCGTCACTCCCATGCTCGTTCTCTTCAACATACTCGTTCTCTTCACCGCTCGCATACTCAATCTCCGTCACATATTCAAACTCCTCACCATCACTCAAATTTGTAACTCTCCTATTTGACATTTTTGACTTCAACATCCATCCGAAGTTCCTACATTTATACACATACTACATCCCAAACGGTCATATTCTGAAAAAATAGCCGTTGGGATAAAAACAACTGTGGAAAAAAATACCCCAACGGTAACTTCTGAATTTGGACAAATAGCCGTTACACCAGATTTTTAACTCGTACGCCCATTATGGGCGTACGAGTTAAAAATTGTATTTCACTACGGCTATTTTCAAACGGCTATTTTCAAACGGCTATATTATTAAAATTTATACTGTACGCCGGTTTTGGGCGTACGCCCATTTTGGGCGTATACATACGACCGTATTCTGTATTTTGCCTCACAATCGATGTTGGAATTTTGCACTGTCCGCTTAAAACGAGCGTACGCCCGAGAATGTAGTGTGAAAAGTTGCAAAATGTAGTGTGTATAGATTTTGCGTATAATAAGGGGTTAAGATCAACGTCTACGTCCACATCCCCCACAAAATGCGTTCGGCTATGATATCAATTTCAAGCTTTCAATGTACGTCATTTTCAGTCAAATGGTAGGTTGGTACCTCAAGGCCTTAAAATTCCTTGAACACATTTGTTGTTTGATATCAATTATGGAAAACAATGCGGGTAAAGTATTAGCAAATAGCAACCACCCATATTTAATACATGAAATTATACTATATGATGGCACATTCATATTCAATAGACCTGGCAAACGGGTTGAACGAGTTGGGTTCAGGTCAAACGGGTCGATAGAAATTTCGGGTTGGTCGGGTTCGGGTCGATCCAGCGGGTTTCAAATGTTCGATTTTTTTAATTATAATAAAGAAAATAAAATTTAAACAATATTTTTATAATAAATATTTTTATTATATTATTATTTAATAAAATACATTGTTATATTTTAATTTAAATGGAATAAAATATGTGAAAAGTGGGTTCTCGACGAGTTTCGAGTTGGTCCGGGTTTGACCCAACGGGTCTCGAGTTGGCTCGGGTTTGACCCAACGGGTTTCATGAGTTTTCAGATCAGGTTGGGTCGGGTTTTTTTAGGATCGGGTTGGGTCAGTTACGAGAGGTGTATTATTCACCCATATATGTGCATTTCTTCATGGCATTCAAAATAGCCCAAAGGCAGATAGAACACCATTGCTATATCACCAAAGACGTTCATTCATTAATAAACAGCTACTACTCACAGTCACACAATCACACCCACATAAACCCTAATGGATCTATATCTTTTTTCACTATTAACACGTACTTAAGTCTAATACCCTCCTTAGTTAATACTGCTATTACCATAAACAAAAGCCATCATACCATAATCACAATAGCCATCAAACACGAACTTATTTCTCCCTAATCAGAGTCACCTCGAATGAAATCAGGGGCCAGTTGACTGGTGGAGTAGCAGTGACATTGAATTTCTTACACACCTTCTTTTCATTCTCTATCCACCAAATCGTTGTCTGCGCCACACTTTGATCATCACTGCCACACCAAACAGTAACTTTTCAGTCTTTCACCACACCAAACAAAACTCAAAATCATAAAAACAACAATCAAAAGATAGAAATCTTACGACCACACGACATTCACAATATTCTTAACCCCATCTCCACGGACAACAACAGAGATCTTCGCACCAGCTTCGCCTAATTAAATCCTCATCGTAATCGTCACTCTTCCCGACCAGAGTGAGCTTCTCCTCCAGAGACGGAGATTCCTCGTCCGGAGCGACTCGGTTGGTGCCTGAAAAGAGCTTGTTGGTGGTTCCGTCGGAGAAGACGACCTCGAAGCGGTTTGAGAGGAAAGCGCAGAAGCCAGTGTCGTGTACGATGCTCAAGCTCTGGATGATCTTTCCTTGTTTGGTGGCTTGGATATGGAGACGATGGATCTTGCTCTTCAGAGCTGAGATTTGGCGCTTTTCTAGGGCAACTCGGATTTTGGTGAGGATTCCCATTTGGATTTCGGTGGATGAGTGGAGAATAAGATCAGGTGTTTTTTGTTGCTCGCGCTTTTCTAGGCTTCTTGTAAAGGAATTTTATACTCCGTAATAGCGGAGGATGAAGCCGGGTTGCCAATGTCACTATTGCACACAATACTTCCGATAACTATACTATCCAAAATAAATACTCCTCCGTTTGTCCACTTTTCTTTTCGAATGTCTCCTTTTGTTTGTACACTATTTTATTTTAGTGATGTTGACTTGTCTCAATTATATTGACACTTTAATAATTGGTTGACAACTTAGTTAATTGTCTTGACGATATAATTAATATTTTTAATAATATAAAATGTTATAATGCTGAACATATAGGAAATGTAAGCAAATGGACAAAAGTTCGTTTGATAAAATATACTATATGTTAAAATATATTATATGTGAGATGTGGTCTCAATAAAATATATGAGGAAGTAGGACACGATTTTTTTTAACTTGAAAGTGTCGGGAGGGGAGGGGACCACGTGAATTTTTTTGAATTGAAAGTATTTGGTCGGCGCGTCAAGGAAAGGGAGCAACCAAGTGAAAGGGGAGGGAACCATCACTGCCACATCAGCAAAAGGTATATACTTATAACTAAAATAACTAGTGCAAAAGCTAAAAAAACATTACACTTTCGGGGTATTTACTCAAAAACTGGCAAAACTGTACTACTGTTTTTTAAATTTTTGCATCACTTTTTTAAGTTATATGGAAATATCATTTTGCTGACGTGACAATTATAATAGAGTTGTCAACAAAAATTTTAACAGAGCTGTCAACAATATATTGAACAGAGTTGTCAACAAATTTTTTAACAGAGCTGTCAACAAGAATAATAAGTTGTCAACACCAATAATAACTTGTCAACAACATAACAAAACTGTCAACACGATTAAACTGACAACAAGAGTAATGAAACGAACAAGAGTTATTAATATAATTAAACTAAGTTGTCAACACGTATAATAATTTGTCAACACCACTAATAACTTGTCAACAACATAACAAAATTGTCATCACGAGTAATTAATATGTCATCACAAATAATAATAATTTGTCAACACGAGTAATTAAAATGTCAGCATGAATAATAATTTGTCCACACAAAAAATAATCTGTCAAACACCACTAATAACTTGTCAACAACGTAACAAAAAATTTAACACACTGAATGAAACTGTTAACACACTACAAAAGCTGTCAAAACACTAAAAATATTATCAACACATTTAAGAAACTATAAACACACTAAATAAAATTATCAACAAACTTAAAAAACTATCAACACACTCTAAATAATATCAACAGTTTACGAAAAAATAAAATAAAATACTGGCAACACCCAATTAAATAATTTCATTGTCCTATGAGATTGTCATAGTTGAAGGTGCTGCTCATTTCGTGCACCAGGAGAAGCATCAAGAGATCAGCAAGCATATCAACGAATACCTCAACCTCTTTTGATCATGCTCTGCTTTCCACATGTGATGTGAGAAAGCCAAGAGAGCCAAGATTAAGTGACACAACTGGTGGAACTGAACTCCTAAATAAATTAGAAGCATGAAGTATCACTCCATCTCCTCCCAAACATGCTACAAAGTCCACCTTTTCGTGCAGATTACTGCAAGAGAATAAATAGTTACTTACTTACATCAAGCAAGAAGGAATAACAAAACACAGTCTTTCAACTTGCTGATATAGAACCTTGTATCTTGAGAATAAAATGTATGAACAAAACCAAATCCTGGTATGCTTGCAAACATGTCATGATCTTTCAGTTCAACAAGAACATTCATTTTCTCTTAGTGATACAAAAAAGAAGCAGCCTGTCAAAACAAAAAATAAGAGTAATAAGGAGGAGAAGCCAACTCGTAAATGATTATATATCCAACATTACTAATACTGAAACAAAAATGAAAGACAGGGAAATGCACATTCGTACCTCTTTAGCCTCTTCCATGAGCTCTTTGCCCAATTTCTTCAGCAAAAGGACAGTCTTTCGTTTAGATTTCCACAATAGCATTCGCTGCTATGTGCTTGGATGAGTCAATGCCAATGAGGATTCAATGACCTTTTCCTTGGTACAAAGACAATAGCACAATATATAGAAACCAGTATTATAGCAAGAGAGTCTACAATTACTGAATCACCATCAATCAAAACAGGCACCTTACTAGAATGATTCAGCTTTTTGAATTCTATAGCACGATAAACATATAGAAATCAAAGATCTTCGTCAACCTATGAGCTTGATTAATCCTTACCTAGAGTGTATTCAGGCATTTCAAAACCCTAGAACACGGATTGCGGCCGGAGGAGGACCGATGTCGGTGAAGGAGGGACGTCGGAAGAGGAGCATTGTCGGCGGAGGAGGGACGCCAAAGAAGGAGCGATGTTGGCGGAGAGCGTCGTGAGAAGAGAGCGATGTCGGTGATGCATGGCTTCAACTTTAGGAGAGAGAGTGTGGGACGGATATACTTATGATAAAATGAGGGAAAGTGTATTGGACACAAATAGTCATGAACTTATGATTGGACACTGGGCCGAAGAATTTTAACCACAAGAATTCACGAGTTTTTGGTTCATCTAGAAGTTTTAGCATGCATTGTCCTATTTGTTACTCCGTATTGTTTATTGTATATGATTGGATTTTCCATCATCTATATATCTTATCTATATAAAAGTTGGCTGTCCAATGCCAAAATTAAATGAAATTGGTACCAATTTAATGTATTACTCATTTCTTAATCACCTCCTATTGGACTTTTGGGCATGTCTTTAAATATCTTTCTTATATCCCTATGTTATATTTATTTATAGTCCACTTGATTAAGTCACAAATTAAATTAATGTGTGAGCTTCTCTTATGACAATGCAAACTTATTCTAATATTATGTTTTAAAACTACTTCAAACATATTTATAAGGAAATAAAAAATACTTATATTTACAAATATTAATAAATTTGATAACAACAACAACATATTAACAAATAATGTATAACTATATTAAATCACATACGGAAATCTGTAATTGTCTCGCGCGGAGCGCGAGACCCGTATCTAGTATATAAAAATTGTTGAGTTTGATGAAGTAATGTCAATTGGTACCTACTTAATGCATTGAGTTAATGTATTGAATTTTTTTTAAGAGATTAATACATTAAAAAAATACCTTATTTAATTAGGCTCTTACAGTTATCGTCTCACGTCTGTTCGTTTCTGCCAGTTGATTTTCCTTTCATTTAATCTTCTAATTTGGGTCTTTTATATATTTAATTAATTAAAAACATCTATTTTTTATTAAAAGTTACAGCATAAATACATATGTGAAAGTAATACGAAATATATAAATACGATAAAAATAAACGTGTTAGGCCCGCGCGAAGCGCGGGTAATGAACTAGTACTCCATATAAAAGTTGGTGTGTCTTGGGCGAAAATAAATGAAACCGGTACCTATTTAATGCATGAACAAAACCTTTCTCCTCTCATCATAAATATTTAATCCAAAACTCTCATATTCTCTTAGTTTTAAGCTATACAATTAATGTCTATAAGTCTTTAAATTCATCAACTCAATGATATCAAATTTAGCTAATGACTGCACTAAATTAATAATTCTTAATACTAAAAAATACAACACACATTGGATGTTGTTGTATATTTCGAATGTTGTTGTATATTTTATGACATATATTAGTTGTAATTGGAAATGATCATGATCTTCAATGTTATTAATCAATAATAAGTAAATATAATTAATAATATAAATCTCTATATATAAATTGGTTGGTATTGTCCAAAGTAATGACAATTGAGACTCTTTAAATGTCTAATAAAATCATAACTATGTGCTTAATTCGTTGATATTTCTACCATTTTCATCTTTTTTCGCTTTTCGCCTCCAATCCGTATGGCTATGAAGAGCAATTCAAACATCGTCAACGACTGTGTGATTTGGTACATATATAAGAGATATTATTTTCTATTAAAAATTACTCAAAAAATACATATATGAAAATAATATCTTAAGTATACAAATATCGACAAAAATAAAACGTCTTTGGCCCGCGCGAAGCGCGGGGAAATAACCTAGTTTGATTAATAGTCATAGACAGAAAACTATAAACATAGTACATGCTCATATTTATCAATTAGAGGTTTCATGTGTATTAATGGATAGGTTCATATATATAAGGTACAAGTTCATGTTTTTTTTATGAACAAATAGTTCTCTAATATGCTTAAGATAAAAAGAAAATATGAATATAAATATAGGTTCATGTATATTAAAGGACAAGTTCATGTATATAAATTAGGAGGTTCATTGGTACCAATATACAAGTTCATGTTGTTTTCCAATTAACTATGGCACATTTTTCTGTCAAGGATCGACGAGCCATTTCATCAACATCAAACAAAATCATAAATTCATAATAGAAGCTTGACATTCTGATGCTAGTTCATGTTGTTTTCTGATGAGATGTGATGTAATTACTTGAAGGTTGATAAAGTCCGGTGTGCCGATAACACGGGGGTCGTGTATTTAGCGCATATACGCATTGGGCCCACAATACAAGCTCATGGAGTTCCATCCTAAAACCAATTGGCAATAGGAGGAGTAAAAATATAACAAGATAGATCAATCAAAGAATATGAGGCTTATTCTACAAACTGTCCTGTTGTTCTTTGCTGACTGCTTTCTTTGTTCTAATTATATTAGACATGTAATGGGTGATTGTCAGTTTTGTTGATGATTAATCCCAAGTGTAATGTTCAGATCATTTGTACGTAGAGCAGTGTTGGGCTTTAATCTGTAATTGGGCTTGATCATTTGTTTGAAGCCCAGAAGCCTGCTGTGGCCCAGGTGCTCGACCCGACCCGTCTGAGGTTGCTGGGGCTCCGCGTGCACTTGCTGGGCAGAGGTATATAAGCTCTCAACCCTTGATGCTTCTCTCTTATCAGAATCATTCTCTTCCTCCGCCTCCATCTGTGAAAGAGAGCTTAATCTAGGGTTGGGTTTTCCTGAGTGTTCTTGACTGTGGATCGAGAGCTTGATCTTGACAGAAGCAAAGCTTTTGCTTCTAAGAGATAACTTCGAGAAGATTGTGTTCTTGCTTGGAGTTGGAGGCCTTGACGAGTGGTGAAGCTTGCAGATGCTCGACGGGTTGAAGTCTTGAGGAGATCTGGTCACACGCGTGGTTTAGGGAGTTTCTCTTCTCTTGCTTTACAGATTCTTGTTGTCTCTGTTCTGTGTATTTGATCTGAACTTAGAGCTTTGCTCTCTTGTAAGATTGTGACCTACTTAGTGGATTTGGCCATCAATCTTGAGGCCACGGGGAATAGGCTGAGTCCGAACCTCGTTAACAACTCCTTGAGTCATTTACTTCCTGCATGCAGTTCTTTATGCGAGTTTATGGTAATCTGATTCGAATCTAGTTAATCTCACAGATTGGTATCAGAGCCAGGTTACTTGATTACTGCTATATCTGAAATCTTGTGTGATTTGTGTAGATATTTGCATAATTAGGTACTATCATTGCTCTGTGAATGATCTTGGCTCATTGCTTCCGCATTTATTGATTCAGATTATCTCTGTGACTGTGTTAGTCTTGATCTGTGTGATTTGGACCTAGGATCTGCAAATTTTGCTATTATTTGTTCAAGATTTGCTACTCCTTCTTCCTTGTTGTTCTGTTTTATTCTTAATCTTGAAACTTACTTGTGTGTTTGGTTTCAGGGGAAATAAAACTATGGGAGATAACAACATTAGGATGAAATCTTTTGATGAAACTACAGATTTTGCAATGTGGCAAGTCAAGATGAAAGCTATACTGGTAAAGGAAAAGTGTAGCAAAGCCATCAAACAAGACTACCTTGCAGAAACCTCTCCTGCTAGAAGGATGGAGATGGATGAACAAGCCCATTCAGAAATCCTCATAAGGTTATCTGATGATGTGACTCGACAAGTGGTAAATCATACTACTACTAAATCTCTCTGGGATGCTTTAGAAGCTCTTTATCTTACTAAGTCTTTACCCTCTAGGATTTCTTTGCTCTGCAGATTATTCACTTTCAAAATGGATATTAATCTGACTTTGAGTGATAACCTAGATAAGTATCTTAGGATGACTCAAGACTTAGAAAGATGTAATGATAAGATAGGAGAAACTCACCAAGCTGTCTTGCTTCTTAACTCTTTACCCTCTCAGTTTGATAATTTTAAGGATGTGATTCAGTATAGTAATGAAACTTTGACTACACAAAAGATCATAGATTCTGTTACTGAGAAAAATGAAACCTTAAAAGTGTTTAGAACTAAAAATTCTGACAAAAAGACTGAGGTGAAAGCTGAGGCTCTTATGATGAATGGTAAGAATAAGAAGAAGTTTAAGACCAAGAAAGAAAAAAGATATGAGCCTTCAAATTCTTCTGATAGTGATAAGAAGAGAAAGTGCTTCTACTGTAACAAAACTGGCCACTTTATTAAAGACTGTCATAAAAAGAAAAGAGATGAGTCTAGTAAGGAAGGTCATGATAACTCTGCTTCTTTACTTGAGTCTCAGGATTATGAAAATTGTGAAGTGCTTATGTGTTGTGATTCCCCTGTTGATTATGACTGGATACTTGATTCTGGCTGCACTATGCATGCTACTCCTTACAGAAACTTCTTTAGCTCCTTAACTGAGTGTGATGGAGGGAAAGTTATGTTAGGAGACCACAATGCTCTAGCTATTAAAGGATTAGGTAAAGTCCCTCTAACTATGTTTGATGGAAAGACTATGATTCTACATAATGTTAGGTGGGTTCCAGAATTAAGAAGAAATTTGTTATCTGAGTCAGTTTTTGATGACCTTAAGTGTCAAATTATTACTCATAATGGTATAAGGGAAGTCATCAGAAATGGGACAACTCTTATTAAGGGAATTAAAAGGGGTGGGTTGTATCATGTTATAACAACACCTGAGTTAAATCTCTCCAAAATGGATAATAGTCTGACCTTAGACCAGACAAAAGCTTGGCACAACAGAATGGGACACATAGGTAATAAAGGCTTGAATTACCTGTATAAACATGGTTTAATTGATAAAAAACCAATGGACTTAATTTTCTGTGAAGATTGTATTTTTGGAAAGAAAACTAATAATTCTTTTTCTAGATCTTCTTATGTAGCCAGCAAACCCCTGGAGTATGTGCACTCCGATTTGTGGGGTCCAGCTCAGGTAAGTACAGTAGGTGGTAAGAGGTATTTTATATCTTTTATTGATCACTACTCTAGGAAAGTGTGGATTTACTTATTAAAAACTAAGGATGAAGCATTTTCTGCCTTTAAGAACTGGAAATCTGCTGTAGAAAAACAATCTGACTTGAAACTAAAGTGCCTTAGAACAGATAATGGCCTTGAATTTTGTAATCACTTGTTTAATGATTTCTGTACTCAAGAAGGGGTCAAAAGACACTTAACAGTGCCTGGAACACCCCAACAAAATGGTACTGCAGAAAGAATGAATAGAACTTTATTAGAAAAGGCTAGATACATGCTAATAAGTTCAGGATTAAAAAATTAATTGTGGGGAGAAGCTGTTACCACAGCTTCCTACCTCATAAATAGATCACCCTCTTCTGTCATTGAATTTAAAACTCCTCAAGAAATGTGGACTGACAGAAAACCAAGTATATCTCATTTGAGACCATTTGGTTGTACTGCCTACTCACAAATTTCTCAAGGAAAATTAAAACCAAGAGCTCAGAAGTGTATAATGTTAGGTTATCCTGAGGGAGTAAAAGGATATAAGTTGCTTATAATTCAACCTCATGGCTATAAAGTGATCTTGTCTAGGAGTGTGACATTTAATGAAAAAGATTTTCATTACAAAAACATTCTAACAACTGCATCCAAGAGTACAGGTACCAAAGAAGCAGAGAGTGTAGAAGTGGTGACAAGAAACCAATTCTACATACCAGAAGGACCAAGTGAAGTCCCAGGAGAGGAGGAGTTCGACCTAGGACATCCTTCCATGAGTCAGAATGAATCTGAAGAAGATTCAAGAGCAGCTGAACCAGACTCAAATAAAATCAGCCTGGAAGCTGAGAGTGACACAAACAACAACCATCAACATTTAGGGGAAGGAAACAGGGAAGTATCCCCCTCTATCAATGATATTTCTGTATATTCTGATGTGCATAATGATAACACTGTAGTGTCTGAGAATAATAATAACTCTAATGATGTGCATGACTTAAATGAATATCAATTAACCAGAGATAGAGCCCCTAGACTTAGAATTCCAAATAAAAAATTCTATGTGAATAATGCTGAGGTTGTGGCTATGTGTACTGGTCTTGTTGACTATGCTTTCATGACTGCTAATGTGATAAATAATAGCTATACCCCTGATACTTATGAGCAAGCTGCTAGGTGTTCTGAGTCTAAGAAATGGCTTAGTGCTATGAATGATGAAATAGACTCTATGATGACTAATAAAACTTGGACTTTAGTGCCCAAACCTGAAAATGCTAGGCTCATTGATTGTAAATGGATTTACAAAATAAAAGAGGGTAATAGTTCTAACGATCCTCCTAGATACAAAGCTAGGTTAGTAGCCAAAGGTTTTACCCAAAGGGAAGACATAGATTACAATGATATATTTGCACCTGTGGTTAAATATAAGACTATGAGACTTTTGCTTGCTATGTGTACTGTGTTTGACTGGGATCTGGAACAAATGGATGTTAAGACTGCTTTCTTACATGGTGAATTGGATGAGACAATTTACATGAAACAACCTAAGGGTTTTATTGACATTAAAAATCCTGATCATGCTTGTTTATTAAAAAGGTCTATCTATGGGTTGAAACAATCACCTAGACAATGGAACTTAAAATTTGATGCTTGCATGAAACAATTAGGTTTTCATAGGAGCAGTTATGACACTTGTCTTTATTTTAAGGGTGTTAAGACTAGTTCTCCTTTGTATGTGCTTCTTTATGTGGATGACATTCTTCTTATCAGTAACTCTAAAGTTTTAATTTCTGGTGTTAAGAAAGACTTAAAGTTACACTTTGATATGAAGGATTTAGGTCCTGCCCAAATGATTCTAGGTGTTAGAATAGTTAGAGATAGGAAGAGTAAGCTCATGAGATTATCTCAGACTGAGTATGTTCAGAAAGTTCTGGATAAATTCAGTATGGATAACTCAAAGCCTACCTCTATACCCTTAGGAGGGAATTTGGAGCTAAGTAAGAATAGTTGTCCTACTGATCCTAAAGAAATAGAGCAAATGTCTAGTGTGCCTTATGATGTGGCAGTGGGATCTGTAATGTATGCAATGTTGTGTACACGACCAGATCTTGCTTTCTCGATCAGTGTATTGAGCAGGTTCATGTCCAATCCAGGAAATGACCACTGGTTGGCTATGAAATATGCTCTAAGGTATATTAGTGGGACCAAAGACTTGTGTCTAGTGTATGGTGAGCATACAGCTAGGGATGAGTTATTTGGTTATGTGAATTCAGACTATGCTAGTAACAAAGACACTAGAAAGTCTACTACTTCCTACTTTTATACTTGGGCTGGGAATTGCATTTCCTGGAAGGCACATCAACAGTCAGTTGTGGCACTTTCCTCTACAGAGGCAGAGTACATAGCTGCTACTGCTGCTAAAGAAGCTATATGGCTAACTGGGATATTGAATGAAATCCAGTGTGCTACTTATGTATCTGTTTTACACATGGATAGTCAGAGTGCCTTATACTTATGTAAAGACCCTGTTTATCACGAAAGGTCTAAACACATTGATGTGAGGCATCATTTTATTAGAGATCTGATTGAAAAGAAGCAGATAATTGTTACTAAGATTAAGGGTGACTTAAATCCTGCAGATTTTGGTACTAAGATTGTTACAGCTGATAAGTTTGCATTTTGTAGGGACTTCCTGCATATCTGCAGCTGCCCATGATGAAGTGTGAGCCTTGGACAACGATGGTAGATGTGCCAGAATTCACTCCTAGTTTAGTACGGCTGTGTGTTACAGTTAGAACTAGGCTGAGTAGGTTTCATGACAATCAAGAGGGCAAATTGTAATGGGTGATTGTCAGTTTTGTTGATGATTAATCCCAAGTGTAATGTTCAGATCATTTGTACGTAGAGCAGTGTTGGGCTTTAATCTGTAATTGGGCTTGATCATTTGTTTGAAGCCCAGAAGCCTGCTGTGGCCCAGGTGCTCGACCCGACCCGTCTGAGGTTGCTGGGGCTCCGCGTGCACTTGCTGGGCTGAGGTATATAAGCTCTCAACCCTTGATGCTTCTCTCTTATCAGAATCATTCTCTTCCTCCGCCTCCATCTGTGAAAGAGAGCTTAATCTAGGGTTGGGTTTTCCTGAGTGTTCTTGACTGTGGATCGAGAGCTTGATCTTGACAGAAGCAAAGCTTTTGCTTCTAAGAGATAACTTCGAGCAGATTGTGTTCTTGCTTGGAGTTGGAGGCCTTGACGAGTGGTGAAGCTTGCAGATGCTCGACGGGTTGAAGTCTTGAGGAGATCTGGTCACACGCGTGGTTTAGGGAGTTTCTCTTCTCTTGCTTTACAGATTCTTGTTGTCTCTGTTCTGTGTATTTGATCTGAACTTAGAGCTTTGCTCTCTTGTAAGATTGTGACCTACTTAGTGGATTTGGCCATCAATCTTGAGGCCACGGGGAATAGGCTGAGTCCGAACCTCGTTAACAACTCCTTGAGTCATTTACTTCCTGCATGCAGTTCTTTATGCGAGTTTATGGTAATCTGATTCGAATCTAGTTAATCTCACAAGACATTTTCTAGCTTTCTTTGTTGAGGACAATGCAAACTGAGAAACTACACAAGATTGGATTTTCCTTCATTCGATTAATAATGATGGACAATTTCCAAGAAGCTCGACTAAAACAAACCCTCACTTCCATGAAAAATACACAGAGATTAAACTAGTTTTGTTGATTCTCATGTTGCTTCCAAGCCGAATAAAGCTCGCACCATCCATGTCACTAGCAAGCTTTAGCTCTGCTTTGAATTTGAAAAGAAAATGCAGCTTTTTGTTTGTGGTTTATGAGCTTGTCAATTTTGTAGTCGTGTTGGGTTATTGAACAGGTAGGTCTGATAAAATAGTATGGTGTATGTTTGTAAATTTGTGCTAAGCAAAGTTCTATAGCAAGATTTTGGTGTTTTCATGGCCGAAAGATCATCATAACACTTGAATTATCATAAAAACATACATATCTCATGATCAATTATCACACCAACATGAAACCTCAACAGTAAAATTGCATTCTAAGAAAGAAAAAGAGAGAGAGAAGATTTGTCAGACAATGAAGAAACAAAAATCAATCAAACATACGTTGTTTGCCAAAAGGGATAAATGTGAACCATAACATTACCTCCCAAAACATTATCCATTACGCAACATCAAGCTTTCTACGTACGGATATGCTTGACAAAGATACAAACTCTTGTCCATCAAAACTGTAATATTGGTTTCAATCCAAAGATTCAAGCGCGTTTGAAGAACAGAAGAGAAAGAAGAAGACACAAGAGAGTTGTTACGCAGTTCGGAGAATATCTCCTACGTCTGCGGGCCTCAGGTCGAGAACCAAATCCACTATGCAAGGTTCGAACAATTACAGAGACAAACCAACAACAACACAGGCTAGCAATCTGAAACAAACAACAAGCAATCTAAACCAAAGAACCAGAAAAGAAGAGAACTCCCTTCTCTAGCCTACAACTGGAGTCACCAGCAAGATCCACCGTCGAGCTCTCGGTGCCTCAACGTCGTCGGGAACAGATCACAACCACCAGACTCAAGCAACGAACAACCGTCGTCACACAAGACTTCTCAGGCAAGAGATTTGCCAGAGAGACCCTCACACTCAAGAATCGCCAAAGGATTTCTCAGGAGCGGCGCAACCAACACAGAGAGAAGAGAAGTGAGAATGGTAGGTTAGAGCTCTGCTATTAACGAGCTTATATACTCAGCCCTGTTCACCAACGCGGAGCCCCGAGAGAGTAAGACTGACATAGTATTGATGCCTCAATCAACGACTATAAGTATGTCAGTCTTGTTCTAATGAGGCATCAATTTGTGCAGTCAGTCTTGGTTTATAGTATTGGTACTAATTCATGGAAGGAAAGCCCAGTAGATTATCAATCCGCTAAAGGATTCTCTATTGATGGTTTGTTTAGTTCACAAATTACTGTTGATGGTGTGTTTCGTGCACAAATGAGAGTTGTTTGTATTCAGAGTGTTCTATACTTCACTGTCAAAATTACTGATGACCAGTATCTTATAGCCTCATACGGTTTGAGCAGAGAGGATTTTAGCTACGCAAAGTTTCCTGTGGATGAAAATCTCAACCCAACTATGTGTTCTGAAAATGGTCAGAATATCACATCAGCTAATCACGGGTCTTCCTTGGGTTTAGTTTATCTTCGCAACTCTAACGGCTCATTCTGGTTGGCTCAAGCTGGGTTAAGAGCGGATCATGTCACTTGGAGTAAAGTTTACAGCTTTGCTTTGACCACCCCGGTTGGATATTGTTTTGAAACCTTCTTATACGTCAACAATAATGATGAAATGGTGATTAAATGGTCTAATACGGTGATTCAAGCGTCTCCTATGAGATCTATGACATGGTCCATGGATAATAGATTTAAGAGGATGGTGACATCCTATAACCATAAAACTAAAAAGGAGAAGGTTTTGATGAACAAGAGTTCGTATCTTTGTCAAGCATATCCGTACGTAGAAAGCTGCGTAATGGATAATGTTTTTGGAGGTAATGTTATGGTTCACATTTATCCCTTTTGGCATACAATATATGTTTGATTGGTTTCTTTTTCTTTATTGTCTGACGGATCTTTTCGCTCTCTCTCTTTCTTTCTTAGATAATGTCTCATTTGTGTCCAATTTTCAAGGTATAAATGCAATCTTATCGTTAAGGTTTCATGTTGGTGTGATAATTGATCCTAAGATATGTATGTTTTTTATGATAAATCAAGTGCTGCGATGATCTTTCAGCCATGGAAACACCAAAGTCTTGCTATAGAACTTTGCTTAACAGAAATGTACAAACATAAACCATATTATTTTATCATCACAAACCTGTTCAGTTACCCAACACGATTACAAAATTGACAATCTCAGGAACATAAACAATTCTAAGCCATTGCAAAAATTCTCAAAACAGAAGGAAATTTCACGTGTATCTAATATTATATATTGATTTTTTTTTGGTAGTAAAAGAGCCAAGCTCTCAAATTCATTGGCAACCCGATGAGAGGGGTAGAAACACCCCTCTCATCGTCAAGCAAAAACTGCAGCACCCTATCGAGCGGAACATCAAGAAAAACACAACCTAAGGGAAAATCAAAAGCAAAAGAGGCGAGAGAATCAGCAACGCGATTCGCCTCTCGAAAGACATGTCGGAATTGGACGGACCAATCCCTACCAATGAAGCCCTTTGCAATAGCAACCAGGCTAGACAACGGATGGCTCCTATCCATAGGTTTGCTCAGCAACAGAATCGCTAACTGCGAGTCTGTTTCGAAGAAAACCCTCCTGAAACCCTTCTCCAACGCAAACCGTAAACCCGACACAATGCCCCAAAGCTCCGTAGCGGGGACGGAACAGAGCCCGATGTTGTGCACGAAACCACCGCACCAAGCACCCGAGCAATCTCTCGCGACCCCACCCGCAGTCGCCAAACCCTGAACCACTGAGCCGTCCGTATTCATAGTAATCCAATCCGTAGGCGGCGGGGGGGGGGGGGGGGGGGGGGGGTCCAGGCAACCGACACCTCTCTCTTTGGTCGAAACAAGCAAGCCCCCACAATGCAAGCTTTTGACATAATCTTGCGCCTAGGCGCGAATGAATTCAGCTTTGTCACCTCCAAACAACTCTTTTTCAAAAATCCATTTGTTCCTCCACTTCCAAATGGACCAAAAGGCTAATCCAAACACGCTTGCCCAATCCAGATTATCCTCGGTCTTCGCCCTACTCATCAGGTTCAATCTCAACCACACCGCAACCTCGCAACTGAAAAACTCATCCTGGCGAGACCACGGCTTGAGCTTAGTCCAGATACCCCGACTCATCCTGCAGTCTCTGAAAATGTGAAGAAGAGTCTCCGCTTCTCCCTGGCAGTGCGGGCAGTCATCAACATCAACAAGGTGACGCCTCTTTCTCTCAGCGTTGGACAACACTCCACCCCGGATAGCGAGCCAAACAAATGCTCTAACTCTCTGTTGAGCCTGGAGTCTCCAAATGCGGTGAAAAACGGTCTCATCCGGATTGATCTCAATGCCATTCCCATTGCTCAAGTCATAAGCAGACACCACATATAAATTCCCGTCCTTGGACAAGGGCCAGTTCAGAGAATCCACATGGTCATCATCATCAACTATAGTTGTCGCCGCCAGCTTCATCAAAATCTGCGAGGGGAGCAAAGGGGACAACAACTGCCAGTCCAGGCAACCGACACCTCTCTCTTTGGTCGATCAACAAGCAAGCCCCCACAATGCAAGGTTTTGACATAATCCTGCGCCTGGGCGCGAATGAATTCAGCTTTGTCACCTCCAAACAACTCTTTTTCAAAAATCCATTTGTTCCTCCACTTCCAAATGGACCAAAGGGCTAATCCAAACACGCTTGACCAATCCAGATTATCCTCGGTCTTCGCCCTACTCATCAGGTTCGATCTCAACCACACCGCAACCTCGCAACTGAAAAACTCATCCTGGCGAGACCACGACTTGAGCTTAGTCCAGAAACCCCGACTCATCCTGCAGTCTCTGAAAATGTGCAGAAGAGTCTCCGCTTCTCCCTGGCAGTGCGGGCAGTCATCAACATCAGCAAGGTGACGCCTCTTTCTCTCAGCGTTGGACAACACTCCACCCCGGATAGCGAGCCAAACAAATGCTCTAACTCTCTGTTGAGCCTGAAGTCTCCAAATGCGGTGAAAAACGGTCTCATCCGGATTGATCTCAATGCCATTCCCATTGCTCAAGTCATAAGCAGACGCCACAGATAAATTCCCGTCCTTGGACAAGGGCTAGTTAAGAGAATTCACATGGTCATCATCATCAACTAAAGCTGTCGCCGCCAGCTTCATCAAAATCTGCGAGGGGAGCAAAGGGGACAACAACTGCCAGTTCCACCCCGCTCCAGGCTCCCAGAAATCCGCAACAGTAGCGTTCAACAACTCAAGCTCAATATCAGCTCGAGCCCAATCCTTCAGAATATCATCAGTGATCCATTTGTCCAGCCAAAATCTGATAGTTCTACCGTTTCCGAGATGCCACCCAGCACCTTTAACGATGATAGAGTTAACACCTCTATGGATGCACCCCCAAATCTGCGAAGGGGAATTTCTAGGCAGGAGAGAAGGCCTAATGTACTTGGCTCTAATCACCTGAGCCCAGAAGCTATCGGTACAAGTGAGGAATCTCCAAGCTAACTTCACATTCAAGGCAACGTTGAGGTGTTTCATCTTTTTCAGACCCAACCCTCCCTGACGCTTAGGCTTGCTGATTTCTTTCCAAGCGACCATGTGCATCTTCCTTCGATCACCCCAGCTTCCCCCAAATAAAAGACCGCGTGAGCTGGTCAATTTTCTTAGAGACCGCAGCAGGAAGCGTCACCGTAGCCATAGAGTAGAGAGGGATCGAGCTAAGGACCGAGTTGGCGAGCGTAATCCGACCGGCAAAACTCAGATGCCTGCCCCTCCAGCCAGCAAGACGCCCATTAATCTTCTGTAACATTGGCTCGAACATCGCCTTGGTGATCCGCTTATGCAAAAGAGGCACGCCGAGGTACGACCCAAGATCCGTCGTGACTTGGAAACCACTTGCAAGTTGAATCTGACGCACCGTTTCAGCATTCACGTTGGGCGAGATAAACAGCTTCGACTTCGTCATGTTGACCTTTTGACCTTTTGACCTGCAAAACAAATCCAGACACCGATTAGTTTTGATAAGCGGTGTTTTACATACCGCAACTATGGATTATTAGCTAGTTTTGTATAGGATTATGTTATTTGTTTCTATGTAATCTGTATCATGGAGCTGTTCGAGAGAAGATTTACATACGAGATTCCAAAGAGATGATACAAGCATTGGAAGCATTGAAGCATAAGGAAGAAGCTGCTGAAGACGAAGACGAAGACGAAGACTTGAAGAAATCAGTAGCTGCTACCTCAGACAACATAGCCGCACCCGCGGGTCTCAAGCCGCACCCGCGGGTTTCATCCTCAGTCAAGGATCCGAGAAAGCTCAAGCCACGCCCGCGGGTCCCAAACCGCTCCCGCGGCCCTCTGCCATCCTGAAAATATCTGGAGAATCCAAAACCGCACCCGCGGCTCTCAACCCGCGGGTGCGGTTCCTCGACAGAAGAATCAAATTGATGTCTTTGCCATTTGAAGTAATTTGTGTTCAATTCTGTAACTTTCTACACGTTTTGTTAACCTTAATTCGGCTGTTACTATAGCTGAATGCTATTTAAGTTGTGGATGATCATCCTTGATCATCTTAACCTTTGTTTTGCATAAGTTTTTGGAGAGTTTTTTCACATACTTATGAGTTGCTAAAGTTCTTTGTTTCACTTGGCGTTTGAAGCTTTTGGATTCAACAAGTTGTGAGTTTATCCTTTCCCTTTGTCTACTCTTTGATTGTCTCAACTCTCTTGTTTGTATTGTCGATGAACTAGATTTACTACTTTAGACTGATCACCTAAGTTAGTTTTATCTTATTCATATTGCTAGAGTTTGATACTTCTAGTTGAATTATCATACCTGTTGTGTAGCACAATCTATTTGCATGAACTAGTTGTGATTGTTATTACAGAAGACAGTTGAGTACATGTCGAGTATCCGACTAGTTGTCCATGATATTGCATGTATCTATCTATTCCTGAATGCATTGCTACTTTGTTATTGAACTTTGATAGTTTCAAAGTTATAATCGAGTAAGGGTTGTTAGGACTAGTTGGACTAATAACTATTCAAGAACAGGAATTAGAACGATCACTTGAGAACTTGACATAGGGATGAAAAGGATTCTAAGATCAACTTGTTAATCTAATTGTGAATAATCGCTAAGTGGAACACTTCGCTTAATATTGTTATAACCAAGTTGACATTCGATACTTCGTATCAAAACCACAAAAAAACCCCTTTGGTTACGATTATTGGTTAGTCATTGTAATAACTTAAGAATTTGATAAACTGATTCTCTTGGGATTTGACCCTTGCTTGCGCACTATATTACTTAGTTTGCATGTTAGGATTACTTGACTTGGCACACGACAAATTCGCCTCGTCAAATTTGGCGCCGTTGCCGGGGAATCAAATTTTCTTATTTTTAAGTTCTTATTTTGACTAACTTTAGTGTTGACTAGTGAATGGTCAACACCCGTTCTACTAATCAGCCTCATTCTATTCTTGATTCAGAGATCGAGAGAACTTTTCATCGGAATCGAAGAGAGAACAGAGTCGGGACTGAGATAGCAGAAATGGACGATCGAGAAGCTCTTGCTGAAGTGCAGCGTCAATTGGCTGACATGCAGTTGGTCGTTAACGCTCAACGGGAGCTAATTGAGACAAGGCTACCAGGAGGAGGTGTTACTCGCACTTTGAGAGAGCGGCAAACACCGAACCTGACACAGCAACCTCAAGCTGTGGTTATTCCACCCCTTGCTCATGGGGTGACTTTCGAGCTCAAGTCGGGGGTGATCAATTTGCTCCCAAGTTTCCATGGTTTGGCTGGTGAGGATCCAATCATGCATTTGAACCAATTTCATGACATTTGCATGACGACCAAACCGCCAAATGTCACGGAAGAGCAGATCAAGATGAGAGCCTTCGGGTTCACTTTGAAGGATGGTGCTCGTTCTTGGTATTACCATTTGCCAACCGGTTCGGTTGATAATTGGGAAAAGTTGAACAAGGTGTTCTTGAGCAAGTATTTTCCGGTGAAAAAGGCGAATGCTCTCAAGAAGGAGATAGCCCATGTCGAGCAAAGTGAAGACGAAACTCTCTATGACTACCTTGAACGCTTCAAAGGGTTGTGTGCTTCGTGCCCTTTTCATGGGTATGATACCGAGGATCTAGTGCTTTACATTTGCAATGGTCCTTAACCAAGAAAGGAGGATGGTTGATGCTGCGTGTGGTGGGAATATTCTCAACATGACGCCGGAGGATGCCATGGAGAAATTGCAAGATATGGCTGAGAGCACAAGGAGTTTTGGTAGGATATACACCAAAAAGGGAGTGCACGCAGCAAGTTCAGGGGATCCCGCTCTTGTAGATGAGCTTGTAGAGTTGAAAAAGATGGTCTCTCAGTTGCAAAAAGGACAACAACAACAAGTAAAGGTATGTGGTATTTGTGCTGACCCTTCTCATTTTACAGATAAATGCCCTGAGCTTGAAGGTGAAGACGTTGCTGAAGTCAATGCTGCTGCTGGTGGGTATGGACCCCCACGACCTCGTGGTGATCAACAAAATAACTACAACCCGAGGTATAGAGATCATCCCAATTTTCGATGGCGTGATCCAAATGAGCCCCAACAACAAGCTCCAGGCCCTCGACCCAATGCTGGACCATCTACTGCGGAGCTGCTGAGATCCTTGACTCAACACTTCACAACTCATGTTCAAACGACCGAGTCGAGCATCAAGAACATGGAGAAGCAAATTGGGCAGTTGGCTGAAGCTGTTACCACCATTGCACAACAAAATTCCAATTCTCTACCGTCCCAAACGGTGGTGAATCCAACCAGAAATGTAAGTGCAGTGACAACAAGAAGTGGTAAGATTTTAGGGGAAACCAAAAACCTTGTCGAGGCTTCTGCAGAAGAGTTGAATTCTGAGGACAGCCGAGAGCCGCGCCCGCGGGTTGAAAACCGCGCCCGCGGCTCCTCTACTGAGCAAGAAATCAATTTGACTGAAGAGCCGCGCCCGCGGGTTGAAAACCGCACCCGCGGCTCCTCCACCGAGGTAAAGATTTCAGACTTTCCTTCACAAAATGCTGAACTCGAAATGGAGAATCGGGGGGATTTCCAGTTGAGACAGGACAACTACGTTTGCCCCAACTTTCCACCTCTCAACTCCACCAAGCCTCCCGCCCCGTTTCCCGATGCCCTTAGGAACACCAAAAGGCCGGAAAACGACAAGGAGTTGTTTGACATGTTCAGCAAATGTGAGGTAAACATTCCCTTGCTCAAGTTAATTAAAAGCATTCCTCGATATGCAAAGTTTTTAAAAGAACTTTGCACAATCAAGAGGAATCAAAAGTTGAAAGGGCAACAAAAGGTGACGGTAAGCGAGCGTGTCTCCGCTGTATTTCAAAGGCGAATGCCTAAGAAGTGCAGCGATCCGGGCATGGTCAGCATACCTTGCCGTATAGGCGACACACATTTTGAACGAGCCATGCTCGATTTGGGTGCATCGATAAATGTGTTGCCTTACTCTCTCTATAAGATTCTCGGGTTAGGTCCACTTCATGAAACCGGAATTGTTATTCAACTAGCCGATAGGTCCACCGTGTATCCTAAAGGTATAGTTGAAAACGTTCTGGTTATGGTGGATAATTTGTTCTTTCCCGCTGATTTCTTTGTGTTAGACATGGAACATGATGGGCAAGCTGCTCCTATTTTGCTTGGGAGGCCCTTCATGCGAACCGCTAACACAAAGATTGATTTGGCTAGTGGATCTCTCACTTTAGAGTTCGATGGGGAAATAGTTCAATTTAACATTTTTGATGCTATGAAACACCCCGTCGAAGATGTTTCGTCTATTTGTTCAATTGATGTAATTGATCCTATAGTCCAAGATGTTTTCAATATCTTTGGCTTAGATGAATTACAAAGTGTATTAGAACACAACATCGTTCACTCACCAACACTTGATTTGTCTCTTCCACCTGAGATTCAAAGTGTTCTAGCTCGTTTAGACGCTTCAGGTAGAATTTTGGCCGGTCGGCCCATGCTACTAACTTTGGAGAGCGAAAAGCTTCTTCCTTCTATTGTGCAGGCACCGGTTGTAGAGCTCAAGCAATTACCCGAGCACTTGAAGTATGTTTTTCTTGGGGAAAATGATACCCTCCCGGTAATCATTTCGAGCAAGTTGACAGGTGAACAAGAGAGAAGGTTGGTGATGGTGTTGAAAGAACACATTACCGCTCTTGGGTGGACCATTGCTGACATCAAGGGAATTAGCCCTTCCACCTGTATGCACAGGATCCTTCTTGAGGAAGGTGCTAAACCCTCTAGGCAACCCCAAAGAAGGTTAAACCCACCTATGATGGAGGTGGTCAAGAAGGAGGTGCTGAAACTTCTTCAAGCTGACATGATCTACCCCATTTCGGATAGTCAATGGGTGAGTCCAACTCAATGTGTCCCTAAGAAGGGGGGCATAACATTGGTAGAGAATCAACAAGGTGAGATGGTTCCTACCCGAACTCAAACGGGTTGGAGAGTATGCATTGACTACCGCAAGCTGAACGCGGTAACCCGAAAAGATCATTTCCCCCTCCCTTTTATTGATCAAAATGCTTGAACGACTTGCCGGTCGTCCGTATTATTGCTTTCTAGATGGGTATTCAGGGTATTTTCAGGTGTCTATTGCACCCGAAGATCAAGAGAAGACGACGTTTACATGTCCCTTTGGCACTTTTGCATATCGTAGGATGCCTTTTGGATTATGTAACGCGCCCGGGACCTTTCAACGATGTATGGTAAGTATCTTCTCGGAATACATTGAACATTTCATAGAAGTTTTTATGGATGATTTTACGGTACATGGGGATAGCTTTGATGCATGTTTAAATTATTTGTCACTCGTGCTTAAAAGATGTGTAAATACTAATCTAGTATTGAATTATGAAAAGTGTCATTTTATGGTTGAACAAGGGATAGTATTGGGGCACATAATTTCAGCTAGGGGTATTGAGGTCGATAAGGCAAAGATTGACGTCATTCAATCGTTGCCTTATCCTACTAATGTGCGTGAAGTGCGTTCTTTCCTAGGCCATGCAGGTTTTTATCGCAGGTTTATCAAGGACTTCTCTAAGATCTCCACGCCCCTATGTGAGCTTTTGAAAAAGGAAGTTACTTTTCACATGTCGAATGTGTGCAAGAAGGCATTCGACACTCTGAAAGCCCACCTCACCGAAGCACCAATCATCCGAGTACCCGATTGGTCTCTACCCTTTGAGATCATGTGTGATGCTAGTGATCATGCGGTGGGAGCCGTTCTTGGTCAAAAAGTCGGAAGAGCAATGCACGTCATCTACTATGCTTCCACGACTTTGAACGGAGCTCAGAGGAATTACTCCACCACGGAAAAGGAGTTGCTAGCCGTGGTGTTTGCCCTTGAAAAATTTCGGCAATATCTTTTGGGCACGAAGGTGATTATCCACACGGACCACGCTGCTCTTCGTTATCTCATGACGAAGAAGGAATCAAAGCCAAGACTCATTCGATGGGTTTTGCTCTTAAGCGAGTTCAATGTGAAAATTCGGGACAAGAAGGGAGTCGAAAAGTCCGTAGCTGATCATTTGAGCCGGATTGTGCAAGAGGACGGTAAATTACAGGTTCAAATTCAAGGTACATTCCCGGACGAAAACTTGTATCAAATTCATTCTGTAATTTCTGCTTCTGCTGAGAACAAGCCGCACCCGCGGCCAGGAAACCGCACCCGCGGTTTGTGCTCTCAAGTATTTTCGGAAAAGGGAGAACCGCGCCCGCGGCTCGAAACCCGCGCCCGCGGCTCGAAACCCGCGCCCGCGGCTCGAAACCCGCGCCCGCGGCTCGAAACCCGCGCCCGCGGCTCGAAACCCGCGCCCGCGGCTCGAAACCCGCGGCTCGAAACCCGCGCCCGCGGCTCGAAACCCGCGCCCGCGGCTCGAAACCCGCGCCCGCGGCTCGAAACCCGCGCCCGCGGCTCGAAACCCGCGCCCGCGGCTCGAAACCCGCGCCCGCGGCTCGAAACCCGCGCCCGCGGCTCGAAACCCGCGCCCGCGGCTCGAAACCCGCGCCCGCGGCTCGAAACCCGCGCCCGCGGCTCGAAACCCGCGCCCGCGGCTCGAAACCCGCGCCCGCGGCTCGAAACCCGCGCCCGCGGCTCGAAACCCGCGCCCGCGGCTCGAAACCCGCGCCCGCGGCTCGAAACCCGCGCCCGCGGTTTGTGTTTGCCAGAAGTCTCACTGCAAGGAGAGCCGCGACCGCGTCTCAATAACCGCGATCGCGGTTTTCTGACAGCCGAGTATGCAGAAATTAACCCCGAATATAAGCTTTTCGCCCTCCGGTCTTTCAAACCATGGTTTGCCGATACCGTGAACTACCTGGTTCACGAAGAATTCCCGCCGAACTACACCAAAGCTCAAAAAGATAGGATCAAGCGGGAATCACGTTTCTACGTTTGGGATGACCCCTACCTTTGGAGACATTGTGTTGACAAGGTAATCCGACGATACCTCCCGGATAACGAGGTACAGTCTGTCCTTACTTTTTGTCATTCTCATACATGTGGGGGGCATTTTGGGGCTAATAAAACGGCTAGGAAGGTATTGGACGCCGGCTTCTATTGGCCACACATCTTTCGGGATGCGTTTGCCTTTTGCAAAGCTTGCGACCGATGCCAAAGGCTCGGGAAAATTTCTAAACGAAATGAGATGCCACAAACACCATTAGTCTTTTGTGAGATTTTTGATGTTTGGGGTATTGATTTCATGGGACCCTTTCCTAGTTCGTTTGGGAATTTATACATTTTACTTGCGGTGGACTACGTTTCCAAATGGGTGGAAGCGAAGGCCACCAGAACTGATGATTCCCGAGTGGTAGCAGGTTTCTTGAAGGAGAATATCTTTTCTCGTTTTGGGATTCCAAAGGCTCTTATAAGTGACCAAGGTACTCACTTTTGCAACAAGATGGTGAGTGCACTTTTAAAGAAGTACCATGTCACTCAACGAGTCTCAACTGCTTATCACCCCCAATCCAATGGACAAGCTGAGGTGTCCAATAGGCAAATCAAGGGGATTCTGGAAAAGACGGTGGCTCCTAATCGAAAGGATTGGAGTCTAAGGTTGGATGATGCACTTTGGGCGTATAGGACCGCCTACAAAACTCCAATAGGAATGTCCCCATATCGACTTGTGTTTGGGAAGGCTTGTCACCTTCCGGTGGAGTTAGAGCACAAGGCGTGGTGGGCGGTGCAAAAATGCAACATGGAGTTGGATGAGGTAGGCGACTTTAGGAAGTTGCAAATCCAAGAGCTTGAAGAGATACACCGGGATGCGTATGAGAATGCGGTGATCTACAAGGAAAAGACGAAGGCTTGGCATGACAAGAACATCTTGAGGAAAGATTTCAAGGTGGGAGACAAGGTCTTGCTCTACCAATCTCGTCTTCAACTTTTTCCGGGTAAGTTGCGATCCCGGTGGAATGGTCCGTATGTTGTTGCTCGCGTCTTTCCTCATGGCGCCGTGGAGTTGTTTGACAAAGACAACCACAACGTCTTCAAGGTGAATGGTCAAAGGTTAAAACCTTACCATGAGGGATTCACCAAAGTGTCTTTCGATGAAATGGCTCTAGAAGAGTCAACTTTTGAAAATTGAAGACGGGAAACCAAGTCGAGCCACGACTCTAACCAAGGCGCTGCTTGGGAGGCAACCCAGGGTATTCTTCTTTTCCCTTGAATTTCATTTTCTTTTTAATTGTTTTGTTTTCTATTTTCTAGGAAGTCAAGACGAGAAGACGATGGTCGTTTGCTACTAAAGGAATTGACGGTTCTTCTTTTCGTTTATAAAAGAAAAAAAGAAAAAGAAAAAAAGAAAAGAAAAGGAATTGACGGTTCATCTTCTACCCTTTTCCATCTCAGATTTCATCTTCTACCCTTCTTCATCTCAAATTTCACTCTCTACCTCCCACCACATAAAAATCCTCCCATCCCTCCAATCATACCCTACCTCCCACTTCTCTTTCTCAAAACACCAAAATCCTCCCACCAAACCCTTCTCTTTCCCAACACCAACATCCTCCCACCAAGCCCTCCTCCACAGCCGCACCTCCGTCCACCGCGCCCACCGCCGGAATCCAACCGCAATCGCGGCTCAAAAACCCGCACCCGCGGCCTCGCCCTGTCAAAAAGCTTTCCGCCTCGCCGAACCCGCACCCGCACCTGCGGCTCAACACCCGCGCCCGCGGTTTCGTCTTGCCAAGCAGTTCTCCGCCTCGCAGAAACCGCACCCGCGGCTCCAAACCCGCGCCCGCGGCTCCCTCCTCGCCAGAAATCAGAAAACGCCAAAACCGCACCCGCGGATTACAACCCGCGCCCGCGGATTTCGCCTCTGTCATCCATTTTTCCTGATTTCGGTAAGTTTTTCCGACAACCGCACTCATCGTTGTTGATTTTCTTACGCCTCGGGGAGGGCTTTTTGCTATTGTGCTGCTGCTGTTGCTTGGTATCTTTGTTGTGTGCGGATTTGTGGTAGCATTTGGTTTGTGTATACACTTTGATGGCTGCAGCAGGAACGTCTCGAGACCACAAAAATGATTTGTGGCAACAACAGGTTCAGGCTAACTTAGCTTTTTTAAGGGTTAAGCAGTGTGTAGCCACGAGATTTTTCCATCGACGTACGCTCGATGATTTGGGTATGACTGCATGCACTGAGGCCATGCTTGAGCACGCAGGGTTGCATGGTTTCTTGTTCAGGTCAGCTCCCACTCATGCAGAGGCTACCTATCAGTTTCTGGCGAGCCTCAAGTCCAAGACCGTCTCGGAGACCACCTTCTTCTCGGCCATCCAGTTCATTTACAATGGACGATCCTTTACGGTTCAGGCTGAACAGCTGCGCCACATCTTGGGAATCTCTCAGGTTCCCTCTGCAGATTATGACACTACAGTTGGTGACAGCCCTACACAGGTCTGGTACACATGGACGGGACAAGTTCGGGACACCCATGGTAATGATTATAATGCTAAGATGTCCCATCCATGTCTCCGCCTGACACATCGGGCCCTATCTATGGCCTTCTTTGGGCTTTCTGAGGTGAACAAGGTGCCTGCCTACCAGCTGAAGTATCTATATGCTCTTATGCCGGAATGTCAGGTAATTCCGGATTGGCTCTCACTATTTGTTCACTCCTGTAAGACAGCCCGCTCGAAACCAAGGGGACAGATTGCTTTGGGTGGCATGATCACCCTCATCTTAGAGGCTGTCGTCCCCGACTGGGAGACTCTTGACTGCGTAGGTAGTCCGGACCCCTCAATGGGTCCCTATTTGCTGGATGCCACATTTCTGCAGACTCGACTTAGGTGGCTCAAGTCGGTTACAGTAAATGAGGACGAGCGGATGTGGGTTTGGCTCGGTCCTCCCGAGATTTCTCTCACAAAGGATTTTGCTTATGGGCCAGCACATACTTTTAGGATCAACCCTACACCCGCTCCCCCTCGTGCAGCTGCTCGACGACGAGCTCGCGGTGGGATCAGCATCCAGGAGCCGGTGGGACGAGCGGATGACGATCGGCTTCCAAGCTTCCGCCTCCACTGACTCAAGGATGAGCTGACTAAGTCTCTCCATACAGAGCACGAACAGGTAAGGCGAGATGGAATCTCCTTGCCGGATGCCCCGGGAAGGCAGAATCTTCTTAGTATCCTCCCCATTCCAAAGGACTTGCAACGTGGGAGACGAGATACACTCCGCAACCCACTGAACCCACTGATCCGGGAAACCTGCATCAATCAACGTATCCACAATGAAATCCCATCTAAGTCTGTCATAAGCTTTCTTCAGGTCGATCTTCAGGATCATCCATCCAGAAACACCCTGCTTACGCCTCATGGAGTGAACCACCTCTTGGGCAAGAACGATGTTGTCAGTGATCAGTGTCCCTGGGAGAAAGCTTCCCTGCATAGGACTAATCAAATCTGGCAAAATCTTTTTCATTCTGTTAACCAACATCTTAGTAATAATTTTGTATAAAACATTACAAAGACTAATAGGTCGAAACAGATTAACCTTATCGGGGTTCTCAACTTTAGGGATAAGCGTGATGAGCGTATCGTTCAAACCGGACGGTAACGCAGCTCTATCCAAAAAAGGCTCTAACAGCAGTAATAACCGACTCCCCAACAGTCTCCCAACATCTCTGATAGAAAATAGGTTGAAAGCCATCTGGACCCGGGGCCTTGAGCCTCCCCATGCCCATAGCAGCATGACGAATTTCCTCAGAAGTGAACGCGCTCGAGAGCGTGTCCCAAACGTCCTGATCCAAAGTAGGGAAACGGTTGTGAGGGGTAGAGATCGGGAACATTTCACGGGCAGGAATAGAATAGAGGTCCTGAAATAACTCCTCAACCATTCCTTCCAGTTTCATTTTATCGACAACCCACGAATAATCCTCGTTTTTCAGCGCAATGACTTTGTTTCTTTTCCTCCTGATAACTGTAGACATGTGGAAATAAGACGTGTTTCTGTCCCCATCTTTAAGCCAAGTTTCCCTAGACTTCTGTAACCACAATATCTCTTCTTGCTTTAAAACTTCTTCCAACTCCACTTGGATCAGTTTTTTAGCCTGAATGTTCTCTTCCGACGCACAAGCCTCAATCGCAGCTTGAGCATTCCCCAGTTTATCCACCAAAGATGTCTTCTTAACCTGAATATTCCCAAAGATCATCTTGTTCCAAACTAAAAGCTTCTCCTTGAGCAAAAGAAGAGCCTCGATCGCAGGTCGGTCACGCTCCCAGTTGCTCTTAATGAACGGCAGGAAATCCGGATGCGTAAGCCACGCAACTTCAAACCTGAATGGCCGACGACTCCGACAAAAACCCGACCGAGGAGCCAGCTTGAACAGGATGGGGGTATGATCTGCGATTGAGGAGTTATTTCAGGACCTCTATGTTCATAATGACCCGATCAGGTCTCTTCGCAACCATGTTATCCGAGTTATCCCCTTTGGACCAAGTGAAGTTCAGACCAGCGTAGCCCATATCAACAAGGCCATTATTGTCAATCAACTCCTGGAAGGAAGATGAGTCAACATGCAGCGCACCAGACCCACCCTGCCTCTCTTCCCGACGAGGAATACAGTTAAAGTCACCCCCGAGAAACAAAGGCCCAACAACACTTCTAGTTTCCTCGTCAAGGCTCTCCCAGAAGGCCCTGCGACGCCCGACCGTAGGCGGGGCATAGACAAATATAAAAGTAGCCTGATCCTCACCCTTCTTAATTACCGCCCTAAAGCCATAATCTAGTTTCTTAACCACCTGCACAGAGACTCTCTCGGGGTTCCAAATGAGCCACACCCCATCGGATCTCCCCTGCGCATCGACACGCTCAGACGCACCCATGCGAAGATCATTGCAGGTCGTTTTAGCACGGTCCCCAGAGATCTGAGTTTCAAACACCGCAAACACATCTACCATATGTCTACGAATCAGATACCTAGCTGATCTGCAGAAGCTGCTCTTTCCAGCCCCGCGACAGTTCCATAGGATAATATTCATTTGGATATAATGGGAAAAAAAGGACCTCAAAGAGAGGCTTAAGCTTCGTTGTCCATGGCCTGGACTTCGACGTCCAAGTCCTCCTGCATAATTTCATGTTCAACATTCTTTCTCACGGGAGAACCCTCAACCTGCGGAGCCTCCTCTGATCTCTGGAAATTAACATTCTTCTCTTTAGTTTGGGTTGTAATGCTGGCTTGAATCTTAGGCCCAATATCATCCGAAACAGCCTTGTAGATAACAGCAATACCTGGCCCATTATTGGGATTAGATGGGATTTGGACCTGCTCAAAAGATGAGCGGGTTCTCTTAGTTGGTCCACCCAAGCCCATCTCAGGAGGCCCAAAATCAGCTCCTGAAGACCTCGCTCCTGGATCCAAGGCAAAACCCTTCCGCCTTCTACGATTCTTCTTTTTCCCCTTCATAGCCTTAAAGACTTTTGTATGTTCCTCGTAAATCCCCAACTTTTCTCCTGACACCGAATCAGAAGCTCCCCCTACCTCAACCTGCTTTCCTTTCATCTTTTGGGAAAAGACATCGTCCTTCCCACCTTCTTTGTGTCTCCCAGCATTTCCTCTATCAGTCTGACCCGCCGGCTGTCCAATCTGAATCCCTTTCTGCTGCATAGGTTCAGAAGCACCCTTCGGTCCGTTTTTCCAGGAATTACGAACGTTGTCCTTCCCGGAACCCAAAGCAGACTTCAACGGTTCAGCTTCGCTCCTTTCCGGACCACCATTGTTGACCCTATTCTGACGCCGCCTGACCTTAGGCAGCATCCAACCACCCAGACGCTCATCTCCAATAGGGGCTCTGTTCCCGGCCGGAGATTCCTGAATACCCTTCTGCTCTGCTTCCTTCTTTTTTTGCACGTTAGATGGTTCTATCGGGCACTGAGGCTTGAAATGTCCATACCTGCCACAATGAAAACAAATATATAGCATGTAAGTTCTCATATTCAACCAAATAACGAGTACCATTAATGAACATTGATCCCTTGAGCGGCCTCGAAAGGTCGAGCTCAACGCAAACCCTAGCAAATCTTCCCCTATCATCCTGCAGGGTTCTTTTATCCACTTTGAGTGGATGACCAATCCCTGCATCCACATGGAGCAGGATGTTCTCATCGTAAAGTATGACTGGTAAGTTATTGATCCGCAACCAAACGGGCGTCGTAGCAACTTTGTTGGTCTATGGGTTGAAACTAGGGCACCAGGGTTTGATGACCAAATAATGGCAAAAAATCGCCCAAGGGCCACCCGTTAAAACGCTCATGTAATCCTCCTTGCTGAAGAATTTCACTATGTAATAGCTGTTTGGAAGGTCTATCAGGCGATACTTCCCGGTAAGCTTCCACAGATCTTTAATCTTCTTGCCCACAACCACATAGGGAATCATAGTCCCAAGGGTTTTAACCACAATAGACATTGTCCAGACAGAGGCTAGGGCATCGATGACAAATGGGTCAATGTGTATCACTGGGTCGCCATCCACTGCATCTGGATACGTCATTTGGATCTTCCCTTCCAAGAACCCATTCGGCAGACTCGGGCGCTCCTCTTCCTCCGGCTTAGAAAACAGGTTCTTCCAAGGACTTTCCTTAGCTTTTTTGTCTCCGGCGAGCTCAGCACCATCGCCCTTGGGCTGTTCCGCCTCCAGCGGGGCAGACACCGAACCGTCGGCTGCAGGGCCGGCCCGGAGGGTGTTCCATTAGGCCCAACGGAACAGGGCCCCCAAATTTTAAAGGGCCCCAAATTTCTAAAACTTCTGTATATTAAAATTAAAGTATGGAAATAAACAAAAAGCTTCTGTTGCTGTAGTGGTAAGATGCTCACCACATGTGAAGTGTGTCTTGTGTTCGAATCCCATCAACTCTATTTTATTTTTTCCCAAACTTTTATAAGGCAATTTATATTGAGATTTACAAGTTTAAAATTACAAATTATAAAATCTTTGTAAAAAATCAATATTATATTTGAAAAAAAGTTCTATCATTATATTTAATAAGAGAGAAATAGAATAATGTTATGCAACCATCTATAAAAAAAAAAATATATTTATATGAAAAATTTGTTAAAGCGAATTTATTTATCAAAAAATCAATATCATAATTGAAAAAGAGTTTTATCATTATATTTAATAAAAGAAAAAAAATATTTTGTTATGCAACCATCTGTATTTATATGAAAATTTTGTTAAAGCAAATTCATCAACTTTTTTTTTTTGCACATGGCCTCCAAAATCCTCGGAACGGCCCTGGTCGGCTGTCTTCTGGGCAATGTCGGTTTCATTCTCCACTTCCATCGAAGAGTCTGAAGCCGACATCTCCTTCGCTGGTGTTTCATTCACTTCCATGTTGCTAGTGTTTTGTTGGGTCTCCGGAACTAGATCTGGCGTTGGGTTGGGAGTGTCGGAGGCCATGCCTCCAGCACACCAGGCAGACTCTCTAACTTCTCAGAAAGGGTTTACACGCGCACCGCGTTCCTTTTATGTCTTAACTCTTACTGTTTAATATTATATATTGATAGTAACACCAAACGGTGGCCATCTAAGATGGGTAGTTAAGCAGAAGGACAGATTGGAGGATCATGGACTGACCCATTTATAATCGACTCCCTTCAACATCAACAAACAAGATCATGTCAAGCCTTATCTTCATCCGAGATGCATCAACAAACAAGATTTGTCCAACAAGTGGTGTGTCTATCTTTGCCCAGTTGAAAACTCATGAAATTGTAATTCATATTAAGCAAGACTTGTACTTCTAGCAGCCAGGATCGAGCACATGAAGACGACAATGAATGGACCCAAGGCCATAGAAAGAAGCACCGGTGTAATTGACGTCTTCTAGCTTGGTTCATCATCTTCGGATGCATAGATAGTTACTACAGTGATATTGCACCTGCAGCAAGCCTATGGAAATGAACTCTAAGATCAAGCAGAAAAACAGCCACATGAATATGACAAAACATAAAACAGTGAGCAGAAAAACATAAAACAAATCATCAAATATAAGCAATTTTAGACTATAAAAACTCAAGGAACAATAGCTTTTTTTCCTTGATAAGTAGATTATGCAGAAAGACAAACAATAATATAAATCAAACCTGGACACGATGATATATAGTGGAAATACCCCAAGTACCAAAAAGTCCTCGAGGCGAAAAACCAATCCTCTCTAGTGAAAACACCCCAAGTACCAAAAAGGCATCGAGGCGAAAAACCACTCATCTCTAGCTTTCACTAGAGAGAGTTTGAACGAGTCTACTTGTTGTATTGATATCTTGATTACAATAGAACTTGGATCACTCACCTAGACTTCCTAGCTAGATCTTGGATCACTCTTCTCACTTAAATCTCAATCTCACACACGTAGAACAACTCTAAACCGAGTATTAGGTTTTCGCTCTTCAAAGTCTTGCTAAGCTATGTAATTCCCATACAATATATAGCACACTAAATAGCTCAAACCTAACTACCAATCTAGCCGTTCTAATATTACCATAAATCTCACAATATCTTTCTACAAGGAAATCTCTTCCTAAAATATCTTTCACAAGGAATTCTTTTTCTAAGAAATCTTTCCTTCCGTGTGACCTTCCAACTTGTTCTTCAAGTAGTCACCATGGGCCTTACACTTCGGCGCGCCGCCTAGATCAAATAAGAAAACAAAGCGCATAAGGAAATATTCTTTGCGCGTAATATTTCCTTATTTCTTTGGCAACACTCATACGTGCGTCCAATGCCCAATCCTAGCCGAGTTGCCACTTTCCTTATTTGACGAGATCTTATTTTCTTCTTTGCCAAGATCTTCTTTCCTTCTTTAAAATGCAACTCTTCCATAATTCTTCAAGGTCATCCTTCCAAGATATCTTCGACCAATACTCTTCCTCGGATGAACTTATTCTTCACAGCTGTCTTCCATTCGACGTAACCTTACGTCTCATGGATTCCAGCAAGACTTGCTTCGTACCTGCTTGTACTTCTTTTGTTCCTGCATACACACTAGTAGACTTCCTTCGTTCCTGCACACAAACTAGTAACAATACCTACGCACTCAAGTAAACCATTAAGGGTGTGATTCCGGTGATAATAGTTTTTAAAATGAGAACGTGAGAATGATTAATGTGCATCAAAATATACTTAAATGTGCATCAAAATATACTTAAATGTGCTTTGAAAAAATGATGCACATATACAATTTTTATCTGATTGTTCTTCAATTTCTCAATAAATGTTCTTTAAAAATAAATATTTTTCAAATTTTGAATGTTTTTAAGTTTGTCAACGAATGTGCATCAAATTAGTACTAAATGTGCATCAATTTACTTCTTATGTGCATCATTCTCACGTTCGTATTTTAAAAATTATTCTCACCCGACACTTTCCCAACTATTAATGGATGTTTGTCATTTAACCAAAACCTCATCATATCTCAACAGAAAACAGCCACATGATAATTGCATACTCAAAATTACATAATCATGTTATAGAAACAGAGTTGACACGAATATTTAAAGAAAGCCTTCAAATATTCAATCGAAAAAGCTTAATCCTTAATTTTTTGCACACCCTTATATACTACGGAGGATACCAGAGCACAAATTGTTGGATAACTTCACTTGAATATGACAAAATTCACTTAGCCTCTTCTGAAATTATGCTTCAAAAGTACTCAATTTTGGATTCTAATTTGGATCTAATTGTTATGTTCGTCATGTGATGTTCTAAGCTGACTTGTTTTTTTATATTGCAGATCCAATAAACACCAAACATCATGCATGCCAACTATACCATGAACCCTAATTTGTTGTAGATCCAAAGACTCGTCGAATCAGAGTTTACCGAAGACAATAAACGAATACAAAGAGATAGATTGAGAAACTGACCTTTAATGGAGTCGTCGACGAGAGAGAGTGGCTCAAGGGTCGAACCAAGTAGCCCCAGGTACGTTGCAGGAGGTTGAAGAGAGTTGAATGTTGTGTTTGGAGAATACGATAATATTGAGTTATTAAAAAGTGAAAATGGATCGTTTTTTATCTATGTTATATATTAAAGGTGAGAATTTTAGAGAATCTAGAGTAATTCTCGGCTAGGTTGAATAATTAACTCAACAAATAAATCTTATAAAAGAATCGCTTCATTCAACATAAAAATAAATATGTATTAATTAGTATTAACAAACAAAAAGTTAAATTTGTTTCGCTTATTTGGTGAGAGTTAAACTTAATTTTTAGATAAACTTGGCTTAAACCGTATGAATTTTTACGACGAACAATCTAGAATACCCATGCATGACACGGGTAACTGCACTAATTTGGGAAAATCTTGGGAAAATAGAAAATCTCTAAGAGTGTGTTTGGGTAGAGGATAATGAGGGGAAGAGAAAGGGAGGAGAAATAAAAGAAAATTAGGGGAGGAGAAAGAAATGGAGAGTAAATAGGAGAAGGGTGGAGAAATTATTATTTTGTTGTTTGGATGGAAGGAATGGAAAGTTCTTCCCTTGTTTGGATATTAATGACGGGAAATGAGAAGAAACATAATATTAACATCATTTAAAAAAAATGATTATCTAAAACATTTTTATTAATTAAAACACCATTAATCAAACTCATGATAAACTTTGACAAATTTTTTGAAGGGCAATACTTGTAAAACTATTATTCTAATCTTACGCTTAAAATAAACTAATAAAAGTTCTAGGACATTGTCCTTATTTAGAAATCGAACATGTTAAAAAATTTATCAAGACCAAATTGCAATTAATTTCCGCTCGAAAATTTCTTCTCTAGCCACTTTACCGTGTGATTTGTTGGTACCCCAAGCATCAAACGAAACTTGTTCTGATTTTCAGTCAACCACTCCAAAGCTTCAAGTTTAAAATCGTCATCAATCTCCATCTTCTCCAACTCCTCGTATATCTCTTCACCGGAATAAACACGGAGTCTAGACCTTTCAATGACAGAACTTGCACGATCCATGGCCTCTACAACATTTTGCATAACTGACTCCATCTTAGTCACTAGTGTGTCATCTGCTTTACGCTTTCTGCTACCTACTCCAGGTTTAGTTTTGGAAGAGCTAGATCCTTGAACTTTACTTGGATCACCGAACATTTGCGTGACCAACGGGTCTTCTGGTGTTGCAGGAGGTTGAGTGGAAGGGTATTGTGAATCATAATAAAAAAGATTCAATGTGAGCTTCCTCATTTTGTACCATAGAGTCAATGTTTTGAATTGTTGTATCTCCTTGCATTGTACGTGATAACTTTTCTAGTCTTGCTTTTGGTGTTAGTGCATAATCACCACTTGCTCGATCTTCAGCCCAAAGCTCCTTCATTTTATCATAATTGTGAATTGGCCTTGTCTTCAACTGAATAGCCTTGGGTTTGGACTGTAAAAATACAAGTCATAATCACAAACATTAACCCTAGACATAAACAACAATATATACTATTCTAGTGTATATAAATATAAGTTGAATATCAAACCTTAATCAGTTCATCCCATACTTCTTCTTCAACTTCAAATAGCTTCGTTGACGGATTCCATCCAAATCCACTGTTGGATCGGTTAGTATAGTTACTTCCTAGGGAACAATAGGTATTGTTCCTCAGGAGGTATAGCAGCGGAATAATAGTATGCAAGAAGTAAACTTTGACGCAAGATTTAGAGTGGAAACCTCAACCAATATGTGTTGAGTAAAACCACCACCTTCAAGCTTCTCACTTGAAGGATTTAGAAAGGTGTACTTATCTTATTGATTTCTCGTTCGTTACAAAAGAGAGCTCGGATTACGATCACGAATCACTCCTCTCACTCGAGCCCGAACTCAACCTCTAAGCTTAAGGATCACCCTTCTTCTTCTTCTCTCGATCTCTCAGTCTTACAACTTCAATCAAAGCGTCCACTGTTTCTAAGTCTAAAACCTTTCTTTTATACCTAGATCGTCTAGAATAAAACATGGAAATAAATCTCTAAGAAAATAATATCTTTTAGCAAAAGATAATATTTCCTTCCATAATATCTTCAACCGCCTAACCACCGAGATTACAATCTTCCTTGAATATCTTTTCTTCGAGTATATCTTCTTCGAATATCTTCTCTCAGATCTTTCCTTTAGAAACGCAATCCCTTGTCTTTCTCTTTTCTCGGTCTCGCCTTCCTAAGATAGAATACCGCTGTGTACCACTATGTAACGTTCCTTCCTGAGTGACGATCCTGAAACACTTAGTCATTTCATTAGAAGAATGTTTGTCTCCATTCAAAACCGAAGGAGCTTCAACAAATTCCCCCTTTTTGATGGTGACAAACATTCTCTTCTTTAAGGCATATAAATACTTAGGATATAAGACATGAAAAGTGTATTCACAGTAGACCATAAGTAGTTTCCCTTAGGATTGTTACTCGTAGAGAAAGGATCTGATATTCCCCCTAAAACCTTGAACTTCCTTTATTTTCCCCCTTTTGGCATCATCAAAAAGCTGTACTTAATCATATAAGGACTTAACACAGGCGAAGTCAGGTCACAAACTAGTCATTCCATTGATTAAAAGGCGTCTAAGTGGCCGACGCTTGTACATAGTGAAGCAGGGAAAGAAAACGCAAACAAAGCAAACAAACGAAGAACAAGTACATCAAGCAAAGGGTACAAAAAACATAGAAGAGAGGAAGTTGATGTGCTAGGGAACAGAAAGTGTGGGTCAGATATAAGGAAGGAAGAGTGCAAGGCAGCGTCTTGATACTGCGAAGGGAACCTTACTGGTTTGATGTCGTCCATCGACGGATCTCATCCTTCAGAGCAGTGATCTCCTTAGCTAGCCTGTGTTGTTGTTCAGACAGTAGTCCAACAAGCGTGCACAATTCCTCCAACTTATCACTGTGATAGACCATAGTGGGCGCTTCATTCTGTTCCTCTTGAGGGTCTTCAGACAGGGAATCAATCTCAGTATTGTCCAAAGCCCTCACCCAAGCACCATCAGCGTTCTTGTCAAAACGCATCTTCTTCAAATTTGCCTCAGCAAGCTCTCGTGCATGTACAGCATCAGTAGGCCCAGACTCATACACCTTTAAATACTCCAGGACCTTTTTCACAACTCCAGGGAAAGGAAGACCATGCCTGTCATTCTTCCTGGCATGAGCCATGTGCAGCATGATGATTTTAGGCAGATTGATGGCTTTCCTGAGGAGCATTCTATCCATGATTAGAAAATCCTGGATCAGTATTGTGGTGCGCTTCTGCTCTCTGGGTGTAATGTTACTGATAACGTAACTGTGGAGCACACGATTCACAACTCCCATTGATGCTGTTGACATTTCCCCTACCACCTCAGTATTGAAATCCTGAGAGACATTCTGAATAGCAGCCAAACTCACCTCCTTAGGCCACTGACCTTTAACATATTCCTCAAACCCACAGTGAGGGACTCCCAGAATTAAACCTAATTCAGTACTTGAGAAGACATGAGTTTCCTTACCCAGTTTGAAGGAGGCTTGCACGGCGTGAGGTTTTTCAGTGATTATGAGGGAAGTGTAGAATTGACGGAGCAGTTGAGCATTTACCTGTTCAGCGGAACAGAACAGTTTTCCCCAGCCTTGGAAGCGAACCATATCCACCAATGCTTCCATTCCATTGTTGATCAAGAATTGATCGTTGAATATTAAGTCCCTGATGATTACCCTCTTCCCCAGAGTTTTGCCTTCGGCAATCGTTTTTGGGGCTTTCTTGGCTCTGGGCGGTTTTGCTGCGAGACTGCGAGTGCGAGGGCGAGAGAGAGAGATTTCAACTTTTGCTCTTTTGGTGGAAGGCTCATCAGACTCCTCATATACGACGGTTGACGACCGTCGAGGCGTAGATCGTGCCTTTCTTTTGATGATTGGTTCATCCTCATCTTCCATTGTCAGGTCTGTTACATCCAGACCCTTTTTCTTCTCCTCTTTCCTGCTCTCTTCCTCTATTTCCTCAAGAACTCCTTTAACGCCCAGATCTGTTGGCGTTGTGGCGGAGGCGGTGCCTTCAGATGTGGCTTTTTGTGGGCTTGGTTCAGGCTCTGCTAACTTTGGAGCATTGATGGGTTCAGGGATAGAACTAGGGTTCGACTTTTGTGGTGAAGGATCTGTGGAAGGAGATGGGCTGTGGAGCTTTACTGTGGGAGGCGTAGAGACTTTCTCAGTGGAGGTGTTGGAGGTGGTGTGAATAGGTGTGACAGGAGGAGTTTTGGATTTGGCTGGAGACGGTGTGGGTGTGGTTGGTTTGGCTGGATTTGGTGAGAGAGATTTTGATTTGGTTGGTGATGGAGATGGTGATTTTTCTTTGATTTGGGTAGAGGGAGTTGATTGGGTTTCTGCGGGATATTCAATGGCGACTCCAATGGCGGCCAGTATCCGTCTAATGGTTTCTGGGCTTTCTTTGCCTGTGAGAGAGATGGAGTTGGAGTTCACCATTGTTGAGAGCTTTGATGGGGATTGAAGATTTTAGGGTTCTGGAGATTATTTTCTTAGGGATGATCTGAGGCGTGAGGAGGACGACAAAGGGAGATTCCTTTTATAATGAGGCGTGTCCAGAACAAAAACGCTTCAAATTTCAAATCTTTGATTTTCCTTGTGTGAATTTGTTTCCATAAATTCACCGGTTGATTTTTGCCGCAATTTTCTCCAATCAAAATTCTTCCCTTATCATCATGACCCTTGGGAGTAAAACTGCCATTATTGGTCTGAACCTTCAGTCACTTCACTCGTCGCTAATACCCAGGAGTTCCCACTTGCAGATTTCAGAACATTGCCTTTTCACTTTTCCTTCCTTATCTGATGTCGAAGGTGTGTGATGGTTGGGGTAATGTTACCAGAGGGAGTACAAAGAGAACATCACACAAAAACATAATATATAGCATGAATTTTAATAATTTTATATCATGGCGAGTGAGTCCAGTTGTGAATGAATAAACAGGGCTCATAGGACTATCATCCATGAAGGCTAAGGGTGGCTGTAGATTTCCTCTATCCTTTGGGCTTATATTGTGGGTTCAGTACATCAAGAGGAATCTTTTGGGCTGAAAATAAGACCTTTGCTCAAAATAGCATGACTTCAATTGAATACAATGAGTGGTAACTTTCCTAAGCGTGTATAGTACTAGCATGCAGCACAGAAGACACGAATTCATATCATGGGAAATCAAGAGTGACCATGCTTCAAAAGATCAAGTACAGAATGAATAAATTTGCTAATTTCACCAATCATTGGGGGGTTTTATAGAAGAGCAAGATCATTCGAGAGAGATCATACCTAACCCTAGTCGTAGCTTCTCGAAAGGGGCCTTATTTAATGGCTTTGTGAATATGTCCGCGATTTGATCCTCAGACCGAACGTGCTCCATAGAGACGATTCCCTTTTCCACACAATCACGTAGAAAGTGATGTCTAATATCAATGTGTTTGGTCCTTGAGTGCTGCACAGGATTTTTAGAGATATCAATAGCACTTGTATTGTCACATAGAATAGGAACGTTACCTAGGGTAATACCAAAATCACTTAGCTGTTGTTTGAGCCATATGAGTTGAGAGCAACAAGCAGCTGCGGCTACATACTCAGCTTCAGCGGTGGAGAGAGCTACTGTGGTTTGTTTCTTGGAAGCCCATGACACGAGACATGGACCGAGAAATTGAGCCATTCCAGAGGTGGATTTCCTGTCTGGTTTGTAACCATCGAAGTCTGCATCTGTATAGCCTAGTAGTTCAAGACTTCCTCCTCTTGGGTACCATAAGCAAAGATCATCTGTTCCTCTTAAGTACCTCAAGATTCTCTTCACTGCAGCAACATGTGTTTCTCTGGGGCTTGCTTGAAACCTAGCACAAAAACACACACTTTGCATAATATCAGGCCTACTGGCGGTTAGATAAAGTAATGAGCCTATCATTCCACGGTAGACTTTTTGATCAGCTTCTTTCTTGTCTGTATCAATTCCTATTGTGTCATTTGGAGACATAGGAGTGGAACAATCCTTGGCATCTGCCATCCCGAACTTTCTGATGCATTCCCTAAGGTACTTTTGTTGATGAACCTTTGTTCCTTCTTCAGTTTGTACTACTTGTAGTCCCAGAAAAAACTTAAGTTCCCCCACCATACTCATTTCAAATTCACTTTCCATCAGTTTAGTGAACTTTGTAACCAGTTGCTTGTTGGTGGAGCCAAAGATTATGTCATCAACATACACTTGCACAACTAGAGTGTGCTTACCTTCCTTCAGTAGGAATAGAGTCCTGTCAACTTCCCCTCTGACATAACCATGGGATAATAGAAACTGAGACAGCCTTTCATACCATGCTCGAGGAGCCTGTTTGAGACCGTATAGAGCTTTATCAAGGATGAATACGTGATCTGGATTTGAAGGATCTGCAAAACCAGGTGTCTGCTCAACATATACCTCTTCTTTGAGAACACCATTCAAGAAGGCAGTCTTTACATCCATTTGTTGCAACTTAAATCCATGATGAGCAGAGTAAGCAATCAAAAGACGTATGGCTTCCAACCTTGCAACTGGAGCAAAAGTCTCATCATAATCAATTCCTTCTTGCTGGTTATACCCCTTTACAACCAGTCTAGCTTTGTTCCTGGTTACTTGTCCCTTGTCATCCATCTTGTTCCTAAAGACCCATTTGGTACCGATGACGGATCTGTCCTTAGGTCTGGGAACAAGTCTCCATACTTCGTTTCTCTCAAATTGATGAAGCTCTTCTTGCATAGCATTTACCCACTCTGGATCTCTTAGGGCTTCTTCAACTGTCTTTGGTTCCACTACAGAAACAAAAGCGCAAAAGGCATGAAATATAGGATTTAAGGTAAGGATGGAACAATCCTTCAGATTAGGATCTGGTGATGCATCAGACGCTGAAGCAGAAGCACAATTGCACACGTAGTCCATGAGTCTTGATGGAGGACCATGAATACGAGTACTTTGACGAGTTCCTCCTACTTGAGGTTCTTCAACACCTGTTTGTTCCTCGTTAGGGATATGTTCCCCCTGAGATCCAGATACTTCCTCCAGTACGTTTTCTGTCTGAACTTGATCATTGTTTGTTTCTGTAGAGATAGTTTCTTGTACTTGGTTGACTTCTTCACTGGGATTGTGTATATGATCTTCCAGGAGTTGAAAATGTTCCTTGTCATCTTCAGTTAATGGAAGAACATTTGAATCCTGGACAAGTGTACCAGCCATAATACTTTCATCAAAGACTACATGTATGCTTTCTTCAACCTTCCTGGTTCTCCTGTTATATACTTTATAAGCTCTGCTCTGAGGTGAATATCCAACGAAGGTTCCTTCATCACTTCTTGGATCAAACTTTCCCAGACTTTCCTTCCCATTGTTGTGTACGAAGCATTTGCAACCAAAAACTCTCAGATGAGAAACATTAGGCTTTCTTCCCCTAAACAATTCATATGGAGTTTTCTCGATCATGGGCCTTAGCATCGCCCGGTTGAGTACATAGCAAGCAGCATTCAGTGCCTCAGCCCAGAAGTTCCTAGGAAGACCACTCGCAATCAGCATTGTTCTTGTCATGTCTTCCAGTGTTCTGTTTTTCCTCTCAACCACTCCATTTTGCTGTGGAGTTCTTGGAGCAGAGAAGTTATGATTAATTCCTTTGGTCCTGCACAGGGACAAGAACTGAGAGTTTTCGAACTCCGTTCCATGGTCAGTACGAATAGCCTTTAGGAGAAGACCTAACTGATTTTCAACAGCATGCAACCAATACTTAAACTCATCAAACACATCTTCCTTAGATGCAAGAAAGATTGTCCAAGTGTACCTGGAATAATCGTCCACTATGACAAACACATATTTGTTTCCTCCACGACTCTGAGTGCGCATAGGCCCACACAGATCCATGTGGATTAGTTCCAGAGGTTTAGAAGTACTTACCTGCTTCTTCGATTTGAAGGATGATCTTACCTGTTTTCCTCTTGTACATGCTATGCACACCTCTTCAGCTAGACAGTCTATCTTTGGTAAACCTACCACTAGGTCCTTGTTGTGAAGTTTTGATAGTAGTCTGAGGCTAGCATGTGCGAATCGTTTGTGCCACAGGTTTGATTCCTCAGTTTGGACAGTTAGGCATAGTTCCTCTTCTGGGATGAAAGAGGGATCCACCTTATATAGATTGTTTTCAGTAATGCCTCTTAAAAGAACCTTTCCTGTCTTAACATTCTCAACCAAACATTCATCAGTGGTAAAGACAACCCTATTTTGACCATCCTTTCCTACTCCTACTACTTCACCCTTACTGTTGTTCCCAAAGGTTATAGAACCCTTGGTTTGTGGATGGAGAGATATGAACCAGTCTTTGTTCCCTGTCATGTGAATCGAGCAAGCACTATCTATATACCAAGAACATTTCTTCCCTCCATCCTGCAAGTAAAAGATTAGTTTTTACGTACCCAGGCAAGCTTAGGCTTACCTGGATTAGAAAATACTCTTCTATTTCTTGATTCATTAAGTTCAATTTTTATCCTAGGAGTGTTCCTAACATTGGACTGTTGCCTAGAATGGTAAGCTCTTTCATCGTCTTCCCTTTTAAGGTTACAGTTTTGTTTGTAATGACCTGCTTTACCACAATACCAACAAACTTTGTGATTCCATAGATTCACATACTTGCTTTGACCTGGCCAGATGGGTTTATTGTTAATCCTTGATTGGAAGTCAATTTGTACCGGCTTGATGTTCTGAACTTGTTTAAGCCACATGTGGTAAGCCTTTTGTCCATCGAACCATACCTTCTCCTCACGGGCTTTGATCCTTTCTTCCCCCTTGGATCCACTGTGGGAGCAACCAGAGTTGGATCCACCACAATGTTCCTCGGAAGGAGAAGGACTTTGAGATCCGGAGGGAATGTTACTGGATTGGGAGTCTAAGGACTTACAGTAGCCGAGTCCAGTACGGGGTACAAATCGCGTGGAGAAGTCAATCTTCTCCTTTTCAATCTTGGAAGCAACATACTCATCCAGCCAAACCTTCTTTCTTTCTTCTTCACTTCCCTTAAGATCTACTGCTTCTTTCATTAGCTTAGAGTTACTCAGCCTTAACATAAGAATTTCTGATTCGAGCTTAGTAACTTTACTGTCAAGGGAGGTGATGGTAGATTGAAAGGTAGGGCAGGATTTGCATACATCTGGGGACTGGAATGAAACTTTCTCGAGTTTGGTGACTTTTGAAACCCAAAGCTTGTTTTCTTCAACTAAGTTAGAGATAGTTTCATTCTTTTCTTCCAGAAGTAGATTTAGATTTCCATTTTCTTCCCCTAAGGACTTTATAGCTTTTATGATCTGAGATTTTGTTCTGGTAAGTAAAATAGAGTCGAGTTCAGAGTCAGTTACCTCTTCTTCCGATTCTCCTCCAGCAGCCATAAGACACGTTTCCTTTGAGGTATATGTAGAGTCATCATCTGAGTCAGACGCACCCCATGCAGCTATCATGGCTTCCTTTCTTTCCCGAGCAGGGACAGGTGTTTCTCCTGCCTTCTTCTTGAAACAGTTCCTTGCAAAATGTCCTTTCCTTTGACAGTGATAGCAGACAATGTCTTTGGCATCTTTGTTCCCATCAGTGGAACGTTGCATATTGCGACTTCCTCTCCAGACTTTGCGAAATGCCCGTGTGATAAGGGCAATTTCTTCATCACCATCTTCATCCTCATCATCTTCCTGAGCAAGATCGAAAGCTTTTTCAACCTTTAGAGCAATGCTTTGAGATTTTTCAGATTTTTCATTCTCTCTTCTAGAGACTTTGCTTTGTTGAATGCCTGCATTACTCTGAAGGCGAGCAACCAACTCCTCTAGAGTAATGTTCTTGATGTCATTTTGTGCCTGAAGAGCCAGAGAGAAGGCGTCCCACTTTGCTGATAATCCCTGAAGAAATTGATGAGTGATCTTCCATTCAGGAATTGTTTCTCCTAGAAACTCCAGTTGACCTACATATCCCTGAAATCGAGAGTGAAACTCATCAAGAGATTCATTCTTTCCTTGAACAGCGCTATCATATTCCTTAGTGAGTGCAAGAATTCTGTTCTTCTTGATATCTTCGTTTCCCTCATACATCCTTTTGAGTGCATTGAAGATATCATGAGCAGTTTTGTAGCGGAGGACTTTTCTTTGATCAGACGGACCTAGAGCTGCAAGCATGACTTTCTTGGCTCGCATGTTGAGTTCCAGAACCTTGTAATCAGCGTCTTGATAGTCAGCCCTCGACTTTAATTTGACTCCAGAGGGATCAGTAGGATCAAGAATTTTGATATCACCAAACTCTACCACTTTCCACATCTGTCCATGGAGCGAACAGATATGTGACTCGATCTGTTCCACCCAATAAGAGAATTCTCCGAACTTGAGCACAGGCGGTTTCCAGAACGAATCATTGATGGCAGTTTGTGAACTCATACTTCCTGCAAAGCTAACAAAAATCTAGAGACCAGGCTCTGATACCAATTGTTGGATCGGTTAGTATAGTTACTTCCTAGGGAACAATAGGTATTGTTCCTCAGGAGGTATAGCAGCGGAATAATAGTATGCAAGAAGTAAACTTTGACGCAAGATTTAGAGTGGAAACCTCAACCAATATGTGTTGAGTAAAACCACCACCTTCAAGCTTCTCACTTGAAGGATTTAGAAAGGTGTACTTATCTTATTGATTTCTCGTTCGTTACAAAAGAGAGCTCGGATTACGATCACGAATCACTCCTCTCACTCGAGCCCGAACTCAACCTCTAAGCTTAAGGATCACCCTTCTTCTTCTTCTCTCGATCTCTCAGTCTTACAACTTCAATCAAAGCGTCCACTGTTTCTAAGTCTAAAACCTTTCTTTTATACCTAGATCGTCTAGAATAAAACATGGAAATAAATCTCTAAGAAAATAATATCTTTTAGCAAAAGATAATATTTCCTTCCATAATATCTTCAACCGCCTAACCACCGAGATTACAATCTTCCTTGAATATCTTTTCTTCGAGTATATCTTCTTCGAATATCTTCTCTCAGATCTTTCCTTTAGAAACGCAATCCCTTGTCTTTCTCTTTTCTCGGTCTCGCCTTCCTAAGATAGAATACCGCTGTGTACCACTATGTAACGTTCCTTCCTGAGTGACGATCCTGAAACACTTAGTCATTTCATTAGAAGAATGTTTGTCTCCATTCAAAACCGAAGGAGCTTCAACATCCACTAAAGCCTCTAAATGCATCATAAGCCTCTCCAAAAGTCTTCTTCAAGGTTTTGATACGATTCTTGATTTTGTCTTTATCAATAGCATCGATCTTTGTGTTTGTACGGACTTCCATTTACCATGTTTTCTTTTATCACTTGATCCAAAATTTGATGCCTCGTTCTAAATAATACAACACTTCAAAACAAGAAATAAATAATGCTTAGAAATAATGAAAACACTAACCTGTACAATGCTAAGCTCTCGTCCTCGTTCTTCAGAGAGTTACTAGTGCTCTTGAAACAAGAAACCTAATCTCTAGTACTCATTATATAGTAGCCTATTTTAATTTAATTACCTAAATTATTTGATCAACATAATCATAGTATACTTAATAAACTAGCAAATCTTAGCAAATCATATATTGTGATTTATTTATGTTTGATTTTGATAACAAGATGTGGAAAATCGTGTACTGTTGGATTTACGTTGATTTTGATTCCGAAAAGAAAGAGGTTTTTGCGCCAAACCACCCCTTATTTGGCCGAATTTGTGTCAAACCACTCCTTATTACACTTTTTTGCAAGAAACCACCCTTTTGTGCTATTCCGTTAACATGGAACCACCCCTCCCTCTAATCTGTTAAGTCTTCCGTTACTTTACGTGAAATGTCTAAAATACCCCCACTTATTTTAAAATTTTATGGGTAAAAACGTGATTTACCAAACTGATGAGATTTTACGAGATATTAATGAGATTTTACGAGATAGTGATGAGACTTTGAATTATTTACCCTTGCTCCATTTTCCAAGCTCCTCCTGCTTCTAAAGAATTTGAGCACGTAGCTCCAATAGCTCCCGTTCATCACTTGTCTCAATGTCCGTCCGCACAATTCATCACCAGTTGACATCACCACCACCATTTCCTTACCTATCTCTCTCCAACTTCCCCCAATTACCCATTAAAGTGAAAACCCTAATTTTCCAATTGAGTCAAATTGAACTTATTTTATCAAACTGGTGGATGATTTAGTTAATTATAGGAATAAAGAGGTTCTTGTGGTTGGTTTTTGTCATTAGATTACAAATTTTGCGAAATTGGTTCATGTATATTAGTATGTGTTGTTGAGTTGATTGCTTGAGCCGATGTTGAAGATAGGTAGGTGGTGCTGAGGGAAAGTTGGTAAGTGAATAGGGAGAGGAGAAGACGGTATTGAAGAATCAAGAACGTGGTGCTTCGTGGGTCAACATCAGGCGACAGTCGAAAACATTGGAGAAGAAATAGGTTGCATCCAGGTCGACGGACGACGATCATCCATGTCGGATTGTTGTTGTATCCAGGTCTTGTGCTTCAGTGGAGCTTATTCGGTGTGGGTCAACCTTGGCAATGGCGATACTTCAGTAGGGAGAAGATGTACAGTCACTAACACTATTGACTAATGAAAGGAAAGAAAAAGTATTTCATATAATCTCCTCAATATCTCATCAGTTTGATAAATCACTTTTTTGCCCTTAAAATTTTAAAATAAGTGAGGGTATTTTTGACATTTCACATAAATAAACGGAAGACTTAACGAATTAGAGGAAAGGGTGGTTCCATGTTAACGGAATAGCACAAAAGGGTGGTTCCTTGCCAAAAGTGTAATAAGGGGTGGTTTGACGCAAATTCGGCCAAATAAAGGGTGGTTTGGCGCAAAAACCTTGAAAAGAAATCAAGAATCAAAATTGTAGCACGTTTACGTTGATTATAAGGAATATATGTTTACGTTGATTTTGATAACATCTCAATGTTTGATTTTGAAAACAAGGAGGGTCACTTGTTCTCTTTTAATTTCCTTCCAAATTCCATCATTTTGGAGAGATCCAATTCCCCTCTAATTTACTTCCCCTTCCCTTCAAATTTTCCTCCGCTTACTCTCATAATCACCCCAAATCTCCTCCTCAAAATTACCCAAACAGGAGAATTTAATCCCCTCCATTCCCCTCCCTTTAAAAACCCTTCTAAAACCTCCATCCAAACATACTGTAAAAGGAAGTAACCAGGTGTCTCATATCTATCATTAGAATTTACACTATCTATATTAAAACGTGAGCATTGGTGTCAGTCTAATCTAAAGGTTGAGATTGATACTCTTGTTTCACCCTAAAGCCTTCTTTCATCAGATCCTAAATCTTACATACTATATTATGAACTTGTTAAATTTCACAAAATATGCTATACTTACTCAATAGTTGCGTACTCTACCCTAACCTTTTCCGACGATGAGTATTCCGGCAAAAAACGGTGACATATATGATTTTGTTGATGATGAACATCTTTGTTTGAACTATGATTTTTGGTATCTTTTTACAATTTTTCCCTTTGTCCTTTCTATCATGCTCTCATTTCTGTAACCTTGGAGCTGAGCAACTCTAGAATTAGAATCAGAAAGCAAAGGAAAACCGATAAACTACGTGTCGATGCACAATTTAGATGAATTTGTGGTACTACAAACAAATCTACAAAAGTGTGTAGACCAAGTACATTCTCTATAAAAACAAGTCAAGCAACTTTATAATAATTTCAAGGATAAAGAATGGTTGATTACGAAACATGAAGAAAGAGAAAAGTGTTTAGAGAACCAGAAGGCAAATGTCAAACTTATATTAGAGACTTGATGGTGTCATTTTATAACTTTATAAGGTATAACTCTAATGTTTCTAGAGTTCTGTCATCTTATTTTGCAGATTCAAGTACTATTGGTCACCGTAGAAAGGAAGTTCAATGAAGTTAAGAAGCAGTTGATTCAATGTTGGATAATAAGCAATCAGATTGTCTAAGCATTTGAAGGAGATATCTCATCGGGATGATTACAAGTTGTGTGTATTTTAGTGTGTTTATTAGTTGTTTTCTAGTTGGTATTAGTCTCTCCTTATGTGAGAGTATTCAACCCTCCCTTATGGTTGGTGGTTTTCAGTCCCTTCTTTTGTTGGTTGGTGGTTTCGACTCCTGCACTAGGAGAGAAGCAAACAATGGTACGCTATTCTCTTATGTTCGATGTAATTTGTTAGTAGTCTGTTCAACAGATTTACAACGAATGTCAATTTCTCGTAAGGAATCTGACGAATCAGATTATCATCTTTTTCCTCAAAACTATGGTGAATCAATAGACCCCTTAATGGATGGTTATATGTTGAGACAACGAAGATTTAAACGAGGGTATGCAGAAGAGTTTGATGTTTACAAGATTCTTAGTTTTCTTGAAAAAAGATTATTGTTTGATTGTATTAGATTTATGTTTTTTATATTGTATTATGATATCTATTGTAAACGCCTGATAACTTACTCTTAATAAATTCAATAGTTTTCCCCTAAAAAAATGCTCTATATACCGAGGCTAAAGTGACTTTTCTTTTTCGTTGAAAGAAGTCATTATGTTAACCTCTCTTATTTTCTTGATCGATTGTGTTTATAAATTTTAGTCTGTTAAAGCTATATTTTTATATTGAAAGGTTGTGAATAAATGAATATGATTACCCCTCCAATTTAAAACATCTATTTAACATATGTTTTCATATACGAGAATTCTTAAAGGCTCGTGGGAGTTAAATCTATCTACTCATCATATTAAACGAGTATAACAAATTTTTAAAATGTTTATGGGCATTAGATTTTTTGTTCAGAGCTAGTACTTTAAAAGCCATTTTATAAAGCCATTTTATAAAGTGGTGTGCCAAACGAGAGAAACCGTTATAAAGCCATTTTTTTAAAAATTTGCAAATTTTTAAAATGTTTATGGGCATTAAATGTTTATGGGCATTAAATGTTTATGTGTCATTTATTTTAACATTATAAATTTTTGGAAGACCGTTTGAATTTCTACTCAGCAGTAAAATTAATGAAATGGTGTTTTTTTTTGGTAAAGCGTTAAATGGTGATTATTCTACGCTGGAAAACGGTAGTAAACGAGAGAAACCATATTCCGCTCGGGAATTTTTTTTGTCCTTCCTATATATATATATATATATATATAGTCCCTCCGTTAAAAAATACTTGTTTCTGAAACAATTTTAGGGAGAATTTATTGATCATATTTTTAGACAAGTATACCCTTAATAGTTTAAGGAATGACATAGAGAATAAAAGAAAGAATAGTGAGAGAATAAAGGAAAGAATCAATAACACTAGGGTAAATTTGGAAAAAAAGTGTAAAATTATGTTAAAAGACAAGTAATTTTTAACAAATGATTTAAACTGCAGGGACAAGTAATTCTTAACGGAGGGAGTACTTATATATCGAGGAAAACGGAAAAAGAAAGAGAAGTTGCAGAAAAAACAGTCTGAGAGAGAGAAAAGAAAGTTGTAGAAAAAACAGAAAAAGACAATTAGAAAAATCAGAGAAGAAAGAGAGTCAATTAACTGCCTTAATTTTCAAACATCGGCGAACGACTTCTAAGTTCCGGCGAGTGCAATTTTCCACCGTAAGTTCTGTTTTAATTATTTTTTCCGTTTCAGTTCTCTACGGCAAATTCAGTTAGAAGGCGCAACCTATTAGTGCGCAAATCTTTAATTCGTCTTTCCATGTAGTGTTGCTTGTTTCTTCGTTTTTTGAATTCTTGATGTAAGAACTTGCATTTTGTTTTAAGAATTGCATAAACGGTTTGATTGGAGGGAAAATGTTGATTGAATGCTCCTTTTGAATCTTTGTGCAGTTACGGTAGTAGTTTGAAATCTGACAAGTATGGATCCTTCTGGGCCTCGAAATTCCATGATCAACAATACCCGATCAAATCTAAGAACATTAGGCGAACAACAAAGCAATCAGCAGCAACCTTCAGACTAAACATTTTCATCGCCTTTTTCCGCTGCGAGTAGATGTTTTTTCAAGTCCGTTTTGCAATGTTTCTCTAGACACAGATGAAAAACTGAAGCTCTAAAGCTGATTAGAATATAGGCATCTAAGTTTTTTGCAATGTTCTTGTTTCTTCGTTTCTTGAATTCTTGATATGGGTATTTGAGGTTTGCAGAACTTGCATTTTTTTAGTGTCTTGTAAACGAATTGCATAAACAGTTTGATTGGAGGGAAAGTGTTGATTGAATGCTCCTCTTGCATTTTGGTGCAGTTGCAGTAGTTTGAAAGCTTGACAAGTATGGATCCTTCTGGGCCTTCAGATTCATTGATCAACAATACCCAATTGAGATCAAATCTAGTAACATCAGGCGAACAACAAAGCAATCAGCAACAGCCTTCCCCAACAAAGCAATCAACAACAACCTTCAGATGGGACGTTTTCATCGCTTTTGTCGCCTCAGGACCAGGACACTGATTTCATTGAGAGTGGTACAGATGATGAGATTAATATGGAAATGCAACGTTCTTTTCTCCCTCAAAGAAAGTCAAACTGGAGCTATAAGGCAATCCAACGCTGCTTCTGGTCAACAACCTCCTTCACATATGCAACAAAAGTGGGACCGGTGCAACAATTTTATGGTGCTTCGAGTAATCAACCAGATCAAAATCAGTTTGAACAAGGTTTTCTTCCACTCGAACTGCGGCAACAATAGATGTGTTTAGACCGGCTTGCTGAATCCTAACTACTATAAATGTGAGAATGCAATGGTTTTATATATAGAAGATCTAAGGGCTGAAAACATGTCGTGTAATGTCGCTTATATGGGAGAATTTGATTGTTGAAAATGAACAGGAAGAAATGCACATTGTGAATATTAATGTGGCATCATGATTCACCTCTCGTTTCGGAATAACCAAGAGGTGCTTAAGGTTCTTCAACGTTGATCTTGAAAGTGTTTGGTGGATGTCTTTTGTGAGGGATGATGGTCGAAATGGAGAGTACAACGGAAGTCTTGGATATAGATGACAAGAGAACTTGTCAAATTTGGATATGAATATCAAGATGAACTCAGCAAGCTATTGGGTGAATGATTCAATGCTGGTGATCGAAGTATGAGTTCGAACAGTGAAAGGGCTGGGAGATATAGATGGAAGGATTAGAAGTAAGAAGAGTGAGATTAGAAGATATGTGAAATGACTATTTAGAAGAAAGAACCAAATTAATGAAGGGTTGATGCATAGAATTGAAAGCAGAGAATTTTTCTTCTCAATACTTCAATTCAATTAAACTAAACATGAACAATACAATGGGGGAATGCTCGACCTTATATGGGAGGAAGCAAGTCTAAACCTAGAAGATCAAGCAAGGGAAATGACAACTAGGGTTTGGGCTAGGGTTTGGATGATCTTGGGCTTTATGGTCATGAGTCCAATAGGACGGCCCAAACCATGCAAGGCTGAACCACTTTATATTTGTAAACTTTTTTAAAATAGAAAGTTCTAAAACGCTAGAAAAACTGAACTAAAACTTTCCCAAAATAGAAAACCTGCTAAAAATAGTAGAGATTTCACGGGGAGACTTGGCAGGATTTCATCTCACAAATTCGATGGAAGATTCGGATTTGTTTAGCTTTGAGAGTTTGGGGAGACGATGGATAGAGCCAAAAGTTTTCTTGTGTTTTTATGTTGAAACAAACAAAATCTTCGATACGAGTAAAAATAATTAATCTGTGGATATATTATTCTATCTTCTAAGATTTTTTTTTCACGATTTCTATATACATCCCGGGAAAATTACTAAACACCGTCCGACCACTCACATTGCGCGAGAAGTACGTCCCTCGCGTAACGCGAGATTAGCAAAAATTAAGAAAATATTAAAATGCTAATCTCGCGTTACGCGAGGGATGTGCTTCTCGCGTAACGCGAGCGACGTGCCCCTCGCGTAACGCGAGGGCTTATATCTGATCCCCACATAACTATAGTAACTACCCCCTTATTTTAAGTAAACCGTAACACCTATTAACCCTACCCTAACACCTCTTTTTATTATCTTTCACCTCTTTCACCCTCGATTAAAACTCATTTTCAAAACCTTCAAACCTCAAAACAATCTAAAAACACCAAAAACAATGGAAGATGAAGAGGGATTCAACAAAGGAAGGAGTGGAGAGGGTGGTTCATCAAGTTACCATGCAAATGAGGTAATGTTCTTACTTAAATTTTGAATTTAAATTTGTTTTGCACCATGGAGCAAGTGTGTGCCTCTAAGGAGATTGGTCATTTGTGGGCGTTGAATGTTGCAAAGCAACATAAGTTTATGATCTCTATTGGAATGAGTAGACCATGTTTACCGAGGCAAAGTGGAAAGGTTCAAATCATTTGTGAGAAAGGGGGAAATTATAAGCCTAAAGGTCTCGGTGTGAGGAAAAACACAAAGAGCAAGAAAACGGGGTGTCCATTTCAGTTGAAGGTTATGGAGTTGAAGACAACTGGAGAGAATTGTTGTTTGTGGTTTGCACAACCATCCTATTGGAGATACTTTGGTCGGGAATGCATTTGTTGGGAGGCCAACCCCTGATCAGAAGATAATAGTTCGTGATATGGTACTTTCTCACTGTTCTCCAAATCAGATTTACACTGAGCTAAACAAGGATCCCGGAAGCTGCACAAAGAAGAAACAAATGTACATTTTGGTAAAAGATATAAGGGAAAAATAAATGGAAGGTAGAACCGTGGTTCAAGAATTCTTCCACCAATGCAAAGAGAACAACTACTTCATGGAGTATAGGCCAAGTGCAAAAAATCCTTCGATAATAGGCGACTTGTTCTTTGCTAGCCCCGAATCCATGAAGCTCTTAAAGGCGTTTCCATATTTCCTTTTGTTGGATTCGACTTATAGCACGAACAAGTAGGTATTTATCATTCTGTTTTTATGTTGTATTTTTAAATTCATGTAAAATTTAATATATGTGGTAAAAAACACTCACGCGTAACGCGAGGACACCACCCCTGCGTAACGCGAGGAATCGACATGATTGAGTGTTTCTGCATTTTGAAAAACACATATTCTGGAATAGAGTACATTCTCGCGTTACGAGAGAAAATTCATTACAAATGACTAATTTTATAGATTTACTGGATCTAATGTTTCTGTATTTTGGTCACGGGTACAATGTTCCCTTTCTGGAGATAGTCGGTTTGACTTCTACATGGAAGAATTTTGTCGTTTGCGGGGTATGGTTGTCATTTTTCGTTTCTGCATTTTCTCCCTCCCTGCAAAAACTGTCCAATTTCAGTAATTGCATATGATAAAAAAGATTAAGATAATTACCATCTCTGGCAAGATAATATCTAGCTCGCCTCTATAGTCCCTTCCGGCTTGCCCCTTCTTAAGCTTTAAATTTTGAGGCAACCAACGATAAGCCCATGGCATATCTTCCGTCCACCGAGGTCGTTGAGCAGGTCGAAAGTGTGGGAAATAATTGTAGATCCATAGGAAAAAAAACTTACGTTAAATACCAATATATAAATTAGTAGGTAAATTAAATGCTTAGAAAACAAATACCTGCAACAAGGTGTAACAAAAAGACATCTGGGCACAGTTCTGGCGTGTGCATATCCCCAACTGCCTATACAAGTGTGCCAAATCACCCGAGCCCCACGAGGTGATCAGAGCTTTGTCGGATAGAGTTCTGGGACTTGTAGGGAAATAAGGTCGAGGAAGCAGTATACAACACCCAACCTAATCCCTTTTGTTCTTCTCCCAGAGTTTCACAATGACTCCTAAACCACTCGGCTTTCACCCTCCCAGAATTGCACTGTTCCCATTCTATGTCAAAAATTGCCGCCCCCAACTTGGAGAAGTGGGATTTCAGTTCATCATTACCCAACTTTTGACCCAGTTTCTTTGATGGTGCCATAGCGTTCCCATCTATAGCTAGCCCTAATATCTTATAAACATCAAGAAGGGTTATAGTAATCTCACCACAAGGGAGGTGAAATGAATTTGTCTCTGACTTCCATCTTTCAATGAACGCTTCAATCAACGGGAAGTCCATTTTGTCGTACATCATGTTGGGGAGATTTGACAATCCAAGTGCAGCGGGAATCTCACTCCAGGCGGCGTTCTCTTCTAATTGTCAATCACTGTTCTGTTTTGTCCTTTGTTGTGGCTTCATCAGACCTTTGTTTTGCAGGAAAAAACACATATTAGATTCTGCAGGAAAAAAACTTGCATAAAAATACAAATTCTGCAGAGAGGGAAGACAATGCAGAAAATGTGCAAATCCTCGCGTAACGCATGGTGTTCACTCTCACGTTCTGCGAGATGTGCCACTTTGCGTTCTTCGAGAAAATGCACAGTTTCTGCATTTTTCCTGCACTCTCTGCAGAAACTGTTGAAACTGAATTATGCTTGTGAATAAAAAAAATGACTTGCAAGGCCTTTTTGGATGTTGTAAGCCACATGTGCTTCAAATCCCTTAAGCAACTCAGGATCTTCTGGACCTCCAGCTACGCTTACAGTGAGCTCAGGATCATATCTTGGCTCGTTCTTTTTTGATTTCCTCTTTGTTTTTGGTTGCACTTCCTCTTCCACTTCCTCTTCTTCTTCTTCTTCTTCTTCTTCTTCTACATCTCTATCCCCAAGAACTTCATCCTCATTTTCTTCTTCCATCTCTTGTGGTTGTTGATTGTGAGAAGAAGAACCAGCCTGTCCACTTCTCTCGGCATATCCATGACCCATGTCTGGATATCCACTTCCTTCACCATATCCACTGCCCAATTGTGCACCACCCCACCCCTGTTCATAGTCCACTGTTGCACCCTGTGGAATTAAATTGTCCCAACCACCCTCAACTTGTCCAACAGAATAACTGCTAGACGACATTTGTGACAGCGGGTGGTCCCAGCACTTGTAGGGTAACGCCCCTGATATGAGGCTTGACGTGGCATCAAATGACTAGGGAGAGGAACGTCTTCCTTCCAAAACTATGCCTATCCGCGTATTCGTAGTTGAGTTGGATGGGTTCCTCCGGGAACAACTCAACGGGTGCTGGCCTCTTTGTTTTCCTCTTCCCTTTTCCTTTTGCAACCGGTAGTTTTTCCCTCCTCGCGTCTCGGTTTTTCACACGAGTCGAACGTCCTGGATGGTCCATTACCTAAAACAATACAAAACAAAATCAATATAAAAACAAATGCAGAAAAAAAAAATAGAATCTACACAGAATGCACACGTTCTGCAAAAGAGGGAATTGCCAGTTATGGTAATTTCCCGCGTTACGCGAGGGCACCATTCTCGCGTAACGCGAAGCGTGATGTCACGCGCAACGCGTGACGTCACACTTTCTTCTCCGGTCATCTCATCTCTTTCCGGCCAGTTTCCGACGACATTTCAAAATAAATTCAATAATATTTCAACATAAATTCAATATTTTAACTCAAAAGCCTATCAATGTAAGTAAATTACCAAATCAACATCAAAGTCCTAAATAAAATGAAAACCCTAATAAAAAAAACATAACCCTAATGCATTTGTATCTATTCAAACATAATAAAAAACTATCATCTTTCATCCATTCCAAACAACCTAATACTATATAAAATCATTTCTAGATCAACATTCAATATCAAAACATCATATAATATGCAATTTCATATACTAACAACATATATTCATCTAGAATCAACATTAGAAAGCATAAGAGAAGAAGAAACATACCTTAATTGAAGATTTGTGTTGAAAAGTGGAAGATGAAGTAGGTTTTTTGAGAGAGGGAGTAAAAACGCGGCGGTAATGCTGTAAAAATGGGCCAAAGTAGGGTTTTGTCCCTTTTATAGGAAGTACTCCCTCCCTCACGTAACGCGAAAAACGTCCGGGCTGTATTTAGTAAGGGCCTTGGATTCTATCTTCCATGCTTTCTGGTCATGCGGATGTCTCACGGCCGTCGGATGCAAATATTGAAATTTTAATTCCTATCTACTTCTGATGCTATTCTTCTCAACATTTTATTGGATTATGATATCATCTTTACGGATCTTGTAAAAATCTTGGGGCCTCATCCGGTGGGAAGGGCCCTTAGAGTGAGAAATGAGAATAGATATCAAACATGCACATTTGACCGTTGACTGTTAACCATTTGACCGTTGATTGTAGACAACTAATGTGTCTATTTTGTGCAGAAATGTGCGCATATAACTTTATCTTAAGAGCGAAAGTTTGTCATGAAAAATCAAGTTCATAATTTTTGTTTGAGAAAATTTGCACATCTTATTAAACTATTGTGCCATGTAATTTTGACCCAAAAATGAAAGTTTTTCATGCATAAAAAGCTCCGAAAAACGAGTTCAAAATTTGTGTTGGGAAAAATATGCACATCTTATAAAACTAATGTGCCAATTTTGTGCAGAAAATATGCACATGTAATTTTGGCATCAAAACGAAAGTTTTCATAAAAAAAGAGCTCGTAAAAACAAGTTCAAAAATTGTGTTTGGAGAAAATGTGCACACCTTATACAACTAAATGTGCACATGTAATTTTGGTCTAGAAACGAAAGTTTGTCATTGAAAAAGGCTAGAAAACACAAGTTAATATTTTGTGTTTGAAAATATGTGCACAAATTATACAACTATTGTGCATATTTTGTGCAGAAAAATGTGCACATATAATTCTGGGGCAGAAATGAAAATTTGCTGTGAAAAAAAGAGCTCGTAAAAAAACAAGTTCAATATTGTGCTTGAAAAAAACTATGCACATCTTATACAATTTATGCGCACATTTATTGTAGAAAATGTGCATATATTTTCTTGGCCCAGAAACAAATGTTTGCAGGAAAAAAAAATTGGCGGGAATTTTTTTTGAGGGTGTTGACCGTTGACTGTTGACTTTTTGATAGAGTTAATTTACACCCTTAGTTTGATTTTGATCAAAAGCCTAATATTAACTCTACCTTCCCACCTTAAATTTCATTCTCACTTGATCACTAGTGCAAGACATATGTTTTATATAATTACTTGATAATAATTTTATAATCGGTTTTGACATATGTTTTATATAATTTATAATATATTATATTGCTACAACCTCAATAAATACCTATAATAAATAAAATATATATATATGTATTTTTTCATTGGTTACCTATCAAATTTTTAGTGGATAAATAAAAATATAATTAATATTGAGTTTTATTAAGTTCTTGTTATTTTTTAACATGCTTAGATATTTATAGTTTTATATCTACTTCAAATTTCATCTTATACCCTATAAAGATGATCTTTTGTTTAAGCATTAATGATGTTTAGTAGTGTATTTAGATCCTTGAATTGGGTTGTGGTGTGTGACAATTGTGGACCCGGTTTAGCTCATTTTCCTTTTCCCAATTGTAGACCCGGTTTAGATCAAACTCTTTTTCCTAACAATTGACATGCATTATGAAATCAATAAATCATCTATGTTAATTTTATAAAGTAATTTTTAAAAGGGTATAAAATTCTAAAAAGTAAATCAAAACATACTTAATATGTGATTTGATAACAAAAGGTTTACGGCATATAAGAAGTATTTTAAATAGTGTACCTCTTCTATGGAATTTATGCCTCCATTTATAGTAAACATCAAGTCTGGGAAGTCGCGCAACAGACCAAAGTAATATTCATATCTGCACGATAGTCAATTCAAGAAATGTGTATTTGATAATTTTCTTTGTGTTTGAACTGTTGAAATTCAAATTAATAGATGATAGATGATACGCTGCACTTTGTATAGCGTAACTAGGGATTATTACATTAGTTTAGGAGTATATTCATATGAGTTTAGAGACATTTCTATGCTATGGATCATTGGAGTGATTATGAAGACTTAGAAGATATAAAGTAAAGAATTGAAGACGTTCGAATTAAGGCTACTGGAGCGAAACCGCGATCGCCATTCAAATCCCGCGATCGCCATGTCACAACAGAAGAAAAGAGTCAAAAATAATGCCGACCGCGATCGCCATGGTAAAGCTGGCGATCACTACATTAATTTATTGTGGCCCGCGTTGAATAAGAAGAGAAGCTGCTGGGCTGATTTAAATGGAGCAAGCAGCTCACATGGGAGCCGGCCCACGTAGAAGAAGGAGAAGCAAGCAAGTTGCTGGATTGAAGATTTTCCTTATTTTCCTTATTTCGTTTAGGATTTATCTTTACCCATATATTTTTAGGGTTAGATTTCTATATATTGTGTAGACCTGTTTTTACAGAGGAGTCTTCTTCTGAACCCTTTTTCCCTTTTCCTTTGTTTTACAGTTGGCTAGACAATTGAAGCTTTCGTTTGTATTTGGTTGTGAGATTCTAAACTCTTGTTCTATTTTCTATTTGGATTGTATTAATTCTCTTGTGTTTATCGGATTGAATCTACGGGCCTTGCTAGGATAGTATTCCTGGTTGGAACTCTTATCACCTACGGGTAGTTGTATTCATCATATGATTTCTATTGGTTTTGATAGCTTGATCACCTAGTTTGATTAGTAGTTTTCTATTGCTAGACTAGGAATATACGGTGGAATTCCTTGTCATTGTAGCACTCATATATGCATGATCTGGTAGTTGATTGCTTTTATGAAAGAGAATTGATTGCATGTTAATACTTGACGGTTGTAAGTTATTGCATGCATCCTTATAATTCCTGTGCCCTTTGCTGCTATTTCATCTAATCTTGAGAGGTTTCCCTGATTGCTGAATAGTAAGTATTATCAGGACCGGTTGGCCTGCCAATATATTAAAGATTGGAATAGGAACAACCATAGAATTGAATGAACTTGAGATATCTATGATCAACCTGACAAACTGAAAGTGGATATTTTTTCTAGCCAGACTATTTATCTTTTATTGTTTTCTTAGTTAGATTGATTACCACAATAATCCCCCATTTCGTCTTTGTTATCAATTGGTGAATGATTTTACAAATAGGATATATAACTTGATTCTCTGTGGGATTCGACCCTTACTTACCAAAGCTACATTAGTTAGGTGTTTAAGGTTTATTTTGATTAGGCACGACGACTCTAGCCTCATCAAAAATAAGTCTTGAGTGATGTGAGTTTGTGAGCGTGGAACAATTATTGAGTGGTTGGGATGAAAACCCGAAAGGGCGCCCAAGCAAGATGAGTGTTATAAAAAAAACAAAAATTGAGTGTTTTATGATCTTTATCATCTTGGCGTATGGAGACATAAGAAGGAGGCGTATAGGAGGATTCGGGTAGGCCACTTGGAGGAATAAGGTGTAGTTCTGGGTATGTGCTTATTTTATCACATTGTTCTTGATGTTGTTGTTTTGTTTGTTTGGAGGAGTTTATTGAGTATGTAATCACTAGGAGATGTTCTTGTACTTCCTGAGACTTTGAGCATTTCATTGTAAGGGTAGCTTTTCTGTATGTTACCCGGGACGAGTAAAAGTCTAAGTATGGGGGTATTTGATACGTTGCACTTTGTATAGCGTAACTAAGGATTATTACATTAGTTTAGGAGTATTATCATATGTGTTTCGAGTCATTATTATGTTCTGAGATATTTATTAAGAAGTGAAGAAATGAAGATCAGAACCGAAGAAGATTGAAGACTTGAAGAATGAAGAGGCTTCTGCGACGTCAACCGCGATCGCCACTACCATCCAGGCGATCGCCATCATTCAACAGAAGCCATTCGAGAAGAAATCAACGACCGCGATCGCGGGTGATATGGTGGCGATCGCGGTGGAGCAACAGAGAGGAGCCGGAGGATTTAATTAATTCTGCGACCGCAGATTAATAGCGGCGATCGCGGAGAAGCAAGCAGCTGGGCCGATTTGTGCGTGCTGGGCTGTGCTGCTTGAGAGATATATTGGGTTGGGCCACTACTTAAGCAAGATTCTCATCTGGACCACGAAGCAAGAAGCTAGAGATTTGAAGCCACCGACTTGAGTTTGTTTACTATTGTTATTTTATTTACTTTATTTCCTTTTTCCTTATTTTCCTTATTTTAGTTTTAGGTTTTATCTTTTACCATATATCTTTAGGGTTAGACTCTTTTTATACCCTAGCATCTATCATCTTTTCCATCTCTTTTCCATCAGACAATTTAGTTTTGCAACCATGAGCAGGAACTAATCTCCATTGTTTTACTTAGCGGTTGAAACCTTCAGTTATTAAGCTGTGAGATTTCTAAACTCTTGTTCTTTTCCTATGGGTTTGTATTAATTCTCTTCTTCTTCATCTATTGATTTCTATTAGTTTTACTAGCTTGATCACCTAGTTTGATTGATAGTTTTCTATTGCTAGACTAGGAATATACGGTGGAATTCCTTGTCATTGTAGCACTCATATCTGCATGATCTGGTAGTTGATTGCTTTTATGAAAGAGAATTGATTGCATGTTAATACTTGACGGTTGTAAGTTATTGCATGCATCCTTATGATTCCTGTGCCCTTTGCTGCTATTTCATCTAATCTTGAGAGGTTTCCCTGATTGCTGAATAGTAAGTATTATCAGAACCGGTTGGCCTGCTGATATATTAAAGATTGGAATAGGAACATTCCCTAGGATTGATAAGAACTTGAGATAAATCTATGATCAACTTGATTGACTGTTGTGTGGATACTTGCTAGGTGAAACCCCTTCTCATCATATTCTCACCCAAACTTCCTCTGCTTGTTACTGGTTACTTGTGTGTTCTTGCAATCAAAATCCCCCCCTTTGGTTACTTGTTACTAGTTGATATTTCACTTGACTGCATTGATTTGGTGTTTTGATTCCCTTGGGTTCAACCTCTACTTACTTGCTATACTCTAGTTAGTGTTTAGGGTTTTCTTTGATTTGGCACTACGACTTTAGCCTCATCAATAGATCATATACTTCAGTGGAGGAATTGTTCGGTTTTGAGCTGGACTAAGTCCCTCCAAAATTGTCTTTCTTGAGTGTAAGATGAAGTGCTTGGTTGGAAAAGTTAATTTTATAAAGTAATTTTCAAGGCCGTGAATATGCATATGTTTTCCCTATGCCTAAGTCTTATTTTGACGACTACACAGGTTTTTGGACTTAAGGTCGTTTGTGAATGTTGTATTTGCAAATACATCGAAGAAAAAAAGTACATCACGCTCTGGATTTGATGAGTGCTCATTCCTACGCACATGTAACATAGAAACAAAATCAATAACACTCACCCCAACACAAAAAAAAACAACCAAGGAAACACATGTTCTTGTAAGTACAGAAGGAATTCTCCTGTCTATCAAAATACAGAGCTAAAAGCAAAATTCTTCCTTTCTCTTTCCCTCTTCACACCTTTTCTACTGAGGAATCCACGCCGGTTGAAGTACGAAAGTAGAGCATAACGAAAACAATCACAAGCACAACAAGTGTGCCCGACCAATAATACAACAAATTTTACTACACAAAAACCATGTACATGACCAAAACCACCAACATTAGAAATAAAAAAATTAACCCAAACACTATAGCATAGGGGTCGTGCATCGCACGACCTCCGTAGGACTAGTTATATATCAAACGTAAAATAGATGAATAATAATTAGATAGATTAAGTTTACTTAAGCCTAGAAAATAATTTGCTCCAAATTAATGATTTTAGTTTTCTTAATGTAATTTGTTAATATGTTAATAATGTTTTTAAAAAATAAATAAATAGCCTAACAACTTTCCTAAACTCACTATAAGAGCTCAAAAGGGCTTAACTTTAATATATAAAATAGATTTTCCAAATATCTCATCTACATCTCTATATTTCTTCTAACTATTATCCCGGATGCATGACATTCGGGCTATTAAGTCCCCTTTTTAAACTTTTTCATGACAAATTACACGAATTTTATTGTTCGGGTTAAATTCTTGATTTTTTACCCCAATAGTGTTTATAAATCTCCGGAGTATATAGTCTGTACTTCCCTTATTCTTTAATGGGGAATACATCTGCCTAACTAGCTCCGGGGTATATAGCTTATTACCACCCAAGATCTTCTCCAATTTATTTTTGTGTTTTATCTGGGGTATATTATAAAAATCACCCGGGGTAAAAACCTTTTTTATGGTAGTGACGACCATAATTTTTTATTTGGAAAAAATATATGTATGAGTATAAATAAATATTAAGTTAAAAGGTTAAGATTTTATTTGAAGTAAGGAAAGAAGAGTTAATTTTCAATTTTTTGTGGTTTAATTTACGGTCCGGTCCGGAACGTAAAAAAACTAATTTTTAATTTTACGGTCTCGGTCCGGTTCAAGGTTACAAATTTTACGGTGTTGTCCGGTCTAGACCGGATGCCAATCCCTAACTCCACACAATATAATATCACTGTAGTAGGGTTTGAGCAACGTACCCGGGATGAATAGATTGTGCTTAGCAGTTTAGGAAAGTGCAGTTATTCTTGCTCTAATGACTCAAGGACGCCGTGAATTTCTTGCTCTGATGGCGATTATGTCATAGGTCTGACCCCTGGTGGCGTTATCATGGCGGCACAACTTGATCTTCATGCGATGCTCTTAGATTGCTTCGAGCCTTAAGGAGGTGTAACGAGAATGTTCTGAAGAACGCGTCGGGAGACGTCTTTGGAGAACACGTTGCACATCTGGGAACGCGTTGGCTATGGCACCTTGTGTCGACTACACTGACTTTTACCTAATGCTTTTGGGAGCACTGCTTCTTTTGAATGTTTTTCTTAGATTTGTTCGGCGATTACTTCGACCTCGTCGTGCTTTCAGTCGTACTAATGCTTCTCGTGACTAGATCATGCTTGCTTCTCTCAGGAGAATTCTTTGAGATGCTTTTATTTTCTTACGGAGATGAAATTTTATTATATTCGTTGCGATGCTTTTGATCGTGTTCTTGCTCTTTTGGGCGTTCTCTACGCGTAGAATTTGGGTGATCTTGGCCAACTCGTGATTGCCGTTCTCGTTCATATTCTAGCTCTTGGGTTATTTCTGAACTCTTGCTTTCGATTGAGATTCCTTTGTCTCGTCTTTCTTTGTTGCAAACTCTTCCTTTTATCTTGCGTGACGTTTTCGACTTCACATGATCTTCTTTGGCGATAGCGTATTCGTCTATGGGTTGAGCGAGTAATTTTTCTCTTTGGATCATCTTGACAATACTTCTATCTTTCTTGTTTCCTTGAGTGGTCCTACCCCTTTTGGTAGGTTTGACTTAGGCTCCCCGTAGACTAGGTTAGAGCTACCAAAGACCCTTGGGCTTGCTTTACTTGTTATATCTTGCACTTTGTTTCTTGTGTCGTGCGCGTTATTCTTCGCGTCGGAGACGTCTTGGGAGCTTGCTCTTTCTTTGGTTTTGATGTTTTATGTGCTATGCTTTGGTACGCGTATCTTGCTCCGCATATGTGTAAAACTTTTTCTTTTTGACTTTAACTTCCGTGACCCCTTACGCGTAGCTCGTTTGTGAGTGCGTAGGTTTGGTCCTTGGCTTTCGCTTTTGCTACTTTATCTTTAGGGTGTGGTTTTCTACCCCTGGTATGACACTTTGTTCGTAGTGAACGCGTTAGAGAGTTTTACTTACTTGATAGGGTGGTACGGTCATTGCGGTTGCTTTTGTTATTTGTCGGCTTATATGAAGGTTGGGTCCAGCATTTCCTCCGAACCCTGAAGCGAGTGGCGGACATAGGTCAGCGTGTGATTTTATCAGCTTGTGACGTTACCCCTTACTTTAAGGTGGATCCTTTGCCTCACGCTAGCGTTAGGTCGACGTCGAACTCTTTTAATCGACGAGCCTATTCATCGTGTAGCGTCCGATTTATCGATTGTTAGGACTTACAATGCCGGTGGACGCATCCCTGCCGGTTTGGCATTTTGCCCGTGGATTCATGACTCTCAGAGGGGCCGTGGAAGGCGCAAGTACGCGTTCCTGGAGAGTGGTCGTGGCGATAGGTTTCCCTTCTTCGCTCAGAGGACCGTGCCGGTTTCGTGAGGTGTCGGGCTTCATTCCCCATGACCATTGCCACACGTCGCTAACAATCATGGGGAGCTTCGACTCGGGGTCGACGGTTCGTATAACGTTGCCTACGCGTAAGCTAACGAAATTCGCCCCCGGCGCGGATTTTCGCCACGGCCTTATTAAGCTTGGTGTTACGTCATAGACACAGAGCAAGTACTTTGAAATGAAACAGCTCAGCATGCTTGACACGTCGGAGAGAAAATATGCTTATGCAAATAAATAATCATGATGACTCGACATGACGACATTCTAAAGCTACCCCTAGTCGACGCGACCCCTTGCCGCCTCGATGCTATGACGATGACATGATTATGCAGAAAGTAAACTTACTTAGACATGCGTAACTTGGTAAATATGCACTTCAACTTATCTAACAATCAATGAAGTTCTTACGGATCTTTCTAGGACGCGTCGAGTTTCCCAACGCTCTCATCCTTAGGAGTTTTTCATTTCGGTGTTGGAAGATTCCTTTCTCAACTATCTTACTTGGAACACTTTTGCTTTTGGTGTTTCGATTGTAACTTCTTGTGTTGTTCTTTTTGGCGAATTCCTTTTTCTTCGCAAACTTGAGGAGGATTACTTTGATCTTACGCTCTCTTTGGAGTGGTCTTTAGTTAGCGTCTTGAGACACGATCTTTCTTTTTTCTTTCAACTTGATGAAGTATCTTTTTCTTTTCCTCAGATTAAAGTAAGATCTGAAAGGCTTAGGTTCCATAGAGAACTTACTTGGTTTTGCTGCACTTTGTACTTCCTTAGGCGACTCTTAGCGTCGTGTCCGAACTTGAGACTGTCTTGATCCGTCGCGTTCTTGTATTCCACTTAGTTCGTACTTTGAATGAGAGCTTGGAGATCATATAATGATGGAGTTCTTGATTTCACGTCTACAAACGTTGGAGAAGGCGTCGCGTTGAGGGGCGACGTTGATAACTTGCTTACGCAGTGGCTGGTCGACTTCTATTGATTTTTCATCTTTGACGTGATGCTTTGCTCTTGATCTTTCTGGAGGGAGAGCTTTTGTCACCTTGTTTCTTAATGATGACTTGGGTATCCTATCCCCCTTGTGATGATTTCAGGATGGTGTTCAGAGTGAGATTATCACATAGTAATCCAAAGTCGTCGTCTTGTCCGACGTCGTCATTCTCTTTGTTGTACTCTTATTTAGCTTGAACAATAACAATTCTGAAAAGCTTATCCAATCAAGTGTGATTTAGATCATAAAGACTTTAAGGAGAGAGTTTAACGAAAGACTTAGGAGGTAATCTCATATTTGACATGCAATTCTTCTACTTTTCAGTTTATGAGCGTATATGAAGGTAACATGCATCTTATGCTAATTGAATCTTATTTATCATGCACGTTAAGGTGAGATATGATCATGGAAACTTGGTATTTGAATAAAGATATAGAATAAATAAGTAGAGAACTTAGCTTATGAGTTGTGATTAGATCGAGATGTATCATCTATCTTTAGCCTTTGTAATTGGCTTCTTGGACGTCGCGTTCCTTAGGCATCGTCATGGTCGTACCAAACTTGTGGAGATATTACCCCTTGTCATGGAGATGAGAATAAAGCAACGCGGTGTTTCTTGCCTTTGGAGAGGAGTTCGTCTAACATTGTCTTTGACGTCTCAGGAACATGTTGTTCATGGCGTCTTAGCGCCTTGATTGTCTTCTTGGAGGGTCTTACATGATCTTTTTAATCCTTATATGATTTCCTTGATTTCTTGAAAACTTTCCATAGTTCACTCGACGTTTACGAGCGAGATACGGCGTCGTTATCATCATATGCAAGCAAAAACATCACGACGTGCTTAAGTAGATGTATATCATGCTTTATCAAGGTACAAACTTTATGAACTTCTACTTAACCATAAGATTCTGATCTTTTTAGATTCTCATACTATAATCTTGAATCTCAAATAAGAATAAGAAAGATTTAATCTTTAGATTAAGTCTAACATGCTTTTCTATGGTGAATATGCAAATCTAGATATGGAAATCTCATGATAATGAACTTAAGAATTTTCCTTTAGTATGATTTCTATGCAACTTATTCTGAATTGATATGGATATAATAGAGTTGAACCTTTTAGAACTCAAAGGAAGAAGATTATGGATAAATATTATCGTTTTGGTGAAAGAGAAATCTTCCTTGGAGAACAAGCAACTTTCTGGATTCTGCAGTCATCTTGTTTATGTCGGTCTGCTCTGTAGAAAATTCGGAATTGCGTGATTTCAACGCCATTCGACCGATATTGAATTTGGACATCGGACGGGAGAGATACGAGATCTTCAAAATTGTGTCGCATACAGCTACGTGAACCAGGAATGATTTCGGATTTTGATCTTCTTCTTTGATCTTTGAAGGCTCGTTAGGTTTTGACTTTTTTGTGAAGAATAGATGGTTTCTTTTGATGAAAAGAAGACACTTTTTTTATCATGCCCCACGGTGGGCGCCATTGTTTGTAGCGAAATTACCAACGAGATGATAACTAAGCAATTGTAAGGCAAAGATCAAACTTTACGGTGCCAACACTTCATCTAGAAAACACCATTGATAAAAGAGAGAGAACTCAAGATATTTGTGTATTACTTGGGGAGAAAAGGTTGTCTTACAATGATAAGGGAGTCCTTTATTTATAGGCAAACCCTAGTTCTATCTTTAAGGAAAGAATCTTATTTTTTTCCTTATATCTTTAACCTAATATAAAACATGGTAAAAAATATTTTTTCTAATATCTTTTACTATTTACATAATGAATATTAAATAAAAGACATAAATATTCTCAATCGACTTTATCTCGATCTCGACGACGCCTTTATACTCGTTATTTCTCGTACTCGTCGTCGTCTACGCGTAGCTCTTCTCGTCGACGTACTTAATCTTCACGTAGGTGACCTTGGGAACTCGTAGATAATCAAGGGAAGTCGTAGTTGATCTCGTAGGTGATCTCGTAGGTGATCTCGTAGAGGAGTTCATCTATCTCGTACATGACCTCATCTATCTCGTAGATAGCCTCATCTATCTCGTAGATAGCCTCATCTATCTCGTAGATGGCCTTATCTATCTCGTAGATGGCCTTATCTATCTCGTAGATGGCCTCATCTATCTCGTAAATGATGTCGGGGACCATGTTGATGGTGTCAGGGTGATGAATGACCTTGGGAGCCTCGTTAAAACCTCTTCTTAGGAAAACCTCGTGGGAAAAACCATGAGAAGAGTAAAAAGAGTACTCCGTGCTTAACTTCGTGATGTCGACGATCATGTTACTTGCTTGGACGTCTTCTATTGGTCACCCCTTCTTCATGTACATCCCAACGCGTTGACCCTACGAACACGTCGCAACCGTAGTGGTATTTATAGGCACAAACAGCTACTACACCACCAATCAAGCCTGATGAGTCTCCCTTCCCGGATCCACACCTTTTTCGCAGCATCATTGGGAGCCTGTAGTATATGTCCTTCACTCGACCCGACAGTGCGTTTGTTGTCAACAAAATCTTTCAAGCAATGCATGACCCCGTGTTCATCATTGGCAATCCACCAAGTGTATCCTTCGGTACCTCAATGCCTCCCATGATCTTCAGTTTCACATCTCCTCTATGCAAGATCATCGCTAATCTGCATATATTCTGATGCTGACTGGGGTTCCGATGCTGTTTGGAGCACTGTTCGAGAAAAGAAATTTGTTGACAAGAAATCTGTAGGCGCCTATTGCATTTACCACAGACAGAATCTGATCTCCTGGAGTTCTAAAAAGCAGCCCACGGTTTCAAGATCCACGACCGAGTCTGAATATCGGGTTGTTGCCCAGGCTACTGCAGAAGTTCTTTGGCTTCAATCGGTCCTTGCTGAGCTGCAGATTTTTCTCCATCAACCTCCGACTCTTTGGTGTGAAAATATCGGAGCAACTTATCTAGCCGTCAATTAGACCTGGCCAAACTAGGGCCGGCCCACCCGGCCCTCCCAGCCTGCCCTAAAATTTGGGAGGATACGGGTAGGAGATTTTACCCATAAGGGTCGGCCCTGCCCGACCCTTTTTTAAAGTGGGAGGAGGATATGGTATCGGAGTAGAGCCCTGAGGGCCGACCCTACCCGGCCCATATTATATATGATATTATATTATTAATATAATATTATAGTTTTAAATAAAATTTAATAAATAACTAAAGAAAAAGTAAAAGTAAAAATATCAGGCAGCCTAACTCTTTGACGTTGTAAAGTGTAAACCTCATTTCTTTGTAAACCTAATTTCTTCACGCCTCCAGCCTCCTTCCTTCTATTCCATCACACTAAATTTTTTGAATTCGGTTATGAGGATTGTTATGTAAGCATGCATTTTGGACCTTTTTAGGATGCGTTTTTGGATGTTGAATTGCTTGTAAGCACTAAACATGTTTTGAATGTTTTAGTAACACGGTTTAGCCCGATTTCTGATATTTAATTTATCTGTGTAAGTAGTTGAGGGCCGCCCTGAGGGCCCTTATGTGAGGATATGGGTAGCGAAATTGTCCCATTTTAAATGGGAGGGCTTGACCCGACCCTGGTAAATGGGTAGAATTTAGATTTTTGCCCTGCCCTGGCCTGACCCAAGCCCTAGTTTGGCCAGGTCTACCGTCAATCCGGTCCTACATCACAAGATCAAACATCTTGAACTTGATTATCACTTTGTTCGCGAGCGAGTTCATGCCAAGACACTTCAAGTCGCCTTTGTCACATCCAAAAATCAAAAGGCCGACTTACTTACCAAGCCTCTTGCTACATCCTGGTTCATACAAATGCGATCCCAACTTTGCCTTGTCCCATTTGGATCGAGGGAGGATACTAAGCCTAATGTACCCAACGGCTAGAATGAGGCTAGGAAAAATATCTGGATTGGTGACTTGACACTCCTCTTAGTAATAGACAGCTCATTGCTCTAGGAATACTCTAGAATATAGGACCACATTCTTGTATATATATACATTGTAATCAGTAATCAATGAAATACATTTTCACTATTCATTCTCTCCCTCTTGATACTCAATAATCATTGATATTTATTTTATTAAAACTCAAAATGAATTTAACAAATTCGTCAAATAGCCGTATCGTAAATACCATGAACCTAAAGCAGCTTCTTTTTCGTCTCCAAATAACAATGCATCCTTTGAAAGTTGAGCATTACCCAAACCAAATGCCAAACACCAATCTCAGGCCACTCGACGGAAGGGCTCCACAATAAGGACCGTGCACTCTGCCACATCAGAAAATTACTCAATCGGGTCTCTCCCGAAGTCCGAATAATAACATCCGGATCCGGCCCAACCGCCTCTCAACATCTTCCAAACCAATCACTTGGTTCTCCTCATTACACGCGCTCTCAACCGCGCGTGTGATCTCGTTCGCCGATGTGTACGCAACACAAACCGACAAACCGGGGCCCAACTTATCTGACGTGGCCCGTACGAGCTTCATAACAGAAGCTCATACGGGCTCGTCGAGTAAGCTCAGGTCCCCAGAGAATTGGACTCGGACCCCGAATCGGTTGACAACGCTATCTTCCTTTAGCAAGATTTCGACACCTTGTTGGAGAAGCTCCATGAGGGAGGTGACTTCCTCGGGACGCCTTGTTGGGCCCAGATTTCGCTGGTCCATTCGGTTCTAAGTCAGGACGACCATCTCCACCTGGTCCTAAGTCAAGACGACCTCCATTTGGTCCTAAGTCAAGATGGACGCCCAGAATACTTAAATGATCAAATCCCACCAAGATCGCCGGAAATCTCGCCTAATATCTCTCCATTCATTGTCATCAGCATTATATCAACAATCAAAGGGAAAGTCAAAGGCATTTAAATAGAGAATCAAGCACAATCAAGGGCATTAAAGACGGAATCAAGAGCATTTATGAGCAAATCAAAGACATTCTAGGAAGGTTGATGCAAGTATATATATGACTTTGGAAGAAGCCTCCAACATCAGAACTACACACATCCAACACACATCCAACACACTCTCCACGAAAGCACTTATCTTTTTGTAACCTTTACAAATATGGTAATCGCTTAAGTCATATAGAGGTCCGAGAGGATATCCGACCGACGGAAGTGTTAATCCTACGACCCATCATGTATTTGTAATCCTTATCAGTCTATCTAAGTTCATCCTACTCTCGTCTCATCATTTGGTTATATTGTCTAAGACGTCCTAGTTTTTTAGTCTTGTTTCGATTGATTGACCTCATCCTAAGGCGATTTAGTCCATTGAGATTATTTGCCCAAAACAATTTGGCGCCCACCGTGGGGCAATCAATCGATTTCAAGGTCTTAGCTAAGTCATCCGGCAATCAAATCAAGATGGTGAATGAGATCCCTGAGATTCTCGCTCAAGGTTTGGCTCCTACGGTTCCTAATCCCGAAAGCATTCCGATTGTAGAGACACGTGGCCAAACTGAGGATGATCTGGTGACAAAGTCCAACGACAACCTTGTCCCTGAGGAAATCTCCCAGTCAACCCGAGAGGAGATGCGACAGATGTACCAGTCCTTGGAAACACTCCGTCAGGAGATGTTCGATCAGCGCCAACGCTATGAAGCATTATCCGCATCTAATGGTAAACTAATGAGTGAAAATTTAATTATTAGAGCGCGGGTACAGTCGTCGAGGTCCAATGTGGTAAGAACTAGAAGGCCCGCAAACATCTCTGACGTCCAAACCAGGCTCTCGTGGCCGACCCTAGCACATCTATCGCTGAAATGCAGGTCCCGCCAAGCAGCGACATTCGGATGCTCATAGACCAAGCTCTCAACGAGCGTCTCAAGGCTTTGGATGGATGAATTGCTCGGATCCCAGGTGTACCTCGTCCTATCGAGAAAGAAGCCCCGGATGGATTTGAGGATTCACCGTTCGTTGAGGAAATCGCTGGGGCAGAGATCCCAAAGAAATTCCACTTGTCAAACATGGTTAGTTACGACGGTACCAGCGACCCAGATGATCACGTCGCCCTTTACAAGCACAAGCTTATGGCCATCTCCGTACCCCGTGAGACCCGAGAGGCGGTTATGTGCAAGAGTTTTGGGACATCATTGTCTGGGCCCGCCCTCACATGGCTCATGCTACTTCCACGAGGATCTATCGCCTCTTTTTCCGAATTAGTTGATTCATTTAAAAACCAATTCGCCAGTAGTCGCAAACTAAAGAGACAGTCTAGTGACCTATATCAGATCATACAGGGGCAAGATGAAACATTAAGAGACTACTTGAACCGATTCAATCGGGAGAAAGTTGGGATCCTTGACTGTGACGTACTAACTTCTATAGAAGCGTTGCGTCGAGGGCTCTACGAAAGAAGCGATCTCTACAAAGACTTGATAATGTATCCATGCAAGACCTTTGAAGACGCTCAAGCTAAGGCAATGGCTCAAGTCTGACTCGAAGAAGACATGCAAGCTGAGACAGAATTTTCGGAGCACGATGAAGATGACCATGAAAGGACAACCCATCATCGAAGGGGCAATAGGTTTCATCCATATCATTTCTAAGTAATTTATTACATCTTACCGTTTTTTACTACTTGCACTCGTCACATGAATTATGTTTTTGAATTACAAAATAATTCACCTTTACATGTCAACCTACAATCACATGAGTGTCATTTCTAAATATAATATATGGTCTTGCAAAGTCTTACTAATGTGACAATTGGAGGACTAACGAAAAAGACGAGCACCAGTCTTGTCATATCTTTTTTGTCTTACGAGGTACATGAAGAATCTTCACAGGTTGACGCACACAAAGCCATCACATCATGGCCTCACGGTGGACACACGCCAACAAATCGACTTGACATGTCATATTACATTTACATACACACGGGTGACGACCCTTTACATTACATTACACGATCAATCGGTACACGAGGAGATGACATACGGTTTTACCATTTTATACAATGGAAACAACCTTACAAATACGCAGTAAACAAACTGCTCTTCTCCTCGTCCTACATCAAAGCGCTAACATACACAGTCGACTGGACACAGGGGATCGAACAAAACGGCACATCGCTTGCCTTAAACAATACATACGGTACGGGTGACACCCTACCTACAACTACGCAAAACACAACTTGCTTTCTCCCCTGGACGAACACGTCATGACAAACACACAATACGGGTGACAAACCCTAAACACGGTACCTAACTACTAAACAACGTTGCGCAACACATACTTACAAAGTTAAACGCCTTACATGGATATAACTTACACACAACTCACCAAATGTCTCACAACTAGTCAACACAAACAGTTTCATTCACCAGGCGACGCCGTCCACGAAGATTGGAAAATTCATCTCATCCATCGCCTTGCAACAATGACTAAGATAAATTTGGGGCAATTGTTGGGCCCAGATTTCGCTGGTCCATTCGGTCCTAAGTCAGGACGAGCATAGTCCACCTGGTCCTAAGTCTGGACGACCATAGTCCACCTGGTCTTAAGTCAAGACGACCTCCATTTGGTCCTAAGTCAAGATGGACGCCCGAAATACTTAAATGATCAAATCCCACCAAGATCGCCGGAAATCTCGCCTCTTGAAGTTGTCGATGCTGAAGGCGTAAATGGTGATCTGGCGAACCCCGAGTTGGTAGCAATGCTTGAGGATGGAAATTAGGGCAATGAATCCAAGTTTGTGGCCCATTGCTTGATTCATCAAGTTGTATTTCTTCGCGTATCTTCGGTTTCCGTCCATGATGAAGGCGACATGCTCGGGAATTGGCCCTGCAGAGAGGATGGAGAACAAGAAATTGAGCATGGTGTCCTTCACTTTGTTCGGCATCAACCTTGCAGATGCACTAGCGTACTCTTCCATATCTACCTGTAACAAATAGAAAGAATTAAGTAAAACAACACAAAAGCATAGCTTTTGAGGGAAAAGAATTACCATTAACCGTTGAGTGGATCAATCGACAGAGAAGTCCAAAGTAAAAAAGATATATGTAAGAAGTTTAGGGTGGTATAATTTTCTTATATAGAAGAGTAATACCGGTCATAGAAAGAAGTAGAATATAATCTACATAGCTGTACCAATTAATGTTGCATGACATTGTGATGTGTAGCATTATCACATGTCATGGCATTCGGAAAAATAGTTACCGACTCCAAGGAAAAAATTAATCAAACCATTGTAAAAGTTAGGGTTGTAAAGTGAGCAATCATAAGCTCATCATTAGTTGCCAATTCTAGAATATTCTAATGTTAGCATTTAAAACTAGCTTAATCGAACATTCATAAAACAGAAATGACGAAACTTTACAAAGTCACGGTTATTATTTAGTTGGATCGGGCTGGTTCTAATGTACATATCACTTGTATAGCCCCAAACTTTAACATAAACAGAAATGAAACATTCATCATACAAATACCATGATTCTAAAGCAACTTATTTTTGTTCACAAAATAAGAATGCATCCTTTGATAGTTAAGCAATGTCAAAAACAAGCGCCATACACCAATCTCCGGCCACTCCTCCTTTGGGCTACACAATAAGCTTCGTGCACTCTGCCATAGCAGAAAATTACTCAACCGGGTCTCCCCCGAAGTCCGGATAATAATATCCGGATCCGGCCCAACCGCCGAGTCCAACCGACTCTCAAAGTCCACCAAACCAATTACACCCTTCTCCTCACGACACGCGGCATCAACCGCACGTGTGATCTCGTCCGTTGACGTGTACGCAATGCAAACCGACAAACCAAGCCCTGACCTACCCGACGTAGCCTTCGCGAGCTTCGTGATCAAAGCTCGTGAAGGCTCGTCGAGCAGACTCAAGTCCCCAGAAAAGCTGACTCGAACCCCGAACCGGTTCACAACACTATCTTCCTTGAGCATTATTTCGACGGCTTCATGGAGAAGTTCTTTGAGGGAGTTGATCTCCTCGGGACTCCTCTTGAAGTTGTCGATGCTGAAGGCAAAGATGGTAATGTGGCGGATCCCGAGTTGGTAGCAATGCTCGAGGATGGAAATTAGGGCAAGGAGTCCAAGCTTGTGGCCCATTCCTTGTTTGGTCAAGTTGTATTTCTTTGCATATCTTCTATTTCCGTCCATGATGAAGGCCACATGGTCAGGAATTGGCCCAACTGAGAGGATGGAGAACAACAATTTGAGCATGGCGTCTCTTAGCTTGTTCCACATTGTGCTTGTATGTCTAGTATGCAATGTAGATGAATGTAAAAGTCAAGCATGCAAATTTGTGAATTAATATGATAATTCAAACAATTCATATCATATATACTGATAATTAAACAAGTTAACAAGTAGCACAAGATAGAGCATAACCTTTGAAGGAAATAAAAATTACCGTTATCTTTGGATGAAAACTTAAATGTACGAAATTCTAGGGTAGCTCAATGTTCTTATATATAGTATACTATATGAAGAAGAATAAAGCCAGCCAAGCCATTGGAAAGAAGTATAATACAATCTACATAAGTGTACTAATTAATGTTGCCATTAAGCTTTCCAAAAAAATGTTGCCATTATTATATTATCGATTTTTCTATCCTACGGAGTATAACCTAAGGGCTTACTTCAAATAAACATGACACAAATATAAACTTATCACAACAAAAAAATATAACTCAAAATCAAAATATTTAGAAATTCTTTCCAGCTTCTTATCCTATGTCTTAAGGGTATAGGATAAAAAAATTGTTATACTATATATGTTCGTGTTAGTGTTTCGTGTTGGTTGATGATTTTATGTCTTTGTGTTTCCCAAGTTCGCGCTCCGCGTATCAATTCCCAGTTTCTTACGTTCTACGTTGCATACAATTATATGCACATGAATTTTGGAAAAAGACCACTGCATACAATTAAATGCACATGAATTACGAAAAAAACATGTGAGAATCCACAAATATGTTTTGATTTATACACAACGTTTGTGAACATGACTCCTAGTATGTATCATGTATGCATCGTCTTCGGTCATCGTTTAAGTTTAAGCTTCATCGTCATCGGAATCAAAGTTATCTTATAATTGAACCTCTTTATTTCATCTTATTCTTTTTCGATTAATATTACATTTTTATATTGTCCTTTTCTGGCTCAGTTTTACTCAAATAACGTTGTCTACCTTCAATGCCCACCGTATAACCTGCCTAAGATCGTGGCCTTAACTGATTATATGATAAAAGAGAGCAAAACAAGCAACATGTTGAGATTTCATTAACCCATAACTGGCTTCTATTGTAATTTGAGAGAACTTTGTGCACCCATCTCGTCGGCTTCAATTCCATGGAGATTTCGAAGTTGGAGAAATCATAACACGAGTTGAAAAAAAGAGTTTTGTGATCATTTTGATTTTAATATTCTAGAGGAGATATGTGATCATTGTAATGACCCTGGTATAAAATGAATCTAAATGCCTTATAATATATACACAAGGTATAAAAGTCAAAACTTATATGCAAAATGACTAAAAAAAATCACCTTACAAAACTAATATGTAATTACTAGTATAGTTCTCGCGCAACCAACAAATAAATTAGCTTTTATCTGATTATATTCATATAATAAGTAAACGATTTTAAAATGACGTTGTTGCATAATAAACAATAATAAATAATAAATAACCAATCAAATTGGTTTAAAATACGAAATCGACATCCTCAAATACGTACCTGAGGATGTCGATTTCGGGTCTAATAGTCGTATATATATTTTTTTGGGTCAAATAGCTAAAGTAATATAGTCGTATATATATTTTGGGTCTAATATTCGTACATATATTAATCTTTGTTTCTGCTAATGTGTATTAATTCCTTAATTATAAAAATTAAATTATTAAAAAAATAGGGCTAAATATTTGTTAAATTAGATTTATTAAGATTTTAATATAAAAGTAAAGCAAGATTAAGGTAGAGAAGTTTAAGGAGAGATTGACACATAAGAATAATTAAATTTTAATTAATTAGTTAGAAATTAAAAAACATTACAAAGTCGAAAGAGTTTGAAGATTGCATTTTATGCATTTTGCGTGTATATACCTATTCGGACGACCTTAGCATTTTATGCATTATGAGAGATTGAAGATTGCATTTTGATAAGGAGAAAGAAAAGTAGAAAGAGTTGTTCTTGTTTAAGAGCATCAAGTAAGTCTTATTGTGTTTTGATTTGGGAATTTCTGATAGGAACTAGATTAGTACTTAGGAACTGTAATCTAAGTTCGTCTCTAAACTCACATATTGAATATACAAGTAAACTTTTAATCTTCGAAAGAGGGGTGACTTTCATCCAACGATAACTAGTTGGTTATCTAGGGTTTTCACCTTAAGTAATTGTGTTGATAACTTGCATATTACTTCCAATGTGCCTAAGAGATAGACAACTTTATGTCTTACCTCCCTTGATAATAACATACAGATCCTACAATTGGTATCAGAGGTAGAGCTTTAGATTGTGTGTTACTACGATTATCAAGATATATCGTCTCAATTAACCAGAACTCAATATCTCCACTAACAAGCCCTACTTGTTGAAACCTGGCCAATTCCAATGGTGGAAAGAGCAGATGATGGGTTTCTTTCAAACCAATAATGTGATTTGTTGGAAAATTATTGAGCATGGAAACTATGCACTTCCCAATGATCCAACAGACCCAATGAAGGACCTTGACTTTCAACAGTACCGAACAATTTTCTCAACAGAAAAAGAATGCTAAGGTCATGCAATATATTCTGAATGCCTGACTAAGTCTGACCAAGTCAAGGTACGTTATGAGCATTGAAAACGCCAAGAATATGTGGAAGGCATAATAGAACTTAAACTTGGGAAGTGAAGATCTCCAGAAGAGTAGAAAATTTGATCTTCAAGGAGAATATCATAGGTTCAAAATGCTTGAGACTGAGAACGTGTCTACCTATCATGGTCGTCTTGAGATTTTGTGCAACAAACTCAGAGCATGTGATGTGAAGTTGGAAGAATCATCAAAATCCATAAAAGACGCTTGAAATAAACATCAATTGATTTAATTTCCGACCTAGTACGGTGGTTCTCGTGAATTTCACATTTGAGCCATCATATCAAACGCTATAACTCATCGTTTTAAAAACCGGTGTTAGAAAACGAGAATGTTGTCTTATGCCGTTTATAAATCTGGCTTAATCACTAAAATTCCAGGTATAAACAAGTCTTCTAATTTGAAATTGGAAGTATTGTATGACCTTGACTCATATACATATACACACCTTTGCATCCGTATGTATTATAACGTTGCGAATAAGAGCAAGATCCATATCCTAGCATCCCCTCACTTGTCGTTCTTGAGCGATTAAATCAACGAAGATTTCTTGAGGTTTTGTAGTTGAATGCCACGAAAACGACATGGATGTGGGTTTGTACTCGAGTGGTTTTGTTCGAACGTGGAAAAAGAGACATGTATAAAGAATTTGGAACTACAACCGTCGTTATTGACAGAGATAAGTCTACAAACTTGGTCTTCGCAAAATTGACACAGTATATCCGTATGGGTCTTCCCGTTACCGTCTATTTTGAAGGGAATGGATGTTTCCGTCGGTTTGGAAGGAAATGTGTGTTTCCGTCGTTTTCGACGGTTTTGGATCCAAATTTATGTTGATGTCTATTTCGACGTTTGAACAATGTTTGCTTCTTTCTTCCCTAGTGAGAGACATCTCCAAGAATCAAATTAGGCCAAGTGATCTTGTTCGAAAAGTTGAAAGAGACATGGATAAAAAAATTGGAAAGACTCGAGGCACTTATATAAGACGCTTGAAATAAACATCAATTGATTTAATTTTCGACCTAGTACGGTGGTTCTCGTATATTTTACTAAACTGATTCTCCTCTCCAAATTTGAAAGTGAATTAATTGATGGACCGTTTTTTTCCTTCACATTTTAGCCGTCATATCAAACACTATAACTCACTGTTTTAAAAATCGGTGTTAGAAAACGAGAATGTCGTCTTATGACATTTATAAATCTGCCTTAATCACTAAAATTTCTGGCAATAGCAAGTCTTCCGATTTGAAATTGGAATTATTGTATGACCTTGACTCATATACATATACACACCTTATCATCCGTATGTATTATAACGTTGTGAATAAGAGCACGGTCCATATCCTGGCATCCCCTCACTTGTCGTTCTCGAGTGATTAAATCAACGAGGATGGGCATCAGCTCACTTGTCGTTCTCGAGTGATTAAATCAACGAGGATTTCTTGAGGTTTTTATTTGAATGACACGAAAACTACATGGATGTGGGTTTGTAGTCGAGTGGTTTTGTTCAAACTTCGAAAGAGACATGTATAAAGAATTTGGAATTGCAATCGTCGTCATTGACAAAGATAAGTCTATAAATTAGGTCTTCGCAATATTGACAAAGTAGATCCACTTGGGTCTTCCCGTTTCCGTCTATTTTGAAGGGAATGGGTGTTTCAGTCGGTTTGAAAGGAATGTGTGTTTTTGTCGTTTTCGACAATTCTGGATCCAAATTCCATGTCTCTTTTGACGTTTGGAGAATGTTTGCTTCTTTCTTCCCTCTTGAGAGATATCCACGAATCAAATTAGGCTGAGTTGTCTTGTTCGAAACGTCAAAAGAGACATGGATAAAAAAAATTAGAAAGACTGAGACACATATATAAGACGCTTGAAATAAACATTGATTTAATTTCCGACCTAATACGGTGGTTCTCGTGCATTTTACTAAACTGATTCTCCCCTTCAAATTTGAAAGGGAATTAATTAATGGACCATTTTTTCACATTTGAGTCGTCATATCAAACGCTATAACTCACCGTTTTAAAAGTCGGTGTTATAAAATGAGAATGTCGTCTTATGGTGTTTATAAATCCGGATTAATCACTAAAATTCCCAGTATGAACAAGTCTTCCGATTTGAAATTGGATGATTGTATGACGTTGACTCATATACATATACACACCTTTGCATCCGTATCTATTAAAACGTTGTGAATAAGAGCACGATCCATATCCTAACATCCCATCACTTGTCGTTCTTGAGCAATTAAATCAACGAGGATTTCTTGAGGGTTTGTAGTTGAATCCCACGAAAACGATATGGATGTGGGTTTGTAGTTGAGTGGTTTTGTTCAAACGTCGAAAGAGACATGTATAAAGAATTTGGAACCACAACCATCGTTATTGACAAAGATAAGTCTATATATTAGGTCTTCGCAAAACTGACACAATATATCCATTTGGGTCTTCCCGTTTCCGTCTATTTTGAAGGGAATGGGTGTTTCAGTCTGTTTTGAAGGGAATGTGTGTTTTCGTCATTTTCGACGGTTTTGGATCCAAATTTTTGTTGATGTCTATTTCGACGTTTGAACAATGTTTGCTTCTTTCTTCCCTCGTGACAGACATCTCCATGAATCAAATTAGGCCGAGTGTTCTTGTTCAAAATGTCGAAAGAGACATGGATAAGAAAACTGGAAAGACTTGAGGCACATATATAAGACGCTTGAAATACACATCAATTGATTAATTTTTTTACCTAGTACGGTGGTTCTCATGGATTTTACAAAACTGATTATCCCCTCCAAATTTGAAAGGTAATTAATTAATGGACCGCTTTTTTCACATTTAAGTCGTCATATCAAATGCTATAACTCAACGTTTTATAAATCAGTGTTCGAAAATGAAAATGTTGTCTTATAGCGTTTATAAATCCGGATTGATCGCTAAAATTCCTGGTATTAACAAGTCTTCGATTTGAAATTGGAATTATTATATGACTTTGACTCATATAACCCCTAGAGTGAACCCTATCATGACAATTTCCAAATTAAATCAAATCATGTGACATTCTTAATGAAACAAGTAAACAGTAGAGGTGACACTTCCCTAGGCTCTAAGTCACACCTAACAACAAACTTTAATGAAGGATTCTCCTATCCCTTTAGTAGTTTAATTCCTTTAATTTCTGTTGATCTTGCAAACCATGTAGCTCTTCTGGAGCAAAACCTTCTTGCAAGTCAATAAAACTATCGCAGGGGCTCGTTTCTAGACACACAAAAAAACTTTAAATGAACGATCAAGTCAAGAATAGAAAAAGAAAATGTTATTTTATTCATTTCAAAGAATGTTAAACAAAAGTTCAGGTGCAACACCAATCAACCAAAGAACTCACAGGAACACTTAATGAACCGCCAAGACAAATCTTATGAACCGGCAAGAAACATCACAAGAATCTACAAGTTTAATTCATGAACCATCCACCAAACAAAATTTAAAGAGCAAGAAAAATGGAGAGCTTACTTTCCGATGACTCGAAGGGATTTTCCACAGTGAAAGAAAGGGGATGGGGGATTAGGCTCTTCTAGCAAAACCAAGGTGCATGCATTCACCGTAGATGAAGCCGTTGTATCACCCTACAGTAAGTTACTTTTTAGTTTACATATCTCTTTTCACACTTCTAAGTTTCTAGGATACCAATTTTAATCTGATTAAAGTAACGACTGAACAAGGATGATCAGGTAAGAAGACCAACATTTTTGAATATGCATCAACCGAAGTATTCGAAGTCCAAATTATTCAATAATTCACCATTACAATACACATTACAGAGGCATCCAAACAAGCAAGAAGCATGAATTGGAGAGAGATGAAAAGCGTAGAGATGAGCCTAACTACAGATCTGGTGTTTCTACAAAATCACAAATCCAACTACTATGAGAGACAAAGCTGTTGTGAGAGTCGAAGTTAGAGGAGGTTCATTAGTAGTACTTGAGAAGGCAAGGGCAAAGTGAGTGGGGAAATATGTCGAACAGGTGGTGGGCAGGAGATGTGGCAATGGCAGGAGCAAATTACTCATCAGGAGGAGGACAACAAAAGAGACTCAGACTAACGATGCATCCACAACAACAATCGACAAGATTCAGACGAGCATATCCATCCCACTAGTAGTGGGAGCTCCGACCGTTGTCGTCGTCTCCGAGCTCGTGCGTCTGGTTCAAAAAATAAGCCTAAGGCGCCGATCGTGGTGACCAACGACAGCCTCAACTCCTTGCGCAACCACATCCTGAAGATAAGCACCGGCAGCGACGTCGTCGATACGCTAGCAAGCAACGACCTTGATATTTCACAACAATCCATCGAACCTATTACATATTATGATCTTACATTTATACAAGCAATAATAGCCTAATGAGGATAATGAAGTTGTCCATGTATTGTGAGATTGATTGGTGACAGATCAAATCAAGAACACAAACAAGTAATCGTAATGAACACAGGAAATTGTTAACGAGGTTCGGACTCAGCCTACATCCCCGTGATCTCAAGATAGGAAGCCAAATCCACTATGTAAAAGGTGAAGGTCTTACAGAGAGCATACAACAGATCTTTACACAAAAGCTTACAACTATAGAAACAAGAAGCAAGCAAGAGATAGAAGAACCCCTGAACAGTCACCGTCAAGACTCCAAACCCTAGCCCCCATTGAGCACCCGAGGCTGCGATCTCAGAGCTTCTCCACTAGCCAAGACCACCGTCTTCTAGCTTGGAACACCAACAACAAAAGATTTGCTTCGGCGAAGAAGAAGAATCAAGCCAACGTTGAACTCCTCCAAGAACTCTCTCAGATCTCTCTCTCGCCTCTCAGATGAACAGTGACGAAGCAAGTAAGAAGTGAGGGGAGAGAATAGGGTTAGAAGCTTATATACCCAAGCTTCTGTGAAGACACGCGGAGCCCCGATTTCCTTCAAGCGGGTCGGGTTACGTCTTGGACATCTGGTACAGATATGGGCCTATTCTTCTACTGGACCAACATAAGCCCATTACAACATAATCGAGTTTCCTAAGTAAGCCTAAGTACACATGATCTGATAAATGGCTAATAACCAAACTAATGGAAATTACCCTTACAATATGCCCTCTTAATTTTCAACACCTTTACAAAACCTAACTCTAACTGTAGAACACAACCATTTGTTGAGAAAGGAGCAGATTTGCAACTACCAACCATCGTCGACCAATGCACACTTCAGCACTCATCATGGAACATCCCAAATGTGGAGATAATCCCTGCAAAATGAAAACTTATCATCTGTCACAATTTTTGTACCATAATCAGCACGATTAAGATCACCCTTAATCTTACTAACTACAATTTCCTTCTTCTCTACTTTATCACGAATGAAATGGTGCCTCACATCTATATGTTTGGATCTCTCATGATACACAGGATCCTTACACAAATACAAAGCACTTTGACTATCAATGTGTAAAGTAGGAACATAATTAACAGACTGAATCTCATTCAAAATTCCTGTCAACCAAGTGGCTTCTTTAGCTTCTTCAGTAGCTGCAATATACTCAGCTTCACTAGAGGATAAAGCAACCAAAGACTGTTGTTGAGATTTCCAAGATATACAGTTATCAACCCAAGTGTAGAAATAAGAAGTAGTAGACTTTCTAGCGTCTCTATTACTAGCAAAATCAGAATCTACAAATCCATGTAACTCATCTCTACTAGTATGCTCAGAAAACACTAATCCTAAGTCCTTGGTACCACATATATATCTCAGAGTATACTTCATAGCAGTCCAGTGATCAGAACTAGGGATTGACATGAATCTACTTAATATACTCACAACAAAAGCCAGACCAGGTCTGGTACACAGCATAACATACATAATAGAATCAACAACAACATCATAGGGTACACTAGACATTTTATCAATTTCTTCTTGACTGGTGGGACAACTATCCTTACTGAGTTCTAAGTGACTTCTTAAGGGAATAGAAGTAGGTTTAGAATTTTTCATGTTAAATCTATCCAAGACCTTTTTCAAGTAGTCTTTATGAGATAACCATATCATTTTCTTCTTCCTATCCCTAAGTATCCTAACTCCAAGAATCATTTGAGCAGGACCAAGATCTTTTATATCAAAAAGCATTTTAAGATCTCTTTTAACACCAGAAATAGTCACTTTAGAATTACTCATCATAAGATGTCATCCACATAAAGCAGAACATACACAGGAGAAATAGACTTTACATTTTTGAAATATAAGCAAGTGTCATAACTGCTCCTATGAAAACCCAGTTTTCTCATGCAAGCATCAAATTTTAAGTTCCATTGTCTAGGTGATTGTTTCAACCCATAGATAGATTTATTCAATAAGCAAGCATGATCAGGATTTTTCACATCAGTAAAGCCTTTAGGCTGTTTCATGTAAATAGTCTCATCTAAGTCCCCATGTAAAAAAGCAGTTTTAACATCCATTTGTTCTAACTCCCAATCAAACACAGCACACATAGCAAGTAATAATCTCATAGTTTTATACTTAACAACAGGTGCAAAAATGTCATTGTAGTCCACCCCTTCTCTTTGGGTGAAACCCTTAGCTACTAACCTAGCTTTAAACCTAGGTGGATCCATCTTACTGTTACCATCTTTAATCTTGTAAATCCACTTACAATCAATAAGTTTGGCTTTGTCTGGTTTAGGGACAAGGGTCCAAGTCTTATTAACTTTCATGGATTCAATTTCTTCATGCATAGCTTTTATCCTTAGATTAGCATTTTTGCATTTCATGGCTTGCTCATAAGTGTCAGGGGTGTAGGAGTTATCAATCACATTTGTTGTAATGACGGCATAATCAACTAGGCTAACCACAACTAAGATAACATGCTCAACATTATTGGAAGCAAACTTCTTATTAGGAATCCTAACCCTAGGAACTCTATCCCTAGCTAATTGATAATTTTCTAAGTCATGCATTTCAATTAAAGGTTCAGACACCACATCGTCATTCATATTATGCATATCAGAAGACTTGAAAATATTAGAGCTAGAAGAGTTAGAAGTTTCTTCCCTGTTTTCTCCTCCCCTTAATTGTTGTGCATTGTTATTTGCACCATTTCTTTCACCACTTTATGTTTCCTGCCCTCTTGAGCTATTGACATCTGTCTCCCTTGAGCTAGGCATCTCTTCACTTGTGCCTTCATTTGACTCATTTTGACTGAGGGACAGCTGACCAATGTCAAATTCCTCTTCATCTGGGGGCAGTGGCTCGGTGGGAGTGTAGAAATGTCTTGATGGAGCTTCATCTCCATCACCATCTTCTGAGGTACCTGTCACCTTGGTAGTAGCAGTTAGATTATTCTTGAAATGAAAATCTTTTTCATTAAAGGTAACACTTCTTGACACTATAACTTTTAAGCCATGAGGTTGTAAAACAAGTAACTTGTACCCTTTTACACTCTCTGGGTATCCTAGCATTACACATTTGATGGCTCTAGGTTTCAGCTTAGCTTGAGAAATTTGAGAATAAGTTGTGTAACCAAAAGTTTTTAAGTGTGATAAACTAGGTTTTCTACCCATCCACATCTCTTGTGGAGTTTTAAAGTTAATGACAGAGGAAGGAGACCTATTAATGAGATAAGCAGCAATCATTACTGCATCACCCCAAAATGAATGTTTCATTCCTGAGCTATTAGCATGCATCTAGTTTTCTCAAGCAATGTTCTATTCATTCTTTCTGCAGTACCATTTTGTTGAGGAGTTCCACGCACAGTTAAGTGTCTCTTTACTCCCATTTGGTGACAATATTCATTGAATTCATGAATGCAAAACTCTAAACCATTGTCAGTCCTAAGACATCTAAGCTTTTTACCAGTTTGAGTTTCTACTGCTATTTTCCAATTTTTGAAAGCATTAAAGGCCTCATCCTTAGTTCTAAGCAAATAAAGCCAAGCTTTCCTAGAATAATGATCAATGAAAGAAATAAAGTATTTCTTACCTCCTTCTGTACTTACCTGTGCTGGACCCCATAGGTCAGAGTGCATTGCCAGTAGCATACTCCTCGCAAACCTCCACTCTGGATAGCCAAGACCAATAGATCTTCGCCTCGGACAAATCCTTGTCATGCTGTGCCCTACTCCTCTCCACATCCTCCTTCAAGGTACGGAGATCCTTCTCCAAACCCTCGACGCGCTTGGTGATCACCTCGTTAAGGGAAAGAACCTCGATAACCTTTTCCTTCGCCGTCTTCTCTGCGTCACGAGACGTTTCCAACACATTGCTCAAACGCGCAACCTCCGACGAAGCATCAGACGCCTTTTTCTCCAACGCCTCCATCCGTTTCGGATACTTAGACAAGAGCATCCAAGCGCATAGCGATGCCTGAATCCCTTGGAAAAAGGAACGAGAAAAATAAGAAAGGAAGCATGCGAGAAAGCCGTCAAGAAAATAGAAATTATAACCTTACCTGCCATTGAGCAGCGAAAGCTTCTCCCATAACGTCGGCAGGATCCATCGACGCATAATGGTCGAGGGACGACGAAGATCGAAGCGCCATCAAGGCCTTCAGAAGTTCCCTTCCCGGAGCGAAAGCATTCGAAATCACACCAGGAAACTCATCCACAGATGTGTATTGCTCCTCGGGAACCTCGACCACTTTCTCCTTTCCCTTCTTTGAACGTGTCGCCTTGGCCGGAGAAGGAGACGACGTAGACTCTAGAGTAGCCATAAGGTCGACGTCCAAAGGAGCAACGGACGAACATCCTTTTATGGCGAGCTGCCTCTTCCTCGACGTCACAAGATCAATGGCAGACTCGGCACGAGCACGAACGCGAGAAATTGAAGTTGCATCACCAACATAGAGCAGACAATTAGAGCACAAAAATAAGGAAATAAGTTGATAAAAGCTAAACGAAGAGAAACCGGCTTACCAGATGGCGTCGCAGGGCCGCAACGATGACCTTCTCCATCATGACCAAAGAAGGTCCGGTCAACTTTAGGAATCGCCAAAAGCGTAGCCACAACCTTCTTTGACTCCTTCCTTATCTTGAGAGCCTCCCCGTTAACTGTAAAGCATATAAAGTTATACGTAAGTAAAGCATCGACGAGCGAAACATACGTCCTTCTGAAAAGAAAAAGAGAAAATTGTTAAGATAAGGTGACGAAACTTACTCTCGGGATTCCACTCCTCGATAAGCCAAGAGCACGCCTCTCCAAGGGAAGATTTCTCCACGAAGTAAAAGACCTCAGCCCAACCCCGATCAGCCGTACTCTTCTCGAAGGCTATCCTAACCTTCTTCTGCTTAACCAGTAACAAGTATTAACATGCAGTCAATTCTCTTTCATAAAAGAAATCAACTACCAGATCATGCAGATATGAGCGCTACAATGACAAGGAATTCCACCGTATATTCCTAGTCTAGCAATAGAAAACTATCAATCAAACTAGGTGATCAAGCTAGCAAAACTAATAGAAATCAATAGATGAAGAACAAGAGAATTAATACAAACCCATAGGAAAAGAACAAGAGTTTAGAAATCTCACAACTTAATAACTGAAGGTTTCAACCGCTAAGTAAAACAATGGAGATTAGTTCCTGCTCATGGTTGCAGAACTAAATTGTCTGATGGAAAAGATGATGATAGAAAGAAAGAACTAGGGTTCTTAAATAGAGACTAACCCTAAAAAATATGGTAAAAGAAATATCCTAAACGAAATAATAAAATAAGGAAAAGGAAATAAAATAAACAAAGGAAAATAAGGAAAGTCCGGAATGTCTTCGGCCTTGTTGTGGCGATCGCCATAGATGTCTGGCAATCGCGGTCTTCATGTAGCGTCTGCCGTAGCCTCTGTCACCCCATGGCGATCGCCGTAGAGTCATGGCGATCGCCATGCTCTCTCGAACTCCTGAAATGCTCCTGTTGTAGAATGACGATCGCCATAGTGATGGTGGCGATCGCCGCTGCTCCGCAGAATGTCTTCGTCTTCATGTCTTCAATCTTTGATCCTCTTCTTCTTCGGTTCTGGTCTTCATTTCTTCACTTCTTCATAAACAACTCAGAATATAATAATGACTCGAAACACATATGATAATACTCCTAAACTAATGTAATAATCCCTAGTTACGCTATACAAAGTGCAGCGTATCAAATACCCCCATACTTAGACTTTTACTCGTCCCGAGTAACTTACAGAAAAGCTACCCATACAATAAAATGCTCAAAGCCTCAGGAAGTATAAGAATATCTCCTAGTGATTATATAGCCAATAAGCTCTTCCAAAACACAATACAATAATCAAGAACAATGTGATAAAATAAGCACATACCCAGAACTACACCTTATTCCTCCAAGTGGCCTACCCGAATCCTCCTATACGCCTCCTTCTTATGTCACCATAACGCCAAGATGATAATGATCCTAAAACACTCAATTTTTTATATAACACTCATCTTGCTTGGGCGCCTTTTCAGATTTTCATCCCAACCACTCAATAATTGTTCCAGGCTCACAAAACTCACATCACTGAAGACTTATTTTTGCCCCAGCCTAATGCCGATCAAGCCACCTTCTTATTGCATAGATCTTGCTATCCAAGGATTTTGTATGCCTTTTTTCAATTTTTGTGGCTTTTTCATACAATATATATATATTCAATAAGCTCGTGCAGATACAACCAACACCCAAATAATTACATGTGAATACATTCTCCTCCCCCATACTTAAACATTGCGTTGTCCTCAATGAAATGGAAGACATAATAACGAACTCAGGGAAGAAGACAGAAGACTCACATACAAGGTCGGATGACCTTCCTCCAATAAAACTCAAAGTGTGGTAGAATGAGAAACTAGATGAACACTAAATGTAATCCAAAAATGCATAGCTCATCTAAAGCAAAAGAAAGAATACCTCCAATGTAGAAGGTGACCCAAACAAATCAACTCCTTGCAAAGAACATGGTCACCAACAAGCTAAGCTCCAACGAATGTAGATATAGAATGATAGTACTAATGAAACCAAACTTGATGTAATACAACTCCTTACTTTCTTTTCTCTCATTTATTTTTTCTGCACTCTATTTTTTTTTTATATCCGATATATTATTTTTTTCTCGGAATGATTTTCGGTTTTTTATTTTATTTTTTTTTATTTTTTTACGGACGGGAGAGAAGACTTACATCGAGATTGGCTACTGACTGTAGCTGACCCTAAGCTTCGGTGATTTCCTCCTGTCCATAGAAAAACTAAAAAGAAAATTAAACCGAACAAAAACAAATAAAAACAAACTCAAACCTCGGGTTGCCTCCCGAGTAGCGCCTTATTTTATGTCGTGGCTCGACATGAAACTCAAGAGATTTAACTAACGCCATTTGGCTTTGTAAAAACCGTCTCTTGTCTGAATTCTCTCTTGAACCACTCATGGAACGCTTTGAATCTCGTCCCTCTTACCTTGACCACCTTGTCTTTAGCAATGAAGGTGGTTTCATTCACTTTCTTCTCCTTGACCGTATCAGGCGGTTGTTTAAGCTCAATGTCAAGTGCCTGCACACTAGACATCAATGGTATCTCGCCTGGCGCAGTCAGTAATGAAGGGCGATTGCCCAAAGGATGTGAAGAGAGCTTAGCTTTAGGCTCTGGCTTAGCCTGACACTCCTGCATGTTAGTAGACAAACAATATCTACTTTGGGGGGTTCTAAGAGATTCTCTAAAATAGGTTGTAATTTATCCTTACAAGTAGGCTTAATCACATCAATAGCACATAGAGAATTCTTATCAATGGTATCCATATCATATATATTATATTCTACCTTATCCCCATCAAACTCCATAGAGAGAGTCCCACTATTAACATCAATTTTCGTTTGTGCTGTTTTCATAAAAGGTCTACCTAACAGTATAGGTGTGACATTATTAGCATGCTCCATATCTAACACAAAGAAATCAGCAGGAAAAATCAGATCACCAACCATAACAAGAACATCCTCAACAACCCCCTTCGGGTATACAGTAGACCTATTAGCAAGTTGAATAACAGTTCCTGTTTTATGCAAAGGTCCTAAGCCTAGTGATTCGTACAAAGAATAAGGTAAAACATTGATTGATGCACCTAAATCTAGCATGGCTTTGTCAAATTTAGTTTCACCAATCACACATGGAATGCTAAATATGCCTGGGTCACCACATTTCTTAGGCATGTGTTTTTGAAACACTGCAGAAACTTGTTCACTTACTTCAACTTTTTTCTTCCCTTTCAGTTTTTGATTTCTTTTGCTAATGCAAACTTCTTTCAAAAACTTAGCAAATCTAGGAATACTCTTAACAAGTTTGAGCAAAGGAATGTTTACCTCACACCTACTAAAGGTTTCGAAGATTTCGTTGTCGTTCTCCAGCCTTCGAGTGTCCTTCAACGCCTCAGGAAAAGGAGCAACAGGCTTCTGAGAGAATAGAGGTGGAAAATTCGGGCGAACATAATCGTCAATGTACTCAGGGGGCTCTTGGCGATCGCCATCAACAACTGGCGATCGCGAATAATTTTTCACCTCAGCTTCTGGAATAGCATGGCGATCGCCATTGCCATATGGCGATCGCGGTCGGGATGCAGACCCTGTTTTGCTCTCTGTAATCTCATGGCGATCGCCACTCAGATCTGGTGATCGCGGTTTTGGCACAGAACAATCATTTAACGTTTTTCCGCTCCCCAAGAACACTGCACTGACGTTCTCTCTCGGGTTTCTTACCGATTCCCTGGCCTCTAATTTACTCACAGCTTGAGCAATTTGTCCCAACTGATTTTCAAGATTTTGGATGCTTGATTCCGTTCTAGCATTTTGTTGCATCACAGTTTGAGCTAAGGACTTGATCATATCTTCAACAGTCATGGAATTCTGAGGTCTAGGTTGCTGATAGTTAATATTATGAGAATCATACCTTGGCCTTGGTTGCCATCCACCAACAACGTTTACCTCAGCATTCGGCTCTTGGAGTTGTTGACCACCACTTTGCAGCATAAAAGACTTCATCATATCTTTCAGTTCATTCATATCACTTTGAATTTTAGCGGGATCAAGTGAACTTACTGACTGTGTTCTTTGCCTGCTACCAAACTGCCTTGAGCTCTCAGCTAATTCCTCAAACATTTCAGTAGCCTGAGGTATAGTCAATCTTAAAAAGTTACCTCCACAGGATGCATTCACCATTCGACGATCCTCATCAATCAGGCCACTAAATAAGTACATATGGAGATCTTGGTCAGTATAACTATGGAATGGGCAGCTTGAGCAGAGCTTCTTGAATCTCTCATAATATTCATAGAGACTCTCAGTTGAGTGTTGTTGAAGATTCGTGATCTCCTTCTTCAAGCTGCTCAGTTTTGTAGCTGGAAAATATTTCTCTAAAAAGACCTTTTTCATCTTAGCCCATGTATCAATACTCCCTGGAGCTTGATAATAGATCCAATCATTCGCAGCGTCTTTCAGAGTAAATCCGAAAGCTCTCAGCATGACCTGCTCCTCAGTAACACCTCTTGGCTTCATACTAGAACATATGGCATGGAATTGAGCCAAGTGTTTGTTGGGATCTTCTCCTGCTAAGCCATGGAAGTGTGGTAGCTCATGAATTAAACCAACTTTTAATTCAAAGTTCACACCTTCTTCAATCTCAGGAAACCTCACTGCCAAAGGTTGTTGGTTTAAGTCTGGGGCAGTGAGTTGCCTCATAGTAGGCAATGGCGGTCCATGTCGATCACCCATCTCGTTATCTTGGTTCAGAGCTGCTCTTTGGTTCCGAAGGAACGTCCTTTCAATCTCTGGGTTAAAGGAAACAAGAGATGAATCAGTAGCACGGGTCTAAACCATAAAGGTTCACACCAAATAGTTGATAATTTCACAATTAACACAGAATCAGAAAAATTTCAATTCCCCGGCAACGGCGCCAAATTTGATGAGGCTAAAGTCGTAGTGCCAAATCAAAGAAAACCCTAAACACTAACTAGAGTATAGCAAGTAAGTAGAGGTCGAACCCAAGGGAATCAAAACACCAAATCAATGCAGTCAAGTGAAATATCAACTAGTAACAAGTAACCAAAAGGGGGGGGGGGGATTTTGATTGCAAGAACACGCAAGTAACCAGTAACAAGCAGAGGAAGTTTGGGTGAGAATATGATGAGAAGGGGTTTCACCTAGCAAGTATCCACACAACAGTCAATCAAGTTGATCATAGATTTATCTCATGTTCTATTCAATCCTAGGGAATGTTCCTATTCCAATCTTTAATATATCAGCAGGCCAACCGGTCCTGATAATACTTACTATTCAACAATCAGGGAAACCTCTCAAGATTAGATGAAATAGCAGCAAAGGGCACAGGAATTATAAGGATGCATGCAATAACTTACAACCGTCAAGTATTAACATGCAATCAATTCTCTTTCATAAAAGAAATCAACTACCAGATCATGCAGATATGAGCGCTACAATGACAAGGAATTCCACCGTATATTCCTAGTCTAGCAATAGAAAACTATCAATCAAACTAGGTGATCAAGCTAGCAAAACTAATAGAAATCAATAGATGAAGAACAAGAGAATTAATACAAACCCATAGGAAAAGAACAAGAGTTTAGAAATCTCACAACTTAATAACTGAAGGTTTCAACCGCTAAGTAAAACAATGGAGATTAGTTCCTGCTCATGGTTGCAGAACTAAATTGTCTGATGGAAAAGATGATAGAAAAGATGATGATAAAAGAAAGAACTAGGGTTCTTAAATAGAGACTAACCCTAAAAAATATGGTAAAAGAAATATCCTAAACGAAATAATAAAATAAGGAAAAGGAAATAAAATAAACAAAGGAAAATAAGGAAAGTCCGGAATGTCTTCGGCCTTGTTGTGGCGATCGCCACAGATGTCTAGCGATCGCGGTCTTCATGTAGCGTCTGTCGTAGCCTCTGTCACCCCATGGCGATCGCCGTAGAGTCATGGCGATCGCCATGCTCTCTCGAACTCCTGAAATGCTCCTGTTGTAGAATGGAGATCGCCATAGTGATGGTGGCGATCGCCGCTGCTCCGCAGAATATCTTCGTCTTCATGTCTTCAATCTTTGATCCTCTTCTTCTTCGGTTCTGGTCTTCATTTCTTCACTTCTTCATAAACAACTCAGAATATAATAATGACTCGAAACACATATGATAATACTCCTAAACTAATGTAATAATCCCTAGTTACGCTATAAAAAGTGTAGCGTATCACCCGACGAATTAAGAGAGACAGTTAAAGAATTAGCAAGGTCCGCCGCGACGAAATTCAAGCCATGTTTTTCAATGGCGTCGTCGAGAGCGCCCAAGATGCGCCATGCCCCAGGAAGAAGTTGACCTATCTCCAGACCTAGAACGAGCATAAAAGATTTGACCAGAGGCGAGAACGGGAATCGATGCCTTGCCAGAAAAGGATACTCGTAGACTGCTATCCATCCCGGCCGATGAGCGTCTGCACAAACCCCCTCTGGAGGAATCTCGATCTTCACGTCTGGACCAAGTTCAGCAATGGTCCTCAGACTGTTAACGTCGTGTGGTTGAGAGTAGTAGTGATCCGACTCGCGGAGTACCTTTCTTGGCTCGTAAAGCACTGGAGTTGCCATTAAAAGGGAGGTAGATGAGAAAATGGAGCAATAGAATGATCAGACGAGGAAGAGACGAAGAGAGCAAAGATATGTTCGGGAAAGATAAAGATTAGAAGAAGTGTGCGGAGAAAGAAGAGATCTCCGCTCATTTATAGGAAGAAAATCGCAAGAATCTCGAAAGGATATTCTCTAACGGCAACATTCTCCACTAAAGAAACTAGCCGTTGAAGATAAACGTTGCCGACACAGATAACAAAGCTCCTCGCCTGCCACATGGAAATGATTGAAGAAGAAGGACGATCGAGGCTCTGCGACGATATTAAAAATTCAAGTGACGTAATCATCAACGCGTTCCTGGTGTAATGAAAACGTATTCCTTGAAGAAAGAAGGCGTCTCCCGGTTCTACTAGACGTTAAGCCCTGTAAGACGCCTTAGGGGTATTTTTTGTGCCTAAAAAATACGACGAGTATGGAACGCGTGGGAGATACACGTAGAAGACAGCGTCGACGCGACGAGAAAAGTAAAAGATGTCATCGACGTGACGAGACGTGGCGAAGATCTCGTTTGCTTTGAAGATTAGGTCGGCCGAGTATATTCTATCTTATTCTATATTATATTATTGTAAATGGTAAAAGATACGGAAAATAATATCTTTTACCTTGTTTGTTATATCGTTATTTAGATAGAAGGAAAAGATAAGATCTCGTTTCCTTAAAGATATTATTAGGGTTAGCCTATAAATAAAGGCTAACGCCTGCTTTGTAATCATCCAAGCCGTCATTCGAGTAATACTAAGCTAAAGTTTCAACCCTAATTTCTTGTCTCATTCTTGAGTGTTGAGATTATACCGTACTCTTTGATCTTTGCCCTACAATTGCTTGATTATCTTCTCGTAGGTAATTTCGCTACAAACAATCTCCTTCATCGAAAGAAACATCATCATGAGGTTCGGAATCCCTCACACCATTTTATGCGACAACGGATCACAATTCATCATCAATAACATCGTATCGTTCTGCGAAGACAAAGGTATACGTCTAGTCTACTCGACGCCAAGATATCCTCAAGGGAATGGGCAAGCAGAATCAAGTAACAAGGTCATCGTGAGTAATCTCAAGAAGAGGATAGAAGAATGCAAGGGAAATTGGGCGGATCAACTCCAGGCTATAGTATGGGCTGACAGAACGACGCCTAAGAGAGCGACGGGAAGAACATCATTCTCTCTCGTATACGGTTGCGAAGCCGTCCTGCCAATTGAGGTGGAAGTACCAACAGAAAGATATCGGTCTCTCCCTGAGGAAAGAAACACTCCAATGATGACATTCATGATAGATACGATCGACGACCTAAGAGACAATGTAGCGTTGAGGATGGCGGCACAGAAACAAATCGCCGCCCGAAGCTATAATCGATGAGTAAAAGCAAGAACTTTCCAAGTACGAGACTGTTTGTAGCGAAATTATCAACGAGATGATAACTAAGCAATTGTAGGGCAAAGATCAAAGAGAACGGTATAATCTTAACACTAAGAGAACGAGACGAGAGAATAAGGTTGAAACTTGAACTTTCTTGTGGTATTGATATTACGGCGTAGTACCTTATCTCTACAAAAGGCTGGCGTTAACATTTATATAGGTTAACCCTAGGATCTTACTAAGGAAATAATATCTTTTCCTTTTCCATCTAACGATATAAATATGGTAAAAGATATTTGTTTCATCTTATCCTTTACCATTTACACGAATATAATATAGAACAAGGTAACTAAGTGGCGGCTGACCTAGTTCCCATAGCTTAACAATACGTTCTTCTTTATAACGTCACGTCGACGCCATCTTCCGTTTCATACATCGCGTCGCCTCTATCCTTCTACGCGTAGCTTTCACGCGTTCCATAGTCGTCGTATTTTTAGGCACAAACAATACCCCTAAGGCGTCTTACAGGGCTTAATGTCAAGTAGAGCTGGGAGACGCCTTATTTTTTTGTAGAATACGTCTTCAAAATAACTGGAACGCGTTTGTTTCAAAGGAAGAGACTCAAGTAATTACGTTAATGTCTTTCTACGAGGATCTTCATTTATTGTGACTGCTTGATTGGTATTTTACCGTAATGGCTATATTCCCAACGTCCGGATTTTCTTCCAACGGTAACAAGGTGATTCTTGAAAATCCCGGATGCGGTCTTCCCTTATTTAAACACGCTCGGGTCTCGCCTTCTTGCCTTCACAGTTTTTCTTTGAAAGAAAAACCCTAACTTTCATTTTTCCGCCATGACTTCAAATACTTACGACCCCAAGATGATCCTTAGCGAAGCTAACCGCCGTTCTTCTCAAGCTCGCGATCCTGAATTTCTTCGATCCGTGGAGGGGCTTTCTTCCCTCGTTGAAATTGCTATTCCTCCTTCCGACGTGTTCGCGGATGCTCTTCGTCCGGGGTGGATTTGTGTCTACGAGTACCCCTTCACGATCGGTCTTCGTTTTCCTTTTTCTCCCTTGGTTTGTTCCCTCTTGTCTACCCTGGGTATTGCGATTGGGCAGATTCTTCCTAGTACCTGGAGAAGTCTAGCCGTGCTGGATCACGTCCTGGCTAACTTTAATATCGCGTTCACTATCGCCGACGTCATGCATTCTTGCATTCTCTCTACCCCTTCACCGGGTAGGGTTAACATCAAGTCTCGTGTTTGAGCCTTGCCTTTGATGAATGAGGGAGCTTCGTCCGATCGAGGCTGGGCGGACAAGTTCTATTTCATCAGGAAATCGACTTTGGGGAAGGATTGTGCTTTCTTGCTTGAAGAATGGACTCCTTCGAGTACGTCTTCTTCTTCTGGTGCTTACTTCTTTCTTTGATTTCTTGAGATTTTGATGCTTACTTTAGGCGTGTAATTTTCTTCAGTTAATATTCATGCGATCGAGGCGCGTGAAGAATCAGAGGCAATAGTTAAGAAGATTTTGGCGATTCCTTTGGTGGAGCGTACCTTTACTGGTCGAGACGGGAAGGGATATCGTCTGGCGACCCCTGTTTTCTCTAAGGGTAGGTTCTTTCATGGGATTCTGCGTACTGCTCTTTACTATGTTCTTTCTAAGTGTGCTTTTTTCTTTTAGGCGTTGCGTCTCGTACTCGTCAAGAGTCTTCTCAGGACTTGATTTCCGCGAAGAATAGACGCGTTGCCGAGGAGAAATTGAAAGCGGAGAGGGACGAGGAAGCCGTTGCTTTGTCTTTTATGGGGGAAGCGATACTTTTAGGAACGACGTTGCAAACGCCCTTAATTGTAGAGGAGTCGGACACACCTGTAGATCCGTCGGAGAATGTCAAGGAGGAGAGGGTAGCGGAACCTAAAGTAGATTCCGTTACGTACGTCGAGGCGAGTGACTTTCCTGCAATCATTTCTCGTCCCGTAGCGCCTACGCATAGGTTCATTCCAGCTATGCAATCTTTAAGTTCTACGTCGTCCTGGAATCATTATTCGTCTATGCAGGCCGTAGACGTTTTAGGAGAATCTCTCATATCGCAGTGGCAGGTATGTATCTTTCTTTCTCCGTGGTTTCTTTCTTTATTTCGCGTTGCTTCTGGTTTCTCTTGATTTTCTTTTCTTTAGGCTTTTCAAGCGTCGTTGTGTTCCTGGGAGCGTCTTCAGAAAGAATCTAGCTCGGATGCTTCTTTAAAGGATCAGATGGAGGTTCTTGAAGAAAAGGTTCAAGATCTTACTACGGAAGTTGCTAAACTGCGTTCGTCGGAGAAGGCTGCTCGTATGGAAACTTTGGAGACGGCGAAGCAGAGAGGCATATTGGCACGACGTATAGTGGTGCTAGATGGGAAGGTTGCGTCTCTTACTGCTGACACCGAGGAGAAGGCGAAGTTATATGAGAAGAACTTACGGGAATTCGGCACTTATTACTCATGGTCATCTCGTATTGAGGTGATGGAGGAGTTCCAGGCAGGCCGTCACGTAGATTGGGATGTGGAACGTGAACGTGGCGAATTTCTTGTACTTTACCCTGTTCCGCCTGAGGGAGCTTCTTCTTTACATGCTTATTCGAATTCTTCTGCTTTAACATTTGCTTTAGATGGTGATGCTTCTAAGGGTGGTGTTTTGCCTCCTTCTCTTTAGATACTTCTTTGTTTGCAACTTTGTTTTTGTTTAGTAGGACTATTATCCCCTTTTGACGAATCTAACTTTGGGAGAATTGGGTTGGTCAAACATGAATCTTTTTGTAGACTTGATGTCGTTGCTTACCTTTTGTGTGTTTCGGTCAATGCGACTTACTTTAGGTTATTTGCCATCTTATATGAATGTTGGGTCCAACATTTCCTCCGAACCCAGAAGTGAGTGGCGGACGTAGGTCAGCGTGTGATTTTTATCAGCTTGTGACGTTACCCCTTACTTTAAAAATGGATCCGTTGCCTCACGCTAGTGTTTAGGTTGACGTCGAACTCTTTTAAAATCGACGGGCCTATTCATCGTGTATGTCGTCCGTTTTCTTGAGTATTAGGACTTACGATGCCGGTGGACGCGTCCCTGCCGGTTTGGCGAATTGCTCGTGGATTCATGACTCTCAGAGGGGCCGTGGAAGGCGTGAATACGCGTTCCTGGAGATGGGTGGTGGCGATAGGTTTCCCTTCTTCCCCAGAGCACCATGCCGGTTTCGTGAGGTGTCGGGCTTCAATCCCTATGACCATTTCCACACGTCGCTAATGATCATAGGAAGCTTCGACTCGGGGTCGACGGTTCGGCTAACGTCGCCTACGCGTAGATGTAGCCTTGAACGCGTAGACTGACGAAATTCGCCCCCGGCGCGGATTTTCACCACGGCCTTATTAAGCTTGGGTGTTGTACCAGAGACAGAGAGAAAGTATTTTAAAAAGAAACAACTCAGCATGCTTGACACGTTTGGAGAGAAAATATGCGTATGCTTTTAAATAATCATGATGACTTGACACGAAGACGTTATAAAACTACCCCTAATCTACGTGACCCCCTGGTCGTTTCGATGCTAAGACGTACTTGATAAGAAAATAGTAAAGATGGGGAGAGAGCGTCTTAAGAATTTATCATGCGAAATGGCAAAGAATCATCACATCGACTATTTTTAATGATAGTACTTTTTAAGGTGAGTAGCGTTCCAAGAGCGCATCAATGGTGTTCCTTCCGGTGTTGTGAGTTCATAGGCTCCTCTCCCTATGACTTGTGCTATTTGATATGGACCTTCCCAGGACGCGGCGAGTTTCCCGACGCTCTTATCCTCGGTGTTTGGGAATACTTTTCTTAAGACCCAATCTCCTACTTGAAAAGTTCTGGCTTTTACTCGTCGATTGTAGCTTCGGGCGACGATTTTCTTTTGTGATGCGATCCTTAGTGCCGCGTTGCTTCTTAGCTCATCGATCGTGTCTATAATGAACGTCATCATGGGGGAGTTTCTTTCTTCGGGGAGAGATCGATATCTTTCGGTTGGTACTGCCACTTCGATCGGTAGTACGGCTTCACATCCATATACGAGTGAGAAATGTGTTCTTCCTGTTGCTCTTTTGGGCGTCGTTCTGTCGGCCCATACTATAGCTTGGAGTTGGTCTGCCCAATTACCCCGGCATTCTTTTATTCTTTTCTTAAGGTTACTTACAATTACCTTGTTGCTTGATTCTGCTTGGCCGTTTGCTTGAGGGTATCTAGGCGTCGAGTATACTAGACGTATCCCCTTATTCTCGCAGAACGATACGATGTTATTGCTGATGAATTGTGATCCGTTGTCGCACACGATAGTATGTGGGATTCCGAATCTTGTAAGGACGTTTCTCTCGAGGAAGGATATGACGTGGGAATCTTTGATACTTTTGAATGCTTCAGCTTCTACCCATTTAGAGAAATAGTCCGTGATGGCGAGCATCAACGTCTTCGGCCCTTACGTTAAGGGCATGGGGCCTACTATATCCATCCCCCATTGCATGAAGGGCCAGGGAGAGGTTATAGAGTGGAGCTTTTCTGCTGGTTGATGTGGGATTGGAGCGTGTCTTTGGCAAGCGTCGCACTTCTTGACGTAATTTGACGCGTCCTGCTTCATTGTGGGCCAGTAATATCCGACTGAGTGTGCTTTGGCTGCTAGACTTCTTCCTCCGGAGTGATTTCCATACTCTCTGTTGTGTAGTTCACGTAGGATATCTTGGATCTTTTCTTCCGAAGGACACGTTAGGAATACGCCGTTCGACGACCATTTCAGCAATTGCCCTTTATATACAACGAAAGTAGTTGCTTTCCGCCGCAACAACCTTGCGTCGTACGCGTTGATTGGTAGTCGTCCGTGTTGATTGGTAGTCGTCCGTGTTGTAACCATTCATAGTAAGGCGTCACCCATGATTCTTGGCTTCTTACGGCGAGAGTTTGCTCCGGGACGGCTTCTTTGTTGATCGACGTGTTACTTAAATGGAGGAACGGGATCTTCTGATACTCGCGGGGATCTATCGAAGATCCGAGTTTAGCTAACGCGTCTTCCTGCGTGTTGGCGTCTCTGGGGATTTGCCTAATTTGACAATCTTCTATCTTTTCAAACAACTCCTTCACTACCTTCACGTATAGTGTCATCTTTGAATCCCTGGTTGAATACTCGCCTCGAACTTGATTGACTACTAATAGCGAGTCACAGTAGATGTCTAGCTTTTGAATTTTTAGGTCGATGGCGATACGTAAGCCGGCGATCAGCACTTCATATTCGGCTTCGTTGTTTGTTGCTTTGAAATCGCACCTTATTGCTTGCACTACTCTATCCCCTTGTGGCGACTTGAGAACGACGCCCAGACCTACTCCATTCTGGTTCATCGCTCCGTCTGTGAGTAGAGTCCATTTTGCGATTTCCACTTTGTTGACTTGAGAGGCGGCTTCTTGTTCTAGCGTCGGACTGAAGTCTGCTATAAAATCTGCAAGTTCTTGGGATTTTATCGCTCTTCTTCCTTCATAAATGATGTCATAGCCGCCTAGATGGATCGTCCACTTCGTCATTCTTCCAGAAAGCTCTGGCTTTTTCACTATGTTTTTCAATGGAGATGTCGTTCGTACTACGATGGTATGCGACTCAAAATAGGGTTTCAACTTTATCGACACCATGACCAAAGCCAAGGTTAGCTTTTCCATCGCCGAGTATCTCGTTTCCGCTGAGGACAACGTTTTGCTCACGTAATAAACGGGTTGTTTCTCGTCTCCTTCTTCTCTGACGAGGACGGCGCTAACAGCTATTTCGGACACTGCTAGGTATACGAATAATGGTTCTCCGTCTCTTGGCTTTGCTAGGAGTAATGGACTTGTCAGGTAATGCTTGAGTTCTATGAATGCTTCTTCATGGCGTTCCGTCCAAGAGAAGGATTCGTTCTTCCTCAAGGTGTCGTAGAAGAGGCGATTCCTATCGGAGGCTTTGGAGATGAACCTATTCAAGGCGGCGACCCTTCCGGTTAACTTTTGTATGTCTTTTACGCATCGGGGAGACTCGAGATCGAGTATGGCTTTTATTTGCTCGGGACTGGCTTCTATCCCTCTTTGGGTCACGACGTATCCGAGGAACTTCCCCGAGGAGACTCCGAAAGAACATTTGGTAGGGTTGAGCTTCATGCTGTACTCTTCCAGGATTGCGAACACCTCTTTCAAGTGTGTTACGTGATCTTCGACTTTTCTGGACTTTACCAACATGTCGTCGATATAGACCTCCATGGTATCTCCTATTTGCTCCTTGAACATTTTATTAACCAAGCGTTGGTATGTTGCTCCAGCGTTCTTGAGGCCGAAAGGCATGACTTTGTAGCAGTAAATGCCTTGATTGGTGATGAACGCCGTCTTCTCTTGATCTATGGAGTCCAATTGAATCTGATGATATCCGCTGAACGCGTCCATGAACGTCAACATCTCGTGACCTGCTGTGGCGTCTACCATGGCGTCTATATGGGGGAGGGGGAAAGAATCTTTGGGGCATGCTTTGTTGAGATCCGTGAAGTCGACGCATACCTTCCATTTTCCGTTTTTCTTCTGAACTACTACGACGTTGGCTAGCCAATCGGGGTACTTTGCTTCTCATATTTTACCTGTTTCGAGGAGATTCTTAACTTCTTCATCCACCACTTTGTTGCGTTCAGGGGCGAACTTTCTTCTTTTTTGCTTTACCGAAACGAACTTAGGGTCGACGTTTAACCTATGGAGCATTACGTCAGGGGATATTCCTGTCATGTCTTCATGGCTCCAGGCGAAACACTGACTCTTTGACTTTAGGAACGCCGTTAGTTCCCCTCTGATTTTCTCGGGAATGTCAGTACCTATTTTTACGATCCTTTCTGGATTTTTACCGTCTACAGCAACGTCTTCCAATTCTGGACACTTTGGTTTTACGTATTTGTTGGACGCTTTTACTTAGAACTCTTTTACTTCGTCTTTTTGGATCTTTGGCGTCGTGATTCCCTCCATACCGATTTTGTAGCACTCTTTGGCCGTAAAGGGGTCGCCTTTGACTTCGCGTATTCCCCAAGGCGTTGGAAACTTGAGGGATTGGTGATATGTGGACGGGACCGCTTTCATTTCGTGAATCCATGGTCTTCCTACGATGGCGTTGTATGGGGATCTTGCTTCCATTACTGCGAATTGGGTTGGGAGGCTGACTCCTTGGACGGACGTTTCGAGGGTGATCTCTCCTATCATCTCTGAAATCTCTCCGCTAAATCCTTTCAGACGGATACGCTCTCCATAGATATCTTTAATGGAGAGTCTGAGTTCAAGGATAACGGAGAGGGCGATGATATTGGTCAAACTTCTGTTGTCTACCAGGATTCTCTTGACTTTACAATCTTTGATTATCACGGAGATCATCAGGCTGTCACGGTGCTTGACTTCTTCGTCTGGCTCTTCGAACGTGATGGGTGAGTTCTTGTTGGAGGCTCTGGAGAGATGGATTGGGACTGAGTTGCCTTGGTCTTCGATGGTCCTTGCGAGTCTCTTCGTACTGGAGCTTGCGTGAGACGGCGGTCCTCCTAAGACGGTGAGAGATTCTCCTTGGGGCGGCATCGAAGACGTCATGGCTTCCTGCGAAAAAGAGGTTCCCTTTATGTGGAAAGATGACACCTTTTTTTATCTTGCCCCACAGTGGGCGCCAATTGTTTGTAGCGAAATTATCAACGAGATGATAACTAAGAAATTGTAGGGCAAAGATCAAAGAGAACGGTATAATCTTAACACTAAGAGAACGAGACGAGAGAATAAGGTTGAAACTTGAACTTTCTTGTGGTATTGATATTACGGCGTAGTACCCTATCTCTACAAAAGGCTGGCGTTAACCTTTATATAGGTTAACCCTAGGATCTTACTAAGGAAATAATATCTTTTCCTTTTCCTTCTAACAATATAATAAATATGGTAAAAAATATTTGTTTCATCTTATCCTTTACCATTTACACGAATATAATATAGAACAAGGTAACTAAGTGGCGGCTAACCTAGTTCCCATAGCTTAACGACACGTTCTTCTTTATAACGTCACGTCGACGCCATCTTCCGTTTCATACGTCGCGTCGCCTCTATCCTTCTACGCGTAGCTTTCACGCGTTCCATAGTCGTCGTATTTTTAGGCACAAACAGAGATTGGGTCTTAAGAAAAGTATTTCCAAACACCGAGGATAAGAGCGTCGGTAAGCTCGCCGCGTCCTGGGAAGGTCCATACCAAGTAGCAAAAGTCGTAGGGCGAGGAGCCTACAAACTTTTTAGACCAGAAGGGGTACCACTGACGCGTTCATTGAACGCAACACATCTTAAGAAGTATTACCATTAGAGAACGTGATAGTTAATTTGATTTCTACTTATTCCTATGCATATCTTAGATTTCCCATTATGTCCAAGCATGTTTTAGCGTCGAAACGACAAGGGGGTCGTCAAGACTAGGGGTAGATGTCTTAGATTCTCAAAATTCATGAAGTCTTCGTTAATACATAAGTATTCACTTTCTTGTCCGATATGCAATACATTCCGAGTTGTTTAATTTCAAAGTACTTGCTCTGTGTCTTTGACGTAACATCAAGCTTAATAAGACCACGACGAAAATCCGCGCCGGGGGCGAATTTCGTTAGCCTACGCGTTTAAGGCTCCATCTACGCATACGCAACGTTAGCCGAACCGCCGACTCCGAGTCGACGCTTCCCATGATTGTTAGCGACGTGTGGCAATGGTCATGGGGAATGAAGCCCGGCACCTCACGAAACCGGCATGGTCCTCTGAGCAAAGAAGGGAAACCTATTGCCACGACCACTCTCCAGGAACGCGTACTCGCGCCTTCCACGGCCCCTCTGAGAGTCATGAATCCACGGGTAAAACGCCAAACCGGCAGGGATGCATCCACCGGCATCGTAAGTCCTAACATTCTAGAAATCAGACGCTAGACGATGAATAGGCCCGTCGATTAAAAGAGTTCGACGCCGACCTAACGCTAGCGTGAGGAAACAGACCCACCTTAAAAGTAAGGGGTAACGTCACAAGCTGATAAAATCACACGCTGACCTATGTCCGCCACTCGCTTCAGGGTTCGGAGGAAATGCTGGACCCAACCTTCATGTAAGCCGGCAACATAACAAAAGCAGCCGCAATGACCACAATAATACCAGGGGTAGAAAAATTGAAACCTCGAAGTCAGAGATCGACCTACGCGTCACAAGTAAGAAATGTTTGGCGATAGCCAAATTCGCCAAAAGGGGATAGTACTCCCACCAAAAGTTAAAGTTAAGCAAAAGCCTTACGTAAAGAAAGAAGCAATAAGTATTCAATACGTATTCAAAAAGAAATCGCCACACAAGAATGTGACGAAAAGCTAAAATCCATGTTCCACAAAAGCAGTCGTGCGACAAGCAAAAAGAAAAAATCTGGCTAAGCTAAGAAGAAGGAGAAACATCCTTATCCGCAAGAACAACGTCGCCATCTAAAACTACATCCGCTCCACTAGGAGCTAAGACTGGTGAGCTCGAAGAAACGCGTAGAAGAGAAACCCCCTTGGGTGGAACGGGATAAAGAACAGAAAATTCACCACGCTCGCGTTCCACATCCCAATCTATGTGACGACCCGTACAAAACTCCTCCATAACCTCAATACGAGATGACCACGAATAGTAAGTACTAGTCTCTCACAAGTTATTCTCGTACACCTTAGCTTTCTCCTCGGCTTCGGCCTCAAGGGACGCGGCCTTTCCAGTCAACACCTCGACGCGTCATTCCAGTACACTCCTCTGTTTCGCCGTCTCTAGAGTTTCCATGCGAGCATCCTTCTCAGACGCCGTAAGGTGAGCAATCTTCTTGTTAAGTTCCTTGATCTTCTTACTAAGATCGCTCACCTGACCCTTCAAGGCCTCCTCGGACTCAGAGCACTTATGGAGACGTTCCCAGATACACAACGAAGCTTGGAAGGCCTAAAAGATCCCAACAGATAAGAAACGACACAACGACAAAAAGAAAAAGAAAAAGACAAGAAAAAGTACACTCCTGCCACTGTGCTACGAGAGAATCCCCCAAGACATCTACGGCTTGCATAGACAGATAATGGTTCCAAGAAGAAGTAGAAGCCAGAGCTTGCATCGCCGGGATGAAGTTACGCGTAGGTGCTACGGAACGAGACACCATCGCAGGAAAGTCGTTCACTTCGACATACGTAACGGAAGCTGCAACAGGATCCTTTGTTCTGTCCTTCTCACTCTTCTTCGAAGGGTCCACGAGAGGTTCCTCTGTCCCTACGTTTAAAGGCGCGTCTGAAGACACTTGCACCCCCGTAACTGGCGGAGTCGCCTCCTTTACGCACGCTGGAGTAGGACCCGCTTCTTCCTTCGCAGCTCTCAACTTTTCCTCTGAAATACATCTCCTCTTAGCAGTAATCAAGTCGTGGGCAGACTCTTGATGAGTACGAGACGCGATGCCCGAAGCAAAGCTACGCTAAGTATAGAAGATAAAAAGAAAAGCAACGCATAACTTGTTCAAGAAAACTCACCTCGAGAAGGAATAGGGATCGCGAGACGATATCCCTTCCCGTCACGGCCGGTAAAGGTACGTTCTACCAATGGAATCGCCATGATTTTCTTGGTAATCTCCTCTGATTCCTCTCGCATCACGATAGCGTGGATATCAACTACACATGAAGTCACACGCAAGAATAAGCGTCAAGATGCATAAGTCTAAAGAAAATCATAAAGGATAAAGAAGCATACCGGAAGGAGTCCATTCTTCAAGCAAGAAAGCACAGTCTTTCCCCAAGGTAGACTTCCTGACGAAGTAGAATTTATCTGTCCAACCACGGTCGGACGAAGTTCCTTCGTTCACCAAAGGAGGAACCCCGACGCGAGATTTGATGTTGATTCTACCCGCCGAAGGAGTAGAGAGAATGCAAGAGTGCATGACGTTGGCGATCGTGAACGTGATGTCGAAATTAGGCAAAATATGGTCCAACACCGCCAAGCCTCTCCAAGCACTCGGAAGGACTTGCCTGACCGCGATGCCCAAAGTAGTCAAGAAAGATTGAACTAAAGGGGAAAAGGGAAAGCGATGTCCAACCAAGAAAGGGTACTCGCAGACGCAAACCCATCCCGAGCGTAAGGCGTCAGCAAACACGTCAGGAGGAGGAATAGCAATTTCCACGTGAGCAGAAAGCCCGGCTATGGAACGAAAGAACTCAATGTTGCGAGCCAAAGAAGAACGGCGGTTGACATCGCTGAGAATCATCTTGGGATCATAGACAATCGGAGCCATTGAGAAAAGAGAAGGTAAAGATTAGGGTTTGCAAGAAGATTACGGATGAGGAGAAAAAGAAAGCCGGAACGGGTTTAAATAGGGAAGGAGGAAAGATTTCGTCCGAGATTTTCCAAGAATTGGTTTGTTACTGTTAGAAATAAATCCGAACGTTGGGGAAATAGCCGTTGAAGTAGATATGAGTTGCTTAGCCGCATTAAATGAGAATCGATGAGAAGATGTTATTACGAAATTGAAGTTTCGATTCGAGTGAATATCCAACGCGTTCCGAATCTGATGAAGACGTATTCCCTGAGAAAAGAAGGCGTCTCCCAGCTCTACTAGACGTTAAGCCCTGTAAGACGCCTTAGGGGTATTGTTTGTGCCTAAAAATACGACGAGTAAGGAACGCGTGGTAAGCTACGCGTAGGAAGGCTACGTCGACGCGACGAGAGAAAAGAAAGATGTCGTCGACGTGACGAGACGTGGCAAAGGTCTCGTTTACCAACAAATAGTACGACTGATTTTCCGGTGGAAAATCCGGCGAACATGATGACTCGCAAAAAATAATGACATGGTTTTAGTATTTTAGTTGGCGAGTGGTGGTCTTCCTTGCATCTTCCTCACTCGGTTTTATGACATCTTCAACCATCCACCATTGACCTTGAGTTCAGTCGAGCTCCCCCCCAACCTCTCTTTCTTAGTTTCTTATCCATTTCCCAATTCCACTCTTCTTCAGCTCCCACCACCTAAATCCGTTTGTTTCTAATTCGATCCACCAACATCATACTAAATCTCGTTTGTTTAGCTCGAGATTTGAAGCTTAACTTTGCTCAAATCAAATGGGGGCTTACTGTAGCAAAAGCGACAGCATCGACGCCATCGCGCAGACGGCCAATGGCCTTACAACCTCACTCTCCGCCACCAATCTGAGAGCGTACCTGTCGGCATGTCATTCGGAGCCGGAGCTCCGGAAATTCGATTAAGCCCTTCTGAAGCAAGCGACGCGCGTGCTCAACACTTTCTCCGACGGAAATGAGATTCGCTATCTCTCACTCGATTCACTTAGGGTTGTTACTGGATGCTTCGCTGAGGTCAATCCGCCATGGAAAATCCTAATCCTTGTTCGCCGGATTTTGCGAGCCACGTCAATATTTTTTCAGCCATGTCATCATGTTCGCCGGATTTTCCACCGGAAAATCAGTCGTACTATTATTGTTAAATAAGTGTATAGTTTGTACCGCTGTTAGTAATTTTTGAAGTTGGAATTATTTTGGGTTGAGAGTGAATAGTTGGTATTATTTAAAGTAATTTTTCCAAAAACATTCACATAATCTAACACGATTTACTTTATTATTCCATTTGTCCTCTACTATAGATATACAACCATAAGTAAATAGAAGAACACAATCATCTGAGTTGCTATTTTTAGTTACTAGGTGGCCATTGCGTGTGCTCGGTATTGATGACCATTCAGTTTGCAGTGAAACACTTATCTTCGAGAATAACCTTGAAATTTTTTCCCTAATGAAAGGATCATGCTCGTCTTTCTCATGGTCTATTCTTCAACTAGAGTCTTTCTTTTTCCTCTTGGTCTTTTTCAGTTTGTTTAACGATTCACTTGATTGTGATCAAGATCCTCCATGAATTATCTTTTTTTTTTTTGCAAAATCGTGTTCTCTCCCATTGAAATACTTTTTTAGTGGAAATGTCTTTAACTCATTAACATATGATTTCTTTTGAAGAATACCAGATATTATAACAATGACATCCTCACAAGCATGTCGTTCATCTATTCACTCTAAGATGGTTCTATTATTTTTTTTATCCTCTGCGACTCTACCCATGGTTGGACATAAGACTTGAGTCTGGGTTTGAATTGAAGAAGTGTAATTTGGTGCAATTAAATGAATCTTATATAGATAGAGATTCATGAAGCTTACCATTTCCAAGTTGTGAGATGAGCCTGAGGCGGGAAATGTATCTTTGACCAAAGTTAGAGCTTGAATCAATAAACCAAATCTAGTAAGTATGAATAGGAATAGAATGATAGACAAATTTTCAAGAAACAAATCTATTTAAAAAAAAATAACAAGCACGATTTGAATAGTGCTCCATTTTTAAAAAAATTGTTGGAGGAGTCTATGTTGTGATCCCTGCATTTCTTCCTATAAAAATTATCACCGAAAGAGATTTACATCAGAACATCAGCCAAATGAAAATGAACAATTTCTAAAGTTTACGAGGTCATACAAATGATTGTAGTGAGAACTAATGATATTGAATTGCAGCAAAGTAAACGTATATATCACCACGTACTATGAACATATATTACTATGCAAAGTATTCCATTTATAAGCTTCGTATCCAAAAACTACTTCTCTTATCCCAAGTCTGTTCATCCACACATAAACATTACAATGCAAGTAAGCCACTACACCGATTTGGGAATTTGAAATTAAGTAAACTAAATAACAAAATTTCAATATGAAATTTGGTTTCCAAACTCCAATCGGACAAATCAATCATAAAAATCCTACCTCTCTTCTCTTCCTCCATCATCGTCGTCAAAGCGGTCTCGGTAGCCACATGCTCCTCCTCCTCCTCCTCCATCACCGAGGAAGAAAATATTGGAGCTCTGGCTTCAACTTTTGTTGGCTCGACATCCCCAATTCCAAGCTCGTATGCACCCACTCCCTCCGCGACTGCCGCTAGCACCGGGTAGTTAGCCAACTTTGTCGAGGAGATCTGATAGGAACGAGAACATTAAGAGTTAGTTTTGAGGGTAGAAAAGTAATTTTACATGAAAGATTCTATTCATTGAAGCCATCTTAACCTTTTAAGTAGTAAAAGAAGTAGAGTCAAAATACGAGTGTGTTATTACACTGTAAAGCTGACCTGTGTTTTTTTTTTTGGTGAAAATAGAAATTGACCTATGTTTGATGGTTGAGGTCATACATTTAGCTAGTTGTTTGTATTTGAAAAAAAAAATTAATGTGAAAATGATTCTTATTGTAAAAATATACGAATGAAAAATTCACATGAACACTTTTTCACATTAACATGCACATACAAACATAAATACATGCATATTCGCATATATATGCATGTCTTTGACAATGTATGAAAATTAATACATGCACATGTCAGCGTGTACATGTGAATGTGAAGGAATTCCAATGTGAATATAGAGGGGTATGCATGTATTTGTATATTCGTAGGACAATCTCATTCGTACTTGATCCAACTTCTTTATATCTTGGTAAGCACAAATTATAAGTAATATTATCGTAGCCACATTTATAATAGGGTGAAAATGTAATTTCCTACCAAATGCATTGTTCATTAGAAGGAGATAGACTCTTAAGTAGTAAAAGATATACGCATTACACGACCTGATTTACCCTATACACAATCAGACATCATGGCTACTGTTTGTAACGAAATTACCTATGAGAAGATAACTAAGAAATTGTAGGGCAAAGATCAAAGAGTACGGTATAATCTCAACACTCGAGACACAAGACAGGAAATTAGGGTTGGAACTTTAGCTTGGTATTACTCGAATGACGGCTTAGATGATTACAAAGCAGGCGTTAGCCTTTATTTATAGGCTAACCCTAATAATATCTTTTAGGAAACGAGATCTTATCTCTTCCTTTTATCTAAATAACGATATAACAAACTAGGTAAAAGATATTCTTTACCGTATCTTTTACCATTTACAATAATATAATACAATATAGGATAAAATATACTCGGCCGACCTAATCTTCAAGATAAACGAGATCTTTGCCACGTCTCGTCACGTCGACGACATCTTTTACTCCTCTCGTCGCGTCGAGATGATTCTTCTACGCGTAGCTCTCACGCATTCCACACTCGTCGTATTTTTAGGCACAAACAATACCCCTAAGGCGTCTTACAGGGCTTATCGTCTAGTAAAGCTGGGAGACGCCTTCTTTCTTCAAGGAATACGTCTTCATTACACCAGGAACGCGTTGAGGATTACGTCACTTGAATTTTTTATATCGTCGCAGATCTTTGATCATCCTTCTTCTTCAATCATTTTAATGTGGCAGGCAGGGAGCTTCGTTATTCGTGCCGATAACGTTCAATTGTAACGGCTAGTTTCTCAACGGCTATAATGCCGTTGAACTTTCTCTCGCTTTCTTCGCGATCTCCATGGCTATATAAGGAGAGGATCTCCATTTTCTTCCCACTACTTTTACAACTCATCTACTCTAATTATTTCTTCCTCCCTTGCTTACTTACGCTCAAAGAGACCATTTGCCTCTTCCTTCTTCAGATCTCTCCTTTATTTCTCCTTTCAGCTTCCATAAATGGCTTCTTTCTACGTACCAAAGTTTATCCTGAAGGATTCTGATTGCAAATCAACGGAGGCACGCGACGTCGAGAGACTGAGGTCGTTGGCGGATCTTGGTCCCGGAGTTGAGATTGAGATACCCCCTCAAGGGGTATCTGCCGACGCCTATCGCCTGGGGTGGATTGCGGTATACGAATACCCTTTCCTCACCGGCCACCGGTTTCCTTTCTCGCCATTGATGAAGGCGTTCATGCTCGCACTAGGGGTCGCTGAAGGCCAACTTCTGCCGAGCGTCTGGAGAATCTTTGGCGCTCTAGACGACGTGAGGGAGAAACACGACATTGAGATTGCCGTTGATGACCTCGCTTACTCCTTCAACATTCAAACCAAAACGGTGGGAAGAGTGGGTCTTAGATCAAGACCTAAGGCGGCTAAGATCGCCATCGAGGGCAGTCATGTTGATCGTCACTGGGCCGACTCCTTCTATTTTGTCAAAAAATCAACTCTTGGCGAGAAGTGTTCTTGGTTGATCGAATGCTGGAACCCTACGATTGAGTTTGCTTTTTCCTTTCTCTCAGATCTTTTGTTGCATACGTCGTCGATCGTTGAGATCTTAATTTATCTCGTTCTTTCTTGTAGTAAATGCGGATGTTATCGTGGTGAGGCGAGAAACTAAGAAGATTATTGACAGACTTCTCGAGATCCCTGAGAGTGATCGAACTTTTCATGGTCACGACAAGAAGGGTCACCGTATTGTTTCGGCGGCCTTAACTGGTAATGTATTCACGTTCTTTTACTTGGTTTTCCCTTTTCTTTTGCTCTGAGGGTTCTAACTATCTTTTAGTGTCCGCGGATCTTTCTCGTGTCCGTAGCGGGGAACAATCTGCGTCTGCTCTTATTGCGTCGCGGAAGAGGAGTCGTACTGGAGAGGGAACTACTTCTGCGGTTCCTATTCATATTACGCCGATGATTTCTCTCGTCTCGTCTCCGTCTCCTTCTTCAACTCCGGCGAAGAAGTCGCGTAAAGGTAAGGAGAAGGTGGTCGAGAAGTTGAGCTTCGATTATGAGACCGTGGATGACTTCCCGGGGGTTATCTCCCGTGTCGTCGCGTCTGGAAGGTCGTTTTTGCCTGCCATGAAGGGTCCTCAGAATCCTCCGTCGCTTGACTATTATTTTCCGATGGAGATGGAAGACGTAATAGGAGAGGCACTCGCTACGCAATGGCAGGTAGGTTTTTTCTTGCTTTTTTATGCCAAATCTTTTGTCTTTGATTTTATTCTCACCTCTTTATCTTCTTTCTTTTAGGCTTTTCAATCTTCGTTGTGCGTCTATGGGCGCTTTTCTGACTTTGTTGATCGGGTGAAAGCTATGGAGGCCAAGCAATCGGCCGACGAGGCGAAGATTAAGGAGCTTGAATTGACAGTTGAGGCATCGCGTAAGGCGGAGAGCGAGGCTCAAGAAAAGGTTGCGGCGACGCTTAAACTTCACGTCGATCTTGCCAAACAGGTTGAGGATTCGAAGGCAAGGATCGCTACTCTGGAGGACGAGAAGGCTAAGGTGGAGGAGAAGCTTGCTTCTAAGCTCAAGGAGGTGAAGCTTTATTGGTCCTGTCTTTCTCGTGTGGAAGTCATTGAGCAGTATGCCGCTGGTAAATACCACGGTTGGGATCCAGTGAAGGAACAGAGGGAATTTGAGGAGCCGTTTCCGGAGCTTCCTGAAGGCGTTGAGGCGGGTCCTACGCCTATGAATCCTCCGGAGAATCCTCATGTTATGGAGGATGATGTCCCTAATCTTAACGAGGTCGATCCTAATGATGTCGTCGAAGATGACGGAGATGCTGGTGAAGAAGACGTCGTGGAAGATACTGAAGACGAGGGAGAGGATGAACGTGAGTATGAAGACGGGGATGGTTCTTCATCGAACTCTTCTGAGTCTGATAGCGACTCTTCTTGATTTTTCCGGGGTCAACCTTCCCTTGGGGTTCTTCGTAAATTCCTTTTTCTTTTGTTTTTGCGCGTCGCAGTTCTTCGGGGCGTTTACTTGTAAATATCTCCATTCTTGCCCTTCATAATGGGCCTTTATAATATAATTTTTTGGAATTACTTACCTGTTGGTGAAAATGTCTCCAAGATCTCTTGTGATTTGAGTATGTCGTTGTATCCAGTCTTCCTTTTGTTGGCGATGGCGTATTTGTCTATGCGTTGTGCGAGTGACTTTTCCTTTACTTTTTTGAATCGATCTTAGTCTTGGGGGTGCTTCTTGACTTCTCAAGTAGTCCTACCCCTTTTGGTAGGTTTGACCTAGGCTTCTTGTAGACTAGGTTAGAGCTATCAAAGATCCTTGTACTCTTCTTTTACTTATTGTATATCGTACTTCGTTTCTTGTATCTTACGCGTCAATCTTTGCGCTGTGGATATCTTAGGAGTTTACCCCCTTTTCTGGCTTTGATTCCTTACGTACTTTTCTTTGGTGCGCGTATCTTGCTTTGCGTGGGTGTAGAACCTTTTGACTTTTGACTTTCGTGACCCTCTACGCGTAGCTAGTGTGTGAGTACGTAGGGTTGGTTCTTGGTTTTTGCTTTGGCTGCTTTATCTTTGTAGGGTGTAGTTTTCTACCCCTAGTGTGATACTTTGCTCGTAGTGAATACGTTTAGAGTGTTTTACTTACTTAATAAGATGGTATGGTCATCGCGGCTTCTTTAGTTACGTTGTCGGCTTATATGAAGGTTGGATCCAGCATTTCCTCCGAACCCTGAAGCGAGTGGCGGACATACGTCAGCGTGTGATTTTATTAGCTTGTGACGTTACCCCTTACTTTTAAGGTGTGTCCGTTGCCTCACGCTAGCGTTAGGTCGACGTCGAACTCTTTTAATCGACGGACCTATTCATCGTGTGGCTTCCGATTTCCAGATTGTTAGGACTTACGATGCCGATGGACGCATCCCTGCCGGTTTGGCATTTTGCCCGTCGATTCATGACTCTCAGAGGGGCTGTGGAAGGCGCAAGTACGCGTTCCTGGAGAGTGGTCGTGGCGATAGGTTTCCCTTCTTCGCTCAGAGGGTCGTGCCGGTTTCGTGAGGTGCCGGGCTTCATTCCCCATGACCATTGCCACACGTCACTAACAATCATGGGAAGCGTCGACTCGGAGTCGGCGGTTTGGCTAACGTTGTCTACGCGTAGATGGAGCCTTGAACGCGTAGGCTAACGAAACTCCTTCCCGGCGCGGATTTTCTCCGCGGCCTTATTAAGCTTGATGTTACGTCATAGACAAAGAGCAAGTAATTTGGAAATGGAACAACTCAGCATACTTTAACACGTCGGAGAGAAAAGAGTGTACTCATGTATTGATAAAGAAAATGCAACACGAATTGACAGACTTTGACTGCGACGCTTACCCCTAGTCATCACGACCCCTTGTCGCTCCGACGCTAAGACAACGACGCTTAATTTATTGAAATTCTCGAAAGAAACTAATCCTTCTCATGCAAGAAAGAAGACAAAGAAAATAACGCTAGGAAATTTGGAAGTTCTTATCGCTTCTTATGGTGGATGGTGCTTCAGAAACATGTAGCTTAGGTTGTTGCTCTTTGCTCTTCTTATTGCGTCGGGGGTTGATCTTTCATCCCTAGCCTTTTCTTTCTGATTCCTTGATTGCTACGCTTTCTTTTCTTTATCCAACGATGTTTTAGTGGCTTTTTTCATCCCAATGTTGTAGCATTCCCTCGCGATTTGAAGCTCGCCTTTGATTTCTTGGATCCCCCATGGAGACGGGAATTTCAAGGACTGATGGTACGTTGAGGGTATAACTTTCATGTCGTGTAGCCAAGGTCTTCCTAGGATAATATTGTAGGGTGACTCGACCTCCATTACTGTGAACTTTGCTTGTATATTGATACCCCTTGCATAGGTTACCAATGTGATCTCTCCCAACATGCTTGCTACCTCTCCACTGAACCCCACTAGAGGGACGTACTTCTTTAAGACGTCGCCGTTGGATAGTCCGAGTTCCTTTATAGCGGATGTAGTGATGATGTTGGCGGAACTTCCGTTGTCTATGAGAACCCCTCTTGACTAGGCAATTGCTGACAGTGAGGGAGATGACTAACCCGTCGTGATGTTCCACCGTTTCGTTTGACTCTTCGAACGTGATCGGGTAATTCTTTCTGGTAGGGAGAATTTGGTAAACCCTTGTCATGTCACTATCGTCGCGTAGAATCTTGATGTTCCTCTTAGCGGCAGACGCGGTATAGCCGCTTGTGGAAGAGCCTCCGAGGATGGTGTGCATAGTCCGGGTATGATTTGAAGGAGGTGGAGGAGGAGTAGGGGACTTCTTTTCTCTCTTCACCCCTTCGAACGCATTCCTTCCTTCTTTGGAGAGTAGGTCTTTCAAATCTCTTCTTTTCAACAACCTTAACACTTCTTTTCTCAGGGTGTAGCAACCATCCGTCGTGTGACCCGTATCGTTATGGAACTCACAGTACCCCTTCCCTGTTCCGGGTCTCCTTCTAGGATTCGGCTTTCTCGGCCAATGTACGTCACGTAACCCTTCCATTGCGTTCATGACTCGCAACGCGTCTGTCTTCATAGAGATACCTTTGTCCACCATATAGACGCTATCGACTTCGCTCACAGCATGCACCGTCTGTGGTTCTCTTTGGAAAGGCTTGTTTCTCCTGTCATGGCGTTCCCCTCGCTCTTGATGTCGGTCATTGTGTCGACGTTGGGGAGAGTTCCTACGCGAAGGAGTACGTCTACATGGAGATCGAGACTTTTCTTCAGCGTGATTTAGGAGGTCTTCTTCAAGGCGTATGGATTCCATGGCTCTTTCCCTAGTTGAGACGAATGATTCGAGGCGAGTCTTCGTCAATTCCTTGTATAGATCACTATCTCGGGGAAGTGCGCGTCTAAACGCGTCGGCAACGGTGGCCTCACTACAATCTGGAATTGTAATCTTCTTGTCGTTGAAGCGTTTCAAGAAGGCCCTTATGGTCTCGCCCCTGTTCATGCGCATGTTATGGAGATCTGAAGGCTGCTTTGCGAACAACTTACTGCTGGCGAATTACAACCAGAATTGGTTGGAGAGCTCGGCGTAGGAGGAGATACTTCCCTTGGGCAAGTGGATGAACCACGTCAAGGCTGGACCTTTTAGCGTCGAGCTGAAGAACTTGCACATCATTGCTTCCTTCAACTCTGGTTCGATCGGACTTGTGGAGAGCTTAGCTTTGTAGAGCAAGATGTGTTCTTCCGGGTCATCTGATCCGTCGTAGACGGGAAGGTCCGCGACGGTGAACTTCTTGGCGATCTTCTGGACGGCGATAGTGGCAACAAATGGACTTTCTTGAAATCCGAACTCGTATTTAGGAATTATGGATTTGGGAGCCCCGAGCATCAACATCATCTCCTTCCTTAAGGCTCCGACTTGTTGTGCTATGAGCGCAGCGACAACGTCTGAAGTTAAGTTCTCCTTAGGCTGTTCTTTCTGACTCGTTTCTCTTATCAGGATGGTGTTTCGTTGCTCCTGGGATCCGTAATCCTCTCCCTCTTCGGCGACAACATCCATATCTAGGCGGCGAACCACGCTTTGGCTACGAACGTAGGTGAGTGGCCTTGCTGATTCCGCCTTAAGCTCTTTTATGATGGAACGTAGTCGTTTGTTCTCTTTGGTGAGTCCCGACGTGTTTTCTTCACTGGCGTTCTTAGCCTCCGTCCACGCATTTTGGAGGGTGTCGAAGTGGACTCTGACTGAGGTCACGTTGGTCATGTCGCCGCTCGTCCCCTGCCTTTCTGTAGAGCGTCGTTGTTTGGGGCGTCGGGAGTGTTCTCGACTTCCCCACATTTCCTTCCGTCGGGACGAGAGGAACCGTTATATGCTCTTCTTCTTCGGACCTTTTCCCATCATCGCGCGGGCTATTGGTCGGACTTGTCATGATTTCCTGCAAAAAAGAAGCTCTTTTCGTATGGAAAGACGATACCTTTTTTATCTTGCCCCACGGTGGGCGCCAATTGTTTGTAGCGAAATTACCTACGAGAAGATAACTAAGCAATTGTAGGGCAAAGATCAAAGAGTACGGTATAATCTCAACACTCAAGAACAAGATAGGAAATTAGGGTTGGAACTTTAGCTTGGTATTACTCGAATGACGGCTTAGATGATTACAAAGCAGGCGTTAGCCTTTATTTATAGGCTAACCCTAATAATATCTTTAAGGAAACGATATCTTATCTCTTCCTTTTATCTAAATAACGATATAACAAACTAGGTAAAAGATATTCTTTACCGTATCTTTCACCATTTACAATAATATAATACAAAATAGGATAAAATATACTCGACCGACCTAATCTTCAAGATAAACGAGATCTTTGCCACGTCTTGTCACGTCGACGACATCTTTTACTCCTCTCTTCGCGTCGAGATGATTCTTCTGCGCGTAGCTCTCACGCGTTCCACACTTGTCGTATTTTTAGGCTCAAACAGCTACCTAATCAAATCAATGTTAATCACAAAAGCCATGCAAGTTTAAGTTGTCAGAATCTTAGTGTTGTTGGTGCTGATCATCTCCCTCGGCACCTCCTGCTGTGCTAATATCATCACTAGAATTGCTCGATTCATCCTGTTGATGTTGTCTCGTAGAGCTTTCTGCATTCGACTCATCTAGCAATAGACCTTCTAATACTTCTGATAATTCTCTACCCGATGTTACAACCCTGAACTACCATTGGAATTTCTGAGCAGAGTACTAAACTTAAGGTAATAAATCCAACAATAGGAATGCTAACATGTCGCACGCACTCTTCAATTTTGCAGCTGACGACCTGGATGGCGAAGTTTTGTGCTTTTTAAAAGCAAATTCAAACATTATCATTTGCAGAAACAAAGAGCTATTGTTTTTAATGTTATGATGGGATTAATCGCTTACTATCAAGAAAGATGCAGCAAACTACCTGTGGTAGGAGTGGTATCAATAAGATTTTACGGTCGAACTCCTTATGACTTATAGAAAGATGCAGCAAACTACTTGTGGTAGGAGATAGACTCTTAAGTAGTAAAAGATATACGCATTACACGACCTGATTTTACCCTATACACAATCAGACATCATGGCTACCTAATCAAATCAATGTTAATCACAAAAGCCATGCAAGTTTAAGTTGTCAGAATCTTAGTGTTGTTGGTGCTGATCATCTCCCTCGGCACCTCCTGCTGTGCTAATATCATCACTAGAATTGCTCGATTCGTCCTGTTGATGTTGTCTCGTAGAGCTTTCTGCATTCGACTCATCTAGCAATAGACCTTCTAATACTTCTGATAATTCTCTACCCGATGTTACAACCCTGAACTACCATTGGAATTTCTGAGCAGAGTACTAAACTTAAGGTAATAAATCCAACAATAGGAATGCTTACATGTCGCACGCACTCTTCAATTTTGCAGCTGACGACCTGGATGGCGAAGCTTTGTGCTTTTTAAAAGCAAATAAGCCACTACACCGATTTGGGAATTTGAAATTAAGTAAACTAAATAACAAATTTTCAATATGAACCAATCGTACAAATCAATCATAAAAATCCTACCTCTCTTCTCCTCCTCCATCGTCGTCGTCAAAGCGGTCTCGGTAGCCATATGATCCTCCTCCTCCTCCTCCATTGCCGAGGGAGAAAAAATTGGAGCTTTGGCTTCAACTTTTGTTGGCTCGACATCCCCAATTCCAAGCTCGTATGCACCCACTCCCTTCGCGACTGCCGCTAGCACCGGGTAGTTAGCCAACTTTGTCGAGGAGATCTGATAGGAACAAGAACATTAAGAGTTAATTTTGAGGGTAGAAAAATAATTTTATATGAAAGATGCTATTCATTTGAGCCATCTTAACCTTTTAAGTAGTAAAAGAAGTAGAATCAAAATACGAGTGTGTTATTACACTGTGAAACTGAACTGTGTTTTTTTTTGGTTTAAATAGAAATTGACCTATGTTTGATGGTTGAGGTCATACATTTACCTAGTTGTTTGTATTTGAAAAAAGAATTAATGTGAAAATGATACTTATTGTAAAAATATACGAATGAAAAATTCACATGAACACTTTTTCACATTAACATGCACATACAGACATAAATACATGCATATTCGCATATATATGCATGTCTTTGACAATGTATGAAAATTAATACATGCACATGTCTGCGTGTACATGTGAATGTGAAGGAATTCCAATGTGAATATAGAGGGGTATGCATGTATTCGTATATTCGTAGGACAATCTCATTCAGACTTGATCCAACTTCTTTATATCTTGCTAAGCACAAATTATAAGTAATTTTATCATAGCCACATTTATAATAGGGTGAAAATGTAATTTCCTACCAAATGCACTGTTCATTAGAAGGAGATAGACTCTTAAGTAGTAAAGGATATACGCATTACACGACCTGATTTTACCCTATACACAATCAGACATCATGGCTACCTAATCAAATCAATGTTAATCACAAAATCCATGCAAGTTTAAGTTGTCAGAATCTTAGTGTTGATGGTGCTGATCATCTCCCTCGGCACCTCCTGCTGTGCTAATATCATCACTAGAATTGCTCGATTCGTCCTGTTGATGTTGTCTCGTAGAGCTTTCTGCATTCGACTCATCTAGCAATAGACCTTCTAATACTTCTGATAATTCTCTACCCGATGTTACAACCCTGAACTACCATTGGAATTTCTGAGCAGAGTACTAAACTTAAGGTAATAAATCCAACAATAGGAATGCTAACATGTCGCACGCACTCTTCAATTTTGCAGCTGACGACCTGGATGGCGAAGTTTTGTGATTTTTAAAAGCAAATTCAAACATTATCACTTGCAGAAACAAAGAGCTATTGTTTTTAATGTTATGATGGGATTAATCGCTTACTATCAAGAAAGATGCAGCAAACTACCTGTGGTAGGAGTGGTATCAATAAGATTTTACGGTCGAACTCCTTATGACTTATAGAACAAAATTGCCAAGAAGTTATCTATCAAAGACTAAAAAAAGGAAAAAAATCAATTGCTAAAAACAAATTAAGAACATTATGATATCTATGACAAGGAAATTTAAGATGCAAAACCATGAGGGCTGTAGAGAATCTGAGTTGACGCCGGCATTGTCTAACAACACAGTGTCGCTCATAGATAGTGAGTGATGCGCCCCTGCCTTGCCTAGGGCCAAGCCATGGCTCGCCTCAACGAGCGTCTCCTGCCTCCACTCTTCATGAAGGACATTTTGAGGTTAAGCACCGTTGGCGCATCATTTATAGCCTCGCCCAACATCTCGTCCATCCATTTCTCAAGCTTGGCGCCAACACCAGAACCACCGGCGCCACCACACTCCCTCCGACGCTCTCCTCGGTTCTACAAGCGCCTCCTCCATGGGTGTCCAGCCACCTCATCTACACCGACATCAGCCTTGTCGACACCGGCAACGCCTGATCAAGCGCCTTGTTCAACGATCTTGGCCATCCAGGGCATTGTTCCCATGCCTCGTCCTTGGCGACCTCATCGGCTTGGCACTATGCACCTCATCAAAAGATTTGGTCAACTTGGTATGATCAAGCCATGGTTTTCCATGTCTATCCTTATCTTTCACATTTAAGACTCTTTGACTATTTTTAGGCACTCTCGGAAACTTACTATTTTTAACAGGTTGCTATTTTTAGTAAGTACTATTTTAGTCCTCGTTTCCCGAGATAGATTTGCATTGTTGAACTTTCTATTTTTAGTAACTTTCCCTTTTTAACAGGTTTCTATCTTTGGAAAGTCTAGGTTCGGTTTTTGCTAGAGTTTTAGAACTTTCTATTTTTAGAAGGATTCTAAATATGGAGTGGTCCAGCCTTGCATGGTTTGGCCCATCCTATTGGACTCTTGGCCATCAAGCCCAAGATCATCCAAACCCTAGCCCAAACCTAAACCTAGCCGTTTTCTAGGGTTTATAGCCTCCACCTTCTTGCTTTCTAGGTTAGCTCGTTTTGTTTTCCCTTTATAAGGCTTTTGCCTCCATTTGTAACTCACGCTTAGAATAATTGAACCAAGACTTTGTTAAACGTATTTCCTCCTCTCTTGAACGTATTTCCTCCTCTCTTGAACGTATTTCCTCCTCTCTTGGTCTGGGTGTCACCTTCCTACGGGCTCTGTCTTCTCATCTCCTCCAAAAGTTCTCATAGCTTCTACATCCCCAACCAAAAGTTCTCATAGCTTCTAGTCCCTATCTTCTACATCTCGTCTTCTTTTCCCTTGTTTGAGCGAACCTCAATCACCATTGCCGAAAACCCTCACAAAACTAGTTCGTTGAAGCTTTCAACATACATACCCCAATTCGACAAACCTCTTGTCGTCTATATCAAGTTCTTCCGCTTCCATCTCGACCCTCATCCCTCAAAAGACGACCCCAAACACTTACCTGATTCTCAATCGAAGATACTCTGAGCACAATTCTTCTTGTAGATCATGGTGATATTTCTTGTATATATATCACCCAATGGTAAGCAATCAAATTTGACCTCTGCAATAAACATTCCAACAAACGAAGTGTTACACAGTTAAGTGTTGAATGACCCATAAAAATATAATGGATATAGAAGAGAGCATAACATACCAAAACCCCTTCCTGGTTGGTGATCACATAACATACCAAAACCCTTCCTGTTTGGTGATGACATATTTCACAGTTCCATACAGCCTCAATAAGTTAAAAAGAAAATGAGATTTAAAAAATTTGAGCACTAAACAAGGGTGCATTCATGTTAGTGACATACGGGCACAAAAAAAGTAGAAACTTGCCTCGGGATTTTATACAGTGGTTTGTTGGGCCATCTCATCCAATGATACACAAAATTTCATCTTGGCATTTGGATTGAAGAATTCAGAAATGATACGCAAAATTTCATCTTGGCATTTGGAATGAATAATTCAGAGACAAAATTTCATCTTGGCATTTGGAATGAAGAATTGAGAGACAACCTTGCACCAATAATCAAAAGTAATTGATCGAGAAAGTAAACTTATGAGAATGCACCCTTAGAAGCTGATTTTGAAGATCACTTTGTTCAAACTCATTTTGATCTGGTTGTTTACTTTTTGACTTTGAGAAAGAAAAGAACATTTCCTTCTGTAAAATTCTTTTCCATTAGTCTATATTTTTTCTATAACTTTTCTTTCTTTTCCCTCGTCTCTGTTTGGTTGCCCTATATAAGAAAGAGAACTTTCCGAGTAGATTAGTTTCTCTCATTTATCACATACCGTTCCGGAATTATCATCATATAATCAATTTTATTGATGAGTATTAATTCAAACCGTCTTCCCACAAATTAACTCAACAGAAAATGCGAAAATCATTAGACGCAGAAACATTTTTAAAAACTTGTTATACTCAATAAATCCATAGTATACGACGTTTTATATGATGATGAGACGTAATTATAAATTCATACCGTTACTTAACAGCACTAGGATGGAGTTACAAAATGATATTCATTACCTTGACCAATTTTTTTTTTATATTCATCACTACTATTTTGTGAGGAAAATGATTGGGTATGAAGTAGAGTATGAATCACAAACCGCTCAAAAAAAAAAAGAATATGAATCACAATTTACACCAGATACCGTATCTGCAGCTTCTTTCTCTTTTTAATCTCAATACAAATGCAAGTCATCTCCTGCTAAAAATTAGTAGACAAACCTCTGTGCAGAATCAAGGCAAAGGAAAAGGAGTTTTCCAGTCAGCAAAAGACACCATATTTCTATTTACAATAACTCTGTTATGCAACCAGAATGTTTCTGATGAATGCTGGAAATGTCGAACTTTCCTCTGAAGCTCCCAGAAGATTCCGTGGATCGCTGAGCATGGCTGGGATTCATGGGCATATACGAATAAACATCGAACTCGTCGACCATGCTCAATCATTCGTTCTACATCTTCATCTGAACAATTAATAAACTCATCACTCAGCCAATGCATATATGTGTAGCCTGGGATGGATTCTAACCTGGGATGAACAAATCTTAACCTGGGATGAACAAATCTTAACCTGGGATGGATTCTAAGTAGTCCAGGAGTTGAGGACCGATCCATGTGGATGGTAATTTGATTGATACTTGAAAATAGTCGATAACGTCTTGAAACGGTAATTCTATTTCGTCAGATAACAAAACTGGGACGCACTCCTGTAAAAAGAAATCCGTATGGGTTAAATCAATACCAAACAGGGCATTAATGATTTGTAAGACGGGAAATAAAGAGGGAGAAAGAGACCGCAAAGAAAGCCTCAAAAACACGAAGGGTCCACGATGATAACCCTCTAGGTGCAAGACAGAATTTTCCATTCCTCAAGTGCTCAAAGTACTCTTGCTTCTCGAATTTGTCAGTACTTAGATTAAAATCTACAGCTTCCAGCTGGAAATGAGATTACATGTGGTCAAAACACATACGCCTGGTATGGAAATGAGTAAATGACGGTAATTTTGAAGTGAGCATACCTTAGCAGGATACTGCTTGCCAAGCTGAACTATTTGAAGGCGACCGGCTTTTCCTTGTATGCGCCCCAGGTAAGTTGCCAAGTACTTGCGTTTTGATAACGGAAAAGGATGAACAGGATTGATTTCTCCAGTCATTACTTCATCAACATTGCCGGGGATAATTATATCTTTGTATGTGTTAAAGGCACTTGTGCCTTGATTATCTGTTCGATCCCCCTGTTTTAAGCCTTCTTCAGTGAGAGGAATTGCATGCTTTTGTGTCTAATAATTTCCAACAAGCACGAATGACAAAGAGAAGTACCTCAGGCGTGAGAAATATCGAGCGGTTTATGTATGTTCGCCAGGATTTGAAGAAGTGGGCCCCATTTCCGCTGTAAATAAGTGCATACGAACCATCAAGCATGAAAATGATTGACAATCAGCAATGTTTAGGAAAAAATTAAATAACTTAATGGGAATGGAGCTAAGAATAAATTGATAGAGAAAACAAAAGGAGTGGAACTAACATTTTTTAAGGCTCTATCTGGTGCATATAATACTCAATGGAACATATACATCATTTACCACTATAAACCTTGTTTATAGAAGAATACGTTTCTACAATAAGAATCCTTTGGAAGCATAGCATTACCTTGGAAAGACGAAGACATGGTCACGTCCACCGGATCGTCTGAAATACGGCATTTGACTGAGCACCTGAAGACAATACCAATATTTCAGTGTGAGTTAACAGCAGCAATGATGAATACACCACTAAACATGATTATAGTGCAAGCAAACAGGACTAATAGCAATTATTATGATAAAATAAGAATCTAGCCTAGTGCTTAAAAGAAAAGATAAAATAACAATCTTACTTTGACAAATGTTTGATTGATCTGGTTATCAGTTAGACTGCTCTTCATATGAACACATTTTACATATGTTGGGACGAAAAAGATATCTGCCTCATCCTTGTTCATTGTTCTGAACTTAGATTCCAGGAACAGTCTGTGGATTTTGACCTACAACAAGCATTGCAAATAAGGTGCAGTGTCTTCAATTCAGCTTAAAATGCAGAAAACAAAGTGTGATATGAGAATAAAAAGTCACAACATGGCTTAAACAGCAGAAAAGCTCAAACAAATTGTGGTCTGAAATCATGAAAGAGTTGAATTAGGTTTTAAGAGCATAACTCAGAGGTGAACTGATTATCAACTTCTAATTCATACCTGAGTGCCCCACTGACCCTGGACACAATCATCGGCGGTAATAGAGCCGTTACTACCGTACATCAACGCCTTTAAGCCGTCGATCTCGTTCTCATCGTACACATAAATATTCAGGCTAAGGTAGGAGCCAAATCCTCTCTCAGGCCACGAAATTGAACCGTCGGAGTGAAATTGGACGGTGACATCAGAGGATACGTCACCGTAGAGAAGCTGCGAGGGGCTACAAGGAGAGAAGCTTCGGTGGAGGAATCGGGAGAAGAAGGAAGTGGCGGCAACAAGGATGAGTGCTCCGATTAAGTGTGCGAGGGTGCAGGAAGCTGGATTTTGGGGTAACACGAAGGGTCTGATTTTGTTGAGTGTCACCATCGACACAGAGGATGAAGACGTAGACGAAGACGGTTTCTGCAATTAAAACGAGGCGTGGGATTTGCTCAGCGGTTTAAACGGCGCCGTTTTGGACTCGTGTTTTTTTTAATTATATAAAATTCTCATCAGAATATTCATGTGTATTGAATGATGTTGATGGCCATGCTGAATATGGGATAAAAAAAAGGGATTTTTGCATAAAATCACCCGTTATTTGCATCCATTTGTACGAAATCACCCGTTATATCGATAATTATAATTAACCACCCATTCCCGTCTCCTTAATCCGTCCAGATTGCCGTCAAATTGTGCGAAATGACTCATTTGCCCCCATTTTTAATCCCAATTTAAAGGGTTTGCCATCATTATTTTTTAACCCGAAATTATTCTCGCGATATTTTGACGATATGGTGAAAATCTCAATTTTAACCCTAAATCTAAGTTTTTACCGGTAACCCTAAATTGAGAGGCGATTTTTTGGGCGACATAATCAATCTAGGGTTCTTGGGTTTCTTCGAGTGGATTTTGGAACGATTCAAGGGTTGTCGAGCTTTGTGTTTGTTTGGGAGTGATAATCAAGGGTTCTCGGGTTTTATCTGGAGTGGATTTGGGATCTAGGGTTTGCGACTGGGATGGCGAATTCGAGAGCGATGCGAAGGTTTGCGGGTTGATTTTGGAACGATTGCGACTACATTTGGGGATATTATGTTGGTTTCGAGTGGATTTGGGGATATAGGGTTGTTTTGAAGTGAATTTTGGGATCTAGGGTTTGGGAGTTCAAGAGGGTTTTCGAGTGCGATAAAGGCGATTTTGGAGAAGAAGGTTGAAGGCGAAGTCGAAGACAAGAACAAGGGTATTGGAGAAGAAGGTTTCGAGTGAAGCTTTATTGTTGATTTCGAAGAGTAAAAAGAGGAAGACAGAGGTATGTTGATGGTTTAATTATGTTGCTTGAATTTGGGTTTTTTCAAATAGGAAGACAGAGGTATGTTGATGCTTAATTTTGTCTTGATTTTTGGGGGTTTCGATTCTGAATTAGGGGTAAATGTATATATGAAGTTGGTGGCATTGAATTTGGGGCTTTTCATTTTGGCTTTTTGTGGCCTTTGCTTTATTTCTTTTCTGATAAAAGTGATGTTGAATTAACAATGGAGATCTGGTTTGTGGGTGACATTCATGACAGTGTTGAAAGATTTGATGACAGTGTTCAATTAGCAATGGCTAATTCATGAAATAATTTAGGCTTTTTCTTGTTTTTTAATTAAAAAAGCATATGAAAGATTCCATTATTGGTTTGATGTGATATATGCATTTGTTTGTGGACCATGCTTATCTAATGCTATTGGTTGGTAATGGTAGTATATTTGCTTTAAAAAAAGATAAATTGTGTGCTTATGAATGTATTACCAGATGATGGCTGCTGTGGATCTCAAGTTCTTTTATGAAGGGAAATTTTACTTGGGTCAGAATATGTCTCAGGATAGACTTTCATATAGAAGAAACAAAATTTTCTGGAAAAAGAGTGTTGACCCTGACTTACTTTCTAAGATAGAGCTAGAGTTGTTTATTAAGGAGGGTGTGGGTATTGAAAATGTTAGAGAGCTCTGGTATTCTAAGCCTGGTAACACATTGCATCAAGGGATAAAGAGGATTGTAGGGGATGTAGACATAATCCATATGTGTGCTAATGTTGGAGTTGGTAGAATTCTGGAAGTTTACATCATCCAAGGCACAAAACCGAGTCCATTAAGTGTCTTGGCTGATGATGCAGACATTCCTAGAATGAGTAGCCCAACTCATAGCATTAGAAGGCCCACTACTATTCCTTCAATTTCAGCCAGCACAGTAGTGACAGTGAACAAAGATGGGAGTGTTGCTTCTAATGCTATAGGCCCATAATTTAGTTTGGATGAAGATTTGATGACTGGTCCATCAGGAAGTGTTGTAATCACAGCTGCTCAATCAGTTAACCCTAGCCCAGCTGCACCATATGCACAAGCTCCCACAAGAAATGTAGAAATCGGATCTGGTCCTCCTTTGTATGAGCATACCTATGGTGTTGATGGAAGTGGGTCAGAAGAAGAAGAAGATGACCAAATTCTGGCTTCAGACTCTTCAAATGATGATGTAGTTTATGAGAAGAACGTCTTTGGAGAGTCAGATGGTGATGATGATGCAGATTTTGATGCAAGTGTTGACAGGGATGTGTTTAATGAGAATTTGAATGAAGAAGGTGAAAGGAACATGGAGGATTTGTTTGATGTAAGAGTTCCATCTGATGACAGCATAAGCTACAACTCTGATGATGGTAATCCTCGTGTGAAGTTTCCTGAATTCAATCACTTAGTTGATTTTAAGAATAAGATCTGTCTTAAGAAATGCATGGCATTTGCATCAAATGAGGTGTTTAGGAAGGCATTGAAGCAGTATGCAGTGGAGAATGGATTTGATTTTTATTATCTGCACAATGATAAGTTAAAAGTGGCTGCCTATTGCATGAATAAGTGTCACTGTTCATTCAAACATAGTAGAAAGAAGTGTGGGTGCAAAGAAAAAGTTTGTGGGTTTAGAGCTTGTGCAAGAAAGATGGGTTCAGATGGGAGTTTTCAGTTGAAGACTTGGATATCAGAGCATCAGTGTGGTTGGCAAGATAATAACACAAGGATTAATTCTGTCTGGCTTGCTCAAAGGTACTTGGAGCACTACAGAGAAGACCCTCAGTGGAGAATCAATCAGTTTATCCTCACTATGAAGAGGGAACACTGTGTGAACATCACATATCATCAAGCTTGGAGGGCTAGATTGAGGGATATGTTGATGACACAAGGGTATGCTCCTGAACAGTATGCAATGCTTTGGGATTATGCAGCAACAATTCTAAAGTACAATGCTGGTAGTACAGTGTATGTGAAGCAAGAAAGTCCTGAGAGGCCTATATTCCAGAGATTTTATGTGTGCTTGAAAGCTTGTAAGGAGGGGTTCCTTGCTGGTTGTAGGCCAATTGTTGGGTTAGATGGTTGTCACCTAAAAGGGGCTTACACTAGTCAGGTGTTATTTGTAGTTGCACAAGATGGGAATGAGAATATATTCCCTAAAGCATTTGCAGTTGTGGAGGCAGAGAGAAAGGAAACATGGTGCTGGTTTCTGGAGTGTTTGATTCAAGATATTGGGGGACAACCCTTGACTTTCATGTCAGATAGGTGTAACGTAATATTTTTTTGATTTTTTTCAATGAAATTTAATAGTATGTTGGCTCTGACTTTATTTGTATGTCCAGGGTTTGCTAGAGGCTTTGGCATTGGTTGTCCCATGTGCAGATACCAGGGTTTGTGTGAGACATCTCCAAAAGAACTTGAGTGCAATGTGGCCCGGGAAATCATTCAAAGATAGTGTCACTGCAGCTGCAAAGTGTAGCACTGAACCTGAGTTTGAGATTGAGATGAAGAAGATTAGAGAGATGAATGAACATGCTTACCAGTATCTCCTGAGGCAGGCTCCCTCCACATGGTCTCTGCATGGATTTAAGCATTATGTGAAGTCAGATATGCTGCTAAACAATGCATGTGAGTCTTTCAATAGTTGTATATTGCCATCTAGGGAGATGCCTATTACATCAATGTGTGAGTGGATTAGGAGAAAGATCATGAATATGTTCATTGCTAAAAGGGCCAAACTGATTGTTCATCAAGGTTATTTGACACCTGAGGCTTCCAAGAGAGTAAATCTACTTAGAACTGATAGTCTTTACAAGTGCAAGTGTTGTGGAGATGCAGAGAGCTATGAGGTTGATTCTGGTGGGAAGAGTTTTGTGGTTGATTTGAATAGGAGAACTTGTGGGTGTATTATGTGGGATATTACAAGAATGCCTTGCATACATACAATTTGCTGCATTTTAAAGAGGAGAGGGAACCTGGAGGATTATGTCTCTCATTACTACACAAAAGAGACATATATGCTGGCCTATCAACTGTCTGTGAGTCCAATGCATGGACAAGAACAGTGGGAAAAGACTTTCGACACACCACTACAACCTCCGAAGCTGATTATTCAAGCTGGAAAACCTAAGAAATCTAGAAGAAAGGATCCTGGGGAAGAAACATCAAACAAGCAGACTAGGCTAAGGACTAGGAAAAACAGATGTGGCCATTGTGGAGAAGAAGGGCATACCAAAAGGATTTGTAAAAACCCACCTAAGCCAGTAGAGCCAATGGTTTCAAGGGCTCCAAATAGAGGGGGGAGACCACCAAGTGGGAATACTCTCCCAGTGAACCCTAGGAAAAGAAAGTACACAAAAAAACAGGTTAGAATATTTTTCTGATATTTGATTGTGAATTAATGCTAATATTTGGGTGTCATGTGATACGGGGATGAGCCCGTTTTGACGATCTAGACACCAAGGTCGACTCAAAACATCAATGGAAGAAGTTGGAGGAAGAAGGGCTACGAATTTCAAGTTGTAAATTCATGAAATTGACTCAAAACAACAAGGAAAAGATGACCCGAAATCAGAATTGATGCAACAAAACAAAGGGAAATATAGGAAGAAAAGAATCCAATCAAACAATGACTCAACCCATCATCTAGATGAAGAAGAACCGAGTCAAATGATGAATAAACCCTCGTCTTTACAACCTTACACAACGACCATGGAAGTCGAGCACAAGGAGGATGCTTGTGGCGACTTGGAACACCAATCTCCATATGAAATTGACATAGCCAAGAACAGCCAAGCCATCATCTTCTACATTGAGCTCTCTCTCTCAAGAGCTCTCTTTTATGAGGCAAAAAGGATTAACATTTTAACCAAATTCAGCCTCCTCTTCAATGTCATCCTGAAAATCATTAACAAACGCATTCCTTCTATTGTTAGGAGAGTTAGGGATTGGGTAGTTCTCCCTTGGAGCTTGTGGTGGAGGTTGGAGGTTGATTTCTAGCCTTAAAGCTTGGTTTAGGCCGTGTATGATTGGGGAGGGATTTGCATGAACCGGAGAGTTGTTGGTTGGTGTATTCATGGCAGCTTGGTAGGTGGTGCGTTGATCAGATAGTGGTGGTCTAGGAGGGTGGTTTGAGTTATCTCCGACCTCTTGGTGGGTGCCTAATGGTATAGGCTGAGGTGGTATTGGCCTAGTTCTCAACAAGTTGAGTACATCGGGATGCATAGGCTCACTACTACTCTGGGACCTTGATCTTCTTCTTGGGGAAATAGACATGATCAAAACAAATCAAACAACCAAACAAGTCAGATTAGAGATAATAATTTCTCACAAGTGTTTCCCAACCAATGTGTTTGTCACACAACTCTCTTGTTGTTGGAAACTCGTCTAATAGATGTTTGCCTTGTAAAGATCAATGATTAGAAGGATAGATTGCTTTCAAACTTCTTTCGACTCCTAAGGCCAGATTGTGACTCAAAGTAGAGAAGAAATCACTCACTCACACTCGTATTGCTAGATTGAAAAGCAATATATTTGATTGACAATTTTAGACTCAAGAAGGATGATTACCTTTAGTTTGCCTCAGATTGGATCAATGAAAGTAGTCAGCCCTTGATTAGCCCGTGTAAGGATGGATTGATGTTTTGAGTAGGTTTTGGCTGGCTAAGGCAATTGGGTGTGGCTAGGAGGCTCTTGGCAATCCTCTTTTCTCCTTTCTTCTTCTTGATCCTTGCTTGATGATTTTTGTGAAGTATGAACTTGAGTTGCAGCCTGGTTTGTTTCTCCCTTGTTTTGGACGTTTTGTTTTGAGCCCCTTTTCTTCTTTCTTTTTTTTTTGATTTTTTGGATATATATTTGGTAATGCTGATATAGCAAAAACGAATTTGGATGGGGAATTCTGCTGAATGGTAAGGAAATTTTAAATAAGGAAGGTTGTTTTATGGAAGGAAAAATTGATTTGAATGGGTGGTCAGCCAACTTTTTGTTTAAGGAAAGTATCCTTTTGATTGTTGGAAGGAGGGAAAGGGTTACCAATTTTGAATTATCTCTCCCAGCAGCCACCAATTTCGTTTTCTTCTCTTTAAGCTGCTCCTTTGCTCAATGGAACCAGCGAACCATGGATGTGTTTGGTTAGGATTTTTTATGGGCCAATCAATGGCGTTACTGGCTTCCAAGGACACAATCCAAACCAAATCTTCCGGATCTCAATTCCTGCACACAAACTCACAATTTTGAGAACTTACTGGACACAATTTCAACGATTTCAGAAGAACAAAAGCTTAGACAACAATGGTGGTGGTGTAAGGCGTCGACCAGCTCTGATACCACTTTGATACGGGGATGAGCCCGTTTTGACGATCTAGACACCAAGCTCGACTCAAAACATCAATGGAAGAAGTTGGAGGAAGAAGGGCTACGAATTTCAAGTTGTAAACTCATGAAATTGACTCAAAACAACAAGGAAAAGATGACCCGAAATCAGAATTGATGCAACAAAACAAAGGGAAAGATAGGAAGAAAAGAACCCAATCAAACAATGACTCAACCCATCATCTAGATGAAGAAGAACCGAGTCAAATGATGAATAAACCCTCGTCTTTACAACCTTACACAACGACCATGGAAGTCGAGCACAAGGAGGATGCTTGTGGCGACTTGGAACACCTATCTCCATATGAAATTGACATAGCCAAGAACAGCCAAGCCATCATCTTCTACATTGAGCTCTCTCTCTCTCAAGAGCTCTCTTTTATGAGGCAAAAAGGATTATGATATTAACCAAATTCAGCCTGCTTACAAATGACAAGGGCAAGCCCTTTTATACTCCTAGGGAGGGGCTGGCCATGTCCTAATGTCTTAAAAATAATATGAAAGAAAAACAACTTAAAAGAGAAATAATTTCATGAGTTACATCAATATTATTCATTCCTCAAACACACTTGAGGTCTTCTTCTTCTTGTCTTCTTCTTTCATTCCGAGCATCAAATTGGTCTTGTCTTCAAGCTTAGAATGGTCTTCACATAAGGGTGGTGATGGTGATGATGATCCCGCATCAAAAACACACCAAAAACGCAGGCCTAAAAGGTCTAACAAAATGTTATAAAAATGCAAATAAAAACCATTACAACTTCAAGATCCTTCCTCAACAAATTGAGGGTCTTCTAAGTGGTCTCCAATGGTCATCAAGGTCCTCTCTCCAAGCTTAGGAACATCATCAAAGCAATCGAGTTCTTTGGACAAGAGATAAGTGATTACCTTGTCCAAGTTTTGTTTGAGTTTCTTAGATCTAGATCTTGTAAGAGGACAATCAATTGAGGGAACTAGGGGAGGTGTAGGTGTCAAGAGTGGTCCCTCATCATCCTCCCCTTCTTGGAAAGGATTCGACCACGAATCATGAGGCTCCTCGTCTTGTTCCTCAAATAGAGATAGATCACCTACATTGAATGTGGCACTCACACCATAATCACCGGGGAGGTCTAGGACATATGCATTGTCGCCCACCTTTCTTATCACTTTGAAAGGTCCACCACCTCTAGGAGAAAGCTTTGATGTGCGCTTGTGGGGGAACCTTTCCATTCTGAAATGGACCCAAACCATGTCACCAGGCTTGAAGATCACAAGGCGCCGTCCCTTGTTGTTCCTTGCAGCCGCAGCCTTTCCCACTTGCTCAAGCTTGATCCTTGTCCTATCATGGAGCTCCTTAATAAATTCAACCTGTTTTCCTGCATTGAACTCTACTCGCTCCTTCATAGGCAACGGTATAAGATCTAGAGGGGTTAAAGGATTCATGCCATATACACATTGGAAAGGACTCATGGATGTAGATGAATGCACAACCCTATTGTATGCAAATTCTACATGTGGAAGGACTTCTTCCCAAGATTTCAAATTCTTTTTAATGACAGCCCTAAGTAATGTGCCCAAAGTCCTATTTGTCACCTCAGTTTGGCCATCGGTTTGAGGATGACTAGAAGTAGAGAACAAGAGTTTCGTTCCTAGTCTTCCCTAGAGAGATCTCCAAAAATGACTCAAGAACTTGGGGTCTCTATCACTCACAATGGACCGAGGTACTCCATGTAGCCTCACTACTTCTCTAAAGAAAAGAGTAGACACATTAGAAGCATCGTCGGTCTTGTGACATGCAATGAAGTGTGCCATCTTTGAGAATCTGTCCACAACCACAAAGATTGAATCCCTACCCTTTTTAGTCCTTGGTAGTCCTACAATGAAGTCCATGCTAATGTCTAACCAAGGAGAAGAAGGTATAGGAAGTGGTGTGTACAGCCCATGAGGCTTCACTTTTGATTTGGCCTTGAGACACTCTAGGCACTTCTTTAGCATATTCTCCACATCTCTTAACATATAAGGCCAGTAGAAATGAGATTGGAGCATAGCATAGGTCTTGTCCCTCCCAAAATGCCCCATTAGACCTCCCTTGTGGGCTTCCTCCACAAGTAAAAGTCTTAGAGAGCACTTAGGAATACAAACCTTATCAGCCCTAAATAAGAACCCTTCATACAAGTTGACGAGGCGAATTTGTCGTGTGCCAAGTCAAGTTATCCTAACATGCAAACTAAGTAATATAGTGCGCAAGTAAGGGTCGAATCCCAAGAGAATCAGTTTATCAAATTCTTAAGTTATCAAAATGACTAACCAATAAACGTAACCAAAGGGGGGTTTTTGTGGTTTTGATACGAAGTATCGAAAGTCAACTTGATTATAATAAGATTAAGCGAAGTGTTTCACTTAGCGATTATCCACAATTAGATTAACAAGTTGATCTTAGAATCCTTTTTACCCCTATGTCAAGTTCTCAAGTGATCGTTCTAATTCCTGTTCTTGAATAGTTATTAGTCCAACTAGTCCTAATAACCCTTACTCGATTATAACCTCGAAACTATCAAAGTTCAATAACAAAGTAGCAATGCATTCAGGAATAGATAGATACATGCAATATCATGGACAACTAGTCGGATACTCGACATGTACTCAACTCTCTTCTCTATTAACAATCACAACTAGTTCATGCAAATAGATTGTGCTACACAACAAGTATGATAATTCAACTAGAAGTATCAAACTCTAGCAATATGAACAAGACACAACTAACTTAGGTGATCAATCTAAAGTAGTAAATCTAGTTCATCGACAATACAAACAAGAGAGTTGAGTCAATCAAAGAGTTAGACAAAGGGAAAGGATAAACTCACAACTTGTTGAATCCAAAAGCTTCAAACGCCAAGTGAAACAAAGGAACTTTAGCAACTCATAAGTTTGTGAAAACTCTTCCAAAAACTTAAGCAAAAACCAAGGTTCGATGATCAAGGATGATCATCCACTACCTAAATAGTCTTAGCTGATGTAACAGCCTAATTAAGGTCTAAAAAACGTATGGAAAGTTACAAAATTAAACACAAATTACTTCAAATGGCAAAGACTTCAATTTGATTCTTCTGTCGAGGAACCGCACCCGCGGGTTGAGAGCCGCGGGTGCGGCTTGGGATTCTTCAGATGTTCTGGATGGCAGAGGGCCGCGGGCGCGGCTTGAGACCCGCGGCCGCGGCTTGAGCTTCTTCGAAACCTTTGGCTGAAGGTGAGAGCCGCGGGCGCGGCTTGAGACCCGCGGGCGCGGCTTGAGCTTCTTCGAGAGCCTTGGCTGAAGGTGAAACCCGCGGGTGCGGCTTGAGGCCCGCGGGTGCGGCTTGTTGTCTGAGGCAGAATTGCTGATTTCTTCAAGTCTTCGTCTTCGTCTTCGTCTTCAGCAGCTTCTTCCTTATGCTTCAATGCTTCCAATGCTTGTATCATCTCTTGGAATCTCGTATGTAAATCTTCTTTCGAACAGCTCCATGATACAGATTACATAGAAACAAATAACATAATCCTATACAAAACTAGCTAATAATCCATAGTTGCGGTATGTAAAACACCGCTTATCAAACTCCCCCATACTTAGACCTTGCTCGTCCCCGAGTAAACTAAAAGAAACTTACTCTTTACAATAATCACTCAAAGATCTCAGGAAGTATGAAAAAGAAAGAAACTACAAATTACTAACACATTTAGTATACAAACAATATGATGAGAAAGAAATCTATCAATTTTGGTCTTCCAGAGTGGTTATCATGCAAAAAATTTTGTCCTAAGACACTCATGTCACTCATTTTGCCTAGGCGCCTCGAAAAGGTTTTCACCTAGCCACTCATTTCATTTTCAATCTCACCATTCCTTACCGCCCTCAAGTCCTTTTTTGCCAAGCCTAATGCAAGCCGAACTACCCGCTTATTGCATGGATTTTTCCATCCCAGGATTTTCATTTGCCTTTTTTCGTATTTTTGTGGCTTTTTCTGTTTTTAATTCCATGCAAAGTACAACAAAATAAAAACCGAAGGGAAATAACAAGAAAATGAAACTACTCTAGGATAAGCAATGAACTAATTTCCCTCCCCCATACTTGTAGTGCACAATGCCCTCAGTGTGTAAGACATAGAAAAATAATGAGGAAGAGAGAAAGAAGCTCACTGATCCGGGTCATCCCGGTTTGGATATTCGGGCCAACGAGCATGCATGTCGAGCCGTAAGTCATCCACCGACTGCTGCAGCCTCTCAAAATTGTGGTTCACCGTCTGCTGCAGCCTCTCAACATTCTGGTTCACCGTCTGAACCGACTGGTAGACATACTCAATCCGCTCGAAAAGGCGCTGCTCCCAAGGTATGTCAGCAGGAGCTGCAGAAGACGAGCCTTCGCCCCATTGCCTCTGAGGCTGAAAATGAGGGGCAGGCTCCTGGAAGTCGTCATCATCATCATCCTCAAGGTCAGCTGGCTGCTGATCCAGCTGCGGAACCGGCTCCTGTATGCTGATCCCACCTCGAGCTCGTCGTCTAGCAGCTGCACGAGGGGGAGCGGGTGCTGGGTTGAGCCTAAAGGTATGGGCTGGCCCGTAAGCAAAATCCTCGGTGAGAGCAATCTCGGGAGGACCGAGCCAAACCCACATCCGCTCGTCTTCATTTGCTGGAACTGACTTGAGCCACCTAAGTCGGGTTTGCAGAAACGTGGTATCCAGCAAATAGGGACCCAGTGAGGGGTCCGGACTACCTACGCAGTCAAGCGTCTCCCAGTCGGGGACGACAGCCTCTAGGATGAGGGTGATCATGCCACCCAAAGTAATCTGTCCCTTCGGTTTTGAGCGGGCTGTCTTACAAGAGTGAACAAAAAGTGAGAGCCAATCCGGAATTACCTGACATTCCGGCATGAGAGCATACAGATACTTCAGCTGGTAGGCAGGCACCTTGTTCACCTCAGAAAGCCCAAAGAAGGCCATAGAGAGAGCCCGCTGTGTCAGGCGGAGACATGGATGGGACATCTTTGCATTATAATCATTACCATGTGTATCCCGAACTTGTCCCGTCCATGTGTACCAGACCTGTGTAGGGCTGGCACCAACTATAGTATCATAATCTGCAGAGGGAACCTGAGAGATTCCCAAGATGTGGCGCAGCTGTTCAGCCTGAACTGTAAAGGACCGTCCATTGTAAATGAACTGGATAGCCGAGATGGAGGTGGTCTCCGAGACGTTCTTGGACTTGAGGCTTGCCAGAAACTGATAGGTAGCCTCGGCATGAGTAGGAGCTGACCTGTACACGAAGCTCTGCAGCCCTGCGTGCTCAAGCATGGCTTCAGTGCATGCAGACATACCCAAATCATCGAGGGTACGTGGATGAAAAAATCTCGTGGCTACACACTGCTTAGCCCTTAAATAAGCTAAGTTGGTCTGAACCTGTTGTTGCCACAGATCATTTTTGTGGCCTCGGGATGTTCCTGCTGCAGCCATCAGAGTGTATACGCAAAACAAATGCCACCACAAATCCGCACACAACAAATATACCACACAGCAGCAGCACAATAGCAAAAAGCCCTCCCCGAGGCGTAAGAAAAATCAACAACGATGAACTTACTGAAATCAGTGGGCGACAGAGGCGAAACCGCGGGCGCGGGTTGGGAGCCGCGGGTGCGGTTTTTGCTTTTGTCTGATTTCTGGCAAGGAGGGAACCGCGGGTGCGGTTTTGGGGCCGCGGGTGCGGTTTGTGCGAGCTGGAGAATTCTTGACAGGGCGAGGCCGCGGGTGCGGGTTTGTAGCCGCGGGTGCGGTTTCGTCGTGACAGGATTTCTGCGCAGGGTGAGGGTGCGGGTGCGGGTGGAAACTGTGGAGCCGCGGTTGCGGTTGGATGCCGGCGCGGGTGCGGGTGCGGGTGCGGGTGGTGAGGAGGATTTGGTGGGGGTGTGTTGGTGTTGGGAGAGAGGGGTTTGGTGGGAGGTTTTTGATTTTTGAGAGGTAGGGTATGTGGTGGGAAGTGGGAAGAGAGGCTTTTATGTGGTGGGAGTTTGATGTGGTAGGGGGTAGAAAATGAAATTTGATGTGGAGAAGGTTAGAAGATGAATTTTGATATGGAGAAGGGTAGAAGATGAACCGTCAATTCCTTTTTCTTTTTTTTTTTTATAAACGAAAAGAAGAACCGTCAATTCCTTTAGTAGCAAACGACCATCGTCTTCTCGTCTTGACTTCCTAGAAAATAGAAAACAAAACAATTAAAAAGAAAATGAAATTCAAGGAAAAAAAAAAAGAAGAATACCCTGGGTTGCCTCCCAAGCAGCGCCTTGGTTAGAGTCGTGGCTCGACTTGGTTTCCCGTCTTCAATTTTCCAAAGTTGGCTCTTCTAGAGCCATTTCATCGAAAGACACTTTGGTGAATCCCTCATGGTAAGGTTTTAACCTTTGACCATTCACCTTGAAGACGTTGTGGTTGTCTTTGTCAAACAACTCAACGGCGCCATGAGGAAAGACGCGAGCAACAACATACGGGCCATTCCACCGGGATCGCAACTTATCTGGAAAAAGTTGAAGACGAGATTGGTAGAGCAAGACCTTGTCTCCCACCTTGAAATCTTTCCTCAAGATGTTCTTGTCATGCCAAGCCTTCGTCTTTTCCTTGTAGATCACCGCATTTTCATACGCATCCCGGCGTATCTCTTCAAGCTCTTCAACCGGTGCCTGCACAATAGAAGGAAGAAGCTTTTCGCTCTCCAAAGTTAGTAGCATGGGCCGGCCGGCCAAAATTTTACCCGAAGCGTCTAGACGAGCTAGAACACTTTGAATCTCAGGCGGAAGAGACAAATCAATTGTCGGTGAGTGAACGATGCTGTGTTTTAATACTATAGGATCAATTACATCAATTGAACAAATAGACGCAGCATCTTCGACGGGGTGTTTCATAGCATCAAAAATGTTAAATTGAACTATTTCCCCATCGAACTCTAAAGTAAGAGATCCACTAGCCAAATCAATCTTTGTGTTAGCGGTTCGCATGAAGGGTCTCCCAAGCAAAATAGGAGCAGCTTGCCCATCATGTTCCATGTCTAACACAAAGAAATCAACGGGAAAGAACAAATTATCCACCATAACCAAAACGTTTTCAACTACGCCTTTAGGACACACGGTGGACCTATCGGCTAGTTGAATAACAATTCCGGTTTCATGAAGTGGACCTAACCCGAGAATCTTATAGAGAGAGTAAGGCAACACATTTATCGATGCACCCAAATCGAGCATGGCTCGTTCAAAATGTGTGTCGCCTATACGGCAAGGTATGCTGACCATGCCCGGATCGCTGCACTTCTTAGGCATTCGCCTTTGAAATACAGCGGAGACACGCTCGCTTACCGTCACCTTTTGTCGCCCTTTCAACCTTTGATTCCTCTTGATTGTGCAAAGTTCTTTTAAAAACTTTGCATATCGAGGAATGCTTTTAATTAACTTGAGCAAGGGGATGTTTACCTCACATTTGCTGAACGTCTCAAACAACTCCTTGTCGTTTTCCGGCCTTTTGGTGTTCCTAAGGGCTTCGGGAAACGGGGCGGGAGGCTTGGTGGAGTCGAGAGGTGGAAAGTTGGGACGAACGTAGTTGTCCTGTCTCAACTGGAAATCCCCCCGATCCTCCACTTCGAGTTCAGCATTTTGTGAAGGAAAACCAAAATTTTTTACCTCGGTGGATGAGCCGCGGGTGCGGTTTTCTACCCGCGGGCGCGGCTCGTCAGAACAATTGTCTTCTGGCGCAGGGGCAAAACCGCGGGCGCGGCTCTCTACCCGCGGGCGCGGCTCTTCAGGAAGACAGACTTCTGGCGCAGTGGAGGAACCGCGGGCGCGGTTTTCAACCCGCGGGCGCGGTTCTTGGCTGTCCTCAGAATCTGATTTTTCTGCCGAAGCCTCGACAAGCTTTTTGGTTTCCCCCAAAATCTTACCACTTCTTGTTGTCACTGCACTAACATTTCTGGTTGGATTCACCACCGTTTGGGACGGTAGAGAATTGGAATTTTGTTGTGCAATGGTGGTAACAGCTTCAGCCAACTGCCCAATTTGCTTCTCCATGTTCTTGATGCTCGACTCAGTCGTTTGAACATGAGTTGTGAAGTGTTGAGTCAAGGACCTCAGCAGCTCCGCAGTAGATGGTCCAGCATTGGGTCGAGGGCCTTGAGTTTGTTGTTGGGGCTCATTTGGATCACGCCACCGAAAATTGGGATGATCTCTATACCTCGGGTTGTAGTTATTTTGTTGATCACCACGAGGTCGTGGGGGTCCATACCCACCAGCAGCAGCATTGACATCAGCAACATCTTCACTTTCAAGCTCAGGGCATTTATCTGTAAAATGAGCAGGGTCAGAACAAATACCACATACCTTGACTTGTTGTTGTTGTCCTTTTTGCAGCTGAGAGACCATCTTCTTCAACTCTACAAGCTCAACTACAAGAGCGGGATCCCCTGAACTTGCTGCATGCACTCCCTTTTTGGTATATATCCTACCAAAACTCCTTGTGCTCTCAGCCATATCTTGCAATTTCTCCATGGCATCCTCCGGCGTCATGTTGAGAATATTCCCACCACACGCAGCATCAACCATCCTCCTTTCTTGGTTAAGGAGACCATTGCAAATGTAGAGCACAAGATCCTCGGTATCATACCCATGAAAAGGGCACGAAGCACACAACCCCTTGAAGCGTTCAAGGTAGTCATAGAGCGTTTCGTCTTCACTTTGCTCGACATGGGCTATCTCCTTCTTGAGAGCATTTGCCTTCTTCACTGGAAAATACTTGCTCAAGAACACCTTGTGCAATTTTTCCCAATTATCAACCGAACCGGTTGGCAAATGGTAGTACCAAGAACGAGCACCATCCTTCAAAGTGAACCCGAAGGCTCTCATCTTAATCTGCTCTTCCGTGACATTTGGCGGTTTGGTTGTCATGCAAATGTCATGAAATTGGTTCAGATGCATGATTGGATCCTCACCAGCCAAACCATGGAAACTTGGGAGCAAATTGATCACCCCCGACTTGAGCTCGAAAGTCACCCCATGAGAAAGGGGTGGAATAACCACAGCTTGAGGTTGCTGTGTCAGGTTCGGTGTTTGCCGCTCTCTCAAAGTGCGAGTAACACCACCTCCTGGCAGCCTTGTCTCAATTAGCTCTCGTTGAGCATTAACGACCAACTGCATGTCAGCCAACTGACGTTGCACTTCAGCAAGAGCTTCTCGATCGGCCATTTCTACTGTCTCAGTCCCGACTCTGTTCTCTCTTCGATTCCGATGAAAAGTTCTCTCGATCTCTGAATCAAGAATAGAAAGAGGCTGATTAGTAGAACGGGTGTTGACCATTCACTAGTCAACACTAAAGTTAGTCAAAATAAGAACTTAAAAATAAGAAAATTTGATTCCCCGGCAACGGCGCCAAATTTGACGAGGCGAATTTGTCGTGTGCCAAGTCAAGTTATCCTAACATGCAAACTAAGTAATATAGTGCGCAAGTAAGGGTCGAATCCCAAGAGAATCAGTTTATCAAATTCTTAAGTTATCAAAATGACTAACCAATAAACGTAACCAAAGGGGGGTTTTTGTGGTTTTGATACGAAGTATCGAAAGTCAACTTGATTATAATAAGATTAAGCGAAGTGTTTCACTTAGCGATTATCCACAATTAGATTAACAAGTTGATCTTAGAATCCTTTTTACCCCTATGTCAAGTTCTCAAGTGATCGTTCTAATTCCTGTTCTTGAATAGTTATTAGTCCAACTAGTCCTAATAACCCTTACTCGATTATAACCTCGAAACTATCAAAGTTCAATAACAAAGTAGCAATGCATTCAGGAATAGATAGATACATGCAATATCATGGACAACTAGTCGGATACTCGACATGTACTCAACTCTCTTCTCTATTAACAATCACAACTAGTTCATGCAAATAGATTGTGCTACACAACAAGTATGATAATTCAACTAGAAGTATCAAACTCTAGCAATATGAACAAGACACAACTAACTTAGGTGATCAATCTAAAGTAGTAAATCTAGTTCATCGACAATACAAACAAGAGAGTTGAGTCAATCAAAGAGTTAGACAAAGGGAAAGGATAAACTCACAACTTGTTGAATCCAAAAGCTTCAAACGCCAAGTGAAACAAAGGAACTTTAGCAACTCATAAGTTTGTGAAAACTCTTCCAAAAACTTAAGCAAAAACCAAGGTTCGATGATCAAGGATGATCATCCACTACCTAAATAGTCTTAGCTGATGTAACAGCCTAATTAAGGTCTAAAAAACGTATGGAAAGTTACAAAATTAAACACAAATTACTTCAAATGGCAAAGACTTCAATTTGATTCTTCTGTCGAGGAACCGCACCCGCGGGTTGAGAGCCGCGGGTGCGGCTTGGGATTCTTCAGATGTTCTGGATGGCAGAGGGCCGCGGGCGCGGCTTGAGACCCGCGGCCGCGGCTTGAGCTTCTTCGAAACCTTTGGCTGAAGGTGAGAGCCGCGGGCGCGGCTTGAGACCCGCGGGCGCGGCTTGAGCTTCTTCGAGAGCCTTGGCTGAAGGTGAAACCCGCGGGTGCGGCTTGAGGCCCGCGGGTGCGGCTTGTTGTCTGAGGCAGAATTGCTGATTTCTTCAAGTCTTCGTCTTCGTCTTCGTCTTCAGCAGCTTCTTCCTTATGCTTCAATGCTTCCAATGCTTGTATCATCTCTTGGAATCTCGTATGTAAATCTTCTTTCGAACAGCTCCATGATACAGATTACATAGAAACAAATAACATAATCCTATACAAAACTAGCTAATAATCCATAGTTGCGGTATGTAAAACACCGCTTATCACAAGTAAAACTTGTCCAAAGAGCCCTTAGTCATGCAATGGCTATAGGTGTCACCAAAATCAGTAGCATGCTCATAGAGTTCCTTAATGTATGTGAATCCTAACACCTTAGAGTCAAGTTGAGTGATTAAAACATGCCTCCTAGATAATGCATCAGCTACTACATTGTCCTTGCCCTTTTTATACTTGATAACATAAGGAAAGGTTTCAATGAATTCCATCCATGTACCATGACGCCTATCTAACTTATCTTGACTCCTAAAATGCTTCAAGGATTGATGATCTGTATGCAAAATGAACTCACTAGGCCATAGATAATGTTGCCATGTCTTTAGTGCCCTAAACAATGCATAGAGTTCTTTGTCATAGGTAGAATAGTTAAGACACGCACCTTTGAGCTTTTCACTAAAGTAAGCTATAGGTCTGCCCTCTTGCATTAAAACAGCTCCAATGCCTATGCCCGAGGCATCACATTCGACCTCAAACGGCTTGGTGAAATTGGGAAGCACTAGTAAAGGGGCCGTGGTCAGTCTATCTTTGAGTTCGTTGAAGGCAGCTTCACAAAACCTAGAAAATTGACTTGATTAGTGCAGAAATCACACTTCTTTAAATTAGCATATAAACACTCAAGTCTAAGAATGGATAACACTTCCCTTAGGTGCAGCTCGTGCTCTTGTAGTGATTTGCTATAGATGAGGATGTCATCAAAGTAGACCACCACAAATTTCCCTAGGAAACTTCTTAGCACATGGTTCATCAACCTCATGAATGTAGAAGGAGCATTGGTTAAGCCAAATGGCATCACGAGCCATTCAAATAGCCCAAACTTGGTTTTGAACGCCGTCTTCCATTCATCACCTTCTGGCATTCTAATCTGGTGGTAACCACTTCTTAGATCGATCTTAGAGAACAAAGTGGCGCCATAGAGCTCGTCAAGCATGTCATCTAGCCTTGGAATTGGATGCCTATACTTGACGGTGATGTTGTTTATAGCACGGCAGTCCACACACATGCGCCACGTCCCGTCTTTCTTAGGCACTAACAACACCGGGACTGCACAAGGTGACTTACTCCTACGCACATACCCTTTGTCCAGCAACTCTTGCACTTGCTTCTCTATTTCATTGCTCTCTTGAGGGTTCATCCTATAGGCTGGCCTATTAGGTAGGGAATGCCCTGGAATGAAGTCAATTTGGTGCTCTATTCCTCTAAATGGAGGTAGGCCAGGGGGTATCTCATCCGGGAACATGTCTTGGAACTCTTCAAGAAGCTTTTGGATGGGCTGTGGTAGGGTAGGCTCGGTTGGCTCAATAGCTAGGGTCCTCTTCTTGGTTAATAGCATGAGGTGGGTGTCTAAGGGTAGATACTCACCTTCTAGTTCTTCTTTGGATGCTAAGAGGACAGTAGGAGGTGTAGATAGGCTCGGCTGGCTTGTTTTATGGCTAGGGGCTGGTTTAGGTCGAGCTACTTCCTTAGCTATGCTCTTCTCTTGCTCTTGTAGCCTCTCCTTGTCTCTTTTCTTCTCAAAGGCTTCGACAATCTGCAATGGAGTCATAGGTTTGAGAGTAACATTGCTTCCATTGAAAGTGAAAGAATATCTATTACTAAACCCATCATGCATCACTCTCCTATCATATTGTCAAGGTCTTCCTAAGAGTACATGACATGCTTGCATAGGAACTACATCACAAAGAATAGTGTCTTGATAAGGCCCTAATTTAAGAGTCACATTCACTTGTTTGTTGACCTTAAGTTCTCCACAATCATTCATCCAATGGAGCTTATAAGGCCTAGGGTGGCAAAAAGGTCGTAGTTGTAACTTAGAGACAAGTTCAGTACTTGCAATGTTACAACAACTTCCTCCATCAATTATAACATTACAAACCTTATCCTTAATTAAGCATCTAGTGTGAAACAGGTTTTCTCTTTGATTATCATCACATAAGGCAGGTTGTACATGCAAAGTTCTTTTACAAATGAGGCTATCTCCATGCTCATATTCTACACCATCATCCTCCACAAATTCATTATCATGCTCAACAAAGTCAGATTCTAAGGGTGCATCATCATCATCATTTTCACTAGCAGAATCATATTGTCCTAGATGATTAACTATCATAGTTCTCTTGTTAGGACAATCCCTCATATAATGCCCCTTACCCTTACATTTAAAGCATTCAATGTTACTAGTCTTAGGAGTAGAAGTAGAGTTAAAGACATTCCCTTTTGTTCCTTGGGTAGGGCCAGCTTGTGGCTTGGGAGGGAAGCTTGTTGGTGCTTGGAACTCTCGTCTAGGACCAGTTGGCTCTTGTGATTTAGGGTGCTCTCGGCCATAGGGTTGTGCAGCCCTCGAATTGCCTCTCCAAGTGCTTGATGAAGCTCCTCCTTTGTTGATTTGGAGTCCTTTAACTCGCAGCTTCCTCTCGGCCTTAATGGCTAGGTGTAGGAGCTCCGTCATCGAGCTATAAGGATACATATCAACCTCATTAGTCAAATTAGAGTTAAGGACTCGGAGATACCTGGCCATGGTTGTTTCTTCATCCTCTCGCACATTGGCCTTCACCATTGCCATTTGCATGGCGTTGTATGTTTCCTCGGCAGTCATTGACCCTTGTCTTAAGTTCTCAAGCCTTTGACGAAGATCCCTCGCATGATGATAAGGTATGAACCTAGTCCTCATCAAAGCTTTCATGTGTTCCCATGTGGTCACGGGCTGATCAAGGTTCCTTCTTCTTTCTCTAACAAGGTTGTCCCACCACACCATGGCATAGCCTTGGAACTCTAGGGCAGCCAGCTGGACCTTCCTTTGCTCGGGAAAGTTGTGACACGTCCAGATTTGCTCTATCTTTGTCTCCCAATCCATATACAAATCTGGATCACACCTTCCTTCGAATGTAGGGAACTTGACCTTCACTCTTCCCAAACCATCTTGTTCTTGGTCTCTCCCTTTCCTTGGTGGATAATCCCTTTGTAGGTGAGGCCTGATCCTCCTGTTGAACCAGCAAGTGAAGAGAGGCATACTCGAGGAACTCAATCTGTGGTTGGAAATGTGTCCACTACTCCAGTACAACAGTCAACTGATCAAGATTATGATGTGGTATGTTGTTATTTGTGGTTGTTTCTGTCTTTTTTTCAAGAATTATAATCAAGATTATTAATCAAGTTTGTTATGCTGAATAATTCTGCCACAGAGTTCACTTATACTTGAAGAGATGAATCTGGTATCTCCAGAACCAGTTACTCAAGCTTCTCAAGCTTTTCAAACTGCTACTTCAACAATGGTATGAGTTTCTTCATTGTTATGCTGAATAAGCAAGATTATTACCTTACAGTTAGGGAGCTTCACTCATGTCTTTGTTTGTCACTGTGTTCAGCCACCGGGTCTGAGGCCGGAAACAAGTAGAAGGTTCAATCCAAAAAAGAAGACTGCTGCCAGGAAAAAGTTTACACCATCTCAAGTGGGAAGTTCAGCTTAAGTGCATCTTTTACTATTATTAGAGATGCATTTTGAAACAATTAAAAGTCTGGAAATGTTTAGTCCAACATTTTGTGTAGTAAATTATGTCATTTTGTAAGCAGTTTATGATCACTTCACTGCATTTTCATATGTAACTCCACAATTTCAGGCTTTTAACTCAGCAGGACATGTGTTTTGATCAATTCTGTGTGGTTTGGTGTCATATGTCATATGTCATATGTCCAAGTTTATATGTCATTTTGCATTATGTGTCATTGTCTATTTGTGTGTTTTGAGTCACAGAAACTGGGCATTTGAGGCTTATAAAGACACAAATGCCGACATTGGTTGTCTATTTGTCATTTGATGATATAGTTTTGAGGCTTATAAAGAGACAATTGCTCACAACAACTCGTCATCAAGTTTATATGTCATTTGGCATTGGTTGTCTATTTGCATCATCAAGTTTATATGTCATTTCCAACATTTTGAATATTTAACAAACAAATAACATAAACATAAGGCCCAAGCTGTGTCTTTTATTCATTAGTTGATGACGACATTGATGAAAGTAAACAAACAATACACTTAAGTTGATATCTTGCAAGAGTACAACAGTCACACACATAAAGACACAATGACAGAATAAACACACACAATGACACAACCCACAAGGTTAAAGACCTAAACCCACACCCCATCTTTGAAAAACCGGACCTGGTAAATAACATAAGGCACACCAGATAATTGAAGACATTCAAACATAAGGACATCATCCTTGACTATGCCATTGGCTTAGACAAAAGTCCTCCCTCCTCTACCAAACCTATATGACCCGTTATTTGGCTTCCCATTGTCGTTGTATTTTACCATCGCTTCCCATAGATCCTCAGGCTTATCTTCCACGTGAAAAGACACAAACTGATCTTTGGAGTCCTTGAGAAATTCTTCACCATGCTCGAATGGTATTGGCTGCATAAAAGAATCATAGAGATTAGTAATGCAAGTTCAGTATAAAAAATAAAGGGTGAGGAGGGAACACTTTTACCAATCGACAGTCATCTTCCACGAAGGACCTCATCATCTTCACCATGAGGCACTTGTCCCAATTGGATTCTTTTGATCTGAAAGTAGCCGGGCCATTGCGTCTCCTAACTTCCCTTACATCATCATCATCATCTATTATGACTGGATTCCCAGGATGCTCACCCATGGCTGGAAAAATTAAATCTAAGCCCTATAACTATTCTGGTGAAGTGAGTATGTAGGATAGAATGGAAACCAGAAACTTACTAAGCCTTCTTTAAATAGGCAAAAAGGGGTCGGTTTTCACTAGGGTAAATTTATTAGGGATGGTCATTTTGCATTGGAAAATGGCCATCTTGGTAAGCATTTACTACTCCTTTTGACCAACTATTCTATGGCAGGTTTCAAATTCACAAATTTAAGGCTGCAAGTACTTAAATCAAGTTGTAAACTTACACAACAATACATAAGTAACATAACAAGCATAACAAACATAACATTAGTTCCCATAAAACAGTCAACAACCATCAAACATTACAAATTTAAACTGTCAATACCTAGACAACACAAGATGAAATGAAGCTAACATTGAACTACTTATAAAACCTAGACAACACCATCTCAGTTACCAAAAGAAATACAAGCATCCACAACCTCCCAATCTGTTTATTTTTTTCCTTCAATGTTGTTTCATATTTTTTGTTCTTCTCTTCTAGTTGTTGAATTATGTTGCTTGTATTAGTGTCCAATGGAGCATCGATCCATTGAAAAAAAATGCAGCATCTTGTTGAGCATCTCAAGAACTTCCTTCCATAATTTTTAGTGGTATGAGCAGTAAACAATAGTGGCTTCAAGTTGCAATCACATAGAATTCTTGCATTGTATGTGGACTCAGATTGTGTTTGGGAAGACATTTTCCTAAGAAAAAAAACATAACACACTCAATAAACCTATGGAACCCTAAATCTGTTGACTGGTAATTGATGCATTTTTCCTTACTCAAAACATAACAAGATTATATGCCTTTCGAACCCTAAATCCCTTAATCCCTAAATTGGATCCCAAATAGCACTAAATCTCAAATTTCTAACCCAAAGAACCCAAAATCCCTAAATTATATGACATTCGACCTCTAAATCCCAAAATTCGATCACAAAAAACCCTAAATCCCAAAAATCGAACCCAAAAAACCCTAAATCCCAAAATGCGATCCCAAAAAACCCTAAATCCCAAAATAACCCTAAATCCCTAAATTGCATCCCAAATAACCCTAAAACTGTAATTTCTAACCCAAAGAACCCAAAATCCCAAAATTATATGTCTATCGAACCCTAAATCCCAAAATTCGATGCCTTTCGAAAGCTAAATCCCAAAATTCGATCCCAAAAAAAAACCTAAATCTCTAATTTCTATCATCTCTGATTTCCGACTACAAAACAACAAAAACACCTTCATCAAACCAACAAAGATCGACAAAAACCCTTAAACGAAACCCTAAATTCGACAAATTTTAAGATCCAGAAAAACCCTAACTCAACTACATACTTACTCGTTCTACGCTGTCGTCTTCGATCGATCTCCTTCTCCGGCAAGCCTCCCTGTTTTCTCCCTCGGCGTCGAGTCAGGCGAGCGACCTTCTCCTTCTTCTTTCCTCCTTGCGCCGTCACGAGACCAAGATGAAATGAAGAGTTCTAACTTCTAACCCTAAAGTAAATCCAATCTGAAACATGTTTTTACACGATATTTTCATTATCTCGTGGATACCCACAAGATATTAACCGGATTATCCAATAATGTTAAATGACACATTTGTCCTCGAATTGGGATTAAAAATGGGGGCAAATGAGTCATTTCGCACAATTTGACGGCAATCTGGACGGATTAAGGAGACGGGTGGTGTTTTGTTAACGAAGATAAGAAAATGGGTGGTTAATTATAATTATCGATATAACGAGTGGTTTCGTGCAAATGGGTGCAAATAACGGGTGATTTTATGCAAAAACCCCTAAAAAAATGTTTTTTTTTATTATACTTTGTGTTGACGCACTCCATGTGTTCGACGAATTGTTTCAGTGAGATTTTTGCTTACAGTCGTTACAGGATCTATAAGGTTGATTGATTCATTCTATTATTCAACGAAACTAAGAGTCTAATTTGACAATGATAGAAACATGATATCTTTATCTTCAGTTTACTACATCTTTATTTCTTAATGATGTTGCAGAAAATCTTCAAGAATCCATACGGATAATGCATGAAGAGCCTCTCCCTTGAGCAACAAATCAAAGCTAACTTCATGGATGTTGATCTCCTCAAAGCTAACTTCATGGACATGGATGATGAACTTCTTGAGCTCTAGCTCCTACATAAATTTTTAGAATGACACTAAATTGTGTAATAATTAAGATGATCTGAGTTGCATCCTTACATTGTTCAGATAGGTCTCAACGATTCCTGAAATGTCGGTTTTAGTCCTAAGGTTTCCATAGTAGGTTCCTTTGAGCGTCAGACAAAAAGTTAACAAGCGAGTTTGAAAGATATCATCATTGCTTGGAACACCAAACCAACATACAAACAAAAAAAAAGAGAAAAGATTGGTCCGCAAGGTTGAAGATATAGGTAGCCCAATTCAATCCACAACTAAAACAATCAACGCTTTCTTCCATTCCCCAATCTCAAAGAATTGTCTGCCATGCCTAAACACTGCAACAATCCACAACCCGGTGTTGCTAATCTCAGGAAAATTTCACGGCAACAATACCTGGCGAAAAGAGAGAAGAAGAAGATCAACGATCTTCGAGATGAGATAATGGATGATGAGTTTCTGTTCGAAGGTGTCAATCTCACTGCAACTGAACATGGAGAATTGACGCACAAGAAAGAGTTGTACAAGCTCCTCCAAAACCGAAACTCCGAAGACATCATCGGATATCAAATACCCGACCCGTATGACGATTTTGAAGGCGGACGAGTAGATCAAAACAAGCGATTCTCCGCCGGCTTGCAACAACAGGTGTGGGAAGAGAATAAAATCTCCAAATCAACGCTCGAATTTGGTTCCAAAAGCCGAAATTCAGGCGCCGGTCAATCTGATTATTTGAATATCAGATTGAGAGAATCAGAAATTCCAGCGATGATGATCGTCATCTAAACCCTAATTCGGATGAGCTGCTTGAAGCAGAGAGGAAAACGCTGCCATCTAAACCCTAATTCCAGGCCGCAAGTTCGAGGTTGAGGTACATTACACCACTTCTCCAATACCTGGTTATTTGGAAGCTGCAATTTCAACAGCTCTTAAGATCCATGTTACACAGGAGCCTGGTGATATTGTTGTGTTTTTTACAGGCCAAGAGGAGATTGAAACTGCTGCAGAGATCATGAAGCAGAGGATAAGTGGTCCTCATGACCTCATAATATGTCCTATCTATTCAAACCTTCCTACTCACGGTGTGTTCGGTTCGCCAATGTTGATACTTATTAATGCTGATACTTGATGTTGATGTTGTTGTTACTTTATTTAATTCTATTGCTGATACTTTTATTATTAAAATTTATGTTTGGTAAAAATTATTTATAAATACTTAAAATTATAAAATTTAACTTAAAAGACTAAAATGTTCTTATACATTATTTTATTTTATTTTTGCTCAACCCCATCTAACTTCATCTTCTACCTAATGGGGGTCGTGCCCACTCCTAAGTGCCCATCCTTTTTCCATCATCAATCTCCATTTCCCTCTCCCCATCTCACTTCATCTGCAACTCCATCATCAATCTCCATTTCCTTTCACTCTACAATACCCATTTCTCCATTACACGTCTTCAACCTCTTCAAGTATAGATTCAGATCTGTCATATTTGCATATCTAGATCTGAATGATGAAGAACAACGGTGATAGAGTAGATCTGAAAGATATGAGCGGGGACGGCGATGGTGTACATCTGAACGATGATGAAGAAGAAGAATGTCAATGTAGATCTATCGGAACACCAACTGGAAAGGAATCTTTAATGGTAATCAAGCAAGTGATAATAAGGGTGGCTTTGTGATGCACCCTTGGTCTCCGGGCAGACCAATGATGCACGAGAAGGATCTTTAATGGTAATCAAGCAAGTGTTTGTGGATGTCTTTTGAGGGAGGTTGGTCGAGATGGGAGTTTGTAACGGAAGGTTTGGATATAGATGACAAGTTGCTTTGTCAAATTGGATAGGAATGTCGAGAAGAAATCAACAAGCTAGGGATGATAGTTTTCGAGATGATGATTGAGGTATGCTCAAACGGTGAAGGAGATAAGACGTAGAAGAAAAAGGTTCGAAGCTATGGGAAAATTGAGGGAGATGTAGACGAGTGAGGTTGGTGACGCCCAGATCAAGAAGATGGAGGAAATTCGTCTCAACAAAGGTTCTTGATTCAATAAACTAAGCGTGAGTATTACAATGGAGGCACTAAGCCTTATAAAGAAGAAGAAGACGAGCTAACCTAGAAAGCAAGAAAGGTGACGACTAGAAACCCTAGAAAATGACGGTTAGGGTTAGGGTTTGGGCTGGGTGAACCTCGTTGGGCTTGTTGGCCAAAAGTCCACTTGAGACGGTCCAAACCATGCAAGGCTGGACCACTCCGAATTTAGAAACCTTCTAAAAATAAGAAGTTCTAAAACTCTAGCAAAAACCGAACCTAGACTTCTCTAAAGTAGAAACCCGCTAAAAATGGAAAGTTACTAAAAATAGAAAGTTCATTAGTGCAATTTTATCTCGAGAAACGAGGACTAAAAATAGCACTTACTGAAAATAGCAACCTGTTAAAAATAGTAAACGCTAAAAATAGCAAGTTTTCCGAGTGAGCCTAAAAAGAGTCTCAAAGATGATAGATAAAAATAGGCTTGGAAAAACCATGGCTTGATCATACCAAGTTGACCAAGGCTTTTGGTGAGGCGCCATGTGTCGAGCTAAGGAGGTCGCCAAGGGCGAGGCATGGCCACGAGGCGCTGAAACGTCAAGATCCTAGACAAGGTGCTAGAGCGACGTTCTGTGTCTTGGAGGGGACTTTTATCGGTGTCGGCTGGACCATCTCCGACAACCAGGTGGTTGCGCTCCCAATGAGCCAAGGAGCGCCGATGGAAGTAATGTCGGTGGCGTTGTTCTAGATCTGGTGGCTAGGTGATCATTATACACTCTCAATAAGGCTAGGTGATCATTACCCTCATGAAACCTTATCCAAGCCGCATCTGCGTGGTAGCGTTTCTCCGTGGGGAGATAGAAGATCGAGTTACCAACTGATAACATGGCCGCGATTGTGATCATCTCTTCTGAACATCGGTAACGTTCGAATGCAACTATGGCCTTAGAAAGCATCGGATCGAGCGGAAACTCAGCCATTCGTCTGCCTGTCTTAGTCAGCTCCCCGACCTTGTTTAAGGCCTCCAATGCGTACAACAACTCAAGAGCCTTAAATAGTGACTCCAATGGAGGCGGGTCCATGAAGTCGAAATTCTGGAAGTCACAGATGCCCAAACACTTGAGATTTAAGACGACATTGGTAAGATTAGAACGTTGTATCTCTGGTATTGTATTATCATCCATATCTTGTTTATAACTGAAGCTTGTATAAAGCCTAAAGCATTTACCTGGACCAGTTCTTCCAGCTCGTCCACATCTCTGATTCGCTGAAGCCTTTGAGATTGGATTGACAAGCTGGGACTCCACTGCCATACGCAGATTATAAGACTTGATCTTAGCAAACCCGGGATCAATCACGTAGCGAATCCCGTCAATCATGAGTGACGTCTCAGCAATGTTGGTGGCAAGTACAACCTTCCTGGCCCCTTTGGGAGTGGGCTCAAAAACCCTCGCCTGCAATTCAGGGTCTGTTCAGATGGACCACCAAAAGTACTTCTAAATGCTTATTATACTTTTTTTTTCTGAAAATAAGTAAAATATACTCCCTCTGTCCCTTAATTATGTTCCCATTTCCCTTCTTTGCACGAGAATTAAGGAGATGAGAGAAGAGAGGAGAGAGAGGGATGAAGATAAGAGAGAGAGTGTATTGGTATAAGAGAATTGTAAGAGATGAGAAATTAAAGGGTTAAGATTGAGTGAGAAAATAATAGGAGAGAGAAAAATTGAAGTGTATTTTGGATTGTTGTGGTTTTGGGGGAAATTAATGGGTTTTGATGAGGGTATATTGGAAAAGATTTGTGGTTAAAAATAGAAATGAGAACATCAAATTAGGACACTCGAAATGGGAAATGAGAACATAAAAAAGGGACGGAGGGAGTACATGTTTGGTAAATTTTGCTTTCAAATACTCTAATCTGCTTTCTATTGCTGTATATTGCTCTCAAATGCTTAAAATTGCCCCAAAAAAAAGGATCCATTTTTTTTTTGATTAGGAAAGCATTTAGGGGAGTCTATTTACCGGGAAACAGGCTGCCCTAGAGCGTCCCGAAGGACGAGATCATGTAGATCTGGATAGGATGCCAAATCGGGTGATTGGGTGAAGTGGTTCATTTTTGCAAGATAGTCAGCCACTTCATTAATCTCCCTAAAAACATGGGAAATGCGATAAGAAAGAAAGTGTCGCAAGTCGAGATTTATGTCTATCACAATTAAATCAATTTCCCAGGGGCACGCCCATACGCCGTTTAAGGCATTAATAAGATGAAGATTATCACCCTCAATCTCGATGTGAGAGATTCCAAGTTGGATAGCCGCTCTTATGCCCAAATGTATTGCAAGGGCTTCCGCAATGAGAGGTGGGACGGGTCCAAGGTTACCATTCTCCATATGGAGGGGTTTTCCTGCATGGTCTCGAATGATGATGCCAAATGATGCAGATTTGTTTATTGGAACAGACGCATCCACATTTAATTTGACATAGTTATTTAATGGTTTAGACCATCTAATTTTAACTCTTTTTCTTCGTGTATGATTTTTAGGTTGTTTAGGCTCATTTTCACCTTCATCCATTTCTTTCTTTCTTTTTTTCCCATTCAACTCTATGTTGGTTAATAAATTGTATAATGTTTGGTAGTTTATTGAATTCAACTTCGTTGAAAGTCTTCTTATTTCGATAGAACCACAGTGACCACCAAATAGTAACGATTTGTTCAACATCACTTTTTTTTTTGTGAAGTGTGAACAACATCAACTCTTTGTACAAAAAAAAAACCCGAAACCCCATGCCCTCCCTGGAACGCTCCCTCACGCGCCTCAAAGGCCCCCAAAGGAAATCCCCAAATTCTTTCTCAAGTCAAACCCCCAAAAGCCCTAATCTGAAACCTCAAGCTCGAAATCCCTCAACTCTCTGCAACAATCCATTACATACAGTGCTAATTCGGGCTAAAGAAGGCTTCAATCGAGGCAGCGGGCGAAGCATCCAGTGGATTAGATGCGATGTCACTTTCCTAGGGCTCGAATCAGGAAGCCAAAACCCTCGAACAGGGTGCACCACCTCACAGTCAAGAGAAGCGAGAGCTAATTCTAGGAAGGAGCCAAGCGACGACTTGAACGGAGCCAGCTGCGAAGTCACTTTGAAATGGAGTAAACTGCGACCGGGGAGATAGAAACAAAAACCAGCAGAAGGAGTCTGGGATGGTGCTAAGTATGGCAGGAAGGATAAGAGACGAAGCTCCAAAAATTTCACCACCAAGGCACAACAATGGCGGATGACGAAGGAACCGAGGAAAGGGGCTTACCCCTTTTGGCACCGATTTGGAAGAACACTCTGCTATCACAGGTACCAAGCTCTCTACCCTTCTCTATACAAACCCTACTGCTATAATCTTAGAATTTGCTATCATCGACACACCTGCTATACATATATGCACTTACTGATTTGTAAAAACCACAACTCCTCATATCTCTTCTTAATCACCCAATCTAATAGCTCTCAAGTCCTTAGAATCCCGAGTAGAATGGCTAACACTAGGAAAACCTTTGCTGAGGTCCTGTGTTCACCACCAAGATCAGGTGAACATGGGGTTCCAAATGGCAATACCAAAAAAACTGATAGCCCAACAAATTCTAACCAAAACACTAGCCCTGAGCAAAACAAAACAAACACTGTGACAGCCAAGGCTAAACACAATGCCTCACAGGCCAACACTGTTCGAGTTTCTCTTAGGAGCTCTAATAAGAACAACAGTGTTTCAAAGATCAATAGCAATGAGGGCAAGGCCTCGACCAAGGGTGCCAGTAAGGAAGGCAAAAATGTTGGCAAGGAAACCATTCCTAAAGCTAAGGCTAACAACCAGAAAAAGGGCAAATCCACTGAGGGGAGCAACAAAGAAGGGAGTAATATAACCAACACCACTACCAACAAAGGGAGCTCTTCCAAGAACAAGGAAGATGGGGATGCTTCTGGCAGCAAGCAGAAAGAAACAAAACCAACCAAAAAAGCCTCCACAAGAGAGAAAGGTAAGGGAAAGATGAACTTTGACCATGTTGATTACCTTGCTAAATTAGCCAAAATCACCAAAAAACCAGAAAACCACAAAAACACCAACTCCCTCCTAGGTTTTGTACTAGGAAACAAGATTGAATTCTCTAAACTCATAGCCAAACTCAGAAATGAGTGGAGTGAGATCAAAGGAGAATTTGATATCATTGATATAAAAAAAATCAATGGTTTGAAATCAGATTCTCCAACCCTTTGGACAAAAATATGATATGGAATAATAGGCCATATCATATTTATGGACAATTAGTTACCATTAAACAATGGAAACCCGATTTTAACTCCACTTTGTATCCCCTTTCTACCATTGATATATGGATTAGAATCCCAAAACTACCAAGTGAATTCATTAACTCGGATGCCATGAAAATTATCCTGGAATCCCATGGATTAGGCACATTCATAAGAATGGATTCAATTGAAAAAAGGCCAAGCTGGGCTCTTTTCAATAGAATCTGCATCAACATCCCCATCACAAATACCCTAACCACAACAGTTCTGATCCCGGATGAGGAGCTAGGGCTCAGGGAATACCCGGTATGGTATGAAGATTTTCCTGAGGGGTGTGGCAACTGTGGAGACAAGGACCATGTCTTTATTAGGTGCCCCCTCAAAATTTCCACCCCTAGGAAGATCCAACTCCATTTTACCAAACCAAAACAGCAACCAGGTGAAGAAGAAGGATGGAGCACTCAAAAACAAAACCAAAGCAGGAAGCAATCAGAAATGAAGGAAAACTTTCAGATGGGAGTGAAACCCTACCTAAATGACAAGGGTGGAATCAACATCATATACAAATCAGACCACTCGGGGTCATTTAGCTCAAACTCGGGTAATCAGCAATCAAACAATTCAGACAAATCAGTCAATGAAGAGACTCCTGAAAAAGAAGAGGACAACAACAATGCACAACAGGGAGCAAGCATCCCTGAGGAAGAGGGTGAATTCATAGCACCTCCTGCCTTACCCCATCAGTTGGATCTCCACCCCATGACCTTTGACTGCCTCATGGAACCTGCTACTGAGGAAGAAGACTTAGTCACTGAAGCACACATGCCCACTGGATTATTGGAAGATATCCTCCTCGCACCAAGACAACCAACCACCAAAGAGCTAGAAGAAGAAGAGGAGGAAGGCCTTGACTATGGGAATGATGAATATTCAGGAGATGAGTTCACTGAGGAAGAGATGGCAAAACTGATGCAGGAAGAAGAAGAACCGGAAGCACTCAATACAACCACATCCAATAATTCCTTCCACTCAATCCATACTACTAGTTCAATGGCCAATAAACTGGAGGGACTTGGTATGAATTAGGACATGTCCACCTCTGGATCCAGCAAGAGGAAGAACTTAGGAGGAGATGATGACACAGCCTCTTCACACCAAATGGGGCACAAAAAACTCAAGATTTAATGGATTGTTCAATAATCAGGAGCATTCCAACAAAATTTCTACCAACCAAAAACCAGTCTCAAACCAATGCTGCTAGTTGTTCCTATCCCTTAACTTCAATAAACAACACTAGTAAACCATGTTTAGATAGGTTTCCCTCCTGGATTTCTAGTTCTAGATGTTCCTTTAATAGTTGTAAGCTTTGTAGGTGGTGGAGATTAGGATTTCTGCATCATGTCTTAAATCCTTTTCTTTGCTCCATTGCTACTAAATTATCTGATGTAACCTGCTGTAAAGCCTTGTTTGCTGTAGTTCTTAATGAGAGTATAACTTTTGAGCATCTTTATCTTGCACAATCTCTACTATGTCATAATGTGATTAATTCATCATGTATGCAGTTTATTAATATTTTTTACAATTACCAACATGTTATTACTAACTTGAGCAATGGCTACTTAACAAATACAGGGATCAACCACCTCATTCAACAAGAAACCGGAGGCAACAACAAATACAGGAGCATTCAGAACAAGTACATGACAATGCACAAACAAAGTTTTGAAGTAGCAAGAAAGACGTGTTTTCAGACACTCACATCTCTTAATTATCTATACAAAGAATGTAAGCAGACTGTAATGGTGACCAAGTCATTATCATGGCTTGGGTTTTCTGTAAATCATATAACAGGTGCAATAGTATACGGAATAACTGACGAAATACAAACAGGTCCAGGCAAAAATTTCCAAAAACCAAGATCCAAAACTACTTACCAAATAAATCTACACATAAAGCTCCCTACTTTCATAAAGATGCATCAACAATCCTAAACCCAGCCAAACAACTCCAGTAATTTAAGAACTGAGCGAAATAAACAAACCAAGAATCACCAAGATCACAAAGATGAAGACCGGCACATAGGAGTGCATAACAACAAAAAATTAAGTACTAGAAACAAGGAATTTAACAACTCTACACCACCATATAAAAATATAAAAAATAGAGAAATAAGGAAAAATTACCAAGTTCGCCCCGGAAAGAGTTTTCAATGAAGATAGCTCTTTGGAATGTTCGAGGCATTAGCCGTAAAAATGCGTGGCTTGACATAGAAACCTTCTGCAAGATTAACCATGTCCAGATTATGGCCCTTGTAGAAACTAAATCACAAACTATACCGGAGGAAAATTTTTGGATGAAAGCTGGGTTTGACCATATGGCATGCTCCCCAGCAATTGGCTACTCAGGGGGTATCATAGTGGTTTGGAAAGAATTCCAACTACGAAATGAAACCATCAAACTTCATACCATTGACAACCGATTTATCACCTTCATTTAAAACGATCATGAAAATAACTCTGAATTTTGCATCATTCTGGCATATGCCCCACCGCAAGAAAAAGATAAAGACCCATTTTGGAATGACATAAACAAATTCATTTCTACCCTTACAATACCATTCATGATTATGGGAGATCTCAATGACATACTTACAACTGAAGATAAAGAAGGAGGAGTCACACCAAACCAAGGAAAGCTCAGGAGACTGAACGAATTTACCAATGCACATGATCTTGTTGACATCCCAACATCAGGAAATAAATTTACATGGAGAAAATCTAAAAACACTGACCAACACCATTAAAGAAAAACTAGATAGGACATCAGATACTTAATTGGTATCCTCTACTCAACACAAAAAACCATGCTTTCTCTTCATCTGATCACTGCCCTATATCCACAGATATCTCAAACAACACGAGTGTACAAGCCCAACCCTTCAAGTTTGAAATGATGTGGACGAAAAGAAAAGATATTACAAACCTAGTTCAACAAGTATGGAGGAGTGAATACCAAGGAACCCCAATGTTCAAACTTACAAAAAAAACACAACTCCTAAAGTCAAAAATAAAGGAATGGAACAAGAAGAGATTTGGTAATATTTTCGAACAACTTAAGCAAGTGGAAGAAGAACTTATCAAAATCCAAACAACGCCAGTAGATTCTATACTGGATAATTTAATAACAAAACAAAAAAATCTCATTTCCAAAATACAAACTTTACTATCATTCGAGAAAACATTTTGGAGCCAAAGGGCTAAAACAACCAAACTAAAATTTGGTGATGCCAATACTAAATACTTTCACCGAGTTGCATCGGGGAGAAGAGCCAGGAAAAATATTAAGGAAATTACCACTACAGAAGGAACACTAATACTAGGACAAGAAAATATTAGACAAGAGATCAAAAATGATTTTAACAAAAGATTCACAAAGCAACACACAGACCAAAACAAAATCAACATTATATTAAACAACATCAAACCTGAAATATCAAGAAATGATAATGCTGAACTTACTAGAAAAGTAACAAATGAAGAAATCTTTCAGGCCATCAAAGACATCAGAGAGGATAAAACATCAGGTCCAGACGGGATGTCGTCTGGCTTTTATAAAAAATATTGGGATATTGTTGGCCCCAGCCCTAATCAAAGTTGTTAAAGGGTTCTTTCACTCTGGAAAAATGCTTAAGCAGATTAACCACACATTCATAACCTTAATACCAAAGAATGAGAACCCACAAACCACTAACCACTACAGACCAATCAGTCTTTGCAATACGGTGTACAATGTCATCTCTAAAATAATCACAGAAAGAATCAAACAGGTCATCCAAAAGATAGTAGACCCACTCCAGGGGGCTTTTGTGAAAAACAGATCCATCCAAGACAATGTACTAATTGCACATGAAGTGTTCCACTTCTTTAAAACAAAAACTGGAAAAGATGGATGGCTAGGATTGAAACTAGACATGGAAAAAGCGTATGATAGAGTTGACTGGTCATTTCTCTTTCAAACGCTCAAAAAATTCGGTTTCTGTGACAAATTCATTGATTGGATCAAGGAATGCGTCCAATCAGTATCATTTTCGGTACTAGTAAATCAAGGACCAACTGACCAATTTTTCCCGAGTAGGGGCCTTAGACAAGGTGACCCACTATCACCATTCCTCTTCATTATAAGCGCCGAAGTCCTCACGAGAACTCTTCAAAGGGCGGATGACCAGTAAAGTAATCCAATAGGAATCAAAATCACTAGAGGAGGAACCAGAATTCCTTTTCTTGCTTTTGCAGATGACATAATTATCTTCTCGGATACTAAACAATCAACCTGCCAAACAATTAAAAACATCATTGATGACTATTGCACAGTCTCGGGACAATTAGTCAACTTCCATAAATCTGCCTTCCAAGTAACAAAGAACACTAGCAACTCAGCAAAAGCCCACATACAACAAGTGTTTCAAGTCAACTAGTCAACGACCCTGGAAAAATACCTTGGGTGTCCGATAATCAACGAACAAGTCACACAACAAACTTTCTTCCCAATAGTGGAAAAATCAAACCACCAGCTAACAAAATGGAAAGCAAACTCACTCTCAATGGAAGGCAGAAAAGTAGTAATCAAAACAAACCTAGCAGCTCAACCCAACTTTATGATGCAAAGCTTCATCCTTCCATACCAAACACATAAACAACTTGATAAAATAAATCGAAAATTCTACTTGAATAAAGGAGAAAATCATAGACCCATGATTCAATGGAATGATGTGTGTAAACCTAAGGACAAAGGGGGTCTCGGATTACGTAACAGTAGAGACATGAATGTAGCCCTACAAATGAAACTTCTATGGAAGATACTAGCAGAACCGAACAATATCTGGGTAACAATTATTAGAGAAAAATACCTCAAAGATATAAACATTATCAAATACAAAAAACCGAAGGATAAGAAAGCATCATGGCAATGGTCACAAATGACTAAACTGATCCCATAATTCAAAAAAGGCCTTATTTGGAAAGTGGGAGATGGGCAAACTATAAAGTTCTGGGAAGACAGTTGGTACCCAGAAAGACTAATTGACCTAATTTACACAGATGAACCAATCAATGATCAAGATACGATTGCTAAATTCCTCAATGAAGACAGAAGTTGGAACCCTACAAAATTGAGAAAATATTTCAATGAACAAACCCTTAGAAAAATAATATCTTACCCAATACCGCTAAACCATATTAGAGATAGACTCTACTGGAAAGCAAGCAAAAATGGCTGGTTTTCTACGCGTAGTGCTATAAATATGATATATGAGAATAGAGACCTTCAACCCTCTTTCAACGAATGGATATGGAAACTAGATATAGCACCAAAAATTAAAACTTTCCTGTGGAAAGTCACCAAAGAGATTCTACCAACTCGGGTGAAATTGGTAGAACGACATACCCCTATCACCACAAATTGCCCCAACTGCACTAATTGCTATGAAGATATCCACCACTTTCTATTTAAATGCACCATAACCCGCCAAGCAATAAACAAATTCAATGATTCCTACACCCATATCCTCGACGAAATCTACAACGAAGACTGCTCAACCATATCATTACTAAACAAACTACGAGATCATGTACCAAAAAGTGATGTTGAACAAATCGTTACTATTTGGTGGTCATTGTGGTTCTATCGAAATAAGAAGACTTTCAACGAAGTTGAATTCAATAAACTACCAAACATTATACAATTTATTAACCAACATAGAGTTGAATGGGAAAAAACAAAGAAAGAAATGGATGAAGGTGAAAATGAGCCTAAACAACCTAAAAATCATACACGAAGAAAAAGAGTTAAAATTAGATGGTCTAAACCATTAAATAACTATGTCAAATTAAATGTGGATGCGTCTGTTCCAATAAACAAATCTGCATCATTTGGCATCATCATTCAAGACCATGCAGGAAAACCCCTCCATATGGAGAATGGTAACCTTGGATTCGTCCCACCTCTCATTGCGGAAGCCCTTGCAATGCATTTGGGCATAAGAGCGGATATCCAACTTGGAATCTCTCATATCGAGATTGAGGGTGATAATCTTCACCTTATTAATGCCTTAAACGGCGTATGGGCGTGCCCCTGGGAAATTGATTTAATTGTGACAGACATAAATCTCGACTTGCGACACTTTCTTTCTTATCGCACTTCCCATGTTTTTAGGGAGATTAATGGAGTGGCTGACTATCTTGCAAAAATGAACCACTTCACCCAATCACCCGATTTGGCATCCTATCCATATCTATATGATCTCGTCCTTCGGGACGCTCTAGGGCAGCCTGTTTCCCGGTAAACAGACTCCCCTAAATGCTTTCCTAATCAAAAAAAAAATGGATCCTTTTTTTTTGGGCAATTTTAAGCATTTGAGAGCAATATACAGCAATAGAAAGCATATTAGAGTATTTGAAAGCAAAATTTACCAAACATGTACTCCCTCCGTCCCTTTTTTATGTTCTCATTTCCCATTTCGAGTGTCCCAATTTGATGTTCTCATTTCTATTTTTAACCACAAATCTTTACCAATATACCCTCATCAAAACCCATTAATTTCCCTCAAAACCACAACAATCCAAAATACACTTTAATTTTTCTCTCTCCTATTATTTTCTCACCCAATCTTAACCCTTTAATTTCTCATCTCTTACAATTCTCTTATACCAATACACTCTCTCTCTTATCTTTATCCCTCTCTCTCCTCTCTTCTCTCATCTCCTTAATTCTCGTGCAAAGAAGGGAAATGGGAACATAATTAAGCGACGGAGGGAGTATATTTTACTTATTTTCAGAAAAAATAAGTATAAAAGGCATTTAGAAGTACTTTTGGTGGTCCATCTGAACAGACCCTGAATTGCAGGCGAGGTTTTTTTAGCCCACTCCCAAAGGGGCCAGGAAGGTTGTACTTGCCACTAACATTGCTGAGACGTCACTCATGAGTGACGGGATTCGCTACGTGATTGATCCCGGGTTTGCTAAGATCAAGTCTTATAATCTGCGTATGGCAATGGAGTCCCAGCTTGTCAATCCAATCTCAAAGGCTTCAGCGAATCAGAGATGTGGACGAGCTGGAAGAACCGGTCCAGGTAAATGCTTTAGGCTTTATACAAGCTTCAGTTATAAACAAGATATGGATGATAATACAATACCAGAGATACAACGTTCTAATCTTACCAATGTCGTCTTAAATCTCAAGTGTTTTGGCATCTGTGACTTCCAGAATTTCGACTTCATGGACCCGCCTCCATTGGAGTCACTACTTAAGGCTCTTGAGTTGTTGTACGCATTGGGGGCCTTAAACAAGGTCGGGGAGATGACTAAGACAGGCAGACAAATGGCTGAGTTCCCGCTTGATCCGATGCTTTCTAAGGCCATAGTTGCATTCGAACGTTACCGATGTTCAGAAGAGATGATCACAATCGCGGCCATGTTATCAGGTTGGAACTCGATCTTCTATCTCCCCACGGAGAAACGCTACCACGCAGATGCGGGTTGGATGAGGTTTCATGAGGGTAATGATCACCTAGCCTTATTGAGAGTGTATAATGATCACCTAGCCACCAGATCTAGAACAACGCCACCGACATTACTTCCATCGGCGCTCCTTGGCTCATTGGGAGCGCAACCACCTGGTTGTCGGAGATGGTCCAGCCGACACCGATAAAAGTCCCCTCCAAGACACAGAACGTCGCTCTAGCACCTTGTCTAGGATCTTGACGTTTCAGCGCCTCGTGGCCATGCCTCGCCCTTGGCGACCTCCTTAGCTCGACACATGGCGCCTCACCAAAAGCCTTGGTCAACTTGGTATGATCAAGCCATGGTTTTTCCATGCCTATTTTTATCTATCATCTTTGAGACTCTTTTTAGGCTCACTCGGAAAACTTGCTATTTTTAGCGTTTACTATTTTTAACAGGTTGCTATTTTCAGTAAGTGCTATTTTTAGTCCTCGTTTCTCGAGATAAAATTGCACTAATGAACTTTCTATTTTTAGTAACTTTCCATTTTTAGCGGGTTTCTACTTTAGAGAAGTCTAGGTTCGGTTTTTGCTAGAGTTTTAGAACTTCTTATTTTTAGAAGGTTTCTAAATTCGGAGTGGTCCAGCCTTGCATGGTTTGGACCGTCTCAAGTGGACTTTTGGCCAACAAGCCCAACGAGGTTCACCCAGCCCAAACCCTAACCCTAACCGTCATTTTCTAGGGTTTCTAGTCGTCACCTTTCTTGCTTTCTAGGTTAGCTCGTCGTCGTCTTCTTTATAAGGCTTAGTGTCTCCATTGTAATACTCACGCTTAGTTTATTGAATCAAGAACCTTTGTTGAGACGAATTTCCTCCATCTTCTTGATCTGGGCGTCACCAACCTCACTCGTCTACATCTCCCTCAATTTTCCCATAGCTTCGAACCTTTTTCTTCTACGTCTCATCTCCTTCACCGTTTGAGCATACCTCAATCATCATCTCGAAAACTATCATCCCTAGCTTGTTGATTTCTTCTCGACATTCATATCCAATTTGACAAAGCAACCTGTCATCTATATCCAAACCTTCTGTTGCAAACTCCCATCTCGACCAACCTCCCTCAAAAGACATCCACAAACACTTGCTTGATTACCATTAAAGATCCTTCTCGTGCATCATTGGTCTGCCCGGAGACCAAGGGTGCATCACAAAGCCACCCTTATTATTACTGAGTAGTGATGAAATCAGAAAAATATAACCTGATTTGTAGTGACGACATTCTCCACATTCGGCTGTGAAAACTGGAAACACATGGTAATACTTTGTTTAATGAATCGTCTTCATCAGAAGCTTATATATACATACCCTGCACCATCATGGCCAAAAATCCTAGGGAAAATTGGTGTTTGACCCTGCAAAATATCAGCATAACAGATCAACTATGTTAGTTATCATCATAGATCAAAAGATTCATGAAATGAAATGCATATATATATAGAATAGTACTTTGGCTTCCCAGAAGTAGACATCAGTGCGGCAAAGAGATGTGAAGAGTGTGGCAAAGAGATGTGAAGAGGATCTTCAACTTTTTGCGGTGGGGCCAACATCAATCTCCTCCATCACCAACAACTTTTCAGCTTCCCATGCCACAGCAGTTTTCAACTTCCCATGCCACAGCAGCTGCAGCGCACATAAATTCACTAATCAAATAAAATCAAAAGACTTGCTAGTTTGAATATTAATCATAAAAAGTGAGGAATGATCAATAATCTCAATTTTCACCTTTTCGAATTACGTGCAAATAACCTGATCAGCCGTTGTTGAAGACAGTGTAGTTGTTTTTTTGTTTAAGAGAATTTCAATAGATTATTTGTGATGGGTTTATCCCATTATGTTGAATTGTGTTGTTTTTTTTGAGGGGAAAAGGTGCCAACAGGCACCTTTAAATGGCATTAATTGATAAATCTGAACGAGAAAAGCTCCAAATTACATCAGGTAAATCATAGTCCCAAGTTCTAAACTCGATCGAACGGGGCTCTAGTTTGGCTAACTCGTGCGCAACACGGTTACCATCCCTCCCTACATGGGACCAAACAATAGAACTGAAATTTCTAGATATCTCTCTAATATCCTCCACAATCGGTAGGATTTCCACTGCCATTTAACGGGGACCCCAACTTTCTTCTTGCCGCTCTCGGGCACATTGCCCTTAAGTTCATTCCACAGAGCAAGGCCATCCTCCACCATTTTATCCTCATTTTTGAACTCATTTCTGAACACCAATGAGTTCCTTCTATTCCAAAGTCCCCAAATGATGATAAGGACGAGAGCAAAATCCGAGGCCGTTAACTTGTTTGACAGACCATGAAGCCAATCAATTCCTTCTCTTGCCACCCAATCAATCTCAACATCCAACAGTTCCCAAACAATTTTTCTGTGCTTACAGTCCCTCATCACATGAAGATCAGATTCATCTTCCTCATTACAGCAGGGGCAGCAGCTTTGGTGGCTACTCATCCTGTGGGCGAGCCTCTCATTGGTGGGAAGGGTTCTATTGCACAGTGACCAAGCATGGATTTTGACTCTGGGAGTGACCCGCGCATCCCAAATCTTTCCCCACATTGACATATCCGGATGACTGGCACTCATTATCTCCCCTTCTGGATCTCCTGATTGAATCATAAAATAGGCCCTTCTAACTGTATACTCCCCATACTTGTCTAAATGCCAAACTCTTCTATCAGCGCTCTCATTACAGGTGAGGGGAATGCTCAGAATTCTGCTAGCCTCCATAGGGATGAAGAGTTGTTCGACTATATTTCTGTCCCAGCAGCGGCCCTCATGGATGATCAGGCTTGCCACTGCCATGTTCTCAAGGCCCGGCGGGGGTTTAGTGATAGCTTTCTTGGTGGAATTATCCGTGATCCAGGGATCTCTCCAGGCGTTAACACTCATGCCGTTACCTATCAGCCAAGAAGAGCCCTGTTTCACCACTTCTCGGGCCTCCCAGATAGACCGCCAAGTGTAGCTTGGCCTGCTGCCTAACTCAGAGTCGCAAAAAGATGTGTTGGGGAAGTATTTGGCCTTAAGGATTCTTGCCACCAGACTGTTAGGACGTTGCATAAGCCTCCATCCCTGTTTTCAGAGAAGAGCCGAATTGAAATTTTACAGAATTTTGAAGCCGAGGCCTCCAACTCTTTTAGGCTTGCACATAGCTTTCCATTGGCACCAATGAATTTTCCTTCCAGAATCCTTCTTACCCCACCAGAATCCCGAAATCAGTGATTGAATCTCAGCTTCCATATTACCCGGCATACAAAAAACTGACATGGCATAAGTGGGAATGGCTTGGGCAACTGACTTGATGAGAGTTTCTTTACCTGCACGCGAGAGATACAGGTTGTTCCAGTTCCTGATTTTCTTTTCCATCCTACCTTTGACGGCGTTGAAAATGGGCTTACGGGACTTCCCTACATAAGTAGGTAAACCGAGGTATTTCTGGCACCCGTTTCCTTGAGCAACTCCAAGGATCAGAGCAATGCTATCTTTTGTTCCTCCATTGACCCCCTTACTGAAACTTATCTATGTTTTGTCCAGATTCACTTTCTGGCCTGACGCCATTTCGTACTCGGCAAGAATGAGTTTGATCACTTCCGCTTGTGTCGGATCTGCCTTTGCGAATAAAACACAGTCATCTGCGTAAAGCAGATGTGAGATATGGGGGGCCCCGTTTGCTATCTTGATACCAGAGAGGAGGTTCTGAGCTGTGGCTTTATTAATCATCTCCGACAGCACTTGCCCACAAATTAAGAAGAGATAGGGAGACAGTGGATCTCCTTGGCGGAGACCCCGTTTCGGGGAAAACTTTTCAGTAGGTTTGCCATTAACTAGAACAGAGAAGCTTACCGAGGAAATGCACATCTCAACTCTTTGGATCCATGTCTCGCCAAAGCCCATTCTACGTATTGCCTCAGAGAGAAAATTCCACTCGATTTTGTCATACGCTTTGGACATGTCCAGCTTGAGGGCAAGGTACTGTTGATCGTTATCCGAGGTAGCCATATGATGGAAAGCTTCAAAGGCAATTAGAAATTTATCCGAGATCATACGCTCCGGGACAAAAGCACTCTGATTCAGGGAAATTAATTGATGCAGAAATTCTTTCAATCTGTTTGCCATTGTCTTAGCCACAATCTTATAAATCACGTTACAAAGGCTAATGGGTCGGAAATCCTTCATCTCAATAGGTTTGCTCTTTTTGGGAATCATGGTAATGAAGGTCTTGTTTATGTCCTCATTAAAGTATCCTGAATTTAGCGCTTCTAAACAGAGAGCCATCACTTTCTCTTTATCATTGTCCCAGTAGAGCTGATAAAACATTGCGCACATGCCATCCGGGCATGGAGCCTTAAGAGGATGCATCTGTTTCAAGGCATGTGTAACTTCTTCCTCATTGTACGGTGCATCCAAGCAGGTTCTGGTGTTCTCGTCCACACTCCTATCAACACAAAGAAGCACCTGATCAATTCTGGACGGATTGTTAGACTCATAAATATTTCTGAAGTAGTTAGTGGCCACTCTTTCGATCTGGCTGTCGCCGGACACCATCACCCCATTCTCATCTTTGATACGTCGGATGGTGTTTCTCACTTTGCGACAAGTAGCGGTTCTATGGAAAAGGGAAGTGTTTATGTCACCAGATTTAAGCCATAAGGCGCTGCTGCGTTGCCTCCAGTAAGTCTCCTCGTCTTTTAGCAAGGAAGCAATTTCAGCAAGTAATCTTCTGCGGTTTGCTAGCTGGGATTGTGATAGACCCCCGGTGTTAAGTGCAGCTAGTTGGGCTCTTTTCTTATTAAGTTGCTTCATACTCTTCTTCTCCTGTTTCGCCCAGCTAGTTAGCTTGTTTGCACTCTCAGCAATTTTCTCAATAGCGCCCCCATCAGTATCTTTCCAGATGCCCTCAATAATCTCCTTGCACTGCTTCTTTTCGGTCCAGGTTTCTTCAAATCTGAAAATCCTTTTCCTCCAGACTCGGATATCTTTATCAAGCTGTGGGAGGATAGGGGAATGATCAGACCGCTCACGATCCAAGTTCTTTGCCACTGCCTGAGGGAACATATCCATCCAAGCTCTGTTAGCCACAAATCTGTCCAGCCTGCACTGCACATTCTCTCTGCTCGCTCTGCCATTATCAAAAGTGAATTCATACCCATTGCAGCCCAAATCCGACAACGAGCAATCATCCAGACAATCTCTAAACACATCCATGAGGCTTCTAGTTCTCTCAGCACCCCCTTTCTTTTCATGTTGGGAAAGAATTTCATTAAAGTCCCCGAAGCACATCCAAGGGGTCTGATTCCCCTCACTGAGTAGTCGAAGAAGATCCCACGACAAATGTCTATCCCCGTGTTCAGGCCAACCATAGAAACCAGTAACTCTCCAAACCGGTTCACCACTGTCATCTTTCACCATAAAGTCCATGTGGTGCAGGGACATTGACTTAAGTTCCAGATCAACTCCTCTTTTCCACATCATAGTCAGTCCACCAGAGCGGCCTCTACTGTCCACCGCCAGCCCGTCATAGTCACTAAACTTTCTCAGCACTTTATTCATCTCGACACCACTCATCCTAGTTTCTGAGAGGAACAGGATGGTGGGGGCGACCCTCTTAACAAGATCAACGAGGGAGGAAACTGATCCGGGGTTGCCCAAACCCCGGCAGTTGTAGCGTAGGCAATTCATAATGCCCGGCGATGCTGGGCATTCCCAGTCATCGCCTCTGAGATTTCGGGTTCCTTGGGGCTTGACGTTTTTCTGAACTTGGACTGCCTATCCTCCTCCAGTATGCCATCAATATCCATTTCCACCTCCTTCTCGGTATTTTTCCTCTTGTTGCTTGTGCTGCTCTCGGTCACATTTTGGCCTAGTTTTTCATTTGCTTCTCTAGCCAATCTTTTCCACCCCTTGCCTTGCCCCTTTTCCCTAGGGGCATCTGTGACTTCAGTCATTGTATCAACGCTATCAATGGTCTCCACCTCCTTTTCCATGGTTTTGATCTGGTCACTGAGCTCTCCCAGGTTATTCTGCTTTTCAATCCTTGTGACATCCGTTCGGGTGGGACTGTATGCTCTCTCTACATCGGTTTTCTTAGCAGCAGCCTCAGTCGCATTGCTATCTCCTCTGCCATTAGTCAAGGCTCTGCTAGTTGGGGGTTTTTCCGTAGTAGTATCTCTCTTTTTGCTCAGATCCTTAGCAAGTTGCTCAAACTTCTGTTTCTCCTTGATCTGCTCTTCTTGTGGTTCTCTATTAGCAGCTCTATTGTTCGAGGCCCTCAGCCATGGCCCATACTGTTCTTCACGGCCCTCTGCTTCTTCATCAGATATTGTTTCACATTCTTTGTCATTGTGCCCTATTGTCCCACACCTGTAACAAAACTCAGGCAGGTGTTGGAATTTGAAAACCAGCCAGGCAGGGTCACCATTGCCAAACTTCACTCTCATACCCCTTGGAATGGGTTTGGTTATATCCAGCCCTGTCCTAATTTTCATCATGGCTCCCCATCCAAAATCATCTCCTTCGTCATAGTCCATAAAGCAGCCAACTTTGTTTCCAATAATCTTGGCCATGTCCACGCTTCTCTTGTTCAAGGGCACATTAAAAGCCTGGATCTAAAACAGGGTTCTAACAAAAATCATATCAGTCGGGTTCTCACCCCCGTGGAACTCTTTCAGCACCAGGAGGTGACCATTGAAGTTCCATGGCTGGTGTTCTAAGACCCACGTTCTGTCTCTAGCGCAAAAAAACTGGAAGGCTAGAACTCCCTTCCCTAGCTCTTTTATCGCTAGGCCCTTCCTCGGTTTCCAGATTAGCTCCATGGTTCGCTTGAGTGCCTTAACATTATAAGCCTTCACCGTTATCAGCTTAGCCGCCAAACCAAGTTTGATGCGAGCTTCCATCGTCTCATCCACCGGGCACTCAATGGTTTCAATCTCTTGTTCCTCCGCTGTCAGAGAACACATCGACAACTTTTCCAGGATTTCATCCGCCATAATAAGGTCAGCGAGCGGAAACAGGGGAAAAAAAAGCTAACGGGGTTGCCAAAAGGAAGGCAAGATGTATATAGAGCACCAAGAAGATGAACAGTAACGAAGGGGGACCCAAAAAATGTATCAATCAATCGAAAGTAACCAAAAGGAGGGAACTTTATGGTGCAATAATGAGGTAGGGAGTAGGTGTGGAAGATCCAAGAAAAATGAGAAAAGCGGCGCCGCTATGTTGTAATAAAGAAGTGATACCAGACAATGACATAACCACAAATCCACCCGGGGAATACAAAAAACTAGGAAAACCCTAGAAAAACGCTAGCACGGCGGCTAGAGGAAGAAACTCACAGAGAAACGCTCTCAAAGGACCGTCATGGAGAGACAAAAAAATGACTTTATGTTACTACTAATAGCAAGTGAGCAAATAACATTATGTTGAATTTGATAGAGTGGCAATTTTCTAAATTAAAGTGAACATGTAGAGACGTTATTCAATTTTCAACTACTCTATAGTAAGAAATAAATCCTCACATCGGATCATCAAAGAATTCAGGGCAGATCAAACTTATTCAAGTTCATCCTTGATTTCTCACTATCTTGCTGTGTTTTTGCTTTCAATGCCAATCATTCAAAGAAACAATAAATCACCTAAAAGGAACTTCCAATTGCCCTAATTAAAATTATTATTCTCATTCACTTTCAATCAGTAGATTAAGCTACATAGGCTGATCACAACTTATTCATAAGCCAAGTTTTAACCATCTGCAAATTCATAAGAAATGCAGCAAAGGAAGGCTCAAAGCTTGATGCATTATGCAACCTTTAGGTCTCTCCATAATCTACGAATTAACCTCACAACTACTTTTACATCTGACTCAAGTTAAACTAAACAAACATTTACCAAAAAAAAAAACAGCAGCAGAGCAGAGATGAACAAGGATAAAAACTTCAAACCTACACAATAAGCTCCTTATTAAAGATCCAGCTGAACTTCGCCTCAATCGGCTTCATCTTCTTCGCCCGCATCTCACCTCTCTCCTGAAGCCTTCTAATCCTGGGCGCCAATCCACAAACAAACTCCTGCGCCTCCCTCCCTTCATCCCCCAACCCCTCAATCTTCTCCAATCTCCACCTCCCCACCAAATACTCCAGAATATCCGCGTAATCCGCCGCAGTATAAACCCCAAGCCTCTGCGCAACAGCCGCGTAATGATCAAACAGATCCGGATCCCTTCCATCGTACATCAGATGCGCAGGCATCGTGATGTTCTTCCTCATCATGTCCCCGATTGATAGCATCGCGCCGTTCGGGTCGATTTCTAGAAGCTTCTGGACGATTAGTTGGTAGGCGTGCTCGTGGCGCTTCTCGTCGGAGGCGATTGTGCCGCAGATTCGGGCGAGGACGTTGTCGCCGGACTGGTTCGCGAGACGAGCTGTGTTGCCGTGGGAGATGGCGGTTGCTCGTTCCTGGAAGGAGGTGTAGATGAAGCCTAGGTATGGGTTTTTCTCTGTGCCTGGCTCCTGCACGTGCCGGGAAACCCGGTTTAGTATAAGTCACGTGATTTTTAAACCCGGTTTTCTTCCGTTTTGTGAAAAGACAACCCCGACTCGGTTTGCAAGAAGATAATGTGAACCAACTAGGATTAACCAAAACCAACAACAAAATATTCATGCGCTTGTACAGATGTTTGCGGTTATGAAGTCGAAATCATAAATCGGAAATGAACATAAAACTTACAGTTTCTGTCAGTTACGGTTATCATTATGGTCAGTTTCAAATTGCGAAAAATACTTCTTTATAATAAAAAATTAAAATAAAAGACAAAATAAACTTTAGCAATCCAAGTTCCTCGTAGGACAGTGGTGTAGTCATAGTGTCATTACCCACCCAATGAGCCTCGTAGCATAGTAAGGATCATCCTGTGTGATGCACACAATCTATTACACATGCACACAGTGTGTGCATTAGTTATAACTCGTTTGTGCATGAGTTATAACGTATCTCTGCATATATTTATAAATGTCTTAGTTTAGATTCGTCTCGATCCCGTTTAGACGCTTAACTGTTATTCTCCTAGGACGGTCTAAGAAATATAAAAAATATTTTATTATGAAAATGATAACACTAGAGAAGATGGTATAGAAAACATAATTTTGAATTATGTGTTATAAAATAAGGTTTATAATGAAAGATAAACTGTATCTCTGCATATATTTATAAAAGAAAACAATAGAATTAGAAATATGTAGTCAAACATTCATAAAGTAATGTTTTAACTTTTAGGGTCTGTTTGAGATTCCATATAGACGTAGTTTTGAAACATTGACGAAGAGCAACCAAAAGCAAGAACAAAATATTGATGCATGCAAGAATGCAAGAAAAAGGAGTAAATAAAAAGAAAGAATTACCATGCCGGAGGCGATCAAGTACTGAACAGTCCGCTCAACCATCCTCATATGAACCCGTCCAGTCAAATACAAGTAACTCCTGAGCAAATCCCCATGCCTATTCTCCTCCGCAGTCCAGTTCCGAATCCAACTCCCCCACGCACCCGGATCCGTACCCGACTCAGGCTCCACCCCCTCCAACGAGTTCAGCATCGACTGATAAGTCGGCAACGCATCTTCCGTAATCATATCACCAACCAACACCACAAAGTACTCATCAGATAGCCCAGATGATCTCTCGCGTAAGGCGCGCACTTCTTCCTGGAACTCATCCAACGGCTTAGATGAGTCGGGGAGGAAATCCTGCGGCTGCCAGCAGGACTCGACTGGTTTCAGGAATGGGGTGACGTGGACGCCTGCCCATGGTTCCATTGATTTGATTACTTCGCGTGGGGGTAGTTTCGGTATTAGTGGAGAACAACGCTTTAGGGATGGAGATACTGCTATGGCGGATATTTTGGTGTAGGGAGGGGGAACAGATAATAAGCGGGAGGCCATTTTTGGGTTGGTTTGTGAGGTTCGTTTGGGGAATTGGGTTGATTTATAGTGGTCTGTGATTTGGTTATGGAGCGTACAAATGTAAGAGATTGTGAGCCACGTGTGAGAAACAAGGGGTCGCCGCAGTGGTTTTTAATTTGGAGACTTGCACAACTGAATTCTGTGGGTTTAGTAGTTTTCAGCCGCAGGTTTAGTACTGATCTGCTTAAACAAATACTAGTATTAATTACGATATATTTGAGTTCATTTCTTCTAATTACATGCATAAAATGATTGATATTGTTAGTTGGTTTTCGTAAGTGAGACCATAATATAATTGATATGACAAACGTTGTCGGGTGGATCCATTTATCATCCATTGAGTGAATCGGGTTATCCATAAATAATTTCAACACAAAAAAAGAGATGTAAAAGAGATTTTTTACATAATTTTATGAAATTGTTGTTGGAGTCCGGTTTCAAGATCCAATAAAACACCTACGACCGAGGGCGGACTTCTCCTTCTCCCTTCCACCAGCTTTCAAAAGAGATCCTCAAATGTAAAAGAGATTTTTTACATAATTTTATGAAATTGTTGTTGAAGCCCGGTTTCAAGATCCAATACAACACCTACGACCGAGGGCGGACTTCTCTTTCTCCCTTCCACCAGCTTTCAAAAGAGATCCTCAAATGTAAAAGAGATTTTTTACATAATTTTATGAAATTGTTGTTGAAGCCCGGTTTCAAGATCCAATACAACACCGAGGATTGAGGGCGAACTTCTCCTTCTCCCTTCCACCAGCTTCTCAACGATATGGGGCGTATATAGATATTCTCTCGATCTGGTTCCTGCGGTGGCGACGGTCAATCACGATCTGGGGCGTGCCGGAGCTAGTTCGTGCAAGTCGTCGGGTGAAGATGGTTCAGACGAGATGGTTGAGGGAGACGGTGAGCTGGTTGGCTCACTGCAATCGGCCTAACCCCCGGGTTTGTCGTTCCTTTTCTCCCTTTCTTTTATTTATGAATATTATTGTGTGGAATTGTAGAGGAGCTAGTTCTTCCGGGTTTCCTCATACTCTCAATTATATGATTAAGAGTCATCGAACTGATGTTGTTGTTTTAATTGAGACTCATATTTCAGGTAGTCGTGCTGATGAAGTGTGTAGGAAATTCAGACTTAAGGGTTCTTTTCGTGTTGAAGCTCAGGGTTTTAAGGGCGGTATTTGGGTTCTTTGGGATGATGATTTGGTCCAGGTTAATGTGGTCAGCTCTAATGACAATTTCGTTAGCGTTGTTCTGTCTAAAGAATATCAGAAGGCTCATTTTGTGTTTGTTTATGGTCCGCCCTCGGTCCATAGGAGACGCAGGTTCTGGGATTTTCTTGGTAATGAGATCTCGTCTATTCAGGGTTTCGTTTTTGTTGCCGGCGATTTCAACTGTATTGTCCATCCTGTAGAGAGGCAAGGTGGTTCAGGAGGTCTTCATCCGGACTCTCCTGATTTCAGTAAAGTGATCGATGAAAATGCTTTGATTGATATGGGTTTTAGTGGGCAAAATTTCACTTGGTCTCGTGGGTTATCTCCTAGTACTCTTATTTCGAAGAGACTGGATAGATTTCTCATGAATTTGGAAAGTTGTCTCCTTTGGCCTAATGCGTCTGTTCGTCATCTCCCTCAGTTTTGTTCGGGTCATTCTCCTCTTCCGTTTCGTTTGCAGCCTGGGGTCTCTTTTGATAAGGAAAGACGGCCTTTTCGTTGCGAAGCGGCCTGGCTTGCTCACCCGGAGTTCTTGCCTTTTGTTCGTAACGCCTGGGTTAGGGATTGTCCGGCTAATCAGGCGCTGGCCATATTGAAGTCTAGACTCCTGGATTGGAATAAGTCTACGTTTGGGAATATTCACTTGAACAAAGTTAAGTTGGTCGCTTCTCTTGATAAGGTGTAGAGAGAGCTGGTTAGCAACCCGTGTGATTGGCTTTTGTCTAAGGAGAAGTCGGTTCAGGACGAGTTGAGTAGGGTAATTTTGTGGTTTCAGAAATCTAGGGAGGCGTGGCTCGTGTCTGGTGATCGGAACACCAAGTTTTTCCATGCCTCCACCATGGTTAGAAGAAAGAGGAATAGAGTCAAAGCTTTGCTTAATGATGATGGTGTGTTGGTCGAGGATAAAAAGGAGCTGGAGTTGCTGGTTTTGGATTTCTTTCGGAATCTTTACTATTTGCCTGTTCATGAGTTGTATCCTATTGTCACCCCGCATGGTCTGTTTCCTCGTCTTTCTCAGGTTCTTTGGGATCAGTTGAATGTGGTGTTTACTAAGGAGGATATTTTTCGAGCGCTCAAAGGTATGGGGGGCTTTAAGTCTCCAGGCCCGGATGGCTTTCAACCCATCTTCCTCCAGAAAAGATGGGATATTGTGGGAGATTCGGTGGTCAGGGGTGTGATGGACTTTCTGGAGTGTGGGATTCTGCCTGCGAGGTTGAATGAGACTCTTGTTGCTCTCCTCCCGAAAGTGAATAATCCCGATAAGGTTAGTCTTTTTAGACCCATCAGTCTGTGTAATGTGTCTTATAAGCTTATTACAAAGGTTTTGGTGAGCCGGATGCAATTCTAGATGTCGGATTTGATTGGCCCTACGCAAGGTAGCTTTCTCCCCGGTAGGTTGATCACGGATAACATCGTTCTGGCTCAGGAAGTGGTTCACTCTATGAGATTTAAGGATGGCGTCAAGGGGTGGATGATTCTCAAAATCGATTTGGAGAAAGCGTATGATCGGCTTAGATGGGATTTTATCTCTGATACTCTTGTTGATGTTGGCTTCCCGGACAATTGGATTAGCTGGATTATGGAATGTGTTTCTTCTTCGTCTATGAATGTGTTATGGAACGGGCAAAAGACGACTAAAATTGTTCCGTCCAGGGGCATCGGACAAGGAGATTCCATCTCTCCTTATCTTTTTGTGTTATGCATTGAGCGTCTTAGCCACTTGATCTTACAGGTTGTGGAGTCTAGGGACTGGAAGCCTATTCAGATTTCGAGAGGGGGCCCTAGGTTATCTCATCTCATGTTCGTTGATGATATTCTTCTTTTCGATGAGGCTTCGTTTGCTCAGGTTCGTGTTATCCAGGGTTGTCTTGACATGTTTTGTCGGTCTTTTGGTCAGAAAGTGAACCCGGCGAAGAATAAGCTTTTCATCTCGCCTAATGTTAGCGAGGATACTGCGTTACAGATTGGTCAGGCTAGTGGGTGGACTGTTACCCATGATCTTGGGGTTTATTTGGGTATGCCTCTGCTTCACAAGAATATGGATAAGCAGACTTTTGAGCCTTTGCTCGACAGGATTAATTCGCGGCTCTCGGGTTGGAAGTGTAATTAGTTGAGCTTTGCTGGCATGGTCACCCTTGCTAGGTCTGTTCTCCATTCCATCTCGGTCTATACTATGGCCTCTCTGACTCTTCCTGCCTCCGCCAGTGAGAAGATCGACCAGCTCACTCGTTCCTTTATTTGGGGTAGCTGGGGCGATAAGAAGCGTATGCATATGATGAGATGGGAGGAGGTTTGCAAACCCAAGGAGGATGTGGGCTTGGTCTGAAATCCATGGCGAACCTCAATCAGGCTATTACGGGTAAGTTAGCTTGGAGGTTTCGCAAGGATAGTGATAGTCTCTGGTGTAGGGTGCTTAGGGCGAAGTATGTGCGCCCTTCGGGTGTCGTTCATGGTCATCCTTCTCCGATCTGGAGGAGTATTGTCAAGGTTGATCTTAAGATTGTTATCTCGGGCTCGAGATGGCATGTTGGTAATGGTTCCTCGATTTTGTTTTGGAAGGATCTTTGGCTGGGGGATTGTACTTTACAGTCTTCTGCCAAAGGGAGGATCAGTGAGGAGTTGTTGTAGGCCCGTGTGGTGGATTTTTGGAGTCCGGGTCGGGGTTGGAATTGGGAAATCCTGAATCCGCTTCTTCCTGCTTCGTGTCTGCTTCAGTTAGCTGCTATTGCTGTTTCATCGGAGAGTGGTAGCACGGATGCTCTGGCTTGGAAGTTCTACCGGGACGGTAACTTCTCTGTGGCTACGGCCTATGAGTTTATTCATGCTAATTCGGTTTATATCGATGTTGATGGAAGGTTTTTCAAGATCATCTGGAGCCTCCGTGTTCAGGAGCGGGTGCATTGTTTTATTTTTCACCTTTTCCGGAATTGCGGGCAGTCGCGCGCTATTTGGAGTTCTGTTCTGTCGACCAGCGTTTGCAGGGATTTCTTCAATCTCAACTTTGCTCAATGGATTAGGAGTAATCTTTTGCAGCAGCAGGGTGTCGATGGTATTGAGGATTGGGCTTGCTTTTTTGTTGTTGGCCTTTGGAGTATTTGGAAGTGGAGGAATGCCTGGGTTTTTTAGAAGAAGTCCTTCGGTGGGGATAAAGTTGCTCACATTTTGTCTCTGACTAAGGATTACGCTCGAGCTAGGATGTTGTCGCTTGATCCTAAGAAGAAGTCTAAAGAGATGCGTTTGATTAAGTGGTCTCCTCCTGTGGACTCGTTCATTAAAATCAACACTGACGGGTCTGTGGTCAATGGTCTTGCTGCTGCTGCGGGTGTTTTGAGGAATTATGAGGGTGCTTGGATGGTTGGTTTTGTTCACAATCTTGGCTCTTGCTCGGTGTCAATGGCTGAGTTATGGGGAATTGTGTCGGGTCTTAAGTTGGCCTGGGATAGGGGATACATGAGGGTTTATTTGGAAACGGATTCGTAGATTGCGACTCTGTTGCTAAACAAACCTATGGATCGTTGTCACCCCCTTTTTAGCATCGTCTCAATGGCGTTGGGCTTCATTCGTAGAGACTGGGTCATCCAGGTTCGTCATGTGTTTCGCGAGGCGAACTCTGTTGCTGATTGTCTCGCTTCTTTTGCTTTTTCGTTTCCTTTAGGTTTTCATGTTCTTGCTTTTCCGCCCGATCGGGTGTCTTTGTTTCTTTTTAATGATGTGAGAGGTTTGACTACGCCTCGCCTGGTGGCAAAGAAGCGTTTTATTTATATATTTCTCGAGAGTGTCGCCTCTCTTTTAACCAAAAAAAAAGATATTCTCTCGTCAAATTACTTTTTTGTCCTTCATTACTTTCAAAGTCGGTTAGAATGACTTAATGGGTTGGTCACTCTTTCAATCCGTTTTCATGGGTCTCAGGTTGCTCTTTGGGCCCTTCTTCTTAGTTTTGGCCCATTTAGGTTATGACGAAATCTGAACTCAACAATTATAAATGCATAATTTTATATATTTTGGTTGAGGAGTGGAAAACATTCATCCACATTTATATTGAATGAGTAGGTTATTCATTTGATGCGGATGGAATTGTAATCCCTTGATGAATCTATAAAAGAATTACGATCGATTAAACTCCGGATTTCTAAGGCTAAATCGAGCTTTACTAGTCTTAAGACCATGTGCATCATTGCATGAGCCTTATTTCGATGGAATAAGATTCAATTGAAAGATAGAAAGGGCCAATGCGGGAGCATCTGAGCTACCATCAAAAGCATTCAAGCTTTCTTCAAAAACACTTCGTCCTAAATCTAGATATCGGCTAACCAATGGAGTAAGGGCTAAGGATCGCTATGAGTCATCATTGATAGTATCCCGAGCTCGTATTGTAGCCATTCAAGCTCGTAAAGATCCGGTTCGGGTCAAGATCAGAAGACAAGTATTACAGATGAAATAAACTAGACTTCAAGATCAAACTATGAGGTTTAGAATCACTCAATTCTGATCTCGAACGACAAAGAACGAGCCGTTTCAAAAAGAGATGTCGGCGAGGTGGTTCCAAACCGCGCTCGCGTCCCCTCCTCGCGACTTCACGTTTTCTGCTTGCGTTCTTTTAAATCCAAAAAGTCGTAGCCAACTTGCTACAACCACAATCACGATTTTCTGACGGCGATCGCATTTACGAAGCTGAAGACTTTCCGAGATTTGTCCATTTTTAGTTGTTGCCGGAATTATTTCATTTAAGTTGTTTTTAGCTATTTTTAGGAAATACTTTTAATTATTTTAGTTATTTGGAAATATTATGAACCCTATATAAGATTTGCGCTCCCTACATTGTTTTAGGCCCCCCAGAACCCAAGATGAAGCTCTTCATCATTCGTTAAGGGTTCTTGTTCCTAAGTTCAAATGTTTTATTGTTGTTTGATTTGGTTCCAATTGACCTATCATTCGACTTATCTTTCTATCATCTTCTTATCTAATTTCATAATCTCTTCTCGGTTTCTGTTTAAAGTTTGGTATCTAGATCAGGCAATTGCGGCTTATCCCCGCATCACCTACATTGTTATTGTAGCCTAAGAGGGCACGAGACTATTAAAAGGGTTATACATGTACCAAGTATTTATCATGTTACATCATACTAACTTATATACGTACATATGCATTATTCATATATAAATAGTTTTGACACAAACAAACACGCTTCACAAACCAATAACATTTACACTTTTGTTACAAAACTAGTTTCCGGGCCCCGTTTGCGCATAAGATCGGTGCGCAGATACGTTGCGCATAAGATCTGTGCGCAGATACGTTGCGCACAGGTTATTTTTAACCTTGTCCGACGATGAAGCCTTGGTGGATGGAGGCGGCCGGCGGTATGCGACTCGAGCGGCGTTGGCAGCGGCAAATGCTCCTCCGGCGACAATTCCGGCGAGGGCTAGGGTTCCGGCGGGTGCTCCGGCGGCTGGTAGGGTTCCGGCGACGACGACTACGGATCCGGTGACACCGCACGAGCTTTATTCGGTATATAATTTCTAAACCCGCTTTTTTCAAATTTTAATTGTATTTAATTTTGGAAATTTAATCGTAAGTTTTTTAGTAATAATTACGATTAAATTTCAGTTTTTTATGAATTAAATATTAGAATTCGAATTAATCGTACTTTTTCTTAATTACGATTAAATTTCAAATTATTATGAATTAAATATTAGAATTCTTATTAATCGTAATTTAATCGTAATTTTTTATAATTACGATTAAGTTTCAGATTATTATGCATTAAAGAGAATTATTATGAATTCGTATTAATCGTAATTTTTTAGTAATAGTAGTGATTATTATTTCGTATTAGTTGAGATGTTTATTTTTTAGTAATTATGAATTAAATATTAGAAACTTAACAGTCATAACTAGTTATGACTTAATTGTTAAGTTTCTAACAATTCCTATTAAAAAATTTAGTTTTCGTAGAAATAAAGACTCGAATTTGATTACGAAGTTGCAAATTATTTCCGAATATTTTAGTATGAATTAGTCATACTAAAAATGTAAAAACATGTAGACTATACAAGCCGTCATGGATCAGACCGGCAACACGATGCCCGCACCAGTAGCGGAACGGCTTCCACGTCGACATGATGTGGAAGCCGGTGTGCGACTAGAGTTTGAGGCCCTCGAACGATTTTTCGGCACCGGATCACCTGAGCGTCGTGAGCCAGAGAATGAGTACGACGAGGCACAGCTGCAGCAGCAGGAGATAGATGGTTCGCATATGGAGATAGATGGACAGAAAGGAGATTTCCATGCCGACGTAGATTATCCTGGTCGATATCTTACTACGTTCGACCTTATTGAGCCCACACCAGTACAGGCGCAGGTGACCACAGATGACTATGATATCCACGACGCACCTCTGTTTCAGGATGTTGTACCTCCCAGTTCAGAGCATACAGAGCAGGATTTACCTCCAGTGACAGATGCAGCAGCGTCGACATCTTCTCCTCCTACGGTCGCATCTGCAGAGCCAGTCGCATCTTTAGAGCCAGTGTCGGGAGATTTAGACGACGATGACCATGCCGTACCGACCTATTTTCCTTGGCTCAGGGACTCGATGCAGGACATTTGTCGTCCACGTGCGCCTCACCTACTGTGTTCTTATGAGACGCATATAGCGAGATGGATATGGTCGTGTGGTCCTCTTCCAGGGCCTGCTCCCGATGTACCATTGGTGCCCCCGGTGCAGGTTAGGAAGCGTGCCCGTGCGGGGGAAGCTGTAGGCCGAGGCAGAGGCCGAGGTGGTGGTGAGGGTGCTGTAGGCATAGGCCGAGGTGGTGGTAGAGGGAGAGGGAGAGGTAGAGGGAGAGGGAGAGGGAGAGGCCAGGAGGGTGCTGAGGGAGTTGGTGGTGAGGGTGTTGCTGCTGAGGGAGTCGCCGAGGGGGCTGCAGTTGATGAGGTTGTTGTTGAGGAGGTTGCGGCTCCGGTTAGAGGTGGTCGTCGTCCGAGGCAGAGACGACGAGTAGCAGATATTCAGCCACCTCAGGTTGTTGTTGTTGTGCAGCCAGAGGATGAGCCAGAGGATGGGGACGGGGATGAGGCCGAGGCTGATGCGGCTCCGTTAGATCTGGTATGTTCAATAACATTGATCTGAATGCTTATAATAACTTATACGTTTCATATTTACTAATCGGAGGCAATTTTTTTTCTGTACTTATTTAGGCTAGTAAGCTCCTGAGGGTGATGTACAGATCTCCACAGGTTCATGATTATGAGCATCATATTTCAGCTGAGGAGGGTACATGGTTCAGGCTTGCTGAGCGTTCTGGGCGACAGAGCTGCGCCGAGTGGGCATAGCGTCTCAGATCGATGATGCACTGATTTCTGCTTTTGTGGAGAGGTGGCATCCAGAGACCAACACTTTCCACATGCCATTTGCTGAGATGACCATATGCCTACATGACGTGATGCAGATCCTCAGAGTCCGTATACATGGCAGTAGCTACAATTCACCTATGACAGATGACCAGATCTATGGGGCGCTTGCGGACGCTATGGGTCAGGAGGCGGATGACATGAAGGCATGTTATAGCTCAGGTGGCATTCATTTCGGTGCCCTCAATGCTCGGTTGGAAGTTTTGTTTGATGCGCCAGTCAGGAATGAGAGTCACATTGCCACTCTGTATCTCCTTTTGCTTCTGGGCTCGACTGTCTTGGTGGACAGGTCGACAAAGGGTGTCAAGGTCCAGTACGCGGCGCTTGTTCTCAACCATGATCGTACAGGGGACATTGCATGGGGAGCCGGCATACTTGCGTTAGTGTATCGCAATTTAGGATCTGCATCTAGAGTCGAGACGGTAACCATTGGTTCATGTGGGATTCTTCTGAGGGTAAGATCTTGTCTTTAACGTCTTGGTGAATAACTCTTAACTATTCACGTAGTTTTACTAATAATCTGTAATTATTTATATATAGTGCTGGATCTGGGCATACTTTCCTCATTTTCGTGATCCCTTTGTCACGAGCCCTGCATTCGCCCATGGAGATGCTACTGTAGGATTGTATACACCACTTAGCTCGGATACTGGGCGTTTGGTTGCCATCCGTCGCATGCTCGACAACATGAGATATGAGCAGGTTTGGATTTAATTTCTTATATTTTTTATTTCATTACCGCAATACGTGTGTAATTTGGCTTGTTATTTGTTTCAGGTTAACTGGAAGCCATGGAGAGATTTGGACTTCAACTCACCAGAGGTTTCTCCTACGAGATTTGAGGGCGTATTGAGCATCTGGAAATTTCACGAGGCCTACAACCCTAGGAGAGTCCTGCGGCAGTTTGGGCGGGCTCAGCCCGTTCCCGACCCTCCCATTCAATCGTTGTCATTTAATCGGCCCATGGGTTGCTCGGGTTATGACGTCGTTTATGCACCTGAGCTTCTTCTTGCATGGGACGCAGAGCCGAGGCCTCTGATCGATCTGGATGGGCCGGTTGCAGAGCCAGCATGGAAGATGTCTGATGACTATATGGATTGGTTGGACGAGTTCTCACATCCCGTCGTCAATCCATCCTCTGAGAGACATGATCGCCCGCCTCACTATGGATATACCCCGGTGCCTATCGATGCATTAGAGGTATGTAAAATTTTATAAAGTTTGTACAAAACATAACTTTAGACCTTAACTAACAATTAAATTTACGTTTCGTTTGCAGCGTTGTCAGATCCTTCAAGCCATGATGCACTCTTTTCTAGACACCCCTATCTCGGATCGACCTTGGGGCACTGAAGATGTGATTCGTGGATGGCTTGCAATCTTAGAGGCACCTCAGGCACCTTTGGCACCATCTCCCTCACGTGCATCGCGGATGGCAGCACCACCACCTCCTGTTTTCCGAGATTTTGTTCATGAGAGGGTCCAGGGGAGTGGATGTGGCACTCAGGATGATACGACTCAGGAGGATGCGCACCAAGATGATATGACTCAGGGTGATGTGCCTCGGGAGGATGCTCCGCCTTATACTCAGCAGACTCAGGATTAGACGCTCGACTTCTATTTTTGTTTGATGGATGTTTTATGTACGATTGATGTTTTATGTATGCCTTTTTTTGTGTGATGGTTTTAACTTTTATGTTTTGCTTGTTTGAATATTCAAAACAACTCTGAACAATAATGCAAATACAAATCTGAACAACAAGACGTGGAAAAATATACAAATTTGCGCACAAGAATCTGTGCGTACTCGAAATGCGCATAGAAATGTGTGCGCAGACCCAATGCGCATATAAGGCCTCCAAGGCATTTTTGTGTTTTCGCGTATTTTCGATCAACTTTTTGTGAAGGGGAGACCTTATACACACTTTATATGCCTAATAACACATAATTGTATAAGTTTTTGAAACATAATCAACATCGATGTACTAGACCCTTCATATCTCAACTACTTCAAACCGGATTTCATCCATGCGTCAAGGTTATGCGCACCTATTCTGTAACTTTTTCAATCTGTAACTTATTGTGCGCTGTTGTAAAGCGTACAATAAGTTACCGTTAAATCCGTGTGCGCAGATATAATGCACACACATTCTGAATGGCAAAAAATTGTGCGCAGGTATGTTGCGCACACTTTGTTACCGTTCATAATGTGTGCGCATTATATCTGCGCTCCATTTGTTACCGTTAAAAACCTGTGTGCCTTAACGTTGCGCACCGAATCTGAAAAATGTGTGCGCAGTGAGAGGTTCAAAACGTCTCGAAACGACTTAGAAACGAAAAAAACCGACTCAAAACATTACAAAACAAGCAAAGACGTCTTCTAATTATTACAAGGTAAAAAGCGTCTTCTAATAGATGAGATTGAACATTACAAGGTAAAAAGCGTCTTCTAATAAATGAGATTGAACATTACAAGGTAAAATACGTCTTCTACTTATTACATGACAATCTCACTCAGTCAGATATGTGAACGAGTTCGGTCCCTCCTTTATACATGAATGGATCTGGTGCCCGACCATTTGAAATGCGGTACTCTCGATACATCCTCAAATTGTCCCCAAATGTTTCTTCCCACCATTGAATGTTTGGATCTACGTGTTTCTTCCACGAACCGGGAGTATGCGGTAGTGGCGAACCAACCATCAACGCCACCTATATAAACACAATCGACTTAAGATATTAAACAAAAAACTATGATTACACAAGTATCAAGTACAATTGTCTACTTTACCGGTATGAAGTGGTCACGGTTGCCTACGTGTGCCATGCCGAAAATTTTTCGTGGAGGATCAACGTTTTCTGTTCTACACCTTAGCGGTAAGCAAAAGGTCGGAGCACCCCAACACAATAACACGAGGCCAACTTGGTATAGGGTGGCAAACGCTAAGCCCATCAGTGGAAAGTGCAGCCAGTACAGTTCTGAACAAGGGCTTCTGCAATGGTTAACTTGGAGAATAAGATCCTCCCAAGTACCCGGACGAAGACGACGACGAATAGGCTCGTACAATTCTCGGTTCTCAAGCAGCTCCGTTACCAGCTCACGCGGAATGTTTCTGTACTCTTGTTCTTTTCTTCCCAAAAGTAAGGCCATCGACCTATAACCACAATGCCCGTCAGAACGTACCTGTCTAACATCTGTGATGTATGGAAGCCAAAAATCATCCAAATTGTCAATGCCGAAGTCAATCCCCCTATGAATGAGAGGAACACCAAGTTCTTCAGGGCACTGATCGAAGTCAGTGTAGTTTGATCCTTCAGGTTGTGATAGGTCGGGCATGGGTTGAGAATGCAACTCCTCGGCCTCAATGACCACGGGAAGTGATGTCGATGTTTGCTTTCTAGGACGACCTGGTCGTTTTGCTCTTGTATTGTTTTCCTTCTTCTTCCCCTTTGATTTCTTCTTTGCCTCCTCCTTCTCATACTGCTCCACTCTTCTTGTTTGTGCTCAAAATAACTCTTCTCTCTCGATTCCTCCTTGTCATTTTCACTGTCATCCTCCTCCTTTTTAGGACGACTTCGCCGTCTTGCTCCTATACTCTTCTTTCCTTTTGATTTATGCTTTGCCTCCTCCTTCTCATACTGCTCCATATCTTCTTGTTTTATGTCATCCTCCTTGTCATTTTCACTGTCAACCTCCTCCTTATCCTTGTTCTTTGCACCCTTTGGCCTGCCTTTTCTTTTCACATTTGTCGGTTCTTTCAAGGTAGTAAGTTCGGGATGCTCCAAGTCCTGATACAACTCACCTAGCTGGTATGCCGTGCTTTTCTTCAAGGTTCGAAGTTCCAACTTGGTGAACATTTCATGGAGTCGCAACTCTATAATGTTCATTCGGGCCTTCAAATTTGGGTCGTCTTCTGTTTCAGGAGTGTCGTCCCAATGCAAATCCCTCTAGAACGGGTGAATGTCATCCTCAATCAGGGGTGTGTTTGAAATGATAGCGTGTGCAATTTGATGGACGCACGGCAACCCAAGACAGTTCCTCACCCAATGGTCGGTGCATTGTTCAAGAAATTTCCCCGTCAACATGATCTCATAAGTAGCCAACAAATGATCTAAACACCTGTCTGACACTTTGTAGAATAGTCGGGAAAAAATAGCCCTTCCAAGCGGATGCATGTTTGGATCATCAAAATCAGTTGGTCGTTTGGAGAGAGACATGTTCATGCTCGCCCTAATTGAATCAATCTGAAGGAGTACTGAATGATGGATCCGTACGATCACTCTGTTAAAGCCCCCTCTGTTGGAACCAATAATATCTTTCAAAACCTTGTGCATCCCTTCAACTCTAAAAAACAGTTTAGTTGGTAAGTTAAGAAAGTAAGTCGTTGTGATATAATCGTCTTAACTAAAAAATATCAATATTTACATGGTTGAAGTCCTCGTAAGGAAATGAAGCTTATGATCTGTCCAAGCCCTCACTATGCTTGTCTTGTGAGGATTAAGCCATGTTCTCTCGACGTATCCCACAAGGCCGCTCTTCCAAGATCTCTTCAACTGTTCGAGCCGCAGTTCATAGGTCTCTTCAGTAGCTGAGCAAAATAGTCCCCAACATTGTCCTGCAAAGGCTTCCACTTTAATTTGTCTCTTTAGGATGGTCGAAGCATGTGCCTCAATGTTGTGTTTGATATGCACCCAACACAACAGATGTTGAACTTCGCTCCCGAAAACAGTCTTTATCCCTTTTATCAGCGCGTCTTTGCAATCTGTCATTATAGCCGTTGGCATCACTCCCAAATCTATGAATAATGACTTCAATTGAATCATTATCCATGTGTAATGATAAATCCTTTCCGCTTTAGTGAATGCATACACGATGTTGAACGTCTTGTGTGTATTGGTGAATCCAACGATCTCTACGAGCAGCATTTCATATCTATTGAAACATTAACATATATCACTACAGAACATATATCATTATCCGAACTAAATATCGACCAAGGTATTTTAGAGACTTACTTGTTTGTCTTGTACGTCGCATCGATAATTACCACGTACGGGTACTTCTTCAACAAACGCAACGACTCTTGGTTAGCAAAGAATAATATTGCAACCTCGCCGTTTGTCGTGTCTCTATGTAGGTGAACTACGTAGTCGTGGTCTCGCAAAAACTTAAGCGACCACTGTGTCACGTTTAGCTCTCTGTGATCTTCGTAATTCACCTTCTGCAAAAAGTTTGCAACTTGTCTCCTTGAAGTAACATTACCACGGTACTTCTCCCTCAATTTAGAGATAATTTCTTTTGGCGTCTTGCATCCAGTTCCATCTCCCCACCGCCTAGCACAAAGCTCTTGCTCCTCCGTCATTCGACCCATGAATGCATTCCCATGAAAACTAGCAAGTAGCACATGGTTATGCCGACCTTCTATCACACCTAAAATCCATTTTTCTCCTGCGACCCCGGGAATGTTTTTCTTTCGCACTGCCAGTAGCTGAAATCTACACTCACACTTCTTCGACTTCGACTTTCTAAGCCTAGGAACAGGCAACTCTGGATTCTCTTTGTTCACCTTTGGCCTCCCAGATCTTGGTTTTCCAAATCTATCGCACACAATACTTATTTGGTACGGACTTGAATTACGCGTTACCAAAGCTATCACTAACTCCTTTCCTCTATCTCTCGCCCACTCGTACAATTCTTGCAGAGTATCCCAATATTGTGCGGTTCTAAAATAATCCGAATAATCTTTCCCCTATACGTAATTGTAGAGTGACAATTAGAGCGACAATTACACTACTACCAAAATAACAAGGCAAAATACTTGGTACGAACTTTAAACTAATTAGGCTAGCATATGAAACTAATTACGCTAGCATATGAAACTAATTTGAAACTAATTACGCTACCATATAAAACTAATTATAACATATTATACTAACCACAAATTCACCACTCGGATCCCAGTCGCCGAACTCTTCGTCTTCTAAGAAACCATCCAACCATTCGTCGTCGTTCGGGTCCTCTCAAAACACATGATTAATCAACTCTAACAACTTTGATTAATCAACTCTAACATACGAGAGTTTTGATTACGACGAGACATTTTGAATGAATTTGTTGGAAAACGAAGAGGTTTTGAATGAATTTGTTGGAAACGAAGAGATTATGGCTTTATATAGGCACATTTATGACCGTTGTGGTCCAAATGGATGGATCCTAAACTGTAAAGACCTGTGCGCTAACCATCCGCGCACAAACCCAAACCCTAAAGCACCTGTGCGCAGAACCTAAGCGCACAGTTTTACATTTAACGACTACTTTTTTCAAAAATTTCAACGGCTACTATGTTTGAACAGTGCGCAGAAACACGGCGCACAGATTCTCAACCTGTGCGCATTAGTTAGGCGCACAAGTTGTTACAGACTCTGAAAATTTACGAAAAATACTTGTAATACCCCGTAAAACATGTATGCGCATAAGACTTGCGCACAGATGCGTGCGCATAAGTTGCGCGCACAGAATCGCGTGCATATATACCTCGATTCGCGTGCATATAGCCATTGCCTTAAAAATAGATTTAGCCAATCTAATCAAATATGTTAAAAGAAGTGAAAATGGAGATGAGAGAGATCATAGATGCAAGAAGAAACATTTCAATATCTTCTAAAGCAGTTTCAGTTTCAGTTTCGTGGTATTTTTTATCATAGAGATCTGACCACAAACCCATTTGAATCAATTCCTATGGAATTTTCAGGTTATAAAAAAGGATTGCAGAAACAGATAATAGTAAGCATCATTTTTTTTTTATAAAACACAACCTTAAATTAAAGAACATTAGAATAAAATAGGGCAGCTTACGGATTACTAAACTAAGTGAGAAAACTGTACATATCAAAATCAAGCACGGTTTGATATCTTATTTTTCAATTCAGACTGGAATCACACGGTTTTCTTTTTCAAGCATAAGCTTTGTGCATTTAAAACCAATGTTAGTAAGCTACTAACCTTCTTTTCGAACTGAAGGTTACAACAAAAAAGTCTTCTACATTACATTTCTATACAATATACACTGCCTCTTTTAAATGTAATGTAGAAGACTTCTTTTGATGTAAGCTTCAGTTCAAAAAGATAAATATAAATATATCATATTCTTGTGGTAACGAGTATAATTATTAGGAGTTTTCTTTAATAATGAGGATATATCATATTCTTCTAATAATGAGGATAAATATAAATATATCAGAATTTTTTTCCGAAATGAGCATTTTACCAGAAAAAATTCCCGACGCAGGCTCTTTTCAAAACAATTTCCCAAAATAAGCACTTATTTCAGCTTCAGAATTTTTTTATGTGTGAGAGACGCTGCGTCTCTCCTCCGAAGCTGAAACTATTTTTTTTTGAATTTTTATGTATAAGAGACGCTGGTCGAACCAGCGTCTCTTATACGTTCAAACATAAAAAAAAAGACGATGGTCGAACCAGAGATGTTTTTTTTTTATTTGCACATGTATAAGAGACGCTGGTATACAGATTTGTATTTTTTCGTCAGGCATCATTGGAAGCTGTGATTCATCTTGTGGAGAGGAGATTCCAGAGGAAGGAGAAGGAGAGGGGGACGGGGAGATGGAGAGAGCGGAGCGAGCGTAGGCGGCGAAGAGCCAGGCGGCCAGGACGGGGCAGCAGCGGCTTCGGTCGAGGTTGTGGCCGCAAGCTTCGCTTACGCCGCCGAAAAGCTCGTCGGAGAGGTCGAGATGGCAGAACTCGGAGCGTGAGGACTGAACCAGGAAAGCTGGTACGGTGTTTGGAGATGAGTAGTCTCCTGGTCGGAGTGGCTGCCCGGGGTCGGTGACTGGTTCGGCGATGAGGCTGCCGGAGGTGCGGTGGAGGAGACAAGCTACAAAGATCGATAGGAAGAGGCGTTCCATGGATGAATGGTTCCTTTTTGGTGATGCAAATGGTGGTGTGTAAAAATGGTGGTCTGTAAACAGAAAGATAAGGAGAGAGTGGGAGAGGTGAAAAGGTGTGAGGGAGGTTCGGATTTGGAACCAAGTGTTGTCTGTTTCTCATTTTTACCTCTGCTTTTGTTTGATTCAGGGAAGATGGAGGTGCGCTTTCTCCTTGTATAAGGCGCTTACAAATAATTTTTTTTTAAAAAAACATTTTACGTGTACACGGGGAATTAAAAAATACAAAGCATATACATTTTTTTTTTATGTTTGAACGTATAAGAGACGCTGGTTCGACCAACGTCTCTTATACATGTGCAAATAAAAAAAAAACATCTCTGTATATGAGACGCTGGGCAAACCAGCGTCTCATATACATTTTTTTTTTATGTTTGAACGTATAAGAGACGCTGGTTCGACCAGCGTCTCTTATACATTGCCTTAAAAAAAAAAATTAAAACTACAAAAAAGTTTTTTGGAAATTAAATTAAAAAACTAACATGTATAAGAGACGCTGGCCCAGCCAGCGTCTCTTATACATAAATGCCTATTTTTGGAAATTGTTTTGAAAAGAGCCTGCGTCGGGAATTTTTTCTGGTAAAATGCTCATTTCGGAAAAAAATTCAATATATCAAGCAAAAAAAATATGTAGGGTAGTTTTCTCTACACATGAATAAATGGGTAATATACTAATATCTTAATTATATTAATATTGCCAAAAATGAAATAATCAAAGGCAAATAGTGAGTTGATTGGATATATAGCCTAATCAACAAATTTCTATTTCTATTTCTATTTTTGCTCTCTTGAAACCCATGAAATATATAATTTAAATTTCCAGACATGCAAATCTACACATAATATTTTTCTTAAATACTCAAAAATCTTGGAGAGTAACAGCTGCCAACAACTAAGCAAATCAATCCTAAATAGAAATGACATTTTTTGGTTTTATAGTATCCGACCATTAGATAATTCAGTTGGACATAAAGTATTTGTCATGTGGACTATACAGAAATATGCCAATATTGACTCCCATTAGACGTATAACCAGACCCAACCTGTCATTAAAGCTTAACATATCATTCAACATCAACATAAACTTCCTATGACAATTTATAAGAACACCATCAATTTCAGAATTCCTTCAACAGAACTTTCTTTCGCCTAATATTACAGTGTAAACTATGTTTATAGCAACCAGCTTATCCGAAAAGAAAAAAATTATAAAATCAATATAAAAAAAGAGGAGAATGATATTGTGATTGATTCAAGTGATGTACATGTTCCACAAGGCGATGAAAAGAATCACAACAGAGGAGTTAAAAGTTTTAAGAAAGTAATCCGTCCCCCACAATGCAGACGTCAAATTCTTGTTGCAGCCCAAACTGTAAATGGTAATAGAAAAAATAACCTGCAAGGTCAAGTTCATACCTTATTCACACGTATTGCATTTCCATAAAGTTTGATCATGTTAAGAACTTTTTTTGCCGGCATAAAACCAGCATTCAAGTTTTTTTGCCGGCATAAAATCAAATATTCTTCACTTCGAAACTCCACAAACCCATAACCTTGATGAAGGTTTGCCAGCATAGAGAAGAAGGTGATTACCAGAAGTGGCTAGCAGGTTATGCCTAATGCAAATCTCAACCCCAGCAGCAACATCAAGATCAATGCAGGTGCAAGGTGTGTAGAAACATGAAGTAGCCCAATGAATACTCGTGCTTTACGTGATACTTTGGGTGGGACCAAATATATAGCTGATATCAGTATTGTTGTTGCAACACCTAAAGAGGTAAACAAGGTTTGTATCATTAATTTCCCAACCAATGACTATTAGATCAACCAAAGCTAATTTTAAGTTGGGATTGAATAGAAGTGCCAATGAGGAAAGGTTAAGACCTATCACTATACATAACTTAAGTCAATAGAATGTAAGAGACGTTTCCAGTTACCTCCAGCAAGGTTGGAACGGAAGAAACTACTCAGTTGTCCAGTAGCTACAAAAAAAAACGTGAAAAGATGATATAGATTGGTCCAAGCTGAATCATATTTGACAGATTTGACAATTTGAATCAAGTATGAAAAACAAAACGAGTTCATACCAATTGGTCCAACCTGTACAAACGACTCCCACAGAAGCTCCTCAGAGTTCTACATGAAAAGATGATATAAATTAGGGGTTATTTTCGTTTCCATTGGTGGCAAAAGAACATTAGTCACATAGTTGTATAACACTTCATGTACCAGAAAAAGAATGGGAAATTGATACAAACACACTTGCAGTTTATAGCTAGGTTACAGAAACATGAAAAGGGAATATTTTTTCATTCATATATATAATCTAGGATAGTTTTCTCTAATTACAATTAAACCATACAACAATTAAGAAGAGTTCAAAAGTCAAAACTGACATATACTAAGATCAACCTTCAAAATTCGTGGAAGAGTTGAAAGCTCAACAGAAGGAAGCTCCCGCAACTCACTATTCAAACTATGATATGTCTCACCTGCATAGTCAGATATACTATTAGGTAGATCAAAAACATATGCAGAGTAGACAACTCAGATCCTTGTCAATTGTAAATGTAACTTACACATCTAATTCCTCAAAAAGATAAAAAGATCCAGAGTATAAAAGATTGGAAAAACTCCAAAGTTGTAAAGAAGCATTAAACAGTGGACCTTTGGTTACTGTCACAAAGTAAAACATGAGGATTTTCTTCTATGGAAAATAAAACTTTCTTCTAAGAGAACTAAAATGTAGAGTTCTTTGAACGCTGCAAATATTATCCCTGCATAAAATAGGTAGATCTATTAAAATGAGGGAGACACTATGAGAGTGAACTGATGTAACTTCTCAAATTAGTGTACTATTGTACGGTCATGTGCAAATCAAACAGAATCCCAGTTACACCAATCCCTACTTGTTAAAATCCCATTCTTCCTCTACAAACTCAGCCTAATTTACCTATGTTACTATAAACTCCCACTCGTTTAAAACAAGAGTGTAATTACAAACAAAACTTCAAAGATACCAAATGCATGATGTAATCAACCAATATATATGTCACTTACAGTGCTTATATATATAAAATCCATATAATTAACTTTAACAGTACATTAAAAATCTCCCAAATGCTACACAAAGTAGAATGAGAGTAGCAGAGATTATTTTGCAATAAAATTGGAAAAGATGGATTAATTAAACTATTGTCATAGCATAACAAATTTGTCCAAGAAGAAGATATTCTCAAACAAGGTCCCCGATCCTGCCAATGTCTCCAACTCAGAAGACTAATGGAAATTTTCTGATTTTTCTGAAAGATGACCTCTTTACAACTCTTGCTCTCATTTACATGCATAAATGCCTAGTCACATATACTAACCAGAGACTGAGTTGTTAGTTATCATCCATCTAGTTGACTAAGAATACAACCCCAGTACCCCACTGATCTATTTCACTTGTCCTCCCTTGTCAATAACTTGTTTACTGAATATAAATGTGCCCCGAGTGTTTTGGTCTCGTTTCTCGTGACTTGTATATGATTCTTAACAATTTGATTTCAGTTTCACATTCATCAAATAATTCTCACCTGTATGTGATCTAAACTTTGTGTTAAATTTTACAGATTCATGTGTTTTGAAACTATCAGAAAAGCTTAGTCAAGATACTGTCAATCTAGAGAAGCACATAAAATCTTCCTTTGGATCTTCATGGAAAAAAACACTTTGTGAGGGAAAGCTTATTGAAGGGAAAATCGATCCTGGAAATCTTGGAGTACTTGCTAGTAGCCAATAAATATGAAAGCATCAGATCAACATGCAGCTCTATAATTAATTCAAGAAAATAAGTAATTCATACAAGAGGAAGATGTCATACACTGATTTCCTTTTTGGTTTGAGGGGAAAAGGATGCATATTCACTTTACCAACGACTAATAAATGAAGAAATTTCCTTAAGTTTAACCACAATCCAGTAAATAATTTCCAGAAAAATGTGGGGAATGGGTCAAAAGATGACTGTGAATCATAGTATTATAAAAACCAAGACTTACTAAAGGGTTCTGAACTGAAGACCTAAACTCCAATTATATTGATCTAATTGTCTAACTGACCTAAATTGAGAAAAGTAGTAGATCTACCAAGTCAACATATAAAAGATCATAACTTGTATGACCCAGACTGCAGACCAAAGATGATAATTCAGCAAATTAAACTGTTCAGAACAAAATTTTATATGAGATAAGTGTAATGTCATATATCCTCAAAGCTGCTTCAAGTAGCATATTGACAACATAGAAAAGATAGTAATAGGTGAAACTACAATTGCTGATTGTGCTTGTAATAACCAATATGAAAAGATAGTAATAGGCAAAGCTTAATAAAGTATTTGTACCTGCAATGAAAGATGTGAATTCCAAGCTATTTCTTGTTTCAAAGTAGTTTCAGAATCACATATAAGAAGACGTCTGACAGGATAATATCTCCTAATTTGATGCTTATAATGTCTCCTGGTAGAAGAACCTTTGCCTCTTGCTCACTCCATTTTCCATCTCTTAAAACCTGTAATTCACACAACAACAATTATCAGGATTTGTTAGAATTAAGATGGCGTTTATAAGAGTATTTTGTTTATAAATCGGTCAAAAGTGTCGATTTATAAATAAGAAATTTATAGTGCTTCTGCATCATATTCTACTATATATTAGTGTCAGGCATCTAATGAACACTTTCAAAATGTCACAAGATTTCTGCATCATATTCTACTATAGTGCTTCTGACGAATTCATCATTCATCAAAAGTGTCGATTTGTTAGAATTAAGATGGAGTTTATAAGAGTATTTTGTTTATAAATCGGTCAAAACTGTTGATTTATAAATAAGAAATTTATAGTGCTTCTGCATCATATTCTACTATATATTAGTGTTAGGCATCTAATGAACACTTGCAAAATGTCACAAGATTTTTGCATCATATTCTACTATGGTCTATAGTGCTTCTGACGAAGAGAAAACATGCTCTTCTTTGTTGTTCAGCAATGAATAAAGGCAAGATGTTTTAAACTTTTAACAAGTACTTGAGATGATAATACACACTAACATTCACACAGTAAGCAATTTAAAAGCTCTCTAGTCTGGTTTAGTTAATGATCTGGCTAACCACGAGATCAAAAGTAGTTTGAACCCCCATCTGCATCACGAGGTTGAAAGAAGTTGTCTGGCTTCACTATGTTGACTTCCTCAAATTCATCATTGTCTGCATACAATTGGTATGAAGAGGGTCAACATTGTTAGTGAAGTTAAACTGCAAATTTTACTGGCAGGGAAAAATTTAGGGGATCCGGTTAAGCATCAGAAAATACTGCTCATCAGAAAATATTGCCCCTAAAGCCTAAACAGATTGACTTAGCATTGCCACTGGCGAATGAACTAACAAGCAAAAACATATTTGGAAAAGAGAAGAAAATTTTAAATGGAAAGGCACATCACAAGGAGCAAGAGAAACAGAAATGAATACCAAATGACCAATTTAAATTTTGAAAGAAGCTTCAACAAAAGAAGTTCTTTTCAGTATGAAATAAAACAGAGGAAAGGAAGCAATGAACAATGTTAATTCAAGATCACCTTTTGCTCCATCGTACAGAGGACATGAAGCAAGGAAGCAATAAAAGTAAATTTTAAGGTCCCATAAAATAAATAAGCATGCCTAACTCTGGAACAACGAAAGAAACTACATTCGAGATCACCTTTTGATCCATCGTACTTGATTTGTCACTAGAGTCTGCATTACAATTGAGTCCTCCAAATATGAAGGCAAAGAATATAAAGATAGCCACTAAGCAACATATCCAAATTAGGCATCTGAAGTAAATGAACTGAAAAAAATATTGCCCCTAAACCCTAAACAGATTGACTTAGTGATGCGCGCCTGGTCTCCGGGAAGCCAATTGCGCTCGAAGGATCTTTAATCAACAAACCTCGGAAGTGTTTTGTGGATGTCTTTTGGGGATCGATGGTAGATAATGGAGTTTGCAACGGAATTTTGGGGATATAGACGTCAAGAATGACTTGACGAATTGGGATATGAATGTCGAAGAGGCAACTCGGCAAGCTAGGATTGGTGGAGGTTTCGAAGATGTCGATTGAGGGACACTCAAACAAAGGAACTTATGAGGCTAGGGATGTAGAAGAGAGGGATTAGAAGCTATGGGAACTTATGAGGCTAGGGATGTAGAAGATAGGGACTAGAAGATATGGTGAAGGAGATGAGAAGACAGAGCCCGAAGGAATTGTGACGCCTAGGTCAAGAAGATGGAGGAATACTCGTCTCAACAAAGGTTCTTGAATTCAAAAGCTAAACGTGTCAATACAAGAGGGAGGCGGCAGCCTTATAAAGAAAACAATCAAAGGAAAAACGACTAAGTCTTAGGGTTTGCAAGAGAAGTTGACGGCTAGGGTTGGGCTAGGCTTGGGCGAACTTGGGCTTGAGAGCCAAGAGCCCAATAGGACGGCCCAACCATGCAAGGCTGGACCACTTCCATATTTTGACAGCACCACCCATAAATTTGCACAATGTGGTTGCAGATTATAAATGTGAGAGAGATGGGAAGGACCAATTAAGAAAAGGACCAGAGAAAGGGCTATGAAAGTGAACATTGAATTGAACCTTGAATTAAAGACAACCATTGATAATGTGGACACAGAAATGTCCTGCTTAAGATTACTATCACTCTTTTACAGTAAATAATTAGCTGATTATGAATCAGGAAAAGACCCAAATCTGACATCATTGTTCAACCTAATCACAAATAATCAAGTGTAAATTAGGGTTACCTGGAATCAATCACCTCGAGCAACTTAATCTGAAACTTGTTTCCAAGAACCTGTAAATTAGGGTTACCTGGAATCAATCACCTCAACTTACTCTGAAGAGTCGATAGTGAGGACTAACCTCCGGCGCCGCAAACGACGGAGTGCCGCATCCCGTCCGAAGAAGACCATTGCCTTGGACGGAGCAGAGAGGCCGAAGTCAGTGAGCTTGACGCCTACATCGTCGTCGAGGAGGATAGGGTCGGGGAGATCTTGGAGCGGGATCCGAGGGAGGGATCTCTGTCGCCTGGCGAAGGACAAGGAGGAGGAAGGGGCGACAAGCGGAGGAGAAGGCACCAGGTCCATCGGGGATGATTGATGCGGGGAAATAAGCTAGAGAAGAGGCACTCGCATTCTTCGTAATTTTTACGGAAATGGCAAAAACTTGATATGTAATCTCAGTCATCCATCTTTTTTAGCTTACTAGATACGGGCCTCGCGCTCCGCGCGAGAAAATTACGGATTTTCGTATGTGATTTAATATAGTTATACATTATTTGTTAATGTGTTGTTGTTGTTATCAAATTTATTAATATTTGTAAATATAAGTATTTTTTATTTCCTTATATTTATGTTTGAAGTAGTTTTAAAACATAATATTAGAATAAGTTTGCATTGTCATAAGAGAAGCTCACACATTAATTTAATTTGTGACTTAATCAAGTAGACCATAAATAAATATAACATATGGATATAAGAAATATATTTAAATACATGCCCAAAAGTCCAATAGGAGGTGATTAAGAAATGAGTAATGCATTAAATTGGTATCAATTTCATTCAATTTTGGCAATGGACAGCCAACTTTTATATAGATAAGATAAGATGTGGCAAATTTATAGTCATTGATAAAAGTATTTCTTACTTAATTGCATTCTTTTATTTATTGTAGTTTGGATATAAATCAAACCGGAAGATCCTTATCATGGCTAACACCTCCGGCAGACGCTAGAACAGCGGCGCGACGAGCAACCTCAGAAGCAACCACATCAGAAACGTGGGGCCCTCCTGCACACATGATATCCTCCTTGCTTATGTGTTCATGGACATTGACGTCACCCTCCACGTCAAGTGCCTCGATCTGGGTCCCGTGTGGGCCCGGGATGACGACCTCGTGGACCCTCACGCTTCCCTCCACATCAACCTTCTCGGTTTCTCGGATAATCGCTTTCTTCTTCTTTTTCTTGTTCCTCTTCATCTTCATCTTGTTGAGGCATGAGAAAATGGCAAACATGAAAGCTCCTAGAAGAACCAAGCTTCCAAATGATACCATCAACACCACTATTATCACCATTGTGTTTTGTTAGTGTTGAATGTTGATGAGATGAAGATGCAACTGAAATTGGAGAGTTGGGTTCATACATATATATATGTATGTAATGTGGAGCATGATATTAATGTTTGCTTTTAAGATTGGTGTAACTTCGCTCCTATGCTAAGACTTCCAAGGCAGCTAGAACAAGTGTTTGATTGCATTACAAAACACCTCTCTTTAAACCTTTGTTTTTTGTTTTTCCTTCCTTTTAAATCCAATGCCACCTTATGTTTTTGAACCTAATCTCCCTAATAAATCTACTAAAACAAAGCTATTATCTCATCAACCAGCTATATGTCGTGTAGCATCATCACTAAAATAAGTTTATTTGTCAAAATGTTATTGGTTACCATTTTTCCATTTTATTTGACTTTGAAGCAATATAGAGCAAATATGGCAAATTTGAGTCACAATTCTTGCAAAAAAAGAAGTATCACAATTCAAAAATTATGCATAGGAAGTGATATCTCTTTTTATAATGTATACACTTTCTACGTAAGTATATATTAATCTTGAACAATATTATTTTATCTTAAAAGAAAATAAATAAATCTCATGCAGGTTAATAGTACTTATTTTGTTCTTCATACTATGATATAATGCTTGAGAAGGTTGATGTTCTTACATCAAATTTAACCCAACTACAGTACAAAGATATACACAAATCACACCCTGGTTATTTTCAAGTGAAGAAGATTGTTCTTCTGTTGTTACAGCATACAACATAAGAATCAAAGAAAAGCATACATACATACATGAAACTTTGTAAACCTACATTAGTTAAATCAGTCTATACATACACCCCATCATTCTGAAGTAGGTATGAGAAAAGGATTTCATTCCACATATCAGGAACACCAGGCAAACACCAATGTGCACAATCAGGAACCGAAGGATTATCGCTCCACAGGCCGACATGTGCATCACTCCTATATGCTGTCATGGGAGTAACATGAAGAGCTTTAGAGGGAAATGTCATGTTTTTAAGTACCTTCACCATGATGTCTGAGGACGGGTTTCGTTCCATGCCTTTTGTTCTTGACAATGGTCTTTGAGTTACCTTACAGATGCGACGAGCACTGCAGTAAAGAATTAATGGTTACTATCATATTAAGTAATTTTGGACTGCTGATTGAATTGCATTTACACTTACCTCCAGTGGGCCGTTTCTAGGGTTCGGAAAAACACTCGGGTCCGTTTAGGATTGATGGAAGATTCAACCCAAGAGGCCCAGGTTTGTAGTGCGTGTTTTAAGGCGGTTTTAGTTGTCATTCCAAGCTTCAATGATCCTCTGAGTTGAAAATAAACACCCCTGTGAAGAAAATGTTGGAGTACTCAGAACAATAGGAGGCAAGATTTCGTAAGTGAGAGTATAGACTCTCAGTGTTATGCCAGAAACTTTCAAAGCTGAGGTTTCTGAGACTAGTATGAATCAACACAATTAGAATGATCATAAATCACACCACCAAATCATTTTAAATCAGTGGTTCAAATATGCATAGTAACAGAAGAAAGTCAGTTTCCTCTGCAATCTAGTAAAACAATTTCTACTATGTTAAACAGTAAAGGTAAATATCTCCATGCAGATTTTAGAGTCCGGAAGCTCAAGTTAGAGGCTGGTGCACAAAACAGAGAACAAAGATAAATAGTAGGTTATGATTTAAAAAAATGAAATGCATCAGACAAATGTTTGGATATAAGCCTCTGTCACCCACAAATAGAAACAGATTGTAGGTCCACTCACAAAAATTGTCAAGCCATAAACAGTAATTTGAGATATTTGTACTGCTATACACAACTCAAGTTAATTATAAGGTTAATGTAATTTATCTTATGAATAGCTCCAAAAAGCTGATTATGTTGCATACATATAAACAGAATATGCGAAATTTCCAATCAAATAAAACATACAAGCATGAAGCATCTCAAACATGAAATGAAACATATTTGAAACATTGAAAATTATCTGCATTCTGCAACTATTATAATAAGATATGAGAAACTTACAAATCAAAAAGCTTCTTCTTTGTCCACCAGTGGCCAGTATTGAAAACCAATACATCAGAATCAACCCATTGCTGTCTAATATCATCCAATTTATCAAGAATAAGCGTCGACTTCACCCTTTTCGGCGCCCGTCTAGGAGCATTACCAGGCATAACCAAGAACACAGATCGATAGAACTCAACCGTAAAATTGTATGAACTAAACCTAACACCCAAAAACCTAATTTCCTTGGTGATTTTATTGCCATTCACCTCATACACACTCTTCTTATCCTCGATTCCAGTCATAAGTATACAGATAAAAGACTCCCATTGAGTTCGACTCATCGAATCCCCAACGAACACGATCCTCTTCCCACGAAGATAATCAAGAACTACAGGCACATTCAACCTTGGAATCTCACAATTTCTGGGCTTCCATCTCCATTTCTGATACTCATTATCTTTCCTTCCATTAGCCAAGCAATTAAACCCTCTTTCACTAAATGGACACTCAGATGCATTGTACATAGGGGAGATTTCATCAGGTACCCATTTTCCATCAAACAAATTGCATTTTCCAGATGAGGTTTGTACAGGTAAAGTGGGCGAGTAATTGGTGCTAAATGTAATTAAAATTGTGCAGCACACAACTGCGAGGAAATAGCAGGAAATCCGAGCATTACCCGGATGAAAAGTATGAAGCCTAGTGATTAATTTGTTCAGAAACCCTAATGAACTCAAATCAAAGCTACCCAACATACTTCTACCATGGAAATAACATCAAGATAGAATCAATTAAACATTTGGGTTTCCAGAGAGATCTTACAGTAAGGGGAATACAGCAAATGGGTTGGTTGTGTTGGGAGAAAGGAATAAGGAAGAAGGAAACTTCGAGAGAAATGGTGGTAGGACTTGGAGCAAGATCTGCAAAGTTGGATTCTTATTAATTTTATGAGGTTCTGATTTGTTTGCTTGTGGATTGATTTTGACGTAGCAATTGCAATTTGAACGGCAATGGATCTGTTTGCTTGTGTATTTAGTTGGGTGTCGGTGACTTGCCTAAGAAGTGCAAATTTAGAAAGATGAAAAGGATTCTGTTTTCAGAAATCATGATGATATTCAAAAGATTCAACTTTTTTTACAACTTCAGCACTTGCCCAATTGCCTGTATCAGATTGAAAACATAATACTTGTTGGATTGAATACTTTCTCACCTTTTACACCTTAATTTGGTAATCCTTCTATAGAAGTGAGTAATTAATTTCGAGATCTTATCTTTTTAAACAATCAAACTTAACTTTTTTTTTTACAAAGTCTTTATTTGGCACACTCTAAAAATTTATTTAACACACTCATACATTGGTCACGAAGGTATATGGTCAGACATTCGTCACGAAGATATATGGCCAGACATTCGTCACGAAGATATATGGCCAGACATCCGTCACGAAGATATATGGCCAGACATCCGTCACGAAGGACATCCGTCACGAAGGTATATAGGACATCCGTGACGAATTAACAGAATCTGTGAAGGAGCTTGAGAGAAAGGATAAACAATGGCTGAAGAACAAATAGAATAGGGTTTTAGTGCTCAAACTTGGAGTTTTTCTTTGGGGTTTTCTTTCATTGATTTCCAGAGAGTTGATAAAGATATTTACATCTGCTATATATATATAAAGGATAGATAGGAAAGAGCCAAAAAACAAATCTTCCCGGCCTAGCCATTCTAGAGCTGTTTCGCAACTTCCTTGTCATCTTCCTTTGTGGTTCCAAAGTCAGTAGTGGGTAATACCACACCACCTTCATCAGTAGTGCTTAACATCCCCCCACAAGCTGGAGGGAGATACATTCCCAGCTTGAGTAATAAGTCACGATGGTGAGCAGAGGGCACAATCTTTGTCAAAACATCAGTCAGCTGATTCTGTGTTGGGAGGAAAGATAACTGAAGCAGACCATTCATTACCTTCTCTCGAGTGAAGTGACAATCTACCTCAATATGTTTCGTCCTTTCGTGAAAGACGGGATTACGAGCAATGTGAATGGCGGACTTATTGTCACAGTAAAGAGTAATTGGTGTGAGGTTTGACACCCCCAATTCCTGAAGTAAACCAACAAGCCATGTCACTTCAGAAGCTGCTTGAGACATTGCGCGATATTCCGCTTCTGAGGAGCTGCGGGAAACAGTAGCTTGTTTTTTCGATCGCCAACAAATAGGATTGGTCCCAAAGAGAAGGACATACCCTGTGAAAGAGAAACGTGTGACTGGGCAAGAGGCCCAATCGGAATCCGAGAAGGCCTGAAGAGTGAGACGAGATCCTGGCTGAAACAAAATCCCAGAAGCTAAGCTGCCTTGAACATATCGTAAAACATGCTTAAGAGCATTCCAATGAAGAGCTCGAGGCTGTTGCAGAAATTGACTTAGAGTCTGGACAGCAAAAGACAGATCGGGACGCGTATTAGTGAGATAATTGAGCTTTCCAATTAGGCTGCGATACAATGTGGGATTATCCAATATAGCACCAGCGTCCACATTAGTCAATTTAAAATTCAAAGGCAGAGGCGTCACGCAAGAAGAAAATGTCCCTAATTGAGCATCAGCAAGCAACTCCATGGCAAATTTGCGTTGAGACAATAAAATATTTCCTTTGTGGTGAATGACTTCCAGCCCTAAGAAATAATTCAATTCTCCCAAATCTTTGATGCTGAAAAGGGAATGAAGGGTAGACTTTAAATGAGCAATGACAACAGAATTTGTCCCAGTAACTAATATATCGTCGACATAGACAGCGACAATCGTTATTTCAGCCCCAATAACTTGAAGAAACAGTGAGGAATCATAGGATGATTGGATAAAACCAATGCCATTAAGGGTCGATGCCAATTTCTGGTACCACTGTCGCAATGCTTGTTTCAACCCATAGAGGGACTTGCGAAGACGACACACCAAATTTGAGTCATTGGGAATTCCTTCAGGCATGACCATGTAAACTTCTTCGAATAAATCTCCGTGCAGGAAAGCATTGTTAACGTCGAGTTGATAAACAAGCCAAGTACGATGAACAGCAAGAGCCAATGTTGTGCGAATTGTCGTCATACGCACAACAGGTGAGAAAGTTTTCTCATAATCCACCCCAAATTTCTGAGTGTATCCTTTCGCAACTAAACGAGCTTTGAATCGTTCAACAGTCCCATCTGATTTCAATTTGATCTTATAAACCCAACGACAACCAATTGCCTTCTTCGAAGCAGGCAACTATACTTCATCCCATGTCTGATTAGAGCGCAAGGCTTGTATCTCTGTATTCATAGCTTCAACCCAGCGGTTATCCCGTGACGCTTGAGCATATGTCTGTGGTTCAATCAGATCGACAGGTGCAAAGGAACCACAAAAGGTCATGGTGACCAATGAGGACGAGAAGCCATTCATCATCGGGAATTGATTGACTGGAACAGCAGTGCTACACCCGTAATCATTAAGGTAAGATGGTGGTCGTGAGGACCGAGAGGAATGGCGAGTCTCATGAGATGGGGTTATAGGGATAGGGATTGGAATGGTGGGATTGGAATCAGGTATAGGTGTTTGAGAATCAGATGCATCTGAGTTTGGGTGGACTGGGACATGGATAGGGAAAGTATCTTTCAGGACTGGAGGTAATGGGACGGGATTATTGATTGAGGGATGTTTTGGAAAGGAAAAAACAGTTCATGAAACGTGACATCCCTGGAAATGAATACTCTCTTTGTCTCAAGGTTCAAAACTTTATATCCCTTAGAATGAGGTGGAAAACCCAGGAAAACACACCTCTGACTGCGAGGGTCAAACTTCAGTCTATGACCCTTCAAGGTACTAACAAAACATAGACAACCAAAAGGTCGCAGGTGATCGTATGAAGGTTTGGTGCCATGTAAGAGTTCAAATTGGGTGCGAAATTTGAGAGATGACAAGGGAAAACGATTGATCAAATATGTGGCATGTAAAATGCACTCCCCCCCAGTAACTCAAAGGAACCTTGGATTGAAAAAGGAGGGCTCTAGCTGTCTCAAGCAAATGCCTATGTTTGCGCTCGACTACCCCATTTTGTTGTGGTGTTTCGACACAAGAGGTTTGATGTATGACTCCTTTGAGAGAATAGAAATCATTGGCTGAATGGCTGCAGAATTCAGAACCATTATCCGAGCGTATGATCTGAACGGACTTAGAAAATTGGTTCTCAACCAAGGCAACAAAGGTTTTGAGGATAGGAAAAGCATTGCTTTTATGTGATAAAAGATTTGTCCAAGTGGTACGAGTGAAATCATCTATGATGGTTATGAAATAACGATAACCATTATAAGTTGTGACATTATAAGGCCCCCAAATGTCCACATGAATCATTTGAAAAGGATAAACACTCTTAATAGAACTGGTTGGAAAAGAACCCCTTTGTTGTCTAGCTTGGGGACAAACATGACAAGGATGTAGCATAGAAACATTTCCTGTTTTGACAAAAGGAAAAAGATGCATCTGACTATAAGGAATGTGACCCAATCGAAGGTGCCACAATTCAGTTTCAGGATTACAAGCGATTACACTTGAATTATTGCTAGAAAACTGAGAAATTGTCTTTGGAGATGGCATAACGGTGGAAAGCTTGATTGTGGAGAGATAGAGACCTTGAAACACTTCACCAAGAACCAGTGCATTGTTCATGGAATGGTCCTGAAGAAGAAAACATGTGGAAGGAGTAAATAAGATGGAAAGTTGAAGATCATTGGTCATTTTTTAGATTGAGAGAAGATTAAAGGCAAACTTTGGAACATGTAAGATGATGAGGCTAAAGTCGTAGTGCCAAATCAAAGAAATAAACTCTAAACACTAACTAGAGTATAGCAAGTAAGTAGAGGTCGAACCCAACGGAATCAAAACACCAATCGCTATGCAGTCAAGCGAAATACCAACTAACAAACAAGTAACAAGTAACCAAGGGGGGTTTTGATTGTATGGAACACAAAAGTAACAAGTATCAAGCAAAGAAGGTTTGGTTGTGAATATGATGAGAAGGGGTTTCACCTAGCAAGTATCCACACAACAGTCAATCAAGTTGATCATAGATTTATCTCAAGTTCTATTCAATCCTAGGGAATGTTCCTATTCCAATCTTTAATATATCAGCAGGTCAACCGGTCCTGATAATACTTACTATTCAACAATCAGGGAAACCTCTCAAGATTAGATGAAATAGCAGCAAAGGGCACAGGGATCATAAGGACGCATGCAATAACTTACAACCGTCAAGTATTAACATGCAATCAATTCTCTTTCATAAAAGAAATCAACTACCAGATCATGCAGATATGAGCGCTACAATGACAAGAAATTCCACCATATATTCCTAGTCTAGCAATAGAAAACTATCAATCAAACTAGGTGATCAAGCTAGCAAAACTAATAGAAATCAATAGATGAAGAACAAGAGAATTAATACAAACCCATAGGAAAAGAACAAGAGTTTAGAAATCTCACAACTTAATAACTGAAGGTTTCAACCGCTAGGTAAAACAATGGAGATTAGTTCCTGCTCATGGTTGCAGACTAAATTGTCTGATGGAAAAGATGATAGAAAAGATGATGAAAGTTAGGGTATAAATAGAGACTAACCCTAAAAATATATGGTAAAAGATATATCCTAAAACTAAAATAAGGAAAATAAGAAAATAATAAAAAGAAATAAAAGCAAAGCAAAATAAGGAAAGTCCGGAATATCTTCGGCCTTGTTGTGGCGATCGCGGTCTTCATTTAAATCTCTGCCGTGTCTCTGTCGCCCCATGGCGATCGCCGTAGATTCATGGCGATCGCCATGATCTCTCGAACTCACATAACTCTTCTGTTGTAGAATGGCGATCGCCTGGATGGTAGTGGCGATCGCCGCTGCTCCGTAGAATATCTTCAAGTCTTCATATCTTCAATCTTTGATCTCTTCTTCTTCGGTTCTGATCTTCATTTCTTCACTTCTTAATAAATATCTCAGAACATAATAATGACTCGAAACACACATGATAATACTCCTAAACTAATGTAATAATCCCTAGTTACGCTATACAAAGTGCAGCGTATCAAATACCCCCATACTTAGACTTTTACTCGTCCCGAGTAACTTACAGAAAAGCCACCCTTACAATGAAATGCTCAAAGTCTCATGAAGTACAAGAATATCTCCTAGTGATTACATAACAAATAAGCTCCTCCAAAACACACAAAACACAACAACAATAATCAAGAACGATGTGATAAAATAAGCACATACCCAGAACTACACCTTATTCCTCCAAGTGGCCTACCCGAATCCTCCTATACGCCTCCTTCTTATGTCTCCATACGCCAAGATGATAATGGTCCTAAAACACTCAATTTTTTTAATAACACTCATCTTGCTTGGGCGCCCTTTCGGGTTTTCATCCCAACCACTCAATAATTGTTCCAGGCTCACAAAACTCACATCACTCAAGACTTATTTTTGCCCCAGCCTAATGCCGGTCAAGCCACCTTCTTATTGCATAGAACTTGCTATCCAAGGATTTTGTATGCCTTTTTTCAATTTTTGTGGCTTTTTCATACAATATATATTCAATAAGTTCATGCAGATACAACCAACACCTAGATAATTACATGTGAATACATTCTCCTCCCCCATACTTAAACATTGCATTGTCCTCAATGAAATGGAAGACATAAAAAACGAACCCAGGGAAAGAGACAGAAGACTCACATACAAGGTCGGATGACCTTCCTCCAATAAAACTCAAAGTGTGGTAGAATGAGAAACTAGATGAGCACTAAATGTAATCCAATAATGCATAGCTCATCTAAAGCAAAAGAAAGAATACCTCCAATGTAGAAGATGACCCAAACAAATCAACTTCTTGCAAAGAACATGGTCACCAACAAGCTAAGCTCCAACGAATGTAGATCTAGAATGATAGTACTAATCGAAACCAAACTTGATGAAATACAACTCCTTACTTTCTTTTCTCTCATATTTTTTTTCTGCACTCTATTTTTTTTAATCCGATATATTATTTTTTTCTCGGAATGATTTTCGGATTTTTTTTTTTTTTTTTTTTTTAGAACGGGAGAGAAGACTTACAGCGAGATTGGCTACTGACTGTAGCTGACCCTAAGCTTCGGTGATTTCCTCCTGTCCATAGAAAAACTAAAAAAGAAAATTAAACCGAACAAAAACAAATAAAAACAAACTCGAACCTCGGGTTGCCTCCCGAGTAGCGCCGTATTTTATGTCGTGGCTCGACATGAAACTCAAGAGATTTAACTAACGCCATTTGGCTTTGTGAAAACCGTCTCTTGTCTGAATTCTCTCTTGAACCACTCATGGAACGCCTTAAATCTCGTCTCACTTACCTTAACCACCTTGTCTTTAGCAATGAAGGTGGTTTCATTCACTTTCTCCTCCTTGACCGTATCAGGCGGCTGTTTAAGCTCAATGTCAAGTGCCTGCACACTAGACATCAATGGTATCTCGCCTGGCGAGGTCAGTAATGGAGGGCGATTGCCCAAAGGATGTGGAGAGAGCTTACCTTTAGGCTCTGGCTTAGCATGGCACTCCTGCATGTTAGTAGACAAAACAATATCTACTTTTGGGGGCTCTAAGAGATTCTCTAAAACAGGTTGCAATTCATCCTTACAAGTAGGCTTAATCACATCAATAGCACATAGAGAATTCTTATCAATGGGATCCATATCATATATATTATATTCTACCTTATCCCCATCAAACTCCATAGAGAGAGTCCCACTATTAACATCAATTTTCGTTTGTGCAGTTTTCATGAAAGGTCTACCTAACAGTATAGGTGTGACATTATTAGCATGCTCCATATCTAACACAAAGAAATCAGCAGGAAAAATCAGATCACCAACCATAACAAGAACATCCTCAACAACCCCTTTCGGGTATACAGTAGACCTATCAGCAAGTTGAATAACAGTTCATGTTTTATACAAGGGTCCTAAGCCTAGTGATTCATACAAAGAGTAAGGCAAAACATTGATTGATGCACCTAAATCTAGCATGGCTTTGTCAAATTTAGTTTCACCAATCACACATGGAATGCTAAATATGCCTGGATCACCACATTTCTTAGGCATGCGTTTTTGAAACACTGCAGAAACTTGTTCACTTACTTCAACTTTTTTCTTTCCTTTCAGTTTTTGATTTCTTTTAATAGTGCAAACTTCTTTCAAAAACTTAGCAAATCTAGGAATACTCTTAACAAGTTTGAGCAAAGGAATGTTTACCTCACACCTACTAAAGGTTTCGAAGATTTCGTTGTCGTTCTCCAGCCTTCGAGTATCCTTCAATGCCTCAGGAAAGGGGGCTACAGGCTTCTGAGAGAACAGAGGGGGAAAATTCGGGCGAACATAATCGTCAATGTACTCTGGGGACTCTTGGCGATCGCCATCAACTCTCGGCGATCGCGGTCGCGAATAATCTTTCACCTCAGGTTCTGGAATGGAATGGCGATTGCCATTGCCATATGGCGATCGCGGTCGCGATGCAGATCCTGTTTTTCTCTCTGTAATCTCATGGCGATCGCCACTCAGATCTGGCGATCGCGGTTTTGGCACAGAACAGTCATTTAAAGTTTTTCCGCTCCTCAGGAACACTGCACTGACGTTTTCTCTCGGGTTTCTTACCGGTTCCCTGGCCTCTAATTTACTCACAGCTTGAGCAATCTGTCCTAACTGATTTTCAAGATTTTGGATGCTTGATTCCGTTCTAGCATTTTGTTGCATCACAGTCTGAGCTAAGGACTTGATCATATCTTCAACAGTCATAGAATTCTGAGGTCTAGGTTGCTGATAATTAATATTATGAGAATCATACCTTGGCCTTGGTTGCCATCCACCAACAGCGTTTACCTCAGCATTCGGCTCTTGGAGTTGTTGACCACCACTTTGCAGCATAAAAGCCTTCATCATATCTTTCAGTTCATTCATATCACTTTGAATTTTAGCGGGATCAAGTGAACTTACTGACTGTGTTCTTTGCCTGCTACCAAACTGCCTTGAGCTCTCAGCTAATTCCTCAAACATTTCAGTAGCCTGAGGTATAGTCAATCTTAAAAAGTTACCTCCACAGGATGCATTCACCATTCGACGATCCTCATCAATCAGGCCACTAAATAAGTACATAAGGAGATCTTGGTCAGTATAACTATGGAATGGGCAGCTTGAGCAAAGCTTCTTGAATCTCTCATAATATTCATAGAGACTCTCAGTTGAGTGTTGTTGAAGATTCGTGATTTCCTTCTTTAAGCTGCTCAGTTTTGTAGCTGGAAAATATTTCTCTAAAAAGACATTTTTCATCTTAGCCCATGTATCAATACTCCCTGGAGCTTGATAATAGAGCCAATCATTCGCAGCGTCTTTCAGAGTAAATCCGAAAGCTCTCAGCATGACCTGCTCCTCAGTAACACCTCTTGGCTTCATACTAGAACATATGGCATGGAATTGAGCCAAGTGTTTGTTGGGATCTTCTCCCGCTAAGCCATGGAAGTGTGGAAGCTCATGAATTAAACCAGCTTTTAATTCAAAATTCACACCTTCTTCAATCTCAGGAAACCTCACTGCCAAAGGTTGTTGGTTTAAGTCTGGGCAGTGAGTTGCCTCATAGTAGGCAATGGCGGTCCATGTCGATCACCCATCTCGTTATCTTGGTTCAGAGCTGCTCTTTGGTTCCGAAGGAACGTCCTTTCAATCTCTGGGTCAAAGGAAACAAGAGATGAATCAGTAGCACGGGTCTGAACCATAAAGGTTCACACCAAACAGTTGATAATTTCACAATTAGCACAAAATTGGAATAATTCAATTCCCCGGCAACGGCGCCAAATTTGATGAGGCTAAAGTCGTAGTGCCAAATCAAAGAAATAAACTCTAAACACTAACTAGAGTATAGCAAGTAAGTAGAGGTCAAACCCAAGGGAATCAAAACACCAATCGCTATGCAGTCAAGCGAAATACCAACTAACAAACAAGTAACAAGTAACCAAGGGGGGTTTTGATTGTATGGAACACAAAACTAACAAGTATCAAGCAAAGAAGGTTTGGTTGTGAATATGATGAGAAGGGGTTTCACCTAGCAAGTATCCACACAACAGTCAATCAAGTTGATCATAGATTTATCTCAAGTTCTATTCAATCCTAGGGAATGTTCCTATTCCAATCTTTAATATATCAGCAGGCCAACCGGTCCTGATAATACTTACTATTCAACAATCAGAGAAACCTCTCAAGATTAGATGAAATAGCAGCAAAGGGCACAGGAATCATAAGGATGCATGCAATAACTTACAACCGTCAAGTATTAACATGCAATCAATTCTCTTTCATAAAAGCAATCAACTACCAGATCATGCAGATATGAGCGCTACAATGACAAGAAATTCCACCGTATATTCCTAGTCTAGCAATAGAAAACTATCAATCAAACTAGGTGATCAAGCTAGCAAAACTAATAGAAATCAATAGATGAAGAACAAGAGAATCAATACAAACCCATAGGAAAAGAACAAGAGTTTAGAAATCTCACAACTTAATAACTGAAGGTTTCAACCGCTAGGTAAAATAATGGAGATTAGTTCCTGCTCATGGTTGCAGACTAAATTGTCTGATGGAAAAGATGATAGAAAAGATGATGAAAGCTAGGGTATAAATAGAGACTAACCCTAAAAATATATGGTAAAAGATATATCCTAAAACTAAAATAAGGAAAATAAGAAAATAATAAAAAGAAATAAAAGCAAAGCAAAATAAGGAAAGTCTGGAATATCTTCGGCCTTGTTGTGGCGATCGCCATAGATGCCTGGCGATCGCGGTCTTCATTTAAATCTCTGCCGTGTCTCTGTCGCCCCATGGCGATCGCCGTAGATTCATGGCGATCGCCATGATCTCTCGAACTCACATAATTCTTCTGTTGTAGAATGGCGATCGCCTGGATGGTAGTGGCGATCGCCGCTGCTCCGCAGAATATCTTCAAGTCTTCATGTCTTCAATCTTTGATCTCTTCTTCTTCGGTTCTGATCTTCATTTCTTCACTTCTTAATAAATATCTCAGAACATAATAATGACTCGAAACACACATGATAATACTCCTAAACTAATGTAATAATCCCTAGTTACGCTATACAAAGTGCAGCGTATCATAAGACCCCATGAATAGAGAAATGGTTAGTTAATCTCATTGTCCCAGTGTGTGTGATCTCACAAGTACTCCCATCGGGTAAGGTAATATGGTCAGGTTTAGGAAATGTCTCATATGTATCAAACAAGGACAAATGTGGTGTGATATGATGTGTAGCACCGGTGTCAATAATCCAACGATGAGAATTAATACTTACAGTTAGGCCAAAGATTTTACCTGACATCATTCCTAATTTGCCTGCAAATGACTCTGAGATGTCATTTTTGTTGATCAAAGCAATCAATTGATGGTATTGCTCCTTGGTCAAGTTTGGTGCTTGATCTCCAGCGTCTGTAGAGTTGTGGAGAGAATTACCCTAAGTGTTGCTACTGTTTCCCGAGAAGGAATTATGCATGTGTTGTCTACTTTCTTCTTTCTGATTAGGAAAACCATGAATCCGAAAACAACGATCCACGGTATGCCCTTGAACTTTACAGTGGTCACAGAAGTACATGGATCTTCTATCCCCATTGAACTGATTTCTGCCCCCTCTTCCAGAGCCTCTTCCTCTACCAGGAGTTCCTCTTCCTGAACCACCTTGATAGTGTCCACCTCGACCTGAATCCGAGGCAGACAAGGCAATAGAGTCGCCCCCCATAGGAGAAGAAGACTTTAATTCCTTTTGTTTCTCATCCTGCAACACCATCTGATATGTCTCTCCAAGAGAAGGAGTTGGTTTCATCATCAAAATGTTCCCACGCACAGCAGTGTATGTATCATTCAGACCAACAAGAAACTGAACAACTTGAAGATTATATAGCAATTGAGGGACAGATCCAGTGATTCCACAAGATGAGCAAGGTAATTCCACAAGCACAAAATACTCATCCCATAGACGCTTAAACTGTGTGAAATAAGAGCTGATAGATAGGTTACCTTGAGAGACATTGAAAAGTTCCTTCTGAACTTGAAAAATTCTAGTGCAGTTTGGAGATCCAAATCTCATCTGTAAATCATTCCATATCTCAACTGCAGTGTCAAAGAAGAGTAAAGTCTCTGCAATATCTTTCTCTACCGAATGAAAAATTCAAGATGTAACCATGCTATTACACCTTTCCCATTGAGAAAACAACGGAGAAAAACCCCGCACCCACTTTTTTATAACTGGCACCCGTCTTGGACGCATCCCGGATGCGTCCAAAACATTTTTAAAAAAACCCGGTTCAGTTTTGAGCGCACCCAGGATGCGCCCAACTTAAACCGGATTTTTTAAACTTTTGACGGCAAAAAAAAAAAAAAATTGCCGGTTCAAAAAAAAAATTTGGACGCACCCGGGATGCGCCCAAGACGGGTGCCAGTTATAAAAAAATGGGTGTGGGGACCTCTGTCTTGGGACACAAACCAGTAACAAAGGTCATTTTGTTTTTGGACTTAAGTGAGACTTCAGCTGCTCTCTTCCACTGATAACAGTTCCTGTCATTTAGGAGTTGTGTTGCAAGAGAAAAATTTGGAGAATCGGAATAATGTAGCCATAAGGGGTCGTTTTGGTTGATGCTAGGATACCGCTGGCTAGGGTCGTTTTGGTTGATGCTAGGATACCGCTGGCTAGGGTCGTTTTGGTCGTTAGTCGGCATCCTTCAACAATGATTCTGCTCAAAGACGCTCTGATACCATAACAGAATCTGTGAAGGAGCTTGAGAGAAAGGATAAACAATGGCTGAAGAACAAATAGAATAGGGTTTTGGTGCTCAAACTTGGAGCTTTTCTTTGGGGTTTTCTTTCATTGATTTCCAGAGAGTTGATAAAGATATTTACATCTGCTGTATATATATATATATATAAAGGATAGATCGGAAAGAGCCAAAAAACAAATCTTCCCGGCCTAGCCATTCTGGAGCTGTTTGGCAACTTCCTTGTCATCTTCCTTTGTGGTCCCAAAGTCAGTAGTGGGTAATACCACACCATCTTCATCAGTAGTGCTTAACACGAATCAATTTTTTTTAAAGAAAAAAAATTCAGAATCTTATAGAGAATTTCAATACGAGTCTGTGCATATATAATACGTCCAAAACGGACATCTTTTGCCTTTTCAAAAGCCCTAAAAACAAAACAATCGTTTTCGTTAAGTTCGTAATAATTAAACATAATGCATAATTATACTTTATAAGTAATAAACTAGTGATATTAAATGATAATATACAATTATAGTATATAAGCTAGAGTCGGACCCCCCGCGCTTAAATGATAATATACAATTACAATATATAAGCTAGAGACGGACCCCCTGCGCTACGCGCGGGGTAATTACGGTTTTTCGTCTCAAAATTGGATTGGGTAAATTATATTTTTACAACCTTTTTCAGGGCATAATTTATGCAATTCAGGCCAAAGTAAATCTAACTTGCATATCAAGACATCAACACAAAAATAAACGAACAATAGAATTGATAAAAATAGCAAATTGATTGGTTCAATTACAAATTGATAATAACCATGAGTAACGGCGAAATAGAATATGCAGAAGAGTAACAACGACTTGATGGGAGAATTCAATACAAATCTCAGTCGGAAGATCAAAAGTTGAAATCAGAAGAGGAATTCAAGAGGCCACAGAGTAATGGCGACTTAATGACAACTTTCTAGGTCATTGCTCGCGCTTTGCGCGAGCCAAACACATTTTGTTTTTGTCTATATTTACATACTTAATATTTTTTTTCATATATGTATTTTTTAGTAAATTATAATAAAATGAATTGAATATCTCTTATATATGTACCAAAATCACATAGTCGTTTCCGTTGTTCGGATTGCTCTTCATCGTCATACGGATTGGAGGTGAAGAGCGAAGAAAAAAAAAGATGAAAATGGTAGAAATACTAACCAATTAAGCACATAATTATATTTTTATTAGACATTTAATAAATCTCAATTATCATTGAATAATAGGAGATAAAAAGAAAAAAGAAAAATTAAGTTTAAACATTAATTAGTACCAATTATCATTACTTTCTCAAACCCATCAATTTTTCTATATATACTAGAATCGGACCTCGCGCTTAGCGCGGGGTAATTACGGTTTTTCGTCTCAAAACTGGATTGGGCTAATTATTTATTTACAATTTTTTTCAGGGCATATTTTATCCAATTCAGGCCAATTTAAATCTAACCTGCAGATCAAGACATTAACATAAAAATAAACGAGCAATAGAAGTTTTATATATATACTAGGTTATTTTCCCGCGCTTCGCGCGGGCCAAAGACGTTTTATTTTTGTCGATATTTGTATACTTAAGATATTATTTTCATATATGTATTTTTTGAGTAATTTTTAATAAAAAATAATATCTCTTATATATGTACCAAATCACACAGTCGTTGACGATGCTTGCATTGCTCTTCATCGCCATACGGATTGGAGGCGAAAAGCGAAAAAAGATGAAAATGGTAGAAATATCAACGAATTAAGCACATAGTTATGGTTTTATTAGACATTTAAAGAGTCTCAACTGACATTACTTTGAACAATACCAACCAATTTATATATAGAGATTTATATTATTAATTATATTTATTTATTATTGATTAATAACATTGAAGATCATGATCATTTCCATTTTACAATTACAACTAATATATGTCCTAAAATATACAACAACATTCGATGTATGTTCCGAAATATACAACAACATCCAATGTGTGTTGTATTTTTAGTATTAAGAATTATTAATTTAGTGCATTCATTAGCTAAATTTGAAATCATTGAGTTGAAAAATTTAAAGACTTGTAGACATTAATTGTATAACTTAAAACTAAGAGAATATGAGAGTTTTGGAATAAATATTTATCATGAGAGGAGAAGGGTTTTGTTCATGCATTAAATAGGTATCGGTTTCATTTACTTTCGGCCAAGACCAACCAACTTTTATATATATAGATAGATAGATTTAATTGCATGATTTTTAACTATAATCAATAATTATATTTTACAAATACTAAATTTATATAAGTTTTTGTTTTTACGAACTTAACGCATGCGACTATTTTGTTTTGGAGGCTTTTGGAAGGGCAAACGATGTCCGTTTTGGAAGTATTTTATATGCACGGACTCGTATTGAAATTCTCTACAAGATTATGAATTTTTTTTAAAAAAATAAAAATTTATTCGTCACGTATGTCCTATATACCTTCGTGATGGATGTCCTATATACCTTCGTGACGGATGTCCTTCGAACCTTCGTGACGAATGTCTGGCGATATACCTTCGTGACGAATGTATGGGTGTGTTAAATAAACTTTTAGGGTGTGCCAAATAGTAAGCCCCCTTTTTTATATAAGGAAAGCATTTAGGGGAGTTAGTTTAGCGAGAAACTGATTGTCATAGAGCGTCCCGAAGAACGAGATCATGAAGATCTGGATAGGCTACCAAATCGGGTGATTGGGTGCAGTGGTTCATTTTAGAAAGAAAGTCTATCACACCATTAATCTCCTGGAAAACATGGAAAATGTGATACCATTGGAAATGTCTCAAGTCAAGATTAATATCGGTCATAATTAAATTAATTTCTCACCGGCAAGCCCATACGCCGTTTAAGGCATTAATAAGGTGAAGATTATCACCCTCAATCTCAATATGTGAGATTCCAAGTTGGATAGCGGCTCTGATGCCCAAGTGCATGGCAAGAGCTTCCGCGGTGAGAGGCAGGGCCGGTCCTAACATTTTAGAGGCCCCGGGCGAAATTTAAATAAGAGGCCCTAAATTGCATATAAATTCTTAAAAATCCAATTTACATAAGTAAAAGTAGAGAAATATATATTAATACTAAAAGTCGTTCATATCTAGACCATACAAACACAACCAAGATTCATGAACATCTTTGCCAAGTGCAAAAAGCAAAATAGAGCCTTAATAATAGTTGAAGCACTCAGCGGTTAGCTAAACATGTAGCCAAATTACACTTTTTGACAAAAAGTCCTAAGAGAGGAAATTTCTGGCTTGTAAGCATCTTTGGTCTTCATCAACTGCCCATTTTAACCTGCAAACAGAAAGCACGTGAATAATCATTTGAAACGATTTCTCCGAGCATTTTTAGATGCGAAGTCATCAATATAGTGTTAACATCCAAACTTTCTAGCATGTCCTTCTCAATGCTTAGAATGGCTAAGCCATTCAATATTTCTTGTGACATAGATGACCTTAAATATGTTTTCAATAACTTCAGCTTGGAAAAACTTCTTTCAACCGATGCTACAGTTATAGGAATAGTCAATAAGATACGACAAGCAATTGACACATTTGGATAAGAATCAATAGCTCTAACAAATTCAAGTAGCTACATGCCTACATTCTTTGAGTAAATATCTTGTGAAGAACCTGTATTTCAATCAAATAAGCAACAACTTTGGTTAATTCGAATTTTAATCTCTTGACCTAAAAACCAAACCAAACCTACAAATAATGAAAATTGAAAAAAACTATAAATTGTAAGTAAGTAATTTTACATACCTCTTCCAAAGTATTTTTGATTTGCCAATTGCCACCACTTTGATTGATTTCAGAATTTTATAATCCTAATTGGGAGAATGGGAAATTAGGGAAAATGAGAGGAGAATTGAGAGAGATAAAACTAACGGCAAAAATTTGACATTGAGATGTAATATAGCAAAGTATTTCAATCTCTACTCTATTCATTAATTGGGCCAGATTGGGCAATTTGGGTTGGCATTCGGATTTGGAATTTGGGCCCAGATCTCAAGAACTTATGTGAATTTGGGCCTAGATGCTCAAGAAATGAAATAAAAAAAACGCGGGTAATAGGGCTCGAACTCGCAACCTTATGACACAATAGAAGGTAAGTGAAACCGCTTGGCTAGATTGGCTCTCTGATATCTAAGACATACATATACATATACATACTATATAAAAATTAGGGACCCCTAAAAATATGGGGCCCTAGGCGGTTGCCCTGGCCCTTGGGCCGGCCCTGGTGAGAGGTGAGACGAATCTGAGGTTTTCATTCTCAAAGTGAGAAGGTTTCCTATATGACTTTATCAGATACCCTTGTATGACTTTAAATTAGTATTTTTTTGTTGGGATAAATTTATGTTTTTTTCATATGGGAAGATAATTCCATTACAAGGTTGAGATATAGGTTAAAAAGTTGTTAATAAAAAGAATACATACATGTCCAATGAGACTTATGAGCTAATTTAACACGGATGCTATATACAGCCCGATGCCTTTACCAAACACCGTCCGGCCACTCGCGTTCTGCGAGGTCACGTACCCTCGCGGAACGCGAGATTAGCCAAAAATTAGGGTAATTTTTTAGATGCTAATCTCGCGTTCTGCGAGTGTACGTGACCTCGCAGAACGCGAGTGTCTCGACCTCGCGTAACGCGAGTAGTGCATGTCAGATAGATGCTGTTGTGCACCATTAATACATGTCTTGTCCCCACCTAGCTATAATAACTACCTCCTTATTTTAAGTAAACCGTAACACCTATTAACCCTACCCTAACACCTCTTTTTATCATCTTTCACCCTCCATTAAAACCCATTTTCAAAACCTTCAAACTTCAAAACACTCTAAAAACACCAAAAACAATGGAAGATGAAGAGGAAATCAACAAAGGAATGAATGGAGATGGTGGTTAATCAAGTTTCCATGCAAATGAGGTAATGTTCTTACTTAATTTTTGAATTTTAATTTGTTTTGCACCATTAAGAGCTAAAATGATGTTATTATGTTGTATTTCATGTTAAATGTAGTAGTAGTAAGTGTTGAAGAGATGACTTTTGCATATAATGTCCAAAAGTTTTGTTCTTCAACCTTATTTTGTTTAGGGTTTATGATTTTAGGGTTTTTACTGTAGAAAATTTACATTTGTTCATGTTTATGTTAAATGACCCCGTTTCACACTATTTGAACCTTAGCACTTTCCCGCGTTCTGCGAGATGGAGCACCTCGCGTAACGCGAGTAATGCCTCCCTCGCAGAACGCGAGAAAGTGTCCATTACAGAGGATTAACTAATTGCATGTGTATAGGTGAATTTTTCTTTGTTCACTGGATTGAATGCAATCCAGTTGAATGACTACACCGACCCTTCCCGGAATACGAGGCCCGTTTCGCCACCGTCATTTGATTTAGGGATTGACGACTTTGGTGATTATCATCAACCATCTACATATGAATTGCCCGTGTCATCTACTTATCAATTTCCTATGCCATCTACATATGAATTGCCCGTGCCATCTATAAAATAATATCGAGCGCGCCTCTATAGTCCCTTCCGACTTGCCCCTTCTTCAGCTTTAAATTCTTAGGCATCTGATAAGCGGTATTTTACATAGTGCTACTATAGGTTATTAGCTCATTTTGTATAGGATTATGCTAGATGTTATGATGTATTTTGTAATCATGGAGTTTTGGAGAGTTGAGTTACACATGAGATTACAGAAGATGATGTGGAGCATTGAAGCATAAGAAGAGGAGTCGAAGCTGAAGAAGACCACATGTAGCATTAGAAGCAGCTGAAGACGAAGCCAAGGAAGCCACAGAAGCCAAATCCGCGACCGCGGGTCACAAACCGTGATCGCGGAAAACCTACTGGATCAGCTAAGATCACAGAAGACATTCCGCGACCGCGGGTCCCAAACCGCGATCGCGGAAATTCCATCTGAAGAAGCCAAGATTACAGAACAAAATCCGCGATCGCGGGTCCAAAACCGCGATCGCGGAAATCCGCCAGAGAAGACTTTCTTCATTTGCCCGATTTAGTATGTTGTGTTAAGTTTTGTAACGTTTTTATAACGTTTTTACCTTCAATTTGTCAGTTGAATTCTGCAAAGATTTATAGGTTTTAGGTGTTGATGATCTTCTATCATCTGACACATTCTATTTTCCAAGTTTTGAGAGTTTTGCTCAAGAACTTCATGAGTTGCTAAGTCCATTTGTTTTGCTTGACATTTGAAGCTTTCAGATTGATTAAGTTGTAAGATTTCTTTCCTTTGTTCTACTCTTATGATTGTCTCTATTCTCTTGTGCGTATTGTTATTGAATTAGATTTGCTCATTTAGATTGGCCATCTAAGTAGTTTCATCTTATTCATATTGCTATTGTTTGGTTATTTCTAGTTGAAATATCATACTTGTTTGTAGCACACACAATTTGCATGAACTAGTTGTGAATGTTAATTTTGAAGAGAATTGAGTACATGTCGAGTATCTGACTAGTTGTCTATGGTATTGCATGTATCTATCCATTCCTGAACTCAAATCTGCTTTATTATTGAATCTTGATAGTTTCAAGGTTATAGTTGAGTAAGGGTTATTAGGACTAGTTGGACTAATAACTACATTAGAACAGGTATTAGAACGATCATATGAGTAATTCGACATAGGATTAAAAGGAGTTTATGATCAACTTGTTAATCTGTTAGTGGATAATAGTCAAGTGAAACACCTTCCATTGATATATTTACAATCCAAATCAACCTTCGTTACTTTGTTCTTCAAATATACCAACCCCCCCCCCCCTTGGTTACTTACACTCGTTAATCATTATTATAACTTTAAGAACCGATAACCTGATTCCCTTGGGATTCGACCCTTGCTTGCCTACTATACTTGTTAGTGAGCTTGTTAGGATTACTTGACTTGGCATACGATAATTCGCCTCGTCAGCATCCAACGGTAAACCCATGGTTGTGCTTCCGTCCACCGAGGACGTTCAGTAGGTCGAAACTGTGGGAAATAGTTGTAGATCCATGCCTAGGAAATATAAATTACGTTAAATATGAAAACATAAATAAGTAGGTAAATTAAATGCTTAGAAAGTAAAATACCTGCAACAAAGTGTAACAAAAAGACATCTGGGCACAGTTCTGGCGTGTGCATACCCCCAGCTGCCTATACAGATGTGCCAAAGCAGCCGAGCCCCATGACATTTTCGAAGCCTTGGCATAGGATTTCACAAAAGGCCCATATCTAAGCCGAATCAAGTTCTGTGACTTGTCGGGAAATAAGATCGAGGCAGCAGTATACAACACCCAACCTAATCCCTTTCGTTCTGCAGAAAGGGTTTGACAATGACTTCTAAAAAAATCGGCTTTCACCCTCCCAGAATCGCACGTGGCATAATCTATTCCAAAAATTTCCGCCCCCCACCTTGCATAGTATTTTATAATTTCTTCATGACTAAACTTGGCACCCAATTTCTTATTTGGTGTCATAGCTTTCCCATCTATGGCAAGGCCTAATATCTTATACACATCAAGAAGGCCAATAGTAATCTCACCACAAGGGAGGTGGAATGAATTTGTCTCAGGTTGCCATCTTTCGATGAACGCTTCAATCAACGGGAAGTCGATTTCGTCGTACATCATTCCAGGGAGATTTGACAATCCAACTGCACCGGGAATCTCAGACCATTCATTGTTGTCTAATGGCCAATCACTGCTTTGTTTTGTCCTTTGTTGTGGCTTCATTGGACCTTTGATCTGCAGTTAAAAATACATATTATATAGATTAGAAAAAGTTAGCTAAAAATGCTGACAGAAAAAGTTAGCGAAAATCCATATTATGTGCATTTTCTCGCGTTCTGCGAGGCTGCACACACTCGCGTTCTGCGAGAAAATGCACAGTTTCTGCAGTGTCTGCAGAAACTGTGCATTTTTGGCAAGTTGGATTATACTGAAAAAAAAAAAAAAAAAAAAAAAGACTTACAGTCCCTTTTTGGATGTGGTGAGCCACATGTGCTTAAAATCCCTTAAGCAACTCAGGATCTTCTTGACCTCCAGATACGCTATGAGTGAGCTCAGGATCATATCTTGGCCCGTTCTTCTTTGACTTCCGCTTCCTTTTTGTTTTCACGACCACTTATTTTTCTTCTTCTTCTTCTTCTTCATCATCATCATCTTCTTCTTCTTCTTCATGTTCTTCCTCTTCTTGATCCCCAACTTCATCCTCGTTTTCTTCTTCAATCGGTTCTGGTTGTTGATTGTAAGAAGAAGAACAAGCTTGTCCACTTCCCTCAGCATGTCCACCGCCCCAACTTTGTCCAGCCCACCCCTGTTCACCGCCCCAACTTTGTCCAGCCCACCCCTGTCCGACTTCCACTAGTGCAGCCTGTGGAAAAAAATGGTCCCAGCTACCCGGTTGTCCACATGAATAACTATCTTGGGAAATAAGGTCTCAGCCACTTTGGTATGAGTCCCAACTACCCGGTTGTCCACATGAATAAGGGTCTTGGGACAAATTGGGGTGTTCATCAACGTCGGGGAGTCCCTCGGAGAAGAGCTCTACAGGTGTAGTCTTCTTTGCTTTCCTCTTCCCTTTTGGTTTTTCAACCGGGGGTTCTTCCCTCACAATGTCTCGGTTTCTCCGACGAGTTGAACGACCAGGACGATACATTACCTAAAACAATACAAAGTAAAATCAATAAATAAACGAATGCAGAAAAAAACACAGAATACACATGTTCTGCAGAAGGGGAAATTGCCATAACTGGCAATTTCTCGCGTTCTGCGAGGGCATGACACTCGCGTTCTGCGAGTGGCATGACACTCGCGTTCTGCGAGGTGTGACGTCACGCGTGACGCATGATTTTACACTTTCTTCTCCGGTAATCTCACACATTCCGACCAGTTTCCGGCGACATTTCAACACAAATTCAACATAAATTCAATATTTTAACTAAATAACCTATCAATTTAAGTAAATTACCAAATAAACATCAAAACCCTAAATAAAATGTAAACCCTAACCCTAATGAATTTCATCCTATTCAACATAAAAAAAAAAAGATTTTTACCAAAAACCACCCGTAAAATACGCTATATTGCTCAAAACCACCCCATTAATTGAATATTACTGAAAACCACCCATATAAAGCCTTCCGTTAGCCAAACGCCACCCTTTATCGGATTCCGTCAAAATTTCTGTTAAATCCACGAAATTACCATTTTAACCTTTGCTTATTTAATATAGAAATAAAAAAATTACTTTTTAATCTACGAAATTGACCAAAATACCCCAAGGTATTCATTAAATTTTAAAAAAATGCCATCTCCACTCTCCTTGCCAATTGATGCAGTAAGAAACGATGTCATGGAAGTGGCCATGGAGAAAGAATCAACCACCTGCAACCCTCCTTCACCAACACCCCGCCTCAAATCCTAAGCTTCTCCTCCTCCGTCTATGTATGGCTTTCTTCAGCTTCATCCCTCGTCGAACCTCTGCCTCTCCCTTAGCCATGGAGCAGTTGTTGCCGAAAACATTTCAGTTTCGGAAAATGACTTCGAGTCTTCAACCTCTCTCCTTCCATCGGAGACACGCAAGCCTCACGCCATGAAACTCCTCTGTTTCAGATCTGAAATTGGACCAGGGGTCGAGAGAGGTCGAAATCGATGTTGGCGGGACCAGGGGAGGTGGGAGACGACTTCACCGCCTGACATTGTATGGCTTTCTTCAGCTTCATCCCTCGTCGAACCTCTGCCTCTCCCTTAGCCATGGAGCAGTTGTTGACTTGTTGCCGAAAACATTTCAGTTTCGGAAAATGACTTCGAGTCTTCAACCTCTCTCCTTCCATCGGAGACACGCAAGCCTCACGCCATGAAACTCCTCTGTTTCAGATCTGAAATTGGACCAGGGGTCGAGAGAGGTCGAAATCGATGTTGGCGGGACCAGGGGAGGTGGGAGACGACTTCACCGCCTGACATTGGTTGTTGATGGTGGAGGATTTTGATTGTTGCAGGAATTTTGTGGGTTTAGGGATTTTGAGGTTGGGGTAAAGAGGGTGAAAGGTTGAAGATGAAATTTTTGTTTTTTATATTAATTTTAAATTGTTTTATTAAATTAATATTATATATATGTTTTTTTTTTGTTTTTTTTTATTTTTAAATTAAAAAAAATTGTAAATTTTGACACTTGTACTGAAAATTAACGGAGTTAGCTCGAGGGTGGTGAAACGCTAACGGAAGGCTTTATATAGGTGGTTTCCGGTAATATTCAATTAATGGGGTGGTTTTGAGCAATATAACGTATTTTACGGGTGATTTTCGGTAAAAACCTCTAAAAAAACATTCACTCATCAACCATAATACAAAATCATCATCTTTCATCCAATCCAAACAACCTAATACTATATACAATCATTTCTAAATCAACATTCAATATCAAAACATCATATAATATGCAATTTCCTATACTAACAACATATATTCATCTAGAATCAACATTAGAAAGCATAAGGGAAGAAGAAACATACCTTAATTGAAGATTTGTGTTGAAAAGAGGAAGAGAAAGTAGGTTTTTTGAGAGAGATGGTAAAATAGCGGCGGTAGAATGCTGTAAAAATGGGTCGAATAGGATTTTTCCCCTTTTATAGGGAAAAAACTTTCGCGTTCTGCGAGGGACACGCCCCTCGCGTTCTGCCAGGTGACGCTCCCTCGCGTTACGCGAGGTGCCGGACGTTATTTAGTAAAACGTCGGGTCTGTATTTAATAAGGGCCTAATTTAAATAGGTCACAATCAAAGATGCTCATGGACCCCGGTCGACCCACTCTATGATCACCTAATTTCTCAGACATTAAATCTGAACCGGGCCGGGTCAGCTACCAAGCAGAGCTCTCAGCTCTGTATATTTTCTGTAAGTGTAATATCCATTTTTCAATTTGAGTTGGAGATTTCGGCCCAAATTATATATATGAAAGTTTATCCAAAAAAATCTGAAATGTTACATGCGGCCCAAAAAAGTGGCCCAAACTCACGGCCTTGTCCATATATCTACACGATGACAAGAGTACAAAACAAGTAGCATACTAGCATTTACACATTACGAACAACGAACCAAACACAAAATCAAAATGTCATGATAGCTTATCACCTAAGTAACGTATTCAAACTCTATGTACATTTTCTTCCCCATGCAGTCTCCTTTCTCTTTTACTTAAGCACACTTCAATTCATCAACACCATAAATTCTCTGCACATATCATCATACAATATATCAACACACATTACTAATACTCTAAACATAAACACATTTAAATCAATTCGTCTTACCATAACAAAGTGAATATCGTCGAGCAAAGGAACAAGTAATGCGATCAAAGACTGTATTTCCTCGTGGAGATTGTTCATGTTTTCGCCTTTCGCAACAAGGAGATCGATGAAGGTTCTGTTGTCCGGAAGTAGTTTTAGCGCCACCTAAATATATACACGTCTTGTTTAACTTAAAAATGTTCCTAAAAAAAGGCATTAAATCATAGAAATAAATGAATTAAATAAAAAAATGTAATTACTTTGTAAGCAGCAAACGAAATCCAGCCATGCCAAGGTTTTAAGGTGATGTTATAAGAATCTTCAACTGCTTTCTCCATGCTTTGGCTTGGATCCTTTGAGATTCTCTCTAACAACGCCGCCATTAGATCCAACGACCTATAACATTTTAAATTAATTACACATTAAACATCATAATATTACATAATTATGATAACAAAGATGATGAATTAGTACCTAGTTAGCCAGAGCAATGCTCTGCTGCAGCTGTCGCGCTTTCTTGCAGTTCCTTCATCCGCTTCTTGCTTCAGAATCTCGATAATGTTTGAAATCTCGCTCGGGTCTGAATCTAATCGCGACTCTAGTCTCTGTTTTAGTGTGTGATTAAATAAATATTAGGGAATTATTATGTTAATCAATTGTGTGATTTGATAAGAATTATTAATTACTTGAATGTTGTGAAAAATGTCTTGTCTGAGAACGGACATGGATGGGCCAATCTTATCTACACACAAAAAATCAAACAAACCAATCAAATCAATTCAATAAAAGATTGAATCAAGACAAGATCAAGAAAGTAGAATTGATTAATTAAATACCAAGAAATTGGAGGACGAGTTTGCAAATTGAAAGAAAGGGTGCTGCTGGGATGGTGAGGGTGTGATCCGGTGCAGCGTAGTCTGATGAGGGTGCAGGTGTACCCGCATGATCATCAGGCTTCACTGTGAGCTTATGATGAAGTTGCAGAAGAGAGAGTTCTTCAATGGCTTCTTTGATCTCTGTATCCTTCTTCTCCCTTCTTCTTTTCATAACTTTATAAATGAAGCTGATGATTTTTTTGTTATCTCTGAATTGTTTTTGTTTGATCTGGGTTCAGCAGGACTGAAAGGGAATAAAACTCTGCTTGAATGAATGAATAAATGGATGTAAGTGTGTTATATACTGTATTATGTAAGGTTGAGACGTGCAGTAGTTTCTGTTGACCAACGTTTTCATGCAGTTTTTTAATTGTTTTCAATCAGGTTAGTTTATTTGGAAAGAAATTAGATACAAGAGATAGATGTCTGAATTCTAGAAACTGTATAGTGGAATATCTCAAGTTTTATTTTAACTAGCGTAGTCTAGAATTTAGGAATATTAAATCAAGCAATTAACATGTTAACCATCGCTTGACAAAATAAATGATAATTGTATTATATATTAATTAAAAAGTTTGAATTTGTGTAAATTGAGTCAATGATTAAATTTGCTACGATCTTAATAAGTTAAATGTAAAGAGTTTAATCACAATTTGTTAGAGATTAGTGGAATTAATTCCATAAATACCATTTACAATAATTTTAGTTACTAAAATTCATAAATTAAAATAAATTAAAAAAATTATAAGTTTACACCTACGTACGGAGTAATATAGAACTAAACTTAAGGAAAGAGCTCTAATCATCTCTCTTTTGATATATTTTCTCTTTTAATATATATCTATAGATGAGATTAGAAACAATTTTGGATGTATTCATTCAATTTGTTAAAAATGATATTAAATATTATGATATTAAATATTGTATAATTGATTATTTGTGGATAGGGATATGATTGACTCTAAAAAGGTCAATATTATTGAGATTATGTGTGGTTGTAAATACTTGTATATTTGTCTGATGTCAATATATTCCATGGTGCAGAATGGAGGGTCTGCACATTAATAATTGTTAAAATAAATCGAGCCATTTAAGTATGGTGATCAAATCCAATTTAAGATCCATTTTGGCATTGAAAAGGATTTAATATTCTGGTAATAGTCAGTCATATGATTTTATTAAACTGGTATGCATTGAATTTTGCAGTGTTTGGATGATGAATAAGTGACAGTAAGACATGATGTTCAGATGTTATGTTGGCGTTACGCGAATCAAATCAATTGTGATTCCCTCCCTGGATTATAATACAATTTTCAATCATTTACATTTTTCTAATCAATGTCAAATTCTGGCATTAACAGATGTAACAAACCCTAATTCAACCATGCACATTGACACTTACTCATCATCCAAATAATAATATCCCGATTTATTATCCAATCAAACCAAACCAAGGGAAGAACCTAAAAAACATGAAAAGAGACATGAATTTTGCTGAACAATTAGGAATGCATCATTATTTCTTGAGACAAACTTGTTTCCTTTTTTGTGGTCATTTGGTGATGTAAGCTACACAATTTAAGATGAGGAAAATATTTTAAAACATTTTTATAAAGAAAAAGTAACCAAATTAAAGGTTTTCTAAGTAGAAAAGTAACCAAAAGTTATGGCTAAAAAATGACATATGACATAATATATAAAGTAAAATTATAAATTGTTAAGGAAAAGTGAGATCAACGGGAGGAAATATCATTTTCTTAGAGGTATTTGTGCGTCTGACCATTGATATCGCTATATTTTTTAAGTTTTAAATTGTGTGTTCAAAGGGTATACAATAGAAAAATTCATTTTCTAATGAAACACATAATTATAACTAAGTAATTATATCTAAAGTAATAAACAACTACTTAGTATGTATGAACTTACTTTATGTGTCATTAACATATTTCTACTAGAGAAAAAAGGAGTGATTAACATATTTTCCTTATTCCTATGATCACAAATAGCAAAAAATTTGCAAAAATTGCATCAGTAAATCCGTATGAATTAGTCAATATATAATGTATGGGCTTGGACCAGGCCCAACCCAAACAAACGGTATGAAAAAAGATCGGCAATTATATATAGGTTCATTTCATTCGCCTTCTCTACGTTTGGGGAATTGGATAAGGATGTTATTGACACATTTTTACGCATTAGAGCGCTCTCCATTAGTCACTCTAATAATGCCAAGAGTGGTTCATATATTTTGCACAGATTAAGATTTTGCATTTAGAAAGCAATGGGAGTTCAGCTAGTTTCCCGACTTCTATCCAACTTTGTGTAAATAATCAATCACATATATATTAAAATTATATATAGATCATCTCACGTTTTGATCTGACAGGAAATAAACCCAACTCTTTGACCAAAATATTTGTTCATGACATACAATGATACAAATACAAATTTTATTTAGATTTTTATTAGGTTGGATGTCAATATGTCATGTACACTACAAACTAGGAGTATTTTTCTGGTCAGCACACTACAAACTATTATAAAAGAGATAGAAAAAAAAAATGTCATCGAAATATTAAATATCATGCTGCAAACATAAACAAGTCATCTAGCCTGTAAAAATTCTTATTGGAATATTCTTTTTTGTTCAGTGGTGTTACTTGTGAATTTTTTTTTTTTGTCTACACAAGCAAATTTAAGGTTTTATTTTATATTTTTTCCTGCTGATTTTTTGTTGTTGTTGAAGGAATTGACTTGTTTTATGAGAAAAAGAAAGAATTGACTTGTATGGGAAATGATGATTATGAGATGTGCATATTCATGCCGTATGGATGGTTGAGAGTTATACCTTTCCATGATGTAGACCATCCTCTTCAAGATATTGTTGATAATTAGAATCAAAATAGATGAGCTCTACCTTACATCATCACAGAAATCTGCTTAAATTAGCTAGGAATTAATATTGATATATGATATGATGTATAAGTATAACCAACATTTAATATAGAATTATGCTAATCAAGGATTTCACACTCAAAATCCTAGAAAAGCAACATTTAGGAAAATCATAATCAAGAACTTAAACATCAAAATGACAAACTGGTTGGTACAACACCATTATTTCAGAATCAGATAATTGAAATCTTAAAAGTTTCATCTTTTAGTCATGTGGTTATCCTAAAACTTCATCTTCCTCAAAAGAAAATAAGCCAGAAACCTATATCCAATAACCATGGCTGCCAATGCCACAACTTCAATCACACCAGAGTCTAATTTCAGTCCTCTGATCATGGGTGGATCTGAGCAGCTATATTGGATCTTGAGTAATAGCTTGTATGTGTGATAGTTGAAAGATAGATAGCGAACCCATGACATAAACAATGGAACCTTCTGCATTTTGTACATAACATAATCAGTTGTGCTTTTGTGTAAGAAGGTGGATTCTGAATTTGTAGTCGAAAAAGTGAAAAACTATGTAAAATCTACCTGTATGAAAAATCCACCAGACAACATGAAAGTCATAAGAATTACTGAAGCCAATGTCATAGCTTTCTTAACATCCATAAATGCTGCACCTATACTTAGTCCCAGGCCCTGCAAATAAAAACACAGTCAATCCTGAACCTACCATTATTTTTTGCTAAATGTGAATCAAGAAGATGAAAATTTTGTACCTGAGCAGCTGTAATGCTAAAGAATACAGTGAGCATAGTAAGAGAGAATGCAGGAAATGTCGGTTTCAAGCCAACCATGAAGTAGACTATGAGCATGAATAGTATAGGTAAAATGAGGTCCAAGGGAACGTCAGTCATGTTTCTAGCAGCAAAGTATGCACTGAGTTTATACAGGCCTACTGATCTCTCCTTATTTAGCATTGCTCTTTCTTGAGGAAATGTGAACACCGCCGTGAACAATGGGAAAAAGCCCCAGAACACTGAGATGAAAAACAGTAATCCTGCCTGCAACAAAGAAGAAAAAATGATTTAAGGATCTGTTTGGTATTGACATTAGTATATCACGTTGAATACAGATATCAGTCATGCCCATATTTATGTTTTGATATCAAAGTAAACATATCAAGAATATGGCTCGGGTTTATAAATTTGGTACTTATTTTTGCTTACTTGATCTTGCAATCCCCTTGGAGAAGAAGAGTTGCAACGCCACCAAAGAGATCCTATTATCAAAGCGGTTGCAACAACTTGCATTACACGCATCATGCTGAAGTACTCATGTCGCCTTTCCTTGAATCCCCTGCTACAAAGAACCAAGAATTGTTCACACCATGTTGCTCCCCGCTCCCTTGTCTTTACTGTCATTTCCATTTCAAGCTGACTGCATATAATTGCAGGCTTCAGGATTTCTTCAGCTCTCAGTTTTGCAGCTCTTTCTCCACAAACCCCAGCAAGATACTGTTTTCCAAGCATTTTTATTAGTAGATGATCAGATAAATGTCCAAAAAATATATTTGTAAGCTTTTACAGAAGTGACGAACCTCTTGCACTTGTACCGGTGATGGCTTTGTATCTGTCACAAAGTTTTTGCTCTCTAATTCTGATGGGATTGATTTGTCATTTATATTTCCATTTGCCAAATCAATGAGAAACTCTGCTGGATTCATGGCAATAAGTGGGGAGCAGCCGATTGAATTGAAGTATAACATGGCGTCAGAAGCTTTTCCAAAGTACAGTGAACTTCCTTTCCCAAGAAGAATCAGTTTGTCAAACTTGCTAAATAGTCTACTAGATGGCTGATGAATTGTCGTCACCACAGTCTTTCCTGTCTATGAAAAAAACGCTTTTATCAGATCATTTATTAAGTTTATTATGGTGTTTTGATCAAGTACTGATCTACAAATACCTTGGCAATGGCATGCAAGATTTGAACAATCCTTAGAGCAGTTGATGAATCAAGACCAGAAGTGGGTTCATCCAAAAATAAAAGTGATGGATTAAGTAGGATTTCATTGCCAATACAGACCCTTTTTCTTTCTCCTCCAGATATTCCTTGCACGTATCCACCGCCAACAACTGTATTCTGGCATCTGCATTATGCACCTTATAATATAAATCAAGTGTGTAGCATGGTCATGCAAAATATCATAGATAGTATTTTCAAGTATAAACTATAACTTCTGTAGCACATAATCTTATGAAGTTTTTCATACACAAGTATCAACTATAACTTCTGTATTATAACTTCTGTAGCACATAATCTTATGAATTTTTTCATATACAATTAAAAAACAGAACTGTTAGTTTAAGGATCATTGTCATACCTTTCAAGGCCAAGCTCGCATATAATGTTCATGGCTCTTTCTCTCTTTTGTTCCTTAGTCAATGAGTTGGGAAGTCGGAGAAAAGCAGCATATGTTAAAGTCTCTCTAACAGTCAAGTGAGGCAAGACCAAGTCATCTTGTAGCACATATCCAATCCTACACATTTTAAATGGTTATCATGGAAAAGCCTCTTATCCATCAGTAATTTTTATCAGATAACACAGAAACTGAGCCTAATTACCTTCTCTTTAGAGTTTTGGTGTAAGGTTGATTGTTGTAAGTGATAGTACCGCTATTAAACTCAATTCTTCCACTAAGAAGATTGAGTAGAGTTGTTTTACCGCCACCGGATGGTCCTATCAGAGCAAGAACCTCTCCAGGCTGTACTGAACCACTTACTCCTTGCAGTATGTATTTTCCTTCATCCAATATCTTTGTTGATCCCTTCATTTCTACTTTATATTTCACATCTTGGAACTGAAATATGATGGTAAAAAGTTCAAACAGAATGTACTCAAAAGCAAACAAGTTTTGCCAAGAAAAATGTTCATCCAATATCAGTACCTTCAGAGAAATGGGTAAATTCAGCTCCAATGGTATGTTTTCCCAAATGCATGAATTTTCAGTCTCCTTGTTTGCATAAGTAGGTTCATCTGTACATGAAAATTGTGCCAAGAAAGTTCCATGCAATAGAAAAAGTACGTTTTAGAGTCCATGATGGTATTTTTGTTCTTTGACAATAAAATGAGTTGATGATCACCTGAATCAGTACATTGTTGTCTTAAAATGGAAGTATTTAGAAGTTCATCCATGTTAAGTATGAAGTGGGTACTGAGTGACTTTGTCCTTCTAATAAATTTCTCCCTTGCCGAGTGTTTCACCAGCTGATCATGGCTCCGAAATCGTTTGAGATTGGTAAACGTCAAGTCATTGACACCAGCTGGCTGTGTTAGGCTCAAAAGCCTGTTACTGTTTGATTCTCTTGAGTGTGCACATGCCATTTCCATCACTTCTAGAGCTTAAAGACAAATATAATACAGTCACTAATATAGCATAATTAAGATTAAGATTAGGTAAAAATAATATCAAGAATAAAGCTGATATAACTTCAAATGGAAGTTTCATGAAGAAAGGCTTAGAAATGAACAAATAAAAAAAACAAGAGTAAATTACTGGAAGCTAATATCAAAGCTAAGAAGCACAGTTTCAAATTTGTGCGCAAATCGATGCTGTTTGGTGCCATTTGACAGAAGTATAGCTCAAACTTATATAGATGATCTCAGACAATGCTACGCAGTGGACCAGTGGACCTGCATATAGTACTTGCTTAAATGGCCTTAAATGCTGCTTGTGCATCAGAAAATAACGTATCGGCTATTACATATAGTTCAAAATGTAAATTGAAAGGTGCAATGCGTCTCTTTCTTTCCATCCAAAATGACCTCTAAATCACTGAATTTAGTTGTATCCGAGCTATAATCAGTCAGTCACTACTCACTAATGTAACACTTTGTCCTTCACAGCAACTTCATCTCAATTTTCTATGGAGCTGCAATTGTAAAATTCATAATAATCAAATTCACCGAAGGTAGAATCTCAAACTAGGAGGTGTAACATAAATAGGTTGTACGTCGAGTTAGGCAAGATCACTGTTGGAGTTGCCCTCAAAGTCAGGGCAAGAAAAAAAATGCTATATTATGGGTCCATGCACTAATAAGTCATGCTGATAACCGTGAGATGAGGTCCAAGAAAGCTCGTCGTCTCACCACATAATGTAAGGTTGTACAGCATTTCACATGGTGTTACTGCATAAATGGCAGAAGAGCTTCCCTTTCTAGGAAATATGAAACAAAATTAAGAGTTTGCATATCTGGTACTACACTACTACTCTCATCCTAGTAGGCTTGAGTTAGGAGCTCTCCTGATCCGAACCCTGAAAAGAAAGAGCTTGCTTTAATCCTTAATCGGCTTTATAATTGAGATAGTGTGAAAATAGCATAGACTCTGTTTTGCATGAGCAACTGATAGAGACATGATCAATGAGATCTATCTACACTTTGTTGCAAGCCATTTAAATATAAGATTAATCCATCCAATATACGATCCGGATAGATAATTAAAACCTTAATTGCACAATTGAGTTTGGCCAACCTGTGTAGTTATCTACAAAGGACAAGATTAAGGTACAATCATGTGCTACATTGCAACGTACTTATAGCTGGTACCACGAAATAGGACTCAGCCGGCCAACAAATGCAGTCTCATTCGAGCCCTTTGAGTTTAGTGCAGACTGCATCCTCAATCAAAACAGGACATGAGAAACTAACAACACAATGATGTTGATAATTCATGGGAGGCTCCACTGTCCTATGATTCAAGAACTTTCCTGCAAAAGATAGCCACATATTTCATCAATCAAGATCAGATTCAGAAAGTTGTTTCTTTAACAGGAAAGTGATTGTGTAGACGATCCAAGGATAACCACATATGCTTGTCATGTCTAGTCGTGATCATGATGATATAAGCTAGGATCAGTAACATGCTCTCATTCTCCATATACTCCCAGATTGTAACACCATTGTTATGTTACATTTGTTACACCGTTGCTGTTGAAGAAGAGAATACAAATCTTGTAGAAATGGCCCTCCTACAAACCTGTTCAGTTACACGAAATTCTGGTAACACTGCAACTTGTTTGAGGAGCCAGAAGGAATTGATATTGACCATTCACCTAACAGATATTTTCTTTTTGGCATTTTGACAAACAGGTTGAGGGTGGCACTTGGCCGCCTACTCGTTTCTTCCACTGTACCACACAATCATTCAAGTTACCTAATATGAACACATAAATGGGTGCTTGGAAGATTTTTCAAAAAGAAGTAATCAATTTTTAAATATACAGAGTGCAATGAACATACCGAGCATAAAGTTCTCAAGGTAGAACCATTTGACTTAGTAGAAGAAGAAAGAAAGTTTGAACCGGTCAAGCTTGACTTGTTGTTTTTAATTGGTTCTCGTTCAGCGGTTAGGGACTCCTCTATTACGCTTACGTCTAGAGTTCGAGTTGCGTGGGTGGCTCTCCCAACAAACATTTTTTAACCTCCACCAAGTCTCGAACTCGAGACCTCATGTTGGGTGATTGGAGTCCCTTACCACCCGACCACATGCTTGTTGGTCAAGGTGTTTCTCCTTTGAATTGGTTACCTCCGGTGACTTTTTATGTACTGTTCATGAAAATCTTTTTTATTTTCGTAATCACTATTTTATGTGTCTCTAAAAATTCTATGAACATATACTCAGTATTCCATTGTTCATTATTGTAGCAACATATATACTCCATGATGATATAATTTGTAAGAAAAGTTAATTATGTACTCTAAATATGTATTACTAATATCTATGGTTTTCCTATGTGCATACGTTAAGTTTATTTGTCTAGTAAACTATTTTTCTATACGAAAAAAATAAACCCATCACAAAAAACAAAATCTCAAATCAACATATTCAACAATTATGTCAACACTGTTGTATGCAAGTGGTAGGGGTAGTCTCCTTGTCCACACGTACGAACTCCCACGAATGACATGCTCTCCTTATATAGGGGTGTGGGGTCTGTCTTGATAAAAAGGGCCTCGTTTTTAGTTTATATAAAAAAAAAACATATTCAACAATTATTTCTATTTTGAGCATTTTAACCTATGTATACCTCGGATTAGAAAAATCGTAACATCTATCCTTACATCATGCAAATATCTCCATGCAAATATCTCCTAGAGTATCTTTGATGCAAAAACCTCCTAGTTTTTCATTGGATATCTTCAATTGTAATTTCCTCAAATAATATTTTCTATTCAGTTTTTCATTGGGTATCTCCAATTGTAATTTCCTCTATATATATTATTCCTAAATTTTCTTGCGAGATTCACATGTATTAGAGATTATATGTTAATATTATATTACTTCTTTATTTGTAGATATCTTTCTTGTAATTGGTATATATATGCCTTTGAGAAGCTAATGAGAACATCAGAATATTTTTCGATATCTCTTTGTTTCATGGTATCGAAGCAGGTTACGCTCTAACCCTATTTTTTTTCAAAACCCTAACCCTAAATTCAGCCGCCACCCCTCCACCACCTTACCATCACCGTCGCCGGGCATCTACTCTCTTTCGCTGTCGTCCTCCATGGTCGATCCGAAGGAACAGTCCGGTATGTCTGATTACTTGTTTACCGGAGAGCATCTGTCTATTGCGTCTCCATTTTATCTACCTAAATCGACTTGTACCCCTTGTGGTCAGTCTGATTTTGATATATCCAAGTGTTATCACTTGATTTGTTATTCCGATGGACTCGGATCTAAGTTTCATGGGAGAAGAGACCCTTCAGAATTCAACATGGCCGATTCGGAGCTGTCTACTTCGCGAATCCGCGGGCGCGGGCCAGAAATCCGCGGGCGCGGCTCCGTAATCCGCGATCGCGGCCCATTCATCTGCGATCGCGGTTTTGCCTCTGCAGCTGTTGCTCCTGTTTGTTCAAGTATTTCTTCTCATGTTCGTTTCGAACCTAATCAGCAGGACCGTGAAATTATAGGGTCGGCTCTCAGTGGTGATCAATGGAACACTGTAGTCGCCATGTTTCGGTCCATGCCTGACCACTCTTCTGGTATGTCTTTTACTTGGATTTTGGATACATGTGCTTCATTCCATATGACATGTAATAGATCTCTTCTTCGGGATATTATTCATGCATCTCCGGTTTCTATTAAGTTACCGGATAATCGTTATGCTGCAGCCACCGAGGAAGGCACTTTGACATTGTCTGATATTTCTCTAAGTCGTGTGTTATATACTCCTCAACTAGACTGCAATCTGATTTCTTTTGCTCAGCTTCTTCAAGAGAAGAAAGTATTTGGCTCTGCTTACTGAAAGAATGTGTGTGATTCAGGATAGCAATTCGAGGACGGTGATTGGAGTGGGTGAGCAAAGGGGGGGTGTCTATTGGGTTCACACGTTGGGGTCGAGCGCTCGTGCCTGCCATTCAGCAACTACGTCTTCCGCATCTTTATTTCTTTGGCATAAAAGAATGGGTCCTCTGTCTTTGTCTGTTCTGTCTTCAATTCCTGCAGTAGGCCGCTTTGCAAGAAAAGATATTACTATTGATCTGTGTGATGTATGTTTCAAGACGAAACAAGTTCGAAACAGTTTTCCTTTGAGTTCTACTAAAGCTGGTGATATCTTTGATTTGATTCATTGTGATGTCTGGGGACCTTATAGTACTCCTGCTACTACGGATGCCAGGTATTTTCTGACTATTGTTGATGATCATTCGAGAGCAGTATGGACCTTTCTTATGACTCAAAAGTCTGAGGTTGCAGGTTTGTTTCACAAGTTTTGTATTATGGTAAGAACGCAATTTCAGAAAGTCATTAAGCGTTTTCATTCGACAATGGCACTGAGTTCTTGTGTTTGAAATCATTCTTTGATGCTCAAGGAATATTGTTTGAGACTTCTTGTCCTTATACTAAACAGCAGAATGGGAGAGTGGAGAGAAAACATCGTCACATACTTAATGTGGCTCGTGCACTACGGTTTCAAGGCTCTTTACCGCGGACAGAAATCCGCGACCGCGGCATCACAGCAGTACCAGAACCGCGACCGCGGGAAGAAAGCCGCGATCGCGGTTTACCTTCTGACAGTCACATCCCTTCTGACGACAGGGGGAGTTCGGAAGTAATTGACTCCACTCTTAGACGTTCTTCTCGTGCCAAGCAACCATCTGTTCTGCTCAGAGATTACGTCTGCAATATTGTTTACGGCTCCATATCTACACCCCCCTTTGCATCTTCACTCACTCTGTCACCGTCCTCAGGTACTCCTTATCCTATTGTTGCGTTTGTTTCTTGTGCTAAGTTTTCTACTTCACATGCACAGTTCTTAGCAGCCATTACATCAAGTGTTGAACCTACTCGTTCTCAGAGGCAGTTCAGCATGCCCCGTGGCGGGATGCAATGAAGAGTGAGCTTGATGCACTTGAGCGGAATGGCACTTGGATTCTTTTTGACTTGCCTGAAGGCAAGAAGGCTATCGGGTGCAAATGGGTGTACAAGATTAAGTACCGGGCTAACGGCGAGATCGAACGCTATAAGGCTCGTTTGGTGGTTATAGGAAACCGACAAGTTGAAGGGATCGACTTCACTGAAACTTTTGCTCCTGTAGCTAAGATGGTCACTCTTCGTGTCTTTCTCTCAGTTGCTGCTATTCGAGGATGGGATTTGCATTAGATGGATGTTCACAATGCATTTCTCCATGGTGATCTAGATGAGGAGGTCTATATGTTTCCACCTCCAGGATATGTCGACTCCTCTGCAAAGAAAGTCTGTAAACTGCAGAAATCTTTCTATGGTCTGAAACAGGCACTTCGCAATTGGTTCTCCAAGCTTGCTTCGGCGCTTCGTACCTTGGGTTTTCAGCAGAGCAGGGCTGATTATTCTTTATTCTCGCTATCTCGAGGTGATTTTGTTGTCCATGTCTCAGTTTATGTAGATGATCTTATTATTGCTGGGAATACTTCTAGTGGCATTGATAGTGTCAAGGCTTATCTGAGCCGTTGTTTTTACATGAAGGATTTGGGGCGTCTCAAGTATTTTCTTGGACTTGGGATTGCTCGCAATTCCTCTGGTATTCTTGTATCTCGGCGCAAGTATGCTCTTGAAATCTTAGCTGAAGTCAGACTTCTTGGTTGCAAGCCATGTGAGTTTCCTATGGACTCTCATCACCAGTTGGGCAAGATTAATGGCCCTGCATTGGAGGACCCTGAACGGTATCGACGACTAGTTGGTCGTCTCATCTATTTGACTATTACTAGACCTGAGCTTTGTTATTCCGTGCATGTCTTGTCACAATTTATGCAACATCCGTTACTTGACCATTGGCAGGTTGCCTTACGTGTTTTGAGGTACCTGAAGGGACACCCTGGACAAGGTCTTCAACTCTCTTCTTCTAGCTCTCTTCGTCTGTCAGCTTTCTGTGATTCTGATTGGGCTACTTGTCCCACCACTAGGCGCTCCATCAGTGGTTATTTCATCAAACTTGGGGATTCCCCAGTCTCTTGGAAAATGAAGAAGCAAGCTACTGTCTCTCGATCATCTGCTGAAGCCGAATATCGTGCCATGGCTGGTACCTGCAGCGAGATCACTTGGTTGAGGTATCTCCTTTCATCTTTAGGAGTTGATCATACGAACCTTGTTCTCTTATTTTGTGATAGTCATGCTGCTTTGCATATTGCTGCCAACCCCGTGTTTCATGAGCGCACGAAACACATTGAGATTGATTGTCATTATGTTCGTGATATGATTGTTGTTGGTCTAGTAGCTACTGCTTATATTTGGACGACTCAGCAACCTGCAGACATCTTCACCAAGGCTCTTGGTGAAAAGTCATTTCAATTTCTTTTGTCCAAGTTGGGCATTGTTGATCCTCATGCTCCAACTTGAGGGGGTATTAGAGATTATATGTTAATATTATATCACTTCCTTATTTGTAGATATCCTCCTTGTAATGGTATATATATGTTGATGCGGGGATAAGCCGCAGTTGCCGACCTAGACACCAAACTCGAATAGGAACTCGAACAGAGAAGAAAGGCGGAATTAGAATGAGATGAAAGAAGGATAATTCGAATGATAGGCCAATTGGAACCAAATCAAACAACGATAAAACCCTTGAACTTAAGAACAAGAACCATACCGAATGATGAAGAAACCCCAACGGATGATTACAACCAAACACAATGACTTTGGTGGGTCAAGGCACCTGGAGGTTGCTCTATGGAGTCCCGATAGCACCAACCTTATGGAGGAGATTGACACACACAAGCACAACTAGGGCCAACTGAACGACAATGCACACGGGGCACTCTTCTCACAAAAGCTCTCTTTTGGAAGGAAAAACGATAAACGTTGTATTCAATATCAAAGTCTGGGGGGGGCGCAAAACAATAACTAAGGCAGCCTTATATAGGGTTCATAAGGATGCCGACTAAAGAAATAAACGATAAAAGTAAATCCTAAAATAATAATCCGAAAACAAATAATATCCGAAAATAATGTTTCTGAGACACTTCGCCGAGGTCCTGGCCGCGGGTGCGGTTATAGAGCCGCGGGCGCGGTTCTTGCCTCCTGGCCGCGGGTGCGGTTATGGAGCCGCGGGCGCGGTTCTTGCCTCCTGGCCGCGGACGCTGTTATGGAGCCGCGGGCGCGGTTTCCAGCCGCGGTCGCGGTTCTTCGCTGTCGTCCTCTGCTCGTTCTCGAACCTCGATCATTAGAACAGTCTTCAATGGTGGTTCTTCGTCTGTATTCAACTCCTTGGAACTGAAGAACGCTACTAACTTGTCTAGCTCTTGTTGGACTTCCTTAGCTCTCGAGCGCGTCAATGCACCTTTGAATTCAGGGACCGGAGGTGTCGGTTGTTGTCCAGATGATCCTTCATCATCCTCCCCTTCTTGAAAAGGATTCGACCTCGAATCATCCAGCTCCTCTTCTTCTTCACCCTCGAATAAAGTCAGATCTTGCACATTGAAGGTAGCACTCACTTGATAGTCGCCGGGAAGCTCTAAGACATAAGCATTATCTCCAATCCTCCTAAGTACCTTGAATGGTCCATCGCCTCTTGGGGACAGCTTTGAGTGGCGTTTGCTGGGGAAACGCTCTCTCCTAAAGTGGACCCACACGAGGTCTCCCTCCTTGAAGATGACCTTCTTCCTATTCCTGTTTGCCTTGCTAGCATTTGTAGCAGCTACTTCTAGCAGTTTAGCTCTTGTCCTCTCATGAATTTCCTTGATGTGATCAACCTGTTTTCCTGCATTGAAATCCACTCGCTCCTTCGTAGGTAACGGCATAAGATCAAAAGGGGTTAGTGGATTCAAACCATACACACATTCAAAGGGGCTCATCGAGGTTGAGGAATGGATGGCCCTATTGTAGGCAAACTCAACATGGGGTAAGGCTTCTTCCCAAGCTTTCAAATTCTTCTTAAGAATGGCTCTCAAAAGGGTTCCTAAGGTCCTATTGGTTACTTCAGTTTGACCATCAGTTTGAGGATGACTAGATGTAGAGAATAGAAGTTTAGTCCCTAGTTTTCCCCAAAGAGTTTTCCAAAAGTAACTTAGAAACTTCACATCCCTATCACTCACAATAGTCTTTGGTACTCCATGTAACCTAACAACTCCGGTAAAGAACAAGTCAGCCACATGATGAGCATCATCAGTCTTGTTGCAAGCAATAAAATGAGCGATTTTAGAAAATCTATCAACAACCACAAAAATAGAATCTCTCCCTTTCTTAGTCCTAGGCAAGGGGGTCGTAGGAATAGGCAAAGGAGTATACAATCCATGTGGTTTAACTCTAGACTTAGCCTTAAGACACTCCAAACATCTTTTCAAACAATGCTCAACATCCCTCAGCATATGAGGCCAATAAAAATGAGTATGCAACATATGATATGTCTTGTCTCTACCAAAGTGTCCCATTAATCCACCCTTATGGGCTTCTTCAACAAGCAATAATCTCAAAGAACACTTAGGTATGCACACTTTACTAGCCTTAAACAAGAAACCATCAAACAAGTAAAACTTATCCAAAGTCCCTTTATCTAAACATTGCTTATAAATAGCACCAAAATCAGCATCATTACGATATAACTCCTTGATGTAAACAAAGCCTAACACCTTAGAGTCAAGTTGAACAATTAAAGCATGCCTCCTAGATAGTGCATCAGCAACAACATTGTCCTTTCCCTTCTTGTATTTGATAATATAAGGGAAAGTCTCAATAAATTCCATCCACCTACCATGCCTCCTATCAAGTTTGTCTTGGCTCCTAAAATGTTTCAAAGATTCATGATCGGTATGCAAAACAAACTCTCTAGGCCATAGGTAGTGTTGCCAAGTCTTAAGTACTCTATATAACGCATACAGTTCCTTATCATAAGTAGAGTAATTTAGACTTGCACCTTTCAACTTTTCAGAAAAGAAGGCAATAGGCTTACCTTCTTGCATGAGGACTCCTCCAATGCCAACTCCGGAAGCATCGCATTCCACTTCGAACGGTCTAGTGAAGTCGGGAAGCACAAGCAAAGGTGCCTCGGTCAATCTGCGTTTTAGCTCCTCAAACGCCCTTTCTTGAGCCTCCTTCCAAACAAACGCTGAATGCTTCTTAGTTACCTCAGTCAGCGGTGCAGCAATGGTGCTGAAATCCTTCACAAAGCGCCGATAGAAGCTTGCTAACCCGTGGAAACTGCGTACCTGGCTGCTGGTCATGGGTGTCGGCCATTCCTGGATGGCTTTGATCTTTTCCTCGTCCACCTGTAATCCCTGGGAGCTCACTACAAAACCAAGAAATATAACTCTATCAGTGCAAAAATCACACTTCTTCAAATTAGCATATAGTCGTTGTATACTAAGAGTAACGAGTATTTCCCTGAGATGTTGCTCATGCTCCTCTAAGGACCTGCTGTAAACCAGAATGTCATCGAAATAAACTACAACAAACTTCCCTATAAACTTCCTCAAGACATGGTTCATAAGCCTCATAAAAGTAGAGGGGGCATTAGTAAGTCCAAATGGCATAACAAGCCACTCGTAGAGGCCAAATTTGGTCTTGAAGGCGGTCTTCCACTCATCGCCTTCTCTCATTCGGATTTGATGGTAGCCACTCCTCAGATCAATCTTGGTGAAGTTTGTGGCACCGTGAAGCTCATCCAACATGTCATCCAGCCTGGGTATAGGATGACGATACTTGACAGTTATGTTGTTGATAGCTCGGCAATCAACACACATCCGCCAAGAATTGACTTTCTTAGGCACAAGTAAGACCGGAACTGCACAAGGACTAAGACTCTCTCGAACATACCCTTTATCTACGAGCTCCTGCACCTGCTTCTGAATCTCTTGACACTCCTGAGGGTTCATTCTGTAAGCTGGCCGGTTAGGTAACGACGCTCCTGGAATAAGATCAATTTGATGCTCAATGCCCCTAAAGGGCGGTAAGCCCGGTGGAATCTCATCCGGAAACCCCTCAGCGAACTCATCAAGAATAGCTTGAATGCTAAGGGGTAGATCAAGTCGAGAATCGGTACCTGTCAACACAAATCTCTTGCAAAGCATCATTAAAGTAGTATCGAAGGGTAAATACTCACCTTCCAGCTCGGCTTTGGACGACAATAGGGCTCGATTCGTCACTGCAGGAACCAGTGCGCCAGAAGAATGACCCGCGGGCGCGGCTGAATCACCGCGGGCGCGGTTTGGAGAATGAGCCGCGGGTGCGGTTCTCGTGCCGCTCCTTCTGTCGCGATCTATCGTGAGCCGCGGGTGCGGCATCTGACCCGCGGGTGCGGGTTTTGGTCGCTGCTGTTGTTCCTTCGTTTCTGTCAGAAACCTTTTCCTTGCCTTTGCTCCTTTCGTAAGCTTCTGCTATCTGCGCTGGAGTCATGGGTTTAAGAGTAATAGGCTTACCATTAAAGATGAATGTATGACGGTTAGTATGACCATCATGAGTAACCCTTCGATCGTATTGCCATGGTCTTCCTAACAATATATGACAAGCTTGCATAGGAACTACATCACATAAAACCGTATCCGTATATTTTCCTAAGGTGAATGTTACTTCAGCTTGTTTTAGAACTTTTAATTCTCCACATTCATTCATCCAATGCAATTTATAAGGTCTAGGGTGGAAAATAGTAGTAAACTGCAATTTAGTGATCAATTCAGTGCTAACAATATTGCAACAACTTCCACCATCGATAATCATATTACAGACTTTTCCTTGAACTAAACACCTAGTGTGAAATAAATTTTCTCTTTGATTATCTTCACAAGGGGCGGGTTGTACATGTAAATTTCTTTTACAAATCAAAGAATCACCATGTTCATAACCAATTTCATCACTAAGATCATCCTCATCATGCATATCACCTAGGTTCTCTTCTTCTTCACTTTCACTTTCAAGTTCGCCTAGTTGATTAACAATTAATACTCTAGAATTAGGACAATCTTTCATCATATGACCCTTTCCTCTACATTTAAAACATTCAATATCCCTAGCTCTAGAAGTAGGGTTAGAAGTACTCCCTCGGGGTGGATTAGAAGGGCCAAGTGTTGTCTTGGAGGGCACTTGAGTAGTGGATGGCGGATTCCTTCGAGAGCCACTGTCTTCCTTGTTAGGGGCCTCTCGGGCTGAAGGATAGGAGTTCCTTCCTTGCTGATTTTTCCAGCCACCTGCGTTTTTGCTCCCTTGGCTCCTAATTTTGGTCTTTCTTTCCACCTTGATAGCCAAATGTAGCAACTCAGTCATTGAGTTGTAAGGGAACATCTCAATCTCACTAGACACATATGGGTGAAGGATACGAAGATATCTAGCCATGGTTGTCTCCTCATCCTCCACCAAATTAGCTCGAACCATCGCTATTTGCATAGCATTGTAAGTCTCTTCGACTCCCATTGATCCTTGCTTCAAATTCTCGAGCCGCTGAATAAGTTCCCTAGTGTAATGTCGGGGAATAAATCGAGCTCTCATCATCCTCTTCATAAGTTCCCAAGTAGTGACAGGATAATCTCCATTGGCAACTCTTCCTCTGATCAAGCTATCCCACCAAACTAACGCGTAGCCACTAAACTCCAAAGATGCCAGCTGCACCTTTTTGGCTTCAGGAAAGTTGTGACAATTCCAGACTTGTTCAATCTTGGTCTCCCACTCCATATATACGTCTGGATCACACTTTCCCTCAAAACTCGGGATCTTAACCTTTATCTTTCCCACTCCATCTTGCTCAGGCTCTCTTCGCCTTCCTTGGTAACCTCCTTGGGGACGGTGTGGTCGCCATCCCGCCTCATCTTCTTCTTCAGGCTCCTCTTCGTTATCATTATCACCTAGGTCCTGAAATGCATCATCAAAACGGTTAGCAGCATTGTATCTATTAAAATGAGGTATAGGAGAGTTACGAAAGCGTCCTCTCCGGTCTTGTGGCAAATCGTCCCGGGGTGTAGGCCTGCGTCTGGGTTCCCGACCCATGCGGGCAGCCTCATAGGCTTCTTGCTGAGGAGGCAGGGGCCTCCGATTGTCGACTGGAGCATCATAGGAGGTCCCGATGTGATCTCGAACCCTTGGGGACGGGGTGGATCGCTGCTGCCGCTCTATGGCGGTGGTAATGGCCGACGTCATCTCCCGAAACATGTTGGTCATAAATTCCGGGGTAAGGGCGCGGGTCTCCGGGGCTTCTTGCCTCCCTTGGGGAGAAACTGACCTGCTCATCACTAAAGAAAAGACTAACACAGAACAATGTGAAGGTAAGTGTAAATGAAAAACAACTCGCTAGTGTTTACTCTCGTATGTTTTCCTCTGCACTCTCTCTCAATTGTCGTTGCAATCAGCTTTTCTTTGATGAATTGACTTGTATGGATCAATAACCCACTAAGTTAAAAACTACCGAGCTCCTAGCAATATATGAATGATGGAGATGGCTAGCGTAGTGCGGGGTTTCGACTGTAAGGTTCTGACTCAAACAAGAGACTGACTCAATGAAAGAAAGAAAATAAGACTCGAAGGTATTTTGCAAGAATCAGAATGCAAAAACAAAGATATGATTAAGCTTCGAATTTCAAGAAAAGCCAATAGGAAGCGTACCTTAACTTGTTCCGACTGATGTCGATTGAAGGATCGAAGACGGAGTCGGGAGGGTTAGGTAACAATTGAGGCTCGTATCTGAAGATTTTTCGAACTGTGGCTTTTGAGGCTAAGCCGCGGGTGCGGCTAAGGTACCGCGGGCGCGGTTTCGGAGGCTAAGCCGCGGGTGCGGCTAAGGTACCGCGGGCGCGGTTTCGGAGGCTAAGCCGCGGGTGCGGCTAAGGTACCGCGGGCGCGGTTTCGGAGGCTAAGCCGCGGGTGCGGCTAAGGTACCGCGGGCGCGGTTTCTGGCGCGTCCTGTGGTTTCTCACTTCCGTTCGGGCTTGTTCAACCCGATTTCCTTTGAGTTCTTGAGATCCGACTTAAACAATATCAAACTAAACTTTGACTCAACAAAACGTAAAACAAACTACTAACTTTGAGACTTTTTGATTTTTTTTTTTTTTTTTGTATTTTTTTTTTTTGATTCTTTTTTTTTGATTTTTTTTTTTTTTTTTTTGTCTCAACTAAACAAAACGAAATTACAGACTTGATGTGAGATATTAATCTCAGCAAAATTGAAAATAAATAAAAATAACAACTAACTTGATTTCCCTTGTAGAAAGATAAGATTCCCTTGTAGAAAGATAAGATTCTCTTGTAGAAATATAAGATTTCCTTCTTTGAAGATCTTGTTTGGGCTTCAAGGAAAGAAATTCCAGCAATTCTTTAGGGTTTCTGATGGCTGCGTTTTGGTAGGGATGGATAGATTTTGAGATGGATGAAGGGCTGAATGGATTTTGGGAACAAGGGTGCTCCAAACTCCAATCTTTCGATCTCCACCAACACTAATCGATCCAAGCTTCTTGCACACAACCTGTAATGACTCAACAAGAAATATCAAAGCAATGGAAGACTCAAAATCAATTTCTGAAAGAAACTGACAAACAAGAAAATAAAAGCTGACTCTTTTTGTGATTTTCTGGATAGGGGGTCTCTTGATGTTCTTGTGAAGACGAATGGTGTCAACACAGCTCTGATACCAATTTGATGCGGGGATAAGCCGCAGTTGCCGACCTAGACACCAAACTCGAATAGGAACTCGAACAGAGAAGAAAGGCGGAATTAGAATGAGATGAAAGAAGGATAATTCGAATGATAGGCCAATTGGAACCAAATCAAACAACGATAAAACCCTTGAACTTAAGAACAAGAACCATACCGAATGATGAAGAAACCCCAACGGATGATTACAACCAAACACAATGACTTTGGTGGGTCAAGGCACCTGGAGGTTGCTCTATGGAGTCCCGATAGCACCAACCTTATGGAGGAGATTGACACACACAAGCACAACTAGGGCCAACTGAACGACAATGCACACGGGGCACTCTTCTCACAAAAGCTCTCTTTTGGAAGGAAAAACGATAAACGTTGTATTCAATATCAAAGTCTGGGGGGGCGCAAAACAATAACTAAGGCAGCCTTATATAGGGTTCATAAGGATGCCGACTAAAGAAATAAACGATAAAAGTAAATCCTAAAATAATAATCCGAAAACAAATAATATCCGAAAATAATGTTTCTGAGACACTTCGCCGAGGTCCTGGCCGCGGGTGCGGTTATAGAGCCGCGGGCGCGGTTCTTGCCTCCTGGCCGCGGGTGCGGTTATGGAGCCGCGGGCGCGGTTCTTGCCTCCTGGCCGCGGACGCTGTTATGGAGCCGCGGGCGCGGTTTCCAGCCGCGGTCGCGGTTCTTCGCTGTCGTCCTCTGCTCGTTCTCGAACCTCGATCATTAGAACAGTCTTCAATGGTGGTTCTTCGTCTGTATTCAACTCCTTGGAACTGAAGAACGCTACTAACTTGTCTAGCTCTTGTTGGACTTCCTTAGCTCTCGAGCGCGTCAATGCACCTTTGAATTCAGGGACCGGAGGTGTCGGTTGTTGTCCAGATGATCCTTCATCATATGTCATTGAGATGCTATTGAGAATATCATAATATTTTCCCATATCTCTTTGTTTCAACATGAAAATTAGTTAACTACATAAGAACTAGCTAGTACTACCTTGTAGTTAACAAGTGATAAATTGCAGGGGGGGTAATTAGCTTGGTTTGGTAAGTGAAATGCAGGAGAAGAAGGAAAAATGCAATTGCTCGATCACACACGAATTATACGTCATCGAGATAATTTCCTACTCTCCAATTAATGTATACAGTGTTAGAACATACAATATCACCTGCAGCCCTCATGTTCAGACATTATACTAATTGGATTAGTTGTTGGGATTTTAATTAGCCAGCAAATCCCTGATTAATTTTCAAACCGCTCCTCTCAATTATTTTCCTTCTAGATAAGTACCACGATAATTGGAAACTTAATTATCTGATCATACATTTATACATATGTTTGTCTAAAACATATTTATCAATTCATAACCTTAGTAATTTTTTCTTTGGTTAGGAATAAAAACAACCTTAGGATCAGGGCCATACCTAGATAGAGACAAGTGGAGTTGTGCCTGTTGTAACAGAAACGAAACGAGAACAATAAACGCAAGAAAGACACAGAGGTTTACGTGGTTCACCAAATTGGCTACATCCACAGGAGGAGGGAGATCGGATTATATGGAGGCAGATTACAGTTTCGATACAATTAGGGTTTACACATAAGACGCTATATATAGCGCTAAACAACCCTAAGCCCAACAACAAAACTGATAGGCCCAATAAAACTCATACAACAGATATCGTATACCGTTTGGCGCAGTGTGTGATTCAGATTCAAGGCATACTAACAGTGCCCCATACAACAGATATTCTTTTAAATTTATATGTACATTTATTCACATATATCGATTCACATGCACACGCAAAATGTAAATGTATTTACGACTATAAGTGCAAGTCAATCTAACAATACATGTGAATAATTTCTTCATATATTTGTATAATAATAATCATCTCAAACTAATATTTTCTTAGCTATTCTAAACCCTAGTACATCTCACCAATCTAACTTAAACTCCCATCACGACACGAAAAGACATACATGAAAATTTCTTACCGAATCCTAAATATATAATCACCTAAACCCTATCTTTTTAGTGAAAAAACTCAAAAGCAACTCAATCCTTTTCTTGGTCCCATTTCTAATTTGCATGCATTGACAATTCTTCATCTCTTCTTAATATGTTTTCATGTAATGCCTCGCTCATTTGTCCTCGTTCACACTTTCCCATTACCACACTTAAATACTCCACCAAAATTATAATATGTCCACCATTATCAACAATCACTAATTAATCAATCATTCATTCATCATCAAATTATCTCCTCTCTCTTAACCCTATCCACCACCATGGAGCCACCACATAAGATAGGCCTCAATGGGCCAAAACCAACGGCGCTAAAACTCCGAAAAGACTCTCGCAAGATCAAGAAACGGGCACAACCAGTCATCATATACGACGTCTCTCCTAAAATCATCCATGCAAACCCTAACGAATTCATGAACCTCGTTCAACGGTTAACTGGATCAGATTCCAGAACCGCCACTAGCAGTATTCCTTCCAACTCTTCTTCGATCGCCCTCTGTAGCTCAATTGAAAAGGCAAAATTGCCCCTAGGAGGGGTTGGGCCAAGAATTTTGCCACCAGGGCCTATCCGGCCCATACCTCGAATGTTGTTTCCCTCGAGTTTGGATCCTACCCCCTTTATAGACTTGTACGATAAGGATAATGAAGATTTTTTTTGCGACATTGATTTTGATCAATTACTTGAGGATTTCGATGGAGGCGGAAGTGGTGATTCGGCGTCTTTCTCTACTAGTTGCACGATGCTTTCTCCCACTTCGGTTGAGTTCCTAAACGAGTTGTTGAACCAGTAAACTCTCGATCAAAATTGAAGTTCTTTTGGTGGAAGCTAGGGGGAAGCCAAGGAAATTAATATTAGATGGTTTAGTTAAGATTGTTGACTTTAATTAGAAAATAAGAGTTTGGATTTGTGGTTTCTTTTTCTTATTTGCTTTGATCACTAAAGTCGTATAACATCCAGGTTGATAGTACTAATTTCCAAGCGATCTATATTTTCTATTATGTTAATTAATGTCTTCTATAATGTTGTGACATGGAATCAATATATATTTTTATCAATATAATTCATTTTTGCCGACGATCAGGCAGTGGCTGGTGGGTTGATTTAAAATACCCAAGGCAATTTTGTGCGATGCTTCATCGCTAAAGTTGTTGGAAAGTCGGCATTCAAAGCAAAGCTTCTTGGTGTAGTCCAGGGTTTAGAAATGGTTGCTCAACTAGGGATCACACATCAAATTGTGAAGAACCACCGACAATTCATTGGGAATTCATGGCTCGTAATCATCAAATTGTGGAGAATTTGGAGCGTACAATTGTGTTCTTTTATGTCATGCAATGGAGAATCAAGATGCGAATTGGATGACGAAATTCAATAATATTTGTGTAGGAATCGCATTCTTCACGATATTACTTAGGGCATGACTGACACACATATTTTTTTGCCTTTAAAATCAAAAAAATTAAGCTAGCTTATTGATACAATAAGCTATCAATTTAATTGTTTTGTAAAATTAAGCTAGTTTAGTTTTAGTCATTGTCGAACAGATTCTTAATGAAACTATATAAGCTTTACACATACGAATAAAACGGATAAAATAAATTAAAACTCGGCTATAGCATAAATGTGTGGAACGAAATATGCTAACGAATACAAAATTTCATATATTGAGATGACGATGGTCGTTTCTTAGTGCACGACTTACTTATAATTCAATGTACACCAAGTTGATTTATAAAACTCTCATGTTGAAGTGTCTTTTTTTCCGAGATTACTTGGCTAGTCAACTTCCACCACCATATTACTCCTTCCCTCCCATAATGATCTTCTTGTTTCTTTTGGGCACATTTGCCGATACGCGTTTTGTATCGTTAATATCTCTAATTATAAATTAGTAAAAATTATAAAATTTTAATATTATTAAAGTACTCGATAAGACGAATCAAACAAGATCACACATGACTATGTTGTTATTTATATATTGGCCGAAATTACAAAGATTTCTTTAAATAGTGAATAGTGTCGGGAGAGAGAAACATGACGATAATTATGGGACGGAGGGAGCTAGTATTATTAAGTTAAATTTTTTGTGGGGGTAGTTGCAAGTTGTATCACAACTACCTAGCTAATTACCCTCTACCCCAACATTGACCCATAAGTAATTCGAGTCCAAAATACAACTTTCTTTTCTTTAGATAAAGTTAATTGAGGTACCATTTTATCATGAATAATAATTGGCAAAGAAATAAAAGAGATGGATCTTAAGTTTAAGTTAAAACACATTTCTAGTATATACTCCATCTAAAATAGATCTAATTACTATTTGAAGTATCCATCCAACTCACATATTTATCGAGCACTTATCAATCTCTCTTGGTTTCCTTACTTCCGACATAGTACCACGAAATTCTAAATTTAGTGGTGTCGAACAGCTAGAAATGATTGACACGTGTTGGAGGACCTTGAGGCTTCTAATAATCGATCGAGGTTTCAAATTTGACATACTAGAAACGGGCCTCCGCGCTACGCGCGGAAAAATTACAGTTTTTAATATAATTTAACGTTGTTTAATAGGCGTTCTAAAATTAGATTGGGTTAATCATATTCACAACCCTTTATGATATAGAATCTAACCTCGACAAAGCAGTCTCTAATCTTTGTTCTATCAAAAAGAAAAAAAATAAAGTTTAATTAGTGATTATGTTTTTCCTAAATGTTTTATTAATCATTTTAGCAATTGACACACAACTACCTACGAATTCGTCTCTCCCTTTAAAATCATCACATTACCTAATTAGCTCGGGTGCTTTTTTTTTGCCAAATAATTAGCTCGTGTATTGGTGTTCCTATTTTATTAGGCCTTAAATCAACAGACTGAAACCTGCGTACGAGTCTTGCGTAATTATAATTTCTTAAATGTTTCATAATAGATATTGAAATGATGTTATATCATATAATCAAATGAGTTTGATGATTTGTACCTTTTCTCTCAATTCGTCAAATTGTTATATCATTTTGTAATATTATTGTAATATACGGGACATAAGTTTTTAAAAATATGATTTTTAATATTCTTGTAATGTACATGACAGAAGTTTTTAAATATATGTTATTTGCGTATGCAATTTCTTCAATGCTCTATATGCTAAATTTTTGTTCAAGTCTTTTTTGCAGTATTATTAACAACTCCATAGATTTTGGTATATAAAATAAGGTAATTTATTTTGATTTATTAATAGCCAAGTTGGTGAATATATGATCTATTTTTCTGTCTATAACTCATTACAATTGAATAAACTCGAGGATCAGTTATTAAATGTCATTTCCCCATTGTATACATTTTTGACGTGTTTACTAAATTATCATGCTTGTTGGAAACTGAGTGTAAATGTTTGAAAACAACATGCTAGCATATTGCAATATGTAATATTGTTTACAATTACTAAAATTAGATGCAAACGGCCTCCGATAAGGGCTCAAAGTTTGGTACTAATGACAAAAAATGTAGTTTAGGATAAGTAAAAAGTAAACACTTCAAACACAAAGAAATTGAAAGAGGAAAAAATGCATACCATATAGTTCACAACAGATCTCCCTCTTTGTATAAATTTAGTAATTGCAAAAGTTAAATCATTTTACAAAGACACATGATACATGAATTGAATATAGGGAATTTAGATTCTTTGGTAAGTCGGTCCTCTAAACTTTGTAAACCTGCATATTATTTGTATATATATATATATATATATATACTCCATCCGTCCCAAAATATGAGTCTCATTGTACAAAAATATCTTGGATTAAGGCAAATGCTTTAACGTACATAGGTGCATTGGAAATGATGAATGTAAAATATTAAAATAATTCATTAACCAATGGAAGAAGAGTTTACAAATGAAAAGTACATAAGTGCATTGAAAATGATGAATGTAAAATATTAAAATAATATGAGTAAGGGTATGATTGGAAGAAGTTTATGGACAAAAATAGAAATGGGACTAACATTTCGGGACGCCCAAAAAGGAAAATGGGACTCATATTTTGGGACGGAAGGAGTATAATTTACTAAAGCTTTCATGTGTACCTTTGAAAAAAGTTATTGATCTGGCTTTTTACTTTTTACTTTATTAATCTAATGATAAAGTCAATTACTGCAAAATCATACCATCCTCTCCAAACCTCTGTCCACATGAGAGGTTTGTAAGGTCTGTTTTAGTAAACACATAACAGTAAAAGTCATTGCAAGTATATTAATCTGTCACAATAAGATCATTAACTATTAAAAAATTTATTTTGAAAAGAATTAAGATTGTCAACAAGAACACTGAAACTTATAACGGGATCAAGAGAGTCATCTTCCTTGCACATTAACCATGGAACACCAATATCTAATCCAACAACAATGTTAGCAGCCCATCTCATGTGATCACAACCTTCTTGTCCAAACATCTTTCTTTGCATTTTATATTTATATTCGATCTGAAAACACAAACTGATAGCACATAATTCAGTTTTTGAAATCAGAAACTCAAATTAATTTGACTAATCTTAATTACAAGAGGTCATGAAAAAAAGAGTCAATGAAAACATACAACATTGATTGATGTTAAGGCATTGAATTTCATGTGTACAAGAGTGATTGCCATGAAATTTCTTTTTATTATTGCCTTCAAAATGCTCAAAAATTCGATCTAGTTTTGGGCGCATTCTAGTTGCGCCCAAAACTTAACAGGGTTTTAAAAAAAAGGTTTGGGGTGCCAATTAAAATTTTCCGAGTGCGGGATTTTTCCCCACAATCATACGGTCAAGTATGTGCGCGAGGGGGAGAAAAGACAAGTAGACATCATTCACTGTCATCTATGTAAGAAGAAAATTACCACAGTCAAAATTGAGGTTGATCGGTGAATTTGAAAGGAAGAGTGGGGATCGAGGAATTGGGGGTTATCGACAATGGCGGATCTAGAAAATTTCTACCGTGGGGGCTCGTATTAGAATTAAGATTATAAATTATGTTCTCTTTTTCTTGAGTATTATCAATTTGATTTAAACATATTCAATATAATATTAACCCACATTTAAATTTTAAATTAATTTAATTTATTTGTGGTAAAATCAATAATAAATATTCTTCTACTTTTTATTCTTGTATCAAATAAATATCTTGTACATAGAAATATCATATAAAAGTTATTCTTTTTCTCTAATATTATCGATATTTAGTTGGTTTGATAGATATTAAAAATATAAAAACTCTGTATGTAAAAATTACATTTAGTTTCCTTACATTTTTAATAATCATGTTTCTCTGTTTAACACACCTCTTACTTTTCTTACCAAAATTCAATAATAAAATAGAAAAAATCTCTATATAACTACTAAAGCAAATTACATTTCTTCAATTCTAGCTATTTCACGTGGCATACTCTTCATTCAGGCCATCCACCTGTCGTCATTTCATTGGTCACGATTTTTTATAATTTATTGTAATTTTCTCAAAAAAAATTAATTAAATTTGGAAAATCGTGTGCAAAAATATTACAAAAAGATTACTTAAGATCTTTCAGATTACAAAAAGATTTTTATATGTTAATTTTCTAGATTTTGACCTCCCAATATCCAATTATTTTATTTTACAAATATATATTTTATTTTTATGATGACGTATCACAAAAAGATTGATTTCTTAATAAATAAGAGAAATAATTATATTTTTGTGTTATTGTAGTGTTTTCAATTATATATTTTTATATATGTTGAAAAATCAATTTATTTAAATTTGTTAAAAATTGACCCATGATAATTTGATCAAATAAGATTTTTGGTATTAAAAATTCATGTATATTCGTTGTTTATTATATTTAAAATGTAAAAACTTAATTATATATCAATATTATTTTAAGATATAAACTTATTTTCATATAAAATTTTATATTACATAATACTCCTTACTACTAATTCACTATATCGAGTTATATAAACCCGCGCATGGCGCGAGACCTAGTCTAGTTTGTGTATAAAATTAAAAGGCTAAAATGACTTACGTTATATTACATGAAAAATAAAATCAAACCAACTTCATGTAATTATATTAATTACTTAGTAATTAATTACCGTTGTGTAAATTGAATTTAAAAAAATATATTAAAAAGCTAACTACTTATATGATACTAAACCATAGGAGTATAATCAGTATATCACATTTTTACTTAAAATTTGAAACAATTGAATCTGTAGTTTGGAAAATTTTAACCGTTGTACAGTTTTACCACGGATCTTTTGGACATCTTTTTAAATTAAAAAAAATGGTTGATGTAAATTTATTTAGTGAAATCCTAAATTTATCAATGGAGGGAGCAACATTTATGAGGTACCAATTTCATTCAATTTTGGCATTGGATAGTCAATCTTTATATAGATATAGATGCGGATTGTGATTGAATTTCAATAGATATTGAGGTGAAGAGGAAAAGGAAGTGTTTCTTCTGCATTTAGAGTTTTTGCTTTTGTATTGTGATTGCCGATTTCTAATCTATATGAGGATCTATGAGCTCGGTCATTAAAAAACAAAAGCATAAAATGCATCTAGTACGACAAGAATCCCGATATTGCACATCAAGAATAAGTCAACACCCATATGCAGGGAAATATTAATGTCGTGATAACTTAATGAGACGATGTCCTAACTCCTAACGAAACGTGTAAACCCAAGACTCACCAACTTCCACACGAGTCATTTCAAGCTCTACTCCAAAGGGAAGCAAATTAAATGATCTTTACTCCTTTTATTTATAGATTTCAAAATGATGAGAGAGTTTTGACACTTGTCCAGCCTTACTCTACTTATCAGTCATATCAAAATAGTAAGCCCACCACATGTATGAGAACTTGTACACTTGATATCATGCAATACTTTACTCCCTCCGTCTCCAAATGTTCTTCCCATCTCTTTTAAGCACGTATGTCGATGTGCGTTTTGTATCATTAATATCTCTAAATATACGTTACTAAAAATGACAATTCTCGCGTTTCTAGCCGAAAATTGTCAACCATCACCGCAGTATCAACCAGTAACTAGCAAGTACCAAGAGTAGTAGTCATCATCCTACTAAGAAATACGTGTACACACTTGTTGAGAATAGTATCCCACGTACCTCGAAAGTTATACTAAACAAACCTAGTATATAAATCTATGAATTATTCCCCCTATTGCTAATTGGTTATAGGATGGAACTTCATGGGTTATCCGTTGGACCCAATCTGCAGTTGCCCTTATAGTTGTTTCCCTAGGCCCATAGAGTTTGTGTTTTCTCCGGGCCCGCATAATTTCACATGGTATTAGAGACATGTTCTATTCTAGCACTACTACAATAACGAGTAAATGCAGCGGTCCAAAACCGCTGCAATAGGTCATATAACCGCTGCATTAGGTCTATTTCAGCGGTTTTTCACTGTTGCATTAGCTCTATTGCAGCGGTTTTTATAAGATAATGCAACGGTTTGTACATAATAGATAAAAACCGCTGTAAATGATAAAAAACCGCTGCAACTGTTATTTTTGCAGCGGTTTTATTGCAGCAGTTTCTTATTATTTTTGCAGCGGTTTTAGTATTGATTGCAGCGGTTTTTGATATTTTTGCAGCGGTTTCTATTAGCATTTACAGTAGATTACTGTTCAAATTTGCAGCGGTTTTTGAAAGTATTTGTTCACTCTGTTTCATGTACCTAAACAGAATTCAATTTACAAACAACACAAAGCCATGCTCCATTACATAACAAAGTTGCAAATATTCATTACAAATAAAATAAGTACATGGATACACTACTACATTTCCGATCTACTGTAGCGGTTCATGTACAGTAGCGGACGTTGTAGCGGTTTTGATATTGTGACGACGTTTTGTAGCGGTTGTTGATATTGTGGCGGTTTTATGTAGCGGTTGGTGATGTTGTGGCTAGATGCCTGCTGTTTGGTACATTGATCAGTAACATTGAATGTTTGGTAGTGTGTATCACTACTGCATTGCAGTTAATAGACTATGATATCCCAGAAAATGTAGATACATCCATTCGACTGTTTCACATGTGTGGGAAGCTGTCTCTAATGAAGTTAACAATCAGCCGATACTAATAGAAGTAGAACTAAACTTTTTCAGGTCATTATGTGAAAGGGAGGGATGATTTTTTAGTTTTTTATTAGAAAGACTAACTCAATTATTCGTATCTACAAATTCTACTGAACAGAATGAAGAAACTAGTCATTTAGATGGTGAAGCATGTTACATGAGAGTCAAAATTTGAAAACGCATGTTTATGTTACTGTTTGGGTTTGCTCATTGCTCAATGAAAGTTGCAGCTTTATTGTCTCTTCTGATATCTAATACATGAACTTGTAAAGGTTGGACATTTGTCAATAAATGCTTCTTTCTATCTTACTATCTTAATCCAAATCACAACCCTCTACTTAGCGGATCTTGAAACAAGTTTACTTGCACGTAGTGCTTCCATATAATGTAATTTATGCTTATTCGATCCATTCATGTGTGCTTGCCGTATGCTTGATCTTCTAGGAATTCATGAGCTCTTTTCTTTCTTTATATCGCAGATTTTTGTCCATGATCTCATTATAAAAAAATAAATGATGTCAATCATTAGAATTATTTGCGTCAAAATATTATCCCAGAGGTTCATTCATGCATGTCCTTTATTTTTCAATGTATCCAGTAGTAACAAATGTGTCAATATCTATAAGTTTTTAGTTATTTCGTCATATATATAAGTTTTGAACTTTCTTTTTACTAAGTTCTCAATATGCAACCTAATTAGAATTGTAATGTTTGTTTGTCTTGTTCATTTCAGGTAGCTAGTGTTTAACCAAATGGAAAAGGGCTTATCAACTAGTGGAATAGAAAAGATACCTCCATATGAAATTCAACGGATGAAAAGAATCAGAGAAATTGAATCCAGGATGAAAGCTAAAGGTTTGAACATGATAGTGAACAAAGTATTGGAAAAGAAGTATGATCGAGTTGGTAATGGTGTTCAGAATGAAGTCCGCCAATCTCAAGATGCAACTTTTAGTGAAGCTAATACAGTATGTATTCTATTTCTATATTCTAGCCTTTTAACTTTCCTGCAATTTTCTTTTTTGAAATACATGCTGAAATACATGTTGTGTTCCTGCATTTTCACAATGGTTGTTGTGTTCTTGCAAACTGCCTTCACATTATGTTCCTGCATTTTCACACTAGAATACATGCTAAAATACATGTTGTGTTCCTGCATTTATGAAATACATGTTGATATTCTGTAAAAGGTTTTGTAAAAGATATTCTGTAAAATTTGTAACCCTTACAGTAGAGCTCCAGATGTTAGAACCCTTATAGATGACTATGAGTCAATGTTGCATTTTGTATTTCTTTTCTCATTAACTCTGTCAACCCATAGACAACTTCCTTCTAGAGAAAGGATAATAATAAGTAGATGATGAATTCTTAGGGTACAACTGTACAAGCAGATAAGATTAAAAAAAACACCGAGTAAAGGACAATAATCAGGAAAAAGCACTGAAAATAAGATTAACAAGTACCTAGATAGTGGAGAAGTGGAGAGAGTGGGGACTCCTAGATGCTAACTGTGAGGCTGACCATACCATTATGCAACTTCACACAACTGATATTATATATCTATGTCTAGAAGGGAATATACAGAGAAAAAAAATGAGGTTTCACATTATGCAACTTCACAAAACTGTTTTCATTGTTCATTTTGGTTTGTAGTGACGCGAGTGATATGATTTTAGCTTGAAGTTTAAGAATGAAAATCATTCATATTTTTGTTAATATGTTATACAGGCTGCAGTAGAGGTCAATCCTAGAAGGAAAGGAAAACAACTCCTTAGACAACGAGAACAAATACACAAGCAACCTCAACAATCTCAGGCCCCATTATTGATCCATGAAAAAAAATCCAAAACAAACTCAGCTGCAAAATTTCAGCCAACAACAAGAAGTTTAGAAAAAGAAACAACAAATCCATAAGAGTACAAGACAAGAACAAAATCAGAAGAACTATTGTAGTCCATGGTCTTTTGCAAGGTTTTTTCAGATGAGTAAAATGGAAGCTTCTAAAATACAACAAATTGCTAATGATAAGCAGTTCAAAAATCTGGAGGATGACTTACCTTGGACTTCTGAAGGATTGAGAGAGAGTGTTAGAGATGTCCACGAAGATGACTTTGTAGAAAATGCATCAAATGATCATAATGATGTAGCAACTGAGAGTGATGTGTTGGTTGAAAAAGAAATTCCAGGTACTGCTCTCTTGGTTTGAATGTCGTTTTTGTTTATTTTGTAAAGTTCATGATAAAGTGTAACATTTATTATGATTTTTTATTAGCTACTCAAAAGAATAAGGGTAGAGGTAGAACTATTTTGGCTGACGTTCATAACCGGAGCATGGGAGAGCGTGAGTATATCCATCTGAATGATTTGAACCAGCTCGTGGGTCAGAAAGAAGTAATCGACACTTTCACACGCTTTCTAGGAACTATTACTAAAGATGCAACCCTTGCTCCACTGCACCTCCACTGGAAACATGTTCCTATGTACAAAAGATCAAATTTGGGAATATGTCAAGGTACTACGGTTTTTTGTTTGTTTCAGTTTGTTTTCATCATATATGCAATTTACTAATTGGAAATTGTTTATTGTGCTTTTAGAAAAGCTATGATATTTCAGAACAAGGAAAGAAATATGTGCTCAATGCCATTAATTCAGATTGGCGCACTTACAAATCAAGAATTAAAAGTGAGCATTATGATCCCTATAAAACCATGGAAGAGAGGATGACCAATCGACCTGAGCATATACCTGTAACTCAATTTAGAGAACTTCTAAAATATTTTGATTCAGAAAAAACCCAGGTATAATCTCTCATCATTATTCCAATTATCATTTTTAGAATAATCTTTTTGTAATGAAGATATTATCTTTCTCATGTTTAATTTGTAGAAAATCAGCAAGATCAACAAAGAGAACCGCCAAAAGCAAACTGATATGCATACTATGGGACCATCTTCATTTTTAATGTTGCGTCTTAAGATGGTAAATTTCTTTACTATATTATCATATATCAGTTTTATAGCTGCATGTAGTAGCTCCTTCTTGTTCTGATTTTATTAAATTTCTTTATTGTACAATCATATATCAGTTTTATAGCTGCATGTAGTAGCTCCTTCTTGTTCTGATTTTATGGTTTATGTCCTCTAAAGTTACTTATTTTTATGTTTTGATGTATTTCTATAGAAAGAAAAAAATCCACACAATGCTGAACCATCACAAGCAGACATTTACCGTGAATCTAGAAAGAGAAAAGTTGGAAGGGAATACTTAACACAAAATGATGAGATCTTACGAAATATTGTGAGCTTAACTTTTTTTGCACATGTATTCATCCTAAAAATTAAATTATCATACTATATATTCTGAAATATATTACTGTCCAGGAGTTTTGTCTCACATCATGTTTATATTAGTCCTTATGAAGTTTAAAAGTTTTACTTATGTTTTGCATATCTTTATTTGCATGGTGCTTCTTGGGTTTGCTTAATTAGGAGAAAATGGAAGCACTTAAAGCACTTGAAGATGGAAATGCCAAGAGTGATCCCTATCATGATGTTATTACCAAGAAGGAACATGGTGGGCGCTTGCGTTTATATGGACGATGTGTCACAAAGTCTGCTTTAAAGAAGAAGGATCTGAATGCCCCATTTGTATTGGTCCCGATGTTCTTGGAAAGCATAAAAAAACAGTGGGAGAAAGATATGGAGGAAGTGTTGGAGAACAAAATTTCTTATATTCTATCAAAGATCAAGGAAGCCAATCAAGGAAGGGGTTTTAATATGTCAAACTTCGAAATAGACGAAGAAAATGTGTCAAATGCAGGTGATGATCCTCTTAACAAAAAGGCCCTCAAGATTCTCATCATTCCGCTGCAAACCATAGGCCGAAGCCACCGTGTAGTCACTCGTCGACGAAGCACCCCAACTCATAATATCCCTGTTGCTCACCTCATTCACAATGCAAACAGCAGCAATCTTAAGCAAGGCATGACCCAGGAGCAACGCCTGAAAACTCTGCCAATCCCAGCAATTGTCGACGGACCAAACCTCATTCACGCAGTGCTCGGGCAAGGAATCAACAACCAGAGGCGGGCACAGCTGCTTGAGAGGGCGATCACCGACCCACCAATCATGCCAGAATCTGCAGGTTCCGCCATCTCTAATGTTCCATTTAATACCTTTAGAGATAACTTCCCCTACGCACCACTTTATGCCAGTCCAGATATGGGAGTTTTTAGGATTCTTAGTTTGCACAAACTTCCCATTCACAAAGGTGGCCCCATACTTGGCCAGAATGAGGTCACCCCAAATCCCCGCACTATCGGTAATGAGCCTCCAACACTGCTTACCGAGAGCAGCCGCATTCATCTCCTTAATGGATTTGATACCCAAGCCCCCATCCTTCTTAGAAGCACACATAGCCGGCCAGGACACCAGATGCATACGTCAACGCCCTTCGGTTTCTCCCCAAACGAAGGCCCTATTGATGGCCTCAAGCCTGTCACAAGTACCCATCGGAAGTTTAAGGCTATTCATTGAATACACCGGGATAGAATTAAGATCTGCCTTGGTGAGAGTGACACGACCCACAAGGCTTTATCACCGGAATAGAAGTGTTATAGACTCTTACTTTAGACTTTATCAGCTTATACCTCGGGGATTAAAGAAGCTCGAAATGATCTACTTTCAACAGTTTCAGCTACGCCAAACGCTACGTTTTGGCTTTTCTCTTACTGAAACGCATCGTTGTAACTGATAAACAGCGCCTATTTTTTTGGGTGCGAAGTAAACGGCGTCGTTGGACGTCGTCAAAAAGTTGAGAGGAGCCAGGATGTCAGATAGATATTCGCGCTCTTAACATAACCCTAACCCCAAAATCGCTTCTTCACTTCCGCAGCCGCTGCCCAAAATCTATCTTCTCGGCGATTTAGGGTTTTTTTAAGAAGCGATTCTGATGTAAGCGCCTTTCTTTCTTCCTCTCTCTATCTCGATCACGAATTGTTGTAGTTCATGTTAGCGGTGTGGAGATCCAGTATTAGATCTTCAGCTACTTTTTTTTCTACTTTCTGTATCGTAGATTTCTTGTCAAAATTGAGTGATTTTGTGACTATATGATCTTCTAGGGTTAAACTTTTTAGAGCGTCTGGTTCCATTACGTGTGTTTCGCCATAAAAGTTTCTTAATTTGGTTGGTGTGTTGATGAACTGTGGTAATCTAGGGCTTGTATGAATTATGCGATGGAATTTTATACTGTAGCTGCTTGAAACAAGTGGTTTTCTATCAGGGTTGTTGAATTATGAACTTGTTTATTCTTTGTTTAGGGTTAGAAGATCGTATAAGATTGCTGCTAGTTCTAAATACTCTTCTTATGTCTGATTGCTTCATGTATTTGGCAGTTCGGTGAACAAATGGGGGACTCAGATGAGTATCGTTGCTTTGTTGGGAGTCTTTCGTGGTCAACTACTGACAGGGCTCTGAAAGAGGCATTTGACAAATTTGGCCATCTTGTTGAGGCGAAGGTGATAATCCATTTCTTTCAACTTGTGTCTTATTCATCTAGTATGTGGATCTGAAACAAAACCTGTATATTGGTGGCTGAAGGTTGTTCTGGACAAGGGGTCAGGACGCTCGCGTGGATTTGGTTTCGTTTCATTTGATGAGAAGAGATCCATGGAAGAAGCCATTGAAGCAATGAATGGAATGGACTTGGATGGGCGTTCCATCACTGTGGAGAAAGCACAACCTAGCGGGGGTGGAAGGGGACGTGATGATGACTATGAACGTCGTGACAGAGGGGACAGAAGGGGTGGTGGAGACCGTTATGGAGGTTCCAAGGGTGGTGGTGGTGGTGGAGATTGCTTCAAATGTGGTAAACCTGGACATTTTGCACGTGAGTGCCCTGATGGTGATGGAGGAAAGGGAGGCAGATTTGGTGGTAGGGATGATAGAAGGAGTGGAGGAGACCGTTATGGATCTGATCGTGGTGGTGACCGCGATCGCCACCATGATCGCGGTGGTGATCGTGATCGTGGCAGTGACCGTTATGGTGGAGGCGGTGGTTCACGATATGGAAGCCGTGGTGGTGATCGTTCTGGAAGTGACAGGCATACACGTGATCGTGGTGGTCCATATGAGCGCCCTTCATCAGGATCTTACCGTTGAGGATGTGAGTCTTGGCAATTAATTGGAATGTATTCTTTTCTTTATCACTATGGAGAAATTTCACTAATACTTGTGTTGTTTATGTTGCAGCTCTGATTGGTGGGATGATGATGATAGGCGATTGATTTGGAAGTTGTTGATTTCAAGTTTCAAGAAATATTTCCAGAGGGAGTTTCAGACTTGGATTGCGTATTTGTTCAAGGATTTCGTGTTTGAGATGATGCTCTCTGATGTTTTGATGCAATCTTATGCTCGTGTGACATGACATGCACTTCTGGTTTGGATATTATGGAAATATGAATCGTGTTTTAAGTGCTCTGCTTTCTGGCTCCTCCTTCACATGCATATGCACTGCACATATATGGCTCTTGTCTAGTTACTAAGTGCTTGAGTTCGTGGGAAGTTTTGGATGGGTTCGAAATTCTTTGGCAAAGTGGTACGAGTACTTCGGTCTCTGCAAACGGTATTGGTCCTTTGCGTTAGTGTTCCTTAAATCATGCTTTTAACCCAACCCAATGTGGGAAAACCTTGACCAGGTTATTTTTCTAACTTACTCTCATACAACTCAAAGATGATTCCAAGTCTCATACTTTGTTATTCATGTAAACTTTTGGCAGGCAAAAAACAGGCCATCTTTTTAACCTAATGGCCTATTTGGGTAGTACTCGTTTGCTTGAAAAATTATATGGTTCATGTGCTCTTTGTGTTGTAACAAGACCAATATTAGAGTTGCAGTAATGGAACATGCTCTTCATGAACTGCAGTTGTGGCTTCTTGACCACCTTGAACGGGTTGCTATCTTGTTTCCTTGTGTTCTGATGCCAATCCCTCTGTCTCCAGTAGAATCTATATGGGAGATACATGAAAGCTTCTTGCTTTTGAATTACCCCAATGAATCTGTCTTGTAGGTCAGAATTGGTTTTCCATTCATGTCTGCAGCTCATTAGGTCCTTTGTTTCCAGATTCTACAATTCCCATTAGTGTGTACTTCCTCATATTTATATCAGAGTCTCTGTGACATGTGGTTTATGTTTCATTTCATGTTTTAAAAGTAATGTTGTAACTTCTAAAACTTCGTTGTAAATGATGTGGATGAAAGCAAAGATGTGTTCTTTGAGCCTTAACCAACAGTGAAAATGTCGCTGAACGTTTTCAAGGAAATATTTGTGTTCTACTTTCGTGTAGTCTTTTGTGGTCATTATTAACTACTTGTAGTTAACAATAGTGATTCATCACAAGTAACAACTGTGTATATCCTCTTTTCGTTATGATGTGTGTATACATTGTACAAATTCCTTCAGCATCTATTGTTCCAATATACATATGCTTCCTACATCAATTTGTAATCTGTGTTACTAAAATCTAATCCTCCTAAAATTCTGTAATCAAATCTTCACTTGATCCCACTCTTCTAACAACTAACAAGGCATAATGTGAGTCGTCTTGGTATCATAACTCGCCAACCCCAAAGCAACCGAGTCAACTCGTAAAACCTTGACCAAATCCCTGCACATCTTCTTAACAATGGCGGAGCAGTTGCTCTGCATCACCAGCAAACACTTGGTCATTCCATTACCTCCAATCGCAGCACTCACCGCCTTCTTGTTACCAGACAAATGACAAACACTCCACAACACAGTTATTCCATGCTCCGTCGCCTTCTCAGGCACCTTCATCAGCCTCCTAACGATCTCCGCCACACACTTTTCATCGTCACAGATCGCAGATCTTCCCATCGAGCTTCTCGCTAGCATCTCCGCCATCTCCATCGCCTTCACAATCACTTGATCTGTGCGTTTGAAATCAGCGAGAATGTTTCCTATAGTTCTGATGACTCCTATCCCGACCAGCTCCGACTTGAAGGATTTCGTTGTGGAAAGAGAAATTAGAGTCGATAATCCGGCTTCTATCGACGGATTGTTGTCTGAGATCACGAGGCTGTAGAGATCGGCAACCATACCTTGAGTCTCAGCGATTTGGCGTCTGGTTTCGTCGTCAATCGCGACCGTCTGGAGAAACCTAGCCGCCGCGATCCTCGATCGAGTGTTTCCGACTCGCAAGACACGACTGATTGAAGCTCGCCAATCGAAATCGGTGTTGAACAACAGTCTGTGAATCTGATCTCTGGATCTGTCCGATTCGCGTGAAGCCAAATCCAAAGCCATCACCGCCATCACCAGAAAATCAACGGGACCAGACATCTGATCGAATCTACACATCGATTCCATAAGCGAGGCAACGAATCTCTCAGAATTCGCCACAACAGCTCGATTCTCAGCAGATTCGCTCGCCAATTCCAGAATACCTGACAGATGCAGGCACAGATCCTCGAAGCAAGCGGCGGAGGGAGAGGCGGTAGCAATAGCAAAGCGATTGATGAGGAGAAAGAGGCGGTGCCTGGGAGAAGGCGAGCGCGGCGAGGAGAGAGACCAGAGGTGGATGAGGCGGTGAAGCGAGATGTTAGGGACGAAGTCGGATGAGGTTAGAGGCTGCATAGTGGCGGGACAAGTTAGGTTTCCGGCGTCGAGCCAGGTCTGGATGCTGGATCGGTCGTAGGTGACGCCGGTGCAGAGAGCGACGGGGGATTTCATGACCTCGAGTGAGATTGGGCACTGGAAGTAGGCGGGGATGCCGACGTGGAGATCGTTCTTCGCCATGGGAGATGAGGGGAAAGGAAATGGAGATGGTGGAGAGAGAATCGAAAGGGGGGTTTTATTGGTAGGGGATGCGTTTGGTAAATGGTGGTCAAAGTTTGCACAGGATTCTTTGAATGGAAAATGGTGGGGCCTAGCTGACGGTGGTTGGTATAAATCCATGGTCTATGTTTTGCCCTTTACGCGCCACCACGGCCAGTTCAATTACCTACTCCCTCCCTCTCAAAATCTCAGTCTCATTGTCTAAAAATATATTGGATTAAGGTAAATGATGAGGGCTTTAGTGATGAAGAAAGAAATGAGAGAAAATGGGACCCAGTCAGATGAGCCATTTGGGGACATGAGAGGTACTTTACCTTTTGATCTGAACGTCGAGCCAAGTCATCATCATCAACCAAAAACAGAGCCTCCAACAAAGAACCAGTTGCATCCCGAGGCATTGTCCACTAAGCTCAGCAGTCAGAGAAAAATGGAGATCTTGAATGCTCTGCTTTAGAAATCACACGAGGGAAAGCTTCCATATGGCGCCATCAAAGCAACTGCACAACAATTCAATATGTCATCCAGAACAATTGGAAGGATATGGAACCAAGCACAAAGGCAACTACAACAGCATGACATATATGATGTGAGTACAAGATTACGTAATGCTGGTAGGAAAAGAATACAAGTAGATCAACAAGCTATTGAATCACTCAAATATGGGTGACAGAACATGCCTTAGAGATTTGGCAAGCAAGCTTGACATTTCAAAGTCCACATGTCACAGAATGGTTAAAAAGGGGATTATGAGGCCACATTCAAATGCACTAAAGTCAGGTCTAAGTGAATACCATAAGTTGACAAGAATGCAGTGGGTATTGAAGCTTCTAATAGGGGACACACCACATGAAAAGACAACATACTATCCTATGTTTGACTTTGTTCACATAGATGAGAAGTTTTTTTTTTCAGTCAAGGAAGGCACAAAGGTACTACTTGGGCAAGAATGAAAAAGGCAAGTATAGAGGTGCAAGCTCAAGCAAATTTATCCCTAAGGTTATGTTTACAGCAACAGTAGCAAGACCAAGATTCAATCAACAAGGGGAATGCACATTTGATGGAAAGATTGACATCTTTCCATTTACTTATAAGGAGCCAGCAAAGAGGCATTCCAAAAACAGAGACAAGGGGATAGTAATCACAAAGCTCATACAGTCAGTCAACAAGACAGTTACAAGGAACATGTTGATTAATGACATTGTTCCAGCAATCAAGGCAAAATGGCCACAAGATGAAGGTCACAAAATCATATTCATACAACAAGATAATGTCAGACCTCATATCACTCAACAAGACACAGAATGGCAGCAAGTATACCAGCAAGAAGGGTTCACTTTTATTTTAATACAGCAACCAGCCAACAGTCCAGACTTAAACATTTTGGACCTAGGCTTCTTTAGGAGCATTCAATCACTTATGCACAAAAAGATGCCAAAAAATACAGATGACATGCTAAATGCAGTCAATGAAGCATTTTGGATCTAGGCTTCTTTTGGTTATCATATTTTGTCTATTAATTATCTCAGGTGTCCCCATTCCCATCACTGATAGACATGCAAGTTCATAACTTAAACATTCCAGATAGGATCAATCAACAAATATTAAAATCTGTGTTACTATGGCTCATCTAGGCAGTGATAAATAAGGGCTTGCATCTCAGCTTGTGCCTTAAAATAATCATCATAGATATCACAGATGTCTCCATTCCCTCATTGATACAAGCCCCTAAACACTAACCTAAACATTCCAGATAGGCATCAATCAGACTTAATAAGTTGTTTTCCTATGGCAATCTTAAGTCAATCAAATGCACTCACATCTCAAGGCATGTAAAAACAGACTTCATCCTTGACAGACAAATACCATCACATAACCCAAACAACTCAGCAGAGAATTAATCAACTAAGCAACTCAACAGAGAGTTACTCAACTCAACAGAGAGTTACTCAACTCAACAGAGGGTTAATCAACTCAACAGAGGGTTAATCAACTCAACAGAGGGTTACTCAACTCAACAGAGGGTTACTCAACTCAACAGAGGGTTACTCAACAACTCAACTCAACAGAGAGTCCACATTAATGAACTCAGCAAAGTTCTCAACAACTCAATAGAGATCTCATGAACTCATCAGAGTTCTCAACAACTCAGCAGAGTTCTCAAAAACTCAGCAGAGAATTAAACTCAATACCAAATACCAATACACATATCACCATAATAAACCAAAATACACACATTGTCCAACACAAAATAAACAGAGTCCAAAATATGTCCAACACAGAGTCTAGAACAGCAGCAAAATATTTCCAAAAATACATAGTCATAGTCTTAATTCCATATCCAGGGAAGAGATACTTAGCTATATGGTGTCAGAGCGAGAAGGACTGTCAGGGATGATCACGATCTCCAGGGAAAAAGGCTCTTCCATCTCCGGCGTGGCTGATGAATCCACCATCTCAGCATCATCGTCAGGGAGCTCAGGGGTTGGCACATGCTCAGGTATAGGCGTGTCAGGGATCACGATCACCTCACGGGGACGAGAAATAGCTTCATTCTCCGACAGCGACAACTCCGGCGACCTTTGCATATCCACAAAACTTTCTCCGGCTCCCACCATTTATCAACGGTCCGAGTTTTTTGCCGGCGTTGGGGACTGAAAGTGTGCCTACCGTCGCAAAAACAACCCCTTTCGCAAGGGACAGACCGTGAGCACCCGGGGACAGGTGTAGATAAGCTTGCGCCGCCGGTAACCGTTTTCGCAGCCGACTCAACCTCCTCAGTCTCCTCCTCCGTCGGATTCGGATCGTCCTTGAAGAAACTGGGGGTAGAGGATGGCTCCTCTTCCGATGGGAGTTTGAAATTCCTCTCATACGAAGGAGGAGATATGCTTTGAGTGAAGGATTGGGAGGGACGAGACAATGAATCATTCGACATCACCGGAGGGAGACTTAGAGGAGGAGAAGGAGTCGACGAGATTTTAGGGTTTGAGAGAGGAGAAGAGAGCGGCGAGATTAGGTTAGCAAATGGGGAGAGTGAGAGGTTAGAATTAGGGTTTAGGGGATATATGGGTAGATTTTGGGCTGGGCTGTGTTTTTGGGTTGGGTTGGTTAGGGTAATCGGGTTTAATTCCATAAACATGATTAGGCAGCGTTAATCTGAGTTTAAAAAATATTTCTGGGTTGTTTAAGAATTTTTTTATGTTAAGCTTAAATGTAGATTAGGTGAAAACTTGAAGAAATTTAATGGGATTGAAGGTGGTTGATGATATTAATGGTGAAAATGTAGTTGGAGAAGATGATGTAGATGGTTGATTTGATTGATAAAGTATTGTTGGGATATGAATAAAATAATATGAGTAAGGGTATAATTGAAAGAAGTTTATGGACAAAAATGGAAATAAGACTAACATTTCGGGACGCCCGAAAAGAAAATCAGGACTCATATTTTGGGACGGAGGGAGTACTTTTTAAGCTAGCTCTTAGAGTATAAAATAAGAATAATAGTTTGCCAAATTTACACCCCTTTTACCAAATCATTATTTTATTCTTATTTTTTATTCTAAAATTCTAATTGTGTGTAATTAGGGATGTTGTCCAAAAAATCTCTCAATAAATTTTTCCAAATATTTTGTATTTGTCGAGATTATCGATCTATTAAAATAAGAATTAATAGTTTACGAATTAATTAGAAAATAGGAAGGTATTGATGGAGTAGAGGTGGGGAGGTCGAATGAGCTTCACGAATCGTGATGTTCACGGTCTTTGTATTTTAGCGCGTTGATTGATACTCCCTCCGTCCCTTTAAGTTCTTCTCACTTTGTACTTTACACTTGGATTAAGGCATGTCTAATCAAAACAAGAGTGTAAGTAATGATACGTTAAATAATAAAATACAACCAATAGGAAAATTATTAGAGGGAAAAATGTTGATTTGATTGATAAATTGTTGTTAAGATATGAATAAAATAAATAAAGTAAGGGTATTATGGGGAAAAATTAATGGATATAAATAAAAATGAGAATAACTTAAGGGGACACCCAAAACGGAAACGAGAAGAACTTAAAGGGACGGAAGGAAGGAGTATATAACAAGAATCTACGCTGAATTTGAGCTATGTGTACTAAGAGAACAACGAGATTTCACCTATATGGTGTACTCTATTTCTCTTTTTGACATTTGTTTCCATGCGTTATATTTGTTCAAATATACTTATATGAGATAGAGAATACTTGTCGAGATGAATATGAGGACGATTATGTTGTAACTCATGAACCTCTGATCTTGAATCTCGCACTTCTATCTCTATGTACTATATTTTGATTGGTCAAAGAGGTACATCTTCGTGACTTAACTTGATATAACAGATAATGATGTCTACTTACTTGTAGCACGCTAAATATGAGATGTTGGTGAAACCTTCTTCTTTTTATCTGAATGTTTGATCCTGATATGGTTGAATTCATAATCGCGATACACCGGTTTAAAATTTTAAACATTTTAATGTGTGGTTTGTTTGTGTGTATAAACAAATGTATAAATAGTCAAATAAAAAAGGAGGAAAATTAGAAAAGAGAAATACTAGGTGAGTTTGTTAGTCAAAGAAGAAAATAATTTATTGGTTGGAATCAATAAAGAAAAAATAAAGGAGACTTTGAATTGGTTGGAAGCCAACGCAGAGTTCAAACTTTTGATGAGTTGGGAATCCCTACGTTCTAAATTTGTCTACCTTCACTATATATTTAACTTACAATGTCTCTACTTGCAATTCACCTACTATTATAAATTGGTTTGCCCATGTTCGGTTCATAATTCCATTGGAGATCTTTGGGAAAAGCTTATAGAAAAGTGATTAATCGAGTTATATTTATCTTTATTTACAACTTACGAGTTTGAGTTCTCTTCTTATACAAATAAATGTAGTGATTAATTTATAGAGACGAAAATGAGGGTAAAAGTTCGGGTGAAAATATCCCTTATAAAACGAAGTGTTGAGTTTTTTGCGTTTACATATAATAAAATAATGTTCATTGTCAGGTCATTTAGAGAAACAAATCTACAAGAATGTCACCGCGCCTCTTACTAAAAACGTTCAAAAAATTTAATCGCCCAAATTATGAGTATTACTATCCAGAGTATGAACATTGACATATAATATCTGAACACGAATTGTTCGCACTTCATTTTTTAAGTCCAATTCGCACTCGAAAATGAGTTGGATTACGAATAAATGAAAGAATTTTTATTATCTCAATCGACAATTCTTATTAATTAACTTTTTCAACATATAATTATTAAATGTAAATACTCCTTAATAGAATACTATATTTTTCTTACTCTTTAATTAAAGTATCAAAAAATTAAAGATAAATACAGTAGTTTTAATTACTCCGTATGTTTTTCCGGATGAGTCTGATTTTCAGCCTTAGGTTTATGAATCTTTTTGGTCAAATAAGGACTGTAGACTCTTAACAAGTGATAGATTTGCTTTGACTACTTAATATAACTAAATATATTATACTCCGTAGTAGAAAATTCAAAATGGACTGCGTCTACTAGACTAACGAGGATAAGTACTACTCGCTCCGTCCCCTTTTTATGTTCTCATTTCCCATTTTTGGTGTCTCAATTTGATGTTCTCATTTCCATTTTTAATCACAAATCTTTATCAATATACCCTCATCAAAACCCATTAATTTCTTCCAAAACCCCAACAATCCAAAATACACTTTAAATTTTCTCTCTCCCATTATTTTCTCACTCAATCTTAACCCTTTAATTTCTCATCTCTCACCATTCTCTCATCCCAATACAATTTCTCTCCTATTTTCATCTCTCTCCTCTCTTATCTCCTCTCCTTAATTCTCGTGCAAAGAAGGAAAATGAGAACATAATTAAAGAACGAATAGAGTATTCAAAATAGGTCCCAACATTACATTATCGTGAAGTGCAAAAAAGAACGTACTCCATAATACACTTAGGCTTGGTCTATATGCACGCGTTTTTTTGCTAAATGCACACTACTCTGTGCGGTAAGAGTTGCAATACACTTCTGTGCGTTAAGGATTACCGCACCAAAGGACTCCAGACATTGTTGGAAAATTTTCTGAAACCTATACGACGGTGGTGCGTTAACAATTACCGCACCAGATTAATACGAGATTAAGCAAACAAAAATTTAACTTCTGATGTACTTAAAACCTGTGCGGTAATTGTTACCGCACAGGTTTTATATATTAAAAAAACAATAAAGTGGTGCGGTACCGCACCATATTTTACGTAGTAAAAAATATAAAATGGTGCGGTAACTCTTACTGCACCAAGTTACATATTTAAAAAAAAAACTTTCCCTTTCCCCCAACCTTCTTCCTCCTTCCTCTGTCAAAAATCGCCGCCGCTAAACCCTAAAAGTCGCCGGCCGTCTTCTCTTCCTTTTCCCGCCGATTAACCCATCAAAACCTTCAATAGAGGATGGATTCGAGTTGCCCCGACCATGGCGGTTCTTCTGGCCCCCAAAATCCGCCCGAAGTCCCCCCCGCAGCAGCTCCGGCAATGGAGGTTCCGTTGACGACGACGCCATGGCTGGCTGTGGAGGAAGAAGAAGAGGAGGAAGTGGAGGTGCCACTGAGGTACAGTGGTGGTGCCCGGAGCCGGCCAAAATCCCGAGCCCGACCCGATCCCATACCCATAGCCCGACCCGACCCGATACCCGTTGCCCGACCCGACCCGATATCAGCAGCCCAAACCGCCCCGATACCCGCACCCGAACCCGCCCCGAGGCCAAGAAACCAAAAGCGACCCGTCCAAAACGTCGGTCCCAGATACGCTACTCGAGCAAATAGAAGGTTGAATCCACAAACCGAGGCTCAAACCGAAGCGCAACCGGAAGTTTTTTCGATTCCCATAGATCTACATCAAGTATGTATTTTTATTAAATATTCTATAACTTTTGTAATGTTTTTAAATAGTTTAATTATTTTATTTCGTAACGTTATGAAATTAGTTATTCAATTTCATAACGTTATGAATTTAATAATATTTGATAACGTTATGAAATTTTTAAATAAATTTCGTAACGTTATCAATTTATTTAATTTAATTAATTTATTAAATTTATAACGTTATGAAATTAGTTATTTAATTTCATAACGTTATGAATTTAATAATATTTGATAACGTTATGAAATTTTTAAATAAATTTCATAACGTTATCAATTTATTTAATTTGATTAATTTATTAAATTGATAACGTTATGAAATTAGTTATTTAATTTCATAACGTTATGAATTTAATAATATTTGATAACGTTATGAAATATTTAAATAAATTTCGTAACGTCAATTTCGAAACGTTATAAATTTATTTAATTTATTTTATAACATTATGAAATTAATTTATATGGTAACGTTATGAAATTAAGTAATTTATTGCGTAACGTTATGAAATTAAGTAATTTATTGCGTAACGTTATAAAATTATATTATTTGGTAACATTATGAAATTAATTAATTTATTCGTAACGTTATGAAATTAATGAAATTTTATAACGTTATGAAATATAATAATTTCATAATGTTATGAAATATGACATTCTATATTGTAAAATTAATGAATTAGTTATTTTATGAAATATGACATTGTTCTTCTCTTATTTTGTAACGTTATGAATTATTAGTATATAAAGTATTGAAATTAGGCGAATTATAACGTTAATTTCGTAACGTTATGAACAAAATGTTTAGAAATTAGAGATGATTTCGATTAGGATTGACGTTACAACAACTGTTTGTAACGTTACGACGTCATGGAAAAGACGTTTTTGAATTTGACGTTATTTTTGTAACGCTATGAAAATAACGTTACGCTATAACAACAACATTAGGGGGTGCGAGATACGATGGCTTCTAGTGGTTTTGTTCTGGGGGCTCCTGTTGCTGCAGAGCGTGTTAGGAGGACGGAGATTACAGCGTCCATACGTCAGAGTTTTGCTACTGCTCGAGACCAGCTGAATGCTTCTAGTTCGACACCCACTGATGTTACTGGTGCACTTACAGATACTGGGGCAGTTAGGGATTGTGGTCTAGATGTTGATCCGTCTGCTGATGATGAGGGTTACAGTGAGAGTGAGTAGGAGGATATGGACGTCGATGGTACAACTGTTGTTTGGATGATGATATGCTGGGAGACGGTGAGGGTTTAGGTACAGATTATATTGTATCTCATCCCGAGATACCGACAGATCAGCTTAGGAGAGACGACCCTCCTATTATTTCAGAGGATCATGCTGGTATGGGGCCTTCATCGCTAGCTCCTACAGATTTAGGTCCTTCGTCTCCTACGCCAGATGTACCACCTCCCCCGACTGTACCACCTCCCGATGCAGATCCTGTACCACCTCCTGCTGTACCTTGGATGCCCGGAGGTCCTTTTACAAATGAGTTGCTGAAGAGTTATGAGACGCACATCGCCAGGGCTATTTATGAGCTTACAGTTGTTGATCCTCCCGCACCTGTGATTCCAGCTGGCCCCCGTCCTCTTCCTCCATTTATACAGAGACAGCGAGGAGGCCGAGGAGCTCAGGCAGATGATGATGTTGCTGATGCAGACGCTACTGATCCTCCAGCACGAGGTGGACGCGCTCCACGCGGAGGACGAGGACGTGGACGTGGACGTGCTGCAGATCATGCTGATTTTCCACAGTCTGCTGATCTTCCAGAAGGCGAGGCTCCTCTTGATTTGGTATGTATTTGAACTATAATGTTCATATGTGAAATATTTTGGCATTCTGTAGAAGTAACTGTGTTATTTTTTTACTTTTTTTTCAGACACGGAAGGTCGTCAAGGTTCACTTCCACACCGCCTACTGCACTCCACTAGAGGCGTTTAGGAGACCTGGTCCAGATTCGTGGTTTCAGCTTGCAGAGCGATCTGGATTGACTGATCTACGCTATATCGGGTCCGGTCCTGTCGATCATGTGTTGGTTTCTGCTTTCGTCGAGAGATGGCACCCAGAAACCAACACATTTCATTTGCCATTTGGAGAGATTGGTCCTACACTTCACGATGTGGTTGAGATCCTGTCGCTGCCTATACATGGCAGGAGTTGTAGCTCAGTTTTGAGCAAGGAGGAGATCTTCACTTTTGTTGCTGAGATGCTTTACGTAGACGAAGACTTGGTATAGGGATGGAGGCATTCCTTTGGGTTATCTTCAGCAGAGATTGAAGGATATGATGCGGATGGAGGATGGACAGAGAGATGAGAGCCTCATTGCGTCTATGTACTTACTGTTGCTTCTCGGCACTACAGTTCTAGTGGACAAGTCGACTACAACAGTCAAGCACTGGTGGTTAGTTCTTTTGGCCGACCACGACAGCACTGGCCGATATGCTTGGGGAGCTGGAGTGTTAGCTCATCTGTATCGCAACCTTGGACATGCGTCAAGGCGATTGGCTATGGGGATGGGGAGTTCTGGCATTCTTTTGCGGGTTAGTACGCAAACAACTATACGATTGGCTATGTTTAGGAAGTCGAGTTCTAATTATCTTTTTTTTGCAGTCGTGGATCTGGGCATATTTTCCACATTTTCGTGGACATTTTGTGACAGATCCACTTTCTATGGACCACGCCGCAGCTGCTATGAGGGAGGGCAGAGAGGTGCCACAGGGGAAGAGCACGGATCGTTTGGTTTCCATTCGTGGCATGCTTGACCGTGTTCGTTATGAGGAGGTCAGATTTTAAGAATGTATGCTTTCGTTATATTGTGTGAATGTAAACTATACTAACTGTTTTGTAATGTTTTGTTGCAGGTTAACTGGTTTCCCTTTTCAAATGTGGATTTCAGACTTCCGCAGTACGCCCCGTCTTTGTTTGAGGGCATTCTCCGTTGTTTGGACATCGAGGAGCTCTTTCAGCCAGGTCGCCTGCTGCGACAGTTTGGACATGTGCAGGGTATCCCAGATCCTCCCCCAGAGCCCATCCAGGTGACACGTAACAACAGGCTGACGCATTATTCAGTTGGCTTTGAGAAGGATCTGCTTGGTGTGTGGGATCAGGACCCCAAGCCTTTGATACAGATTCGGGAGCCACGAGCGACGTACTATTGGGCAGTCACAGATGATTATCTCGATTGGTATGATCGAGTTTCTCATCCTCTGGTGGATCCCAGATCACGTAGACTCGATCGTCCAGTTGGTCCGCTGCGTTTTCCACCTTCGGTTGACAGTTTTGCGGTACGATCGTCCAGTTCATGAGGCGTCTCCTTGGAGTTTTGACTGACGGGGCTCCACCGATGGCTCCAGCTCCGGTTCGTCAATCTCATCTTTTTCGGCATTCAATCCACGAGGAAGGCCAAGGTAGTGGGCAAGGTAGTGGGAATGAGGGTCATGACTTGGAGTGATGTCAAATATTGATAGCAAAACTTGAGTTTTTTGAAAAAGGCAAAAAACGACCAAGTACATCAAATATTGATAAAAATGGTTCAAAACGTCTCGAAACGACTAAGAAACGAAAAAAATCGACTCAAAACGATATAAAACAAGCCAAATCGAAATTTCAAGGAATTCCGAACAAGTTGTAAAAAAGTGTAAAAATGTGGCCAAAATGATGGCATAATATGGCCAAATTGAGCAAATCTTAGCAAAACTTGAGTTTTTTGAAAAAGGCGAAAAACGACCAAGTACATCAAATATTAATAAAAATGGTTCAAAACGTCTCGAAACGACTAAGAAACGAAAAAAAACGACTCAAAACGATATAAAACAAGCCAAATCGAAATTTGAAGGAATTCCAAACAAGTTGTAAAAAAGTGTAAAAATGTGGCCAAAATGATGACATAATATGACCAAATTGAGGAAATTTTAGCAAAACTTGAGTTTTTTGAAAAAGGCGAAAAACGACCAAGTACGTCAAATATTGATAAAAATGGTTCAAAACGTCTCGAAACGACTAAGAAACGAAAAAAATCGACTCAAAACGATATAAAACAAGCCAAATCGAAATATGGATAATGGATAATGGATAGTGGATAGTGGATAATGGATAATGGATAGTGGATAATGGATAATGGATGTCATATGTGTATAGTTTGGGCCCATATCGTTTTAACGCCTTGAAACGATGAAAATCGAAATTTTGAAATTGTAACATGACAACAAATACGGCGAATAGTTATTTTCATTTTTCGGAATCGAAAAATTATTATCGAAAACGTCAACGGGCCTAATAAGGCCTAATGAATTTTGAATGAGGCCCAAACACAAAAAACGACAAAAAATGACATAAAACGGCTTAATAAGCACTTAAAACGTAAAAGTCAAGAAATGTAACATTAATATTTGAGCATTACCAATCAAACGCTATCGTTTTTATAAGAAATTAACAACTTTAACACTTAGAAGTATGTAAACGAAGACTTTCACCTGTATGCTACTACTCTCAAGTATATAAGTTGTATAGTTATACTCATATGTATGTGATACCACTTCGTTACTAACATGAACTTCATATAATGTGTTTATTTCATCATATAACATTAGTTTAACACTTAATTGTTATCGTTTGACTCAACTGACCTCGTATTTCATTAATATAATATGATTTTTTATCATATAACTCTTCGTAATCTCATATTACATTAGTAAAACTTGATAAAATTATTCACAAAACTCTCAATAACGACATATTTCAGTAGTATAACATTACTTTGGGTCATAAAACTTTTTATAATATCAAATAGTATAAGAAAACAACATAAAAAATGAATTTTTATGTAATTAGGGTTGGTACTACAACAGTTACCGCACCAACCCTAATACCCTAAACCCTACAAACACCAGAAACATTTGATTCTGGGTAAAAGGGTTGGTGCGTTAACAATTAACGCACAGAATCTGTGCGTTAAGTGTTAACGCACCAGTATCTGTGCGTTAACAATTAACGCACAAATTCTGTGCGTTAATTGTTAACGCACCAGAATCTGGGCTGGGCTTGAATGTTGGGCTGGTCGTCTTTGTTGGGCTGGGATTTTTCTGTTGGATCTTGACGAAGTTGTGTTATCAGTTGTGCGTTTATTGCTAACGCACCACCATATTTTGCTTGAGTGTGTTACAGCTACCACACAGCTGTAAGTCACCTTTGGATGACCGAATTACGTTATTGGGCCTTTGTTGTTGTGGACCTTTTGTCTACATCGGCCCAAATCTAAGTTACCCTAGTAAAACCTCGGCTATAAATTCACTGCCTCAGTGAACCCTATTATCTCATTCTCACTGCGCCGTAAAATAATTAGGTTTCAAGTTCTTACTCTGTATTTCAATTAAAAGTCTCATTTTTTACTGATTTCGTTAGATATCTTCATTGTTTCTAACATGTTTTCTTACTTTGTATTACAGATTCAAACAACCATGGCATCATCTTCATCCTCCCCAGTTCCAGCAGAAGGCAGTGAGATCCAGTGCCCGAGTAGAAGGTGCTCAAGAACAATCAAGGTGTTCACTGGTAATGACAAGAACAATCCCCATACGTATGGACGAAGGTATACCACATGTCAGTGTAACTATATGATCGTGTATCTTGAGCCAGAATACGATAGTCATCATCTCCGAGTCATTGCAAAACTGTTGAAGGAAATAGCTGACCAGCAGTTGAAGCTGGTATATTTTCACCAGGCTAAGAGTATTGAAGTAGCCAAACACTGGATACAACAGAGGTTTCCCAATGACCCTGTTCCTAGTTTTTATGACAGTGACTCCGATTAGGGATCTTGGTATCAAATCAGTGAATCTCTGTTAAGTCTGTGTTTAGTTTAAATTTCAAGAATGAGTCTGTTGTCTTTCCTTAATGAGTCTGTTGTCTTTTTAATTTATGCTGAGTGTGTTGTAGTTTATGGATTCACTGATTTCACTTCACTGTTTCACCTACCTCATCTAACTCTACTGAAAACACTATTTAAAGCAAACAAGACAAGTCATTACATATTTCAAAGCAGACAAGACAAGTCATTACATATTATAAATCAATTCCAATCGAAGTCTAAAGATCAAGGCTACTAAACTATTACAAATCAAGTCATGTAGTCCATACGCTTTCCAGCAGTAAAGCGGTATTGTCGAAACAAGTCCACTTGGCCAGCATATATCCCTTCCCACCACTTGATGTTGTCATCTGCAAATCTTCTCCACGAACCGGAACAACGTGGCAATGGTTCCCCATCACGGAGCCAAACCTAGATATACAAAGAAAATTAATCAATAAATATAAATGATTTCGACGTTTCATGACGTTTGTTTAGATTACCACAGATTCTTACCGGTATCCAGTGATTACTGCATCCGACAAGAGCTATCCCAAAAATCTTCTGTGGAGGACCAGGGCTCACTGTAGACTGCCTTATTGGCAAGCATAAACACGGCGCATCCCAGGATAGTTGCACTAAACCAACATTATACACTGTGGCAAACACCAAACCCATAAATGACATGTCCATCCAAAATGGTCTCTCACAAGGACTTCTCATGTAGTTAACTTGAGCAATAAGATAATCCCATGTTCCTACCCGTAGTCCACGTCGTATGGGCTCCCATGTCTCTTTGTTTCCAAGAAGCTCCGCTGCCAACGCAGCACGGATCATACGATATTGACTCTGTTGCATACCCGTAAGTAGAGCCATTGACCGATACCCACAATGTCCGTCTGAACGCACATCTTTCACAGAAGTCATGTAGGAAAGCCAAAAGTAGTCAATATTTTTCACCCCCAAGTTCACCCCCATATAACTTATGGCTTCTTCAATCTCTTCTTCATCTTCTCCTTCCTCTGTTTCGTTTCGATCTGGATAGCAAGCTCTTAGGGGCACGACATTCATGTCTTCGTCTTCTAAATCGACGGTCTCTGAAAACAATGGTTCAGGTTGGGACTGTGATCCGAAGTCGAACGACACTTGACTTGCTTGCTTTTTAGGACAAGTTGGTCGTTCACTTTGCCTATTTGCCTTCTCCTTTGCGACTTTTTGCGCATTCTCAGTATTTGTTAAGTCTTCTCTAACGTACCCGTGGTAACTCTTTTCCCTCTTTTCTCTCGGAGGAGAATTCCCATTTCGCTGCTTCTCCTTGTTCTTTGATCCCGACGGCCTTCCTTTTCCTTTCCTAAACAAGTTTGTTGGCTCTACCAAAGAACTTTGTTCCGGATGTTCCAAGTCAATGTACAACTCACTTAATCTGAATAGAGTTCCATCCCTCAAATCTCCACTTTCCCATTTCGCCCACATTTCACGCATTCTGATCTTCGGAATAGACATTGAACGATTGTCGTCGGGTAAGGACAAATTTATTGCATCATCTTCCCATCTCAGTTCCTTCCAGAAGTCATGAAAATCATCCGGAACAAGAGGTGTCTTTGAAATGATTGCCCTAGCAAGATCGTGTACGCATGGCATCCCAAGACAATCTCGAACCCAATGATCATCACAAACATTTGAATACTCCTCCTTCAATATTTGTTGGTACATTTCCAACAACAACAGAAAACACCTATCTGACACTCGGTAAAATAGCCTTGAATACAACATTCGAATGCCAGGATGAAAGGTTGGGTCATCAAAGACCATTTGCCGAGTAGTAAGTGCTTGGTTCATCGTCGCCCTAATCAGGTCCATCTGAACTATGACCGCATGGTGGATCCTCACGATCACTCTGTTGAAGCCTCCTCTACTAGAACCCACAATTTCTTTCAACACCTTATGCATCCCCTCCTTGTGTGAAAGATACCTGTTTGTAGTCCTTGTGTGAAAGTGAAGAGTGTAGTCTGTCCACGCTCTAACTATGAACTTCTTGTACGGAGTAAACCAGTACTTTTCAACGTAACCAACAATGCCCTTCTTCCATGAATCTCTCAGCTTTCTCAACCTCTCTTCGTAGATTTCTTCGGTGCTCGAGCAAAATATCCCCCAACATTGCGTAACAAAGTTCTCCACCCTTTTAGTTTTTTTAATCACTTTTTCTACGTGTGACTCGATGTTGTGCTTAATGTGCACCCAACACAATAGTTGCTTCACATCAGTGTCTTTGAACACAAGTTTGATTGCTCTCAACAAAGCCTTCTCACAGTCGGTCATTATAGCCTTCGGCATCACTCCCAAATTTCTACACAACTCATGAACGCACATCATCACAAACTTGTAATGCATTACTGTCTCCTGAGCCATGAATGCATATGCGATGTTGAACGTCTTGTGCGTGCAAGTGAAACCAACCATCTCCACTAAAGTCATATCATACCTATTTGTCTTGTATGTGGCGTCCATGATAATCAAGTGAGGAAACTTCCTGAACAAACGAATCGACTCCGGGTGAGCGAAAAAAAGGACTTCAACCTCATTCGTCCTTGTGTTCCTCAAAGGTTGACAAAAATACTTGTTCTCTTTCTGAAAATTTAGAGACCACTGAGTAACTGACAATTCACCACGATCTTCAAAATTGATCTTCTGCAAAAAATTGGCAATCTGCTTCATGGATGTCACATTTTGCGGGTCTCTTTTCCTAAGCTGAATAAGTATGTTTTTTTGGCGTCTTGCGATCATCCCCCGCTTCCCTTGCTATTTTCTCCTCCTCTATGCTCATTCTACCCACGAATGAATTCCCATGAAAACTAGTAGGAAGGGTGTGGTTGTGACGACCTTCTACAACATTCACGATCCATTTATAACTATAAGACCCTTCTTTTATACGAACCCCATATAACTCAAATGTACAACCACATTTCTTCGATTTTCGGTGACGAAGCCTCGGAACCGGCAATTCTGGATTTTTTAAATTCACTTTCAGCCTACCCGATCTAGGTTTTCCAAACCTATCGCATACAAAATCAACGCAATATTTGCTAGATGTACGATGTACCAAAACTATCATTAAATCCCTTGCTCTCTGTTTTGTCCATTCCATCATCTCTTCTTTACTATCCCACATTTGCGCAGTACTAAAATGTGGTTTAAAGTCTTCTTCCTATATTGATTAAACTACATTACTTAGATACACAATTTTAACTAATTAACCTAAATCTCATGCAATTAAATACAAAATTTAAATTCATAATATACTAACCAAAATCGGTAACGGAGTCCAATCGTCTAATGCAAATGATACATTTGCTTCCCCTTCTTCCTCTTCTTCGTCCACTTCCTCATCGACTTCTTCGTCCACTTCCTCTTCTTCATCGACTTCGTATTCTTCTTCCACGACCCCTGATATCCAATTGTCGTTACCATCATCCTCACTACTCTCATAATTATAAGACATTGTGGTGTGCATTGCAAAACTTCAACAAGAGAGCTCAACCTCTATATACAACCAAAAAATGCCCGTTGGAATTTTATGCCCGTTGGTGCGGTAATAGTTAACGCACCAACGGGCATATAATTCCAACGGACATTTTTTCAAAAAAAACTTGTGCGGTAATAGTTACCGCACAGATTATATTTATTATTTTCTTAAAAATTTAATTTAATTATTTTCAAATAATTATTAAAAAAAACCGGTGCGGTAACAAATACCGCACCAGGTTTATTCATTATTTAAAGAGTTACCGCACCACTTTATTGTTTTTTTAATATAAAACCTGTGCGGTAACAATTACCGCACAAGTTTATTCATATTTTAATTATTATTTTTTAAATTTATTTGTTTTAAAAAAAAAAATCATGTGCGGTAACAATTACCGCACAGGTTTTAAGTACATCATAAGTTAAATTTTTGTTTGCTTAATCTCGTATTAATCTGGTGCGGTAATTGTTACCGCACCACCGTCGTATAGGTTTCAGAAAATTTTCCAACAATGCCCCGGAGTCCTTTGGTGCGGTAATCCTTAACGCACAGAAGTGTACTACAACTCTTACCGCACAAAATAGTGTGCATTTAGCAAAAAAAAACGTGTGCATATAGACCAAGCCTACACTTATTGGGAAATCTTTTATCTCCAAGAGAAGCCAACAAAGCACCTGCCATACACTTATTATGTTCACATGAATTATCCGGTCTGTGCAATCAACATAAATCGACCCAAAAATGGGCCCAATCTTTCTTTGTTGCTAATGGCCCAAAACATTCAGCAAAAAAATGTCATATATCAAGTAGTACAATTTTACGAAGTAATTTTCATAAATTGAGTATTTGGTTGGGCTTTGTATTTTTTGGAATTGTGAAAAGTGTATCTGGCTATAAATGTGATGAAGTTACTACATTTTGTTTGATTGAAAGTCAAAATTCATAAAAAATTACTTGTATTTGTATATTCTTATTTGTTTTTATGAAAATACTTAATTTTACTAAAAAATTTAGTCTACAGTTTTAAAATTTAGTTGACTAGCAAAAGTTGATATATTTTGGAAAAGATTATATTAATAATCTAGACAATATAACAATATTGTAAAACTAAAAACTAGAATCTCATAGGATTACCAAGATCCCACAAGCATTTTTTAGTTTTTGCTTGTAATTCTTATGCGAGTTGTTTGATATATCCTGAACATTCATTCAGCTAAGCTGTTTGATCTTACATAAAAACGTGAATGATTAATTTTCAGATGGGATTGGGTTATCTACTTATCTGGGTGCAGAATGACATTAAAATTGTGAGCATGCAGTTAACTAATGCCGCATCTGACATGTTCAAGCTGTTCGATCACATGAAATAAAATCTCAATGGACTAAATCGCCTTAGGATGAGGTCAATCAATCAAAACAAGATTAAAAAACTAGGACGTCCTAGACAATTTAACCAAATGATGAGACGAGAGTAGGATGAACTTAGATAGACTGATAAGGATTACAAATACATGATGGGTCGTAGGATTAACACTTCCGTCGGTCGGATATCCTCTGGGACCTCGATATGACTTAAGCGATTACCATATTTGTAAAGGTTACAAAAAGATAAGTGATTTCGTGGAGAGTGCGTTGGATGTGTGTTGGATGTGTGTTGTTCTGATGTTGGAGGCTTCTTCCAAAGTCATATATATACTTGCATCAACCTTCCTAGAATGTCTTTGATTTGCTCATAAATGCTCTTGATCCCGTCTTTAATGCCCTTGATTGTGCTTGATTCTCTCTTTAAATGCCTTTGACTTTCCCTTTGATTGTTGATATAATGCTGATGACAATGAATGGAGAGATATTAGGCGAGATTTCCGACGGGTGGGATTTGATCATTTAAGTATTCTGAGCGTCCATCTTGACTTAGGACCAAATGGAGGTCGTCTTGACTTAGGACCAGGTGGACTATGGTCGTCCTGACTTAGGACCGAATGGACCAGCGAAATCTGGGCCCAACAATTGCCCCAAATTTATCTTAGTCATTGTTGCAAGGCGATGGATGAGATGAATTTTCCAATCTTCGTGGACGGCGTCGCCTGGTGATTGAAATTGTTTGTGTTGACTAGTTGTGAGACGTTTGGTGAGTTGTGTGTAAGTTATAGCCATGTAAGGCGTTTAACTTTGTAAGTATGTGTTGCGCAACGTTGTTTAGTAGTTAGGTACCGTGTTTAGGGTTTGTCACCCGTATTGTGTGTTTGTCATGACGTGTTCGTCCAGGGGAGAAAGCAAGTTGTGTTTTGCGTAGTTGTAGGTAGGGTGTCACCCGTACCGTATGTATTGTTTAAGGCAAGCGGTGTGCCATTTTGTTCGATCCCCTGTGTCCAGTCGACTGTGTATGTTAGCGCTTTGATGTATAGGAGGAAAGTTGTTTGTTTGCTGCGGATTTGTAAGGTTGTTTCCATTGTATAAAATGGTAAAACCGTATGTCATCTCCTCGTGTACCGATCGATCGTGTAATGTAATGTAAAGGGTCGTCACCCGTGTGTATGTAAATGTAATATGACATGTCAAGTCGATTTGTTGGCGTGTGTCCACCGTGAGGCCATGTTGTGATGGCTTTGTGTGCGTCAAACTGTGAAGAATCTTCATGTACCTCGTAAGACAAAAAAGACATGACAAGACTGATGCTCGTCTTTTTCGTTAGTCCTTCAATTGTCACATTAGTAAGACTTTGCAAGACCATATATTATATTTAGAAATGACACTCATGTGATTGTAGGTTGATATGTAAAGGTGAATTATTTTGTAATTCAGAAAGCATAATTCATGTAACGAGTGCAAGTAGTAAAAAACGGTAAGATGTAATGAATTACTTAGAAATGATATGGATGAAATCTATTGCCCCTTCGATGACGGGTTGTCCTTTCATGGTCATCTTCATCGTGCCCCTGTATTGAGCCTGGTTTGGACGTCAGAGATGTTTGCGGTCCTGCTAGTCCTGACCACATAGGACCCCGACGAATGTACCTGCGCTATTTGTCGCATCTCTTCCCGGGTTGACTGGGAGATTTCCTCAGGGACGAGGTTGTCGTTTGGACTTTGTCACCAGATCGTCCTCAGTTTGGCCAGGTGTCTCCACAATCGAAATGCTTTCGGGATTGGGAACCGTAGGAGCCAAACCTTGCGCAATCGAAGAGTAGGAGATGATAAGTTTCATACAAATCAATTATAGACATATGTTGGTTGGTCAAAATCTTCATTTTAGGGATGCACAACCGGTCCAGACCGGACCGGAATTTCCCGAGTCGGTCCGGACCGGTGGACCGGATTTTTTGATATTTATGGACCAGGGACCGGATTTTTTCAAACCTAAGGACCGGGGACCGGACCGGAAAATCCCTGGTCGGTCCGGACCGGACCGGAAAATCCCGGGTCGGTCCGGACCGGTATTTTTTATATAAAAAATTCAAAAACTTATATTTTCTATACTATTTTATTAATTTATAAAATTTATCCGGGTTTCCGGTCTCGGACCGGACCGGAACCCGGAATTCCTAAATTTTACGGACCGGATCCGGTCCGGGTCATTTTTGTGCATCCCTACTTCATTTGAGTGACATATTCGTAAACGTAGAAAAGAAATAGAAAAATAAAAAAAAAATCAAAAAAACACATAAGTTAGAAACAAAACATTAAATGCATTGTGATTAATTGAAGGAACCCCTAATTTTATACTATAAAATTAGGGGTTCTCCAAATTAATCACACTGCATTTAATGCTTTGTTTTTAATCAATCATTTTCTTGGTTTTTTTCTTTTCCCATTTCTTTCCTACGATTACGAATATGTCGTCCAGATGATGATTTTGACCCACCAACACAAGTCTATAATGGATCCGTATGAAACATATCATCTTCTACTCTTCGATTCCGTAACGCCTTATAATGAAGTTTTATAAGCCGTAAAACCCTTACGGCCTATAAAACTTCACAATACGGCGTTGCGGAATCGAAGAGTAGAAGATGATGAAATGTTCCACATTAATCCATTATAGACATGTGTTGATGGGTTAAAATCTTCATTTGGGCGACATATTCGTAAACGTAGGAAAGAAATGGATAAAGAAAAAAATAATAAAAAAATAATAAATTAAAAACAAAGCATTAAATGCAGTATGTTTAATTTGGGAAACCCCTAATTTTATAGTAACATTATAATCCGGAAATTTTAAAATCGGGATAAAAAATAGACATTGTATTCCAAATTTTATTAAACCATGATATAATTTTTAAAGCTATACGGAGGATTATTTTCTTCTTCAAAACAATCTCACAAAAACTAGTACTCCCTCCGTCCCATAATGTTCTTCCCATTTTTTCATGACACAATTGCCGATGTACGTTTTATATCCTTAATATCTCTAGTTTTATGTTAATACGAATTATTAAAATTTGATATTATTAAAGTACGCATTAATACGAATCAAGTAAGACCCCACATGACTATATATATATTTTTATATCAAGACAAAACGAGAAGATTCTCTTGAACCGTGAATAGTGTACACTATTCGAAATGAGAAGAACAATATGAGACTGAGGGAGTACTCATTTTCAACGGCAGGGACACAAAGCATTATATTCAAACTCAAGGGTGCCTAGCTATAACAAACTTTATACTCCATACTAGACTTTTTGGGACTGCGCTACGCGCGTAGTGCGGTTTTACGGCCTATAAAACTTCACAATAAGATGTTGCGGAATCGAAGAGTAAAAGATGATGATATGTTCCTAATGAGGCTAAAGTCGTAGTGCCAAATCAAAGAAATAAACTCTAAACACTAACTAGAGTATAGCAAGTAAGTAGAGGTCGAACCCAAGGGAATCAAAACACCAAATCAATGCAGTCAAGTGAAATATCAACTAGTGAACAAGTAACAAGTAACCAGGGGGGTTTTGATTGTATGGAACACAAAAGTAACAAGTATCAAGCAAAGAAGGTTTGGTTGTGAATACGATGAGAAGGGGTTTCACCTAGCAAGTATCCACACAACAGTCAATCAAGTTGGTCATAGATTTATCTCAAGTTCTATTCAATCCTAGGGAATGTTCCTATTCCAATCTTTAATATATCAGCAGGCCAACCGGTCCTGATAATACTTACTATTCAACAATCAGGGAAACCTCTCAAGATTAGATGAAATAGCAGAAAAGGGCACATGAATTATAAGGATGCATGCAATAACTTACAACCGTCAAGTATTAACATGCAATCAATTCTCTTTCATAAAAGCAATCAACTACCAGATCATGCAGATATGAATGCTACAATGACAAGGAATTCCACCGTATATTTCTAGTCTAGTAATAGAAAACTATCAATCAAACTAGGTGATCAAGCTAGCAAAACTAATAGAAATCAATAGATGAAGAACAAGAGAATTAATACAAACCCATAGGAAAAGAACAAGAGTTTAGAAATCTCACAACTTAATAACTGAAGGTTTCAACCGCTAAGTAAAACAATGGAGATTAGTTCCTGCTCATGGTTGCAGAACTAAATTGTCTGATGGAAAAGATGATAGAAAAGATGATGAAAGCTAGGGTATAAATAGAGACTAACCCTAAAAATATATGGTAAAAGAAATATCCTAAAACTAAAATAAGGAAAATAAGGAAAATAAGAAAATAATAAAAAGAAATAAAAGCAAAGCAAAATAAGGAAAGTCCGGAATATCTTCGGCCTTGTTGTGGCGATCGCCATAGATGCCTGGCGATCACGGTCTTCATTTAAATCTCTGCCGTGTCTCTGTCGCTCCATGGCGATCGCCGTAGATTCATGGCGATCGCCATGATCTCTCGAACTCACATAACTCTTCTGTTGTAGAATGGCGATCGCCTGGATGGTAGTGGCGATCGCCGCTGCTTCGCAGAATATCTTCAAGTCTTCATGTCTTCAATCTTTGATCTCTTCTTCTTCGGTTCTGATCTTCATTTCTTCACTTCTTAATAAATATCTCAGAACATAATAATGACTCGAAACACATATGATAATACTCCTAAATTAATGTAATAATCCCTAGTTACGCTATACAAAGTGCAGCGTATCAAATACCCCCATACTTAGACTTTTACTCGTCCCGAGTAACTTACAGAAAAACCACCCATACAATAAATGCCCAAAGCCTCAGGAAGTACAAGAATATCTCCTAGTGATTACATAACCGATAAGCTCCTCCAAACATAACAAAACAACAACATCAAGAACAATGTGATAAAATAAGCACATACCCAGAACTACACCTTATTGCATAGATCTTGCTATCCAAGGATTTTGTATGCCTTTTTTCAATTTTTGTGGCTTTTTCATACAATATATATTCAATAAGTTCATGCAGATACAACCAACACCCAAATAATTACATGTGAATACATTCTCCTCCCCCATACTTAAACATTGCATTGTCCTCAATGAAATGGAAGACATCAAAACGAACCCAGGGAAAGAGACAGAAGACTCACATACAAGGTCGGATGACCTTCCTCCAATAAAACTCAAAGTGTGGTAGAATGAGAAACTAGATGAGCACTAAATGTAATCCAATAATGCATATCTCATCTAAAGCAAAAGAAAGAATACCTCCAATGTAGAAAGTGACCCAAACAAATCAACTCCTTGCAAAGAACATGGTCACCAACAAGCTAAGCTCCAACGAATGTAGATCTATAATGATAGTACTAGTGAAACCAACTTGATGTAATACAACTCCTTACTTTCTTTTCTCTCATATTTTTTTTCTGCACTCTATTTTTTTTTTTTAATCCGATATATTATTTTTTTCTCGGAATGATTTTCGGAATTATTATTATTATTTTTTTATTTTTTTTTATTTTTTTGATGAACGGGAGAGAAGACTTACAGCGAGATTGGCTACTGACTGTAGCTGACCCTAAGTTTCGGTGATTTCCTCCTGTCCATAGAAAAACTAAAAAGAAAATTAAACCGAACAAAAACAAATTCAAACCTCGGGTTGCCTCCCGAGTAGCGCCTTATTTTATGTCGTGGCTAGACATGAAACTTAAGAGATTTAACTAACGCCATTTGGCTTTGTAAAAACAGTCTCTTGTCTGAATTCCCTCTTGAACCACTCATGGAACGCCTTGAATCTCGTCCCTCTTACCTTAACCACCTTGTCTTTAGCAATGAAGGTGGTTTCATTCACTTTCTCCTCCTTGACCGTATCAGGCGGCTGTTTAAGCTCAATGTCAAGTTCCTGCACACTAGACATCAATGGTATCTCGCCTGGCGAGGTCAGTAATGGAGGGCGATTGCCCAAAGGATGTGGAGAGAGCTTACCTTTAGGCTCTGGCTTAGCATGGCACTCCTGCATGTTAGTAGACAAAACAATATCTACTTTTGGGGGCTCTAAGAGATTCTCTAAAACAGGTTGCAATTTATCCTTACAAGTAGGCTTAATCACATCAATAGCACATAGAGAATTCTTATCAATGGGATCCATGTCATAAATATTATATTCTACCTTATCCCCATCAAACTCCGAGAGAGTCCCACTATTAACATCAATTTTCGTTTGTGCAGTTTTCATGAAAGGTCTACCTAACAGTATAGGTGTGACATTATTAGCATGCTCCATATCTAACACAAAGAAATCAGCAGGAAAAATCAGATCACCAACCATAACAAGGACATCCTCAACAACCCCTTTCGGGTACACAGTGGACCTATCAGCAAGTTGAATAACAGTTCCTGTTTTATGCAAGGGTCCTAAGCCTAGTGATTCATACAAAGAGTAAGGCAAAACATTGATTGATGCACCTAAATCTAGCATGGCTTTGTCAAATTTAGTTTCACCAATCACACATGGAATGCTAAATATGTCTGGATCACCACATTTCTTAGGCATGCGTTTTTGAAACACTGCAGAAACTTGTTCACTTATTTCAACTTTCTTCTTTCCTTTCAGTTTTTGATTTCTTTTGATAGTGCAAACTTCTTTCAAAAACTTAGCAAATCTAGGAATACTCTTAACAAGTTTGAGCAAAGGAATGTTTATCTCACACCTACTAAAGGTTTCGAAGATCTCTTTGTCGCCCTCCAGCCTTCGAGTATCCTTCAATGCCTCAGGAAAGGGAGCAACAGGCTTCTGAGAGAATAGAGGTGGAAAATTCGGGCGAAAATAATTATCAATATACTCAGGAGTCTCCTGGCGATCGCCATCAACAACTGGCGATCGCGGTCGCGGACGATTTTGGACCTCAGCTTCTGGAATGGAATGGCGATCACCATCACTATATGGCGATCGCGGTCGGGATGCAGAATCTGTTTTGCTCTCTGTAATCTCATGGCGATCGCCACTCAAATCTGGCGATCGCGGTTTTGGCCCAGAACAGTCGTCATAAGTTTTGTTGCTCCTCAAGAACATTGCACTGACGTTCTCTCTCGAGTTTCTTACCGGTTCCCTGGCCTCTAATTTACTCACAGCTTGAGCAATCTGTCCTAACTGATTTTCAAGATTTTGGATGCTCGATTCCGTTCTAGCATTTTGTTGCATCACAGTTTGAGCTAAGGACTTGATCATATCTTCAACATTCATAGAATTCTGAGGTCTAGGTTGTTGATAATTAATATTATGAGAATCATACCTTGGCCTTGGTTGCCATCCACCAACAGTGTTTACCTCAGCATTCGGCTCTTGGAGTTGTTGACCACCACTTTGCAGCATAAAAGACTTCATCATATCTTTCAGTTCATTCATGTCAGTCTGTAATTGATCTGAATTAATTGCTTTGACTGAGTGGGATCCCTGTCTACTGCCAAACTGCCTTGAACTCTCAGCTAGCTCTTCAAACATTTCAGTGGCCTGAGGTATAGTCAATCTTAAAAAGTTACCTCCACAGGATGCATTCACCATTCGACGATCCTCATCAATCAGGCCACTAAATAAGTACATAAGGAGATCTTGGTCAGTATAACTATGGAATGGGCAGCTTGAGCAGAGCTTCTTGAATCTCTCATAATATTCGTAGAGACTCTCAGTTGAGTATTGTTGAAGATTCGTGATCTCCTTCTTCAAGCTGCTCAGTTTTGTAGCTGGAAAATATTTATCTAAAAAGACCTTTTTCATTTTAGCCCATGTATCAATACTCCCTGGAGCTTGATAATAGAGCCAATCATTCGCAGCGTCTTTCAGAGTAAATCCAAAAGCTCTCAGCATGACCTGCTCCTCAGTAACACCTCTTGGCTTCATACTAGAACATATGGCATGGAATTGAGCCAAGTGTTTGTTGGGATCTTCTCCCGCTAAGCCATGGAAGTGTGGAAGCTCATGAATTAAACCAGCTTTTAATTCAAAATTCACACCTTCTTCAATCTCAGGAAACCTCACTGCCAAAGGTTGTTGGTTTAAGTCTGGGGCAGTGAGTTGCCTCATAGTAGGCAATGGCGGTCCATGTCGATCACCCATCTCGTTCTCTTGGTTCAGAGCTGCTCTTTGGTTCCGAAGGAACGTCCTTTCAATCTCTGGGTCAAAGGAAACAAGAGATGAATCAGTAGCACGGGTCTGAACCATAAAGGTTCACACCAAACAGTTGATAATTTCACAATTAACACAAAATTGGAATAATTCAATTCCCCGGCAACGGCGCCAAATTTGATGAGGCTAAAGTCGTAGTGCCAAATCAAAGAAATAAACTCTAAACACTAACTAGAGTATAGCAAGTAAGTAGAGGTCGAACCCGAGGGAATCAAAACACCAAATCAATGCAGTCAAGTGAAATATCAACTAGTGAACAAGTAACAAGTAACCAGGGGGGTTTTGATTGTATGGAACACAAAAGTAACAAGTATCAAGCAAAAAAGGTTTGGTTGTGAATATGATGAGAATGGGTTTCACCTAGCAAGTATCCACACAACAGTCAATCAAGTTGATCATAGATTTATCTCAAGTTCTATTCAATCCTAGGGAATGTTCCTATTCCAATCTTTAATATATCAGCAGGTCAACCGGTCCTGATAGTACTTACTATTCAACAATCAGGAAAACCTCTCAAGATTAGATGAAATAGCAGCAAAGGGCACAAGAATTATAAGGATGCATGCAATAACTTACAACTGTCAAGTATTAACATGCAATCAATTCTCTTTCATAAAAGCAATCAACTACCAGATCATGCAGATATGAATGCTACAATGACAAGGAATTCCACCGTATATTCCTAGTCTAGCAATAGAAAACTATCAATCAAACTAGGTGATCAAGCTAGCAAAACTAATAGAAATCAATAGATGAAGAACAAGAGAATTAATACAAACTCATAGGAAAAGAACAAGAGTTTAGAAATCTCACAACTTAATAACTGAAGGTTTCAACCGCTAAGTAAAACAATGGAGATTAGTTCCTGCTCATGGTTGCAGAACTAAATTGTCTGATGGAAAAGATGATAGAAAAGATGATGAAAGCTAGGGTATAAATAGAGACTAACCCTAAAAATATATGGTAAAAGAAATATCCTAAAACTAAAATAAGGAAAATAAGAAAATAATAAAAAGAAATAAAAGCAAAGCAAAATAAGGAAAGTCCGGAATATCTTCGGCCTTGTTGTGGCGATCGCCATAGATGCCTGGCGATCGCGGTCTTCATTTAAATCTCTGCTGTGTCTCTGTCGCCCCATGGCGATCGCCGTAGATTCATGGCGATCGCCATGATCTCTCGAACTCACATAACTCTTCTGTTGTAGAATGGCGATCGCCTGGATGGTAGTGGCGACCGCCGCTGCTCCGCAGAATATCTTCAAGTCTTCATGTCTTCAATCTTTGATCTCTTCTTCTTCGGTTCTGATCTTCATTTCTTCAATTCTTAATAAATATCTCAGAACATAATAATGACTCGAAACACATATGATAATACTCCTAAACTAATGTAATAATCCCTAGTTACGCTATACAAAGTGCAGCGTATCAGTTCCATACGAATCTATTATAGACATGTGTTGATGAGTCAAAATCTTAATTTGGACGACATATTCATAAACGTAGGAAAGAAACAGGAAAAGAAAAAAAAACAGAAACTGATAAATTAAAAATAAAGCATTAAATGCAGTGTGTTTAATTTGGAAACCCCTAATTTTATAGTATATTAAGATTAAGATAAGATAATTAAACAGTATGGGCAAAAAGATGTTTTATTTATATTTCTGTCAGCTGACAAATTTCATAAAACAGCACGTAGGGAGAGGATGTGTATAATATATAGTTTGAAAACATGAGGAGATAGAATTAATTATTAATAAATTATCTGCAGAAATTAGTACATATATAACTGTTGTTACATTTAATGTACAACACCAGCAATCACCATTTTGCCGTGATGCACTACAATTCCTCCAATCTTATAATTTAGTACCTTATGGTTAATGCTGATAATGTTTGCCTGTTAATTTACAGGTGTGCCTTGACTCAAATTGTCACGTCTTTTGCGAGAATGGTCCACAATAGGAAGGCCGTGTTTCAGGGTTACTCCTTACGATAAGAATATTTTACAAGGATTTTATTATTTTTTTTGGTAGAATTTATAGTGTGTTCATAAACACACAATTTTACATATGTTCAACAATAAATTTTAACGTTTTTTCTTCTAAAAGTTTTTCCATTTGGAAAAAGAGTTTATTTTGTTTGAAAGATATATAGAAATTTCACTTATTGAGATGTATCTATGAACAAAACAATAGTAAAAAACACCGGTTTCAAAAATACATGACAAAGAATTGCTTTCGCTTTTCCGTTGTTTAATTTGTGAGTGCTTGAATGGTTAGCAATGTCCTCTATTTTTGAGACCCTTCTCTTTACCATTTTATGCCTTTCTCTTTTTAGAATTTTATCACTTTATGTGAGTTGGCTTTGGGCTACTACGTACGAACCTTGATATATGGCTTCATATATAGATTATATACTGTACTTTTTTAAAATATTATATCAATCGACATATTACAAAGATGTAAAATTTGCATATATAGCATGTTTAGGTGATACGTTATTTGAAATGTGACTTAAGTCCGTGTGGTAACATGAAGTTGAAAATGTAAAATGTACGTGGCGGCTTAGGTGATGCATAAAGTTGGCATATTTAAGCAAATGGAATTTGTAGTTGAATCAACATATGTACTTAATATTATTTTTTTGGTCGAATTATGTAATTATTATTTTGAAGATACTTAATTAATAGAGTGTTAAGAAAAGATCACGTTGAAGATAAAAGTTTAGATAAAGACCGAGGACGGTGTACACATACATTATAACTTATGCATAACGTTTGACTCGTGCATACAGTTTGATGATGCAGGAGCATCTGAGCTACCATCAAGAGCATATGAGCTTTCATCGAGGACACTTCGTCCTAAATCTAGGGATGTGCTAACCACTGGAGCAAGAGCTAAAGACCGTTATGAGCCATCATTGAAGTCATTGATCGTAGCCCGAGCTCATATTGTAGCCATTCAAGCTCGTAGATATCCGGTTCGAGTCAAGATGAGAAGTCAAGTATTGAAGAGGAAATAAACTAGACTTCAAGACGAAACTCTGGGATTTGGAACCACTCAATTCCGATCTCGGACGAGAGAGAACGAGTCGTTTCAAAAAGAGATGTCGGTGACATGCTTACGCACGCGATCGCGTGGATGGAATGACGATCACGTCCTGATCGCGTCCAAGAATTGCTGCTCGCGTGATTTAATTGCAAAGATCCATAGCCAAACTTCTAAAACCGTGATGTTGTTGAACTCGCCCTAGTTGTACTTGTGTGTGTCAATCTCTTCCATAAGGTTGGTGCTAGCAGGACTCCATAGAGCATCCTCCAGGTGTCTTGGCCTACCATAGCCATTGTATTTGGTTGTAATCCATTGGGATTTCTTCATCATTCGGTAAGGTTCTTGTTCTTAAGTTCAAGGGTTTTATCGTTGTTTGATTTGGTTCCAATTGGCCTATCATTCGACTTATCCTTCTTTCATCTCATTTTAATTCTGCCTATCTTCTCTGTTCGAGGTTTTGTGTCTAGATCGGACAACAACGGCTTATCCCCACATCATATTTAGTCACTCATGTACACATTTTGTGCATGAATTATAACGTTTGTATGCATAAATTATAATATAAGCACAAACACATCCACTTTCTCATTGAACAAATGCAAGAAACACATCAACTTTCTCAATTGCACAAATGCAAGAACTATAGTACATCTATTTAGGGCACCATGCACTTGTACACCACATTGAACATAATTGTGCACATCTCTTTCGACGGTCCAGATCTGTTCTCATGTTCACACACTTATAATGGTTGACACATATAATTGACATATATCCTTCTTCATGTTAACGACCAATGTATCAAATAAAACGCCAAACAATAGTAGTTCACCAAATTTTCAACCAAAGTTGAAGTGTTCACCATGAACTATCCAACACCATATTTTTCCTAGGGACAAACCTTCATTTATTGTGGTGGTGAAGACGACTTTGAATGCATGATATTGTTTTCTTAGTCGGCCATTTATTGCACAAAAATCATGGAGACCCACTAACCTCACCCAACCACTCAACACAATCCCACATTTTGCTCCCATATATGGTCTCCCTTCACATTTCTACACAACAAGCAAGCCTCCTTCCTCCCTTTGTCTTTCCACACTCTTCATCCAAAAACTTGTAATTCATCCAAAAAAGTATTAATCTTATATCATACACACACATTATCCATCAATTAGTAACAAATCTCATGCTACAAGATCCTATACACATATGGTAATCTTGGCATTTACTTCTTCCATGTCTTGCAACTCTAGCTAGCCTTTGCTTTCATACTAGATCGAGCTAGCTTCTCATGATCTAAGCTTTATATATATGTGGTGTATTAAAGATATACATATATCACATGAATTATGGCTCAAAACAAGATGGTGCTCTTGGTTTTCACTCTTCTTCTTAGCTTGGCTTCTCATTGTCATGGATCAAGGCAACCGAAGGCTTTCGACTTAGTCATCGACACCAAAATGGAGCCTAGTTTGCCATTTTCGACTCGAGTTTTCGAGAGTTCGTTGCCCAAAGGAAAAATTCTTCATTCGGGTCCTTCTCCTAAGCATGACGCCTTCGAGTTTGACGACTCGATGGCTCGGTCCACGTCAGCAACGCCTTGATGGAGATTGATTAATTGCAGTATTAATTAATTGTTTGATTAGTGTGATTTGTGCATGTGTGTTCTAGGTAGTATATTAATATATGGTACATTGGTACATCATGCATGCATGCGCAATATATAATTTTGAAGATTGAGTCGTCTATGGATGTATAGATGGCTCGGTAATGACCTACACAGTATATATATATACATATATGATTATATATGTTTTATATATGATCTATTGAGTCTTGGATCATATTATTTTGTTTAAGATTGATTAATGAAAAGACTAATTCTGTCTCTTTCTTTCTTTTGGTAAGCTAATTCCATATGTTTCTTTCCCGATCTACATACGTTCATCTTTATCCTCCTTTATGTATGCATGTAATTTCATTTTGAAGGAGTTGCGAATTACTATATCATCTTTCTACTTACATATAAAATAATGATCAATTTTATGGTATACTCAGAAATACGAAGTATCAGAATTAATTACTCCCTCCGTCCCTTAATGTTTGCAAAATTAAGGAAATGACAGAAAAGTGAGATGGGTGAAGAGAATAAGAAAAATGAAGTTGAGTAGATGGTTGATTTGATTGATAAAGTCTTTTTAGATAAAAAAGAAGAATAAAATATTGAGTAAATGTAGTAATGGTGGAAATTAGATAGAAAATATGATATAGATGATTGATTTGATTGATAAAGTGTTGTTAGAATATGAATAAAATAAATAAAGTAAGGGTATTATGGGAAAAAATTAATGGATAGAAAATGAATGTTGCAAACATTTTGGGACGCCCGAAAAAGAAATGTTGTATGCAGTATAACCTTGATAAAGTCCGGTGGGCCGATAAACACGGGGGTCGTGTATATTAGCGCATATGCGCATTGGGCCCACAATATAAACCCATGGGGTTCCATCCTAAAACCAATTGACAATAAGAGGAGTAATCCATGGTATTATATAGTGGGCTATTATTATCTCAACTTGTGATGTGGGAAACCTATTCTCACAAACCTAATTATAGCAAGCTACTCCGTAGTAAATTAATTAAACATCAAAGAATCCGTTGATCCTTTAAAAAGCTTAATTAAAAGTACTCACTACAAATGTGTATTTTTATACTCGTAGTGTTGAGTTTCAATCGCACCTGCAAGGCTGCAACAATGCCTGCAATATTTGCTGATGAAAGGGGATCCTATTTTGCACTCGGATTTGACGGAAAATCAGAATGGTCATTCGACCTGATTTTCCGGCGAAGCTCAGCTCCGCGCAGATTCGCGCGGAGCTGAGCTTCGCTCCGACCGACCCGGCGGATTTACAATCCGTCAGCTTTATCCGCTCGCTTTTCAAAGCCAAAAAGCGGGCGGATTTAGGATTTTTCCGCTTTTCAAAGCTTAAAAGCGTGCGGATTTAGGATTCGCAAGCTGTTTCAAAGTGAAAAGGCGGGCGGATTTAGGATTTGCTAGCTTTTCAGCCTAATTTTTTACAAAATTTTCAAGTATTCTGGCGGATTATAAATCCGCCTATTCCGTAGCTCCGCGCGAAGCCAAACTCCGGGCGGAGCCTGGGTTCGCGCGCTCTGACACCTGCAACAAAAAGGAGTGCAAATAGCCTCTTCGTGATGAAACGAAGTAAAAGAATAACTTAAACTATACACGTGAACTACTCGACTGTAATAAATTTTCATGGCCCAAATTTGCGTTTTTTTTGTACAGAGGTTACATTGCACCATTCATATTTCAACGTTACATTCTAGATAGAGTAAGGTACGTACTCCTGGTTTCTTAATTAATGTGTCTTCAGAGGGACAAAATCATTACACGATGATATTTGTAATAAAATCAGTTTTCATAGTTATTCTTGATATTATACCTAGCAAATAGTACTGCTCACTGCTCAGTCATAGTTCGATCTGTAGAGGTAAATGGTAATGACCTCAAAAACGTACAAAAGTAAAAATAATTTTTGAAGTTTGTCCTGAAAATTGCAAAAGGGAGGGAGGTCCAAAAAGGGTAAAATAATTACTCACTCCCTCCCTTTTTGTTTGTCTACGAGTACGATTTTCGCGGGATTTAAAGAATTGTAAGAATATAATGATTATAAGAGAGAGAAAAGTATAAAGTGAATGGTTAGAGAGGAGAGATAGAGATGAAGAGTAGATAAGATTGGAATTTGAGAGAGAGAAAAAATGATAATTATAGGTTGATAATAAGAATAAAATGGGTAGAATAAAGTAACACAAATGAAATAGTGGACAAACAAAAGGAGACATCCGAAAAGGAAAGTGGACAAACAAATAGGGACTGAGGGAGTAGTACGTGAAACGGCTATTATAATAGTACAACTCCCTCTGTCCCTTAATGTTCTTCCCATTTCTTTTTGACACATTTGCCGAGACACGTTTTGTAACGTAAATATCTCCAAATATACGTTAATAAAAATTATAAATTTTTGATATTGTTAAAGTTCTCGCTGAAACGAATCAAACAAGATTTCATATTACTATATTTTTTCTTATATATTAGACGATATATCGAAGATTCTCTTGCAATGTAAATAGTGTCAAAAATATCAATGAGAAGAACATTTGAGGACGGAGGGAGTATGTTATATGTTTCCTAACATATATAATTACTATAGCACCATAAATGCTTTGAAAGATCAAACTATTGCATTAAAAGCTGACGTCTGAAAGTTTCACTTTGCATGTGAGCAATTCTCATTAACATGGAAAAAGGAAGACAATAATTTATATAACTCATACGTTTTTGGCTGTTCAGATTTTTCATATGTTTAAAAAAGTAACCTTGGTGGCTGATAAACTTGCACTTGTTAGTTTTGATGAATTTAGAACTATCAGTTTTTCATTCCTAAGAATGCATTAACTAGTTACTTTGAGTTTTGCTTTGACTACTAACACTATTTTTTTTTTGTCTTCAGCTGAACCATAAAAGTGATTTTTTTCCGTATGTGGAGTATATAAGCTACAACAATTTCCACCAAATAAAGCTATAACAATTGCACAAACTAATGTTTTCTTTATGGATGATTTAGGTTGACTATATTAGACGAACACTCTAATTAAAATCTTTTATAACAAAAAAAACAATGAGAATTTGTGTGTATGATTGTTTAGGTGTGTGAACGTGTTAATGTTGTGTTTACTGGAACACAAATCTTTATTGGAACTTAGAAGTGTGTTCACATACTTCGTACATGTGCGCATATGTTTGCCTAGTATTGTGTTTATATGTTTTTTTAGTATGTTTTGTATTGTTATTAGCATGTGTTGACTTCATATGCTCCTAACTTCATAAATCATACATGTTCTTTAAGTATATTTATTTGGGCATATGTCATACTCTCTCTGTCCCCTTTTATAAACCCTATTTGCTTTTTCAGCACTATTTACAATTCGAGAGAATCTTCTCGATTTCTTCCAATATATAACGAAAAATATGATCATATGAGATCTTGTTTGATTCGGCTCAGTGATTGCTCTAACAATATCAAATTTTTATATTTTTTTACTAATAAACAATTAGAGATATTAACGAAACAAAACGTACATCGACATCCGCACCGAGGTCAAATGAGGCTTATATAGTGGGACGGAGGGAGTAGTAAGTATGCACATATCCAGCACGAAAACATAGTTTTTGAGCAGTAAGAATAAACTATAAAGCCAACGTCTTTTTTGGTTAACACAAGTCTCTAACATATAGTTGAAAATTTTGCCGGAAATATCAACTTAAGAAGCTGAAATGAAATGGAAACTGGATATGCTGCCCCCACATCCCTCATTAATATTCTTACTTGTAAATTTGTAGTAGATAGATTCATAAATGCAAAGATCAGTCAGTCAGGGCACTGTAGATTGAACAGGAAATGGTAAACATCAGCAGTTTCAGCACCCATGTTAGGAAAAGAGGGTAAAATCAGGGGACATGATAAAGAAATTTCACATGAAATTCGGTGAAGGATTCACAAAATATAAGATTCATGTCGGCTGAATCTCCATTGTTTTACCTTTTTTCTGTCCTAAAACAAGATCAAGTTAGGCGTTAAGAAATATGAATGCAACGACTAAAAGGCCAAAAGAGTGACAGCAATCTAACCATGATACAATGAGATACGTTTTCTTTTATATACACTAAAAGAAGCAAAACAAGATTGAGCTGCTAGACATGATGAAATCACAACTGAATCACTGAAACAAGAAGTTTCCAAGAGCTATAAAAAAAGAGAGGATAATGTAGACTGCAGTTTTACCTGCAAGCTTCCATTGATTTACAAGCTCTCCAGCAAAAAAGAAGTGACGTTGTCATTGAAACTGGGACGAAGGCGAGCCCGCTTCTCCAGATTTCCGGGCAGTTTGCCCGGAAACCGAAGATTTATCAGACCCACGAACGTTATATTTCTCATACACCTTTCCACGGTTTTCTGACCACCATGTCTCAGCTTGGTGCTCCCCAAATCTTCTTCGGCTGCAACACAAAAATGAGGATCATTTTATTGTTTGTTCTTACATTCAAGTCCTTTTTAAAAACAATATGGTATAGCATTAGCGTCTTTTTAAAAAGATATTGCACATCATCTGGTGACAAAAAAGACTATAGAGATGAGAGTAATGGGAAATCACATTACCTGAAACGGACTCGTTTGAGATCTCGTGTTCCATCTCGAAGAGCGACAAGAGTTATATAAACACCAGGCTCGTATTGCTCAATCCACTCGGCTTCAACTTGATTATCACTATTACCAGCTAATCCTGAATTTTTCAACGATGAGGCAGAATCACCATCTCGGGATACACCCGGATCCTGGATTCCATCCAAAGCCTCAGACATATCACTGAAAGTAGAGTGGTGTGATGCAGCTGTAGTTGGAGGTTTGGCCTCTGACTCATCATTTCTACCATTAGAGTATGCATGCTCTCTTTTCTGGTGGTGCATGTTTGAACCGGAATTTCTTGGTGATTGCATGGGGACTGGGTTACCATTTGATAAGGTGGAGTCAAATCCAGCTGAAGAAGCTAGGACTGAGCCATTTTCTGAATCAGGTCTTTGGTTTTGCTCGTCGAGTAAATGAACACCATTTGACTCCAACCCGTTAGGCAGGCATGCCCGTTTCAGAATCTCAGCATCATACGTGCCAGGCGGTAATCTCTCAGCCAGATCTTTGAGCTGAAAAAGGAGTATAGCAATTAGAAAACAGGATAAGGCTAGCATTTTGGCATAATTAGTATGTTTCCCATAGAAAATACACATAGCCTTAGTCTTTGATAAAGCTAGCAACATTAAAGAGAAAAGAGCGGAAAAACGAAGCAAAATATTAAGAAACCAGAAATTCATAATCACATTTGTTAGCCAAATAACAATGTTCCCATTATATATTACAAACTCGAACAGGATCAATGCATATCTAATTTTGGCTATTTAGCTTGTCATAGATACAATTACAACTGCTTACATTACTATGCTTTTAAGGATCATAGTTCTTCGTGGAACAGAAATTTTGATTTTTTTTTTCCAGTATGTGCCTCTTACATCTTGGTTTCCCTTTATTCATTTGAAGGCATCAGACTTGCTATTTTCAAAAACAAGAATTCAACTCTGTTTCATTTATAACTTTATTTCTTGGTAGTAAGCAGACCAACACATATACTTTAATTTGAAATGCTTTATCACATACCAGCACACCCACAATTTATCAGGGAAGTGGAAATGGATGGCGAAAGAGATATCAGACTTCATATGTTGAATAGCATGAACAATAAACTGAAACATGTGATGCAGAAGAGATAACAAAAACATAATAACTACAAGTCTGCACATTCAATCTAGAAATAACCTGTGCTGTGAGTGATTTTATAACTTCCTTTGCTGCTTTAGTTTTGGCAGATTCCTCGGCAGCCAATGACATTGCCTCTTGAGTTTTTTTCATCGATTTCCGAAGTTCTGTTTCTTGAACTGCACATCTCTGCTTCAGGCTATCAACCTAAACACACATTAAAAAAATAATATAAGATATTCGATGGAAAAAATATAACATAAGAGAAGATGCTCAATAGCTCTAAACTGGTATACCTGGGAATGCAGTTTAAGTATTTCTTGATTCAAAAGTTCATTGGTTTTTTTCAAGCTATCAGCTATACTTTTGGAGAAAGACAGGCCAGTTGTAGGAGCTGGTGTTGCAGACCGTGGAGGACTAGACTTTCTTGAGAAAGGTGATACTGGCCTTGAACTAACCCCAGGTTGTGAAGGAGACGGACGAGGGACTCCTCGTTTTGGATCAACACTTAAGACGACATCTTTCAACTGTATAAAAGAAGGTGTATTAGATAATGACTCAGCCTTTTTTCCTTGTTTGAGAGCTTTTGTGTCCAATTGCCTAATAAGATCGATGCTGGAGGAAGTAGTTGTTTTGGTAAATGTTATTTCACCCTTGTCTAGTTTATCTTTGTTTTCACCAGAAAGTCGGGGTCCAGTATTTTTCCGGCCATTACAACCAGCTTCTGAAACCTTACATAATTTGGCAAAACAAGAATCACAAACACGGTATGCTTTATGTGGATTTGGTGCCATTGCTGCTCTAAAAGCTTTTCTCGAAGTACACGAATGACAGTGCACGAGTCCACAATTATAACAATTATGCCTCTTACGAGTAAAACCGAAAGCCTGTCTGCAAGCAGCACACTGTGACTGTTCTGAACCAAAAACCCACTTGTGAAGACATATAGCTGCTGTAAAAGTGGAACCACATGAAATTTTTTTAACATGGCGATCTCTCAAAGATTCAACCAATGCTGGTGCTTTCCTGTCTTCAATATCTCCATGTCCTAGCCTTCCATTTGCTCCCTTCCCCCACGTATAAACCTCATTTCTAGAAGTCAAAACTGCAACATGATATGCACCACAAGCAATCTCTTCTACAATTTCATTAATAAGCTTATCTTCTACCGAGCAAGGAACCTTTCCATCAGAAAGAGGGTTACCCAATTGCCCATAAACGGTACTCCCCATGGTGAAAACACGTCCAGACGTCGTCAAACCAGCAGTTAAGCTATGCCCACAAGCAACCTTCTGAAAATTGTATTCAATAAGTGCAGGTACACATGTCGGCTTTAATCGTGGCTCCTTGTCTCCTTGACCGAGACGGTTTTTATCTCCATCGCCCCAAGTAAATAGCTTTCCTGATGACATACCAGAACTAGAGTGAGTCACAATGACCTCAACCACAGCTGCAGTATGCCATACTCCACATGCAACTGCAACGGTTCTCAATCCCATTAGAGACTCGACTTCTCTTGGATACGAGATACTTTCTCGATCCCCATGGCCTAAGACACCGAAAGTTCCATCACCGAACGTGAAGAGCTGCCCTACAGAAGTTATTAGAGCAGTATGCCATGGTCCACACGTTACATAAGCAATTTGAAGCCCGTCTAAAGGACCAGCAATTCGTTTTGGTATCCAATGACTAACATCAGTACCATTACCTAAGAGTCCGGCATTATGAGTGCCATCACCCCACGAGTATAATTCACCAGAAACAGTGACAGCACAGCTATGGAATTCTCCACATGTAACAAAATCAACATTATGAACCTCTAGCTCTTCAACTAGAGTAGGGTGAAGAACGTCTTTTCCCACTCCATGCCCGAGCCGTCCTCCAGATTCCTCGCCCCATGTGAAAACCTCGCCTTGCTTCGTGACAAGAGCAGCATGCCTCACACCACACGAAATGTGATGAACATCCAAAACAACATTCGACTCCAAAAGCCTAGGAAGAAGCACATCTGCTCGATTACTGATAAAACTGGCATTTTTATCAGCCCCAACTTTGGTATAATTATCACAAATAACTTCACCCCAAATGTACACATCACTTAATGCATCATAGTCATCTCCTCCTGACCCCTGACTAGATGTGCTAACTGCACTAGAAACACTTACTCTAAGAATATCTGCATTAGTTCCTCTCATTTGCATGTTTTTAGCATCAGTAATAGTTAAATTGGCCTCCCAGAACAACAATCTTTACACTTGGGAGTATATATGAGATGAAATCGATACTGTCCTGAAATTCATTAAGAAAACATAAACATGGATCAGCAAAAGAATTCCCCTAATTAGCATTCGACAAATCACAAGAATGACCTACAAAAGTTGCGCTAAATCCGTAAGAAATCAACTTCTCCGTACCGCATTACCCCACTAGGAGCGAGAAATTGCAGACCAAAAACAAAAGCAAGTAATTCGGAGTACCTCCTGAAAATGACGGCCGACATTACCTACAGCTTCACAAGATCTGCCGCAACATCCAGGAGAGGGCTTCGCAAACTCCGATCTCAGAAATCAGTCGCTGTCGTCATCTTCGAACACTCTAAGCTCTTCTCTCCCGAATTTTCTCGTCCATCAAACCAAAACTCAGATCTAACATCTATCTTACTTCCTACAGGTAAAAGAGAAGCCGCGAGAAATTAACAGTTTCTAGAACCAGATAGGTGGTTACTACTTGACTACGGAGATGACGGCGCTACGACGGACGATCGGAGAGACGGTAGGCGAAATATAAACGACTGGAGAGAGGTGGAGAGAGATGAAAACGAAGCGTTTTAGCGTTTGTGCGGAAGAATGAGTCAAAGAAGAAGGAGTCGCCTGTGAGGAAACCGTCTCGGCTGACGAGTGACGACGTGTCGGAGAAAAGAAACTGCAGAGAGTGAATGAATCTCTTTTTAGGAGGAAGACGGGGGTATTTTCGGGAATTCCACACTGGTGCACGTTGTTGATGGTGGGACCATCGAAGCTGGTATTTCCTAAACATCCTTCGACAATGAAGAAAGGGGTATTTTGGGGATGTGGAGGTAATGTTTTTTTGCTTCGATTTTTTTAGGGGAGTAATCCCTCCATCTCATATTATAGATCTCCTTTGTTGTTATCGAGGTAAATTAAGGAAAAGGGAAAGAAAAGTGGAGAGGAGAGAGATTGTGAGTGAGTGTGGATTTTTATGTAGAAGAGAGAAGATAAAAAATTGAATTAGTGTGAGATTTGATGTAAAAAGGAGGAAAGAGAGTGTAGATTGATGTGATATTGATAATAAGACAAAAGATAAAAAAAGAAAGTAAAAGCTATATTTTAAAACGTCCAAAATGAAAAATGTGATTTATAATAGAGGATGAAGGGAGTAAGTAGTAACTATGTTTCGTACGATGGTATAAAGGTTTGGATTTTACTAAAGTTGGACTATTTTTACATAGTTTCTATTTAACGCCCACCCTTTTTGCTATTTACCGCCCAGGTCATCCGTGCGTCACGCATGGATTGTATCCGTGCGTGACGCACGGATTGCACATTCCAGAAAACGCATGGATTGTATCCATGCGTGACGCACGGATTGTATCCATGCGTGACGCACGGATACAATCCGTACGTCATGCATGGATTTGCATATATGAATCTAGGGTTATTCAATGTATTCAATGTATTTCTAGTTAAGTGTGCAAAGAAACACATTTTTAGTGTCTTTTTAAAGACGATAAAGCCCAATTCGACAAAAACGTCATCGAAACTTTATCGAAATGGAATGAAACTTTGTTTCAATCCTTATAATGTCTATTTGATCTTGTGTGTAACTTGAAATTCAAATTTATACCTTTGTAAGTGAAACATAGTTTGAAAACCGAACGAGGTCGCAATATGTATGGCGTACCATATACAATTTGAAATATAATAAGGTTGAACATTCGTCAACATAACAACAATATAAGCATTCTAAATATAACAATAAGATTTTGCAACATAAAACCATGCGTCACGCATGGAATTAATCCACACACCACGCATGGTTTTACACCATACGTGACGCATGGATTTTCATATGTTTTTTTGTTGCTTATATGATCCATGTCAATGTATTCAATGTATTTTTAGTTATGTCACACAAAATAATTCATGTTCCGTGTTGTTTTTAAAGGCTTTAAAACCACAATTCGCCATAACGTCGTCGAAACATCATCGGAATGGAATGAAACTTGTTTACAATGCCTATTAGAGATATTTAACCATGTCCGTAACTTTACATCAAAACCTTTTGCTTTTAGAGTAACACGCTCTTTGTAAAACATCAAACTACTCACCACAAGCTTAATTTGTTGCAATATATATGGTCGTAACATTGATGTTCACGTATGTTTGAAAACTTTATACACAAATGTGTTATAAGGCATATAAAGTCCCAATAATGTCTCACACATACAAAACGGGATTCAAAACTATGCCAAAACGCTAAAACCACTAAAAACGGCTTAAATGGACTTAAGGCGGTTTTTGGCGAAACGACACACGAACGATGTCTGAATGTAATGGAACTTGTTTTCGGTGGCTATTATGGATATTTAACCATGTGGGTAACTCCCAATCACAACTTCTAACTTTTAAAGTACCGCCTCCTTTGTAAAAAACATACTAGTCGTAACTCTCTAACTTGTCGCAATATGTATATTCTACAACATTGCCGGTGATTATTGTTGAAAATACTATACAACTTACTCTTATTAGGGATATTCAGTAGAAAAGAGGTCTCGCTCACACGAAATGAGGCACGTAAACGCTAAAACCACTAAAAACACCTTAAATGGACTTAAGGCGGTTTTTGGCGAAACGACACTCAAACGATGTCCGGATGTAATGAAACTTGTTTTCAATGCCTATTAGGGATATTTAACCATGTGGGTAACTCCCAATAACAACTATTAACTTGTAAAGTAGCATATCCTTTGTTTGGACTTCTTACGTGGCCTAAATGTCCAACCTTTGACAATATGTAATTTTATTTTGATTGGAAATCATGCACACATCAGTGTTACTAAGAATCAAAGAGATCATGTGTCATTTTGTGCGTCACGCATGGAAGAAAACCCTGCGTCATGCACGGTTTATATCCACGCGTGACGCGGGGATTAGATCCATGCATCACGCATGGACATATTCAATGTATTGAATGCATTTGTAGTTAAGTGTGCAAAATAACACATTTTTAGTGTCTTTTTTAAGACGATAAAGCCCAATTCGGCAAAAACGTCGTCAAAACTTCATCAGAATGGAATGAAACTTGGTTTCAATGCCTATTAGAGATATTTTACCATGTGTGTAACTTCAAATCAAGATTTCTTCATTTTAAAGTGAAACCTAGTTTGAAAGTGAAACGAGTCGACATGTTTTAAAATACCAACAAAATAGACACTCTTAAGAAAAACAAGTAGTTCTTGCAACACAATAAGGTTCAACACTTCAAAGGTGCAACACAATAAGGTTCAACATAATAAGTAGTTCTAAACAAACAACATTCAAACAAACAAGCAAACAAAGAAAGTCGATAAATTTTCAAAAGAAAGATCTAACGACGAGGGTTGAACGGCCTGAAGAGGTTCCTGTATTCTCGTGCGGTCATCCTTGGTCTAGTGGATGGTTCCCCTCTCTCCCTTTGACGTTCTTGTCTCTCCCGTTCACGTCGCTCACGTTCTTGTCTCTCCCGTTCACGTCTCTCCCGTTCAAGCATATCAAAGTTGTCTGCCATGCTAGACGCCGTACTAATATCGGAAATATCAGATTCTTGATCGGAATAGGACATCTGTATAATCACAAACATAACCAAATTATAGTTACATACTCAATTAACTTCTGCATAGTCTTGATGTTGAATGTGGCAATTCCACGCGTGACGCATGGTCACTAACCATGCGTCACGCATGGTTATAACCCATGCGTGACGCATGGAATTGCCACTTCCAGAACTTCAGTACTGCTTTCGAATCTATTCTCAAACCCTAATCTCAACATTGTTTCTGAAATTCAACAGTTTGTCAATAATTTTATTAAAACCATACCATATCAAATTTCAACACCCTCATTTATAACCCTAATTCACAAAACCCAAATTCAGTATCAAAATCCTAATTACACTATCTACACATGAAAATATCAAATTCAACAAGAAACTATCAACAAAGTACACAATCCATTCATATATTACAAGTTTAATCTCTTCTAATCAAAGTATAACATACACATTGGATCTACATATGTAAATATTATCAAAACAACATCAAAACCTCATATATACATCAATATCTTATCATAACAATGAAATATTAATTTGCACATACCTTTATATCCAAAGAGTTGTTGAAAATTGTTGATTTTGGGGTAAATCCGTGCGTTTGTGCTGCTGCTGCGCCGTGAAGAGAATGAGGAAGAGGACAAAATAGTAGGGTTTCGATGTTGAGCCTTTTATAGGCAAAAAATTCCATGCGTCACGTATGGATTTCAATGTATATGTTTTTGCTTATGTAATCAATTTCAATGTATTTGTAGTTATGTCACGCAAAATAATTCATTTGTCGTGTTGTTTTTAACGGCTTTAAAACCACAATTCGCCATAACGTCGTCGAAACTTCATCGGAATGGAATGAAACTTGTTTACAATGCCTATTAGAGATATTTAACCATGTCGGTAACTTTGCATCAAAACCTTTTGCTTTTAGAGTAACACCCTCTTTGTAAAACATCAAACTACTCATCACAAAATTAACTTGTTGCATTATATATGGTCGCAACATTGATGTTTTTGTATGTTTGAAAAATTTATACACAATTGTGTTATAAGACATATAAAGTCCCAATAAGGTCTCACACATACAAAACGGGACTCGAAACTATGCGTAAACGCTAAAAGGCCTAAAAAGGCCATAATGGACTTAAGGCCCAAATCAGCCAAACGACCCTCGAACGATGTCCGAATGGAATGAAACTTGTTTTCAATGACTATTATGGATATTTAACCATGTGGGTAACTCCCAATCACAACTTCTAACTTTTAAAGTACCGCCTCCTTTGTAAAATACATACTAGTCGTAACTCTCTAACTTGTCGCAATATGTATATTCTACAACATTGACGGTGATTATTGTTGAAAATACTATACAACTTACTCTTATTAGGGATATTCAGTAGAAACAAGATCTCGCTCACACGAAATGAGGCACGTAAACGCTAAAACCACTACAAACGCCTTAAATGGACTTAAGGCCCAATTTGACGAAACGACACTCAAACGATGTCCGAATGGAATGAAACTTGTTTTCAATGCCTATTAGGGATATTTAACCATGTGGGTAACTCCCAATAACAACTATTAACTTGTAAAGTAGCATATCCTTTGTTTGGACTTCTTACGTGGCCTAAATGTCCAACCTTTGACAATATGTAATTTTATTTTGATTGGAAATCATGCACACATCAGTGTTACTAAGAATCAAAGGGATCATGTGCCATTTGACACGTCACGCATGGTTGCAAACCACACGTCACGCATGGTTGCAAACTACACGTCACGCATGGATGGCAACCATGCGTGACGCACGGATTTTCTTTTCAGAAAACATGCAGCAAGTACGTCTTGTCTCACCTACTGTAATAACTCCATTAATATTTTTACTATTTCCGTAACACCTACATTAATCCCTATTATCTACCTTTCTTTCCATATTTCAAATGTCAAAACCCTTTTAACACCATTGTTGAACATTTTTGAGAGCAAAACACCATTTTTAACTATCTTCCTTTCTTTCTATATGGAGAATGAAGAGGAATGCACCAATGAAAGAGGTGGAGAAGCTCCATTTTCAAGTTACAACCTTAATAAGGTAACATTTCTTGTTCATAATAATATTTTTTAAGGTGTTGACTTGTTTTAGGGTTTGTATTAGTTAGGTTTAATGGATTTTACATGTTCAAGGTATTAGTTGTATGACTAAACATGTTGATTTGTGAATTTATGTTGATTTATGATATTTGAAATGTATTATAATATTACTTTTTAAGGTTTTGACTTGTTTTAGGGGTTTGTATTAGTTAGGTTTAATGGATTTTACATGTTCAAGGTATTAGTTGTATGGATTTATGGATTTTGACTTGTTTTGACTTGGTTTTGACTTGGTTTTAACTTGATTTAATGGATTTATGGATTTTATTGACTTTAGTGATTGTGATGTTTGAAATGTATTATAATGTATGCATTGTTCGTTAAGGGGGTTGAAATGTATGACTTATGGCAATTCCACACGTCACGCATGGTTCAAGGCCGTGCGTCACGCATGGAATGGATCCACACGTGACGTGTGGATGTTCCATACAGAATCTTAACTGGTTTGTTATCTGTGTGTTTGTGCATAGATGAACTTTTCTGTTTTTACTAGATTAGACAAGATTACTCTTAATGACTGCCCACCTCCGTCATACCTCGACTACATACCTTCGTTTGATTTGGGCATTGATTTTACAACATGGGAGCAACCGCAATCACAGTTTGGTGATATCAACACTGGATCTTTTGGAACCGGTTACGGTTTGTCGCAATGGCCTTCGCATTTGATGAGGCCACTTTCAGACACAAGTAGCTTAAATGTGTTTCGTCCTTTGCGTACTGCACCACAATTTGATATTGAAGTTCAAGAAGAACAATATGTCTCTGTTGATTACTCAGAGTTGTTTGCAAATGACTTGGTATTCGCCTCTAGACAACAGGGAGTGAGTTGGGCCGTTAACATTGCACAAGCCAACAACTTTTGCATAGTCAATGGAAGCAGTAGAGCACCTACCGAAACAAAATCTGGAAAACTTCAGCTTATCTGTGATAGAGGACGAGTGAATTACTCAAAAGCTAAGGGAGTGAGGAAAAACATAAAGACGAAAAAATGTAGATGTTGGTTCGAATTAAAGCTTCGAGAGGAGCATAGAGGGGCTTGGAAACTTACTGTAATGTTAGGTACCCACAACCATCCTATTGGTAGTAGCTTGTTTGGGAATGCGTTTGCAGGCAGATTGACGCCTGATGAAGTGTGTACAGTAGTTGAAATGACTAGGGCTCATTGTAAACCAAATGAGATTTACACTATGCTCAACAAGTCTCCCAAGAACCTTACAAAAAAAAAACAAGTTTACAATTTGATGGCCAAGACGAGGATCGAAAACAGGGAAGGAAGAACTGTTATCCAAGAGTTTTTCTACAAATGCAAACAGAGCGACTATTTCATGGAGTATAGGACAAGCAAAGATGATGCATCTATGATTGGTGATATGTTCTTTGCGTCCCCTGAATCAATGAAGCTCTTGAAATCATTTCCCTATGTACTTATAATGGACTCCACATATGCCACAATCAAGTAAGTTTTGTGTGATTATTCACCATTACATATGATTGTCCATAACATTGCAATAATATTATTTCAAATTATTTCTTTACAGGTACAAAATGCCATTTTTCGAGATTGTTGGAATCACGTCTACATGGAGGAACTTTGTAGTTTGTGGGGCATTTCTTGAGGGCGAGACTAAAGAGCATTATTTGTGGGCAATGCAACAACTTCAAGAGATGTATAGAAGAATTGGAGCAACGCCGACTTGCATTGTCACCGACCGTGAACAAGCTTTAATGAGTGCAACGGATCTTCTTTTTCCAAATGCAAAGTTTCTTCTATGTAGACTACATATAAGGAAAAACATAGAGGCCAAAGCTTCCCTCGAAATGAGATCGAAACTAAAGGGAAAAAACTTATCCAACGACTACTACAACTTGTTCGAGGAAACCACCGTAGAAGGATATGAAAAAAAGTTGGATACTATAGAGAGAGATTGGAACGCGCATATTCCCGTACTGCAATATGTTAGAGACAGTTGGCTTGGTCCTTTCAAAGAAAGATGTGTGTCGGCATGGACGGATGACGTGTTTACTCTTGGAAGCAACACGACAAACAGGTAATTTATCTATAATTGCACTTACACAACTATATTCAGTTTTCTGTGAATTTAAACAGTTTCTGTAAACTGCACTTTTATACATCACGCGTGGATTACATCCGTGCGTGATGCACTGATTTATTCCCTGCGTCACGCACAGATGTGTTCCATGCGTCACGCATGGATGTGCAGTTTACAGAAACAAGCACATTCCTGGTTGAACACCTTAATAAAAATGCAGAGTGGAAGGAGCGCATTCCTGTTTGAAGTCATATTTGAGTGGTGGACAAGGTAGGCTCGACACAGTGTTTGAGGAATACAGTGACATGGCACGAAACCAGCTGAAAGAGATATTGGGTTCATTTAACGAGAGCCTAACAAAGACGTATAGACTTGTTCACCAAACATCTTTGTTTGTACATTTGAAGTGCAAAGTTTCGTACAAGGCAATGGAGCTCTTGATTAAAGAATACGACAAAGGTGTACAAGGCATGTACAATCCACAATATTGCGATTGTGCAACCAAGGTCAGAGACGGGATGCTGTGTGTCCATGACCTTGCGACTTGTGTGAAGAAACAAATGCCAATTCAGCCCGTGTCTTTGCATCCTTTTTGGAGTACGTTGTCTTTGGAAGAAGTGGATACACAGTGTCATCTTGAAACTAAGAAAAACGTGGCAAGACGTTTATTTGATGAATTTTATGAAGAAACATGGAACACCTTGTCACCACATGATCAAGAGAAGTGTATTGAATCTGTCAGAAAGATAGCTAAAGTGGATACACCTCTCAAAGAGCCGCCTATTTCGAAACACACCGGTGGTCGTCCCCAAGGAGCTCCTAACAAAGTGCCTAGATCTACACAAAGAAAGAAGTCAGCATGGGAATACACCGACCAAGAGATGAGGTCTAGAGCTTTGGAAGAAACACCTCCCAAGAAGCAAAGGGTTCCTAAACCCTTTGGTGCACCTCCCGCTCCACAAAAAATGTATGCGCCTTCTAAGTACATTAGAAAGATACCAATGTGCATGCGACCATATGTGGAGGGTTGGTTTGACATCAGAGCCGATGGAAACTGCGGGTTTAGATCTATTTCTATGGAAACAGGTGACCGATATTATCTTCACTCTAATGTACACTTTATCCAAAATATTCCGTCACTCAATCTGTTTTTGAGAGTCATGTAACAGGTGGGACCCAAGAGCATTGGAAGTTCATACGAGAAGAGATGATAAGAAAGGCTAAAGAGATTTGGCATTTACTTAAAGGCACGTGGATTGGTGGAGAAGTAAATCCAACATTGGAGTCCGCTATACATCAACTTACATGGGAAAGCGATTACTACCCAGCTCCAAGGGATAAGTGGCTTACCGTACCAGAAATGGCATGTTTGGTGGCTTCGGCATGTAATTGTGTCTTTGTGTGTCTAGGCGAGCAAATTAAACAGACATTCCTACCTCTTAGACTTCCGACTTGGTATGGTCAACCTGGAGCCAAGATGCAAGTTGTTTGCCTATTACTACTCACACAGGAAGAACATTTCATCCCGATATGTTTTTTTCAATTGCTATTTACCTAGTGCATTACATGTAAATTTAATTATGCAATTCCATAAAATCTATCTCAGATTCGCCTGAAGGATGGATGTCCACTACCACCTGTTTATAATCTTTGGGAGCGTAATTGTGAAGAATCTGCTGCGGCCTTGTATGACGAAGTGTGGCAAAGATGTGGGGCTTACACCCCCCCGAAAAGAGGAGGACATCAATCGTCCAAACAAAGCATCACAATTCCAGACGATGATGAAAACGATTACTAGTTCAAGAGTTATTGTCAGTCCAGACAATGTTGTAATGTGTATTTTATTTCGACCTTCGAATGACCTTCTAATGTTGTAAGGTTGTATCTTTTGATGCACATTTCAGTCTTTATGTGGTATTTCTAGGTTACATTTCACGTGAAACAGGTGCTTTGCCTCTCAAATGGAAATTCTGCATTCTGTAGGAAGAATGCAATTCCATGCGTCACGTGTGGAACACATCTGTGCGTGACACACGGATTTGTTCCACACGTGACGCATGGAATTGCATTCTTCCTACAGAATGCAGAATTTCCATTTCAGCTTTACTTGTCAAAATCAACACTTCCGAATTGTTTTATCAAAAGGAGACATATGAGTTGTCTTGTCAAAAGGAGACATGAGTTTTCTTGTCAAAAGGAGACATATGAGTTGTCTTGTCAAAAGGAGACATGAGTTTTCTTGTCAAAAGGAGACATATGAGTTGTCTTGTCAAAAGGAGACATATGAGTTTTCTTGTCAAAAGGAGACATATGAGTTGTCTTGTCAAAAGAAGACATATGAGTAGTCTTATCAAAAGAAGACATATGAGTAGTCTTATCAAAAGGAGACATCGGAATTACAACATAAAACAGATATATTACAACATAAAACAGATACGTTTCAACAAAAAACCGATACATTACAAAATAAAACAGATTCATTACAGCAAAATAAAAAGACTCATTCTTTCTCTTCGTTAAAGATTTCCAGTTTCGCTGCCATAGTCCGGTTTTCCTCCAACAATTTCGTCATGACACGGAGATGATGAGGGTTATATTCAGGATCAAGAAACACCCACCTGATAGGATTATTACATTCGCATGTAATAAACCTCCGGCCATACTGGTCTGGTCTCATCTTGTCATTAGCGCTGAAAACCGTGATAGACTTCCTACACCTCTTATTTGGACACTGAATGGTGCTGCCTTCTCGTGGTATTGAAGATGATGATGAGGATGATGCCATATTGGTTTCCAATCAGTAATACAATGTAAGAAAACAAGTGAGAAAGTAAGGAATAAGATGTGGAATATGGAGCTTCAATGAAGAACTTCAAAAATCAACTTACAGGCTGATGGAGTGAAAACGAGAGATTAATGAGTGAAAATGGTATGCTGAGGGAGTCAATTTATAGGCGTAGGTTAACAATTCCATGTGTCACGCATGGAAGCAAACCGTGCGTGACGCATGGAACGCATCTGTGCGTGACGCATGGTTCGACATTTGACTAACAGAATGCAGATTTATGTCTTGTGCACCCTAAACAAATAATCCAACAAATTCAACAACGCTAACCAGAAATGAAAAGTTCAACAACGTCATAACAAACAATCCTTACGAAAAGTTCATAAAAAACAATCGAACCCAATCCAACAAGATCACCACCGATGTTGTTGATACATAGTTGTCCACGGCTCAATATCTTGAAGGACCTCGGTTATGGCTCCATGCATTGCAGAAACATCATACGGATCAGGCAAGGTTGCATATGGTGACAAGTGATCATAGACCCTGTCAAAAACCTACAAATAAAATTAAATATTGAAATCAGCTATTTGCATAATGTTTACCTTAAATCAAACTTAAAGAAAAATCAAGATCTCAAGTTACATGAGATAAATGTAATACCTGTTGTGCTTCCAAGCTAGCGTGTCTGCCGGGTATCAAAAATCGATGAGTGCGGGGGATGTACCACAGAAGATACTCCGGAGCTTCTTCAAAACCCGTCGCCGCAGGTGGTCCCATCTGCTCAAGGGTCGCCCTGTGGATATCCATCCCCTCCCAACTCCACGCCATTCTATCATAATTCACCACATATGACCTAGGGCTGATGAGCCTATGGGCTCTAAGGGGTGAAATTGGAGGCCTGAGAATCATCTGCACCCTACCAAACTGCCTAGGCGACCTATCGGGATGGTGGGGCTCAGTTATGTCCATGCAGCTCAACACCCCGAAAAAAAGAGCAGGAGCATAGGCAGGATCATTGAAGTCGATTTCACCATACGGGTTCCAATTAACCTAAAAACGATATCAACGTCTTGCATTACTCAAGCAATAATTTTACACCTTAAGGTCCAAAACAGAGGTAAAAAAAAGTCCTCAGTTTTTTTTGCAATTCCATGCGTGACGCATGGAATTGCAAAAAAAAACTGAGGCTTAAAAATGTAAACAAAATGCAACACAAATACCTGATCCGCCCTCATTGCATCTAGTTCAGCTCTGTAGTTTCGTGCTTCAGGGTCGTAGTTCGGCAACGCTTCCTCTGGTAGAAACCGAAACGCATAAGGATGATCAACTGACCAACCAGGATTACGCCGAACACCAGCTGCTAAGGATGGGAAGTATGTGTATATCCAACCCTACCATTTAAAAAATATAGTTAGCATTAAAACCATAGAAATAAGTTATGATTGCTAAAAAATGTAGTTCCTAAATAATTAAAAACTTACTTGAAGGAGAGTGAAACAAAATGAGATCAAACCACAATTTTGGCGTGTAGCTATGCCCATTTGGCGATAGAAATATGCTAGCGCCGCAGATCCCCAAGACATACTTCTTGCCTCTTCAACACTCCCTAGAAATGCACCAAATCTCACCGGGAGCTTATGTTGTGACTTGTCAGTGAAGATTGTGGAAGCCAACAAGTGGAATATATATCCCATTCCATGAACTACGGGATCATTAAGGCCCTCAATGTGCGCCTTAAACTCTTTTGCTCTAATCCAGTAACTATCGAGCTGTTCATTTTGAAGATGAAAATTTTGTCGTCCCTTTTCACCAAAATAGTTCTTGTTGGTAGTTCTCCCGACTGAAGCGGTGGGGTCGGTCACCATAGGTTTCCCCTGAATAGGAAGCAACATCAGAGTCTTGATGTCGAGCAACGTCACTGTCATCTCACCAAATGGCATGTGGAAGCTGTTTGTTTCAGGATGCCACATTTCTATAAAGGCGCAGATGAGCGGATAATCAATCACATCGTACATCAATACCCTGAGATGAGTCAGCTCCGTTGCAACTGCGTGATTACCCCATGGCAAGTCAGAATTAAGTTCCCAATCTTTCAGCTGCGATTGTCTAGTCTGGTAAGGGAGTACGCCTCTATCCTGTAAATTGATTACGTAACACAAATAATTTCAATAACGCATACATTTTTTCCACAAACTGCAGAAACTTGACATTCTGTGTAATTCAATTCCATGCGTGACGCATGGAACAGAAGCATGCGTGACGCATGGACATGAACCATGCGTGACGCATGGAATTGCATTACACAGAATGCAAAGAAACCAGTTTCTGCATTCTGTGTAATGTACAACTCACCATTTAATCTCTTCTGTGGTACAATTCAAACCCTACCATTTAATATCACAACACATTTACAATTCATAAATAAAAATAAACATACTTTATCTTTCATATAATCAAATAATGAACTGAACGTAATTTTTTCATTTTTTTCAACCATTTTCCTAACATTAAATTAGTTATGATAAATATTGAATCTATAAACGAAATTCTAATTACATACCTTTCCTTTTTGCACAAAAAAGGCTGTATGAGCTTCAAAGCTTATGAGTAGCTCCGGAATTTGTGGACCTCCAGGAGTACCCCCCTCTAACTGAGGGACGTATATGTTTCTGACCGGAGGTTGTCGTCGTCGTCGTCGTCTTCTGGGTTGTTCCTCTCGCTCCTCTTGCTCTTCCGCTTCTTCATGTTCTTCATGAACATTCTCATATGTCCGATCCTCTTCCTGACCCTGTTCCTCATGCTCATGCTCCTGCTCATAATCAGAATCAGCATTTGCACCCCCAGCTGATGGCCCTGCACTGCTACAAGCAACCAGTGCGTACTGGTCATCACCCGTCTGAGGGTTCTGAAAGTTATGAGAACCAGTAGCTTGTCTCATCATCTCCACAAATGATGGCTCTTGTTGTGGATAGCCCGGATAGCCTGGAAACTGTGTTTGTTGTGGAAACAGTGTTTCATGTGGGATCAGAATGGGGGTGCCAGGAAAGTAATGAGGGGAACCCTGGGGATCGAAACTTGCAGCAGACAAAGCTAGCTGCTGATGGTGCTGTTGTTGTTGATGCTGTTGTTGTTCCTCTTGTATTTGTTGTTGTTGCATCTCACCAGAAAACTCTAAACGACGAGGAGACGATTCTTGTCTATTGTTCTTCTTCCTTGGTTTTGGAACTATGGGATCTTTTTTCTTCAGTTCTCTGTTTCTTTGACGAGTATCGCGTCCAGGTCGACGACCACCATCCATATCTGCATCATAGAATGTGCAATTCCACAAAATTAATCAGTTTACTGAAATTAATCAGCATATCATCAAAAACTCTTGCGTCACGCATGGCTTCCATCCATGCGTCACGCATGGCTTCCATCCATGCGTGACGCATAGAATTGCACATTCCAGAAATTGCTCGTCAACAGATTTTCCATGTTTCAAACCCTAATCTCAACAGTTTTTCCAAAATTCTAACAGTTTTTCAATAATTTCATTAAAACCATACCAAATTTCAACAACCTAATTCATAACCCTAATTCACAAAACCCTAATTCAATATAAAAACCCTAATAAACTATATACACATCAAAATATGAAATTGGTCAATAAATTATCAACAAAGTACACAATCCATTCATATATTACAAGTTTAATCATTTCTAAACAACTAATTAACATACACATTGGATTTTGAAGTAAATATCATCAAAACAACATGAAAACCTCATATATACATCAATACCATACCATAACAATGAAATCTTAATGTTTACATACCTTATATGCAAAAAAGATGATGAGAAAGATGGATTTTGGGGTAAAATGGTGCGTTATGGATTGCAGCCGCCGTAAGTGAAGTTGGAGATGGTGACAAAATGGTAGGGTTTGATGTTTTTGGGCTTTTATAGGTAAAAAATCCATGCGTCACGCATGGTTTTGTTCTGTGCGTGGCGTGTGGATTAACGCACGGATTTAATCCATGCGTGACGCACGGCGCCTGGGCGGTAAATAGCAAAAAGGGTGGGCGTTAAATAGTAAGGGCCTATTTTTACTGTGGAGAAAACACACGTTGAAAGCTTTTGTAGCCCATTTGAAGGCAATCGACATCTAGATTAGATACTTTTGTCGTTTTTATGTGTGATGACCATCTCATGTGCATGTGATCGTTATTTTAGGCCTTACTATTTGACGCCCACTCAAATTGCTATTTACCGTCCAGTTTTTGTGCGTCACGCATGGAATAAAACCCTACGTCGCGCACGAATTTTTTTTTTCAAAAAAATCCATGCGTCACGCATGGATTAAAACCATACGTCACGTATGGATTTTTTTTTTTTGTTTTTGCTTGTTTTTTTCCATAATCTCGTAGATAATTTCAATACGATCGCGTGCATATAAAATTCGTCCAAAACGGACATCGTTTGCCCCTTCAAAAGGCCAAAATACAAATTTATCACACATAATTTATTGTATCAACAAGTCCGTTAAAACAACACACCATTTTTCAAATTTTGTTATAATATGGTAGATAACTTAGCAAAGATTTTATTTAGTGATGTTAATACTTAAATAAAATTAATAACTACAATTTATAAGTACGGAGTAATAGATTTGTTACACTTAATCATAATTACTTCACTGTTTTTTGTTTTTTAGCCTTTTGAAGGGGCAAACGATGTCCGTTTTGGACGAATTTTATATGCACGCGATCGTATTGAAATTATCTACAAGATTATGGAAAAAAAAGCAAAAAAATAAAAAAAATCCATACGTGACGTATGGTTTTAATCCATGCGTGACGCATGGTTTTAATCCATGCGTGACGCATGAATTTTTTTGAAAAAAAAAATTCGTGCGCGACGTATGGTTTTATTCCATGCGTGACGCACAAAAACTGGGCGGTAAATAGCAATTTGAGTGGGCGGTGAATAGAAAGTATGTTATTTTATGCTACAGTACTATTTAAAGGGGTTGTTTCGTAGACAAAAGTTCCCTTAAGAATAAGGCTTAATAATAAATTACTCTTTATAATTATACGGTAATGTTTATAATCTGAATGATCAAAATTTAAGATTATTCTGAGGAAAAAGAAAAAAAAGGCGCAAAAATTACAAATATAGTACTCTTACTCTTAAGACAAGACACGAAACAACTGTAGTTTTAGTGGGTCGTCTGAAAATAAATTAAACCCATCAAGATCAATCGTACTAAGGCAGCATCAACATCGATTAAAACTATGTTGTATATAAAAATAGAAGAATTATCCATCCCTAATGATGCTTTTCAGTTATGATGATGCATGATATCTTGGATTATGGGGTTGTGATCTTTCTTTGCAAATGAGCCCTCGATAGCCTCTTCTTCTTTTTAAATCCCTAGATACTAACCAAGAGATCTTTTGGTATTTGGAGGTCATCGAGGTGTGCTTTTTTCTCCTAGATATGGCCGGTAGCTCAGCAACCTTGTCCTCTCTTTTGCCTAACTTCAACTTCAACTACCAGACTCTCTATAAACAATAATACCCTCAATTAGTAACACTATGATCCAATTAGCTCAATATTGGACACCAATTTTGTTTAATCATGTACTATGTTACAAGTTTAGAATATGAAACTATTAAATCACACTATTCGAACTCAAGAGGGCTAAAGTATATATTAATTAAAATTAATAAAAATATTACATTTTAGGAGGGGTATCAGAAAAAAACACTACTCCGTATTTTTTACACTGATTATTTTTTTGGATTTTTTTTCCGATGGGGGTCCTCGGCCTATACTGTCTCCGCCCCGGGCTCGCACTCTGAATTGCCCAACTTCAACGCACCACTTAGCTCAATTTTCTATTTTCTGCATTTCTCAGGTTTATCGTCTGTAATTTTCTTAATAAATATCCAAACTCTTCTTTGATTTTGTTTTGAGGATAGCCTTTTCTCCATTTTCGGAGATTCACCTTTCAATAGGTAAACAAAAATTGTTCTCGGATCTTGTCCATTTCCAAAAAAGAAAGAAAAAGAAAATGTTATGTATAAATATGTGCGGCCATTAATACACAACAATAACATCAATCCTCATTTATCCCGAAAAACTGGGTATGTGCGGCCATTAATAGTCTGTCCATATTTCATGAGTTTATACATCGCAAGTAACTTATTTCTTATTTGGACGTGAGAATATATTGAACATGTTAGAGTTCAATCATCATCAATGGGTCACATTTTACTTGCGCTAATAACTTAAGGTTTTTCTTTATGGATCTAAAAACTTAGGGTTACTTTCAATTGTTGTGGGGCTTCTACCATTTATTAAAGCAACAGCATACTGTATACAAAAACATCATAACAAGCTTGAAAGCCGCCTTTCACTACACTGAGAGATGAATGTAATGTAATTTTATATACTTTACTATCTTTTTGTTTGTAAAGCAAATGGTATTATGGATTCCGTTTTTTGACTTGTCTTGATCTCCTCATATATTCCTCACGAAGTATGACAGTAACTTGTATGGTTTCTCGACAGAGATCCTCTAGTCCACACTAGTGTAAGTCCCGTGATATTCACGGGCAATTATAGAAATGTATTTTTATGTATAATGCTTTATATATTTATAAATTATTTTATTAATAACTATTATAAAGAATAAAATTAAAATTTGTCAACTAATTTTAAAAATTATTTATTCTTAAACTCAATAAATAAATAATTTTAATATAATCAAAATGTGGAGAAGGTGGGTATAGTTAAATCTTTTTCAAAAAAGATTGTTTTAAAATATAGATATCACTACTAGAGAAATGCCTTTTAGTGATAGTTGAATCCATCACAACTGGCGACACAATTTTGAGTTTCGTCGGAAATATTGATAGGGTCTCAAACGTCGGAATAATCGGTGTGGTTGATACCGACACTTATGGATATCACAATCACCGACAATTTTATTTGTCGATAGAAATTTCCCGACAGATTTGATTGTCACATCTATAATACCGACGTATAAAATTGTAGAAATATAACCGATGGTTTCATTTGTTGGTAAAGTTTCTGACGATTATATTTGTCAATTATAGTGGCAACCATAGTTGTTGGTAAGTAATTCCCAACAAATATAATCGTCGGTCGCATAAAAAACTACACCGACGTTTTTTTCCGTCAATAACTAATTCTGACATCTATAATTGTCGATGATGTGGACGAATGTGTTTATCGGTATCAAGCTTCTGACAATTTTATTTATCAGATAGAGAAACGACAATATTTGTCAGCATTATACTCTTAACGATTATAGTTGTCGGTCGTCAAGATAAGTATATTTGTTGGTAATAACAACTCGACATTTATTATAGTCACACACATGAACACCTATATTTGTCGGTATAAAATTCTCTATACTCTATTGTAATTAATTATTTAAAAAACTAAAATCACAAATATAATAAATTAATATATACAATAATAATATATAATTTATAATATAATAAGCAAATTTGATATGAGCAAACCAACACTATATTAAATCAAACAAACCGTACTACAGTCAAACAAACCAAGCAAGCACAATACGTACTTGCTTAATACACAATCCAAAACAAACAAACCAAAGGAACAAACCAAACAGTACTTTGTTGCTGAGTACACAATCCAAAACAAACCAAATAACAAGCAAACCAAAGGAACAAACCAAACAGCACTTACTAATTACTAAGTAGAACAAGCTGCTTTCTTTGATAGTCTTCTAGTAGTGTAGATCATCTTCGTTCACGTGTGTTCCACCATAGTATGCACCAGTGGGGTGTTCTCCGTACCCACTCAGACCGGGTCCAGGAGAGTTCAAGAGAGATTGAAATGGCATATGGTTTTGCATAGTTGGAAGAAGGGGAGACCTACTTGAATCCATTCTTGGCACGTACTGAGGTTGCATCGTCAATCGTTGAATCACTTCACTTTGTTGTTGTATTAATTTGTAGAGGTCAGCCACTTGACTTTGAGTTGCAACTTCAGTATTAGATGGAGCAACAACATGAGGCACCGGAGAAGGAGAAGCAACAGGCCTTGAAGAAGAACCACCAGGTAGTGGAGAAGAAGCTGGGGGAGAAGATGGGGCCACAACTGCTGGATTTAGCACATTATCCGTCTTGCGATATAACGATCCTTGTGCATAAATTCTTTTTCTAGAATCTCCACATACATCAACCCATAATTTGTTAATCTCTTCTTGAGACATGGGGAATCTATGGGAAAACTTAAAGGAACCAAAGTATTTTACTCGTAACCCTTGCTATCAAACCAGATCCTATTTTTGTCATAGCCAACGAGATACAACACTCGTTGATGAAACAGAAAAATAAGAACGCAGCTTGTTTAAAATAGATTACAGCAGAATAACTGATGACCAATCCACACATAATCAACATGGTAATTTCTCCATATAAGCAGATACATAAGGTCATATTTAATGCCACTTTCTAAAGCAAAATTTTCTCTCAAATTCCTTTAGGTAACAAAGATAACTGTTTGAACTATTAGATACATCAACACTTAATTTTAGAAACAAAAGAAGAAGAAGCCCCAAGTTAATAAGGTTTAAAGACTCTAATCCAAATCGAAACTTACAGCTACCATCACGAACTATTTCTTACTTAAAATCAGAAGCAAATGCCTTGATACCGTGATAAACAAACGAGCATAATGCTGTAATGAAAACTTAGTATAGTAGTATTTATATGACTATATGAACAAAATAAATGGCCAATTAAACAACATAACCTGTATCAACCTTCCATTTAAACCAGAAAAAATCAAAACACATCATGATTTGATTAAAATTAAAAGAACTACAACAAAATTCCTCTTCAGAGCAAGACACATACACAATAACTTGAGTGGTCAACATTAGCAGACACATACACAATAACTTACACTACCTAACAAAAAACAACTCATACCCATCAGATTCAAAAGTGCAGCCAACCAAACTAACTAATTAACCAAAATCTCAAATATCATTAACATACTTACCATTGTCTTTTGAGGTCGATCACTCGTGTACTTTCCTTTCTTTTTGCTATGATACATCGCCATAACAAGTTCCTCTTAGGTCATTCTTCTACCGCTATCTTTCTCCTAAAATGCACAAAACTTGAATATTAAACAAATCGTATTAACATAATACAAGAGAAACATAAAGTAAATAATGTACTTACAATTTTTTCCACATTATTAACCACAGATACAGATCCTCCCGCATAGTTAGAAAAGCCATCAGGTCGTTCAGTTGCTCGGCTACGCTTATTAGTAACACTCATGCGTTTGAAATCGTCATCTTCCTCCCAATGTTTTAACAATTGATCCCAGAATACAACATCAAGCCATGGGGGTTTTTTCTTATCTTTTCGAGCATCACAAAATGCATTCCTAATAGATTGACTACACTTTGATCGCCAAATGGCTTTTACCTTTGTTGCATGACGATCTTTCCAATAGAAATGTTTCTACACACATATTTAATCATGTCAACAACCAAATGATGACATTATGCACACACAAAAGCATTCACCACAGTATAAGTCACTGTAAAATCTGAAGTCATAGATGAAGTATTGATAATATACTTACTTTAAACTCTCCCCACCATATTTCTCTTTGAGAATCAGGCACTTTCCTCCACGAAGTCCATGCTCCTTCAAAACGTTTCTGTATGTTGCTAGTGATAACCCTTACAGCTTTTTCATCATGGTCTTGAAACCTGTGATTAAGAAATTGAAGTTGGTGTTTAAGTGTTTCACATGTTCATTCTTACTAAAAAGAAAAAAGATTAAGATACTTACGCTTCACCCTTTGGACGAATTCTCTGTCTGCCGCTTGCATCCTTTTCTAGTTCATCTCCAGAGTTGTCTAAGTCAAAATCCACACGTGGAACTCCGGTAACTTGGATCTCCTCTTCCACTTGTTCATTTCTTTGGAATTCATGTTCCATCTCCTCTTCATGTGCTGAGTTTTGGCCCTGAACAAAGGCAGGTGAGCTCATCGCAAATACAAAGGCGTTGGCTTCAATTCCAGTGCCTTGTGTGCTGCGAGAAGGAGCCCGGACACGAGAGGCCATTCTCTGTCCTGAATTCATAGTAACCAACTGAGAGAGGAGAGGAGAAGAATGAGAAATCTGATGGAGCAACTGCTCTACCCACGTCTCAAATTGGCTTATATACATGTAATTACATAATTTTTAGAGAAAAAATTAAGAAAATTTACCCGCGCTCAATTACCGCCCATCTTCCCCACTGCTGAATTGACTCATCTGTTGAGTTTTGGTGTCGAACCCGTTCTATTGAATCACTTGGATGGAAGTGGTCCAAGTTCACACTTGAAGCAAAGGTTGGAGGCGCCATGAAATAAAATCGAACTGGCTTGATGGTTTGAAGAGAGGAATCTAGCTAGACCTTGCTTTGGTTAATCAATTAATCTATCTGGGCTAAGAAGTAGAGAGGGAGAAAAGACGGTTCAAATTCTTGGTGAGATAAAAGATAGTTTTTTTAATTTGACAAATAATATTATTTTAAAGAGATTTAAGCAACTTGGTGAGATAAAAAAAAACCTAACAGCCGACCCTATACACCCACTTACTCCTAATCAGATTCAAAATTATCCACTGCTCACTCCTAATAGGATTGTGTGATTGCTACCTACGTACTTTCTTTCTCCATTGATTCTGGTGGTCGTTCAAATTCTTCCACTCAGGTAAATTCTAGTTAATGATTCATGAAATTGAAGTGATCGAAGACTGTCAACAAATACAGGAAGCTACTGCTTGTTTGTTTGAATGAGTGCCTTAGTCTGAAATATTATGGATGTGGATTAAATTGCTGATGTAATGTAGCTCCCTTGGACCATAAACATAAAAATATGGAGAGATAAAAACAAACATGTAAAATTCGAAATTCAGTTGGCAACTTTGTGCAGGGATAAATATACTGTGAAAGTTGCTGCAAGATCTGCCTTTGCTACTGAAATTGCTGGTGTGCTGCGGTCTGATCATCCCTTTCTGTTATGAAATGGATTATGGGATTAACAAGGATATATATTAATCTTTTACATATCAGAAAGGATTATTTTGATCTGCTGGCAATTAAATGGATTATTTTGATCTGCTTCTATATCTAGTTGTCTAGCGTATACTGCTTCTATTTACACTTAAATTTTGCAATAGGTGTGTTTCGAGGACCAAATATGACAGACCGAAGTTGGATGTACAATAAAAACCTACCTGGACGTGCCGGATTGACCGATGAGTTTTATCGAGGTGTTAATCAGTTCATGGAATTTGCACTGTCACATGCTAGGGGATCTGAGATGAGATGCCCTTGTAGTATTTGTGATAACAAGAAGTATCACAACCCGTCAATAGTTACAAACCATCTCTACCGAAGAGGCTTCACGCCTGATTACTTTATCTGGGATTGTCACGGGGAACCATATGTATTTGCACTGTATAAGCTTTGCTGCACATTTATTTGCAATGCTGCATATTTATCAATTTTTGAATGTTCATTAGGGGACAGAAAATAGATCTTACTTATCCACTTTTTTCCTAACTGTTTTGAATGCTTACTTAGGGACATAAAAAGATCTACCAAGATAATTAATCTAAATGAAGAAGTATTATATCCATCAAAGCTTTACAAAGAATATTTACTATGCAAATCTAAGAGTAAGAGAGCCTGAAGCATTCCTACGAGTAAAACTAAAAGTAATTACAATTATTTATTTCCATCTCAATGAAAGCAGCATGTCTTCTCTGTATTCCATATAAGGTGGCAACAATTTAATTTACAGAACAAGATCGAATGCTTGAAGAGACCTCTTCACTAATAACCTCAAGTCCTAATCAATAGTTCTCATGCTAAAATATTAAAAATCATACTACGACAAAATCCTGAGTTTTATGTCCTTATTCCTTTCTCTATCATTTTTCTCTTCAAAATTTATGATTTAAGATTTAAGATCAGCAATAAGTAAGGCCCTTTGTTTAGCCGGTTCAATTTGGATGATTGTTCCTCACAAGTCAGAAAGCAGTGTCTGGCATGAGAAACCATTAGACGAGCTACTAAAAGTAATTACAATTATTTATTTCCATCTCAATGAAAGCAGCATGTCTTCTCTGTATTCCTTCATGGATTTTTCTATAATCATGCTACACTCCTTCCAAATCACACTTCGATTTTGGTACATTTTAAAATTCCTGCTCTTCTGATTTTATTATTTCTGAACTTCTGATTTTGTAGATGGTTGAATTCCTATATGAAATTGTTAAGCCACTGTCTCCGGTTCCAAGACTAGAATTAAGCATTGGTGCATATTTATTTGTATCTATGAAGTAAGCATTTTATCAGCCTCTAATATCTTTCTGACGTAGATTTTTCTTAGTAAAACAAATTTTTTCCCACACAAGCATTTCATCGAGCAGTTGGAGTGCAAACTTATCAAATAACTAAGCAAAAAATATCAACATCGAGAACAGAAAATAAATCTAAACACTTAAGCACACAAAGCAAATCTGAACACATAAACAAGGAAAGCAAATCTGGAAACTTAAGCAAGCAAAGCAAATTTGTTGGGCGAAAAGAGAGTAGAAGAGAAGGAGCCGATCGAGGAGGAGGAGAACAACAGGCGAAGTGAAATTACCTGCTGGACGGAGCGGAGGAGGCCGACTCGAGCGGTGGTGGCTGCTTGTGGGTCGTCTCGTCGGTGGAGAAGCAAGCAAAAGAGGGAAATAAGTCGATCGAGCGCAGGCGAGCTGAGCATCCTTCCTCTAATTAATATTTGGTCGCTTCCTGTGAGAAGGGAGTAAACTCAAAAAAACAAAATATTTGGTCAGACTTTTGGGTCTCTTGTGCCGACAATAATATGTATCGAGAAGTGATTTCGTAACCTATTCCGACAATTTTATCTATAGGTGATTTATCGACGTTAGAAGGGGTCGGTAAGTTAGCGTCAGGAAATAATTCCGTTAGTTATACCGATAATTTTACCTGTCGATACTCTATCGACGTTAAAAGACGTCGTTCAACTATCGTCAGAAATTTGACCTGACAATCAGGAGTGTCGGGAAGTGTCTGAAGCTAAATATGAGGGAAATAGTGACAAAACTATTTATCGATACGCCTCCTACACTGTTATACGTCGGTAAGGATATGTCAGGAAAAGCCATTTCTCTAGTAGTGTATATGACCAATAAATGAGTGACACGTGGCGCAATTTTTAACAAAGACTTAGACTTCTCCCTTATATTGTAGTTAGGTAGATTAGTAGTCCATTTTGGTAGTTCATTCCTTTTAATTGGTGCATTTGACACCTTACAAAAAGTTATTATATTTTATATCTAATATTTTAATATTATAGACCAATAAAAAACATTGGACTATCAAAATGGACTATGAACATGGACAAGAGGATCCTCACCGAGGGTTTCTTGCTCGCAAAAATTATAAAAATGATTATTAGTATAAACAAAATTTTCACAATCAAATTCACTTACATTCACATATACTTATAAACTTAAATATATGTATCTTTTTAAAGCTAGTTTCTCAAGTACACATCCAAAAAATTATATATACAATGGTGTCAATGTGAATGAAAAGAAAAATATGTGTATAAAAAGAAAATTAAAAATATGCACGTTCATAAGTTCAACGTTAACAATTATTCACACTTGACCTCAGGGGAAACCCACTCGATAATAAAATGAGTTGATAATAAATTGAGTCAGAATTTATTTAAAAGTGATTTTGATAATAAAATGAGTTGTTTTTCTACTCACATATCAGATCTCGTTTACTCATAACTCTTATGTATGCATGCATACATGATAGATATGTATCGTTCTGATGAGACTACCAGAGTAAATATCTATAAGAAAATTAAAAATTGGAAGTCGACATTTTGGACCCAAAAATATATTGGTTCTCAATTGCATATTAATCTAGCAAAGCACTAACTGTCAACAACACAAAATGCAGGTAACTTATAGGGTCATAAATGGTCGAATAGCCTTGGCCTAACAAAACGTACGTGCCATATGCAGCATCACTTGATTTTTCATGGCAGATAATATAATGCACTTATGCTAAATATGCAGAATTGTTCATGATATTGATGTCTAATTACTATATAACATGCTTCAGTTAATCGGTGGACCTCCATAAGCCCATGATAGTTACACATTATGTTATAATTCATTGTTGATTTGTTGTCTATCTTTTCAACGCCTTCTTGCTTTTGTATGTTTCTTGTAACAAGTGTACCTAGCTAAATCGGATATGTGGGTCAAGTTTATCAATCTGACTACGAGGTTTGTACTCCAATTTGGATCCAAGTTCTTGTTTTTGTCGTTTTAAGTAACTTTTTTATTCAGGTTTCAGTTTAGTACATCTATAAATCAGCCCACTGGTCTAAGCCCATTTTAGAGAATACAGTTCGGCCCAAATCTAAGTCCAGCCCAGTTAGACAATGGGTAAGACTGCTCCCTTGTGTAAGAGAGAGACGATCGACGATCAGTTGCAGAGGCGAAGTACGTACATTGTGACGATTGACTGACTGACGAACTGATGCAGTTTAGTCTTGCATCGATCAGCTACAACCTTCGATACTACACCGAATCGGATACACCGTCGCTTCCGGATCCAACCAATTACAGAATTGCGCGTTGATGTTTTGTTGAGCTGCACAATTTCTCGATAGGGTTTCAATTTGTGTAGCAGCAATGGCGGACGGGGCTTGGAGTCGACAGGGAGCCCCTTCGTATCCTTCGGCTTCTTTGCTCAAGCGACCACGCACAGAATATGGTGATTTCTCCCTTCAATTCGTACTTTCTCTATTCTGGAAACTTTGAATTGTTACGTATCACGCTTTCAGGATTCCAGTTGCGATTCCATGAATATTGGCATACCTGATAAGACTGCTTGAACGTTGATTACCTTTTGTGTCAATTGTGGATCTTGTGACCGGATTAAAAAAAAAGCATTTTTCGTTATCTGAGTCACTATATGGATGGTGATTGGTGAGTGATTTGTTCCTCAATCTTATGAAATGTAGAGCCACAAGCTCCTGGGATTGCATCAGGTCAGGAGATGCGAAATTATATGACGCAAAATGATAATCAAGGTGCACTCAGAGTTGTGAGAGATACAGATTCAATTGGATCAGCATATGACCGCTATCTTCAAGCTACAGTATTTCCCTTAAGCCTGCTATTTCTGCCTTCTGCTAGTTGTATTTGTGAAGCTAATCATATACCAATATCAATTTGTTTATTTGAAGCAAGCTTCATCTTATGCTTCTGGAGACTCTAGCAATTTGACTACTGCTGGCCCAGGAAGATCTATGGTCAGTGCAGCATCTGGTGCATCCATGGTAGAATCTGTAGGGAGAAGCCCTTACCGCCCAGGTGGCTCAGATGTGTTGCAAAATAGTCAAGGAATCATAGGACGACATCCAGCTGATATGGTGGGCCGGCAAGGACATGGAAATGTTTCTCTTCCGCCTTCTGCTACAAAGACTCTGTACATTGAGGGTCTTCCTTCAGATATTACGAGGAGGGAAGTAGCTCGTATCCTTTTGGTAATGATGTATGATCATGGCCATCAAGCTTATTGGTTACTCTTATCTTGGAAACCAGTTTTCATGTCTAATGTGCTCCTTAAATGGCATTCTAGATATTTTCCGCCCTTTTGTAGGTTATAAGGAAGTGCGACTGGTGTTTAAAGATGCCAAACATGTAAGTCTCCTATTAGATTTTCTGCCTTCCTTGAAAAATTCTACCATTTCATGTGTTTCACTCTCGCCGTGTTGCTTGGTCATTGTCTCCGTCATTAAGTCTTCACTCTAGTATTAAAAAAGGAGCATTTAGCCTCACATTCTCCACTTGGGTATAAATATGTAAATAGCTTGAGTGAAAATTTGCGCAATTGAAAATGTCATGAATAAAGGTCTTGTCATTATGTAATTTATGTGTGGTAGTTTATATATCTCCCTGTTTGTTAGGTGACACAGATGAATATGTGGAAAGTTTTGGCTTCTGAACTGAGTTTTGGTCAATTAGAGTATTTACCTTATCATTCCATATCCTTTCTTTTGTTTATCGCCCTTAATCCTAACTAGTTGCTTGCGCAAGTTATTCTTTTCCTGTTCAGGGAATGTTCTCTGAATTGAGTAGAATCTCTGTGCTGTATAGTATACCTATCTCTTCAAATGTCATGACTCGTTAGACCAGAGGGCTGATATTTCATAGTGAGAATTAGATGCAATTGCCAGCCTTTATTACGCTCCCAAATTAAGCTAATTACAAATGCGCAGATGTTTAAATCCCAAGTATATCAAAAAGTATTTTAAATCTTCAAGACTTATGAGTTCAGATATCACCTTTCTCCAAAAACATTTACGAGTCAAGGAATTGTTGCAATAGCTTGTTTGATTAACTTGGTAATCAGTGCTTCATCATTATTAATAACTAATTTATAAGAGTGAGATCCATTCTTAGATGATCCTTGTAATGAAAAGGACCTTGCGCCAGATGAACCTAGATATCTCTCCATCTCATCTTTTTTTTTTCTCTCTATTTGACCAAATTGCAGCGTGGAGACCCTCTCATCTTGTGCTTTGTAGATTTTGCTGACCCAGCTTGTGCTGCAACTGCTATGACTGCATTACAAGGTAAAAGCTGCTCTAACATCAATGTTTCCATTACTGAAGGATGTTTGTAGGTGAAGTGAAAATCATTCACGTTTCTCATCATTTCTAATACAAATAGATGGATGCCTTTGGATTAAATTTTGTTTATTGCAAAATGCTAGTTACACTACTCCAAAGAATGTCAAGAAATTTAATGAGGATATTTCTTGTCTTAGCTGCCTTATATTCATTTCTCAGTTATACTTCCATAAGCCACTGCTGATTAAATTCTTAATGATTATGGTATCTTCAACTTCTAACAGGGTACGAAATGGATGAACACAGTCCAGAATCCTCTGTTTTGCGCATTCAGTTTTCTCGAGCCCCTGGCCCTCGATCTTCTGCTGCACTACGTGGACGACGATAAACAGTGTTGTACGAATGTTTAAACCAGATTTACTGTATTTCTATTTAGTACTTATTAATTTTGGAGGATAGGTTGACATTTGACTAGTCCCATATTTAACAAAACTGTGTACCTTTTGGAATTGGTGATGAGAATATGAGAAAGAGGTAGAAATATCATTGCATTTTACAAGAGGGCTGACTGATTGTTGTTTGTTTATGGTCCATTTGGATTACCCTTGATAATTCAATTTCTTGCACTATCTAACATTATAATGTAGTACTATTTTTAATCCTTAAATTCAAATGAACCCGAAGAATCTACTGACCAATTTCAATGACAGTTAGAGAAGTTGCAAAGTGAGTTTGTTTCCTTATCGTTTTCTTTTATTTTCTCATTTGATAATGGGTAAATTCGAGTTTTTTTCTCTGAAACCCGTCTAATCTTTACCTTTAGAATGTCATACTCGAATAGATTACAAGGATGTATTCAACTCTTACAATATTAGAAAATGGTACTTAGTTAATGCACTGGCCTACATTAGAATTCTTGAACAGTAGTAGCTCCTCTAAATACATAAGGCGATTAAACCGGGCAGCATCCTTTTTACACCGGGCACCCCCCTCGTTCGGAACCCCGTTCCGAACGAGTTATGTATTTTTTATTTATTTAAATATTCTCGTTCGGAACGGTGTTCCGAACGAGGTTATTTGTGAACCCGGTCCATGAACCGAGTTTCATTTAATACAAAAAAATAACCTGGTTTAAAAAATTATTCTCGTTCGGAACCCCATTCCGAACGAGAATAATTTTTTAATGACGTCATTTTTTTTTAAATCTGTATCTGACGTCATCATTCTCGTTCGGAATGGTATTCCGAACGAGAAACTGTTTTTAAAAAAAATGCTGACGTCAGCTAGCCGTTGGACCGTAACGGCTAGCTGACGTCAATTGCCTATATATTCGTTCGGAATGCCATTCCGAACCACACTCGAATTCGCTCTCTTCTCAATCTTACAAAAAAACGCTCCCTTCTAAATCTTTCAAAAAACGCTTTCTCTCATCTCGATAATGGCTGGAACTCCTCCTAATCCTTTTTTTTCTGATCCGACGGCTGCAGATGAAGAAGTTTACGTAGGAAACGAATGGTGGTCGGGTTATGGTGTTCCAAATGCAAGTTACGGTGGTTCTGTTGGTAGTGATTTTTTCAACATAGACGGAGCAAGTAGTAGTACTTACAACCTCCCCACCCCCACTTTGAGTGATCTCCAAAGGCATCAACAACACATGTTCTGGGATGCAACTGTTACAGGCGGAGCAACACCTCAAGAAGAGCCGGAGCAAGCGGAGGAGGATGTCCGAGCACCACGTCGGAGACGGAACACTGAGTCGGTTAGTATTTCTAAAAGCCTGAAATACGCTTAATTTTGTAGAAATAGTGGAAAATGCTCAATTGTATTTCAAATGCATGCTAAAATTAGTTAATAGTGGAAAACGCTTCATTTCAATATTAACTGCAATGCATGGTAAAAAGAATTAGTTTAATGCATGTGGAAAGCGTATCAACACTTTTTAGAAAATACCAAAAAGGTTGAAAACTACTTAAAATCGCATATATGGACTTTAGTTATAATAATCGATGGTAAATTTGTATGTATTTCGTTAAAACTAGGAGGTAGTTAGAAACATCCGATCCAGAGTAGGAGAAGACAGAAATCTGGGTGATAGGCGAATCACTGCTTCTGAGAGGAGGGGGGATAGAAGATCGCGTGGTGATAGACCGCAACAGTCAGGTTCTCGGGGGTCAAGTGCTGCGGGGGTTAGGAACCCAGATGTTCCGAGTGGGTCAGGTTCTTCGCGGGGTAGATCCCGACAGACTCGGCAGTCAGGTCCTGTTCCGATGCAGTCAGGAGCTGCTGCGGCTCCTCCTCTTCCAGGACTCAACGAGGGTACTATATTGACTCGTTATGGGCAACACATTGCTCATGAGATTTGGATACATCCGAATCCCGATGAAAGTGCCCCCCGTCAACTAAAGGCGCAAACAAGGCAGAAGTGTTTCGAGCTATGGTTGCCTAGAATTCCTACCGACCCGGAGCAAGATTCATGGTTTGCTATTGCCCAGGAGTCGGGGCTGCTTCACATCCTTAAGGGTCAATTTTGGAATGTGGACCACAACCTCCTTTCTGCATTCGTGGAAAGGTGGCACCCTGAGACGAACACATTTCATCTGAATTTTGGGGAGCTTGGAATCGGTCTCCATGACGTTTTGGAGATTCTGGAGCTGCCTATTGACGGGGGTGCTGTCACCACGCCATGGACACATTTGGGTCTAGATGCAGATTCAGCGCAATGTGCCCAATTGTTCTCCTATTTGTTTGGCGTTGACCTGGACAACCCGTTTGACGATGAGGAGGAAGCGATGGTCAAGTTCATAGGTAGGGGGAAAGTCGGCGAGCGGGAATTCTTTTGCCACATTGTCTCGATGATCAACTCTCGAAGATCCGATCCGGGCTCTATTGCAACAGGCTTTTTGTGGCACCTAATTCAGCAGTCTCTGTTCGTGAACAAGACCTCCAACCTGTTAGACACATGCTTCTTGCCGCTACTAGAGGATCCGAACAGGATACATGAGTACGCATGGGGTACAGGTTGTTTGGCATTGTTGTACAGGCAGCTGGGTATAGCATCTAGGGCGAGATGCGTCCAATTTTCTGGTTGCGTAAGGCTTCTTGAGATTTGGATTTGGTTACATTTCCCGTATTTTCCTGGGAACCCAAACCTGGATGTGAGCTCCCAAGAAGTTACTGCTCGTGTGTCCCGCTATTCCACTGGACGGGCCCCGCTGAGGCAAAAAAGGACTCTACAACAGTACAGGCGCATCTTGGATGAGTATGCACCGGAAGATGTAAGTGATTCGTCTAAATGTCATTCCAATTTTTTTGTTTTCAATATTGCTATTAATTGTTATAAGCTAATTCTGTAGGTGTGTTGGATGCCGTATCCGGATTTGGACGTGGGACAATAAGGGCGTCATAGAGTGGCCACTTATCGTGGTGGGATCCGGTGCTTTGACATTATGGAGATGTACAACCCTGGTCGGTTTTGCAGACAGTTCGGTCGCCGTCAGTCCCGGCCTTTGGATGTCCCCGAGCCAGTCGAGTATTATTGTCCGCCAAAATCAATGCGAGGTGGCCGGGAATACACTGTACGGTATGGCCCGAAATGGGATAGATGGGACCAGCGTTATCACAACCTGTGTCCGTACATCCTGTCCAGCCCCCCAGCTCTTATCCCTTGGGATGCTGAGGATGCTTACCTCGATTGGTTTGCTCAAGTCTCACATCCATATGTGAGCCCAAACGCCCCGGTAAGACCTCGACCGCCACGTAACCCGAACCCGATCCTTACCCTCGATTTCAACCGGGTAATTCTTATATTATTTTATTTGTTGGTATTGTGTTTTCTAATGACCCATCTCCTAATTATTTGTTGGTATTGCAGCGTGTATCGACGACACTCGATATTATGCGGACACATCGACAATAGGGGATTGCAACTCTGGAGAATTTGGATGCCTACATTCGGATGCTCAGTATCGACGATCCGCCTACAGCTGAGGAGGTCACTCAAACTCAACGGATGTCACAAGCAGAGTCGTCCAAGAGTGCAGAAGAGAGAGCCACACATTCTATATGGGAGCGGGCAAGGATGGGTGAGGGACAAGCCCATCCGGAACAACAAGCAGGGCGTTATGACTGGGAAGATAACTTGGGTCACGAGTCGGAACCTTATTGGAGGGTTTGAAACGTTGTATTTGTTGTTTAAGTTATAATGAATATTATTTGGTTTCCTTACGTTTTGATTTAATGTTATAAAGACGTATGAAGGTGAAATTCATCACTTTAATTATGCGTAACGAAAGTATTACAAAGTATATAAACGTGAGCATTACTAATCATCATCATCATCTTCTTCCCCACCATCTTCTTCAACGTCATCATAATCATCATCATGTTCTTCTTCCGATTCGTCTTCACCGACGTCTTCATCTTCGTCTTCACCTCTTATCTTTTCGTCTTCATCTTCGTCTTCACCTTCGTCTTCACCTTCGACTTCACCTTCGTCTTGACCTTCGTCTTGACCTTCGACTTCACCTTCGTCTTCACCGTCGTCTTCACCTTCGCTTTCTTCATCGTCTTCACCACCATCTTCAACTACATGTTCGTCATCATCGTCATCTTGGGGTATCGGGTTAATATTTAGAGGCGGCATTGGTTTGCACGGTTATGACGTTAAACAAACCGGGGACATATATATAGATGAAAATCCGGGATTCACCTTCACCCGCATGGCTGCCATTTATAGACGAAAAGATAAGAGGTGTGTTTGGAAAATACCCGACCCGGTCCCACAAAGTCTCGTTCGGAACCCCATTCCATACTAGCAGCTCGTTCGGAATGGCTGCTAGTATGGTTGGACATTTCCATCTCGGCCCGTATTCGACGGTGCTGATCGACAAACATATTGTCAATGTGTTGCACTAAAGTGTCGAACCCTCCAACAGCTGAATCAAACATATGCTTCAACATCGAGTGTTGACCTTCAACCCTGACAACAACATTGCACATGTTAAACATCGAGTGTCATGATCATTCTCGTTAAAAACAAATTCAAATATCTTACCTGTTAGACGTTCTTGTGCTAAAATGGCGTATATCATCGCAATACGCAGCTATAAGTTTTTCTTTATGGAGAGTAAACCATGTGCTCTCAGCATATTGTACAAGATGACCATTCCTCCATGTTTTCCGGAAGTGATCAAGTCTCTCCTCATACTGCTTCTCTGTGTGAGACCGCATCACCCGTCGAACGCTAGCAGATGCACTTTTTTCGTCCAGGTTGTTCAATTTAGCAAATGCCTTAACATTCCGATCAACGTGGACATGGCAAAGCATATGACGCACACTAGGAAATACATGGTCAACCGCCTTAATTGTTGCCAGCTCTCGATCAGACATGATGCAATCCGGTCCTCCGAGTGCACCAAACAAATACTTGACCCGTTTCAATGCCCATGCATAGTATGGGGCTGTCTCACAACAGATGAACGCTAGCGCAATACAATATGTATAGTTGGTGCAATTGAATCCAACAAACTGAAGTAACGGCCAACCATACCTATCAACGAGGGTATATTAATTATAATTCTATAACGGTATTTGAAGTCATAATAATGAATTTTAGTGTACCTATTAGTCTTGTACGTCGCGTCCATGATCACCACCCGAGGGAACATTCTCAACAAATGTTGACAATCCGGATGAGATATGAAAAACGCTGCCAACTTTTTCTCCCCCGTCTCCGGATTCGTCTCGTAGTGAATGTGTTTACGATAAGCTCTATGATGGAGGAAATCTAATGACCACTGGGTCACGGTTAGATTTGCCAATGCTTTCTTCCTCTCCTTTTCCCTCATAGTGTACACTTGCCTTCTTGATATTGTGGAAGTCGGATTTTCCTGAAACAACTGTGTATAAATAACCTTCGGCATTGCCCCGGCCGCTGATGCAATCATTATTTTTCGTCTCTGCTCTCCCGTCATCCTCGAAGCAAATGCATGGCCAATCAAGCTGCTGGAAAGACAGTGGTTGTGACATGCCTTCTCAACTTTTAGTATCCACCCAGGCGGCTCAACAAGAGTTGCTCGTCGATAATATCCTCTTAACATAAAAGGACAATTGTACTTCCTTAACCTACTAAGGTTGCTACGCTGCGACGATGGTTCTGCTACATTTCCTTCAAGATTAATATTCTTTCGATGTTTTCTATAACTACCGGATTGCTCACAGTGCAGAAATATCCTCTTGTTGGCCATTGATGATTTCGTGGTGATAACCATACACAAGGCATAACCGACCTTCCTAACCCACTCTCTCAGAAGATCCATAGTAGGAAATCTCTCACTAGTCGTAAAATGGGCACTATAGTCGATTTTTAAATATTCCTCATCACTACAGTATCCCTATTTAAAATTACTCAAATTTCAATACTACTATACCAATAAAATAAATTCTAATGAAACGCTATAAAAAAAGGTTTACAGGTACTTACATGGAAATATGTATCATCTACCGGCGCAGACAAATCAACCTCCTCCTCCACCGACGTCTCACTAGAAGAACACTCCCGTCTTTCTTTCCAACTACCTGCCCTTGAAGAATTAGTTGAATCGCTTTCAGACGTAATTTTTTGTGCTTCTTCCGATTGGGTTTGATAATTTGGTTATACAACTCCGATTTTATAGACTCCGTCAAAATATAGTCGTTCGCATTTTCAAAAAATATAGCCGAATCTCGTTCGGAATGAGATTCCGAACGGGTAACGACACGTCATAAATATCCGGGTAATCTCGTTCGGAACCCCATTCCGAACGAGATATGACGTCATATTAAAAAAAAAAAATTTATCCTCGTTCGGAATGGGGTTCCGAACGAGTGTCGAACCGGTTCGCAATATGCGAACCGATTTGGCATTTATTTAATGGAAATTAATTTAAATGCACCGTTCTCGTTCGGAACGGGGTTCCGAACGAGAAACAAAATTAAAAAAAAAAATAATCCGCCAATCTCGTTCGGAATGGGATTCCGAACGAGAGGGTGCTGCCGGGCGCAAAAAAAGGTGCTGCCCGGTTTCAACCCGAATACATAAGGGGCAACCAGGATTATCAAAGGCCAGACTTATAAACTTTGACGCTATGATGTGAAATGTGAAGGACCTCTCAGCTATACAAGCAGCCAATCTAAGGTGAATTGAGCTTTTATCTTTTTTATTTATTAACATACTAAAACTAATCGTTGTAAAGATATATGTAAAAAATGATTCACATGATCAATGGAATAACGTGAAGTCAATTTGAGAATTTTTTATATCAAAAGGTGAAATTAGTAAATCCCAAAGTTGGATCTTGAAGAATACTCTAATTATTAATGTAGCCATAATGGTGCAGATATTTGTAGCAAATTGTATTTTAATTTACTCAGATTTGTATTTTATAAAGAATCCTTATCCAAATCATGGACGTAGTTCTTCCATGTAGCTTTGATAATGAAGTTTGATATTTGCAATAAAAGCAATGGGGGCAGGTTACTATTGTACTTAGTGAAGTCTAGAAATAGCTCAAACTTTTTTTTATAAGGAAAAATATAATTTAAAAAACATTTGAATAATACACGATATTGCTTACATAGTTACATTACTAACCAAACATAATATATAATTAGCGTGTGTTCCCGTACCATGTACGGGGTCACATGTAATAAATATTTTAATAATATATTTATATTTTATACTATTAATTAGTTTATAGATTGTAGTTTATACTTTATGATTTATAATTTATAGATTATAGTTTATAGTTTATAGTTTACGATTTATGTTTTATAGTTTAAGTTCATTAATAACTCAACTTAATTAGATTGATAACATAAAAATAGATAAAGATATATATATATAATATAAAGATATGATATGATAAAAGATAAAAATCGATATTTCTTTTTGTTATATAACCTAGTAGATATCTTTTTGATTTTTTTACTTATTTAATTCAAAGATATATATTAAAATATAAAGTCGGATGATGTGGAGGATGACATGGTAGATGATGTAGCATAGCTTAGAGGTCGACACATAGGCAAATTGAATATAAAGGTGACATGTGGCAAAACAACGTTCTGTTTTAGTATATGTATATATATATATAGATAGATATCTAGTTTAATCCCTTGAATCCTTTATTTATATTCAGTAATATTTAGATTTTTAAGTAAACCATGTGAATCGCATGTATAAAATGATCTTACACCAGTAGTAACAACTAACAAAAGAAATTATAATTAGGGGATTCGATTTCGAATCTCTTAGGGTAATACCTACTACTAATAGAAAAAAGAAGTCGTGTATGTTATCAAACAATAACCAGATTCTATAATTGGTCCCACATGATATTATATTAGTATATTCCACCACGTGGATGTGGACCCAAATCTCGTACTGACCGTTGATGATTCATTGTTGCTTCTTTATCCACCGTTGTGATCTTGCCACGTCAAATCCTTATCCCTGTCATAATCAAAATTAATCAAAATTAGTAATTTTAAGAAAACCCAAGAAAAAGAATTCAGACAATCTAGCTCAAAAAGTAGTTAAGAATTGGACATCGAATTCACATTCAGTTTTTCTATAAGTAGGAAGCCGGTATTTCGTGCTTAATTACACCATCTCGGTTAGTCAGATCTGTGGTAGTATTAAACACGAAATGCTTCAATTTCGGGACATATTATGATTCTAACCTTGATTGGAAATTGCGGCAGGATATCCGTATAATATGGACTTTGAATTCGGAGCTCTGTCTCAGTTGCAACACTTTGAATTCGGAGATCCGTTCACCGAGAGCAACTATGGCGTCCATTCAAGGCAATTTGAAGTAGGTGTGTTGAACTGGTTCGCAAATCTTTGGGAATTAGAGAAGGATGAATATTGGGGGATACATTGTTAGTATTTCAATGATTTCTTGACATGAAATCAAATCCCAAAAAAGATCTAGACTTGATGTAATTCAACCCTTAGATTATGAAGAGAAGGATAGAAAGAATTAACCTTGATCCATGATTAATTAACTTTCATCAAATCACCGTACAATTGATCTTCTCCTTCCTTTGCTTTCTTCCTTAATTAGTCTTTGATGGAGAAGACTAGTTTGATCTCTTTTCAGAAGAGAAGTTGCAAAACAAAAGTCATCAAAGAAAAATGAATAGTAACCGTCATCTTACTCTCTGCCTTTTATAGTGCAATTCTCCTTATACATATATGTGTAACCGTACAGGTAATTAAAAGCCTTATAACCACCTTATACACACATATATAATATATAAGACGAGACAACATAATATATAAGCAAGGAACGAGGGTAAATTAATGTACCCGAATTTTAACGTCATTAACCGAAACCGATCCATCACGGTATCGACATTAATGTTAAAACCCAATCATATAATATGAACTTAGTCTTTATAATTAAACCGAAAGACACATAGGCCATATGAACGTATATATATATATATATATATATAATATTCTTACATTCTCCCACTTGGCCTTTGTGTCGCCTTGATGGCTTAATAACGTGCTTCTATATCAAGTTCAAATAATCTTAATCGAATCAGAACTGATTGGATCATGGCGGTCACACGTCATTATAAGAGCGACATGATGCCTTCCATGTATCACAAACCAATCCGAACCCAATATTACTTTTCATTTGAGAAACACTATAATTCTCAAACAACCACATGTCATCTAACAACCATAAGTGTATACACATACTATAATGATAACATGTCAATAAAACAGAAACGTAACCATAAGCGAATTCAAAGTGTCACAAACACAATGAGCTAACCATAATTATAATAGCAAGGCTTTATCTATAATACCCATACGCTCTACATGGCCAATGAACGCCTTGGGTGGTAATCCCTTAGTCAACGGATCCGCTACCATCATATCCGACCTTATATGCTCAAAGAACACTCTACGTTTCTTCACCTCCTCTTTGACTGACAAGTATTCAACTCCATGTGTTTAGCACCATTAGAGTACTTGTCATTCTTCGAGAAGAAAACGGCTGCGGAATTATCACAATAAATTCTCAGCGGCTTGGCTATACCATCGACAATCCCAAGTCCCGAGATAAAGTTCCGCATCCACAATGCATGAATAGTGGCCTCAAAGCATGCCACAAATTCGGCCTCCATAGTAGAACTAGCAATGATGGACTGCTTTCTACTCTTCCATGACACTACTCCTTCAGCTAAGAAGAAAAGATAGCCAAATGTAGACTTTCTGCTATCCTTACATCCAGCATGATCTGAATCTGTATATCCAATGACCTCTAGATTATCGGATCTCCTATATGTAAGCATGAACTCCTTGGTGCCTTGCAAGTACCTGAGAACCTTCTTTGCAGCCTTCCAGTGGTACATTCCAGGGTTACTTTGATATCGACCCAACATTCCTACAGCAAAGCTGATATCTGGTCGAGTACATGTCTGAACATAGTTCAAACTCCCTACCACTGATGCATATGGGATTCCTTGCATTTCTTTTCGTTCCAAATCATTTCTGGGACATTGCTTTTTATCAAACTTGTCCCCTTTCTGTATAGGAACTATTCCTGCGGAGCATTTATCCATTCTGTATCTCTCTAAGACCTTATTGATATAACCTTTTTGAGACAATCCTAACCATCCTTGTGATCTATTTCGTATTATTTCTATTCCAATCACATAGGATGCCTCACCCATGTCTTTCATTTCAAAGTTCTTAGAGAGATACTTCTTTATATCATGTAGCATGCCCATGTCATTTGCAGCAAGCAAAATATCATCAACATATAAGACTAATATCACAAACTTGCTCCCACTAACCTTAATGTAGATACATCGATCAACGACCATTTCTACAAAACCATATGACGTGATGGTATCATTGAACTTTAAGTACCATTGTCTGGAAGCTTGTTTCAGTCCATATATTGACTTCCTCAGCTTACACACCTTATCTTCATTTCCTGTGACCAAGAATCCTTCAGGTTGGTCCATATATACTTCTTCCTCAAGCTCACCATTTAGGAAGGCGGTTTTAACATCCATTTGGTGAAGCTCTAGATCATAATGAGCCACCAAAGCCAAAACAATTCTTAGAGAATCCTTCTTAGATACCGGAGCGAAGGTCTCTTTATAGTCAATGCCATCCTTCTGGGTGAAACCTTTAGCAACAAGTCTGGCTTTATATCTTTCAATGTTGCCTTTTGAGTCACGTTTGGTCTTAAAGACCCATTTCGACCCAACAGTCTTAGAACCCTTAGGCAACTCCACTAAGTCCCAGACTTTATTATCACCCATAGACTTAATTTCTTCTTTCATGGCAATCAACCACTTTTCAGAATTGTCACATTCCATGGCTTTCTTGAATGAGACTGGATCTTCATCAAGGCTTAAGTCACATTCACTTCCAATAGTATAAACCACATAATCATCTGGAATGGCAGATCTTCTTTCCCTTACAGATCGCCTTAAAGGTTCATGTGGTTCATTTCTCTCTTCATGAATTATGACTGGTTCATCTACCATAACTTCATTCGGTGGGATATGGACATCATTATGTCGTTCCATTGTGTCATTTGACTGTGATGTAGCAATTGGAACAACAACATCAGGAGAAATAACAGGTGTGGGAACTTCAACCTGAATCTCTTGAATGTCCACCTTTCGTGGTTCACCACTCCCACTAGTTTGACCATTTTCAATGAACCTAGCATTGCCCGTCTCAACTATTCTTGTACTATGGTTAGGACAATAAAATACATACCCTTTTGACTTTTCAGGATAGCCAATGAAAGAGCCACTGACCGTCCTAGGATCGAGTTTCTTTTCATGTGGATTATATAACCTTACTTCTGCTTGGCAACCCCAAACATGTAGATGTCTTAAACTAGGTTTCCTTCCCGTCCACAGTTCATAAGGAGTCTTAGGAACTGCCTTACTAGGAACCCGGTTAAGAACATACGTTGCAGTCTTTAATGCATATATCCACAATGAAAGAGGTAATGAACAATTACTTAACATGCTCCTAACCATTCCCATTAATGTACGATTCCGCCTCTCAGCTACACCATTCTGCTGAGGTGTACCTGGCATCGTATATTGTGCACAAATACCTCTACTTTCAAGCAACTTTGCAAATGGACCTGGACATTGTCCACTTTCATTGAATTTCCCATAAAACTCACCACCTCTATCCGATCTCACTACTTTTACTTTTCTATCTAACTGCCTTTCCACTTCATTAATGAACACCTCTAGGACGTTCACTGATTGAGAATTTTCATGCAGTAGATATACATATCCATAACGTGAGTAATCATCAATAAAGGTGATAAAGTACTTTTCACCGCTCCATGAAGGAGCGTCAAATGGACCACATATATCGGTGTGAATTAACTCAAGAAGCTGAGTGCTTCTCGTGGCTGGCTTCTTTACTATGTGCTTGGTCTGCTTGCCTTTAATGCAGTCCACACACACATCTAAGTCACTAAAATCCAACTGAGGAAGAATATCATTCTTTACCAACCTCATTATTCTTTCCTTGGAAATATGACCTAATCTTTGATGCCACAAGAAAGCAGAACTTTCATTAGATGCACTACGTTTAATGCCCTGACTTTCAATATGAAACAAGGAATCAGAAAACTTAACATCAAGATTGAACCTATAAAGTGAATCAATCAAAGTACCACTACCATAATAGAAATCATTTCGATACAGTGAAAAACCACCATGTCCAAACTTAACATAAAAACCTAAATTGTCCAATCTACTTACAGAAACAAGATTTCTAGCACATTCTGGTACATAAAGACATCCTTCAAGATCTATATGACAACCAGTGTCTAAGATCAATCTATAAGTCCCAATGCCCTCAATTCGTGCCTTCATCCTGTTCCCCATGAACAAGTATTGTTCAGCTCCTCTTATGGGCTGGATCGAACTGAATCCCTGTTTAATATGAGACACATGAGTAGTAGCACCAGAATCTATCCACCAAGTATTATTAGGCACTTCTATAAGGTTCGATTCAAAACAAACAAAACCATAATGTGTACCTTTCTTATCGAACCAAGCCTTCCTTTTCGGACAATCTTTCTTGAAGTGTCCCGATTTCTTGCAAAAGAAACACTTCTTCTCCTTTCGGATTTGGCCCACGGGTCCCTTACTAAAGGCCTTATCCTTCTTCTTATCCTTCTTACTTGGTTTCCCTTTACTGCTGCTGGCACCATCATGACCTATGAGATGAATAGCTTGATCCTTCATTTTCTTTAATCTCCCCTCCTCTTGAACCAACATGGCCTTTAATTCCTGAAAGTTCCATTTATCCTTAATGGTGTTGTAGTTCACCTGGAACTGGCCAAACTCAAAAGGTAGAGAGTTAATGATGAACTGAACCAAGAATGTTTCATTAACATCCATTCCCAAGGTCTTTAACTTTGCTGCCAAGTTAGACATGTGCGTCACATGATCATGGATAGGCTGAGACCAGTCAAACTTCTTTGTAGTTAGCTGACACATGAGGCTTCCTACAATAGACTTGTCCGCCAAATCCGATTGTGAACACTCCTTAATTATACGCATGAAATCCTTAGCATTCTCTGTCTTAGGCATAGATGGCTTAATACTTTCAGCCATCGTCATCCTCATGAGGTTTAGACTCAACCTGTTAGATCGCTCCCACGCCTCATAACGAGACTTTTCAGTAACAGAGCTTTCATCTGTAATGGCCGAGGGTTCCTCTATTAATATTGCAAGGTCTAATGCCATCATACCCAGTGTAAACCGGATCTGTTCAAACATATTTGATGAAGCTGCAAACATTAATACATGCATACCTATTAGTGCTTTGAGAACTCTAATACAGATTCAAATAGTCATGTAATCCTTAAAGCATGCATTCAAGTAACCTTTGGGCAATACTTAAATACAACAATATTATTGATGCTAAAAATCATACTTTAACAATTAATCATCACATGCATAAGTCGAATAAGTATGCAATCTTTGGATATACACACTATACAACCCGCGTAGTAATGACTAATTCCTTTAATCTTATTAACTACATTCAATGACCCACCTTTGGGTGATCTCCTAGAATATAGTCAATAATGAAATTGATCAATCAAAATTTTCATATCATTGATAGCATCTCTATAATCATGATCAATCGTATTATACTATTATTTTCAATGTCTAAATATAGTATAACTAGGCCACTTTGATGACTAACAAGTTATACATAATCTAAACACTAGACTCTAATGGATAAAATATATTTAGTATGTGTTAATATTTCATAACACAATTTAATTACCCCCATTAACATACAACCATAATGCGGAAACACTACTAATTATAATATAACTGACAATAACATAAATCAGTTAATACGACAAAATGTTATCATGACATGAGCATCAATTATTCAAGCCGAACATATACGTCAAGGTCCTTCATATACGTATATAAAATTTCATGCAAAATCATGCTTATATACAAATCAAACATGATGCATATATATACGTAATACCATGCCAATATACACGTGTATCTCCAATACTACGTAACTTCAATTCGATCGAATAGTATATATACATCAAGTTATCGATTATAATTTCAAGGCTACTGAAGTATGCACCATCAATAACCGTATCAACACTGCAGTTTGTTTTTCAACCGGACAATTGCAAGCGAAAAACAGTGCATCGATAATTCAGTAGACAAGGTAATTACAGGACATACAAATTTGATGGTGAATTAGACAAATCTAAGCCGCTCTGATACCAATTGTTCGTATTTCAATGATTTCTTGACATGAAATCAAATCCCAAAAAGGATCTAGACTTGATGTAATTCAACCCTTAGATTATGAAGAGAAGGATAGAAAGAATTAACCTTGATCCATGATTAATTAACTTTCATCAAATCACCGTACAATTGATCTTCTCCTTCCTTTGCTTTCTTCCTTAATTAGTCTTTGATGGAGAAGACTAGTTTGATCTCTAACTCTAGTTTCTTTTCAGAAGAGAAGTTGCAAAACAAAAGTCATCAAAGAAAAATGAATAGTAACCGTCATCTTACTCTCTGCCTTTTATAGTGCAATTCTCCTCATACATATATGTGTAACCGTACAGGTAATTAAAAGCCTTATAACCACCTTACACACACATATATAATATATAAGACGAGACAACATAATATATAAGCAAGGAACGAGGGTAAATTAATGTACCCGAATTTTAACGTCATTAACCGAAACCGATCCATCACGGTATCGACATTAATGTTAAAACCCAATCATATAATATGAACTTAGTCTTTATAATTAAACCGAAAGACACATAGGCCATATGAACGTATATATATATAATATTCTTACATACATTACCAATTGCGGTACAGAAGGAAATCTTCATGGCATACTCGTTGGGTAAGAAATCCTCATCACATAACATAATGAGATTAATTGTTGATGATGTGAAATGTGTAATGATTCAGGAGAGAGGTCTTCCCTGATGGAATTCTGTACGCTTCGAAAGAGTCGCATTATTCGGTTTTCAAGGCTGCTCGTATGTATAGAATGGATTGTGTAAAGATTGAGACATTCGTTTCTGGAGAGGTTGATAGCTGATGCAGAACAAACACAAGCCAGCTTTTGTTAATGTCAACATTGGTAAATATAGTAACCAATGACATTCTTCCTTTTCTTGTAGCTACTGATTATCTGCTGACTAAATGTAAAATGTCTCTAAATGCAGGAACTACTGTCAAAGGAGCAGTGGATGATCTAGATCTTGTTATACAAACCCTTGAAGAATGCGGATTCTCACACGATCGTTTCTACATCCACTGCGATGAGCGTTATTTGGACTCATGATGCCCTTTGTTAAACGTGTATGTAACAACAAAATCTGGTGTCAATGTCAAACGAGTCCTTAATGGGTACTGAGTAATCTTATCTTGTGCAGGCACCGAAATTGTCATTTAAGAAGCCAATTGGTAGCGTAAGCGTCTCAGGCCACAAATTTGCAGGATGTCCAATGCCATGCGGAGTTCAAATCACTCGAAAAGAGCACATAGACGCTTTTTCAAGAAACGTCGAGTATCTTGCATCAAAAGACGCGACGATAATGGGGAGCAGAAATGGCCATGCCCCGATCTTTCTGTGGTACACGTTAAACCGAAAAGGGTACATAGGATTCCAGAAGGATGTGCAGAAGTGCCTAAGAAACGCTCATTATCTGAAATCTCGACTTAGAGAAGAAGGGATGAGTGTGATGCTGAATGAGTTGAGTAATACTGTGGTTTTTGAGAGGCCTAGAGATGAAGAGTTTGTAAGGAGGTGGCAATTGGCTTGCCAAGGGAATATAGCTCATGTTGTTGTGATGCCGAATGTGACTGTGAAGAAGCTTGATTTGTTCTTGGAGGAGCTTGTAATGAATCGGGAGAGTTGGTTTATGCCTCCTCCTTGTGTTGCTTCAGAGATTGGAGCTGAATACTGTGCTTGTTGTTGTCCTTTTAATAAGCAGTAAGGCGAGTTGTGTGGTGGAAAATGAAATAAAATGTGATATAACATGATCAATTGAATGTACTATCAATTTTTCTAATCCATGATCTAAGGGAATGGAATAGTAGACATATATTTATTGATGGGTTTAAAAAAAAATTCATGTAAGAAAAGAGTTTTCATTACAAGTAAACTTAACTTAAGTTAGAAAAACCGTATTTGTATATACTAGGGCGAGTGTACAAATTTTTTAATTAACAAGATTTATATTAGAGGTTTATGGACACCAACTATGTTGATTAATTATAAGAGGTCCGTTCTAGGGAGATTTTAAGTTAAGAAAAAAACTAAGAACCTATTTAGACCGTCTGATCTGAAAATTGAACGGGCAAGATTAATAAAAGAAAAACAAACAAACAACATATTAGATAAGAGCGGTGACAATTTTGCAATTATTGAAACAAATAAAAACAATCACCACCGTGCCCTTTCATGTTACAAGCGTGCAAACATGAGAGAAGCTCCAATGGAGATTCTAATGGCGACGACCTCGAGTGATTCCTCTTTTCTACTCCAGCGGTCTCGACTCCTCGTCCCACCACAAACCTTCGGCGGGGTGTCTCGCGCGGCTATAATTGGTCCGATGGCGAGGAAGCGTCTCCGTTCTAATGGAGAGATCTGCTTCGCGGGATGTGTTTGGTTCTTTTAGAGATTATGATCTTACATTTATATAAGTTTATTATCAACATATTATTATTATTATCCTTATTAGGCTATTATTGCTTGTAATTAGGCTTTCCTTCCTCCACTCATTTCTCATGACTGTAGCTTCTTCTTTGTATAAAGGTTATGCCTTTTTATGTAATTATTCAACAAATTATACTATACAATACATGTAAGGGTAATTTCCATTAGTTTGGTTATTAGCCATTTATCTGATCATGTGTACTTAGGCTTACTTAGGAAACTCGATTATGTTGTAATGGGCTTATGTTGGTCCAGTAGAAGAATAGGCCCATATCTGTACCAGATGCCCAAGACGTAACCTGACCCGCTTGGAGGAAACCGGGGCTCCGCGTGTCTTCACAGAAGCTTGGGTATATAAGCTTCTAACCCTATTCTCTCCCCTCACTTCTTACTTGCTTCGTCACTGTTCATCTAAGTGGCGAGAGAGAGATCTGAGAGAGTTCTTGGAGGAGTTCAACGTTGGCTTGATTCTTCTTCTTCGCCGAAGCAAATCTCTTGTTGTTGGTGTTCCAAGCTAGAAGACGGTGGTCTTGGATAGTGGAGAAGCTCTGAGATTGCAGCCTCGGGTGCTCAGCGGGGGCTAGGGTTTGGAGTCTTGACGGTGACTGTTCAGGGGGTTCTTCTATCTCTTGCTTGCTTCTTGTTTCTGTAGTTGTAAGCCTTTGTGTAAAGATCTATTGTATGCTCTCTGTAAGACCTTCACCTTTTACATAGTGGATTTGGCTTCCTATCTTGAGGCCACGGGGATGTAGGCTGAATCCGAACCTCGTTAACAATTCCCTGTGTTCATTACGATTACTTGTGTGTGTTCTTGATTTGATCTGTCACCAATCGATCTCACAGATTGGTATCAGAGCTAGGTTACCTTGTTTTGTGTCTCTCTGGATCTTGTGTGATCTTAGAAGTTCATCTCTAGGGATCTTTGTTGCTTTGATTGATTTCTGGTATCTTGCTTCCGCTCACATATTGTTGACTGATAATTTCTTGTCTTGCTTGTAGTTCTGTCTAGGTCTTTTGTGTAAGATCTAGTCTACTTGCTTTGTAACTTGGGATAACTTGGTGATATTTTTATTACTAAGTCTATCTGAGTAGTTACCTGAGGATTTCTTGGATTATTGAAATTCAAGAATCACTGAAGTGCTATATCTTATTTTGTCTACTGAAAAGTGCTTTGATTAACTTGTGTGTTGATTCAGGTACCAATGACAGACAATAACATAAGGATGAAGCCATTCGATGGAACCACTGACTTTGCAATGTGGCAAGTGAAGATGAAGGCCATATTGATCAAGGAAAAGGTGTCCAAAGTCATTAAAGGTGATTACATGGCTGAGACTTCAACTGCTAGGCAACTGGAGATGGATGAAATTGCCCATTCAGAAATCATGATCAGATTGTCTGATGATGTTGCTCGACAAGTGGTAAATTTCAAAACTACTAAATCTTTATGGGAAGGTTTAGAATCTCTTTACTTGACTAAGTCCATGCCCTCTAGGATATCATTACTGTGCAGATTATTTACCTATAAAATGGATTTGAATTTGACTTTGAATGATAACTTAGATAAGTTTCTTAGGATGACTCAGGACTTAGAAAGATGTAATGAAAAAATTGAAGAGAATCACCAAGCTGTTATTCTTCTTAATGCTTTGCCTGCTCAGTTTGATAACTTTAAAGATGTCATTCAGTTTGGAAATGAATCCTTAACTAAGCATAAGATCATTGAGTCCTTAACTGAAAAGAATGAAACCCTAAAAGTGTTCAAGGGTAAGAACTCTGACAAGAAAGTTGATTCTAAAGCTGAGGTGTTAATGGTTAATGGCAAAAATAAGAAGAATTTTAAGCAGTATAAGGATAAGAAGAAGGAATACTTAGGATCTAATACTGGTAATGATAAGAAGAAAACCTGCTTCTATTGTATCAAAGTAGGACATTTTATCAAAGATTGCCATAAAAAGAAAAAGGATGATGCCAATAAATCTGGAAATGATAACAGTGCTGTTGTGTTTGAATCTGAGTAATACAATGATTGTAAATTACTGATGTGCTCTGATTCTCCTCTGGATGATGATTGGATACTTGATTCTGGATGAACCATGCATGCTACTCCAAATAAATCTTGCTTTAGCTCTCTTGTTGAATCTTATGGGGGTAAAGTGATGTTAGGTGATCATAGTGCTTTGATCATTAGAGGGATAGGTAATGTTCCCTTATGTATGCATGATGGTGTGGTTAGGACCTTACAGAATGTTAGGTGGGTACCTGACCTTAGGAGAAACTTGCTATCTGAGTCAGCTTTGGATGATCTTAAGTGTAGAATTGTCACTCAAAATGGAATAAGAGAAGTTATTAAAAATGGGACTACTCTTATAAAGGGAATTAAGAAAGGTGGCTTGTATCATGTTGTCATTTCACCTGAACTAAATCTCTCAAGTTTTGATAACAATCTTACTCTAGATCAAACCAAAGTGTGGCATAGCAGAATGGGGCACATTGGTAATAAGGGCCTAAATCATTTACATAAGCTTGGTTTAATTGATAAAAAACCCTGTGATTTGAGCTTCTGTGAAGACTGTATTTTTGGTAAAAAAACTAATGATTCATTTGTTAGATCTTCCTTTGTTGCTAGTGCTCCTCTTGAGTGAACGCGCTGACTTTAGGGAGGCTTATCCGGAACTTCCTGAAGGCGTTGATGATGGTCGTCTGGATGCTCGTCCCGATGTTGCGGATGTTGAGGGCGAGGAACACGTCGACGAGGAGGAAGTTCCGACTGATGAAGAAGAAGGCGATGGTCACGCATCCGGATCTGGGTCATCTGAGGGCGAGTCCAAATCCTTATAATTATTTGTTTTCTTAGCGTAGGGTATTTGTACGCGTTGCTTGTAGTTTGGAACGCTTCTTTCTCGTTTAAAACGTTGTTGTCTTTTTCTTTGAATTCGGATCAATATCTTTGGTGACTTCGTTCCGTCGCCGCCAACTTTCTTGTTCTCACGTCGTTGCTATCTTTAAGTATTCTTTTATTCTTTTTGGCGTAATCCTACCCCTTTTGGTAGGTTTGACCTAAGACTCCCCGTAGACTAGGTTAAAGCTACCAAAGATTCGCGTGTTTGCTTCGTTCGTTCCTTGCGTCATTTGCGTTGTTTTCCGCGTCGAAGACGTCCTGGGAGCTTACCCTTTATCTGGCCTTGATCGTGTGTCGTCCGATTTCTAGATTGTTAGGACTTACGATGCCGGTGGACGCATCCCTGCCGGTTTGGCGTTTTGCCCGTGGATTCATGACTCTCAGAGGGGCTGGAAGGCGTGAAGACGCGTTCCTGGAGAGTGATCGTGTCAAATAGGTTCAACCTTGTTTGCTCAGAGGATCCGGCCGGCTTCGTGAGGTACCGAGCTTCATTCCCCATGACCATTGCCACACGTCGCTAACAATCATGGGAAGCGTCGACTCGGGGTCGGCGGTTCGGCTAACGTTGCCTACGCGTAGATGAAGCCTTGAACGCGTAGACTAACGAAATTCACCCCCGGCGCGGATTTTCACCGCGGCCTTCTTGCTTCTTATTTGGTACACCGTACTCAAGAGGCACGTTCTCTTAATAGACATAGAGCAAGTCGTGGAAATGAAACAACTCAGCATGCTTAACACGTTGGAAAGAAAAGGTCTACTTGTATATTAATAAAAGATGCATCATGCTTTAACACTAACAAACATTGACTTCGACGCCTACCCCTAGTCGCCACGACCCCTTGTCCCTTTTGACCTAAAGATAACGACATGCTTTTATTGAAAACTTAGTCCTACTCATGCAAAGGGAAATAAAAGGGAATCAAAAGACGCGTAAAAAGTATCTCAAACTCTTTACTGATGATGCCTTTATGGTGGATGATGTTTCAAGAACGTGTAGCTTAAGTCGGGATTTTCCGCCATAAATTTCCTCCACTTTTGAACTCGGAGATTTTGCTTACGTTTCCGTAGAAATGCGTCGTGCTTATCGACGCCTTTATCTCGCTTCATGGATGGCTTTTTCTTTGACGCGTGATAAGCGGTGTTTTACATACCGCAACTATGGATTATTAGCTAGTTTTGTATAGGATTATGTTATTTGTTTCTATGTAATCTGTATCATGGAGCTGTTCGAGAGAAGATTTACATACGAGATTCCAAGAGATGATACGAAGCATTGGAAGCATTGAAGCATAAGGAAGAAGCTGTTGAAGACGAAGACTTGAAGAAATCAGTAGCTGCTACCTCAGACAACACAGCCGCACCCGCGCGTCTCAAGCCGCACCCGCGGGTTTCACCCTCAGCCAAGGATCCGAGAAAGCACAAGCCGCGCCCGCGGCCCTCTGCCATCCTGAAATTCTGATAAAAAAAACCGCGCCCGCGGCTCTCAACCCGCGGGTGCGGTTCCTCGACAGAAGAATCAAATTGATGTCTTTGTCATTTGAAGTAATTTGTGTTCAATTCTGTAACTTTCTACACATTTTTATTACCTTAATTCGGCTGTTACAATAGCTGATGACTATTTAAGTTGTGGATGATCATCCTTGATCATCTTACCTTTTGTTTTACTTAAGTTTTGAAGAGTTTTTCACAAACTTATGAGTTGCTAAAGTTCCTTTGTTTCACTTGGCTTTTGAAGCTTTTGGATTCAACAAGTTGTGAGTTTATCCTTTTCCTTTGTCTACTCTTTGATTGTCTCAACTCTCTTGTTTGTATTGTCCATGAACTAGATTTACTCCTTTAGATTGATCACCTAAGTTAGTTTTATCTTATTCATATTGCTAGAGTTTGATACTTCTAGTTGAATTATCATACTTGTTGTGTAGCACAATCTATTTGCATGAACTAGTTGTGATAGTTATTAGAGAAGAGAATTGAGTACATGTCGAGTATCCGACTAGTTGTCCATGATATTGCATGTATCTATCTATTCCTGAATGCATTGCTACTTTGTTATTGAACTTGATAGTTTCAAGGTTATAATCGAGTAAGGGTTATTAGGACTAGTTGGACTAATAACTATTCAAGAACAGGAATTAGAACGATCACTTGAGAACTTGACATAGGGATGAAAAAGATTTTAAGATCAACTTGTTAATCTAATTGTGGATAATCGCTAAGTGGAACACTTCGCTTAATATTGTTATAACCAAGTTGACATTCGATACTTCGTATCAAAACCATAAAAAAAAACCTTTGGTTACGTTTATTGGTTAGTCATTGTGATAACTTAAGAATTTGGGAAGGCCGTGGTTACACGATATGAAAGCTATACCTTCAACATACCATCAATCCTTGAAGTTTCCATCTCCATGGGGAATCCGAGAGATCAAGGGTGAACCACAAATAGCAAGGGAGTGCTACAGCATAGTTATGAAGAATACAACCAACACGTCCCTAGAGAAAAAGAGTAAGGCGTAGCAATTAAAAGACCATGGAGAACAAGTAAGATATGCTCAACGAAGGCTCTACGAGATAAAAGAAGAAATAGGCCGGGTAGGCGACGAGACATACGTCCTAGAAGTAAGATCCTACGCCATCCGAAGAGTGGAGAAAAGGAAAGCGTCTTCATGGTCTGGATCATCGAGTAACAAAGAATCCAAACGCCTAAAAACGAGGAAAAATCATGGAAAGTCCAAGAGAGAGGCTAGGGGTAGAAGAATAAACCCCGACGCGTCAAAGAAAAAGCCGTCTAAGAAGCGAGATAAGGGCGTCGATAAGCACGACGCATCTCTACGGAAACGTAAGCAAAATCTCCCAGTTCAAAAGTGGAGGAAATTTATGGCGGAGAACCCTGTCTTAAGCTACATGTTCTTGAAACATCACCCACCGTAAAGACACCATCAGGAAAGAGTTTGAGATACTTCTATGCGTCTTTTGATTCCCATTTATTTTCCTTTGCATGAGTAGGATTAAGTTTTTAATAAGAACACGTCGTTATCGTCAAGTCAAAGCGCCAAGGGGTCGCGGCGACTAGGGATAGGCGTCAAAGTCAATGTTTGTTATCGCATGATGCATCTTTTATTAATATACAAGTAGATCTTTCTTTCCAACGTGTTAAGCATGTTGAGTTGTTTCATTTCCACGACTTGCTCTATGTCTATTAAGAGAACGTGCCTCTTGAGTACGGCGTACCAAATAAGAAGCAAGAAGGCCGCGGTAAAAATCCGCGTCGGGGGCGAATTTCGTTAGTCTACGCGTTCGAGGCTTCATCTACGCGTAGGCAATGTTAGCCGAACCGCCGACTCCGAGTCGACGCTTCCCATGATTGTTAGCGACGTGTGGCAATGGTCATGGAGAATGAAGCCCGGTACCTCACGAAGCCGGTCGGATCCTCTGAGCAAACAAGGTCGAAACTATTTGATACGATCATTATCCAGGAACGCGTTTTCACGCCTTCCAGCACCTCTGAGAGTCATGAATCCACGGGCAAAACGCCAAACCGACAGGGATGCGTCCACCAGCATCGTAAGTCCTAACAATCTAGAAATCGGACGCCAAACGATGAATAGACTCGTCGATTAAAAGAGTTCGACGTCGACCTAACGCTAGCGTGAGGCAACGGACCCACCTTAAAAGTAAGGGGTAACGTCACAAGCTGATAAAATCACACGCTGATCTATGTCTGCCACTCGCTTCAGGGTTCGGAGGAAATGTTGGACCCAACCTTCATGTAAGCCGGCAACGTAACTAAAGCAGCCGCAATGACCATACCACCCTATCAAGTAAGTAAAAACCATCTAACGCGTTCACCACGAACGAAGTATCATATCAGAGGTAGAGAGTTATACCCTAAAGATAGAATAGCAAAAGGCAAGAAACCAAAGATAGAATTTACGCACTCACAAACGAGGCACGCGTAAAGTGTCACGGAAGTTCAAGCCTAATACAAAGCTTACGAGATACGAACTAAGAGTCGTAAATACTCGAGAAATAAGTTTTACACCTACGCGAAGCAAGATACGCGTGTCAAGGCAAAATACGCAAGATATTAAAGCCGGATAAAGGGCGAACTCCCAAGACGTCTCTGACGCAAAGAAAAATGTGCACGACGCAAAGAACGAAGTACAAGGTATAACAAGTGAAGCGAGCATAAGAATCTTTGATAGCTCTAACCTAATCTACGAGGAGTCTAAGTCAAACCTACCAAAAGGGGTAAGATTACGCCAAAAAAGAATGAGAAGTGCTTAAAAGATAGAAACAACGTAAGAACAAGAAAGTTGGCAGCAATAAAACACTGTTACCAAAGCAACGCAAAGGATTCAAGAAAACAAGAGAACAAGTATATTGAAGAGAAAGTCCAACGGCAAAGAACAAGGATAACAACGTTTGAAAAGGAAATAAGCGTCCCAACTACAAGCAACGCGTACAAATACACTATGCAAAGAAAAAGCCAAAATTACAAAGATTTAGACTCGCCCTCAGACGAGCCAGAGCCGGATGCGCGACTATCACCTTCCTCTTCATCAGCCGCAACCTCCTCCTCGTCAACGTGTTCCCCGCCTTCATCATCTGTGACGTCGGGATGAACACCTGCAGGAGGTTTCAGAAAAGCCTCCCAAACTTTGCACGCTCGCCTATCGGATCCCAATCTTTGTGCTTACCAGCAACATACTCCTCATAAACTTCCACCCTGGACAACCAAGACCAATAGACCTTCGCCTCCTCCAAATCCTTGTCATGTGCGCCTCGTTCCTCTCCACATCCGCCCGCAAAGTACTGAGTTTCTCCTCCAAATCCTCGACCCGCTTGGTGATTGTCTCGTTAAGAGTAAGAACTTCAGTAACCTCGTCATTTGCCACCTTCTCCGCGTCACGAGACTTCTCCAACAAACCATTCAAACGCGTAACCTCCGATGAAGCATCAGACGTCATTTTCTCCAACGCCTCCATCTGTTTTGGATACGTAGACAAGAGCGTCCAAGCGCATAGCGACGCCTGAATCCCTTGAAAGAAGGAACGAGAAAAATAAGAAAGGAAGCTCACGAGAAAATCATTAGAGAAAATAGAAGTTACAATCTTACCTGCCATTGAGTAGCGAAAGCCTCTCCCATAACGTCGGCAGGATCCATCGACGCGTAATGATCAATAGACGACGAAGAACGAAGCCCCATCAAAGCTTTCAGAAGTTCCCTTCCCATTGCGAAAACATTTGAAATCACGTCAGGGAAGTCATCCACAGACGAGTATTTCTCCTCGAAAACCTCGACCACTTTCTCCTTTCCCTTCTGTGAACGCGTCGCCTTAGCCGGAGAAGAAGATGGCGTAGAGTCCAAGGGAGCAGCGGACGAACATCCTTCTATGGCAAGCTGCCTCTTCCTCGACGTCACAAGATCAGTGGCGGATTCGTCACGAGCACGGACGCGAGAAATTGAAGTTGCGCCATCAACAAAGAATAAACAGTTAGAACACGAGTATGAAGAAATAAATTAACGAGAGCTATCGGGAAGAAGTCAACTTATCAGATGGCGTCGCAGGACTGCTACGATGACCCTCTCCGTCATGACCATAGAAGGTACGATCAACTTCAGGAATCGCCAAGAGCGCGGCTACCGCCTTTTTCGACTTCGCCATTGTCTTAAGAGCCTCCACGTTAACTGAAAAGTATATAAAGTCTCACGTAAGTAAAACATCGACAAGCAAAACGTACGCCAAGAGCGCCCAAAATACGCCAACCCCGGGGAGAAGTTGACCCATCGCCAGGCCTAGAGTAAGCATAAAGGCCTTGACCAAAGGCGAGAACGGGAATCGATGCCCCACCAGAAACGGATACTCATAGACCGCTATCCACCCCGACCGATGATCATCCGCACAAACCCCCCTTGGAGGGATCTCGATCTTCACGTCCGGGCCAAGTTCAGCAATGGTCCTTAAACGGCTGACGTCATAGGCTTCAGAGTAGTAGCGATCCGATTCGCGGAGCACCTTTCCTGGTTCATAAAGCACTTGTGTTGCCATTGAAAAAAGAAGAAGAAAGAGGAGCGGTGTAATAGAGCAATTAAGTAAGGAGGAGAGCAGAGAAATGTTCGAGAGAAATGAAGATTAGAATAAGTGTATGAAGAAAGGGAAGATCCTCGCTTATTTATTGGAAGGAGATCGCGAGGATCTCGGGAAGGATATTTTTCCAACGGCAACATCTCCCATTAAGAAACTAGCCGTTGGAGATGAACGTTGTCGCCGCGAATAACGAAGCTCCTCGCCTGTCACGTGGAAATGACTGAAGGAGAATGATGATCGAAGCTTTGCGACGATATTAAAAAGTCAAGTGACGTAATCATCAACGCGTTCTTAATGCAATGAAGACGTATTCTTTGAAGAAAGAAGACGTCTCCCAGCTCTACTAGACGTTAAGCCCTGTAAGACGCCTTAGGGGTATTGTTTGTGCCTAAAAATATATTAATGGGAATAAGCCACGAACAAAGTCAATAAGAATATTCATACACAAGTAAACAAAAGGGATAGATCACATAAATCAAGAAATTCAGTAAATTAAGGCAAAACATATAATCCAATGCAAAATAGTTATAAGAAATCAGTCTTTTGAAACAAAAAAAGACTTAATATGCTCTATGTACTCATGGAGGATAGTGAGTGAAAATATCAAGACTCTAGTTCTTAGGCTGTGTATTATTCAAATATGCATTAGCATATAAAAATGGAAAAAGTTAATACAATAGACAAGAAACTAAATTCCATTCAATAGCTTGATCATATTTATATAAAAGCAAACCCCAAGTCTTAATGTCATCACTTTACCTGAAGCAAAAGTTCTCAAATTAAGTGCAGTGCGCTCCTCCATGGCTGCCTTGGACCATGCTCCAGTTCTGTCGCCTTCCAGATACCAATGCATGTGCAAATACATCAGTCACAAGTTATCTTGTCTCAAGTTACTACCTAATTAATCTTTCCACACGCACCATCAGATAAGTTATAGGAAAAAGATAGTAACCACTAATTAATTTCATGTATACCCATCAACATAGCATCTAAGTTAAGTAAGCATATCTCATTAATGCAATGATTTTAATCTCCAAACTTGAATCTAAACTTATAGGCATCGATAAACCACTTGCCTTAAAGTCGTCAATCCAGCCCACTACTTCCAAGAATCACAAATACCTCAAACGTCAAGTATATCCACACCCTATGACATTTATATAGTAGAATGCAATCAACTTCCAAGCTTAGGGTAATATTATCATTCAACCAATCTCCTAAGCCATCTTACATGACACCATCACCAACTTACTAATGTTTATATGCTCCTGTGGATGCCAAATTTCTTAGGTGACCCAATATGAAAAAAGAACTCCACCGTAGTAAATTCAGCTTCTAATCACCTAGATAAACAACTGTATATAGTTAATTATTAATTAAGTTTTTCCTTAACATAAAACCCCAATTTGCAATTCTAGGGTTTGAAGTGTTTAAGAGAAATCACAACAACTCAGAAAGTAAGGGGTTAAGCTCACAATTGGAGGAGTAAAGATCTTTATAGATATCCGGACATCAAGCCGCGATGTAGGTAGCCGGTGATCGGCGTTTCCGAACCAAAACGCAGTTGCTGAACCGAGGAAGGGAGACGCTGCATCGGAGCGAACAACGGAATGCCGGGAAGCTTGTTCAGAGCAGCCCACTTCCTTTTTCTGGCGATGGAGTGATCCGACTTCAAGGAAGATGGAAAGGTAAAGTAGTGGCTGAAATTTCAAGAAATGGTGATCGGGGTGATGTGAACGGCAACATGGAGGAAACATGAAGGAGAGGAAACAAAAATTCCCTTTGGACATACTTCGTATTAGATAATTGCTATAGTAAAGTATTATTCATGGTATTGGTAGTATATGTCCGAGGTAATCCCTTAAATATATTCTTATCATAATAATTGCATACCAAGAAAAAAAAACCTTAGATTAAAGGCATAATACAAAATACGTATTTCTCTTTCGTTTTTTAGAAGTTTAAATAAAAAAAATTACTAGTGACAATTTTACTACGGTTTTAAACCAGTCTTTTTTATTACGGTTATCGAAGACATTTTTACTACGGTTCTCCTTAAGCCGTAATAAAACAACAACTTAAATAAAAATACTTGATGAACCGTATTAAATTGGTAAGATGTTTACGACGGTTCCGATAAACCCGTAGTAAAATGACCAATTTAATTGAAATTTTCAGAAACCGTAGTGTATGTGTCAATATTTTACTACGGTTCTGTATGAACCGTAGTAAATTAAGTCAGAAATTATGACGGTTCAAGAAAAAACCGTAGTAATTTAATCAGGCACACAAGATAACTACAAAGAAACACGGAACCGTAGTAAATGTGTATGTCCTAAAACTGACATTTTGTACTAGTGTGAGTTCCTTGATTATCGAATTCAACCTCTCGTTCTCTTTAGTAAGCTCCAGCGTCGTCTTCTCGCCTGCGTGTCGAGTCTCTGCCTGGACTTTCTCGAAGGAGTTGAATTGTGCTTTGACGGCGGCTGCGTCAGTTACTTCGCCGTCTACCCCTTGCTTTTCTACGGGAGCATTTTTCTTTGGAGTGTTGGGGGTGTTTTCGAGGTCTTTTCCCGCGTCTTCGTCTACTGGAACGAGAGGGAACGTCGCATGGTGTTCTTCTTCAGACCCCTTTTCGCCGTCACGTGAGCTGTTGGTTGGACTTGTCATGGTTTCCTGCAAAAAAGAATCTCTTTTCGTATGGAGAGACGATACCATTTTGATCTAGCCCCACGGTGGGCGCCAAATGTTTGTAGTGAAATTATCAACGAGATGATAACTAAGCAATTGTAGGGCAAAGATCAAAAAATACGGTATAATCTCAACACTCAAGAACAATATAAAACGAGAGAAGAATTTAGGGTTGAAGCTTGAACTTGGTATTACTCGTATGGTGGCTGAATGATTACAAAGCAGGCGTTAGCCCTATTTTATAGGCTAACCCTAATGATATGTTTAAGGAAAATCAGATCTTATATTTTCCTTCTATCTAATAACGATAAAATAAATAAGGTAAAAGATATTATTTCTCGTATCTTTTACCAATTACAATAATATTCAAGGGAATAAGATAAAACATGCTTGGCCGACCTAATCCTTAAAAAGAACGAGATCTTTGCCACGTCTCGTCATGTCGACGACATCTTCCTTTCGTCTCGTCACGTCGACGACATCCTTCTACGCGTAGCTTACCACGCGTTCCTTACTGGTCGTATTTTTAGGCACAAACAAGAGTCTTTGATACTCTTGAATGCTTCAGCCTCTATCCACTTGGAGAAGTAGTCTGTAACGGCGAGCATCAGCGTCTTTGGTCCTAGGGTTAAGGGAATAGGTCCTACTATATCCATTCCCCATTGCATGAATGGCCAAGGAGACGTTATGGATTGGAACTTTTCCGCCGGCTGATGTGGGATCGGGGCGTGTCTTTGGCAAGCGTCACACCTTTTGACGTGATTCATCGCGTCTTGTCTCATCGTGGGCCAATAATACCCTGCTGAGTGTGCTTTGGCGGCGAGGCTTCTTCCTCCTGAATTATTCCCATATTCTCCGTTGTGTAGCTCGCGTAGAATATCTTGGATCTTTTCCTCTGTTGGACACCTTAAGAACATACCGTTCGACGACCATTTTAGTAGTTGGCCTTTGTCTACTATGAAGGTGGTCGCCTTTTGCTTCAATAACCTTGCCTCGTACGCGTTACCCGAGAGACGTCCGTGCTGCAACCACTCGTAGTAAGGCGCTACCCATGAGTCTTGACTCCTTACTGTGAGCGTTTGTTCTGGAATTGCTTCCTTGTTGATGGACGCGTTGCTGAGGTGAAGGAACGAGATCTTTTGATATTCCCTCGGGTTGATGGATGAACCTAGCTTTGCCAACGCGTCGGCTTGCGTGTTAGCGTCTCTGGGGATCTGTCTAATTTGGCAGCTTTCGAACTTCTCGAACAATTCCTTTACTACTTTGAGCTACAAGGTCATCTTCGAGTCTTTAGTGGCGTATTCACCTCGAACTTGGTTGACTACCAGCAATGAATCACAATAAATATCAAGCTTTTGAACCTGTAGGTCGGTGGCGACGCGTAAACCGACAATTAGGGCTTCACTCCGCTTCGTTATTCGTCGCTTTGAAGTCTTGCTTGGACGATCCTATCCCCTTGTGGCGATTTTAGGACGATGCCTAGTCCTACCCCGTTCTGGTTCATCGCTTCGTCTGTGTGCAAGGTCCACTTTGCGAATTCCACCTTGTTTATTTGTGAGACTGCTTCTTGCTCTAGAGTTGGACTGAAATCTGCCACGAAATCTCCTAATGCTTGGGATTTGATTGCTTTCCTTCCTTCGTAGACGATATCGTAGCCGCCGAGATGAACCGTCCTTCGTCATTCTCCCCGATAACTCCGGCTTTTTCACTATGTTCTTCAAAGGCGACGTGGTTCTTACTACGATGGTGTGGGACTCGAAATAGGGTTTCAACTTCACCGACGCCATCACTAGCGCCAAGGTCAGCTTTTCCATGGCGGAGTATCTTGTTTCTGCTGATGATAGTGTTTTGCTTACGTAGTAGACGGGTTGTTGTTCTTCCCCTTCTTCTCTTACGAGCACGGCCCTAATAGCTATCTCGGAGACTGTTAGGTATACGAATAGAGGCTCTCCTTCCTTAGGCTTCGACAGGAGTAAGGGATTCGTCAGATAATTCTTGAGCTTCGTGAAGGCCTCTTCGTGGCGTTCTGTCCAAGAGAAAGACTCGTTCTTTCGGAGAGTATCTTAGAAGAGTCGGTTTCTGTCGGAAGCTTTGGAGATGAACCTGTTTAACGCAGCGACTCTTCCTGTCAGCTTCTGAATGTCTTTCACGCAACGCGGAGATTCGAGATCAAGTATGGCTTTGATCTGTTCGGGACTAGCTTCTATTCCTCTCTGGGTTACTACATATCCAAGGAACTTCCCGGAAGAAACCCCGAAGGAACACTTGGTAGGATTGAGCTTGTCCAGGATCTCGAACGCTTCCTTCAGATGTGTTACGTGATCTTTTGCTTGTTTAGACTTTACGAGCATGTCGTCTATGTAAACTTCCATCGTGTCCCCTATCTGCTCTTCGAACATCTTGTTTACCAGCCTTTGATACGTAGCTCTGGCGTTCTCCAGCGTTCTTGAGGCCGAAAGGCATGACCTTGTATCAATATATCCCCTGGTTCGTTACGAACGCGGTCTTTTCTTGATCGGCGGGGTTCGTCTGTATCTGGTGATATCCGCTGAACGCGTCCATGAATGTTAGCATCTCATGTCCTGTCGTCGCGTCTACCATGGCGTCGATGTGAGGGAGTGGGAAGGAATCTTTAGGACAGGCTTTGTTAAGATCTGTGAAATCGACGCATACTCTCCACTTCCCGTTCTTCTTCTGGACGACCACGACGTTGGCGAGCCAGTCGGGATACTTTGCTTCTCGTATCTTGCCTGACTCGAGGAGATTTTTGACTTTTTCGTCTACGACTTTGTTGCGTTCGGGAGCGAATTTCCTCCTCTTCTTCTTGACTGGGGTAAACTTTGGATCAACATTTAGCTTATGGAGCATCACGTCTGGAGATATGCATGTCATGTCCTCGTGGCTCCATGCAAAACACTTAGCTTTTGACTTTAAGAATGTTATCAATTCTTCTCTAATTTCTCTGGGGACGTCGATCCCTATCTTTACGACTCTTTCTGGTCTGGAATCATCGATAACCACGTCTTCTAACTCGGGACACTTTGGCTTAACGTACTTAGTCGGCGTTTTGACTTGAAATTCTTTTACTTCGTCCTTTTTTATCTCTGGCACCGTGATCCCTTTCATCCCGATTCGGTAGCATTCTTTGGCTGTGTAGGGTTCGCCTTTAACTTCGCGTACTCCCCAGGGCGTTGGAAACTTCAGGCATTGGTGATATGTAGACGGAACTGCTCGCATATCATGGATCCAAGGTCTTCCCAGGATGGCGTTATAGGGTGACTCCGCCTCCATCACAACGAATCTGGCTGGGAGATTGACGCCTTGGGTCGTCGTCTCGAGGGTGATTTCCCCTAACATCTCGGCAATCTCTCCGTTGAAGCCTTTCAAACGGATACTCTTCCCAACGATATCGTCGACTGAAAGTCCGAGTTCAAGAACAGCGAAGAGGGTGATGATGTTGGTTGAACTTCCGTTATCTACTAGGATTCTCTTCACGTTGCAATTCCGAATCACCATGGAGATCACCAAGCTATCATGATGTTTGATTCTTTCATTTGGGTCTTCGATCGTGATAGGCAGATCACAATTTATTGCTCTGGTGTGGCGAGCTAGAACGGAATCGTCTTGTCCTTCGATAGTCCTCGCGAGCCTTTTAGCGTCGGAGGTCATACAGGACGGCGGACCTCCCAACACGGTGAAGGCTCTGTTTTGGAGACTTTTGATCGATCTGGAATCTTTCATGGCTTCTGCGGGAGAGGTTGTTCTCTTCATATGCAAAGACGACACCTTTTTTATCATGCCCCACGGTGGGCGCCCATTGTTTGTAGCTAAATTACCAACGAGATGATAACTAAGCAATTGTAGGGCAAAGACCAAAGAATACGGTATAATCTCAACACTCAAGAACAAAGTAGGAAATTAGGGTTGAAGCTTCAACTTGGTATTACTCGAATGGTGGTTGAATACTTACAAAGCAGGCGTTAGCCTCTATATATAGGCTAACCCTAATAATATCTTTAAGGAAACAAGATCTCATCTCTTCCTTTTATCTAAATAACGATATAACAAACAAGGTAAAATATATTCTTTATCGTATTTTTTACCAATTACAAGAATATAATAAGGAATAAGATAAAATACACTCGGCCGACCTAATCTTCAAGATAAACGAGACCTTTGCCACGTCTCGTCACGTCGACGACATCTTCCTTTTCTCTCGTCGCGTCGACGTAGCCTTCGTACGCGTTCCTAGCTCGTCGTATTTTTAGGCACAAACAATTGTCGCGCTTGATCAAAGTTTACGTTGTCGTTATGAACGGTTGATAGAAGACGACGCGTGCCATTCCACAAGAACTAACGCGTTTCTAGTTGGCCGACTTGTTTGGATTAGCTAGTTTTAATGCGATGATTTAAGGTGACGAGTGTTGTTTCGTAGAAATAGTGCGCACCATCACAGCCCCATGCTTTTACGGTTTTTGAAAAAAGTTGTTGAAGCAATCAAATGGACGGAGGCTTAAATCATTGTGTTCGTAGATGACGTTTGTCGCAGATCCTGCCTCTCAGAGCACAGACTTTGGATAGCTCGTAGACGTTATCCAAAGTCTGTAGACATAGAATTTGCACATATTGCCATGGAAGTTAACTCGGTCTTTATCTTTTCTTCCTGCAAGAATTCAAAGAAAATGTTCCCAAGTGTTGGTCAAGTACTTCGATCGTGAGCTCGAAGTACTCAACCAATGCTTGTTAACGCGCTACAACATAAACGTGGTGACAGGTCTTTACTTACGTTTCACATGAAGGAATGAGCGTCCGAAATAGCGCGTTGAAGCTTGTAGCAAGCACGACGGCAGCCCCAAGACATATGCTTGAGGGACATCGCCCGTGCGGAGTTAGCGCAACGACAACCTAAGGACGTCACCCGCTTGAAGTAGCGCGACGGCTGCCCCAAGAGTAGTCTCGGGGGTCAACGCCCACTTGATGTAGCGCGGTGGGATTCTGGGAACATCGTTCGCTGTGAAATAGAGACCAACAACACGATGGCAGCCCCAAGCCGAGCTTGGGGGTTTCCACATCTGTTGTGAGCCCCTGATGCGAGATGAACAACGCGGTGGCAATTCTAAGAGAAAGCATAGAAGTCTCACACCGGCCTTTTGTAGATAACGTTGTGGCAATTCTAAGCGAAAGCTTAGAAGCCTCACACCCGTCTTCAAAATACGCGATGACACCTCCAATCCCGTCGCCCGCTAAACTTGAACGCAAACGGAAACAAAACGAGATGGATCAAGATTTGTACCTTTAGAAGCGTGATGAGCCCATACACTTTGAGTACGCGTTCCCTTTCCACACTAATCACTTTGTTGATTAACGTACTTTCAAAATTAAAGGTGGTGGCAAACCTTTAACTCTTCCTCTTGTATTGTTGTTGTTGAATGACATTTGAGCCATCAGGTGAAACATGGGGACAATGGAAACATCTCCTTCCTCCACTAGAAGCCTTGTGTTATTGCACTCTGGCCTTGTCAAGTTGCTTGAACGCGCTCTTCTTTCCGGCAAGAGCAATCTTCTCTTTATCCTCCGCGTTCACTTCGAAGTGGATCATTTCGAGACCCTCCTCCCTTGATGCCACTGTCACGATGGGATGTCCCGCCGTCATGATGAACATTGTCCCGCAGCTTAGCTCTGCACTCACCTTCTCGTAGTGGACGCCGCTCATTTCCCGTCTTTGCTGCTTCCCGCCGGCGATGTGTGGACACGCAGTCTGGAATCATCCTTTGCCTCCAACAATCACCGCGATCTTCGTCGCCCTTGTATTGTAGTGGAGTGTGTGCATTCCTCCCTCGGTCATGAAGCTGCTTGAAGCCATCGACGTCGACCTCCACCAGCCTTCTGAATTCGTTGGAGTGAGGAGGGCGTTGTTTGAAGATGTTGAACGGACCATTTGATGTTCTGGCACCTGCGCCACCAAAGGGCCAGAGACCCTCTTCACCTTGCTTGCTCAAGCCCCTGATCTGCTCCCTGCTCATTCGTTTTGTGACGCCCTGATCTTGCTTAGACTGTGATCCTCAACCAAAGCCAGTGATAGTCGTGCTTCATTTCCGACGAACTCCTCCTTCTACCTCTTCTGTTTATCATTCAAAACTTTACCTTTGAGCTTTCTTTCTCCCAATATGATTCCGGATTTAGATTCCCTGCATCCAAATTAGTTAAAATAGACTCTCAAATCGTCTAAATCCGTTACCGAACGACATCGATTCGACTCCGAAAATTGTAAGTCGTCCTCCCTATGCCACTTCAGGAACCCGTTGTTCAATGTAATTTCCTGCTGATTTACGCCATCATTTACCGCTATTCTTGATACTATAGTGTAGAGCTCTTCAATACGATGCCGTAGCTCCTAACAAGGATCAATTCCGACTCCAAATGAGCCTGTACGAGTCCTCCGAAGTCGACGGCGATCTTCACCGCGTCAACCCATTTTTTGCGACGTTTCACATGTTTTGCAACGCGTTAAGGTTCCCTCCATGTATATCTTACTCTTCTGGTAGTGCGTTGAACTCCCTCCATGAGTGTTTCCGCCTTGCTAGCTTGATTTCATCGCGTTGAATCTATGCCAAATGCTGAAAGTCTTCCTCCCGACACTCCTTCAGCAATGCACTGTTTGATGCAAATTCCTGTTGAATTAAGCGACCGTTTTCTACGATTCTTGATTCCATAGTGTAGGCATTTTTTGTACGAATCCTATGCCACTGACTGCACCCAATTTCATCTCCGTTTGACCTCTGAACGAAGCATGTGAAACAGGGTATGCTGTTTGCTCCCTTGTTTTCCGACGTGCTCTGTTTCTGTGCTTTATCTAGAGCTACAAGCCATGTTTTTCTACACTTCTTGATCTTAAAATGAAGATCTGGACGACACGAATCCGTAGCCTCTGATGGTTCTCGATTCCGATTCTGAACGAGCCCAGACGAGCCCTCCGAAGTCGACGTCGTCAATGTCAACTGATTGTCTGCGCTGCTGTTGTGTTGTTGTTGCTGCAGCGCGTTCAATCCCCTCCATTCATGTCTTGATCTTCTGCTAGCTTGATTGCAGCGCGTTAAACTCTCCCGAGTGCCTCTCGTGCTAGCTTGAAAACATCGCGTTAAACTTGGTCTTCATTCCCCACCATTTTCATCACACGAAAACAATCTGCCGTTAAGCCCCTAGCCATAGTTGTAGCCAAATCCCAAAACAGGCTCTACGACCTCGTCAAACCTACGGTTTCAGTGCGAATCGTGTTCATGCCTCAGCCACTGTGAAATTCTCACGAGCCCTGGCCATTATCATCTAAGTCCGTTACCGAATGACATCAATTAAACTCCGAGGAATGTAAGTCGTTCTCCCTACATAACTTCAGTAACGCGTTGTTTGATGTGATTTTCTGCTGACGGTGCTTGATTCCGATTCCAAATGATTTAAAACGAGCCCTCCGAAGTCGACGTCGCCAACGTCAACCAACTGTGCGCGTTGTTGTTGTGCTGCTGTTCTGGGAAACTTTTCATGCTTACTCCTTCTGATGTTTTGTCCCTTAGCCTCAACGCGTTAAGTTGCTTCTGCCTTGCTCTCCTGCTAGCTTGGTTCATCCCGCTAAAATCATGCCTCTTTAATTTATTTTTTCTTTTCTGTGTTTGTTAAACTAGTTTAAATTACCGATCTAGTTTAAGTTAGATAACTAGTTACTAAACTAGTTTAAGTTAGATAACTAGTTATTAAACTAGTTTAAGTTGTTAAAAAAATTATAAACTGTGTTTGGAAGCTTTTAACTAGTTACAAGTTACTTGGATTAAAATTTTAGTTCATTTTCATTTGTTAATCTAGTGGCCCTTTCCAAATGGCCCATTACTCCGGCTCTGCTCGTGGTGAAATCGTGTTGAACACCAACGTAAACCCTATTAATTGGCAATGACTATATGCACGCGAATCGAGGCCTATATGCATGCGATTTCGTGCGCTCAACTTATGCGCACCATTATGTGCGCAGGTGTTATGCACACAAGGGTTTTACGGGGTATTACGGGTACTTTTTGTAAATTTTTAGAATCTGTAACAACTGGTGCTGGTGCGCAGAACTACTGTGCATAGGTTGAACATATGTGCACCGAGATTCGGCGCACCGGTTGAACATAGTAGCCGTTGAAATTTTTGAAAAAAGTAGCCGTTAAATGTAAACCTGTGCACTGAGGTTCTGCGCACAGATGCTTTAGGGTGTGGGTGTGTGTGCAGATGGTTTGCGCACGAGTCTTTACAGTTTAGGATCCATCCATTTGGACCACAACGGTCATAAATGTGCCTATATAAAGCCATAATCTCTTCGTTTCCAACAAATTCATTCAAAACCTCTTCGTTTTCCAACAAATTCATTCAAAATGTCTCATCTTAATCAAAACTCTCGTATGTTAGCGTTGATTAATCAAAGTTGTGAAGATAGTGATGAAGAACACGATTGGGATAGCGGATCACAAGAAGAGGAAGACGACCCGAACGACGACGAATGGTTGGATGGTTTCTTAGAAGACGAAGAGTTCGGCGACTGGGATCCGAGTGGTGAATTTGTGGTTAGTATAATATGTTATAATTAGTTTTATATGGTAGCGTAATTAGTTTCAAATTAGTTTCATATGGTAGCGTAATTAGTTTCAAATTAGTTTCATATGCTAGCCTAAATAGTTTCATATGCTAGCGTAATTAGTTTCATATGCTAGCCTAATTAGTTTCTTATGCTAGCCTAATTAGTTTCATATGATAGCCTAATTAGTTTCATATGCTAGCGTAATTAGTTTCAAGTAATGATTCGTATTTTGCCTTGTTATTTTGGTAGTAGTGTAATTGTTGCTTTTTTTCGCTCTACAATTACGTATAGGGGAAAGATTATTCGGATTATTTTAAAACCGCACAAACGTGGGATACTCCGCAAGAATTGTACGAGTGGGCGAGAGATAGAGCAAAGGAGTTAGTGATAGCTTTGGTAACGCGTAATTCAAGTCCGTACCAAATAAGTATTGTGTGCGATAGATTTGGAAAACCAAGATCTGGGAGGCCAAAGGTGAACAAAGAGAATCCAGAGTTGCCTGTTCCTAGGCTTAGAAAGTCGAAGTCGAAGAAGTGTGAGTGTAGATTTCAGCTACTGGCAGTGCGAAAGAAAAACATTCTCGGGAATGCAGGAGAAAAATGGATTTTAGGTGTGATAGAAGGTCGGCATAACCATGTGCTACTTGCTAGTTTTCATAGGAATGCATTCATGGGTCGAATGACGGAGGAGCAAGAGCTTTGTGCTAGGCGGTGGGGAGATGGAACTGGACGCAAGACGCCAAAAGAAATTATCTCTAAATTGAGGGAAAAGTACCCTGGTAATGTTACTTCAAGGAGACAAGTTGCAAACTTTTTGCAGAAGGTGAATTACGAAGATCGCGGAGAGCTAAACGTGACACAGTGGTCCCTTAAGTTTTTGCTTGACCATGACTACGTAATTCACCCACATAGAGACACGACAAACGGCGAGGTTGCAATATTATTCTTTGCTAACCAAGAGTCGTTGCGTTTGTTGAAGAAGTACCCGTACGTGGTAATTATCGATGCGACGTACAAGACAAACAAGTAAGTCTCTACAAAATAGGTCGATATTTAGTTCGGATAAACTATACTATATTCTGTAGTGATATATGTTAATGTTTCAATAGATATGAAATGCCGCTCGTAGAGATCGTTGGATTCACCAGTACACACAAGACGTTCAACATCGCGTATGCATTCACTAAAGCGGAAAGGATTTATCATTACACATGGATAATATTCAATTGAAGTCATTATTCATAGATTTGGGAGTGATGCCAACGGCTATAATGACAGATTGTGAAGACGCGCTGATAAAAGGGATCAAGACTGTTTTCGGGAGCGAAGTTCAACATTTGTTGTGTTGGGTGCATATCAAACACAACATTGAGGCACATGCTTCGACCATCCTAAAGAGACAAATAAAAGTGGAAGCCTTTGCAGGACAATGTTGGGGACTATTTTGCTCAACTACTGAAGAGACCTATGAACAGCGGCTCGAACAGTTGAGGACATCTTGGAAGAGCGGCCTTGTGGGATACGTCGAGAAAACATGGCTTAATCCTCACAAGACAAGCATAGTGGGGGCTTGGACAGATCTTAAGCTTCATTTCCTTACGAGGACTTCAAACAGGTAAATATTGAATTTTTTTAGTTAAGACGATTATATCATAACGGCTTACTTCCTTAACTTACCAACTTAACTGTTTGTTTAGAGTTGAAGGGATGCACAAGGTTTTGAAAGATATTATTGGTTCTAGCAGAGGGGGCTTTAACAGAGTGATCGTACGGATCCATCATTCAGTACTCCTTCAGATTGATTCAATTAGGGCGAGCATGAACATGTCCCTCTCCAAACGACCAACTGATTTTGATGATCCAAACATGCATCCGCTTGGAAGGGCTATTTTTCCCGACTATTCTACAAAGTGTCAGACAGGTGTTTTGATCATTTGTTGGCTACTTATGAGATCTTACTGACGGGGAATTATCCTCAAGAATGCACCGACCATTGGGTGAGGAACTGTCTTGGGTTGCCGTGCGTCCATCAAATTGCACACGCCATCATTGCAAACACACCCCTGATTGAGGATGACATTCACCCGTTCTGGAGGGATTTGTATTGGGACGACACTCCTGAAACATAAGACGGCCCAAATCTGAAGGTCTGAATGAACATTATAGAGTTGCGACTCCATGAAATGTTCACCAAGTTGGAACTTGGAACCCTGAAGAAAAACACAGCATACCAGCTAGGTGAGTTGTATCAGGACTTGGAGCATCCTGAACTAACTACCTTGAAAGAATCGAAAAATGTGAAAAGAAAAGGCAGGCCAAAGGGTGCAAAGAATAAGGATAAGGAGGAGGTTGACAGTGAAAATGACAAGGAAGATGACATAGAACAAGAAGATATGGAGCAGTATGAGAAGGAGGAGGCAAAGCAGAAATCAAAAGGAAAGAAGAGTACAGGAGCAAGACGGCCAAGTCGTCCTAAAAAGGAGGAGGATGACAGTGAAAATGACAAGGAGGAATCGAGAGAGAAGAGTTATTTTGAGCACAGACAAGAAGAGTTGGAGTAGTATGAGAAGAAAGAGGCAAAGAAGAAATCAAAGGGGAAGAAGAAGGCAAACAATACACGAGCAAAACGACCAGGTCGTCCTAGAAAGCAAACAACGACATCACTTCCCGTGGACATTGAGGCTGAGGAGTTGCATTCTCAACCCATTCCCGACCTATCACAGCCTGAAGGATCAAACTACACTGACTTCGATCAGTGCCTTGAAGAACTTGGTGTTCCTCTCATTCATAGGGGGATTGACTTTGGCATTGACAATTTGGATGATTTTTGGCTTCCGTACATCACAGATGTTAGACAGGTACGTTCTGACGGGCATTGTGGTTATAGGTCGATGGCCTTACTTCTGGGAAGAAAAGAACAAGAGTACGGAAACATTCGGCGTGAGCTGGTAACCGAGCTGCTTGAGAACCGAGATTTGTACGAGCCTATTCGTCGCCGTCTTCGTCCGGGTACTTGGGAGGATCTTATTCTCCAAGTTAACCATTGTAGAAGCCCTTGTTCAGAACTGTACTGGCTGCACTTCCCACTGATGGGCTTAGTGTTTGCCACCCTATACCAAGTTGGCCTCGTGTTATTGTGTTGGGATGCTCCGACCTTTTGCTTACCGCTAAGGTGTAGAAGAGAAAACGCTGATCCTCCACGATAGATTTTCGGCATGGCACACGTAGGCAACCGTGACCACTTCATACCGGTAAAGTAGACAATTTTACTTGATACTTATGTAATCATAGTTTTTTGTTTAATATCTAAAGTCGATTGTGTTTATATAGGTGGCGTTGATGGTTGGTTCGCCACTACCGCATACTCCCGGTTCGTGGAAGAAACACGTAGATCCCAACATTCAATGGTGGGAAGAAACATTTGCGGACAATTTGAGGATGTATCGAGAGTACCGCATTTCAAATGGTCGGGCACCAGATCCATTCATGTATAAAGGAGGGACCGAACCCGTTGACATATCTGACTGAGTGAGATTGTCATGTAATAATTAGAAGACGCTTTTTACCTTGTAATGTTCAATCTCATCTATATACATTTTGGCAACTTTTTCAGAATTGCTTCAAAATTCATTTTGGCTTGTTTTATAATGTTTTGAGTCGGTTTTTTTTCGTTTCTGAGTCGTTTCGAGACGTTCTGAACCATTTTTTCCAATATTTGACGTACTTGGTCGTTTTCAAAAATCTCAAGTTTTGCTCATTTTGGTCATATTATGGCATCATTTTGGCCACATTTTGGCAACTTTTTCAGAATTGCTTCAAAATTTATTTTGAAGCAATTTAAATGCGCACAAAGTTTTAACGGTAACTAAAGGTGCGCATTATCACTGCGCACAGATTTTTAACGGTAACTTTGGTGCGCGTTACAACAGCGCACCAAAAGTTACAGATTTACAGAATAGGTGCGCTTAACCTTAGCGCATGGATGAAATCCGGTGACAATCTGTGCGCTCTACCACTGCGCACAATAGTCTTCCAATCTTCGAAATAGTGGAAATAGTTGCGATATGAAGGGTCTAGCACATCGATGTTGATTATGTTTGAAAAACTTATACAAATTAGTGTTATTAGGCATATAAAGTGCGTATAAGGTCTCCCCGTCGCAAAAAGTGGATCGAAAACATGCAAAACGCTAAAAGGCCTTAATGGGCCTTAAGGCCTTTTAAGGTCCAATAAGGCAGAACGATGCCCAAACGACGTCGGAATGCAAAGAAACTTGTTTTGAATGCATATTATAGCTATTTAACCTTGTCGGTAACTTCAAGTCGAAATCTCGTACTCTTCAAGAAACACCTCCTTTATAAACATTTACTAGTCTTTCAATCTTCGAAATAGTGGAAATAGTTGTGATATGAAGGGTCTAGCACATCGATGTTGATTATGTTTGAAAAACCTATACAAATTAGTGTTATTAGGCATATAAAGTGCGTATAAGGTCTCCCCGTCGCAAAAAGTGGATCGAAAATACGCAAAAACGCTAAAAGGCCTTAATGGGCCTTAAGCCCTTTTAAGGTCCAATAACTCGGAATGTAATAAAACTTGTTTTGAATGCATATTATAGCTATTTAACCTTCTCGGTAACTTCAAGTCGAAATCTCGTACTCTTCAAGTAACACCTCCTTTGTAAACCTTTACTAGTCTTTCAATCTTCGAAATAGTGGAAATAGTTGCGATATGAAGGGTCTAGCACATCGATGTTGATTATGTTTGAAAAACTTATACAAATTAGTGTTATTAGGCATATAAAGTGTGTATAAGGTCTCCCCGTCGCAAAAAGTGGATTGAAAACACGCAAAAACGCTAAAAGGCCTTAATGGGCCTTAAGGCCTTTTAAGGTCCAATAAGGCGGAACGATGCTCAAACGACGTCGGAAGGCAATGAAACTTGTTTTGAATGCATATTATAGCTATTTAACCTTGTCGGTAACTTCAAGTTGAAATATCGTACTCTTCAAGTAACACCTCCTTTGTAAACCTTTACTAGTCTTTCAATCTTCGAAATAGTTGAAATAGTTGCGATATGAAGGGTCTAGCACATCGATGTTGATTATGTTTGAAAAACTTATAAAAATTAGTTTTATTAGGCATATAAAGTGCGTATAAGGCTCCCCGTCGCAAAAAGTGGATCGAAAACACGCAAAAACGCTAAAAGGCCTCAAGGCTTTTTAAGGTCCAATAAGGCGGAACGATGCCCAAACGACGTCGGAATGCAATGAAACTTGTTTTGAATGCATATTATAGCTATTTAAACTTGTTGGTAACTTCAAGTCGAAATCTCGTACTCTTCAAGTAACACCTCCTTTGTAAACCTTTACTAGTCTTTCAATCTTCAAAATAGTGGAAATAGTTGCGATATGAAGGGTCTAGCACATCGATGTTGATTATGTTTGAAAAACTTATACAAATTAGTGTTATTAGGCGTATAAAGTGCGTATAAGGTCTCCCCGTCGCAAAAAGTGGATCGAAAACACGCAAAAACGCTAAAAGGCCTTAATGGGCCTTAAGGCCTTTTAAGGTCCAATAAGGCGGAACGATGCCCAAACGACGTCGGAATGCAATGAAACTTGTTTTGAATGCATATTATATCTATTTAACCTTGTCGGTAACTTCAAGTCGAAATCTCGTACTCTTCAAGTAACACCTCCTTTGTAAACCTTTACTAGTCTTTCAATCTTCGAAATAGTGGAAATAGTTGCGATATGAAGGGTCTAGCACATCGATGTTGATTATGTTTGAAAAACTTATACAAATTAGTGTTATTAGGCATATAAAGTGCGTATAAGGTCTCCCCGTCGCAAAAAGTGGATCGAAAACACGCAAATCATCCAAAATCACATAACTCGAGGTCATCGAAAGCGAAATCCTGGTCAAGGTAATGCGCATTGGATCTGCGCACATCTTTAGACCGTTTAAATTGTAACGTTGAAATATGACCGTTGCGTGCGCAGAACGTCTGCGCACACAACGGTCATATTTCAACAGCCAAAATCGAAGCTATAAAAGGAGGGTTGCACTCTACCTCAATTCACCAATCTCACCATTTCTCTTTTAACCTCACCAATCTCACAATTTCTCTCTTAGTCATGTTTGTGGTCGATACCTTATTAGTTTTCAACATTCAAACAAGCAAAACATCAAAGTTAAGACCATCACACAAGAAAAACACTTAAATAAAACATCAATCATACATAAAACATGGTGTATCTAACAAGCAATCCATCAAACAAAAACATAAGTCGAGCGTCTAATCCTGAGTCTCCTGAGTATAAGGCGGAGCATCCCCCCCGAGGGACATCATCCTGAGTCATATCATCCTGAGGCGCATCCTCCTGAGTCGTATCATCCTGAGTGCCACATCCACTCCCCTGGCCTCTCTCGTGAACAGAATCTGGGAAAACAGAAGGTGGTGGTGGTGCCATCTGCGATGCACGTGGGGGAGATGGTGCCAAAGGTGCCTGAGGTGCCTCTAAGATTTCAAGCCAACCACGAATCACATCTTCAGTGCCCCAAGGTCGATCCGAGATAGGGGTGTCTAGAAAAGAGTGCATCAAGGCTTGAAGGATCTGACAACGCTGCAAACAAAACGTAAAATTATAACATACCGCAAATGCATCGATAGGCACTGGGGTATATCCATAGCGAGGCGGGCGATCATGTCTCCCAGAGGATGGATCGACGACGGGATGTGAGAACTCGTCCAGCCAATCCAGATAGTCATCAGCCATCTTCCATGCTGGCTCTGCAACCGGCCCATCCAGATCGATCAGAGGCCTCGGCTCTGCGTCCCATGCTCCTAGAAGCTCAGCTGCATAAACGACGTCATATCCCGTGCAACCCCTGGGCCGAACAAATGACAACGGCTGAATGGAAGGGTCGGGAACGGGCTGAGCCCGCCCAAACTGCCGCAGGACTCTCCTAGGGTTATAGGCCTCATGAAATTTCCAGATACTCAATACGCCCTCAAATCTCGTAGGAGAAACCTCTGGTGAGTTAAAGTCCAAACCTCTCCATGGCTGCCAGTTAACCTGAAACAAATAACAAGCGGCTATTAGACACGTATGCGATAATGAAATAGAAAATATAAGAAATTAAATCCAGACCTGCTCATATCTCATGTTGTCGAGCATGCGACGGATGGCAACCAAACGCCCACTATCCGAGCTAAGTGGTGTATAAAATCCTGCAGCAGCTTCTCCATGGGCGAATGCAGGGTTCGTGACAAAGTGATCACGAAAATGAGGAAAATATGCCCAGATCCAGCACTACATATAAACAATTACACATTATTAGTAAAACTACGTGAATAGTTAAGAGTTATTCACCAAGACGTTAAAGACAAGATCTTACCCTCAGAAGAATCCCACATGAACCAATTGTTGTCGTCTCGACTCTAGATGCAGACCCTAAATTGGGATACAGTAACGCAAGTATGCCGGCTCCCCATGCAATGTCCCATGTATGCTCATGGTTGATAATAAGCGCCAGGTACTGGACCTTGTCACCCTTTGTCGACCTGTCCACCAAGACAGTCGAGCCCAGAAGAAAAAGGACATAGAGAGTGGCAATGTGACTCTCATTTCTGACTGGTGCAGCATACAAAACTTCCAACCGAGCATTGAGTGCACTGAAATGAATGCCACCTTTACTATAACATTTCTTCATGGCCTCAGCCGTCTGACCCATAGCCTCCCCAAGAAGAGCATAAATCCTGTCATCTATCATAGGTGAATTGCAGCTACGACCATGTATACGGACTTTGAGGATCTGCATCACGTCATGTAGGCAGATGGTCATCTCAGCAAATGGCATGTGGAAAGTGTTGGTCTCGGGATGCCACCTCTCCACAAAAGCAGAAATCAGTGCAGCATCGATCTGAGACGCTATGCCCACTCGGCGCAGCTCTGTCAGCCCAGAACACTCAGCAAGCCTGAACCATGTACCCTCCTCAGCTGAAATATGATGCTCATACACATGAACCTGTGCAGATCTGTAGTGTACCCTCAGGAGCTTCCTAGCCTAAATAAGTACAGAAAAACAATAACTCCGATTAGTAAATATGAAACATTAAGTTATATCAGCATTCAGATCAATGTTATTGAACATACCGGATCTAACGAAGCCGCATCAACCTCGGCCTCATCCCTAGGCTCATCCTCTGGCTGCTCAACAGCAACAGCCTGAGGTGGCTGAACATCTGCTACTCGTCGTCTCTGCCTGGGACGACGACCACCTCTAACTGGAGCCGCAACCTCCTCAACAACAGCCTCCTCAGCGCCAGCCCCCTCAGCATCTTCCTCAGCAGCAACACCCTCACCACCAACTCCCTCATCAGCACTCTCATGGCCTCTCCCTCTGCCTCTCCCTCTCCCTCTTCCTCTGCCACCACCTCGGCCTCTGCCTCGGCCTACAGCTTCCCCCGCACGGGCACACTTCCTAACCTGCACTGGAGGCACCAATGGTACATCGGGAGGGGGCCCTGGAAGAGGACCACGTGACCATATATACCTCGCTATATGCGTCTCATAAGAACACAGTAGGTGAGGCGCATGTGGACGACAATCAAATTCATACTAAAATATTCGAAAATATTTGAAAACTTCATAATCAAATTCGATTCTTTATATCTAACTAAATTTTTTAATAGGAATGCTTAGAAACTTAACAATTAAGTCATAACTAATTATGACTGTTAAGTTTCTAATATTTAATTCATAATTACTAAAAAATAATAATCACTACTAATACGAATTCTTACAAATTATTAACAATTCACTAACTAAAATAATAATCACTACTAAGTTTCTGTCGTCTTAATAATTACAATTAATTATGAATCCTAAAGGCCCCGAATATCTATTACATTATTTATGAAATTATATAATAAACACAACAATTACTAACTAACATTAACGAATCATAATTATTACTAAAAAATAAACGATGCCTAACTACTCAATTTTCAAAATTAAATACGATTAAAATTTAAAAAAAGCGGGTTTAGAAATTACATACCGAATGAAGCTCGTGCGGTGTCGATAAAACCGGATCCGTAGTCGTCGACGCCGGAACCCGAGTCGTCGGAGCCCGACCAGTCGCCGGAACCCTACCAGTCGCCGGTGCCCGCGCCGGAACCCTACCAGTCACCGGAATAGTCGTCGGAGCGGTCGTCGGAGCCTCAATTGCCGCTGCCAACGCCGCTCGAGTCGCATGCCGCCTCCCGCCTCCCGCCTCCCGCCTCCATTCACCAAGGTTTCAGCGTCGGGCAAGGTCGCCGGAGGTGGCTCCGTTGTGACGGAGGTTGTCGGAGGTGTAGGGATCGGGACAGAAAGGATATCGTCGGGAGCGAAAGAATGAGGTGGTTGAGAATCCATTGACGGAATTGCGTTTAGAGGAGGGAAACAATCGGAAAATGGAAAATTGTGAAGGCGCCGTCGGGAGTGAAACGGAGAAGAAGAAAAGAAAGAAGGAAGAAGAAGAATCCGCTGCGGCGCTTAGGGTTAAAGACCCTGTGCGCAGGTAATTTGCGCACAAATGTTGTGCGTAAACGTTCAACGCACAACATTTGTCAGCCCACGCCAGCATTTTCATATTTATCCCCAAAATACTCATGTGCGCAAAACAACTGCGCACAAACTCATGCGCATAACGTCTGCGCACATATTCGCGTGCATATAGTAAAAATTTCGCGTGCATATAGGCGTTTCGTATTAATTTGAAAAAATTATTATACCAACGTTTGTTTATGTATAAGTGTGTTATACCAACTTGGTACTTTACTGCATTTGTTTTCAGACTCTTTCGTAAAATCAGTAGCAACGTGGTTTCAACTGAAGTGTGAACCCTTCGTTAAGCTTTGCGAACTTTGTGAATCCATTTCGTATTGATAAACTTCTCTTCAATTAAAATAGCAATGTATAAATAACTCTCTAACTTCTATTTTTTGGGCTCAATTACGAACGGAAATGGACATAAATTCACAATCTAATTTTAATCATGTTCTTAATTCCAATTCTAATTTTATATACTATGTCATTTGTAAATTGTTAAAGAAAGTAGGGTTATTTTTGTCAATAAAAAGTGAGTAACTAGGAGAAACTAGTTTGATCCCTTGTTTTTTCTAGTTAATGCTTTAAACTAGTTTATTAACTAGTAACTGGTTAAAATTGACCCACAAAACCATGTTTAATTCAACAAGTAACTAGTAACTAGTTATCTAACTAGTTTATGTGGCTTTGCAAACACAGCCTTACCCTCCCTTATCCAAGATAAATATCCTTCTCCCTAGTCTTATCTTGTTGGCCACATGAATATTTGCACTAACTTCATCTTGATCACCTCTTATTCTAAATATCTTATTTCACTTTTTTCAAACTCTATCAACTGAAGGAGTAAGCTTCGTGATGATTTTTTCTCTCTGGCTCTAATTGAATAAGGTCTCTTATCTTCTTACCTCCATAGCTCTGTCTTCAAACAAACAAGTGCTTCTTGGTTGTCACCTCGTCTTTTTTGAATGAGTTAATTGCTCCATTGAACAAGCTCCTCTCCGTTCTTGAATAAGCTCCTCTCCGCTCTTGAATAAGCTCTTCTCCGCTCTTGAACAAGCTCCTCTCCGTTCTTGAATAAGCTTCTCTCCGTTCTTGACTTGATGTTAATTTCCGCCCCAAACGATAACCAAGCCATTTAAGTGTGAGAAAATCCCCACGGCCGCCGCCAATGTTGGTACCCGGGTTAAGCAAGGCTGGTCGAATTGAATCTAATCGGCTTTGGTTATCGAGAAGATCATGCTCTTTATTGATTTGAATAGAAAGATTACAAGCCGACGAGTTTGAATATACCCGAGGATCTCCACAAACCTCCGGTCCTAAGTCTACATTTCAGAGCCAGGCCGAAGATCCCGTATATAAACGCTATACATGCCTATTTATAAAGGAAGCAAACCTACTAGGCTAAGTTACGTCCAGCAGCTTGTCAGCTACCTGGTTGCATTAGTATGTTGCTTGTATCACCTGCTTGCATCAGCTGCATGTATCAACAACTTGTATAACTAGCTTGATTGTCGCGCTTGATCAAAGTTTACGCTGTCGTTATGAACGCGTTGATAGAAGACGACGCGTGCCATTCCACAAGAACTAACGCGTTCCTAGTTGGCCGACTTGTTTGGATTAGCTAGTTTTAATGCGATGATTTAAGGCGACGAGTGTTGTTTCGTAAAAATAGCGCACACCATCACTATTAATGTTAAATAAGTGTATAGTTTGTACTGCTGTTAGTAATTTTTGAAGTTGGTATTATTTTGGATTGAGTGTGAATAGTTGGTATTATTTAAAGTAATTTTGCCAATTTTTTTAGTAGATTTGATAAAGTAAATCGTGTTTTTTTTTTGGTAAAAGTTTTTTTTTTTTTTTTGATGAAGAAAGCATTTAGGGGGGTTTATCTATCAAGAATAAACCGCCCTAGAGCACCCCGAAGGATGAGATCATAAAGATCTAAGAAAATATTAAAAAAACAGGTAATGGTCGCACGGGGTGGGATTTAATAATAAGGTCCGCCGCACCATTATCAAAGTCAAAAGAGAAACTAACTAATCGATGAGTAGAGCTCTACATACTGGGATAGAGAGAGAATGGACACGAACACGGGTTGCACTGAGGCCAACACAGGCGTTGTGACACCGGGGAGCAGAAAACAATCATTCTTCTGGTTGTGCGATGCAACAAGGCAAGTATATGACTCCTGAAAGTGCTTCATCTCAAGCAGACAATCCAAACCACACAACCATGGTTATAGTCTCTTCCGGAATGACATTTCATCTCGAGAGCCAGTAATAACTTTACACAAAGAAATAAAAATAACTCAAATGACTTGAAAGACAACATGGAAGAAGACCAATTATTAGTTATCCAAATACCACTTGACGACCTTGATGCGTTTTGTTCTCTAATGAGAATGATAATCTGGTTGAAATTTGATTAGTTAGCAATTTGTGATGTGTAAATGTTGTTATAAGTCTAATTCATTTGACAATATGATAAAAAACGCCAAACTAATCAACCAATTGGGCCTTAAAGCCAACAAAATGGATCAGTTGCCCATTAGACACCACAAGTATGTGGTCAACTTTTCATTTTTTTTTATTTGATGTATTTCTTCCCTCAGGAGCTTGAAGGAAGAAATTAGGGTATTTTATGGCGGCGGCGGCTGGAACGCTGAAAATTTTACCATGTACAAACAAAGGAAGCGGAGCCGCTTGGTGACGATGAAGGCCGATAGCCATTAGGTCTTGAAGATCTGTGTTCAGTTTTTTTTATTCTTCAAAGATGCTCAACAACCATGGTGATTGTTGTTATCCTCGAATATGAGTTACAGATCTGGAATATAGGTCAGGATAGTTGAGGAAGATTGGATCTGAGCTATCAGATCCGCATTGGTGATGGGAAGATGAGAATTTCATAACTTTGGCTTTGGAAGATGGGGTTTGGTGGCTCACATCGTTCCGTTTTGTTCCATTCATAATTTTATTTTTGGTAGTGTTGTTGATCTCGAGGGAAACTCAAGAAGATATTGATAATTAGGTTGTTGTCAATTAAAAGAGAGAAAGGCATATTCCTCTCTCTATATATTGAAACCGTGGTTTTCAGATAGGCATTTGTTGTTTAGGTTTGATTGTTGAATGAGATGTTATGTACTGTTGATTTTTTATGGGTTTGTAGAATTGTGGTCAGAACTCAGAAGGCCCCCTTGTTATGGGATTATTGTTTTGAAGATTTGTGATTATTGTTGATTTGTGATTGTGGTTGAAGAATGTATTTTATTTTGAGTTAAGATTGAGTTTTTGGTTGAGGGTTTGTTGGTTTTCTAGAGAGAAGGTGGTGTAGGTTCCTATTTGAAGAAAGAATAGTTGGAAACGAGAAAACTTTTTTTTGGTAAAAGATTGACGGCAATCTCTGCGCTTTATTAATAAAATGAAAAGGCTAATTAGAAATTAAACGTTATAGAATATGTAGAACTTTTACAAGGGAAAAAGAAATGCAAATTTCCAATAGCTGATAAAAATGTAAAATAAATAGGAAAATATGTGAACAGTGGAGCTCAGAAATTGTTTCTCTTCGCGCCTGTTTTATTCTCTTACACTCTTGTCACAAACCCTAATCTGACAAATTCATCCGAAGATATTTAGAAGACGACATGGAAGCCTTAGCTACTGGCGAACAAAATTCCGCCGACAATAATGTTAAGCCCTACTTTGACATTTATGGCCCTGAGGTTCTCTTTCTCTGCGCTATACTTTCTCGAATTGTCTAACTAGTGTGCGTACTGGGGAAAGAGATTAAACATATGATTCATGGTTGGGTAGTCTAACGAGATGCAGAAAATTTCATACTTGTATTAGTTGCTGAAGTTGTATGCGCAGCTAGATTCTGTTGAGCCAATTTGCAATTTTTTTAGCTTTTAGTGCAATCCATTGGTTTCAGTGGTTGAATACAGTTTTCTTTTTTTATATTTACAATGAATTTTATGGCTACTAACAGATTTTCTAAACATTTCTCAGGCTAGAGCAGAGGCAGTTTTGAAGACTCCAGAATCCAATTCAGTCTTGAATGTGCAAGTATGTTTTTCATAAAGTGTGGATTTTTATTTGACCTGCATGAATCTGTCATTAATCCCATTATCATAATGTCTCTTGTTGTTTGTTTAAATTTGCAGGATGTCCAAGGACTTATCACATGGGTTCTTGCTGATGGATACATGCCCTCATGGGTATTTATTAAGGTACACTTTTCCAGCTTCTTAGCTGAAACTTCTCACTAACACTGTTTTTGGTATAAACTTCTAGTCTTCTACTTATGTTTCTTTATTGTTTTGCAGAACAAGCCCCTAATTCCGAAGGTTGTTCTTCTTCATGTCCCTGGCCTTGATGCAGCTCTATATATGTCACAGTTGAAACGGTTTTCAGGTTTGAGGCAGTCGTGTGGCAATCCAAGGGCAGTTTTGGCATTAAGGTTGGTAATAGATACGCTCATACGCCTCATGTTTTATATATATATGTTAACTGTGTGTTATGTACTTGTTGAACTTAATTTGTGATCATATTATCTTCTGTGTGCCTTTTATGCTAGCTGTGTATCAGATAGAATGCAGACAATAGATGCACTCTTGACATGCAAGTTCAAAAGAAAGCGGGTTGAAGCTGATTCATTTCCAAAGAAAAATGGGCAGCTATCTGAGAATGGTCTGTGACATATTTTTCCTAACAATTTGTGTTGGGTATCCTGCCTTCTTTCCTCATAATTGAGTTCTTCTGCCACAGGGTCCTGTTCTTTGGCTGGAATTAAGAAGAATATACCATTCCCAGCTACATATTATACTCTAACATCCAGGCAATTGCAAGACAATGGATATTGTCACAACAAGCCAGGTCCGAACTAGTTACAAGCTAATCTTGTAATTTGTTATTTGTGGTGAAGATTTAACATTGTCTTAGAGTTTGCTTCTTATAAATTGGTGAAGATTTTCTTTCCACGCTTCCTGCAAATCCTGGATCTGCCCCACATGAATTATTAGCTCTTGATTGTGAAATGGTAAAGTTTTTACGGAATCTGTTTTATATTTACTTTTCTGACAGTTCTTTAGGTGTTCACATAAAGCAATCTTAGTGTATTGGTTTCTGGATCTTCTATGTGAGTCCATCTGTTTTTTCTTTATAACTTGACTTCAATTGTTTTCTGATGTTATTCCTCTCTAATATACAGTGTATCACCTGCAATGGATTTGAGCTCACACGCATATCAATTGTAGATATAGAAGGTCAGGTATGTCATTGCAGCAATTTTCCCTCTTTGATTGACAACCTCTGCCCACATTATTAAGTCATGAACCATGATTAAGCCTTTTATAATAGAAGATATGTGAATGAATCCAGTCTGTGCTATGTTTTGTTCTCCCTTAATTCTGTCATAGTTACATTGGACATTATCAATTTCATCAAGCGCATCATGTGATCAGTAAACAGCTGACTGGACTCTTTTGGGGAAGTCTCTTGTTGACAGGACAGACAGTGGCTAGTGTTGTTATATATTGCATTTTTAAGCCCTTTGTATTACCCTTAAATTGTACAGTAATTAGTAAAAGTCATATATTGTGAGATATGTTGAGCATGTATTCAATTTCACTCTATATGTTTATGTACTCTTGTTTTTAGAATCTACAAAATATGATGTATTGATTCGATATTTTGCAGGTTTTGTTGGACAAACTAGTTAAACCATTCCACCATATTACTGATTACAACACCAGGTGCATAATCTTAATTCCTTGACAATGTATGCTGATATGCTGTTTGACTTGTCTTCCATATAAATTTGTTTGCAATTAATTTTTAATGGTTATAATCTTTTCTTGTATTCTGGAAAATAAAGCTGAATTATTTTCCTATGTTTATCTGCTAGCAAAAAAATAACTTTCACTTGGCGGAAAAAATAACTTTCATATGCTGGGAAATTGAAGTCATCTGAATATTGGGTGTGGATTGAAAGGAACAAAATGAAAATATTGCATTAAGGCGTAATTTATAAGGACGATATATTTGACGGTCAATTTTATGCCGTCTTGATCTGAACATTTTCTTCTTAAACCGTTTATAAGCTTGCCTCCATTACATTGTGATATGAATTTTCCTGGAAAAAAGAAGAAGCTTTCTACTGAAACTCTGAAGGATAGTGAGATGTCAATTGATTAGTGGCAACTTGCCATCATTACAATGTGATATTTGTTTTTTCAGGTATAGTGGAATCACATTCGAAATGCTGGAGCACGTGACTACAAGTCTGGAAGATATTCAGGTCCCTAATTCTTCATTTTGCCTACTGCTGAATCGTGTAACTGCAAGTGCATGTCCAGTTTTTGTTTTCCCTAACATAATGTTAATTCTCTAAAGTGATATGCCTTCATTTGTTTTCCCTGCTCAGGAAGAATTTTTGAAGCTGGTTTTCAAAGAGACTATCCTGGTTGGACACTCATTGGAGAATGACCTATTGGCGTTAAAAATTAATCACAGTCTGGTGATTGACACAGCAGTACTGTACCAGCATCCTTTGGGTAGATCTTATAAATCAGCTCTTAGAGTTCTTGCAAGAAAATTTCTTTCCAAGGAGATACAAGATTCAGTTAATGGACATGATAGCATAGAGGATGCCAGGACTACTATGGAACTAGCATTATTAAAATTAATAAATGGTATGTGGTTTTGTCTTACTTTTATATTGTCAATTTAGGTTTTCAAAAATTATATGTTTTTGTCAACTAACCAGTAAATCTATTACAGAACTTTCATCTGCTTTTAGATGCAGTAGAAATTTGTAGCCTCTCTTGACATTCGTTTTCTGTTCAGGGCCTGAGTATGGTTCTCCAAAATTTACAAGGAAGAAGCTTCTTACGATCCTAAGTGAGGCGGGAAAATCATCGTCTTTCATTGACGATCCTTCCATAATTAAACGCTATGCTTGTGAAACATCTAATGCAATTCCTGTGTTTTCTGATGATGATGCTTCATTAAAAATTCAAAAAGAGGTATTTGCTCCTAAAGCCTTATTCTATTACTGTTGAAGCCTCGAAGGAATTATGGGTATAACAATATGAATGTACAGGTAAAAAATGACAAGGTACATTTTATCTGGACACAATTTTCCGAATTAAACTCTTATTTGAAGAAGCAGGCCGAGGACACAGAAAAGTTCAATGCAAGACTAGCAACGCTAATATCATTGATAACATGCAAAAAAGAATCTTCTAGTAGGAAGAAGCGTTCTCTAACTTCTGAACTTCAAAAAATACTGCGTCGATTGGATGACCGGACTGGCAATATTTACAAGCATCTGCCTTTGAACTCTATGCTTATTGTCTATACTGGTCATGGAGACACTGCTTCCACGTGCAGGTATGTCTTCCATTCAACAATACGGTTTATTGCTTACTTCCTTTGTCTCTCCTGCTTCATTGAATTGATTTAAGTTGTCCTGTTAAGATATAATTATGCTGGAGAGACAAAGACAACGTAGATTTTAACTGCTTCTGAATTCGGATTCTTTTGTTTTTGTCATCTAAAGATTAAGGAAGATGCTAAATGAAAAATCTGAAACCACATTATGCCGAGAAAAGCTAGTCAAAGTGTTGGAAGAACTCCAGAGCGAAGCTGAAGTTGGCTTGTGTTTTGTGGGCATCAAGCAGTAATCCATGTTAAGTCATGGCTATAAACTACAAGACCCCCAAGAACATACTTGTATCAACATAATTTTCATATGATGAGCCTTTGTAGTTTGTACTATTCATTTTTTTTGGAGATGCATTAGTTTGAGGCCCTTCTTTACCTTTTCTACTTCCTTGTTGCTTGTAAAAAGAGAGAAGAGAACAAATCTTACTTTTACTCATTGTAATAGATTTATCAGTGTAGATGATACAAGCATTAGCAATAGCATACTGATTATAAAGCGTGCAGAGTGTAAGCTCTCTTCCGACAACAACCATATGCCGACAGTTATAATGCAATATAAAGTACTAACAAATCAATACAGAAGTTCAGACTTTGGCCATAAAAAAAATAAGTTTGTATTTTCATTCTATTAATTCAAGTAAGTAGTTTGCACCATCTTCCAGGAGAAGTTAACAAATTTGATATGCAAGGTAGAGTGCAAGAGAACTTTAAATTTGACTTATTTACCATAAAATAGAATAAAAAGAAGAAGAAATTAGTTGATTACCAACTTGAGCAATATAAGGTTAAAATAAGCATATGGGTCTCCATCTAGATTGTTGTGCTGTTGTACTTTACCTCTCAACTCGCGATTTGTGATTGAAAGCTAGGGCATATCTTGACATAATGGTCATACATTCTTATCATTAATAACCCTAATCTTATTTCTTATAAGATAATCATAACATAGAAGTATATACAGGGCCGTTCCGAGGGTTTTGGATTTCCCGTTCAATTTATCAATTCGCTTTTACAAAATTTTCATATAAATATAGATGGTTGCATAGCAAAATACTTTTTTCTCTCTTATTAAATATAAGATAAAACTCTTTTTCAATCATGATATTGATTTTTTGATAAATTCGCTTTTACAAATTTTTCATATAAATATAAATATTTTTATAGATGATTGCATAACAAAATTCTATTTTTCTCTTATTAAATATAATGATAAAACTCTTTTTTTCAAATATAATATTGATTTTTACAAAGGTTTTATAATTTGTAATTTTAAACTTGTAAATCTGAATATAAATTGCCTTATAAAAGTTTGGGAAAAAATAAAATGGAGATGCTAGAATTCGAACACAAGACACCCTCCACATGTGGTGGTGAACATCTTACCACTAGAGCAACAAGAGCTTTATGTTTATTTCCATACTTTAATTTTAATATATAGAAGTTTTTAAAATTTAGGACCCTTTAAAATTTAAAGGCCCTGTTCCGTTGGACCTAATGGAAGACCCTCCGGGCCGGTCCTAGTATATACCATAAAAGTTGTTGCTTTTCCAATTGAGAAAACAATCGAGGTAGCTAAACTGTCATTTTCTTATTTATTCCACAATTTGGAAAAACAATTACATTATAAGAAATGTAATACACCAATCCGCAATGGACACTTATCTCTTTTTAGCCCTCAAACACGACCCATAACAATAACATCATATATCACTTCCCTCGAATTAAGACACCACTCGATCTCAAGCTAGAATCCAAAAAAATAAATTAATAAAATAAAATGAAGTACCACTATACCTGATATTAGATGTTGGAGTTCGATCATGATCGAGATTCACCGTTCACGTATTCTATTTTTATTTTTTGGTAAGAAAAGAAATCGGCTCGACTTAAAAACTAGGTATCAATTTGTACGTAGATTTTTAGCGAGACTCTATTTTTCTGATCTGCGCTCGATTAAATTTGATCATATCAAAAGATGTTACTGAAAAGAATTTAATACTTATGAAATCAACCATACACTCCCTCCGTCCCCAAATATTTTTCCCATTGTAACTTTTGACACTATTCACATTACAAGAGAATCTTCGATATATCGTCTAATATATAAGAAAAAACATTATAATATGAGATCTTGTTTGATTCGTCTCGACGAGAACTTTAACAATATAACATTTTTATTAATCTATATTTGGAGATATTAACGTTACAAAACGTGTCTCGACAAATGTATCAGAAGAGAATGAGAAGAACATTAAGGGACAGAGGGAGTATGTACTAAGATATAGATGTATCTTTTTATTGTGAATCTTGTTATGCATGAAAGACAGGATTGCTTTTTTATTGTGACCTTGTTATGTATCGTGTCTAGCAGTTGGATATGCAAAAATCTCTCCACGTGAAATGTTATTAGAGTTGATTGTTTGGGTTGAGCTCGGATGTCTAAGCCTCATATTTAAATAATATACTATTTCTTATTTTACCAACTGGTTTTAGAGAAAAGTTCGGGTGAGAATAAAATATAACGTAGAAAAAATTAAGTTATTCGCGTTAATGAATAACTAGTTAATGTTCATAATTTGGGTGATAATTTTTATAATATGATTTTTGGGAGAAAAATAATATTGAAAGTAAGGTGCGAATTTCATACTTATGTACGTGATATGCTTGACGATTGTGTTTTCCATACGTGTATATGTACGTGTACGAGAAATATTAATTATTAGGGTTAGTTATGAGAGGAAGGAGTGGAACACGAATTCAATTATATGAAAATGGCACTTCAGCTGCAATAGTCCTCTCTTGTGGAACACTTCAATATCTACATTGGCACTTCGCATTTTCTCGCACGTAACAATATGTAGCTTTATTGTTAAGCATTTAAATTGAAAATGTGATAAATTGTTCCTAGCTCGATCGACCATGTGGAATTGTGGATGCTTATATATATGTAACAGATTTTATAAAGAAAAGTGTGTGAAAAACTTAAATACTTAGGTAGCTATGAATGGGTATGGTAGAATACGTGCAAATGTTCCTAAAATAATGACAAGAAATAAATGAAGCTTCCATCATCGTAACTGCATGGAATCCATGTAATTAGCAAGAAGCTAGAGCTTACAAGCTAGGTACAGTTATACTAAAATCATGCAAATGATATACATTTTGTACGATTAGTTTTAGAAATTAAGAATGATGCAAATGAGGATCGCGGAACAAAATTTGCATGAGTAGTTGATTTATTTTCAGTTGATAGGTATAGCGCTATTTTACAATTTTAGGGTTCAATAGAGTAAATACTCCGTATATTATTTTTTGGCTGCATCGGATAAATTTTAGAGACACAGTAATTAACTTTGAGTCGTCAAGATAAATTCGAAGAATTCTAACAGCGTCCATGCATGCATGTGCGCGTATAATTAAGGATGGGCTGCATGAAACAACAGATAGGATATATCGGCTAATTAAATAATTAACTAACTAATTCTCTGTAGTTGTAATTGTTAAGGAGAAATGCTTAGCATTCTCTTGCAGAAAGTTCAATATTCCAACCTTTCTGTGTTATGAATATATGCAGGTGTGCAGCAGCCTTCACCCATCCAATCTCCAGGAAAGCTATATACTCTGTATCAAAAAATTATAACTCTCATCCGCTCTTGGGCGCATCCTGGGTGCGTCCAAAATCATTTTCAACAAATCTGGTTCAGTGTTGAGCGCATCCATTTTGACGGCTTATATATTTTTCGGGTTGCATCCAGAGTGCGCCCAGGATTGACCCGGTTCATTTGGACGCACCCAGGATGCGCCCAATAATGGATGCGGGTTATAATTTTCTGGGTACGGGGTTAAACACTCTAAAATTACAGAAATATAATTAGCACATTTGCGTGGCATATGATTAATCATCTACATTATAAGTGATCATTCTTAATTATGTAATTATTTATGTCATGAGTACAAGAGAAAAGTTCGGGTGAGAATTGCAAGACTTAACGTAGGAAAAACGAAGCTTTTCGTGCTCACGGATAACAAGCTAGCTAATGTTCATAATTTGGAAGGTAAAATTCATAATCTTTGAGATGAATTTTTTTGAGGTTATTTTGAGAAAAAGGTTAAAGTTCGCCGTAATTACAAATATGTCACCATGTCCCTCACTGAAAACGTGTAAAAAATCTAATGACCCAGATTATAAGAATTACTATCCATATTATAAACATTGACGTGTTATCTCTGAACGCGAACTGTTCGTTTATCCTATGTTAAGAATTGTTCGCAACGGAACTGTCCTTCACAAATATATATACTTGTGAGTTGTGATGGACTGATGGACATTTCATACTCAAATCTGTATCATAATTTTTTTTTATCACAAAGTACTCGCTATGGTTAGAACTTGCTGAAAATAATGGTATGAAATCTCAATCACGTATGTTGTACACGTTTTATTAGTGATGGTAAGGTTTTTATTGTTGACTTGCCATCTGCATGGAGCTAAGCATAAGGAATTAAGAGTTGACGGGTTACCCTTTTGTTTTGCTTGTTATTTTGGAGAGGATTTTTATGGAAAAAAAATAAGAAGATAGAACTAATTTCATCCCAGTTGTTGCGAAAGGAATAAAAATTGCAGCAAAAAATTACATAAAAGTCGTTGAGATTGTATAATTATTTAATGTATTTACCCTTGGTTAAAAAGTAAAATGATTTATTGAGAAACAAACAAAATTCAAAATTCAAGAAAAACATTTCAAACTTCTGTTGGTTGACAATATATCATTTCACATTACTTTTATTTTCTATCCTATACCCTAATAAGAAATTTATAATAAAAAGAATTGAAAAATATTTTAATTTTTAGTTATATTTTTGTTTTGTGATAGGTTAACCTTTTTCCAAAGAAGATAATTTTCATTAGAAGTATCAAACTTAACCTATACCCTGCAAAAACCATTACTTTGGATCAGATGCGAATTTGATTATCCTACAGTTATACATACAATACATGCTCACCTTTTTATATTCACATGCACATTTCTTTATATTCACATGCACACATAGAGAAAATGTATGCACGTACACATCTGCGAATGTGCATGTATTTATGTACTTCGTATATATGTGCACGTTGATGTGAAAAGATGTGCATGTAAATTTTTCATTCATATATTCATACTATAAAAATCATTCTCACATAAATGTTTTTAATTCTATTTATTTTTTAATTATCACAAACAAATAATTCTCACATGAATCTTTTTCATTTATTTATGTGTCTCTATCTTGCATGATGGACGAACTCAAATTAGTTAGAATAAGGCCCATTAGGCTAAAACCCTAATCTCTAAAGGCTATATAAGCCTTTCTATATTGTCGTTTACATTCACATAGAAGTAAGTTTTGTCGTGATTTATCCCGCCCCTTAGCTTCAACGTCCACATATATTGACGTTGTGAATTGCTCGATCTAGATCCGGCCGCAATACAAGTCGACCCTACTCGATTCGCATCACATAATGCATATGTTTGTGTAAATATTCACATTTCTTACCTAGCCATCAATCCTCACCCCTAAATATGTATCATATTCTCCTTGAATCCATTTACACCTTGAATCTATTTATACCTTGAGTCTATTTACACCGGCCATTACCATGAGTAATGAATTGACGTATAAAATACTAATGGAAACCGACTACCTATACTAGCGCTATGTTTTGATTGCATTAGTATAGCAACAACAATTAGTATACCAATTAAAAAAGGAGGAATTAAAAGATGAAATACCTACAAAAGTATCGTGAAGAATCAACAAAAGTGACTGGCCATCCACAACCCTAAAAAAAACCCAAACCTACCCTTATCATCTTCATCTATATATATATTCTTCTATTTGCTAACTATAAACTTTACCCTCCGCTCATCATCCTTGAATAATATATCGATCATTTAAATAAGCTTATATATAGCTAGCTCTCACCTATCGAGATCGAACAAGCACTTATGGGGGATTCTGGAGGAGTTTCGAGCTGTGACGAGGTGATGAAACCATCAATAACATGCGCAAGAGGACATTGGAGACCAGCTGAAGATGAAAAGCTAAGAAATCTTGTTCATCAATATGGCCCTCAAAATTGGAACTCCATAGCTGAAAAACTACAAGGCCGATCCGGTATTTCTTAATTTAATCTATCCTAACTACTTTGGATTTCTCTTTAGCTTGATCAACTTCTACTACTAATCTATGATATCTTAGACAACTATATATTATTTAATGAAATATTAAGTTCTGAGATTTTTATTTTGTTATAATTAGTTTATGTATAGTATCTAATTTATGGTAATATTATTGGTATATATAGGTTAAAAAGATCATATTTATAGCATATATTGAAGTTCATGATCATAATCAAAGTATGGATTACAAGACTTCTAGTCTCAATTCTTATTTATCAAGAATATAAGGTGTTTTCGAGTCTGTTTTCTTATTATCGTAAAGTAAAAATTCATTGGAAATGATAAAACAACAACTTATTAATGGATAAATTCACAGAAACACATAAAATATGTTTTTTTCCAAGTTTATGAAGAATAATAAATGTCTTTAAAAAGTGAATAGCTAACTTATTAATTCTCGTCAAAATTTCTACAACGTCTTATAAATCCGATCGAATAGAGTATAACCAAATTAAAATAAATGTATGCTATTATAATTAGTAACGGTAATTGATGTTAGTTACTCATATTATAAGCACATATAACGAAAGATTGACAAAAAATTACTAATTTGTTGTACCACTTGTACGTATGTATAATCAATTTAGCTCCTATTTAATCATGCATATGGATCAGGCAAAAGCTGCAGACTGAGATGGTTCAATCAACTAGATCCAAGAATAAACAGAAAACCGTTCTCGGATCTTGAAGAAGAAAGACTACTAACGGCACACCGTATTCACGGCAACAAGTGGGCCCTCATTTCCCGTCTATTCCCTGGACGGACAGATAACGCCGTCAAGAATCATTGGCACGTAATCATGGCAAGAAAGCAAAGGGAACGATCCAAAACTTACACTTCTATTACTAGCCCTAAAACCACTTTCAAACACGAATTATCCAACTCTAATGTCGATCACAAAGGGAAGATGATTAATAGCTCTGCTTTCAGATTCGGTTCCTCGCATCATTCTATGATGATGATTAATGGAAACATGTTCGTGTCGTCTGGTTCCTCGTACCCTAGATGTAAGGTTGGGCACTTTGGAATTCGAGATCGTGTTAATGAGTATGGTCAAGTTCTTAGAACACGTCTATCTGAAGATACCTTATCGAAATGTTGTGATCAAGAAGAACATGAAGTAGATGAAGATGTGAATCGAGCAAAGAAAGAGTTTCAGTTCATAGATTTTCTTGGTGTTGGGGTTTCCTCTCGATGAGAATGTTCATACATACATATGGTCATTTTTCAGATGTTATAAATATATATACTGTACTTAAACAACATAGCAACGAACACATATCTTCGTATTTTTTATACACATGTGTAAAACCCAAACGCTAGATCTATTAGATTGATAATAACTACGATGATTCCAATTGCGAAACAAAAATCAATCAACTATTAAGTACCATAGCAACACTAAGAAATATGATCCAATATAATATGAGGCTTCCAAAATATATAAGCACGTTGTATAACGATATTGCATTAATCAAATTCAATCGCATCATGAAAATGCATGAATGAAATTTAGTGAAGTTTTAAATGACAAAACATCCTCAAGCAAGTCCATGAAAAGTAAGTAATTATAGTCCAGACGAAAGCATGAAAAGGGGGAAGACTGGTGTCGGGCCAATCCAGTAAATGGAGGATATTTATATGTCAACAACGGCGAAACAGATTCGGAGGAGTTGAGAAGTCGGCACGATCCATATGTTTAGAGACTCGTAACGTCCGAGTAGTGAATGATGACGACTATCGTAATACTGGCAGATAACATGGGCGTGGACACTCAAACGGCACGCGGCGAGAGCCCTAATCGAATGTAAAAAAGATCGACGCTGTAGTTCGAGTTTCCAAATTCAAAGAAATGAGGTGTGTACCTTGTGTGAGAGAAGCCCACGCAAGCATAACTCGATGGAGGGGCACAATTTCACCCCAAGCATAACCAAACGGATGAGCTCCAAATTTGATTTTACGTATTGAAAGGTTCATACAAGTAGAAAACTTGAATACAAATACTGTATATGCTTGTACGTGGAATATGAAAACCGATGTATTCGAGATTTTATAAATCCCTAGTCGTCTTCTTCCCCGCGCCATTCCTCTATGCTAAAAACCCCCATAAAACCCTAAAAATCGTCGGCGGCCATTCTTTTCCATTTCCTGTCCAAATTGCTTCATTTCATATCCAATCTTCAACGTTTTTCAATTTTCATTGATATTCCCTTATCAATTGCATCTTTCTCGCACAAAAATGGATCCAAAAATCAATAACCCTAAATATACGACGTCGGTGACGGAGGAAGTTGGCAATGGCGGTGTCCGTACTCTCGTCGGTGGTGTTCAAGTCCGAGGAGGTGGTAAGAAGGCCGGAGGTGGTGAGCGGAAGAAAATGGAGGTGGTGGTGGCGCTGGGGCTTCAGGTCGCGCATAGGAGGTGCGAGTGGAGGGTGGTGAGGTCGTTGGAGGTGGAGGTGGTGGTGCTAGTGGGGTCGAGGTGGTTGGGCAAGGTGGTGGTTGTTTGTAGCGAAATTATCAACGAGATGTGTTAGGGTCACATGTGAATCCCACATCGGAAGTGGGGTGATCTCAAGCCTAACATATAAGTAGATGGACTACTCCTCCTATTGCCAATTGGTTTTAGGGTGGAACCCCATGGGCTTGTATGAGTTGGGCTTGGTGATGTGACCCAGTCTGATATCTCTCCTAACAAGTGGTATCAGAGCCAAGGTTCGTTGGACCTGTCTGACCCGTTGCACCTCAGGCTGAGACGTGATACCCGACGTGGTGGTCTCAGTCCAAGAGTGAGCATGTGGGCTCACGTGACTCTTGGGCAGTTTGGTGCAGGGCATCTGAGCTTGTGAGAGATTCACAAGTGCGGGGGAGATTTGTTAGGGTCACATGTGAATCCCACATCGGAAGTGGGGTGATCTCAAGCCTAACATATAAGTAGATGGACTACTCCTCCTATTGCCAATTGGTTTTAGGGTGGAACCCCATGGGCTTGTATGAGTTGGGCTTGGTGGTGTGACCCAGTCTGATATCTCTCCTAACAAGATGATAACTAAGCAATTGTAGGGCAAAGATCAAAGAGAACGGTATAATCTTAACACTAAGAGAACGAGATGCGAGAATAAGGTTGAAACTTGAACTTTCTTGTGGTATTGATATTACGGCGTAGTACGATGTCTCTACAAAAGGCTGGCGTTAACCTTTATATAGGTTAACCCTAGGATCTTACTAAGGAAATAATATCCTTTCCTTTTCCTTCTAACGATATAATAAATATGGTAAAAGATATTTGTTTCATCTTATCCTTTACCATTTACACGAATATAATATAGAACAAGGTAACTAATTGGCGGCTGACCTAATTTCCATAGCTTAACGACACGTTCTTCTTTATAACGTCACGTCGACGCCATCTTCCGTTTCATACGTCGCGTCGCCTCTACCCTTCTACGCGTAGCTTTCACGCGTTCCATAGTCGTCGTATTTTTAGGCACAAACAATACCCCTAAGGCGTCTTACAGGGCTTAATATTAAGAAGAGTTGGGAGACGCCTTCTTTCTTTGTAGAATACGTCTTCAAAATTACTGGAACGCGTTGATGATAACTGTTTGTGCCTAAAAATACGACGACTATGGAACGCGTGAAAGCTACGCGTAGAAGGATAGAGGCGACGCGATGTATGAAACAGAAGATGGCGTCGACGTGACGTTATAAAGAAGAACGTGTCGTTAAGCTATGGGAACTAAGTCAGCCGCCACTTAGTTACCTTGTTCTATATTATATTCGTGTAAATGGTAAAGGATAAGATGAAACAAATATCTTTTACCATATTTATTATATCGTTAGAAGGAAAAGGAAAAGATATTATTTCCTTAGTAAGATCCTAGGGTTAACCTATATAAAGGTTAACGTCAGCCTTTTGTAGAGACATCGTAATACGCCGTAATATCAATACCACAAGAAAGTTCAAGTTTCAACCTTATTCTCTCGTCTCGTTCTCTTAGTGTTAAGATTATACCGTTCTCTTTGATCTTTGCCCTACAATTGCTTAGTTATCATCTCGTTGATAATTTCGCTACAAACGATTGGCGCCCACCGTGGGGTTAGATCAAAAAAGGTGTCGTCTTTCCACATAAAGGGAACCTCTTTTTCGCAGGAAGCCATGACGTCTTCGATGCCGCCCCAAGGAGAATCTCTCACCGTCTTAGGAGGACCGCCGTCTCACGCAAGCTCCAGTACGAAGAGACACGCAAGGACCATCAAAGACCAATGCAACTCAGTCCCAGTCCATCTCTCCAGAGCCTCCAACAAGAACTCACCCATCACGTTCGAAGAGCCAGAGGAAGAAGTCAAGCACCATGACAGTCTGGTGATCTCCGTGATAATCAAAGATTGTAAAGTCAAGAGAATCCTGGTAGACAACGGAAGTTCGACCAATATCATCGCCCTCTCCGTTATCCTTGAACTCGGACTCTCCAGTAAAGATATCTATGGAGAGCGTATCCGTCTGAAAGGATTTAGCGGAGAGATTTCAGAGATGATAGGAGAGATCACCCTCGAAACGTCCGTCCAAGGAGTCAGCCTCCCAACCCAATTCGCAGTAATGGAAGCAAGATCCCCATACAACGCCATCCTAGGAAGACCATGGATTCACGGAATGAAAGCGGTCCCGTCCACATATCACCAATCCCTCAAGTTTCCAACGCCTTGGGGAATACGCGAAGTCAAAGGCGACCCCTTTACGGCCAAAGAGTGCTACAAAATCAGTATGGAGGGAATCACGATGCCAAAGATCCAAAAAGACGAAGTAAAAGAGTTCCAAGTAAAAGCGTCCAACAAATACGTAAAACCAAAGTGTCCACAATTGGAAGACGTTGCCGTAGACGGTAAAAAGCCAGAAAGGATCGTAAAAATAGGTACTGACATTCCCGAGAAAATCAGAGGGGAACTAACGACGTTCCTAAAGTCAAAGAGTCAGTGTTTCGCCTGGAGCCATGAAGACATGACAGGAATATCCCCTGACGTAATGCTCCATAGGTTAAACGTCGACCCTAAGTTCGTTCCGGTAAAGCAAAAAAGAAGAAAGTTCGCCCCTGAACGCAACAAAGTGGTGGATGAAGAAGTTAAGAATCTCCTCGAAACAGGTAAAATACGAGAAGCAAAGTACCCCGATTGGCTAGACAACGTCGTAGTAGTTCAGAAGAAAAACGGAAAATGGAGGGTATGCGTCGACTTCACGGATCTCAACAAAGCATGCCCCAAAGATTCTTTCCCCCTCCCCCATATAAACGCCATGGTAGACGCCACAGAAGGTCACGAGATGTTGACGTTCATGGACGCGTTCAGCGGATATCATCAGATTCAATTGGACTCCAAAGATCAAGAGAAGACGACGTTCATCACCAATCAAGGCATTTACTGCTACAAAGTCATGCCTTTCGGTCTCAAGAATGCTGGAGCAACATACCAACGCTTGGTTAATAAAATGTTCAAGGAGCAAATAGGAGATACCATGGCGGTCTATATCGACGACATGTTGGTAAAGTCCAGAAAAGCCGAAGATCACGTAACACACTTGAAAGAGGCGTTCGCAATCCTGGAAGAGTACAACATGAAGCTCAACCCTACCAAATGTTCTTTCGGAGTCTCCTCGGGAAAGTTCCTCGGATACGTCGTGACCCAAAGAGGGATAGAAGCCAGTCCCGAGCAAATAAAAGCCATACTCGATCTCGAGTCTCCACGATGCGTAAAAGACATACAAAAGTTAACCGGAAGGGTTGCCGCCTTGAATAGGTTCATCTCCAAAGCCTCCGATATGAATCGCCTCTTCTACGACACCTTGAGGAAGAACGAATCCTTCTCTTGGACGGAACGCCATGAAGAAGTGTTCATAGAACTCAAGCGATACCCGACAAGTCCATTACTCCTAGCAAAGCCAAGAGACGGAGAACCATTATTCGTATACCTAGCAGTGTCCGAAATAACTGTTAGCGCCGTCCTCGTCAGAGAGGAAGGAGACAAGCAACAACCCGTTTATTACGTGAGCAAAACGCTGTCCTCAGCGGAAACGAGATACTCGGCGATGGAAAAGCTAACGTTGGCTTTGGTCATGGCGTCGATAAAGTTGAAACCCTATTTTGAGTCGCATACCATCGTAGTACGAACGACATCTCCATTGAAAAACATAGTGAAAAAGCCAGAGCTTTCTGGAAGAATGACGAAGTGGACGATCCATCTAGGCGGCTATGACATCATTTATGAAGGAAGAAGAGCGATAAAATCCCAAGCACTTGCATATTTTATAGCAGACTTCAGTCCGACGCTAGAACAAGAAGCCGCCTCTCAAGTCAACAAAGTGGAAATCGCAAAATGGACTCTACACACAGACGAAGCGATGAACCAGAATGGAGTAGGTCTGGGCGTCGTTCTCAAGTCGCCACAAGGGGATAGAGTAGTGCAAGCAATAAGGTGCGATTTCAAAGCAACAAACAACAAAGCCGAATATGAAGCGCTGATCGCCGGCTTACGTATCGCCATCGACCTAAAAATTCAAAAGCTAGGCATCTACTGTGACTCGCTATTAGTAGTCAGTCAAGTTCGAGGCGAGTATTCAACCACGGATTCAAAGATGACACTATACGTGAAGGTAGTGAAGGAGCTGTTCGAAAAGATAGAAGATTGTCAAATTAGGCAAATTCCCAGAGACGCCAACGCGCAGGAAGACGCGTTAGCTAAACTCGGATCTTCGATAGATCCCCGCGAGTATCAGAAGATCTCGTTCCTCCATTTAAGTAACGCGTCGATCAACAAAGAAGCCATCCCGGAGCAAACTCTCGCCGTTAGAAGCCAAGAATCGTGGGTGACGCCTTACTATGAATGGTTACAACACGGACAACTACCAATCAACGCGTACGACGCAAGGTTGTTGCGGTGGAAAGCAACTACTTTCGTTGTAGATAAAGGGCAATTGATGAAATGGTCGTCGAACGGCGTATTCCTAACGTGTCCTTCGGAAGAAAAGATCCAAGATATCCTACGCGAACTACACAACGGAGAGTATGGAAATCACTCCGGAGGAAGAAGTCTAGAAGCCAAAGCACACTCAGTCGGATATTACTGGCCCACAATGAAGCAGGACGCGTCAAATTACGTCAAGAAGTGCGACACTTGCCAAAGACACGCTCCAATCCCACATCAACCAGCAGAAAAGCTCCACTCTATAACCTCTCCCTGGCCCTTCATGCAATGGGGGATGGATATAGTAGGCCCCATGCCCTTAACGTTAGGGCCGAAGACGTTGATGCTCGTTGTCATGGACTATTTCTCTAAATGGGTAGAAGTTGAAGCATTCAAAAGTATCAAAGATTCCCACGTCATATCCTTCCTCGAGAGAAATGTCCTTACAAGATTCTGAATCCCACATACTATCGTGTGCGACAACGGATCGCAATTCATCAGCAAGAACATTGTGTCGTTCTGTGAGAATAAGGGGATACGTCTAGTATACTCGACGCCCAGATACCCTTAAGCAAACGGCCAAGCAGAATCAAGCAACAAGGTAATCGTAAGTAACCTTAAGAAAAGAATAAAAGAATGTCGGGGTAATTGGGCAGACCAACTCCAAGCTATAGTATGGGCCGACAGAACGACGCCCAAAAGAGCAACAGGAAGAACACCTTTCTCACTCATATATGGATGTGAAGCCGTACTACCGATCGAAGTGGCAGTACCAACCGAAAGATATCGATCTCTCCCCGAAGAAAGAAACTCCCCCATGATGACGTTCATTATAGACACGATCGATGAGCTAAGAAGCAACGCGGCACTAAGGATTGCATCACAAAAGCAAATCGCCGCCCGAAGCTACAATCGACGAGTAAAAGCCAGAACTTTTCAAGTAGGAGATTGGGTCTTAAGAAAAGTATTCCCAAACACCGAGGATAAGAGCGTCGGGAAACTCGCCGCGTCCTGGGAAGGTCCATATCCAATAGCACAAGTCGTAGGGAGAGGAGCCTATGAACACACAACACCGGAAGGAACACCATTGATGCGCTCTTGGAACGCTACTCACCTTAAAAAGTACTATCATTAAAAGATAGTCGATGTGATGATTCTTTGCCATTTCGCATGATAAATTCTTAAGATGCTCTCTCCACCTCTTTACTATTTTCTTATCAAGTACGGCTTAACATCGAAACGACCAGGGGGTCGCGTAGATTAGGGGTAGTTTTATAACGTCTTCGTGTCAAGTCATCATGATTATTTAAAAGCATAAGCATATTTTCTCTCCAAACGTGTCAAGCATGCTGAGTTGTTTCTTTTTAAAATACTTGCTCTCTGTCTCTGGTACAACACCCAAGCTTAATAAGGCCGCGGCGAAAATCCGCGCCGGGGGCGAATTTCGTCACTCTACGCGTTCAAGGCTACATCTACGCGTAGGCGACGTTAGCCGAACCGCCGACACCTCACAAAACCGGTATGGTGCTCTGGGGAAGAAGGGAAACCTATCGCCACCACCCATCTCCAGGAACGCGTATTCACGCCTTCCACGACCCCTATGAGAGTCATGAATCCACGGGCAATTCGCCAAACCGGCAGGGACGCGTCCACCGGCATCGTAAGTCCTAATACTCAAGAAAACGGACGACATACACTATACGCCGTGCCAATATGCCTCTCTGCTTCGCCGTCTCCAAAGTTTCCATACGAGCAGCCTTCTCCGACGAACGCAGTTTAGCAACTTCCGTAGTAAGATCTTGAACCTTTTCTTCAAGAACCTCCATCTGATCCTTTAAAGAAGCATCCGAGCTAGATTCTTTCTGAAGACGCTCCCAGGAACACAACGACGCTTGAAAATCCTAAAGAAAAGAAAATCAAGAGAAACCAGAAGCAAAGCGAAATAAATAAAGAAACCACGGAGAAAGAAAGATACATACCTGCCACTGCGATATGAGAGATTCTCCTAAAACGTCTACGGCCTGCATAGACGAATAATGATTCCAGGACGACGTAGAACTTAAAGATTTCATAGCTGGAATGAACCTACGCGTAGGCGCTACGGGACGAGAAATGATTGCAGGAAAGTCACTCGCCTCGACGTACATAACGGAATCTACGTTAGGTTCCGCTACCCTCTCCTCCTTGACATTCTCCGACGGATCTACAGGTGCGTCCGACTCCTCTACAATTAAGGGCGTTTGCAACGTCGTTCCTAAAAGTATCGCTTCCCCCATAAAAGACGAAGCAACGACTGCCTCGTCCCTCTCCGCTTTCAATTTCTCCCCGGCAACGCATCTCTTCTTCGCGGAAATCAAGTCCTGAGCAGACTCTTGACGAGTATGAGACGCAACGCCTAAAAGCAAAAAGCACACTTAGAAAGAACATAGTAAAGAGCAGTACGCAGAATCCCATGAAAGAACCTACCCTTAGAAAAAACAGGGGTCGCCAGACAATATCCCTTCCCGTCTCGACCAGTAAAGGTACGCTCCACCAAAGGAATCGCCAAAATCTTCTTAACTATCGCCTCCGATTCTTCACGCGCCTCGATCGCATGAATATTAACTGAAGAAAATTACACGCCTAAAGTAAGCATCAAAATCTCAAGAAATCAAAGAAAGAAGTAAGCACCAGAAGAAGAAGACGTACTCGAAGGAGTCCATTCTTCAAGCAAGAAAGCACAATCCTTCCCCAAAGTCGATTTCCTGATGAAATAGAACTTGTCCGCCCAGCCTCGATCGGACGAAGCTCCCTCATTCATCAAAGACAAGGCTCCAACACGAGACTTGATGTTAACCCTACCCGGTGAAGGGGTAGAGAGAATGCAAGAATGCATGACGTCGGCGATAGTGAACGCGATATTAAAGTTAGCCAGGACGTGATCCAGCACGGCCAGACTTCTCCAGGTACTAGGAAGAATCTGCCCAATCGCAATACCCAGGGTAGACAAGAGGGAACGAACCAAGGGAGAAAAAGGAAAACGATGACCTATCGTGAAGGGGTACTCTTAGACACAAATCCACCCCGGACGAAGAGCATCCGCGAACACGCCGGAAGGAGGAATAGCAATTTCAACGAGGGAAGAAAGCCCCGCCACGGATCGAAGGAATTCAGGATCGCGAGCTTGAGAAGAACGGCGGTTAGCATCGCTAAGGATCATCTTGGGGTCGTAAGTATTTGAAGTCATGGCGGAAAAATGAAAGTTAGGGTTTTTCTTTCAAAGAAAAACTGTGAAGGCAAGAAGGCGAGACCATAGCGTGTTTAAATAAGGGAAGACTGCATCCGGGATTTTCAAGAATCACCTTGTTACCGTTGGAAGAAAATCCGGACGTTGGGAATATAGCCATTACGGTAAAATACCAATCAAGCAATCACAATAAATGAAGATCCTCGAAGAAAGACATTAACGTAATTACTTGGGTCTCTTCCTTTGAAACAAACGCGTTCCAGTTATTTTGAAGACGTATTCTACAAAGAAAGAAGGCGTCTCCCAGCTCTACTTGACATTAAGCCCTGTAAGACGCCTTAGGGGTATTGTTTGTGCCTAAAAATACGATGACTATGGAACGCGTGAAAGCTACGCGTAGAAGGATAGAGGCGACGCGACGTATGAAACGGAAGATGGCGTCGACGTGACGTTATAAAGAAGAACGTGTCGTTAAACTATGGGAACTAGGTCAGCCGCCACTTAGTTACCTTGTTCTATATTATATTCGTGTAAATGGTAAAGGATAAGATGAAACAAATATCTTTTACCATATTTATTATATCGTTAGAAGGAAAAGGAAAATATATTATTTCCTTAGTAAGATCCTAGGGTTAACCTATATAAAGGTTAACGCCAACCTTTTGTAGAGACATCGTACTACGCCGTAATATCAATACCACAAGAAAGTTCAAGTTTCAACCTTATTCTCTCGTCTCGTTCTCTTAGTGTTAAGATTATACTGTTCTCTTTGATCTTTGCCCTACAATTGCTTAGTTATCATCTCGTTGATAATTTCGCTACAAACAATTGGTGCTTTGGAGATTGAGAAGGCCCGGGTGGAGTTGAGGTTGGCTTCCGACCTCAAGAATGTTGCGGAGTATTGGTCTTGGTTATCTCGCGTGGAGGTCATCGAGGAGTATGCTGCTGGTCGTACCCATGGATGGGACCCGGTGAAGGAGCGAAGGGAATTCAAAAACGCGTACCCGGAGCGTCCCGAGGGCGTTGAAGTGGGACCTACGCCGATGAAGCCTCCGGCTGAGCCCCATATTGAAGAAGATGTTGCTCCTCATCTCAACGAGGTTGATCCCAACGACGGCGTCGAGGACGATGAAGGCGACGACGAGGATGTCGTCGCGGAGAATTCTGAGGAGGAGAAGGATGCTTGTGAATATGAAGACGATGATCCTTCTTCATGCGATGAATCTTCTTGATTTACTTTCTTTGAATCTTCTTTTGTACATTTGTACATGTACGTGTAACTTTTTCTCTCTCTTTCTTTTGTAAAAAGAATTTTGCCTTTTTATGATGGGCTATTTATCAAAGCCTCCGATCTCTGTTACTCTCCAAATTCTGACGTAACAGGCTTTCGCTCCTAGCTCTCTTGCGACGGCATGTATCAACGCGTCGTCGGTTTCTTATGACGTTTATACGTTCCTTTGGGAAGTTCTTTTCCTTTCTTACGTATCTCTACCCCTTTTGGTAGGTTTGATCTGAGCTCCTTGTAGGCTTAGTTTAAAGCTACTAAAGAAGTCTTGTTGTTCCCCTTTTTTTTTTTTTACTAATCTCGCGAACGCGTAGAGCTTTCTTTCGGCTTTCTGATCTTTTTGTATGGTACTTCATGTTCGTGACTTGGGTGCTTGATATGTGCTTAATGGATTTGATCGAGAGATGTGGTCAATGCGACTTACTTTAGCTTATTTGCCGACTTACATGAGGTTTGGGTCCAGCATTTCCTCCGAACCCAGAAGCGAGTGGCGGACGTAGGTCAGCGTGTGATTTTGATCAGCTTGTGACGTTACCCCTTACTTTAAAGGTGGATCCGTTTCCTCACGCTAGCGTTTAGGTCGACGTCGAACTCTTTTTATCGACGGGCCTATTCATCATGTATGTCGTCCGTTCTCTTGAGTATTAGGACTTACGATGCCAGTGGACGCGTCCCTGCCGGTTTGGCGAATTGCCCGTGGATTCATGACTCTCAGAGGGGCCGTGGAAGGCGTGAATATGCGTTCCTGGAGATGGGTGGTGGCGATAGGTTTCCCTTGTTCCCCAGAGCACCATGCCGGTTTCGTGAGGTACCGGGCTTCAATCCCTATGACCATTGCCACACGTCGCTAATGATCATAGGAAGCTTCGACTCGGGGTCGGCGGTTCGGCTAACGTTGCCTACGTGTAGATGGGGCCTTGAACGCGTAGACTAACGAAATTCGCCCCCGGCGCGGATTTTCGCCGCGGCCTTTTGAGCTTGGGTGTTACATCAGAGACAGAGAGCAAGTACTTTGAAAATAAAACATCTCTTATCATGCTTGAACACATCGGGGAAGGAAAAAAAAAGGTATATTCATATATTGAAAAGATGCATCATGAAGACAAGACTACTACGTAGACGTCGACCCCTTTTTCGCCATGACCCCTTGTCGTTTTGACGCTAAGACAACTATTCTACCTTATTATAAAGAAGAACTTCATGAAAGGGAAAAAAGGATTGTTCCTACTCATGCAAATGAAAGGGAAATAAGGTCGAGAAGGATCTCGGAAGACTCTTGTGCTTTCTTTAAGATTACGGAGGGTGATGCTTTAGGAACATGTTGCTTAGATCGTTTCTTGTTACTTGGATCTTTTGATGCTTGGTATGTTGGTGAAAGACTTTAGATCGTCGCACTTCATATTTTGATTGCTACGCTTTCTTTTCTTTCCTCGGCGACGCTTTGGTTGCTTTCTTCATTCCGATATCGTAGCATTCTCTAGCAACTTGAGTTTCTCCCATGATTTCTTGCGTCCCCCATGGCGATGGGAATTTCATTGACTGATGGTATGTTGATGGGACTGCTCTTATGTCGTGCAGCCATGGTCTTCCCAGGATCACGTTGTATGGCGATTCAAGCTCCATTACGGAGAATTTAGCCCGCGTATTAATACCCCTGGCGTAGGTTGATAGCGTAATTTCCCCTATCATCTCTGTCACTTCGCCGCTGAAACCTACTAGTGGTACGCATCTCCTGGTCACGTTGCTAAGGGATAATCCTAATTCATTCAGGGCGGCCGTAGTGATGATGTTGGCCGAGCTACCATTGTCCACGAGGATTCTCTTAACGAGGTGGTTACTAATAGTGACAGAGATTACTAACCCGTCGTGATGCTCCATCGTCGCGTTTGAATCTTCGAACGTGATAAGCTGCTTGCTTCGGGTAGGGCGTACTTGATAGACTTTCGTCGCATTGCTCTCGTCTCCTAGAATTTTGATACTTTTCTTTGCCGTCGTAGACGCGTATCTGCTTGCTGAAGGTCCTCAGATGATGGAATGAATGGTACGAGGGTGGTGAGCTGGAGGTGGAGGTGGAGTGGGAGACTTTCTTTCTTTCTTTATCCCTTCGAGGGCGTTCTTTCCTTCTTTGGAGAGTAAATCTTTCAGGTCTCCTTTCTTTAGCAGCCTCATCACTTCTTTTCTTAAGGTGTAGCATCCATCCGTCGTGTGACCTGTATCATTGTGGAAATCGCAATACCCCTTGCCCGTTCCAGGTCTCCTTCCAGGGTTTTGCTTTCTTGGCCATTGCACGTCGCGTAACCCTTCCATTGCGCTCATGACGCGTAGGGCATCGGTCTTCACGGAGATTCCTCCCTCTACAACGTAGTTGCTTTCTACCTCGCTCACAGTATGTACCGCTTGGGGTTCTCTTTGGAAATGTTTGTTTCTTTTATCATTGCGTCCTCCCTGTTCCTGGTGCCTATCGGTATATCGACGTTGGGGAGAATTCCTTCGCGGAGGGGTCCGCCTACGTGGAGATTTGGCAACCTCTTCATTGTATTGCTTCAAGTCCTCTTCCAATCTTATGGCTTGCATGGCCCTTTCCCTTGTTATTTCGAACGATTCGGTGCACATCTTTGTCAGTTCTTTATAAAAGTCGCTATCTTTGGGGAGGGCGCGTCTGAACGCGTCGGAGGCGGTAGCTTCCGTGCAACTTGGGATTGTGACTTTCTCATCGTTGAAACGTTTGAGGAATTCTCTTATGGTTTCGCCTTTGCTCATGCGCATGTTATGGAGGTCTGATGGCTACTTTGGAAAGAGCTTGCTACTGGCGAATTGTAACCTGAATTGGTTGGAGAGCTCGGCGTAGGACGAGATGCACCCTTGTGGTAGATGAATGAACCATGTCAAGGCGGGGCCTTTCAGCGTTGAGCTAAAGAATTTTCACATCATTGCCTCTTTGAATCGCGGATCAATGGGGCTCGTGGAAAGTTTAGCTTTGTAGAGCAAGATGTGTTCTTCAGGATCACCTGATCCGTCGTAGACTGGAAGATCCGCGACGGTGAATTTCTTGGCGATCTTTTGGATGGCTATACTCTTGATGAACGGGCTATCTTCGAACGCGTGTTCTTCTTCCGGCACTATGGATTTAGGGGCTCCCGACATCGACATCATCTCTTTTTTGAAGGCCCCAATTTGTTGTTTCACGATAGCGGCGATGGTATCCGGAGTTAGGGTTTCTTCGGACTTCTTCTTCCGCGCGGAATCCTTGGGTAAGGTGAACCCATGGTGTTCTCTGGGGTGGTAGGCGTCGTCCTCTTCAAGAGCTTCATCCATATTTAAGCGTCGAGCGACGCTCTGGTTGCGGACGTAAGTGTATTATCCGGATTGGTTTGCCTTGAGTTCTAGGATGGTGGAGTTTAACCTTTCGTTTTCTTTGGCGAGTTCCGACGCCGTCTTCTCACTTGCTTGCAAGGCTTCGGCTTGGGCCTTCTCGAAGGACTCGATTTGTGCTCGGATGACGGCTACGTTGGTAACTTCTCCGTCTACCCCTTGCTTTTCAGCGAGATCGTTATCTGTTGAAGTGTTGGGGGTGACTTCGAGGTTCTTCTCAACGTTCTCATCCCTGGGAGTGAGGGAATCCTTCGCACGTTCTTCGGCCTCTGAATCCCTGTTGTTGTGAGGGCTATTGGTTGGAGACGTCATGGCTTCCTGCAAAAAAGAAGTTCCCTTTGTGTGGAAAGATGACACCTTTTTGATCAAGCCCCACGGTGTGCGCGAATTATTTGTAGCGAAATTATCAACGAGATGATAACTAAGCAATTGTAGGGCAAAGATCAAAGAGAACGGTATAATCTTAACACTAAGAGAACGAGACGAGAGAATAAGGTTGAAACTTGAAATTTCTTGTGGTATTGATATTACGGCGTAGTACGATGTCTCTGCAAAAGGTTGGCGTTAACCTTTATATAGGTTAACCGTAGGATCTTACTAAGGAAATAATATATTTTCCTTTTCCTTCTAACGATATAATAAATATGGTAAAAGATATTTGTTTCATCTTATCCTTTACCATTTACACGAATATAATATAGAACAAGGTAACTAATTGGCGGCTGACCTAATTTCCATAGCTTAACGACACGTTCTTCTTTATAACGTCACGTCGACGCCATCTTCCGTTTCATACGTCGCGTCGCCTCTACCCTTCTACGCGTAGCTTTCACGCGTTCCATAGTCGTCGTATTTTTAGGCACAAACAGTGGTGGTGGGGGCAGAGGAGGAGGGAGGGGTGGTCGAGGTGGTCAGGGTGGTCGGAGAGGCGGAGCTGATGCGGGCAGGTCCTAGGACGACCGGAAATCCAAGAAACGGGCTAGTTTTGTGTATTTGTATTCAATGATCAAAGGTATATCTATATTTATTCTTACTTAACTTGAAGATTATAATGAGAGTACATAAACATTTTTACAAAGACAAGGGGAAACTAGGTTACACAAGAAAAATCTAATGAGCTTGGATCCAAGATATCAAAGCCCAATCTATTAATCTCAACTAAATATAGATTGACAAATTTATACATATACTAAAACAAAGCGGTGTTTGTCACATGTCGCCTTTAAATTCAATTGACCTATGTGTCGGACTCTGAACTATGCCACCTCATCTTCCCCGTCACCGCCACGTCACAAGTTTTCATTTTGTCCATTGATAAGACTCATTTCAAAGACGGAGATCAGATGGTGCAACTTGTCCATTGATGGTCTAGCAATCTACACATTCATTTTTGACACAATAATTACTGAGTACAAGTACGATAGCTGGATGATATGAATCTTTCAAGTGAAGAAGAAAGCCCATGAAAACGATCACACTAAATGGGCCTACGGCCCAACTATCTAGATCTTAGATGGCCCAGAAATGCAGCGGGAAATTGCTGCAGCCATTAACAAACTCCGGATTAATCAATAATTTCTACTCTAGGGTTATTTTTCTTCGGTTTTCAATCGCTGCTATTCAACCGACGATCTTGAAATTGGTCTCCACTACAAGTTTTCCCCAATTGAATATGTAAGTGGCAAGAACTCTTACGGTGATTTCGGCACAACTTTATATCTTTATGAACTACACTTTGATTATTTAATCTTGCTGCTGATGTAATTCGCTTTTCTGCTGATGTATCTGCTGAAACAGGAAAATCACACAGTGGTTGCCAAAAGCTGGCTTAAAATAGAGTCATCCATCCCCAAATCCAACTGAAATATTGTTCTTCATGCTGAAGTGTGAAATGGGTAATGTTAGTTAGGTACCCATATTCCTGGTTAATGCTTCAAGAAGTGTATGAGCTATGTGATTGAAAATACTTGGTTAATGCTTCTTACTATAGTGGAAAAATCAATATTATGTATCCCAAAACAAAACAAGAATGGTGGTCCTATCAGATCTTACTAGATTTCTTTGGACAATTGACAGTCTTAGATCTTGGGTAGATGAGCATCACAATCTGATCCCCCGCCCCCTTCTGTTGACTAATTTGCTTCCTTTTTAACAGGCAAAAGAATTTAAGTCCAAAGTGGGTGAGTCCCTACTTCATAATTCACTCCACCCACTTATTTTCTCAGTGCATTCATACTGATAACACTCAACTTCAAACTGCACACTGATTTTTATTTGAATATAATTCTGTAAGTCTACTTACTTCTGACTACGACAAACAGATCCAAAATCTCTGCACCCACTTTTTAAATTTTCTTGTTTCCACACTATACTCCAATGTCCTATAAAAAGAAACATTGTTTACTTCCTCAAAACTCACCACTGCAAACAACAATCAACTGTCTTTTCTTCTTAAGTCCTTCTGTTTTCCTGCTAAGTGTTGATTAAGATGGGGAGAGGCAGTGCAAATTCAGCCATGGGTGTGGTGCTTGCAGTGGTGGTACTTATGTGCTTTGTATTTGAGAGCAAGGCAGCAATCTATACCGTTGGAGGTCGTCCCGGTTGGACCTTTAACACCGCCACTTGGCCCAAGGGGAAGAATTTCAAGGCCGGAGACGTGCTCGGTAAGAAATCAAATTACCATACATTTTAATTAGATGAAATTTTTCAAGGATGGATTTGATTTGTGTGATTTTGTTGTATGATGCAGTGTTCAACTATGACAAGAGTCAGCACAATGTTGTGAAAGTGGACAAAAAGGGTTACTCTGGATGCTCGAGTCCGAGAGGAGCGAATGTGTTGCAAACTGGAAAGGATAGAGTGAGGCTTACAAAGGGACAGAATTTCTTCATCTGTAACTTCCCTGGACATTGCCAAGGTGGGATGAAGATTGCTGTTACTGCTAACTAATCTGCTGCTGCTGCTGCTGCTGCTGCTAGCTAATACTGTAATACTATGAGATTATGGACCTCTAATTTATATGTGGAGGATAAATAAAGAAATCGGTGTAGGCTCTTTAGTTTGTTTCATCTTACCTTTTCAAAATGTTGTCACCCTTTACCAGTTACCTTGGAGTAATATATATCAATCTCTTTTTACCTATGTCCCTAAAATGTCTTGACAGGAAGAAGAAGAAAAAAACGTTTCTTTCAAAGACTTGAGAATATGGGCCCTCGTGGGGGTAAATGACCCATTTCGTAGGTTGATCTGTGTTTTTGTAATGAATAATCAATAGTGTGAGTTATTAATATATGATGACAGTTTTATTAAATATTTGACTATGGTTTCATTAACGTAGATATGTGCATTAAGCACGGACAGAAATTTTGTTACTAAGTGATAACAACAAATTATCATCAACAAACCATTTTTAACGTACGTAATTTTTTGTGCACATTCACTTGTATATGTCAACTCTAAAAAATTTATAATGCGTTAACTAACCGTTTTATACATGATGACAGTTTGTGCTGATGACATCTTATGTTGATAAGAATTTGTATTGGTGACAAATTCAATTAATGACAGATTATGTTGACGATAATTTCACGAATCTATCTTATCTTATCTATATAAAAGTTGGTTGTCCATTGTCAAAATTGAATGAAATTGGTACCAATTTAATGCATTACTCATTTCTTAATCACCTCCTATTGGACTTTTGGGCATGTATTTAAATATCTTTCTTACACAACGGTAATTAATTACTAAGTAATTAATAGAATTACATGAAGTTGGTTTGATTTTATTTTTCATGTAATATAACGTAAGTCATTTTAGCCTTTTAATTTTATACACAAACTAGACTAGGTCTCGCGCGGTCGCGCCATGTGCGGGTTTATATAACTCGATATAGTAAATTAGTAGTAAGGAGTATTATGTAATATAAAATTTTATATGAAAATAAGTTTATATCTTAAAATGATATTGATATATAATTAAGTTTTTACATTTTAAATATAATAAACAACGAATATACATGAATTTTTAATACCAAAAATCTTATTTGATCAAATTATCATGGGTCAATTTTTAACAAATTTAAATAAATTGATTTCAACATATATAAAAATATATAATTGAAAACACTACAATAACACAAAAATATAATTATTTCTCTTATTTATTAAGAAATCAATCTTTTTGTGATACGTCATATCATAAAAATAAAATATATATTTGTAAAATAAAATAATAGGATATTGGGAGGTCAAAATCTAGAAAATTAACACATAAAAATCATTTTGTAATCTGAACGATCTTAAGCAATCTTTTTGTAATATTTTTGCACACGATTTTCAAAATTTAATTAATTTTTTTTGAGAAAATTACAATAAATTATAAAAAATTGTGACCAATGAAATGACAACAGGTGGATGACCTGAATGAAGAGTATGCCACGTGACATAGCTAGAATTGAAGAAATGTAATTTGCTTTAGTAGTTATATAGAGATTTTTTCTATTTTATTCTTGAATTTTGGTAAGAAAAGTAAGAGGTGTGTTAAACAGAGAAACATGATTATTAAAAATGTAAGGAAACTAAATGTAATTTTTACATACAGAGTTTTTATATTTTTAATATCTATCAAACCCACTAAATATCGGTAATATTAGAGAAAAAGAATAACTTTTATATGATATTTCTATGTACAAGATATTTATTTGATACAAGAATAAAAAGTAGAAGAATATTTATTATTGATTTTACCACAAATAAATTAAATTAATTTAAAATTTAAATGTGGGTTAATATTATATTGAATATGTTTAAATCAAATTGATAATTCTCAAGAAAAAGAGAACATAATTTATAATCTTAATTCTAATACGAGCCCCCACGGTAGAAATTTTCTAGATCCGCCACTGCCGATAACCCCCAATTCCTCGATCCCCACTCTCCCTTTCAAATTCACCGATCAACCTCAATTTTGACTGTGGTAATTTTCTTCTTACATAGATGACAGTGAACGATGTCTACTTGTCTTTTCTCCCCCTCGCGCACATACTTGACCGTATGATTGTGGGGAAAAATCCCGCACTCGGAAAATTTTAACTGGCACCCCAAACCTTTTTTTTAAAACTCGGTTCAGTTTTGGACAAGAAGGTTGTAATCACATCAGATGGGCTGCTAACATTGTTGTTGGATTAGATATTGGTGTTCCATGATTAATGTGCAAGGAAGATGACTCTCTTGATCCCGTTATAAGTTCCAGTATTCTTGTTGACAATCTTAATTCTTTTCAAAATAAATTTTTTAATAGTTAATGATCTTATTGTGAAAGATTAATATACTTGCAACGACTTTTACTGTTATGTGTTTACTAAAACAGACCTTACAAACCTCTCATGTGGACAGAGGTTTGGAGTGGTTGGTATGATTTTGCAGTAATTGAGTTTATCATTAGATTAATAAAGTAAAAAGTAAAAAGTCAGATCAATAACTTTTTTCAAAGGTACACATGAAGGCTTTAGTAAATTATATTCCCTCCGTCCCAAAATATGAGTCCCATTTTCCTTTTTGGGTGTCCCGAAATGTTAGTCCCATTTCTATTTTTGTCCATAAACTTCTTCCAATTATACCCTTACTCATATTATTTTAATATTTTACATTCATCATTTCTAATGCACTTATGTACTTTTCATTTGTAAACTCTTCTCCCATTGGTTAATGAATTATTTTAATATTTTACATTCATCATTTCCAATGCACTTATGTACGTTAAAGCATTTGCCTTAATCCAATATATTTTTGTACAATGAGACTCATATTTTGGGACGGATGGAGTATATATATATACAAATAATATGCAGGTTTACAGAGTTTAGAGAACCGACTTACCAAAGAATCTAAATTCCCTATATTCAATTCATGTATCATGTGTCTTTGTAAAAGGATTTAACTTTTGCAATTACTAAATTTATACAAAGAGGGAGATCTGTTGTGAACTATATGGTATGCATTTTTTCCTCTTTCAATTTCTTTGTGCTTGAAGTGTTTACTTTTTACTTATCATAAACTACATTTTTCGTCATTAGTACCAAACTTTGAGCCCTTATCAGAGACCGTTTGCATCTAATTTTAGTAATTGTAAACAATATTACATATTGCAATATGCTAGCATGTTGTTTTCAAACATTTACACTCAGTTTCCAACAAGCATGATAATTTAATAAACACGTCAAAAATGTATACAATAGGGAAATGACATTTAATAACTGGTCCTCGAGTTTATTCAATTGTAATGAGTTATAGACAGAAAAATAGATCATATATTCACCAACTTGGCTATTAATAAATCAAAATAGATTACCTTATTTTATATACTAAAATCTGTGGAGTTGGTAATAATAATGCAAACAAGACTTGAACAAAAATTTAGCATATAGAGCATTGAAGAAATTGCATACGCAAATAACATATATTTAAAAACTTATGTCCTATACATTACAAGAATATTAAAAATCATATTTTTAAAAACTTATGTCCCGTATATTACAATAATATTACAAAATGATATAACAATTTGGCGAATTGAGAGAAGAGGTACAAATCATCAAACTCATTTGATTATATGATATAATATCATTTCAATATCTATTATGAAACATTTAAGAAATTATAATTACGCAAGACCCGTACGCGGGTTTCAGTCTGTTGATTTAAGCCCTAATAAAATAGGAACACCAATACACGAGCTAATTTTTTGGCAAAAAAAAAGCACCCGAGCTAATTAGGTAATGTGATGATTTTAAAGGGAGAGACGAATTCATAGGTAGTTGTGTGTCAATTGCTAAAATGATTAATAAAACATTCAGGAAAAACATAATCACTAATTAATCTTTTTTCTTTTTCTTTTTCTTTTTGATAGAGGGTTGTGAATATGATTAGCCAAATCTAATTTTAGGACGCCTATTAAACAACGTTAAATCATATTAAAAACTGTAATTTCCCCGCGCGTAGAGGGTTGTGAATAGGAAGCCACGTGGGCAGATGCTATGAGAGGATAATAAGGCGAAAAGAGGATCCCACTTACCCAAACAGTGGAGCAATACTTATTCAGATTTACCGCCATATAATTAGGCCCTTATTAAATACACCCAGATCAAATTACCAAATACTATCTGGTCTCTCGTGTTACGCGAGGGAGAATATGCACATGTAATTTTGGCATCAAAACGAAAGTTTTTAAATAAAAAAGAGTTCGTCAAAACAAGTTCAAAAATTGTGTTTGGAGAAAATGTGCACACCTTATACAGCTAAATGTGCACATGTAATTTTGACTCAGAAACGAAACTTTGTCATTGAAAAAGGCTTGAAAACACAAGTTAATATTTTGTGTTTGAAAACATGTGCACAACTTATACAACTATTATGCATATTTTATGCAGAAAAATGTGCACATATAATTCTGGGGCAGAAATGAAATTTTGCCCGTAAAAAAGAGGTCGTAAAAAAACAAGTTCAAAATTGTGCTTGAAAAAAACTATGCACATCTATACATATACTAAAAGAGAATGTTGTTTTGCCACATACCGTCCTTATATTCAATTCGCCTATGTGTCGACCTCTAAGCTATGCTACATCATCCACCATGTCATCCTCCACATCATCCGACTTTATATTTTGATATATTTCTTTGAATTAAATAAGTAAAAAAATCAAAAAGATATCTAATAGGTTATATAACAAAAAGAAATATCGATTTTTATCTTTTATCATATCTTTATCTTATATATATATATCTTTATCTATTATTATTAAGTTGAGTTATTAATGAACTTAAACTATAAAACATAAATCGTAAACTATAAACTATAAACTATAAACTATAAACTATAAACTATAATCTATAAATTATAAATCATAAAGTATAAACTACAATCTATAAACTAATAAATAATATACAATACAAATATATTATTAAAATATTTATTACATGCGACCCCGTACATGGTACGGGAACACACGCTAGTCTTATACTATTTATGCGCACATTTTATGTAGAAAATGTGCACATATTTTTCTGGCCCAAAAACAAATATTTGCAGGGGGAAATTGGTAGGAAAAAATATTTGGCGGAAATTTTTTTGACCGGTCAATGTTTGGCCGTTGACTGTTGACTTTTTAAGAGAATTAATCTACACCCTTAGTTTGATTTTGATCTAGAGTCTAATATTAATTCTCACTTCCCACCTTAAATTTTATTATTACTTGATCATTCTCCATATTATAACATGTTTAATATATATTCCCTCCGTCCCCTATTATTGTTCCTGTTTGCCATTATCGAGATAAATTAAGGAAGAAGGAAAGAAAAGTGGAGAAGAGAGAGATTGTGAATGAGTGTGAATTTTTATGCAGGAGAAAGAAAATAAAAAGTAAATTAGCGTGAGTTTTTATGTAAAAAAAAAAAAAAAAAAAGTGTAGTCTGATGTTGATATAGATGCATGCCATGTCGGTAATCTTTCCAAGAAAATGAAATGATGAACCCTCTGCCTCCGTTACTGTTATGTTAAATCACTACCCACTTTACTTTTACTTTTACTTTTACCTGGGGGTAATTGAATACTCCAGTCTTCGTCTACGAACATATCCACAAAGTACCCACTTGGTTTGCTCACGGCTCTGCATCTGAGAAATCTATATCTCTGCAAATGGGTCACGGACTCACAGTAGTATACATGAACGTCTCTATAAACCCTTTTTATCACATACAACTCTTTAGTTTTTCTCCATTTCTCTCAAAAAATCACCTCCATTTTTGTACGTGAATCTCCCTCCACATACAACTCTTTAGTTTTTCTACATGTGTGGGTGCTGCCGGTAATACTACAAGGTTAGTCATTTAATCTTAAGCCCAAAAATGTAGATCTAATTTCTTGCTTCCCTATTTTGTGATTTAGATATTCATTACAAATTAAAAAATAAATCACTCTTTCGAATGAATCGAGTGATATCCGAAGCAAATAGCCAACCTATTTGAAGGTTTAGGTTTAAACCAAAGCTAATTTGAAATTACTTTTCATTTCTCAGACATCGAACTTGGTAGGTTGGTGTTGTCATCTTGTGGCTGTCTTTGTTTTATTAACTGGTTGATTGTGAAGTGACTAACCATCATTTTAACATATCAATTTATTTAGTTTTAATCAAGTTAAAATTCTTGTACCGTGAATTGTTATTATACCGTGAGATATATAGTTAAGTACTTCGCAGTATCTTGTTTCAGTATGCGGGATGAATATACAACGTTGTTTAAATCTAACTACTAAATTAATCGTTTCATCGTTTTACATTATTCATGCAAATACTTGAGAATTTGAGTGTCGTTGCCCCCTTGTTTTTACAGATTATCATGGAATTGAGTTCTCCTGGATCCACTATGCCACTATCCCAAATATTATGAGAGCTATGCAGTTGTTCAAAATTGAATTAAAGGTATTTAATATCTATTTTAATTTATATATATATATATATATACCGGTTCATAGGCATGGCCAGACCGGACCGGGACCGCCAGTTCGAACCGGAACCGGACCGGTTTAAAACCGGGATCGGACCGGAACCGGTTTGGTCACGGTCCGGTTCAGGTTCACGAAATAGGAATTTCAAAACCGCCGGTTTGTTATTTTTTTTTAAAATATTTTAACCGGCGGTTAACCGGAACCGCCGGTTTTGTAAAAATAAAATAAAAAAAAGAACCGTCGGTTAACCGGGAAACCCGGTTAACCGCCTGTTCCAACGACTAGAAAACTAGCCGTTGACCGGTTAACCGGCAGTCCTAACGGCTATTTAGCCAAATAGCTGTTAGGAAATTAAAAAAAAAAAAAATTTAATTTTTTAATATTAAAATAACCCATATCAAACCCCTATAAATAGGCCCTTACTATTTAACGCCCACCCTTTTTGCTATTTACCGCCCAGGCGCCGTGTGTCACGCATGGATTAAATCCGTGCGTGACGCATGGTTTTAATCCACACGCCACGCACAGAACAAAACCATGCGTGACGCATGGACACAAACCATGCGTGACGCATGGACACAAACCATGCGTGACGCATGGACACAAACCATGCGTGACGCATGGACACAAACCATGCGTCACGCATGGATTTTTTTACCTATAAAAGCCCAAAAACATCAAACCCTACCATTTTGTCACCATCTCCAACTTCACTTACGGCGGCTACAATCCATAACGCACCATTTTACCTAAAATCCATCATTCTCATCATCTTTTTTGCATATCAGGTATGTAAACATTAAGATTTCATTGTTATGGTATGGTATTGATGTATATATGAGGTTTTCATGTTGTTTTGATGATATTTACTTCAAAATCCAATGTGTATGTTAATTAGTTGTTTAGAAATGATTAAACTTGTAATATATGAATGGATTGTGTACTTTGTTGATAATTTATTGACCAATTTCATATTTTGATGTGTATATAGTCTATTAGGGTTTTGATATTGAATTAGGATTTTGTGAATTAGGGTTATGAATTAGGTTGTTGAAATTTGGTATGGTTTTAATGAAATTATTGAAAAACTGTTAGAATTTTGAAAAAACTGTTGAGATTAGGGTTTGAAACATGGAAAATCTGTTGACGAGCAATTTCTGGAATGTGCAATTCCATGCGTCACGCATGGATGGAAGCCATGCGTGACGCATGACTATATTTTTTAATGCTAACTATATTTCTATGGTTTTAATGCTAACTATATTTTTTAAATGGTAGGGTTGGATATACACATACTTCCCATCCTTAGCAGCTGGTGTTCGGCGTAATCCTGGTTGGTCAGTTGATCATCCTTATGCGTTTCGGTTTCTACTAGAGGAAGCGTTGCCGAACTACGACCCTGAAGCACGAAACTACAGAGCTGAACTAGATGCAATGAGGGCGGATCAGGTATTTGTGTTGCATTTTGTTTACATTTTTAAGCCTCAGTTTTTTTTGCAATTCCATGCGTCACACATGGAATTGCAAAAAAAACTGAGGACTTTTTTTTACCTCTGTTTTGGACCTTAAGGTGTAAAATTACTGTTTGAGTAATGCAAGACGTTGATATCGTTTTTAGGTTAATTGGAACCCGTATGGTGAAATCGACTTCAATGATCCTGCCTATGCTCCTGCTCTTTTTTTCGGGGTGTTGAGCTGCATGGACATAACCGAGCCCCACCATCCCGATAGGTCGCCTAGGCAGTTTGGTAGGGTGCAGATGATTCCCAGGCCTCCAATTTCACCCCTTAGAGCCCATAGGCTCATCAGCCCTAGGTCATATGTGGTGAATTATGATAGAATGGCGTGGAGTTGGGAGGAGATGGATATCCACAGGGCGACCCTTGAGCAGATGGGACCACCTGCGGCGACGGATTTTGAAGAAGCTCCGGAGTATCTTCTGTGGTACATCCCCCGCACTCATCGATTTCTGATACCCGGCAGACACGCTAGCTTGGAAGCACAGCAGGTATTACATTTATCTCATGTAACTTGAGATCTTGATTTTTCTTTAATTTTAGGACGCCTATTAAACAACGTTAAATCATATTAAAAACTGTAATTTTCCCGCGCGTAGAGGGTTGTGAATAGGAAGCCACGTGGGCAGATGCTATGAGAGGATAATAAGGCGAAAAGAGGATCCCACTTACCCAAAAAGTGGAGCAATACTTATTCAGATTTACCGCCATATAATTAGGCCCTTATTAAATACACCCAGATCAAATTACCAAATACTATCCGGTCTCTCGCGTTACGCGAGGGAGAGACATCTCGCGTAACGCGAGAATTAAAAAATGTCCTTACGGGAGATGTACATATCTCGCGTTATGCGAGAAGCACTCTAATAGCTCTAAAAGGCTCAACTTTAATGTATAAGATAGATGTGCACATTGTGCGCATCATAATAAAAAAATATGCACATTTCTTTTTTTATGCACAAAAATCAGGCGAAGAAAAAAAAAATTGACCGATAGTCAACGGTAAATTTTATTTTCGTCAATTTTTTTTTCCGCGAAATATTTGTTTCTGGGCTAAAAAATGTGTGTACATTTTCTACACAAAATGTGCACATTATCAACGGTCAATGGTCAACAGTCAATGGTCAAATGTGCACATTTGATATCCTTCTCTTAGATGGTTCACATCTAAGAGATGGATATTATTCTCATTTCTCGCTCTAATAGCCCATCCCACTGGATAAGACCCCTAATTATATTAACAAATAAATCTTAAAAAATTATCATTCCTTTCCACAACAAATATACAAGCTATTTTATTAAGAATACATATTATGTTGAAGGTTAATATATATTCTTACGATAAAATTAGAATTATTTTCGATAATAAAAATTAAGTCAAGCTACGTACATAACCTTCATGAAATAAAATATATTTTTATAAATAGTTTTTATAAGATAAAGTTAATCTTAATTTTTTGACGAACTCGATTAAAAGGATATACAATTTTCATACGAATAGTATGGAATTTTCCGTGCATGGCACGGGTCACTACACTTGTTTTAACAAATTAAAGTGCTTTTTCAATCGATAATTTTGTCCAAGGCAAAAATATTTTCGTAAGAAAATTCGTTTCTACTCCAAAAATCAAATTTGCATAATACAACTAATGTGTCTGTTTTGTGCTGAAAATGTGCATATATAACTTTGTCTTAAGAACGAAAGTTTGTCATGAAAAAAAACAAGTTCAAAATATTTGTTTGAGAAAATTTGCACATCTTATTAAACTATTGTGCCTATTTGTGCAGAAAATGTGCACATGTAATTTTAGCCTACATTAAAAAATGCTCCGGAAAACAAATTCAAAATTTGTGTTGGAAAAAATGTGTAATCTTATAAAACTAATGTGCCTATTTTGTGCAGAAAATATGCACATGTAATTTTGGCATCAAAACGAAAGTTTTTAAATAAAAAAGAGTTCGTCAAAACAAGTTCAAAAATTGTGTTTGGAGAAAATGTGCACACCTTATACAGCTAAATGTGCACATGTAATTTTGGCCCAGAAACGAAACTTTGTCATTGAAAAAGGCTTGAAAACACAAGTTAATATTTTGTGTTTGAAAACATGTGCACAACTTATACAACTATTATGCATATTTTATGCAGAAAAATATGCACATATAATTCTGGGGCAGAAATGAAATTTTGCCCGTAAAAAAGAGGTCGTAAAAAAACAAGTTCAAAATTGTGCTTGAAAAAAACTATGCACATCTATACATATACTAAAAGAGAATGTTGTTTTGCCACATACCGTCCTTATATTCAATTCGCCTATGTGTCGACCTCTAAGCTATGCTACATCATCCACCATGTCATCCTCCACATCATCCGACTTTATATTTTGATATATATCTTTGAATTAAATAAGTAAAAAAAATCAAAAAGATATCTAATAGGTTATATAACAAAAAGAAATATCGATTTTTATCTTTTATCATATCTTTATCTTATATATATATATATCTTTATCTATTATTATTAAGTTGAGTTATTAATGAACTTAAACTATAAAACAGAAATCGTAAACTATAAACTATAATCTATAAATTATAAATCATAAAGTATAAACTACAATCTATAAACTAATACTCTCTCCGTCCCATTTTGATAGTCCCATTTGATTTTCTGACACTATTCACCGACCGAGAGAATCTTGTAGATTTATTCCAATATATAAGAAAGAACATAGTCGTGTGGGATCTTATTTGATTCGTCTTGATGAGTACTTTAACAATATTAAAAAATTATAATTTTAATTAACATATAATTAGAGACATTAACGATACAAAACGTGTCTCGGCATATGTGTCAGAATCTGTGAGAGAAAATCCACCGGTTGAAAATGCAAAAGGGAAAAGGAAAGCAAAGAATACAACACCGGTAGAGCTCTTCCCAGAGGGGCTCCCCGACGTTGATTATCGCGCCATAGAGCGGTACAGTGGTGTCCATAGTTATGCCGGGGAAGACTGTTCTGTGCCTAGTGGGATAGAACGAGCAGATACATATCAAGGGTATCGAAATGATGATTGGGACCTTTATTCTCAAGAGTCAGTTTCATGTGCACAACCGTCAACTCAATGGGCACCACAATCAACTCCATATGAACAATCGGGTAGCACTATTGGTGGCTGAGACAATTTCATTCCTCAGTATGCTGTAGTGGAAGTTGGACAAGGGTGGGGTGGACAAAGTTGGGTCGGTGGACAAAGTTGGGTCGGTGGACAAAGTTGGGTAAGTGGACAATGTTGGGGAGGTGGATTTGGTGAGGGAAGTGTTCCTGAAGACATGGGTCAAGGAAGTAGACAAGCTTGTTCTTCTTCTTACAATCCTCAACCAGAACCGATGGAACAAGAGTACCAGGATGAAGGTGTTGGGGAAGAACACGAAGAAGAAGGTGATGATGATGATGAAGAAGAAGAAGAAGTGGTCCAGAAACCAAAAAGAAAGAGGAAGTCCAAGAAGGAAGAGCGAAAGTATGATCCTGAGCTCACTCATGACACACCTGGAGGTCCAGAAGATCCCGAGTTGCTTAAGGGATTTGAAGCACATGTTGCGTTCCACATCCAGAAAGGGGAGGTAATTTAATTATTTATTTATTTTCTGCATTTTCAATACATTGCACATATTCTGCAGAATTATCAGAAAATGCATGATATGTGCATCTTCTCGCAGAACGCGAGGAGTGGCTCCTCGCAGAACGCGAGAAAATGCACAATTCTGCAGAAACTGATAATTCTGCAGAAACTGTATTTTTTGAAAATTTGGTCTGCAGTGTGTAATTTTTGTATTTTTCTGCAGCTGAAAGGTCCGATGAAGGCACAACAACGGACAAAGCAAAGCAGTGATTGGCCATTGGACAACAATGACTGGTCAGAGATTCCCGGTGCAGTTGGACTGTCAGATCTACCTGACATGATGTACGAAGAAATCGAGTTTCCGTTGATTGAAGCGTTCATCGAACGATGGCAACCGGAGACAAATTCATTCCACCTCCCTTGTGGTGAGATCACTATTGGCCTTCTTGATGTACATATGATTTTAGGCCTACCTATAGAAGGGAAAGCAATGACGACATGTAAGAAACTGGGTGCCAAGTTTAGTCATGATGAGATTCTAAAATACTATGGTAGGAAGGGGGCGGAAATTTTTGGAATAGATCCTCATACTTTAGATTCTGGGAGGGTGAAAGCTGATTGGTTTAGAAGGCATTGTGAAAACCTAGGTCCAGAGCGAAAGGGTTTAGGTTGGGTGTTGTATACTGCTTCCTCGCTCTTATTTCCGGACAAGTCACAGAACTTGATTCGGCTTAGATATGGGCCTTTTTTGAAAACCTATGCCCATGCTACGGGCATATCGTGGGGTTCAGCTGCTTTGGCCCATCTGTATAGGCAGCTGGGGATATGCACACGACAGGGTTGTGCCCAGATGTCTTTCTGTTACACCTTGTTGCAGGTATTATACTTTCTAAGCGTTTAATTTACATACTTATATATATTTTCATATTTAACGTACTTTGTATTTCTTAGGCATGGATCTACAACTACTTCCCACACCTTCGACCTACTGAACGTCCTCGGTGGAGAGCGGAGCAACCATGGGCATACCGGTGGATGCCTAAGAATGTAAAGCTGAAGAAGGGGCAAGTCGGAAGGGACTATAGGGGAGCGCTCGATATTCTTATGCCAGAGATGGTAAGTTTCTGCATTTTCTGGGCTTTCTGCATTTTTGAGTACGCAACAGTCATTTTTGAGTACGCGAGTTTGCGGCTCCTCGCAGAACGCGAGGATGCACACACTCGCAGAACGCGAGAAAATGCAAGTTTCTGCATTTTGTCATAGTTTCTGCATTTTGTCCTAGTTTCTGCATTTTCTGCTGTTTTACAGACTTCACCAGGCGTTTTTCTGTCATTTTGTTAGGTATGTTGGAACCCGTATGGAGCACAGGACTTCACCGATCCTGAGCTTGCTCCCGCTCTATTTCACGGGGTGCTATCTTGCTGTGACATCACCGAACCACACATGCCTGATAGGTGTCCGAGACAATTTGGGAGAGTGCAGCGTATTCCTAGGCCAGTCATCGAACCGCTCAAAGCTCATAGGTTGAAAAACATTAGGTGTTATAGTGTTTTTTATTACGCCAACCAATGGCTTTGGGAGTCAAGAGATGTTCACTCTTTGTCTCTCGATGATATGGGGCCAGTTGCCTATGCACCACATGAATGCTCCCATGATTACATGGATTGGTACATCAAGAGGACCCATAGGTATATCCGTCCTGCAATCCCTGGGATGATTACTGAGAGACAGGTAATATTAATTGTTTTGGTTTATCTTGCGTTTCTAGTCTTTGTTTGTCTCTAATATTAACATAGAATGAATGTTTACTTGCGTATAGGTGATTGGCCGGGTGTACAATGACATGGACCGGTATCAGTTTGCCACTCCAGAGGAATTTTCTTCATATCACGCCCAAATGCTACTATGTATGTCAAATCTCGCTCCCTTCCGACCACGAGAAGACGAGTAGCCTTTCGTTTTGTGTTTTGGATAGTGTTTTGGATTGCTTTCTTAGGTGTTTTGTTGCGTGGATAATTTTGTTGGATTATGTTTAGGGATATGTTGGTGTTGCTTCAATTCTGTTCGGTTTTTGCATAACCTCGCAGAACGCGAGGTGTACACCACTCGCAGAACGCGAGACGAACCTATAGGATACAGGGTGCTCCCAGTTGAGATGCACGGTCTGTGGCACGGTTGGTGTCTCTCGCGTTCCGCGAGTGACACCAACCTCGCAGAACGCGAGGAATGACATGTTCTGGAAAATGTCATTCCTCCTGTTTAAGAATTTAAAAAACCATCTCCAGTTCAACATTACATTACAAATTCAGCGAATAAAACATAACTTCAACATTACATTTCAAAGGCGGCACATCGATGTGACACTCTTCGTGCAAAGAAAAAGCATCTCTTTCAGCGTTTCGCCACCAAGGAGTAAACACATGAGGTAATGGGCAGTTTTCTTCAAGACGCAACTACAAGAAATCAACAACGTTAGGAAGTTGCATATTAGATAGTAATTCATAAGTAGATCCAAAAACTTACCGGAACAAAATGTTTCTCACTCTGAATATAGAATAAGCAGAACGTCGGAAGTGTGTCACCATCTTCTAACCAAGTAGGACGTTGTAGAGGAAGGTAAGTGTAGTTAGCATTTTTTCCCACCGTTACGAACACTATGTTGAATGTGGATGCCACAAGGCATCCCATTTCCGGGGTAGCTAGCCAGTGATCTTCTGGAGCCCTTCCTATTCCTTCCCATGTAAGTTGGTGTAAAGCGCTCTCCAAAGTTGGTTGTTGTGGAGGTCCAATCCAAGTTCCTTGAACTAGGTGCCAAATCTCTTTGACCTTAGCTATCATCAAATCTCTTACTTCCCTCCATAAGTGTTGGTTGTCATGCAATTCATGAGCTATTGCTCTAAATCCACAATTTCCATCTCCATTTACCTCAAACCAACCATTCACATGGGTGCGCATTGACGCGGGTATGTGAGACTTGTACTTGCCAATCACCTTAATCTTTGGTTTCTTGAATGTTTCAGAATTAGAAGCATTTTTTTGCTTCTTTGGGGGTGTTTCTTCCAAATCTCTAGCATCCATCTCAACATTAGTGTGCTCCCATGCAGACGGTCTTCTTTGCGTTGACCTAGGTTGTTTGTTAGGAGCTCCGACTGGACGACCTCCGGTGTGCTTTGAAATAGCCGGCTCTTTTAGAGGAGTATTTACTTTCCCAATGTCTAAAACAGTTTATGCACACTTTTCTTGATCATGGGGGCACAATTTCGGAAACGTTTCCTCATAGAAAGTCTGAAAAAGACGTCTTGCCACCTTACTCTTAACTTCCAGTATGCCGGGAACATCAACTTCTTCCAAACTCAAAGTACTCCAGAAAGGGTGCAACTCTGATACTCTTAGTGGTGTTTGCTCCTTCCAATGTCTTACAATCTGATGAACACACATCAACCCATCTCTAATCTTGATCCCGCAGCTACAAAACATATTAAAGTGCGCACCTAATCTCTCCCCCTTCGTGTATTCCTTAAGCAAAAATTCTATGCATTTGTAAGAGACTTTGAACTTCAAGACTTTAAACAAGTCCGCCCCTTCAACAACTGTGAAGCTCTTATTCAAACTCTCGGTGAAAGACACAGTAATCTCCTTAAGTTGGTTCTCCGCCATTGTTTTGTATTCTTTGAACATTGTGTCTAGCCTAGCATTTCCACTTGACAAGTATGACTTAAGACATGAATGTGCTCCTTCAACTCTAAAATGTTCGAAAAACAATAAAATGCAAATACAAATCAGAACCTGTGGATCCTTCTGTAATGTGCAACTCCTCGCGTTCTGCGAGGTCTGTCCACCTCGCGTTCTGCGAGTTCATTGATTGTTCCAGGATCTTTGCATTCGAAAATGCCTCAACACTGAATCGAGGAATTTACTCGCGTTCTGCGAGGTAGTATGCCCTCGCGTTCTGCAAGGTGTGCATTACAGAAGCTCTTTTTATCATATGTAGAAGGTAGACATAAATAACAGAACATACCTGTTTGTCGTGTTATTCCCGAGAGTGAAGACATTATCCGTCCATGCTGAAACAAGTCTTTCTTTGTAACGGTTTAGCCAATTCGTTCTCACGTACTTCAATACGGTTGGATAAGCTCGCCATTCGTCCTCAAGTTTCTTCAAAGTACTCTTGTAATCTTCTTCAGTGGTTTGTTCGAACACGTTATAATAATCATTTGAAATATGAACCCCCAATGCTTGTGTGCCCATAGCTATCTTGGCTCTCGCCTCTATGTTCTTCCTTACATGTCGCCTACATAAGAGAAACTTTGCATTTGGCCATAACTTGTCTGTTGCATTCATAAGAGCCATCTCACGGTCAGTGACGAAGCAAGTAGGCGATGCTCCTATTCTCAAATACATCGTCTGCAGCTGCTGCAACGCCCATAAATAACTATCCTCGCTCTCAGCCTCTAACCATACACACAACAAAATTCTTCCATGTAGAAGTCAAACCGACTATCTCCAGGAAGGGAACATTGTACCTTAAACCAAAATACAGTAAGATAAATACAACATAAAAACAGAATGATAAATACTTACCTGTTCGTGCTATAAGTCGAGTCCATCAAAAGGACATATGGAAACGCCTTTAAGAGTTTCATTGATTCGGGGCTAGCAAAGAACAAGTCGCCTATTATCGAAGGATTCGTTGCACTTGGCCTATACTCCATGAAGTAGTTGCTCTCTTTGCATTGGTGAAAGAATTCTTGAACCACGGTTCTACCTTCCATTTCCTCTTCCCTTATATGTCTTACCAAATTGTACACTTGGTTCTTCTTTGTGCAACTTCCGGGATCCTTGTTTATCTCAGTGTAAATCTGATTTGGAGAACAATGTGAAAGTACCATCTCACGAACCTTTTTCTTTTGATCCGGGGTTGGCCTCCCGGCAAATGCATTCCCGACCAAACTATCTCCAATAGGATGGTTGTGCAAACCACAAACAACCACTAATCTCCAATTCTCTTCAACCCGATTCTCCATGAGCTTCAACTGAAATTTACACCCCGTTTTCTTGCTCTTTGTGTTTGATCTAACACCGACACCTTTAGGCCTATGGCTTCCCCCTTTCTCACAAATGATTTGAATCTTACCACTTTGCCCCGGTTTAGATGGTACACTCCTTCCAATAGAGATCATAAACTTGTGTTGCTTTGCAACATTCAAAGCCCACAAATGACCAATCTCCTTAGAGGCAAACACTTGCTCCGTAGTGAAATATTCCGAATAATCCCTAGAAACAACCTCTTCCTCACATACGGGACTATCAAACTTTGGTGCAGTGCGTAAAGAGGGAAGAAAACACATCTCCTCTCCTACGTTTGTTGGTGGGTTAGCAAATTGTGAATCAAACGCATCATAGCTTGATGACACCTCATATGTACATGGCAATTCATAAGTAGATGGCACGGGCAACTCATAAGTAGATGGCACGGGCAACTCATAAGTAGATGGCACAGGCAATTCATATGTAGATGGCACATGTTGTTCATATAAAGATGGTTGATGATAATATCCAAAGTGGTCAATCCCTAAATCAAATGACGGTGGCGAACATGGCCTTGTATTCCGGGAGGGGTAGTTGTAGTCATTCAACTGGATTGCATTCAATCCAGTGAACAAAGAAAAATTCACCTATACACAATGCTTCTGTTAATACTCTGTAATGTGCAACTTCTCGCGTTCTGCGAGGGGGGCACATCTCGCGTGACGCGAGTGGCCTCCTCTCGCAGAACGCGGGAAGTTGCCATTTCCTGAAACTAGTCATTCAACGTGTTCGTCTCATCACATGAGTTTCTACATTAAAAACCCTAAAAACCCTTAAAACCCTAAAAACATGAACACATCTAAGTTTTTGACATTATATGCAAAAGTCATCTCTTCAACACTTACTACTACATTTAACATGAAATACAACATAATAACTTCATTTTAGCTCTTAATGGTGCAAAACAAATTAAAATTCAAAAATTAAGTAAGAACATTACCTCATTTGAATGGTAACTTGATGAACCATCATCTCCATCCCCTCCTTTGTTGAATTCCTCTTCATCTTCCATTATTTTAGGTGTTTTTAGAGTGTTTTGAAGTTTTAAGGTTTTGAAAATGGGTTTTAATGGAGGGTGAAAGAGGTGAAAGATGATAAAAAGAGGTGTTAGGGTAGGGTTAATAGGTGTTACGGAATACTTAAAATAAGGGGGTAGTTATTATAGTTAGGTGGGGACAAGACATGTAGTAATGGCGCACAACAACGTCCATCTGACATGCTAATCTCGCGTTCTGCGAGGGACGTGACACTCGCGTTCTGCGAGGACACGTGCACTCGCGGAACGCGAGACTAGCATGCATGTAATTAACCTAATTTCTTGTTAATCTCGCGTAACGCGAGAGGCCGTGTCCTCGCAGAACGTGAGTGACCCGGCGTTGTTTGAATAAAGCACCGGGCTGTATATAAGAACCGTGACAAAGTACCCACTTGGTTTGCTCACGGCTCTGCATCTGAGAAATCTATATCTCTGCAAATGGGTCACGGACTCACAGTAGTATACATGAACGTCTCTATAAACTCTTTTTATCACATACAACTCTTTAGTTTTTCTCCATTTCTCTCAAAAAATCACCTCCATTTTTGTACGTGAATCTCCCTCCACATACAACTCTTTAGTTTTTCTACATGTGTGGGTGCTGCCGGTAATACTACAAGGTTAGTCATTTAATCTCAAGCCCAAAAATGTAGATCTAATTTCTTGCTGCCCTATTTTGTGATTTAGATATTCATTACAAATTAAAAAATAAATCACTCTTTCGAATGAATCGAGTGATATCCGAAGCAAATAGCCAACCTATTTGAAGGTTTAGGTTTAAACCAAAGCTAATTTGAAATTACTTTTCATTTCTCAGACATCGAACTTGGTAGGTTGGTGTTGTCATCTTGTGGCTGTCTTTGTTTTATTAACTGGTTGATTGTGAAGTGACTAACCATCATTTTAACATATCAATTTATTTAGTTTTAATCAAGTTAAAATTCTTGTACCGTGAATTGTTATTATACTGTGAGATATATAGTTAAGTACTTCGCAGTATCTTGTTTCAGTATGCGGGATGAATATACAACGTTGTTTAAATCTAACTACTAAATTAATCGTTTCATCGTTTTACATTATTCATGCAAATACTTGAGAATTTGAGTGTCGTTGCCCCTTGTTTTTACAGATTATCATAGAATTGAGTTCTCCTCGATCCACTATGCCACTATCCCAAATATTATGAGAGCTATGCAGTTGTTCAAAATTGAATTAAAGGTATTTAATATCTATTTTAATTTATATATATATATATACCGGTTCATAGGCATGGCCAGACCGGACCGGGACCGCCGGTTCGAACCGGAACCGGACTGGGTCAAAACCGGGACCGGACCGGAACCGGTAGGAACCGGTTTGGTCACGGTCCGATTCAGGTTCACAAAATAGGAATTTCAAAACCGCCTTTGTTATTTCAAAATAGCCGTTAGGAAATTAAAAAAAAAAAAATTTAATTTTTTAATAGTAAAATAACCCATATCAAACCCCTATAAATACCATACCATACAATCTTCAAATCACACATCCAACAACAACAATCTCTCTTCTCTTTCTCAAATCTCAATCTTATAATCTCTCAAATTCCATCAACAATCTCTCTTAATCTCTTCCTTTTAATTAGCTTTTGTCTTTCAATATTTTATTGCTTTTACATTTTTAATCACATTATTATATTGTTCTAAGTTTTATTGTTTTATTGTTTTAATTGTTTTAATTGCTTTTAATCATATTATTTAATTGTTCTTAATCATATTATGGCGGAACATTTTGACACCCAAGAGAGTGATAATGTCACTTCTTATCCCTCGGTTCCCACTCCCACCTCCCAAGTTAGGTCCGGTAGGGGTAGGACCGCTAGGCCTCAAGGGCAAGCTAGCGGTTCGAGACCTAGCGGTTCGAGGCCGGCTAGGGGTAGGGGGGGAGGTCCGGGTCCTCCGGGAATCAATCCCGGAAACTAACATCTCCTATTTTTGTAAAGTGGTTTACTAAATTAGAACCCGATCTCGAGGAACTCGAGGCTTCTTGTAACTTTTGCGAGGCGACATTCCAATGGAAGAAAAGTGGAGGATATGGAACCCTTCAACGACACATGAAGCACAAACACGTCGCCGAGATGGGAATGCTAGGGGGACAAACACAAATTTCCGGCGGATTTGCATCTTCTACTAGCGGTAACCCTTTATTTCGTTTTGATCATGAAGCTAATAGTGTAGCATTAGCCGAAGCTATTTGTGTTGATCATTTAACATTTCGATTTAGTGAAAATGTAGGATTTAATGAGTATATTAAAGATCATACACAACCCGCTTTTAAATTCGTATCTAGGAAAGTGATTAAGAAAAACGTAATTAAGGCTTATAAAAGACGCAATGCCGAATTAGTTTCTTATTTTTCGCAAAATGATATGCATGTTTCTATTTGTAGTGATATATGGAGTGATAATACTCAAACCCATTCTTACATGGGTGTTACATGTCATTTTGTAGATCATCATTTTACAATGCAAAAACGTTTATTGACATTTAGAGTCTTTGATGATTCACATACCGCACAAAATATTGCTATGATGATTCGTGCAATTTTAGAAGAATATAGACTACTTAATAGAGTTTTTTCAATTGGATTCGACAATGCATCTGCTAACACCGCATCTATTAGAGATTTACAAGAAATGTGTCAACCTATATTTGGTGGGAAATTTTTTCATATTCGATGTGCTTGTCATATTTTAAACTTATGTGTTCAAGATGGTTTACGTGCTATGAGTTTTCATTTTGAGCCAATTAAGAACGTTATTAAGTATATTTGGGGGCATCCTAAAGTTACAAGAGATTGGATGACCTTTTGTAAAACTAACGGGGTGCACCCAAAACGTTTTTCAAAAGATGTGGGTACCCGATGGAACTCTACTTACATATTACTATGTGAATGTATACAATATAAACAAGTTTTAACGTCTTTTGTTTCTCAAAACCTTTCTGGCTTGTAATGTTATGTGTGGTTTAAGTGAGGGAGCTAAAATTCCCGGCATTGAGGAGTCCGTTGCAAGCATGAGGAGTAAGTGATTGCTCTACTATAGATATATTCCCGATTGTTTTCTTGTTGCTTGTGTTTTAGATCCTAGACTTAAATTATCCGGTTTACACGCTCTTTTAAATGACTATTATGCATATATTTTAGCCGAAGGTGAACTAGAGGATATTTTAGGTATGGTTTCTAGAACTAGAACAAACATTGAAACTTTATTTACACATTTTTGTGATTCTCCGACTACTTCACAATTACCTCCGACTTCTTCGAGCTCTACTAGCTTGGGAGCCTTTGGAGCTAAGTATTTTAGTAAAAGACCAAGAGTTACAAACACGAATGCGGGAATTGATAACTATCTTAACACCAACTTTGAGTTTGTTAGTTGTGAAACTTTAGATGTTTTGAAGTGGTGGGAGGATCATAGGAGCATGTTTCCAACGCTTGCGAAGATTGCGGCTCAAGTTCTTGCCGTCCCCGCTTCGACCGTGGCGGTGGAACAAACTTTTAGTGCAGGAGGCAATACTTTAACGAGGAAGAGATCAAATTTGGCACCGGAGTCATTGGAGGCGCAATGTTGTGTTTGCGATTGGAAGAGAGCCGCAATTAGGCAACAACGTAACATTATCGAGTCATCGGAAGACGATTGGATTGAAGATTCTACTACGATACGCACCGATTCATCCGCCGAAGATTCGACTTAGGTAACGGGTTTTGAAAAAAGGTAAAGAACTACGTGGGCTTTGATTCCTCTAACCCGAGAGGATACGTAGGCAACTTAACAAGTAAGTCCGAACCGGTTTGGTTCAGCCCGAACCAGACTGAACCGGCCGGTTCCGGTTTCGAACCGGAACGGGACCGGAACCGGTCCAGAACCGGATTGAACCGGTCCAAAACCGGATTGAACCGGACCGGACCGGAACCGGAAAAACCGATTTTTCCCGGAACCGGACCGGACCGGGAGCCATCCCTACCGGTTCAGGTGAGAACGGATTTTAGGAGAGAACCGGCCTTATCGTGAGAACGATTCTCAGCCGTCTGATCCTTCTCATCCAACGGTCCACGTTATAACGTGGATTTCATTAACACGCGCCCACGCGCCTTTTATAAATCCCGCTTCCCTTTCTTTTTTCATCAGCTCTCCCCTTTCACTCTTCTTCCGTCCAAATTTCGCTCCATAATCGCCATTGTTGATATCCTTCTCAAGCTCATTTTTCCCTTTTTTCCAGCTCCCCTCCTTCATATCTCATTCTCTCTTCGTTTTCTCTTCATTCCGATAGTTTTTTTTTGTTCTCACTCCATACCAGTCTCTTTACCATGTCTTCTCTCTCCATACCAGTCTCTTTACCATGTGACTTGTTGTGTGCATATGAAGTGAGTTTTGTTCTGTTTATGCTATTACAACATTTTCTTTTTTCCCTCTATTGGTAGTTAATGACTAGGATGCTTTTATTTCAGTCTAAGTGATGTTTGAAGTTTTTTTTGGTGTTGTCATATGAAGTCATTTGGGGTTGCATTTCATTTGTTTCTTTGATTTTGTGATTTATTTGTATTCCTATGTTTTCATATGAAGTGACTTGTGTTTTGTATATGAAGTGCTTCCTCAATTGGTAGTTAATTATTAGATGCTATTAACATCCTAACTGATGTTTGAAGTTTTTTGTTGTTTTTTCCATATGAAGTCTTCGTGGTTTGCATTTCTGTGTTTCTTTCTATCATTTGTTGTTTATCTGTATTCCTTTTGATGCTTATCTGGAATGTATATTCTTTTCATAATGTTATGTCTTTATCTTTGCATGAATAAGTTACATTTTAGGGAAACAGAAGAGTAGCCGCACTCCTGCAAGTATATTGAATTCTAAACTTGCCAAGTCTGCATTTCAAGATGAACACAACAACATCAATGTTGTACCTTCTCCTTCTCCTCCTGTTACTGGTCTCTCTTCTCCCAACTTGCAGAATGCCATAGTTATTAGGAGTAGTCCTAGGCTTAACCTTCTCAAAGCATCAGTTTCTCAGGAGTCAATACCTTCTCCTCCTCAAGTTCCTGTTGTTTCTTCTCCTAAGTTGCAGAAGTCATGTAAGGATAAGGAGGCTGACATTGTTATTAGGAATAGTCCTAGGTTTAAAGTTCCCAGAAAAACAGCTGCTAAGGATGCAATTATGGGTAAAGGAAAAGCTAAAGTGACATATGCAGATTCACCTGATAACAGTTCTGATTCAGATGAAGATCCTGAGTTGAAGAGAGCATTGGATATAAGCAGATATTTAGCTCATAACCAGCAACCAGCTCTCATATCTCACGATGGTCACACTGTTGTTAGGAAAAAAGTTATGGGCGCCATGAAGTCTCATTTTGATACCCTCTCTTCTAGGAACTCCCCCAAAGCTTTGTTTATCGCTCTTAAAAAGCTGTCTGAAGATCAGAAGAAGGCTGTTATTGATATTGGATTTGGTAGCATCCTTGACTGGAACATTCAAACTTTGCCTAGAAATCTATCTCACTTTGTTGTTCAGAGTTTTGAAGTTGGTGATTGTTCTATGAAATTGAGTTCTTTAGGTAAAGAAATACCTCTAGTAGTTGCAGATGATAAAAGGGTTTTTGGGCTTCCTGACTGTGGTGTTCCAATAGTTCTTCCAAGTAGAGTTCACAATTTTAACTTATTAGCTGAGTTTAGGGCTCAGTATCGGGAGCCTTCCAACAATACAACTTTGAAGCCCTCAGAAATATGCAAGAAAATTGTGGATTGTGATGCTGGTGATGATATGTTCAAAAGGAACTTCGTTATGCTGTTTTACACTTTAGTGATTGAAAGCCAAGGTTGCGGAGTCATGAGCATGAGACCATTGGATTTGTTGGATGATATTTCGAAGATCAAAGACTATAACTGGTGCCAATTAATCTTCGATTTGGCCATTAAACATAAGGTGCAGTGGTCGCTTTGCTCTAAGTCCGAGTTTAGAGGTCCAGTGCTATTTCTTTTGGTATGGTTTCCCGAATTGCATACTTAGTGATTTCTGATTTGAATACTTACTTATTGCCTATAAATGATTCCTATATTAATTTCATAATTTATTTGCATTTTTGTAGCTGTGTTATGTTGATAGAGTTATGGTTCTCAACAAACCTGTTCCAAGGGATCTTCCTCTGATCAAAGTGTGGACAACTTCAATGTTGAAATCCAGAGAGGCTGATGAGATGCTTGTTGGTGCGTTTGAGAAGGGCAAAATTCTACCTGTTTCTGAGCCTGCTTTGCAACCAGAAACTACTCAGCCTCCATTGCAACCAGAAACTTCTTGCCCCATTCCTAAAGAGTGTCTTGGTGATGGAACCATTCCTGTATGTTTTTGTTTTATATTTTTTTTAGTTGTTAACCCTTTTTTGCCTTGATTTTATAATCTAAGTATCTTTGTTCTTGTTTTCAGGATTTTGTTCTTCAGCAATATAATGTTGTACGTCAAATTGCTAACAATATTCGTGAATTCTACAACAACATTGAAATTGCTCCAGTAGAACATGCTCAGAATACTTTCTTCAAGAAAGTCAATGAAGAATGCACTCGGCTTTTGAAGATAAAACTTCCAACAACTGTCGTTGGAGATGATGTTGATGCTTCTGGAAATTTAGATGACAGTGATGAGCGCTTTTGGTCTGATCCAATTGTCTTTGATATGATTGAAGAAGTAGAGAAAGCTATTGCTGCTGAGAAGAAAGTTACAGAGCATGTATCCATGCCTACTGGTGTTTCATCTTTCTTCTTCATTACTTTTTCGTCTTTTATATTGTTTCATATGTATTTATTCCTGATTTTTATTCTGTTCCTTTCCATTACAGATGCCGGTCCCAGTAATTCTTTTAATGACACAGTTTTTCACGATGCTGTCAATGATTCTTTTGAAGTTCCACTTGAGCAACCACCTAATGTTTTTGATGTTTCAATGGATCAAGATCTATCATCCCCAACCTCTGTCAAACTTGTAGAATCTGAAGTTTCGGATGTACCAGTTATTCCTTCAGAAGGTGGAGATTCAGAAGTTCCAGTGGAACAATCTGCAGTAGCATCCACTCTTGGACAATCTGCAGTAGCATCGTCTCTTGAACAATCTGTAGTATCTGTGGGTACAGTGGCAGACTGTGAACAATCTGATCCAAGTAACAGTGGACTTGAAACAAATGTTATTGATTTAACAATTGATAAATGTTCAATGGCATCTCTACCTTCTACAGAAGAAGCATCTAATGTTACCTTACTTGTTGGTATGAAAAATTTAGTTAATTAATTTTAGCCTACTTTATTTATGAATTGCTTACCTTAATGATTTTTCTTTGTTGTATTTGCAGAAGCTAAAGATAAGGAGAAGCAGAAGAAAATGCCTAGGTTCAGTGGTTTGGTTGCTCGCCGCAGTCCCCGTTTTACTCTTAATGGTGAAGGTAATTCCATTAATGATCCTATTACAGTATTGCTGGACAACCCTCCTTTAGAAATTTGTGCACCGGCTTCCACTGTTTCTTCATCATTTGTGTCTGCAAAATCAATGTATGATTCTGAAAAATCAGATCTTGCACCAATTAATATGGGATTAAGCGCTTCTGCTTTCCAGTTTTGCACAATCCCACCAGCTTTTACTGTTCAGGTAATAGTTGCTTTTAATTATTAGACCCTGTGTAGTTTTCTGTTTGGTTTTATATATTCTATTTATTAATGTTTTTATAGTGTATGCCTCAGGTTCCTTTTCATACAGTGTCTCAACCTGCATCAAATTCTGTAAATCTTGTTGTCCCAAAACCATATCATCGAGCTACTAGGGTATTTGATTCAAGTTACACTTATCATATTTTTGATTCATTTTTTTATGTTGTCTAACATTTTATTTTATTTTTCAGTCAACTGGAGGAAAATTTCCTTCTCAGCGCACAATGCGTCCTCCTCAAAGCTTAAATGATAGGTTTCGTGATAACATGGCATCAATGAGAGCTCCTAGAATTAGCGAGACAAGAAAATCACCATGGTTGGAAAGACATATTTATCCAGATGTGAAACCTAATGACAAAGAACGTCGTCTGTTTCAATGAGTTTCTCAGGATAGGAATGAAAAGTAAGTAAAAATATTTGTTATATTGGTTTTGTATCATTTTTGGGAGTTATCTGGATTGGATTTGATGTTTACTTGGGACTGCATACTAGTTGAATTGTGAACTACATACTAGTTCAATTGTGAACAACATACTAGGTTGAATTGTGAAGTGCATACTAGTTTGATTTGTGAAGTGCATACTAGTTTGAGTTGTGATGCAATGTTTTGTTCTTGCAGGGAAGTCATATCTAGTCATGCATACTAGTTGGTTTTGTATTATTTTTGGGAATTATCTGGATTGGATTTGATGTTTATTTGGGACTGCATAGTACTTTAATTGAGAACTACATACTAGTTGAATTGTGATGCAATGTTTTGTTCTTGCAGGGAAGTCATATTCAGCCATGCTGAATTAAAGCTTACTTGTCGTGATTTTCATACATTTTGTCAAGCTCGATTCTACAGTGTTGACACTAAGATTGTTGATGTGTGGGCCCGACTATTAAACTTTGAAGAGTTAAAGAGATGTGAATCCAGTATCTACAGATTCTTTGCAAGCACCAAAGTTTGTGTAAGTGCCTCTATATATGTTGTTTGCATGTCTGAACATTTGGACTATAATGTATTTTTATATTTTGCATAATTTTTTAGGATGCAAGTATCCAGCAAGTTACAGTCACTGATCCTGATGCTATGACTGTCCTTTTTGAAAAGCAAATTCGCATTGAGTTTATGAATTTGAAACTTGGTGTTTACTCTCTAGACTTTGGCTTGGTATGTATGTTATTTCTGTTGTTTCCTTTTATTTTGCCTTATTTCAATGTTAACCTTCTTAATGTTAACTTTCTGTTTTTCCTCCCAATACAGTTTGTATTTCCCATTAGCACAGGGGAACATATCTTTGTTGTTACATTTAACATGAAGTCCAAGAAGTGTGAATTGCTGGATCCCTGTACCAATCCAAATTTCAATCACACCTGCTTTGCTGAACAACTGGTAAGATATTTTGATTGTATTTTTTATTTTTTCAAGAGTTGTTTTAACTTCTATTTGTTATTCTCTTTCAGAAAACTGTTTTTGCTCTATACTTCAAACATTTAAATTTGCCTACCGAATCTGAAATGATTTCGAAGATGGAAATTTCAAAGCCTCGTCTTCCCATTTATGGAGGGATAGAAAACAGAGATTTGGCCTTCTTTGCCATGTACAACATGGACACATACATGGGATCTGGCTTAAAGGATTGGAAGTACAAGTTGATTAACAACAATGCAAGCCATATTACCACCTTGAAGATCAGGTACCTGAACAAGATTGTCAACACATGTCCTCCAAATGACCAGAAGATGGCAAACATTGTACAAGGAAAGTGTATCACCTCTGTGAAGTTAGATTTGGAATGAAAACTGTAACTGTGAAACTATGCATCAACTTTCTGCAACTCTCTAGCTATTGCTGTCTGAATTGTCTAATTAGATATGCAGACACTTGTCTTCACTTTTGAATTTCATTTTATGGTGTTTCAGGATTGCATATGAAGTCATATTTTGAACTGGATATGTGTTTTCATGATTGCTTATGAATCAGTTCTTTCTTGCATACATATTGTTTTTAGTACTGCTTATTTTCTGTTCGTTTTTCCTATTTTCTTGTTTGTTTACTATTTGTTAATCATTCAAACAACTTGTTCATTATAAAAGAAAGCAATTTTAACAAACTTGCATATGTGAATTAAAATATATTTAATTGTCAAGTCTTGTCAAATAATATTTGATACAAGTACTCCGTATGCTACTTAACTTACGTGTTACTTTTCATTTTTTTCTTTGTTTTTTTTGTGTTACAGACACGTTTTCCAACCGTCATTATAGAAGTTACCAATCAGACAATTTTAATCCCTTATAAATGACCGGATGTCTCTTGTCAATTCATTTCACTTCCCCGTCTGACTCTTCAGATTTCTCATCTTCTTCTTCTTCATTTTATACCGATAAGGTTTCGGTTTTCTTCATCTTCATCATCTGAAAAATGGAAAAAAGATAGAAGTGTTCTTCATCTAACGATCTTTCTTGTCAGAGTCGTTTTTTGTCTCTTCCAAACAATCTGATTTCTGAAATTGTTTCGAGAGTTGGTTCTGATTCTCTTCCCAACTACTTTAATTTCATAATGAGGTAAACACAGTGTTTTTGTGTTTTGCATTCGAAGTGTTTTCTAGATTGCATGCGAAGTGATTTTTCGATTTTATACCTTTTTGAATTCTTGGTTGGATTTGAAATTAAGCCTTCATTTCTTAGTTTTGTTGCTATCACACTGATCATATTCTTTTTTTTTGTGGTGGTTATTAATTTTTAGTTGCTAGTCGCTTGAAAAAATTGGGCAGGAGAAACATGTTCTTTCCCAAGTTAATGTTGAAGATTTCGATACTGATAATGTTTCTCAAGCCCAGAAGGTTGTTGCTAGTGTTTTCTTCCATCTATGCATTGACAAAGATAATGGTGGTGCCATATATCGAAAGGGATTTGTAAGTCTTTTATTATTACATAAGTTTTTGTAAATATCTTTCAAAACCCTGATAATTTAATGGAACAATTTTTTTTTGTTACTTGTATTGTCTTTTGTATGCAAGATCATTTCTTCCGTGATTTCAACTATGACCTAGGATTGGAAATGCTTGAAAGGGCTGCTAATTTAGGTCATATGCAAGCCAGATATCTCTTGGGTGTTATCTTACTGTCCAGTGTTTCTGGAAATGTAGAGAAGGGAATGGATCACATCAAATTTGTCAAGGCTTCACTCGGAAGTAAGATTGTTGATTGTTGATTGTCGAATAAAATTTCGTGAATCTGTTCGTTATCTTTGGGTGCTTCATCAACGTCCTCTATTCAAAGAACTTATCCTTGAGAAGGATCATGTTCCATGTCAAAGGAAGAACCCATGGTTGAGATATGACTATTGCATGGAGAGTGATGATGATATAGATTTTTGTGATGCTTGCACTTGTGAATATGAATCCAGCTTCTTTTTCTGGCTTCTTTTTCATCTTTATTAATGTTTCTAGATCCTTTATGTTTCCCTTTGAATAGTAGGTTTGCAACAAAACTTGGTTTGTATCTGTTGTTTATTTTGTTTTATTTTCGTTTGCAATTTAGAGATCTAGATTGAAGTTTATTTTGGTTTGTAATTTCAATTTGATTATTACTTGTTTTAAATATGGCGCTTTATCTGCATTGCGTATAAGGGAAATCGGAAATAAAACTCCACTATTCCTACTTAATCTCTGGTCATATGTCTGAATAATACCTTATTTAGGGAGAGTGCAGAAAAGACAAGTTGGGTCGTGCAGATGTTGGGTTGCCACAGAGCAGCGACAGAAAAAATTGACTGGTGGGCTTGAGGTAGTGGAAACGAACCAATGGGCCCATTAGAAGACAACTTGTACAATCCTGCATCAATATGACCTCATAGAATTTGCATTTGTAGTTGCATTTGAAGTGTATTTAGTTTTGCATATGTGTTTTGTCTTTATATTTGTATTGTAAACTTTTTGTAGATTGTATTTGAGCATATTATTTATTCCTTGTCTTCATTTGAGATTTATTTAGATTGCATATAAAGCCTATCTAGATTGAAAACTTATGTTTTGTGTTTGGGATATGAGATATATTAAGTTGTATACAAGGTTTATCTAGATTAAACTTTATGATTTGTGGTTTACATATGAGGCCTATACTTTCATAGTCTACTCTAAATGATTTGTGATTTGCATATGAAGTTTATGTAGATGGCATATGTGGCTTCATCTTGATTGCATATGAGGCATATCTAGATTAAACTTTATGATTTGTGATTTATATAGGTGGCCTATACTTACATAGTCTACATTAAATGATTTGTGGTTTGTATATGAGTTACATTGTGAGTTGCATATGTAGTTTATCTTGATTGCATATGAAGCATATCTAGATTAAACTTTATGATTTGTGGTTTACATATGAGGCCTATACTTACATAGTCTACTTTAAATTGTGATTTGCATATGAGTTTCATTTTGATTTGCATATGAGTTTCATTTTGATTTGCATATGAAGTTTATGTAGATTGCATATGTGGTTTCATCTTGATTGCATATAAGGCATATCCTTAATGAAAACATTAAATTTGTGGTTTGCATATGAGTTTTATTTGATTTGCATATGGAGTTTATCTTAATTGCATATGAAGCATATCTAGATTAAACTTTATGATTTGTGGTTTACATATGAGGCCTATACTTACATAGTCTACTTTAAATTGTGATTTGCATATGAGTTTCATTTTGAGTTGCATATGAAGTTTCATTTTTGATTTGCATATGAAGTTTATGTAGATTGCATATGTGGTTTCATCTTGATTGCATATAAGGCATATCCTTAATGAAAACATTAAATTTGTGGTTTGCACATGAGTTTTATTTGATTTGCATATGGAGTTTATCTTGATTGCATATGAAGCATTTCTAGATTAAACTTTATAATTTGTAGTTTACATATGAGGCCTATACTTACATAGTCTACTTTAAATTGTGATTTGCATATGAGTTTCATTTTGATTTGCATATGAAGTTTATGTAGATTGCATATGTGGTTTCATCTTGATTGCATATAAGGCATATCCTTAATGAAAACATTAATTTTGTGGTTTGCATTGAGTTTTATTTGATTTGCATATGAAGTTTATCTTGATTGTATATGGAGCATTTCTAGATTAAACTTTATGATTTGTGGTTTACATATAAGGCCTATACTTAGATAGTCTACTTTAAATTGTGATTTGCATATGAGTTTCATTTTGAGTTGCATATGAAGTTTATATAGATTGCATATGTGGTTTCATCTTGATTGCATATAAGGCATATCCTTAATGTAAACATTAAATTTGTGGTTTGCATATGAGTTTTATTTGATTTGCATGTTCAGTTTATCTTGATTGCATATGAAGCATTTCTAGATTAAACTTTATGATTTGTGGTTTACATATGAGGCCTATACTTACATAGTCTACTTTAAATTGTGATTTGCATATGAGTTTCATTTTGATTTGCATATGAGTTTCATTTTGATTTGCATATGAAGTTTATGTAGATTGCATATGTGGTTTCATCTTGATTGCATATAAGGCATATCCTTAATGAAAACATTAAATTTGTGGTTTGCATATGAGTTTTATTTGATTTGCATATGGAGTTTATCTTAATTGCATATGAAGCATATCTAGATTAAACTTTATGATTTGTGGTTTACATATGAGGCCTATACTTACATAGTCTACTTTAAATTGTGATTTGCATATGAGTTTCATTTTGAGTTGCATATGAAGTTTCATTTTTGATTTGCATATGAAGTTTATGTAGATTGCATATGTGGTTTCATCTTGATTGCATATAAGGTATATCCTTAATGAAAACATTAAATTTGTGGTTTGCATATGAGTTTTATTTGATTTGCATATGGAGTTTATCTTGATTGCATATGAAGCATTTCTAGATTAAACTTTATGATTTGTAGTTTACATATGAGGCCTATACTTACATAGTCTACTTTAAATTGTGATTTGCATATGCGTTTCATTTTGATTTGCATATGAAGTTTATGTAGATTGCATATAAGGCATATCCTTAATGAAAACATTAATTTTGTGGTTTGCATTGAGTTTTATTTGATTTGCATATGAAGTTTATCTTGATTGTATATGAAGCATTTCTAGATTAAACTTTATGATTTGTGGTTTACATATAAGGCCTATACTTAGATAGTCTACTTTAAATTGTGATTTGCATATGAGTTTCATTTTGAGTTGCATATGAAGTTTATATAGATTGCATATGTGGTTTCATCTTGATTGCATATAAGGCATATCCTTAATGAAAACATTAAATTTGTGGTTTGCATATGAGTTTTATTTGATTTGCATGTTCAGTTTATCTTGATTGCATATGAAGCATTTCTAGATTAAACTTTATGATTTGTGGTTTACATATGAGGCCTATACTTACATAGTCTTCTTTAAATTGTGATTTGCATATGAGTTTCATTTTGATTTGCATATGAGTTTCATTTTGATTTGCATATGAAGTTTATGTAGATTGCATATGTGGTTTCATCTTGATTGCATATAAGGCATATCCTTAATGAAAACATTAAATTTGTGGTTTGCATATGAGTTTTATTTGATTTGCATATGGAGTTTATCTTAATTGCATATGAAGCATATCTAGATTAAACTTTATGATTTGTGGTTTACATATGAGGCCTATACTTACATAGTCTACTTTAAATTGTGATTTGCATATGAGTTTCATTTTGAGTTGCATATGAAGTTTCATTTTTGATTTGCGTATGAAGTTTATGTAGATTGCATATGTGGTTTCATCTTGATTGCATATAAGGTATATCCTTAATGAAAACATTAAATTTGTGGTTTGCATATGAGTTTTATTTGATTTGCATATGGAGTTTATCTTGATTGCATATGAAGCATTTCTAGATTAAACTTTATGATTTGTAGTTTACATATGAGGCCTATACTTACATAGTCTACTTTAAATTGTGATTTGCATATGAGTTTCATTTTGATTTGCATATGAAGTTTATGTAGATTGCATATAAGGCATATCCTTAATGAAAACATTAATTTTGTGGTTTGCATTGAGTTTTATTTGATTTGCATATGAATTTTATCTTGATTGCATATGAAGCATTTCTAGATTAAACTTTATGATTTGTGGTTTACATATAAGGCCTATACTTAGATAGTCTACTTTAAATTGTGATTTGCATATGAGTTTCATTTTGAGTTGCATATGAAGTTTATATAGATTGCATATGTGGTTTCATCTTGATTGCATATAAGGCATATCCTTAATGAAAACATTAAATTTGTGGTTTGCATATGAGTTTTATTTGATTTGCATGTTCAGTTTATCTTGATTGCATATGAAGCATTTCTAGATTAAACTTTATGATTTGTGGTTTACATATGAGGCCTATACTTACATAATCTACTTTAAATTGTGATTTACATATGAAGTTTATGTAGATTGCATATGTGGTTTCATCTTGATTGCATATAAGGCCTATCTAGATTGAAAACTTTAAAATTCCTGTTTGCATATAATGTTTATTTTGAGTTACATATAAAGCATATATAGTTTGCATACCAACTATATATGGTTTGTATACGAGGTTTGGTAATGCATATTAATTTTTTCTGTTTTTCATATGATGTTTTCCTGGACGGTAGGCATATTAATATTTGAAACCAACCATTTTAGCTAGTTTGAATTCTTTTTTTAAGCAATAAGTTTCCAAACAGTATGATTACACTCCATGTAATAAGAACCAGTATCTATAATACGCCATAGGAATCTATATATCTTGCATGCCTTCATCCAGTTGTTTCTTCTATCATTTCATTTAATCTGCATAGAAAGATCAAGTAATACTATTTAGTCTAACATTAAAATGTGTATATGGAAACTGAGTTAATGTATTAAAAATTATTGAATTAATTTGTTACCTTCTCTATCTCCACATGTTGCCCTGTTATGTCCATACTGACCACATATTCCACAGCCTCTCTTTTTCTTTGCAGCTGTTTGAATTCCCAACTCTTTTTGGCTTATCATTCGTCCTCTTCTTGTCCCCTTGTTTTTTCCTTGTTTTGGTGGTAACACTTGAACCTCAGCTGGAGTTGGTCCTACATATTTTTTCAAAATCCACAGTGAAGGATGATCCACTTGAGCTTGCACCCATCTGTTCTGCAAAATATTCCTTCTTTTGTTTTATTGTGTCCAGTAGCTCCTTCATGTATTCTGGCTTGCTTTCAATCAAATTTATGCAACCGTGCATTTCTCCCAAGAGTTGTATCATTGTTGCTTTGTTCTCCTCTGTTTCAGCACTTTCTTTATACAACAAACCATCAATGTTGAATACTGGTTGTAATGAAGCTTCTTTTGTCCAACGCTTCTGAATATACTTCTCTGGCACTTCCTTAAGCCCCTTGTTCCGTATAACCACAAACATGTGTTGGCAAGGCAAGCCAACTCGCATAAATTTGTTGCATGTGCAGCATAAATCAACATTATCTAAATCCGTGACTGTGTACCTTTTGTTGTTCTCTTGTTCAATCTCATATTTTGCTATTGTCCCTTCCTTAATCATGCTTGTTACCATGCACTTGTAGATTGAGTTGTAGATAGACTGTTGTACTTCATAAAATATCGAGATTGTGTAGACTTTGGAACATGCCTTTTCAACAACCCAATCTGTTTTCATATTGGCTTTGCTTGTTGATGATGATGCAGCAAGCTTGTGTTGTTCATGTCTTTGTTGATCCAATGCACTTTCAAACTGGCTATTGAACTGGATTAAAGAAGAGGATTGCCCAAGGAATCTTCCAAAGAAGCTATTTTGGCTCTCTGACCTTGATGTTGTTCTGAGCATGCCTCCCATCCTTATATCATTGAAGAATGCAGGTATCCAGTATCTCCTTAAGTCAAACATTCTCCTCAGCCAGTCGTTGTCTTGTAATTCATATTTTTCTATAAAATCCCTCCAGCCATCCTCAAACTCTAATTTTGTGATGTCTTTATTCCAAACCAGAGCGTTGATTGCTTGTTTGAATTCTAAGGTGTTGTAAATTCTGCTTTCTATCTTGTCTGACAGCTTGAACATGATATGCCACATACAGAATCGATGCATTGCATTCTCAAATACTTGTTCAACAACTTGAATTACTGCAGGATCTTGGTCAGTCAGTATGATGTATGCCTCGTGGCCCATCGGCTTTTTGAAGTTGTCAAATAACCACACATAGGATTCTGTGTTTTCTTTCAACATCAAAGCAGCTGCAAATGTCACTGATTTCCTATGATTATCTACTCCTGTAAATGGTATAAATACCATATTATACCTGCATCCAACTCAGAATGTTATCTCATTCTTCAAATCCTCTGTATGCAAATGTAATTCTCATTCTATTCCTATCCTAAGCTATTCAAATGCAAATCAAATTATTATTATCAAAGTCACAACAAACATATTCTCATTAATAAGATTTGAATTTAGACATGAAAAATATTACCTGTTTTTGTTGTAAGTTGCGTCTGTTGTAACAACATCTCCAAAGAATGAGAAACCTTTTCTACTTATAGGATCTGCCCAAAACAGTCTCTCTAGTTGTCCTTCCTTGTCCACAAAATAGTCGAAGTAGAATGCCTCGCATACTTCTTTCTTCTTCTTCAGTTTATCTATTATCATTTTCCCATCAAATCCTTCCAAATATGAATTTAGATCTCTCTTCAGATTTTTAAAATCTGTTACGCTAGCTCCTATAGTGCCATATGATCCTACTAGCTCTTTGTATATTCGGTATCCCTTTGTTGCCCCAATATTTGCATTTCCACAATTTATAATGAAATCAGCTTCAAAAGCTCCTATATTTTAGTTGGATTTGGCAAACTGTTGTTCTCTTTCAGTCATCATCGGGTGCGTGTGTCGTTCTACGAATCCTTTTATCTTGAACTTCCCTTCCTCAGTCCCTTTCAAAGTTATCCTTGCCCTGCATCCAGCCCGATTTGTCACTCTTCGTCTCTTTACTTTGGTTATAATAGGTGTTACTGCCATGACTGGTGAAACTCTTTTTTGTCCTTCTCTATTACCTAAGAGGTACTTCCATACTGTTTTCCCATCTATCTTTTTGTTTGTGCTTTTCCTCACTTCAAAACCACACTGTTTTGCATAATTATCATAGAATTCGTCTGCTTGCTCTGTGTTATCAAATACTTGTCCAACCACTGGTTTCATTTCAGTTCTGCATACTGGGATGTAATATGTTGTGCCCCCTTGAGAAATCTGAATTTCATTGTTTTCTGCAGCAAGATTTATATATATTGTAAATCTGCAAATCCTAAAGCACATGTTTCTCTCAAAATGAAACTTCCTCTAAATGCAATTCAGAATCTCAGATTATTCATTAGGAATACAAAGTGCACCCAACTCAGTAATATCAAGTATCAGTACTCCTTCTTATGAATATTTCTCTATATACAATTCATATTCTCATAGTATGCAGAAGCCAATTTCCTAATATGCATAATTTAATCGTAATCCTATCAACAACAAAGCAATCTGAATGCAACTTAGGATTTTCAATTCGGATTTTTAACAGCAGCAAAGCAACTTAAGATTTTCAATTCAGATTTTCAACAACAGCAAAGCAACTTAGGATTTTCAATTCAAATTTTCATAGGGTTGAAATCTGGAATTTCATAAATTCTATTCAGAATTTGATATCGAAAATAAGTTAAAATTCATTGTTAATACCTGTTTCTTCTTCTTGATGTGTCGAATTAGGGTTTAAACTCTCAGACGTAGTCGAATTGGGACCTAGGGTTTCTTCCTGGTTAGCTACAGTTGAATTTGTATTATGCTCTTGTTGTAGATTTGTTACAGTTGATGTCGACGCCATTGCTGGAATTGGAGTTCTTCGTCGTAAATTTTGATTGTGATTTGATCGTAGAAGGAATAAAATTTCGCCGTCGAAATCGCCTTCCCCAATTTCTATCGGGTTTGAGGAAATTTTTCAGACACGCGCGTGTTTGGACGCGCCCGTTTAGAAGGCCGAGACGTGCGTGAACACTTTTTCTCTCCTCCTCAGCGATGACGCGCGCTCCGCGATGGACGGCTCAGATTCGTTCTCACCGTTCTCACCTAGGAGTCCGTTCTCACCAGATCCTGACCCTATATATATATATATGTTGGCCCTCATTAAATATAGCCAGTGCGTTTTCCCAAGTAACGTCCGGCCTCTCGCGTTACGCGAGGGAGGGATATCTTGCATAACGCGAGACTATCTCCCTCGCGTTTCCTCCCTCGCGTTTCCTCACTATAAAAGGGAAAAAAACTCTACTTCAGCTTATTTTTACATTGGCAAATTTGCAAAAATACCCTGGGGTAACTAACAAAAATGCCTAAAGAATTGTGGATATTACTGCAATATCCAAAATGAAATTTCTTTTGCCTTTTCTTTTTGAGTTGGAAAATGAAAAAAATATTATGGAAAAAGGTAAATGAAAATGCAAAAACAATATAATAATCAGATGAGAATAGAAGAAAGGAATTCGGACGGAAAAGAAGAAAAAAAGAAAAAAAGAAAAAAAGAAAAAGTGGCAAAATCCGTACATGTGTCAGGAATTTTTTGAACAAAAAGCGGCTGAATTGAGAAAGCTGTCAGGAAAAATGAAGATCAGCCACACAAAATTTCTAACATCCGTACGAAAGATTGTTCACTCGTACCAGAATCAATCTCAGCCACAAAAAAAGTCTTTGGCGCCAGTTTTTCCCGCCAAATTTGATGGAAGCTCACTTAGAGCAAAATTTTGCTCGAAAATTATTGTAATTTGGCTAATCTTAACTTCATCTTCCTCATTAAGTCCGTTTCTTTCTTTCCTCTGTATTAAACTCCGCCTTCCTCATTAAAGTTTCTTCATATCCTGTCGGCCATTTGTTTTAATCTCTTGCTTCATTAAATTTTCTTCATATCCTGCCATATACAAGAAGGAAGGAATGGGTAAGTTGACATATTAAATGCAAACGTTTTTTTGTGTATTGGTAGTAGTAAATGACTATGTTTTCTTATTTTGGCTTGTTTAGGTGAAACATATATCATCTCCTTAATTTGTGGAGGCAATTGGAAGGTAGAGAATGAACATTGGGTGTATGAAAACCCTAAAAAAACAAAGGCTTTGATGGTCAATGATGAGATGAAATATGAAGGGTTTCTGAAAATGGTGGAAGAAAAGCTTGCCATTGATCTTAAGAGGTTTGACTTAAAGCTGACCTACATGCCTCCACAAAACCAAAATCTTCCTGCTTTCGATATTTGCGATCGTGATGATGTAGATGCTTTTTTCTTCTTGAACATGTTAACATGCAAAGATAGAATATGGTCAATTCCTTTGCATTCTGTGGTGGAGCCTAAATGTATTGGTTTAGATGAAAACCCTAATGTAATTCCAAAGGAAGAAGAAGAGATGATGGATGTTGAAGGTAGTGCACCTCAACCTTGCTCTCAGAGTGAAAATGTTTGTGGACCTTCTTACCATGTAAGAGTCCTAAAGAGAATGTTAGATCACATGCTACACAAGATAGTAGATGATGAGCTGAGAGAAGAAGAAGTCATGTCAGGATCTGTTGATAAGGGTGTCCGGATATCTGTGGAATGTGGAGGGCAATCAAAGAAAGCTAAAAAAGGCATTGAACCTGAGGTTGTGTCACTAATCAGTGACGATGAAGAGGAGGATTTTATTATGTCTGCAACCAAGCGACAAGGTTTGGACCTTGTCAACCTTTCTGATGAAGAATTTGATGATGATCATGTGAAGGTTGAGGACTATGAATATCTGGGAGGAGATGATGAGGAACATGAACAAGGATCTTACCACTATGATGTTCCTGCTGATATTGAAAATTTGGAGGAAGAAGAATTGTGCTCTAACTCTCAACCATTGGCAATCAAGGTTGGAGATGTCTTTCCAACCAAGGAGGAGGTTCAACGGGCATTGGTCTCATTTGCTGTGGAAAAATGTGTAGAAATGCGTGTGAAGAAGTCTGATAAGACCACTTATGTGGCGGAGTGCAAAAATGGAGGAACATGTTCATTTGGCTTTCGTGCTTCAACGAGGGGTGGTAAAGGTACTGGTCCGTGGTGGGTCCGAAGGCTTGAACCAAACCATACATGTGCGATGCTGTTCAGGAACAATCACAACAGACATGCCACTTCATCCTTCATTTCCAGGGCATTGGGTTGCAGACCAACGCACTCCTCTAGGGATTTGGGTCTCACTAATCTTGGAGGCAAACTTCACTTCACTCCAACAGACTGTACACACTCCCAAATCCACACCTACACAAACAAACAAAACCATTAAATATATATCCTGTCACACTTAAATATATATCATGTCATAAATGTACTACTATACCTGAAACACCACTGGCATCCCTTGAAGGCTGTATGGTATCCTACTACAATCTGAGACTTTGATAGACTTCTCCATGGATATCATTCTTCTTGCCATTGATCTGGTCAGTGCCTTGTGCAGGTCCATGTACACAACTCTTCCCCATGGATATTTCCAGAACTTGTCAATTGTTTTCACTAACCTCACATGTTCAGCTTTTACCAGTCTCTTCTTATCACCTCCAAGAATTATCCCTTCCACAATCAGCAAGACTGCTAACTTGAACTTGTGGTTGTCCAAGGCTTTGTGCTTCATGAACCTTTTATAAAGGTCTTGCACTGAAGTTTTTGAACCATCAGGACCACCAAAAAAACTGTCCATCACTTGGTTGTCTTACTTTCTAGATGATTTTATCTCCTTGGGAAGAGGGCCACAATTCAAGCCAGTTATCAAAGCAAATTCTTGTAGTGAAAATCTCAATGGCTGACCAACAATCTCATACCATGTCTCCCACTTCTTTTCACTCTTCAACTGCTTGAAGAAAACTGAATGGACGGTTTGAGAAGAGAAGGTCACTTGATTGACCATCTTGACAACATCCCCAAAGGGGCTGCCACAGATCCTTCTCCAGTCTTGGCAAGTCAGCTTAGACTCTATATCTTTCAAATATTTCCTCATGCAGTTGATATTTACACGTTCATGCAATGCATCTCCCTTGTAGTAGGAATACATCACCTACAGAAACATAACATGACAGGAAAATATTAGTACTATGTCAGGATCCCAGGAAAGAACTGTCAGGACACAGCCAAGAGTCTGTCAGGATAACACATAAGCTACACAACCAAAGTTCAACTGTGGGGAAACAGATAACAATATGTCAGGACACAGTGAAGAGTCTGTCAGGATAAAACTAAACAATCTAGAAAAAGTGAGGAGAAGAGGATGTACATGCATTTCCTTAAAAACTGTCAATATTCAGAAACTGAAATCCAAATACTTCCACTACATAAACTGGTTCACAATGCACATGACAAGAATTATTTTAAGAGGTGTCAAGATTCCTAATACACATGAAGAAATGAATCTACATAAACTGGTTCCACTCCTGAATGCACATAAGCTACACAAAAACAAATTGCAAGTGTCGGGACACAGACAACAGGATGTCAGGACAAAGATAACTGTATGCCCGGACACAGTAAGGAGTATGACAGGATCACCCTAAACAATAATCAAAGTATTCACAACTTTGTTCTCAACTCCAATTACAGGTGAAAATTCCTCTGGGAGAATGTCAAATTTACATGCATTTGCTTCAGTCAACCCTAAATTCACCAATTTCACTCATTCACTCGAATTGAAAATCAAAATATCACAAATTTCACTTACATTCTCCTTAAAAGGCAGAGGCTCCATGGTTCTCCATTTGTCCAAGAGATTCAATACCTCCTTCATCTTCTGGGAGACTGGTCTTTCCACTTCCAGCGCCGACTTCGCCGACGACCCCTTCTTAGATTTGGGGGTTTTCTCGGTTTGCCTCTTCTTTCTCCCTTTAGAGTCTCCTTGTGAGTCTCTCTTTCTTTTCTGGGATGCGGGGGGTGCGGAAGCTCTGGTAACGGGGGCCATAACTGCAGCGGTTGCGAGGGACAAAGAGGGAGAAAAAGGGAGAAAGACGGAGATAGACGGAGATAGCCGGAAGGGAGGCTACCGAGGCTGCGAGAGAGGTTGCGAGCGTCGATTTCGTCTGAGAAATGGTGAGGCTGAAGGTTGAACGAGAGGGAGAGAGTGAAAATGGTGAAATTTTGAAAATTTGGTGAAAGGAGGAAGAAGACTCAGTGAAAACGAGAGAGAAGTTGAAAAAAAAAAAGGGTGAAATGGTTGAGATGATTAATGGAAGTTAATTATGCTTAAGAAAGCATTTAACGTTTTTTAATTTCAAAACTGTCATTAACCTTTTCCCTTTTCTTTTCTTAATTTTCCTTTTTTATTAATTTATTTTTCCTTTTCTTTTTTTTAAAGTGTTTATTATATAATTTAATTTCCTTTTATTTTTTATTTATTAATTTCATTATCCTTTTTCTTAATTTCAGATAATATTAAAATAATCATTTCAGTTAAAAAAATAAAGATAAATGAAATTATAATAAATCTTTTCTTTTTAATAGGAAAAATATTTTTTTTGACTATTATAACCCTCATATGGATATTACAGTAATATCCATATGAAATTGGGACAAAAACTTGGGTATTTGCGACATTATATTCTTTTACATTCTACCGACGCGTTTTTATTCACTCTCTCAAAAAAACTACTTCATCTTCTTCTTTTCAACACAATTTTTCAATTAACGTATGTTTCTTCTTCCCTTATGCTTTGTAATGTTGATTCTAGATGAATATATGTTGTTAGTATATTAAATTGTATAATAATATTATATGATGTTTTGATATTGAATGTTAATCTAGAAATGGTTTTATATAGTATTAGGTTGTTTGGAATGTATGAAAGATGATGATTTTTTATTATGGTTGATGAGTGAATGTTTTTTTTTATTGAAAAGGTCAAATACATTAGGGTTAGGTTTTTTTATTAGGGTTTTCATTTTATTTAGGGTTTTGATGTTGATTTGGTAATTTACTTAAATTGATAGGCTTTTGAGATAAAATATTAAATTTATATTGAAATATTATTAAATTTATTTTGAAATGTGAAACCCTTTCAGAAGAACGAAAGGGATTAGGTTGGGTGTTGTATACTGCTGCCTCAATCTTATTTTCCGACAAGTCCCAGAACTTGACCCGACTTAGATACGGGCCTTTTGTGAAAAACTTTGACAAAGCTTCGACCATCTTTGGGGCTCGGGTGCTTTGGCACACTTGCATAGGCAGTTGGGGATATGTACACGCCAGAACAGTTCCTAGATGTCTTTTTGTTACACCTTGTTGCAGGTATTTGCTTTCTAATCATTTAATTTACCTACTAATTTATGTATTGGTATTTAACGTAATTTGTATTTCTTAGGCATGGATCTACAATTTCCCACAGTTACGACCTGCTCAACGACCTCAGTGGACGGATGTCATGGGGTAGGTGTAGTCATTCTACTGGATTGCATTCAATCTAGTAACCAAAGAAAAATTCACCTATATAAAATAAAAACACAACAAAACATACACAAACAGAGTTAAACTCTCTAATGTGTAACGCGAGAATTGCCTCACTCGCAGAACGCGGGAAATTGCAATGGTGCAAACACAGTTCTACGGGGTCATTTAACATAAACATGAACACAACTAAATTTTGTACATTTAAAAAGGTGATTCAACCGGGCAACACATTTTTTACACCGGGCACCCCCCTCGTTCGGAATGGGGTTCCAATCGAGTTTTGTAATTTTTTTTTTAATATTCTCGTTCGGAATGGGGTTCCGAACGAGCCTAACCGGGTTCAAAAATGTGAACCCAATTTATGAAACCGGGTTAAAATAATACAAAAAATATCCGATTTCTCGTTCAGAATGTAATTCCAAACGAGTTTTTTTTTTAAATTTTTTTAATGACGTCATTATTGTTTTTTAAATTTTTTTAAATTTATATCGGATATCCGTTTCTCGTTCGGAACGCCATTCCGAACGAGATGCTGACGTCAGCTAACCGTTGGACCCCAACGGCTAGCTGGTGCAAAATCGCCTATAAATACGGGTTCAGAATGTCATTCCGAACCACACTCGAATTCACTCTCTTCTCGATCTTACAAAAAAAACGATCCCTTTTAAATCTTTCAAAAAACGCTCTCTTTCATCTCGATTATGGCTGAAACTCCTCCTAATCCTTTATTTTCTTATCCGACGGCTTCAGATCCCGAAGTTTACGTAAGAAACGACTGGTGGTCGGGTTATAGTGTTCCGAATGCAAGCTACGTTGGTCCTTCTGGTAGTGGTTTTTTCGACATGGACGGAGCAACTAGTAGTAGTTACAACATCCTCATCCTCACTGACAGTGATCTCCGAAGGCATCAACAACACACGTTCTGGGATCCAAATGTTATAGGCGGAGCAACACCTCAAGAAGAGCCGGAGCAAGAGCAGGAGGATGTCCGAGCACCACGTCGGAGACAGAACACTGAGTCGGTTAGTATTTCTAAAAACCTGAAATAAGCTTAATTTTGTAGAAATAGTGGAAAATGCTCAATAGTACTTCAAATGCATGCTAAAATTAGTTAATAGTGGAAAATGCTTAATTTCAATATTAACTGCAATGCATGGTAAAAAGATAGGTTAGAAGATAAGAATTAAATTCATTGTGAAATTTAGTTTAATGCATGTTGAAAGCGCATCAATACTTTTTAGAAAATCGCATATATGGACTTTAGTTATAATAATCGATGCTAAATTTGTATATATTTCGTTAAAACTAGGAGGTAGTTAGAAACATCCGATCTAGAGTTGGGGAAGACATGAACCTGGGTGATAGGCGGATTACTGCTTCTGAGAGGAGGGGGGGTAGAAGATCTCGGGGTGATAGACCTCAACAGTCAGGTTCTCGGGGGTCAAGTGATGCGGGGGTTAGGAACCCATCTCCTGTTCCGATGCCATCTCCTGTTCCGATGGCATCTCCTGTTTCGAGGCGGTCAGGTTCTTCCGGGGGTAGATCTCCACAGACTCGACAGTCAGGTCCTGTTCCGATGCAAGCAAAAGCTGTTGGGGCTCCTCCTCTTCCAGGACTGAACGAGGGGTCTATATTGACTCGTTATGGGCAACACATTGCTCATGAGATTTGGATACATCTGAATCCCGATGAAAGTGCCCCCCGTCAACTAAAGGCGCAGACAAGGCAAAAGTGTTTCGAACTATGGTTGCCTAGAATTCCTACCGACCCAGAGCCAGATTCATGGTTTGCTATTGCCCAGGAGTCGGGGCTGCTTCACATCCTTAAGGGTCAATTTTGGAATGTGGACCACAACCTCCTTTCTGCATTTGTAGAAATGTGGCACCCAGAGACGAACACATTTCATCTGAACTATGGGGAGCTTGGAATCGGTCTTCATGACGTTTTGGAGATTGTGGAGCTGTCTATTGACGGGCGTGCTGTCACCACCCCATGGACGCATTTGGGTCTAGATGCAGATTCAAGGGAGTGTGCCCAATTGTTCTCCAATTTGTTTGGCGTTGACCTGGACAACCCGTTTGACGATGAGGAGGAAGAGATGGTCAAGTTCATAGGTAGGGGGAAAGTCGGCGAGCGGGAATTCTTTTGCCACGTTGTCTCGATGATCAACTCTGGAAGATCTGATCCGGGCTCTATTGCAACAGGCTTTTTGTGGCACCTCATTCAGCAGTCTCTGTTCGTGAACAAGACCTCGAACCTGTTAGACACATGCTTCCTGCCGCTACTAGAGGATCCGAGCATGATACATGAGTACGCATGGGGTACAGGTTGTTTGACATTGCTGTACAGGCAGCTGGGTATAACATCCAGGGCGAAATGCGTGCAATTTTCTGGTTGCGTAAGGCTTCTTGAGATTTGGATTTGGTTACATTTCCCGTATTTTCCTGGGAACCCAAACCTGGATGTGAGCTCCCAAGAAGTTACTGCTCGTGTGTCCCGCTATTCCACTGGATGGGCCCCGCTGAGGCAAAAAAGGATTCTACAACAGTACAGGCGCATCTTGGATGAGTATGCACCGGAATAAGTAAGTCAATCGTCTAAATGTCATTCCAAGGTTTTTGTTTTCAATATTGTTATTAATTGTTATAAGCTACTTTTGTAGGTGTGTTGGATGCCGTATCCGGATTTGGACGTGGGACCGCAAGGGCGTCATAGAGTGGCCACTTATCATGGTGGGATCCGGTGCTTTGACATTATGGAGATGTACAACCCTGATCGGTTTTGCAGACAGTTCGGACGCCGTCAGTCCCGGCCTTTGGATGTCCCCGAGCCAGTCGAGTATTATTGTCCGCCAAAATCAATGCGAGGTGGCCGGGAATACACTGTATGGTATGGCCCGGAATGGGATAGATGGGACCAGCGTTATGACAACCTGTGTCCGTACATCATGTCCAGCCCACCAGCTCTTATCCCTTGGGATGCTGAGGATGTTGAGGATGCTTACCTCGATTGGTTTGCTCAAGTCTCACATCCATATGTGAGCCCAAACGCCCCGGCAAGACCTCGACCGCCACGTAACCCGAACCCGATCCTTACCCTCGATTTCAACCGGGTAATTCTTATATTATTTTATTTGTTGGTATTGTGTTTTCTATATGACCCATCTCCTAATTATTTGTTGGTATTGCAGCGTGTATCGACGACACTCGGTATTATGCGGACACATCGACAACAGGGGATTGCAACTCTGGAGAATTTGGATGCCTACATTCGGATGCTCAGTATCGACGATCCGCCTACAGCTGAGGAGGTCACTCAAACTCAACGGATGTCACAAGCAGAGTCGTCCAGGAGTGCATAAGAGAGAGCCACACATTCTATATGGGAGCGGGCAAGGATGGGTGCGGGACAAGCCCCTCCGGAACAACAAGCAGGGCGTAATGAATGGGAAGCTAACTTGGGTCACGAGTCAGACCCTTATTGGAGGATTTGATACGTTGTATTTGTTGTTTAAGTTTTAATGAATATTATGTCCCCTGTGTTATGGATATTATGTTTCGTTTTTGTTGATTCAGTTTTAATGGATATTATGTTTTATGTATTTGGTTTCCTTACGTTTTGATTTAATGTTATAAAGACGTATGAAGGTGAAATTCAACACTTTAATTATGCATAACGAACGTATTACAAAGTATATAAACGTGAGCATTACTAATCATCATCATCTTCTTCCCCACCATCTTCTTCAACGTCATCATAATCATCATCATGTTCTTCTTCCGATTCGTCTTCACCGACGTCTTCATCTTCGTCTTCACCTTCTTCTTCACCTTCGTCTTCACCTTCGACTTGACCTTCGTCTTCACCTTCGCTTTCTTCATCGTCTTCACCACCATCTTCAACTACATGATCGTCATCATCGTCATCTTGGGGTATCGGGTTAATATTTAGAGGCGGCATTGGTTTGCACGGTTATGACGTTAAACCTCCAACACAAACCATTTCAAACACACATTCACTATCATTCCATTATATTTATTTTCTCTCAAATTTCCTTCCTCGAATTTCGATATGTATCCGAATCGTCCAATTCTATTTCCCGCCTCTTCCTCGACAATGGATCCTGGTCCAAAATTGCGTTGGTGTCAGAAAAAGCCCACGGTGCATATGTGTACCGAACAAATAGAGTGGGACAAGGTCAACTATGGGACAAGGTCAGCTTGATACCTCGTGGAAAATACCAATCCCATTGTAGGTGTGCACATCCAGAATTCAGGAGAGCATGGCGATCGAATGTGATTCACTTCTCGAATGAGTTGCGGGATAGTCTTGAAACCCTCTAACATCTCATGATACATATGCCCGTTTTGTTGGAGGTGCTTCGAAAGATCTAATCAGATTTCAACGTGCTGTTGCTCTGGTTTACCTAGTAAGCGAGCAAGGGATCGATAACCACAATGACCGTCATCACCTACTTTCTCCACATCAGCTATGTATGCGAGCATGAAAAGATCTATATTATCTATCCCCCAATCGAAGTCGAGATAAATGATTGAATTGCCACCTCTACATTTCGATCTAGCATTTCCTCTTGCCCTCGGTGGTTTAGTTGCACTCCCTTTTACGGTCGTGGCTCCGCTTGAAGCTCTGTTGGATGCAACCAACGATTTCTTTTGTGAATCGGCTTTCGGTGGCACAGTTGCACCCTCTTCCTCTTTCATCCCCTTTTTCCTTGCTTCTGCCTTCTCCTTATCCTTCTTAGCTTGAGCCCTCTCATCCCAACCCGAATCTCGCTTTGTACCCGTCTTCTTCGCATGAATCTTAGGCCTTCCGCTCTTCGTCTCTCCCTGAGGGGGGTCCTGGACATCAACTGAAGAAGGATCCTTGCACTCACGCCACTTATCAGCCATCCTCTTCATATCGAAATCATCAACGTTACCGGTAAACACCCCTTCAAAGAAATCATCCATAAGAACCTTATCTGCAGTCAATTGCACGTCGTCGTCGGAGTCGAAGTCTTTCAATTCCACTCCTTCCCACTTGATCTGCTTCCAGAAGATATCAATGTCGCTCGACAACAAAGGCGTTCCTTCTTCTACAAACACCTTAATCCTGTGTGGGCAAGGAAATTCGAGTGTTGATTCCCACCAAGGATCCTCACATGGGCCACATATCTTTCCCTCATTTGCCTTAAGGACTTCTTTCAGTAGCATTCTCAAACACTTGTCGGAGCACTTCCTCAATATGCGCATGAAAATAGTCTTGATCCACCGAGGCCCGTCTTGTATCTCCTTCGGGCTAGTATGGTTGGACATTTCCATCTCGGCCCGTATTCGACGGTGCTGATCGACAAACATATTGTCAATGTGTTGCACTAAAGTGTCGAACCCTCCAACAGCTGAATCAAACATATGCTTCAACATCGAGTGCTGACCTTCAACCCTGACAACAACATTGTACATCTTAAACATTTAGCCAACCAAATGTCATGATCATTCTCGTTGAAAACAAATTCAAATATCTTACCTGTTAGACGTTCTTGTGCTAAAATGGCGTATATCATCGCAATACGCTGCTATAAGTTTTTCCTTATGGGGAGTAAACCATGTGCTCTCAGCATATCGTACAAGATGACCATTCCTCCGTGTTTTCCGGAAGTGATCAAGTCTCTCCTCATACTGCTTCTCTGTGTGAGACCGCATCACCCGTCGAACGCTAGCAGATGCACTTTTTTCGTCTAGGTTGTTCAATTTAGCAAATGCCTTAACATTCCTATCAACGTGGACATGGCAAAGCATATGACGCACACAAGGAAATACATGGTCAACCGCCTTAATTGTTGCCAGCTCTCGATCAGACATGATGCAATCCGGTCCTCCGAGTGCACCAAACAAATACTTGAGTCTTTTCAATGCCCATGCATAGTATGGGGCTGTCTCACAACAGATGAACGCTAGCGCAATACAATATGTATAGTTGGTGCAATTGAATCCAACAAACTGAAGTAACGGCCAACCATACCTATCAATTTCAAATTTAATAATTATAATTCAAAAACGGTATTTGAAGTCATAATAATGAAATTTAGTGTACCTATTAGTCTTGTACGTCGCGTCCATGATCACCACCCGAGGGAACATTCTCAACAAATGTTCACAATCCGGATGAGATATGAAAAACACTGACAACTTTTTTTCCCCGGTCTCCGGATTCGTCTCGTAGTGAATGTCTTTACGATAAGCTCTTTGATGGAGGAAATCTAATGACCACTGGGTCACGGTTAGATTTGCCAATGCTTTCTTCCTCTCCTTTTCGCTCACAGTGTACACTTGCCTCCTTGATATTGTGGAAGTCGGATTTTCCTGAAGCAACTGTGTATAAATAACCTTCGGCATTGCCCCGGCCGCTGATGCAATCATTATTTTTCGTCTCTGCTCTCCCATCATCCTCGAAGCAAATGCATGGCCAATCAAGCTACTGGAAAGACAGTGGTTGTGACATGCCTTCTCAACTTTTAGTATCCACCCAGCCGGCTTAACAAGAGTTGTTCGTCGATAATATGTTCTTAACATAAAAGGACAATTGTACTTCCTTAACCTACTAAGGTTGCTACGCTGCGACGATGGTTCTGCTACATCTCCTTCAAGATTAATCTTCTTTCGATGTTTTCTATAACTACCGGATTGCTCATAGTGCAGAAATATCCTCTTGTTGGCCATTGATGATTTCGTGGTGATAACCATACACAAGGCATAACCGACCTTCCTAACTCACTCTCTCAGAAGATCCATAGTAGGAAATCTCTCACTAGTCGTAAAATGGGCACTATAGTCGATTTTTAAATATTCCTCATCACTACAGTATCCCTATTTAAAATTACTCAAATTTCAATACTACTATATCAATAAAATAAATTCTAATGAAACGCTATAAAAAAAGGTTTATAGGTACTTACTTGGAAATATGTATCATCTACCGGCGCAGACAAATCAACCTCCTCCTCCACCGACGTCTCACTAGAAGAACAATCTCGTCTTTCTTTCCAATTACCCGCCCTTGAAGAATTAGTTAAATCGCTTTCAGACGTCATTTTTTGTGCTTCTTCCGATTGGGTTTGATAATTTGGCCATACAACTCCGGTTTTATAGACTCCATGAAAATATAGCTGTTGGCTTTTTCCAAAAATATAGCCGTTTTCCCGTTCAGAATGGGGTTCCGAACGGGCCACGACCCGTAAAAAAAACCCGGGTAATCTCGTTCGGAACCCCATTCAGAACGAGATTACCCGAATATTTATGACATCATAAATATAAAAAATAAAATAAAAATAAAAACCTCGTTCGGAATGGGTTCCGAACGAGTGTCAAACCTGTTCGCGGATTGCGAACCGGTTCGGCATTTATTAAATGGAAATTGATTTTTCCGGACCGTCCGAACGAGAAACAAAATTAAAAAACTAAATAAATTCGGGCAATCTCGTTCGGGATGGGGTTCCGAACGAGAGGGTGCTGTCGGGCGCAAAAAAGGTGTTGCCCGGTTACAACCCGTTTAAAAACCCTAAAAGTATAATCCCTAAACAAAATAAGATTCAAGAACAAATCTTTTGGACATTATATGTAAAAGTCATATCTTCAACACATACTACTACTACTACGTACAATTAACATGGAATACAACATAATAACTTCATTGTAGCTCTTAATGGTGCAAAACAAATTTAAATTCAAAATTTAAGTAAGAACATTACCTCATTTGCATATATGGTAACTTGATGAACCACTATCTCCACTCCTTCTTTTGTTGAATTTCTCTTCATCTTTCATTGTTTTTGGTGTTTTTAGAGTGTTTTGAAGTTCAGAGGTTTTGAAAATGAGTTTTAATGGAGGGTGAAAAATGATAAAAAGAGGTGTTAGGGTAGGGTTAATAGGTGTTACAGTTTACTTAAAATAAGGGGGTAGTTATTATAGTTAGGTGGGGACACGACATCTATTAATGGTGCACAACAACGTCTTTCAGATAAAAACCTCTCGCGTTACGCGAATGGCACGTCACTCGCGTTATGCGTCTCGCACGTCCCTCGCGTAACGCGAGATTAACTTTTTTTAACCCGGTCACACCTTTCGGCACACCATGACGAAATGTGTGGTCCCGCTCAATTTTGAATTTCAAAATTGAAATTCATAAGATGTCTCCCAGACACATAGGTATATTAAGAGGACACAAAGGTATATTCGTCCTGTGATTTCCGGACTTATTAATGAAAAACATGTAATATGAATTGTTTTTTCACATAGTTGTTATAATCTTTGTTTGTCTCTAATATTAATATAGAATGAATTTTTATATGCGTGTAGGTGATTGGTAGAGACAATGATATGGACCGGTATCGGTATGCAACTCAAGAGCATTTTCCTTTAATGCACGCTCAAATGTTAGCATCTCTTCAATCTTTTTCCTTTCCGACCCTGAATACATTTTTTTTAGTTGATGGATAATTTTCGATTGTTTATGCTTTTGGATTGTTTTATATGCTAGGTTGTCTAAGATTGTTGGATTGTTTGAGTTTGATGGATTGTTTTATGATGTGGGACGACCCTTGACATTGACTGAGACCCTAGAGGAAGAGACTTTGAGTCATATGCAAGAAATGGAGCGTCCTCCACTCACACACCATCCTCCGTCATATGAAATGGATACTTGAAGTGAAGAGACATCCTAGACCTAGACGTCCTAAGATCCAGCATCATATCAATGGCAACTTGCACTGAAGGGACGTCCTAGACTTAGGCGTCCGTCCTAGAACTGTTTTCTAATTGTTTTTTTTTTAAGTCTTTCTCATTACTTACTATCTTTAGCATTAGCAAGTTACTATATTTGGTAACCCTAGTTATGAGTCCTATATATATGGACTTAGAACCAAAAATTGTTTTCACGTTGAATTTTATAGGAAGCCTAGTTGTTGAGATTTTCTCCACCCCTTGCTTTCAACGCCAACCCTAGTTCGGGCTCGAACCTCCACGAGCCAGTTACCCAATCATTGATACTCAGTTTAGGTCGTCGCCATTATCACAGTCCCAAACCCTAGCCGCCGCCGTCATCTCCATCAAACCCTAGCCGCCGTCGTCTCCCTTCCCAAACCCTAATTGCCGCCATCTTCTTTCAGCCACCATTTCATTATTCCAGCGCCTCATTCCACTTCACAAACCCTCACTCATCATTCCCTCATCAAATCGTTTCCGCCGCCACCCTTTCTAACTCTAATCGTCAACGCAGATCCGTCCTAGGACGACATCGACGTCCTACCTAGATTCTCATCCTTCCATCTTGTGCATTCAGTCATTGACCTAGTTCAAGCAAGTACTGCGTCCCCAAGAATTCTCCAGCCACATGTCCTGCCTAGATCCGCCCCCCGCGATCCTTGCAAGAGGTTTTCACATCATTTTAGTCGTTAGATTATTTTAGTTGAAGCATTGCAATAGAATATTTAATATCGCAGTAGAATATCAAAACAAAGCCTCGCGCAACGCGTGATCCACTACCCTCGCGTAACGCGAGAAAATCCATACAAAAATGGGAGCTCTCTGTAAACTCGCACGGCCAGGAACTAAAACTGGCACGGTAAGCGCATCACGCGTAACGCGAGGGTGTGGTGTTCCACGTTACGCGAGAAATTGCATATTTTAGTTTTACTCTGAAACATAGTTGATAGTTAATGGTCTTGCTTTGCTTAGGTTATTGAGCCTTTTTCTGCATCGGCCCAAAAACTAAAAAACCCTAGTAAATCCTCATCTATAAATTCACTGCCTCAGCAAACCCTATTATCTCATTCAACTCTCATTTTCACTGCGCCGTAAAAGAAATAGGTTTGAAGCTCTTACTCTATATTTGAATTGAAGCTTCCATTTTCACTGATTTGGTTTGCTATCTTTATAGTTTTTAACTTGTTTTCTTACTTTGTATTACAGATTCAAAACCAACATGGCATCATCTTCATCATCCTCAGTACCACCAGTAGGCAGCTTTATCCAATGTCCGATGAGAAAGTGTTCATTGCTAATCACAAGGACAAACCCGCCGAGTATGGCCGAAAGTATGTTACATGCGACTGTAACTTTGGGATCATGTATCTTGATCCAGAATATGACCATCATCATCTCCAAGTCATGACAAATTTGTTGAAGGAAAACAATGACATGACACTTAAACTGAGAATCTTTAACAGGTCGGGAGATTTGGACTCAACCATTTTTTTTGTTTCGTAGAGCTTTCCCAAGGAATCTGCTCATGCTTCTGATTCCGATTAGTGTTTTTATGTTTCTTCTGTTAAGATGTAATGTTATTTGTCTTGTAAGGTGTTTAGTCTATGTTAAGTCCATTTTAGTTTCTAATGAGTTTGTTTTAATTTATGATGAGTCTGTTGTAGTTTTTTTATTGTTCGTTTTAATTATGTTGAGTTTGTTGTAGTTTCTTGATTGTTTGTTTTAATTTATCTAAATCTCTTGTGGTTCTATCATAATCGGTTTCACTTAAGCAGACAAGACAATATCTCTGTCAAAAGCAGACAAGTCATTTAAAGCAAACAAGACATACAAAGTCTCGCGCAACGCGTGTTCCACCACCCTCGCATTACGCGACAAAAGTCATACCCATATTGGAGCTCTCAATCAACTCGCACGAACAAGAACTAAAACTAGCACGGTTAGTGCATCTCGCGTAGCGCGAGGTTGCACACAGTTTAACGGAGTCATTTAAACCTAAACCCAATATTTTAGAAAAAACGTGAAAATCCTCAAAAATCTCATTCAACACATAATTTCTCATCTCACACTTTAACATTTCACTAATACAATCTATAATCACTTGTACCCAAAATAGCATAAACATGAACAAAACTAAATTTGTATATTAAAAACCCTAAAAGCCTAAACCCTAAACAAAACAACATTCAAGAACAAATCTTTTGGACATTATATGCAAAAGACATCTCTTCAACACTTACTACTACTACATTTAACATGAAATACAACATAATAACTTCATTGTAGCTCTTAATGGTGCAAAACAAATTTAAATTCAAAATTTAAGTAAGAACATTACCTCATTGACATGGTAACTTGATGAACCACCATCTTCGCTCCTTCCTTTGTTAAATTCCTCTTTATCTTCCATTGTTTTTGGTGGGTTTAGAGTGTTTTGAGGTTTGAATGTTTTGAAAATGAGTTTTAATGGAGGGTAAAGAGGTGAAAGATGATAGAAATATGTGTTAGGGTAGGGTTAATAGGGGTTACAGTTTACTTAAAATAAAGGGGTAGTTATTATAGTTAGGTGGGGACAAGACATCTATTAATGGATCATAACAACGTCTATCAGATATAATCTCTCGCGTAGATATAATCTCTCGCGTAACGCGAGATGTGCATTTCTCGCGTTACGCGAGATTAGCATTTTGAAATTATGTCAATATTTGTTAATCTCGCGTTACGCGAGGAATGGACATCCCGCGTAACGCGAGAGACCTGACGGTGTTTGGTAATTTAGGATGACACTATATAGAAACTGTGTATTGTTAGATCCTTACTAAATACCGCCCGGTGAAATATCTACACCTGTATAGGCAATTGGGAATATCTACGCGTCAAAATTTGTGCCCAGACGTCGTTCTATTACACATTGCTACAAATATATGTTTAAACTTTATATTTAAGTATACTAATTCTTGAATTATCATTTAACTAAAATAAATTTTTTGTACTAGGTATAGATCTTCAATTATTTCCTCCAGTTCCAACTTGAAGAGAGGCCAAATTGGACGCCAGAGCGTGCATGGGCTCATCGTTGGTTGCCTCGAAATGTCAAGTTGAAGAAGGGACAACTTGGAAGAGACTACAGAGGCAAATTGGATATTATCTTGCCAGAGATGTTAATTATCTTATACATTTTTTTTGCATTTGCATCTGCTGAACTGGATGAAATATGTTGAATTGGATGCATTATGTTATACACATATTCTACAGGTAAAAAAATGCACGTAGGTACATTTTCACGCGTAACGCGAGAACTCCTTCCACGCGGTACGCTAGAAAATGCACATATCTACGTGTGTGTTTTTCCTGCAGAATCTGTGTTGTTTCTGTATTTTTATCCAACATGATCTATATGTCAAACATGTGTAAATATTTCTATATGTCCAATTGTTTCTGTATTTTTTTCCAGCACTGATCACTAACTAAAAATATATTTTTACTTCCTTTTTCTAAGATATTTGAAATTCTATGTTTTTAACCTTTAACTAAACAAGCACAAAATTAATCACTATGTCAAGCTCGACCCACTTGGTTATGAGTCAATTTTACTGTGACTGTCAAAGCTCGACCCACTTGGTTATGAGTCAATTTTACTGTGACTACTTTACTTGATACGTAACTGAATAGAAGTCTACTAACACATCCAAAAACAATAGATCCACTTTCTACTTTTCTTAGTTTCCACACAAGCTAGTGGCATACTCCAATGTCGTATAAATACCCACATATTTGACTTAATTCCCTTAAACTCACCACAACAAAACAATTAACTATCTACTGATCACTAACTTGCTCTCTTCTTGTTGTTGTCTTTCTCTTTTCCTTCCATGGCTATGGTTCTTGCAGTGCTAGTACTGATGATCAGCAACTTGATGTTTGAGATCGAAGCTGCTGTGTATACTGTTAATGGTGATGAAAGGCTGGACAGATAATCTTCCCGAATTCCCTTTTCCGGAGGGAACAACTTTCGAGGCCGGTGATTTACTTGGTGAGAGTCTTGCAGATTTTTCAGACTATATATACAAACTAATCCATTTTATAGATGATATAGTTTAGTGTAATATCTGATGGTGTATCATGTGTGATATATATGATGATGCAGTGTTCAAGTATGACAATACAAAACACAATCTGGTGAGAGTGGGTAGATGGCATTTTGAGCACTGCAGTGCTGAGGGAAGTAAACACATAATGCAAAGTGGATATGAAATGCTGAAGCTTTTGAAAGGTGGAAGCTACTACATCTCCACCTTCCCTGATGACTGCGTCCTTGGCCGAATGCATCTTAATGTTACTGTTTGTTAGAAGTTGTAATAAGATGGATCTCTTCCTTCAGAAATCGTCGTATATATAGCCTCTTGTTGTTGTTGTACGTTGTTGTTGTTTTCGTTGTCGTTGCTTGTGCATGTACTGAGTTGAAATCACTGGGGTGATGGATCTTCCTCTCGACTTTCTCGGGGTATGACATGTCTACATCTCACTCAGACCCTACTACGGTGGGATTACACTGGGAGGATTGTTGTATTTTTGTGAACTCACATACATTTCATGTATCACTAGTACAAAATGAGGCTTTTATTGTATGTATTTTTGTGATGCGGGCTTTTCGGATGAATTTGTTGTGGAATGGAGAGATTACTAAGGGTTCTTTGAGGGTTTCTATCCGACTAGAGGTACTCAGCAAGACAATTCTGTTTCCCCTTACCTTTTCGTATTGTGCATTGAGAGGTTGAACCAGCTTATATTTCAACTTGGTTGATGACTGTAGTTGGAAGCATATCTGTATATCTGACAGGAGGTCCCAAGTTCCACGTTTTTGCTAACAATGTCTTACTCTTGGCTCAAACTACTAATGCGCATATTTGAGGGATTCATGGTTGTCTTCATTTGTTTTATTGCTCTTCCTGTCAAAGAATTGGTGCAAGTAAGTCGAAGTTCTTCATTTATGCAGATGTTGAAGAGCAGTTAAGGACAATTGAATTGTGGATTGAGAACGATCGGTTCTGTTGGCGAACAATTGAATCAAATCGATATTACATGATCTAGGTATTGTCTTGGTATATATTTGGGCATCCCTCCTTTGCACTAATCGTAGATAAAGTCTCCTAGCTTCGAGCCTCTCTTGCAAAAGAATAACTCGTGGTTGTCCAGTTGGAGAGGAAGGCACCTTAGTTTTGCCAGGTTAGTCACTTTGGGTAAGTCACTCATCAATCTCCTACTACGGTTCTTTGTGTAACCCGGGTTGTATAATATAAGCAATTACTACGTTTCTTATGTAACTGTAGTTTAATATATACGCAATTACTACGGTTCAGCAATTTTTTTAGAGTTTCTCAAAATATAGCGGGTCAGTGTATATCCGTAGTGTTACGTGCATAATTTACCAAAAGTTTTATACGATCGAATCTCCTCTTCAGCTCTTTGGATGGAGAAAAATAGTTCCGCTTACACACTTCCTTGGCTTTTCCTCATCATCTCATTAATTTGGATGTGGCAAATCTTATCGGTAACCCTAATTTCCACAACAGCAACGAAAATTGAGAAAACCCTTGTACTGCAGAGGCGGAGAATCACCTAGCCATGACACACAAAATCAAGATCAAGATAGTGCTAGCCAGGCTCTCGGTGTGTTCTCTTCTTCGACGCTCGATGCAGGATTTAGTCTCACAAAATTTTGTTTGCGGTCTCTCCTTTCTCTGTTACAGTTTTTGCTTCTTGAACATTCCTTAAAGATTATACCTATATAGAACTCTAGCTCCAACATGATACTGTAAATCGAATAGGAATGACTAAGCCTAAGCCTAAAGATTAACAATGGAATCTGATGTTCATGAAACAACAAACTCATTGTGATTCAATGCGGAATTCACGAAGAAGAATAGAATTCGGGCAAGAGAATCTGAGTGGAAGCCATGGAAGATAGAGTAGAGAATTGAGGGAGAAAGATCGGGAATTTCATTACATTGAACGGATTACAATTGGGGTATTTATACAGACAGTGATCTCAAGCTACTAACTGTCTAACAAACTTCCTAACAAAATCGTGTGGCTACACGCGCCCCTAAATGATACTCAAATCATTTTATCCGTATCAAATCTTCCCTTCCTAGAGAAACTTGACCTCAAGTTTCGAACTCAGGATACTTCTTACAAAAGTCAAAGTAGAATTCCCAAGTTGCCTCATCTTCTGGTTGATGAAGCCATTTGAATAATACCTGAGTTGCAGCTTTGCCTTGACGATTAACCATCCTTCTTTGTAAAATTTCTTTTGGTTCCTTTGAAACCACACCAGGAAGGATAGATGGCAATTGATTTGCAGTGACAGCATCTCCTATATGTTCTTTGAGCTGAGAAACATGGAAGGTGTTGTGAATCTTCGAGCTGGCAGGCAAATCCAACTTGTATGCCACTGCTCCACAAGTGTCAATTACCTTATATGGGCCAAAGTACTTTGGAGCTAACTTGTTGGAAGTCCTTTGAGCCACACTCTGTTGCCTATAGGGTTGGAGTTTGACATACACCCAATCCCCTATAGAGAATACTCTCTCAGATCTATGCTTGTTTGCCACTTGAACCATTCTGTTCTGTGCTATGAGCAAATGAAATTTCAACAGTTCAATATGTCTTGTCTTTCCTGCATACTCCTTGCCACCACTTCTACTTTGGATTCACCGGGGAGATAAGGAAGGTAAGTTGGTGGAGTCTGGCCATATACTAACTCATAAGGGGTTTTCTGTGCAGCTGAATGAAATGTGGTATTATACCAGAACTCTGCCAAGGGAAGCCATTTACTCCACATCTTAGGTTGCTCACTACTCATACACCTAAGATAAGTTTCCAGACATCTATTAACTACTTCTGTCTGCCCATCTGTCTGAGGATGATAAGCAGTTGAGTAGTTAAGCTGCACTCCATGGAGATTGAACAACTCTTTCCAAAAATCACTGAGAAAAATGGCATCTCTATCACTAGTGATTGTTTTAGAGAACCCATGGAGCTTGTATATGTTGTCCAAGAAACATTGTGCTACTGAGGAGGCAGTGTAGGGATGTGCAAGGGCCATGAAATGGGCTGCTTTACTGAGTCTGTCTACTACCACAAAAACCACTGTCTTTCCAAAGGACAGAGGTAAGCCATCAATAAAGTCCATGGAGATGTCACTCCAAATGGTTTCTGGTATAGGCAAAGGTTGGATGAGGCCAGGGTAAGCACTGTGGTCATATTTGCTTTGTTGACAAACCACACAACTCCTTATAAAGATCTGGACATCCTTAGTAAGTCCCTTCCAATAAAAAATGGATTTGACTCTTTGAGAAGTAGCTTCTCTTCCTGAGTGACCTCCCACACTGGAGCTATGAAGCCACTGTAAGATGGAATTCTTCAAAGTTGAATCAGTTGGTATAACCAACTTATTCTTCCTTCTTAAGATGTCATCCTTCCAACTATAATGCTTCTTGGCATTAGCATCACCCTTAAGTGAGTCAATGATCTCCATAGTTGCTGCATCTGAAGAATATGCAGCTTGTATTTTCTTTAACAAGTCACTCTGAAGGGTTGAAAGAGTCAATGTCAACAACTCAGAGCCTTGAACTCTAGACAGTGCATCAACCACTAGATTTTCCTTGCCCTGCTTGTATTGAATCTCATAGTCAAACTCTAAGAGTTTAGGAAGCCACTGTTTTTGTATGGGAGTGTTAAGCCTTTGCTCAAGAAGATACTTCAAACTCCTTTCTTGATCACAAAATGCCTGTGCAACAGATAATGCCTCCATTTTTTGACAGAAAAAATCACAGCCAATAGCTCCTTCTCATAGATTGATAATTGCACCTCCTTGCCTCTCAAATGCCTGCTAATATATGCCAATGGATGCCCTTCTTGCATAAGCACAGCCCCTATACCATAGCCACAAGCATCAGTTTCCACTACAAAATCCTTGGAGAAATCTGGCAATGCCAATACTGGTGCTTGACATAGAGCTACTTTCAATTCTTCAAAGGCCGTTGCAGCTTCCTCATTCCACAGAAATGAATTCTTTTTGAGCAATTGATTCAGTGGTCTGGCAATCACCCCAAATCCTTGCACAAACCTTCTGTAATAACCAGCTAAGCCCAAGAATCCTCTTAGTTGCTTAAGATTCTTAGGTATAGGCCACTCTCTGACAGCTTTTAGCTTATTAGGATCAGTGGACACTCCTTCTGCTGAAATAAAATGCCCCAAATACTCAACTTTGTCCACTGCAAAATCACACTTGCTCTCCTTAGCAAACAATTGGTTCCTTCTCATTTCCTGGAACACCAACTTTAGATGCTTGACATGATCTGCCAGGGAAGAAATGAGAATATCATCAAAAAAGATAAGCACAAATTTTCTCAAAAACTCCCTGAACACTGTATTCATCAAGTGTTGAAATGTAGCTGGTGCATTTGTCAAACCAAAAGGCATGACTACATATTCATAATGGCCATTGTGTGTCTTGAAGGCAGTTTTGTGAATATCCTCCCCATTCATTCTTACTTGATGATAACCAGCCCTGAGATCAATCTTGGAGTAAATCTGAGAGCCTCCCAATTCATCCATTAAATCCTCAATTAATGGAATTGGAAATCTATCTTTGATAGTAGCTTCATTAAGCCTTCTGTAATCTACACACATTCTCCATGTGCCATCTTTCTTCTTGACAAGTACAATTGGAGAAGCATAAAGGCTAGAAGAGTTTTGAATGACTCCACTGCTTAACATCTCTTTGATCATTTTGTCAATCTCATCCTTCTGGGAATTGGCATATCTGTAGGGTCTTTGGTTAATAGGATTTGTGTTGTTTAGGAGGGGTATTTTGTGGTCATGGTTAGGCCTTTGTGGTGGTAATGTGGTAGGTTCCAAGAATATATCTTGATATTCAAGGAGAAGGTTATGTAATTTTGTGGGATAAGGAACTTTTGTGGGTTTATCAATGGCTTGTAGGGCTATAGGGTCTGGTAAAGAGTGAACACAAATCATGGATAGTTGTAGTTCCTCAGATATGGATTTATTAAGGCTTTTAGCCTTTGCCTCCCTTACTGAACCAGCTTGCATACCATGTAATATCATTCTCCTCTGATCAACTTTGAATTCCATAGTGAGCTGTTTGAAATCCCACACAACTAGCCCTAAGGTTTGCAACCACTGTATTCCCAACACAATGTCACAGCTTCCTAGAGGTAGCACCATGGCATCTGTGGTAAAAGGTACTCCTTGGAAGGTCCAAGAGAATCCATCTACCTTTGAAATAACATCCAAAGAACTGCCATCAGCCACTGTCACCTTAGTCAATCCCATAGGGCTAATGACACAACCAAGGATATATGTCATCCTCTTATCTAAAAAATTGTGAGTGCTTCCTGAATCAATGAGAATGAAGAGGCTCTTCTTCCCTTGCATCCTTTTGACTCTCATTGTTCTGTACCCAGTCATCCCTGCCATTGCATTTACAGAAATCTCCACTTTTTCTGCATTCTCCTCGGGCATGACTTCCTCAGTATCCATAGACTCCTCAGTCTCTTCTTCAATAGCATCCATCAAGAATATCCGAGTCTTCTTGTGCTTCAAATAATGCTCTGGTGTATACTTCTCATCACAGAAGTAACATAGCCCCTTAGACCTCCTCTCACTCATTTCTTCCTGAGTCAAGAACTTCCTTCCCCCAGATTCTAATCTTCTCTGAAGTGGCTTGCTCTCAGTATTTCCATCTTTCCTGGGAAAACTAGAGTTTCTGGTTGGAAAGGTGGAATTTGCAGGCTTATGTGGATGCACAAAATTGGAGTTCTTCCTTGGATGAGCAGCCTCATATAATTTCCCCAACAAAAAACAATGTCTCATAGTCTTAGGCTGAAACATCCTCACATGCATCTGTGTATCATTCCTAAGGCCAGCTAAGTAAACACTCAACAAGTATTCCTCTGATAGAGTAACTCTGGCCCTAATACTCTCGAACTTCTCATGGTAAGAAAGAATACCTTCACTTTCTTGCAAATTCTTAAGCTCGGCCATTGGATCATCTATGATCTCTCCAAACCTCTTTAACAACAACAGTTTATACTCATTCCAAGATCCATTGAATCCGAACTCAGACAACACCACAGATTGATGCCAATTAGCAGCATTATCCTCAAAATGCAAAGAACCTAACTGAATCTTAAGCTCACAAGGAGTCTTGTCAATTAAAAAGAACTGTTCACACTTAAACAACCATTCTTTTACCTTATCACCATTGAATCTAGGAAAATCAAGGCGAGAAAGGCGAGTGAGACCTGAATAGGATTGTGGAGGAAATCTCACTCGATTGGAAGAGGAATCTTGAGGATTAGTTGGTGGTTGAGCCAAGATTGGACTACTGTTCCTTCTTTGCCCCATCAATCTCATAGTTTCGCAGAGATCCACCAGTTCTTGCTTGCGATCCAGACTCATCTTCTCCAATTCCACCTTGCGCTTTTGCGCCAATTGATCAAATGTGGAATCAAGAAGAGCTGAGAATTTCGAAGACAAAGAATCTTCAATTTCTCTGATTGTGGAGTCACGCAGGGCTGCTTGCGATCGAGTGTCTGCCATGGAAGCTGAATCGGCCAAGTCGCTGGCTCTGATACCTTTGATACTGTAAATCGAATAGGAATGATTAAGCCTAAGCCTAAAGATTAACAATGGAATCTGATGTTCATGAAACAACAAACTCACTGTGATTCAATGCGGAATTCACAAAGAAGAATAGAATTCGGGCAAGAGAATCTGAGTGGAAGCCATGGAAGATAGAGTAGAGAATTGAGGTAGAAAGATTGGGAATTTCATTACATTGAACGGATTACAATTGGGGTATTTATACAGACAGTGATCTCAAGCTACTAATGTCTAACAAACTTCCTAACAGAAGTACTAACAGAATCGCGTGGCTACACGCGCCCCTAAATGATACTCAAATCATTTTATCCGTATCACAACACGCAAACCAGTAGTAAAGTTATGTGTTTGATTGAGTACATCCATAGGAATAGCCTACAAGGATGAAGATTAGCATCTTGGAACTTCTCCATCTTGTATAAATGGATGTCCTTTGACAATTATCTGGTGTGCAAGCTAGATTGGTAGATGAAGAATGTAACAATGAAGAATTCAGGAAATCGGAGAGGAAAATTGAAGAACTAGCTTCAAGACCAAAGCTTTTACAGTTGTAATCCACTGAGTTTGTTAGGAGGTTACAAGACTATTTATATATGTAACTTCCTATACAAGATAGTTCTATTAGAGCCGACTTATTAGTCTCTACAAAATATGATAAGTGAGGGTTTGACATTTAAATTTAGAAAGATTTTCAGTACTTGCTTGCTGCTACTTGCATTCAGCAGTTCAGATGAAGTTTTGGTGCAAGAAGAGGCAAGTTCTAAAGGGAATTTAAGCAGCTACTTCATTGCTTTCGAAGCTGCAGGAAAAAAATGCGTCTTGGGACTCAATTTAATTTGCAGTTGAAATATTTTCATAGTAACATTCCAGACCTGAAGAATCAATTCAACACACAATGATGCTCAACAAATTTACATCTCATTTCCATAAATCCTCCAAGAAAAACATCAGATCCATAACTGATAACTCTGTTTAACTGCAAGCAAGTGTCTGACAATCTCGACTACATAGAAACCCAAAAATCCCATAACAAACTCCATAACGTTATATGCAACTCCTCATCAGCTCCAAGAATGCCGTTATTTCAGTGAGCCCGAGTGCTGGTGGCTCGGTGTGCCACAGAACAAGCACAATGGACCGACGTTAGACTCAGCCAACCCGCTTATGATGAGTACGTGAGTGATGTGCAGATAAAAAAGAACTCTGCCAAACTGAGTGTTAGTAATGGCCGATAATCACTTACAAATCTCTAAAAAATTGTAGTGAAAAAGTTACAATCTAATTTTCAAGAATCTAGTTCATATCATTCTATTTTACAAAATACGACAGGATCAAACTTTCCTATAGAGTAATCAGAAAGTATTATTAGCTGGTCTATCAAGCAAATACTTTCCATCATTATCATCATCCACACCCTCTCTTCCTCCATACGCCACACCGATTTGTGTATCATCCTCACCAGAATCTTCCTCAGAAAGCTCCAAGTACTGCTCAATCGACACAGCTTTGTGATGTCTAGCCTGCAGAATCCCCATCTCCGACTCTATCAAGGCATGCATCTTAGCCCGATCCCTGTCCCTTGGGTATGTGCAGTACAAGAAAGAGTATATAGAGACGCAAATGGCCATGGGAACCACGAAAACAGCATAAAGCGCCTTTGCAAGGGATGCAGCATTCTCCCTGTCTATCTCAACTTTCCCTGATTCTGTTGATCCTCTAGGGACTGCCCTGAACCCGTAAACTCGCTGTACAAGCAGCCCGACTATTGGAGGCGAAAATGACGATAGTACTGATTCGAACGAGCTGTCCAAGGCGTATATGCTTGTTCTATGCTTCTCCGGGACTATTTCTGCAAATATCGGGCTATTGCAAACGGAAAAGATTCATTTACGAATGCATTAATAACGTACGAATGTACGAATGAAAAAATTGCAATGCACATTTAATGTAAAAGTAAATGCGAATGACTGCATTCGTACATTTGTATATTAAGTCATCCGCACCTGATCCGAAGCCATTGCAAACAGTCATAAGATTTCAAATAATTTCAAGAAACTCAAGTGGTGCAAAGAAGCATACTTGTTTGTGGCGGGAGCATTCCATGAGACGAGAAAACCCATGGTGAACAACACCGAGCCATACAAAACCGCCTTAGACGAATCATCAGGCAAGCCAAGAAACAGGATAGCTGCCATGGGAATGACGGATCCAGCGCTTATCTGTGACAATACAATCCTTCCAGCATTAGGCATCCTTTTGGCAAGCACATCTCCCATTTTCCCTCCAAACAAACTCCCAAGTGAGCCACCAATGATGAAAACAGTCATAAGGGTAGCTGTTGTCTTATGTGAGAAGCCAATGAGCTCCATCCACATTGGAGAAAACGAAAGGCCGTTCCATGGGAACGAGCCGGCCACTCCTTGGGCCACGATGATCTGGAAAGACGGGATCCTCATAACAAACTTGGCCTCGTCTATCATCTCCTTGAACTCAGACCAAAAGGGAGACTTGTTATTAGTACCATCTAGTTTTAGTTTGAAGTTGGAAGAGGAGTTTGAGAAACGAGGATCAGTTGCGAAAAGGGCAACTAGGAGTCCTACAATAAGGCTAATGATTGCAACCAAGTGGAAGGCGATCCTCCAACCGGGGATTCCCATGAAGGAAGTGGAAGCTATCATTATGGAGCTGATGTTTCCTAGTATGGAACCCATGTTTCCTGCAAGCTGAAGCCACCCAAATGCGATACCACGGTTGCTTTCGTCGGTGGAATCAGCAACCAGTGAATTGATCGCAGGTATTACAATTGCAAGGCCTATTCCGTTCAATGCCCTCGACACTGCAACCTGATTTCAAGTACTCCTAAGAACCCCACAAATGGTCAAATAATGTGAAAACTCAAGATAAAGGAAGGTTCACACTTAGAGCCCGATACCAAGTATCCATATCTCAATGCTGACATCCAATATCTAAATATGGATACCAAATGAGCGGTAAATATTGGTAGGAAAGAGAGAGAGAAAGAAGTGAACGGGGAGAAAGTGAAGACCTGGAAGAAGGTGGAGGAGAAGGCGACGAGGAAGGTGGCGGCGGACCAAAGGAGGGCGATGACATGAGCGCGATTGTGGCGCACGGCGAGGTAGGCAGCGAGTGGGTAGCAGAAAGACTGAACCACTGACCTGAAGAGTGTAAGGGATCCTAATCCAGTTGGGTCTGTGTGGAGAGCAGCTCCCACTTCGTTATAGACTCCAGGAAGAAGAGACTCGTCTGCTCTTTCCATTATGCCCGCTAGATTCACCAGCACTAGTGTCAATGTCTCCGATCTCACCTTCATTCTAATCTGCAGACCAAGCTAGCTAGGCGGAGAGATTGGATCTCTAAACAACCTCTTCTTATCAATTTTATATGAGTTCTTTTCTACGAGTTCCTACATACTCCACTTGTTTGTGTCCAATTCAATTTCAAATGCTAAACAAATGGGAACGAACCAATGAGTTTAGATATCAGCTCGGACGTAAAACAACCAATCCAATCTTGTTCTAGACTCTTTAAATCAGATCAAGTTTTATCTATTTTATTCTAGTTTTGAAAACCAGCGTCAAAATTTGATCAATCCGTCTTTTATACTCCCTCCGTCCCATTATTACATAATAATGTAGTTCATATTTCTTTTTCTATATATATTTGTCAAAACACGTTTTGTATCGCGAATACTATTTATTAATAAAAAAATTTAAATTTTAATATGATAGAATACTCGTCAAGACAAAATAAACTAGACCTCTCACATGACCACTATTTCATTGATCATTATTTTAATATGTTAAATTGCATTGTTTTTAGTACTTAAGGATGTTTTCTTCATATTTCATTGATCATTATTTCATTGATCATTCTCACGCATTTCCTGAGAACAAAGATCATGGACCTCTGACTTCTGGCGCGTCAAAAGGTGTGGATATGTTGCTTGTTATGCCTTTTGTATAATCCAAGCTAAAGTTTTGCCCAAAGTTGTAACACTTGAGTTTATATCTTGGTAGAAGTCAATGTAAATTAGACTTAGACACATTATGTTACAAGCTAAGTTTATGAGTGTTTATGCCTAAATAGCAACCCTAAGATATAATTATATCTTAGATGGATGGCTTGGCTGGAACACTTATGGGTTTCTGTGCTTGTTGATCCATTGGACTCGGCCCATCTGGTTTGGTGTGTTTGGCTGCTTTGTTGCGAGAGCTATATAAGCCTCTTGTTCTGACAAAGCTTGGAAGAAGCTTTCACAGTTTTCACGGCCTAGGGTTTTACAGAGAAGAGAGAAAGAGAGAGAGAAGGAGAAGAAGAAGATCTTCATCGGCGCGTTTCCACCATCTCAGTGGCGTGTTCCTGGTTCTTCCTTGTCAGCTTTCATTGAAGTTTCTGGCGATTCATCGAAGACCAATCCTTGCTGCTTTCGTTTTACTTTGCTCTATCTGAGTTCCTTGGCTGTTTATTTGTATTGATTGTCTTCTTGCGTTGTTCTTTTGCCGATTGAACTCTCGTGTAGTTTGTTTTGATTACTTTGATCATCCAGTGCAACTGGGGTGAGTCTCCCGTCCTGAGATTCCGCGGATTAGGGTTTACCGAATCGCGTAAACAATTTCTGGTGTTCTTGTGTTCTTTGATTTCCTTTAGTTGATCAATTGCGAAATCTGAGACCATAAGATCGATCGGATCTTATTCGAATTGGTTTATCATTGCTAAAAAAACGAAACTGAGGGTGACAAGTTGGAATTTGCGTTCTTTGTTTTACTTGGTTTGTCCCATTACTTGTATTTCCAGCTCCACCCACTTGGTTTATATGAATAATGAGTGCATTTTCTTGTGACCATTTACTTGGTACGTAATTGAATGAAGTACACATCGAAAAAATACTAGACCGTTAGCCAACAAGCATCTGCTCGGGCGGTAAGATATCCCAACCACCCAACATGAGGTGTTGAATTCGAGACTTAATGAAGGCTAAAAAATGTTTGTTGGGAGAGTCACTCACGAAGCTCAAACTTTAGACGTAAGCGAAATGGGCAGTTCTCTCAACCGCTGAATTAGACTGGAAAACCAAAAAAATAAAACACTAGACCACTTTCTCCTTTTCTTAGTTTTCACCCTGGCTAGTGGCATACTCCAATGTCTTATAAATAATTTCCCACATTGTTAACTTAATTCCGTTAAAATCACCACATTAAACAATCAACTATCAACTGATCACTACTTAACTTAGTTCGGGAAAGATTTGGATTGAGACGGGTTAGTGTGCCACACTTTGTTTAATCCAATAGTATACATATGTGGTATCATGCATGCACATAGATGTCTTTTTATAATAGGGATGAACAATTGAGTGCTAAATGCACTATCTCCCAGGCTCCACCAGACCACTTGGTTTCATCCACTTGGGGACGGGTGATTGATCAATAGAATCCAAAAACACTTCAGTCACACTTGTATTCTCTTGATTGTTTGCACTAGCTATAGTAGACAATCATGCTTACCACTACTCCGGTCAATGTCCTTTAAATACCCACATTATCATCTGATCAACTTACTTTACTTGCTCTCTTCTTCTTATTCTTCTTGTTATCAGAGTTAAGATGGCTATGGTTCTTGCAGTGCTAGTGCTGATGTGCAGCTTGGTGTTTGATCATGCCCAAGCTGCAACCCATACTGTTGGCGGTCATGCAGGCTGGATTCCCGACTCTGACTTCCCTTTTCCCGACTCTATTAAGGCTGGTGATGTGCTTTGTAAGTTCATCTACTTTCAAACAAACAAATCCCTTTAATACATCAATCTGCAAAACTAACCCCTTTTTATGATGCAGATTTCAAGTATAACAATACAAGACACAATGTGGCGAAAGTGGGCAAATGGGGCTATGCCAACTGCAAGGCTCCGGCCAAAGGAGCTCATATCTTGCAAAGTGGAGAGGACAGAGTTAGGCTTGAAAAGGCAGGACAATACTACTTCATCTGCAGCTTGGGTGATGGCTGCCTCCTCCATGGAATGCATCTTAATGTTACTGTTTATTAATGTATTACTCCCTGTCCCCGAGACTTGTTCTCATTAGAGCTTGGGCACAATAATTAAGGAACACTTGGTTGAAGAGTAGGAGAGAGAAATAGGCGGCAGAAACTTTGAATTCAGTCAGAACTCAATAATGAAAATACAAGTTGATCCAAATTTAATCCACTAAAATAGTTTGCATATATTACATCAACCAATAGGAAGAGAGGATTAAGAGCACACGGATTACACTTTCAAATTTACAACTGAGATTCAGCATTTAAGGGGACTTGCTAAGAACTTTAATTCTTACTAACACAAAAACAGAGGGAAAAATTAAGAGGGAGAATTTACTCTTCAAAACATAAAACAGAGGGAAAAAACAGAGCATTCAATATAGATGGCTGTTGTTAATGGCTTCAATTGATTTAAATGAAGCTCCACTTGAAGAAGATGAGGAATTTACTGATCCAGTCCAGGGAGAAGGCATACTTCTATTTGATCTAAATGAGGAACCAGAGGAAGAAGAGGATTATGAGCAACCTGAGACAAAGCATCAACCACATCAGTTTCATCATCAAACAGAAGAAGAGCATGAGACAGAGACCAATTCACCTAATCAGCCAAAACAGATTAGGCTCAACAGTGATAATAAGTTTCAGGTTTTACTCAAACTTCTACACAGGGCAAAAGAGGGACAACTTCCAGTAGGGGCAATCAATGAGACTGCAAATGAATTCAATGTATCAAGAAGGACAATAAGCAATATCTGGAACACAGCCAAGCAACAACAGAGTACATCACAAAGGTACAATGTTAGCACAAATTATCACAACTGTGGTAGAAAGAGAATATAAATTGAACCAGCAGCTATCACATCATTAACAATGGGTGATAGAACATGTTTAAGGGATTTAGCAAACAAGCTCAATGTATCAAAGACCACAGTTCATAGAATGGTCAAGAGGGGAAGTATAAAACCACATACAAATGCACTACACCCTGGATTGAAGGCTTGCCACAAAATTAAAAGGTTAGAATGGGTCTTGATGTTATTGAAAGGGAACACACCAGAATCTAAGAGAGAATATTATCCAATGTTTGATTTTGTTCATTTAGACGAAAAGTGGTTTTTCTTAAGCAGAAAGTCACAAAGCGTCTATCTAGAAAGAAGTGAGAGGGGGCAACACAGATCTGCAAGCTCAAGCAAGTTCATACCCAAAGTTATGTTTACAGCAGCTGTTGCTAGGCCTAGATTCAACTCAGATGGAGTGTGCACATTTGATGGAAAGATAGGTATATTTCCGTTTACTTATCAAGAAGCAGCAAAGAGGAAATCAAAAAATAGACAGAAGGGAACAATTATCACAAAGTTGGTTGAATCAGTCAACAAGAATATAACCAGGGACATGCTTATCAATCAAATTCTACCAGCTATAAAGGCTAAGTGGCCACAAGATGGAGCAGATAGAGTGATTTATATCCAACAAGATAATGCAAGGCCTCACATTACACAAGATGATGCAGAATGGCAGAAGGTATGTTGTCAAGATGGATTCACATTCATTTTAATACAACAACCAACCAATAGTCCTGATTTGAATATATTAGACCTAGGCTTCTTTAGAAGCATTCAATCTTTGATGCATAAGAAGATGCCTAAGAATGTTGATCATATGTTAGAAACAGTGAAGGAAGCTTTTTATGAGCTAAGTCCCACAACTCTAAGTGATGTGTGGATGACCTTGCAATATGTCATGAATGAGATTCTAAAAGCTAAGGAAACCAATAACTATGACCTGCCACATCCAAACAAGAAGAAGTTGACAGCTCAAGGTAATCTACCTAGAGAAATACATGCACCTATGTGGGCTGTCATACAAGCTTGGGACATGATACAAAGGGGGGTGGAAGCATTAGAAGCAGAAGAACTAGCACAACAAGCAGCACAAGCACAAGGACAAGACCAAGGACAAGACCAAGCAGAAACACAACAAGAAGAAGATATTGGAGGAGAGCAAGACATTGAAGAAGGAGACACAATAGATGCAATGGATGCAATGGATGACAGCCAATGGAACATAATATGAACCAATTATGCATATTGTTCTAGCTTTTCACATTATGTGAATATAATGTGAACAACCAGAACATTTTGGATGCATAACTACATTTTGTAAAGACATATAAGTATATGTATATATATATGGTCTCAACAAGTTTTTGTAAGAAAAACAGAGAAGGAATGAGACATAACATAATTTTGCACATGCTCAGCCATATGCATCACAATAATCCAACATTCAAGAACAACATCAAACATAATCCAAAGTAAAAGTCCAGAATTCCAAAATAAAAACAGAATCCACAAGTTCAGAGTTTCTCAGTACTTACCTTACATAGGGATATAATCACTTAGCTATATTGTGGGGGAAGTACTCCTAGCCGGGGAGCTATCCGGAGAATCTGGGATTACGATAATCTCGGGATGGGGATGGGGCTGTGGCTGCTCCTCAACAGCAGAAATCTTTGGGTCCTCAATGATTTTGCGCGGACGTGATGTTGCTTCATTTTCGGAAAGCTCCGGCTGAGGGCTTCCCATAGAGGAGAGAGTACTCTCAGAGATTAGATAGGTGTAGGAGTGGTTACCCACACATTCAACGCCCCTATTACATTGAGGGTTTCTTGAGCATCCAAGTATGACAGTGTCAGTAAATGATGATGGCCTTGAGTAGCTGGAGGAGGAGGAAATTGGTCTCGTGGATGCATACGATGTGCTCCTTGTGGATGTCTTGGGTCCTCAGATGCCATGGAAGTCTGCATGGAGAAGAAGAAGAGAGTTAAAGCAGAGCACATTAAGAGATTCAGAAGAAGATCAAGGATTCAGAAGGATCATATAGACGAAATCAAAATAAAGAATAAGAGAAGTAGAAGATGATTAAAAAACACGAGAAGAGATTGAAATCAGAAGAACAAGATGCATGAGATTCAAAATAAATTGAAGATTTTGAATGAAAAAATTAAAAGAAGAGAGAAGAGATGAGAAGACTTACTATCACAAAAGAAGATATTGAAAGTTGGAAGAGAAAGAAGAGATTGAAAATTCAGTGAGGGGATGAAAATCGGCTAGGGTTCTAAGAGGGAGTGACAGAATGGGTTTGGGAAATGAGAGAATGGGTATTGGGTTGGTAATTGAGTTAGGGGGTAGTGGGTTTAGTTACGTGGGTTAGTGGGTTTTGGGTAGATTAGGAAATTGGGTTAATTAAAAATTTGGGCAGAATAGGATTAGTTTAATTTTAGTGTTTTTATGTTAATTTAGATTATTTGTTGATTTTAATTATTTTAGAGGTTTGCTTGTTAATTTAATTAGAAATAGATTAACAAAATGATTAGGTTAGTAAGTACTCTGTACTAAAGGTATGATAAAAATGGTGGATATTAATGGGATAAAAATGGTGGTTGAGATGGATGTGATGATAGGTTGTAATTATGGAAGGGAAAAAGTATGAAAGAGAAAATAGTTTTTTTGAATAAATGAATGAAAAGTAAGGGTATTTTTGTAAAGAAAAGATGGATAAAAAAGGAAAGAAGGGGGGATGGGAAGAATATTTTAGAACGCTAAAAACGGAAACAGGAAGAACTTTAAGGGACGGAGGGAGTATGTTGTTAGTTTGTAATGTATGGTGGACCTCTTTGTTTGGAGTTTGGGCTTACCTTTTAAATGTTGCTGCCGGTTAGTAACCACTAATAATCCATCTATCTCATTGTTAGAATGTATGAGAGGATGATTGAGAGAGGAAGAATGATTTCCATTGAATTGAATGAGCAACAAGATTACACTTGAGCAGCTTATAAAGCTATGATTACAATGGACAAGCTAGCTAACTAACTTGTAACAACCTTTCCCGCTCTCTCTTATTAAATAGATAAAATGACAAAGCATAAGATTAACTCCTAATATTCTATCATCCCGGCTCAAGCTGGAGAGGAGGAGACGAGACTCCAAGCTTGGAGAGAAGATCATGATGTAGGAGTCCAGTGAGTGGCTTTGTCAAAATATTTGCACGCTGAAACTTGCTAGGAACATGAGACAGAGAGATGAGGCCTTCAAGGAGTTTTTCTCTCACGAAGTGACAGTCGATTTCCACATGCTTAGTTCTCTCATGATAGACGGGGTTACGAGCAATGTGGATAGCAGCCATGTTGTCACATTTAAGTGGGATAGGCAAGACCTCAGAGACACCAAACTCAGTGAAGAGCCGAGTGAGCCATGCCAATTCTGCACAAATACGCCTCATGGATCTATATTATGCTTCAGCTGATGAGAGGGAAACAGTCTGTTGCTTCTTGGATTTCCAAGAGATAGGTGTGCCACCAAAGAGAACCACAAAACCACTGACAGATCTTCGAGTGAGAGGGCAAGATGCCCAATCTGCATCACAGAATGCTTGGAGATCAAAATTTGGTCTGTTGTTGAGCAAGATGCCAAGGTTAGCAGTGCCTTTGAGGTATCTGAGAGTGTGAATAGCAGCTGTGAAGTGAGGTTGGCGAGGACTATGCAAATATTGGCTCAAGAATTGCACAGTAAAAGCTATGTCTGGGCGAGAGTGCACAAGGAAATTCATCTTGCGAATGAGCTTCCTATATACTGAGGGGTCTGGTAGGGGATCACCTTCAACAAAGTTGAGCTTGCAGTTGAGCTCAAGGGGAGTGAGTAGAGGTTTCAAGTCACCACAATTGAACTCCTCAAGTAACTCACCAATGAATTTTCTTTGACTAAGAATCATACCATTAGGATGTGGAATGAATTCTAAACCAAGAAAGAAGTGCAGGAAACCAAGGTCTTTGATCTTGAATTCTGCATCTAGAAATTTCTTAAGGGAGTGGATTTCTTCTTCATTGTCTCCAGTCAAAAGAATGTCATCCACATACCCTATAAGGAAGACCACAGAATGTTCACTTCTCTTGGTAAACATGGAGTAGTCATTTAATGACTGAATATAGCCTTTGGTCTTTAGAGCTGAAGATAGACGAGCATACCATTGCCTTGAAGCTTGTTTAAGACCATATAGTGATTTTTGCAGCCTGAAAACCATGTTCTCCTGAGCATCCAGTCCTGGAGGTAGCTTCATATATACCTCTTCATGCAATTCTCCATGGAAAAAATGCATTGTTGATGTCAAGTTGGAAGACACTCTACCCTTTCTTGACTGCCAAGGTGATTAAGCTTCTAACTGTGGTGATCTTTACAACTGGTGAGAAAGTCTCAGTATAGTCTATCCTCTCTTTCTGTGTAAACCCCTTGACAACAAGCCTTGCTTTAAACCTTTCTATGCTACCATCAGCTTTCCTCTTTATTCTGTATACCCACTTGCAGCCAACAACCTTCTTCCCCTTAGGCAAATCAACTATAGACCAGGTCTTGTTGAGAGCAAGAGCTTCAAACTCTTTTGTCATAGCATCAATCCATCTAGGATCCTGACAAGCCATAGTGTAGGAGGTGGGTTCTTTTTCCTGAGAATTATTCTCTGTGGTTAAGGTGTGGAAACAGAAAAGCTGAGGTAATGTGGAGGTGAGGGTGTGATGGCAAGAGTGTGGTTGGGAATGATCAGAGGAGACAACACTACAAACATAGTCTGTGAGATAGGTAGGAATTTTGTGAGGTTTGGAAGATTGTCTGGGAGGTGGGGGTGGAATATTTGGTTGTGAAGGAGGAGAAGGGAAAAGTGAAGAATTTTGTGGAGGTGATGAAGTTGAGAGAATATTTGATGGTGGTGAAGAAGTTTGAGGTGGAATAAGGATGTCTTCCTCAGTATTATCCTGAGAAGGAAATAGAGGTGTAGGAATTTCTGTGTGTTTGGCATAAGGGAAAACAAATTCATGAAAAACAACATCTCTGGAAGTAAATTTGAGATGAGTTTCCATGTTGTATAGTTTGTAAGCTTTCTTCCCAAATGGGTACCCTATGAAGATGCAAGGAGAGGCTCTTGGTTGTAATTTATCTCTGCCTTGCTTGAGAGTGGAGGCATAGCATAAACAACCAAAGGATCTTAGGGAAGAGTAATCTGGTTTAATGCCATAGAGTTTTTCATAGGGTGATATATTCTTTAGGACAGAAGAAGGAAAGTAATTGATAAGATGAGTGGCAATTAGGACACACTCACCCCCAGAAAGAAGTAGGTAAGCCAGATTGAAAGAGAAGGGCTCTGGATGTTTCTAGGAGATGCTTGTGCTTGCGTTCAACAACACCATTTTGCTGAGGTGTGCTCACACAGGAAGTTTTGTGGACAATTCCTTTCTCTGTAAGAAACTTTCTGGTGGCATGACTTGAACCAAGCTCTAAGGCATTGTCTGATCTCAAAATTTTGACTGTACAACTGAACTGCTTTTCTGCCATGGTGATGAAACTTTGGATAAACTCGAAGGCATTGCTCTTAGCACTGAGAAGGTGAGTCCAGGTAGCTCTACTGAAGTCATCCACAATAGTGAGGAAGTATTTGTATCCCTCTTTGGTTGCAGTGTTGTATGGTCCCCATGTGTCTATATGAAGAAGCTCAAAATTGCCTTTGGAAGAGATAGAACTATGAGGAAAAGGGAGTCTCTACTGTCTAGATTTAGCACAAACCAAACAACTGTCTAAATCATCATCTTTATTTAACTTTGGTAACATTGACAAAGTTTTCAGCTTATAGAAAGGTAAATGCCCACATCTATAATGCCAAAGTTTACACATAGATTGAGATTCCTTGGAAACTGAAAAAACTGAATTTGACACTTGAGGCTTCAAATCATCATTTTACAGCAAGTAGATCCCATTAGTGCATTTACCAAGTTCATGTTGCTTCCTCAAGGAATGGTCCTGCATCATACATTTACTCCTTGTAAATGTGACAGCACAATCAAATTGATCACATAGCCTTGCTACTGAAATCAAATTAAACTTGAAACAAGGGACATAAAGAACTCCTCATAACAACAATTCTGCAGAAAGTCTCATATCTCCTTCCCGAGTCACAGCAAATTTTTGTCCATTTGGCAAAACTATGGAGAAGCATTATCTGAGTGGTCTAACTGAGCTAAGCAACCTAAGATCATAGCACATGTGTGTACTAGCTCCACTATCAATCACCCAGCTACCAACAGTAAACAAAGGTTTAGATGTCATACCAGGTAAACTCATGGATTGCTTAGCTTCTGTTTGGTTGACACTAACAGCTCCACAGAACTCCTGAGAGTTTATCCCTTTGAGCAAGTTGACCAATTGTGTACACTGATTAGCAGAGAGGCCAGAGATTTGTGGTGTTTGTGGATCTTCATTTTCAACACCACAAACAGTAGAAGCCACTTTCTTTCCTTTCAGAGATTTTGTGAACTTAAAATCTGCAGGAAATCCAATTAATCTGAAACATTTGTCAATTGAATGACCAGATTTATTACAATGTCCACAGATGACTGAAGGTTTCTTGGATTCACTCCTCTTGTTGTTTCTTCCTGCATACAGAGAAGAAGCTTCACCAAGAATCTTGCATTGCATAGCCATCTCCCTCTGCTTCTCTTCTCTGAGCAAAACATTGAATGCTTCAGATACAGTAGGAGTTGGCTTCATCATGAGTAGATTGCCTCTGGTAGTGCTAAAGGAATCTTTCAGACCAGTAAGTAACTGCATGAAACGATCCTCATCTTCCTCAGGATTCTTGATCTGAATTGTTCCACATCTGTGACAACAAGCGGGTTTGTCCAGGCTATGCAACTCATCCCACAAGACTTTGATCCTAGTGTAGTAAACACTAATTGAATCATTGCCTTGAGTGATAGTGCTTAATTCCTTGCGAAGAGAATACTTTTGAGAAATGCTTGACTGACTGAATCTTGAAACCAATTCATCCCAAACCTCTTTTGCAGATTCACAATATATCACACTGCTCCTGATTTGTTTACTCACAGCATTAGTAAGCCAAGAAAGTACAAGACTATCACACATTTCCCATAGGCGAATCAATCTTGCATCAGATTGAGGTTTTTCCAGAGATCCATCAATAAAACACCATTTGTTTTTAGCAGACAAAGCAACTCTAACAGATCTTCTTCATTCATTGAATGAAGTTCCCTCGAAAATGTCAAAGAAGAAGAGTACCTGGATGATCCGAAGGATTCACATACATCGGATTGCTCGTATCAAGATTTCCTACGCCTGCTCCAAGATAACGCAGAGCTTCAGATTCAACTTTGGATTCAGACATTGATGAGATTGCAGATGATCGATCGAAACGATTGACCTAATTGAGCGATCTGTGATGTAGTCGCCGTGAAAGAGACGAGCGGAGACAAGAGGAAGATCGGAGAAGACGATCAAGAATCACAGAGAAGATGATCGGAAATCAAAAACTGTGATCGGAGGTGAAGAGATGGAAATCAAAGATGTTTGCTCTGATACCATGTTAGAATGTATGAGAGGATGATTGAGAGAGGAAGAATGATTTCCATTGAATTGAATGAGCAATAAGATTACACTTGAGCAGCTTATAAAGCTATGATTACAATGGACAAGCTAGCTAACTAACTTGTAACCACCTTTCCCGCTCTCTTATTAAAGAGATAAAATGACAAAGCATAAGATAAACTCCTAATATTTCTATCACTCATTTTACCCATGTCCTTGAATCACTGTTTTGACAGAACCATATTCTCTGTTGTACAATTTTGTTGTTTTGCCTTTTGTACAAGAACCATAGCTATGGAAGTTAACAATGATGGTTCAGTTGCAATAACAACATGAACATATCCAGAAACATTGAGTCATGCTCTTACTTCTCACTGCAGCTAAATCACTATTATTTCCAGCTTCTCCCACTTGGTTTATAATACATTCATTCATCCTTTTCTTTTTTGGGTCAATTATTGAAAGCAAGCACATTCCCTCGCCAAAGACCTGAAGTGATGCTCAACAAATTTACATCTCATTTCCAAATCCTGCAAGAAAAACACCAGATCCATAACCCTGTTTAACTGCAAGCAAGTGTCTGACAATCTCGATTACATAGAACCGAAAAATCCCACAACAAACTGCATAACTTTATATACAACTCCTCATCAGCTCCAAGAACGCCGTTATTTTCAGTGAGCCCGAGTATTGGTGGCTCGGTGGGCCACAGAACAAGCACAATGGACTGATGTTAGATTCAAGCAACCGCTTATGATGAGTGAGTGCCTTCCCGGGCAAGTATGAAGTGACGGGAATGAGTCACACACGGCCTGGACAGCTGGTGGAGTCAAGGCAGTGCATTGACTTATGTTGAGATTCTTGAGCCCTTCGTCTTCTTGTTTGCTCTTCTTCACCACAGGCTCGTGCTTGTTTTTTGCCCGGCTTTGAGCCAAAGAATACATGGCTTTATCTGTTATGTTCTGACAGTAGTATAGGCCTAGTGATCTAAGATGCTGGCATCTGCTTGCTAGTGCTATCACACTCTCATCTACAATCACAAATTTGGTAAAAAGGTTTAGGAATAAGATATTGACATCAAACTGACTGACTTAACCTCTTCACCATCTCAAGAGTCATTTGCTAAATAGGCCAAGCTTTGTCATCACTAACTAATTGACCTATTCTTGCAGATGGCTTTTTTAAGAACATTAGCCCTCATTTGGTTAAACGTAGGAAATCAAGATCCTACGTTTTATGTTGAAATAGGAATTAAAAAAAATAGGGAAAGTGTCAGATACTAAGTACGAATGAAGAACATTTAATAGTAATTTGAAGAACTTCAATTGAGAACCTAAAAAACATTCAAACACCGAAGAAATATTCATTTTGGAGAACATTCAGGCATACAATGTGTATGTTCAACACTTCTTCAAAGAATTCACATCAAAATTTATGGAAATTACCTGTTATGAGGACACAACCACACAAATCAAGAGCCCTTAGCTCAGGGCAACCATATGCTAAGCTTGTCACACCCAAGTCACCCACATTCTCACACCAACCAAGATTAAGAGACTGCAATTGGCTACAGTTATAGGCAATAGCCTAAAATAAGGCACAGTTAGTATTGGATTAAAATCACTAAATCAATATATACACTTAGAAAAAATGCAGCCATGAAAGAAATTTCAACTACCTGCAGTGCTCTATCTGTTGCAGCTTTGACACATCCACAAAGGTTTACAAACTTGAGCTTTGTACAGAAGCTAGTTAGATAAGCAAAGGCGGCATCGCTAAAAGCCGAGCAACCGCTGATGTTGAGTTTTGTGAGATTAGGGCAACCGTGAGCCAAGGCGTATAGAGAGCGATCAGTGAGCTTGAAGCTTTTACTGAGGTCAAGCTCCTGTAAATCATGGCAGAAATTTGATATTGCCTCAACTGCTTCGTCTTCGAGCTGTGGCTTATCTTGGCGCAGTATAAGAGTGTGCAATTTTGTGAACTTTAGAGCAAGTGACAGGACCAAGTTGTTCATATTGTTCTTGCACCTGCAAAATACAATACAAGAAAATCAACAACTGCACTTAAAACTTGATGAGTCAAAATGCTAAGTATTGTCTGTGCAGATGTTGTCAAGAGTCAAGACTCCAACTAGAACCTGTCATTTGCATACATAACCAACATAAATATATACAGTTGGCAAATATTGAAGCAATTCAGCAAGTAAGGACTTTAAAAAAACATAGGTGTAGAATATTGAAGGACAAGATCATGGCTAAACAACATCAAAAGATAAGCTTTAAACTAGGAAATCTCCTAATTGGTCAACCTGTTCAGCTCATGACTTTACCCTTCATTTAAGGCACATAAAAACAAAAATATAAATAAAACAGATTCAAGCATCTAAGCATCAGGAATAGAAACACATAACCCTAAGCAAAGATCATCGTCATCCACAAAATTAAAAATCAGAAGAAAGTATGAAGACACAGACCAAAACTAAAAGGCAAAGATTTACAGAAAGTATTATACCATGAAAGACGAAGATGAGTTAGCCCTAAGCAAACCCCTTCTCTCCACCCACTGCAAACTCCAGAAGCCTTAATCACAGTCTGATCATCAACAAGAGAAAGAATCCGCAGCAGAAGCTCCATTGGAATGTCTTTCCAATCTGTGTTTTCCAATACACCCATATTATCAGCTCCGTTGAACACCATAAGTTTCTCAAAGCAACAGTCCAACTCCTTGCTCACCATTTTTAGGCAGTGGTAATCCAAACTGGGTTCTTTCGTTATGGTCCCCAACCGCAACTATTAAAGAAACATAAATTAAAGAGTTAGCAGAAGTCTGATGGGGAAAAGGACAAACCTTGGTAAATCGATAGCCACCCATGTGGCAACAACACAGGAAATTTGCAGGTTTCAGCCGTGAGTCATCTTCCCACGATTACTTTAAAAAAACTAAACTTTACCCCCAAAAAAGACTAACTAACAGGACTTCATCTTATCTAGTCGCTCATCGGGAATCCAAATCATCTCTCTTAAATTTGTGAGTCTAAATTGTGTATCCTTACGGGTAAAAATAGATTTTATATTTGCTTTTAATTTTGTAAGTAAACAATTATAGTTGTTGTTTTACTTGCTTTTTAGGTACAGATGATTTGGATTTCTCGGGGAACGGTGGAAAGATTGTTTCTTTAAAATTCCTACTGTACTTAACAGAGACAGAATTTACTCAAAGATGAATAATTGCAAGTATACTCTGGAAAAAAAATCACATTGGGGAAATCAACTGACTGGTCAATCAAAACGGAAATTCAATTCAAACCCACCAAAAGTTGACGAGTAAAGGCGCAATAAGTATGTTCAGTGATGAAATTGATAAGATAACAATAGAAAAACAGAGACAAGAAGTGAGTAATACCTCAGAAAAAGCTTTTTTAAGTTGTTTCTGTGCTCTGTTTGAATCCAGATGTTGTAATAGAAAGACAGCACAATATTTGAGAGGCGAGATGAGGAGCTATATATAGAAGGTCAGCGGAAGGAATTGCAAAAGAGAAATAGAAGGATTTGCTGGAAGATACAGGTGATGGATGGAGGAAGTCGAAACGTACAAGAGAGCAGGGCGAATGGCTTTAATACAAAAGTGACGGTGTAGATGAAGCCACGTGGAGGATGATGTGAGTAAGAGGCCAAAAGTGGGACCCGCTTTACCCGAACAGTGAAACTGGGCCCCTTACTGATTGAGATTTACCGTTCATGATTGAATATAGATAACCTTTCAACTTGATCAAAAATAGATAACCTTTCACCATTTGATCAAAAAATAGATAATCTTTCACCTATGGGTAAAAAAAACCTTATGGGTAAAACTTTAAGAAAAAGGTGATGTTATATACGTTCAAAATTACACAACGATGCTCAAAACATATGAATTTTATATGGAGGTGAAGCAAAAGAAATGCCGAAACCCGAAACCGCTCGATGGGATTTAATTTCATGACTTTACAAGACAAGTCTGAGTGGAAATTGGAAGGTGTGGGACCATGGATTTTGGGCGCCACTCATATTTGGACCCACCAATTACCAAATTCCTCTATTATATGTTCCCGCTGCTTATTTGTGTACATTATTTAGTCACCGTAAGTATCACAGTAATCCATGACGGGGATTTGAGAAATTTCTGATGATATGATTAGCCTCTTAAAGGACAATATATACTTACAAAGAATATATTTAAGGAAATCAAGATATCAAATCTAAAGATATTATATACAATTATAACCATAAAGATATATTGTATATATCTTTAATACTCCCCCTCAAGTTGAAGCATGTGGATCAACAATGCCCAACTTGCCCAATAAAAGCTGAAATTGTCTTTCGCCGAATGCCTTTGTGAAGATATCTGCTGCCTGACTATCACAAAATAGACGAACAAGGGTCGTATGACGAACTCCTAAAGAAGATAAGAGATACCGCAACCAGGTGATCTCACTGCATGTAAGTATGTAACTGCCATGGCACGATATTCTGCTTCAGCAGAAGACCGAGAAACTGTAACTTGCTTCTTCGTCTTCCAAGAGACGGGTGATTCCCCAAGCATGATGAAGTAGGCACTAATAGATCGGCGAGTCGTGGGACAAGTAGCCCAATCAGAATCACAAAAAGCAGATAAATGAAGAGAACTAGATGAAGATAACTGAAGACCCTGACCCGGGTGGCCTTTCAGATACCGTAGAACACGTAATGCAGCATGACAATGATCAAGAAGTGGATGTTGCATAAACTGGGACAAGACATGCACAGAATAACAAAGCTCGGGTCGAGTAATAGTCAAATAGATAAGACGACCGGCTAATCGTTGATACCGCTCAGGGTCCTCTAAAGCGGGACCATTAATCTTTCCCAATTGATGATGTGAGTCCGTAGGAAACTTGCAAGGCTTGCAACCGAGAAGTCCAGAGTCAGCTAAGATCTCCAATGCATACTTACGCTGAGAGACAAAGATGCCAGAAGAGTTGCGAGCAATCTCAAGACCAAGAAAGTACTTGAGAGGCCCTAAATCTTTCATATAAAAACAACTGCTGAGATAAGCCTTGACACCCGTAATGCCACTGGATGTATTTCCAGCAATAATAAGATCATCCACATAAACAAGCACATGAACAATAGAGTCACCCCGAATCAAAGAGAAAAGAGAGTAGTCTGCTCTACTCTGCTGAAAGCCGAAGGTACGAAGTGTTGTGGTAAGCTTTGAGAACCAATTCCTTGGAGCTTGCTTCAAACCATATAAAGATTTCTGCAATTTGCACACTTTCCCTGAAGAGGAGACATTATATCCAGGAGGAGGGAACATGTAAACTTCTTCATCCAAGTCACCATGAAGAAAGGCATTGTGAACATCCATCTGATGCAAATCTCAACCTCGAATAGCAGCTACTGAGAGAAAAACACGAATAGTGACCATCTTTGCAACTGGAGCAAAAGTCTCAGTGAAGTCAATGCCTTCCACCTGCCTGTTACCCAATACAACCAGACGCACCTTGTAGCGCTCAATGTCCCCATTGGCCCGATACTTGATTTTGTACACCCATTTGCATCCAATGGCCTTCTTGCCTGCAGGCAAGTCAGATAGAACCCATGTTCCATTCTCAAGAGCGTCAATCTCTCTCTGCATGGCCTCTCGCCATGGGGCCTGCTGGACAGCATCAGAAAACCGACTATGCTCAGTACTGGCAGTGATGGCCGCCAGAAAATGTGTATATGAAGGAGAAAATTTAGCACAAGATACAGAAGCAGCTATAGGATAACGAATACCCGAGGATGGCGTTGCAGTGGGTGTAGATGGAGCGAAGGGTGGGGTAGCAGCTTGGCAAATAGTGTTGCAGACAAAATCTTTGAGCAGAACAGAAGGTTGTCGGGTACGAGCAGTACGACGAACAATCGTCTCAGACGGAGTCGAACTCCCCCTGTCATCGTCAGGGGGCGATAGCGACTCTGGTGAAGTGCTAGAAGATAGTTGATCAGAGGAAGAAGCAGGAGACAAAACATCAACAGAAGGTGTCGAAGAGTCGATCAAAGCAGGCAAAGTAGAACTCAAGGGCGGGTCATCATAGACCGCCGGCGACGGTAAGCTGACCGGTGGTGATGAAGAGACTGCAGCCTCGAGTACCACTAGGGTAACCTAAGAAGACACACTTGCGACTACGAGAAGCAAATTTGTCATGACTACGCGGAAGCTTGGAGGCGAAACATAAACATCTGAATACTCGAATGTGAGAATAACTCGGGGCTCGCTGATAAAGAAGCTCAAATGGAGACTTGTTGCCAAGGAGGGGCGTTGGTGTTCGGTTAATGAGATGACATGTTGTGAGAACACACTGACCCCAAAACTGTAAGGGTAATGACCCTTGAAAACGCAAGGCTCGTGATATACACGATAATGTTGTGTATATAGACGGGGTTTTAGCATTGTTTTAGTGGTGTTTTAGGATGCATTTGAGGTGTTATGGAGCATTGGCGAGGAGTTGCTGAAGACGCATTATAGGAGTTTTTGGAGCTGAAAAAACGAAGATTTTGAAGACTCTGGAAGGCAGCGCCCGCCGCCCGCGTCGGAAGTTCACCGAGACATTCTCTATTTCGTTCTTATTACGTTTTTATTTTAGTATTTATGATTTTTCCATTTTAAGACTTAATTATGGAGAACTAAGCCACCATTGCTTAGTCAAACAATTGAAGCTTTCGTATTGAAATAAGTTGTGAGATTTTCATTCCCTATCTATTGCTTGGATTTTATCTATTCTCTTGCTTGAATTGCCTATGATTAATATTGATAGTTTCTAGCCTGCGCAACTAGGTATTGTCTCTATGGATCTATTGCAGATTTAGATTATTACTGGTTGAGCATATCTATTTCAGAGTAGCAACTGCATCGTACTAGTATCTGGTTGTGTTAGTCATATGTAGAGATAATCGATTTACATTCTAGGATAAAAGTTGGTTGTTTTATGCTAGAATTGTATCCTACCATATTCCTATCCTTATTGCTACTGTTAAACTGAATCCTGATAGTTTCATGGTTGTTTAATTAGTTAGTTCTAATAGTATCTGGTTGTGTTATTAGTTACTTTAGAAAAGGAATTGGAATTTCCATAGCATGAAGTCTTGAATGATTATCTAGGATCAACTTATCAAACGAATAGTGGATACTTGTTTGGCTAAGCTATTTCCCAAATCATATTTACAAACATCACTTTGTTAGTTATTGCATGCTTAGGATCTAAAACAAACCAACCCCCCCCCCCCCCCCCCTTTGTTACATAAGATTGACATAAAGCTCATACTAAAAGGCATAAATCTGTCTCCCTGTGGACTCGACCCTTGCTTACTAAAGACTATAGTTTTAAGTAGGTTTGGATACTTGCATAATAGTAATTCCTACGATAAATTGATGTTATAAGCTCGAGACACATTAAGGATATGACGGTGCTTGCGTTCTACTCTTCCATTCTGCTGAGGCGTATAGATACAAGTAGTCTCAAATAAAATACCTTTATCATCAAAATATGGCTTAAAGCATAGAAATTTCGTGCCATTATCTGAATGAAAACGCTTAACACATGTATGAAATTGTGTTTGCACCATTGCACAAAACTTTCGAATGAACCCTGCAACCTCTGACTTGTACACCATAAGATAGGTCCACACAACTCTAGAATAATCATCAACAATAGTCAAGAAATAATTGGCACCAGTTGCAGAAGAGAAACTATAGGGCCCCCAAACATCACAATGAATCAAATCAAATATGGCATCAGCTTTATTAGAACTCATGGGAAAATTGTTACGAACTTGTTTAGCCTGAAAACAAACATCACATGGATCAATCTTATTGTCTGAACGAATAAACCGACTTACTGCAGGGATAGAAGATAACAAAGAAAGAGATGGATGCCCCATCCGTTTATGCCAAAGAAACAAAGATTCTGAAGATGAAGCAGCTGTATGGCATACACGAGCAGATGACCCTAGTGTGTGAAGCCAGTAAACTCCACCCTGTTGCGCACCCACTCCAATCACCTTTCGTGAAATACTCTCTTGAAGCACACACAAACGCTCCGTAAGAATAACTAGGAGCTTCTTATCAGATAAAAGCTGAGCAAAATATATCAAGTTGTAGTCTAACTGAGGAACGAACAAAACATGATGCAATGTAATAGAATCAGAAAGCATCAAAGAACCCTCCTCCGTAGCTACAATAGAACGATTGTCCGAGAGTTTAATAGAAACCGGATTAGGAGGAACAATATCATGAAGAATAGAACGGTTTTCTGTCATGTGAAAAGAAGCTCCGGTATCCAAAATCCAAGGAGACGACTTATAAGACAACTTATCAGATAAACATGATTTAGCATTCACAGAATTAAACATCTCGACAACATCATTAAATTGATCAGTGGTCAAAGCCTGACCAATGATAGCTCGATCAGAGATAGTTGGCACAAATATACTGCTAGGAGTAATAGTTGAACAAGTATTAACCTGAGGGCGGACAAGTAAATTTGAGGAGTACAGTTCTCTCTCAATAATAATATATTAGCATTAGTGGAAATGCCAATAAAGCGGAAGTACCAGCACAACTGCAAAAGGTTTCAAATTGGGCACAGTATGGCAAGTGTTGTATTTGAGCAAAAGCAGAGCAACACAGGTATAGCAAATGCTGGGAAGAGAGAGGACTGGACAGCAAATTGAGCAACGCAGGTACGAACACCAAAAAATGCCCAAATTTCGGTACGAGAGGGCTGAGCAGATTTGATAGGCGATCGGAGAAGAGGGCCGAACCGCTTGAGCAAAGCAGAACTAGGGCCGGCAACGGTTGATCTGACGGCAACCGGTTCTGACGACGTGAGTAGGACTAGGGTTAGGGAAAAAAATTGATCAGAACAAGGCTTCGATACCATGTAAGGAGAGTGATTTGGGGAATTTCTGATGATACGATTAGCCTCTAAAAGGGCAATATATACTTACAAAGAATATATCTAAGGAAATCAAGATATCAAACCTAAAGATATGATATACAATTATAACCATAAAGATATATATAATATATCTTTAATATATGATAAGGGGATTTGCTATGAACTTATGATATACTATAGTACTCTTGTTTGTTACGAACATGCACTAATAAAGTTAGCATGTTTTTCCGGCCATATGTTATCTTTATGTCATGTTAATCTTCGTCAGTTTTCCACATAAAAAACACTACCATCTGTCTTTTTGCTACTAGACTACTACTACATCATGCATGCATTATACCATGCACAATAATAATGGTATAAAAATTAGAATCTGGATCATGTGAGAACATTTATTGTACGAATATGTTAACGAGATGCAATTTTTTCAGTAATGACATGTACACGCAGGGTGTGAAATTCTCTACAAGATTATGGAAGAAAATTTGTTGAAGAAAAAAATCCGTACAAAACGGATAAAGTTGTATTGGTCCGGAACGGATGAACTTATTTTTTCATCGAAAACGTATGAATCTAATTTCATTCGTTGCGAATAAAACGGTTCACTAAAAAGTAAAAAAAGGTTGTGTCAAGTAAAAACCATGAAATTTTGTATATAAAAGAATGAAAGGGTAATAATAGTGCACCATTTTCGTGTGTCAAAGTTTTCTTAGGACAAAGGCAACCACGCACTACCACAAACTGAAATTGATCTTGATTCTTATGAGTTAAAAAAGACATCCAGTGTCATTTTTTACCTCCATCGTTTCCCATCTAAGTTCATCCACTCTTATTGCTCATATATAAAGCAGCCCTAAAAATAGATATTAAAGCGTACATTTTACATATATAATGCATGAATGTGGGGCAGACCACATACAAATTAAGGTTCACTCGTGCATGTGTACAATTGCATGATTTGATATTAATAGAGTTATGGTTCTTAGTATATATATATAGATCACGTTTGTGAACAGGTCAAATTCAGAAAGTTATGGTTCTTAGTATACAACTTATTCAACGAATCTAGCTAGTCGAATTGAAATTCTTAGGAACTAGCCTAATCCCCGCGTCATGCGCGAGTTTATATAACTCAATATAGTTAATAAGTAGTATTATGTAATATAATTTTATATGAAAATAAGTTGATATCTTAAAAAGATATTGATATAGAATTAAGTTATAAAATTTTAAATATAATAAACAATGAATAGAAATGAGTTTTTAAACCAAAAATCTTATTTGATCAATTTATTATAGGTCAATTTTTAACAAATTTAAATAAATTGATTTCAACATATATAAAATGTATATTTAAAACACTACCATAACACAAAATAATAATCTTTTCTCTTATTTAAGAAATTAATATTTTTGTGATATGTCATATCATAGAAATAAAATTATAAAATTTTAAAATAACATAATAGGATATTGGGAGGTCAAAATCTAAAAAATTAGCACATAAAAATCTTTTTGCAATCTGAAAGATCTTAAGCAATCTTTTTGTGATATTTTTGCACATGAATTTCCAAATTTAATCAATTTTTTTAAGAAAATTCCAATAAATAGTAAAAAATTGTGATCAATTAATAACGACAAGTGGATAGTCTGAATGAGGAGTATGCCACGTGACATAGCTAGAATTGGAGAAAAATGTTTTGCTTTAGTAGTTATATAGAGATTGCATACATTTGAGACTATGTGAGCTATAATAACTTAATAAGGACGTCCAAACTTGTAGCTACATTGACTTCGACAATTCATATTGAATAGAAACTTCTACTTCAATTGCCAAATTGGAGGGTCGCTTAAGTTAAATACAAATATTAATTGTGATGGATACTTTAATCTAATATGTCGAAATTATTCAATTAACATGTAAAATTAGGAAATCGTACACGACTAAACTAATAAGATGATCCTAGTTCCACTCATCTCCATGCCATTGACCTTCTAATAAAGAAGATAATCCAGCTGATTAACTCCTATACAATCGTCTGCGTAGATTAGCTTGACACTTTCTTCAACTAAGCAACATATATTTATTTAATAATAAAAAACCAACAGTTATTGGCTCATATAAACAATCTAAATTACTGTTAAATGCATAAATATCACTTGTCTTCTTTAACACAGCTTATGGTTCATGGCATATCATCCAACGACTGGGATAACTTTCCCAGCATCAATTATCATAACCATTGCCTTAAATTCACACAACAAAGTACACCGAAACCCAAAACTTGCTCTTGGGGTTTCATAATTCACAGACAGAAATTCACCTGAAAATCAGCAAACTGCTACTCTCCAGGATTCCACATTATTATTTGGACTATACAATTCAGATACAGTTTTCTTATGATTGCCATGTTATTTTAAGCCAAGAACTTCTCAAATAGGCTACCAAATGAGAAGCTTTTTTGAACCTCAGCTTTCTTAGTTGCAGGGGCTTTCTTTACACTCACCATCATTGTGTGCCCAATCTCCTTGCGCAAAGCTTCAATGGTGGCCGAGTCGACCGGGTTTCCTGACGAGTCGGTCACGTAAAAAACATTCAAAGCCTGCTCCCCCACCGTTGTTACGCCGGCCCTTGTCACGGATAATCCGTGCTCACGAAGAAGCCTTGTCACCTCTGATAACAGACCTACCCTATCCTTTGCACATAGCTCTAGGCTTAGGCCCTGCATAAACAAACATATTGTCTCAGTACTGAATATATGATGAAACGAGAAATTTCCCTTTTGCTGTTCTTTATAGCTTCTATTTTGCCAAATGTCCATGTCTTAACCAAATGCCTAAAACAAACTCCTTTATAGCTTTACTAACAACTAATGATGTGTAGAAAGTGTTGTTTGCAAAAACATGGGGAACTAAATGGATTCAAAATAAAATAAAATAAAAGTTCCGCTACCTTATGGAATATTCAAAATCATGAGGTTCTAGTGTAAAATTGTAAGTTTAGAAGGAAATCTAAATAATCAAATATTTGAGAGGCTGTTTTGCAGCAGAGCTTTTGTGAAAAGTTAAAACTACAAAAAATGAGATTGACAATTCATAGAGAAAATATAATTGTAAATGGCTTGTCAGTATACCGACCTCGCTTACTCTACGCTTGATAGCAGCTTCAAGACATTTAATGACTCTTTCCTTCTCCCCTTCAGTGTCAAGTGTGCAGCCATCCATATGACGGATAAAATACTCCTGAAAAAAAAAGGCAATTTATTAGTCTATCCCCAACAAACTAAACTGTAATGTACATATGAAGTAGCAAAAAGATTGGATTAATCTTTACTTGCGAAGCCCGGGGGCCGTCAGAATAGATATTGGCATGGGAAACCACATACTGCATATCTGTAAGCGTGCAGACAATGTCAAACATGAGTTTTGGGCGATCTTTACCCTGCACATTCACTACAGAGTAACCCTTTTCCTTGCAGTGCTCAACTGTAACCCTTGGCTTGAAATCAGGTGAAGAGTCGACTACATCAGCAATTGTGACACTTTCATAATCCCTATCAGCAAATAGCATCTGGTGAAGGCGTCTATCAACATGGGTAAAGCCCATAGAAAAGCAGGTATGAGCTGATTTCTCATCCTTGTCTGAAGCCCCGAGTATGTTTTTCAGCTGTTCTTCCATCACACATAAGCGTTTGGGTTCGTGCAAAGCGCTTTTGGTGTCATCATTGACGTATACAACGCAGGCTATTCGCCTGTTGTGTGTCCAACTTTCAGCAGCAATCACGTTAAAATGAAGGTTAGCAAGGATAGCAGAGATCTCAGACAATAGACCGGGACGGTCGGATCCAATGAGCTCAATAGCCATATGTTCACCAACAGTGTGGACTCCTACCCTTTTTCCTGGCAAAGAAATCGTCTCAGTTACTCCCTTGCGCTTAGGACCAAGAGCCTAGATATAAAATGAAAAGGAATATATATTAGACAATGTTCCTATGTAAGAGAGAAAAATTTGAATACATATTGTAGGCTATAGATAATAGATTACAGATTGCCTAAGAAGATATTGTACGATCAACTTCTTCTCAAGTAGCCAGTATTGAGACTGCAAAGTCTGTACCCTAACTTTATCTAGCAAGTTTAGAATGGATATTACAGTGAAAAGTTATTTACGTATTCAAGACTGTCCATTGATGAAGATTCAACTTATAGTTTGAAGAGCACAAAAGTTCAGTTGTTTATGCATACAGGATTTCTTCAATATTTCAACCAATACACCAGTAATAATTGGAATAAGAGCAGTGCATGTGAATTTAGCAATTGAAAAATGCAATTTATGGATGAAAGGTCAAGAACAACAAGCTCATAGGCTTCATCTTTATAGCTTTTTATGTTATTATCTCGAGTAAAAAACGCTAGTTCCATCCCTTGTGAAAAGATAAAGATTGCATTAGACTTGGTGACTAGTCTAGGGAATTGGTTACTGAATCTCCCATGAAATAGACAGCTATAACTGGCTTATTGTATATGGAGTAATATAGTTGGTTTTGGGAGTAAAGACAATTTAACGCCGTCTTATTTGCTTCTTACTTAAATTCCAGAAGGCACTGCTTAATGAAACTGAAACAGATGTTGAGTGAAAACTTGCAAATAAAGCTCATACCTTCTCTATATATTCAATGGTCATGCTATCTGTAACTTTGTTCCCTTGTTGATCGGTGACATGAAAAACTGATTTCCAAAAGAAAATGTGTAACAGAGTAAGTCATGTTCATAAAGAGACAACATGCGGAAGTTAGGATGTTCAGAATACCAGGAGCATGATGGCATTGCTAATTATTCTATAATATGTGGAGATGGTCAGATGATAACCATGGAATGTACAGCGTTGATAAACAATAAAGATGGATGTTACCATTTCTAGAGATAGAAATTGAAACTGTTGGTACTATTGCGGCATATCAAAGGGAAGAATATAAGCATACGAAACATACATACCATCCATGAACCATCCACCATCAGATGATACATATGCTTTGCTAATGGTAAGATCAAGATCTGTCAGGATTTGTACTACCTCCAGGAGTATCCCTGGTTTGTTCATGCTGTCAACCTGAACATAGAGCTAAATTAATTAGCAAACTGCAGTCTTTTGACAAGATCACAGAAAGAGTAATAAATTTAACATCAGTTTGGTGTGCAACATATCAAAATATCAAATTTTAAACAGTCTGTCTAAGATGCAAAACTATTTCATGAAAACGACTGAGAAACTTGTTTGATACTCCGATATGATGCGAGCTGCAATGTCTACAATGATTGGCAGGGGAATGCATGCTGTAAGATTTACTCTAGTTCTAACACTTTCAGTATATCACTAGGTATTTTAACTTCATATATAATACTTTGCTTGGACAAATACCTTAACTAACGTGCAGTCATTACAGGTGGTGTTATCCACAGAAACCCTGCAAAGGAGAAAGATTGGGTGAATGAAGCATCACAATCTCAGTGAAGTGCTAATGGCGAGCATGGATAGGGCACAAACCTGGGAGGATTGATCCTTATACTTAAGTTTTCATACTCAGGATCAAAGTAAGGTGAACCCATGTCAGTGGAACCCTTTGCAGACAGAAAATAAGCCTAGACCAAATTTATTCTGAAGAAGAAGCAGTGATTTTTCAGAGTTATCACTTATCAGACATAAAAATAAAGAAATATTTTTGGAATGGAATTCTCTTTACCTTCCAAATTCAAATGGATCTCATTGTACGGAAATAGGTTCACATGCTACAAAGCCACTATCCCTGCAAAGAACAAGCATACATAGTGCTTGATTTAGAATAGTTTTCATCCACAATAATTTTCTTGTATGAAGATAGATGATGTGTAGAAACTAAATCATCTGTCCATGTACAAAGTATCTACTGAAATGCAACTATATATTAGTATCTAGATGGCCTGATGCCTAGCTGCTATAACTAGAGGAAGCAATCTTATTAATCCAGGGTATGCATGTGTCATGTGAATATGTGATGCTTCTGTAAGACCTATATTTATAAAAAAAAAATCAAATGAAATGAAATTCTTCTAGACTAGCTGAAAAACCATCCAACAGAAGAACAAAAACTTGTCATAAAATTTGCATTACCAACACAAAAACTGTGAAAGCTATCAGTCCAAAGCTTAGTTTTTAGCTTCATCTAGAATAATTCAAGCCAGTAATTCAGTATCCTTAATAACCACAAATTCTCCCATGTAATTCCAGGACCACCATACAAAGAATCCAAGAGATAATGGCTCAACTCGATCATTAAGTATAACTGACCACTATGCCTAAATTTAAAGCTAATCCAACAAGAATGAACTAAAATCCTGCAAACCCAGATTGATACCTGCTTGTTTCCCCACAACCTGACAACCCCAAACCCAAACAACTGTGAAGTAGGCTTACAGTGATGCAGAAATCCTTGGAATTGTGGAGCTAGGAATTGGCTATGGAGGCATGGAAATCTCACACTGCAGAGGACATGGAGAAGAGGAGAAATTATTCATAGAAAAAGAAAGTGACGAATTCCATCACAATGGAAACAGGAAAGCGGAAACCCCCCCACAAATACCCGAGCAGAATTAACAAAAAAGGTAAAAGCGAATGGATTCGGATGCAGGTACAGCAAAATCTTACTGGGCTGTAGCTTTCGGCGTCGGAAAGGCACTTTGGAAGGGTCTAGTTGGTGAAGGGTGAGTGCTGTGCTGATAGCGATAACCACTCTTTCTCTATCTATAAAAGCATCAAAATTTATCTCTCTGTAAGAGTAGATGGTGAGGAAATCTGGTTCCTATAATCTTACGCCTGTATTTGTATGGATTTGGGAGACTCAACGGCCGGGAAGAAGACAACATGAGGAAGAGGAACTCCATTTGCCCTCTTTCTTGAGATGAACTTCTTGATGAAAATATACTGATAACACATTTTTAGTGGCGATTAAGTAGGGCCCTCTTCCAATCATCATGTGATTTACCTCGGCTAAATTAATATTGGTAAACTATAGCCTATACTTACACGGTTCTAATATACAGCCCGGTGCTTTATTCAAACAACGCCGGGTCACTCGCGTTCTGCGAGAACACGTACACTCGCGTTACGCGAGATTAGCAAAAAATTAGGTTAATTCCATGCATGTTAATCTCGCGTTCCGCGAGTGTACGTGTTCTCGCAGAACGCGAGTGTATGGGTACTCGCAGAACGCGAGATTAGCATGTCAGATGGACGTTGTTGTGCGCCATTACTACATGTCTTGTCCCCACCTAACTGTAATAACTACCCCCTTATTTTAAGTAATCCGTAACACCTATTAACCCTACCCTAACACATTTTTTATCATCTTTCACCTCTTTCACCCTCCATTAAAACTCATTTTCAAAACCTTAAAACTTCAAAACACTCTAAAAACACCTAAAATAATGGAAGATGAAGAGGAATTCAACAAAGGAGAGAATGGAGATGATGGTTCATCAAGTTACCATGCAAATGAGGTAATGTTCTTACTTAATTTTTGAATTTTAATTTGTTTTGCACCATTAAGAGCTAAAATGAACTTATTATGTTGTATTTCATGTTAAATCTAGTAGTAGTAAGTGTTGAAGAGATGACTTTTGCATATAATGTCAAAAACTTAGATGTGTTCATGTTTTTAGGGTTTTAAGGGTTTTTAATGTAGGAACTCATGTTATGTTAAATTATCCCGTTGAATGACTAGTTTCAGGAAATAGCAACTTCTCGCGTTCTGCGAGAGGAAGCCACTCGCGTCACGCGAGATGTGCCCCCTCGCAGAACGCGAGAAGTTGCACATTACAGAGTATTAACAGAAGCATTGTGTATAGGTGAATTTTTCTTTGTTCACTGGATTGAATGCAATCCAGTTGAATGACTACAACTACCCCTCCCGGAATACAAGGCCATGTTCGCCACCGTCATTTGATTTAGGGATTGACCACTTTGGATATTATCATCAACCATCTTTATATGAACAACATGTGCCATCTACATATGAATTGCCTGTGCCATCTACTTATGAGTTGTCCGTGTCATCTACTTATGAGTTGCCCGTGCCATCTACTTATGAATTGCCATGTACATATGAGGTGCCATCAAGCTATGATGCGTTTGATTCACAATTTGCTAACCCACCAACAAACGTAGGAGAGGAGATGTGTTTTCTTCCCTCTTTACGCACTGCACCAAAGTTTGATAGTCCCGTATGTGAGGAAGAGGTTGTTTCTAGGGATTATTCGGAATATTTCACTACGGAGCAAGTGTTTGCCTCTAAGGAGATTGGTCATTTGTGGGCTTTGAATGTTGCAAAGCAACACAAGTTTATGATCTCTATTGGAAGGAGTGTACCATCTAAACCGGGGCAAAGTGGTAAGGTTCAAATCATTTGTGAGAAAGGGGGAAGCCATAGGCCTAAAGGTGTCGGTGTTAGATCAAACACAAAGAGCAAGAAAACGAGGTGTAAATTTCAGTTGAAGCTCATGGAGAACCGGGTTGAAGAGAATTGGAGATTAGTGGTTGTTTGTGGTTTGCACAACCATCCTATTGGAGATAGTTTGGTCGGGAATGCATTTGCCGGGAGGCCAACCCCGGATCAAAAGAAAAAGGTTCGTGAGATGGTACTTTCACATTGTTCTCCAAATCAGATTTACACTGAGATAAACAAGGATCCCGGAAGTTGCACAAAGAAGAACCAAGTGTACAATTTGGTAAGACATATAAGGGAAGAGGAAATGGAAGGTAGAACCGTGGTTCAAGAATTCTTTCACCAATGCAAAGAGAGCAACTACTTCATGGAGTATAGGCCAAGTGCAACGAATCCTTCGATAATAGGCGACTTGTTCTTTGCTAGCCCCGAATCAATGAAACTCTTAAAGGTGTTTCCATATGTCCTTTTGATGGACTCGACTTATAGCACGAACAGGTAAGTATTTATCATTCTGTTTTTATGTTGTATTTATCTTACTGTATTTTGGTTTAAGGTACAATGTTCCCTTCCTGGAGATAGTCGGTTTGACTTCTACATGGAAGAATTTTGTTGTGTGCGGGGTATGGTTAGAGGCTGAGAGCGAGGATAGTTATTTCTGGGCGTTGCAGCAGCTGCAGACGATGTATTTGAGAATAGGAGCATCGCCTACTTGCTTCGTCACTGACCGTGAGATGGCTCTTATGAATGCAACAGACAAGTTATGGCCAAATGCAAAGTTTCTCTTATGTAGGCGACATGTAAGGAAGAACATAGAGGCGAGAGCGAAGATCGCTATGGGCACACAAGCATTGGGGGTTCATATTTCAAATGATTATTATAACGTGTTCGAACAAACCACTGAAGAAGATTACAAGAGTACTTTGAAGAAACTTGAGGACGAATGGCGAGCTTATCCAACCGTATTGAAGTACGTGAGAATGAATTGGCTAAACCGTTACAAAGAAAGACTTGTTTCAGCATGGACGGATAATGTCTTCACTCTCGGGAATAACACGACAAACAGGTATGTTCTGTAATTTTTGTCTACCTTCTACATATGATAAAAAGAGCTTCTGTAATGCACACCTCGCAGAACGCGAGTAATGTATTACCTCGCAGAACGCGAGGTGTACAGACCTCGCAGAACGCGAGGTGTACAGACCTCGCAGAACGCGAGGAGTTGCACATTACAGAAGGATCCACAGGTTCTGATTTGTATTTGCATTTTATTGTTTTTCGAACATTTTAGAGTTGAAGGAGCACATTCATGTCTTAAGTCATACTTGTCAAGTGGAAATGCTAGGCTAGACACAATGTTCAAAGAATACAAAACAATGGCGGAGAACCAACTTAAGGAGATTACTGTGTCTTTCACCGAGAGTTTGAATAAGAGCTTCACAGTTGTTGAAGGGGCCAACTTGTTTAAAGTCTTGAAGTTCAAAGTCTCTTACAAATGCATAGAATTTTTGCTTAAGGAATACACGAAGGGGGAGAGATTAGGTGCGCACTTTAATATGTTTTGTAGCTGCGGGATCAAGATTAGAGATGGGTTGATGTGTGTTCATCAGATTGTAAGACATTGGAAGGAGCAAAGACCACTAAGAGTATCAGAGTTGCACCCTTTCTGGAGTACTTTGAGTTTGGAAGAAGTTGATGTTCCCGGCATAATGGAAGTTAAGAGTAAGGTGGCAAGGCGTCTTTTTCAGACTTTCTATGAGGAAACGTTTCCGAAATTGTGCCCCCATGATCAAGAAAAGTGTGCACAAACTGTTTTAGACATTCGAAAAGTAAATACTCCTCTAAAAGAGCCGGCTATTTCAAAGCACACCGGAGGTCGTCCAGTCGGAGCTCCTAACAAACAACCTAGGTCAACGCAAAGAAGACCGTCTGCATGGGAGCACACTAATGTTGAGATGGATGCTAGAGATTTGGAAGAAACACCCCCAAAGAAGCAAAGAAATGCTTCTAATTCTGAAACATTCAAGAAACCAAAGATTAAGGTGATTGGCAAGTACAAGTCTCACATACCCGCGCCAATGCGCACCCATGTGAATGGTTGGTTTGAGGTAAATGGAGATGGAAATTGTGGATTTAGAGCAATAGCTCATGAATTGCATGACAACCAACACTTATGGAGCGAAGTAAGAGATTTGATGATAGCTAAGGTCAAAGAGATTTGGCACCTAGTTCAAGGAACTTGGATTGGACCTCCACAACAAGCAACTTTGGAGAGCGCTTTACACCAACTTACATGGGAAGGAATAGGAAGGGCTCCAGAAGATCACTGGCTAGCTACCCCGGAAATGGGATGCCTTGTGGCATCCACATTCAACATAGTGTTCGTAACGGTGGGAAATGGGATGCCTTCTGCAGAATTGTGCATTTTCTCGCGTTCTGCGAGGAGTGACACCATCGCGTTCTGCGAGGAGCCACTCCTCGCGTTCTGCGAGAAGATGCATATATCTTGCATTTTCTGATAATTCTGCAGAATATGTGCAATGTATTGAAAATGCAGAAAATAAATAAATAATTAAATTACCTCCCCTTTCTGGATGTGGAACGCAACATGTGCTTCAAATCCCTTAAGCAACTCGGGATCTTCTGGACCTCCAGGTGTGTCATGAGTGAGCTCAGGATCATACTTTGGCTCATTCTTCTTGGACTTCCTCTTTCTTCTGCGTTTCTCGACCACTTCTTCTTCTTCTTCTTCTTCTTCTTCTTCTTCTTCAACATCATCACCTTCTTTTTCTTGTTCCTCTTCTTCATCCCCAAAAAATTCATCCTCCATTTCTGCTTCCATCGGTTCTGGGGCTTGATTGTGTGAAGAAGAACCATCTTGTCCACTTCCCTCGGCATATCCACCGCCCCAACTTTGTCCAACCATCCCTTCTCCACCGCCCCAACTGCCTCCCGCCCACCCCTGTCCGACTTCCATAACTGCATTATGTTTAAAAAACTGGTCCCAGCAACCCGGTTGTCCAGTAGAATAACTATCTTGGGAAACAAGGTCCCATCCAACTGGGTATGACTCCCAACTACTACGCGGTTGTCCAGTTGAATAACTACCTTGGGACCAATTGGGATTGGGACGTTCTTCAACGTCGGGGAGTCCCTCTGGGAAGAGCTGTACGGGGTGACTCTTCTTTGTTTTCCCCTTCCCCTTTGGTTTTTCAACCGGGGGTTCTTCCCTAACAGCATCTCTGTTTCTCCGACGAGTCGAACGACCAGGACGATACATTGCCTAAAACAATACAAAGTAAAATCAATAAATAAACGAACGCAGAAAATAAAATCAGAAAACAGAACAAACAACCAAAAAACACAAACATATATTCTGCAGAACAAACAGAATTGCCAGTTATGGCAACTCCTCGCGTTCTGCGAAGGACATGACTCTCGCAGAACGCGAGGGACATGATTCTCGCAGAACGCGAGGGATGTAGCGTTCTGCGTGAATTTGCACTTTCTTCAGTTTCCGGCGACAGTTTCCGGCGACAATTTTCGGCGGAAATTCAATATTTTAGCTAAAATACCTATCAATTTAAGTAAATTACCAAATAAACATCAAAACCCTCAATAAAATCAACAACCCTAATCAAAAACCCTAACCCTAATGAATTTCAACATAAAACAACATCCACTCATCAACCATAATTCAAAATCATCATCTTTCATCCATTATACAACCATTTCTAAATCAACATTCAATATCAAAACATCATATAATATGCAATTTCCTATACTAACAACATATATTCATCTAGAAACAACATTAGAAAGCATAAGAGTATAAGAAACATACCTTATATGGATATTTGAAGTGAAAAGAGGAAGAAGAAGAAGTTTGAACCGAGAGAAAACGCGAGAGCGGCGGTAGAAAATTGTGTATGATGTAAAAAATGGGCCGAGTAGGGTTTTTCCCCTTTTATAGGGAAAAAACACCCCCGCGTTACGCGAGGTGACGCACCCTCGCGTTCTGCGAGGATGCGCTCCCTCGCGTAACGCGAGGACCCGGGCGTTATTCAGAAAACGCCCGGGCTGTATTTAGCAAGGGCCTATAGTTATGAGAATAATTATGTGAATTGTATGCTCTAATTTGTTAGATGGTTTAATTTAGTGTAAGGTGGGAATCAAGAATTTAATGTGAAATTCCCTTAATTTGCATGCCCATTTCTTTAACACCAGAGAAACAGAATCTAATTCCAAATTAAAAACCTTATCATCAATATGTACGATATTCATCATCAAAAAATTAGGGGGAAGGACGAAGGATCTATCTGCTTGGCCTCTCAACATGAACAAAGGGAGAAAAGCATCTTAAGGAGATAGTGTCGAGAATGACGTATCTCGCTTTTCACCAAAAATAAAAGGTTGTAGAAAGTGACTTACAATACTCTAATATAATAAGGTTTTATAAATTTAAAATTAAAAAATAATTTTATTATCCTTTTATTAAGAATTAAATTATGAAATTTCATAATGTAAGACGTGACGTTCTAGAACATCATTCTGTATGAAGCAAAATTAATACTTCGTAGGACCTTTAACATGACGAAGATATATTTAGATGAAGTATTTGAAGAATTTGGTGAACATAAAAACGATACATCTACTTGAGCCCCGTTTGGATCTCCAATGTTTATGTTTTATAAGTCCTTTTATTTCTTATAAAGCATTTACCAATTAATGTGTGTTCTGTTTTAAAATTTATAAATTTTCTTTTCAGATAAAGTATTATAGTTTTACATTGTTTCTCTTTTTGTTAGATCGAGAGGAGAAAGAGAAAGTCGCTTGACACGAGTGAAATAATCTGAGATGTTGTCAGAAGATTGAGAAATATTGGCGATTTCTTTCTCCAGAGAATATCTATGAGCGGCGTTCACCTGAGAGTATCTGGTGTTGATATTCAACCAGATTTGGCGAGCATCACCAGAGAAGAGAAAAGTATCAGCAATAGACTTCACCATGACGTTCAGAAGCCAAGAAATCACCATGTTGTTGCATCTTTCCCAACGCCTATAATTTGGAGAAGATGGAGGTGGTCGTGGCAATTCGCCATTGAGAAGACACATCTTGTTCTTGACAGATAACGAGATGATCATTGATTGTTTACAGGCGAAGAATCTGGTGCCATTGAAAGGTTGTGAAGTCAAAAGAAGACCTGGACCATCGGAATTGCTCAAGAACAATGGATCGTTGGAATCTGGAAGTTGCCATGCTTGATTGGGATTCAATGGAGGAAACGATTTTGGTCGCAGTGAATTCGACATTGGAGAAGATGAATTAGAAGCTAGAACGAGAAATTAGGGAAGATTGAGTGCGGAAGAAGAAGATTTCAATCCGAAATCCTCTGATACCATGTTAGATCGAGAGGAGAAAGAGACTGAAACACAGTCTATGATTGTATTGATTGATCGTAACATACATTACATGATGGTGTATTAATAGGAAAGAAACTAATACAGCTGGCATTCCTAACAAACTAATGTCTAACTAACACTTTTTCTTCCAATTAACATGATACATTCCTCAAGTTTGCAACAGTTTTCCTCCTCCAAAAACTACAACGCAAGTCCATCATTTAGCATCATTTTCTGACCGTCGGTCATCAACCAATCAACCAACACATTATAAATTTCTCGGACCTTGTTGATCACATATCTTCTAATTACTTATTCTCCGAGAACCCAAACAAAATGTCTAAATCAATCGTAAATGAAAACATAATTAGTATAGTCCCCGTGCAATACGGGGTTAACTATTTAATGTTTATATATAATATAATTTTTATGCGATAGTTTATGATATTATAAAAAAAAATTAATCTCACTTGTATTATTTTCTTCAACTGAAGTTTAAAACTGATTTTTTATATTGAAATATTTGGACATAAATTTCAAAAAAAATTGAACCATGCGAAGTAAACATGTCTTAGTATAAAAATAATGAAATAAAAGATTACACTATATTAGACATATAATTACAATGTTTTGGATTAAATTTGGAGCCTATAAAATAGTTAACAAACTACTAGTTAATGAGAATTTTTTAAAAACAAAAATTAAAAATAATTTATTTTTAAAGGATTAACACTAAAATGACAAATAAGTCAAATAAAGATATCCTTTCAAAAAATTATATATATATAATTAAGGGAAGAGCTTCAAATAGCTTTTCAATAGTGACATTCAACGGTCGTAAAAGAAAGTGGTAACAAAATACTATTGAGAGATCCGAAGATTTGGGAGAGAAGATAATTGTCGACATGCCTTTTAATTTAAGATCTACCAAACTCAGTTTAGGCTGTTAGAAATTAAAGTCGCATAGGGTGGGTTACATAAAAAAAATTTACTTTTTCTCTCTTTCACATAATCAATGTAACTCATCTCACTTTTTCTCTACAATGGGAATTACATGATGAGAGTTACATGTCTACATATTTATTCATCAGACATATATTTATACAACAATAATATATATATTTTAAATTTAATATTTTAATAAATACTATACTATAACATTTTTTACTTTTTCTCTTTTTCACATCATCAATGTAACTCATCTCATCTCACTTTACAAATTCTTTTATTGCAAACTTTAATAATTAAAATTTCAAGTATTTATTTATATTTGTATTACACGACATTCGTTTTTACCTTCAACTAAACTTTTATTGGACTATAAAATCTTACGATTTTACGATCCGATCCGGAGGTTGTCAATTACCCCATCCTAAAATATCGATTTTAATAACCTTGTTTGGGATGGGTGACCTCATAGGAAGTTCTCGGGTTGACATGGGGTTAACGTTTCTAAGATCTCGAGCCTTAGAAAAGGTATCAGAGCCGACTCTGGGTTACGAGTTGGCATAGCCGTAGTGCACCTGCTCGACTCAAAGGGTGATTTTTGGGTTTGGCCGACCTTGATGAGGTCGTTACAGATCTAGGTAGGCGTGATCGTACCACCCATTTATATTGATTAAATTGCTAGTCATGTAATCAAGAGCTCTTCCTTTGCTTGGGTCGAGTAAAGACAAAGTACAAAGAAGTTAAGCATGCTAGGATGGGTCTAGTCCTTGGATGGGTGACCTATTGGGAAGTTCTCTTGTTGACATGGGTTAGTGTTTCTAAAATCTCGGGACATACAATGTTCCTTCATGTTCTGGTGATGATAAACACCCTATTCTTAATTGTTGCGTTGTGACTAATTTACAGTTAGAAAGGTTAAGTAAACGAATGATATAACGCAATTAAGAATGAAAGCAAAGAGAAAAAGAAACTTTAGTTCATTCACTCAAGGTACAATGCGGTGGAACTAAGTTGAAGAACAACACGCATCATTGGAAGATAAAGAAATACTAAGCAAGTAACGAGATGTTGGTAAACACGTGTAGTGAAACAAACTTTGCATGAAATTTATTTCATTGAGGAAATCCTTGTTCTGCAAGGAATATAGTTTTAGGATATAAAAATTTATTATGTTTAGATATAAGCACATGTATTCAGATATCTTTGTTTATGAAATTGTTCCTCTCTTGATAAGGTTTAAGGTCTTTCTTACGTTACATATAATAAGGAGTTGCATTCGAATTTAAGATGCGGATGCAAAGAGAGATCAAATACTCAAGTGAAGGAAAAGACAGACGAGCAAGTCTGCCTAGAATTGTGATTTTATATGTTGAACTAGATAATTAATTAAATTTTGGTAAGAAACCGAGGTGTTTTATTTCATTAACTACTTGGTTGATTGGAGTTTTCTTATGGAGAAACTTGTCAAGTTATTTGCTTTAAACAATATTTTTAGTTTATTGTCGAAATAACATACTTTAATTCGTTTTTCTACTGTACATCATTAAATAATATTAAATTTCATAAATTCGATAAAATGAATATCATATTGTTAAGAAGTAGTTGTTGTTAGAGATGTTCATCTCTTAAGTCGACTGATACAATCTTATTCTTCCAAACCACAAAAAAAGTAATTCATTCTTATTAGAAAATAAAATTTTGATTTCTATTTTTATGAAAAATATTATGAAGTTTTCATATATAGAAACATATCTTACACATAATATTCTAAAGTAGAAAAATATCAAATAGATCATCCAAATTAATGAATTTAGATATTTTGCTTATTTAATTTTTACACTATTGTGTTTTGTTAGTAGAATCGAATAATTTAGCCACAAAAGTAAACCAACTTAAAGCAGAAGTAAATCTTTTGGGGTTGGATATTATACTTATAAATAATGGCCATATCGGAAGTTCTTAGAAATTGAAAATTAATGGATCTTACTTCAAGTGTAATGGCAGAAGTGAAGCATATTGTTGTGGCGAAATTCAAGGAAGGTGTTGTATTTGAAGATGTCATTAAAGGCATGGAAAATCTTGTTTATGAGATTGGTTATGTCTCATCCTTTGAATGGTCAGTTATAATTTGAATTTCTCAAATCTAAATTATTATCATTGTTTTATCCAAGGTTTATATATAATAAAAGAACAATCCATGAAAGGAGCTTACAGATATAATTATTTTAGTTGACTTAATAAATATAACTATATTGATATATATTGCATATGTAGGGGACATCACATAGGAAGTCAAGAGAGAAGTCAAGGATTTACACATGCATTTCTGATGACATTCAAGAATCAAGAGGATTTTGCTGCTTTCATGGCACATCCAAAACGCGATGAGTTTTCTACAGTTTTCACAACAGTCTTTGAGAATGCTATTGTTCTTGATTTTCCATCTGTGTTGGTCAAGTCATAAACAGGTGTTTGACATGACTTAAAGACTATAATTATTAAAATAAATTATTTTCTATTATAAAGAATGAATACAAAGTTCTTACATATTTCTTTATTTATAACACATCAAATTTGCATACTATAGTAGATGCATGTGGTTATGGGTTAAATATAATGCAGTTTACTACATAATGCAATTTAATGCATCAATCCCACACACACACACCCTTATCCTCATACTATTGGATGCACTCTTTTAAAACAGTAAAGCGTACAATTTCATCTGATGTGTATGAAAACCCCGTTCCGGATCCAGGTTTAGTACATACGTTCTGGATTAGTAACGATATATCCATTTCGAATGGGAAAAATACTTCACTTGAATGAATATAGGGTTCCGGAATAGAGGAATCAACCTCTTTTTTTTGCAAACTGGACGGTTAATATGCAATCCTATATTGAAAATTTTCCTCTTCATTATTTGTCTACACACCACACAACTCCCAACGCACCCTTCTCCGCTTAGAGAATATTAATATCGATATTACAAATATTAGATCTTAAAATTTTGAATATAGAATGAAAAGATAAAGTTAGCCCAAAAAGAAATGCATGGTAATAGGTCACATATCGCCGAATTAATTTCTCATGCACATAATGATCAATATTGAAGCACACATAAGCAGAGATGGTGCATATGCAAGTACGACCAAATATGGTGCAAAATATTACAATGCTCCTGGTGAGGTTCGACAAAGGTAAAATATGTACGAAACGAATATCATTCTTTCTTGAGCATGTTCAGGAGAAGAATAAAGTCACACCGCCTAAGGAACATGCCGATGAGGATGATAGTGAAGAATACGACGTGTATGAAGAAATTATCAACCAATTTCCTCTTCTTTTGACATTTTTCATTTTTTTCTTATTAATTAGATATTCTTGTATTTTTACTTGTATGTATTTGTTACCTACTAGTAAAATTTGTTATCTAAAATGAAACTTAATTGACGTTTAGCTTGTTAGTTCAATAAAGAAGTTCCTACGTAAGGATTTGATCTTTCTATTAAGGCAAAAGTTGATGATGTTTAAAATGTGCGGTTAACTTTTCAAGAGTTTATTGATGATTTTATTCATGATAGAGAACTTTATGCAATTTGAGGTAATACCCAATACTTGTTCTCTTGCACGGAGGGACAAAGTGTTTTTCAAGGAACTTTCAAAACAACAATTTGAATATGATTGTGTTTATTACTATTTTGATTGTACGTGTTTTATTCATCGGGCTGTGATCACAAAAGAGGGGGAGTGGTAGGAACAAAATTTATTCCATCCTAATGTTTGTACCCCGTATTTGTATTCCTTTATATGATTTAGATTGCTACTCATGTATACAAGGGCTCTTTCATTTCTTGGTTCGAGTGAAATCAAAGAACTAGGAAGTTAAGCGTGTTAGGGAGGTTATTAAAATCTCGATCCGGATCTTAAAATCCTAATATTTTACGATCCAAGTTTGGCGTGTGATCCGGATCTTAAAATCCTAATATTTTACGATCCAAGTTTGGCGTGTGATCCGGATCTATCATTATAATCTATATTTGTCAAAATCCTACTTTGTATCTTACGATTTTAAGATCTATCCGTAAGATGTGACGATTTTAAGATTTAAATGCGATTCTAAAGTTGAACTTGTACGAGCTACTAACACCTATTTTATATTTCAAATTTTCTATGTTGTCATTCGTCGTACAACTACTCCCCCCCGCCTCTATGCATATGTCTCGTGTATTCAACCTCGAAGTCCTAAAATTTCACTCAAACATGTTCAGAAATCACAAAACCTCTTAAAGCAATGACATATAATTCAAATAGTTTTGATACTTAAGTGCACATGGCTATAACTTTACAGATTCTTTTATTCGAAACTTTAATATTTAAAATTTCAAGTATTCATTTATATTTGTGTTACACGACATTCATTTTTTACTTTAAATAAACTTTTATTGGACTATAAAATCTTACGATTTTACGATTCAATTTTACGATCCAATCCGGAGGTTGTCTGTGAACCCATCCTAAAATATCGATTTTAATAACCTTGCATGGGATGGGTGACCTCATAGGAAAATCCTGGGTTGACATAGGGTTAACGTTTCTAAGGTCTCGAGCCGTGCAAAAGGTATCAAAGCCGACTCTGAGTTACGAGTTGGCATTGTCGTAGTGCACCTTCTTGACCCAAAGGGTGATTTTTGGGTTTGGACGACCTTGATGAGGTCATTACAGATTTAGGTAGGGGTGATCGTACCATCCGTTTATATTGATTAGATTGCTAGTCATGTAACCAAGAGCTCTTTCTTTTCTTGGGTCGAGTAAGGACAAAGTACTAAAAAGTTAAGCGTGCTAGGGTGGGTGTAGTCCTGGGATGGGTGACCTCTTGGAAAGTTCTCTTGTTGAAACGGGTTAGTGTTTCTAATGTCTCGAGACTTACAATGTCCCTTCATGTTCTGATGATGATAAACACCCTATTCTTAATTGTTGCGTTGTGACTAATTTACAGTTAAAAAGGTTAAGTAAACGAATGATACAACACAATTAAGAATAAAAGCACAGAGAGAAAAAGAAACTTTAGTTCATTCACTCAAGGTACAATGCGTTGGAACTAAGTTAAGGAACAACACGCATCATTGCAAGACTAAGAAATACTAAGCAGGTAACGAGATGTTGGTAAACACGTGTAGTGAAACAAACTTTGCATAAAATTTATTTCATCGAGGAAATCCTTGTTCTGCAAGGAATATAGTTTTAGGATATACAAATTTATTATGTTTATATATAAACACATGTATTCAGATATCTTTGTTTTTGAAATTGTTTGTATTTGTTCCTCTCTTGATAAGGTTTAAGGTCTTTCTTACGATAAATATAATAAGGAGTTGCATTTGAATTTAAGGTACGAATGCAAAGAGAGATGAAACACTCAAGTGAAGGAAAAGACAAACGAGCAAGTCTGCCTAGAATTGTGATTTTATATGTTGAACTAGATAATTATTTTTTTTGGTAAAAAATATAGGGATTGAGGTGTTTTATTTCATCAACTACTTGGTTAATTGGAGTTTTATCTTGGAGAAACTTGTCTAGCTATTTGCATTAAACAGTATTTTATTTTATTGTCGCAATAACATACTTTAATTCGTTTCACTACTTTACATCATCAAATAATATTAAATTTAATAAATTCGATAAAATAATTATTATATTGTTAAGAAGTAGTTGTTGTTAGAGATGTTCATCTCTTAAGTCGGCTGATACAATCTTATTCCACCAAACCACAAAAGAAATAATCCATTCTTATTAGAAAATAAAATTTTGATTTCTATTTTTATGAAAAATATTATGAAGTTTTCATATATAGAAACATATCGTACACGTAATATTCTGAAGTAGAAAAATATCAAGTAGATCATCCAAATTAATGAATTTAGATATTTTGCTTATTTAATTTTTACATTATTGTGTTTTGTTAGTAGAATCCAATAATTTAGCCACAAAAGTAAACCAACTTAAAATAGAAATAAATCTTTTGCGGTTGGATATTATACTTATAAATAATGGTCAGATCTGAAGTTCTTAGAAATTGAAAATTAATCGATCTTACTTCAAGTGAAATGGCAGAAGTGAAGCATATTGTTGTGGCAAAATTCAAGGAAGGTGTTGTATTTGAAGATGTCATTAAAGGCATGGAAAATCTTGTTTCTGAGATTGATTATATCTCGTCCTTTGAATGGTCAGTTATAATTTGAATTTCTCAAATCTAAATTATTATCATTGTTTTATCCAAAGTTTATATATAATAAAAGAACAATCCATGAAATGAGCTTACATATATAATTTTTTTAGTTGACTTAATAAATATAACTATATTGATATATATTGCATATGTAGGGGACATCAAATAGGAAGCCAAGAGAGGAGTCAAGGATTTACACATGCATTTCTGATGACATTCAAGAATCAAGAGGATTTTGCTGCTTTCATGGCACATCCAAAACGCGATGAGTTTTCTACAGTTTTCACAACAGTCTTTGAGAATGCTATTGTTCTTGATTTTCCATCTGTGTTGGTCAAGTCATAAACAGGTGTTTGACATGACTTAAAGACTATAATTATTAAAATAAATTATCTTCTATTATAAAGAATGAATACAAAGTTCTTACATATTTCTTTATTTATAACACAACAAATTTTCATACTATAGTAGATGCATGTGGTTATGGGTTAAATATAATGCAATTTACTACATAATGCAATTTAATGCATCAATCCCACACACACCCTTAGCCTCATACTATTGGATGGACCCTTTCAAAACAGTATAGCGTACTATTTCATCTGATGTGTATGAAAACCCCGTTCCAGATCCAGGTTTAGTACATACGTTCTGGTTTAGTATCGATATATCCATTTCAAATGGGAAAAATAATTCACTTGAATGAATATAGTGTCTTGGAATAGAGGAATCGACCTCTCTTTTTTGCAAACTGGACGGTTAATCTGCAATTCTATATTGGAAATCTTCCTCTTCATTATTTGTCTACACAACACACAACTCTCAAACGCACCCTTCTCCGCTTAGAGAATATTAATATCGATATTACAAATATTAGATCTTAAAATTTTGAATATAGAATGAAAAGATAAAGTTAGCCCGAAAAGAAATGCTTGATAATAGGTCACATATCGCCGAATTAATTTCTCATGCATATAATGATCAATATTGAAGCACACATAAGCAGAGATGGTGCATATGCAAGTACGTTCAAATATGGTGCAAAAACATTACAATGCTCCAAGTGAGGTTCGACAAAGGTAAAAGATGTACGAAAC